>OX388276.1:7500-2931835 GCA_947579855.1 Anticlea derivata | reverse complement strand
AAAACAGGCCTTTAGAAAAAAAAAACCCAGCGCCATTGCGCGATTAAAGTTCGCATCACAATTGCTTTGGTCGCGTCAGTTTGGCAGAAGCTTTGATAAAGTAATAGGCAAGAATACGAAGCGTGAATGCAAAATCCGCAGGCAAAATCGATACAACTTTCTATTTTGGTGACAAAACTGTTGAGTCGTCTTTAGGAAATCCAAAACCGTTCGTACGCAGTTATATTTTTTGAGACCTTTTTCTATTTTAGTGGAGTGGTTTTGTTTACATCAGTCCGGCATTTTTTTACATTTACTGCTAATTTGACCTTTATTTTGCGATTTGCCCGAATGGGAATTATTCGGGCACGCATCACGCATCTACGGCCAAGCGCGTGTAAACCACGCACAATGAAGGCTTCAGAAGTTGGTTCAGCTTAGTTAAGAAGGCCTAATCTCCTTCAACGACAGAACACTAACTAGTTAAGATTGCAAAAAACAATTAGGTAAGTAATTAGCTTAGTATGGGGCTTTTGGAAGATATTACAAACCCGACTACTACTTACAAACTAGTAAAGCCTACATAGCTGTCATATTTTTCCGTAACATCAGTATATATGCTAATATTCTGATCACCAGGTATTCTCAAACAAAGGTTTAGCAGATAGGGGACACTTGACTAATAAAATGAATATTTCAAAGCTTCATATTATTTAAACGGATCTGAAGAAGTGTTTATGAAACTTCGTAATATTTTTGAAAGACCTATGAAACCCCACACGTCATGTTATGCCAATTAAAAAAAAACCCACTTCACATGTTGGGGAGGTACTAAAAGTTTGCGAGTAGAACGGCTGACAAGATAAGATGAACGGACGGACATTGCAAACTATAACGGTTCGTAGTCGGACTTCGGAACCCTAAAAAAGACGAGCCTGGTCCTGTATCTCCTTTACCTACAGAATATAATATAAATAATTTGTTTGCGGCGATTCGACTGTCAGTATAAAAATAAGTTCACTGAGTGGTACAGAAACTTACACAGTAGCTATACGCCTGACCGACTTTCAGCAAACTATGTTATTGAGCATACGTCCTGTGTGCACAGATAAGGGCAAGCGCTATCTGCTTATCTGCTCAAACATGCTTTGTTCTATGCTGACCTACCGTCATACCTGTGTGACACATCATATGCCCCTTGTTGGCGCAGTTGTTTTAAGTGCAGGGCTCTTTGTGCAGTCTGTCCAGGGAAGTAGGTAAATCACCTTGATTATATATTCTGCTAAGTAGTAATGTTTCCTATGCGTGATAGCTATGCGTGAGAAGATTCATCCCAGCTAGAGGGGATGCTTGGGTGGGGATGTCGGGAATGATTCTGAAGATTTCCGGTATAATTTTATGAGCTTTTATATAATACCTGATTATCTTTCATTTGAGTCGCACCTTGTTCGATCGGCACTGCACTGAAGCTCTACATTTTATGAAAAAGGATCACTGAAAATAATGATAGGCACCGCCGCGTTTTTTGCCTGATTCTTCTAGGCTTGGTCGCGAGGAACAGGCGTTGCTTCACCTGGTTCCTAAGACGTTTCAAAGTGATCCTACTAACACCTTTTGACTTTGAGTTTGACCTTAGACGTTGCGTGGTTTCCAGTGCATATGATCTCTGTTCGATGACCATTTTGTGTGCCCAACAAGATCTGTACTGATTTTATCAAATCTCACTAATGCATGAATGAAAGTGAATTGTCTAAGCTACGTTCACTACATGTAACTTAGTTAGGGTAACAAAAAACAACGCACGGTTTAGAAAGTGCGAGGTTACTTAACTTTGACCTTTTTTGGTATACGGTCATATAGAGCAAAGTTTTGAAACTTTTTATGCATTTGTAATACTAGGTAACCTGTGCTTCCAATTCTGTTAAGCTTTTAGGCCGTGTTCAAACGATGCGTACGATCAGTCATCAAACGATTCAAAGAAAGCCCCAAGTCCGAAAATAAGCCCGAATGTGTATTTTTTTCAAGTTTTCAAGCTGTAACCGTAGGTACATTGTAATTAACCCAGTAATTAATGTACTACTTTTAAACTAGGTAGTACAAGGCTGTTTAACCGGAGCGGATATCAATTGTTAGTTTTGTAGTAGGTATTAGTAATTGTTTATCTGATATGTGGCTTATTGGATGTAGGAACTAGTTTAGCTTGCGAGCCCCTAAACGCCATAAAAAAAATAGGACACTTAAAATAGATCTCTAGATTAGTTATTGAAGTACCTAATATTTATTTATTTTATATATTTCAAAATCCTAGCAGCTGCACGCTGCTAACGCGCACAATACCTAAAAGTAGCCTGTGTACTTCCATACCAAATTCCATCAAAATCGGTTCAGCTGTTTAGTCCTGGAAAAACAGCAAACGGACAAGACCGAGAGACGGAGTGGTGGAAGGAGAGAAGGAGAGACGGAGAATAGAAGGATATAAGGGGACACAAAGTTACTTATAAAATGTGATTCGACAGTTGGTACGGACGCGTTATCAATAAAGTCGAGAAGATTTTCATTATAATAACATCAAAAATAATTGTAAGATATTTTAATTTATATTCGAGGTAACCCTTATCTATGCTTTGGTGGCAACATACAACCAACTTTTACTTTTGTTTGAGTAATCCGACGGCTTCTGAATTTCTAACACAAAACACACGACGAAAATAAGACGATTGAAATAAACTACCTACCTATTGAAATTGAAAACTAAACGAGGACACCTGCTTTGAAATCCGAAGGAGGAAATCCTTAAAGGACCAAGGTCACCGACATAGCTCTCAGAATTAGCAAGTTGAAGTGGCAGTGGGAAGGCCATATAGCTCGCTGATAAACCGACAACCGTTTGGGAGTAAAGGTTCTCAAATGGCGATCACAAACCGGGCGACGCAGTGTTGAAAGACCCCAAACCGATGGACCGACGACATTGCTATATTTGTGGGAAGTCGGTGGGTGGAAAAGTTTCAAGACTGTTCGTCATGGAGGTCCAACAGTGAACTTCTGCAGGCTGATAATAATGATGATAATCTGCATAAGGCAGTTGCCCTTCCCCTTTGTAGTCAAACACGCAATTTGCTAATACGAATCGTTTTCTGAACATAGGAACCGGGCAATAGAGGAAGATACTGTAGGTAAACTAATATTTTTTCTTTTATATTCCATTATTTACTTGTTTTTTTCCCACAATCACTCTTGTCTTGTTATTCTAACTGGTCATAAATACCAATTGTATTATTTCGTATTAATACGCGGTGTAGGACCACCCCACTATTATATAAAGAAGGAATGGATGCTAAATGATGATGATAATGATGAAAATACTTTAAGATCTATGTCATTCTGAGTTGGAGAAAACAGTAACGTCTAGGAATGCCAAGGTAAGTAAGTAAATCACTTTCTGAGACATAAAGACTTCAATTTGATTTAGTACTCAGACAAGCTTTGATACGATAGAAACGCAATCGATCCAAGTTCAAATATTTGAGTTATAACCTCAGTTCTAACGTATAAAGGTACGAAGTAGCGTTCAACAATTTGTTTGATGAAATCCAGTAAGCCAAAAGGTTAGTGTTTCCACATAGGTTTGTTATAAAAGCAAATTTCGTAAATATAATCTGTAGGGCCCAAAAACTGGTGCGCGGTACCTACTCTTCTAAATATTTCAAGTGGCCAGTATATCTATCTCTGTACCAATTTTTTTCAAATCCGTTCGGCCGTTTAGCCGTGATTGAACCACAAACATCCAAACATCCTCACAAACTTTCATTTATAATATTAGTAGGATAGGATGACAATTCACTTCCAAGTCCCTATCGAGTTTGTTTAGTTGCACATGGAACCATAGGTCACTAGTTCCATTGATGGTATTAGCGATACAGCAATATTCATTTAAAAAGTAGTGGACTTGTATAGGCTGATGATGATGATGACATGTTATACTTGCCCATTTTTTATTATATCGATTCTTGCAAAAATATGTTACGCTTTTTTTCAGTCTTATAATTATGAAAATGCCCTATATTAGTTAATAGTTTTGTATGAAGAAACCAGTCATTCCTTTAACTAGGTTCAGAATATTTCCGTTCAAAATAATTGTTTGTAACAATCATGGTCAGAGTTGAAACAATTGTATTGCGAAATGGTATGCAATCCAAAGAATAAAACAACAGTTGGTAGCACAGAGTACTCGTATCACAAAAGGTTGAGTGAGAGGGGAATCTAGTAGGCATTTAGGTTATGACGTTGTTGAATGCGAGTGGACTATTTGGCAGGAGCTTGCAAAGTTATGTTGTGCTCTCAATTTCTTTTACAAACCTAGTGTTCAATTAAATAAAATTTTGTAATTATTGTGGTTTTATAATTGTTACATTATATATTATATACCCAGCGAATTAGCATTGCCATCCCGCGTGGCAATTCCGCCAGCGTCTTGGGGACGCTTCCGACTGGTAGTGATCTGGATCAGTTGAGCTATCTATAGATCATTTGTAACGGTCTTTAGATGGCTGTTTCTTGTGTATTTTGTATATATTAACTTGTATTAGTTTAAGTTTCTTTCTGTAAATAAAGTATACAAATTATATATTGTACATTATATTGTACATTATACATAGTCCTGAGCCCACACTAGGATTCCCTGTGTCGTGGGTATCAGAAACTACGAGTACCATGGCACCACAACACCCAGACCCGGAACAAATATTTGCAGACATGCAAACATTTATACCGTAGCGGGAATCAAACCCCTTGCGTCTCAGTCGGGCACCCGCCCGCTGCGCCACCGAGGTCGCTAATTTAAAGTTCGCTAAATAAACAATGGGAAAAGATTTTTTTAATATTCTTCGTATTTGTTCATGGAATAAGCCTCTTTCAGGATGGTAAACATATTATGAATCACCTTGTATAATTTTACGGTTTTCGCTATAATATTCAGTGTGAACATAGCCTGTTTTCCAGGCAATAGCGCCATGTTTATTAGTACTAGCTCGCACTCGAGGCTTTACTACTAATAATGTACGTTTTCTTTTGTGAGAAATATGATGTGAAAATGATATCAACTGTTTTTACTGACTATACTGAGGTATTGTTAGTCTGTAGTAGATAAATTCTGTTAGATATATGAAGTGTGGAGGGAATGGGGGGAGGCATTTGCCCAGCAGTGGGATAAAAACGGCTAAAATAGAAATATGAATCACCTTGTATTTAATAAATTTTCATCATCATCAGACTGTAGAAGTCCACTGCTGGACCTAGGCCTTCCCCCAAGAGTTCCAGGACGAACGGTCTTGAGCCTTTTTCCACCCATCGACTTCCTGCAACCTTCACAATATCGTCGGTCTATCGGGTGGGAGGTTTTCCAACACTGCGTCGCCGGGTTCGTGGTCGCAATGCGAGAACCTTTACACCCCAACGATTGTATGCACTGCCACTTCAACTTGATAAATTAATTCTTATAAATTTTGAGTTAGCTTAAGCCAAGCAAATATCACCAATGAGGCAATTATAAATAATAAATAAATAAATATTCCGGACATATTCACACGGTCAACTGATCCCAAACTAGGCATAGCCTGTACTATGGGTACCAGAGACTGATATACATAATAGATACATATTTAACACCCAGACACAGAACAAACATCTGTGTTTATCACACAAATGTTTGTCCAGTGCGGGGATCGAACCCGCGACCTCTAGCGCAGTAGGCAGAGTTACTACTAACTGAGCTATGAGACCAGTCAATGAGTGATTTTACGCACTATTAATAACTGAGATATTTCCCCCACAGAATTATATTAAAAATAACTTATACTGAGGACAAATCGATCTGTTGTGCAACCCACCTATATACCTACTATTTCTAGCACTCACGAGTACTACGTGCAACAGGGCATTCACTCGAGCCTACATACCTACGCTGCTACGTCAGTTCACTTGGTCAGGGTTAGGTTTATACCGCATTTGTTTACTACTAGAAGGGGGGGGGGGGGGTCACTTTTGGGGAACTGTCTGTATATCTAGATAGATAATCACTTTACTTTTTTAAGGGTTCGTACGTCAGCAGGAATAAAACGGAATCCTTATAGAATCACTTTGTTGTCAGTCTGTCCATCTTTAAAGACCCTTTTTATCAAAAACGGCTAAAGTTATCAGCTTGAAATTTGTAACAATTAAAAAAGCTTGTGATCTTTATATGTCATCGAAAAAAAAACAAGCTTCTAAGGGGTAGGCAGAGTGACAACACAACTAAGTTTTGTTCTCTCAATTATTTACGTTTTTAATTTATATAACAACCTAATAGTATACAGGGCGTCCCAAACTTATGGGACATGAAGGGGAAGTACCTTAAATATCGTAGATAGGGTATTTTGCTGAAAGAAGACATTATGTTACTTTTAAAAGTTAGTAATTCTGCATTCATAGATTTTCTAAAAAATACTTGCTTCGTCTGGGAATCGAACCGACTTAAATGTCAAAAAAAAATTATCCTACTTTTATGATGCCAATCGAAAGAATAGCTAAAAAATCATAACTTTGCTTAAGTAACATAGTATTTTTTAAAAAAGGAACAACATGAAAGATTCAAGAAGAACTTCCATTAGATCAAAACTTACTTGATATGCCATGTTCGCAATAAATTAACACAAAACTTGTGTAAGTGAATTATTAAGACTAAACAGATCAATCAAAAACAAACGCTCGCACACACTGTTCCATTTTCAAATTTAAGAACAACATTTAAAAATATTAGTTCTTTTTAAAAATATTAAAGTATGCATTCAAACAAACGCTCTCATAAACTGTTCCATTTTCAAATTTAACAACAACATTGGTGTCGATTCTGTTGTTTTAGGATTCCTAACATAAATTTTAAGATTTCTTAATTTTCTAAGTTAAGTGGACCTAAACATTATGGTATTCTCTTTACATATCCTAATAAATCCTAAATAAAACGTGTTTGAAAAATTTGACTCAATCATTTTACGTTGTTCCTTTCTTTTAAAATACTATGTTACTTAAGCAAAGTTATTATTTTTTAGCTATTCTTTCGATTGGCATCATAGAAGTAGGATGATTTTTTTTTTGACATTTAAGTCGGTTCGATTCCCAGACGAAGCAAGTATTTTTTAGAAAATCTATGAATGCAGAATTACTAACTTTTAAAAGTAACATAAAGTCTTCTTTCGGCAAAATACCCTATCTTCGATATTTAAGGTACTTCCCCTTCATGTCCCATAAGTTTGGGACGCCCTGTATGTGGTTGTGCAATAATTTGTGTTTAGTCCCTCCCTCACTCGCTAGTCTATAATCTTTCCTCTCCACTCACCTTAAACACAGCAATTTGCAAGGTTATGGATCTCTTTGCTAAGTTATCTTCAAACATGGAGGAGTTGGCTGGCTCCTTTGACTCCAGGATGGCTAACTATGAGAATGACCTTAAAAAACTGACTGGCACTGACCAAGTGCCTCACAAGGATCTTGCTGCACTTTCACGTGAGTTCAGTGACTTCAAATCTCTCATGTGGAAAACCCTTGCCATGATGAGGTCGCAGTTGGAGCTCCTTGTTCAAGGTATGGACCGTCAGGAGACAACATCACGCAGGAAGGTTCTTTTATTCCATAGTGTTGCTGAGAGAAGTGATCTGGCCGCAGAAGTATCCATCACCAAGATTTTAAACGACCAATTTAAAATGTCTGAGGTCTCTCCTGATGATTTCTCTGCTTGCCATCGTCTTGGAACCAACACTAGCAAACCCAGACCACTGATGGTGCGATTTGCAAGCTTCAAGTTGCGCAGCTTAGTGTGGAATGCTAAGACCGCATTGAAAAACTCGGGAATTACCGTGTCTGAGTTCCTTACTAAATCCCGGCACGAAGTATTCACTACCGCAAGAAATCACTTCGGGGTTAAACAGTGCTGGTCGTCTGAAGGTAAAATTGTCATCCTCTTGCCCGATAACAAGCGCCGCCGGCTTGAGTTCATGTCGGAACTGAAACCACTCCTATCCGATTATCCCTCGGCACAGTTGAGCTCTGAGAAGAGGGTTGCTGGTTCTTCCCAGGCTAAGACGAAGACCCCCATTCAGCCTGCAGCAAAGGCCGGCAAAAGCATTGCCGAACCCAGGACCAGGCGGGCTGCGAAGTGAAGATACAGTGCCATTACTTTCTTCTGAGTTTTTGACTTCATCGTGTTTTCTTTCTTGCATAAAAATCATTGGTACATTTCCATTTAGCAGCATTATATAGTTTTTTTTTCTCTGTAGGTAGTCGTTTCTCCTAAATTCACAACACTTAGGCATTTATTGCATTACCTGCACTTTTCTATTATTATTTTTTTTGGGTGCTTGTTTACAGCCGGTACTATTGTCAATAATGTCATGTCAACATTTAATTGTCACTGAGTATGGAGCTAAGGATATGTCAATGCCAAGTTAGTATTAAACCAAATGTCAGTCACTTTAGTTTCGTTCAGAAATGTAATTTTTTACACGTACCTAAGATATCTCGATGGTTTTATTTTTTCTTTTGTATTCGTGTTATTATTATTATTATTTTTTTTTTTTTCTCTTGTGGTTTTATTCTGGCTCCAAAGTTTGAGTGCCAATTCAATTTTATTATTCAATTCAGTGTCAATTTTTGTTTTGTGCCCATATTTTGGAGGAGCCACAACTTTCCGTTGAGTGTGACATGTTTTGAAATGCAGTGTTTTTTTTTTGTTTTTATAGAATTTTTTTTTTTTTTCTTACCGTAGACTAGCGAGTATAGAAGAGGGCTGTTTGTAGTCTTAACACTAGTTTACCTTAGAGGTAATTTATAAATTAATAAATTAGATCTTGTAAGTTATATATTTTATCATTTATTTATTTATTTTTATATAAACATAGGATTATATATCATGGATAATATTGGACTTAATGATAGTTTTTTCTCTTGCTCATCTGATAACGATTACGCTAGTGCTTGTAGTAATGACTCCACTACCCATTTACATGATCAGCTGGAAGCCAAATTCTGTGCTTACCCCAAATATCTTAATATTGTGCACATTAATGCACAAAGCATTCCGGCCCACTATGAGGATATTCTTTCATCTTTTGATAACAAACTCATTGATGCTGTCCTTGTCTCTGAATCATTTCTGAAACCTTCTTTACCATCCACTCAATACCCTTTACCTGGCTTTAAGCTACTCAGAAACGACAGAGTGGGTAAGGGTTGTGGTGGTGTAGCTGTCTATCTAAGAGCGGACATCCCCTCTAATGTTATTGATTTCTCGCCCAATGAATACTCAAATTTTTCTGAACATCTTTTTATTGAAATTATTGTTAACCATTCCAAAGTACTACTTGGGGTGTACTACCCCCCTTCTTCCTCTATCGATTACTTTTCCTCTCTTGAATCCAAACTAGAAGCTTATACCTCTTTGTACGATCACTCAATTATTCTTGGGGATTTTAATACGTGCCTCATAAAAAATGATGTTAGAGCGTTAAAACTCACCTCTTTAGTATCCTCTGTCAATATGCATATCCTTCCTCTCTCTGCCACGCACCACGCTCCCCACTCCACTCCATCACTTCTTGATCTTATTTTAGTCTCGGACTCTGATCGGGTGGCTACTCATGGTCAATTATCGGCATCCTTCTCCTACCATGATCTTCTTTTTCTCTCTTACAAAATACGTAGCCCTCGGCGTAAGCCCAAAATCCTTCTCCTTCGCAGTTTCAAAGATATTGACCTGGAGCGCTTGAAGGTTGATGCTAATGCCATTGATTGGTCTCCGGTTGCTGATGGGGTTGATCTGGACGACAAGGTGTCTGCTTTTAATACGATTATCACCCGTCTTTACGATGTTCATGCCCCGTTAAAGCGTGTTAAGATTAGACACCCTCCTGCCCCTTGGCTCTCTCAGGATATTAAAAGATTGATGGCTAAAAGGGACAAAGCGAAGAGGTCTTACAGTAAGGCTCCTACTGACGAGAATTTGGCTATCTACAAGAGGCTTAGAAATCGCTGCAGCAAGATGTGTAGAGATGCTAAGAGGAACCACATACATAACTCTATTCAAAATTGTAGTCCTTCTCAATTGTGGAAATTCTTAAATACTCTTGGACTGGGTAAGGGTTCTAGTGATTCTCCTGTCTCTTTTGATCTTAACTTGATTAATTCCTATTTCTCCAAATCTCCCTCTTGTTTAGATCAATCTGATAAACTTTCCACGATTAATCACTTATCTCACTTGCCCAGGCCTGAGTGCTCAACTTTTGACTTTGTAGAGGTTACTGAGTCTGAGGTTCTGAAGTTTCTTAGGACCATTTCTACCAAGGCTGTGGGTTCTGATGGAATCCATATTATAATGCTTCACCTTCTTTCCTCTGAGCTTGTTACTGCCATTACCCACATCATCAACTACTCTCTCCAAACGAGCTCTTATCCTACCAGTTGGAAAAAAGCCTTTGTCATCCCTCTCCCTAAAATTTCAAATCCCACTACAGTATCCCAATTTCGGCCTATCTCCATCTTACCTGTCCTATCCAAAATCCTTGAACAGGTTGTGCATAAGCAATTATCGTTCTTCCTCTCCCAAAATAGCCTGCTGAGTCCCTATCAGTCCGGATTTCGTCCTGGTCACAGCACGGTTAGTGCTTTGACCAAAATTTCCGATGACATACGCTGGGCCATGGACAATAAACTACTAACTGTCATGGTATTACTGGATTTCAGCAGTGCTTTCAACTCGGTTGACTTTGAAATTCTTCTTTCCATCCTCTCCTCCTTCAATCTTTCTCACTCAGTAATCTCATGGTTCGAGTCTTATCTTTCTGGTCGCTCGCAGTGTGTACGCTCGGACGAGCATTGCTCGGACTGGTGTAATATCACTGCTGGAGTACCTCAAGGAGGTGTCCTCTCTCCTCTCCTCTTTTCAGTTTTCATTAATGCCATCACGAATGTTCTCTCTTCTCACTTCCATCTCTATGCTGATGACCTGCAAATTTATCGCCATTTCAAAGTTGACGAGATTTCAGAAGGAATTAATGTAATTAACTCCGACCTTCATAGTATTTACAATTGGGCGAAGGCTTTTGGTCTCTTAGTGAATCCTTCAAAATCTCAGGCTTTGATATTTGGGAGCCCTTATATGTTAAATCTTGTAGGTCGGTCGACTCCGTCTCAGATCCTCTATGCTGGCTCTCCTATTTGCTTTGCCTCCAACGCTAAGAACTTAGGTGTAATTTTCGACAGTCAATTATCCTGGGCCAGTCATGTTAACTCGATTAGCAAAAGGGTCAACTTCTCTTTTCAGTCTCTCAAGCGTCTCCAGAAGTTCTTACCTATTGAAACTAAAATAACTCTCGCCCAATCCCTCTTGTTACCTCTTCTTGACTATGCTGACGTCTGTTTCCTTGATGCCACGGAGGAACTCTTAAACAAACTGGAACGCCTCCAAAACTTGTGCATCCGCTTTATTTTCGGATTGCGCAAGTTTGATCACGTCTCAGAATTCAGATCCCAATTAAAATGGCTTCCTATACGTCGCAGGCGTGATCTTCATGTTCTTACTTTTCTTTTTAACGTTATCTTTAATCCTCTTTCTCCCTCTTACCTCCGTGAGCGCTTTGACTTCCTTATTCCGCGTGGTGAGCCTTGCAGAACCGCTATGTCCCTTCTGCTAAAAACTCCCCCTCATTCCTCAAGACGCTATAGCGGCTCGTTTTCTGTCCATGCTGTCAAGCTGTGGAATACCCTTCCTCATTCGATTCGCGCTAGTCCTTCAATAGACACTTTCAAGCGTAAAGTGAAAGAACACTATCTGTCCTTATAAGTTTGTTATATATATGTTCTGTATGTATTTATTTTATTAAGTATATTTAAAATAATATATGTATGTATTTTATAGTATTGCATGTTTTGGTTTCTTTTATTTATTTATTTATTTTGTAAACATTTTCTTTTATTTGTATATTTCCCTTTTTATTGTTGTGCACATGTACCCACTACTTTTATCAGCTCTCTCTAGCCTCAAAGGTTTGCTGGAAGAAAACTCTTTGTAGGGTTAAGCTCGCCTTTGTACATGCCTGTATTTTTATGTTTTATATCTGTATGTTTTCTGTGTACAATAAAGAATTAAAGAATTCTAATTCAAGGCAATAAAAGGATAATTATGGCAACGTCAGATTTTTTTATAGAAATGGCAACAAATGAAACCTCTAGTGTAGTAATTTTTTGTATTGTGTTATGTTAAGTCTGATTGTATTGGTAACATAATAAAAGTTTTTATATTCTATTCTATTCTAGTGTAACTAGTAACATCACAATTTTGAAATTAAGAATGCGAGGAGCCTTCGTAAAGGATAAAGGAAAAAGTCTTAAACTGAGGAATTTGCACTTTTTAACTCCTAAATAGGAATTTGGAATGACGAAATTTTTAGTAAAAATCCTGCCTCAGGCAGGATGCGTCTGCTCTTACTTGACCTTATTTTCTAACTTAAAACAGCAGATTTTACCATCTGTTTCTTACAAAAGTCATAAAACGATTGTTATTACTTTCCCTAAGTTAATAAAAATATCCTTGTTGCTATAAAATTGGTATTCTAGCATGGTGTAAATATGCTAGAATACATATATTATAGCAACAAGGATATCGCAAACAAAAAAATAGGTAAATCATCATCAATCGTAATTTCTGATTCCGACGACACAGGGAATCCTAGTGTGGGGTCCGAAATATGTATGTGACTGTTATTATTATTATTACTATTTATTATTAGTCAGATCCTGAGAGGTTATTTACCATACTTGGGGATATAAGTCGCAAGCACTTAAATGCACTTCATTCTCTTCAATCTAGTAAATTTTATACACGATTCCTTTGCTAAGCAAGTAAATTGTATTAAAACTTCAGTACGGGAAGTCTACGCTCTGAAAACAAAGTTAAAGCCGCATAGCCCAAGATTTATGATTTTACATCACACACAAGTCATATTTGGTACAACATGTTCAGTCGAGTTAAGAGGGCGCTAAGTTAGAATGGTAACTTTGGCCCCCGCGGCTAACTTTGGTCGCCATCCTTGGGTTGTGGCATTGGCATACGACGGCGGTATGCTGCATTATTGCAAACAATTTAAACTCTTGTTTGTCACACTGGTACCATATTTTATCACATACCTACCGCAAAAAAATAATTAAGGTTATTTAACTAACTAAAGCAGGTTAGGTTAACTAGGGCAGGGAGTTCGTGGTTGGATCTAGTGTGGTAACGTTCCTTATTACATTTATTTTTCATTGATGAGTTATTTTCTGGGTAAAAAAATCTGTTGTCATCCGCAGTTACAAAACACAAGGCCATGCCTCAGACAATCGCAGCCCTTAAGGAGAATATTCGACAGGAATGCGAACAGCTATCACCGGAAATCTTACGGAAAGTGATGCAAAATGCGATAAAAAGGGCACAAAATGTGTATCAACGCTGGCGGCAGCCACATTACGGAAATCATCTTTTCCACAATACAGATTCAAATAAACATATTCCCATTACTCAAAATAATTTTTTTTTATTTAGAAAAAGTTATTATTGTAAACCAATATGCCACACCGGCATATCGCAGTACTTGCAACCTCATATGCCAATAATAAGCTCACAGTCTTTATTTACTTGAGCGTAACTTCACATTCGAGAAACTTCTACGTACAGCCACAGAATAAAATATAGTAGAAGCTTCTTTGATAACACAAAATGAACGGGTTTAATTTAATTTAAAAATTACCCTTTATACAACAATATAAACTTCGCACTTGAAGGCCTCTGTCCACTACAACATATCATACCATAACCGTGCTATGAACGTATCAGTCACGTAACGGACTCCGCCAGACACTACTGTCCCTTGTGTGTGTACTGTGTGTGTGTACTAGAAAAATTAATCTTTTCGTGAATTCGCTGTCGGTCCGGCTGTGCCCACTAGAACGTATCGTTGTATTCTTTTCATGTATTCGCTGTCGGCCTGGTCATGGGATACTATGGTGTTGGTCGGTGACGGAACGGTGTAGTGGGCATTCATCATCATCATCATCATTTCAGCCGTACGACGTCCACTGCTGAACATGGCCTCCCCCACAGACAGAGTAAATTCCTTATCATTTGCCCATACTCACCACGCTGGGCATGCGGGTTGGCGAGCGCAGTTAGAGCTATCGTTGTTAAAAAATGAGGGACGCTGCTGCCCATCCCCTAGCTTTTTTCCCTTAGTCGCCTCTTACGACATCCGCGGATAGGTAGATATGGAGGGGCCTATTCTTTAGCCGGGGCCATCACGGCCCAGTGTATTGGCAGTGGGCATTGTTTCATATTAATTTAAGCAAAGAATATACTTTTGCATGTGTCGATATGGTTACGTTCATAGTACGATCCGTTTTAGTAGGTAAAATCATTTCTGCTTGTGTGAAATATGGCTGTAGTAGGTACTAGTAAGAGGTAAATTACGAAAATACCGAACTTCAATTTATCATTGTGGTGTAGCAAGTCTGTAAAATGTCAAACATTGACTAGCAAAATTGCATAAGTTTTGATTTCTACATAGGTACCTATGCCAATGTAATTTGCGTTTCCTAACTTAATTGCTAAGCCAAAGTAAGATGAATGTGAAACGTTTACATCGGCCTCACTTAGCTTCTTTTAAAGCAGAGAGAACCAGAGGCGAGAAAAAAATCGCCGCTTCTATTCGCCGCCTATTTAATGTTACACTCATTTTTTTACCTACGCTTTTAAGGACTAACTCGTTTTAAAAGCTACGTGTAACCGACGCAGAAAGCACCAAAAAGAACATCTACTAGCCAATGAAACCAGCGACATTGTGAAGATTGCGCGAAGTCGATGGATGGAAAAGGCTCAAGACCGTTCGTCGTGGAACACTTTGGGGGAGAACTATGTTCAGCAGTGGACTTCTACAGGCTGATGATGATGATGATGACATCAGCGATGCTTGAAATCTTTTCATTTTGATTGGCTAATATTTGACATTTGCTATCGCTAACTCGGGCAACTGGAGCATGTTTGTTACGTCATTATTACGTTGTGTTACGTTTGTCGCATTGTTACAACACAGTAATTATACGTAACGACACCTTGTACTCGCCTTGCGACAATTATATTGTTTAAACGATTATCTATTCTACAATGTCAATCGATTTTTTTATCGTTTTGAAACGGTCTTTATTGCAGATATTAATTTTATTTTTATTTTTCATAACAGCTGATTCTTTGCACAAAGTTTTTTTTAATTTAGAATTACCAAATGTTTTAGAACAAACTTTATTGCGAATTGGGTGTAGAATAAGTCTTTTCGGGATAACATACATACTATGACTCACCATGTATATAGCATTTGGTACTTAATAATAATTAAAATTAACTATAGGCCCCATATACAAGCTCAAAGTCGCGCAACGGGCTATGGAGATAGCTACGCTTGGAGTTTCACTACGTGATAAGATCAGAAATGAAGGAATCCGTAGAAGAACTAAGGTCACCGACATAGCTCTCAGAATTAGCAAGTTGAAGTGGCAGTGGGCAGGCCATATAGCTCGCAGTACCGACAACCGTTGGGGAGTAAAGGTTCTCGAATGGCGACCACGAACCGGGCGACCCAGTGTTGGAAGGCCCCCCACCCGATGGACCGACGACATTGTGAAGGTTGCGGGAAGTCGGTGGATGGAGAAGGCTCAAGACCGTTCGTCATGGAACTCTTTGGGGGAGGCCTATGTCCAGCAGTCGACTTCTACAGGCTGATGATGATGATGATGAATAACATCGGGTTCCGAGAAATCGATGGATGGAGCAAGCTCAAGGCCGTTCATAGTGGCATTCTTTAGAGGAAGCTTATACGTCCCACACTTCTTCAGGCTGATGACAAAGTAAATTTTCTTACCAATTTTCACGTAAAAATACATAAAGAACATCCTTCCATTAGCAGTCGGGTAAAAAAAGATAACAAGCCATTTTCATTCCTATTATTTATTGTCATTCAATAAATTACGAGTACTTATGAACGAAACGTTAATCACGAGGCTTAAAAACTTTTAACTTCTTAATTTAGAACCTGTATTTTACGAGACATTTTGTAATAAATCATAGTTGATTATAATTTATAGTTTTAGATAAGAATTGACTTTGAAATTGTGTCATCTTAAAACTTTCTCTTCGCATTTAATTTTCTATGGATGCCATTCAGTGCTATAGTATTAAAGGTAAAGGTGCCGACCCCACATGAAGTAGGATAAGGGCAGGGAGATGATGAGTATTAAAGGTAAATATCTTGATGAATTCCAAGTTTCAATTCACTGGCTCTAAATACCATTTTCTGAAAAAAAAACACAAAGGATCATCGAAAAAAAAGTCCTCAAGCCGTGTTTGTTGCCTGATTCTTTAAGGCTTGGTCGTGAGGAAGAGTTTCTAACACCTAGTTTTTAAGACATTTCAAAGTGATCTTTTGAGTTTGAGCTTGAGTTTGAACGAAATCGGTTGAGCCGTTACGGCGTGATTGAACAACAAATATCAAAACATCTAAACATCCTCACAAACATTTGCATTTATAATATTAGTAGGATATATCCGCGATCGCTAACCCGCGTGCCTAGCGTGTTGACTATGGGCATTTTAAACAAGATCTACCAATTAGTGGACATACCTCATAGCTCAGTTGGTAGTAACTCTGCCTTCTGCGCTAGAGGTCGCGGGTTCGATTCCTGCACTGGACAAACATTTGTGACTAGCACAGATGTTTGTTCTGTGTCTGGGTGTTAAATATATATCTATTATGTATGTCAGTCTCTGGTACCCATAATACAGGCTATGCCTAGTTTGGGGTCAGTTGACCGTGTGTGATATGTCCGGAATATTTATTATTTATTTATTTATACCTCTTCGGTGAATCCCTAAGAGCCGAAATCTCAGTACGCTCCTTCGAAGAACCAATTGACGCGTACCGTTATCTTTATTTTTCCCACGTAATGAATGCAACAGAGTATCCATTCCAAATTCGAATTTGAATTCCGAATGCACGACATGAGCGTTACTAACTTTCGCTTTCAAACGCTAAGGTTTTAAGTAGGTACGTAATTATCGCATCATCATCATTTCACACACATTTCACATTAATTTATCCCGCAGCGGGAATCGCACCCTTTTCGTCTCAGACGGACATACGCTCGCTACGGGCCGGTGGTGGACATGCTACGGCTGAAATGATGATGATGATACCAAGTTCTAGTGAAAGCCTCTAGATTTTAGCTTTGTAAATTCTCTGAAATGCAATGTCGAACTGATTGGCCAAATCACGGGGGATCCGCGATTCAAAGCTGATCTAGGGTTTATCTACGAAAGATTTGTAGGACAAATTGCATTTATCGTATATGCAGCTCTCTTTGCCGAAACAATTCTGGTTTTTTTTTTAAATAAATATTCCGGACATATGATCAACTGATACCTAACTAGGCATAGCCTGTATTATGGGTACCAGAGACTGATATACATAATAGATATATATTTAACACCCAGACACAGAACAAACATCTGTGTTAGTCACAAATGTTTGTCCAGTGCGGGAATCGAACCCGCGACTTCTAGCGCAGAAGGCAGAGTCACTACCAACAGAGCTATGAGGCCAGTTAAAATAAAATGATAATAACTTACCCTGGCATTAAAGTGGAGTGTATTTTCCAGACATCCTAGACAGATACGGTTTGGCTGGGACTTAGGGCTTGCAAATATTCTAACTAAACTGTAGTATTCGAATAGCATTCGATCATTTTTGGGTACTATTCGAATATTATTTGAAACTTTCAAATGTTTGTAATAACTAATTCTTACTGGAGAAAATCATCACAACACAAGATTTAGGCAGTGATTGTATGTACCTAGTGATTTTAGTAGGCCTAGTTTTAAAAGTTATTAAAACGTTTTAATGACTGAAAAAAAAAGATTTTTGTTTTATAAAAATATCATCATCTTCCTGCCCTTATCCCACATCATGTGTGGTCGGCACAACATGGTATTCTTCTTCCATTTCCCTCTGTCAGTCGTCATCTCAACACTCACTCCTTTCTTCACCATATCCACTTCCACACAGTCCATCCATCTTTTCTTTGGCCTACCTCTACTCCTACATCCATCCACATTCATATCTAACACTCTTCTTGTCACATGACATTCTTCCCTCCTCATGACATGCCCATACCAAGCTTACCGCTAAGCTATATGTTTTATAAAAATATGATTTTCAATATGTTTGGTTGGGGTCCCGAAGCTTGCGTGGTGCCTCTGGTTTTGCAAACGTTCATATGCTACGGTAACCTCTTACAAAGAGCTGGACATTTTTTTCCACATTAATTGTACAAAAAAAAAGATTTAAAACTCTAAACAGTTTTGTTTCCAACAAGAAAGAGTATAAAAACTGTAAGCTCTCGTTCAGCAGTATATCATCATTGTTATACTGCTATAGCGTGTGGGTGTCGAATCCAATTGGAAACTGACACCGAGATCCACTTGGGATCAACGACGCTTCGTTCACACCGTCACGTAACGTAAAGCAATCATAAATGAAGCTCTGCAACCTACCTGGCCGCTGTGAGCAATCTTTTTAGATTGCTCAGTTTTTTATTTATTTATTTATCATATTAAACAATTAGACTTAAATATTTTTTCTTAAACTGGCATCTAAAAACCACTAAGATTTGTGCAGGCGCTAAAGTGAGTTTACATCAGTTAGGTTAGCTGTTAGCAGCCATGGCCTGCTCGCGACTCAGACATGAATCTAATAGAACATGTCTGTGAGATGCTTATAAGGCGCGTTAAAGCAACACCCAACCTGCCAGACCCTCCGTGAGCTGAAGTCCACACTAACCAGCCACACGGCTGGGGACGAAATTACTCACAAGAAATAAAAACTACTAAGAATACTTTAAATATTTATCTATTATATTATATAACAGTCTCTGGTACCCATAGTACAGGCTATGCCTAGTTTGGGATCAGTTGTCATTCTTTTTATTTACATTTCAAGTTGTTTAATTAATAAGTGTAGTTTGTCATCATTTTACGTTTGTTTATAAGCACAGATATACCTACAGTAAAAGAAAAAGTATTTAAAAAAAAATAACTTCGTTTTGTGGCTCATTTTCTGCCGGTGAGTTTATCTCTACCTAAGATAAATAAAATACCAAACACATATAACGTTATATTACTTTTCGGTGTGACACGCGCCCCGATTTTATAGTCTGTCACTCAATTCGAGAGGTTATTACATCCGAGATGTTTTGATTGAATATCGATTCTTATAGGCTCTTGTGTCGAAATGAAACCATATTGTAATATTGTTAATAAGTCTATAATAATATCGATTGATTTGAAATGATAGAAACGGAACAACGTTATGCTTTTCAAATAATCACTATTAGTATTATTTAGCACTTGTTATGTATGTTTATGTATGTTTCTGATTTTGTTTAGTCTTGTTTTATATTATATTATTCTCGATAAGTTAAGTTCTCCCAACGCTTTTTGTTCGCTTGATGCTCTTATATTGTTTTAGCAGTACGCACGTAAGTTACGTTTCAAGCCAGATCAAAACTACTTTGTTAATAAGTATTATATTGTATGCTTGTAATGTGTGTCCAAATTAATAAATAAAATAAAAAACTTGCTACTTCGCTGTCTCAAAACATTGATACAGAATTTGCTGTTTTTGGTCTTTTTTTCAGTCATTATACTCGTTCAAGAAGTCTGTTTGATATTTCAACTGATTTGACCCCAAAACTGATTTTCACATTGAGTTTTTTCAATGTTGAATTTTCAAAAGTCGTAAACACATTTTATTGCCAATAATTGGGTTTAGAATAAGACCCTTTCGTCACAGCATGAATCACCTTTTATAAGTCTTCGACTTTTTAATGTCAACGAGGGCCCGACCGATGAATAGGTCCCTCCATATCTCCTACCCGTGGATGTCGTATGAGGCGACTCAGGGAAAAAAGCTAGGGGATAGGCTGCAGCGTCCCTCGCCAAGTATCGCTAAGTACAGGCTAATTCCTCCACATGATAGGAAGTCGCTCAGGAAATCGAGGCCGATGCTCAGCAGTGGACTTCCAACGGCTGGTATGATGATGATGACCACTGTTGCTGTTGCCTGTCAACGTTATGCGAGCGTATAGCTACTCGTGGCCGTGGTGGCCCCGGCTGAAGAATAGGCCCCTCCATATCTACCTCTCCGCAGATGTCGTAAGAGGCGACTAAGGGAAAAAAGCTAGGGGATGGGCAGCAGCGTCCCTGATTTTTTAACAACGATAGCTCTAACTGCGCTCGCCAACCCGCATGCCCAGCTTGGTGAGTATGGGCAAATCCCCCCACATGATAAGGAATTTACTCTGTCTTGGAGGCCATGTTCAGCAGTGGACGTCGTACGGCTGAAATGATGATGATGATAGCTACTCGGCTCAATGGTTATCATCATAAAGCACTTGTTCAACACGGAAAGACTGCTCATCAATCAATCATTCGCGTTCGCGACGTCGTCGCAATAATCGGAGCCAGCAGGGACTTGATTTGAGGATTTATTTGTCTTAGGGATTTGCGAAAATCAACGATGAAAGCTTTCCATACAAGTTGAAATTACGAGAAATTTGTGTCAACTGAAATGTGAACCTTTGACTAATGGTACTACTTTTAGATCTTGTATTGTATACAATATTATTTACAAGGAGGAGGTAGGGCACAGCGAGATTTTCTCGCTCTAAATCGGAGCAGCCCGCCTGGTACCTCCGCCTTACAGAAGATCGCAGCCAAATAACATTATTTGTTTCAAATAGTGTTGTGTTCATGCGGTGAGTAAGGTTGCCAGAGCTCTAAGGGGGGGAGAGGTTCGGCAGGTAACGCATTAGCAATACTCCAGGTATTGCTGATGTCAATAAGCGACGGTAACCACTTACCATCAGGTGGGCCGTAAGCCTGTTTGCCTCCGTATAACATTAAAAAAAACGTATAAAAGTATTAAGGCCTCTAAGCACCAATTATCTCTTCTTCAAATCGTCATTTTATCATAATTACATTCAATTTATGGCCTTACACTTGCACAAACCAATACGGTTGCACAATATAGTATGACGACCTCGGTGGCGTAGCGGGTGAGTGCCCGTCTGCGACGCAAGGGGTGTACGATTCCCGCTGCGGGACAAATGTTTGAATGATCTTCAAATATTTGTTCCGGGCCCGGGTGTTATGATACCATGGTATTCGTAGTTCCTGATACCCACGATACAGAGAATCCTAGTGTGGGGTCAGGGGTATGTATGTGACTGTTGGGTGTTATTTTTTATTTATTGAAATTGCTCAATTCATTCATCCTAAACGAACTCCTTTCCTTTACACCTAAACTTTCTGTACAATAGGAATGTAAAGTATGCATACATAATTCGACAGGCCTCATAGCTCAGTTAGTAGTAACTCTGCCTTCTGCGCTAGAGGTCGATCCCCGCACTGGACAAACATTTGTGTGATAAACACAGATGTTTGTTCTGTGTCTGGGTGTTAAATATTTATCTATTATATATATCAGTCTCTGGTCACCATAGTACAGGCTATGCCTAGTTTGGGATCAGTTGGCCGTGTGAATATGTCCGGAATATTTATATTTATATTTATAATTGTGTAATTGGTACGTATCAATTCACAATTTTATGTGGCACCTTGCTGTTTAGTCGTCAACCGTGCACATGAAAAAAGGACTATATACTCGTAAGCCTCAGAATAATCTCAACTAGAGTTGAATTGAGTCCTCGGACCCAAGCAATTTGATTTGGAGAATGAAGGATCTCTTGAGTGAGCCGTTTCAAGGGTCCGATTTTGTTGCTTCTGATTCACATTTTGTGTGAAAGCTATTAAGGACGGGAGTCCGGTTTGGAAAACCTTTAAATGACATCAAAAACAAGTGGATTCTTGACTTTAAATACGAGACCCGAGACTTGAATTTTAACTTGTTGCTTGCTAGTCGTGTCACTGATTCTTTCTTGGTCATCGTGTACTAGGTCAGTGACCAAGTTGAAGTATGGTGACCCTGAAAAGGGCCTATGACTGTCGGTGAAAGAATCAGTTTAATAGTGCGCCTCTTAGAAGGTCCTTTCGTGCATATAATGATGTCTTAGAATTCTATAATTATATAGGTTCTAGGACATGCCGGTTTCCTCAAAACGAACCAGTACCAGTATAGCGCACATAAATTGTCCTTTTACTTGTAAATCTAGACTACATAAGATTCAAATGGCGGGGATTTATTCAGGAGATTATGTTGCAAAGCCTAGGACATAAATGCTCATTTAGATAAAACATCTCGTCATTGTTTTTCAACACCATCTTATAACCATTTAGAATTCATCCGTTCACTAAGCCAAACTAAGTGTATTGAGGATAGAGCGAAACGCTACTTATCCCGAAAATCCCTCATAATCTTCTACCTATTAATATATTTTAGGATGCTGAGTGTTCGAGTAAAGGCCACATTCTAGTTAAAGCCGAAATTCGGCTTTATTGTTGCTCAATTTTAGGATTCAAAGTCATAGCCAAAAGACGTTTATTTCAACAAAATCACTAGGATCTTTTTGAAAAGTAGAAAGAGTTAAACTAGATCAAGTTAAGCCTATTACCAGCGTTATATACATTCAAAAGTCATTTTGCACTGTATAAACGAGTAGGTGTTTTTTTTTATTTTTTTTTATTAAATATAAATATTCCGGACATATTCACACGGTCAACTGATCCCAAACTAGGCATAGCCTGTACTATGGGTACCAGAGACTGATATACATAATAGATATATATTTATCACCCAGACACAGAACAAACATCTGTGTTAGTCACAAATGTTTGTCCAGTGCGGGAATCGAACCCGCGACCGCTAGCGCAGAAGGCAGAGTTACTACCAACTGAGCTATGAGGCCAGACAAAAAAAAACTATATTTATTTAAAAACAATACCTAATAGTGTTTTCAATAACTCACCGGCACTATCTACTAATCATATTTATTCTAATTTTCTTTTTCTGTTTTTATTTACAGAAAGATACTTAAAACTAATACAAGTTAATATTTACAAATACACAAGAAACAGTTGAACTATCTAAAGACCGTTACAAACGATCTATAGATAGCACGACTGATCCAGATCACTACTAGTCGGAAGCGTCCCCAAGACGCTGGCGGAATTGCCACGCTGGATGGCAATGCTAATTCGCTGGGCCAAATAAGAGCGAGCTGTCGGGTCACGCGTCGGGTCATTTCATTTAGTGAAAGCTTGTAAGTTTTTGAAAACGTATGCTTGCTACTGAATCACACCGCAAATACTGAACGGATTGGAATGAAACACACGTATGGAGTAAATAACCTGGAATAGCGCATAGGCTACGTTTTATCTAGGTTACACGCGAGTGAAGCCATGGGCAAATGCTGGTATGCTATATTTCGTGATTTCGCGGTTTATTATAATTTATAATATTATAATTAATTCGCTTTTATTTACACAAAGAAACTTAAAACTAATACAAGTTAATATTTACAAAATACACAAGAAACAGTTGAGCCATCTAAAGACCGTTACAAACGATCTACGACCCTGGGTCCGTGGGGAAACGGGGCCCTCTGGGTTTTCAAAAAGATATCAGGACGTCTGATCGAAGCGACGCGTGACCCGAGAGCTGGCTCTTATTTGGCCCAGCGCATTAGCATTGCCATCCAGCGTGGCAATTCCGCCAGCGTCTTGGGGACGCTTCCGACTGGTAGTGATCTGGATCAGTTGAGCTATTTATAATTAATAAAATAATTATCTACTTTTTTCCGAAGCCGAAAACAGTGGCAGATACAACACTGCTCCGACAAGATGGATATCTTAATTGCAAAATGTACCCTGAAAGCCGATCCTGTGATCAAAAGGGTCGTTATTTTATTAATAACGATACCAATTACCTATTTGGGGTAAGGAGTGTCAAAAGCCTCTGAAATGACAATTTAGAAAGGATTTCCACTGGATCTTACAAGGTTTACCATTGAATTATTAATTCTCCATTACTTTGAACCACAAGATATATTTTAGGAATTCAAAACAATGAAAAAAAGCCTTGTTGGAGATTCCGCAACTTTCGATCCTAAGAAAACAGAAAGAAAGAAAGAAAACATGTTTATTTGCTCCACAACACATACTAAACATTAGAAAAAAATAAAACACAAAACAAAACATACCTAAAACACATAAAAGCTTCGATACCTACCTATGTAGTTGTAGGCACAGATCAAGTGAGGTAGGTACATATAGGTAGTAGGTATGAGGTAGGTTGTGTATGCACCAGACCTGGGTAGGTACGGTGCGGCGCTGGTTTTCGGACTGGGCCTAGGCGACGACGCGACGACATCCTAACGACGTGGGTTCGAACCCGGTCGTGCGCCAATGAGTTTTTTGCGCGCTAAGACATCGCGAGGAAACCAGTATTCTTAGAGTGGCGATGGGTTTGTAGTCACGTTACTCACTACTGCAAAATGTGGTCGTGCTGAATGTTCGGACATGCCTCTGACTATTCCCCTAAGACATCTTCAATGATCTGATCGCTTAGAGCTTTTTAAATAAAATGAAGGACATCTACCTACCTACTAAGTGCCTAAGCTGTTTGTTTATAGTGATTGTAACCTACTGTTGTTTCTTCCGATTGTTTTTATCTCTGTCTGTGCTGTATTTGTGTGTGTCGAATACATGATTTATCTTATCTTATCTTTATCTTTATCTAAAATTAGTTTTAGAAAAAAGATGAGATGATTTTAGATGCTAGTTATCTAGCTAGCATCTAAAATCAATGGTATAGGTATCCTCAAAGCTTAGTCGTCCTTTTCCACAGCAAAATACATGAACATTACGTACGGATCTGAGTAAACAGCGAAGTTCCTGACAATTTTATTTTATTTTTAGGAAACAAATAGATACTGAAATGGCTCTATTTTTTACAAAAAGTAACATTTACTCAATAGGCCTTTCCTTATAGGTACACAGGCATGTACGAAAAGCTATGAAATATAAAAGGCAATTGTACCCCCTTTGAGGTAAGGGTGGATTAGACTTGGACACAGAAGAATTTAGAGTAACATACTAAAGTATCACTTCAACGTTGTGAAGTGACGCGATTGTGAATCTAAAAATCGGCTCTTGGGAGTTCAATTCTCTTTGGCAAAAAAAATAAATCTAGTCAACGCCGAAAAGTATATTTAGGTTTTTGTAGGGTTCAAATTAAATGCAATAGTTAGCAAGTTTTTCAGAGATGAAGCGCGTGGAAATTGCTTTCATCACCTGATACATTTATGCGTTCGTAAGTCTCATATTCATATAATTTCACTGCCTTACTCTTTAAACAGGCTGTGGTGGCCCCGGCTGAAGAATAGGCCCCTCCATATCTACCTATCCGCGGATGTCGTAAGAGGCGACTAAGGGAAAAAAGCTAGGGGATGGGCAGCAGCGTCCCTCATTTTAACAACGATAGCTCTAACTGCGCTCGCCAACCCGCATGCCCAGCGTGGTGAGTATGAGCAAATCCCCCCACATGATAAGGAATTCGCTCTGTCTGTGGGGGAGGCCATGTTCAGCAGTGGACGTCGAACGGCTGAAATGATGATGATGATGATGACTCTTTAAACAAGATCTCGGCATTTGCCTTGACTTTATGGTCAATGTGACAGCTATGAGCCAAGCTCGAATAATTCACCATAGCGTTACGCTTACGATACGATATTATAAGTAAAATATTAGCCAATGACCTCGGCGATGTTTGAAATCTTAATTTTGATTGGCTAATATTTGGCATTAGCTGTCGTACCGTAATCATAACGCTATAGTGAATTATTCTAAGGTATGTGTATGGTAGGTTTATTGCTCTTTAAATTCTTTCTAAGTGACACTAGCCAGGCAGGGGTGAAGAGCGTGTGTCTTTTTGCTCGAGCCATTTGAGTAATGGTGCCTTCTTTGTTGTATCTTTTTTTGTTTCATAGCCTTTCGTATTTATGTTTGGTAATTTATTTTCCGAGTCAAAAGAGTCTCGTAGCGATATAAAGTGAAGATGTCACTTTTTGTTCAAGTACCTGATCTTGAAGGCTCTAAAACGAAACACTGTTTGTCTTACATTATTCTAAGGGTTGAAGATATGTTAGTAAAAAAAACCTAAAAGCGGGCGCGGGTGAAAACCGCTTCGTGAGTCCTTAGCCTAAGAGTTCTTGAATGGCGGCCACGAACCGGGTGGTCCGGCCACGAGTTCACTGTAGCGTTACGCTTACGATACGATAGCAAATGTCAAATATTAGCCAATCAAATTAAATATTTCAAACATCGTCTATTTCATTGGCTAATAATATTTGACTTTTATAAGTGTATCATATAGGTAGTAACGCTATAGTGAATTATCCTTGCTCGGACCACGGTAGACGCAGTGTTGGAAAGCACAGGTGAATTGACGGACGATATTGTAAGGATGCGGGAATTGGATGGAGAGGATCAAGACCGTTCATCATGGTACTCTTTGAGGGAGGCCTATGTCCAGCAGTGGACTTCTACTTCTCTAACCTGATGATCATGAAACTTGCATTTTTTTCACTCGTCATTCAATAAATAATAGTGTTGTGTTCCTGCGGTGAGTAAGGTTGCCAGAGCTCTTTAACGGGGTCGGCAACGCGTGCGTGATAACTCCGGTATTGCAGGCATGATCATAGGCTACGGTAACCGCTTACTAACAGGTGGGCCGTATGCTTGTTTGCCACCTCAGTTGTATAAAATAAAAAAAATAAAAAGTTGCGCTGAAATTGTTAGATATTTGGGTAGCAATCTGGATGTTGAACTTCTCGAACGTATAATAGTCAGTTATATCGATGATAAAAAGCAAAATTTTAAGTAAGGAGAGAAGAAAATCTAAATTTTGTTTTTTATTCGCTATTTGTATATGGTCTAGGCTATGTCATAGGCCTTTTTCAGGATTGTATACTAAAATATTAATAGAATTGGTTTTATTTTATTTCTATTAATAAATGTTACAAAATTACATCATAATTCTAAGACTTGATAAGATTTTACTATCCACACAATATTAAACGATAACCATTAAAGAAAGCCTTCACAATAAGTAGCTAGGTAAGTACACTTTCTTTATCTCGAAGGATACATCTCGGCAAACAAACTGCGGCCTCAGAGTTATAGTAACTACTAGAGCACAAACAAGACCGTACATTCCATAATAGGAAAATAATAATAATTTATTTAATCACATAAATAAAGTATTATAAGTTACAGAGCTTATTATTTTACAAGGTGGCATCATCTATATATTTAGCCTTCCAAGAGGCATGTGAAACAAAAGTAAAACAAAATAACAGTGTAAAACTGAAACAAAAGTTCTTGCTTGTTGTGTAACTGATTCTTTTTGATGACACGATAGGTAAGCGACGAATGAATATGGAATGGAAGCTAATGCGATTTATCTTCATCAGTCAATAATTCAGCACATCACACGAAAGATTCACCATCAGTCACGGCTGATCATTTTTATTCAAAACGTCTGAAAGAAAAAGGTTGTCTGGAAGAAATCGCTTTTAGCGATAAGACCGCCCAGTGTACATATTTGGTCTTAAGTTTTAGTTTCTGTTTTGTTTGTATTTTTTAATTTATATTGGTGTACAATAAAGCATTTTCATTCATTCATTCTGATTTAGTGTGTAATGGGCCCCTAACGCAGTAGGTATATATTACTAAAACCTGTTATGATGTTGTTATCTTAATAAATAAATAAATAAATAAAATAAAATAAATAAAAATACTCGCTACGCTCATGCATGATCCATGCGTAGGTATCAAAACTTAGGATCCATACTCGTAACGGTTCATACCTTTGCATTCACAGGTGCCATTCATAGCTTGCTCACACCACTCTGAAACTGCGACCTTATACAATCCTTGAGACTATTATTTAAGAGAATCCATTTTACTTGTTCTTTGCATAGCTTTGTTCAAGCTCTTTGTTCGCAAATTGAGCCATTTCTTTCTTTTTCACTACTTTATTAGTCAAGAATCGATTCGCTGAAAGAAAAGAAATATTCGCCATTTATCAGTGACATTCTGTGACCTAGTGGCCAACATAGCTTTACGGAGTTCAAGGGGTCGTATCCATAACTTAAGTTTAAGTTAAACTTAACTATCGAGAGGGGAGTTTTGTATTTTCAGAAATAATCGATTTTATCCCGTTAATTGGATACTAAGTTCCGCCCACGGCTTCGCTCGCGTAGTACTTATATAAAAAGTAGCCTACATGCTATTACAGACTATAATCTATCTCTGTACCCATCCAAATTCGTTCGGCCGTTTAGCCGTGATTGAACCACAAACATCCAAACATCCTCACAAACTTTCGCGTTTATAATAATAGTAGGCTCTTTAGTCGTCGTTAGGGTATTTTAAGAAAAAAATAAAAGAAGAATATTTCTTGACAACAATTATTTCTAAGACAATAATGTCAGTCTGATGTCAGTCATCATCATCATCTCCCTGCCCGGTTCCCAGTCAATGTGTAAATGTCAGTGTGGAGTAAAAAATATAAACGACTAAAGTCGAGTTCAAAAGGTGTACGATAATGGCATCTAAAATGTATAGTAAGTTTATTTTGAGTGTAACTTTTAGGAGCTTGCAGCTTGAGCACGGTTTAAAAATTCGGTAATTTAATTGTATGAAAAGTTGGCAAAAGGAAGTCAAACCGCCTACGACAGTGTAACAGGATCGGATCCTAGTTGTGATGACCACGGAGGTCTACACAGATGCGGCCGGAGCCGTCGACGAACGCGGGATGCGTTGTCTGGAGAGAAGTACGCCTGGGGAGGCGATTTCAACGACCGACGTAGAACGCCGGATGAACCTCGGTCTTGAACCGAGGAAACGAACTGGGGTGATGCACACTTCGTCGTGAAGCACCATGCAAATATAGCAAGTGCAGACCCGTGAGGGGTGTATTAGGACGGCTCACCCCTCGAAACCGTTTCACTGCGTAAGCGCGGACTCCCCAGAATAATCGTCTCAGAAGTTCTATACCCGGATCCGCTCGAGAAAATACCGTAAGCGCGATCCAGAGATCGATATTACTATCCTTTATAACTCTCAAACAGTCTCACTTATCACACTTTTTGCGATCAATAACTTACTTCTAGTATAAATGTATATTTATACAGTAAAAATATCATTTTAAATACCAGTATTCAAAAAATATCCTTTTGGCGACAGGATGGAGCATTTGTTTTTGTGCGCGAGCGCAAAGGACGGGATAGTTTGTATTAACAACGACATTACAATTACGCCATCTCTTGGTAGGCTTAGGAACTGGATATACTAGTGGTTTGCCTGGGACTGAGATCTCGCAAAGACTGGTAAAAGTTGTGATGATCGTTCAGACTCAATCAAGATTAACTTTGAAAATCGCATCTTTAGCATGTTCTAACTAATACCCAATCTTAAATGAACAATGGAAGTCATAGGCCCTTTTCGAGGGCCGCCACACCTCATCCTGGTCACTGACCTTATACACGATGACCAAGAAAGAACCAGTGACAAGATAAGCAAGCAAGGACGCCCGCGCGCAACTAATTTTATTCTCGCTTTATACTAAGGAAGGAATTCCCGAAACTGGGATGCAGCGTGGTTTTAATTTTGTATGAAAATAACTTTCAAATTAACGAAGTTGTGCAAAATAAAACTGTAAATCCAAAATTGCATTGAGCCAAACTTTGAATTGGTAAGCCTCAGTCATGCGCAAAAGCTAGCATTTTTTAGTTCGAAAGCTCGATTACCTAAGAAATAGCGACCGTCATGACGGTATTAATACTTAAAGCTGAAATACAAATTTACGTCCAATATAAAAAAAAACCTAACAGTCGCATACAAAGTCCTGAATGAGTAGGCTTTTTTTTATACAGCTGAGGTGGCAAACAAGCATACGGCCCACCTGTTGGTAAGCGGTTACCGTAGCCTATGAGCGCTTGCAATACCAGAGGCATCACGCACGCTGAGGTTGAGGCTGAGTAGGCTTGCACAGCACCTATGAAGAGCTGACTTCTTCTTCTTCTTTTCAAGTCAACGACTCCTTCAACCTCTACTTCAAAGTTTCAAACTCTACTTCAAACTACGGAGCTGACTAAGCCGCGGGTTTCCTCACCTCACGATGTTTTACTTAAAAGTCAAATACAATAAAGTAGAAAAAAATCTTTATGTACCTAGATGGTGCAAGAAAAGTTTTTTTTTAAACTAGGTACAAAAATGATTTACAAAGTCAAAGGTTTTTATTTCAATAAAATCACTAGGATCACTTTGAAACGTCTTAGAAACTAGGTCAAGCTATGCCTGTTCCTCGCGACCAAGCCTAGAAGAATCAGGCAACAAACACGGCTTGGTGCCATTAGTTTCCAATCTGGGATTCCAACCCACGACCTTCTGATCGAAAGTTGAGGTACCTCTCACTAGGCCAACACGGCTAGTATACACACTGTACCACAATTACTTGTAAAATTTACGCTGGTGGTTTTGTTAATATTTAATTTCATTATACTTGAAAGGCGTTAACAAGTCGTTACACTCACTTTATTATACACTGTGTACACAAAAGTGGTGAATTGAAACTTTTTGAATGAATAAATTTTGTATTTGTGCAATTTCTGTGCGAGTAAAAAGTGACTTAATTTCCAGTGGTAATGAAACACAATTGAGAGTTTCGCGTAAATTTTGGTTCCGTTAACAACTTTCCGACCGGACTTTTCAATTGAGGCTCTTTGTATTTTATTCTGGAAATTCGAATAGCGGTATTTTCAAACTTATTTTTGTATACTATTGATATACTGGTAGGTAAATACGTAGAAATACCAAATAAAAACATTTATAAATAAGTTGCTGGTATTGAGTAGTCTATGCTCAGTCTGCTTGTAAATTGATATTTATGATATTATGCTACGGAATGTTTTCAATCCGGCCCCCAATTCTACCAATTCAATGACTTGAAAATGATAATCGCATGATAATGATCGCACCATTATCATTCAGTTACGATTGTCGCCACCTTCGTTTCTTTGATTACATTGGTTCATTGATTTCACAATGACTGCCATTGATATACAACTGTGATAGCAGAATACCAAAAGTGTCCAAAGTGGCCATTTTGCCATTGAACCATTGTCATTTTGAAGCCATTGAATTAGTAAAATTGGGCCCCAGTGCGTGCTTTCACTGATGAGACAAGGCAATGAGACTTGGTCGCTAACTTATGGCCTCATACACAATATCTAATTCGCGCAATGGGCTAGGGAGAGAGCTATGCTCGGAATTTCGCTACGTGATAAAATCTGAAACGAGGAAATCCGTAGAAGAACCAAGTTCACCAACATAGCTCTCAGAATTAGTTGAAGTGGTAGTGGGCAGGCCATATAGCTCGTGGTACCGACAACCGTTGGGATATAAAAGTTCTCGAATGGCGACCACCAACCGGACGACGCAGTGTTGGCAGGCACCCAACCGACGACCGACGACATTGTGTAGGCTGCGGAAATTCGGCGGATTGTGAAGGCTCAAGATCATTCGTCGGTGCCATCTTTGGGGGAGGCCTATTTCCAGCGGTGGCCTACCTGAGGTTGATGATGAATGATAATTCTACAATAATTTCACCTCATAAATAAGGACACCCCGAGTGTTAGATATGAATGTGGATGGATGTAGGAGTAGAGGTAGGCCAAAGAAAAGATGGATGGACTGTGTGAAAGTGGATATGGTGAAGAAAGGAGTGAGTGTTGAGATGACGACTGATAGAGGGAAATGGAAGAAGAATACATGTTGTGCCGACCCCACATGATGTGGGATAAGGGCAGGAAGATGATGATGAAATAAGGACACCCCGAAATGTACAGAGTTCCAAGAAATTAATCTTAAAAATCCAGGGTTATTCAACAATTATTCCGCCCTTTCAACACCCTAAATTTTTCCCGGAATTCACTTAAAAAAGTTATTATTCCTGTTAATTGTTCTGGCTCAGGGTGTTGTTGCCAACCATCATTTATATGTAAAATGAAAGTTAATTTATATTGGACTTTGAAATATTGAGGATTTATTTATGATCTACTAGCTTCCGCCCGCGGCTTCTACACAGCCTATATGCTATTCTAGCTAAATAACTTTATCTATTCCAAGTTTTAACGAAATCGGTTGAACCGTTACGGGGCATGATTGAACAACAAACATCCAAATCATCACAAACTTTCGCATTTATAATATTAAGTAGCATTTGCCTGTTTATTATTCGTGGCTCATATATTTGAACAAATATTGCATTTTATGAATGTCTTGCATGTCTGTCTGTCTGTGTTCCACTAGGCCAACACGGCTCTTCTACATATGTAAATGAGCGTGTTATGTAGTTAAACTTTGAAAGAAATATCCTAAAAAAACTTATTGGTGCAGTACCAGGTTCGTACGAACCACGAACTCCGGATCTAGGCCAACATGGATTTTAAAATCATGATTCTACTAAAAATAGAGCCCGAAAAGGGACTGCCAGGTGTGTAGGAAGGTATAAAAACTACAAAGCTTAGTAAAAGTGTCAAAATGAGACATACGAACAGGAGAGCTAGTTCAAACGACCTTTGAATACTTTTTCTGAAAAACTCACAAAGACTCGCTCAAGCGATTTTTAGAATTTTCGCTCGCACTTGTTCTAGTAACTTTTAATTCGAGTTCCAGTCGATTTTCGTGGAAAACAGCAGATTGCATTGTCTGTTTGTGAAATGAATGAACACTAAACTTTAGGCAAAAATGGTCTTTGAAAATACTGTCTCAACCAACGCCAGTGGATACAGTCAAAGGCTCTATAGAGCCCCGTACATGAATAAAGCTTCTGCAAGGCACAATAAATAAATCTTTTCAAGCGTCGGTAGTGGTGTTTCCACCGTTCGGTCTGAAACTAACCTATCTTATCTTGAGAGTATAAAGGGATTCCAGTAGTTGGTGATTTAATTCATGAATCAATTTTTTTTTGCCCAGAATGATGGTAGGTATTATTTTACATTTTAGTTATCAAATCAAAATTATTACTACTCGTTTTACAGCTCTATAAGTAATTAATTTAAATGATACCCGTAACTATCCGAACCAGCGGGTTTCGAACATACATCTTCGCCTTGAATTGGCAATGCGATACTTCGCCTCGCCGAAAATCTCGAGCAGATGAAATATTATAATCCTTTACCTAAGAAGTTTCAATCAGAAACATTCCTGCTCAATATCTAACACCAAATAAATAATAATAATCTAATTGACGAGCGGTGGCGCTCGTTCTATATTAGGATATAAAAAAAGATTGAGAGATTGAGAGCAACACTTATGGATAGCTCTTTAGGTAGTTACCTACATTTATTCATTGTAAATACAATGTCTACTATTCATTTTCTGCTTAAAATGGGCAGTCAATTACTTAATTTATATACCTAGCTGACTGACTTTTAATTTAAAACCTCCTAGTTTTATTTTTCGCTAGTTTCTTTGTGAATTCATTTTCGCACTCTTCTAAGCATTGCATACAAGCCTTTTGAATTCCTCTTGGAAATGTTTTGTGAATTAACATCGCCTAACAGCCGCTTTATCTTATAACTGGCTAATTTGAAAGTATCCAAAATAACTTCTTGTTCTGGTAAACCCGTATCTTTACTGATTTTACTACTAATTATGAATGCGAAAGTTTGGATGGATGTTTGTTACTCAATCACGCCAGAACGGCTGAACGGATCTGGATGAAATTTAGCACAAAGATACATTATACTCTGGGATAGTAAATCGGCCTTTTTTTCCTAATAGGTACCGCGACGAGCTCGGTGGCACAGCGGGTGACCCGACTGAGACGCAAGGCGTGCGTGTTCGATTCCCGCAGCGGGACAAATGATTGCATGATCTGCAAATGTTTGTTCCGGGGATGGGTGTTCCGGTACCAAGGTTCTCTCACGCCACCGAGGTTGTTAACTTTTGTACATACTCGATTTCATGAAATAAACATGAAACTCGTGCATTATTTACATTACAGCCCCGCTATTGATGCAGCACAATGAGTTTAAAGGCGCACTTCAATGCATTCCACTATGTTCCGCTAAAAATTGGACCAAGCCAAGCTTAATATGTGGGGCCATAGAATTCTATTCGCGAGAAATAATTTCCCGAGATTTTTAAAGTTACTTTTTCTTGATCGTGCCTTTTTTGAAACAAAGCGGTCAGGAATATGTACGTGAATGTACCCAACATTCCTAGGATTCCCCGTGTTTTGGGTATCAGAAACTACGAGTACCATGGTACCACAACACCCAGACCCGGAACAAATATTTGCAGAACATGCAATCATTTGTCCCGCTGCGGGAATCGAACACGCACCCCTCACCCACTGCCACTTTATTCTAGATTTCTAAGAAGTCGCAGTCATACAGACGTCTGTTAGTAAATAAGTTAAAAGCTTCAAAATTCTTTATTTCAACGAATCACGGGCATCATGAAACGCTCGTATATCTGTTGTTCGTAATCGATGGGCTTAACTAATCAACCTTCGGTTCCGCGTAGTCAAAAAATAAGGATGGGTGACCGCTAGTGGTATTAATAACTATGCGCTTCCGTTTGTTCCAACTTCCGTTCCAACAAAAGTATAGGAACTTAGCCGGAACTTGCTTAATCTTACTCAATCGTATAGTGACCGGTTCTTTGTTCACCGGCTATAAAGCTCTTTTCAGAACAGACTTGCTACAAACTAGAAAAGACCCTTCGTTTCGCCCAAGGGTCTAATCTAAACCATACACAATGATTTGATACACAAGGGGCGCCGAAGTACGAGTTAATTCTGCGATCTTGAACCTGATAATGGCTGGCCTAAGACCTTTAAAGGGAGAAACGGTAGTAAAGGGAGCTTCGAGTTAAAGGAGGTGATTATTGGCGAAACTGACCCTTCGGTCATCAACGTAACCAAAGTTCTGAACATCAATTTGGTGTTTGTATTGAATTTACGTATTAGTAACAGGCTTCAAGGGATTTGGTTAAACAAAGGGCAGGTTCAAAGTGATGATACCAATGGAGTCTTTGCCCACACTGATTTCGCATGGACATTTTTAGAGCTTATATATATATATATATTTTTTTTTTTTTAAATGTTGAGTTAAATTTTATTTACATAAAGAAACTTAAAACTAATACAAGTTAATATTTACAAAATACACAAGAAACAGTTGAGCCATCTAAAGACCGTTACAAACGATCTATAGATAGCTCAACTGATCCAGATCACTACCAGTCGGAAGCGTCCCCAAGACGCTGGCGGAATTGCCACGCTGGATGGCAATGCTAATTCGCTGGGCCAAATAAGAGCCAGCTCTCGGGTCACGCGTCGAATATTAACTTTTATTAGTTTTAAGTTTCTTTCTGTAAATAAAATTTAGCTTATATAATTATGCGTAACAAGAGATCAACATTGGCGATGTTCCGAAATTTCCGAAATAGTTTTAGATCTGGTTTCAAAAAAGCTGACGAAAGCTAAAGTGAGGCGACTTAAATGCAATTAGTAGATGTGATGATGCCTAATTATGATGTGGGTCAATTTCTCTCCGACCGCAAGGCATGGGATAAATATTAATTTTATAATTTAAATTTTAAGTTTGTTATATTGTTTTTGTTTTTTTTTTAACTGACATTTTCAATAATTAGTTACTAATTTTTGTCATTATTTTAATTGAATCTACTTAAGTGTGTGTGTGTGTAATTTCTATTTATTAATTTATTTTGTTATGTAATTATTTTTTATGTGCCTATTGAGAAAAAATAAATTGAAATTGAAATTGAATTAAACCTACTAGTGCTTCGCCCTGAACTGAGATGTCTCGCAATGTCTGGTAAAAGTTGGAACTTGGATGATCGTTGAGGCACAATTAAGATAAACTTTGAAAATCACACCTTTAGCATGTTCTGACTTATAACCACCCAGCTGTTACCCGTTTAATGCTATATCGGCCCTCTCCTGATTCCATCATCAGATCAGCTCGCTTTCACCATAACATACATACAAACACACAGACATAAAACATACCATACATGTTGTTTGTTAGATCTCTTCTCGTCGCTCGCCCGATCAAGATTTTTTTAGGTTCCTTTGTTCTAAGACACTCAAAAACGCTATTCGCTATCTCAGTGGCCATCTTTTTATTCGCCCAGGTCATGTCTGATGCTACTCGCTTCAAACATGCTAGGAACTATTGATCCTTATACCGCATTCACCTGAGGGAATATATTTACAAACGTAAATTGGCATCTATAATACCACACACTACACTAAACCCGAAATGAGTAAATACTTAGAAGAACCGGAGGTCACCGATATACCAAAGATACGCATGTTAATTTCCATTCCAAAGTGAACTGATCCGAAAGTAACTTTACAATTAAGTTCTTCGCATGTAGAGTGATCGAAAGACGAGCAATCAAATTCCGGGTACTATAGGTCGTAAGTGCTGGCTTGGGGTTGCAGCACTAATTTATAGGGCGGCTGTGGCCCAAGTCAAACTAAAACGAGAGACGAAGAAAGAGCGCAAAAATTGATTCTTCCACTGATTATTTCTTGGTCATCCTGTATTAGGTCAGTGACCAGGTTGAGGTAAGGTGGCCTTGAAAAGGACCTATGATTGTCGGTGAAAGAATCAGTGTAGTGAAAGGATTAAATTGCCTTTTAGAGGGCTCCATTCGTTGTTATATTTTTTTCATACAACTAAGGTAGCAAACAAGCACATGATGAAATAAATGATGATGATATATATGCAGAAATTATGTCGCCGTAGTCGAAATCGGCTTGGACGATCATCATCATCATCATCATCATCAATATGTATTACTATTATAAAACAAATTCGTAACACAATCAAATATCGAGAACCCTTCACCTTATACCACAGCGCGTAACCTCAACTGACCTCTTCCTTTAAGTGGTTCGTGCATTTATTGCCAATAAACGGACCCAACTAACCAGAAACTATACCTAAGGGCTATCCCGCTATATAATAAGGGGTTTCCTATACGACGGGACGGACAAGAAACGTGACGAGTTACCTATGCTAAATTATTGAAGAAACCGTGAATACGCTAGCTTGGAAGTTTGTTCTAAGAGTTACCCTGGCATTCTAAGTCGTTAATATTTTTCATTTCACTCACACTGACATCAGGCTGGCATTATTTTCAGTCAAATTTGACTGTATATATTTATATTTTTAAATTTTCAGAAATTGTTTACGTCATTTGCAATGTAAGTGGCGTGGATGTCGTAGATTATGTTGTGCATTATCTCAAACAAACTAGCTGTTGGACAATTACTAAAAAAATAAAATAAGACAGTGGCTCCCTCACTCAGTTCACAGATAAATTAGTTGAACTATACCTATGACAACCAGTGGCGTAACAGGCAGGTGCCCGTCTGAGACGCAAGAGGTTCGATTAACGCTGCGGGACAAGTTTGCATGATCTGCAAATATTTCTTCCGGTTCTGGGTGTTCTGGTTTCTGATACCCACGACACAGGGAATCCTAGTGTGGGGTATATACATACATATATATTATATACCAACAGTCATATTATATATACTTATACATAGTCAGGACTAAGTAGGTATGTATATGACTGTTGGTGTTATTTATTTATTGAAAATTGCCGAATTTATATGAAAATCTTTCCAACTTTTTTGTTGTAAAGTAAAGTTAAGTACGTAACGACTTGAAGTAAGGCCTCACAAACCGTAAGTTTCAAGTAAGTTACTTCTATCTTCTACTAGAATTGTCTAGATCTTTTCTTTCTTTCGCCCGTATCGGTTACGGTATTGCAAAAACACCTCTTTGGGACCGTACCGCTGAAAAATTGGGGTACGGTTTACATTAGGATACCCTTATCAGAGACCCTGATTTGTGGGTTAACGTTTCACCCGGATCATTTAGTCATCTCAAAAATATATAAATTACTACAAAAGACTGAGGATAACTCGATCAAGGACCACAATTTAAAATGAAAATAATGGCGACATTTTTATGTGAATAAATATAAATATTCCGGACATATTCACACTGTCAACTAATCCCAAACTAGGCATAGCCTGTACTATGGGTACAGTCAGCATCAGAAGTTGATGATCAATTTTAGATTGTCAAAACTAGTGATTGAAGTTTGTATCAAAAAGTGATAGCATAACAAAGTGACCTTTAATAGGTGACTGTAAAATGTACCACAATTGAGATGATGAAACTAACCCCATAAGTTCATGATAATTTCTTAGTTTAAAAATACATGACTAGTATTATTTTCAAAAATCCGTGCCTGCTATGATATCTAAAAGCTAGCTGATGTTGATAGTAACCAGATAAAAGTATTAATCTACCCTCAACCTGCCTTTTTTTTATTCTGAAATTGTTGGGCAAATAGTAGGTAAAACTAGGTGATTCATGACATGTTACAAGGTGATTCATAACATGTATAGCAATGCATCAGTTAATTGTGACTTTATTGCGCCAAATGTTGAAAAGTAAAGATATTCACGTATTTGTGAAAAAAAATTGCATTAGTTAATTGTGACCCCACGACGTTATTTCGCCAAATGTTGAAAAGTAAAGATATTCACGTATTTATGAAACAATTTTGCATCAGTTAATTTTGAGCCCACGACTTTATTTCGCCAAATGTTGAAAAGTAAAGATATTCACGTATTTATGAAACAATTTTGCATCAGTTAATTTTGAGCCCACGACTTTATTTCGCCAAATTTGAAAAGTAAAGATATTCACGTATTTATGAAACAATTTTGCGTCAGTTAATTTAAGCCCACGACTTTATTTCGCCAAATGTTGAAAAGTAAAGATATTCACGTATTTATGATCAATTTTGCATCAGTTAATTTTGAGCTCACGACTTTATTGCGTCAAATGTTGAAAAGTATAGATATTCACGTATATAAGAAATAATTTAGCATCAGCTACTTTTGAAGCCGCGATTACATTCGAACTTCATTTTATCATCAGTATAAAGATACATATGGAGTTTCAGACATTCATGAACTCAGAAAAGATGTTTTATCATTTACTTCTGGAAATAGTTGGATCAGAGACTTTGTGACACTTTTAAGTCATCACGTACTTTTGGAATATTGGGAAGAAACTCCTAAAGTAAAATATTTTCAATCAGGAGTTTTGAGACATGTCTGATCATCAGTTACTTTTGATGCTGACTGTACCAGAGACTGATACATATAATAGATAAATATTTAACACCCAGACACAGAACATCTGTGTTTATCACACAAATGTTTGTCCAGTGCGGGGATCGAACCCGCGACCTCTAGCGCAGAAGGCAGAGTTACTACTAACTGAGCTATGAGGCCAGTGAATACATATATAAAATATTATAAAATATTAAATATATATTACCTATATAAGATATATTAAAGTCAAAAGGCAAATAACCGTGTTTTTTTTTTATTAAATCCCTATATGAGTACAGTAGACATTTGTTCCGCACATTGGTAGTAGAATCTACCCCTCTCGCGACTCACCCAGCCTCTTACTAGCATTTAGATGTTGCCTGGCAAATTAAAAGTGTCGCGTTTATGAGACACTGTAGCTCAAAATTAGGTCAATGTACCATTTTACGCTGCATGTTATCCTAATGTGTAGCGGCATTATGCTGAGACCATGCCTGTTTTGGCTCACACACACGGGAGACTAATTAGCACTTAAATATTGTAAATTACATAGATACCTACTTATGTGTTGTTGTTTGTACTGTATGTTATCTGTGTTACGTCTACCTATCTCCCTATCGTTAAGCTTTATTCTATTGTTTTTTGTGTCTTCTGTCTGTGTTTGTCAAAATAAATTTATTTCATTTCATTTCATATATTTCATTTTCTATGAGAGTTATATTCTTAGAATATGTTTCTATGTGAGCTGGTATGTCTCGGAAACGCGTCACTTGAAGATACTAGTTTAATGGATATAACATATTTTCCAACACTGAGTCGTCCGGTGCGACTACGAACCGGACGACTCAGTGTTGGAAGGCATACGGTGGACCGACGGTATGGTGAACGTGCGGGAAATGGGTGGATGGAAAAGGCTTAAGACCGTTTGTCATGGCACCCTTGGGGGAGAATTATGTTCAGCAGTGGACTTCATCAGGCTGATGATGATGGTGTTGTTTTTATTAATATCTTTCATTATCTTTGTAAGGTTTGATCAGAGGCTGCGATTTAGCAATTTCAACAAAACCTTGAACCCTTTGGAGTAATAATATATAGGTCTGAAAGTTCGTTAACTTGTCAAGAGATGGCGTGACTATGCCGCTGTTGGTTTCATAAAATATGCCATCCTTTACGCTCCTGTGCAAATTCAGATATTGCCATCCTATGTAATAAAAAAGTCGATTTCACAAATCTTTATTTCTATTTACCGATTTATTATTTCCATTGATTAAATATCAATAAATACTAAATGTATGTTTTGCGTTGCAAAAAGTAAGAAAAATGGGTTGATTTGCGAGTTCCAAAGGATCTAAGGCACGATTCCTAGATCGCGCTTACGGTATTTTCTCGGTCGGACGCGTATATAGAACTTCTCAGACGCGATAGTCGGGGAGTCCGTGTCTACGCAGTGAAACGGTTTTGAGGGGTGAACCGCTCTATCACACCCCTTGGTTGTTGGTCGGCTCTGTGCTTTCTTACAAAAGCAGCTGCACCTTCTTTTCGGTTAAATACCGCTGTGGACCGCGGCTTCGGACTGGTTACCCGGAGTCGTTGGTAATTGAAATCGTCTTAATGGCGTAATAGTGACGGCGCAACTGCGTTCGATTTGCGACTTCGGTCGAGATTATAGGCCCTTGTGGTCTAGTGAAACGAGGAATGTTCCTCAAACACACTGCTGTAGACGATTTGACTCTCTTTTGCCAATGAAAAAAAAAAAAACAGGTCCGTTTAAAGGACGCCGCGTTATATGCGAATAATTGACTGTAATTAATTTGTTTTTTTATTATGGTAATACCAATGTTATTACATTTTGTTATTCTTTCGAGAAATTGATTTTTTTTCTTTACCGGGTCGACATTTTTCTTTTAGAGCTTCAGACCAAATGCTAGGAAATTTTACGATTACCATATTTAATACAATGTGATGGCGATGATGGTCAAGATAATTAGGCTTCTATAGACTCCGAGGCCCGAGTGTACAATGTTCGTTACTCACTTGCCACCGGTGAGTACCATTATCAGTGAATTGGCCACTTTAGATAACGTATACTGTTGCGTTAAATACATAAATTTTACTTTGTTTCATTCCACTGAGCGTACATGGCACTCAGGCGAGCCGCACTAAGTTAAACATCAAATAGCGAGTTCGGCGAAATATAAACAAAACTAATAGGTAGGTACGTTATTTAAACACCAATTGAAAACAACTCTGATTTACTAAACACTTGTATTTAAACAGTGTTTAATATTCAGCACAAAAGCCATGAACATTAAACGAGAACGCATTGTCAACAGGATGAACAATAGTGGAGATTCGTTAGTGATACGAAAGTAACCCTACTATTGGAGTTAAAATCAGATTGGACGTGAGTGAGTTGCTAGCGAGAACGTCTCTGAGGTCGGCAACGTATCTTATTTCAGTCGTAGGACGTCCAGTGCTGACTAGGCCTCCTCCGCAGATTTGTGGGGGAAATTTGCCCATACTCACCACACTGGGCACGCGTTGTGCTATCGTCGTTAACTATAGGACACTGCTGCCCATCTCCTTTATTTTTTCATCGTCGCCTCTTACGACATCAATGGGTAGGAGTGGTTTATTCATCAGCCGGGGCCACCACGGCCATTTCACCCCTAACATGCTATGTTCTGTATGTTGTTAAGTTCGTACGCTTAGTAGCTCTAAGGAAAATTTATAGGGAATTTTATTGTAACTCTTAAAAATGGTACAAAACACTATCTGGGCTCGTAGCATCAATGCTCTACGCCGTAGAATATCGATGTTACTAGACAAGACATAAACAAGCCTCTCATTTTTTTTTCTTATTGTTGTTAAGTAGAACTCGAATCTCGATCGGGAATCCGTAGTAGGGACAGGAGGCAGCCGATGCTATGTCAAACAATGCACAGCTAGCTTTGTGTCTGCAACGTTACCAAGTATTCGGCCTGGACGTGGTCGCAAGATTTATTATGAAATTTTAGAGCATACAAAGTGATTCATAATATACCGAGAACACTGGTGGATTGGTGGTAGTCGGCCCCGCCTTCGCATCCACAAGACTAGGTACATAAAAACGCGCTATGCAAAAATCTGCGTTTTTGGGGTCAAATTTCGTTATAGGGTTAAGCTTGCCTTTGTACGTATGTACATTCTAATTGTTGTTATCTGTCTTTTTTATTCTGTAAAATAAAGAATAAAGACATTTGGGGGCTGAGGCTGAATTGATGATGATGACGTAACATTGAATTCTTGGTTAAAAACTGGCTTTAGCATAATAATTTAGCATGCTAAAGCCCGTGTTTACCCATTTAAAGTAACTATGGTGAACGAAGAAAATTATGTTATAACCTTGATCGAACATTATTTTATTTTTAAGACTTTGGTTTAGTGGAACGCCATCATTAGAAATTCAGCAGGACGGCGTTCCGCACGAACGAACAATGCAAAAAACAAAAACAGGTTAGATCGGTCCTTGTGACCTTGCGGGGTCGGGCCACAGATTAAACACGCCTCGGCTCAAGCCTTTGTTCGGCACGTGCTGATGTCCTGAATGAGTTATTTGGCGTAGTGGTCCAGTGGGATCTAATCTAACCTCGGGTTCAAAAGATCGGGGCTTGCATCATCGGTAGCAATGTGTATGCGACTTTTCTATATATTAAGTACGTGCCTCAAACTATCACTTGCAGACATAGGTAATCAAGATCTTGAATGCCTTTAATCTAGGAGGTTTTTTCCCATACAGATAATAATAATGTCGTCATGCCTGCCATAAAATAATAAGATATTTTTTACAAAAACTAAAAACCGACTTCAAATTCCAGAATATTCACAAGATTAATATCAACCTCTTTTGTTATCAACTTATTTGCGTTTTGCTTACCTACTGAGGATGACATTGGCCACCTACACTTTCGAATAAAAAACAAAAGTAACTATGACATCCATTCATCATCAATAATAACTCTTATGGTACTGACTGATTGACTGACAATCAAACGTAGTGGTTTTATTCTGTTTGAAAATCAACGCAGAGCCTACTAAGAGTATAAAATTTGCAGAGTAGTTTCCTGTTATAGATAGATAGAAGATAGAAAATGCTTTATTGCACACCATAAAAAGTACAAACATTAACAAAAAAACAATAAAAACTAAACTATGTGATGAACAATGGGCGGCCTTATCGCTGAAGTAGCGATCTCGTTATAACGTATGGATGCACAGAAATAAATTCCCGACACACAACCCCTAAGTTTAAAGTTTATGTTAAAATAACAGCAACCGAACGAAGTCGCGGGGATAAACATACTATGCCAGAGTCGACAAAAAAAAATTTCGGCATGATTGATGATTTCAAGAGAAGATGACGTTTTTTTAAGTTTTACAGGACAAGTTGCAATCCCTCAGGAATTAAATTAAAATGGGACCACCCCGGGATCATACTCTATACACCAGCGAAAGAATCATCAAAATCGGGTTACTATTGGCGGAGATAAAGAGTAACATACACACAAAAAAATAAAAAAAAATAAAAATACAGCCGACTTGAGAACCTCCTCCTTTTGGAAGTCGGTTAAAAAGGAAATATCTCTGTATGGTTGTATTATGTACAGTTGAGAGCGCAATTTCTTTTATTATTGGAATTCATTCCACTTTTGGACTGCGTCATGCAAGAGTGAACAATGCAAACGTTATAAAAACAAACCTATTTTAAATCGTTTCGGTTAGGTCACCCTGTCCTCGTTTAACCTTGTTAGTGCCTTTGTTTTGAACTGTCCTGGCCATGTGTGGAATAATTCTAACCAGTAGGTTTTATAATCAACTTCTGAGAAGGGATAAGATCTATTCGGCAGACATACCTACTTAAACGAGAGGATAAAAAAGGTAGCGGAAGACGTGTTAGCCTAGTGGGAGGTAGTCCGACTTTCGGATCGAAGGTCTTGGGTGAACCAATGACTTATTCTGTTGGCATGTGCGAAATATTTGGAAGTGCCTCTGACTACGCCCCTTAGAAAATAAATATCATTAAGGAATAAAAAAAGTAGCGGAAGGCGTGATAGCCTAGTGGGAGGTAGCCCGATTTTCGCGGCAAATTGCCTATTTTTTTTATGTGCTACCCAAGCCTAGAAGATAAAGGCAAGAAAAGGCGTTGGTATTATAATCTGTCTACTTTCGTACTGTCTGGTTTGATTTCCGCTGTTTCAAGCTTTTTCAAGTTTATTTATTTAAGTTGTATTTTAAATGATCCGGATGACACCAATGTCTAGACATAACCCCACAATTAAAACGTTTAGTCATAGCTTTAATTAGTCAATCGTAAACAGCTGCTACGTATTGTTTAAACTAGTTACAAGAACTTAGGTCATATCCTGTAGCCTCTTCCTTATAAGATGCATGCATGCATTGGGTGCATGTTAGTTAGTAGGTAAATCAAATATGCCTATGCCTCTTGATGAGACCTATGCTAGGAGTTTCACTACGTGATAAGATCCGAAATGAGGAAATTCGTAGAAGAACCAAGGTCACCGACATAGCTCTCAGAATGAGCAAGTTGAAGTGGCAGTGGGCAGGCCATATAGCTCGCAGAACCGATAACCGTTGGGGAGTTAAGGTTCTCGAATGGCGACCACGAACCGGGCGACGCAGTGTTGAAAGGCCCCCCACCCGATGGACCGACGACATTGTGAAGGTTGCGGGAAGTCGGTGGATGGAGAAGGCTCAAGACCGTTCGTCGTGGAACTCTTTAGGGGAGGCCTATGGCCACCAGTGGACTTCTACAGGCTGATGATGATGATGATGCCTCTTGATAGGCTAAATAGATGATACCAACTATTAAAATTATAAGATCTGTAATTTATAATACTCTATTTAAGTGAATAAATGAAATAATAATAAATAAGAATTGTCAATCAGTACGGGTTTTTTAAGTACCTAAGTTCTTAAATGAGCAGTGCCTTTGATGATGTAGTATATAATGTAGATTTATGAATTTGTAGACAAAATCACTAGCTCAAGCAAATTTACGATAGCGTTACATTTTGCTCAATCTGTCTGGAAAGCACTGGAGGAGAAAAGTGGGACACCAGTCCACTTCTTGCACCCTTTCTATTATTTATCTTTCTTGCCGGAACAAGGATTCTAGATCCCAAGTTCATTTATTGCTTCTTTTCAATATCCCACGCACGAATAATTCACTATAGTTCACTATAGTTCGATACTATAGCAAATATCAAATGTTAGCCAATAGAAACTGAAAGATTTCGAGCATCGCCGCAGTCATTTGAATGCTCTACGGCTCGTATTCAGAGACAAGACTCGAGCATTGATCTGTACTTAAATCTCGATTTGAGGCGAGATTCTAATTCTTGAACAGTATTTAAGTATAGATTCAATGATCACTGTTCACCTGAGTAAATGCTTGTTCTGAAACGTCAATCAGACGAAATCGGTGCTTGAGTTTAAAGATTAGACATTAATCAAATGACATTTTCGTTCCGTTACACGTATTTTGATGCATATTTATACTTCACTTTATAGTTCTGTTCTATTTCCACCCTAGCTGTTTGAATTTCTGCGTAAAACGGATCGAAAATTATAAATAAATCAAAATGTAAACGAGAACATTTGAGTACAGATTTGAGACTCGATTCAGCTGAGAGTAGTTTAAGTACCGTTCTTGAATAAAAGCTATGTTTGAGAAGAGATTCAATACTTAAGTAGAGTTCAGCTGATCTGTGATTAAATCTAAGTTTGAGTCGTGTCTCTGAATACGAGCCTACGTTTTTTCACACTCAAATAATTTTACAGAGTGGGAATAAAATGAGCATTCGCTCGTTTGATGTAAATCGGCCTTAAGACGTGTGACGATGCGTATTCGCCGAACTTGGCCGAACGCGAAGATGATTAAACAATGTTTATGCGGACGTTACTGACCTCATAGCTCAGTTGGTAGTAAGTCTGCCTTCTGCGCTAGAGGTCGCGGGTTCGATTCCCGCACTGGACAAACATTTGTGACTAACACAGATGTTTGTTCTGTGTCTGGGTGTTAAATATTTATCTATTATGTATATCAGTCTCTGGTACCCATAGTACAGGCTATGCCTAGTTTGGGATCAGTTGACCGTGTGTGATATGTCCGGAATATTTATTTATTTTACACTGGTCAGGTCACCCAATTGTTACAGCATATTATATCAAGGAAGACAATGCATCATGAGCTCAACTTTGTAAAACAATCGTGTTGATAAAACATTAGGTATTGTTACAGCTGGCCAATTAAAATATACTTATCGCGAACGCCGACCTTTGTTATCCATTGAAAACCAGGTACCCGGCGCCGGTGATTTAAAACCATATATTCATGTACCACCGTTGGGGAGTAAAGGTTCTTGAATGGCGACCACGAACCGGGCGACGCAGTATTGGAAGGAGCCTCACCCGATGGACCAACGACATTTAAGGTTGCGGGAAGTCAAAACGCTAAACTGCTAACGGCTAACGCAAAACTTCGTTCGTAAGGCAGTGAATGCAACTTCTAAACAACAATTCTGACAATGTTTAATCTTACTACATACTAGAAAAAATAAAAAAGGTTATTTTTCACACTAAAAGGCTACTTTTTTATGCTATTCCGGTTACTTTGGACAAGACCCGGCTGGCAACACTGCGTCCACATGAATGATGAAACCACAACACATGATCTACAAACATTTATTTTGCTGCAGGAATCGTACCATTTGCGTCTCATCTGGATGCCCGCCATACCACCAAGGCCATTTTCATTGTTTTTCTGATATTTAATAAAAAAAATACTCGTAGATAGCACTTCTAATATTTTTGTGTTCTATGTTTTACCATTTTCGATAAGAGAATGTGTGATAAAATATACTCACGGTGACCTCATTTGTAAAGCCCTAGTTTCCTAACAAGAAGCAGCGTCACATGACGACCGTAAGGGAGAATTCACACGTACCACAGCCACACCACATCGAAGGTAATGACGAATGTGTCATCATTTTTAAAATTAAGAAATTATTAGGTACTTATTAATGCAGGAGATTGCTCATTCATCATCTTTCGTCCTCTATTTAACGGCTGCTATTATCAGTCGCCGCTTTTCAGGAAACTACGAAAGAACTTACTGATAAAGCCTACCCCAAGTATGACATTTTGAGGTTTGGGCCTTTTTATCTTGTTATAACTTTTATAAAATAAATTTGTGCGTGTTCTTTTAGATCCTCCTATATTCAGGTATAATAATTATTATGAAGTATATTTGTTCGCTGGCCGTGGTGGCCCCGGCTAAAGAATAGGCCCCTCCATATCTCTATCTAGGGAAAAAAGCTAGGAGATGGGCAGCAGCGTCCCTCATTTTAACAACGATAGCTCTAACTGCGCTCGCCAACCCGCATGCCCAGCGTGGTGAGTATGGGCAACCCCCCAACATGATAAGGAATTTGCTCTGTCTGTGTGGGGGAGGCCATGTTCAGCAGTGAACGTCGTACGGCTGAAATGATGATGATAATTGTTCGCTGATTTATGAACAAATTTTTCTATATCTTATAGTTTCAGACTTACCCTGACTAACCTTACGTCACAGAAAAGCACCTGCCGTAGCTTGCCATGTTTTTCGTAATCTATCAGCTATCAGCAAACTTTAGCGCGGTCACATAATGGACGGTTGACCGCTAGTGGCAATAAAATGCGCTGACGTGCTTCAAAAAGCAAATTTAGATGTCGGTCTTGTTTCTCATTAAGATAAATTTAATTTTCGCCCTTATTAAATAAACGCAAGTCATAATTCTTTGTTCGCGACAAGCCAATTAATCAAAATAGCTAAACTTTTTGTTTTCTTATCTCAGTTCTGGTAAACAGAGTAAATTTTTGAGACGTATTTTTGTGCGGCGTACCTTATAACACTACTGAAACTAATTACCCACATGATCATAAGACTTAGCTCTACATGTTTATGTAGATATGAGCGCGCGCGATTCTGTGCGCTAGAGCGCAAAAAAAAACAAAAAACAACGATTCGGCTTATAAACTGTAAAGTGAAATTGGCATAGCTACCACAGATTACACAGCAATCACTCCAATTAGCTCGCAAGTAGACCGTGCTGGTTACGTGAGTCAAGGTCATTGGTGGAAACGAAACCGGTGGATTACTTAGTTCATCATTGGTGGATAGGTAATTGGCTGTGGTGGCCCCGTGGATGTCGTAAGAGGCGACAAAGGGGACGGGCAGCATCGTCCCCTAATTCAAAAATACAGAGGTCAATGCATTGTGGTACATTTATCATCAACTAGCTTCAGCCCGCGGCTTTGCTTGCGTGGTAAGTAGGTACCTACGTAAAAAGTAGCCTATATTATCGAATCGAAATTGGTTGAGCTGTTACGGCGTGATTGAACAACAAACATCCTTACAAACTTTTGCATTTATAATATTAGAAAATAGGATACTAGGATTCTCTTCGCCGACGATGGGACAATACTGCGCAACCAGTTTATCCAGATCACATTCACAGACACATTCCGTGTATCACAGTATCGACGCATAAATCTTATCAGTAATCTAAAGGGGATGAGCATCAACTGGCTGCACTCCAAGTAGGATTATAGAGATTAGGGGTTAACGAGTAGGACGTTTCAAAAAGCTATCAGTCGCAATGTTATGGACCATTGATATAGAAAGTGATTCATATGCTATCCCGAAAAGGGGCTTATTCTACACCCAATTGGCAATAAAGTTTGATCAAGGACTTTTGGAAATTTGACATTTTTTCATTGTATTTTATATAAATTTTAAGCTGTTTTGAGGTTAAATCAGTTACAACTCAATGAAATAATGAGCTGTGGTTTTTTTCTCGTACCTTTTTCAAATCAGCGTTTTTGATCTTTTTGTCAACTCTTTAACAATTATTAGATGCATACTGATTTGACCCCAAAACAGCTGATTTTTATATTGTTTTTCCAGTTAAAAATGACGAATTTCCATGAGTCTTAGAACTAACTTTCTTACCAATGACATGTAGAATCATCCGCTTTTGGGATAGTATACATATTATGAAGCACCAAGCACATATTACAAGTTGTAGACCACTATGACTATTTGGGTCAGACGATTCAACTAGGCAGGTCCAACTTCGACAAAGAGGTCAACCGACGAATCCAACTCGGATGGGCAGCGTTTGGGAAACTTCGTCATATCTTCTCGTCGCAGATACCGCAGAGCCTCAAGACAAAAGTCTACAATCAGTGCGTGTTGCCAGTGATGACATATGGCACTGAGACTTGGTCGCTAACTATTGGCCTTATACACAAGCTCAAAGTCGCCCAACGGGCTATGGAGAGAGCTATGCTCGGAGTTTCGCTGCGTGATAAAATCCGAAATGAGGAAATCCGTAGAAGAACCAAGGTTACCGACATAGCTTTCAGAATTAGCAGGTTGAAGTGGCAGTGGGCCGGCCATATAGCTCGCAGAACCGACAACCGTTGGGGAACAAAGGTTCTCGAGTGGCGACCACGAACCGGACGACGCAGTGTTGGAAGGCCGCCCACCCGATGGACCGACGACATTGTTAAGGTTGCGGGAAGTCGGTGGATGGAAAAGGCTCAAGACCGTTCGTCATGGAACTCTTTGGGGGAGGCCTATGTTCAGCAGTGGACTTCATCAGGCTGATGATGATGATGATGAAGCACCTTGTACAAATTTTATACAGAAAATCAGTATTCTAAGCAAACTAAAAGATCAATGAAGTAAAGTTCAATTTGAAATCAATGCAAGTTCTTATACGTAACTGAACTGGCACGCTCTACATAGCGACCGGTTTGCGATTAGCGACAACGCGTCCGTCCACACGCAATGGTTGCGCAACTACGTCTGATTGTATGCCTAGTTATAGTTGCTTGCTACTACACATGCACAAAAGTTCGCGAGCAATAATTTTATTATACGTAGTTGTATCCGCAAAATCAGGGGATCCTCTCGTGGTGTATAGAAATGATGAAGTCCAAAGATTGATTGATTTACGTATAATAATGATAAAAAAGTTCAAGTTACATGGTACAGGATTAACGATTTTTAGTGAAGTGAGTCATTGACAGTAGCTGTCAAAACATTTGAATTTCGAATGACGTTTGCGCTATGCCATTCGGATACGCGCGATACGCGACTTGCCCCCAGCCTTGGAAGCTCCAGCTTCAATGAAAGTTGCGTTATCTTCTTTACTGCTTGGCTTCTTCATCCTGAAACAGGGGACATATTTTTGAAAAACTGCGCCTAACGTGGCGGATGCCGTCTGGATATCCGCCACACGCGATATGCCGTCTCTGCCGCTGATGGTGCTGATGATTCTTCCAAGGGACCACTTCAATGGAGGAAGCTTGTCATCTTTGATGATCACCAGTGTATTATGCTCCAGGCTGTCGACGTTCTCTCTCCATTTACATCTGGTCTGCAGCTCCGAGATGTATTCCTTCGCCCAGCGTGTCCAAAAGTTGTGCCGGATCTGTTCTACTCTCTGATACTTTGGTCAGTCAAACGTTGATTCATTTATTTAGACCATCCCGAAAAAGGGGCTTATTCTACACCGAATCGGCATTCAAGTTTGTTCTAATTTTTGGAAATTCGACATTATTCATTCATATATTTCTTTGCAAAAACCTGAACTGAACTCTGAATTTAGGCTGAAATGTTTAGACCCCAAAAAAGGGTCAAATCAGTTGAAACTCAATTATTCAGCGCTAGTTAGGTAATCCTGATATTTAACTTCTCGTACATACGTTTCATAATTTAAATAATTACTATAAAGATGATAAAATGGCCAAAAACGGCTAATTTGAAAAAAAATTAGAAAAAATCTGGGGAAAAAATGCTTTATAGATTTTTTCGCTAATATTCATTATTTTTGTTGAAAGAATAAGCCCTTTTTGGGATACAAACAACCGGACCAACCTTTACATAATGGACGAAAAAAATTGCGAACAATTTTATTGAAGCAAGAACAAAATACAATTTATGTGTACCACATATTATGTAACCGCGAATGTTTTAAAAATGATATCAAAGGCAAATTAAGTAAATCGTAAGTAAAAAAGTTTAAACAGATCAAAAGAAACCAATGCCATTGAGTTTAGAGATGACTTAGCTGCAATAACAACATGCTACTAATCAATACTTACTCGTAGCAACGTTCTATAAAATTGACCTCGCCCGGAAACAACCATTATTGACAAATAACCTGACACTTTGTCACGCGAATACGTCACAACCGATAAACGGGAAAGTGAAATTAGATGTTAACAAATCAGTATCGACTGTCACGCGACGATGGAAATTGGATCGCATTATTGAAACGGGAAATGGGTTAAGTTATGCAATGTTGTTCCAATTAGGGCGCTTGTTCACGAGACAGTTTTGTATCCACCGTATACTCGGAATGGCACTATAGTATACTTATTCGACGACCTAGGTGGCGCAGCGGGCGACTGACTCTGAGATGCAAGATGCGGGTCCCAAAATACAAATGGGAACGGGAACAGGAGGAGGAGGAGGTTTTAGGAGGAGGTAGGGCACAAATAATATTATTTGTTTCAAATAGTGTTGTGTTACTGCGGTGAGTAAGGTTGCCAGAGCTCTTTAGGGGGAAGGGGGTTCGGGGTCGGCAACGCGTGAGTCATGCCTCTGGTATTGCAAGCGCTCATAGGCTACGGTAACCGCTTACCATCAGGTGGGCCGTAAGGTTGTTTGCCACCTATGCTGTATAAAAAAAAAATGTTTGCATGATCTGCAAATACCATGGTAGTATTTACCATGGTACTTATATAGTTTCTGAAAACCAAGACACAGGGTTTTCAAGTGTTGAGTCAGGACTACGTATATGTTGGGTGTTATTTATTCGAACACATTTGAGTGCGTAAAAAATTCACCACATCACTTTCTCTAAAGTTATTGTGTACAACATTTTTATCGATAGTTTACCAATAAATGATTCAATGTATTGAATCTGCGATTAAATATCACCGATTGTATTTCAAAAGCAAAGGCGAATCTATTTTAGAAATAATGAACACTTTATTTGACTTCTTTTCCGTCCGTGTGTCCCGTATTTCAAGAAGATCTACTTTCAATCTTGATAACTTTCAACTTACACACTTGGTAGCGAACAAGTCCGGCATATCATTCGATATTCTCCCCGTCCGTGTGTCACCAGTCACCGAGTCGCGTGCTAAGCACGTGACGCTGCGCGCGCGTCGAACACTTTCTTTGTTTCGGAGCAAACGCGCCGTGAATACTATTAGCTGTGGCGTAAGCGAATATTTGAAACATTTTACAAAATATTGGGTCTTTAATGGGCATAAAAATATTAGGCATAATTATGTTTTAGGCAAAATTAGGAACACATGAGTATTATGCCTGAAAAATATAAGCGAAAAGACAAGACGATTAGGCCTTATAAAATGTTAGTCCTACCGATCATCCTATCCTACTAATGTTATAAATGCGAAAGTTTGTGAGGATGTTTGGAGGTTTGTGGATAAATCACAATGACAGATTATAGTCTTGAATATCATATAGGCAATTTTAATTTTCATAGGTACCCGAAGCCGGTGGAAGCTAGTTATAAATAAAGACAAGTATGCGATGCTAATTTTGTTATGCTAAATTAGATTAGGAGAACGAAAATTATCACCGCCTCAAAAAATGATTTTATATACAGCCGAGCTACATAAAAATTACGTTCTTTTATAAAAAGTTCATGAAACATGGCAAATATCACTTGGATTTATTGGTACAGAAAATAATAACCATCGCGAAAACCGTCTGATTTCAATTCAATTTATTTTTATTCAGCACCATCTTGCACTTGTCGACACAAATTGTGGCGACTCTCCTCGAGACTCAAAGCAAAAATAAAATCCAGAAACCACAACAAAGCAAGTAGAATAAAGCTTCAGCCAAACCGAATGCGACCAAAGCGACCGCGATGCGGAAACGATTCGCACGTCATGTTTGTGTTTTTAAATGCAGTTGTGTAAACTTCGCTGAAATCCATGTGTATCTTCTATACATACATAAATAATAAAACAGTAAATCCAAAATTCTGTACACATTTTATTTCTTGAAAAACGTTTAGGAGATTAAAAACATGATACGAATTATAAAAAAGTTCGGTTTTTAAAAAGTTGTTGTTTTTTCGGGATAATTATTTATTTTGGTTGATAAGCCCCCTTTCGCATAGTTTATAATCACCATGACGATCGTTCTCAGATCTAGGAACACGATCTTAGGATAGAAAAAACTAACATTTTGTACGGTATTTCTAAAGATTGCGATCATGTGTGAGAGTAGTTTATAAAGAGTGTTAGGTCTAAGTATGATGGACGCAAGGCCTGCAATTTCACCCTTCGAACCGGAACTTGGCAGCCAAATATATAGGCAAGGTAGTACCTACTTCCCTGGATGGACTTAGCCCTGCTTTCGGTTGGGCCAAAGCTTAACGTCGTCTACAGTAGACAACTTAGACGGATACATAGACGGTCCGATGGAGCTCCGGCAATGCTCTAGGGAGACACTATGCAGGTGAAACATTGCGTCTAGTCGGACACACGACAACTGCATCTTTAGCCTTGGTCTACTAAAAGCGGCTTCTGTAGTTTTACGGCCGTAAAAAAAGCGTCCGCATTTACACACTCGCGGCACCCGACTCTCTTTACTATCATCATCAACAACCTGTAGAAGTCCACTGCTGGACATAGGCCTCCCCCAAACAGTTCCACGACGAACGGTCTTGAGCCTTTTCCATCAACCGACTTCCCGCAATGAACCTTTACAATGTCATCAGTCCATCGGGTGGGGGGCCTGCCAACACTGCGTCGCCCGGTTCGTGGTCGCCATTCGTGAACCTTTACTCCCCAACGGTTATCGGTTCTGCAAGCTATATGGCCTGCCCACTGCCACTTCAACTTGCTAATTCTGAGAGCTATGTCGGCTTTACTATCAGATTGCAATAAAATGCGTGCAACTTGCGAGCAGTAATTGCGCACGATCGGCGCATTATCAATGTGGACACACCCTAGTATATCATGGTATTAAAATCGCTTTTTTTTGGCTATTTAAAATCAATTCCAGATGAGACAAATTAGTATCACCTCCCTCTATCAGCTCCCTCTATCACGATGCTGTGTTGATAACAATCAGCGTTCCTTTGAATGTGATCTGACCTTTAGCTAATATAGGTTTCTAGAAAAGAGAAAATATGAAGTTTGAAGAATAGATGTGTCGGAATAAGTGACTTCTACTATCCGTTTTCAAAAGGAAGGATTTTCCTTTCGGAAAACTGATGTGCGCTATACTAGTGCTTTAGAACGGTGATGCAAGAAAACATTGTGAAGAAACCGATGTACTAAGAATTCGAACACAAAAAAAACAGTCAAAGTCAAGTCAAAGTCAAAATGTGTTTATTTCAATAAAATCACTAGGATCACTTTGAAACGTCTTAGAAACTAGGTGAAGCTATGCCTGTTCCTCTCGACCAAGCCTAGAAGAATCAGGTAACAAACACGGCTTGATGCCTATCATTTTTTTCCATGATCCTTTTTCACAAAATGGAATTTAAAGCTTCAGTGTGGTGCCAACTAGGTGAAGCTCAAAAGAAAAATAATATAATTATAATCTCTTATAAATAAGAGCTTATAAAAATGTGAAAAAAAGACAAATGTGAGCTTCAACAAATGATCTAAGGGCAGCACACGCTACACTTGATGAAATATGTACCTAATGCTTATATAAAATTAAATTATACTCAAAATATGATGCAAGCAAAAACTGTAAAGACACTGCAAAATGGCACTTTTGGTTGTTTTGGTCAAATCGGTTCTTACTATAATAATCAGTTTTACGTAGCAAATTTGATGTTGAACTTTCTTGTGCGTTTAGTGATTAGTTATAAATAAGATAAAATACCTAATTTAAAAACAGCTAATTTAAAAAACTACTAATTTTCTTTCTTCATATATTCGCTATTTTACGAATAAAATTCAGTTTTCACAGGATCGAACCCGCACCTCTAGTCGGTCACTCGCCTACCACGCCACTGAGGTCGTCATATGTAATGGCACTACGGCTCAGCGGGTATCTTGCTCGATGATACACAACATAAAAATAATAATATACGCTCCAGGGAGAATGGCGCTACTGTCAGAAAGCTATTTTATATTTCCCATGTGTATTACTAAAATGGACATGTCCAAGGAAATAATAGTGTTGTAAACCATTGCAATACTAGAGTCCGGAGAGCACTGGTAGAGTAACCCCTTCGGATCCGAAGCTTCAAAGCTCGGTCGTGCACCAATGGCTTTTATTTTTGGAAAATTGATGTTCTTTAGCTCTCAGAATTAGCAAGTTGAAGTGGCAGTAGACAGGCCATATAGCTCGCAGAAACGACAACCGTTGGGGAGTAAAGGTTCTCGAATGGTGACCACGAACCGGGCAACGCAGTATTGGAAGGCCCCCCACCCGATGGACCGACGACATTGTGAAGGTTGCGGGAAGTCGGTGAATGGAGAATTCTCAAGACCGTTCGTCATAGAACTCTTTGGGGGAGGCCTATGTCCAGCAGTGGACTTCTACAGGCTGATGATGATGATGATGATAATGTTCTTTAAACTAGTGCTCTCAAACGGTAAAGGAAAGCATCCTTAAACCTAGTATAACATTGAATATTTACCAAATGGGAGCTTTTACTTTGTAAATATTAAACCTAGAATAAAGGCCTAGAATAAAAACAAAATCGTTATGGAATGTACGAGGGAAACTCCTTCAAAACACCCTACGTCATTCATGTATTTATAATAGGTTAGTACTTTTTTTACCTTTTATTAGACCCTATATCTAATCAACTTCTTGGCCGTTTTACTTCATATTCTTACTATTAATGTATATATTTAGAAAATCTTGATGGTCCCTACAACCTGTTGACCTACTAAATTCCATCAGATTGATGTTTTGAAGTTATGCTCGACCAAAAATAATATACTAACATACAACGTTGATTCGCCCATGTTATTTGAAGGATTTCCGCTCGCTTTGCTTGCTCTATCAAAAAATACTACGATCAACAACGGTTACTAGTTGTTGGGTGCAAACCGCACATGATTGGACACTGTGGAAATCAATGCGGGTGCCTACTATCAGCAGCAGACGGCTTAAGGCTGAAATGATGATGATAATACGAGAAAATCGGCAAAGGGCTTGCAACATATTTAAAATAAATTACGTATGAATTGCTTACTGCTGAAGTTAATAGCGGGCATATGTTAATTTGGGCTCGATTTCAATTCGTATTTAGATTGCGATTGTGAAACTACTTGTACATGGTACGTATTTGCAAAATATACTGCGATAACTGTCACGCTTAAAGTCATCAATGCGATTCAACTCAGGTTCTGCTCAGCAATATCAAGTCAGAGTTAGCCCCTGCATACCTGTATTCCACCGGTACTCGAGGGATTTGGCGGGTCTTCGATGAAATTGGATTGTCAGGTACACTCTTGTTCCTCTGTTTATCTTATTTACTCAAGTGATGTGTAAAAAGATGAGATTTATTATTGTGAGTTCAGATGGAGATTGGAAGATATTATGTTTCTTTCATTGGACTTTAGTCTGTTCGCTTTTTTTGCTTCCAAATTGCGTCAGACGTAAGATTGAAAACGTTCAGCGCTTTATTACGGCCAACGCTTATTCGGCAAGCTTATTGGTTACCGGTATGAGAATTCTATACCGGTGTCCAAGTGTTTCTCAAGGGTTACACGAAGTTTCAGCTCATGCTGAAGTGGGATGGATATTTGGTATGGTATTCCGGAGTATGTTAGTTTGGTATCTTTGAGTGTGTCCAAATGAATTGTACGGAATAGGGAATTTGACTCGAAGATCTTCAAGATTTGAAATCCATAGATGAGAAGATGGATGTGTGGAGTGACGAGAATGGATAAGATAAGGAATAAGTATATATGAGGAAGTTTGAAAGTGGCGCCAGTGACGGAAAAGCTGAGGAGTAATAGGTTAGCGTGGAATGGGCATGTCATGAGGAGGCAAGAATGTAATGTGACGAGAAGAGTGTTAGATTAGAATGTGGATAGGACTAGAGGTAGGCCAAAGAAAAGATGGATAGACTGTGTGAAAGTGGATATGGGTAAGAAAGGAGTGTGTGCTGAGATAACGGTCAGATATCAGATATAAAATCAGTTCAAACTCAATTATGTAGCTATTTATGATGTTAAACTTATCTAACGTTTAATAAATTAGAAGGCCAAAATTTGTTAAAAATCATGCACCTATAATAAGCAGTGGCTATATTTTTGTTAAAACTCTTTTATTTGTGAAAATAGTAGGTTCGTACCTACTCAACACATTATTGTCTACGTTAACCAGTTTAGTTTAGTACCATTTTTGGGAAGGAGCTGACTCCTGACATACAGGTAACCCTAGTTTAGGAGTCAGGGCTTCATTTTGTTTTTGTTAATTGGTTTACTCAATAAATGATTTTATTATTATTATTTAATAAATATGATAAACAGACCAAGCAATTAATTTGAAAATTTTAGGTAAAAAGTATTTGAATATTTTGTTTTTTTCCGCTAATATTCTTCTACCTTCTTTTTGTTTATATATATAAGCCCCTTTTGGGATGGTTTACATATTACGAATCACCTTGTAACCGAATGACACTGTCAGTCATATACACAGGTCATTACACTCAATCAGCAGCCAATTTAAATGAATCCCGTACGGTGATGTCATACCAGCGGCGTGCGTTACGTCATCCAAAGGAAATGGTTATAACATACTGACGGACATAGGTTATTAATGTGCGAAAATGTGATTGAGTGCTAACGAGATTTCGGCCGCTTGGTCTCATCATCATTATTTCAGTTGTAGGATGTCCACAGCTGAAGATAGGTTTATAGATTTATAGAGCGAAAGATCCGTGGTACAACTGATGTCCAACTGGTTGTACTACGGAGAAGTAAAGTTACCCACGGTTCAACTGGTTGTTCTATGGGGAAATATCCTTACCAATGGTTCAACTCGAGTGAGTTGTTCTTTCCTTGGTCCAACTAGTTGTACTACTGGGAATTAAATGTATCTATGGAACAACTACTGGTAATAAACAGGAAAAGGTTATCTATCAATGCTGAAGTGCTTGTTTTGGGCATATTACGCTGCGTAAACCCTGAAAATAGTATGCTAAGAATCGAATAAAATTTTTTTGCTAAACGGAAATAGATGTTTTAAGTAAATTACTTTAAATTCTGTTAAAAATGGCATCATACATTTTTCAAAAACTAAGTAATTTTACCCAATTTCCGCCTGAAATCGACACTTTATCTTACATTCCTATCTGTGAAAAAGGATCTATGAAAAAAATGATAGGCACCAAGCCGTGTTTGTTGCCTGATTATTGCTAGGCTAGGCTTGGTCGCGAGGAACAGACGTAGCTTCACCTAGTTTCTAAGACGTTTCAAAGTGATCCTAGTGATTTTGTTGTTTTTTTTTTACTATTGAGTGGAAAACAAGAATACGGCCCAAATAAACGACTTTTGTCTATGACTTTGACTTTACTCTTTAAATATCTGGTACTAATGTATGACGACATCGGTGGCGTAGCGGGCTCGTCTGAGACGCAAGGGATGCGCGTTCGATTCCCGCTGCGAGACAAATGTTTACATGATCTGCTTATAATTATTTGTTCCGGAGTCTAGGTGGTACCATGGTACTCATAGTTTACCCACGACACAGGGAATCCTAGTGTGGTTACAGTTAAGTGACTGCTGGGTGTAAAAAAAAAAGAATGTTCCTATTAATTATCAGTTTCTTTGTGTAAGATCGCAATTCCAATTTATCAAAAGCGGTGTGTGAGGTTTTGCGCATTTTAAAAACCCTTTAGATACTTCTAAAAGAAATGTCTTACCGTGCTAACTAGTTTTTATTTTCTCTCGATTCTTTCCAATTAAATCGCTGTCTTACCCGGGATAAATCGAAAACTACTAAGATTGGTTTTTAGAAATCTTCGAAGAGTAAGCTCCTAGAGTATCAGAATGATAAATTGCTCAAATCTACAGTTGATGTGTAAAACGAAATAAAATGCCCAGATTTGTTCATTTCATTTTTCACTTGGTTTGTAGAACTTCTTATGAGAAATATTGGTTTTGGTTTAAAATTTATCGTCAGCTCAATACGTGGTCAGAAGTGGTCAAGCTATCATTGATTATTTGCAAAGATGCGGATATCGAGTACCTACCAATGGTTTGTAGTAAATTTTAGGCAGCACTTTGATCTTATGGCGCTTTCAATGTTTAAGGGACCTGCCACATTAAAATAAATGAGACCTCACGATGTCTGATCGTTGAGGCCCAACTAAGATAAACTATGAAAATCGAATATTTAGCAGGTTATTACTCATGTAGGCAAAGGCTTGGTGGTGTTGGTGGAAGTATGAATAAGTAGTCCAGAAAGGGTTAACTGTATATTGTTTCAACTCCAACACATTCACGAGCACTACATTTAATTGTTCAGAAGGAGAGAGGCACCGAGTAGATAGCAAGCGTAGAATAGAAGGAATAACAAGAAAGTTCACAAGCAAACACGTAATTCACAAAAACCGGAGGCATTCCGCCGTACAATTACCATGACAGGTCGCACTCCGATTCCATCCGACTGACGTGTGCGTGAGTGTCGCGGTGCCAGTATTCAGTGTAGTATGTAGGTTTTATATAAAATAATTAAAACTATTTAGGTAGGTAAAATACCTAATAGTAATGTGGAGAGGATCCCCACATCACTCCCTTCCGAAGACCGTCACTACGGGCGATAGTAATCCGGAAAACGGACTTGCCTGCCAGATCGTGTAGTGTGTATGGGAATGCGAGATTCCTCCGTAGGTCCAGGCTCAGGGTCCAAGGTAGACTCGGGTGGCGATGCAGTCGACAATATGTAGGCCGGTTTCAGGCGGTCTATTGAGACAGTCACAGTTTTACCCTTGACTAAGATTTTGAAGACTTTGTCCCCACGCTGAAGTACCTCATGGGGGCCAGAGTATGCTGGATGAAAAGTTCCTCTCAACATTTCTTCCCGAAGAAATACGTGTGATGAGGAAGCGAGGTCTTTGTAGACGAAAATCTTGCCATTGTTATGCCACGACGCCGGAGCAGGTTGCAATTTCCCTGCTATTGAGCGAAGGCGAGCAGTGAAATCGGTTATATCCGTTGTACCGGTTACGGTGGTGTGAAAAAATTCACCAGGGAGTCGTAATGGCTCGCCGTAAACCAGTTCAGCCGAAGATGACTGCAGATCTTCTTTGATCGCACTCCTAATACCAAGTAGGACTAGTGGCAGAGATTCCGTCCAATTGCTATCAGCATGACAAGTAATAGCTGTCTTTAGCTGTCGGTGGAATCGCTCCACCAGTCCGTTACAGGCTGGATGATAGGCTGTGGTCCTGCGATGTTTGAACCCGGCTAGTTTAGCTAGGAATTCAAAAAGCGCGGACTCAAACTGACGCCCACGATCGGTCACGATGTCGGTTGGGCTACCAAATCTGGCAATCCAACCTAGCAATAATGCCTTAGCCACCGTCTCAGCCGTCATGTCCGCAATAGGGATGGCTTCAGGCCATCTTGTAAAGCGGTCTACAGCAGTGAGACAATAGCGGTAGCCGTTGGATATAGGCATAGGACCAATCAGATCGATGTGGACGTACGCGAATCGGGCCTTGGGCAAATCAAAATTGCCAAGTGGAGCGGACACGTGACGATTGGTCTTGGAGCGCTGGCAGGCCAAGCACATTCGGGACCATTCTCGACAGTCCTTCCTGATCCCTGGCCAAACGAAACGCTCTGCTATAAGTTTAGCAGACGCGTTTGCACCAGGGTGACTTAAGCAGTGCAGGCTGTCGAATACTTGCTTTCGCAAAAGTTTGGTCACGAAAGGTCTCGGTGTGCCAGTACTCATGTCACAGTAAATCTCCACATTGCTACCGGGCTCTTTGATTTTCTTCAAGAGAAGCGATGTCGGTTCGTCATGGAGAAAAGAAGACAGCTCGGGATCTGCGGTCTGTGATTTGGCGAGTACATCCAGGTCAACTGGGCTTTGCATCTCATCAATGCGAGATAGCGTGTCGGCCACAACATTATCCTTGCCGGATATGTGCCGGATATCGCTGGTGAATTGTGAGATGAAGTCCAGGTGTCTGTATTGACGCGGCGAACAGTTACTCTTCCGCTCGCTGAAGGCGTAACATAACGGCTTATGGTCAGTATAAACCGTGAAGTTCCTCGCCTCGAGCATATGACGGAAGTACTTTATGCCCTCATAAATAGCGAGTAACTCTCGGTCATAGGGCGAGTACTTCTGCTGAGATGGACTTAGCTTCCGCGAGAAGAATGCCAGCGGCTGCCAGACATCATCTTTGAACTGCTGGATCACTGCCCCCAATGCTAAGTCGCTTGCGTCTGTAACCAACGCAAGTTTGGCTTGGCAATCGGGATGTGCTAGTAAAGCAGCGTTGCAGAGGCTGTCCTTAGATTGCTCAAAAGCTAATAGAGCTTCGCCTGACAGGTCTACAGGATCAGAGGCCTTTACCGAGCCGGTTAACAGGGCGTTAAGAGGAGCTTGAACCTTTGCGGCGTTAGGCATAAATCGCCTGTAAAAGTTCAACATGCCTAGAAATCGCCTGAGTTGCCGGACTGTTTTCGGCGTAGGAAACTCTTTTATTGCTTGGACCTTAGAGTCAAGTGGTTTGGTACCAGCGGCAGAGATGTGGTAACCTAAAAACGTTACCTCTGAGACACCAAACACACACTTTGAGGTGTTTGCGACTATGCCGTATTTCTTCATGCGTTCGAAGAGCTGTCGAAGGTGGCTTTCATGCTCCGCTGCCGACTGGCTAAAAACTAGGAAATCGTCGAGATAACAATAGCAAAAGTCCAGACCCCTGGTCATTTCGTCCACAAATCTCTGAAACGTTTGTCCCGCATTCCGAAGACCGAAGCTCATGAACGGGAACTCAAAAAGGCCAAAAGGAGTTGTTATGGCGGCCTTCTGGATGTCCTCTTCGTTCACTGGGATTTGGTTGTAGGCCTTGACCAAATCGATGGTTGAAAAGAAGGTACAGCCGGAAATGCTGTGGGCAAAGTCATGAATGTGCCTGATGGGGTACCTATCAGCGATGGTCCGAGCGTTCAGGAGTCTGTAATCTCCGCAAGGGCGCCAGCCATTGTCTTTTTTGGGGGCCAAATGCAGAGGAGAAGACCATGGACTCTCGGACGGACGCGCCGTACCATTGCTCAGCATCAAGTCGAATTCTTGCTTCGCCACCTTCAGCCTATCAGGAGCTAACCTGCGTGGGGAACAAGAGATGGGAGGACCGGGTGTGGTGCGAATGTGATGTACAGTGTTGTGTTTATAGACGCGTGGCGTGCCAGCCGGTTTAGTTATTTCCGGAAATTCTGATAAAATTTTATGAAAATACGTGTCACCGGATGGAACCTTTACAGAATAAACACTGTCAGGAGCATTAGCGAGGTAAGCATCAATTGACAATGATGTTACGTTATCTATAATACGACCTATGCGCTTATTACGTACGTCTACAAGTAGGTTGTAGAAACTTAAAAAATCTACGCCAATAATGGCCTTAGTGACGTCAGCAACGATAAAATTCCAAGGAAAATCGCGTCTAAGTCCTAAATCTAAATTAAGCTGGACCGAGCCAAACGTGCTTATGACACTTCCGTTGGCGGCTGCCAACTCGTAGCTGGTCTTGGCTCGACGTTCCCGAAGTGCAGACCGAGGGAAGACGCAGACGTCGCTTCCAGTGTCCACCAAGAAAGGGATCTTCGATTTGCGATCGGTAACGAAGAGGCGACCAGGAGAAGTAGGGCAATCGTCAGTCGCCATTACCGACCGCCCTGGGCGTTTCCCGACTTCTCGAAGTCACAGGGCTTGATACACTGGGTCGCGTTGGCTCCATGCCGGCTGTGGTACCAGCAGTTCGGGAATTTTCGATAGCTGGACTGGGATCGGGATTTGGAGCGTTTGTGCTGACGATCGTTGGATCGGCGGGAACGGTCACGTGATCGAGGCTGCTGGTTCAACTTCATTGTCAGATTTTTGACAGCTGCCTTCAGCTCAGCAATCTCGTTCGCCATTGACTGCATCGAACCAGGAACAGGAGTCGCCGAAGTAGTTGATGCTACCTGGAGACTAGGTGCCACGATATCGTGTACTCGATCGGCTAGGTCTGCTGCAGCTTCCAGGCTACTTGATGGTTGTGATGCTATCAGCGTTTGCAGGTTGCTGGGTAGACGGCTGCACCAAATGCTTCGGATAAAGTCATCAGGGACGGTAGTTCCAGCAAGGCTTCGCAGGTGGCGCAGAAATTGCGAGGGTTTCCGGTTTCCCAACTCCTCATGCATCAGTAGCTGTTGGATTTTCCGCTCATGTGATGCTGACAGTCGCTTTATCAGCTCCTCCTTAAGCTTTTCATATTTATTGGTCGCCGGAGGAGACGTGATGACGTCCTTCACTTCTTTCGAATATTGAGGATCCAAGTGACTCGTGACGTAATAAAATTTTGTCGTATCCGCAGTGATGTTGGATATCGCAAATTGTCCTTCAATCTGTGCGAACCATATTTCCGGCTCCTCTGGCCAAAAGGGTGGAACTCGGATGCCGACTTTGTATAACTCGGGCGGGTTAGTGGAAACACGCGTTCTTTTTTTCTTTGCCGAGCTTGGTTTGACTTTGATTTTGTCCGACGTGGCTGTATCCAAAGAATCATCGCTACCACTCATCGTACCTTTTCTGTGTTCGGGAGTCACCAGTTGTAGGCGAAGGTTTGGTGGTGTTGGTGGAAGTATGAATAAGTAGTCCAGAAAGGGTTAACTGTATATTGTTTCAACTCCAACACATTCACGAGCACTACATTTAATTGTTCAGAAGGAGAGAGGCACCGAGTAGATAGCAAGCGTAGAATAGAAGGAATAACAAGAAAGTTCACAAGCAAACACGTAATTCACAAAAACCGGAGGCATTCCGCCGTACAATTACCATGACAGGTCGCACTCCGATTCCATCCGACTGACGTGTGCGTGAGTGTCGCGGTGCCAGTATTCAGTGTAGTATGTAGGTTTTATATAAAATAATTAAAACTATTTAGGTAGGTAAAATACCTAATAGTAATGTGGAGAGGATCCCCACAACTCATATCCAATTTTACCTGAACTACTAATAAATAAATAAATATTCCGGACATATAACACACGGTCAGCTGATCCCAAACTAGGCATAGCCTGTACTATGGGTACCAGAGACTGACATACATAATATTTAACACCCAGATACAGAACAAACATCTGTGTTAGTCACAAATGTTTGTCGAGTGCGGGAATCGAACCCGCGACCTCTAGCGCAGAAGGCAGAGTTACTACCAACTGAGCTATGAGGCCAGTCAAACTACATATTTCAAATGACACACTAATCCACACGTGTACTTTTATAGCATAAAAAATACCCCTTCTTGACACCTATATCTTAGCCGATTTTACTCTTTTTCTTTGCCATCAAATCTTGATATCATAGTACAACCCGTTGACCTACTCAATTCCATGCAGATTGGATTCACGGTTCGAAAGTTATGCTCTATCAAACATACAAAACAGACATACAACGCCGAGTTGTCCAAGTTGTTCGATCGCGATTAATGAAGTTTATATGTACCTAACATTATTGTTTATTTTATTTACAGGTAAGTTAAATCTGGGCAAGAAATTTGGAGGAACGCTGAGCGGATCACACACACAATTTACCGTGAGATGTACTCGTAAGTTGCCGTAGCAGAAGACGAGAGCTGTACTGTTTTTACAAATCGGAATTACTCGTGATACGTTTTGTGCCATTACAAAAGACGAGAACTGTTCAATACAATGTCTAGAATGCCAATAATAATTTGAGGAAGTCTAGAATATATTTCGCCCGAACGTGTCGGTCATATCCTTCACCCGATGACCAGTACATTGTAATTTATTTCTATTTAAAGGTATTAAGTTATGACGAGTCATACGAGTTGAACGTATCCGAAAATAGTAGTCTGGTGATTGGCTTAGCGATACTACAACTTATAGAAACGGGTAATAAGGTATAAGATCTCCTAAATAAGTTTCTGAAGAAAAAAACATATACAAAATTTATGGATTACTAGGTGGTAATACTACAAAGTGATTAATAATATTTATGCTATCCCAAAAAGGGGCTTATTCTACAACCTATTTGAATTATAGTTTGTTCTACGACTCTAGGAAATTCAAAATTTTTCTTTGAAAAAACTCTTTTCGGCGGAGGTAGGGCACAGTGAGATTTTCTCGCTCTTAATTGGAGCAGCCCGCCTGGAGAGTTAGCTCCACCTTACAGAAGATCGCAGTCAAATTAGTTATTTGTTTCAAATAGTGTTGTGTTCCTGCGGTAAGTAAGGTTGCCAGAGCTCTTTAGGGGGGAGGGGTTCGGCAGGCAACGCATTAGCAATGCTCCAGGTGTTGCTGATGTCAATAGGCGACGGTAACCACTTATCATCAGGGCCGCATGCCAGTTTGCTACCGTATAACATAAAAAAAACTATGCAAAAATCTGCTGTTTTGCCCGCCTGTTGTTAATTGTTTACCGTAGCCTATAAACGCTTGCAATAATTAAAGGCATGGCTAGGGGATGGACAGCAGCGTCCCTTATTCTCACAAACATAGCTCTAACTGCGCTCGCCAAACCGAGAGCCCATCGTGGTGAGTATGGGCAAATTCCACCCACGTGATAGGGATTCGCTCTGGAAATCAGTGGGGGAGGCAATGTTCAGTAGTGGACGTCCTACGGCTGAACTGATGATGGTGAGGTAATAACAACTGAATTAGTTTCCAATACGTAACAATCTAATGCACGTGTAAACTATTTACAAACCTATTGTTCTTATGTTCACACGTAATCGTGCCGTGGAAATTGCAATTTTAACGAGTACAGTCCACCAAAAACCAACAAGCAATGGCCCTTTTACACATAGGAATAAGGCTTAGTTTAGTAGAGAATTGCGGTGTACTGTATGACGAAAATACTTATACCCATTCGTGTTATGCGAATTTTATGATACTTTTTATTGCTTGTTAATAGTGACGTTTTTACATCGATAAATATATATTACCTAAGCTGGTTACCTACACTATAATCTATAGATATAATGCAGAAGAAACTCATTAACTCATCACGAAATCTCGAAAAATTCAGGATCTAGAATAGAAGTCTTAGGACGTAGTAGGGATTTTCGGAAATACATTTTAAAGGGTTGTAAAGCTTGAATGAAGAATTTTAAATAAAAACCGGGACAGCTAAAATATAAATAATTTGGAATTGAGTCTCTTACCCAATTAACTTAGTTCTGATCTGTTCATTGATCATTTGAAAATACAACACCCAAACCCTATACCTATAACTGTAGTCACAGATGTAATTTGTTTTTTTTACCTGAATCGATCGTTCCGTATTGTTTTAATTTTCTAAATATCGATAACTCAAATAAGGACATCACTAGCCTGAAATTAGTCTGCATGTATTTCTGCCGTAAACATCTATTTTGATGTTTTCTAGATATAAAATTTAATGATAACAACAGTTGCGTACTAGACAGCAGTAATGTAGTTAGGCGAAAATCGTCTAATCTAAAACTGAACGCCCCTCCACTAAACATTTGAGGGTGCGATGACGTTACACAAGCGTAAACACAGTGGAGAGTTCTGAAATCTGAAATGTATTCTAAAATGATCCTTTCTTGTTCTGAATAAAGTTAATTTTCAGTTTGATTTTTAGGAACTTTTTTTTAATACAACTAAGGTGGCAAACAAGCATACCTATTGGTAAGCGGTTACCGTAGCCTATGAGCGCTTGCAATACCGGAGGCATCACGCACACTTTGCCGACCCCGACCGAACCCCCCTAAAGAACTCTGGCAATCTTACTCTCCTCAGGAACACAGCACTATTTGAAACAAATAATTTAGTTATTTGGCTGCGATCTTCTGTAAGGCGGAGGTACCTCCCCGGGTGAGCTGCTCTAATTACGAACGAGAAAATCTCGATCTGCCCTATCTCCTCCACTCAACTCAACTCTCACTGACATGACAAGCAAGCAAGCAACCACACTTTAATCATTCCAATTCACCTAAGTTCAATCAAATGGTCTCTAAATCACGTTTCGTAATATGATCGAAAGGGTCCAGATTTAGCGAATCTTGCGCAGCGCAAAACCGGTAATACCGGTGTCACTAATACCGGTACTAGTCTATAAATTAAGTATTACGACAGCGAACAGCTGGCGGTGATTCAACTTGAGTTAGTTGGATTTGTATTAACTGTTGAAATAAGGTATGGCTTGACTAAAATAGTTGTAAGAACGGAAGAAATTGGCATATTATTGCCGAAATACAAGGTGGTTCATAATATGTATACCATATCGAAAGGGGATGTTTCTATCAACAAAACGGAAGAATATTAGCAGAAAAAATACCAAAATATACAAAAAAAAATTGTTCAGATTTTTTTTCCGAACTTTTTCCAGTTAGCTGTTTTTGGTCTTTCTATCTATGCAATAAATGTTCGAGAAATTCGTAAGTTCGTAAGTTCATCAAGGTAAGTTGAATATTTGAGTTTTAACCGATTTGTCCCCAATCCACTCCATCCACTAACTTCTCGCATCCTTTAAAACGTCATCGATCCATTGGGCGGGGGCTTTCCCACACTGCGACGGCCGGTTCTTGGTCGCATTTCTAGAACCCTCCGATTGACGGTTCTGCGAGCTATATGGCCCGCCCACACCTCATTTATCTTTTGAACTGCAAAAAGATATTCTCGTTTCTTCAGAACTGTGGACAGATGTGGAAAGGAGCCATTCGTCAGATTTACGGGGTCCCCAAAGTGGGCCGTAAAGCCACAAAGCTTTATCAACGAAAACAGTAAATCGGTTAAGGCACTACAATGACAGAGGTTTCTCAGTCGTTTGAATACATTTTCTTGCCAAAAATAGTAGTTTTTTGGCCACCATCGCATCGCTTTGTTATATCTTGAAATCTTTCGAGAATAACAGGAAGGTTCTCTTGTTGCAGTATCGATCATCTTAGACGACTCTTAAATTGATCAGGGTAATGTCTATGAAATTTTGTCGTCTATTATTTTTTTAAGTAGTGTATAGTGGTGATTGTATAAACTACGAAGCAGCATCAATGGCCCAAATCTAATTAAAAAACTGTTTTAGCAAAAAACAATCATTTTTGGTGATAACGGGGAAAAATTACGCCAAAAACATCCAATTTAAAAACCTTTTCGCAAGTCCTTTAACTTCACCACCCTTAAAATTCAAACGAAAAAGTTACCCTTCAAATTCAAATTGTCGAAATTGCCTTTGTCCAAAGTCCCAAAACCTGAGCCCTATCCTTTGGACTCTGAAAATTTGCGGCCTACACATGACGGCCATAATTAGTCGTAGCAAAAACAATTATAACTCAGCGTAGCTGAGCCCTCGACCATTTCACCTGTCTACCTACATACATACCAAAACTTGTAAATTACCAATTGTATTTTTATAGCTGTGTGTAGGATTCTTGGTGAATAAATGCCCTTTTATTTATTTTATTTTATTTATTTTTTATCGCTTATATCGAACGAAAAGTACCCGTTCGATTCTTGTTTTAATCAATTGTTCGCCGAATTTCAATACGAATACGAAAAATACGACTAAAATGGAATCGTGTCGGACTCCGCAACTACACGGGCGTACACATACGACTAATTAGTGTACTTTGAGGGAAGCTGCTGCGTAACTGTAGGCATTGGTACGATTAAATTCTTCAATAACGTATCCAAACTACCCTTAGGCTCATATTCAGAGACAAGACTCAAGCATTGATTTGTACTTAAATCTCGATTTGAGTCGAGATTCTAATTCTTGAACAGTACTTATGTATAGATTCAATGATCACAGTTCACCTGAGTAAATGCTTATTCTGAAACGTCAATCAGACGAAATCGGTGCTTGAGTTTAGATTTGATTAGACATTAATCAAATGACATTTTCGTTCCGTTACACGTACTTTGATGCATATTTATACTTCACTTTATAGTTCTGTTCTATTTGCACCCTGGCTGTTTGAATTTCTGCGTAAAACGGATCGAAAATTATAAATAAATCAAAATGTAAACGAGAACATTTGAGTACAGATTTGAGACTCGATTCAGCGGAGAGTAGTTTAAGTACCGTTCTTGAATAAAAGTTATGTTTGAGAAGAGATTCAATACTTAAATAGAGTTCAGCTGATCTGTGATTAAATCTATGCTTGAGTCGTGTCTCTGAATACGAGCCTTAGTCTTACAGTGAAAGCGGTAACAAGCTTATAGCTATGCGCTAAAGATATGCTCAAACTGTCTCATTATAGTGTACATAAAGAACAATATTATTAAGAAAGCGTACTATGGTATAGATAAATATATTAATGATAGAACCGCATGGCATGATTTGCCTTTCGACAGCTAAAATGTCTTTTTGCAATATCTACTGTATTTAATTGCCTTATTTTTTAGGTAGATAGATATTTCATCAAATTTAGCGTGTACTGCCCTTAGTACATTAATTTTTTGAAGCTCACTATTTGTATTTGTTTCACATTTATAAGTTTTAGTTTAATTCCTGATAAAAAAAATTGAGCCTCTTCTTGTTCGATCGGCACCACACTGAAGCTCTATATTCCATTTTGTGAAAAAGGATTATCGAAAAAAAGGAAAAGCACCCAAAAGCTGTGGTTGTTGCTTGATTCTTCTAGCTTGGTCGCACGGAGCAGACGTAGCTTCACCCAGTTTCTAAGACGTTTCAAAGTGTTCATAGTGATTTTAATGAAATAAAATAAGACTGACGGTTGCTGTATCTGAGGGATCCAGACTTTAATAAACCGAGCCCTCGCTAAATTTCCAAGCGCTTTCGTTGCGTAATCAGTTGGAAGCTAATAATCAGAGACGATCCAACCGGGATGATGCAACTACAGGGTGCTGTGCTGTTGCGAGAGATAAGAGACAGTTAGAATTTCAAAGTCATCTTGTTTGCGATTGTTCCACTCTCATTTAACTTGTTACCTATTTATAATTGTAAGGTGGGTAGGTGTGTAAGGTATACACCTTACACACCTACCTACCATACAGTTACAGTTATCTATAACGCTTTGTCGTATTTACCTACCATTAGATATTATAAGTACCTACATATTATATTCTTAGCCTTGTTTACAGTGCATGCTGTGTTTGCCTGTTATTGGTTTCTCATGTAGCTTAAGACATTTTGTTTCCAATCATAACCATGTACTCATGTGTAAACTGTTGGCAAACCTAATAAATAAAAAAAAAAAAAAAAAAAAAAAAGTCATTGTAACTCTTCAGTAATTTCGGATCTGGTATGTGAAGAGAATAAAAAAGAACTTGCTAAAAACGGTAGATACCTACGAGCAAATTGTAACGGCAGTTATTTCAGTGTTCAGGCATTTGCTATAAATTCGCTAGCGATTCGATTACGCCGAACTTGTGCTTTAACTCCTTCGACTACTAAGGTCCGAGTCCGTAATTCAAAATTCAACTTCAAAAGCTGTTTATTTCAATAAAATCACTAGGATCACTTTGAAACGTCGTAGAAACTAGGTGAAGCTTCGCCTGTTCCTCGCTACCAGGCCTAGTAGAATCAGGCAACAAACACGGCTTTGTGCCTATCATTTTTTATATGATCCTTTTTTATAAAATGGAATGAAGAGCTTCAATGTGTTGCCGATGGTAGCTCACGAAAATTACGGATTTGGGTAAATATGCGAGATTTTTTAGGAGGAGGTAGGGCACAGCGAGATTTTCTCGTTCTAAATTGGAGCAGCCCGCCTGGGAGGTACCTCCGCCTTACAGAAGATCGCAGCCAAAAAACATTATTTGTTTCAAATAGTGTTGTGTTCCTGCGGTGAATAAGGTTGCCAGAGCTCTTAAGGGAGGGGAGGGGTTCGGCAGGCAACGCATTAGCAATACTCCAGGTGTTGCTAATGTCAATAGGCGACGGTAACCACTTACCATCAGGAGGGCCGTAAGCCTGTTTGCCTCCGTAAAACATAAAATAATTAAAAAAAAAAAATGCTACCGATCAAACTTTGTCAAAGTCAAAGTCAAAGTCAAAAGGCATTTATTTCAATAAAATCACTAGGATCACTTTAAAACGTCTTAGAAACTAGATGAAGCTATGCCTGTTCGTCATTACAAAGCTAAAGACCACCATAACAGGCAACAAAACAGCTCAAAAATCATCTATTACATTGGATTTATTTCGCCGTACACTCGCTTTAACTACGACCACACCCCGATGTGGTAAGCTTGTCGACCAGGAAACTATTGTGCAGCCACGTGGTGGGACTGAATTGCAATAGCGCTTATATATATCAACACGCAAAATAATATTAACAATCACGAATTTGTACAACGAATAATTGTTCAACTGGGATAACAAGTAGTATGGTCGATACTTCAGTTTCGCTAATTATAAAATGTGATTCATGCGAAAGAGGCTTATTCTACGCCCAATAAAAAAAACTTTATTTACAGAAAGAAACTTAAAACTAATACAAGTTAATATTTACAAAATACACAAGAAACAGTTGAGCCATCTAAAGATTGTTACAAACGATCTATAGATAGCTCAACTGATCCAGATCACTACCAGTCGGAAGCGTCCCCAAGACGCTGGCGGAATTGCCACGCTGGATGGCAATGCTAATTCGCTGGGCCAAATAAGAGCTAGCTCTCGGGTCACGCGTCGCTTCGATCAGACGTCCTGATTTCTTGGCCAATTGGCAATGAAGTTTGTTCTACGACTTAATTCAAAGTTTCAAAAAAACATTATGCAAATGTTTTGGGGTCACACGAGTTCAAACTCAAGTATTCAGCTGTTTTAGGTAGAAATCTCGATGTCGTACTTCTCATACATCATCTTCCTGCCCTTATCCCACATCATGTGGGGTCGGCACAACATGTATTCTTCTTCCATTTCCCTCTATCAGTCGTCATCTAAACACTCACTCCTTTCTTCACCATATCCACTTTCACACAGTCCATCCATCTTTTCTTTGGCCTACCTCTACTCCTACATCCATCCACATTCATATCTAATACTCTAATTTTGATTTTTTCCTCTAATTTTCTCTTTCGAATTGCAAAAGATGCGAGGTTGGGCACAACGAGATAATCCCTCTCGAAAGCATTTATCGAAATAAACTACACCACTCTTCCATAGGAATACGCTACCGGAAGTTTTGAGTCGCTCCATTTATGGAAGGCGGGCCGGGTCACAATACAATATCGAGTTTGCTTACGTCCGGGGAGCTGCCCAACTTTGTCGTGCTATTGAACCGGTAAAATTTTCTTTATCGTAGCGTTGGCAATGAAAAGCTAAATTTTATTTGATTAGCTAATAATACGCTAGCTTACATTTTGTTTCACTGATTCTTTATTGGACATTCTGTATTAGTTCAGGACTAGGGCCATACCTCAAGGTATGGCCCTGAAAAGGGCCTATGAACGTCGGTGAAAAAATCAGTGTAGTGAAAGTATTATAGATCGACGATAGACAATAGACGCCTGGTCCTGGGTTCAGCAGTGGTTTTGCCGGCCTTTGCTGCAGACTGAGTGGGGAATTCGCCTTAGCCTGGGAAGAACCAGCAACCCTCTTCTCTGAGCTCAACTGTGCCGAGGGATAATCGGATAGAAGTGGTTTCAGTTCCGACATGAACTCAAGCCGGCGGCGCTTGTTATCGGGCAAGAGGATGACAGTTTATTTATTTATTTATTTTTTGGAGAACCAACAGCTTTGTTACATTTGATTGAACATTTTTTTAGCTTTAGAGAGCCAATTACAGGTTCTCACGAATAGAAATACATTACTTAAGTATTACAAACAGTGGGGTAAACAACTAAATTAGCGGTATACAAAATTACATTCACGGTGGAACAAACAAATAACTAATTAAGGTTACATTTACGGTCGCTAATCATCTGCAATAAAGAATTCTCTGCTTAGTCGCGATCTCGCTGAGGAGACACTGGACGTAAGACGTTTTACCCTCAGACGACCAGCACTGTTTAACCCCGAAGTGATTCCTTGCGGTAGTGAATACTTCGTGCCGGGATTTAGTAAGGAAATCGGACACGGTAATTCCCGAGTTTTTCAATGCGGTCTTAGCATTCCACACCAAGCTGCGCAACTTGAAGCTTGCAAATCGCACCATCATTGGTCTGGGTTTGCTAGTGTTGACTCCATTCCTCCTTCATCATCATCATCATCATCCACAGCCTGACTTCACCCACTGCAGGGTATAGGCCTCCCTTAGTATGTGACACTCTCCTTGCTTGCTGCAAAATATCCAGTATTTCTTCTTCTTTTGCGAAAGCAGCACACTTTAAATAGTTAAAAGTCGTGTTCAAACAGCGTGCGATTTGTCATATAATATATGTTTAACGTCTATTGATGAAAGTCAAATATGGATTTTGATATTTGAGGGCGTACGTTATAGCTCAATGATATCGCAAGCCCCTAAAAGTCAAGCTCAAAACTGGCTTTACTCAGTTGATATAAGGATCATGTTGTTCTATCTATCTTTCTATGTATATAATTAATTTTGAGAAAATTCTAAACATAGGCCTCCGCCATATATTTCCAGAGGGACCGACCTTGTGCCTGCCCCCAAACAAACATTTGCCCATACTCGCCACGCTGGGCATGCGGTTGGCGAGCACAGATAAAGCTATTGTTGATAGGGCACGCTGCTGGCCATCCCCAAACCTTTTTCACGTAGTCGCCTCTTACGACATCCAAGGGCAGTAATGGAGGGGCCTATTCTTCAGCCGACCCCTAATGGATATACGTACCGGAATAAGTATTGAGAAAGGACAATGCCCATCGTATTTACTACTGCTGTCCGTACGTTACATAAACTCTGAACAATACCGTACGGATTGGCTTTTCTCTCTCTACAAAATATAGCCTCGTATTAAGAACATTTCCAGTTTGTCTCAAAAATTGGATGTTTTGATCCGAGACAGTCTAGACACATTGTATTCTTGAACATTTTATTTTGTTACATTTATACGTAGTTAAACTACTCGCCATAAGCATACACGCGAATATGACCCTTAAAATCGTTCTATCAAAATCATATTATATCCTACTTCCTACTTTATTATTATAAATGTGAAAGTTTGTGAGGAGTGAGTATATTTGGATGTTTGTTGTTCAATCACGCCGTTATGGCTCAACCGATCTCATTGAAAGTTGTGGGTACCAGCGGGTACCAACCAGGGCACCTTGAGTAGTGTATGTAATGTTCTCGTCAAATTTTCAGATCCTCGCTGAATGTGTCCTGCCCATCTCCATTTGTGTTTGATATCATTAACAAGCAGAGGCTAATTTCAAGTAACACGCATCATAAGCGTAAAAAGTTTGTAACATACATTATACAAGTAGACGCGGAACTTGTTACATACTTACGTACATATCTAAGTAGGCACAGATAGCAACCAATTGAGTTCAGTGGCAATGATCGCGTGGTAGTCACGAAGCGGGGTCAAGAATCCCATAGAGTGCGAACAACAGAGGGATCAGTTCTTCAATTTTTTTTTTTTACTTTTTCCTTTAAATATCATTAATGTAAAAAGTTGAGTAGGTTTTGAAAACTGCAATTCTATTGATGGTAAATTATGGAATAGTAGCTTATAAAAATTAGAAAATGAAAATAGAAAAAACAACAAATCGAAGAATTTTGATGGAAATTGAAAAGTAATAATAATTTTTGACAGTTATAGGTATGTACCTAATAATAAATAACAAAAACAAATTCAAATAATAGTAAACTTTAGGACATAGAAAAAAAATTGACACTCATAAATTCATTGAAAGAGTAATAGCGTTTACTAGTTCATAATGCTCTCAGCTTTTTCTGTAGCATGGAACAAGGCAACTCTCTTAGAGACTCTGGTAGAGAATCTCACAAGCTTTTAATTAGGTAGCCACGCGATCAAAGCCGCATGAGAAACCTAGTAGTCACATACCCTGGTCATATAGGCTCATCTGTGTTTTACAGTTCTTTGTCCTCTGAATGGCGTTGCACCCACGCCCTACGTCCGATGCCCTTGATCTGCACTGAGTTGAGGCAGGTCGCGTTGTTTTTATTTTGTTACTCGACTGGCTGGCTTACTGAAGGGAGGTTATGCTTTGGCAGAGGGTATCAATAGAGAGTTGATCGTGGTTGATTATTTTCAGGGTTGTGTATTCAGAGGCCCGAGTGTGAGTTCTCGTGAGTTCTCACTATATACTTTTCGGCCATGCAAAGTGCATAGATCAGCTAGCTAGTTATAGATTATTATAGATATTTATTAGTTATAGATTATTATTTTGTGTGGAGTCACGAAAAGGGGCGCCCATGAAATCCAGTAGACTATACACTTTTCACGGTCGAAGAGTGAAAAGTGAGACCTACGAGAACTCACACTAGGGCCTTAACATATGTTTTATTTTTACGTCATTCCCTTTTGTTAAGACATCGTTTACTTATTGATGAGTCTTTGAAATTGTGCCATAGCTAACCAACGGCACCACACTGAAGCTTTAAATTCCATTTTGTGAAAAAGGATCATCGAAAAAAATGATAGGCACCAAGCCGTGTTTGTTGCCTGATTCTTCTAGGCTTGGTCGCGAGGAACAGGCATAGCTTCACCTAGTTTCTAAGACGTTTCAAAGTGATCCTAGTGATTTTATTGAAATAAATGCCTTTTGACTTTGACTTTGACAACATTAATTTCGCACCAGCTTCCGCCCGCGGCTTCACTCGTATGCAAAAAGTTTCCTAATGTCCTCCCTCCAGGACTTAGCATTCCATACGTGACGCGATGCTAAGCCATCGCTGCTTAAAAATACAATCTGGTAACATCCCCAACATCTCCTCGAATTTTTAGTCCAGTTTGTTCATTCACACCCTTCTAAGTTTATCTAAGCTTTTAAAGTTTATAAAGGTTTCTAGTAGTCTTTCATTAATGTGTAATTCCAAAGGCATTTTTAACATCTGGGTCAGGCAGAATAGGGAGGCCTTATTAGCAGAGTGTCTACAGGGCTGCCTTTTAATGAGGCGAGCGCAGTGAGTGAAAGAACTTCTGTAGTACAACTTTAACAAAGCCTTTTGCAACCTTTGGTTGTACAATTATTATGCTAGGTCCTCTTCCTCTCTTATTGTGTCGCTGATCCTATATGATGGCTGGAGGAAAATTGTGTAGTTATATCAATAACTGGTTTTAGATATACGTACGTTTAGTGGGTAGTAGAGTTTGGGGAGCAAACGTTCTCGAATGTCAACCACGAATCGGGCGACGCAGTTTTGAAAGGCCGACGACATTGCGAAAATTGCGGTAAGTCACTAGATGGAGAAGGCTCATGACAATTTGTCATGGAACTTTTTCAGGGAGTCCTATGTCCAGACGTTTTGGAAAAAGACCAAGTCAAGGGTACCCTAAATCGACAAGCATGCGTGAGGAATGTGATATGAGTGATTGAAGCAACAGAGGTATGTCGGGATCGTAAACGTAAACTCAACAGGGACAAATGTTTGCATGTACATGCACATGTACATGCAAATATTTGTTCCGGGTCTGGGTGTTGTGGTACCATGGTACTCGTAGTTTCTGATACCCACGACACAAGGAATCCTAAAATGGGGTCAGGACTATGTATGTGACTGTTGGTTGTTATTTATTTATCCAGTTATTTTTCCATCTCAGACGGGCATTTGCCCGCACCGCCATCGAGGTCGTCTAAGTTTTTTTTTTATACATCTGAGGTGGCAAACAAGCATACGGCCCACCTGGTACCAGGCATCACGCACGCGTTGCCGACCCCGAACCCCCTCCCCCCCCAAAGAGCTCTGGCAACAACACAGAAGAACACAAAACTATTAGAAACAATTAATGTTATTTGGCTGCGATCTTCTGTAAGGCGGAGGTACCTCACCAGGCGGGCTGTTCCAATTCAGAACGAGAAAACCTCGCTGTGCCCTACCTCCTCCTAGTCCTAAAGTCCACTGGTTTTATAATGTTCAAGTAAAAACACTAAATGTGGCAAACATTGCACGTTGACATGTAGAGCAGCAACAAGCTGAGTCAGGGCCTGTTGGCAGCACTCTAAACAGAGCGAGAGTGGTAGGCTCCTGCTGATGGTCAGGCATCCGTCAGGTGGTTATCGCAATCGACTTCAACTGTCAACCAAATTATGAAACCAATCATTGAGAGGTTAATTATACACCCATGGCATGCATGAACGAAAACGACGAAATTGTGAAGATTCGGAAAGTCGATGAATGGAGAAGGCACAAGACCGTTCGTCGCAGCGCTCTTTGGGAGCCTATGGGACTTCTTCAGGCTGCAATTATGATAACCTTAGGTACCCTCACCATCATCATCTCCCTGCCCTTATCCCACTTCATGTGTGGTCGGCACAACATGTTTTTCTCTTCCACTCCCCTCTAGCCCTCATATCAGTTATCAATCCTTTCTTACTTAGGTACCATCACCATAACCACCATAATTGTTTTGACCGTCGATAACACACTGTGACGCCAAAATCGTGTCATCACGACTAACCTCCGACCGCTCGTGAGCCTTGCTGTGTAAATACCTACTTTAATACCTATAATATGCCAGCAAAATGGATAACCTGTTCTAAGACTCCCATCAGGGCTATTTTAAACATCATCGGAAAGATTTCCGATTAGAACCTTCAGCTTTGCTCAATCCAGCTCTAAATCCATTTCGGAATGAACATCGTCCATGTTTTGATCTCTTGCTTTAGAGCTGTGGTTAGAAAAGCTGACGTTTTTGTGTCTGAGCAGAAATTTTTCGATGTTTAAAACAGCCCTGCTAGTGTCCGGTTATAACGGGTGATTTTTTTCTGCCAGTATGAGAAGATTCTGAACATAGGTTAATGATAAAAACGCAGATGAAAAAAATGGTGCCACCGTAGGCTCAATTTTAAAGAAACTTTATTTACAGAAAGAAACTTAAAACTAATACAAGTTAATATTTACAAAATACACAAGAAACAGTTGAGCCATCTAAAGACCGTTACAAACGATCTATAGATAGCTCAACTGATCCAGATCACTACCAGTCGGAAGCTCAATTTTAAAGAAAAATAATTATCAACCTAAAACATCCCAAAACAATCGTCTTTTGGTATGCGCTGGGTAATTTTGACTCTAGGTAGTAAAAATAGAATTTAAAACTAAGTATTCTAGTCGAGGAGGCAGTAGTCGTGGCAGGCCGCTGGTTTGGGATGCGACTTGCGTCGATACGTTGGCACCTTCCCACGTTTCGTCCACCTCCAGGACGGCTGGCGCGGCGGTAACAGCGGCGGAGAGCCTTAAAAGGCGGAAATATTCGTCCCTTGGCGATGGATACATATTTCTGCCTTTTGGGGTTGAGACGCTAGGACCTTGGGGCCCAGGGGCGTGGCTCCTGTTCGATGCTTTATTTAGGAGGCTGGTGGATGAGACCAATGACCGAAGGGCTGGTGCTTACTTCGGACAAAGAGCAGTATAGCGATCCAACGAGGTAACGTCGCCAGCCTTTTGGGCACGCTGCCTGTGGTTGGTGATCTAAACTCTGTTTTCTACTTGTAGTCGTAGTCGTAGAAAACAGAGTTCATTTCTAGTATAATATTATTTTAGTTTAATTTACAACTGTTATTATTATTATTTTTCTGTTACTAAATAAATACTTGTAATGTAAATAAAAATAAAAAATATTCTAGTATAAAAAAATTATTAAACAAATTTGAAGAGTTTTTATTTTTATTTTGTGGAAAACCTACTGACTTGACATAAATGAAATGTATGTAGGACCCTAGGATAATTTGCTAAACAATATAGATAAGACCGTTACAATCGAACCAGCCATTACAGAGTATTCATTGTACATACATTGAACAAAATCTTTTAAACTCAAACTCAAAAGGTTTTTATTTCAATAAAATCACTAGGATCGCTTTGAAACGTCTTAGAAACTATGTGAAGCTATGCCTAAAAATGCTGCTAACGATGATGCAGCAGAAAAAGTCACTAAAAACCTCTTTATTTTTTAATTCAGTCAAAATATAACAACGCGTAACGTAATCACCAGGCATCCGTCAGTTTGAAAAGACTTCATCAATCATTGTATGCGCGATTATCAGAAACGAGATTAAAACGATACAAGAATAACGCTATAATTTTTTTTTTAATTCTGTACTTAAGTTACAAATCCTACGAATATTATATTCATATTCATTTATTTCACCCTTAGCGTTACATTGCATAACATAGGTATGTCCAATTACAGTTATTTTCATAAATTATCATGCAGATTATTAATTAAGTATTATTATTATTATTACAGATTATTAATGGATTAATAGATAGTGTCCTACATATTACTTGTATGCATATCAGAGAATGAACAATTCATATATTCGGTAATATGGTAAAATGGATGACTCTCAAGAAATCTCCTGACCTGAAATTTAAATTTATTGATGGGTAACTGTGTAACTTCTAATGGCAATTTATAAATATATAATAATAAACATTTATAATAATATAATAAATGTTACTACTACTAATATTGTAAAAGTTTGTGAGGATGTTTGGATGTTTGTTATTCAATCACGCCGTAACGGCTCAACCGATTTCGATGAAACTTGGAATATGAAGAGTTCTTTACCTAGAATAGCATATAGGCTACATAGGCTTTTTATGTAGGTACCACGTGAGCGAAGCCGCGGGCGGATGCTAGTTGCATATAAGGTCACGGTAGGAGCTTAAGGAAATATTAGTCCTCGTGCTCCTACCAGTAGGAGAACCAAGTAGGAGCAAGTGGAAACGGTCGCCCTGAAGCTCGAGTCCGTAATGTTCATGAGTCTAGTCTAGTCTCACTAGTCACCGTTGAGTGGTGATAAGTGTTTTTTTTTTATTAATATTTCAGTAAATTTACTAGGATCACTTTGAAACGTCTTAGAAACTAGGTGAAGCTTGTTCCTCGCGACCAAGCCTAGAAGAATCAGGCAACAAACACGGCTTGGTGCCTATCATTTTTTCGATGATCCTTTTTCACAAAATGGAATTTAAAGCTTCAGTGTGGCGCCGATCGAACTAGGTAACTTACAAAAACCGGCAAGATATTTAAGTTTCACCACTCCCCGGTGACTAGTGAGACGGCTCATTTAAATGCTGGCCACTCTGTGACATGAGCACGAATAATTTTATTCACGACAGCTTTACGCTTACGATACGAAAATAAAGGCCTACCTTGAGTGAGCAACCTCCTTTAACCAACTTTTTGCGCGAACCAAATATTTCGTGAATTCGTTGCATGGGTGAGAAATCTCTGATGCTGTGACATCATCATCATCATAATTTCAGCCGTACGACGTCCACTGCTGAACATGGCCTCCCCCACAGACAGAGCGAATTCCTTATTATCTGGGGGGATTTGCCCACGCTGGGCATGCGGGTTGACGAGCGCAGTTAGAGCTATCGTTGTTAAAATGAGGGACGCTGCTGCCCATCCCCTAGCTTTTTTCCCTTAGTCGCCTCTTACGACATCCGCGGATAGGTAGATATGGAGGGGCCTATTCTTCAGCCGGGGCCACCACGGCCATATGCTGTGACATAGATTGGCTAATCGATAAAAATATTCCATCTGACAATTGTCGAAGCCAGCATCATTCGTACTATGGCGTAGTTGGTATCGCAATGCCGATTCTAGGTGAAGATGCGGATACAATCCCACTGGTTCAGTACGACAGTATTTTGTAGATTGGTTTGCATTTAAAATTTCTGTCAAATCTAGAATAATTGTATGTAGCTATTCTCGTAAGTCAGCATAAGCGCCTAGATTACGTTCTATTGTTCACCGCGTTATTACGCCACAGTTTGCGAAACCACTGAATTGACGACTGTGGCACAATCGCAATACCATTGCAATTACTACTGCTTCGGTAGTGTGGCTGGCTATAAAGAGATAGAGGTTTATAATATACTAGCTTCCGCCCGCCGCTTTGCTAGCTTGATACTAAAAGTATTCTAGGTAAATAAGTCTATCAATTCCAAAGTTTTAACGAAATCGGTTAAGTCGTTACGGCGTTATTGAACAACAAACATCCACACAAACTTTCGCATTTATATTAGTAGGATTTTTAGCAATCCTACTAATATTATAAATAGCCTTGTATCTCAATACAAGGCCCCGAATGTCGTACTCTATCAACAAAATGTAAGAATATTAGAGAAAAAAATTAACTAGGTACTTTTTGTTCAGTTTTTCACCAAAATTTTTGAAATTTGCTGTTTTCAGTCCTTTTAAGAGAAGTTTAATAATTGAGTTTGAACTGATTTAACCCAAAAACAACTCATTTTTGCATAGTGATTTTTTTTTAATGAAAGATTCCGATTTCAAAAGCCGTAAAACAAAATGAATTGCCAATTGGGTGTAGAATAAACCCCTATCGGGATACCATACATATTATAAATCACCTTGTAGAGTTTTTTTTTAAATCATTTTGAATAAGAAGGGGATAAGAGTACAAATGCGGATGTCGTAAGAGGCGACTAAAGGAAAAAAGCTAGGGGATGGGCAGCAGCGTCCCTCATTTTAACAAGGATAGCTCTAACTGCGCTCACCAACCCGCATGCCCAGCGTGGTGAGTATGGGTAAATCCCCCCACATAATAAGGAATTTGCTCTGTCTGTGGGGAGGCCATGTTCAGCAGTGGACGTCGTACGGCTGAAATGATGATGATGAAGAGTACAAGATGTACCTTTATCTAATATTAAACTGATTTCAATAAAAATAATAAAGGTTCTTGAAACCCGATGTACCGAAGACATTGTGAAGGTTGCGGGAAGTCGGTGCATGGAAAAGGCTTAAGGCCGTTCATGCCAATCTTTGGGGGAGGAAGTCCAACAGTGGACTTTGTACTCTTGGTATATTGTTATTTCAACTTAAGCCTAAACTTAAAATAATGTGAATAATGTGTTCACATCACTCACTATATTTTTGTTAGCCTATCTTCAAACATTTGTCTTTTAAATACCTACCTACAAATATGTCACACTCTTACACAACGCCCCTTTTTAAGTATACCCTAATTTGTGGACAACGGGGCTGATTATACTTTAAGAACCACCTATTCTATAAGATTTGTTATGTAATTTTTAAGTGTAATTGTTTGTTGTCCTGAGTAAATAAAAATAAAATAAAATAAAATAAATAAAATGAATAGCCAAACGGTCATTTCAAGACTTGAAATAAAACGGTTTTACTCTTCATCATCTGTAGTATGAATAGGTTTTCCAGAACGTGTTTATGTAAATATTCTTATCAACAAGATAAAGTTCGATTTATATCTGTATTGATTTTTACTTGAAAACTGATATCATTTGAATGGAATGATATTAATCATAGTCGACTTAGTTCTGTTTGTTAAAATGAATAGGAAATCTCTTTATTTTAACACCGTTTGAGATGCAAATGGTGCGAGTTCTATTCCCGCTGCGGGACAAATTTTTGCATGATCTGCAAATATTTGTTCCGGGTCTGGGTGTTGTGGTACCATGGTACTCGTAGTTTCTGATACCCACGACACAGGGAATCCTAGTGTGGGGTCAGGACTATGTATGTGACTGTTGGGTGTTATTTATGCAATTATTTTATTAATTACATACATACATACATACATAAAATCACGCCTATTTCCCAGAGGGGTAGGCAGAGACCACGGCCTTCCACTTGCTACGATCCTGACATACCTCTTTCGCTTCATTCACTCTCATCACATTCCTCATACATGCTCGTCGGTTTAGGGTACTCTTGACCTGGCCTTTGTCCAAAACGTTACCGATTTGGTCGCTAAACGTACGCCTAGGTCTTCCCCTTCCAACGGTTCCATTCACACTCGCCTTATACACCTGTTTCGTCAATCTTCTTTCGTTCATCCTCTCTACATGACCAAACCATCTCATATTTTATTAATTGAAATTGATTAACCGTGAACTAATTGGAATCGTGCTATGGTTGACATTGAACGGTTTTATTTTTCAGGTCGCGGGTTCGATTCCCGCACTGGACAAACATTTGTGTGATTAACACAGATGTTTGTTCTGTGTCTGGGTGTTAAATTTTTAACTATGTATTATGTATATCAGTCTCTGGTACCCACAGTACAGGCTATGCTTAGTTTGGGATCAGTTGACCGTGTGTGATATGTCGGGAATATTTATTTATTGTTTTTTTTTTTATTTATAATAAACCACCGCACCGTTTGGCTATAAAGGTTCTCGAATGGTGATGGATCATGATGGGTGGTCATGGACCGGACGATGCAGTGTTGGAAGGCCCTCTCCCGATAGACCTTCTTATTCAAATGGGGGGTTAGACCTGCACTGACTTCCCGCTGTGGGTTGTTTTGTGCATTGTCCCCCTATGCCAACCCACCCAGCCAGCCCAGCTCCTTAAAATAGCGAAGCAGGACTTAGGACCTTGCGAAGGTGGCGGGAAGTCAGTGGATGGAAAAGGATCAAGACCATTCGTCGTGGCACTCTTTGGGGGAGACCTATGTTCAGAAGTGGACTTCAACAGGCTGATGATGATGATGACTTACACGCGAGTGCGAACTTGTAGTAATCGGAAATACCATTCTTAAAACTGTTATAGTGTTTTAGTTGAAAGACCTCTTATCGACGGAATGCGTTTACAATCTACAAACCGGTCACGGAACCCTAAACCTTGAAGTTTTAACTAGTTGGCTTCACGATTAGTGATAACCATAAGGTCAATGACCCTTAGACATGACTTTTGGTTATTTATGGTTTCGCAATGATTTGTTTTCTAAGGAACTAGCTGTTACCCGCGACTTCGACCGTACGTTGTCCCCTTTAGGGACGATTTTGCAAAAATGTTGAAATACATGTTTTTTTATTTCATAGCAAAAGCCTAAATATGAATTTTCAGATACCTACCTAACTTGAGGAATTATGGAGTGTCCATACAAACTTTCAACAACTATTTCACTTCCTTTAAGTTTAGTTTTTGAGACAATGGATATGTCTCAAAAATCTATCTCAGGATATAATCTATCTCCTTACTAAATTTAATTACGATCCAAAGTCGTGAAAAGGTTACAAACAAATAAACAAACGGAGTTACTTTCGCATTTATAATATTAATAAAGTATGGATTATTTTTACTTGATATTTTTAAGTATTTACTTTATTTTAATAGTATTCAAAATAAGATTGAATATACCGCTATTCGAATTTCCATAATAACAATACAAGCAGTGGTAGAAAATGCTTTAGCTTTAAGTCCTCCTTACACTAAGTTTAAGTGTGAAAGAATAAATAAATAAATAAGCAGTACAACCAGTGCAAGCGGTGCAAGTGGTGCAAGTGGTACAAGCGGTGCAAGCGGTGCAAGCGGTGCAAGCAGTGCAATTTGTATATTTTTATTCCAGTATAATTAGAACCCTAAAACGAACTAAGACTATTCATCGTGTGTCAAAGCCTCCACGGGCAATAAAGATACATTTTTAATTTGGTCTATAACCACGGAACAGAGGAATGATGTAATGTTATGGCGTACGAGACGCTCATTGAATTTAAATAGGTACTTGTTTTTATGTGCTATATTGTACCCGGATATGGCTTTTATAAAATGGCTATAAAAGCTTTATAAATCTTGAGCACTTTTGGTAAGAGGACCCATGTGGTATCACGAAAATACAATATTTTGGTCATCATCGTCATCATCATCAACCTGATGAAGACTACTGTTGAACACCTAATGAAGTTTACTGTTGATCATATGCCAGTAAATTATAAGGACTAAGTCACGGGCAACGAGGTTTTCAAGCTCTTGATTCGGGCAGCCCGTCTGGAGGTACCTCCGCCTTACAGAAGATCGCAGCTAAACAAGCGGTGAGTAAGGTTGCCGGGGTTCGGGGTTGGCTACGCGTACGTGATGCCTCTGGTATTGCTAGCGGTCATAGGCTACGGCAACCACTTAGCAAAAGGTGCACCGTATGCTGATTTCCCAGCTTAGTTATATGGAAAAAAAATGTTTTTTTTATATAATTATGGTAAATTGCATTTAGCTGTTGGTATATTTTGAGGTAATATACATTTTGAGCGAATGAAAAATGTATCAATGTATCAAAAAAAAAATATAGTCCGTAATACCTCTGATTTTAACAAGAGTTGAAAGCTGGTTTGACGTCCATCGTAAAATGCTATCTAAATCCAGCCATAAAAGGTTGATTCCCAATGAAAATCATTTTGAAAAGCGACAATGGCGCCCAATCGGTGCTACTGAACGATTGAATGAACGAAATGAACGAGGTCCGAGCAAAACGCGGTATCTCTGGCACGCAGCCGACCGGGTTTGAAATTTAAAAATACTTGCGCCATTAAATTTAGATCCCTTTGTGTCAACGGATTTTTATCAGATTGGAAGTTCGATCGTTTGTAACCGAATGAGTCTAGTTAAATTGGACGCTGGAAATAGTGTAGGATTGTGGAAAATCTAAAAAACATTCATAGATTGACAAATACCCCGTCTGCTATAGATTTGAATCAATAGCATGGTCCATCAAACTAGCTGCTAACGAAAATACTGATGTAAAATTCACGAATTTTTAACAAAATTAACAAAGAAGTTTTTCAATCTATAATAATACGAAAAGTGGTCCCAAATACGTAAACTTGAATTTTAATCAAATTATAGGATAACTAGCGTGCGCCTGCAGCTTCGCTCACATGGTACCGAGATAAACAGTAGCTTTATAGCCTCTGACAGCCCTATAGGCTGTCACCGACGATCGATTATTTCACCGGCGGTCAACCTGATCACTGACCTACAGGACCAATAAAAAATCAGTCACACGTCAAGTCAGCAAGTTTAGCTTTAAACTTAACAAAAACCGGTCTTGTTTCGCTTTTAAACGCAACAGCATTTAAAACAGCGCGGCGGCCGGAAAACCGCAGACTTTTGGAATAATTGAAGTGGCATTAATGGCTTTGATCAGTTGGGCAGCAACGCTAAACAGTCTAGCTTTATTTCGTTTTAAATGGGCATTTCAGCTTTCGTATCATAACTAGTTAGGATGCCCGCAGCCTTGTTTACGCATTCTGGCAAGCGTTAACTTTTTCAACTATTGTTTCGCCCTGAACTGACTCTTAGGAATCTTAGACTCTCCTACTTTCAATCCAGCAGTAGCTTGTCCGAAGATATAAAATAAAATAAAAAGGGATCGCTAGAATAAGACCATCGTACTGTTTTGGTTTTGTTTTTTTTATGTATTATTAGTATTTGGTGTACAATAAATTTAATTCATTCATTAATATCAGCTCCGTGAACGAATAAGCTGAAGGGCATGGCATCTCAATGCTATTAAAATCCAAGTGAAGTGAAGTGTTTAAGCACTATTTTCCACAAATTTGATCCATAAATCTTGTGCATGTCTACTTCCGACTTCCGTCAACACCAAACAAAATCGCGAACTTGATGGTAAGGGAGCATGTCAATGTTACTCAAAACGTTTGAATGACTGAATGAATGATTGAATTGTCGCAGTGACGGTCATAATCATAATACATAATACTTACATTTTTCGTTATTTACGGGGACATCAAATATAAAGATGAACTATTTTACACACACGGCTTATTGATTATACGGAAAGATGCCGATGAGACGGGGTTAGATGTGGAGTGTCTGCTCCGCCCGGTTTCCACGCTATTGCACGGAAATGCATGCGTTGCAAATCTGTACGTTACGTGGACCGTACAAGTTAAGTTTCAGTAAGAATGTTTTAGAATCGCCAGTGAATATGGATGGGAAATCTCGAAGGTATAATATTACAATGGAATCTTGACGCGAGTCGATATTATAAGGTATTCGAGACGGATACTAGCGAGAGTATTTTATAAATACTTCAAGCTGAGGCTTAGTTCGCGTTAAGAAAAATAGCTTTTTATATCCATGCAAATAAAAAACACGTCAATTCGTAGCTCTGGTAGGTACTACTTGAAACCAACCAATGAACAAACAAACTCACTTTTGCATTTATATTATTAGTAAGAATGTATACTTCTTTATACTAAATTGATTGTATAGAATTTAAATTTTTCTGCGAACAAGCATATTTTTTCATAAATTGTCGAAAACGTCAAATGCAGTCGGGTCTATTGTCTGTCATCGGGACGGTTACAGTAACCGCCCGCTAATCGTTGGGTGAACAATAGCCTTATTTTTTGCGTGCTCATGACGTGACAATACGCACAATTGAGTGAGTGAACGACCTGTCACGAGAGACTGCGTCTGTGATCACTAATAAAGGCCCTCGGACAATGTCGTTGAACCATGAATGGTAATGATCTTTGTTTTAGGTATTGCGTCTGTTAATTTTTACAAAACACATTGACAACCTCGGCGTATAATATCGCGTAGTGGGCGAGTGCTCGTCTAAGGCGCAAGGGGTTCGATTCTCGCTTCAGGATAAATATTTTCATGATCTGCATTGTTCTGATGTTGTGGTACCATAGTACTCGTTGTTTAAGATACCCACGACATGGCACAGGGAATCCCAGAGTGATAACAGGAATATTTAAAAGAATGTTGGGTATTCTTGAAAATAACAGACAGACAGACGGACAGCAAAGTGATCCTATTCCTAGTTCCGTTTTTACAAATGAGGTAAGAAACCCTAAAAAGGATAACCTTTCAGACTTTTTACATAGGAACATCGTTTGTGGCGCGCCGACAGTGATGCACGAGGTGTGAGTTTGATTTTTCTGGCTTGGCTGTCTCTATTGTTATTTGATCGAGCGAACGAAGCGAGCGATTAACTCTCAAACAACTCGGGCGAATCGGCATTGCATGGTTGTTTGTTTATTTGTGAGAGCATAACTTTCGAACCGTCAATACGATCTGCATGGATTTAGTACTTACTAAATTCCATGCAGATCGGATGGATCTGCATGGATTTAGATCTGCATGGATTTAGTACTTACTAAATTCCATGCAGATCAGATTGACTTCAACAGGTTGTACTATCAAGATTTACTGGTAAGAATATGAGCTAAATCGGCCAAAAGGTTGTTTAGATATGAAGGTCCAAAAAGTTTTTTTTTAAGTTATGCAAATAAACATAGTGGGGTATCAAGTTTAACTAAGTTAGCAAACAAGCTTACGTCCCACCTATTGTTAAGTGTTTACCGAAGCCTATGAAGGCTTGCAATGCCAGAGGCATCACGCACGCGTTGCCGACCCCGAACCCCCCACCCCTTAAAGAGCTTACTCACCGCAGGAACACAACACTATTAGAAACAAATAATGTTATTTGGCTGCGATCTTCTGTAAGGCGGAGGTACCAGGAGGGCTGCACCAATTTAGAGCGAGAAAATAATAGAAATTTCTATGGGTCTACCTTGCATAAAACTATAAATACTTTTTAAAAGTATTTACATTACTTGGTCAAAGTTACCATCTGGCAGTCTATAGACATACAGCCACAATTGAACATTTCCCTACAAAGTAAGAAAAGCACATTTCTTCCAGTAATCGTCGTATTATGAGCAGGGTTTTTATCAGAGACTCTGAAATACAATTTTCTTTGTGCAAGTTTTTTTATTGCGTCCTCCCACGAGCGGAAATTGTAAACGTAGAAGAGAGGCAAAATATGCAATGGAGTGTGTTTTGACAGCTTAGCTTTAGATTACGGCACTCGTCGACGTTATCGAATTGCTGGCACACGTCGTATACCTATAAGGGCCATTGAAATTTCTCTATTCAGGGCAATTGTTTGTCATTTCGATGTCAGATACTGGTTTGATTGGTCAAAATGTCATAGAGATCGCTCTCTCGCAATTCACTCGTTCAAGAGCATTTTTGGATATAATTGAAATATTTATCCATTTTGATGAACATTTGCCATGGTATTAAAATTATAATCTAAGCCAGTTTCCTTATTTCTAAATCTTACAGACTCAACTTCAGACGTAGTGTCGGGCTGTATGTTATTGAATCGTCAATATTTCATATAGACAACAGACAAGTAAAATCTCGATTTCATCCGAAATTAATGCCTCCATCTCATGCGTTTTATTACAAAACGATCTTATACCTGCGGCTTTGCTCGCTTGGAACCTAGATAAAAAGTAGCCGTTGTGCTATTCCAGACTATAATCTATATCTTTATATATAATCTATAGCCAAATTTCATCCAGATCCGTTCAGTAATGATTGAGTAACAAACATCCATGCATCCAAACTTTCGCATTGCTAATGCTAGTAAGAAAACTTGTTTCATACAATGTATTTTGATGCATGAACGTAGGTACGCGGAGTGATTTGCGAATGCTATTTCTGATCCCAGGTGTTAAGCGAGGCGTTCGCACTTGTACTAGCGCTGTTATATTTATTACTCCAAGCGTACAAGCAAATACGAATATTGTGTTATGTTCTTATTACCATATTTTTATTGGAGCGAATCTGTTTGGCGGTATGTTGGGGCTTGTTGACTATTTTGCTAGGATAGGCGCGTGGAAAGATGTTTGATGTAGGTAATATTTGTCAATGTTTATAAGCGATTTGAATAATCATTTGAATAGTCACAACAAACGCTATTCACTGGTTCTTTCATGATCTTCCTGCTGTCAATGGCCGATTGAATGATGTCAAAATATAATTAGACAATAATTGTCCTGATAATTATTAACAATGACGTAGCTCAGTTATTCCTTAGTTATTTGGCAGCGATCGTTTGTAAGGCGGAGGTATTAGGCGGGCTGCTCCAATTTAGAGCTTTACACCAATTAATTAAATAGGTGTAACTAGAGAAAAAAACGTCAAATTAGATAATTATTTAACGTTTTAAGCCGTGTTCAAGCGGCGTGTGATATGTCATCCAAAATATATTTTAAGTTTATTTGAGAACGATCCTAAGTCCAATGATCAAAGTCAATTTTGAGTTTTCATTTGAGAGTGTGTGATATACACAACAATATCGCTAAAATCAAACGAAAAATTGATTTTATTCAGTTGACCTAAGGATTATTTTGAAACGAAATATAATGGCATAACGAAAGCTCACGCCCTGATGAAGATTCTCTAGAGGAATCGAAACATTGTCGGTTATCTCATCGACATTATTTAGTGTGTAAAACCCGCTTTCCAAAATGTTTAAACTAACCTTCATCGACTTAAGGTTAAACACTTAAGTCGAGCTTCAGCTTGGTTCCCGACAAAAACTTACGCAATTTTTTATAAACCATCATTCATTTACGGAGACATCTTGGAAAATAATTTCACTAAGATAAAGTTAAGTCCATTAGGTATATGGGCCCGTATTTCCTCTCCAAAGCAGGCGGCAGTTCAGATATTAATGATTAGATTTCACGGTCCATTAGAACGAATAATTCGTGAGATTTTTTCGCTCCGTTTTAGTGGTTTACTAGAATTTATTTGGGCTTAGTTATGAATAGAGGTTATCTAATTTTCATTCGTTGGAAACATGACGTGAGTATATTTATTAAGTTTATCTTTATAAAACTATTAATTCCATAATAGACGCCACTTAGTTGAGAAGAAAATCATGCAAGTACTTACAGAATTGATATCAATTTACAATGAAGGAGTGAGTTTATATATATTTTGTTTATACAACAGAGGTGGCAAACAAGCTTACGGCCCGCCTGATGGTAAGCGGTTACCGTAGCCTATGAGAGCTTGCAATACCAGAGGCATCACGCACGCGTTGCCGACCCCGAACCCCCTTTCCCCCCTAAAGAGCTCTGGCAACCCTACTCACCACAGGAACACAACACTATTTGAAACAAATAATGTTATATGGCTGCGATCTTCTGTAAGGCGGAGGTACCTCCCCAGGTGGGCTGCTCCAATTCAGAACGAGAAAATCTCGCTGTGCCCTCCCTCCTCCTAATATTGTGCACGAAAGGATCGGCGCTCTTTAATCCTTACACTGATTCTTTCACCAACGGTCATAGGCCCTTTTCAGGGTGACCATACCGCAACCTAATACAGGATGACCATGAAAGAATAAGTGACACGACAAGCAAGCAAGCACAACAAATCGACAACAAACACTGACAAAAAAATCACCGACAAAAAAGATTTTCATCATCATCATCATCCACAGCCTGAATTCTCCCACTGCTGGGTATAGGCCTCTATTTGTATGTGCCATTTTAGTTTAATTATATAATGAAACTTAAAAGATTTTAGTTTGTGGTTTGTTCAAAACATTTCACATCGAATTTGGCTGAAGTTTAAGTGTCTTTATTTTTGTAATTCATATCACATCGCACACCTTAACCGGTCCCAACGAAAGGGAAAGGGAAGAATTCAAAAGAAAACGAAAGCCATTGAGGCCATTTGACATAAGAGAATTTACAGTGTCACTCAAAGAAGGCACAAGTGCCTTAAACTGTAGCTTCAGTGAGTCTTAAATTTACTAAGTAATGACTACATATACGAGTGTACCTAGTATTTTACTAAGATTTGTAAATCCCAATAATGATTGACTCAGAATCAAACCCGCGGCCATTCTCTAGATACGGAAATGCGGACGAGGAGTGTCACGGTGGGGTATTGGTCAGTCAATACACCACCGAGCCACTCCTCGTCCAGCCGTAATTCTTTGGGATATTCGTCAGCTCGAAGCGCCGATATCTACGCAAACGTTAATACGTTCTAGGTTCAGGTTTTGGTCATCTTAACAACTAATTTTTAACATACAAGAAATTAGATATCAAGATTCCTACCTAAAACAGCTTAATAATTGATTTGGTGATTGGGGTGTAAGGGGTTCCATTAACAACTTCCGGAACCCAAGCCAACCTCACCGGCTCGTGGTACACCCTGCCGTTCAGCGAACGAGGCTCTGTCGTCCCACCCACCTACCCGCACTGGACCAGCGTGGTGGGTTATGGTCCAACCCCCCCCCATATGATAGGCAACCCTTTGGGGGAGGCCTATGTCCACCAGTGGACTTCTACAGGTTGTTGATGATGATGCCACTTTCGATTCGGGATAGCATTCTTAATTAAATAAAACACCGTGTATAAAATGTGTGTGTGAAATCATAGAGTATTATTTCAAAGTTGTATTTGTTTTTGCATCCAAACGAATTACATTGAACACTATAGTATCTCCACCATCCTTGGGCTCCATCCCTCTCACTTCAGTCATGATTGCCGTTTCGACACCAACTAGGCCAAGTCCGCTTCCTTTCTGTTCACAGATAGTTGCGTTTGTGTTCATAACTAGTTAACTTCTACGAATTTGCATGCGATTAACAGTGGCGGATTTGCCCTAAGGCCCAGTAGGCCCGGACCTAGGGCGGCCAGATATAAGGGGCGGCAAATCGTGACAAAAAAAACACTGATAATAGCAAGAAATAAATCAAATGCAGAGTACCTAAATATTTAAAAGGCTGCTCCATAGACTTATTACCACTAGCTACAATAGACATGCAGCTTCGAACAGATTTCGTCGTTTCTGATTTCGATTTATATAAAGTTGGCAATAAAGTAAATTCATTATGTACCTAGGCTATATGATGGGTGCTGAGAAAGGGGTGGCACATGGCCTGGGGCCTAAGCGGCCAAGGCTGCAAATCCGCCACTGGCGATTTATTTAAATACAAAGAGCTGCCCTTGTTACTTTAAGGTGCTCCTACACTGGTCAATGAATCACCAAAACCAAGAATAGATAAATATCTATTCTTGGCATGTTTGGGTGAGGCTTATGTTCAGCAGTGGACTTCATCAGGCTGATGATGATGATTCTTGGCATGAAATTCGGACTGACTGAATTTGCTTGACGCGGTTGTGTTGTAAATATTTCTTTGAATTGTAAATAGTTTTTTTTTTTAAATACAAAATAGGCTAACGTTTGACCACAATCTCACCTGATGTTAAGTAATGATGTGGTCTACGGTGTAGCACGTTTGCCTAGAAGAAACCTATTCACTTTGGTCTTGAAGACACCCAAATTATAGGTATTCGGAAACACAGACGCCGGCAACGAGTTCCACTCTTTGGCTGTCCGCATTATAAAGGTAGACGCAAAGCGCTTATAGTATTATAGTATTGTGGTGTAAGTTTGGTGATTACCGCTAAGGCGTCATTGAGACCCGAGCCGTAAGGCGAGGATCTTAAGAGAGCCGAGGACGGTAATCATCAATACACACGTGTATCATACGACGTTTTTCAACACACTTGAGAATAAAATAATACTAAAAATAACTGGAAAAATGAGTTGTGAATTTTTTTTGGCTATGGCGGGAAAAAATAGTCAATTTTCCTATGCGCGCGCATCTTACAATGGCGATCGGCCATAGACTAAAAGAATTAGTTTTTTTTTACTTTTGCGCACGATATTTTTTATATCTAAACTTTTTTAAGAACAAAGCAACTCAACCAATAACATAAAATAACTCACGTTTTTTAATAATAGCAATGAAAAGTCACAGTTTGATTACAGGTATCATTATGTGCCTAATTGCGGTGACCTTAGAGCTACTTTATGAGCAAGTGTGTTGAAAAAATAGTAGTAATACTGTAAGAAGCGGCAACGATATATGAACCGTAATCAAACGGGAGCGCGATAAACATCAATAATTTTCACATAACTGAGGTAAAAAATTGCGTTTTGAGATGAACCCAGTAAAACGTATTATCCAAAAAGCAATGAAACTATGATTGCTTACGCGCAAGGCTACAAAATATGATTTTGATTTAACACTAGTATACTAATTTTCAATAACACAAATATTGTTATTGAAAATTTTGAAAAACTGCTGGCATAACATTTCCGTCAAAAACTTAAAAAAGGTATAGCCAAATTGAAAATATCCTCCTAGTTTTAGAAGACGGTTAACAATAAAGTTAGGTCCTTCCTTGTAGGTTTCTAAGACTATAGTGAAGGCAGTGGGTTGATTGTCAGACAGTCAGTAAAGCAACCATTTTACTATGAAAGTTGATTTCCTAGATTATGGTAGGTACAAGGTATTAGTCACTGGGTACACTGATCGAAAATTACAAGGTTAGTGGTGAGACGAATGAATAATGTAACTACTAACGAATTACTACTAATCGAGTGGGTTGATATTGTTATCTCATTTGTATCGAAACACACAAGGACACATTCGCAAATTATTGTTTAGTATATTACAAGGTATTCACTTATAACTGCTCTAACTGCGCTCGCCAATCCGCATGCCCAGCGTGGTGAGTATGGGCAAATCCCCCCACATGATAAGGAATTCGCTCTGTCTGTGGGGGAGGCCATGTTCAGCAGTGGACGTCGTACGGCTGAAATGATGATTCACTTATAACTATAATAACACCCAACATAGTCCTGAGTCACATACATATTCCCTGTGTCAAAGGTAACAGAAACGACTAGTTCCATGGTGCCACAATACCGAGACCCGGAACAAATAGTTAAAGATCATGCCTCACGACCTTCAGATCAAAAGCCGAAGCATCTTCTATTGTTCTTTAAAACCCGATTGTTCAACGCTTCTGATGGTTTAACGCTTTAGCTACAATAAACGCTTCACAACCAATACAATAAAAAAGTGACGACGACCGATGCCTCCTATGAGGATTGAACTCACGACCCCTGGTTTACGAGACCAGTGCTCTACCACTGAGCTAAAGAGGCGATGCGGGAGTTAACGAAATAACCTACCAGCATACTTATAGGATGAGTCATTACTATGATAGCACAACGCAAATCTTAATACATGTATGTAGTAGTATTGTAAACTTCACTTTTCAATAAAATATTTTTTTGGATAATTAAGTTACAGTCAAACTGATTAATAAACGTCCGAGAAGTTAGACATCAAACTTGCTACCCAAACAGCTGAATAATTGACTTTGAACTGGTTTGACTCCAAAACAACAGATTTTAAATTTTCCAATGAAAAATTCCAATTTCCAGAACTCGCGGAACAAAATTTATTGCCAATTGGATTGAGACCCCTTTCGGGATAGCTTACTTATTAAGAATCACTTTGTAGAGAGACAAAAACTCGCCGTAAATATCTCATTTGCAGGTTTGCCCAGTATTTGCTCCAACAATAGATAGCACTGAGATCTTCTCGAGAGACTCGCCTCACTTACTCGATCGAAATAACAAACAAAATTGTATGCACATCAGTTCCTTTTGTAGCAAAGACAAAAAAACGAAATTTGTACGAACCGGAGGCCCCATCCGACAGACTGACATTTAAAAGAATGCGGAGAGTCTGTAAATAGAGATGGTCAAAACCGTTTGACGTGGATGATGATGAAGATAAAATTTTTTTTACTTTCACATGTAACACCCCTTGAGTCGGTAGTTAAGAATTGCTGTGTCGTATGTCAACCCAACCCTACTTCCAGCAATCTCTGGCGACTTAAGCGAGTCTCCGATAAGTGACTGGGAAAGATGAATGCACACTTAATCGCAACCTTCAGTACTGCGCACTTAAAAATATACTATAAGGCTCGGCGCAAACGAGCCATCCGCCACAGAAACAAGTGGCCAATGAACTATACTTTTCATACGAAGCATGTGCCGGAGGCGACCACGAAAAAGTTTTTCAAATAATTTCATATCGAACGTGTAATGTTGACCAATATATTGCTAATATAAGCTTTGTTTTTATTTAACACGTCAGATCTCATATAAAGTTCTACGATTCATTCAACTAGATTAAAAACGTTTCAATAAGATCCATGTGATCTCTATGAATAAATGAATATTGAAGTTTTAGTTGAAGTTGAGTAGGCCGTGGTGGCCCCGGCTAAAGAATAGGCCCCTCCATATCTACCTATCCGCGGATGTCGTAAGAGGCGACTAAGGGAAAAAAGCTAGGGGATAGGCAGCAGCGTCCCTCATTTTAACAACGATAGCTCTAACTGCGCTCGCCAACCCGCATGCCCAGCGTGGTGAGTATGGGCAAATCCCCCCACATGATAAGGAATTTGCTCTGTCTGTGGGGGAGGCCATGTTCAGCAGTGGACGTCGTACGGCTGAAATGATGATGATGATGAGTTGAAGTTGATTAATAATTTTACTCCGGGGATAGCTGTTGTCGTACAAACATACCTCTGATCGTTACAAAACTTGGTGATCTACTATGAATCACTAGGTGAGCTAAGCGTGCTATAAGTGTAGTTTGATCCTGAGCTCATCCTCACGACTATTTATTTCGCGACTTCCGCCCCACTGCGCTGAAAGCCTTTAAAGGGAGGCTCTATTCAATGAACGATTGCTCAAAGATGTGTCTGAGTAAGTGGCATTACATTTTCTATTTTGTTTTATTTATTTTTTATGTTATCATCATCATCATATGCCATGCAGCATGCCTAGCCCCGGCTGAAGAATAGGCCCCTCGATTTATGCCCGTGGATGACGTAAGAGGCGACTAAGAGAACATACTCGTAGCTAGGGGATGGGCAGCAGTGTTCCCTAACAACAAAAGCTTTATCTGCACTTGCCAACCCGCTTGCCCAGCATGGCATGATGGGCAAATCCCCCCAATTGATTGTTTCTGGAAATCTATGGGGAGGAATGCGGTTAGCTGCAGTGGACGTTCTAGGCTTAAATAATGATGATAATGATGATGATCATGATCATCATATTCGCCGTACCGTACTGAGATATCCAGAGCGACCAATCTTGAGCCGCCTACTTTGCGATTTTTTCAGAAGCAGTCATAAATTGACAGTCTCAAATTCGTATAAAATACGAGTAGGTCTGACGCGCTTGCATTTTAAAAGCAATAATACGTCCTGGTATTTAGGGCCTTAGTTACTAAAACACAGCTGCTTAGGTTTACTACCATCATACGAAAAGGCGCCTACGCCACTTTTTGGAAGACTCCGGGTTTGATGCCCGCTGTCAGATACCGACTTCCTCGTTCAATCAAACACCGCCCTACAGAAAGAAAAGTGAATTTACTGACACTTTTAAATGGTCCTTGGATAATACTGCTTTGTCGCACAAATTACGAATTATTATGGTTTAGCGCGGTCGTTTTTCAAATAAAACTGAGCAACTCTGAGGTACAAATACACTTTCAATATTTACTAAGCGCTGCCGTTACTGATTGAAAGTATTTTTCAAAATAGATTTATTGTTAACTTTCAATGTGATGGCATCACCATCATCATCATCATCATCATCAGCCTGTTGAAGGACTGTTGGACATAGGCCTCCCCCAAAAAGTTCAAGGACGAACAGTGACTTGGCTATTTTGATGACGTTAGTTTTGATATTTAGATGTACTTTTGTAATGAAAAATGTATTTTATAAATGAGATTTTAATTAAATATATGTGAATAATAATAATAAGTCATTTATTTTAGGCAACACATCAAAGTACATATAGAAATAAAGGGCCCATAGATATACATATATACCTTAAAACAAAAATACATAATAATATTCACACTTCAAAATATTATTAGGGCTTATTGTTCTTTGACGCATCCCTATAGCGTCATAGCTCGCTCCATACCATACCACGTTTTGTCCATTATAATACCTAACTAAGCTGAACGTACTTCGGAAGCCTTCACTATGCGTGTTCTAACACACGCTTAGCCAACTTATTTAAGTAAATAAATTGAAATATTATTTCTACGACGAAAAATTAAACATATTTTTTCAATTAGTCTTTATTTCATCCCCAATGCCCACAATAATCAAATCTTTACGACGTAGTAACATCACTAGGTCAGTTCCCGTAACGTCTATTTTATTGGACCCTAATAAAAGTAGCTGATAGCCTATTCAATGTCAGACGGCTTTGATAAATTGCTGGTCTTCAATGGATTTCGGCCATTTCGCTTTTTTGAGGAAATATGGAATCAGTGATAAGTGAATGAGATACTTAAATCCAATGAGCAGTTTATGAATGATTAAGTAGGCTGGCTTTGTGAAGGCTTAACGGCTTAGTTTTCTGAGAAATATCGATCTTCTAGACTATGGCGATGTTGGTTTAAATTCTTTATTTACAGAAAGAAAATTAAAACTAATACAAGTAAATATTAACAAAATACACAAGAAACAGTTAGCGCTATCTAAAGACCGTTACAATTTAGCGTTACGATTTATAGATAGCTCCATTGATCCAGATCACTTCCAGTCGGAAGCGTCCCCAAGACGCTGGCGGAATTCCCACGTTGGATGGCAATGCTAATTTGTTGGGCTAAATAGGAGCCAGTTCTTGGGTCACGCGTCTAAAATCGGTATAAATTGGTTTAAAACCAATTAAATGAATGTTGCTATTTTCATTGAAAAATATATTTAAAAAATTATAAAAAAAACATTTTGGAATGTATTAACAAAGGTCTTTCATAAGACTCTCCTTTTCATGTATTTGTGTTTCTTTTGTATAATTCCATGCAGATTGGTTTGACGTATGTTGGGTGTGATTATTATTAATTTCTTGAGTCGGTAAAAGTATCTTTTGTGTTTGCCTTAAGTAAAAATTCCTTAAAAACATCACAAAAGTCAAACCCAGCGTCGACCTTACACTCAGATCATTAAATACTTTCAGTACAGTGGAAGAAGCATTAGAGCATCATTTATCATTGGGACAGATCATCCCAAGGGGACAGATCACCCGGGGGCTTTTAGCAATGACAAATGCTCGGTCAGGTAAAAAGAGTTTCTTTTCAGTTAAGCTTTGGCTTTGTAACTAATTCTTTCTTGGTCATCCTGTATTAGGTCAGTCACCAGGTTGAGGTATGGCAAGTATGGTAAAGTGGCGCGCGGCGGGACAAGATAATGATCTCGTCCCACCGCCGTGGGTATCGAACCCGCTTACAACTGGGCACCGAGGACCTTTCAGTGTTGGCAAACCAATAGAAATGGAAAACGAATAAAATTCGTCTTTTGATTGAGTCCGCGTCTATTCCTATTGATGTCACCGCGTTCGGACGTAAAATTGAAATGACATTTCGCTAGTCACTGGGTTTCGTGTCGCGAAAGTTTGGTGCAAAGCATACATCGTGTTCCATAACTATCCTGAAAGGTGCTTATCTTAACAAACGAAAATAAAAAATATCTTTCAAATTGATAGCTCAAGAAAAAGTAACTATCTTAATATTTTTTTCAAATCAATTTTTTTTAGAATTTTCGTCTTCCTTGAAACTACTTTTTAAGCGTTCCAGAAGTGCGACATCAAAATTGCTTCATAAAACAGCTGAAGAAATTGAGTTTGTTGATTTGATTTGACCTCAAGAACAGCTCGTTTATGCATAGTGTTCCTACAATGAAAAATTACGTTGTAGTTTACGTTGCATTTGTAAAGAGTGCCACGACGAACGGTCTTGAGATCCTCCCAATTTACCAACCCGCAAAGTTGAAAATGTTTAATGAGTCAAATAGTTGCTTTTACTTTATATTCATAAAACCAAGTGGGCCTTCGCGATATCACTAAATAAAAATAAATTTGAAATTAAACTAACAAATAAACAACACTTGTACAGCTCTCAATCTTCCCCGGCTTCCGTCAAAGGGATATATTTTAAAACGACACGACGGATAAAGCAATTCTCATAGATTCACAGTTGAAGTGAAAACAGCTAGTTCATTCCGTCGAAGATCATGAGGATAGGCTTCATGATCTTCGACGCAGATTTTAAAGCCATGAGCTTTAACAAAAAAAAAACATTGCAAGCAGAGCCGAGTACAGTCGCCTGTAAGAAAGGTGTAATCGTTTAATAATTACAAGCGTGTACATTTTCACATTTTTATCATAGCGTCGTGGTTTCACTAACTGACACTCACAGCTTTGCTCGCGTGGTGCCTCAATATCGTCTAACTTTACCTGTTGAGAAGAACCATTGCACTTACTTCTTCCTCCTCCTCAGCCCAATGGAGCTAAAGCAACTCACCCCAAAGAAAATCCTTCAGTTTTTAACAGCTGCTGGGCTTTGCGGTGAACTTTGAAAGCCCTGTAAAAGGGCTCCACAAATAAAGTGGCGGTCACGATAGGCCAGTGGCCGCAGTGATACCATAGCCATATAAAGTAAATAAAAAAAAAATACTTCTTCCGACATCATCATTAGACCATGACGGTCCTCATCACCCGTTAAACATTAAATGAAAACACTTTTAAAAAGTCTACAATTGAATTGCGTTTTAATAATGCTAATAAATTAGATAGTTACTGAGAGCTCAAAAAGTGTTTCAAATTATAATTCCTGGAAATTAATTTTATCGAGTCAATTTTTTTTTTCTTTAACAATTTATTTAATATACCTTATCAGAATAAACATACTTAAAAAGGAAATACACAGATTTTCTATAAACTATTGTAAGACGAATCACAGGTGGCGTAACAACTACGTCACTAGAGTGAGCCACTAAGTAATACGAACTATTTCGTAGTGACCTAGCCGTTCCTAGAAAGCTACTCTTTGATCTCGCAATAGAAGTGTAATTGTTGAGTTTTCTGTCGTCCATTGTGCGATGGAATTGAATACAATTTATTATCGGAATGAGAAACGATTGCGAAAATAATTGAATTATTTAAACAGTTGTTTGAATTCTTTATTATTCATAACCAGCTTGCACCCGCGGCTTCGCTTCGTGATATCTTGATACCACGAAAAGTAGCCTATATGCCATTCGAGGTAAAGAACTCTTTTATTAATTTTAATCAATCTCTTTAAATTTTCATCGAAATCGTTTGAGCCGTTACGGCGTTAATGAAAACATCCAAACATCCTCACAAACTTTCGTATTTATTATATAACATTATTAGGTTAGTAGCATCACTAAGAGGCGCACTCTAATCATTTCACTACACTGATTCTTTCACCGACGGGCGCGACGGTAATATGGTCTTCTCAGGGCCACCATACCTCAACGAGGTCACTGATCTAATACAGGATGGCCAAGAAAGAACAGTGACACGACAAGCAAGCAGCAGCTAGAGGTAATTTTTAGTGCAACAAAGTCCTATTTTGTTTTAAATTAACGTACGTAACTCATCATCATCATAAGCCTGTGAAAGTCCACTGCTGGACATAGGTCTCTCCCAAAAAGTTCCACGGCGAACGGTCTCGGATTTTCCACAACTTTCAAAATGTCGTCTGTCTCGAAAATTACAAATAGGTTTTTTTTTTACTTTAGATCGACATATCCAAAGCTCGCTTTCCAGAAATTCCATTTTCTAGTGACATCGTAGGATACGTAGGCCCTTTGAATGCTAAATCCACGAATCTTTACTGGTCTTTATAATTTAATATCTACCAATGGCCGTTATAAACGTCACGAACAAAGTACTTCATTAGCGCCATCCTGTACAAACGGTAGCATGCAATTTACATTAATAAACAAATTATCTGTACGTTCCTTCTGCAGGTATGAATTTATATGGGATGCGACTTTTAGTCGCACCATGCTCTTTGGCCTCAACGGTAAACGCTCGAAGGCGTGTGGGAAATAGTAACTAGTTGTGCTTCTGTGGCTCATATGCATGAACAGACAGTCGCCGCCGCATAAATCGCCCTCATCCTGGTCAAGGGAGCTTACCACGAAGTCTTACTGCCTTACAGACAGACCTTAACTGAATTGTTTGCAAATTTCTACACGATTTCGACGATTCCCAAAAATCTACCCCTAAGGGGGGGGGGGGAACGAAGTCGCGTGGGTTTCAACTAGTTTCAGCTAATATTGTAGCATCCGATACAAAGTAATTTGACGTGAAAAAGCGAAAATTTACATTCTCGTAGTTTTTTCATAGTTTCAGACGGTCATAAATAAATCCTTGTGATATCACTGAAACTATCATTATTATTCATTACCCTCCCAAAACTGATTAAATCATCCAACAGTCTTAGAAAACGTAAGCACATTATAGTCTCCCAACACTAAAATGAATTATGGTAATGGTTGTGTACCATAATTCACGAATGTACTTACTGTAGCTTCTTTTCGAAATATTGACGTTATCTGAAGACAAAAACTACCTTTGTGTACCTTTATTTAAACAATTGTAAAGTATAAAGTACAGCATACTATTTTTATATAATTTGTAAGTATAAATTAGTAATTTCTCTTGAAGTTAAATGTAATGTTTTGACAATAAAATTCTTTAACTACATTAATAAAGAATGCCGAGTAAAAAAGTCGCGTCCGAGCTTTCAGCCTATTCTGGCGATCCGTTCAACAGGTGTTCTTAATTTGAAATCCAAATAACGTGCTGAATACTCGCGTCTAAATGCCGCCATTAGGTGCGAAACGACCGGCCGTAGCGGGAAACACCGTAAATTTCAAATTAGGAATCGCAATGGATAATCAGTGTAGCCATTATTATGAAAATGAAAATTATTGGGGATTTGGGAAGGTAGGGTTTAATTGGCAGGTCGTAAGGGCACGCCCCCAGTTTCCTATTGGATATTAATTTAATGTTACTGGAGCTGGAGACTTAGTAAAATTTAGACTTTTAATGTAATTTTTATGAGGACTGTACGTAATAATGGTTTATTCGACGTGGTTAGTTCTTTATTCAATGTGGGAAGTTAGTGTTGTTTTCTTTATTTGGTCTTCTGCGAGGTCCTAGGCCCGAGGACGAATAATTATTCGTCCTCATAATTATTCTAATTCACGATAGCATTACGCTTACAATACAATAAAATGCTTCTTATAATTTCCCAAAAAAATCGACTCAGACGGGATTTGGCGGGATTATTGAAATTGGTTAGAGCTAACCTTTGGACAGACATACACACGCTGAAAGTCACGCAACGGGCTCTGGAGAGAGCTATGCTCGGAGTTTCACTGTGTGATAAAATCCGAAATGAGGTAATCCGTAGTCAAAGTCAAATTCAAAAGGCATTTATTTCAATAAAATCACTAGGATCACTTTGAAACGTCTTAGAAACTAGGTACCAAGAAGAACCATGAAGAATGACCCAACTAACCAACCATGAAGAACCATGTAGAAGAACCATGGTCACCGACATAGCTTTCAGAAGTAGCAAGTTAAAGTGGCAGTGGGCAGACCATACATAGCAGACATAGCTTGCAGAACCGACAACCGTTGGAGAGTAAAGGTTCTCGAATTGCGAACAACCAGGCGATGCAGTTTTGGATGGAAGGCGGACTGCCTGATAGATTGACGAAATTTTTAAAAGAGACGTTTCATCAATATATGAAGCCTAGGCCTGCACTGTGTACACTACTCTAAAATATGGCTAAGCAATAAAGTAAACGTATTTAATTGGTTATTATATTTAAATTGACTTCGTTCTAAGGTACACTAAGATTTTCTTCGACAAAGAGAGCAACACACAGCGGTACAAAAATATGGCGGATGGACGTGCGTGGAATGTCATTTTGACAACCTACATTTATCTGACAAAACAAAAACATCAAATCAAACAACATGACATGAAAAATATGTCAATGTCATGTCAAACGCCAATTATAAACCAACATGGCGGCCTTCAAATAGTAAAAAACTTACCAGAAGAACTATTCTTGTACCATCGCATTTGTCTTCAAATTAATGAAATTTTATTTTTTTTGTAAACTCCTATTTTTTTCTAATTTTTCTATTTAGTGTACATGGACCAGGCCCAGAATGAAATGGCTCCTTTGCGGGACGTCGTTGGATGGAAAAGGCTCAAGACTGTTCGTCATGGAACTCTTTGGGGGAAGCCTATGTCCAGCAATGGACTTCTACAGGCTTATGATGATATTATGAAGGTATTTCTTATTTTATATACTTACATACATACGTGTTTAATGATTATTCATAGTAAATTATCTGCAGCGGACAACCCGTACAAGCTACCTAATAACTCGGAGTATTTGCTTAGGAATTCTAGGTATATATCTTAGGTATCTCTCCGCAGGCGCTACAAAGGTAGAGCTAGTCTGCTGCATACCCTCAAGGCAATCTTACGAGGTTTGCAACTTTAGTGATGGGGAGGCTTGGATGTCGATATATCGATTAAATCGCGTCCTATTAATATAGTAGAGGTTTTGAGTAGAAGTAGTAGACTTAATATTAGGCAATATTACGAGGCTTGCAATTTGTGCACATAAATAAATAAAATAAATAAAAATTGTTTATTTCATGTTTTAAAAACACAAAGGTACTAAATTTAATTGCACAACATAATTCAAAATACACAATAAAAATCAAAAGTCAAAATCACAAAATAAATGTCAAAAATATTCATATAATAAAAATAAAAAAGTTATGTTTTGGTTGTCGATATATCGATTGTAGAGTGTGATAGAGTTTTGTGGCCGATATCATAAAGTATTTAGGTGATCTCGATTTATAACCTCGTGTAATGATATGGAAGCCTCTGGACGCGAGTACCCCTACTTAGAGCCCAGCCTTCAACTTGGTCGTCTTTATTATTTTAGTATTTGAGTTCAAAGTTACTCTAGAATACAAATCTGTTTACTTTACGTACACTATCCATCGTGTTCGTCCTGCATGAACTAGAAAGCAACATCGATAAATCTATCTATCTATACCAAGACCAAGAGTCGATACATAACAGCCCTATAGACTTGCAGACAGAAGTATCTGTTTCCTAAAGGCATTAATATAGTCTACTCAGACGTACGCTTCCAAACTTTATGCTGCATAAAATATTATATGTCACACATTATGTTATATATCATAATATTATGATTGAATCCCAGTACACTGCACGATAAGTCTTAGGTCTTATGATACGCAAAATCGCATAAGAGTTTCCAAAAGTCGTAGAATAAACTTTATTGCCGATTAGGAGAAACCCCTTTAGGGATAGTATGCATATTATGAATCATCTTGTTGGTAGGTTTTCATATTACAATATTGTGTCCAAACAATATTGTGTAAAATAATTTCGCCTAGTGAATACACGGCTTTATTTATAGTGAAATGCCGTCATGCTTGTTTATGACATGTTACGAGTTTTGTTGGCTTTTGAGGGTAGTCTGTGCTTGGGTTTATTTTATGATCACTTTGATCATATCAAGATCTTATCAAGCACAGTATTCATACTGCACATTTAAAGCTTTATTTTTATATGCAAAACTTTTTAGAATAAATATTATTATTAGTAAGTACTTTTTCATAACTAAAATTCTAATGGTTAAACGTGACTTAAATAGTTTTTATTGCAATACTAGCTTGCGCCCGCAAAGAACTCTATATATTTCAAGTTTGGTTTTAATTCCCACATTTTCATTAAAATATTGGTTCGCAATTATCCACTAATCTCAAAACACAGATTATGAAAAATCTTACAAACCCGCCTTTACACCTCATCAAAGGCAAAATAAGCCTTTTGAAATGGAGCCCATTTGCAGGAACCTTTTAAGATCTGTTTTTTGGGAAGCGGTCACCATGTTATGATGGACATAAAAACAGGGGAAACCCATCATATTATTTAAATTACTTGTAAAGCGTAGAAAGCAGAAAAAAATGAGGAATAGGCTTATGATCACTTTCTTTATGTGTAAACGAAATTAAAATATATTTTCTGCTATTGTTTAAGGTCGCATATGACGATTACCGCTTTTTAGGAAACCAGGTGAGGATGGCGGAGGTAAATTAACAAAGTTTAATGAAAACATTTCGGAGGCAAACAGGTGCGAAGAGAAAATGGATAGATGAATATAATGCCTAATAATGTCCGGGGGATCAGTGAGGCTAGCGGTGGGCTAAGTGTCGATATAATAGTTCATTATCATAATTAGCCTGAAGAAGTCGAATAATGGGCCTCTATAGGGGATTTGAAATTAATATTAGAAAATAAATTATTATTTAATTGTCTTACCCGCAAAATCCGACCCGTAAATTATTTCGAAATCTATTTTTCGAGTTATCACTTTTTTCTACAAACTTCACCATCCCATTTTAAGATTAAAAACTTCGAAATTCTTCGATTTAAGGCTTTTTTCTTTATTTGTGTCACAAAGGCTCCTAGCAATCCAAATTTAAACACACAGAATTGCGAAGTTGGCGGACGTATAGATTTTTAAATTTTTGCCATTACCATCGAAAATAAGACATTCCTTGCCAATCTTTGTAATGCATTGTGTTAGAAGCTTATTTTATATTTATGATTTTTATTTTGGACATAAATTTCAAGTTACCATTAGTTCCTAAGAAAAATGTGTATCCTGTTGACAGACACAGTCAGACAGATAGACGGTCAGCAAACTGGTCCTCTAGGGGTTCCGTTATTTTCAAACGAGGTACGATACCCTTTATATTACAAAATAATATCGACATCTGCATTTGCAGTTTATCGATACCGACCCCACCCTAGTATCTAATAAAACATAATAAGCAGCTAGAGGCCGTGCCAAAACGGCAACAAAGGCTGTTCTTAAAAAGCGTGCTTATTTTGCATCCCCCTTGCTACAATGTTTAATGCAAGGCATGAAACAGGCTTGTTACATTTCCTCCCTGTGAAAGGGGCATTAAAGTGCGTGTGTCTGTGGCCTTTTTAAAGAACAAAATACTGTGCTTTTGTGATAACAGACGCGGCGAGACAATGCAATGAGAGCTTACTTTGTTTTTGTTGTAGCTAGTTGAGTAATGTTAGAAGAAATTAATACTATGTGCATTAGATTACACTTTATAAACAGAAAAAAAAAATAAAAAAAAAGTTAAAACAAAATACACAAGAAACAGATGAGCTATCTAAAAACCGTTACAAACGATCTATAGATAGCTCAATTGATCCAGATCACTACCAGTTGGAAGCGTCCCCAAGACGCTGGCGGGATTGCCACGCTGGATGGCAATGCTAATCCGTTGGGCCAAATAGGAGCTCTCGGGAGACGCGTCGCTTTGATCAGATGCCCTGATTTATTTTTGAAAACCCCCTCCGGGTCCCCCTCCCCGTTTCCGCACGGACCCAGGGTCTCATCCCCAAAAGGCTCTATTCATTAGTTTTAATCGTCTAAGCAAGATCTAAGGCTCGTATTTTTAGTTAACGTGAGGTGAAATTTAAGGAGTTTATAAAATAATCTTTGATTTGCGATGAAAATATTGCCAGTCGAATGTCAGTTTCCAGTGATGACTTGGTCGCTCAACACACCAAGGTCGTCCTTGCTGTAAATATACAGAAGGATGAAAATCGCGTCAGCGCTACATTACAGCCGTCATAGCGGAATAGCCTGCCGCACCAAGCGCTTTGCTTGTACCTTTATATTGCGGACAGCCAAGTGGAACTCGTTGCCGGCGTCTGTGTTTCCGAATACCTATAGTTTTGTTGTTTTCAAGAGTAGAGTGAATAGGTTTCTTCTAGGCCAACGTGCTACACCGTAGACCACATCGTCACTTAACATCAGGTGAGATTGTGGTAAAACGTAAGCCTATTTTGTATTAAAAAAAAAAAGAACCTCTTCGTAGAAACTTAGGGCTTTTAGCGCGCAGTCGAAACAATGTTTCTACCGACCGGTCGAAGTAGGAGCTCTGTCGAGACAATTGCATTTAGAAACCCATTCGCTGTAATGTCTTCCACTAAGCATTTGCATCGAATTTTCGCTAACTACAAATGTGTTGTGGAAATAAAATTAAACTGTACTGTCCTGTGGGACTTCGTTTGGGAAGAAAATGATTGTGGACACTTTAACGTTGTAGAACTAAAGTTAAATTATTGTATTTTTTTTTTCAGAAAAGATACTTTATTTACAGAAAGAAACTTAAAATTAATACAAGTTAATATTAACAAAATACACAAGAAACAGTTGAGCTATCTATAGATCGTTTGTAACGATCTTTAGATGGCTCAACTGTTTCTTCAGATCACTACCAGGCGGAAGCGTCCCCAAGACGCTGGCGGAATTGCCACGCTGGATGGCAATGCTAATTCGCTGGGCCAAATAAGAGCCAGCTCTCGGGTCACGCGTCGCTTCGATCAGACGCCTTGATATCTTTTTGAATTATTGTTAGTACAATAAGTCTTTTCCGCCTTTTGGCGAGAACGCCATAAAACTAAATTTATGTATAGTCCTACTAATATTATAAATGCGAAAGTTTGTGAGGATGCTTGGATGGTTGTTGTTCAATCACGCCGTAACGGCTCAACCGATTTCATTGAAACTTGGAATAGATAAAGTTCTTTTCCTAGAATAGCATATAGGCTACCTATGAAACATAACGTCTCCTGTGCCCGTAATTTTACCGGTTACCTAACCTTAATAGTATAAATTAATTTAGGTGTAAATTTCCCCACACTGATGATAATTTGGTCCAGGTTATAGGAATCGCCTTACATAAAGGTATGCAATTTTAAAGTGGATCTCAGTTCCTTATCTATTTGAAGACGGCTTCAGAAACTCGGGCAGCGAAACGTCATTACAAATACATTTGGTATTCTAGGGGTGGCACTTCGCACAACACTAGTCATAAAAAAAACGTTTACTCGTTCATATTGCTCTTAATACGTTCGGTGTTGTATGTTTGTATATTTCTAAGAGCATAACTTTCGAACCGGTGCGTCAATCCGATCCGCATGGAATTTATGAAATTAAATCAGTTTATTTGCTAAAACATGGTAGTCGAATATAATGCTGTTCTTATGCAGTAAGCGGGCGCACATGTTTTTGCTACACAAGCATGCAAATGTTTTATTTAGTATAGTAGGATTACAATAATTTAACAAAAAATACCAAAATTTTAAAATTAAAAAACAATGTCGTTATTATTACAAATTAAGATACGATTATATAAGATTAGAGTCATAGTTAAAAACAGTCAAGATTATATGCTATATTTATATTAGTTGCACAATCTACATTAATTAAATTGGATTTTAGCAATAAGTAGGTAATCATTAGTCAAATTTACAGTCTAAAAATTCAGCAATAGAATAAAAACATTTTTAGTAAGTCAATCGTTTAAACCATACAAATTTACTGGTAATATGAGTTAAATCGGATAAGGGTTTGTTAAGTTAGTGTCCTAAGAGGTTATTTTATCCGATCCGAAACGATTTTTATTTTTATTCTAGGCCATATCGTTTTTAAGATACAACGAAAGGAGTAACATTTAAAAACAAATATAACGAGAAATCCCATTTGGTGATGATTCAATAACTTCGTAGTCCAAGTAAGATTGGTTGTAAGTTAGAACATGCTAATAGTGCGATTTAAAAAAGTTTTTCTTAATTGTGCCAAAAGGATCAACAAAGCACCAGCTCTTATCGGTAATCGCGAGATATCAGTTCGGAGCAAACCACTAGCTTATAGAATTAGTTAGGTACCAAGTATGAGTGTTGACAGCCCTAGCAACCAATATCTTGTAACGTGAGAACAATTGCCACAGCCAGGTGTGCACATACGTCGTTATGAAACCAGATCGTCCGGGCTAGATCCCTGGTATAGGGTGTTAAGTAACTCGGTTATCGATAATCAGTATTGCAAAAATGTAATGCACATCACTAGTTGCGTAATGAAATTACGGGTACTGTACTTAGCAGAGTTTTAAGGAAGTGGTTACAAATGCCAAATATTGACCTATGATTTCATAGATAACTAGTTGTCCCGCTCGCGACTTCGTCCGCGTTTATTTATTTATAACATCCTAGACATTTTTTTCCATTATCCTTGCCGCTATTTCCCTACTTCATAAGGCTTCTACCTGCCATCACCGTCCCGTCACCGCCCAGTCACTGTCCCATCACTGTCCAGTCACCGTCCCGTCACCGTCCCGTCACAGTCCCATCACCGTCCCGTCACCGTCCGGTCACCGTCCCGTTACCGCCACCTTCATGGTCACGTCTTATTTTTTTTATTATTATGTGACATGAATACCGATTTTTATCTAACTTGAAAAACAAAGGACTTTCAAAGAACCTTTCAACCCCCATTTCATACCCTTAGGGGGTGATTTTTTGGAAAATTATTTCTTAACAAATATTAACTCTCTATATACCAAATTTCAATTGTATTAATATTTTATTTTTATTAGATGAAAAACCCCATATAAACTTTCATCCCCTATTTAAACACGGTTGTTTTTTTTTTTAATTGTGGCGGTTTTATATTATTTTGAACTATTTATGGGACGCTGCTGCCCATCCCCTAGCTTTTTTCCCTTAAGAAATCCACGGGTAGGTATATATATATACATATATGGCCGTGGTGGCTGAAGAATAGGCCCCTCCATATCTACCTATCCGCGGATGTCGTAAGAGGCGACTAAGGGAAAAAAGCTAGGGGATGGGCAGCAGCGTCCCTCCTTTTAACAAGCTAGATAGCTCTAACTGCTCTAGCTCGCCAACCCGCATGCCCAGCGTGGTGAGTATGGGCAAATCCCCCCATATGATAGGAATTCGCTCTGTCTGTGGGGGATCGGCAGTGGACGTCGTACGGCTGAAATGATGATGATGGTGAGGTATAGGGGGGCCTATTCTTCAGCCGGGGCCACCACGGCCAACAGTCAATCTAATTTACACAGATTTCCAGAACGACTTTTCATATGGGAGGAAATTGCCCATACTCACCACGCTCGGCACGCGCGCTAGCAAGCGCAATTAGGACTATTGTTTTTAAAATAGGGGACGCTTCTACCCATCCCCTAGCTTTTTCCCTTAGTCGCCTCTTATGACATCCACGGATAATGGTGGGGCCTATCACGGCAAATAAAATTACATTTTATTAATTACAGACTCGCTATTGCCCTTAAAAGTTCCAAAACTGGTGCCCTATACTTTTATAGTGAAAAGTTTACGGTAGCCTTGTTACACACCCCAGTATTTGCACCATTAAAAATGCAGTAAGCCTACGATTTGCCGTTCCCACGAGTAATATATTCACAAATATGCATAATAGATGCAGCAGAAATGTGCTCGAAAGTCGTTATTTCGGATATTTGCATGTAGTATGTCGGTCGACTGCATGTACGCCAGTCAGTCAGAAAGTATATAAATCAGTGCGTGTTACCAGTGATGAGATTTAACACTGAAACTTAGTCGCTAACTATTAGCTTCATAAACAAGCTCAAAGTCGCGCAACGGGCTATGGAGAGAGTTATGGTTGGATTTTCACTGCGTGATATAATCTGACATGGGGAAATAAATAAATATTCCGGACATATCACACACGGTCAACTGATCCCAAACTAGGCATAGCCTGTACTATGGGTACCAGAGACTGATATACATAATAGATATATATATTTAACACCCAGACACAGAACAAACATCTGTGTTAGTCACAAATGTTTGTCTAGTGCGGGAATCGAACCCGCGACCTCTAGTGCAGAAGGCAGAGTTACTACCAACTGAGCTATGAGGTCAGTCAAATCCGTAGAAGAACCAAGTTCACCGACATAGCTTTCAGAATAAGCAGTAGGTACATCTTACAATTTACAATGTCATCGGTCTTCCCCAATGGGAGATTCGGTATAGCTACTCGAGGTCCTTCAATACCTAGGTTGATAGACCATCTTTCTTGGTGATGCTTTTGTACTCAATGGTAAATGACCATTACGGAAAGACCTAACCAACTCACTTGCAAATTAAAACTTCACTATATGCTATGCTATGGTACCATACGATACCATACATTGTAAAATCAAAGCTACTAGAGATTCAGGCCGGACGGGCCTGATGCTCGATCTAATCGCGATTTATAATTAATTCATGGCTGTGACGACCCCGATGTACAGTGAGCGACAAAAATATACCGCCTTCAACAGTGGCATCGTAAGTGTAACGCTATCTTTAATTATTCGTTCTTAGGTCACATAAAAGCGGACACCTCAAGCAATCTACATACATATTTATACAAACGTAGACCTTTGACCACGCTAATCTCCACAATAGCTAAACCAATTTGAATTTAGTTTTCAGGTACAAATAAAAACTCTAGAAACCGCTGTATAAGCTTAGTACATAGCGCTGACTTTTATTTTCAAATATTTAAAGCATATCATAGTAAAGACATACGAGTATGAACCAGGCATTAGACAGTATAACGAAGAACGGAGGAATTTTGAAATTGATAGTACTAGCCGTGGTGGCCCCGGCTGAAGAATAGGCCTCTACATGTCTACCTAACCGCGGATGTCGTAGAAGGCGACTAAGGGAAAAAAGCTAGGATGGATGGGCAGCAGCGTTCCTCATTTTAACAACGATAGCTCTAACTACGCTCGCCAACCCGCATGCCCAACATGGTGAGTATGGGCAAATCCCCCCACATGATAAAGAATTCGTTCTGTCTGTGAGGGAGGCCATGTTCAGCAGTGGACATCGTACGGCTGAAATGATGATGATGATGATGAGTACTGAAGCAATAAAATCACATGTTAATCTGGTAATTGATTTCCACGGCTGACTGTACACGTAATGGAATGAGCTATTAAGCCGGCTCGGATGGTTAACGTTTCATTTACTTTATGTGCGGTTTAACGAGAGTCCGAAGAAGGTTCATGAATGGATAAATTAAAATTACAATGATAAATAGGATTTACTAAATTATGATTTTGTTTTGTAAGTCGCGCAACGTGCTATGGAGAGAGCTATGCTCGGAGTTTCACTACGTGATAAGATCCGAAATGAGGAAATCCGTAGAAGAACGAAGGTCACCGACATAGCTCTCAGAATTAGCAAGTTGAAGTGGCAGTGGGCAGGCCATATAGCTCGCAGAACCGATAACCGTTGGGGAGTAAAGGTTCTCGAATGGCGACCACGAACCGGGCGACGCAGTGTTGGAAGGCCCCCCACCCGATGGACCGATGACATTGTAAAGGTTGCGGGAAGTCAGTGGATGGAAATGGCTCAAGACCGTTCGTCGTGGAACTCTTTGGGGGAGGCCTATGTCCAGCAGTGGACTTCTACAGGTTGTTGATGATGATGATTTTGTTAATAAAAACTATTTTTAACAATTATCCTGCGCCCACGGCTTCGCTCGCGTGTTACCTAGATATAAATAAATAAATATAAATATAAAAATAAAAATATAAAACATAACATAATATAAATAGATAACAAGTAGCCTATGTGCTAGTACAGACTATATTCTATATCTGTACCAAATTTTGCCGGAGTCGTTATTTCGCACTAGGTACAGAAAAAAAGGGAAGTTTTAGCTTCACATTAATTTTGTGTATTCAGCTTAATCAATGTGCGCCTTTTTAGTGTTTATTATAATAATAATAATAATAATAAAGCCTTTTATTTCCCAATATGAATTATTAAACATTAATTATAAAAGTAGATAATTAGTTTTAGAAACTAGTTTTTTTTTTTTTTTTTTTTTTTTATCTAATTAAATTAATCATATTCAATTTTTATCATGCATCAAATTACTATCAATTATCATATTCAATTATTATCATGATTATGTATTTTGGGTTGTCCATTTTTGGACGAAGGCCTCCTCCATCTTGTTCCAATTGTGCCTGTCCTTGGCTAGGCACGTCCATGAGACTCCGGCAATAGCTACAATGTCGTCTGCCCAGCGGCTAGTGTTCATTATAATAGTGAATGCAAATGCTCGCTCTGATTTGCGATTAAAAAAATATTAAGGATTCTTGCTTTCTTGTCGTGTCACTGATTCTTTCTTGGTTATCTTGAATTTGGTTAAAAACCGGTTTGAGGTATGGTGGCCCTGAAAAAAGGCCGATGACCGTCGGTGAAAGAATAAATGTAGTGAAAAAAATAAAGTATTTAAATAAATAAATAAATATTCCGGACATATTACACACGGTCAACTGATCCCAAACTAGGCATAGCCTGTATGATGGGTACCAGAGACTGATATAAATAATAGATATATATTAAACACCCAGATACAGAACAAACATCTGTGTTAGTCACAAATATTTGTCCAGTGCGGGAATCGAACCCGCGCCCTCTAGCGCAGAAGGCAGAGTTACTACCAACTGAGCTATGAGGCCAGTATAAAGTGCGCCTCTAAGAGGCTGCTTTCGTGCACATGTCACATGTCTCCGAACTATTAGGTTCTAGGACATGCCGGTTTTCTCACGATATTTTGCCTCGCCGTTTGAGGACACATAACCGACTGAAAATCCATTTGTACAAGACAGGTATTCAAACCCACGACCTGTGGATCGGAAGGCGGAGCCACTACCACCACTTTACCAGTGCTCTCAGTGCTTGTGGCGAGCTACGCCACCACTATCACTCCGTCGCCGCCTAATTCAAATACCTCTCAGTTGGCATAGCGACAAACAATGGAATGAATTGTTGATTCGGACGGACGACGGTCTGTCAGACTACTTTTACTTTTACTCTGGTCGTGTGCTTTATCGTGTTTACTAAAATCTTCTATTTTCTGTAATTACTCATGTACCTATTGTAAATATTATACTGCTGTAAATAACAACTCTGCACTCTCTCTCTACCCGTCCTGTAGAATCTCCACCAACCATATGCTTAAGGGTTCTGAAAATCGATACACATAGACACATTGGGGAGCATTTACTACAGATCAATGCGTACAGCAGCTGATCCGAATAAATGAATTTAACCACTGAAAACTGTTTCATTTCCAATTTCCACTTTCATTCGGATTCAATATTTAGTATTTTTGTACGTAAACATTGTAAATCTGTAAACATTTACAATTCAAACAAAGCAGTTAAGTCTCCGTTCCCTTAAAACTGGCAACCTGTCGTGAGGCGGATGTAAATATCGGAGTCGCTAATGAAATCCATTTTTTTTTTTTTTATACTACTGAAGTGGCAAACAAGCATACGGCCCACCTGTTGGTAAGCGGTTACCGTAGCCTATGAGCGCTTGCAATACCAGAGGCATCACGCAAATCTCAATCATCTATGAAAATTGGCAAAGAAACAGGATCGTAGCAAGAAATCCGTGGTCTCTGCCTACCTACCCTACCTACCCCTTTGGAATAGGCGTGATTCTATGTATGCATAATTGGCAAATGACAAATATTTCATCGACGTTAGACGAACCTGTCACTACTATGATACCCGATGTCCTAGATGCTATGGAAAGCGACGCGACACGACGCGACGCAATGCGACACATAGCCAAACTATAGTAACTTTTTTCTTATTAACGCCATATGATGGTGCCAGTATCATAGAAAACCAAAGCTTTTTCATAAAATGTTTTCGATTTGCATTGAACGATGGACCAATCTGTCATGCTTAATTGAGTCCTCTGTCATGAAGGTTTTGTAAAACTTTGTACGAGTTTGACGGGGTCGGGGGTTGTGTTTGACCCTCGTACAAAAGAAGGGTGTCTTTCAAGGGTTAAAATATAAGTGAGAGCGTTGGTGGTGGAGAAAGAACCGCTTTCATTCTTATAAGCTTGGTCGCGAGGAACAGGCGTAGCTTTACCTAGTTTGTAGTACGTTTCGTAGTGATCTTAGTTATTGAATTGAAATAAACGCCTCTTGACTTTGACTTTTCCGATCATAAGGTAAACTCATTTCGTAAAATCACTTGTCTGTATATAATCTCTTAAGCATGGGTTTTTATATTCGACTGTACAGAATAATATATGGGTAAAAAAAAAGGTTAAGAAAAACATAAATTTAACTTCTGCATAAAATTACACAAAAAAACTAAGAATACCAAGTAAAAATGGTAGGTTTTAGGTTAGTTAAAATTAATTTATTCATAGAAATATTGAAATTCTTTTATAACGAAATCAAATCTACACCCTTTCGCACGAAATGAAAAAGGTCTCCTTAATATTTTTACGAATCGAATAATTGACTGATTCAATTTAAATCAAATTTACGAATCAAGAATACTTTTATTGTAGGTATCTTCATTTTCAAAGCCTTGTTAAGCTTTTGTACATTAATATTCTTCGATTTTATTTATGTCCTTAATCCATGACAATTGAGGAGATTTAATTTCGTGTTAGTTTTTCTCACTGCTTGTTTCACACCACGAAATTTGGGTTTTTTTGTTGCTAAGTTGTATCAATAACGTATTTCTTGATTATCCTGCATTTTTGCAATGGCCAGTTCAAGAATGTACGATATTGTTAGTAGAAAGGACTTTAGTCCAAATGGTTCGAAATTAAAAAAAAATGTTTATACATATTAGTCGTTATGCATAGCTCTGGCATTCTTAGCCTTAATTTATTGCACTCACATCACACTGACATTTCACTGACATTATTTGCAGTCAAATTTGATTTTTTTGTTTACCCCTCAAATGCCCCTCACCGCATATGCGTAGCACTTTTAGTAGAGCCGCCAGCTACGACGTAGAGCCTGCTTCTACATTTCTTTCCAATTTGGAGGATTTGGAGGCCTATGTCCCCAATGTGACCCTGGAATGGAGACCCAGAGCGGATACCCAGGGACGAGGCAGACCGCCTAACCGCTTGGTAGACGACATCAGACGCCACGGAGGCCATGACTGGATGAGACGGGCACAAGATCGCCAGGAATGGAGAAGAAGGGAAGAGGACTATATCCAAGATTGGATGTCAAAGAGGTGATGATGAATAATTGCCATTTGCTATCATATAATAAGCGTAACGCTATCGCAAAATGTTCCTGCCATTACCATTATTTCAATACCATTATTTCATCATAAAATTTATCAAGTATTTTAGCGTAAAAGCCACTTATTTTATCACAAATGCTTTTGTTTGATAGGAAACGTTCGGACGTTCACGCGTCCTTTACACGAAGGCTCCAGATCAAAGAATGAAAACTCCTAACAAACAAAGTCAATTAACTAAACGATGTGATTCACAGGATAATTGATCGAGCAAGCGAAACGAGCGAAGATATCTCAGACAACGTGGACAAACCGGCGGCGTCGCATGTTTATTTGTTCAAGCATAACTTTCGAATCGTCCACCCGATCTCCATGGAGTTTCATAGGTCAACAGATTGTAGATAGATGTAGGAGGAGGTAGGGCACAGCGAGATTTTCTCGTTTTGAATTGTAGCAGCCCGCCTGGGGAGGTACCTCCGCCTTACAGAAGATCGCAGCCAAATAACATGAAACAAATATGTTTCAAATAGTGTTGTGTTCCTGCGGTGAGTAAGGTTGCCAGAGCTCTTTAGGGGGGAAGGGGGTTCGGGGTCGGCAACGCGTGCGTGGTGCCTCTGGTATTGCAAGCGCTCATAGGCTACGGTAACCGCTTACCATCTGGTGGGCCGTAAGTTTGTTTGCCACCTATGTTGTATAAAAAATAAAAAAAAGATACTATCATTTACTGGTAAGAATATGAGTGAAATCGGAAATGGGGTTGCGAATATTTAGACCAAAAGGGGGTTTTAAAAAAGTATTACAAATACATGAAGTAATACAATACGTTTCGAAATGATTTTAATATTTATTTTAGGCCATGCGGTTTTTGAGATTCAACGAAAATACTAACTTTATAAAAACAATAAAACGTGAACTCCCGTTTGGTAAATTTTCGATGACTTTATAGTTCAGGTAAGATTGGTTATTTGTAAATACATGCTGAATGTGCCATTTTAAAGGTTTACCTAATTGTGTCATAACGATCATCGAAGCACCAAGTTTTACCAGACATCGTGAGATCTCATCACCACTAGCTCTTTAAATACATGTATAAAACCATCCAATAGAAACGTGTCAAAATGGCATCAGTCATTTACACACAATTCGACTTGTTGATGACATCTCAAATCCGCTTCTCTTTAGTTGGTTACGGCGCGAACACGTATGTAGTTCACCAGTGATTCTCCGACAGCTGTGACTCAACCTTTCAAGATCACTCGTTTCTTTGAAGTGATAAATCTTTGGAGATTTCGCGAAGGGAATTTCCTGAAGGGTCTGATTCGCAACGAATTGATTACCAAGTGAATACTGTGTTTGACATTCGCTGATTTTATTTAAGGTCCCCACTGATAAAGCCATTTGTCATATAGTGCCTTTACTGCTACCATACATACAAACATAAAATCACGCCTCTTTCCCGGAGGGGTAGGCAAAAACCACGGCTTCTTGCTACGATTCTGACATACGCCTTTGGCTTCATTCACTCTCATCACATTCCTCATACATGCTCGTCGGTTTAGGTTACTCTTGACCTGGCTTTTTTCCCTAAAACGTCACCGATTTGGTCACTAACTAAACTTGGAGTAGAGTTAAAGGTGTACGGGAATTTAGCATTATGGGCTACTTTTTATCCCGTTAACATGCGAAACCACGGAAAAAAGCTAGTAATTAAATGAGCCTACTATTTTATCAACTCAAAACTTGTTGTTAACTAAACTTCTGTTTATTTAACGCAAACGCAATGCTTAGAGGGTATTCAGAGTTTCTCAAACTTTATCAAAACATATGAGGCTAATTAACGCGACAGGTAAACTTTGAGAAGTCAGAGTTGCATGCAAAGTCAGCTACTATTGTAGATACTAGTGGTTCGCCCCGAACTGAGATCTCGCGATGTCTGGTAAGGCTCAGCGCAAACGAACCACAGCCACAACTGGCCAACGGACTATACTTTTCTTTTGTAGGAAGCATGTTATTATTATATAATTTTTATCATTATTACACTATGCAGTTTGACATTATTATTAATTTCCACTTTTATTAATTTTTATATTTATAAACCTATTCCCTGACGATTCTAACATAATCTTAATAAGACTGCTCTCACAGGGTTGAATGACTGTGTAGGTAATGGTTTCGGCAGAATACCAGCGTCTGCTGCAAAATAGTAGGCATAATGCTGAGCCGAAGCCATTTTGCTGCTGCAGCACACATCACACCATTTTTACTTTCATTACTTTTCTCTTGTTTCTTTTATTATAAGTACCTAATGTTTATTGTAAAATGTTGTGCAAATGTATGTGTTTTGGTGGCAATTAAATAAATGTCTATGTCTATGTGGCCAGTGGCGACTACACGTGTGCAGCGAGTCCTTACAAAATATACTAAAAGGGTAGTCCGCAGCTTGTAGCGTAGCTGTCGCGAGAGTAGGCTCGTCTGCGCCTAGCCTTAAAGTTGGTTCTTCGATGATCGTTGAGGCAAGCTCGCGTGGCCAAACTTATATCCAATCAACACAACAAAAAGTTTTGATGTATTTTTTTACCTTTACCCAAACTTTACATTAAAGTCTTTGAAACTCTACCAAATTGGAGCTCACGTTTTATTGATTTATATCTACTCTTATTATGTGTTTTTGTTTTATTTCGAAAACCATGAAATAAAAATCATTTTGGATCGTATAAACAAAGCTCTTTCATAATGATATATCAATACTTCCTTTTTTTTTCTTTCGTGCATATGTCACTAAATCATATGTCTTCGAATTGGTCCTGTAAAAAATACATAATAAATTATCTACCATAATAATGAATCATCTTTAAACACAGCCTCACAAATAGGTACTATAAAACAAACAGAAAACCACGGTAAATATACACACATTCAGTACAACATGAGCAGATGTGTATGTACCCGCCATATTAGCAACGGTTTGATAAGTTATACTTGTGTTTGCGCTAGACATTAGCTTGTTAACGTGTTTGGTTGAGTCTATGTAGTTACTGCTTACTGTTTGTACCACGGTCTGGACGCTGAGCTTTCGCTGAACTGAGGCGACTTAAGACGATGTCAATTGCAAAGGCAGTTAATAAACGATCGTATATCGTGTTTTGTGCACACTTTTTTATTTTATTTAAAAAAAAAAAAACACTTAAGATAAAAACAATGCATAACTAATTGTGTTAACTAGCCAATTACAGATCTCTCTTAATATGATTAATCGTCACGCGATTTACGCGTCACTGATGCGGAACTTGCGCGTTTCTTTCACATTTGCTTAGTATGATATAGGTCCTACTAAGGACTATCACCGTAAGAGTATATTTAACGCTAAGTGATCTGCTGCTACATCATACCTTGCGTACGTAAATGCTTTTTCATAAAAAGGTAACTTATTTGTCCAACTTATTTTTGCAATTAGTCCTATTGTTTTTTGTTGCTACTGAACAACGCACTGGGTAATGAGTCATAAATTGAATGGTTACCCCTCAAAGGATCGCAGTGAATATTGAAATAGGCCGGGCAGGGTTACTTAGCCTTGTGCAAGCGAAATATTCTCAAAACTGGTAAGGCGGATTTTTTGGTGATAGTACATCTAACATGTCCACTAGATAACTACAGGAGCTCTAAAGCAGGGCACTGAAGAAACAACCACTTGGAGTAACTCAAAATGAGCCAGCAGAATCGATTATTCTATCCGTAATGAAAGGCTAAACCTTTAGGATTACCAACGCCTATTTCAAACGCACCACGCCAATGCGTCTATTTGGAGTGGCGGGCTTGTTGGATATTCATTCGTTTGGAAATCAACGGGCGAACGTCGGCGCCATTTCCAAAACAGACTATGTTTTCGAAATTCACGCATAGATTTACCATAGAGATTGGCCTCATAGCTCAGTTGGTAGTAACTCTGCCTTCTGCGCTAGAGGTCGCGGGTTCGATTCCCGCACTGGACAAACATTTGTGACTAACACAGATGTTTGTTCTGTGTCTGGGTGTTCAATATATATCTATTATGCGTCTTGGGGACGCTTCCGACTGGTAGTGATCTGGATCAGTTGAGCTATCTATAGATCGTTTGTAACGGTCTTTAGATGGCTCAACTGTTTCTTGTGTATTTTGTAAATATTAACTTGTATTAGTTTTAAGTTTCTTTGTGTAAATAAATATTCTATTATGTATATCAGTCTCTGGTACCCATAGTACAGGCTATGCCTAGTTTGGGATCAGTTGACCATGTGTGATATGTCCGGAATATTTATTTGTTATTTATTTATTTAGAATTTTAAACGGTTCACAGTGCCCACATTTAAGTAAAAGTTTCGGCATATAGCCGTGTTCAAACGGCGTAAGATATGTCATCTCCAATTTTCCATACATCTTTTGAAAAAAGTTCAATTTGAATTTGACTTTAGGAGCTTGCAATATCATTGACCTACCACACAGACTCAAACAACAAATGTCAAAATTGACTATAATTCAGTATAGGTAAAGATAATTTTGAAATGAATTGAATATGATATATCCAGGACATATCGCATGCATTTGAACACTGCTTAAAGCAATTAGCCATTTAGAGTATCGCTATTTTTACGAACTAAGGATAATTATATCTCCATCCTTAGTTCGTAAAAATAGTCTTTGGCTGTCCTTGGTGTAATATTATCAACCATTACATCTCAGACGCATTTCTTAATGAGTGAGGTATTATATCTCTCATAAACTGAATTCTATGAGTATCTGGTGAATCAAACAATAATATGTATTATTCATTTGATACGTCGACTCTAAAGTAGGATTTTCGGCTCAACTTCACATTTGATTTATGTGAGATGTCCCGGGCTTACTTCCACCGGTTCCGACAGGAAGTGGTGAAGCGAGCCAACATGGCCGACCTATGACGGACTGACTAACATGGCGTTACTCCAAGATGAAGATGATTACTCTGTTACTCCAAGATTATTTTAAAATTACTTTTGTAATGATAAATGCGAGTGGATGTAACTAGTGTAGAGTCTAAAATTATATGTCTAAACAATTTATTTAAAACAGGCTAAATCTATTTTATTTTGTAAACCATTTTAAATAAATTTTACACAATTATACATGGACTAGATTATTGATCGAGCGAGAGAAGCGAGAGAAGACTCGAACAACTTGGTAAAATCTGCGTTGTATGTTTAGATGTTTGTTAGAGCATAATTTTCGAACCGTCAATCCAATGTGAATGGAATTTAGTAGGAGATTGTATTATCAAAATTGGCTACTACGAATATGAATTAAATCGGCCAAGAGGTTGCTACAAACAAATAGATTTTTATTTTTATTCTACACCATATAGTTTTACAGATAGGTACAACGAAAATAGTAATATTTAAAAACCAACACAACGTTAGAGGCGGGCTAACCGCAGTAATAGATGTCTTCACAAAACCCCATTACTTAAATCTCTTCCTTTTTATTCAATTAAATGGAAAACCCTTAACACGTGACGGCCGCACTCAGAGCCCAAAGCGATTGGCATGAGTGCCCAATCTGCGCAAGTGTTTTAAGTCACGGGTGTGGAAATACTCCGCATTCACGAAATTCGCTGAAACGCCAGCATTTTTGGTGATTCTACAGAATTCGCTGAACTGTCGATATTTCAAAAATGAACGACTGAGTTGCCGGAAATAAAAGGCTCTAAAACTGAAAAGGATTGAACGGCGTTATGATATCAACGAAACGATAACTTATTCATTATTGACTCGGTGGCATAGCGGGCGATTTCCCGACTGAGACGTAAGAGGTACCTCCGCATTACAGAAGATCGCAGACAAATAACATTATTTGTTTCAAATAGTGTTGTGTTCCTGCGGTGAGTAAGGATGATAGAGCTCTTTGTTTTTTTTTTTTTTTTTTTTTTTTTTTTATACAACCGAGGTGGCAAACAAGCATACGGCCCACCTGTTGGTAAGCGGTTACCGTAGCCTATGAGCGCTTGCAATACCAGAGGCATCACGCACGCGTTGCCGACCGCGAACCCCCTCCCCCCCCTTAAAGAGCTCTGGCAACCTTACTCATCGCAGGAACACAACACTATTTGAAATAAATAATGTTATTTGGCTGCGATCTTCTGTAAGGTGGAGGTACCTCACCAGGCGGGCTGCTCCAATTCAGAACGAGAAAATCTCGCCCTACCTCCTCCTCCTCCTCTGTAGGGGGGAGGGGGTTCGGGGTCGGCAACGCGTGCGTGATGCCTCTGGTATTGCAAGCGCTCATAGGCTACGGTAACCGCTTATCAACAGGTGGGCCGTATGCTTGTTTGCCATTTGTTGTATAAAAAAAAGGGGCGCGGGTTCGATTCCCGCTGTGGGACAATGCAACTACATGATCTGTTAATATTTGTTCCGGCTCTGGGTGTTGTGGTATCTGTGTCAGAATGTAATGTAATTTGTGATGTGATATGTTTGATCATCATCATCATTTTATGCGATGTAGGGCACAGCGAGATTTTCTCGCTCTACATTCGAGCAGCCCGATGTACCTCCGGCGGTAAAAAAAACGGAAAAACGTAGATAAATAACTATAACATTCCTTAATGTGATGTTTAACAGGGTGGCATATGCTCAGCAGTGGCTGATGTTGTCTCTGTTTCTCATAACTTGGACCATACTCTACAGCATACGAGGTAAGCGTAGCACACTCGGACTTACAAGATTGCTTCTCGAGTGCCATTATACTCCCCAATGTGGGAACTTTTATTAACCTAAGTTTTACGTAATACAAGGTGATTCATGGAGAAGGTACCTCCACCTTACAGTAGATCGCAGCCAAATAACACTATTTGTTTCAAATAGTGTGGTGTTCCTGAGAGCTCTTTACAGGGAAGCAGGTTTGGGGTCGGCAACGCTTGCGTGATGCCTCTGGTATTGCAAGCGTCCATAGGCTATGGCAACCACTTACCAATAGGAGGGCATGTTTGCCTGTTGTATGCTTGCTTGCCACCTTAGTTGTATTCAAAAAAACATACTATGTTTACTATCCCGAAAAGGGCTAGTATTCTACACCAATTGGTAATAAAGTTTTTTCTACGACTTTTGGAAATATTTTTAATATTTTTCATTGAAAAATCAACTGTTTTTGGGTCAAATCACTTCAAAATTAATAAGCTATTTGAGGAAGAAATTTTTATTTCCATAGTTATTTACAAAGATGATAAAAATACCAAAATCAGCTAATTTGGAGTTTGAGAAATATTATGTTTTTTTAATTTTTATAAAATGCATATGAAATCAACCAAGGGGTTGCTGAGATATAAGGGCTCAATAGGGGGTTTTAAATAAATAAATACAATGTGTCATGTGTAAGAAATTTGTTCAGAGTTCAGAGTTCAGAGTTCATTTATTGATAACAATCAGGTTACACGTCATTGGAGTAGGTAATAATATGAGAAAAATAATAATTAATAGGTCCATAAATAGGTAATACTATCCTAGTATGTATTAAACATCACAAAATTAAGTGTAGATTTTCGTCAAATATAGAATAATAGTATAAAATAACACAATAACGATAATTACCTACTTTTCATCATAAATTCTATAACGATTTTTATTTTTATTCTAGGTTTTTGAGATACAACGAAAACATTAACAGTAACATTTGGATGCAGTGCACTAAAGAATGTAAGAAAGTACAGAATAAATAATTATAAATATTCCGGACAAATCACACACAGTCAACTGATCCCAAACTAGGCATAGCCTGTACTATTGGTACCAGAGACTGATATACATAATAGATATATATTTAAAACCCAGACACAGAACAAACATCTGTGTAAGCCACAAATGTTTGACCAGTGCGGGGATCGAACCCGCGACCTCTAGCGCAGAAGGCAGATTTACTATCAACTGAGCTATGAGGCCAGTGAATAATAACTGAAAGCCTATCTTAATTTTGCTTCAACAATCATCGAAGCACCAACTGACTAGACATAATGAGATCGCAATTTGGAGCGAACCAAAAAAATAGTTCTAATTGCATCAGTATGTGTTTGTGACTAGAGGGCAAACTTACCTTATGTCGGCATTCCGACACAATGACAATTACCGCCTGGTCAGGGGAGGACAGTGTACTCAGTAATTGCAGGAACTTATGTGCACACGATGCATAAACTGGTTCTCGCGTCAATGACGGTACGTTTGGAACTCCTTTCAAAAAGGATCATGCAGAAAACTGCCTCATTGAATAGAATAGAAATAGAATAGAATATATATTTATTTTATTACAAAATCTACACTTATAATAAGATAATCTATAAACTAATTACGAAAAAAAAAAATAGGTGTTAGTTAGGCAAACAAAATTGCTCAACTGAGTCCGAGGTAGCACCAACAGCATTCTGCAATCTGCCGGTCATACTTATATGTTTTTTTTAATACGCGTCTTGCCTGTCACGTCACATTACACAAATAATAACATGGGTGTATTATATAATAAAGTATCATTTATTTCAGGCATCGAATAATTGTAAACAAAAATATTGGCCCATATTAAAAAAATATACTCATTCATTCATTCATTTATTTATTATATATAACAATTTGCGTTCTCGGCAATCAGCCAGCATGCCTGGTTCTGCTCATTCCGAACGGCTAATACCAATAGACCTGTAATAGTCGTCTGATTTAATAAATGAAAATTAATTATTATTATTAAAAAAAATCTATCAATGAAAGCAGTACTGTTCAAAGTAGTACGACCACTATAGTTATGCGCCTCGCCAATTGAATACAAATAATGAGGAAGGAATACAATAAATGAGGGATCATATGAAATGTATTTCAAAATAATCCATAATCATATTTTCAGTATAGCATAATCGAAGTTGATGTTATTCAGAGGAGGATCTTGATATAAATTTTAAATGACATCGCATGCCGTTGGAAATCAGTTTGATAGCGAAAACAAGCCAGTTATTGTTGAGATTTATGGAGCAAAGGGTTACTGCCTAGACTTAACCTGCACTGGTAACCGTTATTTACTTCAACCGTCAAACTCCAATTATGTTACTATCAGAACACAATGGAATTTTACATTGAATTCCAAACACTAATTCAGTAACACGATGCGGCTACCAATATGATGGCGGAGACGAATGCTGGACAACCGAACGGGTATAAAAATTGGGCTCATATGTGACAAGTTTTGACACTATTTTATTCTTGTAAAACGTACGTACGTTGTATTTGGGCAGATTTTGGTAAATCTAATTTAATTTTGACAGCTCAATAAAATGTTTTGATGTCATTTTTAGGGTTCTCAAGTCTGACTAGGAACCCTTAAAGTTTCACCATATCTTCTGTCCGTCCTTTTGTCCCATTTATTACATAATTATATTGTAATATAATAAGGAAATCGATAGTTAAAGAGCTGACTTTATAGTTTTATTTAGCATAATGCTTAGCAGAACTGACTCCATTGACACCAGACAGGACTAATCCTAAAATGTAATCGCGTTTCATCAAAACATGCTCTGCTCTTCCTACCTATATTAAAGATTAGATCGTATTCATTGATAGACTGAGGAATAGAAGAAGAAAAATTTACAGTCTTTATACGTTGAAAACAATGTGCATAACGAAAGTCTTTCAAAACTATAGACAATAGAATGCAATGAGCGGACATCGGTCACGTCCTAGATCATAGATTGAGCCATTAATATGCAAACTGCATTTGTGCGGGGTGTCGCCTCTATCGATTCATAGTTCTACGCTCAGTGGTTTGCAAATCTTGCGAATATACTCGGTCTGTCTCATAAAAACTTAGAGTAGACTTGAAGTTATGTTAAAATCGAGAGGCAACTTTAGTTGTTGCATAAACTTACTTAAGGGTTAAAGTGTGCGCTAACCTTACACTACCTCTATGCTAAGTTAAAGAAGACGCTATTATGGCGGTGCTCTATCTTGACAGCAGTCATATAAAGCCAGCTTTCACTACATTTTTTCATAATTAGCTGTTACGATGGATTATTGGCCTTGCATTATTTATACGATAAAGTACACTTTAGTTAGCGCATAGATATAGTTTGGTGAGAAGACACTCTACAGCGCTAATAGTGAAGCTTGCCTTGTCGCTTTGTAATAGAATGGCTAAGTTAAGCAATCTTCAGTGCGGTCAACAAATGGATAATGCCCATAAGCATAGCCTATTGCGTTTATGACATGACACATACATAATGCATACTAATATTATAAATGCGAAAGTTATTTGTTTGTTTATTCGATTCTTTGTTACTTTTTCACTGCTGCGTCTGAACGGCCAAGGCTTAAAATATGTACTTGATAAGAAAACCGATGATAATATGTTTTTATTATTAGGAGCCCGTATGTCACAAGTTATACCATAAATAAAACGATTCATAACCATTCATTCTCATTTATCATAATAAAAGAGATTATTTTCGTTTATATTTCAAGAGTTTAGCTTAGTTAGAGTCAAGAGTTTTATTTTTTTGTTTTTCTTTCATTGAGCACTATTTAAGTTTATGTTTATTTTAAGAATTTTTTTTGAGAATGCTATCGTGCACTTTTATTTTTATGTATATCAGACCCTGTTTTTATGAAGATATTTTATGTAATTGGTAATATACATAATGTTTGTGCACTTTCAACAAATAAATAAATAAATAGATTCACACGAGAAGTGAGCTTGACGTTTTTATTAGCGCAACTCAATTCTAATAACGTTGACTTTGTCGTTACTTAAGAGAGGGTAAATAAAAGCTCGTTTTTGCAAAATAAGTCAATGCACATCAAGGCGATTCCTCTTCATCAGCATGTATCAGTCCACTACTGGACATAGGCATCCCTCAAAGAGTTCCATGACGAATGGGCTTGAGGCTTTTCCATCCACCGACTTCCAGCAACTTTAACAATGTCGTCGGTCTATCGGGTCCATCCTCCCATAATCCAATTGATTTTTCCAACTGGTTTTATACAAGAGATTTTGGTTACATCGTCATCAGCCTGAATAAATCCACTGCTGGCCACCAGCTACCCCCGAAGAGTGCCGCGAAGCACCTTTATTCCCCAACGGTTGTCGGCTGTCAAGTTTTACTTCACCATGGATTCACCAAGATTCAGACTCCTCTCCATCCAAAGGTTGTCTGGAAGAGCTACAATGGGCTGTCTTATCGCTTTCTTAGCGATAAGACCGCCCATTGTACATATAAATTTATTTAGTATATAATCAATTGTTATTAAGGTGTGTGTACGATAAAGAATTTTCATTCATTCATTCATTCATTCATGGACTATTAAAGTAATTAGAGGATAGGCAGCAGCGTATATTTTGACAAAGATTTATAGGTTTAACAACTCGCTTGCATGCCCAACGTGGTGAATATGTGCTAATCCCCCACATGACAGGAATTAGTTTTATAAATCTGTGGGGCAGACCATGTTCAGGAGTGGACGTCCTACGGCTTAGTTTGTACTCCCCAAAAGTGTGCCCGATCACTACCGTCTAAAATGAAACAGTGTATCATCATTTCCTCGTAAGTTACACAGTTAGTTGATAACAAATTGACCGTACTTAATCCTGCATAGTCCCTACAAGTACTAGGAACCCACCTCAGACTTGGCCGAGCTCCATCTGCAAGTGAATCTTCAATGAGCCATCAGAACGTGAACACTGCGCTACGATTACACGGTGGAAATTCTTAGCTAGAACTTTATTTTGACTCATCATCGTCAGCCTGAGCCACGACGAACGGTTTTGAGTAAGATCCACCGAATTCCCGCAATCTTCACAATTTCATCGCTGCATCGGGTGGGGGCCTTCCAACACTGCGTAGTCCGGTTTGTGGTCGTGCTATTCCAGGTAAAGAACTCTATCGATCATGTTTATCGAAATCGGTTGAGTCGATACTGCTTTATTGAACCACAAACATCCAAAAACCCTCACAAACCACATTTACTATTTCGCATTTACTTATAATATTATTAGGAAATAGGATATTTGTCCAACTTGACTGAGAGACAAAGTAAATGCAAATCAGGCGTTGAAACTGTCTGATATCCAAATAATATAAGATCAAAACAAAATATTTTCAGCATACATACCTAATGTATGATCCCGTCTGCCCTTGTCTGGCTATGTCATCCAAGAGTCATTCGCATCGTAGGGAATGCAATGTCGTGCACCAATCACCTCCGACAACTTTGACAACGAATTTTTAACCTTATTGTAATAAAGTACAGTTCACTTTAATTTCAAAACGACGAAGTAACTTGCGATGTTTGAAAACTAGAGCGGAGAGACAGTTCCAAAGAAATATGAGCGGTATCCCAGAAGCAAAAAGTCGAATTTGATAGTCTGCTTCCAATGGGCATTATCCAATTCCTGCAGTCCTGCGATTCGGTCCATTAAATTTATGCCCTATTTCTTACTGTGCAACGACTACTTTAGTGGGCATAGAGTTTTAGTTATGTCGTTTACAACGCTCGGTGGTGGTCAATGGATTCCGAATGTTTCCGCTGAAAGGTTGCAAGTGAGTTTTGATTTTTATAGGAATTTAGGGTTTATATGAATGAGTTAAGGTTGAATTTTACGTGCAGTTTTTTAAGGTCACTGGGAGTCGGAGTGCGTCGACATCACAATTTTAGCCCGGATGGTTTTATGCAGTTTTTGTTGTGGTAGGGTCATAGGCCTTTTCGTTTTCGCATTCACGTAGAAAGCAGGTTGCTGGTTACCTGTTTACCGGTGGTCTATCATTTCAGCCGTAGAACGTCCACTACTGAACGTAGGGCTCCCCCCCTAGATTCCAGCGCGATCGACCTTGTACGGCCTGCACTCAAATATCCGTTTGGGGGATTTGCCCATACTAATGCTGGGCATGTAGATTGGCGATATAACAAGAAAGCTAGCTTACTTAGAAATAAACGCAATTACCATCGATTTTTCGGATTCGGAACATCTGTTATGTTATGGAGCTCGAGCCTGAAATACACAAATACCAAGGTCAAAGGTTTGACCTGAGTAAGTTTTTTTTTTTTTTATACTACTAAGGTAGCAAACAAGCATACGGCCCACCTGTTGGTAAGTGGTTACCGTAGCCTATGTACGCTTGCAATACCAGAGGCATCACGCACGCGTTGCCGACCCCTTAAAAGTTCAAAACGCCCTTTTTGAAGAACCCCATACTATAGTCCTTAGGGAAAACCTCAGCAGGGAGATCATTCCACAACCTGAGTGTTCGCGGGGGGAAGTTCCTCTGAAACCGCACGGTACGCGACCAACCCGGCTCCAGGGTGTGAGGATGGATCCCCTGCCTATGGCGAGAGGTGCGTTGATAAAATGAAGCTGAAGGCATCATATCAAACAATTCTTCAGAACACAACCCGTTATACCGGCACCGGGGGAGATAAGTTGCTGCGTAGTAGGGGCTAGTGCAGCCGCGAGGCTGCTTTTCGTACTGTTCATTGGCCTTAGGTCAATAAAGAACCAGTGACGCAACTAACCGGCGATCAGAAAGTGCCAGTGGATAACCTGTGTTACATGTAAATGGATACAAGGATTTTTAGCTTAGAAAAATTTTAATTAGCCAAATTGGCAGTCGGATTCATTTTGCCGTAAAAAGATTTCTAAAGATTCGGTTTGTTTGTGATTGCAAATAATCCGAGTCTATTGAACTGAAAATATTAAAACAAAATGTATAACTAGAGGCTGCCCACGGCTGCGCTTGCGTGGTACCCGGATAAAAAGTAGCCCTTGTCCTGGCTTCTCCATACGAAATTTCTTCAAGATCGGTTCAGTCATTTAGTCGGTTAAAACGTAACAAATAGACAGAGACGCAGAGTTAGGTACTTTCTCATTTTTAATGGATGAAGTGTGATTTTATGTTGTGATTCAGTTGCTTCAAAACAAGGTCTTCCTAGAATAGTGCAATAGTGATCTCATTATATCACTATTCTAGGAAGAGACTTGTTGAAGTATACTGACGCACGTGATTTAACTCCTGCACTACTAAGGAAACCAACTTGTTCACGAGACAGGCTTCTACATTTTTAGAGAAGAATTTTGTCTAGATGATAGATGGAATATTTTTTTTATTTTATACCTAAGATCTGATTACCAATTATCTAGTGAATGCTACTGTGTAACCCGCTGATCTCTAAACCCTCGGTAAACAATTTTATATAATAAGTTGTGGATAACGTTGTGGACTACATTATTAATAATTTGTTGCATATGAAATTATGTACCTACTACTCACTGTATCTTACATATACATATAATGTAGTTGTTTGTTGTTCCTAAATAAATAAAAAAAGGGGGCGTAAATCGAAAAACAGCGCTGTATGCAATGCAGCAAAATCTGAATTTACTCCCATTGCCTTATTATTATGATTTTTTGTAACTAGCTCTTTTTATTTGTAACTTTATACCCAATGAGGCAATAAAACTTTTTTTTTTTAATGGAAAAATAATTAATTTTGCACTTACCCCACATAATGCGTGACCAAGAGCAGGAAGATGATGATGTAGTTTTTCTTTAGTTTTTAAGAAAAACTACTAACATAGATGAAGTTTATATTGGACCTATTATAAGAATACTGAAATTAACCTTTTGACAGCGTGGTGGGCAATTATCAACCATAAAGTCACTTCTGCGGTCTTACAGCTAACTTCAGGGTGATCTTCCCAAAACGGCTCAACTGCACTTCCATAGATACCTCGGTATAATCTTATCTAAACACATAATATCTCAACTGGCTATGATAATCGACAGTCAATAAATTATAACATTAAAGTACTGTTCTGTTTATACAACATTTTATATTTAGATTGGCGCGTGCGCACGTTTATTTTTAAACAATTCATTCGTTCGCCATGAACTTGATCATAAATTTTATTAATAACTGCCGCCTTTGTTACTACCACTTTAACATGACACTGATTCTTTCTTGGTCAGTGACAGGAAGTGACATTGAGCCGAGTACAAACAGCGTGCGATATGTCATCTAAAATTTATTTGAAATAAACTAAACTAGCTGCCCCTACGGCTTGTCGCCGGGATGAAGAGTAGCCTGTGTTCTTTCCCAAGATTAAAGCTATCTCCATACCTTTCATGAAAGTCCGTTCAGCCGTTACTGAGCTGAGTGATAATAAACACACACACATACCCACACTCACACACCCACGCACACAAACACACTCAGGCACACACAATCTTTTCCATTCATATTATAAGTAGGAATGTATTCCGTCCAGCAGATGGTCCCGGTTTTTGGGTTTGCACTAAAGTTTTATGTATGCGTGATGCCTCAGTATTTCAAACATCCATAGACAACTGTAACCACTTACCAAACATCTCCCTAGTTAATCCCTTCATATTTACATTACTCACCCCGCATACCTTATACCCTGAGTCATGCCTTTTGTATTTTTGCGAAAAAATCTACAATAATTGATATTCCAAATGCTGCTATCAGTCCAAAGCCACCCCATATCCTTGGCTTCCGTACACTCACGTCAGATCCTTTACATATAAGATATATCTGCTACTCTCTTTAAAGTAGGTAAGTACTACCCGTGGCATCGTCTGAAACATTAATATACCCACTACGATTCAACGTATATAGTGATTTACAAGTTAGCCGGAGATTTCGATATTTTTGTCCGGCTTTATTTTCAGATGCTTTTAAAATCAAATACAGGGTGGAATTTTGTAATGCCACCAAAAGGGAAAGTACTCTTAATACTGTAGATAGAACATTTTACACAATGAAAATATATCTTTATTTTTGAAAAGAAAGAAAACTGCATTCAAAGATTTTAAAAATTCGCTTGTCAAACCCGGGAATCGAACCGACTAAATTCTGTAAAAATTACACCTTGTACTTTTATTACATCGATCGTTAGGGTCAGTTCAGAAGCTAGTATAGAATACATTTGCCAGCGAACTACGAGTCTACGTTCGGCTTTTCCCATAAATCTTTCCGGCCTTATTACCTATCCCCACCCAAAGGTCGTCACCCCACCGACCGTGAAGTGTTTTCTGTTCTCAGAAACAGTTCTCTATAAATAATACAACAGGAACAATGTTATGAGTTTTCCTTTATTTATATGTTTCACGCATTCGTTTTAGAAGGGGATGACTCGGCATGATATACAATGTGTTCCGTAACGAGTAATAATATATTTTTTAAATAATCTGTATTTGGTCTTTGTATCATCTTTATAACAAATTATTAATCGTATCGTATATTAAACGCTAAATAATTAATTTTGAACTGATTTGAACACAAAACAGCTGATATTTTCTTAGTTTTTTCAATGATTTTTTTTAATTTGACTACCAATTAAGGTTTTTATATTACACATATTATAATTAGGTAACATTGTTTGAAATGAAAAATACATATTTTGGGTATTTTTAACTCTGGTTTTTAATACAATAAACGCAAAATATCTTGGTTTTTCTTCCACTGGGACCTTTTTGTCAATCACAATAAAAAAACATCGATTCCGCATTAAAATACAATTCATTTACGGAATTACTCAATGCGGGTTCCGTCCGACAAAAGTGACATTGACATTGAAAGACCACACAAAGGCATGCTTCTTCAAGGGAAAATAAGCTTTATAACAATGTCTGTAAGTCTAGTTTTGAAGGGTTGGGTTATTCTCATGAGTGATTAAGTTTATGATCTAATTTATATGCCCTAACTAGTAATAGGGGTAAGTAATGCGTTTTCGTTGAAACGTTTGTTGTCATTCTTGTTTTGTCCCGTACTAAAAATGTATTTATTATTTTACAGGTAAGAGAGAACAAACTCCAAAGTTCGCAGTAAGTTTGAAACCCACTCAATGCAGTCGAGACGGAATGAATAAATTTTTCGAGTTTCGACTCTACTCGAACGAATTACTTTTGAACAAAGCTTAGTATCAGCAGAGCGTGCAGTTGAATCTAAGCTTTATCGCATTGTAAATAGGAGCCAGATCATGTTATCCAAAATTTTGCCTACAAAAAGTAAATGGGTGTTTTATTGGGAATATGGTAAAATTATATGATAAACTTGGCCGTGGTGGCCCCGGCTGAAGAATAGGCCCCTCCATATCTACCTATCCGCGGATGTCGTAAGAGGCGACTAAGGGAAAAAAGCTAGGGGATGGGCAGCAGCGTCCCTAATTTTTTTTTAACAACGATAGCTCTAACTGCGCTCGCCAACCCGCATGCCCGGCGTGGTGAGTATGGGCAAATCCCCCCACATGATAAGGAATTTACTCTGTCTGTGGGGGAGGCCATGTTCAGCAGTGGACGTCGTACGGCTGAAATGATGATAATGATATGATAAACTTCCGGAAAACGCAACGAAACTCCCATTAGATGATTGAAAGTGTGCATAAAGAATAGGCGTACTATACTATAGATGATTATATTAATGACTAGCTTCCGCCCGCGACTTCGCTCGCTTGTTGTCTACATAAAAAAGTAACCTATATGCTATTCTAGGTAAAGAACTCTTTATATTCCAAGTTTCATCAAAATCGGTTGAGCCGTTACGTCACGATTGAATAACAAACATCCAGACATCCTCACAAACTTTCGCATTTATAATATTAGTAGGATAGCATCTCGAGATTACCAATACTGTATTTTTTGAAGGCATAGGCCTCCACATAGATTTCTGGAGCAACTGCAACGGCTCCCAGCCGTAGGCTCGTAGCCGTATACTAGGTTGTAGCATCATCTAATGAACGAACCGAACCGAACCGGGCGACGCAGTGTTGGAAGGCCCCCCACCCGATGGACCGATGATATTGTAAAGATTGCGGGAAGTCGGTGGATGGAAAAGGCTCAAGACCGTGCGTCGTGGAACTCTTTGGGGGAGGCCTATGTCCAGCAGTGGACTTCTACAGGTTGTTGATGATGATTATGATGACTATCTTATAGGTGATGCCCTAAGGTGCACTTTCCGGTGCTTGGTCTCCACTCTAGAACATTTCTGCCCCAAGGTCTGTCGGTTCCCTGTCTGTCCACTATAGCGTACAACACGGTACTTGTACTAGCATTCATCATCTCCCTGCCCTTATCCCACTTCACGTGGGGTCGGCACAGCATGTTTTTATCTTCCACTCCCCTGTATCAGCCGTCATATGTCGTCTTTCAAACAATCTATCCATCTTTTCTTTGGTTTAACTCTTCCCTTATATCCTTCCACATTCATATTTAACACTCTTCTTGTCACAAGGCAGTCTTCCCTCCGCATGACATGCCCTTTTGCTCTTCAACTTCTCAGTCACTGGCGCTACTTTATGGTACTGGTATGTGTACTAGCATTATAAAGTGAAATTCAATATAGAAACTTCAATACTTATCACGACACCTACGAAGCCCCTTTCATCATCTATCAAAGGATTCTTCCAGCTATCTCCTCCTCACACCCTCTGCTTATCTCAAAATCACAAGATACATTACCTTCGCGCATAAAAGAAAATAATTTACGCCGTAAATCCCGTTTGGGTGGTCCAAGGTGTAGGCGGAAGCGAAGTTGTTCAACTAAGGCGGCATACATGTTGCCCACCTGTTGGCAAGTGGTCACCGTAGCCTATAGACTCCTGCAATACCAGTGGCATCACGCATGCTTTACGGACCACTAAGAAATAATTAACTGAGGGATAAAATAGGACGTTGCAAAACTCGCAAATGGGGTGCTATTGCGTAAGCAAAATGGCAATGAAGTTCGTAACTCTGAAGATTTTATTAATAATCTTAGCGACATCCAGAACTTTTCATACTTGACAATGCGCAACTTCATGATATTAAAATCATACTGTTCATATTTGAAACCTTTCAGATATCGCTATTGATAAATTCATCCTCAAAGTTGAAGTCTTCATTCCCATTTCGCTGACGCAGTAGCACACCTGGTCTTTACACGTAGCTTTGTTAAAGCAACGAGAAATAGCATGTCATGGATCTGGAATAAGCAGCGAAAAATTTATCACATGCAACTTTTTTTGCAGCGCTTTATGTAGGTACTGACGCTTTAAGGCTCTGTCAGACAGGCGCGTTTTATTGCGCAAGAAATTGCAATGTGTTTCTGAGATAATTATTTTAGTAGGTAATTTGTGTACTAGAACGCGTGTGATCTTACACACTTCTGAGTTATTAAATGCGCGATAAATGTTAGAAAACAAAGCTAGCTATCACACAATAAAGCGCGCGATAAACGCGCCAGTCGGATAGAGCCTAAGAACTTTTAGGAGGTATTCAGCAAAACTCAAAAAATAAAGAGGCTTCTACGCTTTAACTTCTGGCGTAGATCACAAATTGAAGTAGCGCAGAAAAAAACGAAGTTACCACCGACACCCAGTTAGTGAGATGTGATTGAGTGGCGTGACTCGCGAGTCGCGAGATGCAGCATTCACGTGGTAGGGTAGGGGCTGAGTGTCAGCGATGTTAACACAAGCTGCAGCTATAGGTACTTTTATTACATATTGTATGCACTCGCCACACACGTGTGGTCGCCACCGGCCACATACTTCCTATGAAAAGTACAATGGCCACTTGTGTTGTCGCGGGTGGCACGTTTGCGCCGAGCCTTAGTCAGTCGGCGCACAAAAAACGTCTTTTGTACTATTATAAACTACAACTACATCACGTCACTAGTGGTCGTTTTCCGTTAGGTACTAGGTTAGTTTTACGCTGACAGTCACGCCATCACCACCAGTGTGGCTTCCTCATCAACACAGGAAAGGGAAATTATATTCATTTATCTAGTGCCAACTCGGAAGTGACTAGATTGTTATTTTTTTCTCTGGCAATTGTGTTAATGCATTGCAGGCATTGCCAAGACATTCCTTAGAAATTAATATTATTATGCATAAATAATCTAGCATTTCACTGCGAAAGGAGTCTTTCCTCTAAGAGGCGCACATAAATCCTTTCACTACACTGATTCTTTCACCGACCGACACGGTCATAAGCCCTTTTCAGGCCCAGCACACCTCAACCTGTTCACTGACCTAATACAGGATGACCAAGAAAGAATCAGTACATGCACGCAAGAATGAATAAAATTTAAAATTCCAGAGAAATATCACCCGTAGACAATGGTAGGATTTGTCCCTACTAGACAAATCAACAAATCCGTAGAAGAACCAAGGTCACCGACATAGCTCTCAGAATAAGCAAGTTGAAGTGGCAGTGGGCAGGCCATATAGCTCGCAGAACCTACAACCGTTGGGGAGTAAAGGTTCTCGAATGGCGACCACGAACCGGGCGACGCAGTGTTGGAAGGCCCCCCACCCGATGGACCGATGACATTGTGAAAGTTGCGGGAAGTCGGTGGATGGAGAAGGCTCAAAACCGTTCGTCAAGGAACTCTTTGGGGGAGGCCTATGTCCAGCAGTGGACTTCTACAGGTTGATGATGATGATGATGAGACAAATAAACATCGAAACCAACTCAATAAAACCATTAGTCTTGTATCACACAGACGGATTAGTCATCACAGTGTCAATGCATCTATAATTCGATCACAGTAACATGTTTGTCGTTGTGCTTAGAACATAGACACTAATACATTATTTACTCAGTACTTAGCATAGTGAGGGCAGTGCTCCACTCTGTTCTTTAAATACGGAGTTACACTAAATCCTACTACGACGTTTGTGCGGATATATATTTATAAATGCGAAGTTTGTGAGGATATTTGGATAAAGAAAGAAAAGAAAGAAAATACATTTATTTTGGCACACACAAGAACAGCACAAACAAATCAGAGAAGACAGACACAACATGAAACAAAGAGCTAAGAGACTAACAAAAACAAACAAAGTAAAAAAGCTTTTATTTCAATAAAATCACTAGGATCACTTTGAATCACAAAAGTAAGGATCACAAAAGTAGATAGGTTGTAACAGAATTAGAGTACCCTCATCGGTCCGTGCCGAGATGCATGGTGAGCCAAAAAAGGTCCCATATCAGCATTGATGCCGCACACGAAGTGTAGCAGTGCTGGTTTTCAGATGGAACCCTTTAGGGCGACCTCACGATCGCAGTGTGCTAACTCCCATTCTTCAGTAGGTAGGTGGATTCATTGGATGTTTGAATAATTGGATGTTTGTGGTCTAATCACGCCGTTCTCACTATTCTTACGCAAATAATTATATATTTCTCTTTTGCCCGTTCTTTGTAAAATTTATGAAAAATATATTTCAAATGAGCTTTATTCATTTTTTGAAAAAAAAAACGCTATTTTAATTAACAGACAATATGGTTTTCGAAGAAACAAAACCACCAGCCAGGCTATATCTTCTTTAATAGATAGAGTTTTATGGGATTTGGATAGTCGTAATAACACGTACGGCCTATTCTGCGACTTATCTAAGGCCTTTGATTGCGTCTGCCATAAAATTCTGCTAATTTTTTTTTTGTGTTCAATCTATTTATTTTAAAAATATACACGTATACATACTTTAAACATACTATAAAATATAAAATCAAATAATTACAAAATAGAAACTAAATAAACAAATAATTTTGGTCATGCGGCAAGGTGCCAAGAGCACTGGCTGCATTCCCGCGTTGAATTGCCAAAGAAATTCTTTGTGCAAGGAATGAGCCAGCTCTCTTATCACCGGCGGCGTCGATTCTCCTATGATGTTTGAATATTTGAATGCTTGTGGTCTAATCACGCCGTAGCAGCTAATAAAACACAGCTTACAAATAATATGGAATAGCATATCTAGGTACCGCCGGATCGCAAGCCTCAACTCCTCAACTGACAATTTATCATCTAATGAAGTTATTCGCTTATCAGTTAGGATCGATTTGTATTGTTCATGAGTATTCTCGTGAATATTCACTATGGTAATACAATGATTGAATATTAAATGAGAGTAGGGCTTTGAGGTAATATAAACAATGTTTTACGAAGCTTTGAGAAAAGCTCTATAAGCCTAGTGGGAACCGACAGCAGTTTTCTTATTCAACAGTGACACATTTACTGGTCAGTAGTAAACACTGTGTTTATAATATGTATACCATCCTGAAAGGGCCTTATTATATGAAACAAAAATAAATAATTTTAGCGAAAAAACAAAACAAAAACAATTCAGATATTATTTTTACGGCTTTTTCCCGTACTTTTTCAATAAAGTTCTGCAACTTTAGGAAATTCTACAAATTAAATTGCAGAAACACTATGCAAAAATCTGCTGTTTTGAGGTCAAATCAGTTCTTACTCAGTTATTCTGCTGTTATAAGTAGAAATCTTGAATCAAACTAATCAGACAATTTTTTTCGCTAATATTCTTTCATTTTATTTTATTAATGGAATAACAGAGGCTGAATAACCGGAATATAAAGGTACCTTTAAATAACGATATGACGTCATACCGATAAATTCCGGTTATCCGAATATTTCTCTACCGATAAATATAACGGTACCGGAAAATCTGGCTTCGCAGTTCGTTTCGGTTTATTTCGCTACCGGTACCTATAACCGAAATAAATAAAGGTTTATAAAGGTTTTCTTTGATGAAACGCCGCCACCCCACCACCGCGGCGCGACTGTCCTAGCGAACTAGCCGCGGCTCAAAATTTCGGTACCGAAATCTACCGGTATGAAATAACGGTACCGTAATGCCCTACCTGTATAGCATAATGGTACCGAAATGTTTTAATGGTACCAGTACCTATAGCCTCTACCGCTTTCAGTCCCTGTGGAATAATAAGAAAGAATATTCGTATTAATATTTATAAACCCTATCGGAATATACCTTGTGAGCTAAATTAAATGTTATCTAGTTAAGTAAATAAATAAACCTTTAAATGGTGCCGCTTGGTCTAGATGTCACAACGTACATATTATGACGTAATCTAGTTAGTCTGAAGGGCAGGACTGACTACCAGAGCACTGAACTCATTATGTAAGCTTAAGATAGTAGAGATCAACATTATTTTATCCTCAAGGTTAAAATACCTCTATGTCATGTACACTGAGGTATTTATTTTATTGAATACTTCCACACTTAACTTTGTGTAAGGACTTAATGCAAAAGCACTCTCTACCAGTCATCCTGGGCGTGCAAACAGATGGTGAGGCGTGACAAATAAACTGAACTTAGAAATAACATACTACCTAATTCACAATATATAAACATAAACTTAGTTAAAGATAGAATCAGAATCAGAATTAGCATGTTGAAGTGGCAGTGGGCAGGCCATATAGCTCGCAGAACCGATAACCGTTGGGGAGTAAAGGTTCTCGAATGGCGACCACGAACCGGGCGACGCAGTGTTGGAAGGCCCCCCCACCCGATGGACCGATGACATTGTAAAGGTTGCGGGAAGTCGGTGGATGGAAAGGGCTCAAGACCGTTCGTTGTGGAACTCAGTGTTTTGATACTTTTAGGGCAAAATTAAAACAGTTTATTTTAGAACACCAAAAAAGCACTGAAGATCTCAGAAATGACGTATCGATTCTGTAGTTTTGCTCGGCACTCTGCCACAGCTGCTCTCTCTTTTATAAATAAATAAATATATCTCTCTCTTTTATATCGGTTTCCTATAAAATATGTATATAAACTTACGCTTGTTCTGTTTCCTTTTCTGTTGTTTTTTACTATATTTTTTTAATTTTTTGTTTTAGTTTTGTGTGTTCCAATTGTTGTTGTATATTTTGTATTGTAAATGTTAGTTACTTTTTTTGTGCTTCGTGTTTTCTTTATGTATGTATCGTGTTAGTGTACGTGACGTGTTTTTGGTTTCCGGTTCCGACGGAAGATCAGCGTTGTGATGGCCATGTTCAATGGCTATCACAACATAATGCTGAGTCGGACGCCTTTTCGTAGCATTTAAGTTTTCTTTCTTTCTCTTTCTTAGTCTTAGTTTGTATAGTTTAATTAATCCATAAGGTGTTGGGTAATTTTAAGGTTAATGCTACGAATAAAAGTATTTTCTTTCTTCTTTCTTTCTTTCTTTGGGGGAGGCCTATGTCCAGCAGTGGACTTCTACAGGTTATTGATGAGTTAAAGATAGATACCTATATCTACCTACGTACGGTATGTGTAATGTATAAAAAGAAATATCATTATCATTTTTTCAGCCGTAGAATGTCTACTGCTGAACATAAGCCTCCCCCATAGATTTCCAGAGCACCTACCTATCATGTGGCCAACTTGCCCATACTCACCACGCTGGGCATGTGGATTGGCGACCGCAGTTAGAGCTATCGTCACAATGACGCGTCATTGTCACATTAGCTCTAACTGTGGGCAAATTCCCCCCCACATGATATGTGAGGCTCTAGAAATCTGTAGGGGAGGCTTATGTTCAGCAGTAGACATTCTACGGCTTAAATGATGATGATGATACATCCTATCCTACTAATATTATAAATGCGAAAGTTTGTGAGGAGGTTTGGATGATTAGATGTTTGTGATTGATTATAGTTTTGAATAACATATAGGCAATCCAGGTACCATGCGAGAGAATCCGCAGGCGGAAGCTAGTCTTTTTATACTTAACACATACCCCAGTGTTGATTTCGAAGTATTTTAAACTTGAAGAAAAAATTTAGTATGACGGTGACCGTTTTTCAGAAAACCGAAGCTAAGCGGACTTAAGCGGAGCTTCTACGGCTCGTTAAACATATGTTTTATAAAAGTTAATAGTACTTATACTCGTATACAAGGTGATTCATAATATGTATTACATCTCGAAATAGTATATATATATATATATAGTATGTATATAATACATAATCTATCAACAAATATTCAATATTTTTTTTCATATCTTGTTCCCGAACCTTTTCAAATTCGCTAATTTTGAAGTTTGTATTACTTTCATAAGTTATTATTAAACGTAACTATCAGAAGTTCTACACCTAACAGCTGAATAAATTGAGATTGAAATGATTTCACATCGACACAGCGGATTTTGCATAGATTTGATTCAATGAAAAATATTGAATTTCCAAAAGTCGTAGAACAAACTTTATTGACGATTTGGTATCGAATAGCATATTATGAATCACTCTGTATAATGTAGGTATGTATTTTACATGGAAAAGTTGGCAACACACATTAATCATTCTGCAACTTGTACTGTAGATGAGAGTTCAAATGTTTCTAGAACGATATGTAAATATGAAAGATGTTGATGCTGAACAAAGCCATTTCTAGGATAAAATCTTCATCATTTTAGCCGTGGAACAGCAATCGCTGAACTTGGGCCAATCTGTGTGGCCTGAACTAAGGATTTTTATTGTCTTATGTTAATTTTAAGTTGTACTTATAGGTAGCGAAATAGCATTTTTGACCGACGCAAATAGTATTATGTATTATAAGTTTGACCCCTATGTGTGTCTGTCTGTCTGCGGCACCGTAGCTCCCGATGTGGATGCTTGAGGTCGTCATGAGGATAGAAATAAAAATAAATAAATATTTCGAACATATCACACACAGGCAATAGTCTGTACTATGGCTACCAGAGACTGATATACATAATACATAAATATTTAACCCCCAGACACAGAACAATCATCTGTGTTCATCACACAAATGATTGTACTGTGTCGGAATCGAACCCGCGACCTAGCGCAGGCAGAGTTACTACCAACTGAGCTATGAGGCTAGTCGAAGTCGTGGTTCATGACCCAAAGTGCATAAATTATGACCTAACGATGAAAGTCAAAGTTACGTACCGCATAGGAATTTTAATTTGATACGTTCTAACATTTCTGGCGCGAACTAATCCCGATGTTGATCTGAAAGTATTTTAGTCCGAGGTGACCTAAGATATAAACAAACATGGAGATTATACTCGGAATAGTATGGTACGTACGTGCTAGTACCTACTTAGTTCCATTGGTTCTTCTTACGGCTGAAATTGCAAAGTCATGTGGGGTCGGCACAACATGTTCTCTTCCACTCCCCTCTATCAGCCGTCATTTATTTATTTATTATTTAACAATGTATTTATTTATTTATTATTTATTTATTTATTTCATTCAGGACAGTGAGCTCACAGTTTACACCAAAACGCTGAACTGTCTTAATTAATTATACTTAACCTATACTTATCCTAAACAAAAGTTAACTTAAATATATTCTTAGATTATTATAAATAGAATTAAGACTATCGTTAAATAAATCTACATGTTGGAACTCATATATAAATGCATTCAAAAGGTTCAAAGCCCGAAGGGTAGGTGCGTTGTTAGCGTGCTGAGTTCGCGCTATGTGGCAAGCAAACAACTGGTGTGGGCGACGACCGCAACGTATGTAGTTATTGGGCACATACAAAGTTAAACTACTCAACACGGTCGGATTGTTAACTTTGTTGCGCAGTATGAGGCAGTAGTGCATAGCTAGCTGCAGTTTACGCCTCAGTTCAAGAGTATCCAAACCAACCATACCGGACACAAATAGGGAAGGGAAAAGATATGGGTAATAACCATACATCCGCTTATAGACATACCTAGCGAATTTCCGTTGTAGTCTTTCTATAATAAGTTTATATTTATCTTCTCGCGGATCCCAACCTATAGAGCCAAATTCAAGTTTACTGCGGACAAAAGCATTATAGAGCATAATCGCTACACTAATATTCTTAAATTGAGAAGCCGTTCTCATTATGAAACCTAAAGTCTTGTTGGCTTTTTTACACATAGACATAATGTGGTCACGGAAATCAAGACACGAGTCATGTCAGTATTAACTCCTTTCTTACTCATGTCGTCTTTCACACAATTCATCCATCTTTTCTTTGGTCTACCTCTTCCCTTATATCCTTCCACATTCATATTTAACACTCTTCTAGTCACATGGCATTCTTCCCTCCGCATGATATATGCCCATGAAATTGGAAAGTGGAGCTTTAAAAAAATCGACTCTATTTTATTTTTTTATTTTTATTTGGGAAACAAACAGTACAATATTCCACTTAAACCAAAAACTTATAAAAATACACTAACCAGTAAAGTTTCCTCTATAAGATAAACAATAAAAGCAAGTGAACAGACTTAAAAATATAACAAAAAATTAACAAATATAAAAAATTCACATAATAAAAAATAAAAAAACCAAGAAAACAAACATACAATTTAACCTAAATAAAATTAATTAGTTAAGGTTTCTCAATAATGGGCAATGCTTTGCATATCTATATAAATCATCCTACTTCTTTCTATCCTACTAATATTATAAACTAGTTAAAACTAGTCAGTAAACTAGTATGTAGTTACCTACCGTAGCCTATGACCGCTTGCAATACCAGAGGCATAACATACGCGTTGCAGACCCCAGGACCCCCTCACCGCAGGAACACTCTTTGAAACAAATAATGTTCTTTGGCTGCGATCTTCTGCTAGGCGGAGGTAGCTTCCAGGCGGGCTGCTCCAATTTAGAGCTACAAAATCTCGCTGTGCCCTACCTCCTCCAAAATGTATAAGTAAACTAATGCAAAAAGAAAACCCTATGTCATACGACTAAAGTAACGTCATAATAAGCTTACTGATTATCCAGTTCATCAACCCGAAGCGTGACAAACCGACGCATCGATTTATTGTAATGATATGGTTCCTAATAGCATATACATATTAACGTAAATCGTGTGTCACGACATTAGTTTGTATAAAAAAAAACAATTTATTTATCGATCTGTGGCGGCAGCTGTGGCGAGAGCCCGTCTTATACGCAAAGGGTTAAGCCCATCTGAGACGATCCTCGCTGCGGGACAAATGTTTGCATGATCGGTTAATATTTGTTCCGGGTCTGGGTGTTGGTGGTGTTGGGTGGGTAGCATTGTAGGTAGTCGTGGTTTCTGATACCCACGCGACGACTTAGGGAATCCTTGTGTAGGCTCAAGACTATACTGAGTGAGTACTATCTATCTTGGAGTCCTAGGGAATATTTTTGAAGGTTTGTTCTGGAAGATTGTAATAAAACGCAAAGCAACTTCTGAGTGAAGCTTTTATTTGACTTCTTTAGTTTTTTTATATACTACAAAAAATATATATTTATCCAGATTATTATGTAATTCGACGTAAGTGATATGTTTTAATTCTTGAATGTCAAATCTTTTGAGGATCCTTAGGTCACAATGTCACTGCCTAAATTAAAAAATAAAACAGTGTTATGTTTCGTTTATTTGTAATGTCTAACGAACTAGCTTCAAATAGACCGTTGACATACTACCAAAAGTGCTTTTCTTACAACTTATAAGCACGACTCTGCTCGCCCCCGATGAAAAAAAAACAATCATTTAGATTAGTTCATCAAATTCTATTTTAAGATTTCATGGAAGAAATCTAGTGGAAACAGACTATGTTAGTTGTTAGTACAAATAGTTTGACTGACCGGCGCCATAGCTAGGAATAGAATGAGGAATGTGAATAATTTCGTATAAGTGATGTAGGTGTAATTTGAATAAATGTGTACGTAATACCATATGCAAAAGGCAGACTGTTTGTAATTCTTTAATATACCTACCAACTTATACTTTCAACAGTTTTAAGAGCAGAAGAGTTCAGGAGAGTCTGTCCGGTTAAGTACTGCAAGCAGCAATGATTGCCCTTCGCGGTTAGGCCTAAGATGCCATAGCCAGAAAAAAAGGAAAAAACTAAAACTTAAAAAAAGAACTATTGTCAATAATGGGCAGGGAGAACGTATGTAGAGTCCTTTTCACGAAAGAAGTCCCCTAGAGGGGACGCCGTAGTCTTCGTACAACGGAATTTTACCATTGTATCTTTTTAGTTCCGCCGATTTCCGCAGGACTTCTTTCATGAAAATGACTCTATCACAGGGATCTTATTCCCGCATAAAACTGCCGAATGATAGGCAAATCACGTAGAAGGTCAGGGTTGTCACGCGACTCCCACGGGCCCCTAATTGAAGGATGGCCGGAACCACGCGACAATGATAATGGTCAACCCTGAACTAATTATCCTGGCTCACCTGGCTGACCAGATTTTATTTTTGATAAATTAAGATACCTAGTAACGAGTTAAACTCATCATCATCATCATCATTTCAGCCGTTAGACGTCCACTGCTGAACTTGGCCTCCCCCACAGACGGAGCGAATTCCTTATTATGTGGGGGGATTTGCCCATACTCACCACGCTGGGCATGCGGGTTGGCGAGCGCCGTTAGAGCTATCGTTGTTAAAATGTGGGACGCTGCTGCCCATCCCCTAGTTTTTTTCCCTTAGTCGCCTCTAACGACATCCGCGGATAGGTAGATATGGATATTGGCCGTGGTGGCCCCGGCTGAAGAATAGGCCCCTCCATATCTACGAGTTAAATTAAATGAAATAAATTATTTATCTTCTTGCAGTGTCGTATAATTCATTTACGTAGACAAACCATCAACAAATACACCCTCGTATTTATAGGTAATATTACTAGCTTCCGCCGGTGGCTACAACCACGTGGTAACAAAGAGTTTTGATGACTCAAAGGTGATAATTATTTGTTTATATATAAAAAACCTACATCACTATTTTATGTTGAGTTGATGTTAAGATGTTTGGATGTTGGTACGGTTGGTAAGGTGGTTGGATGATAGATAAAGTTCTTTACCTAGAATAGCATATAGCCTTCTGTACAACGAGAGCGAAGCCGCGGACGGAAGCTAGTACATAGTAAGAGATAATATAAGACAGTATTACATCATATTTTACAGTATTTTATATGTAAAAGTTATCTTGGAAAATAAACTAGTAGAGATTCTATCAGTCTTCCTGATTCATGACTTGTCATTTTTTATATAAATAACACGTGGAAATAACGAACCGTAACATTTTAACTAACAAACACACGTATTTTTCCAACTTACCTATTATAAAGGTTGACGCACTTAGAAAATCTTCGAAGCATTTCCGATCGTTTAAAACCAACTTAACCAGCAAAAATTATTGGGCCTTATGTCTATGGTGTAGAGTTTATTTTTGCTTAGGTTAATAGCAAAATTTGCAATTCTCGATCCTTGAACCGATAATCGCTACACAATTTCAGATGTCAATGGTCGATTCGGTAAATAACTTCAAATTTGAAGGTTATCTTGCGCAGAGTAGGTTTTATTTAACATTAGGTATGTGGTAGGTAGGTTTATACAAACTAAGGCCTTATAACATCCATTCTAGATGCACTACCTTCCTTTTTCCTTAGAATAAGGCAATACTTTAAGCAATGTACCATAGTTTTGACAGATTTTTATAAGGCCATAGATCGTTGGATTCGGCCTTATTGTCAAATTTGAAAAACGAACGTAGGAGTTATTGCATATGGCGGTGGGCTAATGTTCTGCCTATTCTGGTGTTCATAATAATGTAGGTAAGTGTTAATTGTTTTTGTATGCGGAATGGTATTCTGCGAAAATTAATTGTTATGGTTTTATTTCCTTTCACCTAATATCGTGGTCGAGGTAGTAAAATGAATATATAAATATCGACACAGAATCAACCAGTTTGCTGTGATAGTAGGTACTCGTAGTACGTGTAGAACCTTTTCACACGAAATCTAACGCGCGACGAGGCATCACGTGCGGAACCAAAATAATAGTTGGTTAAACATGGTACAATAAGAAAAAGACAATGACGTCAGTAATCGATTTAGTTTGAAAATTTTCATCAGTGGTTTACTACGGTTACGGTTCAATTTGATAGGTAGCTTTCAGTTTCAGAGTAAGTAATAATTTCACCATTCACCCGATTGCTATCTTACTATGCCACTATCTCCATCTCTGATTGATATACGATTACGCTATCAAAATCTTGAGGCGCAAATGGCGGTAATTGCAATTTCAGTTTGAATTTCGAACTCATTAATCTTAATTATACGTTTGTGGCAATTAAAAACATAATTTTAAAGATTAAAATTCTGTTTTTGAACCATTCAAAAACATTGAGAGGTTCGAAAAAAGTTGTGGATTTGCAAATTTTAAATATGGAACGGACAACTTTAAAAATAAAACAAATTATTTCTTGGAATTTACTATCAAAGATGCTAAGAGTGCCAATAAAAGAAAACTGCGCTCTCTAAAAGTCAGCTAAGGTCGATTATCCATTGGTGCCAAGGTTACTTTCACTAAGTAAGGCCAATGTCAGCTGTTTCTGTCATAACGTTACTCAATCTGATTATCACGTGAAACGCGTTCGACATTTGAATTCAAACAGGCTCGTTCTTTTCGGAATTCATTCGTGAGTTTTTTCATTTTTTTTTGTGGTGTTTTTTTTAAATAGTAACTGTTTATTTTGTACGAAAGAAGCACCAGGTACCTATCATTAGTACCAACCCATGATATCGCTGTACGCATTTGTAGGTATAAGTACATAGTTAGTAGTGTAATACATAGGTAAGACAGAATAATAAACATTTGTCCCGCAGCGGGTATAGAACCCACACCTCCCCCTTCCGTCTTAGACGGGAACTCGCCCACTATGCAACTGAGGTAGGTAGTTAAAATAAAACGTAATAGCTCGGAACTTTTAACTAAAAAGTTGATATGAAATGGGTCAAAAATGGTCGCTAATGGTCCACTGGGCCCAGATAAGCGGAATGGCCGCAGTTCTACGACATACCGGCACGCGATGCTTACATAGCCCGTTGTTAAGTTTTATGTATTATTTGAAATGTTGTGACTTTCCAATGAAAAACGTGTGAAATTCTGATATTTCAAACAAAACGAGTGAAACTGCATTTTTTAAGAATAAACTATCGAATCAGAAATAAAATATAAAAATATTTAATAATAATTCCGCAATATAAATAATGCCTTACATCATCAAATGTAGGGCCTTTTTTTTTTTTTAATACCCGCGTGTCCACCAGTCCACCGCTTATATGATGCAGCGGGGTGTTGAAGTTTTTTATAAAAGTTTTTATAAAAAACTTCATGCGAACAAAGTCGCGGGGCACACTAGTGTACATATAAAATATCATGCGCTGCGGCGCTAGTCAGGGCCAACCTTAATGCTAACTTTTAATTACCCAGTAACAACTAAAAGTAATCTATTACGTCATCCGTACTCCGAAGGTGTTTAGGGGTGTTAGGGGGTGTTTGGGGTGAAATGGGGTGTTGTAAAGTCTTATTTACAGTCAGGCTCTATAGTTCTGTTCGAATTTTTACGACCGGAACGTGGAGAAGATAGGGTAAACTAGATGTGGTAGGTAATATCTGTGCTTCCTACTTCCTATCCAGATCTCTATGGGACTGACATAGTTGCTGCGCAACTCAAAGTCCCTAAATAAAAAAATAGAATTAAAAAAAAAAAAAAAAACTGTTATTATGCGAAAGTTTAGAAGGATGGATGTTTGTTACTCAACCACGCTAGAACGGTTGAACGGAGGATGAAATTGGCAAAGAGATAGATTATAGTCTGGAATAACACATAGGCTACTTTTTATCCTCCTACCACGTGAGCAAAGCCGCAGGCGGAAGCTAGTATAAAAATAAAATTAAAATAAAGACTGATCCCCAAGAATGGTAGAGAACCGCTCAGATCTCCAGGAAATCAGATCATTGAAAGGGATAGTCAGAAGCACGTCCAAATTTTTTTCTACATGCTCACTAGTTGCATTAGTGAGTATTATAATTAAATAAATTGACTGTTGTTCACAGATGTTTGTTCTGTGTCTGGGTGTTAAATATATATCTATTATGTGTATCAGTCTCTGGTACCCATAGTACAGGCTATGCCTAGTTTGGGATCAGTTGACCGTGTGTGATATGTCCGAAATATTAAAAATTAAAAAAAAAAAAAAAGGTGGGCGTTGAGACTGCTACACAGTTTATAACTTTTGCAGTGTCACCGTTTCATTTTGTTATTTGTACATTTTGTTTGTGTTCTGAATAAAAATACTTGAAAAAAAAGGAACTTACTACGATACGTTTTAACCTAACTAATCTTAGGTCCAAGAACGTACTACGTAGTTACGTGTCGTTTTAACTAGTTGCCAAGTGCAGGCATTACTACGGAGTTAACATTCGCTTCCATGCTCGCTCACATTAGCACATTTTATTACAATTTTGCCGGACTAGCTGTAAATCACACGTTATTTGATTTGGGAGTTAAATTCTCTTGATATTTATTATGGTTATTTAATTGAGTGGGTACATGCAAGTATTATTCTATTGTTTAATATTATATGTATTGGTTATCTAAGTGTCATATTTATTGTATTATTTATATTATGCGTATGTATAATTATATTATGTATTCATATTTATATATTATATTTATTTTGTAAGTTCATATTTTCCTGTTTCCTTAGCACCACCGTCCTCTATCGTTCTCGTAAAATCCAGTCCATCCAAAGGTTGTCTGGAAGAGATCACTCTTAGTGATAAGACCGCCCATTGTATTCCACTATTATTAGATACTTATATTTTGTCGATTTAATTGTGATGTGTTAAATTTTTATGTGGCTTATAATAAAGAGTTATCTATATCTAAAGAGGTTTGACGACATTGATGGCGTAGCGAGCGTCCGTCTAAGACGCAACGGGTGCCGGTTTTTTGTACAAAATCTGTACAAATAAAAGAACAAGGCCTCATCGTGGAATCAACGCATGGCCGAAACCGCTGAAGCTATAATGCTGAAATTTGAACAGTAGCTGCCTTATATGCCAATCACGTCCACTGAGAAGGGATTTTCAAAATACCAAGTCTTAAGAGAGTGAAAAGGGGTTAAATAAAACATTTGTATGAAAAATCGTATTCCGTGAACCTACAGATTTGATTACAAGATACCACGCGAGCAAAGCCGCGGGCTTAAGCTAGTACTTCACATGTACAAAAGAATTTTAGCACACATTTCTCAATCCTCACCGCTACGAGCCTTTTCAGACTAGCGTTTAGTCATCATCATCATTTCAGCCGTTCGACGTCCACTGCTGAACATGGCCTCCCCCACAGATAGAGCAAGATCCTTATCATGTGGGGGGATTTGCCCATACTCACCACGCTGGGTATGCGGGTTGGCGAGCGCAGTTAGAGCTATCGTTGTTAAAATGAGGGCCGCTGCTGCCCATCCCCTAGCTTTTTTCCCTTAGTCGCCTCTTACGACATCCGCGGATAGGTAGATATGGTATGATATATGATTAGCGTTTAGTACGACCGCATAAGCTCGTTTTTTGAAGCGCGTCTAGGCGCGTATAGGCCACACGTGCCATCTTTTTTTTTCGGACGGATTTATATGCTGTGGTTCTCCTACTACCAACACTGCCAGCGTAACCGGACTATGGCAAGCACAGAGGACGCTGCGTCCAAGTAAAGTTAGGTTGGGGCAACGAGCTCAAGGGTAAAACTCAGGTACGGACCTCGGCTTTAGCCTTGTTGCCAGAGGAAGGTTTTTTGAGGAGGCCATCACCCTGAAGGGATAGAAACGTAGACACGGGACGTCGTCTTCGACCCCACCAGTGTTTAGTCATAAGTGTTTTTATGTGTCGGCGTTCGATGATGGGATCACCTCCACGGTAAGCGCGTATGTCGAAACTACGCGCAAAAAACGCTTGAAAAACGCTCTACACTGTTCCTCACTCCGTCTTTCAAAGTCCACACATACTTCGCTAAGCTCTAATCTCCTCTGCATTCATCCTTATTGAAATTACAAATATGCTCTTTTTACGCCAATATCGTGTTAAGCCGCAGAAAGTCGGTAGTCCTACATAAATAAAATGCATCACCCGCAATAGTCCAATACCAGACCTCTGAGCATTGGGATAAGTTTACGAGTCTCATAGAAGTAGATGTATTCTGCCTTTGACCGGACCGTATCGACTATTTATTAGAAGGAAAACGTCGCACTGCTGGTATTGGGCCTTTAACATGCACACGGTTGCAAACAAAGCGGCATCTGTAAGTACGAGTTGATGCAGAAGATCGCAGCCAAATAACATAATTTGTTTCAAATAGTGTTGTGTTCCTGCGGTGAGTAAGGTTGCCAGAGCTCTTTAGGGGGGAGGGGTTCGGCAGGCAACGCATTAGCAATGCTCCAGGTGTTGCTGATGTCAATAGGTGACGGTAACCACTTACCATCAGGAGGGCCGTAAGCCTGTTTGCCTCCGTATAACATTAAAAAAAAAAATTCATCATTCCTGACCCAACACTAGGATTACTTGGGTTGTGAGCTGATATTCAGAAACGCGTATCATAATTTACATCACTTATACTCGGGCTATATAGATATAGCCGTGGTGGCTCCATATCAACTTATCTGTGGATATCGTGGACTAAGGGATAAAAGTTAGGGGATGGGCAGCAGCGCTGGTATTTAAACAGCAATAGCTCTATCTGCACTCTCCAACTTGCTGGCTTAGCGTCGTGAGTATGGGCAAATTCTCCCCGCATGATAAGAATCATCATCATCATCATCATCATCAGCCTGTAGAAGTCCACTGCTGGACATAGGCCTCCCCTAAAGAGTTCCACGACGAACGGTCTTGAGCCTTCTCCATCCACCGACTTCCCGCAACCTTCACAATGTCGTCGGTCCATCGGGTGGGGGGCCTTCCAACACTGCGTCGCCCGGTTCGTGGTCGCCATTCGAGAACCTTTACTCCCCAACGGTTATCGGTTCTGCGAGCTATATGGCCTGCCCACTGCCACTTCAACTTGCTAATTCTGAGAGCTATGTCGGTGACCTTGGTTCTTCTACGAATTTCCTGAAGAATTTGCTCTGGAAATCTATGTCGGAGAGTAAAGTTTAGCAGTGAACTGAAGACTAGATATTGAGGTTCGAATTCCTTTGAATGGATAGCTACAAATAAACGATTTCCTTTAAAACCCGTCAAAATAAATAAAACCACACATCCTAACCCTATCGCTGCGGTCACAAAAGTTTCCCCACAATCGCGGGCCGGGGTCAAATCGACCCCACATAAATTGCCCAATTCATACTATGAATGGGGGAAATCAGGCCGCTGTATCTTGCTTATTCATTTACGGAGACATGAGGAATTGAGGATGAATCGAATTACTTGGGAATTGTCCTTGTCGAGAAATTGGGCGCGACTTGGGTCGCTCCCGACTTGTGATGTTCTGAACTTTAGTCTTTTGACGGTTGTTTTATTGATATTTTACGGAAATTAATTCAGTAGATGTTCGTAAAGAACAAATTATATCAAACGAAGACAAATAAATCATTTGAAGATAATATTTACATTCCAATACATAAACAAGTAGTCTTATATGACTTTTTTAAGAAAAACATATAGGTATATTATAGATACCTATACGTTATCTAAAATGAGGAAATCCGTAGAAGAACCAAGGTCACCGATATAGCTTTCAGAATTAGCAGGTTGAAGTGGCAGTGGGCCGGCCATAAAGCTCGCAGAACCGATAACCGTTGGGGAACAAAGGTTCTCGAGTGGCGACCACGAACCAGACGACGCAGTGTTGGAAGGCCCCCCATCCGATGGACCGACGACATTGTGAGGGTTGCGGGAAGTTGGTGGATGGAGAAGGCTCAAGACCGTTCGTCGTGGCACTCATTGGGGGAGGCCTATGTTCAGCAGTGGACTTCATCAGGCTGATGAAGTAGGTAGGCACAGCGGTCAGCGCATCCCCGTGTTAGGGGAACAAAACAGATGTAATTCCCGCCTGGATCAAAAATTTTAGGGACAGATTAATATAATACATAACACTTTTTTTTTTCATATTAACACATTTTTTTTGTGCACGAAAAGAGCCTTAAGAGGCGCACTTTAATCCTTTCAAAACACTGATTCTTTCATCGACGGTGTTAGGCCACCATACCTCAACATAATACAGGATGACCATGAAAGAATCAGTGACACGACAAGAAGAAGAAGAAGAATACATTACATTTTTTTCCGTAATTATTAAACTATCCCGAAAAGGGCTTATTAAGTAAATAAAAAGAATCAAAATAGCGATAATAAATATATTTATAATCTATATAACTGTATCGGCTCGATAACTCTTGTCCTGTTCTTTTTTATCACGAAACAATGGACGGAGGTGGCCATAATTTTATCCAGCCAATAACGTTAGTAAGTGTTTATTTATAAGAGGGTTAGTGTTTATATGAACGTAAGAATTATATGTATAATACAACGTGTTCCGCACCCTGTAGGGTGTAATCACACACTGTATAAACCGCTCCGTCTCTTGTCGTCATGTATATTGGATTACTCATGAGTGCCGCCATAATTAGTTTATGCTGTAACGCTTTTATTGCGCTCACAATTTCCCTTTGAGCGTCTAATGGAGTTATTGTATTTTTCTGTACATTTTGCGAGGGCTGTATCGAATGTTGATGACATAATTTATTTTTAACCTTTGGAATTCTCATTTTTACGTATTACGTATGATTTCTGGGAAATACGAACTACTAACATGAAATGCTCGTAGGTACTCTGACATGTTTTTTTTATATCATCATCATTCCAGCCGTTTGGATTCCACTACTGAACAACATCGGCCTCCCCCACACATTTCCGGAGCGACTTCCTATCATGTGGAAGGAATTTGCCCATACTCACCACGCTGGGTTGGCGAGCGCAGTTACAGCTATCGTTGTTATAATAGGGGACGCTGCTGTCCATCCCCTAGCTTTTTTCCCTTAGTCGCCTCTTACGACATCCACGGGTAGGAGATATGGAGGGGCCATGGATTCTTCAGCTGGGGCCACCAAGGCCAGCGTTTTTTTAATATACTGGATCTTATTTCGCGTTAAATATAAGGTGTGTTTGTGTTTGTTCTTAGTTCCTAAGCACGCTTGCTTTTTTTGACCTGGTAGGTATTTTCAATTTATTTTTATTCGTCTATTAGCGATAATCAGAGATGGTAAAATTTTTAGTCTATTTAAAGAGAAAAAAAAATCATAACAAAATAAATTAAATTTTTATAAGTTTTAATTAAATTGGAAGCTGCCTAATAATAATATGTAATTAATATGATATTTAAAAGCATTTTTCAAACGATTAATTATAAAACTGATTCCGGAAATTATATTAAACCTGAGTGAAAAATACGTTCAATAAAGGTGAATTATCGAGTAAAAAATTGGATTTAACGCCAATAAAGCCTTCAGATTTGATTATTGATGTTGATTGATATTGGAACAGCAAGGTGCCGACAAGACGTGGGTACAAGAGGGGGTGGTTAAGGGCCCAAGGGGAGAGCGATTCTAGCACCTACTATTTTTGCATAAAAAACTTGGGCGCGGTTGGTAAATAAATTACAATCTGTATGAAATCTCTCAAATTCAACGAGAAAATTGACGCATCGCTAAAATATCGAGAGCAAAAAAAGTCGAGAGTTTTGTGAACTATATATAGGAGGACGTAGGGCACAGTGAGATTTTCTTGTTCTAAATTGGAGCAGTCCGTCTGGGAGGTACCTCCGCCTTACAAAAGATCGCAGCCAAATTACATTATTTGTTTCAAATAGTGTATTCCTGCGGTGAGTAAGGTTGCCAGAGCTCTTTAGGGGGAGGGGTTCAGGGTCGGCAACGCGTACGTAATGCCTCTGGTATTGCAAGCGCGCATAGGCTACGTTAACCACTTACCGACAGGTGGGCCGTACGCTTGACTGCCACATTAATTGTATAAAAAAAAAAACTACGATTATCGCAAGTCAATGTTAAATATTGGAAGTATTGTATTGTAAGTTTGTATGACAAAAATAGCTTGCGCCCGTGGCTTCGCTCGCGTGATTCCTAGATAAAAAATAGCCTATATGCTATTTATTTATTTATTTCAGTAATCTAGGATTCACAGTTTACTTATCGTTTAATATAGGCTAGATGTATATATGTCGTACTTGAACCAATTTGATTCCACATATTGTATTCCACTCGCTTAAAAGTAACATTGTGCGCGTATTCTACGTACCTAGGTTAACTATAGTGTAAGAAAATATATATAAAAATACAGTAAGAAAAAAATAACTAATTATAACTACTACCTATACTACCAATCCAATCCATCTGCTATCTATTCCAAGTCTCGTCGAAATCACTCTTCATCAGATATCAACAACTCGACAACTCTCTCCCTGTTACATAATTTTATCGAGCCAATAAAGTTAGTGTTTATGAATAAAGAGGCTAGAATAAATTATGAAAGTAATCATCATCATCATTTTAGCCGTTCGACGTCCACTGCTGAACATGCCCTCCCCCACAGACAGAGCGAATTCCTTATCATGTGGGGGGATTTGCCCATACTCACCACGCTGGGCATGCGGGTTGGCGAGCGCAGTTAGAGCTATCGTTGTTAAAATGAGGGACGCTGCTGCCCATCCCCTAGCTTTTTTCCTTTAGTCGCCTCTTACGACGGCGGATAGGTAGATATGGAGGGGCCTATTCTTCAGCCGGGGCCACTCCGGCCAGAAAGTAATAATTTCCTAGAAAATTATAAAATTGGGCTTATGTCAAAGTCAAAGTCAAAGTCAAAGTCAAAGTCAAAAGGCATTTATTTCAATAAAATCACTAGGATCACTTTGAAACGTCTTAGAAACTAGGTGAAGCTATGCCTGTTCCTCGCGACCAAGCCTAGAAGAATCAGGCAACAAACACGACTTGGTGCCTATCATTTTTTTCGATGATCCTTTTTCCCAAAATGGAATTTAAAGCTTCAGTGTGGTGCCGATCGAACTAGGTGAGGCTCAAAAGAAAAGTTATCTAATTATAATCCCTTATAAATAAGAGCTTATAAAAATGAGAAAAAAAAGAAGACAAATGTGAGCTTCAACAAATGATCTAAGGGCAGCACACGCTACACTTGATGAAATATGTACCTAATGCTTCTATAAAATTGAATAATACTTAAAATATGATGCAAGCAAAAACTGTAAAGACACTGCAAAATGGCATTTTAGCTGTCGAGGGGCAGAGCGACTTCAGGCCATGCGGTTTTATCATTTATATAATCATTTAGTTTATAGTACGCTTTCTTAATAAGATTATTCTTTATGTACATTTTAAATCTTCTAATATCTATCTAATATGAATCATGAACAATCATTTATGCGCTTTCTCTTGTACCTTGCGGATCATCTCAAAAAGCACAGCTTTATTAAACGCGATAGGGCACGTCATAACCTATCGGCGGCTCCGATCGAGAATTTTTATCGTAAGCGCACTTACCTACAGCCATACTGTTGCTATTTTGCCGTTTCTTTTATTGGCGCGGACGTTAACAAGATTGCTTTGAAACGGGTTGCTGGGGAATTGTGTTTGTACGTAGACAATTTCACGGAAAAAATAGACAGTGATTGGGTTGATGTGACGAGTCGTTCTAGATTTGTTAGATGTTATTGGTTTTGGTTATTTGTTTTATGAAGATTAACACAATAAATGTAGAACTCGAAACAACTTACAACTTAAAAGCTCATTGTGCCTACGGTGTATAATTACCTTAAACCTAGGTTGTTATTTTTCCAGGCCATAGTTAACAGGTACGGAAGTTTTCCTAAAATCTATTTTAATGTTTTTTTCTTCATAAAGTTAATTCCAACAAAACATTTTCAATGTAAAAATGCTGCCAAGTCTCGCAAGTTAGGCGCCTGCCTTCTCCTTTACCTACTTGCAGCAAAAAAGGGTTCTGAGATATCATGTAGTACCCAGTCGGTCATTCTCAAAGAAACTTCCATATCTAATCGACTTGAATCATTTATAATCATTATTAACTTTTGTTTACTTGTGCAATGTAAAAATAAATGAAATTATAAGGGCATATACATGCGGACGAAGTCGCGGGTAACAACTAGCAAACTATATTGGTGTTCCCGTTTGGGTATAACACAATTCGGGCTCTACAGCCACTAACCTACTTCAAGCAGGTATCACCAAGAAAATATATATATATAAATAATAGGTAATATTCTGGACATATCATACATGATCAACTGATCCCAGCTTGGCATTGCCTGTACTATGGGTACCAGACACTGATATACATAATAGATATATATATATTTAACACCCAGAAACAGAACAAACATCTGTGTTTATCACACAAATGTTTGTCCTGTGCGGGAATCGAACCCGCGACCTCTAGCGCAGAAGGCAGAGAAAACCCAGTGATAAGATGAACTAATGACACCTTTGTAAGATTTCCTACTAACTTTTGCAACAGGGGTACTCTGGAACCTAATAAGACAGTGCTATATATACCCTGGCAGTTTATAATGCACCTTACCGGCTCGTATTAACGGTTGGAATTCCCTCGGCGGATTGAAATTAATGAACACATGCGCTGACGGCGCACCATCTATCTGACTAATGAGGGGTCAGAGTGACCACTCGGCGGGTCTCGGGTTAGATAACCTTTAGAAAAATGTGAGTAGGTAGGTACTAAGTACGAGTAGGTACTATTATTTTTTTTCCTTTTAAATATTCATAAAATGTCTACGTTACTGACTGGCAGACTGAAAATAAACACATAGAGCTTGCTTGTCGTGTATTAGGTCTGTGACCAGGTTGAGGTATGGCCGTCGGTGAAAGAATAATAATAATAAATAATAAATATTCCGGACATATCACACACGCACGGTCAACTGATCACTAGGCATAGCCTGTACTATGGGTACCAGAGACTAATATACATAATAGATATATATTTAACACCCAGGCACAGAACAAACATCTGTGTTAGTCAAAAATGTTTGTCCCGTGCGGGAATCGAACCCGCGATCTCTAGCGCAGAAGGCAGAGTTACCAGACCAACTGAGCTATGAGGCCAGTCGCCAAAGAATCATTTTAATGAAAAGATTATAGTGCGCCTCTTAGAGGCTCTTTTGATTTTGATTTGAAAATTCAGGTTCAAGGGCATGCCGGTTTCTTCACGATGTTTTCTTCATCGTTTGAGAAATATGAGATTAGAGTTTGTTATGTTGATAAGTCTAACACAGTGTTCCAACGGGGTGCGATAAAGGAAATATTAATATATTTTTTTTAATTTCGTCTCCTGAATAATAATAAAGTTAATTTTGAGTTTGAATTTTAGGGGCTAGTGATATCGTTTAGCTTTATCGCATGCCCTCCAAATAAAGTCGAACTCAAAATTTATTTTTGTCAGAGGTTAGACAGCATATCGCACGCGGTTTGAACGTGGCTTCTTGTGCCTGTCGTTTCGGCTAACTCACGCTTCAAACTGGAGCTTGTGAATTCTTGCTATGCAGCGTGCATTGCAGGAATTCATAGACAAGCTGGCAGTTCATACCCGGAAGAATGTTTTGCCTTTTTTGTTTTCGGACAGTAGGAAAAAACACTTTGAACTGGAACGCAGAATTGCAAGAATTCATAGACAAGGTTGCTGACAGTATTTTTCCGGATGGATGTACACAGAGCCATACTCTTAGTCAGAAAGTAAAATCGCGGGCATCATCATCATCATCATCATCAGCCTGTAGAATTCCACTGCTGGACATAGGCCTCCCCTAAAGAGTTCCACGACTAACGGTCTTGAGCCTTCTCCATCCACCGACTTCCCGCAACCCTCACAATGTCGTTGGTCAATCAGGTAGGGGGCCTTCCAACACTGCGTCGCCCGGTTCGTGGTCGCCATTCGAGAACCTTTACTCCCCAACGGTTATCGCGGGCATTCCAGTAGTAAATATATTAAAATTACTTTGGTAAGTTATAAGGTAAGGTAATTATTTCTAATGGCAGTTTTGGCTTTGTTTCTTATCAGACAGCAAGAACAAAGCATTAATTATTATTTTTTATTTTAAGACTAATGAGGTTAAACGATAACCATTTACGACCTTATTGAGAAAACTTAACAAAATGGAGTAAAGATAAATAAATTCTTTATTGTACACTTCACAAAGAAAAATAACAAAGGTAGACACCAACAAATAATTCACCGGCCGCCTTAAATAAATCACTAAAAGCTAAGATATGTCTAATTAAACCTCGAAGATTTTTTAAATCATTTTACCCCCATGATTATCAGAATATTTTATGCGTAGCTAAACCCTCATTTATTATAACGAGCTTTAATTAACACATTGAATAATTAACTCACTAGCTTAATTGATTAATTTATGGAAAACGGTGACAGACAGACACCGACCGGATCAATGGACATCGAGAGGAAACTGGCATATCCTAAAACCTAAACATATGGAGACATGTGACATGTGACGCTTACACAATTGCACCACTGGTCCTAAACCTAAACTAACCTAATACAGGATGATGACCATGAAAGAATCAGTGAAAGCAAGCAAGCCTGATTCTTGGTAAGGCTTGGTCGTGTGAAACAGGCATAGCTTCTTATGTTGTTTGTAAGACGTTTCAAAGTGATTCTCTAGATTTTATTATAACATGTCATCTTATCATTTAATCGACACGAATACGATCTAAACTTACATAATAATCCTTTGTGTCTCAATGCCAGGGGTAATATTAAATCCAGTGTGGGGTCTAGGGTAAAGTCAGGACGTGACGTAATCCCACAACGACGGATTGAAGATATCCCGGTGAATTTAAATTGAATTCAGGTTGAAATTAATTTAAGTTGGTCTTAGATTATAATTCTGGGCTTAGTTTCGGAGGAAAGAAAATTATCCACAACCGCTATACGATTGTCTTCACATGCTTTGGTATGCTAAGTCGAAACGAGGAAATCCTTAGAAGATCCAAGGTCTAAAATAAATAAATATTTAATCATTTATTTATTAATAAAATAAATAATAAAGATAATAAAAAGACCAAATAATTATGTCTGATCTGAAAAAAATATGCATTTTCTCTATTATATTTGCTTTTGTTGTTACGAGTAGAATAAGCCCCTTTTGGGATGTATACGATACACGTAGTATATGTACATTAATCAAGGCTACCGTAATCAATGAGCCAATGTTAGACTGGACAGAAAATACAAACATCCTTGTGTATCTACTTGTACATCTGTGTTTGAGTATTACCAATTCATGATTTCAATAGTGTGAGATTAGTTCGAGGATTAGTTGCTTTGTGCATAGATAATGCTCTGTAATTACATTCCCGGTAGGTCTGTTTACTAAGACTCTTTTGACGCTTAGAACTATAATGGTCCGAATATGTTAACAACCAATGGACCGATGACATTTTAAGGTTGCGGAAAGTCGGACCTACGCCTACCAACCTACTTTATATACAAGGTGATTTATAATATGTATGCTATTCCGAAAGGGGCTTATTCTACATCCAATTGGCAATAAAGTTTGTTCTACGACTTATGGAGTTTTCTGAAAAAAAAAAATATATTGCAAAATATTGTTTTTTTTTCGCTTAAGTTCTTTAATTTTTTAATCACCTGGAACATAGATCGCCGCACACTTTACTGGTTTTGGTGCAGCTTATGCTGAGAGAGCAGGAACTGAAAGTGGTAGAGGATTACCTCTACCGCTTTCAGTTAATAGGTAATTCAGTAATAGGTACTGGTACCGTTAAAACATTTCGGTACCATTATGCTATACCGGTAGGGCATTACGGTACCGTTATTTCATACCGGTAAATTTCGGTACCGAAATTTTGAGCCGCGGCTAGTTCGCTAGGACAGTCGCGCCGCGGTGGCGGGGTGGCGGCGTTTCATCCAAGAAAACCTTTATAAACCTTTATTTATTTAAATAAAGGTTTATAAAGGTTATAGGTACCGGTAGCGAAATAAACCGAAATGAACTGCGAAGCCAGATTTTCCGGCACCGTTATATTTATCGGTAGAGAAATATTCGGATAACCGGAATTTATCGGTATGACGTCATATCGTTATTTAAAGGTACCTTTATATTCCGGTTATTCAGTCCCTGTGAGATAGGGACATTTTAGGCGACATGCAACACATAATAATCTGTTTTTTTTTGCTTCCTAATCTGTTTTACCATAAATTGATTCGTACCTTTCATTACCTTTCATATTTCGCATTCTTTTTGTAATTGTTGGGGACAAATAAATCTTCTTTCTTTTTTTCACTCAGCCCTCCTAATTCGGCAATCTAAACGTCGTGATTGATGTAATGCGATAATAATTTCGCAGCATCTCCAGGTTATAGATACCCTGTAATTTCCCCTTCAATTTGTCTCGGCACTCTAGACAATGGGGGTCGAATTGCCCCCATGGTGCAGTGAGAATTTAGCTGGTACACTCCTTATGTACTAAAATTCTTTCACACCTCTCATAAAATGACACAATTTTAACAGCCAATGTTGTACGTATGCTTTTTATATGGCCTCATAGCTCAGTTGGTAGTAACTCTGCCTTCTGCGCTAGAGGTTGCGGGTTCGATTCCCCCACAGGACTCACATTTTTTTGATAAATACAGATGTTTGTTCTGTGTCTGGGTGTTAAATATTTATCTATTATGTATATCAGTCTCTGGTACCCATAGTACAGGCTATGCCTAGTTTGGGATCAGTTGACCGTGTGTGATAAGTCCGTAATATATATTTATGACTTGGAACATGTCTGAGCAGAAGGGCTCTAAGTGCAGAGTCCGTCCTGTGAAGTACTACCACTATCCCGTTTCATCAACTTTGCGATTATATTTAGGCGGTATCGAAGTTGACAGTTAGACTCGTGTAGAATAGATGCGCTTATAAATATATGGCAATATGATTTCATGGTACTGCCCCATGCTTATAAATTCTGCCGCTATGCGACAACGCTTGAAATGGTGTCTTCCGGTTTGAACACGCATATCTTAAGATGATGGATGCAACGCAGTACCACATTGGCAGCTGTATTGGGCTGTATATAATTTTGTGTACTGCAACCTCGTGACTTTTATAGAATAAAAAAAAAGACTTTATTTTTATCGTACTGAACTAGCTACTCACTGTTTCAGCTAAGCAATAAGGTCAAATCTCACCATGGGGAAAATTCCGTCACAATTTTTGGGTTGGATTACCGTTGATGGTACGGCTAAATCGTCGGGAATTCCATGGGTTTTGGCGCGAAAATTGAAGGATTGATGAAAACCATAACAGTACTGACGAGGGACCATCCATCGAAATTCCTTATTCTTGTATCTATAAAGTTATCTTTTGTTGCAGGTATGTTAGAGACCGTGGACACTATGCGCCTTTGTATGAGTTGTGGGTATGTATGTTGAGCTTGGAGAGGTGTGGTAAATTCTGTGTTCGATACCGTATGCTGAGACAGGACCCATTTGCCCCACATAACGCATACACAGCCTACCACCTACCTACTATAAGTACCTACCTCACTTGATCTGTGCCTACATACCTAAGCTTTTATGTGTTTTATGTTTTGTTTTGTGTTTTTTTTCATGTTTAGTATGTATTGGCCGTGGAGGCCCCGGCTGAAGAATAGGCCCCTCCATATCTATCTACTTATCTTAAACTACTTATCTTAATTCTTAAAAACGCTAGAGGATGGGCAGCAGCGTCCCTCATTTTAACAACGATAGCTCTAACTGCGCTCGCCAACCCGCATGCCCAGCGTGGTGAGTATGGGTAAATCCCCCCACATGATAAGGAATTTGCTCTGTCGGTGGGGGAGGCCATGTTCAGGAGTGGACGTCGAACGGCTGAAATGATGATTGCGTTGTGGAGCAAATAAACATGGTTTCATTTTTTCTTCTTCTTTCATTTCTCTGTTATGAAATATCCAAAATGGCGGAGTGAGTTGAGTACACTGGTAATTTGAAAAGGTTACAATTTTTAGTAACAATAGAGCAGGAGGGCTCTTCTTGAACAGTCCGTCTGGGGAAGTAGAGCCACTTTGCCAATACGAAAACTTAATTTCTTAATTTTTTTATATTGATTACTAAATCTTTTTAAAATTATCTTTTTTTTTTTTTTTTAATTTTTTTTAATAATTAAATATTAACACTCAAATTAGATTCTGCGGTCAAGCATCAATGCTCGCAGTGCTGTGTTTTGGTTTTGTAAAAATACAGGAACATGAAAATTACCAACACATTCAGGGGTCGGTAATGGGTGCGTGAAGCCTTTGGTATTGCAAGCGTTCATAGTCTATGGTAACCAATCACCAACAGGACCGTATGCTTGTTGCCACCGAAGTTTAATAAAACAACAACTACCGTTGGACAGCCTGGACAGTACTTAACAAATTAGATTTACCACCGGACAGATGACATTCCATGCCGTCCATTACAAAATTGAATCCCGCTGGATTTCAGAAAGACATTTATTGAGCCTCGCCTGAACTTTATGACATCCACAATATCATTACCGATGCACTGACATCAATTTGGTCTCGGCCTGTTCGCCTGTAATTTGATTCTGCGGTGGATTGATAAAGTGTCAGCCTTCGACTGCGTATGTGAATAACTTTTTGAGAGTGAATCCGACATAATCCTTTTTTTAAATCCTACTTCTTTTTCTTGTCGTGTCACTGATTCTTTCTTGGTCATCCCTTTTATATCCTACTATCCTACTCCCATATAATGTTATAAATGTGAAAGTTTGCGAAGATGTTAAGATTTTTGTGGTTCAATCACGCCGTAACGGGTCAACCGATTTCGATGAAACTGGGAATAGATAGAGTTTTTACCTAGAATAGCATATATGCTCCTTTTTATCCTTCCTACTAATATTATAATAATATAAATTTTATTTCAGGTAACTTAAGAATAGTACAGATGTTAAAAACTAAATTCTAGGACCCATAGAAATATATATAACTTAACCTAAAATATATAAAAAGCCTATTAATTAATTATTTAATTATTTCACACGTATAGGCAACGACGTGTGACGTAACTGCCCAGTGGCGGCGCCTCCGGTGTCTCTTATTATAAATTAATCCTAAAGTTTGTGAGGATATTTGGATGTTTTTGGTTCAATCAAGCTGTAACGGCTCAACTGATTTCGATGAAACTTGGAATAGATAATGATTTACCTAGAATAGCATACAGTCTACTTTTTAACTAGGTACCACGCGATCAAAGCCGTGTGCGATGATGATGATGGTGTTTAAGCTGAAAGTTGTTTTTACCTAGAATAGCATCATCATCATGAACATCAACCTGTAGAAGTCTACTGCTGGACATAGGCCTCCCCCGAAGAGTTCCTCCACGAACGGTCTTGAGCCCTTTCCATCCACCGACTTCCCGCAACCTTTACAATGTCATCGGTCCATCGGGTGGGGGGCCTTCCAACACTGCGAAATAAAATAAGATAAGCCCCGGGCGATGGTAATGATGATTTTTAAGCTGTTTATTCATTGTTCAAGTAACTAAAGTGGTGTAACGATAGATATATTGTTTGAATAAATAAATAAATAACAAATAAATTGAATATATAACTTTATAAATATTCTAACTTTTAGGGTATCGCTAACTTATAATGGCAGAAAGAAAACTATTAACAAAGATAGAAGAAAGGACACGAAAACTAGCTATTACTTCACGGTTCTTAGATATCTTAGATTTATAAGGGTGAGATGCTGAGATAAAGAGCAAGATAGAATGGGTAAGCCCAAATAGGTCTTCTAAACATTGCAGACCAGTTTTTAGAGATATTTCTCGCAAATTTTTGTTCGAGAAAGTCTTGGCCATTATCGAAGGCTATAATTTTAAAAACAATTTATAAAGAAAACAAGAGGACTTTGTAATCTCCCGGCGATCAAATCCTTCAAGGTGTCTAAGGGGGGTAGTCAGATGCACCTCCAAATATTACTACTATAAAAAAAGCATTCCTTTTTTCCCCAATGGTACACGGTTCTGTGAGCTATATAGCTTTCCCATTTCCACTTCAGCTGGCTATTTATGCTACGAAGGTGACCTTCTTCTACGGATTTAATCACGAAATGAAACTCCCAGTTTAGCTCACTCTACCTTGACATAATCCTGAGCGAATAAATAACATTTCAGAAAGGGAACAAAATCGAGGATAACGCAAAGTTGACACTCGAGGGACCCAACTGATAAAAAATGTAGGGGAAGGAATTTCATAAATCTAACAGGTGGTTTTATTATCTCAGATAAGGAGAGGTGTGAGTACCTGACTTTATCGCCATTGTTTTAGGGTATTTAGCGGCGAAGGATAATTAATGGCTTTTTTCTGAAAAGCAAAGATTGGAGTTAATTTACGGCAGTTATTTATAATCTTTTCGTAGAATATCAAGAAAGTGTAGGAAAGTTACCAACAAAAGAAATGATTTGAGATAAAGATGGATATAAGGGTTTAGATGTTTACAAGGCTCTGCTCGTGGCTTCACTCGTAGTAGTGCTCAGATAGAAGTAAATTATATACTTTGGGAAGTACAAGCCTTATTACATCTATTCTAGATGATACACGCAATAGTGTCAAACTTGGTCTGATCGCCTGATTTTGTTGTTGTATCATCTTTATAACCAATTATTAATCGTAAGAGAGTACATCATAAGGTATATCTAAAACAGCTGAATCGTTTGTACTAATGTGACTCAAAAACTACGATTTTTATCTATAGTAATTTTCAATAAAAAATTGCGAATTTCCCAAAGTCGTAGAAAAACTTTGTTGCCAACTGTAGAATAAGCCTTTTGGGATAGTTTATTATGAATCACCTTGTATAATTATAGGTAGCTACTAACGAAAATCAAAACGCGATTTTATGTTAACACGATACCAATTTGTCCATAAAATAACAGCAACCAGCCAATAGCCTATAAATGAAATCCAAATCACAGTCTAATGAGATATCAGCTGGCTTGCTTGCTTGTCATGTCACTGATTCTTTCTGGGTCACCCCTGTTTTAGGTAAATAATAAATAATAAATAAATATTCCGGACATGTTACACACGGTCAACTGATCCCAAACTAGGCATATAGCCTGTACTATGGGTACCAGAGACTGATATACATAATAGATATATATTTAACACCCAGACACAGAACAAACATCTATGTTAGTCACAAATGTTTGTCCAGAGCGGGAATCGAACCTGCGTCCTCTTGTGCAGAAGGCAGAGTTACTACCAACTGAGCTATGAGGAGAGTCATGAGGAGGTCCACGACCAGGTTGAGGTATGATGGTGACAAAGGCCTCAGTGAAAGAATCAGTGTAGTGAAAGGATTCACCTGCAGATACTATAACTATAACTTATTATTATTTTACTAAGCGACTTATGATTAGTGTGTTTTTTGAATTTTAAGATTTATTATTTATTTTTATGTTATTTTTTTTATTATTATTTAGTGATTTTAAATACGATTGAATCATTGTTATTATATTAAATCAATGAAATGAATTGAAATGGCGGTTGCAGGTCATCGGTGGTACATGGGAATAATTAACTAGGAAATCATTCTGGTCCGTGGAATGACACGAATTGCATCTGCTCAAGCATGAATGTAGGTAACCAGCTGTCCTTTCATACCTATACACTATCAATTATTAGGATACCTAAAACTCGATTGATCTAATTATTCCCGACATAGCAATCTGTATTACTGGCGTATTATTATAACAAATTAATAATAATAGCGCCGTGAAAACTCCAAATTAATTTGAGCGCCGTTTGCATTTTGCAAATTTGTTTGTCTAATTTATTATGATAAACTAAATTGGTTAGCTTTATTAAATACTGAGGGTTTATTTTCGCCAAATCAGTGTATTTGAGTCATTGAATTTAAAGTGAGACGAATAAAAATTATATTGGTCTGGTGAGACTTGACTGGATCCAATGGGGTTGGAATACTCGATCCAATGGAGTTGAAGCTTAAAGTCTGAAGTTCGTAGTTTAACCTTTTTGAAGCACTTGTTGATCACTTATCTAGTCATTTGTAACCTGTTATTTTTTTTTAACTGAAGTTTGTAGCATTGGCTCAGTTAAGCAACCTTCAGGGCAGATACCAAAAGGATAGGTGCAATTGTTAGTGCCCGTAGCATCAAAAATTGAGTGCTTCCATGCTTCAGCCCGTTACCGCTTGGGAGCTGAGGAGTTAAAAGTTGAAGTCTGACGTCTGAAGTTTGAGTATGAGCATACGTTACAAAGTAACAGAGTTAATTTTACCATGATCGTGTTTAAGTTATTAATTTACTAGCTTCCGCCCGCGGCTTTCGTGCGTACCTACATAAATAGTCTATATGCTATTCTAGGTCACATTCAAACATCCAAACATCCTCACAAACTTTCACATTTATAATTAGTAGGATAGGATTTTATTTTATTTGTTTGACTTCATTTATTTCAAGTTACTTGTCAGTTCAACTCATATAAGTTTGTTGAGAGGTGTCGTCGTTGAGTACCTTATGTAGGTAACGAGAAAAATTATTTACACTGTTAGGTACATTGCAAGTTATTTCGTTGCAATATGTGTCACTACTTCATTATTATTGAAACTGTGTTACAGATGGGGATGTTTATGTTACGTAAATTGGGTGTTACCTACTCAACGGAAACCCATCAGTTTATGTAGTTTAATACCAACCCACTTTATAATCTGCGTACAACAATAACAATTTACCAATTTATCGCTATAATTTCAGCCGAAAGCACCTGAACATCACAATCCTTGATCCGTCGTAAATTGATATCGGTTTATTATCATTATTCGACTAAATTCAGAAGTTACCTAAATTTTCTGTCGTCTGTTACAACACTAATAATTGTTACTCTATTTTTAACCGTCTTCCAAAAGGAGGAGGTTCTCAAGTCGGCTGTATTTTTTTTTTGTCTATGTCACTCGATATCTCCGCCAATAGTAACCCGATTTTGATGATTCTTTCGCTGGTGTATAGAATATGATCCCGGGGTGGTCCCATTTTAATTCCTGAGGGATTGCAACTTGTCCCGTAAAACTTAACGTCATCTTCTTTTGAAATCACCACATGCCGATTTTTTTTTTGTCGACTGTGGTTTAGTATGTATATCCCCGCGACTTCGTTCGGTTGCTGCTATTTTTACATAAACTTTAAACTTAGAGGTTGTGTGTCGGAATTTTATTTTATATTGTGAAATGAACATGTTGCACATGTTACTTACTTACTTACTTCAAAATATGATAGAGGTAGTCTGGAAGAGATCTTTTTTCACGCGAAGTGACTACAGATTATACAGTTTTGGTTAATGTCATTGTTTAGTAAGGTATTGTATTACTGTAGGTGCCTATCGCCTACAGTTTGTACATCGGCTTATGACTTTTTTCATCGTTCTGTGCAATTTTTGAAACAAACACCAGACGCAGCGTATATGCTCATCGCTCTCATCTGCTGGCCTTATAGCTCAGTTGGTAGTAACTCTGCCTTCTGCGCTAGAGGTCGCGGGTTCAATTCCCGCACTGGTCAAACATTTGTGACTAACACAGATGATTTTTCTGTGTCTGGGTGCTAAATATATATCTATTATGTATATCAGTCTCTGGTACCCATAGTACAGGCTATGCCTAGTTTGGGATCAGTTGACCGTGTGTGATAAGTCCAGAATATTTATTTTTAGAGGAAATAAAAAATAATCGAATTTGACAGCTTTTCTTTTCAATTTATGTCAGGCTGTGTTAATTTGAGTGGAGTAAAAACATATTAACCGCTAAGAATACCATGGATAGTCTTCGAAATTTATTTGGCTTTTGTGACCCCTATAGTCTAATAATGCAAAGCCTAGTATTAAGTTCCTCAGACGCCGCAGATTTTCTTTCATGGCACTAACTCAACTTGCCAACTAAGCCCACAACAGGCCCTACGACATTTCAATTCGGCCGTATTATGGTACTGGCAAATCCCGTAGGATCTACCTGCGCTGTAAATTATTAATTTTAATGTATGCATGGAAATTAATTCCGGTGTTGGGATCGTGTCCATTCAAATTAAATGTTAGTGATTGAGTTTCTGGGTCTGTTATTTAGGCCCGTAATGTAAGGCCAGAGAGAATAGGGGATGAAAAATCTAGAAGGAGTAGAGGCGCTATATTATATCAGTATTTTTTTGATGATATAGGCCGTAAAGGCCGTGGTGGCCCCGGCTAAAGAATAGGCCCCTCCATATCCCTATCCGCGGATGTTGTAAGAGGCGACTAAGGGAAAAAAGTCAGGGGATGGGCAGCAGCGTCCCTCATTTTAACAACGATAGCTCTAACTGCGCTCGCCAACCCGCATGCCCAGCGTGGTGAGTATGGGCAAACCCCCCCCCCCCCCCCCACATGATAAGGAATTTGCTCTGTCTGTGGGGGAGGCCATGTTCAGCAGTGAACGTCGTACGGCTGAAATGATCATATGTATATACATAATACCATGATATACAGTGTGTCCCACGACCATGCTCCATGCGAGGACGAGTAGGTGCTTTAGATTATATTGATGTACGTACAAGTACATACGTGCAAGTTGTGGAATGAGCTTCCTTCTGAGGTTTTCCCACTAACCTACAATATGAAGAGCTTTATTAACAGAAAAATAATAATAATAACAGTTGAAAATTAAGCTAAAATAATATTATACTAGGAATGAACTCTGTTTTCTACGACTACGACTATAAGTAGAAAACAGAGTTCAGATCACCAACCACCGGCAGCGTGCCCAAAAGGCTGGCGACGTTACCTCGTTGGATCGCTATACTGATCCTTTGTCCGAGGTAAGCTCCAGCCCTGCGGTCATTGGTCTCATCCACCAGCCTCCTAGATAAAGCATCGACAGGAGCCACGCCCCTGGGCCCCAAGGTCCTAGCGTCTCAACCCCAAAAGGCAGAAATATGTATCCATCGCCAAGGGACGAATATTTCCGCCTTTTAAGGCTCTCCGCCGCTGTTGCCGCCGCGCCAGCCGTCCTGGAGGTGGAAGAAACGTGGGAAGGTGCCAACGTATCGACGCAAGTCGCATCCCAAACCAGCGGCCTGCCACGACTCCAGGGAATCAAAGACATCCCGTCAGGCCTCTTGCCGTCGTCACGTGCAATACCGTTCGGCTCTAGGATAGCCGGCACGTTGACGGTGGCGAGGGCCCGACGGATGATGTCATTGAGGCTGGCGTGGCGGGACTGACGGCCAAGAGAAAAAGAAGAGCTTCAAGAAAAACACAAAAATATTTCTCCAGGGCAACGCATCAGCAACGCTCCAGATGTTGCAGATGTCAATAGGCGACGGTAACCGCTTACCATCAGGTGGGCCGTAAGCAAGTTTGTTATACACATGAAAAAAATTTAAGGAAGTTTACTCGAACCAGACTTTCCCTTTTTTTTAATTAAGTAAAACTGTATTCAAGCATTTCAAAAAAGCCTAAGCCGAGACACGAACCCCGTTTCGTTGTTTATAATACCGATCGAAAGGGTAAATCAAAAGGATCAATTCATTCTCAATAACATAGTATCTCAAATGAAAAAAACAACTTCCATAACCTTGGCAATCTCATCGGTCCATCGTGTGGGGGGGGGGGGGGCCTTCAACGCTACGTCGTCGTTGAGTATCCACTAAATAAACTACACAATTTAAGAGCAAGATTTGGCAGACAAGAAAATGGAGGTCGTGGCCGGTGAAGAAACCTAGATAACTTAGCTATGCTTAGGGACCTGACTCATAGCTTAGCCATGGTTTAACTAGTTCACTGAAATTTAACACTAACAAAAATATCCTAAGTTACGAGTAGGTTTAACACTATTTTTTAACCGACTTCCAAAAGGAGGAGGAGGTTCTCAAGTCGGCTGTATTTTTTTTTTGTGTTTATTTTACTCGATATCTCCGTCAACGCCGTTACCGGTGGCGTTTCATCAAAGAAAACCTTTATTTATTTCGGTTATAGGTACCGGTAGCGAAATAAACCGAAATGAACTGCGAAGCCAGATTTTCCGGTACCGTTATATTTATCGGTAGAGAAATATTCGGGTAACCGGAATTTATCCGTATGACGTCATATCGTTATTTAAAGGTTCCTTATTCCGGTTATTCAGTCCCTAGTTTTGGGTATCAGAAACTACGAGTACCATGGAACTCCAACACCCAGACCCGGAACAAATAATTATTTGCAGATCATACAAACATTTTTTTCCGTAGTGGGAATCGGAACGGCACCCCTTGCGTCTCAGACGGCCACTCGCCCCCTACGCCACCGAGGTCGTCAGTAACCGAGGTCGCCGTACTTGAAAAGTCGTTAGAAAGAATATGACAGTAAGCAGAACCATACAATTTTTATAAATAATAAATGTTTTTTTATTGCTTTTCAAAAATTACATAGGTTTATACATTGATGAGATCTCCTTTTAAGTAAGAAATACTTTTATTATTTATTTTTATTATGAGTGTACTAGCTCTTTCCCCTGACGTTGCCTTCCCAAGGGAGCTCGTAGTGTTATCACCGTCAGTTATTCCACAAACGCCATTTTGGAGGGACGAATGAGCCATTCGTTTTTGGCCCTAAATTTCTTCATTTTCGTGAATTGTTGAAGTTATCTTGTCTGTAAACTGTTTTAAGGTTCTTTACAACAATGTTTAACATTTTGCCCAGGTTTATTGCGTTATAGAATATCTTACAGACGAACTTCGAACTCTAATTACGAAATGAAATAAAAATAGAAAATTATTTACTGACAATAATTAAAAAAGACACAATTAAATGAGGCCCTGTCTCCTGGAAAAGCGTGAGCTGTGGCCCAGGATACAGTTCTCTCCCAATTGACATTGGAATCATTATGGTTTAGTAACTAAATTAATAACAATATAAATATAAGGGAAATTTTAATAGTTTTAGTACCTATCTATTTTTTAACCGACTTTCAAAAGGAGGAGGTTCTCAAGTCGGCAGTATTTTTTTATTTTTTTTATTGTCTGTATGTTACTCGATATCTCCGCCAATAGTAACCCGATTTTGATGATTCTTTCGCTGGTGTATAGAGTATTATCCCGGGGTGGTCTTCTCTTGAAATCACGACTTGCCGAAATTTATTTTTGTCGATGGTGGTATGTTATGGTAATTCCCGCGACTTCGTTCGGTTGCTGCTATTTTTACATAAACTTTAACCTTAGGGGTTGTGTGTCGGGAATTCCTTTCTGTGCACCCATACATTACGCTACCCTGCAAATTTTATACTCTTAGGCTTTTGGTTAGGCTCTGCGTTGATTTTCAAAGAGAATAAAACCACTACGTTTGATTGTCAATCAGTCAGTCAGTACCGTAAGAGTTATTATTGATGATAAATGGATACAATGTCATACTTACTTTTGCTTTTTAATTCGAAAGTGTAGGTGGCCAGTGTCATCCTCAGTAGGTAAGCAAAACAATCTTGTAAATATTCAGGAATTTGAAGTCGGTTTTTAGTTTTTGTAAAACATATATTATGTTATTACTTACTTACAAAAAACGCTTAAACCTTTTTGTAAAATTATGTTTACAATATTGCAAAGATAAATTGGTGCAAGCGTTTTTTGAAGGCATTAGAAAGAAATATTATTTTTAACCGACTTCAAAAAGGAGGAGGTTTTCAAGTCGGCTGTATTTTTATTATTATTATACAACTAAGGTGGCAAACAACCTGACAGCCCACCTGTAGGAAAGTGGATACCGTAGCCTATGAACTTTGCAATACCACGCGTTACCGGGCGTATACCATCATCATCACCATCAGCCGTAAGATCCACTACATAAACATCACATCAACGATAAGCCATGACTAGTGTAAGCACCCGCGACTTTGTTCGCGTGATGTTTTTCATACTAAATTCAACCGCCGCTGCACCCTTATAGGGGATCAACTTTAAGATTTACTTTCTTAATACAAGTACTTTCAAATTGCAAGGCTTTAGGACCAACGCTCCTAGGCTCTACGTTTTTTGTCAGTCATTATGGAGTATACTACTATTTAATATATATCTATATAAACCAAAGGTGCGTTTAAACTCGCAAACAAGTCTCAACTATCATTAATTAAATCGCGGAAAGAGAAAGAAGATCACATTACCGACGCGTGCGAAAGAGATAGATGTACTGACATAACCAGAGTTAGGCAACAGGCTAGATTACATCCCGGAACGGAATCACGTAATGTTTGATAAGCTGACTCACGGACAGACATTACGGTCAACTTTTAAAATGACAGAGGATTTGATAATTTTTTTGGACAACTTATTTTGTCCAAGGCGTTAAAAGACTATTTAAATGAGTGAGCGAAGTGAAGTCTCGAAATCAAGTTGGTCAAGTCTGTATTGATGTATTTATGTCTGTAAATAGCTTTAGAATGTTTAATCCGATCTTTAGAAAATTCAAAATCAAAGGGGGCAATTTGATTGACTTCGGGATTTTCTTTAATATTTTGGGGAGAGTTTTTAGAATTGGTGGGGCAAAGATGGTGAAACAAAGGGGTTTGTGTCTCTTCAGTCGCATTGCGTGTTTACTTTTAAATGTTGGAAGAAGGACATTTTTTAAGTCACAAACCAATTTTTTTTAATAAAGTTATAGGTAGTCACCATTTTATTAAGGTTAGTTATATGTTAGTTAAGTTTAATAATGTTGCTATGTTCATGCAAATCACTCATTTTCATGAGCCATTTTTATTTTATTTATTTGGGTAAACAAACAGTGACACAATAAAACATAGGCTGTAACTTAAATGGTAAATAAACAGATAACTGTGACACCAACACCGTCTACCACAAAGGATAGTTCAATTCTTAGATTAGGTATCTACATAGATTTTAGAATTTCAAGTAATAGCTTTTTAAATGTACTAGCTCGTGTTGCCGCTATATCTAGAGAGTTGAGTTATTGTTAAAGAGTTGAATTATTGTTAAAGGAATCAACAAGCCGGAATAAGGGTGTAATCAACAAGCCGGAATAAGGGAGCCTTGTTCTTTAAACACTTAACATAACAAAACATAGAATAATTCCCATTAGTTCTGCTTTATAAATATCTGTGTGTCGTAACAGGATACACGATAAGCTTTATGTAAGCTCGATCAGCCGTTACACAATGACCTGCCCTGCCCTGATGGCAATTCAACCTGTTTATGGAAATAGGACGCACGATCGCAACGTTCGAGGAAGATAACTTTCTTAAGCGAGCCTATAGGTAAACCACTTAAGGCGATAATAAGAGCCAGCTATGGTTTGAAATCTCTCCTCACGAAGTAACGTTAATTTTCGTAAATAATATTTGTTATTTGATGACATTTTATGTATCCATTTGTGAGTATAAAAAAAGGTTCTAGCTGTTTATGTCGTCATCATCATCAGCCTGATGAGGTCCACTGCTGAACAAAGGCCTCCCCCAAAGAGTGCCACGACGAACGGTTTTGAGCCTTCTCCATCCACCGACTTCCCGCAACCTTCACAATGTCGTCGGGTCATCGGGTGGAGGGCCTTCCAACACTGCGTCGTCCGGTTCGTGGTCGCCACTCGATTTTTTTTTATTTTATTCTATTTGCAACCAAAATCTTCAATCTGTAAGTTCAGTTTTTTATAGCAATCATTTTTGACGATAGAAAGGTTCTAAAGTGATCATGCACCGGAAGGTACAACGTAGGAAGCCATCCCCTCTCCACTAGATGGAAAGAGTTGGGGCAGTTGGTTATTCAAAACGGTCGCTCTCGAAGGCCTATGTGCCTACAGTTGAATTGAGAAGCCAACTCTGGTGACAAAGAAGAGTTTTAGCAACTATAATAGTCGGGACCGACTTCTTAACATGCCTTCCGAAGCTCGTAAGCTGTTATTGAACGGAAACCGCCGCTGTAAAGTGACCGACCTGAAAACAGCTAACCGTTTACTACAAGTTCTAGTTGTCTAACAACTGCTTCCTGATCAGGAAGCCTAATTTACATATGTCTATGAAGTAAAATACCTAAAACGTGAAATGACTACATCGCCGAAAACCTAAATTTCATAATGCTTAAAATATACATTTCTAAACTAGAAAATGTGTAAGTTGCCTCAACTTTAAAAGCCCAAAGGAGAAGTTTAACCAATAGGATTTTCGCCTAAATCATTTTATCTAAGAAGAATGAATGCCTAAATTGTCAAAGGACTTAAAATTAGTTTATTACACTTATTAAACTAAAGTGGCCAGTATCAAATAGGTAGCTTCATTCTGCTATGTAGGTGTAATGGATGTTAGTCTATTTGATTTTAAGGAGTTCCGCAATTAAAAGTTTTTGCTTAGACATACCTACTATATTTTAGGTGTTCTGAATCTTGGGCATTTTGCTTCTTAGATGGTATGTAAATAAGGCTTTCTGATCAGGAAGTCAGCAACTAACCAAAATCTGTCCTAACTTCTTGACATAATAGCTGACATAAGGCGCTTTAACCAATTCGGAGGGAACTCTGCATAGGTAAGTTAACTAAAGTAAGTAAACTAAAGTCACAGGTATTGAAGAAAGCTACTCCACTTTAGTAAGCTTAGTTTTCTACAGCAAGCCAGCTGCTAAGTCAGAATTTAGTCACAAGTCAGCTAAGAATTTGCTATGCGATTTTTTTGTTGTTGATTCTAAATATTTTTTGAAATTTACTAATATTTTCTGATACTCGCAACACAGGGAATATTCAATAAAAATTATATAATAAGGCATACAATAAGCTCAAAGTCGCGCAACGGGCTATGGAAAGAGCTATGCTCGGAGTTTCACTACGTGATAAATCCAAAATGAGGAAACCCGTAGAAGAACCAAGGTAGTAGAAACCAAGGACAGAGCACTCAGAATTAGCAAGTTGAAGTTGCAGTGGGCAGGCAAAGCTCGCAGAACTGTCCTCGAATGGCGACAACGAACCGGGTGACGCAGAGTTGAAAGGCGATGGACTGATGACATAGTTAAAGTTGCGGGGATGTCTGGATGGAAAAGGCTCAAGACCGTTTGTCATGGAACTCTTTGGGGGAGGCCTATGTCCAGCAGTGGACTACAGGCTGATTGATGATAGCATACAAAACAGTTACCAGTTTATTAATTGGCATTTACATGCAATTGAGCAGCTATTTTAAATTATCCCAAAGTACAAATTGTCCGACACAGTACATCAAACTCCCAAGTCTCGAAGGTCTTAATTAGTTGCACCTTAGTTTTACCTACTATGAACAAAAGATCCGCTTTGCGTTCAAGGCATGCTATATATCCTTGTTATGTCACTTAAAATTCGTTTCAAAATGATCCATACCTGTATTTGAAAATAAAAGGTTGTGCTCATAGAATAAGGCCGCTAGTTTAAGTTAGATGTATGCCTTGTGTATCAACTGTTGGCGAACCTAAATAAATAATACAAAAAAAAAACAATTTTGAGTTTGACATTTGGGGGTGTGCGATGCCGTGTGGCATCGCGGCATCGCACGCCCCCAAATGTCAAATTATATTCAATATTTAATGTCTAAGTACACGAAATGCGAAATTGTCACATATTATTTAATAGTTCTCCAGAGCTTTCATTACCTATGGCGTAATGTTAGACAATACATCTAATTACCGTGTCCCACGCAACAATCAATCTCAAGTAACAGCGTACTTATTCGTTAATTAGTGATGTACAGACGAATACGTCATCTGTACAGACGAATACGTCACTATTGTAATTAATATCGAACAGCTAGGGCTGTCGCAAAAATGTGTTTATTATGGAATTTCACACTGACAGAAGCATAAAGAACTCTGGTACAGAGCCTCAGGGACGAAAATTGCCGCACGCCTATATGCTCTTCTAGGCAAAGAACTCTATCTTTTCCAAGTTTCATCGAAATCGGTTGATCGTTACAGCGTGATTGAAACATCCAATAATCCTCACAAGCTTTTGCATTTATAATATTAGTTGGATTAGTAAGATATAATTACGATAGTAGGATAGGACAGGATAAAAAAATCATTAAAAATTGCGGTCCACTGTTCGGCCTATTCTTCAGCCAGTAATGTGGGGGAATAATCTAAAAGAAAGTTTTCTGATATTAGCCTAAATTTTAGTAGATCTAGATCTGTTGGCAACCCTAGCATAGATTACCGAAATCAGTGAACCTTAGTGCGCGACACCGAAACGCTGTTAATAGACATGGTGCATCATGCACCAAGCTGCACCCTACTGCAGTAATCTATAATCTGTATGCAGCCTTGAGGATCGAGCGAGCGAAGCGGGCGCAAGTCTCACAAACAACTTTGACGAATCAGCTCTTTAATTTTATGTTTATTTGGGCATAACATTCGAACCGTCAATCTGCATGGAATTTTATAGATCAACAGGAATTACTTCAAAATTTTCTGATAGGCATATGAGTTAAATCGGCCAGGGGGTTGCTAAGTTAAAAGGGTCCAAAAGGGGGTTTGAAAAAAAAAGTTGACATAGACAGACATTTATTCACAAACTTGGCACACAATACACATCACAACAGAAGCAAGACACAGAGAGCGAAACAGACAGAGAGGTAACACACAAAAACTTATTAAAAAGAACACGTGAAATGTTATTGTGCGCCACAGCAGCAAAAAGGTCTCGGACTCAGCATGAATGCCTTACCACTGCTGTATAATAAAGTTATACGACGCAACTTCCTATTAGAAGATTTAAAGTGTACATAAAGAATAATCTTATTAAGAAAGCGTACTATAAACTAAATGATTATTTAAATGATAAAACCGCATGGCCTGAAGTCGCTCTGCCCCTCGACAGCTAAAATGCCATTTTGCAGTGTCTTTACAGTTTTTGCTTGCATCATATTTTAAGTATTATTTAATTATATAAGCATTAGGTACATATTTCATCAAGTGTAGCGTGTGCTGCCCTTAGATCATTTGTTGAAGCTCACATTTGTCTTCATTTTTTTCACATTTTTATAAGCTCTTATTTATTAAGGATTATAATTAGATTACTTTTCTCTTGAGCCTCACCTAGTTCGATCGGCACCACACTGAAGCTTTAAATTCCATTTTGTGAAAAAGGATCATCGAAAAAAATGATAGGCACCAAGCCGTGTTTGTTGCCTGATTCTTCTAGGCTTGGTCGCGAGGAACAGGCATAGCTTCACCTAGTTTCTAAGACGTTTCAAAGTGATCCTAGTGATTTTATTGAAATAAATGCCTTTTGACTTTGAATTTGACTTTGACTATACAAATACACAAAGTGTTCTCCCCTGTCAAGTTTAATTCTTGTTTTCTAAGTTCTCCTCAAAATTCCCCTTACGACAATGAACATATTCTTTCTTAGTCGTTAAATATTTTTCACGCCACTCACACTGACATCAGACTAACATTATTTTCCGAAGTCCTATCGAATTTCTTTTTAAATTTCCCTTCAGAATTCCACTTGCGACGTTTAAAGATTAGCAGCTAAGAATATTAAACTTGCCTGAAAGTTATAAGTAAACAATTGTTAGCACCCCTCTACATTAAGGAAGTTTTGTGTAACTAGGTATAGTTAGGGGTTGGTTACGTTACGTCACAGCACTATAATCAGACAGGCGAACTTGTAGCAAACTTTCATTATTAATGTAGGTAAAATGGCTCATGGAGGCTTTACGGAATTTCCAGTTATACCATATGCCACTGATGTAGGGAAAATAATGCCATGAATGAAAAGTGCCTAGATTTTATTTATTTATATAATTTAAATTCTCATTATTTTTAGTTTCTATAATGATATCACTATGCAATCCAATATTCATTTATAGGTACTAGTGCCAAATGCCTAGATCTGAACTGAACAAAATCAGTTATAAGTTTGACATTTGGTGGAGGTATGCGATATAGCACAACGATATCGCAAGTTCCTAAAAGTCAAACTCAAAATTAACTATAATGAGAAGACGCAAGGATCATTTTAGATGACACATCGCTCGCCGTTTGAACGCGGCTTAAAACATGAAATGCACTTAGACTTCGAAGGAACGTTGAAATTAATAGACTGAAATAGAACGTCTCGCAACTGCGTCGTAGTCCATTTACCAAAACAGTTGGCATTTTACAATGTTCCTAGTTAAGCGTGACTGCAGCATGAATGTGTGTTTCGAAGTTCACACATCTGGCGTTAGAGGGAATATTAAATACCTGGGATTATTTCGTATATTAGTGTCTAAATTTTACAGCAATAAATTGTTTACTAAAATAAATTATCACCTACTGAAATACATTCAACTATTATCTACTACTAGCTTCTACTAGCCGCGCCCGCGGCTTCGCTTGCGCGGTAAATAGTTAAAAAATGTCGTATCACTGATTCTTTCTCGGTGGCCCTGAAGAGGGCCAATGACCGTCGATGAAACGTACTATAAACTAAATGATTATTTAAATGATAAAACCGCATGGCCTGAAGTCGCTCTGCCCCTCGACAGCTAAAATGCCATTTTGCAGTGTCTTTACAGTTTTTGCTTGCATCATATTTTAAGTATTATTTAATTATATAAGCATTAGGTACATATTTCATCAAGTGTAGCGTGTGCTGCCCTTAGATCATTTGTTGAAGCTCACATTTGTCTTCATTTTTTTCACATTTTTATAAGCTCTTATTTATTAAGGATTATAATTAGATTACTTTTCTCTTCAGCCTCACCTAGTTCGATCGGCACCACACTGAAGCTTTAAATTCCATTTTGTGAAAAAGGATCATCGATAAAAATGATAGGCACCAAGCCGTGTTTGTTGCCTGATTCTTCTAGGCTTGGTCGCGAGGAACAGGCATAGCTTCACCTAGTTTCTAAGACGTTTCTAAGTGATCCTAGTGATTTTATTGAAATAAATGCCTTTTGACTTTGACTTTGACTTTGACTTTGAAAGAATCAGTGTAACAAACAACACTACCATACTTACTGAATTGATATCAATTTATAAAATGTCTCGCCTTTTAGAGGCTCCTTTTATATGAATGTTGGGTATGGCAAAAAATAAAGAATCAAAGTAGGATAAATGCAATGGAAATGAGAGCTTTGCGGAGTATGTGTGTAATAACTTTGAAAGATAGAATGAGGAACAGTGTGATTGATAAGGGAGCGTGGTGGAGTGAAAGAAATTCCATGCAGATTTGGAACGTTTCAAAAGTTATGCTCACATACAAACATACAACGCCGATTCGTCCAAGTTGTTTGAGAGATAAATAAATATTCCGGGCATATCGCACACGGTCAACTGATCCCAAACTAGGCATAGCCTGTGCTATGGGTACCAGAGACTGATAGACATAATCGATATATATTTAACACCCAGACACAGAACAAACATCTGTGTTAGTCACAAATGATTGTCCAGTGCGGGAATTGAACACGCGACCTGTAGCGTAGAAGGCAGAGTTACTACCACCTGAGCTATGAGGCCAGTCAGATCTTCGCTCCATCGATTAAAATCCTGAGCTGGAATTGCAAGTCTTGCAATTTCAGCGCTTCCAGAATTTCATTAACGGCTACTGAAGATGTCCGCACAAAGATGGCGGGACAACAATATCCTTAATTTAATAAGTTCCCAGGAAGCAATAAGCTCTGCCAATGAGACGCGCCCTGCCGCTAACGAGTAAGGGCTTGGCCGTAGTGCTAGCGAGTTATGAAAGCTGGGGGCAGCAGATTTTAACGTAACCGAGTAGTGACTCGGTTACGTTAATAAATAAATGTATCTTCTTTCTTTCTTTCTAGTGAGAAAGAAAGAAATAAGATACATTTATTTTGGATACACTAAAGAATAGCAAAAACTTATAAGAGAAGACACTACAGGATACAAAAAGGTAAGAAACAAACAAAAGTAGGTAGGTACTCATAAATCCGTGACGAGGTTCATGCGTGAATCAAAAAAGGTTCCATCTCAGTTTAAATGCCGCACACGAAGTGTAGCGGCGCTGGTTTTCAGATGGCCAACCTCACGATCGTAGTGAACTAATTCGCGTTCTTCAGTAGGTAGGTAGATATGTAGTACTTGGTGTCAGGCGAAATAATTGAAAGAGTTAGAGAGCCAAGGAATAAAAAGAAGCACTCAATATTTTCAAATGAAAATATAGATTTTTGTTTTCGCTAATATTATTTCTTTTTGTTGATAGAATAAGCCCTTTCGGGATGGCACACATATTATGAATCACCTTATAAATGTATTATGTATGTACGAATGAATATGAGTTTAAGTTTTAATTTTAAAGACAGTAGGCACTTTGGTATATAGCTTGCTGTTTTAACTGAAATAAATAATTCTAATTCTAATTCTAATGAGAGATTGACTAAGGACACAAATGGATTGCCATTATAGTTCAGCGAACTATATGGCCAGCCCACTGCCACTAATGTTGGGATGTAAAGGTTCTCGAATGAACGTTCCGCAACCTCTAACAAAGGAACCAAATCTGCCGTTCTCAATACCTCAGCAAAATGCAAAACGTTGCAATGGGGTTGGGGTTGCATAAAGCTTACAACCCTACACGAGATTTTGCAATATTTTTCCTTTAATAATCTTTGAGATGCTGCCTTGATTGCTGATTCATTTTTCACCACTCACCGGTGACCAGTGAGTATCTCAGGAACAATATGGACTCGGGCTCTGCAAAGTCAGTGAGTCTCACATTTTGACCGTGAAATGTGAACAGATTACTAGTTTTTGTAGGCGCCCTCTGTGTGACACCATTGTATAAAACGGTAGGCGGTTCACTTTTCACGGTCGAAAAGTGATAAGTGAGTACTCACTGACTTTGAAGACTACTAGGGCCTCGTGCCTCATTGGGTTATCGAAATTCGACCCCAGGGTCAAGGTTGTTAAAGTCTGAAATAAATTAACTTCACGCGAAAAAAGTTGCGGCCATTCGCCATTCCCTCATCTATGTAATAAGTGGCTTTTTCAGTAAAATCGCTCTGTAAAAATCTTTCATGTTTTTACACATTTGCTAATGAAGATGTATGGGCAGTGGTTATATCTAAATGGACCCTCAAATGAGGTGCAAAATGCTTTTTGGAGTCTGTGAATTAGCCGTTAGCTTCAATTTAAAAACAAGTTTTCAGAGAAACACATTTTTTGCAGTTTTATTTTACGCGTAGATTAAAAACTATAAAATAAACTAGGCGTACGCTTAGAGACCAAATCGGTGACGTTTTAAAAAAAGGCCAGATCAAGAGTACCCCAAAACCGACGAGCATGTATGAGGAATGTGATATGAGTGAATTAAGCAAAAGAGGTATGTCAGGATCGTAGCAAATGGAAAGCCGTGGTCTCTGCATACCCCTCTGGAAAACAGGCGTGATTTTATATTTGTATGTGTATGTATTCAAAAAAATACAGTTGGCCTAGTGTCACCCCGTCTTTCGATCTGAAAGTCTTGGGTTTGAACCCGTTCGTGCACCACACACAAGTATTTCTGTTCGAAAAATTAAGTGTGCATTAACATGTGATTAGAACGGTGAAGGCAAACACCGTGAAGACACCAGTAGTATTCTTAAAGCGACGATGGGCTTGCAACCGATGACGTATGGAATACAAATAAATAAAATATTTATTGGAATTAAAATACTGCGAAATGTGGACATGCGCCAAATGTTCAGACGTACCTCTGACTACTCCCCTACGACATATTCAACGATCTGATCGCCTGAAGATCTGATAGGATGTTTACCATTCTTGACGATAAAAGTCAAAAGCCTATTTTACCAATAAAATTGAATTTTAAGTCTTTTTGCCTGCAAAAATGAGCTCTAAATCTACTCGTTGAACCTTGTTGCTTTGCTTTTTCACATGCCCACGGCTGCCATTGACCTTGGCAGCCGTGAGCATGTGAAAATGCACTCAAAGCCACCCCTGACCACCTGCCTGTGGTATCGACAGCTACCTACTTAGTAATAACAGTTGTTAGCTTGTAGTTTGTATCCGGTGGTCGTATAGACCGCGAGGAATCCATTACTTGTGTACTCTTAGCACCATTTACTTGAACCTGAGAGTTTTACGAAAGAAAGACCAAAAGAAAGAAAGAAAAGAAAGAAAAAAATAAAAGAGAAAAAAAGTAAAGTGTATTTGTCCCATAACGCGGTAAGTAGGTAGGTAGGTAGTAGGTACAAAGAAAACATACAACACAAAAAACATTGGTAGGTTAAGTGTGCGTTGGGTGGGGCAAATGGGTCCCATCTCAGCATAAAGCTGCACCAAACCTACGTACCGTACGGCGCTGCTTTTCAGACCGGGCGCCCAGGCGAAGCAACGGCAACGTCGTCAAACGATCATCGTACAAATAACTTAGTCATTAGATTGTACTATCAAGATTTATCTGCCAAGGGGTTGCTAAGAAATAGAGGACTAAAAGGGGGTTTTTTAAAAAAGTCATACAAATACATTAAATCGGATGTCAGATGAAAGAGCTTTGTTCTTAGCTTTGTCTGGCGGTCCGATGATCAAATGGGGAATTAAATAAGTTGTAGAGTTCCATCTCCCACTTCTCCGATTCCTAAGTGAACGGTGCTAGGGGTACTAGTTGGTGAAGTTAGGAGACTTGGGAATAGTGGAGCTGTATCTGTTTTCCTATTCACTAATGTTTTGTAACAAATTCGTAGGCGGCGAATAGACAATGTCTTCATCTATAAATTAATCAGACTTCTCCTCTTATTTAGTAGGATCATTTTTAATTAAATTTTAGCTGACACGTCGCACGCCGTTTGAATATGGCTTCACCACAGCACCTACCGTGTTAACATTCACTTCTGTATTTTCTCGGATCCAATTCGGACGCAGTGTGGAAACACGGATCGAATATTTGCTACATCATTAAACAACAGAGCTCACTACCCCAGAACCAGTTTGGTGAAAAGTTTTTCATCTAAAAACGTGCTGTAGCATTTTAATATGCATAAAAAGCCTACACTTATGTACGTAATTTATTTACCAACACTCTCCGCGAGTTGCTTAGTAAATAAACATATTAACCGTGAGTGGATACGCCGCTCTCAGCTTTTCTATGGCTTAAGCCATTGGCTGATGGCGTGTTGTAGTATTGTGCTAATATAGCCATAAATTAGTGGAAATTTTAGGCTCTCTCCATCAATAGTTTATGCCATAACCAGTACTTTATTAGGTATATATTTTAATCAAATCTGATATGACGACAGCAGACATCTTGTGGCGAGGCCGCGAGGCTGAAAAGCAGTGTAGCTGAGCCCTCGACCATTTAATTTGTCTACCTACATACCAATAACGTTGTTTTCTTTAATGTTATCATATACATATGTACCGGCCGTGGTGGCCCCGGCTAAAGAATAGGCCCCTCAATATCTACTTATCCGCGGATGTCGTAAGAGGCGACTAAGGGAAAAAAAGCTAGGGGATGAGCAGCAGCGTCCCTCATTTTAACAACGATAGCTCTAACTGCGCTCGCCAACCCGCATGCCCAGCGTGGTGAGTATGGCAAATCCCCCTCATATGATAGGAATTCGCTCTGTCTGTGGGGGAGGCCATGTTCAGCAGTGGACGTCGTACGGCTGAAATGATGATGATGACATATGTACCTACTTAACTATGTGCAGGAATTCTAGATGAGTGAATAAATAATATAACCTTGAACTTTTTTCACACAATAATAACAACCTCAAAAATAGTCGTCACTCAACCATATGAAAAATACCTAGCGTATTTTTGGCACAGACAGGTAGGTACAGTCGCCTGCACTCAAAAATGTAAATTTCATAATTTTCAAAATTATGTCACACTAAAGATGAAGATGAAAAATTAAAGAAATGATGTATGTAGGTCCATAATTTGAGTTATTATTGTGTACATCTATATATTTTTATCTGTGGTATCACTTTTAAACTTGTAATGTAGACAATTTAGTACAGGTGTACTGTATAAAAACAAAAACGCTCAGTCTGTAAAGGCAATAATTTTTATATCTGCTTCCGTTTTGTACCACAAGTAACCAGAAACTTGGAAAACGCTTCCTGAATGTTTAATATATTGAATTCAGTTTGGACTACAGCTATATCTCTAGCAGATGTTCCCCTTATACCTACTTAAAGGGGTGGCTACGATTGTACTCGTCTTTACTGTTTATTGCATTTTTAACCGACTTGCAAAAAGAGGTTGTCGCGTGTATGCTACTAATTTAACGAAAAATAGCCTTCAGCATTCTTCAGCCGTGGTGGCCCCGGCTGAAGAATAGGCCCCTCCATATCTTCCTATCCGCGGATGTCATAAGAGGCGAATAAGGGAAAAAAGCTAGGGGATAGGCAGCAGCGTCCGTCATTATACCAACGATAGCTGTAACTGCGCTCGCCAACCCGCATGCCCAGCGTGGTGAGTATGGGCAAATCCCCCCACATGATAAGGATTTCGCTCTGTCTGTGGGGGCCGGTCTGTCAGGCCATGCTCAGCAGTGGACGTCGAACAGCTGAAATGATGATGATGAGCCTTCAGCATATTATATTCTTAATTCTTCTATATATATACAAGGGGATTCAAAAAATGCAAACTATCCCGAAAGGGGAAACAAGAACAGAGCATATAAGCGAAATAATCAACATTTAATATTTTTTTCCCATTCTTTCTCTAATTAGCTGTTTATGGTATCTTTATCATCTTTATAACTAATTAATAAAGGCATTTGAATACATTCACTGCGTAATAGAATCAGTATAGTGAAAGGATTAAAGTGCACCGCTTAGAGGCTTCTTTCGTGCACGCAAGTAATAAATTCAAACCTATAAATAGGAGCATATTATTATAAATTTTGCTTGTTTGATGAAAAGTGAATATGATGTAACACCTCAGCCAATTTATTTTATATACAAAACTTTTTCATATTTAAATATTTACTTCGATATCCGAAAACCTTTTTTCGTCTGACGTCGCAAAAGTTCATTGGCACTCGCAACATCAGCAAAAAGATTATTTATTTACACATCGCTCATTCGTTACAGCGAATTCATTTCCGTACGAAAACACAGTACGGTATATTTTTCGCAGTATAGATATTATTCACAGACAGGCCTCCTTGATCAGTTGGTAGTAACTCTGCCTTCTGCGCTAGAAGACGTGGGTTCGATTCCCGCACTGGACAAACATTTTGTGTGATGAATACAGATGTTTGTTCTATGTCTGGGTGTTAAATATTTATCTATTATGTATACCAGTCTCTGGTACCCATACCACACACGGTACGTGTGTGATATGTCCGGGTCTATTCCGGAATATTTATTTATTATAAGAAGAATGAAAGAAAGACAATGATTTTATTATTAACGACACATAAGGATAGAACAAAGTGACACATAGACAATTAAGCCGGGCACTCACCCGCTACGCCACTAAGGTGGGCGATATTGTTGTGCTTATTCGTAAATTCGTATTTAACGTAATAATAGATACATGCCCCTAGTTTTTAATGGCTCTAGGCCTTAGGCTCTAGGTCACCTGTCCATATATTAACCATACTGAACGTTATTTAAGTCTTTAACCAAGTATATTATTCATATTCTCTTCGCTGTTTCATTCTTCTTGTCGTGCCACTGATTATTTCTTGGTCATCCTGTATTAGATCTGTGACCAGGTTGAGATATGGTGGCCCTGAAAAGGACCTATGACCGTGGATGAATGAATCAGTGTAGTGAAAGGATTAAAGTGCGCCTCTTATAGGCTTCTTTCTTTCTTTCATTTCATTAATGGCTTGTCCAAACTGTGTAAGTCAAAAATCAAGAGTGAATTCATGAGTGAATCATTAATGGACGTTTCTGCCCTCACTGTATGTAAAACTACTATTCTGTGCTGAAATTGTGGACTGATTGAACGTTTGCCCATTACCAGTGGACGGTTTAACCCTATTTTACCAATTACCGATCAGCTGAAGCGCGGTTTCTTTTTCGATGGCCGACGCTATTTGTATTTAACTATTTTAGTTAAAAGTGTATTCATTGCTGAAAATTGTAAGAATATTTTAGTAACAAATAAATTCAGATATAAACTGAGTACGTCAGGTGCAATTAAAAAAAAACCTAGGTAATATAAATACAACCTAAAACCAAAAAAAGTTTGTAACAATTATTCTAACGGGACTGATGACTGATCCGAAACTTTGTACAAATATTACAAATAATGAAATACGTGTTTCAGGGTTTTTCAAAACTACTAATGTAACTTGGCCGTGGTGGCCCCGGCTAAAGAATAGGCCCCTCCATATCTACCTATCCGCGGATGTTGTAAGAGGCGACTAAGGGAAAAAAGCTAGGGGATGGGCAGCAGCGTCCCTCATTTTAACAACGATAGCTCTAACTGCACTCGCCAACCCGCATGCCCAGCGTGGTGAGTATGGGCAAATCCCCCCATATGATAGGAATTCGCTCTGTCTGTGGGGGTGGGGGCATGTTCAGCAGTGGATGTCGAACGGCTGATATGATGATGATGATGACTAATGTAATAGGGTTTCAAAGATTGACTTTTACCATGGAGCAAATATACGCGGACGAAGTCGCGGGCGTCTGCAGTGTATTAACAATAAATATCCTTTTCCAGGTAATAACAAACAGCCCAGCAAGTTATTATTCCGTTCGAAATTGCAAAATAATCACTGACAACAGGCGATCATTAAAAACTTCCACGTGAATTATTCTGATAACGTTTATTGAAATCTGCGTGAATCCAGCCTATTGTCAGAACAAGCTTTTGGGCGCAGAGTTGTAAAAATAATTTCGAGATTGAAAAAGACTGCTGCCATGAAGCTGGGCATCCTTGCGAAGGTTCGGCGGTACTTCTCACCGGGACAGCTTCTTAATCTCTACAAATCACAGGTCCGATCTTGCATGGAGTACTGCTGCCATCTATGGGATGGCTCGGCTAAATACCAGCTTGAAGCCCTCGATTCAATTGAGCGACGCACTGTTAGGCTCATAGGAGATGACTCGCTTGTGGAGTCCAATCTACAAAGCCTTGAACACAGACGGCGTGTGGCCAGACTGTCAGTGTTCTACAAGTACCACTTTGGTGACTGTGCGCAGGATTTGCATGACCTCATCCCTCCCTCCCCCTTCTACTACCGGACAAGCAGACGCACAGGTAATTACCACCCTTACCTGGTCGACATGCCACAGTGTCGAACCAAACGTTTCTGCTCCAACTTTATTATAAGCACTGGCAAAGAGTGGAACGATCTGCCAGCGTCTGTTTTCCCGGATGAGTACAATCTAGGAGTCTTCAAATCTAGAGTGAATAAGTTCCTTCTGGTAAAGCGTGCTCCATCTTAGGCCACATCTCACTTGCAAAAGTGAGCTGGTGGTCAAAAGCCTAACCATATCCAATAAAAAAAAAAAAAAAAAAAAAGACTTTCGATCTGTGGATACGTATTGGGACCACCCATAGATTTCTCCGTTCGTGTATATGTTTCAAACTGTGAAAGAAAATATCATGAAGACTTCAGCAATGGGCTTGCCATCACCACGAATCGAATGCCGACGACAAACCGCACTACGCAGTGTTGGAAGATATTAGTTAGAACAACATAAAAGTGCGATGAAAAGTTTATCTTAATTGTGCTCCCAGAATTAGCAGGTTGAAGTGGCAGTGGGCCGAACATATAGCTCGCAGAACCGACAACCGTTGGGGAACAAAGGTTCTCGACCACGAATCGGATGACGCAGTGTTGGAAGGACCGACGAAATTGTGAAGGTTGCGAAGGAAGGATGGAGAAGGCTTAAGTCCGTTCGGCATGGCACTCTTTGGGGGAGGCCTATGTTCAGCAGTGGACTTCATCGAGCTGATGATGATCTTATTTGTGCCTCAACGATCATCGAAGCACCAACTTTTACCAGACATCGCCAGAACTCAGTTCAGGGTGAACCACTAGTTGTTATATCTGTGTCCGGGTGTTAGATATTTATCTATTATGTATATCAGTCTCTGGTAGTACAGGCTATGCCTAGTTTGGGATCAGTTGACCGTGTGTTATATGTCTTGAATATTTATTATTATTATTATTATTATTAATATTTTGTTAATGCTGCAACTGTGGGCAAATTCATTTTACTTTTTCTTAACATCACATAAACTTTTACTTCATAATCATAAGTTACAACTGCGGTTGCCATAAATGGCCATCTTGCCTTCTTTATTAAACACTAAACTATTCTTTATGTCTTTCATAATACAAGCGAAATTCCCTTGACAGATTAATATAGGATGTTTGTTTAATAGAGGTTCTTTTGGGCCTCGTAAAACTATGTTTGGGGTTTTTAAGGGTCATTGGCCAGCATGTAAAGTTTGATGGATAGGCCTCATAAAATTGATCTAACCGAGTTATGGTTATTTAATACGTAGATAAAGTCACAGGAAATGAATAAAGGTGGTTTCAAACCGCTCTTCGTGGTACTCTCGGGTTCGATTCCCGCTGTGGGACAAATGTTTGTATATCAACTACCTGTTACCAACCATTTGAAAGCATTCAATTTATTGAATGTGGACTGCTTTGAAAAAGTTCCAAAAATATTTTTTTTTTTTAATTTTAAGTTGGTTGTAAGGTATGTTATTTTTTTGCGTTAAGTAATGGATAATAGTGGACTGACTACATAATTATTAACATGAACTTACTTGAATTTACTTACTCGAGTGTGTGTTATCTCTATTTACGGAGGAGTTTCTCTTTTTCGGAGGAGGTAGGGCACAGCGAGATTTTCTCGCTCTCAATTGGAGCAGCCCGCCTGGGGAGGTACCTCCGCCTTACAGAAGATCGCAACCAAATAACATTATTTGTTTCAAATAGTGTTGTGTTCCTGCGGTGAGTACGGTTGCCAGAGCTCTTTAGGGGAGGGGTTCGGCAGGCAACGCATTAGCAATGCTCCAGGTGTTGCTAATGTCAATAGGCGACGGTAACCACTTACCATCAGGAGGGCCGTAAGCATGTTTGCCTCCGTATAACATAAAAAAAAACTATCATTTTCTATCATGTAATTACTTACAAAAAACGTAAAAAACTTATTCTGTCTAATTGACATTATGTGCCTATTGAGAAATAAATTAAATTGAATTGAAATAAACGTTGCTTTATTTTTTCGCTAGTATTTTTTCGTATTCTTAATACGGAATACGTAGTAAGGATACTTACAAAAAGAACTTAACGTTCCTCAAAACTGAAATAGTAAAAGCTTAGTAAAATAAACCGGATCTGAGCGGAGTGCACTCAACGGAAGTCCTATCCGGTGGTCACCCACCGGATAGTGCATGTTTGCCGAGCATCTAGTACTTACTGGCTTGAAAAAAATAAAGTTGTGTTTTGTTCATATAATTTGCTCTCTATACATTATCATCATCATTTCAACCGTACAACGTCCACTGCTGAACATGGCCTCCCCCACAGACAGAGCAGATTCCTTAACATGTGGGGGGATTTGCCCATACTCACCACACTGGGCATGCGGGTTGGCGAGCGCAGTTAGAGCTATCGTTGTTAAAATGAGGGACGCTGCTGCCCATCCCCTTTTTTCTCTTAGTCACCTCTTACAACATCCGCGGACAGAAAGATATGGAGGGGCTTATTCTTCAGCCAGAGCCACCACTCTCTATACATATAGACTTGTAACACATACTAACTTACTATAAGGTGCCCATATTGTCGAAAAGTTATTTTGGCTGAAATATTTTAAATGAATCAAACGTCCCACTAATATTATAAATGCCAAAGTTTTTAAGGATATTTGTGGTTGAAACTTGGAATTGATAGAGTTCTTTACCCAGAAAAGCATATAGGCTACTTTTTATCTAGGTAACGCGCGAAGTCGCGGGCGCAAGCTAGTTTATTATAAATGCGTAGTAACTCTGTTTCTCTGCCTCTCAGTCTCTCTATATCTGTCTCTCTCTCTCTCTGTTTCTCTGTATCTGTCTCTCTATATCTCTGTATCTGCCTCTCTGTATCTCTGTATGTGTCTCTCTATATCTCTGTATCTACCTCTCTGTCTCTCTGTCTTTCTGTATCTCTGTATCTATCTCTCCGTCACTTTGTCTGCTTTTCTTTATTTGATTATTATTTTTTATTGAAACCGAACAAAGAACTCTGAAATATCATAAATAATATTGAGTTATGGATGCACGATGCTCTATGTAAGCCAGTTCACACGGTAAGACCAGTGGAACCCGATATTAAAAGCCATATGGCAGTGGAATTTCGCATCGGTGATTCGGAACGGGTAATTACATATGGTACCTACGTACTGCGGTTACTTGCTTCGTAACTTGTCTAGAATAAGAATAGCAGAAATTACACAATGTCAGGTGATATGCTTGGCAACACAACAATTAAGGTCTTAAATTGGATGAGAATGATACAAATAATTCGATAAAAACTTTAAAACTGACTAGAATGTACGAGATATTTTTCTAGCATACATGTCCTGGCAAACTAGCTTCTTTTTACAAAAAAAATCCATCATAAAATGCTACGTCTCATGGAGACGAATTTAAGGGTCTACTATCAACAAATTCCGAATTACATAACATACATACATACATACATAAAATCACGCCTATTTCCCAGAGGGGTAGGCAGAGACCACGGCTTTCCACTTGCTACGATCCCGCTTTCTCTTTTGCTTCATTCACTCTCATCACATTCCTCATACATGCTCGTCGGCTTAGGGTACTCTTCACCTGGCCTTCGTCCAAAACGTCACCGATTTGGTCGCTAAACGTACGCCTAGATCTTCCCCTTCCAACGGTTCCATTCACACTCTCCTTATACACCTGTCTCGTCAATCTTCTTTCGTTCATCCTCTCTACATGACCAAACCATCTCAGCATACCTTTTTCAATCCTCATCACTACATCTTCTTTCACTCCACAACGCTCTCTTATCATGCTGTTCCTCACTCTATCATTCAAAGTTAATTATTATATATTATTTCAAAAAGATATCAGGACGTCTGATCGAAGCGACGCGTGACCCGAGAGCTGGCTCTTATTTGGCCCAGCGCATTAGCATTGCCATCCAGCGTGGCAATTCCGCCAGCGTCTTGGGGACGCTTCCGACTGGTAGTCATCTGGATCAGTTTAGCTATCTATAGATCGTTTGTAACGGTCTTTAGATGGCTCAACTGTTTCTTGTGTATTTGGTAAATATTAACTTGTATTAGTTTTAAGTTTCTTTGTGTAAATAAAGTAAGAAATATATATTATTATTATATTTTTAAGTTACATAGCATTTTTGATAAATAAAAAAATCCTTCAGCTGAAAGGAGTGAATACTGACATGATGGCTGATAGAGGTGAGTAGAAGATAGGAACATGTTGTGCCGACCCCACAACATGGAGTGAGATAAGGGCAGAGAGATGAAGATGAATGGAAGCCCTTATTTGGCTCATTCATATCTAACACTCTTCTTATTACATGAAATTCTACCCTCCTCATGACAAGCCTGGTATATAACACGCTAACCTATTACTCGTCACTGGCGCCACCTCAAAACTAGTATTAAAGTATACGTATTGAACATCTTTATTCTAAGTTATTTTAGCAACGTTCCCTGTTGATGTTTTTTAGCCGCCCTCACGGTTAACATGTTTGATTATCCTACTGTTGTTATCATCATTCGTTTTCCTATCGTCGAAATCATCAAGCAGCCAAAACATCAGACCATAATGTCACCGCATTATCACGTAAATCAAGCCACTCGTAACGACAAACAGGACACCGACACCACACTAGTCGATTCGGCTAACTTACCTGCACAAATGTTTGAGGAAGTCTCTATACTGTGAATTCTTTGAACTTTTGTACCAGACAAAAAGCTTCTGCGTCGTGCGTGAGCATCAGAAATTACGATTCCACAACACTTATCTAGTCTTCCCTTGTGTAGAGGCCGTTCCTACACTTCGACATCCGGTTCGAGGTCGCCATCCGATAACTTCATTCCTCAGTGGTTATTGCTTCTGGGAGCTACAAGGCTTGCCCACTGCCGCTTGAACTTGCTAATTCTGAGTGCTATATCGGTGACCTTAGATTGTCTACGGATTTCGTCGTTTCAAATTTAATCACTTTTACGATTTTGACGCATTAGAAACTATTCGGTAAGTAGTTCAGCCGAATCGTATGATGTCAAATGAGGGGGCTGGTTTGTCGCTCCACCGAGCCAATGATCACAATTTTATGTTCATCGTTACGTCGTTTATTTCTGGCATTGCAAATGCTGTATGGTTTTGGTTGAATTTTCGTTTATCACTGACGTTAGGAGGCTTAAAATGGGTATGTTCTCTTCTACATTACCAAAGGTTCAAGAATTTCGCTATCAAGATTGCTACTTATAGGAACTGAATGAGTTTGATTTGCTGATTTTTTCTGTATATTTCATGAATATAACTCGATTTTCCTAACGTCGTGATGCAAAGGTTATTGTCTATAGAAGTGGCTTATTTTGGTCTACTATACATATCCCAGAACACCCTGTATTCGTGTCATTGGGTTAATCCTGGTCATCTGAATATTGGGATGGTTACGGGAATAAAATTGAACACATTGTTCTGTGTAAAGAACATTAGGTCTCAACGACGAGTGCCTTTTAAAATGCCAGGGCTCGGGGGATACATATTCCAGAACATCCTGTATTCGTGTCACTGGGTTCTTCCTAGTCTCCCTCCTATTAGGCAGGTTACTGGGATAAGGTGTGTGTGTGGCGTAATGAGAGTCGGTTGTAGGATCTCTTAAATGGACTATTTGGGTATTTATTTATTTAATAGACTTGTGTTCTATCTGCCATATCACCTCTAACCCGGAAATCATCTAAACTACTTTTTTGTGCAAAAGCCTTGGTCATTGACCTTTCTATTCTACATTAATTACGCCATTATTCCAAGAGCAATGACTTTTGTGCCGAAAAGAATGGACAACCTTGATGGGGTCACATACCTATTTCTCAAGGCGTTTTTCCTATAAAAACTCCATGGTTTAAAACGTGCCTTATTGTAACGACATTCGGACTGTTTCTCTGTGACTATTAAAAATGGTATGGCTAATTTTGCTGTGGAAAATTATGGCTTTTCTTGGGGTTATTGTCTGCTTAATTTTGCGTATTGCAATGCTGAATAAACGCTTAATAACTCCAATGGTTCAATAAACTTGTTTAACAGCTGTGTACATTATTATGGCTGAATAAATGAGACATCTACTTAAAATAAGGTAGGCAGCCAAAGCACGTAAGTTGGCATTTAGGCTCGCATTCTTAGTCTTCATTTAGGGTTTTAGAGGGATAAATAAAAAAAAACAATCAAATTCGCCCTTATCGCGTGCAAGTAACCAAATGTTGTAGAAACGTAGGAGGATTTTTTGTTCTTGTTAGAAAAAAATATATATATTTGTGTATCTATGAAAGAAATTCCGATCAAAATAAATGATAATCGTCTATCGTCATCAAATTAAATTGTCATCATCAGTAGATCTTAAATAATAAACCATCATCTTAATAAACCAGCAAAATGGAGGCATATACAGCTAAAATATTTGGACGTGCCTCTACCTCCCCTAAAGACATATTCAAGGATCTGATCGCCTGGAGATCAGAGCGGTTGTCTAGTATGCTTGGGAATAAAAGTCGTGAGCCTTTTCATTATAATATTTTTACGACTTAATAATTAGTAGGTACTGTGGCCCCATTACTTTAAATATTATGAAATGTATGCCATCTTAGGGCAGACTGTATGTGATGATCCAAGATGATCAGGGCTGGCCTTTGGCTGCTATAAATCAAAAGAAAGAGTGGCGAGTGTCAGCCCTCCGTGAGATAAGGCCCTGAGGTAGCTTCTGTAACTTATTTTTCTGTTACACTGATAGCAGTACTACATTTAAAGACAGGTTTTTCAACAACGTATTCCTCTTATTCCTCAAAAAATCGCTCTTACTGCGCTCGCCAACCCGCGTGCCTAGTATCATGAGTATGGACAAATCCCCCCACATAATAGGTATTTTCTCTGGAAATCGGTGGGGCCATATTCAGCAGCGGACGTTTTACGGCTGAAATGATGATGATAATGATTCCTCCAATGAATATAATATTATCTATGGGGAGGCTTATGTTCAGCAGTGGACGTCCTACGGCTGAAATGATGAAACATCTTTTCTTTTTGCTGAATAAATTATTGCTCCTCCTCTATTCTAAACCAAATTTGTTGAATTTTTTTTGTGATTTTTTACGGAGTACTATCAGTCTTTGATCGTGTGAAATATTTTTTTTGCCTTTGTCGCTTTAACTGCCACCCCACCCGTGTCTTCCCAGCCTTATAATAGTTTTCCCAACCCCATTGTTGAACGCGGGGTGGATAGCCTCTGCCTACCCCTTGAAAGGAAGATTCGTTATATTTGTGACAGCTGCTCATTGTTTCATGACAGATGTAATTAAGGTGGAGTTTTTGCTGTTTTGTTTTGTGATGGATCGTTCGGTGGATCGCGTTTTGTTGGTTTATTTACCCGCTGTGTTCTGTTGTAGGTATAATCTGGGTGAATCGGTGTTTGTGTATTTGTATAATAGTATTCTTTAATTCTTTATTGTACACAGAAGACATACAGAAATAAAACATAATAATACAGGCATGTACTAAGGCGAGCATAACCCTACAAAGAGTTTACTTCCAGCAAACCTTTGAGGCTATAGAGAGCTGATAAAAGTATTGGGTACATGTGCACAACAAGAAAAAGAGAAATATGAAAATAAAATTTAATTTATTATTCAATTTAAACTAATAATTAATCAAATAATTGGGTGTTGAATATTTATCTATTATATATATCATTCTCTGGTACCCATAGTACAGGCTATGCCTAGTTTGGGGTCAGTTGCTCGTTTGAATATGTCCGGAATAAATATATTTTTTTTTTAATTATTTTTTCTTGATTTTAAGGAGAAAGCAACAATTCTTCCCATGATTTTCAGCACCAGCGTCAATCGATCTATGGCGTAGTTGGTATCCCATTGCCGATTCAAGGCCAACATGTAGGTTCGAATCGCGTACGAAAATTTTGGGTATCATTTATACGAGTATGATGGTATCATCCTCATCCAGAGTACCCTAAACCGACGAGCATGTATGAGTAATCTGATGAGAGAGAATGAAGTGGAAAGCCGTGGTCTCTGCCTACCCCTCAGGGAAACAGGCGAAATTTTATGTATCTGTGTATCCGCACCATTTAACAATTAAATTCGTTAGTTGGTCACTGATCCTTTGTTGGTTGTTATACGTTTATGGCATGGTTGAAGCTAATTATTATTAGGGCTGTTATTTTTCGCAAATCCGTAAACAGTATAACAAAATATTCACGCTGAAATTAATTCATAATATCGTTTATCTTAATGCACGCTCTATTCGTTAATATCGGAAAGCGATTTACGGAACATTATCGGGACGATAACAAAGTTACGTCGTGTTTACGTCGGCAGGACTGATGTCTATCAACATTATAACTGGAGGTTACCTCAACCAGCAGATTAAGATGACAACTCATCATCATTCCAGCTGTTGGAAGTCCACTGCTGAATATGGCCTCCACCATAGATTTCCAGAGCGAATTTCTATCTTGTGGGAGGAATCTGCCCATCCTCACCATGCTGGGCATGCGGGTTGGCGAGCGCATTTACAGCTATCGTTGTTATAAAAGGGGACTTGCTGCCCATCCCCTAGCTTTTTTCATTAGTCACCTCTTACAACATCCATGGGTAGGTATGTATGGAGGGGCCTATTCTTCAGCCAGGGCCACCACGGCCCATATTACCACAAGGCCTGTTTGATTGAAATTTGACTTCTACGGGCTCAGTGGGTCTACCACATGGAGCAATCTTTGTGGTACATTGTAACCACTGAACCCTTTTCTGTTTTCATGATTGGTTATCCTAAATCACACATAAATTGACATCATTAAATTCATCCTAGAGTGTGCACTATTTATTTATTTAATGCTTTATTGCACACACATAATACAGTTGCACAAAAGGAGGGCTTAATGATAAAAGCATTTTCTAACAGCCAACCTCAAAGGTAACACGAAAAAAGGTCAACGTGCTAGCTGAAAGTAGGGAACAAATATTGGAGAGCTGACAGTGAATAAAAATAACTCCTATGATGTAACTAACCATGTCAAAAGCTGCTAAAAGTTTAGTTCAGTTTTTTAACCTCGATAATCAATTGCTCGTGTTGACTCACCTCCTGCAAGATCTCGAGAAACGAAGCTGATTGCTCGTGTTGACTCACCTCCTGCAATATCTCGAGAAACGAAGCTGATGAAGACTCAGAATTTGGCAAAGACAAAAAGTCACCAAACGGTAAAGGACCCTCATATTTACATACAAATGTGTAATAAACTTATTCCGATCCCTTCTCGTCTACCTTTAGCATCAGTTACTGCTGTAATCAAGCCGCTAGTGAGTGTGTCTGAATGACATATGAACGCGTCATACTCACCATCTTTTTTGCACGCCCAGGATGACTGGTAGAAAATGCTTTAGCATTAAGTCCTCCTTACACTAAGTTTAAGTGTGAAAGTATAAATAAATAAATAAATAAACGCGTACTATGGCAACTGACACCTGTCCAATATAAAAGCAAGCCCTTAATACACCTATTCTAGATGATTTATACAGCTTCAGATGGAACTTACTTATTTTTATCCAATGGGTACGCAGAAAATATTGGCAATAATATTGAGAGTTGCTTGTAATTTAAGAAATAATAATGTGTGATTTGTGGATGAGTGTTTACGTCTGCTTGCGATATAAATTTCACGGTTCCGACTGAAATCTACTTCATCAACGTTATCATCATCAGCAGTTTGATAAAGTCCACTACAATGTCATCGGTCCATCGAGGGGCCTTCCAACACTGCGTTGTCCGGTTCGTGGTTCGCCATTCGAGAACCTTTATCTATAGTGAGTCAGTGGTCTGGCCACTGCCTCTTCAACTTGCTAATTCTGAAAGCGATGTCGATGACCTTGGTTGTTCTACGGATATACTTGACAAGATATATTTGGCATTCACAGCGGCTTTTTCAAACGTCAAAAACTCATGCTAAGGACCCCAAATCCAAGGGTACGTCCTGTGGTATTGCAAGCACGTACGGCTGGGAACGAGGAGAGGTGCTCTGACAATTGCGTGCGTCGTCGTCCCCCTGTGAGGGATGGAGAGATTTCAATTTCGGGAAGCAAAGGTCTTAGTTCCTGTCTACAACAGTTGTAGAGTATTTGGTCCCTTTCAAGCTAATTCGAAACTGCGTACAATAACAAAATGCGGCAACCCGTCCCCTTACCCGCACTATACAAAATTCCCTTTTCGTTTAGTTTTTAAACGTGAGGGTTAAACTCCCAAATTACATTGTTGACTGTACTTTATTTTATTGTCTACCTTTAGCATCAGTTACTGCTGTAATCAAGCCGCTAGTGAGTGTGTCTGAATGACATATGAACGCGTCATACTCACCATCTTTTTTGCACGCCCAGGATGACTGGTAGAAAATGCTTTAGCATTAAGTCCTCCTTACACTAAGTTTAAGTGTGAAAGTATAAATAAATAAATAAATAAACGCGTACTATGGCAACTGACACCTGTCCAATATAAAAGCAAGCCCTTAATACACCTATTCTAGATGATTTATACAGCTTCAGATGGAACTTACTTATTTTTATCCAATGGGTACGCAGAAAATATTGGCAATAATATTGAGAGTTGCTTGTAATTTAAGAAATAATAATGTGTGATTTGTGGATGAGTGTTTACGTCTGCTTGCGATATAAATTTCACGGTTCCGACTGAAATCTACTTCATCAACGTTATCATCATCAGCAGTTTGATAAAGTCCACTACAATGTCATCGGTCCATCGAGGGGCCTTCCAACACTGCGTTGTCCGGTTCGTGGTTCGCCATTCGAGAACCTTTATCTATAGTGAGTCAGTGGTCTGGCCACTGCCTCTTCAACTTGCTAATTCTGAAAGCGATGTCGATGACCTTGGTTGTTCTACGGATATACTTGACAAGATATATTTGGCATTCACAGCGGCTTTTTCAAACGTCAAAAACTCATGCTAAGGACCCCAAATCCAAGGGTACGTCCTGTGGTATTGCAAGCACGTACGGCTGGGAACGAGGAGAGGTGCTCTGACAATTGCGTGCGTCGTCGTCCCCCTGTGAGGGATGGAGAGATTTCAATTTCGGGAAGCAAAGGTCTTAGTTCCTGTCTACAACAGTTGTAGAGTATTTGGTCCCTTTCAAGCTAATTCGAAACTGCGTACAATAACAAAATGCGGCAACCCGTCCCCTTACCCGCACTAAACAAAATTCCCTTTTCGTTTAGTTTTTAAACGTGAGGGTTAAACTCCCAAATTACATTGTTGACTGTACTTTATTTTATTGTAGGTATCGCTTTGTTTGTCATTGAATTGTTTGAACTTGAACTGTTCTGGTGGGAATCTTGGCCACCAAAAACAGGCGTAAATGTACCTACTAGATACAAGACGTTTCAAAATTATCCTTGCGATTAAAATTAATGAATAATTTAATTTTAAGTTCTACATAGTCATGAAAGAGTTGCTACACCCGATTGACAATTTCATTTACGCTTGAGCCATACCGTTTCGGTCTTGTCGTACGCTTCTGTAGCAACTGACGCAACCCAGGCCACGGAGGTAACCTTTACTTTAATGAACAATGTTTTTCTTTGATATTATTAAATTAATGACTAGCGGTTCTCATAAAAACGACTGAAACATGACGGTCGCCGCTTGCTAAGAAACCAAAGCTTTACATGGTCTTGGAGCTGAATTTTCATAACAAATAGAAGTCGGCTCGAAATTAATTATTGAGAACTAGTCTGCCCGTGACTTCAATAGCGCTTTTGTTCCTAGCTTACAAAGACTAATTATATTTCGTTGGAATTCTTAAACCTAAAATAGTCACTATCCATCCATCCACCTAGTCCATTAGCACCCCCTGCTAGGTGAAGATCTCCTCCCTAGTACACATTCACTCTGGCCCTGTGCTATCCTCATCCACTATCTTCTGACAAACGGCTTATTATTAATACTCCTCCGTCATCCCTTCATTACTGAAGATCATGACCCTTTTGTTGCAATTGGTTAACTGTTTGTCTCCATTGGTTTCTGTAAGTTCCCTTTAGAGAGCTTTTTGCCCGCGTTTACTGGTCCACCCATCGTTTAGGGTTAGGCCCTCGTGGCTCTTTTACCTATACCTATTAATATAGATTCTTTGAGGCTTGGTCCAAGACCTAGACTAAGCCAAGAGTCAGGCTACAAACACGGCAAGCCTGTTTCTTTATTGTTTGCGATTACAAAACGTCATTTTAACCTAGGTACTTCAAAAATTAAGAGGTTCTCAATTCGTCTGTTTTTTTTTTAATGTTTTTCGTACCGTATTAAGCATTACATTCAAATTAACTAAGAAGTTATATCAGTAAACAAGTCTCGCAGTATCAAGTAACATGCAATAAGAGACATGATCCCCACCATCACACGACTAATACGAAACTTAATTAGAGAGTTTGTCTGTCTGTAATGCCCGGGGTCAGAACTCAGAACGTGACCGTAATGGTCTAATGGAATTATTATTAAATGAAAAGAATTGCGAATAAGGGTAGATACTCACTGAAACCTTGCACTGCAATGGTTATTTTACCATTTACCCTAAGGTCAAGGAAAGGACCAGTGCCACAAGACAAACGAGCGGTTATGAAAAAGCGCTTAGTGCCTAAACGAACTGCTGCTTTTTTGTCTGAAGTCGTATTCAAACAGCGTGCGATTTGTCGTCTGAAATTTGTTTCAGTGACTCTTACACCTACTTATTCAAGTCAATTATTAATTTGACATTTGAGGGCGTGTCATTTTGATCAATGATATCCCTAAAAGTCGAACTTAAAGAGACTTTATTTAGTAGACGTAAAGATCATTTTGAAATAAATTTTAATTGATATATCGCCGTTGTTTAAGGTTACAAACACCTATATAAGTAACATTACACTCATCACTCAATTACAAGCACAATTTAAGCTCGAAACAATCTGTCTAAGCTATTAACAAAGAATCTAAAGCTCGCGACACACTTACGACTTCCCAAATTGATAGACACGATTAAATTAACGCTCGTGTACTTACCCCTTAATTACGAACAGCTAAGACGAATTTCATTACTTTAGAGGATAAGTCAGGTACACAACACAGATAGGAGGGGTAGATTCGATTGGCTTAGCAACAAAATTAATTAGTTAATCATCATTATCATCAGCTTGATATGGTTCACTCCTGAGCATAGGCCTCCCCCAAAGAGTGCCATGACAAACGGTCTTGAGCCTTCTCCATCCTCCGACTTCCCGCAACCTTTACAATGTCGTCGGTCCATAACCATCGCAAAATGTGTGAACGAGCCATATTTTGGACGTGCTCTGACTACCTGTCTTAGACATCTTCAAGGCTCTGATCGCCTGGAGATCCGAGAGGATGTCTACCATGATTGGGGATAAGTCGTGTGCCTATATATTTTTTTATAATGATGATGTAGTTTTAGGAAAGTGCATGTCCACCCATCCCTATGGCACCATTCTTAAATATTTTCCTCTCAGTGCAAGAAAAGCACAAATCCCTAACCCACAGTAAAACCGTAGAATGAAGGAAGTAATATTATTTGAACACAGCAGCTGTTATATTTTCGTGAGAACAAGGAAATTCTGAAACTACAATGAAAAGTTAAACGCGACGAGACGCTGCACGCCTCTGGGGGTGGCTGTGGTTCCTTTGACCATGACTTTGGATTTTACCTCGAACATATTGAAATAGCTCTATCTCGCCAACCCGCATGCCCAGCGTGGTGAGCGTTTCGGCTGTATAAGGCCACAAATTAAAATGACCACTTATAATTATGTCCACTGCTCATAATACCCAGTTTGCAAAATGCCCTCTAAATGCCTTCATAAAATGACCTCTACATAAAATGTATTTTACTAATATTACCCAAATTCCCACATGATAGGAATCCGCTCTGAAAATCTGTGGGAGATAGCTGGGGGAGACAATGTTCAGTGGACGTCCTACGGCTGAAATGATGATGATGATTGAAGTACTTGTGAAGTGAAGACCTAGTGATGAGGATTGAGAAAGGTAATCTTAGATGGTTTAGTCATGTAAAGAGGATGAACGTAAGAAGATCGACGAAAGGTGAGGGTAAATGGAACCGTTGGAAGGGGACTTCGACAAAGAGGTTAACCGACGAATCCAACTCGGATGGGAAGCGTTTGGGAAACTTCGTCATATCTTCTCATCGCAGATACCGCAGATCCTCAAGACAAGAAAGTCTACAATCCATGCGTGTTGCCAGTGATGACATATGGCACTGAGACTTGGTCGCTAACTATTGGCCTCATACACAAGCTCAAAGTCGCCCAACGGGCTATGGAGAGAGCTATGCTCGGAGTTTCGCTGCGTGATAAAATCCGAAATTTGGAAATCCGTAGAAGAACCAAGGTTACCGTTACATAGCTTTCAGAATTAGCAGGTTGAACTGGCAGTGGGCCGGCCATATAGCTCGCAGAACCGACAACCGTTGGGGAACGAAGGTTCTCGAGTGGCGACCACGAACCGGACGACGCAGTGTTGGAAGGCCCCCCACCCGATGGACCGACGAGATTGTTAAGGTTGCGGGAAGTCGGTGGATGGAAAGGGCTCAAGGCCGTTCGTCTTTGGGGGAGGCCTATGTCCAGCTGTGGACTTCTACAGGTTGTTGATGATGATGCTGAGAAAATTTAATACCGATTCGGAAAATATCAGCTGGTCAGGAGAGACATATTCGCTCGCTCGATCAACGATCACCTTGAGAAGTCTCCCAACAGATAAAAAAGGTGATTTTACGCCTGGTCCTCGGAACAAAACCTAGAAGAATTTATGATCGTCCGGATTGCTTAGTTCATATTATTATTATATAATGATTATTATCTTTAAGAGATTAACAAAGTTATTGGAAGTATTTTTATTGATTTTTGAGCTCTGAAAGATGATTTTAAGTAAGTACCTTCCGGCCGCGGCTTCGCTAGCATGGACCCGGATATAATGAAGCTTTATATCACTCCCCAGTCTTTACCTTTTTTTTTTAAATACAAAATAGACTTACGTTTGACCACAATCTCACCTGATGTTAAGTAATGATGTAGTCTACGGTGTAGCACGTTTGCCTAGAAGAAACCTATTCACTCTGGTCTTGAAGACACCCAAATTATAGGTATTCGGAAACACACGCCGGCAACGAGTTTCACTCTTTGGCTGTCTGCATTATAAAGGTTTGGTGGCAAAGCGTTTGGTGCGGCAAGGCATGTCGCGTCTCCGTGCGTCTGGTTATCCGATGATGGAATGGGGACTAAATCAAAGAGTTTAATCGCACACTCTCCGAAATGTATCCTATAAAAGACCGATACTCGGCGACGATGATCAAGGCTCAGAAGCTTAGACTCAACTAAGTCATCATTACCTATGAGCTTTTGGCTCGTCTTTCTATGGTTTTGAGGGCCTCAAGCTGGTATTTGGCTGAACTGTCCCAAAAGTGTGAACAGTACTCCATACACGACCGGACTTGTGCTTGGTACAGATTAAGGAGCTGTCCCGGTGTGAAGGTCTGCCTCACCTTTGACAGTACGCTCAGCTTTTTTCCGGTGTTTTATCTGTATCCACGCAAACGTCGATCTGTGGTTCAATTGCTCCCATTGATACTTTTAGTGAGATTCAATTCGCAATCTTTTAAAATATCCACTCCTTGAATAAACTGGGAAAGTCCTAGGTTAAAAGGAAAGCCTTGTCGCATGAACTGCGACACTAACCCCTCAGACAACTAGGAATCCTATTGCACAACTCGACACTAAACTGTAATTAATCATTTGTCATTAGGTTGTAAAGTTTATACAGCACGGTGACGCTCTTAAATTGGATAGTTATTTCGTGTGTGAGTGAATGTGTTAGTATTTTTGTGTTTAAATGAGTTTTTAATGTATATTTTACTTTTAACACATCTGCCAAAAAAGGGTTTTTTCTAATAGGCAGGGTTGTTTTAAATTTCGCAAAACATGTAACAAAAATCGAGGTATTCAAACCTAGGCTCATATTTTTAATAGTCGTGAGAGGAATTTCGAGGTTAAAATTTAAAAAAACATTAATTTCAGATTTCCTTCTATGGAATATGGTCAAGACCAAAAATGTGGTTAGTAGCCGTGAGGTGAATTATGAAACACAAAAAATAACAAAATTTGCCATCAATTGCGATGAAAGAATGTCAGTGTGAGTGAAGTGAAAAAATACACTCAGCTTAATACGGGGACAAGAATACAATAATTCGACTAGACACTCTAAAGTACTCCTAACCAAAATTAGTTTGAACTAAGCTCTTCATTTCAAGTTCATTAGTCGCTGTCAACTGGCAGACCGACCGACATTATGCCGATGAGAGCAATAATGAGTTTATAACTAACTTGGGGCAACAGTGCCCCTTTGCATAGGTATTTCAATTTCTCAACTAGTTAGTTCAGTCACTGACAATCTTGTTCCCTAGAATATTACAAGCTTGAACCCGCGGCTTCGCCTTTAAGCTATTTTAGTAAAAGAACTCTATCTATTCCAAGTTTTATTGAAGTTTTTGAGCCGTTTCGGGGTGATTGAACCAAAAATATCCAAACATACATTTATTTATTTATTTTTGAATTTTGGGAAAGCTTATAGCTAGAACAAAATTATGCAATAATAATATAAACACATGAAAAATTACATGCAGATGTGGATGAGCTATTTACAAGTTTCCACTGATAGTAAATTAATTAAGTTTCGACTAACAAAGATACAGAAAAGCAAACTAAATTTAAAATACATGCACACACTTAAAAAATAAAAAAAACATACACAAACTTTCGTATTTAAAAAATTTGTATGATGGGCAGTTTTCTTTAATTGAGCAAGTAAGGGGAAGGTCCGAATATTTAAAATAAGTTTTTTTCTGTACTTTATTAAACGTACGAGTAGTGAGTACAATAAGCCCCATTCGGGAAACCATACATATTATGAATCACCTTGTTATATATATAGTTACCTACTATAGTTCGGATAGTTTCGTATCGTCACCTGAAACTTGGGCTATGAATGCTTGAGTTAAGCCACGGTTATCTTAGTGGCTCATAAGTTGGGGGTGAACACCAGTTTCTGGAAAAAAAGGAAACGATGGGAAGATGATTTGAAAGAGATAGCAGGACCAGTCTGGAGAAGAGTACCACAGGACAGAATTGGAAGTCTCTAGAAACCAATATATAGATATATACACATGTAATAACCAATATATTATAGCCTAGAATAATAATTTAAATTGTGAGCGAATTTACGAACTAAGTCCTTTCATATGACTCCCCATTCATGAATTTGTATTTTCTTTTTTAAACCAACCCCCTTCTGGACACCTAAATCCCCTTGACTGATTTAACTCATATCATCATCATCATCATCAGCCTGTAGAAGTCCACTGCTGGACATAGGCCTCCCCCAAAGAGTTCCATGACGAACGGTATTGAGCCTTCTCCATCCACCGACTTCCCGCAACCTTCACAATGTCATCGGTCCATCAGGCCTTCCAACACGACATCGCCCGGTTCGTGGTCGCCATTCGAGAACCTTTACTCCCCAACGGATTTCGGTTCTGCGAGCTATATGGCCTGCCCACTGCCACTTCAACTTGCTAATTCTGAGAGCTATGTGGGTGACCTTAGTTCTTCTACGGATTTCCTCATTTCGGATCTTATCTCGTAGTGAAACTCCAAGCATAGCTCTCTCCATAGCCCGTTGCGCAACTTTACTCATATTTTTACCAGCAAAACCTTGAATTTATGTTCTAGTTACGGTCTAGATGTTGTTGTACTAACTCGTGCTCGATACAGGTAATCCTAGTGTGGGGTATGGACTAAATATGTGACTGATGGATATTATCTAAGTTCTCTCATCATCATCAGCCTGAGGAAGTCCACTACTGAACTAAGACCTGCCCCGAAGAATGCCACAATGATCAATCTTGAGCCTTATCCACCCACTGAATTCCTACAACCATAACAATGTCGTCGTTCCATTGAGTGGGGCCATGTTATATTTGGACGTGCCTCTGTCTACCTCCGTGCCGTGCCTATGACAACTATGCTTGGGGATTATAATCGTGAGCCTTTTTCGTTCTTTTTACTTGACTATCTAGAAGGGGAGGGTAATGATTTTCTGTGGCAATTTTTTTAAAAGAAAAACGTACATTCTCGAATTAACCCTTGCATCATCCTATCAGCACTGGCCCCATCTAACTAAAGCGCGGTACTTCTGACCCTATTTGTTTTTATGCGGCCGTATTAAGCCGCGGCCGCGGAGGGTTGAACTATTAAGTGTTATCAGTGTAACTGCCAGGCTACTATAAGATTACAACACTCGTGAGAGTTGTAATCTTATAGTTGTAATCTTTATTACTGATGGTAAGGGATAAATACTAGAACTTGTTTCTAAACTGGTATATTAAATTATTTTATTATAAACACCCCGTACTATCAACTTTGGCCGTGGTGGCCCCGGCTGAAGAATACTAATAATCTAATAATAATAATCTACCTATCCGCGGATGTCGTAAGAGGCGACTTAGGGGAAAAAGCTAGGGGATGGGCAGCAGCGTCCCTCATTTTAACAACGATAGCTCTAACTGCGCTCGCCAACCCGCATGCCCAGCGTGGTGAGTATGGGCAAATCCCCCCACATGATAAGGAGTTTGCTCTGTCTGTGGGGGAGGCCATGTTCAGCAGTGGACGTCGAATGGCTGAAATTATGATGATGATGATGACTATCAACTTTGCAACGTTTCTTCGGCATATGTTGACGTGACATATGTTGACAGTCGCAAAGATTTATGGTTGAAATTCGTGATATATTAGTGATGAGACGCACATGAGGCCAATAAATTGTTCTGAGTCTGGGTGTTAGGGTACCACGAGTACCATAGTCGTAGTTCATGATACCCAAGACACAGGAAATCCTAGTGTGGGGTCAGAACTATGTATGTGACTGTTGGGTGTTACCTATTTTTATTCCTTAATAACTTGTTCAATGGCTTCAAAATGACTGGTTCAATGGCAAAATGACCACATTTGCCATATTTGGTATTCTGCTATCACAGTCGTATTTCAATGGCAGTCGTTGTGGAACCAATGGGCCAATGAAATCAAAGAAACGAAGGTGGCGACAATCGTAACTGAATGATAATGGTGCGATCATTATCATGCGATTATTATTTTCAAGTCATTCAATTAGTAGAATTGGGGGCCTGTACAGGGCCTTCAGAGAGAGTTGCTAACTTATAGCAACCGAGCTATAGATAGTTGTGGGTAATGTGTTATCAGTGTTAGATGGTCTGTGGGTAGATTTGTTTCTTATGTTTCCTGATGTGTTTAGTTTATAGAGGGTTTAGGTGATTAGTACTATTAACCATGTAATAAACACTGGTGTAGGTAGAGTACGTAACCTTAAAGCCGTGTTCGAACTACGTGCGATAAGTCATCAAGATTTATTCTATAATGATCTTTCCGTCACCTGAATAAAGTTAAATTTGACTTTTAGGAGCCTGATATATCGTTGAGCTATGCAATATGTCCTAAACTCCTAAAAATGACAAATTCAAAATTGATTTTGTTTATTAGAGGTAACTAGTCTGGATAGGAAGTATCACGAGCCTTATCAATTTTCGTTGGAGGAAGTCAATTGACAAAATAATATGTAAGAACCTTTTAAATGTCGTCCAAAAGCCAACGCCCACCTGTTACGTGAATTTGTTTACACGCGCGACCCCGCGCCGTTGACCTTAGCTTTCTTGATTCGACCTCGATACTTTCGACGACCTCGACATACGACCTTGGTGCTACAGAGACAGTAACTTGCTACATATGCTGGCTATTTTTTTACAACTTCATAGTTTTTTTTTATTATTTAATAATAATAAGGCCATATTCGATGTGAAATGTTTACAAACAAAAAACCCTACCATACTTACTGAATTGATATCAATTTATAGTGAAGAGCTTACAAATCGAAAACAAATGCAAATTCTGTCCAAAAATCAACGCCGAGAAACACAGTTGTAGGTACATTAAGTATGGGCGGTTTGTTTACAATCATTTCACATAGAATTGGGCCACATTATTTAACAGTACCTAGTATTTGTAAGAGTAAATGAGGAAATCCTTAGAAAAACCTAGTTCCTAGTTCACCGACAAAGCAAGTTGAAGTAGCAATGGGCAGTAGCAATAGCTCACATAACCTACAACCGTTAGAGAGTAAAGGTTCTTCGGTTTCGAACCAGGTGACACAGTGTTGGAAGGCCGCCCACCCGATGGACTGACGACATTGTTGTTGCGGGAAGTGAAAGTTGCGGGATGGAAAACGCTCAAGACCGTTCGTCATGGAACTCCTTGTTGAACATCCATGAACCTCCGCCTTGGGGAGGTCTATATCCAGCAGTGGACTTCTACAAACTTATGATGATGATGGTCATCATAAGTAGAATTTCATCACCTGAGGAGTGAGTTGTATTTTTTCCCTTCCACTAGTAAGCGTGCGAAACGTTTACTCTGAAGGACGAACTCGCTCATTTGTGCTGCCAAATATTATTCAAAGGAAAAATATTCCATCTTCTCGCTATAAATTGTACGGGTCTTGCTTTTATCCAGCGCAATTATATTTTTCCATTGACTTAACAACGTTATCCAGACACCAAAAGTAACTTTTGAATATCTTTATTATGGAATTATTATTATTAATTTATGTTATACGGAGGCAAACAGGCTTACGGCCCTCGTAATGGTAAGTGGTTACCGTCGCCTGTTGACATCAGCAACACCTAGAGCATTGCTGACGCGTTGCCTGCCGAACCCCTCCCTCCTAAAGAACTCTGGCTCAGACACCGCAGGAACACAACACTATTTGAAACAAACAATGTTATTTGGCTGCAATCTTCTGTAAAGCGGAGGTACCTCGCCAGGCGAGCTACTCCAATTTAGAGCAAGAAAATCTCGCTGTGCCTCCTCCGAAAAGATTATTTAGAATAAGAATAAGAGTTTGTTTATTTGACACACACACTCAGTAGAAAAATAGTTTTAGTAACAAACAAAAATTACATAAAGAACAAAACAAATACATAAGCAAAAAGAAAGAGATAGAGTAAGTAGGTAATATCTTTTTCAGTGCGACTGTGCGAGTGCAGCCAAACCAGGTCCATGTCTCAGCATTTGCCACTCCCGATCATAGTAGGGAAGGAACGCTGGTTATCAGAACGGACCTAACAGGGTGACATCACGTGGGCGAAACAACGTTATTACGTAAATCATATATTTGATAGGCATAGACATTTTCTTCTGTATTCCAAAAATGAAAGAAAGAAGAAAGAAAGAAAATACTTTTATTCGTAGCAAGGCACCTTAAAATTACCCAACACCTTATGGACTAAACTATACAAACTAAGACTAAGAAAAATAATAAAAGAAAACTTAAATGCTACGAAAAGGCGTCCGTCTCAGCATTATGTTGTGATAGCCATTGATCATGGCTATCACAACGCTGGTCTTCCGTCGGAACCAGAACCAAACACGACACGTACACTAACACGATACATACATAAAGAAAACACGAAGCACGAAAAGGTAACTAACATGAGTCAACCAATTTGATTTGTAGGCTGCTGTGGAACCATTTCACACAAAATCATCGCGCAACTTTGTCAATACGACGTGTAATAAGAGTCAGAGGATTATCAGATTTCCGAACACAAACCTATTGTTGAATTAATCTAGAGATTTTAAAAGATTATATAGTGGCTTACAAATCAAATTGGTTGACTGTACGAAAAAAGCTTGTTCTAAACAAAATGGTTTAAGTTTTCATAACTTAGATATACAAGTTGATTCATAACATGTATTCCATCCCGAAAGGGGGTTATTCTATCAACGAAAATAAATAATTTTAGCGAAAAAAACTTGAATATTTGTTTTTTTTTAAATATTTTTTTTTCAAAAACATTCTCAAATTAGCTGTTTTTGGTATTTTTATCATCTTTAGAAATAATAACTAAACGTACAACAATTTCGGAATCAAGATTGCTACCCAAAAACAGCTGATTCATTGAGCTTGACCTGATTTGACCCCAAAACATCTGATTTTCGCATAGAGTTTTTTCAATGAAAAATGACCAATTTCCAAAAGTCGTAGAACAAACTTTATTGCCAATTGGGTGTAGAATAAGCCCCTTTCGGGATGGCTTACATATTATGAATCACCTTGTATTATAACTTTTTTTCGATTGTCTTTTAGCAGACAAGTTCGCAGGCTGGAGTACTTGGAGTACAGCCCCTCATTAACGCACTAGAAGTGAAGCAACATTTCACAGAGAAATAAAACAGAAAGAACGTAGCGAATCGGAATGAAAACAAATGGCGGGCGAGCGAGAATAATTAGTTTTGTTCTGATGGTGATGCTGGGAAGTGTTCGCAATAAATAGCTACGACTTTTAAATAAAAGCCACCGAAGTTTGGTTCACCTACCAAAGTATAGTCCAGTTTCGCTGAATCGTTAGTAAAATTGTTTGTATCCAACAACTTGGTTACAGCAGGTTGGAAACTAAAAGGGATATGGCGCTTGCTGGGTATATTTCATTTCATTTCATTTCATTTCATTTCATATTTATTCAACCTTTGGAACACTATGGAACACTTAGTTACGTCAATCATTTGATCATTAACCTTATACATATTAATTAATATTGATAGAAACAGACAGGTATCAGGTATATCAAAACATTAAACAATAACAGAATCTTAGTGATAAAATTTAATGTGGTATGGTACTGAATTTCTATACCACAGTCAAAATTGTCAGTATAATATTCCAATATTCCAGACATATCACACACGGTCAACTGATCCCAAACAAGGCATAGCCTGTACTATGGGTACCAGAGACTGATATACATAATAGATCAATATTTAACACCCAGACACAGAACAAACATCTGTGTTCATCACACAAATGTTTGTCCAGTGCGGGGATCGAACCCGCAACCTCTAGCGCAGAAGGCAGAGTTACTACCAACTGAGCTATAAGGCCAGTCAACGTCAATGTCAAGCAATTATGAATGTCAAGTATAAAAATTCTGTTTCCTTTATGGTAAAGTTGTTACGAGGAATCATAACCAACCCGACCCTCTTAGAGATGATGAGGCTGTGCGTGCCAGACGAGTACGTAAGGAGACGCAGACAGCCGCCTATGTTCGCGGTGCCTCGCGGAAGGACTAACCTGCTCGACAAAGCGCCACTGACACGCACTATGCAGGCACTCAATCTGGTGGCGGAGAGCATCGAGATTTTCCACTGTTCACAGAGCGAGTTCGTGAGGGCTACACTATATATTTTATGTTATTGTAAATCATTGTGATTTGATTATGTAGAATTTTAATAATTTTTTTTTATTATCTCTTGGACATGTTGACTACTCTATTGCATTAGGTTTATCCTGTAATGATAGATGTATTGTATGAATAAATAATAATAATAATAATAACTAAGAACGCTTGCAATAACAGAGGCATTACGCACGCGTTGCCGTTGCGCGTGGGTCAGAAACTACGAGGACCATGTAAGCACAACACCCGGAACAAATATTTACAGATCATGCAAACATTTGTCCCGCAGCGAGAATGGAACCCGCACCCCTTGCGTCTCATATGGGTACTCGCTCGCATCCGAGGTCCTCAGTTAAATCAATACATCAGTCATCATGATTCTAATAAATAACCTTGAATATAAATAAATAAATAAAATTGTTGCCTGATTCTTCTAGGCTTGATCGCGAGGAAAAGGCTTAGCTTCACCTAGTTTCTAAGACGTTTCAAAGTGATCCTAGTGATTTTATTGAAATAAACATCTATAAAGATTACTTTATTTACAGAAAGAAACTTAAAACTAATACAAGTTAATATTTACAAAATAATTAACATCTATTGATTTGATTGATGTCGCTGAAGCGCTTATCGTAAAGATTACATTTGTATTTTTTGTTACTTTATCACTTCAAATCGCCATAACATTGAATCACGCCGGTGATTTGTCGGTAGGATCACCCGATTTCCAACTCAATTGTCACCGTTCGTTACTTTTCCAAATGGAGGCAATAAAGGCTTGTAATACTAATTAAATGGGGTTCAGTGCCGTTAAAAATGAATAATTGTTGTGCACACCGTGTTACACCCGTTCGGGGTCTCTGTGGGCTAATTTTGACCCAAATACAGCAAACCGGAAAGGTTAGGCTGGTGATTCGTTGTATATATAGATATACTATCCCAAAAGGGGAAAATTCTATCAACGAAAAGAATGAAACAATATGGAGATAAAAATACAAATAAATAATTAAATGTTACAATGCGCCCTTAAAATTTTCGATTAAAAAAAGACATGCTGCACTACCGGGTTCGAACCCACGACTTCGGATCGAAATCCGCGGAACATCCTACCATGCCTACATGGCTACCGAAAGCACATCACACATGCATCATGGGCATGTGTCTCAGTATCATAAACGGTGAAAACGATGGCCGAAGGATTTTGTGTTTCGTCGTTTCCGCGGGCGGATATCTACTGACACGAAAAATTTGCGTCTCACGTTGCAGTTTCTGAGTAGCAAATGAATTGTTTTGTTTAAATGTGATTATATGTATCTTTCGTTCATCGTGGCACTCTTTGGGGGACCTGGTCTATGTTCAGCAGTAGACTTCTTCAGGCTGATGATGATGATATGTATGTTAGTCTTTAAGGTATTTACTAGTATATAGGAATTTTAATAATCCTACGGGATTAGTAAAATTCCATCTGCTGTTATTCCATTGTTTGCCAGAAATAAAGTTCTGAATTATATTCAATGAATTAAGGTAGATCAAACTTTACAAGGCTATACCTAATTAATATGTTTTTTTTTGTTACAGGTACTTTCAACTGTTGTTGTAAAATGTCTGAGGTAAATATTATCTAGGTAATTAAACATGGCTTTTCGGATCAAAGTAGAATTGCTGAATATTTTTTGAGGATTTTTTTTATTATTTAGGTAGGACCTACAAATTCGTTTTTATTTAGTACTGGGTGTCCGCTCTCGACTTTGTCCGCGTGTTTATGTATGTTTCTACCTTAATAGCCTATTTTCCATTCGGTTAGATCCGGTCGGTTTCCTCACGATATTTTCCTTGTAAAACCGGCATTTCCTAGAACCTAAAAATTCGAAGACTAATAATTAATAATAAATAAATATTCCGGACATATCACAAACGGTCAACTGATCCCAAACTAGGCATAGCCTGCACTATGGGTACCAGAGACTGATATACATAATAGATATATATTTAACACCCAGACACAGAACAAACATCTGTGTCAGTCACAAATATTTGTCCAGTGCGGGAATCGAACCCGCGACCTCTAGCGCAAAAGGCAGAGTTACTACCAACTGAGCTATGAGGCCAGTCAAAGACATGTGACATGTGCACGAAAAGAGCCTATATGAGGCGCACTTTAATCCTTTCACTACACTGATACTTTCACCGGCGGTCATAGGCCCTTTCAGTGCCACTATTCCTCACCATGGTCACTGATCTACAGAATAACCAGGAAAGAATCAGTGATACGACAAGAAAGCAGTGGTAAATGCTTGCTTGTTGTGTCACTGATTCTTTCTTGGTCATCTTGTATTAGGTCAGTGACCAGGTTGAGGTATGGTGGCCCAGAAAAGGGCCTATGACCGTGGTAAATGAAAATTTGGGACAAAAGATCATAAAACCTACGTCAGCATTCCTCACTGTAAGCGAACTTAATTATAAAAATTAAAACGGTTCAACCCCATTTAGTGCGGAGGCTGGGCATTTTGCATTTTAAAACAGGGGTTCAAATTATATTTTAAAAAATCATAAGTTTATAAGGCATTTTTTTGAATATTCTGTCAACTTTAGCTTTTAAGTCCAATTTTTTTTATGCAACTAAGGTGGCCAACGTGGCGGCCCATCTCTTAGTAAGTGGTTACCAACGCTCGCAATACCAGAGGCGGAACCCGAACCCTCCCCCTTAAAGAACTCTGGTAACCTTACTCACCGCAGCAGGAACAAAACATAATTTAAAAAAATAATGTTATTTGGCTGCGATCTTTTGTAAAGTGGAGGTAGCAACCAGGCGGGCCGCTCCAATTTAGAGCGACTAAACTCGCTGTGCCCTAACATGCTGCATCCACGTTGTGTTTTTAAGATCAATCTTATCTTAAATGTTGCTCAATCCACACAAGCAAATAATGTCTACAGCTCAGACAGGCCCCACTCTGACATAAATGACCATACTTAAATCCCTAACGACTCAAACTGAATCAAATATGACAAAAAACACTCAAAAACTTCGAAACATTACACCGAACTCATTCCGCCACTTGCATCATAATCCCACTGGATTATACCCAGAGCTGCCATGCAAAAACCGCTCGTAGACTAAGGCAATAAGGTCTAGTCCTTCGGTCAGTATGGCTCGGACTAGAATGAACGGTTACTGTAAAACAACCCTTATCGTAAGACGAAAAGTTCCACTATTTCAGCCAGTTTTGTTCTTATAATCCCCGCGTTCAGTCACTTTCATTTAGTTAAAATTCACTCGAGCATAGTTTTGCTGACTTAAAATAGAAATTTTAAGCAATGTTGACGTTTAAATTGTACAGTTTGATGAAGTTTTATAAGGGTTGTAAACTTAGAAATGTATAAACTACTAGCTACCGCCCACGGCTTCACTCGTGTGGTACCTACATAAAGAGTAGCCTATATGCTATTCGAGGTAAAATACTTTAGGTATTCCAAATGTCAACGAAATCGGTTGAACCGTTACGGCGGCGTGAATTAACAAAAAACATTCTCACAAACTTTCGCATTTATAATATTACTATTAGTATAGAAGGATGCTTTTTCTTTTCATAAATGTATAACTGTGCCTAAAAACTCCCGAATGCCGATCAATCGATTGATCAGTTAAACCAAACCTAAGTGTTCACTACGTGATAAGATCCGAAATGAGGAAATTCATAGAAGAACCAAGGTCATCGACATAGCTCTCAGAATTAGCAAGTTGAAGTGGCAGTGGGCAGGCCATATAGCTCGCAGAACCGATAACCGTTGGGGAGTAAAGGTTCTCGAATGACGACCACGAACCGGGCGACGCAGTGTTGGAAGGCCCCCCACCCGATGGACCGACGACATTGTGAAGGTTGCGGGAAGTCGGTGGATGGAGAAGGCTCAAGACCGTTCGTCGTGGAACTCTTTAGGGGAGGCCTATGTCCAGCTGACTTCTACAGGCTGATGATGATGATGATGAAGTGTGACTGAGTGTGCATATGACCCTAAATAAGCATAGTCTGAAAACCAGCGCTGCTTTGCATGTAAAGCAGCAAAAAGCTGAGTCAGGGCCTGTTTGGCTTCACCCAACACAGAGCGAGACTGGCTGGTTTCTGCTTGTGAGGCGGATGCCTATGCATAGCTATGCATGCATACCTATGCATAGGTGGGTGTTCGGCTTGTTCTTTTTTGTTATTTGTGTTATTATTATGTGTATTGTTCCTATGCCCGTTCTGTGTTTTTAGTGTGTAAGTCAAATAAACGTTTTTTATTCTATAGTCATTCATCCCTCCTTCCCCCTTCTACTACCGGACAAGCAGAGGCACAGGTAATTCAAAGTCAAAGTCAAAGTCAAAAGGCATTTATTTCAATAAAATCACTAGGATCACTTTGAAACGTCTTAGAAACTAGGTGAAGCTATGCCTGTTCCTCGCGACCAAGCCTAGAAGAATCAGGCAACAAACACGGCTTGGTGCCTACCATTTTTTTCGATGATCCTTTTTCACAAAATGGAATTGAAAGCTTCAGTGTGGTGCCGATCGAACTAGGTGAGGCTCAAGAGAAAAGTAATCTAATTATAATCCTTAATAAATAAGAGCTTATAAAAATGTGAAAAAAATGAAGACAAATGTGAGCTTCAACAAATGATCTAATTGAATCTAATTACCACCCTTACCTGGTCGACATACCACAGTGTCGAACCAAACGTTTCTGCTCCACCTTTATTATAAGCACTGGCAAAGAATGGAACGATCTGCCAGCGTCTGTTTTCCCGGACGAGTACAATCTAGGAGTCTTCAAATCTAGAGTGAATAAGTTCCTTCTGGTAAGCGTGCTCCATCTTAGGCCACATCTCACTTGCAAAAGTGAGCTGGAGGTCAAACGCCAAACCATCTCCAATAAAAAAAAAAAAAAAAAATGTAGGATCACTTGACCTTATGACTTGACTCGTTATTATATACTTCCTAAAATCCCCAACTGTGCGTAAGATAAAATGGCTATTATCTAACCAAATTCAAGGTTGCAATTGTTACAAAGAAGATCGAAACCATTTCACCAAGACCCGTAAGCCTCAATAACCATTAACTTTTGATAGCGACACGTAAGCTCAGACTATACTGGTCTAGATATCGTGTACAGGGTGTTAGCGATAAGAATATGACGTCATTTACTCGTAGAATATCGGGCCTAGAAGTTTCGTAGAGATAAGGCCTATGTAGGGAGACCTTAATGTAGGTTAAGTGCCCCCGAGGCGATCCATTGCAATTGACAATGCTTGATTACTTGCTTATCAACATGATAAGGCATGTGCTAGAACCTAAAAAGTCGAAGACATGTGACATATTTGCACTAGATTCCACCGACGGTGGCCCTTTTCAGGGCAACCATACCTCGCCCTGGCTATTGACATAATGACTAAAAAAGAATCAGTGACGGCAAGCAAGCAAGTCACGTAACCATGGTCAACCTATTTGAATATGATGCGCCTATTAGCGTGTGCCCGGATTTGAATTGGTTATCCGGAAAAATCCGCTCTGATCCGGTTTAGACCGGCTGCCGGTGGAATGAAAATCCTGGGATTATTAGGTGAAGTGCTGTTGAATTCTTTAAGCTAGGCTGTTAAACCTCTAATAACCTTTAAAGTTTCTTATTATATCTGTAGTTTACACATTCGGGACTAATTCATCGTCATACGAACGGTCTTGAGCCTTTTCCATCCACCGACCTCTCGAAACTTTCACAATGTCGTGTCGAGGCCAGCAGTGGACTTCTACAGGCTGATGATGATATATTGAACACGCCTTAGAGTTTCGTCAGAGTTTGGTGTTGATCTTCACCATTTGGATTTACCAAACGGTGAAGCTCAACATCGTAAGTAACGTACATGCAAGTAACTAAAGTAAAATAACTTTATTTTCTCTCACGTAGCAATCTATTAAATTAGTAGTTTTAACTGTTTTACTTTTAACTCGGGAGTTAACGGCCCATTCATCTTCATTGCTCACCCGAAACTTTACAACAGCTTCACCTGGGGCTTACCCGACTACAAGAAATGTAGTTATCAAGTTTTTTTTTATACAACTGAGGTGATAATTAAGCCTACGGCCTACCAGTTGGTAAGCGGTTATAGTCTATGAGCGCTTGCAATACCTGAGGCATCACTCACGCGCTGCCGACCCCTAACCCACTCCACGCTAAAGAGCTCTGGCAACCTTACTCATCGCAAGAACACAACAATATTTGAAACAAATAATGTTATTTGGCTGCGATCTTCTGTAAGGCGGAGGTACCTTTTGGGGGGCCAGGCGGGCTGCCCCAATTTTGAGCGCTACACACTATTAAATTCAGTGTTAAAAAGAGAGACTGCAAAACTATTAAAGCTTTTCGATGTTCTAGGCAATATTCCAACATTTTGTACACAGTTTACCGTTCGAATAATTAATTGAACAAACATTATTTCGAGTATTGGTAAGCCTATTAAATATGTTTTTATCATCATTAAATTGAACAGAAATATGTATCGGAAAATAAAATTTTATTTAAAGTCAATTCCGTTTATTTTGATATTTTTTTTTAAATCCACTTGGGCCGAGTGTGAGTTCTCGTGAGGACAATCTTTTTACTCTTCGACTGTACAAAGTATAGATTACCGTTTAAGTATGGAGTCGGGAAAAAGGGTGCCTGCAAAAATCATAAAAACCTTGTAGTTCTATAATTTGGTTTGATATTGACTTCTTGTAATTGAAAACAACTTGCTAGCGACTCAATAGCGTGTGAACTCGTGCTAGCCTACCTAAGTAGAAACTGCACTAAATTAACCTTCCGAAAGTTCATTATAAAAGTGCAATGAAAATTCCTGAAGTGCCTCCCGTCTACAAAGTAAGTACTTTATGAGACGTGAAATAGTTCGCTAAAAATGAAAAACCGTTACGGTTACGGTTTCTCAACTAAACTTTGCGGTTTACTTTGTTGTTGCGTTAACGATATATTTAAGTGCCTTCAGATAATGGTGCCGATACTATTGTTGCATTATCTCTATGTTAAGGCACTCTCTCAAATTAGCTTAGTTTATGATAATCAGTGATCGGAATTATGGGAGCTAAAAAACCTAAAGGTCAAGAACAGAGGCAAAAAAAGTGGAGATTTCCTTACTACAACAATTTTATTCGGTCCAATTGGGCCTAAAATTGGAACAATTGTAACAGTAAGCAAGTACATTTAATATTAATGTTAATAATATTGTGAACGAAAAGGAAATTACATTTTTTTTTATAAGACGAGTCGTACCTACCTTCTGTTTTTTAAAAACAAAAACAGAAAATTAGTTTGATAGTGGTTTTAGATGTACTTTAGTAATATCCCGAAAAACAAGACAATTAGGGCAAAAAAATATTTAGTCCTAAGGCGTCTCCACTTGTCTCTGTAATTTTTCGAGCAGTAGGTATTTGAGCTCCCATAATTCCGATCACTGATGATAATACAACATCAAAATCGACACCATTCAACTTTTATAAGGTACTCCGTAAAGAGTGTGCTATCTAAAAAATCTTTCACTAATAGAAAGGTACACCTCACCCTGAGTAGTTAAGCTTCTTTTTATCCAGGCAAAATGCGAGAGAAGCAGTGGGCGTAACCTAGTTTCAAAGAAACGCAATAATCGCCAAATAATTTGGCGATAGCAAAAACATTCTACATACATTTTCCTCTACGCCCACGCTACGCCGTAGCCCCGTAGCGGCGCGTAGCGGCACGCGTAGACGTCTACTTATCTCGTTATGACGGCAATGATTTATTTCCCCAGTACGTGACGAAGATCGGAGGAGTAAGCATTAGTTTTAACGTTTGAAAATCGCTTTTGAAAAGTTCTTACAAATAAGCCCATTTGGTTCTCTACGTCTGAAGTTTATGCACTCACCCAAATTCCTACAGTTCGTCTACTTTTTATTTTACAAACAGTCACAAGGAAACACTCAAAACTTTTTTATGATCCAGATTTTATCAATTCGAATCGTAGATCTGATAAAGTATGCAAAACTGAACAAAGACGTACGGCATTAGCTAGTCTTCATTTTCATTACATAAGTTCCACGCTCTACAACGCTGTAAATAAGGAAATAAATATATACCCCCTCCCCCGGTATACTTGTAAACAAAAGTGTATTCAGTGGCTCATAACTTTGAACTATGAGGAAACGGAGAATCTTTCAAAGACCTGTTCCTAATAATCATTAAATACGCTTCAACTCATGTTCTCATCTCCACTATTCGTAACAAGTCACACACATACTCACACACAATCAATCAGAATAATCACCACACTCACACACCACATTCACGCTTGCACACAAAAACACACACACACACACCAAAACACACACCCACACACACACACACATAAACACAGTCACACACCTTTATTTTTATATTTGTAAGTAGGAACTGTAATTTTCGGAGGAGGGCGTTAACACTCGCGACACAGTTTTTATAACTACTGCGGTTGTTATCGTTTCTCTACATTCTTAGTTCTCTGTTTTTTGTTCCGAAATAAAAGTTATTTGAGTTATTTGATACCGAGAATCCATTATCATCATAGTTTACTGGTGGTCATTGACCTCCCCCAAAGAGTGCCACGATTAATTGCCTTAAAGCCGTGTTCAAACTGCTTGAGATATTAATCCCAAATTTAATTTGAAATTATCTTTACGGAATAAAGTCAATTTAAAGTTTGACCTTTAGTGGCTTGCGATATCGTTGAGCTATATCGTATGCCCTCAAATATCAAATATCAAACTCAAAATTGACTTAAAACAGTAGACGCCTAATCATTTTGAAATTAATTTTAAATAATATAACGCAAACCGATTGGATACGGGTTTAAGCGTTCATCGATTTCCCATAACCTCCAAAATCATTGTCCATTGGAACCTTCCACTGCATCATCGAGTTTGTGGTCGCCATTCGAGAACCTTGCAACAATACAATACAATTAAACGGTTCTGCTAATTCTATATAACCTGTTCATATCTAAGTGCTATCTCGGCTACCTCGTATTTATTTTGTATCCAGAAGATACTGTCTGAAAATTTAAGTTAGGTACAAAAATTAACAATACTAATTTTTTAGTCAGCTCAGCCGTTTTCATTGGTGACAGCACTCAGCTTGAAAATGTTTGAACTAGTGCTAGCCACACAGATTGCGTTTTAAGATATTTTGGAGAGACGCTAGGAATTTTGGGTTTGGCAGTTCATGAGGGCTGTTTTATTACAAGTTTGTATGTGACTGTATGAGCTGTTAGACCGCCCATAGCATGACTAAGCTGTTGATACCACTAGCGGTCATCTAACCATTTGGTCACTGTTAAAGGTTGCTTAGCTTCGCTGATCTAGACTAGCTACGACATAAACGCTCCATTGCCATTGTAACACTTGACCCAAAAAAGGGTAGGAAGACCCTAATATGTTCCACGCACTTTTAAGACCGCCTCACACATATCGCCCTGGCTTCAGCACAAGCCGTTCATTATACTTAAAAAAAAAGGCATTTATTCACTAAGAATTCCTACATCCAGTTATGAAGATACATCTATATATATAAAGGAGTAGTCCACTCTCTCACTGACAGACTCATCACGAAAGCTCGGAAACTTCTAGGCTGAGGAGTCTGAAATTTGACACAGACATTCTTTAAAAGATGTTACCGTGCAATAAGAACGGATTTTGCAAAATTCAATTCCTAAAGGGGTGAAATGGGGGTTGAACGGTTGTATGAAATTCCTATGTTTTTGTAGTTAGAGACATCAAATAGGTTATCAGGTAGATAGTTCAAAATAACAAAATACCTATATAAGGTTTTTTGAAAACCAACCCTCCGGGTGTATAAATAGGGGATGAAAGTTTGTATGGGAATTACAATTGAAATTTGGCACGCAGGTTCCTTATAGAGAGTTAACATAATCGGTATTCATGTCACATAAATAACAAAAAAAAATAAGATCATGATGGTGACGGTGAAGGTGACGGTGACGGTAACGGTGATGTTGATGGTGACGGTAACGGGACAGTGACTGGATAGTGATGGGACAGTGACTGGACGGAGACGGGACGGAGACGGGACGGTGATGGTAGGTAAAATAATAGGTAATTTATTAGGTATGTAATTTGTAATTTAATTAATATTGGTTTAAATCTTTGTATTTATAATGTTTGTATGACCGATGTCAGAATCTAATGATCTGTACTCTAAACTTCACCATCTATCAGTGTACCTAGGTTCGCGAACAATAAATGAATTATGAATTACATTCCAATTGGGTGTTAAAATATTTATCTATTATATATGTATATCAGTCTCTGGTACCCATAGTACAGGCTATGCCTAGTTTGGGATCAGTTGACCGTGTGAATGTCCTGTATATTTATTTATTATTTATAAATTATAAATGAGCACTTACTCAACTATTTGTCAACCTCATCAGCGCAATACGAAACGATAAAAATTGCGTGACATTCGTGCAGTCAGTGTCCCAAGCACGAGTAATTCACTATAGCGTTACGCCTACTTACGGTACGATAGTATAAGTCAAATATTAGCCAATGACATCGGCGATGCTTGAAATCTTCTAATTTTGATTGGCAAATATTTGATATTCGCAATAGTATCGTAAGCTTTAGCGTTAAGCTTACGATACTATGGCAAATATCTAAAATATATAAAATATAAGCCAATCAAAATGTGAATTAGTCGTGATCGTGCCACGGGCTGCATATATGTCTGCGAAAAACTTTAGGTACGTTGAGACCGCGTTCAATTTAAGGGGCTGTTACACCAAATTGAATTCGGGTTGTTACATCTTTCACTTTGCTTTATTATCGCGTAAATGCAAACTCAGCACTTAAACCAGTAGCTATCGATGTTGATTCTGAAATACAATGAGGATATGATGTTGAAATCTGTGAAAATTATAGACTTTCAATTTATGTTGTTTGTATGCATAAGCATTTAAATTTTCCCTCAAAATTGAATGACTAAAATGGATAATACGAGGATTAGGTTATAAAAATACTTTGTGAAGTGCAAATTTAACTGTTAGTTTTTTTCTCGCTTGCTTGTCGGGTCACGAGTGCTTTCTTGGTCATCCTGCCTTAAGGTGAGGGTTAAATTGTTTTATGATTTTTGAACTGTTTTTTTCTCAATTACCGCAAAACGCACATATTTGATTTTTATGACAAAGATAACTTGAGCATTTTATTTACCTAAATCAAAGACAGAAACGCGATTGGTAAAACTTTTCTCGATAGATTTATTTTTAAAGTTCGGTCCTCTGCAACAGTTTTTTCGAAAATACTCAGAAACTATTAATAATAAATAACTTTTTTTTAAATATTGTGTTAGACAATAGCATTGGGTACCTAAATCCAAGACACTTTTTTTAAAAAAATACTTAGTTTTTAAGATAATCGATATTTTCTTATATGTCGATTACTTTCGAGCGCCTTCTAACGCTTGCTATCTCTTTCCGCATTCAATTATAGTACGTAGCGCTGTCACTTTCTTCACTCCGCCCACTCGACAGTTTATTATGATTCTCATAGCGCCTTAAGTCAGTTTATAAATTATCAACGTTCAGAAATTCTAAACTCCTGTTAATCATCATAGCTTTTTCACCTGAAACTCCCAAACACACAAATATTATATTTCAAAGGTGCCATTGTGCCGTTTTATTTGTATAGAATCCTGATTAAAGGGTTGAGAGTATGTACATATTGCGGGAAACAAAATGTCGCGAAAATTGCTACATGGAGGATTTTCAGTATATTTGGGGGTGAGCCGTGTGTGGTTTGTGGTAGTGTGGTTCAACCCGAAGGTCGTGCTTCCGAATCCCAATCGTGCACCAATGGATGTTTCTGTTCGAAACCAAGTTCTCAAAAGTTGAAGGATTCTCGAAAAAATTTTAGGAGGAGGTAGGGCACAGCGAGGTTTTCTCGTTCTGAATTGGAGCAGCCCGCCGGGGAGGTACCTCCACCTTACAGAAGATCGCAGCCAAATAACATTATTTGTTTCAAATAGTGTTGTGTTCCTGCGATGAGTATGGTTGTCAGAACTCTTTAGGGGGGGGGAGGGGGTTCGGGGTCGGCAACGGGTGCGTGATGCCTCTGGTATAGCAAGCGCTCATAGGCTACGGTAACCGCTTACCAACAGGTGGGCCGTATGCTTGTTTGGCATCTCAGTTGTAAAAAAAAAAAATAGAAGCTGAATAATTAAATTTGAACTGATTTGACCGCAAAGCAGCTGATTATTGCATAGTTGTTTTTTTTTATTTATTGGATATGGTTAAGCGTTTGGCCACCAATCACCATCTCACTTTTGCAAGTAAAATGGTTATTTTTTTTTTTACAAAATAGGCTTATGTTTGACCACAAACTCATCTGATGCTAAGTAATGATTGCCTAGAAGAAACCTATTCACTCTGGAAGACAAGGTAGACGCAAAGACTTTTGCAAGTGAGATGGTTACCTAAGATGAAGCACGCTTTCCAGACCCTAAATCTGATGACTCCCAGATTGTACTCTTTCGGGAAAACAGACGCAGGCAGATCGTTCCACTCTTTGGCAGTACTTAATAAAATAAAAGTGAAGCAGAAACGTTTGGTTCGACATGATGGTATGTCGACCAGGTAAGGGTGGACCAGGTAATAGAGTTTTTACTATGAAAACTCACTGCTTGAATGAACTTTATTGCCAGTTCGGTGTAGAATACGTCCTTTTTGGGATAGCATACATCTTGAATCACCTTGTAAACGCGAGATGGTTATCAAATGGAAACATTTGAACCTAAAATTTCAGTTTTCAGCGCTAATTCCAATTCTCATATGACATTACAACGTAGCAACCTGATATGACTGTGAATTACTAATTATTGTTGAACCACAATTTGTCATTACATATACGTGAACGTCTTAACTTGATAGAGGATTTGAGTCTGTAAATAAAAGGAATAAGGTCGTAATTTTATTGCTAAGTATTGAACAAAAAGCCTTGAAAGAAAGCTGGCTCCTATTTGACTCATCGGATCAGCCTTGCCATCCAGTTTGGCAATGCCGCCAGCGTCTTTCGACTTGAAGTGATCTGGATCAATTGAACTTCCTATAGATCGATTGCAACGCTTTAAATATCACACTGTTTCTTATGTATTTTGAAAAAAGTTATACATTTTTACTTTTTTCAGTTTTCATTTTAATTCTGCATTTAGAAAAATCGTTACAATAATGGTGAATGAATGAATGAAATGAATGAAATGAACGAAATGAATGAAATGAATGAAATGAATGAAATGAATGAAATGAATGAAATGAATGAAACGAATGAAACGAATGAAACGAATGAAACGAATGAAACGAATGAAACGAATGAAACGAATGAAACGAATGAAACGAATGAAACGAATGAAACGAATGAAACGAATGAAACGAATGAAACGAATGAAACGAATGAAACGAATGAAACGAATGAAACGAATGAAACGAATGAAACGAATGAAACGAATGAAACGAATGAAACGAATGAAACGAATGAAACGAATGAAACGAATGAAACGAATGAAACGAATGAAACGAATGAAACGAATGAAACGAATGAAATGAATGAATGAAATGAATGAATGAAATGAATGAATGAAATGAATGAATGAAATGAATGAATGAAATGAATGAATGAAATGAATGAATGAAATGAATGAATGAAATGAATGAATGAAATGAATGAATGAAATGAATGAATGAAATGAATGAATGAAATGAATGAAATGAATGCATGAAATGAAATGAAAGAATGAAATGAAAGAATGAAATGAAAGAATGAAATGAAAGAATGAAATGAATGAATGAAATGAAATTAAATGAATGAATGAAATGAATGAATGAAATGATGAATGAAATGAATGAATGAAGGAAATGAATGAAAATGCTTTATTGTACACCTTACAAATTGAAAAAAATAAAATAAAAAAAAACAAACTAAAACTAAAGACCATAAATGTACAATGGGCGGTCTTATCGCTAAAAAAGCGATTTCTTCCAGACAACCTTTGGATGGAGTGAAGATAAAATTAGAGGAAGATTGGTCGGGGTGGACTTAAAAACATAAATAATGGAAACACTTTAAGCAACTGTGTAACTTATCATAATGGTGTAAAACAAACAACATTTTTCGTTCAGTTCCGAAATTGCCAAAATAAAGCGAAGGCAACTTTCTAATTCCCAACTTTTTGATAAAAACGATCAAACAAGTCGTTTAATTTTGAATCTCCAACACTTGTTATACAGAGACAAAACTCATCTAAACAAAATTGCGGACAAACCACGACACGTAAGGCTGAACTTTCAAAAACTTTTTTCACTTTAGTTAAAAATTAAGCGGTGAGGCGACTTAATGAGTTCCCGACTGCCAAATGAGGTCGGTACAGTCACCGACCAGCACAAGCCGGAAATTTTACAATTTTAATTTGAGAAAAAGTATTAGACGTAGATGCTGAATTATACGAATTATAAATGCAGCAGCTGCTGCCAGGAGTTTTAAAGTAAGTGCGAGACTTTTAAACCCTTTCGGGAATGCATAAAACTGCTGGGGTTGTCAGGCAAGGAGTTCCCGCAGACGCGGCGCTGTATCTAGTGTCTCTGCAACGGAATATTGCCAATATATTTTATAATACCGATACAGTTAGTTTTCTTGGCAAAACTTTCGTGAAAGGACTTTAAGTGGCAAAGTTTCTAGTTCTTTTTTTAGTCAATGACAGCTTTCAGTAAAGGCTCACCTTTTGCTGTTTTTTTTTAATTCTTTACTCAAACTTTAAAAAACAGGGTGGCGTGTCTGGAATTGATATTGCCGCGAACATTATAACATCATATCACCGTGGCAACGGTACGTTTTTATAGTAAAGATCCTAGACTCGGTACCCAAATCTTTCGAGCTTGCTTGCTTGTCGTGTCACTGAGTTTTCGTCACCTGTATAAGGTCAGTGACCAGGATGCCCTGGAAAGGGCCTATGAACGTCAGTAAAAGTTTATTTCAATAAAATCACTAGAATCCATTTGAAACGTCTTAGAAACAAGGTGAAGCTATGCCTGTTCCTCGCGACCAAGCCTAGAAGAATCAGGCAACAAACACGGCTTGGTGCCTATCATTTTTCGATGATCCTTTTTCACAAAATGGAATATAGCTTCAGTGTAGTAAAAGGATTAAAGTGCGCCTCTTTAAGGCACCTGGGGAGGCCTATGTTCAGAAGTGGACGTCCTACGGCTGATAAGATAATGAATGATGACCATCAGGTGAGAAATATGCTTCTTTGCCACCTTAGTTGTATAAATCAAAGTCTCATATGTTATTTCAGCGGCTATTTCCCTTTGAGAGGGTAATTTCAGGAGCCTCATCTTCAATCATATTACTGCACAGAGCAGTTTAGCGAAGCATGAAATGCATGCCTTAAGCCATGGTTTTCTAAGCGAACGGTGCTATCAAGTGGGGCCTACAGTACCGATAATAGTATGGCCGCATGTTTGTATAATCACTAGAATCCGCCCGCGGCTTCGCGCGCATGGTACCTGGATAAAAAGCCTATATGCTATTCAAGACAAAGAACTCCATTTTTTCCAAGTTTCATCGAAATCGGTTGACCCATTACGACGGGATTGAACTACAAACATCCAAACATCCTCACAATCATTTACATTTATAATATGATGATTTTTATTTAGATGGATGGATGTATATATGTTTGTTACTCAATTACGCCAGAACGGCTGAATGGATCTGGATGTTATTTGGCATAGAGACTGATTGTAGTCTGGAATAGCACATATGCTACATTTTATCCTGGTAGGTACCACGCGAGCAAAGCCGCGGGCGGAAGCTAGTTAGACGTACGTAATAATAATTCTAATCGGTGATTTTGACATTGTGACAGGACAAGCAAAGTATACAGCCTGATGGAACTCGGTGCGATCTAAACGCAGACGGACGGAGTGGCAGCGAAGCGATTGCTACGATAATAAAATGACACTTATATTTGTTAATTTCGTAATTAGTATAATAGTATAGGTAGTAGTTATAATTAGTTTTTTTTTTTTTTTTACGTTAAGCATACTGTGAATCCTAGATTACTGAAATAAAATTACTGAAATAAATAAAACTACTTATTTTACTTTTGAATGCGGCCACGTAAAAAGGGACGATGCATGCTCCGTTTGCTTAGAAACTAAGGCTTAACTGCACTGCAATGTAAACTGTGCCATCTCATCTAAATCAACGTAGAGGAGATAATCTTCTTGGCACAAAGGTTGCATCGAGCCGCCTTCCGTAATCCTAACATCAAAACAGATTCATTTTAGAAGCATATGCTCTTTGCTAGCGCTAGCGTCTTTTATCCCCAAGCATGTTCGCCTACCTCTCTAATCTCCAGGCAATCAGATCAATAGGTTAGGTAGAGGCACGTCCAAACATTTTTGTACATGCCCTCATTTTCCAGTGTTCACGTTTCCGCTGCGTGTTGCCAGTGATTACATATGGCACTGAGACTTGGTCGTTAACTATTGGCCTCGTACACAAGCTCAAAGTCGCGCAACGGGCTATGGAGAGAGCTATGCTCGGAGTTTTACTACGTAATAAAATCCGAAATGAGGAAATCCGTAGAAGATCCAAGGTCACCGACATAGTTTTCGGAATTAGCAAGTTGAAGTGGCAGTGGGTCGGCCATATAGCTCGCAGAACCGACAACCGTTGGGGAATAAAGGTTCTCGAATGGCGACCTCAAACCGGACGCAGTGATGGAAGGTCCCCCCACCCGATAGACCGACGAAGAGGTTGCGGGAAGTCGTGGATGGAGAAGGCATGAAGACGTTTCGTCATGGCACTCTTTGGGGGAGGCCTATGATCAGCAGTAGACTTCATAAGGATGATGATGATGATGATGACGTTACTGCTACACAATAAATATTCATGTAGTATTTATTCGTGTACTGAGTACTTTCATTTCATGCTTGTGGACATAAATAAGAAAAATACACTTCATATTTCCTGTTAAATTCACCATTTCGCGATCTCATTGTTCCGTTTCTGCGTAAATAAAGGACAATGCCCATAAAAGCGGTGAATTAAACCGAAAGGAAAAAACGCCTCATTTCGGCATTCCCGCCGAGAGCGTTGTAATCATGGATGAGTTATCTATAGCAGTTGTTTCCTTGTTGTATCATTGATTCTTTCTTGGTCATCCTGTATTAGGTCAGAGACCAGGTTGAGGTACTGTGGCCCTGAAGAGGGCCAATGACCGACGGTGCAAGGATCACCTTTTGTGCACATGTCATATGTCTTCGAATTTTTAGGTTCTAGGACATGCCGGTTTCCTCCCAACGTTTTCCTTCATCGTTTGAGAGCACTACTATAGCGCACATACATTTCCCGAAAAGATATCTATTTGTGCACGACCGATGCCGGGATTCGAACCCACGACCTTTGAACCAGATGGCGAGGTTACCACTCCACCAGTGCTCTCTATATCTATATTAGGATGAGACACAATATCCGAGGATTTTTTAACGTGTTATCAATTTATCATCATCATTTACTTAGATATTTTTGTCAACGACTTTATCCTTTACGGGAGCATATTTTTGTAGGGTGATCTAAAATGAACCAGTGCTACAGGCTTCATAAACAAAAATCGAGTTGACAATAAAAACTGCATAAAGCTCGAACATGACCTCAAACTTTTAACAAGGATTTTCTTATTTTCCGAGTATCAAAGTTGAGTTAATTACTTAAAAAACTTGGGCCCAGGCGGCCTGTGTCAGTTGGATTCCAAATTTCATCTAAAATCATCTTTATCGCTCTTAATTTAGAGTCGAAAGCATAGATTTAGTGGATCTTACTTCTCTTTTACGGTAATTGGCCTTTTGGAGCCCAAGGGTCGCTTTAATACATAGATACAGCTGTTTATTCTGCGGCACCGGGTATCTTTGTATCGTGAATGGAATGGACTACTCTTTGGAAGTTGCACAAAGGCATTCGATCTTTTAATACAAAATTGGCTTTTAGCGTCAGTACCTTCTAATATTTATCCAGCGCTTTTAGCTCGATCATCGCTTTTACGAGATTATGGGAGGAAAAGACGACGCGTATTGTAAAAAATATTCTCAATAATTACTTATTGATAGAGATTAAGCGAATTAGAATTAGAATTAGAATTATTTATTTCAGTTAAAACAGCAAGCTTACAGTATATACCAAAATGCCTACTGTCTAAAATTAAAACTTAAAAATACTCTTAGCGAATTAAATATAGTACAAATTTTATCATTAAAGATGTCGACATGTTGGACCTCGTGCACATAGGCATTAAAAAAGAGTGAGAGCTCTTAGAGTTGGCGCATTACGTAAGGCGAAGCCAGCTATTGTACGTATAACTTTTGTAACGTAAAACTGATCTTCATGTAATTTAGTAGGCCAATGGGTTATACTATCTTATTTTACTGGTAAGAATATGAGTTAAATCGGCCAAGAGATCGCTTAGATATAAGGGTCTAAAAGAGGGCTACTAAAATAACATATATGAAGTGGGGTGTCATATAGATATTTTTTTGCATTCTACCTCTTTGGGTGTCATATGAAAGAGCCTTGTTCATACTTCATACATTCCAAAACTTTTCTTTTTTTTTCTCCTAAGTCACATGTTTTGAGATACATCGAAAATAGTGAAATTTTAAAACCTTTAATTATTACCTTTACTCCTAATATTATACCTATCGTTGGTGGATCGTTTCTCGAAATCCAAAAGGCTTTTTATAATAATAATAGCCAACAGTCACATACATAGATAGATAGATAACACTTTATTGATCACCATACGGAAATAATACATCACAATTACAAATTTACACGGCAATACAATGGGCGGCCTTATCGCTAAGAGCGATCTCTGCCAGACATACATAGAGCTGACCCGACACTAGTATTCCCTGGTGGGTTAAACTACGAATACCGTGTTAACACAACACCCAGACCCGAAACCAATATTTGCAGATCATGCAAACATTTGTCCCGCAGCAGGAATCTAACCCGCACCCCTTGCGTCTCAAACGGGCACCCGCCCGCTGCGCCGCCGAGGTCGTTTTGTAACTACCTATTTGAATCATTTGTGTCGCAGCATTGAACTTGAACTGGGCGTTGGATTTGTGGAGATAAGACAGGTCATTACTACTGTATTATTGGATGTACATAATTTGATAACACGGTGAATCATTTTGATAAGAGGTCGTGGGGTGATGTGTTTTATACTTTGTAGTGGAATTAACTAAACTAACAGGTTTTATTGAAAGCGACTTAGATTTTTTATTTATAAAACATCAGATAATAACTAAGTGTCATTGACTTAAGCAGAGTTGGTATTTGCTATGTTTTCTTTAAGATTATTAGAGTTCATTAACACATTGATAGGCTTCAACGTCTGTTTAGTTACACTTAAGGCCTTTGTCGAGTCACTGGTTATTTCTTGATCATCCCGCATTAAGATCAGGCAGGTTTAGGTATAACGGCCTTAAAAAGGGCCAATTTCGAAATGAATTCGAAGATATTTTACATGTGTTCACCGGCACAGCACAACGGCTGGTGAACACATGTCACATATCTTCGAATTTTAGGTTCTAGGACATGCATGTTTCCACGTGATGTTCCTTCACCGTTTGAGAGGACTAGCACGACCGAAATTCTAACCTTTGTCACTACCACTCCACCAGATCAAACATGAAATTCGTCGATAATATTTTTTTTCCTTATACACTGAGATCAGACTGACATTATTTTCCCTGAAAATTTATTGCGGTTAAATTTAGTGTGATATATTTGTTAGTCCTATCCATACTAAAATAACGTTTGTTAAGGTGCCTCCCTTCGTTAATGTTGCACGCACTCGGACGGAACGCGCCTTCCTGTGCCCTTCCAAATTGACGGAATGTCATTATGTACGATGAACGTGGATAATAAAAAGATATTTAAAGTAGGTAAGTAGGTAGACAGTAAATACTTTAAGAATGCTGCGAGTATTTTTTTCGACACAAAATGGGAGCTTTTTCAAAACCAAAACCATTTGAAAGTGTAATGTATTATAATGTTAACACTGGATGAGTAAAAGTCTGGAAATTATACAAATAAGTTTCGTATCGGTGGCGTATCTTGCAAGTTTCCGCAAGTCCCGCAAATGGTGCGGGTTCGATTCCCGCTGCGGGACAAATGCTTGTATGATCTGCAAACATTTGTTTCGGGTTTGGGTATTGTGGTACAATCATGGTACTCGTAGTTTTTGGTACCCACGGCACAGGGAATCCTAGTGTGGGGTCAGGACTATGTACAGTTGGGTGTTATTTATTTAAATTGACAGAAGTTGTTTCAGAAAATCTAGGCAAATTATCATCATCAGCCAGAGGAAGTCCACTGCTGTACTTGACGAACGGTCTTGAAGCCTTTTCCATCGACTCCAACCTTACGCCATCGCCTCCACTGAGGCCCTATATAGTTTGAGAAAGTAACAATAAAACCTACAATCATTCAACGCTTCAGTGAATTAATAAGTACTTACCGTGGGATCCTTTGTTCCTTTACTATGGACGTACTTGTAATTATGTAAGTATATTGTAAACTAGCTGTTACCCACGACTTCATCCGCATTTATATATAAATATAATGTATAAATATTACGGACATATTCACACGGTCAACTATAGCCCGGTGTAGCTGGCAGTGGTCGTAAGAGACCCACAGCGTACAAATCCGTTCGAAAAAAAAAAAACACGATCAACTGATACCAAACTAGGCATAGCCAGTACTATGGGTACCAGAGACTGATATATATAATAAATAAATATTTAACACCCAGACACAGAACAAACATCTGTGTTTATCACACAAATGTTTGTCCAGTGCGGGGATCGAACCCGCGACCTCTAGCGCAGAAGGCAGAGTTATTACTAACTGAGCTATGAGGCCAGCTATGAGGATTGAGAAAGTTAGCTGAGATGGTTTGGTCATGTTAGAGAGGATGAACAAAAGAAGATTGACGAAACAGGTGTTTAAGGAGAGTGGGAATTGGCCCGTAGGAAGGGGAAGACCTAAGCGTACGATTAGTGACCAAATCGGTGACGTTTTACAATAAGGCCAGGTCAAGAGTACCCTAAACCGACGAGCATGTATGAGGAATGTGATGAGAGTGAATGAAGCAAAAGAGGTATGTCAGGATCGTAGCAAGTGGAAAGCTCTGGTCTCTGCCTACCCCTCTTGATTTTATGTATGTATGTAAAGATGCAGTTTTGTTGTCGATATTTTGTAATCGTACTTATTTCATACCCATTCGAGTACAAATCAATCAACAAGAAATTACCGATCTTCTTGTCCCTCTAGAACACCATTAACTTTACGTCACGTCCGTTATAAACTAAATAACCAACGAAATAAAAACTATTTCTTCATTTCACGGTCCATAAGTCACAATGTCACACCGGTCTTTTAGACCTTCATAATAAATCACTTTATGAGCTATCTTTGGGTCTTATTTCGGTGGCATAAGGTTCAGTTTCTCGTTGTTATATTGGGCTAGGTCAGGGCGTGTATTCAAATTTGTGACGTTTTGGTATGCGGTTGTGGTATATACGGATAGAGGTTTATTTGGTGAGTTGGTTTTCATCATCATCATGATATGAGAGCGCTGGTAAAATCGTGCCCGAATGGATTTTCCATTCGGAAAATTTATGGGCGCTGTACTAGTGCTCTCAAACGGTGAAGGAAAACATCGTGAGGAAACCGGCATGACCTAGAACCGAATAATTTGAAGACATATTATGTGACATGTGCCCGATAGGAGCCTTTAAGGGGCGCACGGCGCACTTTAATACTTTCAGTACTCTGATTCTTTCACCGAAGTCATAGGCCCTTTTCAGGGCCACCATACCTCAACCTGAACACTGACCTTAATACAGAATGATCAAGAAAGAATCAGTGACATGACAAATAACCATTATTTGTTTCAAATAGTGTTGTGTTCCTGCGGTGAGTAATGTTGCCAGAGCTCTTTAGGGGGGGAGGGGTTCGGCAGGCAACGCATTAGCAATGCTCCAGGTGTTGCTGATGTCAATAGGCGACGGTAACCACTTACCATCAGGTGGGCCGTAAGCCTGTTTGCCTCCGTATAACATAAAAAAAAACACCCTAAGGTAGTCCGCTGCTGGACATAGACCTCAATAGTGCTACGACTAACGGTCTGGTGGTGTAGGCGTCGGTCGTGATAGCTAAAAAAATAGAAAAAGAAGGAGACATCCTCTCAGACCTCAAATATCAATACTACTGGAAAATATATGAGTGCCACTGTGCACCCGCCGAGCCGCAGTGTGCGTTCATAGTAGCGATGGGTCGTACTTGCTATTTCGCGTACCAGGTCTATAACGCACCGTACCTTATAAGGTAACTACTAAATACTTGAAAGTATGTACATAGACCGCGCGAGTCAACTACGCAAGTCCACTGCGCATGTCCACAGCGCAAGTCCACCGCGCACCCTAGAACGCGACGCTTCACCGTACCCTTATTTTTAAGACGTTTAAGTATCGTGATGACCCCCACCCGATAGACCGACGACATCGTTAAGGTTACGGGAAGTCGGTGGATGGAAAAGGCTCAAGACCGTTCGTCATGGAACTCTTTGGGGGAGGCCTATGTTCAGCAGTGGACTTCATCAGGCTGATGATGATGATGATGATGAAGTATCGTGAAGTCGTACTAAGTACGTGTAGTTTGTTACGAGAACCTGGTTTAAAAACGTGGTTGCGTAAATACGAACCAACTCTAGTTCATAGTCGGGTGCGCGTGTATCAGCGCCGTCCGGCCGTCACGTCCGGACCAACTGCCGGAAGCCTTGTTTTTTGTACCTCGAAATGTTCAAATTTTTTGATTTTATTTTCTTCCAGCGTTTTGGATACCTATTAGTTATTGGATATGTTTGCGAACGGTTCTGTAAAAAAATTGGCAGCTATGCAAGCCTGTAAACCGGTGCTTTATGTTACGAATTTTGTTTTATTAAATCAGGATTTATATCATCAAGTTAGTAACATATAAACCTATCTTGCGATTATAACGCAATGTAGGTAAATCTATACATATTCTAATAGGAACGTCTACAATATTGTTCATGTAAGATTTTTTCTTTTCCGTTTAAGAACCAAGGTCACCGACGTAGCTTTCAGAATTAGCAAGTTGATGTGGCAGTGGGTCGGCCATATAGCTCGCAGAATCGTCAACCGTTGGGGAATAAAGGTTCTCGAATGGCCACGTCCCAGAACAGAACGAACGCAGTGTTGGAGGGTTTCCCATCCGATGGATCGACGACATTGTGAAGGTTGCGGGAAGTCGATGGATGGTGAAAGCTCAAGACCGTCCGTCATGGCACTCTTTGGGAGAGGCCTATGCTGTGGACTTTTTTTGGCTGATGATGATGAAGCATAGGTAGGTATACCCCACAATAAAAGCTTGTTTACCCGATTTCCTGGCATCACTGGGTGGCCCCTTGCCACACTTATATTTTTATGCGGGTGGAACAAAATGGGGGCAATGTTTAGTTTATAATGGCTTTACTTATAAAAATCTTTCAAAGATAATGTTTAAATTTTTTCAGTCTCTTCTTTCTTTGTCACCTGTATTGGGTCAGTAACCTGGTTGAGGTATGGTGGCCCTGAAAAGGGCTTATGACCGTCGGCGTCGGTGAAAGAATCAGTGTAGTGAAAGGATTAAAGTGCGCCTCTTGGAGACTCCTTTTGCGCACATGTCACATGTCTTCGAATTTTTAGGTTCTAGGACAACATACCGTTTCATCCAAGGTTATCCTTCACCTTTTGAGAGAACTAGTGTAGCTCTCATAAATTTTCTGAATGGAAAATCGATTGGTGCACGACCGGGCTCCCACGACCTGTAGATCGGCAGGCGGGACTTACACCACTCCACCAGTGCACCACCACTTCATCATCATCATCATCAGCCTGATGAAGTCCACTGCTGAACATAGGCCTCCCCCAAAGAGTGCCATGACGAACGGTCTGGAGCCTTCTCCATCCACCGACTTCCCGCAACCAACAATGTCGTCGATCCATGGGGTGGGGGGCCTTCCAACACTGCGTCTGCCGTTTCGTGGTCACCACTCGAGAACCTTTGTTCCCCAACGGTTATCGGTTCTGCGAGCATCACCGCGACAGGATAATTTAAAAAAAATCTTAAATTTAACTAACCATTAAAAGTAAGGGGATGAGTGAAATAAGGGCATTTAATAGCTTCCAAACTCAAAAATGTATAAAATAGCTATAGCTTCAGAAGATTGAGTCGTAAACAAGAATGAGCACTCTGTTCTGATGATACTAATGCTCGTATTTTTAGTAGTGAGGAGCACTTTAAGAAGAAAAAAAAAGTTTTCTCGACTTATGTCCGTATAATAATAATGATAGACATCCTATCAGGTCTCCAGCGATCAGATCCGCGAAAATGTCTAAGGGGGTAGTAAGAGACATGTCCGAACATTTGGCATATGCCCATGTGAAGGGCCCCCACCCGATGGACCGACGATATTGTGAAAGTTGCGGGAAGTCCGTGGATGGAAAATGCTCAAGACCGTTCGTCACGGCCCTCTTTGGGGTTCAGAAGTGGACTTCTACAGGCTGATGATTATGATGATAGAAGATTAAGATGAATAGAAGCTCTGAGAGCATTCATTTGAGAAAATGGACGCCATTTCATCCATAGTTTATTTAATTTACATTATTCTGAGCTCCCAGTTTTATGTCCGATCCGATTAGTGATGGGACGTTGGGACAGTGTCGATAAACGGTATCGATATTTACTAAACTGCATCCCGCTTAATCATGCGGTTCTATAATTTCATGCATAAATTGAATTTTGTAATTAACTATCTAGATACAAAGAGCTGTATAGTGGGATTAGTTTTCGCTATGTGGTTTTGTGTAAATTGTTTTGGTGTGGTGAAAGTACATTACGTGTTTGCGCAACTATTAAATGTTGTGGATTTCATTAAAATATAACATGTGGCGAGACGATGTCAACTGTTAACGTAGTTTCATAAATTACTGAACAAGCACGTATTATTCAAACGCCATATTCATTTCTGACTAAAAATTTAATCACAGAACTTTATATTATCACTGCCCACTGCGTATTCACGGCCCTTAATAAAATATTATGAAGAAAATAAATCACCAGTGGTCATTGGTCAGAATCAAAGGGGCCTGTCACCTTGAAACAAAAAATAGACTACATAAATAGACTACTGTAATTTCAACTACTACTACTTTAATTTTACATCCTCTCAAATCTCTAGCTAAGATCATTGTCTACGCTAACATTATAAAGAAGTAAAAAAATTCTAAATGTATTCATTCGCCGTTTTAAGAACATCTTAATAACGTTTCCCAGAAATCACTTTAGCTCATACAAATAAACCTAAGGACGCCGACGTGACGGTATGTGGGCAAGAAAGATGAAGAATTTATTTTAATTTATAATCCCTAACACTTCAACATTCCCTTATTCCACACACATATCACTCTCGTACGACTTTGTAGTTTGTACATCCCGGAACTTCTTATAACAGTTTTTACACAAAAGAAACCTGAATTTGTGTCTAATATCTGCATACTCTAAGAACTAAATCAAGTCGCTAATATTATAAGAGCAACTTTTCTCTGCTCCTAGGTTACACTAGGCCGTGGTGGCCCCAGCTAAAGAATAGGCCCCTCCATATCTCTATCCGCGGATGTCGTAAGAGGCGACTTAGGGAAAAAAGCTAGGGGATAGGCAGCAGCGTCCCTCATTTTAACAACGATAGCTCTAACTGCGCTCGCCAACCCGCATGCCCAGCGTGGTGAGTATGGGCAAATCCCCCCACATGATAAGGAATTTGCTCTGTCTGTGGGGGAGGCCATGTTCAGCAGTGGACATCGAACGGCTGAAATGATGATGATGATGATGAGGTTACACTATATTACGACACTTTGTAAATTGTGTTAGCCTTCATACCAGGCTCACAGGCACGCCATTACAGAAATTGCAAACATAAAATCCATAATATTTCGTAAGTAATAGTAACATCACTAGCAGTATCACTTAGGACTTAGGAGCTGTAAGTAGGTACACATTATCGACAGACAGTGGGTATACTATTAGCCGTATTTTGTATTGAATTATTCAAGGAAGTAAGCACAAGTTGCTGATGTTATCGAGTCGCTAGTTGGGTGCGAACGGACTCGCAAGATGTTGCCTACGAGAGTGCGAAGGTCGATTGCGCGATTGCCCGACGTAACAACTGTGAGAACTGTGTTTTAAGGAGGTAGGGCACAGCGAGATTTTCTCGTTCTAAATTGAAGCAGCCCGCCTGGGAGGTACCTCCGCCTTACGGAAGATCGCAGCGAAATAACATTATTTGTTTCAAATAGTGTTGTGTTTCTGCGGTGAGTAAGGTTGTCAGCAACGCGTGCGCGATGCCTCTGGTATTGCAAGCGCTCATAGGCTACGGTAACCGCTTACCAACAGGTGGGCCGTATGCTTGATTGCCACCTCAGATGTATAAAAAAAAACCGTCACATCGTCGTGGCTCCGTCTCAAGAATACCCCCATATCTATAGGGTTTGCTCGATTGTTTGTTTGTGTTAATTCTATCAGACAGTCAGACATACCGTCAAAACTGGTGCTAAGGATAAGCATCTGTAGAATATTCGCACTACCTCGTTGGCGAGGTTGGCCATTGGCCGACTAAGATGCAAGAGGTGCGGGCTTAATCACCGTGGCGGTGCCAGTGGCGGTATTAAATGTTTGTTTCCCCTTTACAAGCGAAATTGCAAATTTTATGTGACGAGTGAGTTAGCTAGATTGTTTAGACTGTGATATAAACGTGTGCAGCGAGCGAGCGAGTAAAATTCGTTATATTTTCGTGGTTTTGTAAGCATACAAATATTTAATTTGTTAGTGTTTCGTTAAGTTCACAGAGCTACGAGTGGGGGTAACTAACTTAAAGCCCGTTTAGTAATATGTTATATCGTCTGCTAGTCGCTGCCAACGGGTTTTATCGCGCGGTAGCTTGATAAAAACAGGCCTACGCCCGTTCTCAAAGTTTACGCTATCTCCATACCAAATTTCATAAGTATTGGTTCAACCGTTGTGTCTTGAAAATCATTGTACGAGACATGTACTTTCAAAATTTTGGTACACCCGTGACTTGTACAAAAAAAACTAGTTACAAACTCAAAGTCAAAGGCAAAGTCAAAAGGAAACTAGGTGAAGCTATGCCTGTTCCTCGCGACCAAGCTTAGAAGAATCAGGCAACAAACACGGCTTGGTGCCTATCATTTTTTTCGATGATCCTTTTTCACAAAATGGAATTTAAAGCTTCAGTGTGGTGCCGACTCATAGTGTGAGTTGTAACTTGTATATTTATTTTGCAAATAAAATGTAATTCAGTGGGCCGGCCATATAGCTCGGAGAACCGGCAACCGTTGGGGAGTAAAGGATCTCGTATGGCGACTACGAACCGGGCGACGCAGTGTTGGAAGGCCCTCCTCCCCACCCGATGGACCGACGACATTGTGAAGGTTGCGGAAAGTAGGTGGATGGAAAAGGCTCAAGAACTTTCGTCTTGGATCTCTTTGGGGGAGGCCTCTATCCAGCAGCCAGCCTGTAGAAGTCCGCTGCTGGAGGTTAAAAATATGACCCTAATAAAAAAGTCGTGTAAATCTGTTCAAATTGGCTGAGATATCGTAACTAATATTACAATTATACACAACACACAATTATTACATTGCAATTCTGCCAGCGTCTGTTTTCCCGGATGAGTACAATCTAGGAGTCTTGAAATCTAGAGTGAATAAGTTCCTTCTGGTAAAGCGTGCTCACTTTTGCAAGTGAGATGGTGGTCAAAAGCCTAACCATCACCAATAAAAATAAAAAAAAGTGAAAACAACAGTTTTGAGTTTGACATTGAGGGAAATTTATGGGGACTAAAATAAGGGCCTTAAAAGACCACTTAAAAGTGATCAAGCTGTCCTCCAAGTTCTGTACCCAGGTTCATGGTAAAAGCGCTGTGTGCATATGCAAGCAATTTAGTCCAGGATCACATAATTAGAGTCGGAACTAGCGGCTAGCGTAGAGAGCGTTGTCTAGTGAAATAATTTGTTTATTCGTCTGCTTTGTATTTTAACGACCTCTGTGACCCGAGCTTGAATAACTCACGATAGCGTTACGCTTACTATGGTAAATGTCAAATTTTAGTCAATCAAATTGCCGTGGTGGCCTCGGCCGAAGTATGGGCCCCTCCATTACTACCCGTTTCGAGAATTCCTCTCTAAGTGCACCCCTATTATTATTATTTCAGCCGTAGGACGTCCACTGCTGAACATTTACAGTTTCAGAGGAACTTCCTCCCGCGAACACTCAGGTTGTGGAATGATCTCCCTGCTGAGGTTTTCCCAAGGACTACAGTATGGGGTTCTACAAAAAGGGCGTTTTGAACTTTTGTATGGGGTAGGCAACGCGTTAGTGATGCCTCTGGTATTGCAAGCGTTCATAGGCTACCGACCGACCTTGCACGGCCTGCACCCAAATATTTGGGAGAATTTGCCCATCCTCGCCATGCTGGTCGTGGGAGTTGACGCTACTGTTCATAGGCAACGCTTCTGCCATAGAGTAATTTTGTATATACCAGGCTTCTGCCCATCCCCTAGCTTTTTCTCTACTAGTCGATTCTTACGACATCCATGTACGCACCCCTACACTTGAACAGAAAGCTACTATCAGTATTCTTCATTATCCTTCACCAGAAGTGGTTTTTGTAATTTATTTGACATTGTATATCGATCGATTGACGAATTTTTATATTTTGATTAGGTTTGACAATATGTACCTAATTTGAATTTATTAACTGAAGAATTGTAATTTTTTATAATATTTGACATTGTAGATGATTAAAAAGTTAGTCAATTTTTTTATTTATTATTTTTATATGGCTTGACATGTAGTTTGAATTTGTTAATTGTGATTTTTATTATATTTTATTAATCTTAATTAGTATGAAATTAATTTATATTATTATTTTTTAATGTTTGATATGATATAGTTTTTTTTTTAATGTTACTGATATTAATATGTATTGGTAAGTACACTGTTGCATTAGGTGCCCCTGTAAAAATAGTGTACTCTTTAGGAAATAAATGGTTTATGCTGTGTGTCAGTGAATCAACATTTTTTTTAATTCGATAAAGCCTTAGTCATCCGGTTTAGTTTGTTTGTTCCTTAAAGGTAAATTCAATTCTTCATTTTCAAATGGTCAAGGTCCAAAGAACAAAAATAAGACAGAACACACATAATTTATTCTATGCATCTATAATATGGTGCATCAACAAATAGGCTGACATACCGATCCCGTATTAACATAATTGGGATTATCTTTTACGCTCCTTTTTGTCCGTCTGTCTGGACTATAAGTTTGCACCTCTCATCGATGACGATAAAGGAAAATATACCTTATGTTCTCACAAGAAAGAGGCGGTGAATTCTAGCAAGGTGACTGAAGAATGAGTTACCGAATTGTACTGTAGGGATCATGGCGTGACATTATTTGAATTATGTTAAGTTACAGCTGTTTTTTTTTTAAATATATTTTTTATATGACAGTGACATCACTGTCATATAAAAAAATACATTACGCCTGACTCAATATCATTAATGAAGGTCAAATGAAATGACATACGTAAATGACTAGCAATACCAGAGGCATCACGCAAATGTTACCGGCTCCGTAGCGCCCCCTCAACTCAAAGAGCTCTGGCAAACTCGGAATAGATAGAGTCCTTTACCTTTTTTTATATAGGCCATTTTTATATAGGTAACACAAACGCAAGCATCTATTCAATCTTATCGAATATGAGATCGAAGTATTATATTTAATTTATTAGTAGTATTGCTCTATCATTGAAGTAATAGATAAATTGGTTCTGTCCAATTATATAAGAATCTACCTTATCTTCGACCACAAAACAAAGTCAAATTACCAATTATTAATATTATTTGTACTATGGCTGAAATATTTAATTATTAAGTTGAAATAACCGCATTGAATTGAATGTCATAATTTTTTATTGCAATTTGAACTTTCGAGTATTTTCTCCCAATAACCGGCACAACGTTGTTCGATTATTCGAAAAAATGTCGAAGGTTAAGCTATAAATCTCTTCGACAGTCGAGACGTCTAGTCTACGCTACTATTGATCTATGCGTCTGGGAATGCAATGCCATAGTTTTTTTTATACATCTAGGCGACAAAGCATATCCCGCCTGTTGTAAAGTGGTTACCGTAGTCTATGAACGCTTGCAATACCAGAGGCATCACGCAAACTTTGCCGACCCCGCAGCGCCCTCAAAGAGCTCTGGCAACCTTACTCACCGCAGGAACACAACACTATTTGAAACAAATAACGTGTGTGTTTGGATATCAAAATGGTCCCAATGAAATCCAAATTCTTTTGATGGTGATGGACTTCCCTCCAAAGAATTATACAAAGAACAAGACTACACTAAAAGTGTCCAAGTTCGTTAGAATTGCTAGAACCACCTCGAAAAGCAAAATGGATGATCAAATAAATAATAAATATTCCGGACATATCACATACAATCAATTGATCCCAAACTAGGCATAGCCTGTACTATGGGTACCAGAGACTGATATACATAATAGATATATATTTCATTTCATTTTTTTTTTTTTTGACAGGCCTCATAGCTCAGTTGGTAGTAACTCTGCCTTCTGCGCTAGAGGTCGTGGGTTCGATTCCCGCACTGGACAAACATTTGTGTGATGAATACAGATGTTTGTTCTGTGTCTGGGTGTTAAATATATATATATTATGTATATCAGTCTCTGGTACCCATAGTACAGGCTATGCCTAGTTTGGGATCAGCTGACCGTGTGATAGGTCCGGAATATTTATTTATTTATTTATTAAACACAAACGCACGAGACAGTGAAATAAAACCTAACAAGCCAGTGCCAGTTCACCCCACGTGGAGTTGCATTCAAAAATAAACCCGAAAACAAATATGAAATGAAATGAAATATATTTTTATAAACAACAGACTTAACAATAACATGCAATATTAAGTTTTATGTAAATAGTAACATAATGAACTATAATATTCCTGGTTGGACAACATTGGTACCCAAACTAGGATTGCCTGTGTTATGGCATACCAATGCCCTCCGCCAAGCCATTGAGTCTTTAAGCATACATTTGTGTGAAGAAGTAAATACGCAGTACAGTATCTAATATACTGTACAGTTAATATACATTTCAATCAACAGAGCTAGGTACGGACAGCAAAGCTCCATCGCCTAGCAACACCCTGATGCTGTGAGGGATTGATGTCTGGTTTCCTAAAAAGCAGCTGTCGTAAGACGTGATAGACGCCTCGTCATCATCATCATTTCAGCCGTACGACGTCCACTGCTGAACATGGCCTCCCCCACAGACAGAGCGAATTCCTTATCATGTGGGGGGATTTGCTTATACTCACCACACTGTGCATCCGGGTTGGTGAGTCGCCTCTTACTCCGTCTAGACATCCGCGGATAGGTCTTCAGCCGGGGCCACCACGGCCACCACGGATAGACGCCTATTCTACTACAATTATAATTAAATTTTACTACATATTTCAATAAAAAAATTTAAATTTAATTTATTTATGGGCAAATCCCAAATTATTTTTTCTGGTAATCTATTGGGAGGCTTATGTTCAGCAGTGGATGTCTTACTGAAATGGTGATGATAATGCATGTTCATCCACTCCCTGTATTTTAATTGAAAATTGTTTAAGAACTGACCTGTTTCACTTCAACAGAACAGAGAGGAAAAGTAATGTAGAAATACTATACCAAGAAGAGCACTTATCAGAATGGCACCAATGTTATTCCACGAAGAATCTATCGATATTTCAACTTGGTACTATACTTTTCGTGGAATATAGTGTAAAACATTATCTTGTGGCCCAAATTGCTGACAATCAAATTATTGATCGAGCTAGCAAAGCGATTGAAGATCTCTCAAACAGCATGGAAGAATCGGCTTTGTATATTTATTTGGAGCATAACTTTCGAGCCATCAATCCAATTTGCATGAAATTTTATAGTTCAACAGGTTGTACAATCAAGATTTACTTGTAAGAATATGAGTTAAAGCAGCCAGGGGTTCTAAGATAAAGGGGTACAAAAGGGGGCTTTTCAGAAAAAAGGTAAACAAATAGGTATCTACCCGAAATGGGGTATCGTATGAAGAGCTTTGTTCATACATTCCAAAACAATTTCTATTTTTATTCTAGACCATTGTGTGAAAGACGACATGAGTAAGAATGGAGTGAATACTGATATGACGGCTGATAGAGGGGAGTGGAAGTGGGATAAGGGCAGGTAGATGATGATATAACGAAAAATTCCATTTAATTAAATTCCATTTTGTGAAAAAGGATCATCGAAAAAAATGATAGGTACCAAGCCGTGTTTGTTGCCTGATTCTTCTAGGCTTGGTCGCGAGGAACATGCGTAGCTTCACCTAGTTTCTAAGACGTTTCAAAGTGATCCTAGTGATTTTATTGAAATAAACGCCTTTTGACTTTGACTTTGAAAAAAGTATTATTAGTAAACCAATATAACGCGAACGACTGGCCTCATAGCTCAGTTGGTAGTAACTCTGCCTTCTGCGCTAGAGGTCGCGGGTTCGATTCCCGCACTGGACAAACATTTTTGACTAACACAGATGTTTGTTCTGTGTCTGGGTGTTAAATATATATCTATATATGTTATGTATATCAGTCTCTGGTACCCATAGTACAGGCTATGCCTAGTTTGGGATCAGTTGACCGTGTGTGATTTGTCCGGAATATTTATTATTATTATTATTATTACTCCTATTTGGTAAAGTTTCAATGATTCCTAGTTCAGGTAAGATTGGATATTAGTAAAAACATGCTAAAGATGCGATTTTCAAAGCTTATCTTAGTTGTGCTTCAACGATCGTCGAAGCAGGAGGAGTTAGGGCACAGCGAGATTTTCTCTTTCTAAATTAGAGCAGCCTGCCTGGGAGGTACCTCCGCCTTACAGAAGATCGCAGCTAAATAACATTATTTGTTTCAAATAGCGTTGTGTTCCTGCGGTGAGTAAGGTTGCCAGAGCTCTTTAGGGGGGAAGGGGAGGGGTAGGCAACGCGTGCGTGATGCCTCTGGTATTGCAAACGCTTAAAGGCTTTTTTATTTTTTATCGATGGGAAAATGCGTTACGCATGCCCCCCAGCTCGGGGAGAGCTGGAGGGGTATGTCGGGCTCTCCGCCAGCTACTGATGAGATATGAGCGACCAACGGCATACCGACTAAAAACCCATCGATGTTCCTTCACTCACCTTAGTGCCAATGCATCATCGAACCACTCATCATTCGACGGCTGGCTCAACACTGCATCAGCACTTGGCAAAGTCACGGGGTCCCGATCGGATTACGCTCATAGGCTACCCTAACCGCTTACCAACAGGTGGGCCGTATGCTCGTTGGCCACCTCAGTAGTATAAAAAAAAGTACCAGCTTTTACTTTACTTACCTACGTCATATAACGCTCATCGTATTAGAGCAAACTAAGGTTTTAGACGGGGATAAGGCTAGACAAGGGGTTGCGACCCAACATATTGGGGTGAATGCATATACGATGTAATAGGTAACATTTGCATTTAAAATTCGTTGATCTGAGGGATGGTTATCACCGCTCATTTTTACAAGTCACAAAATAAAACTAATATAAGATGAAAAAAGTAGTCTCGGTTAGTATGAAACTGGTCTGAAACCCCTCATCGAGAATTTGGAGCTCAGGAAAAGAAATAATTGTTCAAAATCAGTTTAATTATGATAAAAAAATGTCCGAATTGCTGGTGAGCGAATTATGGCAATTTATCGTGTGAGATTTGTATATGCCTTGCATAATAATTGTTCACGGTATCAATGTCATCTAATATATAATTCAAATTTATTTTAAAATGTCTACTGATGAAAGTCAATTTTGAGTTTGACATTCGAGAGCGTACGATATCGCAAGCCCATAAATGTCTAACTCAAAATTGACTGAGTTAAATAGAGATAATAGCATATAGTTATAGATATAGCATAGAGGGTTTTGAAACCAATTTCAGATGACATAGCAAGCCATTTAAACACGGCTTATTGGGTTGCACAACAGTGTGTCCAAAGCTAAGGAACCCTTTATTACTCCCGTGCCACTTCAAAGTGGATTTTCCTCAAGACTATCACTTTCCTTTCGAATAATAATGAACATTCCTAACACACTAGTATCAGAGAGTTCTTAATGAGCTAGATAGTACCCATGGTCCGTAGGTAACCTGAAGTTCATGGTTGCTTATTTGTATTATGCCACACTTTGAAAAAACTTATATTTTATATCACGACATACCACAGTGTCGAACCAAACGTTTCTGCTCCACCTTTATTATACGCACTGGCAAAGAGTGGAACGATCTGCCAGCGTCTGTTTTCCCGGATGAGTACAATCTAGGAGTCTTCAAATCTAGAGTGAATCCTTCTGATAAAGCGTGCTCCATCTAAGGCCACATCCCACTTGCAAAAGTGAGATGGTGGTCAAACGCCTAACCATCACCAATAAAAAAAACGAAGGTTCTTTCGACTCAGGCGGGATTTGAACCAGCGACCCGCGATATAGATATAGAGCGATATATGACTCGCGAGGGGACAGTCAAAAAATAGAGAGAATCTTTATTCTCCAACTGTTGTCATTCTGCGAGTTATTTGCCCTGCCCACTGCCACTAAAACTTCCTTATTCTGACAGCTATCACGGTGACCCTGATCAGTTGCAATGGATAAAATGTGAAATAGTCACCAGTCCCGTTATCTATATATCTAAAGGAGTAGTCCACTCAATCACTCACTGACAGACTCATCGAGGAGTCTGAAATTTGGCACAGGCTCTCTTTAAGGGATTTTATTTATTTAACAAAACCCACAGCCCTTAATCTAAAATACAATAAAAAATTACATGCTAATTCTTACGGCCAATAAAGGATTTACATTTTTTAGAAAAAAGGAAATATTTTAATTGACAGTCAAGTTTAGAAAAATGTTCAAAATTTAGTCCTTCTCCATAAACTTTAATACATCTCGTTTAAATGTTCCTTTAGCATTATGAAATATATCAATTGAATATAATTCCTTATTATATGTTCTTTGAAGTCGACTATAGAGTTTTGCGCATAGTTTGTGGATGAGTTCGCAACGGCGAACAATTTATGTATATATGGATGTCTACATCCATATATACATAAATTCTACACACCGTAGACGGTGTAAAAACTGCCACACCTCTTTCATTACAAGAACGACCACGGTTAATAAATATTTTAATTATCATTAGCAACACCATCGTCCAGTAAACACAGCGCATTGTCTCTCAATCCTGTCCGCGATCGATTTTGCAGCCATCTGCATAACTACAGCCACCACAATCCACCCTTCCGCAACCAGACGGCTAGACGACGAGACGGGGAGGTAATGAAATCACGGGGACTTTGCGGCATAGGATGTATAACGCGTCCTGTGTTTTATTTGAAACTGTCTGCTATTTCAAAATGGTAATTTCTTCACCACGTCACAAAGAAGGTAGCGGTGGCAAGAGCCATTTTTTGCGTTTACGCCAGCAGCGGAGAGATAGAAATGTATTGAAACGGCATTAGCTTGCTTGCTTGTTTTGTCACTGACAATTCTTGGTCCTGTAATAGGTCAGAGACCAGGTTGAAGTTTGGTGGCCCTGAAAAGAGCTTATAGCTCGAAATTATCTAGCTCGATAAATATTTTCATAGTCCATGGACGCAGATCATCGAAAGTTATCCTCACTCACAAAGGTTGATTTGTTCAGAAGACATCAGTTCATTCGCCGTGGTAGCCCCGGCTGAAGAATAGGCCCCTCCATTATTACCCGTGGATGTTGTAAGAGGCGACTAAGGTAAATAATCTAGGGGTTAGGCAGCCGCGTTCCCTATCAACAATAGCTATAACTGCGCTTGCCAGCAACTCGCATGTCCAGTGTGGCAAGTATGGGCAAATCCCCCCAAATGATTGTTTGGGTGAAGGCCGCACAAAGTCCGTCGCGCTGAAAATCTATGGGGGAGACTTATGTTCAGCAGTGAACACCCTACGACTGAAATGATGACTAAGACATCGCTTCGCTAAAAGGTACTACCTTACTTAGGTACTTAGGTAGATACTTAAGTATTAGTATTTGTGTGATTCAAAACACGACATCGTCTCATACCGTCTGATCGTCTAATAAGTAGATTGTAGTAAATAAATAGTAGGCACCTATAGTCTACATATTTACATTAAAAAGTAAAAGCCCTCTTTTGAATACGTTTTTTCCGTAGGCAACATCTGTACCTAGTTTTCATGTCTTATTTGCTAATGATTGTGTTTATCTATGGTCACACAGGCACATACCTACCAGCACAGAACGAGTCTGTAATTGTAACGCTGTAAGCGTATCGTATAATGACGACCTCGGTGGCGTAGCGCGCGAGTGTCCGTCTGAGATGCAAGGGGTGCGGGTTCGATTCCCGCTGCAGGAAAAATGTTTGCATGATCTGCAAATATTTGTTCTGGGTCCAGACCCGGAATACTGTTCCGGGTCCATGGTACTCTTAGTTTTTGATACCCACGACACAGGTAATCCTAGAGTGGGGTTAGGACTATTGTATGTAACTGTTGGGTGTTATTTATGTATTTATTTAACGCAGTGATCGGCAGTTATTGCAGCAACGAGTACCTTGTATTAAGTAGGTTAATTTAATTGCCTAATGTGGCGTCTTTTTTTTCATTTACCTACTTATTGAGTTTTTTTTTAATTTCGTAAATAGCTACGTTAATTACGTCAAGCTGACTTATGATGTATGTTGAATCATTGCGCAACTATAGGCAACTTATGTTCGTAGGTAGGTAGGTATAGGTACCTACTTAAGTAGTAGGTATGTTATAACGATTTGCAAAAGGAGAAATAACGCAATTTTTTACGAGGTACCCACCCAAGTTTATTCATAGTACACCTACCTATGTAGTATCTACCTAGGAGGATATGTAAGTTAGGTTACCTACCAACATGGTTATGTATAAGAATACAACACAATTATAATGACGACGTGAATATTTTATACTGCCGGCCGTGGCAATGACCGCCGCTGACGGTCGGTTCACGGCCGTTTATAACTCGACGGGCGATTATTACCTATCTGTCGTAAAATTGAATCTTTGGTGCGTCGCACACAAACGCACTCTCGCTAGTCGGATGCATCGCATCGTACCGTACAATAAACCCTCAAAAATAAACCAAAACCGTCGAATAGGGAGGGAATAGAGGGCGGCACTCACACACGCGCACGTCTCATCCGCACACGCACGCCCGCACCGCAGCGCAGGGCGGCCGAGCGAGAGGGCGCTGCGATCGTTCAGTCTCGCGCGGACCATCGAAAGGGTCGGACGTACGTCGATCAGTTCGACTCGATCGGGAAAATAAACTAGTTTTGTTCCGGCACCACCGAATCCTTGTGCTACGCTGTTATTGCCGTGTTTGTGGACTAATCCTGTTAACCGTGTTTTGTTTCTTATATAAATGGTCAGTATTTCGTGTAGAATATGCGCCCAAACAACACATGTTCGTTGTTTACATCTGTAGTTGTAGACATGTGTTTCGTTCGTTTTTTCGTAGCCCTGCGCTTAGGGGTTTATTAATACTCGAATAGTTTACGAGTATGAATCATGACGGTACCCACATTGAAAGTCGTTTCTATTTCCAGATAAACTGTTGGAATTGATTGGGAGCCGTTGACTTGTGTGGTAACAAAGGTTTACATTGTGAAGTAAGGTGAACGATCTTCATTCGACTCGCTACAGGTATGTTTGGACAAGATACTCATTCATACACACCGCACTGAGGTCTCTGACGGTTGGTTGAGAAACGTTTTAAAATTTCAAATTTAGATTCATGGTCATAGATTACCCGCCTTCTCCGCATGACTAATTATGAATTTGAAATGCCTACAACGTATCTGTCGCACGGAAACCACAATCCGTTTTTGTGTCATTGACCTCAATGTTCGCGGTAAGTAGGTAGGTTACTATTTTTTGTGCAACTTGCGTGTACCTTACGTAACGTTTGATCCATGTTCTAGTATGTAATTAAACTATTGTACAGTATTGCATGTCAAAGCGTGTAACCCGGCCTCGTGTGACTTACATAATGTAACCTTTACATTTGATTTGAAGCCTTTCAAATCGCCTTCTGGGATATCTGTAACTTGTTGCTTGTTTGAATATGGCGCGTGTATTTTCGTCTGTTTGTTTCCAAACAAAAGATATTTTTGTAACACCAGTCCATGCCTATGCCACATTCGTAGATTCGTTCCCGACATTGACACAAACAGTTGATTAATTGCCCATTCGTTTTGAATAGTCACGTAACCGGCGTTATTTCACCTAAAATGTTGCAAGGGTTATTATGCCCACCTACCCACATAGTATTTCTTACACCTACACGTAGACCGGTCGACATAAACTTATGCCATCTGTCAAAATAATGTTCAAACTTAGGCACTTTACCTGCCTATTTAGTAGTATATTGTTGGCCTAGTGAGAGGGGCCCCGACATTCGTCGTGGGTTCGAACCGGGCGTGCACCGATGAGCTGTTCGGTTCGAATAATTGATGCAAACATCGTGAGAAAACCAGTAAGTATTCTTACAAGCGGCGATTGGCTTGCAACCTGTCACGTATGGAACTGCGAAATGGGGGCACGTGCCAAAGTGCTTCGACGTGCCGCTGATTACCCCCCTTGACATCTTCAAGGGTCTGATCGCCTGGAGATCGACCATGCTTATGAATAAAAGTCGTGGACATATTTATTTACCTATTTCTTGTCATTTTGGCTGAAGAGTAGGCCGCTCCATATCTTACCCATGGATGTCGATAGAGGCGACTAAGGGAACGCTAGGGGATGGGCAGCAGCATCCCCTATTTTAACAACAATACCTATTTCAACTCCGCTCGCCAATCCGCCTGCCCAGCGTGGTGAGTATGGGCAATCGCTCGGATGTTCAGTAGTGGACATCCTACGGCTGAAATGATGATCCTGATCCTGCGTAAGATGTACTTTAAGGTTATTATTTTGTGCTTGAAGCAATCTTTCAAGGAAGGTAATTGAACTAACACACCCATTTTCATTAAATAGATGGATCTAAGTGGGTTGGTTGGTAGCTAAGTAGGTATCCATTTTCATTAAAAGTAATGGCATTTTGCGAAAGCCTTTGTCCCAATTCACATGTCTTAAGCAGGCGACCCCTAAGGCTAGGTTGTATTGATTTTGACAGTTGAATGATCAAGGGTTTATTCAAGGTCTTTGGTTGAAGGAAACGCCACGTACGACGAACTAGGGATTGCAAAATCGGATAATTTAGCTCCGGTTTTGTATTAACTTTTATAACTTTTCTTTTGAGCCTCACCTAGTTCGATCGGCGCCACACTGAAGCTTTAAATTCCATTTTATGAAAAAGGATCATCGAAAAAAATGATAGGCACCAAGCCGTGTTTGTTGCCTGATTCTTCTAGGCTTGGTCGCGAGGAACAGGCATAGCTTCACCTAGTTTCTAAGACGTTTCAAAGTGATCCTAGTGATTTTATTGAAATAAATGCCTTTTGACTTTGACTTTGACTATTCGATTGGCTTTTATAACTCCGGAGTTCCGGAGTTGGCTTTAGACCAAGATTCAATCACAATTAATCCTGGCGGGAGGCAACTGCAGGTAAGGTTTAACCTTAAAATGTGATCTAGACCACAGAAAACAATAAAAAACGATATTTCAAATCATATTTGACTGGCCTCATAGCTCAGTTTGTAATAACTCTGCCTTCTGCACTAGAGGTCGCGGGTTCGATTCCCGCACTGGACCAACATTTGTGACTAACACAGATGTTTGTTCTGTGTCTGGGTATTAAATATATTATATATATTATGTATATCAGTCTCTGGTACCCATAGTACAGGCTATGCCTAGTTTGGGATCAGTTGACCGTGTGTGATTTGTCCGGAATATTTATTTATTATTTTACTAAAATAAAATGTGAGGATATTTGGATGTTTAGGCGTTTGTTGTTCAATCACGCCGTAACGGCTCAACCGATTTCATTGAACCTTGGAGTATACAAGGTGATTTTATTATTTCAGTAGGTATTGAAGTTATTATTTTAGTGGTCTCGATCTCATTTTTAGGTACCGTACCCACAGTTTCCTTCTGGTTGTTTTTGAAACCGGCACTCTTGACCTGGCCTTTTTCCAAAACGTCACCGATTTGGTCTATAAACGTACGCCCGACGGCGACTGTCCCATTCACGTTTATTATTAGGAATCATTTATTTATCACTCCATAACCTATTCATTTAGGTGTTACCTACCTACTTACCTTGTTTTGTTCGTGAGGAAACTCGAAACTGAAAGGTACTACCTAACTTTAAACAAATACCTACCTCTAAGTATTTTTAGGAACTGATTTACCTAAGTACCTACTAAATATCATTCTATTTATGTAAACAACATTTTAGTTCATGATCTTATTAGGAAGGTAATAAGTACCTACGAGAACTTATGCATAGATTTTCTATATCTATTTAAAAAAAAAAAACTAATAGTATCAGAAACTTCGAGTACCATGGTACAGTCAGCATCAGAAGTTGTCATACTTAGTTGCATAATACTAGTCATGTATTTTTGAACTTAAAATATATCATGAACTTGTGGGGTTAGTGTCATCATCACGATTGTGGTACATTTTATAGTCACCTATCACAGACACTTTGTTGCGCAATCACTTTTTGTCAAAAATTTCAATCACAAGTTTTGACAATCTAAATTTGATCATCAACTTCTGATGCCTGTACCAGAACACCCAGACCCGGAACAAATATTTGCAGATCATGCTACATTGGTCCTGCAGCGCGAATCGAACCTCTGCGTCTCAGAAGGGCACTTGCTCGCTACGTCACCGAGGAGGTCGTCATATTTATCGTGAAATTATATCCAAAGAAAGACAGTTAAAAATACGAATAATTACTGGTAGTGATCTGGATCAATTGAGCTATCTATAGATCGTTTGTAACGGTCTTTAGATTGCTCAACTGTTTCCTGTGTATTTTTTGTAAATATTGCATTACCGTGGCCCTCGTGACCCCGGCTGAAGAATCGGCCCCTCCAAATCTACCTATCCGCGGATGTCGTAAGAGGGACTAAGGGAAAAAAGCTAGGGGATGGGCAGCAGCGTCCCTCATTTTAATAACGATAGCTCTAACTGCGCTCGCCAACCCGCATGCCCAGCGTGGTGAAAATGGGCAAATCCCCCCACATGATAAGGAATTGGCTCTGTCTGTGGGGGAGGCCATGTTCAGCAGTGAACGTCGTACGGCTGAAATGATGATGATGATGAACTTGCATTACCTATGTAGTTTTAATATGAATATATGGCAATAAATAATACGTCTCAGATTTCCAGCCGCTCAGATCCTTGGATGTGAAAGGGTGTTGTTAGAGGCACGGCCTTCTACCTAACATACATTTGCCATTGCCGACACTTGCTTGCTTGCTTTGTCACTGATTCTTTCTTGGTACCCTGTATTATATATCCCCCTGTACGATATGGACTGTAGAATAAGTTAAATAAGACCTGCAACTTTACCATAGTCTGAAATAACTTTTTTTTTTAAATTATTATTATTATTAGTTCAGTGACCAGGTTGAAGTATGTCGCCTTGAAAAGGGCCTACGACCGTCGCCGGTGAAAGGATTAAAGTGCGCCTCTTAGAGGCTCCTTTCGTGCACAGAATAAAGCTACACCTAAAATAAAGCACCCAACTCTGAACCTAAGACCTTCGGATCTAAGCTCATGCCTCCCACTAGGCCAACACGGCTCAGGAAAGTATTACCTAACTAAATAGGTAATTCAAAAACTCGCTCGGCATTCAATCGCTTGATACACTTCTTAAGTTAACTTTAATGAAATGCAGAACCCTTGTCAGATTTTGATTGATTATAACTGTTTCTGGGAACGGTTTTGTTTACACAAAGGTAAATCTGACCCCTGATTTTGACTATTTTAATCAGTCAGTTTATCGTGGTGGTTCTTTCTTGGTAACCAATATGCTTAGATAATATACTACTATTATATTCAATATGAACGCTATTATTGCATAGAGATTATCTCCAATCGCAACAAGAAAACACAATGAAATCTGCTCAAGATTTTTTAAACCAAAGCACGGTAGACATAGCATGCTAAGGGCCTAAGGTCAAATATGGTAAATACCCACATTTTGCAGTACAGAAGTGAGTATTCCATACGTGACAGGTTGCAAGCCCATCGCCGCTTATAAGAATACTTAATGGTTTCCTAACGATGTTATAATTTACCGTTTTAAGCACATTTTAGTCAAAATCTTTGGTGCACGACCGGGATTCGAACCCACGACACGACATAAAGCTTTTTCCAGTCTCTACACAAATTCCAGTTACACCACGTACAACGTTACAAAGGGCTTTGTAATTAGAGCAATTATTCAATTACAGTACATTAGGGTGGGTATTTCCGTTGCCATGGCAACCGCGGTGGCCTACCCGTTGCTAGTCTTGTCATGGTCACTGCATTGACTAGCCTCATAGCTCAGTTGGTAGTAACTCTGCCTTCTGCGCTAGAGGTCGCGGGTTCGATTCCCGCATTGGACTGGACAAACATTTGTGACTAACACAGATGTTTGTTCTGTGTCTGGGTGTTAAATATATATCTATTATGTATATCAGTCTCTGGTACCCATAGTACAGGCTATGCCTAGTTTGGGATCAGTTGACCTTGGGAATATGTCCGGAATATTTATTTATTTTAATTAAGAGAAAAAAATATCAAGCAAAGTTCAACTCGAAAAGAAGTTGTCTGTAGAAGTTATGTAGAATAATAATTGTAATAACTTGACAAGCCAAATTCGTTTCGGTTTTTTTGAGTCAAGGCATGCCTTACATAAAGACGGTCAAATGCGAGTAGGACTCGCGCCCTGAGGCTTCTGTACCATTACACGGGATCGGAAAATCGAGACCCTACCCTTAGTTTACGAAGCGAAAAACTTACATTTTTTCAGAGCAAGACAGACAGACGCAATTCATTTTTTAGGAGGAGGTAGGGCACAGCGAGATTTTCTCGTTCTGAATTGGAGCAGCCCGCCTGGGGAGGTACCTCCACCTTACAGAAGATCGCAGCCAAATAACATTATTGGTTTCAAATTGTGTTGTGTTCCTGCGATAAGTAAGGTTGCCAGAGCTCTTTAGGGGTGAGCGGGTTCGGGGTCGGCAACACGTGCGTGATGCCTCTGGTATTGCAAGCGCTCATAGGCTACGGTAACCGCTTACCAACAGGTGGGCCGTATGCTTGTTTGCCATCTCAGTTGTATAAAAAAAATTAAAAAAATTCAACGTTATTCTGAGTTCCGTTTTTCTAAAAGCCGTACGGAACTGTAAAATACAAGGTTTTTGTTTTCAAAGTCAACGCTCTCTGATTGAGATCTTTTAGACAGTTCTAGAAATATAGGTACGTGACCAGAATATGATAACACATCTAAAAATATAGTACCTACATTTTGGATGCGGATGGGCCGCATCCTTGGTGGTATTGCAGCTGTATTAAGCACTGGTTACTGGTTGTGCACGAAAGGAGCCTCTAGTGCACGAAATAAGCCTCTTGAGTACGAAAGGAACCTCAAAGAGGCGCACTTTAATCCTTTCACTACGCTGATTCTTTCATCGACACGTTCACAGGGCCTTCAGGGCCACCATACGTCAACCTGGTCACTGACCTACCACAGGATGACCAAGAAAGAATAAATGACACGACAAGCAAGAAATCACCGCTGACCGTACGCTGGACCATATCTTTATTTACTAACAGATTACACAAATACAAAACAAAAATTTTGGTGGTCATAAAACCACCTGGTCCAGGTGGTGTGGAGTGTCTTGCGACTGCATCCCCTGACCTCATCACCAATATACTCCCATATTCCTTGTTTTCGTTATTATATATGAGTAGGTACGCTTAGTAGGCTAGGTACAACATACGTAGGTAGATGCGGTGGAGGTACCTACGTGCTTTTAATTTTGTTAACGCAATGTTTACATTCTAATAATACTTGGCAACTGTTTTGAAGGCAATGAAATGAATAAGCGAAAATGATCAATCATCCATTTTGCCGAACTCTGAAGAGTCTGCTGTGTCTGTGTGGCCGGCAATCTGTATAATCGGGGATAATATAAAATCCCTGAGAATTTTAGTGCGTGAAACAAACAAAGTGATGATGAACGGATGAAACTTACAAAATTAACTTAAAAATATAAAAAAAACTAGCCGTTTCATGCGACTTCGTTCGCATTTATATGAAAGCTAACATATGTTATCCCCCTACTTTGCCTTCTTTAGGGATGATTTTAAAAAATGTTGAAATATTTTGGGTTCTTCTTTATTTCTGATCATTTTATTTTTGATCGCTTTATTTCTTACCAAAAGCCTACATATGCATTTCAAGATCCATAGCTTGAAGAATTATCGATTGACAAACTTTCAAACCCTACTAAGGGAGTGACTTCTAGACCCTTCAAGATTATTTAATTTTATTGTGACCAAAGATCCGTTTATTCGTGAAAAGGTAACAAACAAGAGTTAGGTACTTTTGTGTTAGTATTTATAATTACGCCCTGTCAACTAGCCCTGTAAACTAATAACGTAACGTAAAAGCCTTCAAACAAAAGTATCGGGAAGTTGCTAGTAAGACAATAGTTCCCCATTATAATGTAATGAACTGCTGTAACCACATTTTCGCAAATAAAGAATAAATATGTATATACCTATATAAATCAACGCGGCAAAATCGGAAGCTAAAGGCGAGTAAACGCTGGAACAAAGAGCGTATGACTAATTTGTGTAGTGACTCAGCCGAGCAAGTACCTAGTACTAAATCAGAACAAACGGAGCATGGGCCGCTAGAGTTGCCATTCAGACCAGATAAATACGGCCATTTTTGGAAATTACACAAACTAATTTTTCCAAAACCCAAAAAAAATAACGCATTCTTTTTTAAAAACGTACCTACCTACATTGTACATAATGACTCGTTTTATTTTAGTCGATTTTGATGAAATTGTAATCATTAATTATAATTTAAATGCGCCTTTGTAATTGACTTCGAACTTTTCATCACGAGTTTTAATTTATCAGTGTAATTCAGACTTAAATTTCAATAATATTCGTTTATTCATTGTTTCGCACGGATCATTTTGAAACGTATTAAATCTAGTTTAATTAATGTCTAGACGAAGCCTAGAAGAGGTAAGAAATACACTTGCTTAATTTTTTCAACCTTTTTCAGTTTTCCGTTTACAACCTCATTCAGTCTCAAGCTTTATTATCATATTTTGTAATAAGATTCTTAAAGAGTTTTAGTTTAATTCACTTTTTAAATTTGCTGATTGACAACTTTAACTGTTTTCAGATACGTACCGAACTAGTCGGTCGCTTTATTTTATAATACTTAGTTATAACCTATTTAATAGTCTCTAAACTTTTTGCTACAACCTGAGCTACTTAACACTGTTACTGCCACCTAAGCCTAAATCAAATACGAAAGAAAACTAGCCTCCACAACACAGGATATATTCCTAGGGTGGAGGATAGTGAACTATCTATAACCTGAGAAACCTGCTCCACCCAGCTGATATCCTTACAATAAGCTATACTTTTATAAGAACAATAGTTTTTATATTCATCATGCACCTACTTTTAAATGTTTAGTTGTAAGACCTAGTTTAAATCATTGTCTGTAATTCAATGCACAGGTGAAAAAATAAATAATTTTTAACACATCGCTTGGGACCTTGTTATAGAACGGTACACTTTGCCCTCTAAAGGATTTACTAACCCTATTATGCCGCTGGGAACAGCGAGTTTATCTTTGTTCTATTCTATTATCTATTAAATAATGTAAATTATCGAAATAAGCAGGTTGCCAAAGAATATCATCTAAGTTCCTTTTTTTCGTCGTTCATAAAAGCCGGAAACTTGTATCTAAAGCCGGATGGAACCCTAGCATGTGAACTAGCTTGCGTGGCGTTCCGCTCCTTAAACAAAGAAAAAAAGGGGATGTAGGGACCAATGACTATAAGTTCTTATGTTCGCTGAGAATCCGTCTGGCCAGCTTATTCAGACACCCCTTGCCGCTTCCTCGCATCTCTGACAAGAACAATAACGGGTAATTGGTGTAGGCTCGGAGGTCTATGGAAACTGGTGGAATCAGAAACGGGAGTAAAAAGTTTCTTGACGGATGCCTCTGTTTCTCTGGTCAGGTAAAGCTATTAGTAATTAATGATTATTTCCTAAACAAGCGTATATCTTTATAACAGCAATTTTAAGTAACTAAAGGTTAAAAGTAAAAAAATAATATAGGTATTTGAGACAGTTTCAACAGTTATTATGTCATCATCATCATTTCAGTCGTAGTACGTCCACTGCGGAACATAGGCCTTCCCCATAGATTTTCAGAACAACTCCCCATCATGTGGGGGAAATTTGCCCGAACTTAACACGCTGGACACACTGGGGAATTATTGAGTTTGTACTGATTTGACAGCAGATTCCTGCATAGTTTTTCAGTGCAAAGTGACGAATTTCCAAAAGTTGTAGAACAAACTTTATTGCTTATTGGGTGTAGAATAAGACCCTTTCGGGATAGTATACATATTATAAATCACCTTGTTTTAGTGTGATGAATAAAACTAACGTCTACGGCAAAGATAATTTGAACAAATACTAATAGTGAAGTTTGCAACTCGTAATGCAGCTCGAGAATTTCTTAACTACCGAACCGCCTTGCTGGTGAGCTGGTCACCTTCAGTTAATGTACATATCCTTGTTCGCTTGTTCCGCAAAGCCTTTCTCAGTAAATGTTGTTCGATTTTAATATCTACATCGTTTTGCGCTGTGATCATGCAATGAAATGCATAGAGGACTTATTCTCGTAGTGATTTTGGTCCGACTCTCGAATTTTTCCGGGTAAAATATTTATGACTACGCCCCGTCTCAAGGAATAAATTACACCCAACACATACATAGTCACATACATAGTCCTGACCCATCACTAGGACTCACACTCCCCGTGTCGTGGATATCAGAAACTACGAGTAACATGGTACCGCAACACCCAGACCCGGAACAAATATTTGCAGATCATGCAAACATTTGTCCCGCTACGGGATTCGAACTGCGCCCCTGCGTCTCTGACGGACACTCGCTCGCTACTCCACTGAGGTCGTCTGAATTCGGAATATGCGTGTTTTGCTGCTGAGAAAATACAGCCATCTTTATAAAAGGAATCTAGGCCCACGGAAAGGGCCTAGATTCCTTTCAAAGGGTTACGTGTTCCGTAACTAGTATACTATCCGGGAATGTAATCGAAATCAATAATTAAATTTTAATATTTTTTTCTGTATATTATACATACTTATTATGAAAAAACTTGTAGATAATAATGATATTATGCCTTATATGTGGTAGAAAGATCAAAATGGTAAAGCCTTTTCACTTAAACTTCAATATTAGCCTTGTTGTTTACCTATTTGTTATAAAACATTAAGGTACAAAGCGAAACAAGTAAAACTAACTGAAAATTTTGCGCGTTCATTAACTTTGTCAAATGGCCAACTCGCTCGAAGAATTGAAAACTGCATCTCATTTTGCCATCTGAGTCTGACTATATTAAGGTCGCCCTGTTTCTGTATTGTATGCACTTTACAACATTTTATTTTGTAACAAATTTATAATCATCAGCCTGATTAAGACCACTGCTGAACATAGCCCTCAAAGAGTGCCATAACTAACGGTCTTGAGTCTTCTCCATCCACCGACTTCCCGCAACCTTCAAAATGTCGTCGGTCCATATTGGGGCCTTCCAAAATTGCGTCGTTCGGTTCATGGTCGCCATTCTAGAACCTTTATTCCCCAGCGGTTGTCGGTTGCGAGCTATATAGCCAGCCTACTACCACAGTGTACAGTTTGTGTGAATAAATGATTTCTACTTCTACTACCACTTCAGCTTGCTAATTCTGAAAGTTATATCGGTGACCTTGGTTCTTCTACGAATTTTAACAAATTACGTTTATGAATAAGAGATTTAAATACACGAAGCAAACGTTACATTTTGGCGTAGACAGGAAAACTATAAAAAGTTTAGGTAAATCCAAATCAAATAATTGAGCAATGGCCATTGTTCACTTGTTACGTTTTTTGTTTTGCATTATCGGATAGATCAAATGGATTTCAATTGTCTGACATTTCCTGTTGAGGCACCTATTTTGAATTCCGTTCAGCTATCCACAAAACAATTACAAAACCTTATCCACATAACGATTTCTTAACGTACTTAGTAACATTACATGGCAATGACCACACATTGAGCTGTTTTACATGTATGCGCAATGATTTTATGCTGCACTGGAAAACGCTCCTTATCTCCTCCATTGTTCGCCGAGCGAGCGAGACGCATAATATTCCGGCTAGTGAAAACTCAGGTAAGTCACACTCACGCGCGGAGTTGATGACCGCCAGCGAAGGCTGTACAATCGGTCAGAAAACCAAATGTCACGGCCGTACGCGGCGACAGGGAAACGTCACAGGCGAAAAAACGTGAATCACGCGCGCATGTGCTGCCATCTAGTTGCGACACGACACCGCAACGGTTTAGACGTTTGAGCAATTGACGGGTTTCTTACGCGCGCCGTCGCATGCTCTTGCGAAAGAGTGATATTGACATTGGCTCACGACGAGGAAAACTTAGGCTTGCTCTGTGACACAATATCACCGTAAATTCTCCTTTTACACTGGAATATTTTCATTTATTTCGTTCTCAAAACCTACATACTGTGATATTTGAAATCGTAAACCTCGATATAATAACTCGGAAACGTTCGTTTATGACAGACAAAATCGTATTTCTAATAATAAAATGTCTCAATTTAAAGGGACCAATGTTTTATCATGGGCGTAAAGATGGTATTAAAGATTTTAATGCCTTTTTCGTGTGTCGTTGTCCGATGGGGTGGCTCGATTATACAGAATTTTAAAGTAAGGCCTGCGTGTCTTGGTTTTAGTTCGTAGAAAAGATATGTTAGTTATTGTTATAATGAAAAGTTATGATGCTACCTTTATGTATAAGCTTTTTTCTGAGTAGTGCATAGTCCTGGCCCCACACTATGATTCACTGTGTCGTTGGGTATCAGAAACTACGAGTACCACAACACCCAGACCTAGAACATATTTGCGATCATGCAAACATATTTCCCGTAGCGGGTATCGAACTTATGTCTCAGAGGGACACTCACCCGCTACGCTAATATTATATGCCACCGAGGTCGTCATCGTAATTCTTGGTTGACAAATAAATCTTTTTTTTTTTTTTAATTTATTTCAATAAAATTAATAGGATTACTTTGAAACGTCTTAGAAACTAGGTGAAGCTATGCCTGTTCCTCGCGACCATTGAATCACATTTATCTTTCGAACTAATCTTAATTTGTCTTTATCCATGAATTAATAAAGATAATTTTTATTTAATTTACACCTGTTCTTCCCACAAAGTGTAGTTATGAATCACCTTGTAGACAGGCACCACAATTTTTTTTACTTTTAAGTATTATAAATGCCTTAGTTAATTTATAACGACTGAACTGATTTTGATTATTTCAAAGACTGGTTTCCTGCGTATGATTCATTTTCTTATTAATAAGAGATTACTTTGTTACGGAACTTTACTAGGCATGTCTTTGTTTATTAATAACGAAGAGAATTAACATAGGGAAATCCTTATATGTACGCAAAATGTTATTGGTCAATGCGGCCGGTAAATACAACGCACTTGTAGAGGCGACGACAAAGGATTATTTTGCATAACCAATAACCTACAGCTTTACTTAATTTCTTTGTTTGAGTATGAACGAAGCCCCTGAATCCTTTCTCTTAAAGCTATCGGCTAGTGACAAAATCAGCCGGCCCACTTATTAAACAATTTAATTTCAAAGGCAAAAAGTATTTACTTCAATAAAATAACTAGGATCACTTTGAGACGTCTTAGGAACAAGGTGAAGCTACGCCTGTTCCTCTCCTGGTGACCAAGCCTACAAGAATCAGGCAAAAAACGGCGCGCGTGCCTAGAATTTTTTCAATGATCCTTTTTCACAAAATGGAATTTTGAGCTTCAGTAATTTTTGGATACTGCTAACGTCCTCGGTGGACTACTCCAGGGTGAGTGCCTATCTGAGATGCAAGGGGTGCGGGATTTGATTCCCGCAGCGGGACAAATGTTTGCATTATCTGTAAATATATATTAGGAGTTTCAAAGCAAGTTTGTTGAAGCTTAAATTAGAATTAGATTAAACCTTTTGTTTATACTTTTGGAAATTAGATCATGTGTATTTTTACTTTATTTGCAACAAACGTTGTTTTGAATGTCGTGTACAATTTTAGGGTTAATAAATTTAATTTAACTTTTACTAATAAGTTTGTTTTTGGCCATGTATAAGTTTATTAACTGTTTTTGTACCTTAAATAAATAACATAAAATATGTTCCGGGTCTGGGTGTTGTTGTACCATGGTACTCGTAGTTTCTGATACCCACGACACAGGGAATCCTAGTGTTACGACTAAGTGATTGTTGGTTGTTATTTCATCATCATCATTTCAGCCGTACGACGTCCACTGCTGAACATGGCCTCCCCCACAGACAGAGCGAATTTATATCATGTGGGGGGATTTGCCCTTACTCACCACGCTGGGCATGCGGGTTGGTGAGCGCGTTGGGTTGTTATTTAATTATGTTTATTTTATTATACGTACTTATATAATGTTAAACGAATAAACTATTCTTGGAACAATACAGGTAGGTACAAGACACCTTGTAATAAACAAGATAGCAGCACTTAGCAGGAATAATTAAAATATTGTTTTTCTCGCCTCTTGTTACCAGACAATCTATTATAAAACCAGCAGTGTATGCAATAAAATATTCATAAGATACACCTATACAGGTCTATGACCATTTTTGTTTATTTATAGCAAACTAGCTTGCGACTGCGGCTTCGCTTAATATTAAGTAAAGAACTCTGTATTTCAAGTTTCATCGTAATCGGTTGAGCAGTTACGGCGTGATTGAACTATAAACATCCGTACCAACTTTCATATCTATAATATTAGTGGGATAAAGTGAAATCATATAAAAAAATATATTCTCTCTTCCTCGAACGTGGTGTATTTTTTGTAGTTTTTTAGATTTTTGATTTTCAGAACGAAAATTAAAACGAATATTTATAAAATACAAGAAACAGTTGAGCTATCTAAGACCGTTACAAACGATAGCTAAATTGATCCAGATCAGAACCAGTCGGAAGCTTCCAGAAGCTGGTAGAATGGTCACGCTGGATAGCAATGCTAATCCTTTGGGTCAATTAGTTGTAATAACTGATGTTTTGTTCAATGGAAGTTCAGTTGCCTATGGTCTTAACTTAACTATAGTGTTATTAAACGTCGATTTTGCAATGTGCGTACGTGACCCTAATCGCGTTGAGGATTCTGCGTATTCTTGATCATGAGTTAGGTAATCGAGAATAATAAAATACCTACCTACCTAATGTAATGGTTATTTAACCATTCTACCCAGGGAAATTTATTATGCTGTAATAAATATTACTTTATTTTAAACACTAAAAGGAAAATGAACATGAAAATCCCACTGATATTATAAATGCGAGTTTGTAATAACGTAAAGATTAGAGGACTTTTGATTACTCTTTGACGCCGCAACCTTTGAACGTATTGGAATGAAATTTGGCACGTATGTTGTAAATAGCCTGGAATAATATGCTTTTATCCGGGTGCCAAAATCAAAGCCCTAGCTTAATGCATTAAAAAGATATGGCAATGAATGTATAATTTTTGTATAAAAATGGCAAAAATTAAAAACCTCTGGGGTATTTCCAGTTACCTCACAATTCTGAAATTGGAATGCTAGGAGCTTTTGTAACACAATTACAAGGGAAAAGTCTGTAATTAAGGAATTTCGAAGTTTTTTAGGAAACCAAGTTATATTTGCGGTCAATGTCTACAATGACTAGGTGAGCGACCGCAAATATAAGTTTGTCAATTCCTACACTTAGAATTTTTATTATCTGGCCCCGTATTTGTATTTTCTGATTGGTAAATCCATTGGTGCACGGATTGCACCAGGATTCGAACCCACGACCAATGGTACGGAAGCCTCAGGGCGCGAGTTCTCGCACTTGACCGTCTCTATTTTTTAATAAGACTCAAAATAAGGCAAAATCTTGAGTGCGATACTAACTACAAATCTATGGTTTCTTATTAGGTGTACAATTAAGGTGGCAATCAAGCTTACGGCCCACGTTGGTAAGTGGTTCCGTAGATTACCGTAGCCTATGAACGCTTGCAATACAAGAGGCACCCCGAACCCCCGCTCCCCTTAAAGAGCTCTAGCAACCTTACTCACCGTAGGAACACATTACTTTTTGAAACAAATAATGTTATTTGGCTGCGATCTTCTGTAAGGCAGGCTGCTCCAATTTAGAGCGAGACAATCACGCTGTGCCCTACCTCGCATGAAATATGTATCTAGATGGTAGGTAGGTACTTAAAAAAGTAAGTATCTGTTTTCGTAGGATCATCAGATAAGGTTTAGCTTATTGTTCAATTGGTATCATCTGAAACGTATTATTAAACCAATTTAATACTGAATTCAAATCCATGTCAAAGATTAGATTAGAATAATGTCTGAGATTGTTAGGTGATTCTTTTTATCGATCAACTTAACCATCACTATCACATAACCAAACACAAACAGTAGATAACGCTACAAAATAGTGAATCATAATGAATCATGAGCACCAAAATTCATGTTAAATTATGAATTTATATACCTAAATAATTCTTGGAATCAACACAAAAGATGTTTTGAGCTTCGTATCTTTAATCGTATGAGTGGAAAATTGAGCAGAAAAATTTAGGTAGGTTGGATATTAAAATAAGGTCAATCCCTCAAACGTCAGGTCAAGATTTCAGTTCTGAAGTGGGTTATCTAGTTGACAGGCTGATGATATTAAAATTGTATCACCTCTTATTGTTTTCCGTGAATGTACTATGTGATTATTTTAAGAGAGAAACAAATTCCTTGAACCCTAGTTATTTCATAGGAGTTATATATGTATATAACTAAGGCTTCAATTTTATATAGTAGAAATCAATATTATCAAAAATAAAGACATTTCTAGGCATTTCCCAGAATTCTAGTTTCCCGCATCTCCAGTAACATTATAACTTAAAGCAAGGTAAAGTGATAGCAAAACAAAAAATCACGGAACGCTAGGTAGGTATTTCATACGTAAAAAGTCCGATTCCCCACATTGCTAGTAACATTATAACTTTAGATACGGCGACAGTGATTGCTAATTATCTGGAAACTTTAATTTAGGTCACGAAGCACCACATCAGCGTTTATCCTGACACGGTTTCCCATGTATATGCTGATGCAGAAGCTGTGGTGCTATTGTGTAAGCAAAATGAGAATGTCGTTCCGTAACCTTGAAGGTAATTTTAACAATCTTAGCAACATTAAAAACGTTCCAAACTTGACAAGGGAAAACTTCAAGATTTTTTTCTTTATGTTATACGGAGGGAAACAGGCTTACGGCCCACCTGATGGTAAGCGGTTACCGTCGCCTAGAACACCTGGAGCATTACTAAAGCGCTGCCTGCCTTGGAGAAATCTTGTGTTTTTCTTGAAGCCCTTCATGTTGTAGGATAGTGGGAAAATCTAGTTTCTTCCTTTTCATGTTTGAAAAACTTAAGCTAATATTGACAAAATCATCCTTATGATTGCGAACTTCATTACCATTTCGCTTACGCAATAGCACCAAAAATGTGTAATGCTTTCTGCGCGGTCAGCTCGCGTCATGCGTCACGCGAATTGCGGCGCTAGTACATTTCAACCTACTTATGTAGCTATGCAGTTGTAATAACTATTTGCGCGTCGGTGGCGTAGTGGGCGAGTGCCCGTCTGAGACGCAAGGGGTGCGGGTTCTATTTCCGCTGCGGGACAAGGGCTTGCATGCTCTGCAATATTTGTTCCGGGTCTGGGTGTTGTGGTACCGTGGTACTCGTAGTTTCTGACCACGACACAGGGAATCCTAGGCTATGTATGTGTTGGGTGTTATTGTTCATTGAGCAGGTTAAGGTATGGTGGCATTTAAAAGGGCCAGTGATAGTTGGTGAAAGAATCAGTGTGTGAAAGTAGAAAGTACTAGAGCCGCAAACCCTTTATTTTAAGAATTAATTTGAGCTACTGCGGACGCCTGTCACACTTATAACGGACCCCTTGGGGGTCCGTGGACCCCACTTTAAGAAATCCTGGTTTCAAGTGCTTCTGTTAGAAGCTGTTTCGTGCACATTTTGAATTTTCAGGTTCTAGGACATGCCGGTTTCTTCACGATTCATTTCCTTAACCAATTGAGAGCACATATTGGTGCATATAGGTAAATGTGCATGGAAAATCCATTGGTGCATGAAAGGGATTCGATTCCACGACCTTTGGGTCGGAAGGCGGGGAACCTACCACCAATCCACCAGTGCTCTTAGTTGTGTGAAATTTCAAACTTCGAGGTTCGGGCGAGTTCTTAATTATTTCTGAACGTTTTTACCTAAAACATATACATACACATTTTCCGCGTTAGGTCGTCGACCTTTACCCGAGTGTGCCCCTAGCGACTATTAAGTAATCTGTGGCTTAGTGTATTGACCGTATGTTTGCTTGATGAGTCGGTCACACCGATTGTGGAAGCAGACGTCATCTTGACAAACATGGTTGTATCCTACTAATATATGCAAATGTTCGTGATTATGCTGGTTGTTCAATCCAACCAACGGTTCATCAGTTACATTGTAAAAGGGTCCTTAAAATGAGTGTTTTGTACAAAAATACAAGGCGATTTATAATGTATGCTATGCTGAAATGGGCTTATACTACACCCAATTGGCAAAAAGTTTGTTCTACGACTTGAGTAAATAGGTAATTTTCAGTGAAAAACATCTGCTGTCATCGATGATATTTGGTATGGAGATTGCTCAGCCTTGAGCACATAGGCTACCTTGAATCCGGGTAACACTAGAAACCGCGGGCAGCCGCTAGTGTTAACTAATTATTGCGTTTTTGCTAGCCCTGTTATGTAAGTCAACCAAATTGTTTGAATTGCTTGCTTGACTGTCGTGTCGCTGATTCTTTCTTGGTCATCCTGTATTAGGTCAGTGACCAGATTAAGGTATGGTGGTCATGAAATGGGCCTATGACCGTCGGTAAAAGAATCAGTGTAGTGAAAGGATTAAAGTGCGCCGAGGCTCCTATCGTGCACATATCTTAACAGTGTGATAAGAGAGCGTTGTGGGGTGAAAGAAGACGTAGTGATGAGGATTGAGAAAGGTATGCTGAGATAGTTTGGTCATGTAGAGAGAATGAACGAAAGAAGATTGACGAAACAGGTGTATAAGGCGAGTGTGAATGGGACCGTTGGAAGGGGAAGACCTAGGCGTACGTTAAGTGACCAAATCGGTGACGTTTTGGAAAAAGGCCAGGTCATGAGTACCCTAAACCGACGAGCGTGTATGAGGAATGTGATGAGAGTGAATGAAGCAAAAGAGGTATGTCAGGATCGTAGCAAGTGGAAAACCGTGGTCTCTGCCTACCCCACTGGAAAACAGGCGTGATTTTATGTATGTATGTATCTTAAAGTTATTAGGTTAAAGGATTTACCGGTTTCCTCACGATGTTTTCCTACACCGTTTGAGATATCAAACTTTATTTACAGAAAGAAACTTAAAACTAATACAAGTAAATATTTACAAAATACACAAGAAACAGTTGAGCCATCTAAAGACCGTTACAAACGATCTATAGATAGCTCAACTGATCCAGATCACTACCAGTCGGAAGCGTCCCAAAGACGCTGGCGGAATTGCCACGCTGGATGGCAATGCTAATTCGCTGGGTCAAATAAGAGCCAGCTCTCGGGTCATCTTGAGATATCTAGTTTTCAGTGCTATTGTTATAATATTTGTAGCGTAAGAATCACTAATTACAAAATCTCGTTACTCTACCTAACTCAAATCAAGTTTGGCCGGATAACATCTGGAGAGGTTTTGCAGGAAATAATTTTAATTAGATGATTTTTTGCCGTATCTCGTAAGAAATGGCTTAACCTGACATAGCTACTTAGATTCACTTTCAAATATCATCGATGCATTTATAATATCAGAAATCAAAATGTCAATTTGAGGTTATTTTTAGATAACAGAAGAATTCAAGCAATCTATGTAGATGCCTTATCGCAACAACATGCTGAGTCAACCACCATTTTGTGACGTCATAACGTGCATGAGATACATAAATGGCAGTTAAGATTTTTGTACCCATACATTAACGTGTGTGTATTGTACCTAGCACAATAATATTTTGTTTGTGTTTTTCTGTTAAAATGTCTGTGTCACTTTGTCAAAGTCAAAGTCAAAAGGCATTTATTTCAATAAAATCACTAGGATCACTTTGAAACGTCTTAGAAACTAGGTGAAGCTGTAGGTTCTGTCGTATACATAGATATTTATAACATGTATACCATCCCTAAAGGGGGTTATTTTTTGAACAGACTCGATGACCTCAGTGGCGTAGCGGGCTACTGCCCGTCTCAGACGAAAGGGGGTGCGGGTTCGATTCCCGCTGCGGCACAAATGTTTGCATGATCTGCAATATTTTGCCGGGTCTGGGTGTTTCGTACCATGGTAACTCGTAGTTTCTGATACCCACGACACAGGGAATCCTAGTGTGGAGTCAGGACTATATGTGACTGTTATTATTGGGTATTATTATTTATTGCCGATTGGGTTTGCAAGCCCCTTTCGGGGTAGCATAGATAGATAGATAGATAGATAGATAGATAACACTTTATTGATCACCACACGGAAATAATACAAAAGATCACAATTACAAATTAACACGGCAATACAATGGGCGGCCTTATCGCTAAGAGCGATCTCTGCCAGGCAACCTTGGGATGGACTGGACTGAAAAGATTAGAGAAGGGGCAAGATGGTGTATCTTAAATTATGAAGAAAATTATTAACTATAAACAGAATAAAGAAGGTATATGTAATAGATAAATCAAGATAATCATATATATATATATATATATATATATATATGTGCCGTTACATATAAATACCATTTCTTTCTTTCCTTCAGTGTATTCAGTGTTCTGAACATTTTCATACCTACTTAGACTTGTACAGAAGTTTAAGCTCAAAGATCCTCTAGTTAGTTAGTCCTATGTTCTTTCAGAGCAACTTGAACATGCTTCAACTTTTGGATCGCTTCGCGTTCGAGTTTACCTTACCTTTCGTTATTTAAAATGCTCTATTTATTTTCTGTTCAGCAAGATGCCTTCTTAAAAAGGATGGTATACAATAGACAAACAATTATCTAGTACTATTCCGCTAATCTATTTCTCTTAAGCTCAACAAAGGGCAGACGCGTGAAACTCCCGCACCGCCCGCAATAAAAAGCCATTTTTGGAGGAGGTAGGGCATAGCGAGATTTTCTCGTTCTAAATTGGAGCAGCCCGCCTTACAGAAGATCGCAGCCAAATAACATTATTTGTTTCAAATAGTGTTGTGTTCCTGCGGTGAGTAAGGTTGCCAGAGCTCTTTAGGGGGAGGGGGTTGGCAACGCGTGCGTGATGCCTCTGGTATTGCAAGCGCTCATAGGCTACGGTAACCGCTTACCAACAGGTGGGCCGTATGCTTGTTTGCCATCTCAGTTGTATAAAAAAAAAAGCCATGCAAAGCGTACTTACGGCACAGCAGGTAGATATTTTAAGTCAGGCTTCATAGCTCAGTTGGTAGTAACTCTGCCTTCTGCGCTAGAGGTCGCGGGTTCGATTCCCGCACTGGACAAACATTTGTGTAATTCACAGATGTTTTTTCTGTGTCCGGGTGTTAAATATTTATCCACTAGCTTCCGCCCGCGGCTTCGCTCGCGTGGTACCTACATAAAAAGTAGCCGATATGCTATTCTAGGTAAAGAACTCTTCATATTCCAAGTTTCATCAAAATCGGTTGAGCCGTTACGGCGTGATTGAATAACAAACATCCAAACTGAGTGTGAGAGTACAAATGCTGAGTGGCAACCTTAATCTGTACAATTTCACTTGTCAGCTACTATACACCGAAAGCAGAGGGCATCTCTAGAGCTACCCATGAGCTACCCAGTGAATGTAAAACACAAGCCACCAACTAGACCAATTTCGGGCGACGCAGTGTTGGAAGGCCCCCCATCCGATGGACGACATTGTGAAGGCTGCGGGAAGTCGGTGGATGGAGAAGGCTCAAGACCGTTCGTCATGGAACTCCTTGGGGAAGGCCTATGTCCAGCAGTGGACTTCTACAGGCTCATGATGATGATGATGATGATGATACTAATACTTTTAGAAGTATTAAAAAGATTAAAAAGGATTTGAAGAAGTTCTCCTACACTGGCAATTAAAATTGCTCTAATTAGGGCAACATCCCTATCTCGACCGAGACGATTGTTACGTCAAAATGTATAAAGATCATATAGATAAATGTAGAATGATGTTGTGGTTGTCTGGTAGAGATCGCTACTTCAGCGATAAGGCCGCCCATTGTCATCATCACATAGTTTAGTTTTTATTATTTTTTGTTAATGTTTGTACTTTTTATGGTGTGCAATAAAGCATTTTCTATCTTCTATCTATCTATCTATCTATAAAGATCACCCAGAATTGAGATATTAAATGACCCTTTACGGGTAGCTTAGTTTATGTACCAAGATCAGGATACCACTCAAAGCCTATAAAAACTTGAAAAGAGGAAGTGTCAATACCTACCGCAGGACCAGAATCTTGGCAAGTCTTCCTTACCGCCAAACACGGTGTGCCCATTGGGTGATGCTAATGAATGCCATGACAGTCTGAATAAACCTACCTAATGGGATTACGTAGATTGTGCGTAACTAGCCACGTGACCACAGCACGTGAACCGCAGGAATAGGTATTGATATCTTGTTTATTATAGACAATGGTAGAGTGGCCCCGCCTTCCGATTGGTTCCAACGGAAGATCAGCGTTGTGTTACATTTTAGGTAACACAACAAAATGCTGAGATGGATGCCAGTTTGTGGCATATGAGTAGGTATTTTATAGTTTTGTTTAATTTTGTTGTTTTTGGTAACCGATGGTATAACCAACCTACCTATGTATGTTACAAATAAAATTATTTTCTTTCTTTCTTTCGATCTACAAAAGTCGTGGGTGCGAATTCCGGTGGACAAAATTCTAAGGATGCAAGTCGATTTTTGTAATGTACCTACTTTGCTTGCTTGCTTAGAATCGGTGGAGAAAAAAAGGGTACCTAAATATTATCTTGGAATCGGTCAGAACTCATGTATGAAGAATTTAATCCCCTAGAACAAAAGATTTTGGAAACCAGGGACCAAGTATGTAATCTCGTTTCTTGATTTCACCGTACGATCCCCAGAGACAAATATCTCAACGACCCAACAAAGACACGTAGTTTCTCGAAGGTTCCAAGAAAGAATTTAGATTTATATAACAGGTGATAGAGACAGTCGACCTCTGTGGTCTCACTCGCACTTTACCTGTTCATCTTTAGGCCTGATGATCTGAGTCATGTGTACTGTTGAGGGCTGAAGTGGTAACAGGTTTGAAATAAGATCGTCTGGAGTCTGATTTCTTGTTTGTGTGTGGTATTATTGTGGCGCGGATGATTATTTTTATAGATATTGACAATAGACAAGTAGTTGTAGGCACAAATAATCACCAGATTCATAATATGTATACCGTTTCGAAAGGGGCATAAATAATCTACATCTAATTAGCAATAAAATTAGTTCTACCACTTTTGAAAGTTCTACTTTTTTCATTGAAAAAACACTGCACAAATCTGCTGCTTTGGGGACATCAGTTCAAACTTATTTATTCAGATGTTTTTGGTATCAATATTGATGTCAAAATGTTAATTCGTTAGTAACATGATGAGAAACTATTTGAAAATTTTGTTTTTTTCCCGCTATTCTTTGTTTTTACTCCTAATAATCTGAGATTATAATGCAAGGTTATCAGAGATTACAAGGATTATTTTTGACATTGTATTTGCAATTACGTTAATATTTGTCTCAGTAGGTATATTTAGCAGACAATCTCTTTACGATTATAGATATCTACTGTACAAAGACATTCTACTTAATGAGTAGTCCTACCAATTTCATTGCTGGTAGACAACCCTGTGACATCGTTCCCGTAATGTTATTTTCATAGACACTACAACCACCGCTGTACCCCCTCAGGGATAGGAGGAGGTAGGGCACAGCGAGATTTTCTCGTTCTGAATTGGAGCAGCCCGCCTGGGGAGGTACCTCCACCTTACAGAAGATCGCAGCCAAATAACATTATTTGTTTCAATTAGTGTTGTGTTCCTGCGATGAGTAAGGTTGCCAGAGCTCTTTAGGGGAGGGGGTTCGGGGTCGGCAACGCGTGCGTGATGCCTCTGGTATTGCAAGCGCTCATAGGCTACGGTAACCGCTTACCAACAGATAGGCCGTATGCTTGTTTGCCAACTCAGTTGTATAAAAAAAAAAAAAGGGATTGAGTTTCTTAGGGCACCGCTACACTACAGAAGCTACCCCACAAATTTCAATACCTAGGACTTCTGTTTAAGGCTGTGTATTGACTGTCAGTTAGTCAGTCACCGTGGTAGCCCTGGCTGAAGAATAGGCCCCTCCATTACTACCCGTGGATTTCGTAAGAGTCGACTATGGGAAAAAAGCTGCGGGCTGGGCAGCAGCGTTGCATACCAATTTTGCGCTCGCCAACCCGCGTGCCCAGAGTGGCGAGTATAGGAAAATCCCCCCTAAGGGTTGGTTTGCAGGCCATACAAGGTCGGTCGCACTGGAAATCTATAGGGAAGGCCTATGTTCAGCAGTGGACGCCCTGAGATGATGAATGATGATAGAGTCAGTAACTTAAGATTTTTATATAAATCTATTGATGATGATTTTCAAGATGATGATGATTCGAAAAGTATTGGAGCGGTAAGAACACAGCCTCTTTCTAACCAGCTCAATGCATCGCGTAACAGAAAATTCTTCTCCATTTTACTCACGCCTGTACATTATTAAAGCCTTAAGGTTTATAAAATGTGGGTGTCTTGACCCCACAGGCGGTGGATAAATGGGCTTGCAACGAAATATAACCTAAAGAAGTAACGAACTCAAAATAACCTAAACACACACGAGCGATACCTGGGTGGTTGACCCGGTAAATATTCATGATACTTATGAAGTTTGTGCAAATAAAAATTTCCACGGTACCATTCCGTAGAGAGTTTTTCGATGAGTGCGTTATAGATTGCGCGTTGGGACATCCGTATTGATATTATAAATGCGAAAGAAACTTTGTTTGTTTGGTACCTTTTCACGACTAAACTGCTAAACGGATCATAATAAAACGGAAAGACAAGGATCTCGGCTCAAAAAATGATCTCGAAGGGGGTGAAATAGAGGTTGAAAGTTTGTATGGGCACTCATAATTCCTCAACTTAGGGAATATTCATAATTATTTGGCTTTTGGTAAGAAATAAATTTGCGTTTTGATTGTTTAGCGAATCAGTCGATGTATTAGTCTTGCGCTGACCGTGAAATATTGTAGCCCAAAAAAAACATGAGAAAAACATTGACGTTAGTTACTGCGTAGTTGTTTACGTAGGCTAGTCATAAACTGAGTTCAACGGCCTATAAAATGTATGATAGTCATTGTATTGTTGATACTTACATTATATGTCGTTTCGGCAGATCATTGTACCCATAGGGCCCTACTATGACGTCTTAATACCATTTAAATGCGAGCGTGTCAGCGGTATGTTACATGAATTTGAACCATAAATCTTTAAGACTCAACTTACGTCGCCGCCTTAACAAAATGAAATTAACAAAATCGCTACGTTTGTGGTACTGGGAATCGCCTTCAAAACTGTGTGTGTTCAAACGAGTTGCGATAAGCCATCTAAAATCACAAGACATATGCCTGTTATTCGAGCTAAGCATTCGAGCTAAGCCTGAAGAGATACAGAGTAAGTTAGACATGAGTGAGGGCTAAAGCCGTGTTCAAACGGCGTGCTATATATATGTATATATCTATATGCTTTATCTAAAATTTATTTCAAAATGGTTCTTACCTGTATTGATTAAAGTCAATTTTGAGTTTAACATTATTTTTTTGTTATTCCTAGAGTACAATATTTATTATACCCTAAATAATATTCCAATCTAGCCAAGTAGGCTAATGAGTAATTTGACTTTGACATAGTTTTATAAAGTAAATTATAACTAAGAATTTGTCCAATTGCACTTATCTTACAGTTTCTATGAAAGGGGAAGTCACTTTATTATTGTGTTCTTTATAAGTATTCACTATCACTTACACTACATTTCACTATTTTTTATTTAACACTACACTAACTCAAAAGGCTTAGTCCTTTTGAGTCTTCTCACTATGTCTGTGTTGTCGAAGAGCTGGATTGCCTCGGCGTTCACATGGTGATGAAGTCTACGTTTTACGCGTGAGCTTCTGCATATTTTTTAGTAACTGTGTCGACGAAGTCTATGTTGAGGTCCCGGTGGAGGTCTTCGTTTCTCAGGGTGCATTCGTGTTTGACATTTGCTGACGTACGATATAGCTCAACAATATCGCAAGCTCCCGCCGCACGCCGTTTGAACACGTTTGAACATAGCTGTCTTTTCAGCTAGTTCTCTGACAAAAAGACAAGCAGCTCTTTATTAACAAACTATCCCATATTTTCGCTGCCAAATACGGTGTATTTAGCCAGTCCCCACTGTACTTTCTGCCCGAACGAAATTAAATTGAAAATTACCTACCTCATGTTTCGCTACCCATATTATTTCAAGTCGAGACCGCATTTACACATAAAGCAGGCTACTGCACATTGACGTAATGTGAGTGGCTTAGTTCTGGAATGTAAGGGCTATTCACCAACGCATCATCATCATCAGCCTGTAGAAATCCACTGCTGGATATAGGCCTCCCCCAAAGAGTATTTTTTTACGCATCAAGGAACTCCTACCTTAACGGCCTAGCAGCTACGTCGCCGCCAGATTTAGCTGCTAAGTCCCATAGGATTTTTTCGCTGATAATCATGTCCAGTGCTATAACAGCTACTGCTTCATCAGGCGCCGTCCTAATTAGCCATCGCTCGCGCGATGATGCGATCAGACATACTGATCTGTACTGAATGTCCTAATTGACGCTCGCGCGACCAAATTGAGGGGGGGGGGGTACGGTGCTTTTTCATCGCACGATGTAATCGCATCGCACCATCGCACGAGCGATGGCCAATTAGGACGGCGCAACAGGATCGGTAGCAACCTGCTTTACACCTAAACTCCCCCTATCGTCTAGTTAGCCGGTGTTCCCGACAATTTATTCTCATAGCAGGTGGCCTGGCGGTAACCAGGTTTTAAATCAAACTGCTTGCTCCAAAACTGAAATAAGAATTTTTCGGCAGATTTCAAGTGAAAACTCGACAAAGCTATTTTGTCGAATATGTTTGTAGCCCAGCTAAGTAACTTTCGTTGTACAACTGGTACACTTCTAAGGCTATGAATATTATGAATATAACAGCTTTTGCGCCGTGTTCTGAAGAATTACATAAGGCTCGAAGTAATCAGGAATCAGGATGTAGTACGTGCTGCCAACTTAAGTAGCGTAGTTTTATTGGACGTAAGCCAACTGAGTCGGGCCCTGGTCGTGTCATGTAGTACCACCGCTTAACTAGTTATGTGCATTTTAAAAACTTCAGTTTGAGCAACTTTTTTGTTATGTGCATTTTAAAGACTTCGGTTTTAGTGCAATTCATCAATTTTTTTTATATTATACGAGGTGATTCATAATATGTGAGGTATGCCATCCCGAAAGGGGTTTATTCTACTCTACACCCAATCGGCAATAAAGTTTGTCAACTTTTGAAAATTCGATATTTTCGTAAATCATAAATCATACTTTTTATTGCCTGAAATACATGTGTTATAGATGTTATAAATTTTATAAAAGTAGCAATGTATTCTGCCTGTTCAGGCGTGCAATTTTGTAATAACAATATAAACTAAACATGCAAAAAATAAAAAAGACAACAACTTTAAACATTTTGATAAAATTTCATAATTAATAATAATGTCAGACAGTAAAACTAATAATAATATGAGATTCGAAAAATAAATTGATTAATTTAAGTTAGGGAAAAAAATAATTATTTGTTAGTCATAAATTAATCCAAAGAGTAATAGCATTTACTATTCAATAATGATCTCAGCTTTTTCTGAAACAAACAACAAGGCAGCTCTCTTAGAGACTCTGATAGATTATTGGTATTGGTATTATTGTAAATAAACGGAGCGGTGCAACAACTCTATCCAAGAATCTGCTATGTATATATATATTAAATGTATTTTTTTTTGCCGCTCTTAATATTCTTTATTTTTTTTGATAGAATAAGCCCCTATCGGAATGGTACATACCTACATTATTGTAAATCACCTTGTAAAGTAACGATTTTTAAGTCACTTTTTAATTACATTTTATTTATGAGTCACTAATAAACAGTCACTCATAATTTGCTTTTAAAATAAAATAAAACGTAGGCTACTGTTGCGAAAATGTCTGTCATGAAGAGGGGGGAAATAGGGGCTGATAGTTTATATGGGCAATCCATAATTCCTCAAGTTAGAGATCTGAAAATTCATATTTAGTAAGAAAGAAATAAAGAAGACTTGTTTCAGCATTTTCGCAAAATCATCCATAAAGAGGGCAACGTGAAAATTATTATGAATGCGGACAAAGTCGCGGGTAACAGCTAGTTTTAAAATAAATCTTAGATGATATATCGCACGCCGATCGAACACAGCTTAAATTTGGTCTACATAGCTGCTACATGAAGATCTGTGAAGGCAGACCAGCAATGCCACGCCGCGCCGTTCCGCTTTTATGGTTACTGAGGTGTTATATTTAAAATGTAACCGTCCATTTCGGGTCAGTTACCAAAACAGACTTCATCTACTAAATACAAAGCAGTAAAATTTAAAGTAGAGTTTTACACGACCATAACTCCGATCAAAGGAGATGTCCCGGACGGACGGAAGGAGTCATAAAATGCGGCTAAGAGTAAACTCTGCTTTAGAGAGGGGACGTTTGCTATCGATATTTTGTCTTGTCTTATATTTAGAACAAAGAATTTTCGCATTCTCTAAAACCGTGTTCAAGCGGCGTGCTATGTCATCTAAAATTCTTTTAGGCGCATGCGACATCGTTGAGCTTTATCGCGCACCCTCAAATGTCAAACTCAAAATTCACCATATTCAGTATTTTTGAAACGCCCGTGTACAATTATTATCTTTTGTAACAAATTACAACCCATTAACCTAATGCAAAAGTTTAGATGAATGGATGGATGTCACTCAATCACGCCAGAACGGCTGTAAGGATGCGGATGAAATTTAGCACAGAGTTAGATTATAGTCTGGATTTTTATCCTCGTAGGTACCACGCGAGCAAAGCCGCAAGCGGAAGCTAGTTATTAATATTTATTTCTGAAAGAGAATCTATAGAACTTAATTACGAATGATAAATTGGATATTTTAGTGGCTTTACCAGTTAACACACATTCGCGTTATCAAGTAGGTAATTAACGATGAAAAATATATTACCAATTTTTTGCCAATTTTGATTGCCATTGTTATTTTTTTTTGAAAGCCTATAAAATAAGCTAAAAATTTACTTAGAGTAAAGTCGATATCACAATTCTCTTCCCTACTCAGTAAAGTCTTATTCGTTCAATTTATTTTAACTACTAAAATAACTCGGCTTCCGTTCCGAAGGGTAAGGACAGAATGTTTGCTTGCCTTATTACAGTTTGTTTGGTTGGTCTGTTTGTCAAAATTAGCTTCTCGGAGGGTTATTGTGGAAACAAAATTTAACGAGGATTACAAATGGCGGGCTTTAATAGACAAGTGGTTGGTACTCACTCGTAGGCAAGAAAGGAAGAAGATTCTTCTTTCGTCTCAAATAGATTCTTCTAGGCTTGGTCGCGAGGAACAGGCGTAGTTGCACCACCACGTAGTTGCTTTCTAAGGCGTTCAAGTGATCCTAGTTATTTTATTAAAAACCAAATTGAACAGGCTACCTTTGAAGATTAAGCTCTCACAAAACACGAATAACAAAACCTTCTTCCAAAATCCTCTTACAAGAAAAAGCTCCCATATTTTTTACCACCTCAAGTAATCGGAGAAGCATTAGCCACTAATGTATTGATCGATGTCTTGCACCGGTTTTAGTCGAGCTGTGTTATGGATGTTGTACCGTTTTTAGTGGTATGATCTTATGTGTTGCACCTTTATTAGTGGGCCGAGCTGTAATAGTCCAAGAGCTCAATTCACATACATAAATTCAATATTATTTCATTATCTCGATGGCGTAGCTGGGGAGTTTCCGTCAGAGACGCAAGGGATGCGAGTTCAATTCCTTCTGCGGGACAAATGTTTGCATGATACCCACGACACAGGGAATCCTAGTGTGGGCTCAGGACTATGTACCACCACTCCATCGGTGCTCTCTAAATGCCCGTAATGTAAAGCCAATGTTATCCAGTTGCGGGCATCTGCTCATATCATTAATCGCGTCTGCCCCGCCCATACTAGTACTATGACTACACTAAGTTCAGCTGTTCTATTATTCTACCTAAAAGAAGAAGCAGTTCTATGATCCATACTATTATTTATTTTATTTATTACCCTCTTCCTTCTCGGCAGTCGGGTAAAGATATCATGGATCCCGCCAACAGCTCCGTATATACCTATTCCAAAACCGTTCTAAATTCAAGTGAGGATTCGAAATTTAAATCACAATGCTCAAAGCGAAGTCGTGGACATGACAGAAAGGTCCAATGACAAATTCAATGTGAATGTACGCCATTCTGACCCTACAAGCTAAAGGGTAAAGGACCCTTTTGGCTTGAAAAACAGTGAATACTTAGTTGATAGAATTTAAATAATGCAACTATGATTTTTAACTAATATTTAATTTGTTTTTTTTTACATAGACGTTTTTCTTATATTAAACAATATGTATATCAAATAATTAAAAGGATTATAGTATAAAACAACGAAAATGTAAATGTTTAATCTGTCCATTGATCACTTAATTTAAATCTAAACTCTTATTTTGATGTAGCGAACGAAGCGAGCAACAATCTCTCAGAAAACACTAATAATCAATATAACGTGAGCTTACATTTGGTAAAGTTTCAATGACTTCGTAGTTCAGTTAAGATTGGTTATTAGTTAGATATTAATATGCTAAAGATGTGATTTCTAAAGTGTATCTTATTTGTTCCTCAACGATAATCGAAACACCAACTATAACGAGACATCGCGAGAATATCGGGGCGAACCACTAGTTCGAGAATGATTTTAGTTGATAATTGCGTGTTTGGCATAAAAGGTCTTGCATTCACCCTATTCTGTCGTTTCGGATCAAGTTATGTAGTACACGCGTCATACATACGCTCAATGCTAATTATAATACTTAATTATAATATTTTTAAACGTCACCGCACGTGTCGCCTTTGTCAAAACATCGTCTGATTCCGAACAAAGGCACTGCACTTATATAGATTCTTAACAAACACACGCGACTCAAAACCTTGTTACAAAGCAATAAGGATCGATGATCCGGAAAATATTTTCGCGAAACGCAAGGGATTATGTACTTTATGTCAATGCAATAAGAAATAAAAACCGGCATATTTTGGCAATACACAGGGCAGACGACGGAATTGGATCGCGTATTTTATTTTGAAATTAGTGATGTGCACAGTCCTTTATTAAGAACATCGATACTAAACATACTATTTAAATAGTATAGAGTTTTACAGACATAGATAATTTTTAAATTGTAAAAAAATATTTGGGGATTTTACTATTGAACGCGAGTAGAAATCACAAAATTTCAAATCTGTGTTTGCGGTCGATAACGCTTTTTACAATATTTTGCCTTGTTGTTGGTGCTTACACGTGACTTTATCGTGAACAGTGCCTACCTACCTACGGATATTAGCGATAACAGGCATGGTGTAACACCATGACGTCACAATTTTAACGTAATGCCTAGTCAAATTTAATATCCATGATATTGATTTATGCTTAGACGTCATTTTTATCCGCATTTCTCGCGACATCGTGTTTTATTAAATTTTATGTCAAGTACATAGAATTGAACCAATATTTTACGATGTGAAGCGAGGGTACGCAGTCGAAATATGTTTTATTATCCGACAACGTCATCAAATCACACACTGGGGCCTGTCAAAAAGGCTAACGAAAACGGCTTATCGTATTTCTACTACTGGTATATTACGTTGTCGATGGAAGTGGTTCAAACAAAACCGTTTCACCTGGGAAGAATGCCTGTCCGGCAGCAGACCTTTCTGTGCTGGATGGTGAATAAAGTATTACCACATCCCACGTTTAGACGGAACTGTATTAGCTACGATCTAATATACCACAAAGAATACCGCGCAACTTTTTAAAACTGTCACTTCAAAAGTTATCGATAAAGTAATAAAAGTTGGAACATCAAAGTTTCGAAAAGCGTCAGATTTCTTAAAAACTTTTTGTTTTTTTTTGTGGTCTGGTTCAGTCTCCGGAGCCAGACTGCCATCCGTCGTATTTAAATAAACGTCTGGGTTAAACAATGGATGACAACCCGACCCCTATGTTAGGGATGGGCCATGGTCGATAAAATTGTTTTTTGTAGATCCATTTTATCGATGTTTCAGCCCGACTTTTAATGTTATTTTGAATGAGATCAAACATTTATGTTTCATAAAAAAATGCACAAAGCACAGCCCTAAGTACTCTCTATACATCATCATTTCAGGATGACCACTGCCATGAAGAACGGATTCGGACAGTCTGCGAAGCCATCAGGGTTGGTCATCATTCATCATTTTAGCCGTAGGATGTCCACTGCTGAACATAGCCGCCCCCCCACATATTTCCAGAGTGACTTCTTATCATGTGGGCGAATTTACTCCCACTCACCACCACTAGCTTCATCAACAACCTATAGAAGTCCACTGCTGGACATAGGCCTCCTCCAAAGAGTTCCACGACGGTCTTCACCACTAGCTTATACGAACTTAACTTATTTCTCATCAGCTCATGTTTTCTGCTATAAGCTCACTTTATGCAAGTCTGCGCTCTTTAAATTAATCGTGGGATTAAACCTGAGTTTCCAAAAAGCAGTCGACTTATTATAACGACCGCAATATAGCGATGATGATGCGGAAACTTTGTTTTGGAAAAAGGCCAGGTCAATAGGTCGTAGTACCCTGGTGAGTAGCATGGTACTACACTCGTAGTTTCTGATACTCATGACACAGGGAAACCTAGTGTGGGGTCAGGACCGTGTATGTGACTGTTGGGTGTTAAAATACCGATATTTATACGCTAACAAATAAACATCGATTCATCGACAACGTCGATTCGTCAAAGTTATTTGAGAAAGCCTCTAAAAGGCGCACTTTAATCCATTCACTACGCTGTTTCTTTCTAGTCATAGGCCCACTGTCACTGTCCTAATGCAGGACGACCAAGATGAATCAGTAACACGACAAGCAAGTAAGTTGTTTGAGAGATCTTTGGTCGCTTAGCTCGCTCGATTACATTGGCACATTCGAGGTAGATTACGCTCGTCGTATGACGGCGGGCGTTTTAAAGGAAACCAAGAGCTTTACGAAGGGGCTTGGTAATTAATCACTTCTTAATATTAATTCCTGTTAACGTGTACTTCCTAACTTGGAGCTTGCTTACGGCAACAGCTAACGTGAACATTTTGTTGAGTTATGGAATTTGGGGCAACTTATTTAAACATTCATAACGTTACATTACATAGGGAATTGCGATGTATGTAGATCTAACTGTTATCTATCTATGTAGGTATAACAGCTGATTTTCACATAGAGTTTTTTCAATGAAAAATGTAGTATTTCCAAAAGTCGTAGAACAAGTTTTATTGCCCATTGGGTATAGAATAAGCCCCTTTCGGGAATCGGGATGGCATACATAATAATATTATGAATCACCTTGTATGTACAGGTTAGGTGATTACACGTATACCATTCCGAAAGGGGATTATGCTATCGACAAAAAAAATAACATTAGAGAATTAAACATCAATATTTTTATAAAAAATCCCAAACTTTCTCAAATTAGTTTTTTTTTGAAAAGAAAGAAAGAAAGAAAAGACATTTATTTGTGACGACAATACAACAATGAGACACACAGAAAAAACAATAATAATAATAACAACAGAAATGTTGACAAAACAAAAACAACAAAAAAGAAACAAAAAACACAGGCAAATAAAAAATAAGAAAAAAGGTACAAGTTGTAAGAATGTGTGTCATAGCACCCAGTCCACGCTTCGTCACAAATTGGAGTCCAACTCAGCATTTGTTGTGCCGTGTTGGCAGCACAACGCTGGTCTTCCGTTGGAACCATGTAGTGCGTCACGGATGTCAGATTTTTTTGGTATTTTGATCATCTTTATATCTAATGTGGATGGTAAATTCTTGAGATCGTTCAGCTTCGGGGTAGGTCTATGTCCAGTATCGGTCTTATTCAGGCTGATGATGATGATGAGGTACAGCTTAGTCTTTAAACCATCTCACGTAATAATACCGGGAAAGGTTACCCCTCGTAACCAACCCTAATTATTTCTTGGATCATCCCCAACCCCGCATAACTTAAGTAAGCCTTCACACGCACCAGTGGCCCGAGAGTAGCCCCTAAGAGCTGCTAACGAAGGAAAACCATAAAATTTCCCAAAAATCCATGCTATAATCTTCCACCTTAAGCCTAACCACCATTTCTTGTTACGGGCCTATAAACAAGACATACAGCTTAGGGCCCTAGGGACACAGCTCAAATGAATACAGCACGTACTCTCCGCGAGCTAATTTAAAAAAGGAGCGGAATGACAGTTCTTACTCGATAGTCACTTATTCGGCGGTAGAACTTCCATCCCGTTCCGATCACATAAAATTGGTAGTAAAACAAGTTCTTTTTTTTCACTGCAAAGTTTCAAATCGACTATGCTAATTCGCGAGGCAAAATATAACACAGGGTACCCGGGCCAGACTTCTGGGTTGCCCTCAAGGTTGTTACCCAGTACTTACATCATTTCCGCTTGACACTCACCTTGAGTTAGTTTTAACCAGTCGTTGACACACATCAGCCAGATACTGTGTACTAGCCTGACAAGGTAGTTACCAGGCAAGTTACTACATAGTTAGGTTAATCTGCATTTTAACTGACCGGGCAGTAAGTCCCTGTCATAGTTTTATTAAATTTGACACCTAATAGCCTTTGGATATTTTTAATCAGTCTCAACCGAGTTACATTATTTAAGGCAACACTTATTTGTTCTATGGCGTAGTTGGTACCGCATTGCCGATTCTATGATTTCTATGGATTCGAATGCAGCTGGTTGAAAATTTTGGGAAGCATTTAAATTTATTTTTTAAGGATGCCAACAACACGGTTTAGCGTATTATTACGATAGTTTTTAAGACGATTCAGAGTTTATGCGATTTAAAATAAACGAATTTATTTCTACCTCTATATCTCAAGGGGTAGCCGTGTAGGTGGGAGTTACCTCGATTTTCGATCTTAAGGTCGTCGTGGTGATCGTACACCAATAGATATTTCCAAACTAATGTATTAACTGAGCCAGATATTCTAGATAGCCTATGCAGGACTACACAGAGGATTAAGGGGCGCGTGAGCCGTGTGTGTTTAGGCCCTAACCGACTTGCTAATCTTTGAGATAACCGTTCGTTTGTTGTCACTTTGAGGTTACGAGGTCACTTGGACCCTTTTACGCTTAATGTTTTTTAAAGAGTGGATGCTGAATTTAAAAACAATACATTTTTAACCTATTGTAGAATAATGATTGGGGTTAGTCTAAACTGAAAAAAAAAACCATTCGTTTAATCGGATTCTGTCTCATGTACATATGAGTAACGGTTCCCAGCAACCTTTACTAGGTAGTTTTTCCATCTAGTGGGGGACCGTCTGACGCTGCCCTTTCCGGTGCGGTGTCTCCACTCTAGAACTTTTCCGCTTCAACGGCTGTCGGTTCTGTGCTAATGTACCCCGCCCACCTCCGTTGAAGCAATGCTTAACCGATCTGCCCAAGATTTTCGGCAACAGCATCATTCGTTCTATTGCGTCGTTGGTATCGCGTTGCGGATTCAAGGCGATACAGTTTCGAAAACCGATGGTTCAAAAATGTTGGGTAGCATTCAAAACTCTTGTGTATTTTGTAAAAAAGTTATGAATTCATGTATTACATATGTTTTATTAAATTTGACTAATAAACGTTTGTTTCTTTCCAGGTAAGCATCAGATTAAACCAGATTCAATTTAAAGTGAGTGTCCATTTTGATTGAAACTTTTTGGAACTTTGTCATTTTCTTGGAAGTCCGGATAACTCTACTAAGATTGGATTCGAGAATTTCTTGGAACTACGGTGAGCTACTTTGATTTTCGTGAACGTTTTCGTTAACTTTTTCTCGAATTTAGTTATATTGCGTTTTTTTATCTAAAATCTACGGCGCGCATTGATCCTTTCACTAAACTGGTTTATTCAAAAATTTACATCAGGGTCACCTCAACCTGCTCAATAACCTATTAAACGATGACAAAGAAAGAACCAACGACGAGACTAACACGATCTAACACCCTTTAACTTTATATCTCTGTTTACACGTAGTACTCTTATGTAAAACATTGTTGTACAAAAATGTCTGGCCTTTTATGAAGGTACATTAAAAAGCGTTCTACGTTTTAATTCATTACTATCGTAAATCAAAGATGGTGCTAATATTTGTTGAATTAAAGCTATTATTTATAATGAGGTTCAAGCGACTATCTTACATCACCATAGATATTTATCATTTGTCATAATCACACCTGAACATACATAACATAAAAGTTTACAAATCAGCACAATGCAGCAACGGTTGCACAACCGCCACGTGACCCGTTTCTGTGTTCAATTTACCTACTGCTTATGTTATCTATACTGTGGCATAGACTTAGTTCACAGATCAATTAAAAATAAATTGGCCAAGGTGGAAGCATTACTTGCGTAAATAATGTTCCGAGCGAAATAACCAGTGTGATAAAAGGCTATAAATAATGTGTACCAAAAAAATCCTTCCAAACAGATACACAGAATACACAGAATTAATTGAGCTACCTTAAGACCGTTGAAAACGATTGATAGCTGAATTGATTTCGAACGAGAAGTTTGAAATCAAGATTGTTACTTAAAACAGCTGAATAATTGAGTTTGAAATGATTGGAATTTATTTAAAAAAAAAAATTTATGACTGCGCTTTGCTCATCAATTCATACGTCGTCGTCTGTGGGATAGCTCATTCTGTCACTTAAGGTACTGCCTACTATAACTTAGTGTGTGCCTTGTATGTGTTGTCTCAGCTATTCAGTTATGCCAATGACATCATGACTAACAAAATTATACAAACTATTAGGTCATCTGTGTTGCCACAGTTCATTACAAAGTTACTAAACGTACATCGTTTAATAACCTTGCGATATGCTCGTTGTGTCACGAACGTTCGAATTTCAAAAACATCTGCTCCAGTTACCTGTCAGGCCATCCAGACTAAAACAAACCTTTATGTAACAGTCATAGGGCTTGTATTTATATAAAAGAAGCCTATTATGACATAACCGTTGTTGAAATTTTAGATTTCTGTACATTACTGCGTTGCCTTTGACACGTGGAGCGTTATTTGTAATAAAGTAGTATTGTATTAAATACTTGAGATTGCATCGTTTACCTAATCTTCACTAGGGATTGGTGTAGCAAAGCTACGCGGAGCCTTCGGCTCATATGGATTAATCATGAAATTGAAACTTTTTTTACATTTAAAAAAAGCACGCCAAATCATTTTTATAGGCCATATTATAAAAAAATCAACTCAAGATAGATCAAATACCTAATTCCTAATTACTTCATTATAACTTCTTACGAAGTAGGCTCCAATAAGCATAAAAGTCATAACCTTCTCAACTAGTTAGGTAGTTAATTACTTATTTCTAGTACCTACTGGTAGGTAGCATCATTTATGTCTAGACTGAATATTTTCGATTCACGATTTAATGTTTCCAATGGCGGAATCCGCAACGGAAGCCGTTTATTTTGTCAAAAACACACTTTAATCTGTCAAAAAGTCCGTTAAACCTCAAAAACCTCCGGATCTTGTGTTCCGCTTTACGGAAACAGGCATCCGGTACAGCACTATTGAGAAGTGTTGAAGTGTGCGGTTATCTCTGAGAGTGTTTGCTGCGTTCTGAGACAATGAGGGGATTCGCAGAGCGCCAGGTTAATTATGAAGATGGAGTCTTTATCGATGGCCCTGGTGGCCCCAGCTAAAGAATAGGCCCTTCCATATCTACCTACGCGGATGTCGTAAGAGTAAGGGAAAAAAGCGAGGCGATAGCAGCGTCCCTCATTTTAACAATGATAGCTCTAACTGCGCTCGCCAACCCGCATGCCCAGCGTGGTGAGTATGGGCAAATCCCCCAAATGATAAGGAATTTGCTCTGTCTGTGGGGGAGGCCATGTTCAGCAGTGAACGTCGTACGGCTGAAATGATATCTATGTATATCGATCATTCAGTTAGTAAGCGCTATCGTATTACGCTTTCGATACGATTTGTATGTATAAGTAGAAATCTGCGTACGTACATAAATAAGATGTTGTAAAGTGGCAGGAATTTTGGAATACGTTGTTGTGTCTACAAATATTTAGGAATGATCTTTATTCTACTTGTTCCATAGAAAACACTGTGCGCGAAAGGCGCCCCTAAGAGGCGCACTTTAATCCTTTCACTACACTGATTCTTTCATCGACGGTCAAAGCCCCTTTTCAGGGCTATCATACCTTAACCTGGTAACTGACCTAATACAGGATGACCAAGAAAGAATCAGTGACACAACAAGAAGAATAGAAAAAACAAAAAGGCACTATTTGGGCTGACTATGCATACTTGGTTGGTACCTGTGGCCTCAGACCATCAACCACAAAAAAGTACCATCAACCACAAAAAGTGTTACCCATTCAACAATAACATCATCTATGTATGACAGGCCAAAACCCATCACACCATGTCATCCTTGATACCCATTATCTTCACAAATAAATATAAACCTTATTGTAAACTCTTAAAATTCAAATTACCTTGGCAAGAGTTTAGTAACGTTCGATTCCGGAATAAACCGGTTCGAGTTCAATCGAAAGTGGTCTTTAAACGTTTGATTATAAGGAGTGTATTGGTGTGAAAGGAAAAGGAATTCCAATATGTGTGCGGTTGTAAAAAATGTAGGGTTGACGTGGGCGGTTGATTTCTATGGTTCAGGGTAGATACGCATCTTCACGGTGGTTTCTTTGTGGGCAGCCGTTGATCATGCAGGTATGTGTGACTGACTAATGGATCTTTGTTCGCATCGAGTTATTTCTTGGGAACTCATTTGGATATCTATATAACCAATGTAGCGCCAGAGACGGAAAAGCTGAGGAGTAATAGGTTAGCGTTGTATGGGCATGTCATGAGGAGGGAATAATCAACGAAAAGAATGACGAGACGAGAAGAGTGTTGGGTATGAATGTGGATGGATGTAGAAGTAGAGGTAGGCCGGAAGGGGATTAAAAAAAAAGTTATACATAACTATTCATGAAGTTGGGTGAGATATAAATGAATTTAGTTTTCCAAAATGATTTTTATTTTATTGTAGGTCTTGTGGTTTTTGAGATACAACGAAAATAGTGATATTTAAAAACCAGTACAAATTGAAATCCCCTTTGGTAAAGTTAAGATGTTTTCCTTCAACGTTTTCAGCATGCTCATCAATTTGATGAAATCACTAGTGTAAGACCGGGATTCGAACCCCGGTCAACACGGCTCTTACGGATATAGCCACTGTAACTCTAAAGCGTCTCAGTCTATAGCAAAATTGGCATCACATCGCTGAGTCTAAGCAAATCCTGCTCGGAAATTTTAAGGGTCCATATAAATTAAACCTTTTTTATTATTCAAGAATTTAAAGCTGGATCTAGATGGTGGAGAAATTCACGAAAAGATTTTAAATACCTTCTTATAGCTTCAAATATTCAGTGGTTTCCTTGCGGATTAGCTGGCAACACTGGCTGTATTTATACCTAAAGCAGGTAGCAGGTGCCTGCGCTTATCAGCAGGATGCTTTAGCTTTGAAATTTTATGTTGACACTGGTTCTGTTTTGGTGATCATACGAGCATGGGGCTGTACTAGTGAAAGCTGCCATATGTCTTTGAATATTCACTCTTATTAATCTTGTTTTTGGGGGAGAATGTCCACAAGTGGACTGCTATAAGCTGATGATGATGATGGTTTATATTCACTACGCTTACGATAGCTATCGCGGTACTATAGTAAATGTTGAATTTTATAGCCAATGATATAAGCGATGCTTGATATCATTTATTTTGATTGGTTAACAACATTTGACATTTGCTATTGTATCGTAAGTGCTATAAAAAAATATTATTGGCCCACCGTACTCAAGTACCTACCGACACTGTACCTACTTGTCAAGTTTGAAAATGTAAATACTATCGCTGACAGATACACAGCATTCTGAATACTTTTAAAACTAGTGCTAAAGACAAAAATATCTTCAAGATTGTTCAAAGTGATGCTGCTTTACACGTCAATGCGCCCTTTAGATAGAAATGTCTATTAATATTTATTTACTCTTAATTCCGAGATACCTACTGAAAGAGATTCCATTGCGGTGATGAGAAAACTTCAGCTATCTTACTGTAAGGTTTATCTTTATAATATAGATAAACACAGTAGTGGCCTTGGGCACTGGGCAGGCCATACCTATAGCCCGCAAAACATTCAAACTTTGGCGACGAAGCAGTGTTGAAAGGCTCCTAAATGCACCGACGACATTGTGAAGGTTGCGGGAGTACGGTGGATGGAAAAGACTCGAGACCATTCGTCATTTAACTCTCAGGGGGAGGCCTATGTCCAGCAGTGGACTTCTACAGGCTTATAATGATGAAACAAACACTTGATTAAATTCATTTTTATTTTGATTTCAATAAGTATATTACTTCATCATCATCCATAGCCTGACTTCACCCACTGCAGGGTATAGGCCTCCCCTTGTATGTGCCATTCTCCTCCATCTTGTGCAAGCCTCATCCAGTTGCGGCCCGCGATGCTTGCGATATAGTCTGCCCACGTCTCTGCTGGACGACCGACGTTCCGATATCCAGTTCTTGGAAGCCATTCAGTTAACGCCTTACTCCAACTGTCATTGCCAGGTGTCCAGTATATTACTTACCTGTAAATCCTGTAATCAATTGAGGCATTGATTTTGGTAATTAATTATTCTCTCAAATTTGAAAACACACATAGATCTACATATAAAAATCTTTTTTTAATTGTACTGAATCATTTGTATGGCACAATTTAATGGTCCCTTAACTTTAATGAGGGAGTATGCGTGTGGCTGTTAAGGCTTTTTTCACTGGTCCGTGACCACTGCGATAACAATTTTAGGATATGACCACATCCTTAACTAGAAACCATTGCCGTATCCGGCCATTCTCTCAAAATGAATATCTATGTGCCTTGTAAATCGTTTTAGGGTTATGAAACCGAAAGTGGAAACCTTTGGTCATGTCCGTCCGTTTGTATGTCACACCCGACAATTGCCCAGTAGCACGCAATGGCGCATTTTTTTTTTTTTAATTCTTCCGCCCGTGGTCTCTGATAAAAAATTGCCTTAGCCACATTGAAATATGTATGCAAAATTCCGCGGATCTTTTGCAGCTTGAAACGAGGACAAACCAACAAACAAACGTTTTTATTATATTAGTTAATGATTGGACGTGCCTCTGGCTACTCTATTTAGACGTCTCCAGAGATCAGAGATTTCTGCTATGATCTGGAATCACGATTGTAAGCTTATCTCTAACTGATTTAATTACCTTCATTATAGCGGCGATGGACTTGCGAACTGTCTTGTATTGAGAACTGTCTTGTATTGAATATTCACTACTGCAAAATGTGGGCATGTGTCATTTTTCGGACATGCCTCTGACTACCTCCCTTAGATATCTTCAAGGATCTGTTCGCCTGGAGATCTGAGAGGATGTCTACCATTCTTGGGGATAAAAGGCGTGAACCTATTTTTGTTACTTTAATATAGGTAGTTAAACTCGATTATAATTCCTAGATAATTTTACCTTGTAAACTCAAGTCAGCCGCACTCTTTAACAATCGTAACAGATAACCTCAAAACATAATGAGCAAAACGATAAAAGGCAGGAAGGAACTAAAAATACCTAGACAAGGTTGTATCCAAGTTCGAACAAAGGTACTTCGAGCAGACAGTAACCGGTTCCTGATAGTCCATAAGTCTATAACCCGTCTCCGTGGTCCTTGCCACTTTATAAACACTTTCAAAGTACAATGAACTATATAGAGTTGACTTTAGTTTCATTATCAATTAGCATCAATTCGATTACTCAGCTATCGTCTTGGGAGACTATGAAATGTTGAGATGTGTCTCGATTTTGTTCACCATCCATTATTTTGGTTGTAGGAATTTAAGTTATTAGTATAACTTAAATTCCTACACCCAAAATAATGGAATTTGATAAATAGACATCCATCGTGCGGGCTATAGATTATTTTTAATGGCAACTATTGTGTAAGTGAGACTTCTACACCTCAACAGTACTATGTCATCCATATTCCTGGGCCCATAACCTGTTATGATCCATTGGGCCTTGAACCGAATGCGATTGAAAATAGTCCAGCTATTATGCTCAATTATGAACGATTAAATGGATTTGGAATTTAAATGAAGCACATGAAGAACCGGTATCTTCAATGCAGCTCCCACTTTACAATTTTCTATACATAGAACCATGGAAAACAGAATCTATTGGTTAAAGATGAATATCGAGCATAAATTTCGAACCGTCAATCCGCTCTGCATGGAATTTAGTAGGTAAATTTACTGGTCAGAATATAAGTAAAATCGGCTAAGGCAATATATAAGCCGAAATAAAAATTCATTAGGATTCGAATCCCGTCGACATTTAAGTCTCGCCGCTCCGACATAATTTGAATTTCAAAAACAAAAGTTAAGCCTAAGTTTAGAATTTTCATCCTTATTTACATAAGTGATCTGTGCGTCTGTCACGCTGTATCTTTTCACTTTTAATTTGGAACACGTCATCTAGTGAGTAAATGGGGTGGTTCGTTAATTTCATGAAACACATCAATATTTTTGTAGGTAATACTAGTGGTTCGACCCGACTGAGATCCCGCGACTTCTGCCTTCGATGATCGTTGAGACACAAATAAGATGATGATGATGATGATGATGATGAAATCGCATCTTTAGCATGTTCTAAGTTCCATTCTAACCTGAACTACGAAGTCAATGAAACTTTACCAAATGAGACTTCACATTACTCCTCCTCGCTAGTGTAGTGGTGGTAGTGGCCCCGCCTTCCGATCCATAGGTAATGGGTTCGAACCCGGTCGTGCACCAATGGATTCTCCGTTCGGCAAATTTATGTTCGCCATACTATTTTATTTATTTATTTTAATTTATTTTCGAATTTTGGGAAAACTTACAGCTAGAACAAAATTATGAAATAATAATATAAACACATAAAAATTTCATGCAGCTGAGGTCTATTTACAAGTTTCCACTGATAGCAAATTAATTAAGTTTTAGATGCAGTGGTAATGGACGACTAACAAAAATACACAAAAGCAAACTAAATTTAAATTCCAAGCACAAACTGAAAAAATAAAAAAAATATGTAAAAAACAAAAGTAAAGTTTGTATTAGCTATAAGGCTAAGTAAGTAGTTGTTTAAGTTTAAGAAATGTCTGAAAAGAATTTGTCTCTTAACAGTCGTTTGAGAATGATAGCAGAAGTTGTAAAAATATCAATATCTGCACTTACGAAGGTGTTGAAAGAGGCACTTGCTCTGATTAAGAACGCGTTCTGTCTGTAGTTAGATTCTACACGAATATGGAACAGATTAGGTCTTCTCAATGCAGCCCTGTCCCAGCGTAGTCCTATGAGTTCCAACAACTCCGAACAGTCAACTGTGCCATTTGCTATATTTAGGGGATACACTAAATCAGCGATATTATGCCGTTAGCTAGTGCTCTCAAACGGTGAAGGAAAACATTGTGAAGAAACCGGCATGTCCTAGGCATGTGCATGAAAGTAGCCTGCATTCAACCTCTTTGGTATAACCAAGACCACAATCATTAATTGATACAATGAGCGTAGTACAATTATCACTCAGAAATACGTTTTTAGTTTCATTTTACCTAGTCAGCTAGTCTAGTGTAAAGATATAGCAGCCATCATGGAAGACTGAACTCCACCACACAAGATGCTTACGTACATCGTTTAAGGATTAAAACCACCTCCGCTTAAGCCGTATCTTCATTTAACCCTTAAGAGCCCACGTAAATCGGGCCTAAACTGCCCTCAAAAATACCTTGCTTCCTTCATTATAAATCTCAACGCGATGTCTACTTGGCCCTGACTAGCGCCGCGTCGCATCGCATGCTGCTACGAAAAACCTGATTTTGTAATAAGGGCAACAGCACGCTGCTGCAGTGCGGTTGTCATGACGACCGTACCTTCAAGTACTCTCGGGTCCGAATGGCTTGTTTTAAAAAATCTGCTTTTTGTAGCAACGTGCGATGCGACGCGGCGCTAGTCACGGTGAACCTTAAAGGTTAATTTCATTGGGGCATAAATCCCGTGTGACGCTTCAGGTTACTTTGTTAAGATCTTAGCCACAGTCAAGGAAGAATAGTTGGATCAATCTTACTAAGATGGCAATGGAGCATACGGCCCATAGATTTACAAAAACAATAATTCTGTAGGGATTTTCCCATAATTGCCACGCTGGGCACTTGCCACCACCTTACCCACTTGGATAGGGAGCACAGATAAGGCTAAGTTAATAAGGAACGCTGCTGCCAATCCCGTACCTATTTTCCCTTAGTCGCCTCTTACGACATCAACGGGTAGAAATCAAGGGGCCTTCAGCCGGAGCCAACAGGGCCAATGACACATCACATGCTCATGACACCTATAAAATTGGTAGCAACATCATATTTCCGTGATGTCCTTTATAGACGGTGATATTTCAGGCATGTGAATCCGTCTGGGACGAACCATTTGCCACCAATTCGACCAATCAGTTCCACTAATCGATGTACGCCTTTAAGTTATTGCGAAAAAGCGATGTGTCAAAACACGGGAGCAGCCACAGGTGTTCCCGAACACCATATCTGTTCGCGTGAGAACGTTTCCATGTTTTCATGACTACTATAAAATAGTGATTGATGGTGTGCATTAGCCGTAGCTGACATAACAGGGTATTCGCACTTACAACGTTTATTTCATATTTTACGATGGTGTCATTTCACAATGGCGAATGCACAACTTCGCCATTTTAAGACCCTATAAATACTTCAAATATGGATATGTTACTTACTCTGGTGTTCGGAGTCATTAAGAATGGTTTCCACAAAGCATCTATAACGCAGGTGCGTTTAATCGGTCGATATTATCGCATGCGATTTCGCGTTAATGCGTCCCGAGTCCTTGCGACATAGCTGCATTTTTATCGTCCGATATTTTCAGAGTATCTTTCCCTACACTGATTCTTTCTCCGACGGCCATAGGTACTTTTCAGGGCCCCATACCTCAAACTGGACTCTGACCTAATACAGGATAACCAAGTAAGAATCAGTGACTAAGAATCACTTGTCACCGGTGAGTACCGCTTTTGTATGGTGTCATGTAAAGCGCCCCTAAAAACCAACAAGCTATTAAAAATGATAAATTTCATAGTTTTCTTTTTTAATTTCTCCTCCAAATTGAAGAAAGTAAGCCATCATCGCCCTTCAGCTTTCTAGGATAGGCAAGAGTCTTGTTTGAGAGCAAGATGTTTTCCTTTAGCTGTGGTCCCTCAAGACATCTTTGTTGGGACAGAACTTAGTAGGATGCTGGAAGTTGATAACTATGGTCGTGTCAGGAATCCGGCTGAGGAGTTAAATTACTAATCCTGCTTAACCTGGCGCTAATCATGGAAGCGACGCCCGAAGACGAGGTGCGGGTTGGATTCCTGAGGCGAGGATTCATTGCATGAATGGCCAGTATTTGTTCTGGTATGGATACTCGTAGGTACTTTACAGGGTATAAAGGCTGTAAGTCCCTTTGCGTGGTTTATGAGCTTCGTCTCCCCCACAGACAAAGCAAATTCCTTATCATGTGGGGGATTTGCTCATACTCACCACGCTGAGCATGCGGGTTGGCGAGCGCAGTTAGAGCTATCGTTGTTAAAATGAGGGACGCTGCTGCCCACCCCCTAGCTTTTTTCCCTTAGTCGCCTGTAAGAGGCGACTAAGTGATACATCCGCGGATAGGTAGATATGGAGGGGCCTATTCTTCAGCCGGGGCCACCACAGCCAAATAAACTAGTGGTTCGCTCTAACAGATATCTCGCGATGTCTGCTAAAAATTGGTGCTTTGATGATCGTTGAGTCACAAATGGGCACAATTAAGATAAACTTTGAAAATTACTATTGTAAAGGAACCGGGCATAACTTTAGCGTTGTTAGCAATGTATTGGAGACGGCTGTCGTAAAATTCAAATGAGAAAAAAAAATGATATGTGGCGACTTAGAATACCCAGGTTTATGACTCCTGATTCTTTGTTCTTTACTGTTGGAATTTTGTAACTGACGCGTTTGCCAAAAGGACTTAAATATTTAATGTGTCAGTGAAGACCCTAATAATTTTAGAGCCATTTTAATCTTCTCCCTCACATTAAATCACTCTGCCTCGTCCTTTTCGATTAAATATCCGATTTTCCTCAATAATTATCATATTAATTAAATTCCTTTTCTCCGACATTCTTTTCCCAGTTCCCATAAATCGAGTTCCGTGACGTCACACAGCAAGCGTATGCCCAGGTACTTGCGTTATTCTCGTCTTGGTCACTGACCACAAGGGACCTTTGCTTGGGGTGACTGTTCCACCAGCCACAACAGACCCCTTGTTTGTGCTTCTGGAAATCGAACGCAAGCTTTTTATAAACTGGGCAAGGATATCGCCTGCCCAGTGATAGTAGGCCTGTGCTGGTGCAAAGGATGGTGAAGAAAAACGTGATTTGAAGGGAGTTGCTCGGTTGTGGGAGGTTTGCGTTGGCTGGTCGTGTTGCGCTTGAATGTTTCCAGTTTTATTTTTTCAACCATATGTTTGGTTGTTTTGTTGTCCTTGGAATGGTTGCTGCACCCTGGGTTGTTGTCTTGTGTAGACTTATAAATATTTGCCTGGTATGTCGACAGATATACTAAAGGCTGCTGGCCTCCGATAAGCGAGCGAAGCGAGCGTAGATCTCTCAAACAAGTTCGGCGTTGTATGTTTGTATGCATAATTGTTAGAGCACAACTATCGAACCGTCAATCTGATATGTATGGAATTTAGTAGGGCAACAGGTACTATCAAAATTGACTGGACAGAATGAGTTAAATCAGCCAAAGGGTCCATTAGGAGGTGTAAATGAAGTAAGGTCCCCTTAGGAGGAGGTAGGGCACAGCGAGATTTTCTCGTTCTGAATTGGAGCAGCCCGCCTGAGGAGGTACCTCCGCCTTACAGAAGATCGCAGCCAAATAACATTATTTGTTTCAAATTGTGTTGTGTTCCTGCGATGAGTAAGGTTGCCAGAGCTCTAGGGGGGGAGGGGGTTCGGGGTCAGCAACGCGTGCGTGATGCCCCTGGTATTGCAAGCGCTCATAGGCTACGGTAACCGCTTACCAACAGGTGGGCCGTATGCTTGTTTGCTACCTCAGTCGTAAAAAAAAAAAAAAGTAATACAAATTTATTAAGTGGGGTGCCATATGATAGAGCTTAGTTCGTACATTCCAAAACGATTTTTATTTTTATTCTATACCATATGGTTTTCGATATAGTAGGTACTTAGAACGATAATTGATAATTGATAATTGACTGGTCTCATAGCTCAGTTGGTAGTAACTCTGCCTTCTGCGCTAGAGGTCGCGGGTTCGATTCCCGCTCTGGACAAACATTTTGTGTGATGAACACAGATGTTTGTTCTGTGTCTGGGTGTTAAATATTAATCTATTATGTATATCAGTCTCTGGTACCCATAGTACAGGCTATGCCTAGTTTGGGATCAGTTGACCGAGTGTGATATGTCCGGAATATTTATTTATTTATTTAAAATTACATTTTAAAACCAATACAACATGAGCCGTTTGGATGGATGGATGTTTGTTACTCAATCACGCCAGAACGGCTGAACGGATCCGGATGAAATTTGGGACAGAGATAGATTATTGTCTCGAAAAGCACAGGCTACTTTTTATCCTCGTAGGTCACGCGAGTGCAGCTGCGGGTGGAAGCTAGTTTTTCTATAAAGTGAGAACTAAATAGAGATTGACAATGATCTAACACTATTTTCTGTACCAATATAAACCTAGCCGGCACCTTCAGCACGATGATGAAGAAAGTACCAGTACCAACAGTGTGTACCTACCTGGGTAGGTACTATTATGTTGTTTGCTGTTTAATTGTATAGACTAGGTAGGTACCTAACTGTGAGAAGAGTGTTAGATATGAATGTGGATGGATGTAGGAGTAGAGGTAGGCCAAAGAAAAGATGGATGGACTGTGTGAAAGTGGATATGGTGAAGAAAGGAGTGAGTGTTGAGATGACGACTGATAGAGGGAAATGGAAGAAGAATACATGTTGTGCCGACCCCACATGATGTGGGATAAGGGCAGGAAGATGATGATGAGGTAGGTACCTAACTAATTCTAAGGTTTTTGTAACATTGGTCTTTTCTCTGTTTTTTTTATGCGTGTCAAATAAATTCTATTCTATTCTACCAAAGTAATCAGTGAAACAGAGAGAGAGGACGCAGGTATTTTCTAGAGAGGCAAATAACATAAAAATGTAACCTTGCTGTTGCCCGCGACTTGACCCGTGTGTTATTGACCGCTATAAGTAGCTTAGTCTGGACATGACACAGCGTAGGTATTTGTCTGTCATGAGTATCATATTCAGAGATTTGTTAAAAAGTAACTCAAATACACTTCATTTTTTTTTTTTACTTTGACTGGCCTCATAGCTCAGTTGGTAGTAACTCTGCCTTCTGCGCTAGAGGTCGCGGGTTAGATTCCCGCTCTGGACAAACATTTGTGTGATGAACACAGATGTTTGTTCTGTGTCTGGGTGTTAAATATTAATCTATTATGTATATCAGTCTCTGGTACCCATAGTACAGGCTATGCCTAGTTTGGGATCAGTTGACCGTGTGTCCGGAATATTTATTTATTTATTATTTATTTATTTATTTTGACGACCTCGGTGGCGCAGCGGACGAGTGCCCGTCTGAGATGCAAGGTGTGCTGGTCCGATTCTGGCTGCGGGACAATTGCATGATCTGCCAGTAGGTATTTGTTGTGGGTCTGGGTGATATTTTACTATGGTACTCGTACTTTCGTCGACGCAGGGAATCCTTTTGTGGGGTAAGGCAAGGGCTATGTAGGTGAAAAAACAGTAGCGTGTTTACTTTTTTTTATACTAGTTCAAGTGAGTTCGCTACTCTATCCAAAGCGAGCGAAGCCGCGGGCAGCCGCCTATAACTGATGAGGCTCTATCGAAGCCAGTTAAAGTTAACCACCACAAACAATAAAGGCTTGGCTATGAATTAGGACAATTCAAAAACTGTGTAATCTCCAAAAACCCTTTTGTTCTTTCAAAATGTATTCAACAATATCACTAGCGGTTCTCAGGTATCCCCAAGGGTAAGGTATAGGCGGAATATTTTGGAACTCTCCAGCTACCTGCATGATTATCATGTAGAACTCATTTCAATATTTTTATCAGCCCGAGGCTGTGTCTAACCTTATTCTCCTAAAAATATAACACCTTTGTTTTCTAAGAAGGGTATGAGGCAAGTTTTCTTACTATGTTGACTATTTTGAGCCAAAAATTGCTTTCCTATAGAACCAAATAAAGATCGTACAAATATATAAATGCGAAAGTTTGTTCGGATGTTTGTGGCTCAATCACGCCATAGCGGCCCAACGGATTTAGATGAAACTTGGAATCTAGAGTTCCTAACCTAGAATAGCATGCTTTTTATCTGTTGTACCACGCGAGCGAAACTGCGGACGCAAGCTAGTACCTCATAATTGTAAATTTCAGTAATAAAATAAAAAGATAGATAGATAAATAATTTATTCGACACACAAATACAGCACAGACAGAGATAAAAGCAATCGGAAGAAACAACAGTAGGTTACAATCACTATAAACAAAAAGCTTAGGCTTAGTATGCAAATGCAAATACTTCGCTGTAGATTCCATTTGTCCCATAGTTAAGTATAAAACTTAAAGGGATCTCATTAAACCCAGCGTTTGAGGTATCCTACTCAAATACAGAACTCTATACGTTCCAACGTTCTTAAAACTGTCGATTTTCACCCAAATTTAGTCACCTACAGATTTAATGCCCAAATTCCTACAGAAATCGAAATCCTTTTAAATCATAGCCCAACACTTTTACCACGAATATTTTAAAGGAGAATCAGAGGAATTTTAACCTTATCCGATTGGGATAAGCGTGTGGGCTGGGTTGCGGGAGTGAACGCTGGTCAAAAGTAGTCAAACTGGTCCCAGCCCGGCCAGACTTGTTCGTTCCCGTTTTGTCTTATTTTTGTTTTGCGGAGGCACTGACCATCACAACAAAAGCTGTGGGTTGAGCGGGTTCTTTAAGATCATTGCCTTCGAGGTATTCCGCCTGGCTTCTTTGTTGGGAATATTGCTTGGGTTGAAGTCTATCGCTACTTCTCCCTGTTTGCTAATTGAAGTATGCCACGCACCTGTGCGGTTTTATAAATATTCGTACAAAATATTAGTGCCGTATTGGGTGATATTTCAGAGCGAACAAACTCAAATTCTGGCAAAAAGAGGGATGTTTAGGACAAAGGGGAACCAGCATAGGATGAACTCGAGCCAGTGGTGTACCTACATTTATAGAAAACACTAGCTTCCGCCTGCGGCTTCGCTCGTGTGATACCTAGATAAATAAATACCTAGAAAAAAGGCTCAACACCGGTCGTCGTGGCTTTGGGGGAGGCATATTTTTAGGAGTGGACTTTACAGGCTGATGATGCTGACAGTTTGAAGCAGATTTAATAAAAAATGTAATATTAATACACTTGCTTCAAGACAAGTGTGGGTGGGACGCCGAAAAAACGATAAAATGGATTTTACGAAAATAAATGAAACGAAATCTCGTCCTTTTAATAAAATAGTGTACTTAGTTAGGTTTTTAAGTAAAAATCTTCTAGTTCTATTTACGAAAATTCTCTTGACTTTCATGTCTTATTCTTAGCGAAAAAGTAATTGAAAATATAAATACTTAAAATAGTTTTAAGAAATGTTGCTATTGAGTATAAAATGCTTTGAATTTGCTGTAAATTTTCTTGTTATTGAAATAATGTTGAAACATGACTACCAGTATTATAAACAGAAATGAGCCTTAAATATAATTTGGAGCAAAATATCAGACACGAGTATATATAATGTATTTTGTTTTACCTTCAAAGCATAACTCAATAGAATCCTTTACATAATTGAGCATCAAATTCACCTCTATTCAAAACATGAGATCGGTCTATCCCTTTCACGTAAAGTGCTTAAGATGGAGATAGTCTAGTAGCTTAATAACGGATGAATCCGGGTGATCTCAGTACCTCTTTCGGGTTGACGAAGATATAGGGTACTGGCGTTTAATTTAGCGTCTTGCTAACTAGCAATTCAGTTCAGGGGGGCTCTTTGTGCAGTGTCTGACCGGGAAAGTACTGCCTTGGTAATAAATTCTGCCGGCGATCCGGCGTCGGCGTCCATACGACATACGCTACGGTTACCACTTAAAAAAAAAAAAAAAACAATTTATGTCCATAATATGTTAGTCACAAAGTTTTCTTAGTCTATGTTAGTAGTATTCATGAGAGTTATAATTTTATTTTATAATTAAAATTACTTAACAAAAGGTGGGTCGTATGCTTGTTGACCACCTTATTGCTTGCTTGTCGTGTCACTGGTACTCTCTTGGTCATTCTACTTGAAGGTCAGTGACCAGGTTGAGGTATGGTGGCCCTGAAACGGGATAATGACCTTTGGTGAAATAATAGCTTGCCTGGTACGTAGATAAAAAGTAGCCTATATGCTATACTAGGTATAGCACTCCATCTATTCCAAGTTTCATTTAAATCAGTTGAGCCGTTACGGCGTAATTGAACCACAAATATCCAAACATCCTCACAAACTTTCGCATTTATAACATTAGTAGGATTTAATTACAAAAACTAGGGTTAAACTAGAAATCATCATTACGTAAGTCATGTTTAAAACTTCTCATTATGTAGATCTTTCAGTATAACTAGGCAGTCTCCTATGACGTTAAAAGTGACAGGGCTGAACTTAACCTGGGCATTAACCGTCTCAATTCTCACATAATCCGTGGTTCGTAATCAAAATCAAAGCACAGGCGGTACGCTAAACTGTATTATTAATGATTATGAAATCCTGACCGATGTTTCCTAAACTATGTACAAAATGGACTCAATGACGCAGGGCTGCACTCAGGCTGACTAGGGTCACGACATTGAGAGGGGTCGTCTGTCTGTAGGGCGTTAATCACCCGCCCAAGCGTCCCTCGCCCACGGCCCGGGTACGTGTCACTGCGAATCAGCTTCTCTGTGAAATAAGCTTTATTCCTTACGCTTTAGACCGGTTATAGATGTATCTGGCTTGAGATAATATGTACTTACTATCAGAAAAAAGTTCACCTCTAGTTCAACTTTCGCTTGCACATGGCTAAGTAAGCCTGCCCGGCCCGTTTCTTTTTACAGTGATACTTTTAGGGTGAACCATTCATTTTTTGACTTAGATTACCAAGTCTGTTGTTCAGTTGCAACCAAAAACAATAGGAACATTGCATTACGCAAGTGAAGCAAGATGTAGCAACAAACTTAACGCTAAATACACCCTTATGTGTGGATGCTAAGGCGGAGTTTTGGTGATTGTACAGATACTACTGGCCATAGGACCTTTGCTGATAGAACTAATGTGTTGAAAGGATTAATGTGAGTCTCCTTTCGTTCTGCTGATGACGGTACTTCGTAGTGAAACCTTTGTAAAAGTGCTATATTATCTTCTGTGGCAATGTATTCGCTCAGAATAAGCTCTTGAAGACAGAATAGTCAGTTAGTTTTTAGGGGCTTAGGGTTTTAGAGCATGTAAGTTTATAGGTGGTGTAAAAAGGAATATTTCTAAAAGCGTTGGATGAGATATTTTAGTAGCGTGGCTGAGCTTGATCGAAGTACATTTATTAGTAAGTAGTCTCTACTACAGTACCTCTCGCTTTCGACTAAACATAAATTTCATATAATCATCATCACCACACTTTCACATTTATAATATGATTATGCTTTTAATAGAATCATATCAAATAATTATTTTAAACTTGTCCACATAATCCTTTCTTTGTTTGCCTTCAGCTTCTCCGTGGTTATTTTGTTGTATAATTTCATAACCATTATCATTAAATCTGTGGAAACTTTTAATTAACCTTCAGCTTACATGTATCTTCATGCACACATATAATTTTTCTGTTATATATTTCTTAAACTAGCTTCTTCTTCTGGTCGTGTCACTGATTCTTTCTTGGTCTTTATTTAATGGGCATATGACCGTCGATGAAAGAATCAGTGTAGTGCAAGGATTAAAGTGCGCCCCTAAGCTGTAAGTTTCCTAAAACTCTAAAATAAATAATCTTGAAACCAATTTGCGCAACTGAAATGATCGTGTAGCCGTTAGCATTTTTGGTCATATTTTTTTTACATACATCTGACGAACACAGTTCCATTCCATACACAAAAAACAACAAACCGTGCCGCATATTTATTTATCTAAATATAACCCGGGCCAAGTCACAGAATAATACTAGTTCGCGGCCAAGTGTGAACAACATATTGCAGTGTTTATGCGGGTATTTCTGGAACGCGGCGTGGGTACCATGTGTTTCTTTGATTTTTGAAAAAAAACTTACACTTATTATGGGCTAAACACAGATGTGACGCGACGCAACTCGACGACGCAACTCGACGAGACGACCTCGGTGGCATGGGCGAGTGCCCGTCTGAGACGCAAGGGTTCGATTCTCGCTGTGGGACAAATGCTTAATCTGCAAATATTTATGCCGGGTCTGGGTGTTGTGTTACCATGGTACTCGTAGTTTCTGATACCCACGACACAGGGAATCCTTGTTATTTATCAATTTGCTGCTGTGCAACATTTTTGGTTCAAACGCTAATATAATTTAAGGTAGGACCTGTATGATGGCGCAATTTGGTCCTACTGGAAGATCAGCGTTTTGTTAGTTTTTAGGTATCAACAACATGCTGAGTTCGATGCCAGTTTGTAGCATATGCGTAGGTAGTTTGCCTTTTATGTAGTTGATGGTATACATTTAGTTGTTTTGTAGATTGATTGACGTTTATTTACCTGTGTTACAATTACAATTATTTTATTTTTCTTTCTCTCATAACGTAGGTAACGAGCTGTTCATTAGGTTTGTGGATGAACAGTTATGCCACACAACGCCATCTATTGACATTCTCTTAGCAACGTAACACCATAGCCGAACCTTACAAATTAACACGTTCCGTGATTGCACCATTTGAACTAAAATTATCTTTCGTTTCCAGGTAAATCTTCAAAGTTCACACACAACCGAGAGACAGACGGCTGCGGTATTCTGTAAGAGATTTAAGATTGATTTCGTTTCATAATTTAGCTATCAACAGCATGTTATAAGCTCAAACGTTAATATTTGATTGAATTAATACATTTGATCGTTGTGGAATTTGAAGAGAAATTGAAGAAAATACCTATCGAAATGATGTGTAAAGAGTGAATACTGACATGACGGCTGATAGAGGGGAGTGGAAGAGAAAAGCATGTTGTGCCGACCCCACATAAAGTGGGATAAGGGCAGGGAGATGATGATGATGATCTATCGAAATAATGTCAGTCGCTTATGTTAGCTTAAAGTCGTCTACAAACAGTTTCTTCACGTCACCTGTTTTTGGCAAATTAATCATCATCGTACTTCCTACTAATAATATAAATGTGAAAGTTTCTGATGATGTTTAAATGTTTGTTGTTCAATCACGCCGTAACGGCTCAACCTTTTTCGTTGAAACTTATAAAGAGTTAAGGAGGAATATAAAGAGTTACGAGTTACGAGCGTACGTAGGTATATATATCACTATAACTAAGTATGTAAACTATTTAAGTATTGTATAATTGTCACGCCTCATCATCTTTTTTGCACGCCCAGGATGACTGGTAGAAAATGCTTTAGCATTAAGTCCTCCTTACACTAAGTTTAAGTGTGAAAGTATAAATAAATAAGAGTTATTTACCTAGAATAGCATATAGGCTACTTTATATGTTGGTACCACGCGAGTCTTGTATAAATTTCACAGAATCAGACCTGTGCCTGAGCGATCACGTTTACGAGTAGGTATTTGCGTATTCCTCCATGTTTACCTTACCTACGGAAGCTCTTTGTGGGTTCGATCGTATCATTCATTATTGAGAGATATTATTATAAACAGATGGATATAGGACAAGGTTCGGTTGGGAAACCTTGTTGTATTAACAAACTTTGAGCCGCCGAAGTGATTAGAACATTCCATTTAATATTCCGGACATATTCACACGGTCAACTGATCCCAAACTAGGCATAGCCTGTACTATGGGTACCAGAGACTGATATACATAATAGATATATATTTAACACCCAGACACAGAACAAACATCTGTGTTAGTCACAAATGTTTGTCCAGTGCGGGAATCGAACCCGCGACCTCTAGCGCAGAAGGCAGAGTTACTACTAACTGAGCTATGAGGCCAGTCCATTGAATTGAAATAGTAAACACAAACGCACTTAACAACTAAATGCTTTGGGGGGGAGCGATTTCCAGAAGTGGACTTCATCACGATGATGATGATGTTGATGATGGAAGTAAATACACAGAAATACGCGTACTACTAAGGACCACAAAGGGACCACTGAAAATAACTGAGAATCCGGTAGAAAATAAATTATAGGTAACACATAGTTAATAATATAAAACGTGACTACTATAGCTGAAATTATTAGCAAAAGGGCATTTTAGAGCCACAATAACTCGACCTGGTCAGTGACCTGTTGCAAGATGACCAAGGAAGAACCAGTGTCAAGAAAAGTAAGCAAACGTATCCTTCTTTCTACTAATATTATTAATGCGAAAGTTTGTAAGGATATCGATGAAACTTGGAATAGGCAGAGTTCTTTACCTAGAATAGCATCATCATCATCATCCCTCTGCCCTTATCCCACTTCATGTGTGAGTAGAATAGCATATGTTCTATATCTAGCTACCACGCGAGCGAAGCCGTGGGCTCAAGCTAGTTTGTTATAAACATACTGAAAAATTATGTTGACATAATGTTAGTATGTTACTTATTTGTGTATTTACTTATTAGGAGGAGGTAGATAGATTTTCTCGTTCTGAATTGGAGCAGCCCGCCTGGGAGGGTACCTCCGCCTTACAGAAGATCGCAGCCAAATAATATTATTTGTTTCAAATAGTGTTGTGTTCCTGCGATGAGTAAGGTTGCCAGAGCTCTTTAGGGGGGAGGGGAGGGGTTCGGGGTCGGCAACGCGTGCGTGATGCCTCTGGTATTGGAAGTGGTCATAGGCTACGCTCATAGGCAACAGGTGGGCCGTATGCTTGTTTGCCACCTCAGTTGTATAAAAATAAAAATAAAAAATGTTTATTTTTGGTGTGCAAAAACATCGCCCTTGGAATCACAAAACCGATTCAATTAGTTCAATTTCGAATTTTCAAAGCAAAGACACCTAAAAATTCAATCCGTAGTCCAAACAACCAAGAATTCCTATAATTAATGTTTCTGAAAAGAAAATGCTAATACTTTTTAAGCCAACAACGTAATAGAAAAAGCTACGCATAATAATCGAGTTGCGTATCTTGGAGACAGAGGATAACCGTGTCACTTTAAATGGGCTTGCGATGTAAAATGAGCCTTATTACATTGATTTAAATGAAAAGTGAAAAGTTGAGAAGTAATAGGTTAGCATGGTATGGGCATGTCATGAGGAGGGATGAAAGTCATGTAACGAGAAGAGCGTTAGGTATGAATGTGGATGGATATAAGACTAGAGGAAGGCCGAAGAATAGATGGATGGACTGTATTAAAGATGACATGAGTAAGAAAGATGTGAGTGCGGAGATGACGGCTAACAGAAGAGAGTGGAACAAGAAAACATGTTGTGCCGACCCCACATAATGTGGGACAAGGGCAGGAAGAAGAAGATTACATTGATTTAAATTAAATATTGCGATGTGCAAAAGCATAAGGCTACGTTCCCAATAAGTCCACGATAGGAGCCTCTAAGAGGCGAACTTTGATCCTTTTCAGCACGCTGATTCTTTCTCCGACGGTCATAGGCCCTTTTCAGGGCCACCATACCTCAAGCTGGTCACTGACTGATTGCAGGATGACCAAGAAAGAAACAGTGACACGACTAGCAAGCAATAAGAGCGTTATACAAGGTGATTCATGTGAAAAAGTGAAGACAAAGGATCATCGAAAAAAAAAACCGTGTTTGTTGCCTGATTCTTCTAGGCTTGGTCGCGAGGTACAGGCATAGCTTCACCTAGTTTCTAAGACGTTTCAAAGTGATCCTAGTGATTTTATTGAAATAAACACCTTTTGATTTTGACTTTGATGATCCCGAAATGGGTGGAAAAACTCATTAGTGCACTACCGGGTTTGTATCCACGACCTTCGGATCGAGAGTCGCGGTACCTCCCACTAGGCCAACATGGCTTACAGTAAAGTATAATATACAATGACGGCGTAGGGAAAAATACATTCGAATTTTTAACCTATTTTCGAGAATCGCACTTTCGAAGAGAGAATGTCTCTCCACCTAAACGAAGCTTCAAAAACCTAGGGTTTTTTTTCTTTATGTGGCTTTAGTGTCACTACCGGCCACAACTGGCCTATTGTGATCGTCACTTGTTACTTTTTTAGCTAGCTTACTTAGTTACTAGGCTTACTAAGATAGGTCTTCTGGAGTGAAACTTTATCTTCGTTACTAAATTTCGTCATTTTTTTTATTCTACGCAACTCAAATATTTGGCCAAGTTAAGATAACACAGGAAACAGATGGTGTAAGTCAAATTTTGATGAAAAAATTTCGTTGTGTTTACTTTATCCCCCAGTGTCGAGACGAGGCGTAATGAACGGTATCCCTGAAGACAGGATAATGATAAGCAAGCTATCATATAACCTAAGAGAAAAATGTATAACGCGAAAAAGCTTGCAATATGGATTTAATAACAGTATTTCAAAACATACACGGTGTACTTAGTCTAGATACGCTAATAAAGACGCAAACCTAAAGGTCTTGGGGAGTATCTATTTCAGCTCTGTATCAAGTTATATCAACTCCCATGACATGTGAAGAAGAATAGAAGTTCTGATGACTTGAACTTCTGTCAAAAGTCAAAATGTGTTTCAATAAAATTAATAGGATTTTTTTTAACGTCTTGGAAACTAGGGGAAGCTGCGCCTGTTCCTCGCGACTAAGCTGAGGTAGAATAATCAGTCATTAAGAAGGTTTTGCTAAGATATGGGGCCAAACGGGGTTTTAGAAAAAAAGTAATGCGCTTCGTGAAGTGGAGTGGCATTATGAGAGAGTTTTGTTCTCAGTTCGGGGCGAACCACTATAGTGTAGATGTAAGAAAAACGTCCATCAAACTTTGTATGGCAGATTTAAGTCTTTAGGTACCGTGACTAAAGCACTAAATGCTAAATAAGTTCGTTGTCAAACCCGGTGGCGGGATTCATAGTTTAACGACTGTTTACCTTAATTTTCTAGCTCATTCCATTTCGTTATTTCATTGCCTAATTTGTCTAGGTACGAAGGGTCATAATAGCTTGCTTTATTACTCCAATAGCCCTCAAAATCGTAAAAATGTGGTTGAGTTATTTTTACGCTCACGCACACATGGATCACCTCGCTCGGATTGGTGAAATAGTCACTACTACATAGTCGTGATTACGTTTTATGGTATGTAAATGTTTTGAAAGCAAGATTAGAATTGTCACATAAACAGTGTTATGAGTTCCTTCCAAAGCTGGTACTAAACTACTGATAGTAAATAAAGCTTTTCACCTTCATCATCATTTTAGCCGTAGGACATCAACTGCTGAATATTGCCACAGATTTCCAGAGCGAATTCCTATCATGTGGGGGGAAGTCGCCAATCTCACAACGCTGGGCATGCGTGTTGGTAAGCGCAGTTAGAGCTAGATTCAAGATGTTTATTTGCAGAAATAAGTGTTACAGAGAGGTCTTAAAGCTATGAATATGGCACTTAAAAACTTATTAACTCTTTTTGAGCATCGCAAACTAAAAACATACTATAGTTTTAAAATAAATCTGGGTATACCACGGAAACAGGACTTTATGCATAGGAAACGCTGCTGCCCATCCCCTAGCTTTGTTCCCTTAGCTGCCTCTTAAGACATCCACGGGTAGGTATGGAGATGCCTTTTCTTCAGCCAGGGCCATCACGGCTAAAAAGAAACAAAGCTTGATACACTCTCCAAATTTCAAGTCCTTAGGACCGTGTTGTCTGTCAGTCAGTCAGTTACTGCTTTTTATTATATTTAGATATACCTATCAAGCTAAAAAAGCATCGCCTAAGTTTACTTATTCCGGTAAAACCTTGTGAAATTCTGCGAAAAATGCTCAGGAGCCGCCGCAAAAGTCTGTTTTATCTATACTGTTGGTAGGTAGGTGACTTAAATTTCAGTTAAAAGCACTGTGTAGGGGCTGGAGCAAGGGTCGTGTTTTTTTTTTAAAAGCTATGACATCTGTCGTCCTATAGTACTCGTAGTTTCACGACACAGCATCCTTGTGTGGGATCAGTAGGTGCTATCTATTTTATTAATATTTTTTAAATCAAAATTGTGCATGCAGCGGATGCAAATGTTGAGATGCATGGTGGTGTGGCGAGAATGGGCATAAGATATTTTTTACAAAAACTAAAAACCGACTTCAAATTCCTGAATATTCACGAGATTAATATCAACCTCTTTGCGTTTTGCTTACCTACTGAGGATGCATTGGCCACCTACACTTTCGAATAAAAAACAAAAGTAACTATGACATCCATTCATCATCAATAATAAAAACAATTCAGCCGACTTGAGAACCTCCTCCTTTTGGAAGTCGGTTAAAAATAAGGAATGTTTACTACAGAGGAATTTTGAAAGTAGCGCCAGTGACGGAAACGTTGAGAAGTAATAGGTTAGCATGGTACGGGCATGTCATGAGAAGGGATGAAAGTCATGTAACGAGAAGAGCGTTAGGTTTTAATGTAGATGGACATAAGAGTAGAGAAATTCCAAATAAAAGATGGAAGGATTGTGTTACAGATGACATGAGTAAGAAAGAAGTGAGTGCGGAGATGACTGTTAGAAGAAGAGAAGAGAGTGGAAGTGAGTGAAAGTGGAAAACATGTTGTGCCGATCGACCCACATAATGTGGGACAAGGGCAGGATGATGATGATGAAGATGACATTCTACCAACTTTGTATATGCGTCATAAAAACATCGCCACGGTGTATCTTACGACAATCATACATTTCACAAAACTCATTTACTTTAATACCCGGATTCCCTCGTTACGAAAATTAAGTAGCATAAATTATCTCTGTTTTTATGTGCGCCCTGTATAAAGTTGCACCTTAACATTTTACCATGTTATCTCTTGCGCCATCACCCCTTATCTTTTTACCCCCTTGTTGTGATATTTTACTGCCCCATCAAGGCTCATAATGCCCATAGCCTTTTCTATATTATATTCTATATTTGAATCTATTTTGCATCACATAATGTGTTTGGTACTTGTGATCTTGTGTCACTGATTCTTTCTTGGTCATCCTTTAGGTCGGTTACCAGGTTGAGGTATGGTGGCCCTGGAAAGGGCCTATGAGAGTCGGTGAAACAATCAGTGTAGTGAAAGGATTAAGGTGCACACACTGTGTGCTTACAAAAGTTACGCTCAGCCTTGCCGGTGTAGACAGAGGCTTAGTACGTGCAACGCTGGGGTTATGCCTGGCCTGAAAATTATTGTGTGTTGAACTTTGCGGTGGTCTAAACCACCAAAATAACCATTGACACGACGCGACGAACGACATTACTTTTTATTTTGCCTTTTTACTGTTTCTCGAGTCCTAAATACAGCCCTGTCCCTAGTTGTATATAAAACATGGTCGATTGTGTCGTAAAATACATTTGAGATCCCACCACAGTTGGGGGATTACCAATGAATTATTAATGTGGGCATTCACATAAACCTGGACCTTTTTGTACCCACCTTGGTTATTTCGTTTCTTGGAGCCGAGGTCGATATTTTAAGCCTAATTTTAAGACACATTGAGGCGGGTAGGATGAATAAAAAAGAAATAGGCTCGCAAAATCCCCAAGAGACAGTAGAACATCCTTTCAGGTCTCCAGGCGTTCATATCCCTGATGATACGTACGCAAATAAATAAATATTTTTTTCGGACATTTCACACAAGGTCAACTGATCCCAAACTAGGCATAGCCTGTACTATGGTTACTAGAGACTGATATACATAATAGATAAATATTTAACACCCAGACACAGAACAAACATCAGTCTTAATCACAAATTTTTGTCCAGTGCGGGAATCGAACCCGCGACCTAATCTGTTTTTTTACTAATAAATAACTATGAACAATGACTAAGGGATTAGTCAAATTCATGTACATACTTTGATGCATATAATTAATTATTTACGAAGGCCTAAAAAATAAGACCAAGCTACACCGAACCGAACCGATGCAGTGTTGGAAGGCCCCCGACCCGATGGACCGACAACATTGTGAAGGTTACGGGAAGTCGGTGGATGGAGGAGGTTCAAGACCGTTCGTCATGGCACTCTTTGGGGGAGGCCTATGTTCAGCAGTGGACTTCATCAGGCTGATGATGATGATGACATTATAACGATTTGCATTATCCTTTGAAAATTCACTCTAAGGTGCTGATTTTGACCTCGGTACTTATCCTTTTACAAGCGTTTGTATCACTTCATCAACACAGAACTGTTGATTTTCTTTGTTCAACTCTTCCTTTGTTAGTAAATCGAGTGAATTTCAAACTTATATAACTGAGATAAAGTTCATTCTAAATAAGTTGTTTTATGGTTGATTATGGAATGTATATATCCTAGCTGTATACATCAACTAGCTACGTATCTTTTACTACATTAAGTTTGTTGTAGATTTAATATTTAATCCTTCGTGTACAATAAAGTGTTAATCTATCAATCTATCTATCTATCTTTTCCCCATATTATGCACTATGCTTCCATTTACAACTGAAAATTCTTGGAAGCTTTTACGTGAACGTATGAATAATTAACGCTTTAGATGGCGCTTTTCATGAGTCACAGTTTTAATATGGTATTTTAGATTTATTGTTTCTGTCTGTGTGTAGTCCAAATCATTTCTTTTTATTTCTCTTAAAAGGTTAAAACATTTTTTTAAATGAACTACTAATATAAAACTCAAGGTCACTAGACTCCGGTGAGTGGGGAAAAGTGAATATCTTCCCGGCTTTTGCAGGGTCGCTTTACGTGACTCGATACAAAAACGGTATGCTATTCGCTATTCACCACTCACCTATGACAAGTGTAACTCACGAACATTACGGACTCGGGCCTCGGTTCATGTAAGGGTACTTTTCGTCACTATACAAAGCAATTCACTTTTCACGTTTCACGGTCACGAAATGTAAGCATGTGCCAAATGTTCGGACATGCCTCTGACTATCCCCTTAGACATCTTCAAGGGTCTGATCGCCTGTAGATCTGAGAGGATGTCTACCATTCTTGGGGATAAAAGACGTGAGCCTATTTATTTTTTTACATGTAACCTACATGCTGCGATTGCCAGCGTTTTCTTGGCAAGTTCTTTTGTACGGCCCTTAGCTTTTGTTGCAAAACAATAGGCACTCATTACGCATAATGAAAAAAAAAACTGTTCCATTTTCAAAAACATAAAGCCGTTGACATGACACAGATCTACATGTGTCACTTATCTTCAGCTCAAGTGCGCCCGCATGGGCTATGGGCCCAGATTATAATAGTTTGCTCGTATGGTACTGTATGGGCCCTTATCTCAGCTACGCCATCTGGTGCCCGTCAATGGAGACCATTGTACAACCTTTCATGGAGTTGAATGACTGAATGTGGGTAGTTTGTTAGACTTTGATGTGAAAGAGTTTAATTAACTATTCATTTTGAAATTCGGATTTAAGGTTATCCTTGTTATCACAGTGCTCAAAATTTGATGCCCATAGTTCTGATTAAAGATTGTTTTGTTTCATTCAAAACTGTAATTCATTCACCTTCCTACCCTTCCAAACTAGTGTTGCCATGTTTTACTAGGTCTTTTTGATGGACTACCGATAAGTTGAATATCGATAAATCGACTATCGATAGTATCTTAACTTGTAGGTATTCCCGCATAGACAGTATCGATACTATTGATGTTTTTATAAACACATCATCATCATCATCATCAGCCCACATTAGTCCACTGCTGGACATAGGCCTCCCCCAATACACGCCACTGAGCCCGGTGTTCGGCCCTTGACATCCACTTACTGCCCGCCGCCTTTCGTAGGTCATCGCTCCACCTAGCCGGGGGGCGCCCCACACTACGTTTGCCTAGACGTGGTCTCCACTCAAGAACTCGTTTACCCCAACGGTTGTCGGTTCTTCGGCATATATGGCCAGCCCACTGCCACTTCAGCTTGCCAACTCTCTGGGCTATGTCGATGACCTTGGTTCTCTGTCGGATAATCTCGTTGCGGATTTTATCCTTCAAAAGGCATTGCAAAGGTTGTTTTATAAACACACTTTACACTAATTCAATCTTGTAGTTGTAGATTGTATCTTGTAGATTTTAAATTATCTAGGTTTCGACACACACAGTGCAATATGTCCATGGCATTCTCTAATAAAAAAAAACACACTGATATTAATTTCATACAACAGCTTTCAAAAGATTCCACTTTTAAAATCCCCTCGATAATCCACTAACGGCGATTTCAGATACGAGTTGAACAATGGACCAAGTTGCACATCGTAGTAGTAGCTAAGCACTGTCATTTTTTTTTTATTTGAGTCTGTGGGCCCCGATTTTCATGGACTGATAATCGGACTTGATCGGCCGTATTTTCAGACAAAGGCATAGGTGGAAATCACGAATCTAGAGTTGCCAATTGAAAGTACTGTTAGGTGTAGGAACGAAAAGGTATCTTTAGCTTGGGTACTATAAGTTTGCAGCTCGGCTTGGTCGCGAGGAATAGGCGTAGCTTCACCTAGTTTCTAAGACGTTTCAAAGTAATCCGAGTGATTTATTGAAATAAATTACACATTGACTTGGATCCAAAGGCCGTGTCTTCAAATAATGGTCGTGCTCCTGGACCTTTCTGTTCAAAGAAAATTCTTGCTGTGCGTTTTAACTCGTGCTGAAAAGGCGAAGGAAAACATCGTGCGGAAACCAGCAACTTAGCTCTCTTGATCATGTCTTTCTTATGGATAAGGCTGACCAGACTGAAGGGATGGTATAGGTCAACAAGTCAAGGTCAAGGTGGCAACTGTGGCAAGTCCCCTCTAATAACTATCGCAGGAGCCAGCGTTCCGTAAGTGAGTAAAAAAGTTCCACCTAAACGCTGTATCTGATCAGATGTTAAAAGGCCGTACGGTTGCAATGTGACGCCTCTGAAGTCTGTGAATTAAATCTATTTTTCTGCATCATCATCGGCGTAAGCTGCAAACTTAGGGTAACCGTGCTGTAGGTTATGTACCCAACAAGTACTGCAATTGTCAAATCTTTTCCACTAGCCTGACAGGTTCGACGTCGCGTGTCGCTTTTTTACCGATTTCGATGGATCTCGCTTCGTTTTCCTATTTTCTGTGTTCGATGGATGTCTGGCGTTTTTCGCTGTACATTTTGCGCGAAATCCAATCGGAGCGGTGTGTCCTGTCCGGCCGGCAATCTGGCTGGATTGAATTCCGTTGTGTTGTAGAAAATTTGTTTCCCGATGAATGGATAGATACTGAAAAAAAATTCAATAGAGAATTTTCCCTGACCGCGGTATTGAAAATGATTTCTTTTATCATATTTAAATGGAAGAGTAGTTCGCTGTGGTGGCCTTTGCTGTAGAATAGCATGTCGTAAGACGCGACTTAGGGAATAAGCTAGGGGATGGGCAGCAGCGTTCCTACAAACAATTGCTTTATCTGTGCTCGCCAACCCGCATTCCCAGAGTGGCGAGTATGGGCAAATCCCCCCAAATAATTGTTTGGTGCAGGCCGTACAAGGTCGGTCGCACTGGAAATCTATGGGGGAGGCCTATGTTCAGCAGGGGAGGACGTCCTACGGCTGAAATGGTAGATAGTAATGGTATTTAATTAGCAACTTTATTTTTTTAGCTTCTTTAAAGAGATACTATTTTATTACAATTAAAAAAAACTAAATCTATCTAGTATTGTCTTGCATTCGATCAGGAGATAGCAAAATGTAGTAGGTACCTCCTAAATTCAACACCTAAATTTTTCCTAACACACCGTAGACCACCATATCCCCACTTTGAGCTATATTTGGGAACCCTCCTATACGATACATGAACTGACTATAAAAGAAAACAAACATGACCGTTAAGGTTTGATTTCTAACAAGCGGTGACCGTTATAACGGCTTCTATGTCAGACAACAATTCAATTTTTTTGTTATATAATAAACAAAGGCGTTCATCGTGTTTCTGTCGTCCGCACTCTATGGTAGGCCTATGTTCAGAAGTGGACTTCATCAGGCTGATGATGATGATGATGCTGTTTACGTTACGGTTATAAATAACGTTAGCCGCTTCTTAGTAATGAATGCTTTATCGATCTACAAAAGAATACATGAAGGGCTCAAACAGGGCCTAAATAAACAGACTGGCATATGAAATAATGTTGGAACAAAAGATTGTGATTGAAACGAACGATTGACAAAGATTAGTTTGGATTTACGTGTTTTAGAGAAGCACTTTCGCGTAGCTTGTATATTTTATCGTACGAGCGAAGAGAGCGGAGATCTCTCAAGCAACTTAGACGGATTAGTAGTTTTTTTTGAAGAGTTAATAACCGGTATAAAAGTTGTGATATGCAATGAATTCTTATTAGCACGGAGCACATTGAGTTATTTTTTCCGCATCAGCAATCACTAATTTACGTATCACATTCATTTATTTCATAAAATCACCAAAAAGTAAGAATAAAAATGAGCTCTGTTTGTTTACAAAATGTAATGAAATATTATAGCTCAGATTGTACTCAGTCAGTATCATGTCATGTCACGTCACCGATGCGTGCGTCAATTCTTTGCATTTTTTTGAGAGGTTGAATATGGATGAAAATGTTTCAGGTACCTCCATTCAGAAAAAAAAATATCCTCGAAAATAGCTAATTTAAGAAAGTAATGTGCAAAAAACCCTTCGAACTTGGTCTCCTTTTTTTATTTTTAAAACGAAATTTTATAATACGTAGTGATGAACGAATCACTTACAAACAACTCCAAGGGCCGTTCATGCAAATTTCTCAAACGGATCTTTTAGTTATTCAAATAATCTATTGACAAAAAATAAACATTCATGTATTTGCCAAAACATTTATTCGCTGGAATGGAGTGGCGGAAGACGGGACAAAGCATCATAATAATTTCCGTCAAGTCCCGGACTCGTCCAATAATATGGACAAAGGCATGTTTCGTCCCTAATAACCTAAGAAACTGCGACCGTTTCAATATGAAGGACTCAATATAGCGAACGCTAAAGCCCGCAACAACAAATTTACAACGTTTATAAAGCCGTGCTAGCCTAGTGGGAAGTTCCCCGACTTTAGATCCGAACGTCCAACTTCGGTCCTGAGACAAATTAGTTTTACTGTTCCAATAATTTAAGTGCGCATTAACACGTGCTTTAAACGGTGAAGGAAAACATCGTGAGGAAAGCAGTTTGTATTCTTATAAGCTTTCTTATAAAACTGCATTCCTGTACCGTACCATGTTTCATTCCATTCATGTTTCTATACATATAATTAACCAATAACACACCAACTGCAGCGTATATATTACGTTTGTCATTTTTACAGTCGCCGTTTTTTAAAGACAGGGTTACATAAGTTATATTTTCAGCAATTTATTAGGTCCTATTTTTTAGGCTGAAAATAAAAATTTCTTCAGGTATTTGAGATGTTTGCAGAAAAATTGGGCTTCGTATTGTTGAATTTGTAATCGATATTCTTGTAAAATACTTGCTTTAAAAAAAGAAAACTGACGGGGCGAAATTGATAACACTCAAGTATAGTGCTTATTATTAGAATAAACTGATGCGACTCTCTTTTTTGTTTGAGAAAAACAGTGCTAATAGGTAACAAATGGTATGTTACTAAGCTAGGTTTTCTAATAAACAAAAACATAAGGCTGTTGTACAATTTGTGATTTAACTACAAACTATGAAAAAAAATCCTTCAAAGTGTTCGTGGATCCAAATTTAAAGGTGCGTCCACATTTGTGTCATTTCAACGCGCCGTGGCTCCGTGACCGTAACAGTTAGGCGTGACAAAAACATAGTGTGGACGGATTTTGACACGCGGACATGTCACACGAGCTATTGCCACGCAGCGATCCACTCAGAGGCCCACCAACGAAAGCAAGAACATTTCGCCGTGACTGGTCCACCCTTAGCGTAGCTAGTACCGTAACATGTTACGGAGCTACGGCGCGTTGAAATGTCACAAATGTGGACCCACCTTTATTTTCCTTTACAACCATAATAACCATGATACCCCTTCAACAGGCATAAAAAAGTCGGTGACCAGAGCTGGAAGTGGCCAACTCACTTTCCTACTTATTTATGGCCCAAAAACCCTTTGTGCTGAACGAATCCCCTAATTTGGAAAAGTCACAAATTACGCACTTGTTGAGTCCCACATCGACTCCTTGATCCTTGTGCTCGACAGTCCTTAAAGACTTCGCAAAGTCGTCATTAGCCAAAGTTCGTGAAAGGCTACGCAACTTTGAATTGGATTTCTTACTAAAATAAGCTTTATCGCGACTGACGTTAAACTTCAATTGCTCAGCCAGCAATAGAGAGGGTATTGCTCAAGCCGTGTTCAAACGGCATGCGATATATTGTGACTTCTAGGAGCTTACGATTTATGATATCGTTGAGCTATACCGTACGTTTATATAGTAGAGATAAAAAATGGATAAGGATCATTTTGAAATAAATTTCAGATGACATATCGAATTCCGTTACAACAAAGCTTTACAGCTTCTCGCACATCTTGGGTAACTCACAGAATCTATCGGATTTTGTAAATTGTATTTTACTTAAGTGAGTCAAGATACTATCAACGATCAAATGTATAATCGTAAGTTGTCACTTTCTTAAGTGGTTATTTAGAAATGGCCAATTTTAAACATGATCATCTTTATTTGTGGTCCTAAGCCTACGAAAGGACATGACCACTAGCTTGACTTCTAGCTATAAAGAACCTCGTGGCGTAGCGTGGGCGTCCTTAGATCAACAGGTTGAACGCAGCCCACCTGTCCTTCAGAGAACACGTTGCAGGTGCTGGCTATAACAGCCATGGCCTCTGGGTGGTATATCCACCATCAGAGGGTCTGGCCAGTAGATATGCATAAAAAAATGCGTAAGTCTGTCATAAGAAGTTTATTCATAGCCAAACTCGCGTGCCACAGATAATACTGTTGAGTCAAAATTTGTCCGGAAGTTCTTTGGTGAAAGTTCGTGACAGCATTGAGTCTTCAGTGATTCATGATCGCTCATCTATAAATATAATTGGGCTGACGACGGCTCGTTAGTTTGAGGCGCCTTTGATGTGCACGCACGATATGGCTGAAGGCTTTTGGGGTCTCTGAAGCCTGCCAATCCTGCCATTGTGGTTCGTAATGTGATCTATTAGCAGTTTAATGTAGGGGAATTCGAGGCTTTACCCCACTGAAGGATTTCCTTTTAGCCAGTTGGGATTGCATGGCAATGGCGTATATTGACGACCTCGTTGGCCAAGCGGGTGTCACTCTGAGACGCTAGGGGTGCAATATTTGCAGACCATGCAAATATTTGTTCCGGGTCTGGGTGTTGTGGTACCATGGTACTCGTAGATTCTGATACCCACGACACATGGAATCCAGGTCAGGGCTATGTATTTGATTTTGACTGTTGGGTGTTATAGTTTGGAGTACCACTCGCATATGCGTTTCGGAAGAAACGATATGTGTTTGTTACTATTTAGCTATACCACCATATACCATATTTAAATAATTTTGTTTACTTCTTAACCTTAGCAAGTTCTAAAGTGCTCCTAAACCTAATTATAACAACGATAGGGTAGTTACTCCTGCTACTTTCTTAGTAGTCCGAGCACGAATACACCATCGCGTTACGCTTACGATACGTTAGCAAAAAGATTTCAGGCAATCGTTGGCTAATATTTGACTTTTATTATCGAATCGTAAATTTGGGCACAAAACTGGCGTAATATTTTTATAAACAAAAGGAAAAACTTTTAATAGGCCCACAGAGGGTTGTACTGACAGAAAGCTAACTTCCAAGTTCTGCGAAATCAGGCCCACCAATTTATTAATAAAACATTCTGAGCATAACATTATCTTGAAAATATAAACAGATGTCATGAAAATATCCATAATCGTATTATAAAAGGCAAATTAATGATAAAAGCGGAGAAAGTTTTGCCGACATCCATTAAGTCCTGAAGTTGGGAGTTTCGGCAAGAGGGTATTACGAAGTCGGAATATTTTTTAGGAATCAACGATATTCATGGACTTGAAGACAATAGATGAGATAGAAAGTTGTGATGAGCTCAATTAGGGCAATATTATGATGGATCATGGCAATAAAAAATATGGAACATGATACATAGATGATCAGACGACATTGTGAAATAACGTCTTTTAAATTATAGGTATTTATGACACCATAACAGACTAGTAGCCGAACTATCGATAGTTCACTATTGATAGTTGAAACTATCGATAGTTTACCTTGAAATTTAGTTACACTATCTATACAAACTATAGGTAGAGGTCGCGGGTTCGATTCCCGCACTGGACAAACATTTGTGTGATTAACGCAGATGTTTGTTCGTGTCTGGGTGTTATATAAATATTTATCTATTATGTAATTATATCAGTCTCTAGGACCCGTAGTACAGGCTATGCCTAGTTTGGGATCAGTTGACCGTGCGTGTGTGATATGTCCGGAATATTTATTTATTTATAGTGTATGTGCGGCAATTCTATCGACTACGTACAATAATCACGATAGTATCGATTGTATTGACCATCATAAGCGACTATACTATCGATACGAGTTGCACCGATAATATCGAGATAATTGGACGTAGTCGATAGTATTGCTGCGTATCACACTATCTATATAGTGTAACTGATTTCCAAGGTGAACTATCGATACTGAATATTCTTCTTCGAATATCGATAAACTATCGATATTCGATTATCGATCGGTAATACTATAACAGACCTCGGCTTATGAACTAATAGAGAGACCTACTTTATTATCTGCTAAAAGCAATTTTTTTATGCAGTGTCAGCTGGCCTAACCTGGCTATTTCTTCAAACAAACTGCGATGCTACCTTAGGATATGAATTTTATAAATATGCTTTCTTGAAGATTACCTAATTTTTACAAGTATTAAATTCTTAATCGTGCTCAATTTCAAAGTTCTGTGTTTAGTGTTTCCGAAGATTACATGATGAGTGAAAATCGCTTCTTCTTTAAACGCATAGATTTGAATTCAAATAAAAATAGATACTTAACTATTTAGTAATGACCGAATTAATGAAGTAGTTGCCGTCATAGTTACTCCTGACTCATTTTTTTTGGGGGCCTTACCTGCTTACGTTTGTAGTAAAATAAATATGAAACCCAAATTAATTCCATATCCCATTCAAGTACATTACCATCAAAAATAATAGCTCATTAATTAACTCAGGAAAAGCATCGCGGATATTTTAATACTGCGAATAATTCGCATACGATGGCAATTTTAAAATTAATTAGCTCCCTATGTCGCGGGGTAATTTAAAATTTATGTGAATTCACCCTCTCGCGTCGAGGCTATTATGTAATGCCAAAGAGTGCTGAAAAACCATTTCCAATACCTTCCTGCAGCGTTGCAAAGACGGAAGTTCGAAAAAAAAAAAGTTTGTTGTTAAATAATCTCCTTTCGGAGATATAAATATTCCGGACATATTACACGGTCAACTGATCCCAAACTAGGCATAGCCTGTACTATGAGTACCAGAGACTGATATACATAATAGATATATATTTAACACAGAACAAACATCTGTGTTCATCACACAAATGTTTGTCCAGTCCAGGGATCGAACCCGCGACCTCTAGCGCAGAAGGCAGAGTTACTACCAACTGAGCTATGAGGCCAGTCGAGTCTTCGCCTTGTATACTCTTTACCGTAGCAATTTGTGCTCATGGCGCGCTGAGTATATGTATCATACGTTCAGGAACACTTTCGCCTCCATAGAAGAGTGACGAAGCTTTCCTTGCTTTTCGGGTCTGACCTCATCGGCATGCGTTTAAAAAGCAATTTTATTTGCGTGAAAATAAAGAATTAGGGTCGTCCCTCGTGACAAAACATCGTTGAAATATGCCAAGCCAGTTACTGTCGTTAAGCGAAACATCCGTTTCAGGTAGAAATCTTTGTGGTTTAGATCTCGAAGAGAGCGCAAAGACGGAGTGGTTGCTTGCTTGTCGTGTCACTGATTCTTTCTTGGTCATCCGGTATTAGATTGAGTTGGGTGGCCCTGACAAGGGCCTAAGACCGTCGGTGAAAGGATTTAAGTGCACCTCTTAGAGGCTCCTTTTATGCACATGTCACATGTCTTCGAATGTTCAGGTTCTAGGATATATACCACGATGTTTTCCTTCGCCGTTCGAGAACGTGCACTGAGTGGTGGCGAAGCGAATTAAAGATGAAAAAAGAATTGCGATGAAAACTATTGCTAAAAATTTAGAACTCAATCCTTTGCTAACGGCTGAAATCACAAAATCTCACGACGCTCCACCGCGCGCGAATCGCTTCGAGTCTCAGTGTGATTTTGGGATTTCATCTGTATTAAATTGTAAATAAGATTGAGTTGCGATTGTTTGTCGAATTAGTCGCATCGCCGCAACTCTTTCCGTCGGCACAGACTATAAGAAATACTTATACTAAGATGGTGTGTGAAACACTAATGTCACAAAAAAGCTAGTTGCGAGTCGAGTGTAATTTTCACTCCCTCATTACTACTCCCACTTGACAATATGCTGTCAAAGATTCTTATGAAGTGAAACTTCATATTCGGTGGCGTAGCGGGCGAGGGCGCGTCTGAGATGCCAGGGGGTGCGGGTTCGATTCCTGCTGCGGAACAAATGTTTGCATGATCTCCAAATATTTGTTCCGGGCCTGGGTGTTGTGGTAGCATGGTAATCGTACTTTCTAGTACCCACTATAGAAATAGAAATAGAAAAATATTTATTTTGCGTCACAAATTAAACAAATGGAACAAATAAAATATAAGCTTAAAAACTAGACACAAAAACGGTTACCACTCAGCTGGTGCCGCATAGCACAGTGGAACTGCTGCGGCGCTGGTTTTCTGCTGGTGTGGTGCCACAGTATGAGACTATACAGTATGCGACGTGTGTATGTGACTATTGGGTGTTATTTATTATGTATGTTATATGATATTCTCCTCAAAAATTCCTCACACGACGATTCAGAATACGAGCCCACTGAATTTTAAAAACGCGTTCAGATCACATCAAGGTCTTTCCGTTTATTTATGTTAAAGTTAAGCCAACGTGACAATGCTACTGACCCCATTTACAAATTTTGACCCCGAAACAATTCCCTAACAATTCATTAACCCAAGTTTCAGTTACTGTTAAGCGACTGTTTGCTTTATCTTACAAGCCAGTGACATGCCTTGAATAATCTTCAATATATATAACATAAAACTAGCTGGTATAAAACCCGCGATGTGTCCGCATTTATACGAAAGGTAAGGTACAAGCCTTATAATTTTAAACCCTTTGCTTCCCTCTTACCAAAAGCCTACATATGAATTTTCAGATCTCTAATTTGAGGAATTATGGATTGACAAACTTTCAACCCCTATTTCACCCCCTTCAAGAGAGTATTTTTTGAGAAAAAAGATAGCCTATGTCCTTCCCCAGAATTCTTAGGCCCTTTATAGGGCCACCATACCTCAACCTGATCGCTGATCTAATTCCGGATGACCTAAAAAGAATCAGTGACATGACAAGCAAGCAACCGGACATCGCGAGTTCTCAGTTCGGGGTCCACTAGTTATTTTAATCGTAATTGCCGTGAAGATTGAGACCTCCTGAAATTACTTAATAGCTTGTTTGCAACAGAATATCTGGGTCGTCTCTTTGGCCAGTAGTCCCTTATTAAGGAACAGGGCAAGGCATTATGATTATGAAGTCACAACCCCTGTATCGTCCAATTTAGGCTTAATTAATCAGGGCCCAAGTATCAGTACCGGGCGGTCAATCTAATGAAATGAGTAGCGAAACGTGACCGGACCCTTGTCAGCCTGATAGTGTTTATTGGTGTCTTCTTCTTCTTCCTGCCCTTGTCCCACATTATGTGGGGTCGGCACAACATGTTTTCTTCTTCCACTCTTCTGTTAGCCGTCATCTCCACACTCACTTTTTTCTTACTCATGTCATCTTGAATACAATCCATCCATCTTTTCTTCGGCCTTCCTCTAGTCTTATACTTATATCCATCCACATTCATACCTAACGCCCTTCTCGTTACATGACTTTCATCCCTCCTCATGCATGACATAGAAACCAGTGTCTACAGTTTCGTATTCATGACGCCACTTGTTTTTTTTTTCGATGTTTTTCCCCTTTCGGGATGGCTATGGCATCTAGGCCTTACCGCCAAGTCTTACGTTTATTTTTCCTTGTTCAAAACCATTTGATTTTAATTCTTTCGTATTTATTTTTCATCTTATTCATGGTCAAGTCATCGTCAAGTCAAGTCAAGTTGTAAATTAATCATCATTTCTGCCACAGGACGTCCATTGCTGATTTTTTTTTTCTCTTTATTCCGTGTTCAAACTAAAGAGGTTGAATGCAAAAAAATATTCAATATAATTATCATTTAACATTTATTATAAACTGATCTTTACGTCTACCGAAAAAAGATAAATTTTGTGTTTCAGGTAAAGTAGGTAGGGTTTTAAGGGCTTGCTATATCGTTGAGCCATACTGTAACCCCATAAATGTCACACTTAAAATTCACTTTAATAAGTAAGGATTATTTTGAAATAAATCCTACTAATATTATAAATGCGAAACTATGGATGTTTAGATGTTTGTGTGTTTATCACGGCTAAACGGTCGAACGGATTTGGATGAAACTTGGTACAGAGATAGATTATAGTCTGGAATAGCATATAGGCTATGGCTTTTTATGCAGGTACGACGCGAGCGAAGCCGCGGGCAGAAGCTAGTTTTACATAAATTAGGTGATCGCACGCCGATTGAAGACGGCTCAAAGCCTCTCTTTAGTCAAAACCAAAAGGTATGCCATTGCCTTGTACCTTAAAAAGTTATAACATTAAACTTCGCTACGTGTGTTGACCATTTAAAATAGTGAATTAGCGTTCCCCTGTCATAATGAGGGTGGGTAGCTTTCATCAAATTGAATTTCCCTTAATTTCGTACAATTCTGTTTCGTAATTTACATTACAATTTTGTTATCAGCCTAATAGAATTTAGCTGTTTTAACAAGTTTCCCAGTTTCGGATATTGTGAAAAGGGGCCTATTCATTGGAAACAAAGAGTCGACTACCCGACTGTGAGACTTATCTCGTGGATCTCAGCTTTAATTACAAATGAATAAATATTTGAGTTCCCTGCTCCAGACAGAACATGACATTGTAGAATAATTAAAGTAAAATATCGTCCTCTTGTTGCGAGATGGCGCAGATTGTGGTGGAGATATACTAACAGCGTACTGGGACTGTACAGGCGTTAAATTCAGAGGATTTAAAAATAATATTTCGTTTTATTAATATAAATACAAGTTGAAGTTGGACAGTTAATCATATTCTCGGAAAACGTGTTGGCCGAGTGGGAGATACCTACCTCGACTCTCGATCTCAGTCGCAGGTTCGAATCCCGCGCGTGTAGCAATAAATTTTTCTTTTCTAAAAAAATATGTGTGCTGGGTTCCGTTATACAAGTTGATGTTGGACAGTTAATCATACTCTCTGAAAACGTGTTGGCCAAGTGGGAGATACCTCGACTCTCGATCTCGGTCGCAGGTTCGAACCCCGCCCGTGCACCAATATTTTTTTCTTTTCTAAAAAAATATGTGTGCTGGGTTCCGTTATACAAGTTGAAGTTGGACAGTTAATCATACTCTCTGAAAACGTGTTGGCCAAGTGGGAGATACCTCGACTCTCGATCTCGGTCGCAGGTTCGAATCCCGCCCGTGAACCAATAATTTTTTCTTTTCAAAAAAAATATGTGCGTTTTTTCCAGTCGTGGTACGGAACCCTAAAAAGGGATGATAGCCGTTCGGGAAACTGTATTGTAACCTGAGATTGTAACATGCTTTTTATTTTTCTTTCCTATTTGGAGAACTGCCACTTGGACAGTCGAAGCACAAAGTGTAATGCAATAATTTCGTCTGAGGTTCGTCTCGTTCGACCACAATTCTGTTTAAAATCATTCGTAGAAATTAACTATGATACTAAGTATAACCTTCCTAAAATATTTAAAATATGTTTTTTTTATGTTAAAAATTTAATCTGTCACTCGTTCAAACGTTTTCAACTGTTGTTTATGGTTGACTTTTAAGATACACATTAAACCAGCATGAGATAAAACGTATTATTCTGATTATTCTGTCGCAAGCCAAAATTGTCGAAAGGAATCCGTTTAATGAAATAATTTTAAAGGGGTCGGCCGTTGGTGATAATGAACTTCTATTTAAATTCCGTTGAGCTTCGGTCTAAATATATGCGGCATCTTCCTATTTTGATGTTTACTTTTATGTTGGTGATGCTATTTATTTTCTAAATACTTTTTTAAGAGTTGAAACGAGTATTTATGCAATTTAATTTATTATTTACTAGCTTGCGCCCGCGGTTTAGCTCGCGTGGTACCTGGATAGTCAAAGTCAAAGTCAAAAGGCATTTATTTCAATAAAATCACTAGGATCACTTTGAAACGTCTTAGAAACTAGGTGAAGCTATGCCTGTTCCTCGCGACCAAGCCTAGAAGAATCAGGCAACAAACACGGCTTGGTGCCTATCATTTTTTTCGATGATCCTTTTTCACAAAATGGAATTTAAAGCTTCAGTGTGGTGCCGATCAAACTAGGTGAGGCTCAAGAGAAAAGTAATCTAATTATAATGCTTAATAAATAAGAGCTTATAAAAATGTGAAAAAAATGAAGACAAATGTGAGCTTCAACAAATGATCTCATTGCAGCACACGCTACACTTGATGAAATATGTACCTAATGCTTATATAATTAAATAATACTTAAAATATTATGCAATCAAAAACTGTAAAGACACTGCAAAATGGCATTTTAGCTGTCGAGGGGCAGAGCGACTTCAGGCCATGCGGTTTTATCATTTAAATAATCATTAAGTTTATAGTACGCTTTCTTAATAAGATTATTCTTTATGTACACTTTAAATCTTCTAATAGGAAGTTGCGTCGCGTTTACCGGAAGTTTATTATAAAATCTTACCATATTCCCCATAAAAGACCCATTTACTTTTTGTAATCTAAATTTTGGAATGCACTATTTATTTTTGTTTCTTGTGTTAATACTATGCACATCACTTTTTTTCTTAAAGCTAGCCATGTGCTTATGTGTGTACAATAAGTTTTCGTAAATATATTGTGAAGTTACAGTTAAAATGTTAATTTCTTTAAAAAGTTCCCTCAAGGAGTCCCTTGACTTCATTTTATAAATGGCACGTATTGCTCGTTTTTGTAAAACAAATATGACTTGGATATCTGCTGCATTCCCCCAGAGAAAGATACCATAGGACATTACACTATGGAAGTAGCTAAAATAAACTAACCTAGCTGTGGCTTCATCTGTGAGCCACCTTATCGTACGAACGGCATATGCCGCGGAACTAAGTCTACCGGCAAGAGTTTCAATGTGGGGTCCCCACTGCAATTTTGAATCAATATTGAGTCCTAGGAAATTTGTAGAATCAACAAGGGTTAGTGACTCTCCATTTAATACAATGTTAGTGGGGCTATTGTGTACTACATTAGGCAAAGAGAATTTGATACATTTCGTTTTCTTTGAATTTAGCAAGAGATTGTTTACAGAAAACCAATTAAGGACTAGCGACAAGGATGCGTTTACGTCATCGTAATTTGTTTTGGATCTGTCGACTTTGAACACTAGCGAAGTGTCGTCAGCAAATAGAACTATGTCACACATTTCTTTAACATAAGAAGGGAGGTCATTAACGTAAACTAGGAACAAGAAAGGGCCTAGAATCGAACCCTGTGGCACACCCATGACAATAGTTGATCCAGAAGACCTTTCACCACCCACGTCAACTTTTTGGACTTTTTGGATAAAAGCGTTATGGCGTGATTGAATCATAAACACCCGAACATCCCCGTAAACTTTCGCATTTATAAGATTAGTAGGATTACTGGGATAGTAGGATATAAATTGTTTAGTTTGTTAAGATGGATCAAAGACACATCTCGAATTACATCTTAAATTTCATGTTTACCTCATTCGAGCCCCCAAAAATGTGTAAAAAAACTTTTGTAAGTATTTGTTTTTCATGAATCACGTTTCTCGTTGCTACCTGCTCTTTTTTTTAACTTCAAGGCCTTCGCATAATGGAGCAACGGCGCAGACTAAAGACGGTTACGAACGTGCCCGGACGAATGGAGAGACGCCTTTGTAAATATTGGGCTTTATAGCCGAATTGAAACGGTATTACTTAATAAAAATGTCTGTTGTTAAATCTGGTTTTTGAATTGTGTGACTTTGACAATGACTGCACGGTGACAATGTTGCGTGTAGCCAGAAATTCATGTAATAGTGCCTGTGCCATGCAGTAGATGGCGCTATACTGAAAGTAGTAATTGTTTTCGACCTAACTCTACGCGTGCTAAAATGATAGCTTTCCTTTCAAAACCATTTGATTATCTTCATGTTTCAATATATGTTTTTCTTGTTTGCAGATACTATAGACGGGCCGTCGTGGCGGCAAACCATGCATTAGATATCGTCCAAACGATATCGAAACGTAAGTAGTTTTAAAATCAAGTACCTAGGTAGTACTGTTTAATTTGTGGGCCACTATAGAACCTTTTCTAACTAAACCGAGTATTGACGTCATTCCCTTTTGTTGAGAAATCATTTACGTCTTGCTAAACAATCTTGAAATTTCACCATTTATTTTGCACTAGCTACCGCCCACGGTACCCTGAACCTATGTCACTCTCCGGCACTTCAACTAGAGTAGAACTAGAGTAGGTACTCTCCCTAGTATAGCCATGCTAAAAATCACACCGATCTGTTGCTGCGTGGAAGAAGGACAAACAAACCAATCAACAAACAAACACTATGTATTATAAAAGTTAGGACTGTCAAAAGTTCGTCAATTTTTATTTTACCGTATAAATTGTTTTCATTTGCACGTATTGGTTAAAACTCGCTAGAACATAATGTTGTGATCGAAAAGCTGACAATCTTCTGACCAGTATTAACTGTCAATCGTAATAATTTGTCTGACAGATCGAGCGGCATACCCAGCTATGGCGCGTTCCGTGGTAGATTAGTGTGAAAAGGTTCTGCAGTGGCCTACGATTTAAACTCGTTGTCTGTACATTATTTTGCCTATAATATGATCCTATTAAATTAGGATAGCTTATTAACAGACGGCATTGCTGACAATATTACTATTTTCTCTCGATTTGACTGTGCATTTATCATCAACCTATATCAGTCCACTGCTGGACGTAGGTCTCTCCCGAGACGCTGAGCCTGGACTTCCGCTCCTCGCATCAATTGGTTTCGATTGTCGCTTCAAGACATGATCTTTAATTCCTGACTTTTAATTGTTACTGACAACCGTTGGGGAGTAAAGATTCTCGAATGGGGACCACGAACCGGGCGACGCAGTGTTGGAAGGCCCCCCACCCGATGGACAGATGACATTTTAAAGGTTACGGGAAGTCGGTGGATGGAAAAGGCTCACGACCGTTCCTCGTGGAACTCTCTGGAGGCCTATGTCCAGCAGTGGACTTCTACAGGTTGTTGATGAATTGTTACTGTTGTTTGTAGCCTTCATAAACTGATTTCTCGTGCCACAAGCCGTTTATATGGCGACAGCAAGATCTACACCCGTCCTCCATCGCGTAATAAAAAGGGGTTTTGTTTGTCTCACAATTGGAGGCTTTCACGGCGGAATAGGTACATTTAAAACGTCGTTTTACGCACTTAATTGGATTTCATATTCTGAACAAGAGTTTTCCATTCGTGTACCGAGTTGTTTAGGAAATTTCAACAGGAATAATAATTATTCAAACAAAATTCACGGTTGATGTTTGTTTAGGCTTTGATTGTACTAATGAATGGCTGTCGACGCGTTTTCGACTCTGCTTCGGTGGTTTGGGGTTTGTTTTGCTTTGAACAAGATTGTAACTTTTGGTGCTAGTTTTAAATTCAATTGGGTTGTGGAATGTCTGGAGTAGAGACCCACGTTTGCTCATCATAACGTAAATTACGTATTAATGTGTAATACGGGCAATTTGAATGGGTCAAAAGGTTTCCCTAGTCGTAGAGTACAACTTATAAAATTATGATAGGTCAGTAATTAACAAAGTAACTACCTATTTAACTGAAGTTTATTTTATACCTGCACCATTGTCTATCTATTTTTGTCCAAGCCTCACGTTTCAAAAAATGATATCTTAATGTAAAAGGAATAATCACAATCAGTATGACAATACAAGGTAATTCATAATATGGATACTATCCCAAAAAGACCTTATTCTATCAACAAGAATAGAGAAAAAAAAAATGTTTTCAAATTACTCGTAGCTGGCTTTGCTTTATCATCATTATAAGTCATTGGGCCGTGGTGGCCCCGGCTAAAGAATAGGCCCCTCCATATCTCTATCCGCGGATGTCGTATGAGGCGACTAAGGGAAAAAGCTAGGGGATGGGCAGCAGCGTCCCTCATTTTAACAACGATAGCTCTAACTGCGCTCGCCAACCCGCATGCCCAGCGAATAGTGAGTATGGGCAAATCCCCCCACAAGGTAAGGAATTTGCTTTGTCTGTGGGGGAGGCCATGTTCAGCAGTGGACGTCTTACGGCTGAAATGATGAAGTCATTGTTAAACGTGCCAGAATTACAACATAAAGACTAAAATTGACTGATGTGTGTGACCCCAAAACTGCAGATTTTTCAATAGTTTTTTTTTTTTTCAATTAAAAAAGACCAATTTTCAAGCTTTTTTGCCAATTGGGTGTAGAATAAGCCCATTTCGGGATAGTATACATAATATGAATCACTTTGTATAATCAGGTTTTCAAAATATGCACCAAAGTGTATATTTTGAAATAAGTACCATACAAAGTGTAAACAGTAACCTCTTAAACTTTTAACAAGATTACTGTTTTAACAGCACAAAGTTTTTACGATTATCATATTAACTCGCACAGCTTTGAGGGTAGTCACAACATTACTGCGTCGTAATTTATTCATCATAACGCCACAGTTTCGCGTACGAGTTTATCTGGTAGATAACAAAGTTTTGCAAGAACTGTATATACTCAAATATTCATAGCTTGAGTGGAATTTGTTATAAATCAGTAAACTTAGAGTTTACAAGTTAAATACATCATAGTAAGCGGCTCTGGGGATTAATTTTTCATGAAATTCTGCGCTAACTATTAAGAGACGTGCATATTTCAATAATATAATATAAAGACGGTCAAGTGCGAGAACTCGCGCCCCGAGGCTTCCGTACCATTGTTCGTGGCTTCGAATCCCGGTCTTGCACCAAAAGATTTATAAAAATTAATAAAAATTCTAATTTTAGGAATCGACAAACTTATATTTGCGGTCGCTCACGTAGTCATTGTATGACATTAATCGCAAATATAACTTTGTTTCCTAAAAAACTTCGAAATTCCTCAATTTCAAACTTTTCCCTTTTCTTGTGTTACAAAAGCTCTTAGCATTCCAAATTTCAGATTTGTGAGGTAACTGGAAGTACCCTAGAGGTTTTTGATTTCTGCCATTTCCATACAAAAATTTTACATACATTTCCATATCTTTTTAATGCATTAAGCTAGAGCTTTGATTTTTATACGGCACCATAAGCCCACAAACTTTAATAGGTGGTATACATTTCAAGTTGATACCTTTAGCCGTTTCTGTGAAAAAGCGTCTTGACAGACAGACAGACGGACTACAAAGTGATCCTATAAGGGTTCAGTTTTTCCAAATGTTTTTTTTTTTAATACAAAATAGGCTAACGTTTGACCACAATCTCACCTGATGTTATGTAATGAGGTACGGAACCCTAAAATGGCTCAAGATTTTTATCCCCAAACATAATAGACAACCTTTCAGATCTACAGGCGATACTTGAAGATATCTAAGGGGTAGTCAGAGGCACGTCCAAACTTAATATACTTACTGGTTTCCTCACGATGCTTTCACAACGTGTTATGCGCACTTAAATTTTCCGAACAGAAAAACTCAATGGTGTACGACCGGGTTCGAACCCACGACCTTCGGATCGAAAGATAAGAGTTCGTTTGTTTCACGAATTTTAGAAACTCAACATTTTTCTTTTAAAACTTTATGCAAAATCAGCTGTTTTGCGGCATTCAGGCACTCACCCGCTACGCCACCGTGGTCGTCAAATCGAGTCGTCGAGTCTTTCTAGTAAAGGACAACGTCCAAGAGCGTTACGTTCTTTGTACCGCCTTGCTTGCTTTCATGGTCATCCTGTCATTAGGTCATTAGGTCGGTGACCAGGTTGAGGTCTAGTGGCTCTCAAAAGGGCCGATGACCGTCGTTGTACCGCCTTTATACTAAATTAATGTCCTCAGCAGTGTGCATAAACCCTAACAAGGCATGTTCACGTACAGTCCTGAGGGAGTAGCCTGATGGAAATGTTCGTTAATAAATTACATTACAACGGAGGTTTCTGGGGTAGCGGGTTACCCAAGGTCATGTTTGGGGCTTAAAATTAAACATTGCTTACTCGCCAAGCTAAAGTAACCTCTAAACATAACTATGTTCCTAACTATTATGTTGGGAATTCATGTAGAGGTGATAGATCAACAGCTTGTAGTCCACTGCTGGATAGGCTTCCCCCAAAGAGTTCCATGAACGGTTTTTTTTTCCAGACATTTCACACATGGTCAACTGATCCCAAACTAGGCATAGCCTGTACTATGGGTACCAGATACTGATATACATAATAGATAAATAATTAACACCCGGACACAGAACAAACATCTGTGTTAGTCACAAATGTTTATCCAGTGCGGGAATCGAACCCGCGACCTATAGCGCAGAAGGCAGAGTAACTACCAACTGAGCTTTACATGCACGCAACTTTAACAATGCCGTCGGTCCATCGCGTGGGGGACCGTCCAACACCCGGTGGTCGCCATTCGAGAACCTTTACTCCCCAACAACCCTTACGAGCTATATGGCCTGCTGACTGCCGCTGCAACTTGCTAATTCTGAGAGCTACGGTGACCTTGGTTCTTCTACGGATTTCCTCATTTCGGATCTTATCATGTAGTGAAACTCTGATCATAGCTCTCTCCATAGCCCGTTGCGACTTTGAGCTTGTGTATGAGGCCAATAGTTAACGACCAAGTCTCAGTGCCATTTATTATTTTGTTTATTTATTCCATTCTTGACAGTGAGCTTACAGTTTACACCAAAACGCTGAACTGTCTTAGTTAATTGCCATTTTAATCAATTCCAACACGCACTGATTGCGATCAGAGGTGATACTAATTGCGGTCTATCGGGTGGAAGGCTGATGATGATGAACTGATCTAAGTTCCAAATCGGCGCTAAACTTTTCAGGGTTCACATTTCAAACTTTTCAATACACATTTCCGATTAAAACCTTCCCTCTTTCAGACCTTTGAGGCCGCTTTGCATTCCAATACATACGCAATATTTGCCGATCTGGGTCGCTTTTCATACCCGCTTGTGAGTCGGATTGGCTCAAAGATTTTAATAGACGGATATTGGCGTTTGGCTTCCACTAACGTTATACAAGGCAAGGGTGTTTTGAACTTTTTAAGGGGTCGGCAACGCGTGCGTGATTCCTCTGGTATTACAGGCGTTCTTAGGCTACGGTAACCGCTTACCAACAGGTGGGCCGTATGCTTGTTTGCTACCTTAGTTGTATAAAAAAAAAACAAGTTGTTCATAAATTCATAAATATGTATTTGTAAATTCAATATTTTTCATTAAAAAACCACTATACAAAAATCCACTGTTGATCAAATCAGTTCAGACTCAATGAAACAGCTGTTTTAGGTAGCAATTTTGAAGTCTAACTTTCGTAGGTTTCATTTTGGTTGAGTTTTTTCAATGAAAAATGACGAATTTCCAAAAGTCGTAGAACCAACTTTATTGCCAATTGGATGAAGAATAAGCCCCTTCCGGGATAGCATACATGTCAATTATCACATTGTAGTTAGTCAAAATTATTTATTAGGTACTACCTACAATCCATACCAGTACCTCATCATCATCATCATTTCAGCCGTTCGACGTCTACTGCTGAACATGACCTCCCCCACACTCAGAGCAAATTCCTTATCATTTGCCCATACTCACCATGCTGGGCATGCGGGTTGGCGAGCGCAGTTAGAGATATCGTTGTTAAAATGAGGGACGCTGCTGCCCATCCCCTAGCTTTTTTCACTTAGTCGCCTGACATCTGCGGATATGTAGATATGGGCCTATTCTTCAGCCGTGGCCACCGGGACGACCTTTTAAGTACAAAATAAAAATTTTAAAATACTGAAGTATTTCATTTATATTTTGGTTCCTTCGAACCATCTATTTTTGCCGGTAGGTAGGTAAAATAGAGAGATTTTACGAAATCATATCCTAAGGCACAGGTGTTGCATTACAGATCCGTAAATAAACAATTATGATGTGGGGCACGAAAAAAAAATTAAAAAAAAAAAAATTCGCAGTCATTGTTTTTGAGATTTGCGTGGAGCCATTATCGAATTCCAATAAATCACAAGCTCAGTTCCGCCGGAAACACATATTTCTCAATAAACCCGACTCATATTTTGAAATTAATTTAGACTGGCACGACAACGTGCACGTGTGGAATATTTTTTGTCTCTATCCTTCTAATGAGTACGAGTATTTCGCTTTCTTTCTTCATTTTTTCTAATATATGCGTGCGCTTCTTTATTTCAGTTGTAGAATGTCCTCCGCTGAGTATAGGCCTCTCCAAAGACATGGCTTCTAGTAGCTGTTTCGCTCGGAATACTTCTTACGCTAATTCTAATTGGACCTTGGCAAATTTATTTCATAACTAGCTAACTAGAGAAAGAAGATGCATGTTATTGTAACTCTAACTTCAATATTTTTTCATATCTTAAAACGTGAATATTTGGTGAACATGAACCCGTATCTCATAAATTATTATTAAAACTATTTTTACGACGTTTCATATGAATATTTGCACTAAAATTATCAAGGGGTTGTAACGCAATATAACATAGCCTATGTAACATTTTGACCATAGTCAATAACTTTGTAAAGTTTCATGAAGATCTGTCCAGTAGTTTCTGAGATAAGCCCGGTCAAAGTGTAACGATTCAAAAAAAATAAAAATATTTAGGTATTATCACGTTTCATCATTTTTGGATTTACTGTTTTTTATATGTATAATTAGATGTGTGGTGTGTGGTGTTGTACACCAAACCAACAGTTTTCAGCGCGAATGCTATCAATGATTGAGTGTCTCAGAATGTTGCCCTCTAGCTGGCCTTTTTTGTTACACTTATATACTAAGTTGTGTATAACTTTGTGGACTACATTATTAATAATTTGTTGCATATGAAATTATGTACCTACTACTCACTGTATCTTACATATATAATGTAGTTGTTTGTTGTTCCTAAATAAATAAATAAAATAAAAATGTTTGCTTGGAGAATACCAGGGTCCATCCCCAAAGTTGGGCATTAGCTCTCCTTACATAAAGTCGCCAAGTGAGTGCGAATGTTCAAGGGAGCATCCACAAAGTGAGATGATAAGACATTTACTTTACTGCCCGGGTTGCCATAAACCAAGTCCCGGATAGGCCGGATACAGCGCGGTCTGCCCGCGCCTTACTGCCTCCACATCCGTTTTAATTACGCGACAGAATTGAATAATTCTTGCGGTTACGCCAAATCTGACGTGTAATATTATTCGGTATCCTGCATTAGGCGTTTGCTAAGATTTGTATCTTTGTGATTTTGGTAGTGAAATCGGTGAAACCTCAATACAAACAGCATCGATAGAGAGTTACGAGTAATTAATATTAAAATACAAATATTGAATTCGGCGCAAAGCCCCCCCCCCCCCCCCCCCCTCCCCCCGGCCCTCCCTTCCTGCCGTAATACAAGATGATTATGGTAAACTATCTTCAAAAGGGGCTAATTCTATTGGCGACTTATGACAATTCGTCATTTTTCATTGAATAAAACAATTCAATTTCGGGGTCGAATTAGTTCAAACTCAATTATTCAGCTGTTTTAAGTAGCAAACCTGATGTTAAAGTTTGTTCAAGTGTAATTGTTAGTGATAAAGATGTCAAAAAGTCCATAAACAGCTCATTTGAAAAAAAAAACGGGAATCTGAAATGCGTGCGATACTTTCATCAAAGAAAATGCATTAAAGTATTCGTGTTTATTATTGTCACTAGTTTCTACTCACTGGAGTCAAAAGTGGTGTAACAGAAATCACGTGTGGTGAAAATTCGTCTCAGCAGTATCACATTTGGAGGTCTCACAGAAAGGTCTCCAGAGGTAGCTTTTAAAAGTTCCTACTTAATTCTAAGTTTCGCTCCAGTTAGCTTCAAAATTTATCCATTTATCTTTAACAATTTTCGCTGCTCCACTTCATAGCTGAAGGCTCTTAACAAATCCATAAATATAGCTCGTTACGATTTAAATCTTATCGTCAAACATTAAAGTTCATTCTCCAGTGAGTTGAGTAAATCTTGTCACGTCAAAACTTTGTCAACTGAGTTTATGTAAATTAGGGTTTCAGGGCGAGTTCACGTTTGTCGACACGATAACGACACCGACAGAATTAGGCCTATTTTCCACCAAAGATTCTGTTAGAAACATTAAGTTCATTCGTTCTGTCAATCTCTCATTCTCTTTCAATAAATGCCGATTACGGTGCACATCTCGCTTTCTTATTTTAATTCTATATAATTAGTAAATACAGCCAAGAACCACCAGGATCAATTCCAAGCTTCCTTCATATGGTCCTTCAAGGATTGGCCGTATCAGAAAAGTGCTATAGTGTGTGCCAAGAAGGTATCGTGATCACATTGTTGGACACCGAGCCGGGAGTCAAGACGCCATTTTTCACGTTTTGGTTCGAGTAAGCAGTTTTCAATTCGGAGTGCGTAGTCGAGTACGCAGTGAAGTTCGCCGTGTGCAGTGCCACGCGAGCCAAACGCGCTGCCAACATCGGGGACGTCGAACGTTATTGTCCTATTGACAGTGACGTACCTACATTCCTGACAAGCAGCGCTTGATCTTCATTGGTGTTTGGTACTCAACGTCAAGAATTCCTCCAATCATAGCGAAGCGGAGGGATTGCAACGCATCGAGTCTGCCAACCAAACGGGTTAACAAGCAATTTAGTGACGTCACAATTCACTCTCTGCAGATATCTTCACATTCAATTGATTGAGCAAGAATTTTCGACTTTTCGTCTTCGACAACACGAGGTTCCGCCATTTTATCGCCATTTTGGACTACGAACATTCTACGAACATTTTCTGCAAAAGTTTTTTCTTTTTATTTATTTGTGTGTTACGTGTCACAGGTTTAGATTTAAATAACACGAAGTGTTAAACACATAGTACACAAAGTGGGTGAAAACAAACAGGTACATAGTTGTAAGAGCGTAGCGTGTATTCGGTATTGCGTCTAATTTTTAGAAATAATTTTCTAATATTTTGTTCATTTACGATTAATTTAGCAAAAACATGGCAGAGTCGGAACCAAAGGACGACAAGAAAAAACTCATAGCTAGGAGAGGAGCTCTTAAAGGATCCTTGACGAGGATTCGGAGCAGAATTGAGAGCGGCGGCATTGCAGATTGCTCTATGCAACTGCTGTTGATTTTGGAGGAAAAAACTATAAGTGCTTTTGGTGAGTATGAGGCAGTTAACTTACAGCTAGGTGAGGATGAGGAAGATCCCAATCCCACAGAGACTTGCTATTACGAGTCTTTGGCTGCACTGCGCACTCGCATGGCCGAATCAGCCAAATTGACAGAGGCTTCAGCTTGCTCCACACCCTCTTCCATAGCGAAAATAAAGCTTCCCCATGTTAGTATACAGCCTTTTGAGGGAAAATATGTTGAATATAGGCCATTCATAGAATTATTCAATGCATTCATACACAATGACAAAACTCTCAGCGATATACAAAAATTCTTTTATCTGAGAGGTTTTCTAAAAGGAGAAGCCCATGATCTAGTAAAAAATCTTCCAATCATAGGGTCTAGTTATAGAGAAGCCTTAAATATTCTCACAGATAGGTATGACAATAAATTCCAAATTATTCAGGAACATTTGTGCGCCTTGTTTGACCTGCCTTCTTGCAACAAAGCTACTGCTATGTCACTGCGTTCATTGATCTCAAACACTAAACAGCATCTTGCTGCGCTTAAGAACTTAGGTGAGTCTGTGCACAAATGGGACAGTATTCTTGTATGCCTGCTTGTCAAGAAACTAGATCCCTACACTGCCAATGCATATCACATTGCACTTAACCAGAATCAGAGCCAATCATGCTTGCAACCCACCTATAACATGCTTATACAATTTCTAGAGGGCCGTGCTTTGGCCTTGGAGAATAGCGAGGGGTGCAAGGGTGAAAGTTGCGTCAGCAAACCCAATGGTTCTACGGGAAAGGTGTCCAACGTGGTAAATTTAAAAGAAGTCAACTGCATATTCTGTGGTAAGTCGAAGCACAAAATTTATGCTTGTCCTAGTTTCATGCTAGCTTCATCTAAAGAAAGATTAGACTTTGTCATCTCCAAAAAACTATGTAAACAATGCCTAAATTCACATGAGAATAAATGCAGATTTCATTTTAAGTGTCAGAAATGCAAACAGAATCACAATACTTTAATACATTCTGATGTTGAACAAGAGAAATCTACAGAGGAACCAATAAGTTCCAGAGTATCTAATGTAGGTACAAGCAATTTAAATAGCAAGACCCAAGTTCTTTTGCCAACGGCAAAGGTCAAGCTTATTTCAAAGAACGGCAAAGAAATAATTGTCAAAGCATTGCTAGACTCCGCTAGCCAATCTTCATTTATCACTTCTGGCATTGCAAGGGTGATAGGTAAACAGCTACTGCCTAACCACACTGAAGTAGTGGGCATAGCCAATAGTGAAAAGACTATACGACATGCCTTGCAGTTGGACATCTTTTCATGTGTTTACCCTTATAAAGTAAAGGCCAATCTTTTAGTAGTGGATCAGATAACCTCACAGTTACCTCAATGCTCAATTGATTTATCAAAAATCAAATTACCAAAAAATATAAAGTTAGCCGATGACTCCTTTCATGTCACAAGCGATATAGATATCTTACTCGGTGCTGATGTGTTTTTTCAGTCGCTGTTACCGCGGGATGAACAGCTGCAAGAAGGCGTGGAAGAATGTGATGCTGCACAACCAAGTTTCTTAAACACCCAGTTTGGTTACATAGTAGCAGGTACTGTCCCTAGCTCTTCCCCTCAAGGTTCAGCTGTTGCTCTTTTCTGTCACCAATGTGAAACTGATATTGGTAGCACAATAACAAATTTTTGGCAAACTGAAAAAGTCCCAGAAACATTTGCGGAACACACGTCTGAACAGCAATACTGTGAGAAATATTTCACAGAAACTGTAAAGTTAGAAAATGACCGATTTGAGGTTTCAATGCCCCTTAAGCTACCTCTTTGTGACATGAACAATGTATTAGGAGATTCACTTAGTCTAGCACTAAAAAGATTCTATAATCTTGAGAAAAAATTGCAAAAAGACGAACAATTAAATAGAGAGTATAAAGCCTTTATTCATGAATTTCTTGAATTAGGACATGGTTCAATTGTAGATATTGCTCTCTATGATCTTTCAAAAGATCCAATCTATTTTTTTGCACATCATGCTGTCATAAAGCAAGATGCAATTACAACAAAGCTTCGAACAGTGTTCGATGGATCTATGAAGACCAGTAACAAAGTCTCTTTGAATGACTTGATGTTAAACGGACCTATAGTCCAACAAGAATTGTTTGACATCCTATTGTTGTTTAGGCTTCACAAATATTTCTTCGTTTGCGATATCAGGCGTATGTTCCGAAATATAAATATAGAAAAAAATCAGAGACCCTTGCAAAATATTCTCTGGAGGGACAGCCCAGATGAAGAAATCAAATGTATACAATTACATACCGTTAGCTACGGTCTAAAAAGTTCTTCCTGGTTAGCAACAAGGTGTTTGCTTGAGTTAGCTAACAGATATGGGAACCAATACAAATTGGCAGCTCCAGTTCTGTTGAACTCAACTTATGTTGACGATGTGCTCCATACAGAGAATAGTTTGCCCAAATTAATTGCAACAAAATCTGAACTTGTAGAGCTACTAAGTAAAGGTAGTTTTCAGTTGCACAAATGGTCAGCTAATGACAAGTCAGTTCTGACTGACATTCCCCAGCAACAGCAGAACTTTGGAGAGTTAGAGCTAAATAAGGACATAAAAACCCTTGGTTTAAAGTTTGAAATTCAAACAGATTCCTTCAGAATCTCATGTCCCCCCTCTAACAATGTTCCTAAAACTAAAAGACAAATATTGAGTTACATAAGTCAGTTTTATGACCCTTTAGGTCTTGCGAGGCCAGTCTTTGTTCAAGCCAAAATAATAATGCAAAAACTATGGCAATCTAATGTAAATTGGGACTCTATTCCCACACCTATTTTGCAAAAAGAATGGTTGCAGTTTTACAATAATTTGCAACAGATGGCGCCAATCACAATTTCAAGAAATGCCTGTCCAGAAAATAATAAATCAATTCAAATTGTAGGATTTGCAGACGCGTCAATCACAGCATTCGGTTGTGCAATTTATTTGCGGGTCATTGACCAACAAGAAAAAGTCTCCATGACTTTACTTTGTTCAAAATCAAGAATTGCACCTAAGTCAAATAAATTGACAATACCACGCCTCGAATTAAATGCTGCACTTCTCCTAGCAAAATTAAGTATGAGAGTGCATGATACACTTAGTAAAAGGGTGGTTATTCAAAGTGTAAACTTGTTTAGTGATTCACAAGTAGTATTGGCTTGGCAAAAGACTGATCCAGCATTGTTAAATGCATATGTTGCTAATAGAGTAAAAATGATAAATCAATATACAAAAGCATTTCAATGGTCATACATAAAAACTGACCAAAATCCAGCTGATTGTTTAAGTAGAGGCATATCCCCTACCGAGCTGCAATGTAACCAACTGTGGTGGTTTGGACCATCCGTTTTATGTGATCCTGATCACACAATCACAGTTTATACTAATGATTCAAGTCAAAACTTGCCCATGTGCTCAAAAAAGGAACTGGTGTGTGCAGCATCACATGATAAATCACCATCCTTTCTCAGTTCCCTTTTAGTAAAATATTCTAGCTTAAGTAGGTTAGTAAACATTCTTTCCTATGTTTTGAGGTTTTGTAAGAATGCAAGGCCAGAGTCTATCAAAACAAAAGAAAGCTTTGTGATGTATGCTGAGGCTAGGCAGGCATTACATTTATTAATAAAAAATGAGCAAGATAAGTACTTTCAAACTGATCTTACTTTGTTGCAAGATGGTAAGCAAGCGTCATCCTATTTAAAGTCATTGAATCCCTTTGTTGATGCTGAAGGTATCCTCAGAGTAGGTGGTAGGTTGCAACATTCTTCCTTGCCATACAGCCAAAGGCACCAAATAGTTTTACCCAAAGAGTCAACTTTGACGCACCTCATGATTCAGCATGAGCATCTAAAATTGTTCCATGCAGGTCAAAAACTTGTCTTGAGTAGCCTCCAAGAGCGCTACTGGATTGTAAATGGTTTGAGACTGGTAAAAAAGTTCATATACAAATGTACAATTTGCTTTAGGCACAAAGGTATAACTGCAAAACAGCTGATGGGGTCACTGCCTGCTGATCGAGTAAATGTTCATAGATGTTTTATGAAAGTAGGTATTGATTTTGCAGGGCCAATTATGATCAAACAATCTAGGCTAAGAAGTGTTGTAACAACAAAAGGCTATATTTGCGTTTATGTATGTTTTGTAACAAAGGCTATACACATTGAGTTGGTTTCAAATCTAGAAACAAATACATTTCTAGCTAGTTTTAAGAGATTTATAGCAAGACGTAATGTCCCATCAGATGTATATTGTGATAATGCAGGAACTTTCAAGGCTGCCAATACGCAGCTATCAGAATTGTATAAATTAAACAATTCCAAGAGTCACCAAACACAGGTTCAAAATGAAACCTCAAAGTTAGGTATAAAGTTCAATTTCATTCCTAGTTATTCACCTGTGTTTGCTGGGCTCTGGGAATCTGCTGTAAAAAGTGTAAAGTACCATCTGAAACGAGTGTTAGGCTCTCATGTACTAACTTATGAAGAACTTTACACTGTATTAGTTCAAATTGAAGGCATATTGAACTCAAGGCCAATAACTCCATTGTCATCTGATATTGAGGATCTTTCCTACCTTACGCCTGGTCACTTTCTAACAGGCGCTCCCTTGAATTGTATTCCAGAACAAGATCTCACTAACCTGCCAGACAATAGGTTAAACTTTTGGCGTAAGTGTACTGCTTTGAAGCAGCATTTTTGGAGATATTGGTCAAAGCAATATCTAAATGTATTGCAAAACCGTCCCAAGTGGAAGGATAGTGTACCTAATGTTAAGGTAGGAGCTCTAGTCATATTGCGAGAGTTAGATACTCCTCCCATGACTTGGCCTATGGCTAGGGTGACTAGGGTTTTTGAAGGCCAAGATGGGCTTGTAAGAGCTTTAGAAGTAAGAAAGGCCAATGGCAATGTCCATAAAACTTCTATTACAAAAATATGTATACTTCCTGTCGACTAGGCAAAATAATAAATTACAAAAATATGTATACTTCCTGTTGACTAGGCAAAATTAGTTTAAGCTTATAATATTAAGTAAAATACAAATTTAACTATTCTAGTTATGTATTGAGTATAGTTAGTTCATATAAAATTACAATGATTGTCAGAACTTTAAATCTAAGTTATGAAAAGCTATGATAATTCATGCTGTAGCTACGCATATTGTATTTAGTTATTGTCATGAGCATAATCATACTGCAATAAATCTGTTTTAGTAAAACCCATATCATTTTTAGTCTTGTTAACTCAATAATGTTACATGGGTTCAAACTTAGTGAATGAAAGCTATCACTATAGTTCTTAGTATCTAGAAGCAAAATATATCATTTGAAATATACAGTCCACTCTCTAGCTATCTCATATTTTGTAAACTAAGGAACTATTGTACGTAGGTGCAGATAAAATAAAATGCTGTTACCTTATTATAGTAAGATTTATTTGTAGCAATTTCATAGTAAGGTTTATTTGTAATAACTTCAAAAATTCAAAATGTATAACTTAAACATAAATTCTTATTCTTGTAGTGGAATATGTTAGAAACATTAAGTTCATTCGTTCTGTCAATCTCTCATTCTCTTTCAATAAATGCCGATTACGGTGCACATCTCGCTTTCTTATTTTAATTCTATATAATTAGTAAATACAGCCAAGAACCACCAGGATCAATTCCAAGCTTCCTTCAGATTCGACACGTGTAATCAGTCACTAACTTCATCGATAATTCTCGCCCTGTCCTTTTAGAACGCGGTTAGAAGTAATATTGTAATCATCGCAAAAAAAACTTATTATCATGATGATAATTATTAATAAAAATGTCTACTGTCAAAATTGTAATTGCTGTCGTGTCGGCTCTCGTAAGAACTAAGGCCACACTACACGTAACTCAATTAAATGTATTAATTAATATATGTACCTAAATTTGCACTTTAACTATCGGGCCTTGATTTGCATGTACGCGTGACAAATTCGGAATTATAACGTACGTGATACAATAATTTAGAATTCAAATGGTAAAGCTGATTTAAATAATGATTCATGAGATACATCTTCATAAAGTTACGTTACATAACTCAATGTAAATTGTTCTTGTGTGTTACGAAAGGTAATGCGATTAAACGAACTTGAAACGATACGAAGCGATATTCGAAATTTAAATCAACGGCTTCTTGTAACTAGTGAACGAAATAATGTTAGTTTTATGTCGTAAGGGTAATGAAAAAACTTAAAATGACTGAAAATGCCAGGGTAAAAATAAATGTCAGACACACTCGTCTACGGTAAAAATATCAAAATAACCACAGTAATTCACAATTTCAGACCACGTCTGGCCCAGACCGAGGCATTTTGCGATTTTCTGGTTCCGTGCGACGCGACCGCTAACCGCAACCGAACCGAAATTAAACGTTAAATCAACCGTTTATTACGAGAATTGCAATAATTAATTTAGTAAACGGATTAATTTACGGTGAAATTATTAATCCATAAATGTGGACCTTTATAAAAAAAGAGCTTAAAATTGTGGTTAGATGTGTATAATTAAAAGCGATAAAATCACGTCAAAATGGCGTCAGATTATCTTATTTACACGAGGCTCTTGTTTCATTTGTATATCAGCTCAGCCAATTCTACTAATATACAACGTTTAGCGATCTATTCAGTTCCAGGTACACTTCAGTTCTGTTCGCGGTTAGAATACTACCGAAAAAGCTATTCTACTAAATAGTTGACCCAACTAAAAACTAAGCTAATCCGCAGCTGAAATGCAGCCGCTAACATTATTTAGTACCTACTAGTAACGATGCATGTGTCAAACTTTAGGAAATGGCATACGTTTGAAGTTTGATTGGATTAGTAGAATCATGTTCTAAAACGTTCCATCGATAACTTTACCTAAACGTAAGTCCAAAAGAGTCCGAAAAACATTTCTCAATCAGTTTAAAATGAACCTACACTCCGTGGGCATAAGCCTTTTCCCACGATGCTCGATTCTGAAGCTTTTATAAAGAAGACGTTCACATTTCTCATTTGAAGTCATCCAATAACACCCAACAGTCACATACATAGTTCTAACTAACCCCACACTGAGATTCTCTGTGTCGTGGGTATCAGAAACTAGGAGGACCATGGTCCCGCAACACCCAGACCCGGAACAAAAATTTGCAGATCATGCAAAAATTGGCCCGCAGCGGGAATTGAACCCGCGTCTCAGCCGGGCATTTGCCCGCTACGCCACCGAGGTCATATAGTAAGTGCGTTTAAGACAGACTGTACGCTCTCGTTAATAGACAAAAGAGTTCCTTTCTTTATATCGTTGATAGGTTGCTTGTCTTTTCACTGATTCTTTCTTGGTCATCCTGTATTAGATCAGTGACCAGGTTGAGGTATGGTGGCCCTGAAAAGGACCTATGACCGTCGGCGAAAGAATCAGTGTAGTGAAAGGATTAAAGTGCGCCCCTTAGAGGCTCCTTTCGTGCACAACCGATTATCCGGTAGGGAAACGGTACGGACTGAATTAAGCCCCAGTTTCTTAAGAAGCAGTGACTGTTTTATAGCAGAAATATTCTTATAACAGCTATGTACTCATTATAATCCGTTTAGCCGAATTTATTTATACCGTCGTCATTTCCATCCCCCTATAAAATTAACAGGTCCTCACAAAGAGTCGGGTCTCTTCGCCTGAGTGCTGAGAAAATGTAGACGGTTATACGACACTCGAACGCCTTTGTAGCCAAGTTGTACCGACTCGGATGAAGACACTTCAGTACCGAGTGGGACTTTTGTAATCGCCTTAGGAGTACGCGATAGACTTTTAATTCATCCGTCTTTATATTTTAATCATTGCGCATAATTCGTTTTATTTAATCGTTTACTGATCTTTTCTTGGTCTTGAATCCGTGGCAGAACCTAGGTCACTGACATAGTTCACAGAATTAGTTGAAGTGGCAGTGGGCAGGCCATATAACTCGCGGAACCAAAAACTGTTGAAGAATAAAGGTTCTCGAATGGCCGGGCGATGCAGTGTTGGAAGGCCCCCATGGACAGACGACATATAATTAAATTTATAACATCCAACAGTCACATATAGTTCTGACCCCACACTAGGTTTCCCTGTGTCGTGGGTATCAGAAACTACGAGCACCATGGTACCACAACACCCAGACCCGGAACAAATATTTGCAGATCATGCAAACATTTGTCCCGCAGCAGGAATCGAACCCGCACCCCTTGCGTCTCAGACGGGCATTCGCCCGCTACGCCACCGAGGTCGTCAAACAAAAAAACATTATAAAGGTTGCAAGAAGTCGGTGACCGTTGGAATTGCACTCTTTGACTTAGATTAGCAGTGGACTGTGGTGTTGGCCGTGGTGGCTCCGGCTGAAGAATAGGCCCCTCCACATCTACCGCGGATGTCGTAAGAGGCGACTAATGTAAAAATCTAGGGGATGGGCAGCAGCGTCCCTCATTTTAACAACGATAGCTCTAACTGCGCTCGCCAACCCGCATGCCCAGCGTGGTGAGTATGGGCAAATGATAAGGAATGATAAGGAATTCGCTCTGTCTGTGGGGGAGGCCATGTTCAGCAGTGGAAGTCGTACGGCTGAAATGATGATGATGAGCAGTGGACTTCTACAGAGTGATGATGATATTGATGCGGAATAAACTCCTCGTAAACATTTCAGTAAAGTGTCGACAAATTTCGTAACCTGCTTACAAAAGTTACTTTTCCTTTCCATTATGTTCGTAATACAACAACACCCTTCATGACGGTTCGAGCCAGATTCCCATCCAATTATATTTGAGCACCGTTTTTGTTGATAAGGGGGTTACCAGACATCTTTGTCGGGTTTAAATCATGTTAGCTGATGAAAATATCGGGTTTCTATGAGGGATTATTTTTGAACAGTTTTTGCGGGAAATTTCCATATTTTTATAATCAATTTCACGCTGTGTTGGTTATGCTGGGCCGAAATAACTTATTAAGGTTATTAATAAATCCGAGAATCTTTTGGGTGTGTGACCAAGATAAGGAGCCGTTGGGTGCATGAAGGACAAGATTATGGTCTATGTTGTAGTGGACGAAATGATGATGACGATGTTAATAACAAAACACGTCTTTTACTTCGCTTTGTATATTCTAGCTATAAGAAACCAAGAAATCCTTGTTACAATTGTATTAAAATGGTAGGTATTCTCTTTATTAAAAATAACACCCAACAGTCACATACATAGACCTGACCCCACACTAGGATTCCCTGTGTCGTGGGTATCAGAAACTATGAGTACCACGATAACCAGAACCGGAAATACTTGCAGAAAGTGCAAACATTTGTCCCGCAACGGCAATCGAACCCATACTTTACCGAATATACCTCATCATACCTTTTCGTACTTTACGGAAAAGAGAATTTCTGAATTATGTTATTTTACTCATATTATGAATGCGAAAGTTTGTGTTATTCAATCACGCCGTAACGGCTCAAGCGATTTCATTGAAACTTGGAATAGATAAAGTTCTTTACCTAGAATAGCATATAGGCTAATTTTTTATGTAGGTACCACGCGAGCAAAGCCGCTGGCGGAAGCTGGTACAGAAATATTAACGTAAATCGTATTAACATTTTTGTCGTTATAAAAGGCTTACCCTGATATTATGTATCCATTTAAAAGTGCTAAATAGGCACCGCTTCCATACAAAATAACCAAAAACCTTTGTCTGAACAGAGTATTAATCATCCCACTTCACACATAAAAGTAACTCTAAATTCATAAGCCCATTTTGAACAAAAGAAACAATTTTATCTTCAGGATAATCATACTGCAACCCTTGAATATAGCCTTAAAACACCCCAATTGAATGGAGGGCGCTTTGGTGAAGCCTTTGTGTACCCTTAAACGGTTGCCAACGGTTTTGTTAAAATTTTATGTTCAAATTGATATATTATTTAATTATTTTGCTCGTTTTTGTTTCAGGTAAGTGATGGCTTGGTGCGAAAATGCTGATATTAAAGTAGGTGAGATAGTATAAGTTAGGTTATTGAATAATACCGTGTTGGCCTCGTGGGAGGTTCCCCGACTTTCGTGCGTTCGAAACCGGTCACATCCAAAGGTGAAAATTTAAAAAAAAAAATTTTTTTTTCGCTTCTTTGTTTTTGTTAATAGAACAGCCCCCTTTCGGGATGGTATACATGTAATGAATCACCATGTATAATCACAATTACTACCCTATGGAGTATGTTCCATAGGTGAGCAATAGTACGCATCGATGCATAGTAATAAACAATTTGATGTGCGGACGTCGCGTCGGAAGCAACCCCGCTGTGCACCACAGTGGAGATGAATCAGAAGGTCAAGTTCAAATTGCAGCAGTAGAAAATCTACTAGCGGCTGTTCTATATCTGTATATATCTTTGATTTTATGGTGCTATTTGCAGAACAGCCGCTAGACATTGATTTTTTTATAAATAAATAAATATTCCGGACTTATCACACACGGTCAACTGATTCCAAACCAGGCATAGCCTGTACTATGGGTACCAGAGACTGATATACATAATAGGTAAATATCTGAGCTAAGAGGCCTGTATATACAGATATATATACAGATATACAGCCTCTTAGCTCAGTTGGTAGTAAGTCTGCCTTCTGCGCTAGAGGTAGCGGGTTCGATTCCCGCACTGGACAAACATTTGTGTGATGAATACAGATGTTTGTTCTGTGTCTGGGTGTTAGATATTTACGTATTATGTATATCAGTCTCTGGTACCCATAGTACAGGCTATGCCTAGTTTGGGATCAGTTGACCGTGTGTGATATGTCCGGAATATTTATTTATTTATTTATATAAAAATCAATTGCCTCGATGCATCACTAGAGAGCGGCTTGACCGATTTGGTTATTTTATTTTCGGTTGTGTTCGTCATTGTCAGGACAAGGTTCATAGTCATTACTTAAAATGAGGCACATTTTGAAAGTCCCGCTATCACCTGTTTACATAACAAAAATAAATGACGGTGACCGTGACGATAGGTAGGTAGCAGTAGGTAAATTGCTGCATATTAGTAGTATCAGTAGATAGATAGATAGAAAATACTTTATTGCACACCATACAGTACAAACAGTAAAAATAAATCAATAAAAACTAAACTATGTCATACAATGGGCGGTCTTATCGCTGAATAGCGATCTCTACCAGACAACCTAAGTTGGTAATAATTCTCTAAAATATTATGCAATACACTTTGTGGGACAGGTTTAGGTTTAAAGAGCTTTATTCTCATACAAACACAGGGTTTTCTTAAAATGAGATACATAATGAGCGAATATATCTAAGTTTTACAATATTTTAACTAGCCTCTGGTACCTTACCTAAATTATAACTAGATAAATAACATTAAAATTTACGTATTAACAAAAATAGAAAGCACTTCCTTTATAAAGCAACTTTCAATTCGATAGTCGCGTGTTTTCGTCAGTTCCAAACAAGTCATTCCTACTGCATCACCCGCACTGTGCCCAAACAGGCTGCTACGGACACCGCTCCCAAGGGTGGCAGACAGGGGCGGGGGCGGAAGTGACGAAATCTCCCGCCCGTCGCCATGACAACCGCCTGTTTACCCCGCCGTATCGATCGAGTGGTGTTTACATTCCATGGATGCAGGGAAGTTTATTTGAGGGGTAGGCAGGGCAACGTGAACTTGTGCGCGTGGATTATTCCATGGAATGCATGCCAAACATCCTCACAAACTTTTGCATTTATAATATAATATTAGTAGGATTAGTTTGAAGGTTTGAAAGTAATAGGCATGTCATGAGGAGGGATGAAAGTCATGTAACGAGAAGAGCGTTAGGTATGAATTTGGATGGATATAGGACTAGAGGAAGGCCGAAGAAAAGATGGATGGATTGTATTATAAGATGACAGGAGAGAAATGAAATAATAAATAAATAAATAAATGTTCCGGACATATTCACACGTTCAACTGATCCCAAACTAGGCATAGCCTGTACTATGGTGCCCAGAGACTGATATATATAATAGATAAATATTTAACACCCAGACACAGAACAAACATCTGTGTTTATCACACAAATGTTTGTCCAGTGCGGGGATCGAACCCGCGACCTCTAGCGCAGAAGGCAGAGTTACTACTAACTGAGCTACGATGCCAGTCAAAAAAAAAATTAAGTGCGGAAATGACGGCTAACAGAAGAGAGTGGAAGAAGAAAACATGTTGTGCCGACCCCACAGAATATGGGACAAGGGCAGGAAGAAGAAGAAGAAGTAGGATTAGTAGGATGAGTGACTTAAAGAAATCTAATCTAATTGTAGGGCACAGCGAGATTTTCTCGCTCTAAATTGGAGCAGCCCACCTGGGGAGGTACCTCCGCCTTACAGAAGATCGCAGCCAAATATCATTATTTGTTTCAAATAGTGTTGTGTTCCTGCGGTGATTAAGGTTGCCAGAGCTCTTTAGGGGGGGGGGGGGGGGGTTCGGCAGGCAACGCATTAGCAATGCTCCAGGTGTTGCTAATGTTAATAGGCGACGGTAACCACTTACCATCAGAAGGGCCGTAAGCCTGTATGCCTCCGTATAACATAAAAAAAAATATATCTAACGGTTACCAGTGTGCCAACTTGGTGGAGATTCTGGGAATTATATTTTGTTGGTTATAGTGAATTTGTAGGTAGCGTGCCAACCGCCGCGGCGCGTCAGTTGGTCGCTTTAATTTAAGTAATTGTTTTGTCAATCAAGTAGGAATACAGTTCTTTGTTTCCCTTTGCTTGATAATTCTTTGTTCCTTTGTTCGGGGGTGGCACGCGAATCGTAATTGTATCGAACGTTTTGTTTCTTTGTCGTGGATTCTGTTTAATTTATGTGAATTTTATTTTTGGAGCCGTGTTGGCCTAGTACCGCGTCTTTCAATCCGAAGGTCGCGGGTTTAAAACCAGTCGCGCATCAAAGAGATTTTCTTTTCAAAAAACTTAAGTACGCATTAATGCGTGCTTTAAAGGGTGATAGAAAACAGCGTGAGGAAACCTGTAAGTATTCTTATAAACGGCGATGGGATAGGAACCTGTCATGTATGGGATACTCGGTACAGCAAAATGTGGGCATATGCCAAATTTTCGGACATGCCACTGACTAACCCCTTAGACGAAAGGATCTGATAGCCTGGATATCCAAGAAAACAGTCGTGATCCTATTTCCTTGTTCAATTTACGAGCTTGAAAAAAAGATCCGGCAGAAACCGGTACAATGAGAAGAAATTGGCACGTCCTAGAACCAAACATACTAAGAGTGTGCAAGAGTACCACCAACGATGGTAACGCACCATCGATGCAATCTTTTAAGGACAAACTCCGAGAATGGTTGATTTCTCAATCAATGTATAATTATGATGAATTTATTGATATAAAATGTGTTTAATTATTGTTAGAATTTAATTTTTGAATACGAAGATTTTTATTATTATTCATTTTGTATTTACGGTTGACTATTTTTTAGTAGTTTTCACTATGATTGTTATTATGTTTATTTAAAATTATTTAATTTTTCAAGGTTGATAATTATAAATATAAATATAATATAATATAAATATTCCGGACATATCACACACGGTCAACTGATCCCAAACTAGGCATAGTCTGTACTATGGGTACCAGAGACTGATATACATAATAGATATATATTTAACACCCAGACACAGAACAAACATCTGTGTTAGTCACAAATGTTTGTCCAGTGCGGGAATCGAACCCGCGACCTCTAGCGCAGAAGGCAGAGTTACTACCAACTGAGCTATGAGGCATGTTTAATTGTATGCCTTATTTTAAAGTATGGACCCATCTAGGTTTATTACCTACTGATAATGATGTGACTTATAACCTTTGTTACGAATAAAAAAACTATGAACTACGTGTGCACAGCATTGCTCTTTAGGTCTTTTGAACGCCGATTTTACTCGTGAGTCGAGTTATTATTTACTCCGGGCAACTCCATATACCTTGACTAGAGTTGACACTAGCTCATAACCAAACGAACTTACTCGTACTGTAAGGGTCGTATTCAGAGACACGACTCAAGCATAGATTTAATCACAGATCAGCTGAACTCTATTTGAGTATTGAATCTCTTCTCAAACATAACTTTTATTCAAGAACGGTACTTAAACTACTCTCCGCTGAATCGAGTCTTAAATCTGTACTCAAATGTTCTCGTTTACATTTTGATTTATTTATAATTTTCGATCCGTTTTACGCAGAAATTCAAACAGCCAGGGTGGAAATAGAACAGAACTATAAAGTGAAGTATAAATATGCATCAAAGTACGTGTAACGGAACGAAAATGACATTTGATTAATGTCTAATCTAATCTAAACTCAAGCACCGATTTCGTCTGATTGACGTTTCACAATAAGCATTTACTCAGGTGAACTGTGATCATTGAATCTATACATAAGTACTGTTCAAGAATTAGAATCTCGACTCAAATCGAGATTTAAGTACAGATCAATGCTTGAGTCTTGTCTCTGAATACGAGCCTAAGTCTCTAACCAAACTTGTACGCCTCGGAAATACGACAAAACAGTACTAGAAGCAACTCGTAGTCCGAAAAAGACCTTAAATCCTTACCAATCAACTCAACAAAAAGGTCTAAGTGCGAACATCGTATTACCAATAAGTCGTTCAATAAGCATTCTCGCATGATCCAATACCTTACAAAGGACCGTACGTATCTCAAAGGGGATTTATCTAACAAAAGAACTGAAAGTACTACTCCTAGTGAATGAGCTTTCAAGGTAGCCGATTTTGCGTGACTTTTACCGACAAACTAGCTGGCCCACCGTGCCTTCGCTTGCGTGGTACCTAGACAAAAAGTAGCCTTTATGCTATTCCGGGTAAGGACTATATCTGTTCTAAGTTTCAGCCATCACGGCGTGATTGAACCAGAAAGATCCTCACAACTTTCGTATTTATAATATTAGTAGATATTAGTTGGATGATTAGTGAGAGCACTGGTGGAGGGGTGGTAGTGGACCCGCCTTCCGATCCACAGGTCGTGAGTTCGAAACCTGTCGTGCACCAATGGATTTTCCATTCGTAAAATTTATGTGCGCTATGCTAGTGCTCTCAAACGGTGAAGGAAAACATCGTGAGTACACCGGCATGTCCTAGAACCTAAAAAATTCGAAGACATGTGACATGTGCACGAAAGGAGCCTCTAAGAGGCGCACTTTAATCATTTCACTACACTGATTCTTTCATCGACGGTCATAGGCCCTTTTCAGGGCCACCATACCTCAACCTGGTCACTGATCAAAGACAGGATGACCAAGAAAAAACCAGTGACACGACAAGAAGAAGAAGAAGTTGGATGCCTTTTAGTAATAAGAAAAGATGAATATGAATGATGTAGCGCGCAGAACCGACAACCGTTGGAGAATAAGGGTTCTCGAATGGCGACCACGAACCGGGCGACAGAGTGTTGGAAAGCCCCCCAACCGATGGACCGACGACATTGTTAAAATTGCGGGAAGTCGTGGATAGAAAAGTTCGTCATTGAATTTTTTGGGAAGGTTATTTGTGACATTTTTAATTTTATTTGATTGTAATTTATACTTGAACCTCCTACCTACTATGGACTTAGTCTCTTAAATAAATATTTTTTATTAATGTCTAGTGTACTTCAGCCTGAGGCTGATGATGATGAACCATTCCATACGTAAGAGGTTGCTAGCTCATCGTCACTTAAATGTTTTTCGAACAGGGAGAACCACAAACGTATGAAAGGCGCCGCTCTTTTTAAGTTTTCTTTGACTTGATTCTCACTATAGATAAAATCAGAAATCGGTTACTTAACTATTTGAAAAGTAATCTACAGGGAAAAAATAGCGCTCGCTTCGTGTCCCTGATACATTTTCGGCCATCTTGGACCGCTTGTAAATAATACCCACTGGCATTCACATATGAAATTCCACGAAATACGAGACTCGCTCAAGTTGCCTCTCAAAATGTATTGCCAAAACATATTTCGTGAATTGTGTTATCAGGGGAATTCAGAATCGCGACTTCATTTACTCCTCGCCCTCGAGAGGGAAAACGCGGAATATATTCGAAAATTTGACACATTTTGTATATTCGTCTCGGTAATGTATTCGATCTAAATGCAATTGATTGAAGCGGCTCTGTACTAAAGCTCTGGGGTTTATTTAGAACTAGCTTCCGCCCGCGGCTTAGCTCGCGTGGGTACCTAAAAAGTAGCCTATATGCTATTTCAGGCTATAATAATGTGGTTCAATCACGGCAAAACGGCCGAACGGATTTGAGAGTACAGAGATTATAGTCTGTAGCATTTGTAGTATATAGGCTACTTTTTATCTTCATAGGTACGCGAGCGAAGCCGCGGGCTTTAGCTAGTAGCTCATGATATCAAATTCATAATATAAATGCATTTTGAATAGTATTTCCTACTTTCGTGTAACTTGTGTGTTGGCTTTGTTGAAATACCTATTGTGTGTTGTGCGCACACAGGTAAGTCGCCCCGTGCTGTGTTTGATATTTGAACTTTGTTTGAATAGTTATATTTGAGTTAGTAAGGTTTCATATTTGGTAATTTGTAGTTGTTTTAAATACTGCTCACTACTGGCCTCATAGCTCAGTTAGTAGTAAATCTGCCTTCTGCGCTAGAGGTCGCGGGTTCGATCCCCGCACTGGACAAACATTTTGTGTGATAAACACAGATGTTTGTACTGTGTCTGGGTGTTAAATATTTATCTGTTATGTACCTATATCAGTCTCTGGTACCCATAGTACAGGCTATGCCTAGTTTGGGATCAGTTGACCGTGTGAATATGTCCGGAATATTTATATTTATATACTCAAGAGAGTATTTAAAGTGAGTGAGAGTAGTAAAAGTACGCGTCGACAGGTACGGAGTGGCTGCAAGGCTTTTGTCTTTAAATGATTTTCAGGAAAAATTAAACCACTAATGAATCTGCAATTGCTCCGAAAATAATCAATATAACTCTAACTGCGCTCGCCAACTCGCGTGTCCAGCGAGGTGAGCATGGGCAAATCCCCCCACATTATAGGAATTCACTCGGAAATCTGTGGCGGAGGCCGATGTTCAGCAGTGGACTTCAAACGGCTGTAATGATGATGATGATCATCTTTATAGTTCATTATTAATCCTACGAAAATTGTTTCATCAAGATTGCTACATAAACCAGCTGATTCATTGAGTTTGAACTGATTTGACACCAGAACACCTGATTTATGCATATTGTTTTTTTTTTTATTTTTATACAACAGAGGTGGCAGACAAGCTTACGGCCCACCTGATGGTAAGCGGTTACCGTAGCCTATGAGCGCTTGCAATACCAGAGGCATCACGCACGCGTTGCCGACCCCGAACCCCCTCCCCCCCTAAAGAGCTCTGGCAACCTTACTCACCGCAGGAACACAACACTGTTTGAAACAAATAATGTTATTTGGCTGCGATCTTCTGTAAGGCGGAGGTACCTCACCAGGCAGGCTGCTAGATTCTCCAAAAGTCGTAGTAGATACAAACTTTATTGCCAATTGGGTTTAGAATAAGCCCCTTTCGGGATAGTTATTACATATAATGGATCACGTTGTATGTCTAGTTATCTAAGTGCTGTTCGCTAACCTCGAACCGAGTAGCAGGTGCAATCGATATAGTAATGCAAAATATCGAGTTGCAGTTATCGATAACGCGGTGTAACACAACACTAAACGGAAGGACTTGCCAACCGCTAGTCGTGGGCTATTTTGCAATAGTAATAAAACTTACTGAAGAATAGGCCCCTCCATATCTACCTATCCGCGGATGTCGTAAGAGGCGACTAAGGAAAATAGCTAGGGGATGGGCAGCGGCGTCCAACCCGCATGCCCAGCGTGGTGAGTATGGGCAAATCCCCCCACATGATAAGGAGTTTGCTCTGTCTGTGGGGGAGGCCATGTTCAGTGGACGTTGAACGGCTGAAATGATGAATAAAACTTGCGTTACTGATTGACAATTAACTTACTACACCGTAAGTCCTGGAAACTTGAAGAGGGTATCTTCTTCTCTGGGTCTAGGGGCGTAGGGGAGAGTGAAAAAAGGGGAAAATTTCAGAAATTCAGATCAGGAGACTAGGCAAACGTAATGTGGGGCGCCCCCGGCTAGGTGGAGCGATGATCCACGAACGGCGGGCAGAAAGTGGATGAGAAGAGCCGAATACCGGGCTCAGTGGCGTATGTTGGGGCAGGCCTATGTCCAGCAGTGAACTAATGTGAGCTGATGATGATGATGTTTGTAGATCTAGTCCTCATGGCGAATCATAATGGTACTTGTGAGATCAATGAATAATGACAATTTGATATTTAAATTCTAATGTCATATTATTTTTATACTCTCTTGATTATCATGTGTTACCTACCCTTAAATAATGTATTCCTGTGTAGCTCATATTTACCGTAAGTACATATGTCATGTCTGGAAAAAATATTGCTTCCTACTTTTAACCGACTTTAAAGGTAGAGGAGTTTGTCAAGTTCGGTCAAGTTTGATGGTGTTTTGCTATTGTCTAGGGAAACTTTGAGGTGGTCCCATATTTATTTTATTCCCGAGGGATTGATACTTCTTCGTCAAACTTACAAAAAGTCATTATGTCTTGGAATAACAACTTGCCGGAACATTTTTGTGGATGGTTTTGTTATACTTTTGTAATTGAAAGTGTGGGTAGTCATTTTTTTTCTTTTTGATAAACCTCCTATCCCATAGGATAACATATTAAAGCCAATTAAAAACCCATAACAAACTACCGATCTGCCCGAAGTAGCTCCTTCCGTTTTCTAGAATCGAATTTCCTCAGAGTGTCAGCTGACCGAATTAGATGAGAATTCAGACCAGCCATTCAGGACTGCTCCATTCGGCTAATAGTGCCAAATATGCGTTGTTTTTTCGGCTCGTCAACAAGCGTTATGGCGACACCTGTAGATGTAAAAAATGAGATTGTACGTGCCAAAAATACGACGACTGAAATTACTATCTATACGGAGGCGTAGTCGAGAAGAGCAGGCGCTGGTTCAAATAGATATAGGATGTTCAGACGTTACAAAATGATTTATGTGGTTCCAATAAAGCCGTGGTCAAACGTGGTGCGACATTGCATCTAAAATATGTTTTAAATCTATATCAAAATCATCCTAACATTTATTCATTAAAGTTAATTTTTAGTTTGGCATTTGAGGGCGTGAGATTTAGTTCAAGATATCGCCAGCCCTATCGCTATATAGTTTATGTAGGTATTAATAAATCAATTTTAATAACATATCGCAAGCCGTTTGAACACGGCTTAAAGAGAAATAAAGTTTCCAAAGCGACTTCCTATCATGTGCTGGATTTTTTTCCTTACGCTGGGCATGCGGGTTGGCGAACGCAGTTAGAGCTATAACTGTTAAAAGAGGGGACGCTACTGACCATCCTCTAGCTTTATCCCTTATTCGCCTCTTACACACACGAGGTATACAGATATTGGGGGACCTATTCTTCAACCACCAACATAGAGTCATTAGTGTGAATAGGGTATGGTATGGGGTACATAAGTATCCCGAATCGGGTGGTTCAGAATCGAGAGTCTGATCCGGCGACAGAGACAAACGGCAATGCTGATAGCCAACTAACTCTAATGATCGTACTTAACTTAGAGTTGCTTAGTTTGGATCGAAGGCATTTGTTATTGAAGCTTTGCGAATCATTCCTCACTATCTTCCTCACCTGAAAGTAAATGGCCGCTTCTATTACTACATCAGTGGCCCGAGAACGAATAATTCACGATAGCTTTACGCTTACGCTTTACGGTGCGATAGCAAATACTAAATATTAACAAAACATAAAAAATTGCTAATTAGCACTGGACACTTAGCACCAGTTCAAACCAAATCCTACTAATATTGTAAATGCGAAAGCTTATGAGAATTTTTGGATCAGTTCAATCATCCTGTAACGATTATGAAACTTGGAATAGATACAGTTCTTTACCCATAATTTGCATGGGCGATCTCGACCGCATCAGCAAAATGGAATATTAACTTCTGCAGACAACTGTACGTGACAAACGGATGCATTAGATAAATGTTCGAAGATTGTCTGATCCAGGATCTCAGAGACTATTTAGAATGCCATTTATCTTACCCGCTATAGCACTTCATGCTTTAGTTTCCGATGACGTCACATGACCCTCGACTTCTCTTACGAGAAGTGTATATTGAAGCGTGGATTTTAATTAAAAGGGATTTTTACGAGTATGTACCCACATCATCTCACTTCATCCTATCACACTACTCAAAGTCAGTCAAAAGCCAAAGGTTTTTATTTCAATTAAATCACTATTTTCAATAGGATCACTTTGAACGTCTTAGAAACTAAGTGAAACAATGCCTGTTCCTCGCGCCCAAGCCTAGAAGAATCAGGCAACAAACACGGCTTTATTATTTTTTTCGATGATCCTTTTTTTTTTTTATAAACTATATTAAAAAGCCCGTGTGGTGCCGATCGAACTAGGTGAGGCTCAAAAGATAAATAATTTAATCGAAGTCCCTAATAATACTATATTTCATGACGCGTGGGGGTCGAGGGCCTGGCTGAGACGAAAGAGAGCCAGATTCGATCCTCACGACCCAAACACGATGCTGCTGATGACTGATCTACAAACTTGTTTCTTTATGTTTTCGTAAGCGGAATCCGGATTTGGTTTGTGTGACGCTATCTAGTTCTATGCAAGCTTTTGCACGGTCGTAGCTTGCAGAGATCAAGGGTGGAGTGCTAGCCTTCCGATCCACAGGTCCAGGGTTCGAATCCCGCTCGTGCACCAATGGGTGTTTTAAATAGCCCTGCTGATCAGATGGTGTATGGGTTGGTTGAGGAATGCTGACACCAGATTTGTCCGATTATCTTTATTCGAAGTTCCTTTAAAAGTGATTTTGATGTAGTAAGCTTTTATGGTTTACCGGCATACCACCAACGCAACTTGACACTGCATGTGAGGTCAACGTTTTGCAGTTTTTTATTATTTGGCGATCGAACGTTGTGAATCATAACGGAGACGGGTGTCATACGGGCAAGGGTGAGTCGGATAACATGCAGAAGTTCCGTATTTTTTTAATACATCCTACTTCCTACTATCCTACTAATATTATAAATGCGAATCTTAGTGAGGATATTTGGATGTTTGTTGTTCAATAATGCCGTAACGCTACCTAAGCTACGATCCAGACATGCCTCGTTTGCTTCATTCACTTTCATCACATTCCTCATACATGCTCTTTGGTTTAAGGTACTCTAGACCTTTTTTTTAACGACTTTTCTTAAGTCCTGAGTGTAGTGACTAGTATTTAAGGATACCTGCATTCCTTAACTTATACTGTCTCCGGGGGACAACTGACAGTGACAGATAGCAGATGACACCTGAGATGGAGAGATGGATACATACTCTCTGGGAGTCAGTCAGTCTGTGGTCAAGCCGGCACGAGCAGGCGCGCGGGAAGTCACTGTGAGAGAATTATAAGTGTGTTGTCCTGCTGAGGAACCAGCCAGTGTTGCGTTAGGCATACACTACACTGAGCCTTTTTAGCCGTTCGCATCAAAGAAAAAAGAAAGAAAGAAAATAATTTATTTCGCGCTTAGTTACTGTACTACATTAAATATATAATACCGTGATATATATATCACAGGTTCTTTCTTGATCTTACTGCGTTTTGCCAAGGAACAGGTTGGCTTACGATACCTACCTAACTCCACAAACGAACAATAAACGAAGCATTCGGAATGCCTTTAAGTTCCCAGAACGTCAATTACTGAACTCTAAATTACCAGATGGAGTCATCTGGGGTCGTCGACCCCCGGTCTTCGACCCCGTCATAAAACACCTTAGACATAAATAGGTTGGTATTGGTACCTAGCATCCGGCCTACCTCAACGTACGGTGCATGATCGGTGCATGGGGCTATTACAATGTACCTATATCGAGCATGGATATATTGATCAATATCTATGTTCTTACTCGGAATTTATCGTTTATAATCGAACTAATAGGTACTAAGAAAAACAATTAAGTCCCTACAAATTATGTACAAAATATATGTTACAAAATACAAAACCTGCCTTCAACCTGCTAATTCTGATAGCTATGTCGGTAACCTTGGTTCTTCTACGGATTTCCTCATTTCGGATTTTATCACGCAGCGAAACTCCGAGCATAGCTCTCTCCATAGCCCGTTGGGCGACTTTGAGCTTGTGTATGAGACCAATAGTTAGCGACCAAGTCTCAGACACAAACATTTGCATTTATAATATTAGTTTTATAATATTCGTAGGAAGTAGGATTCGCGCTCAGGCCACAGAATGTTTTGTGAATCGACAGCGCACGTCATGGCAGCAATAACGAGTTTGCACGCACCAAAACTACGCCGAATGTGTAAAGAAACTAGGTATCAAGTCTATGACAAGCCTAGGTTCGTATTAGATTCTATAAATAAAACTAATAAACGTCACGTTAGTCACGTAGGCTCCATGGCAACATTGCCTTACACAAAGATACCTATTGCATATCAATTACGTAGCCTAGACCAGGAGGAACAAACGAATGTACCTAGCATGATTGTATCACAGAATTCACAGACTTAAATAAGTCTTCACGCAACAGTCACATATGACCTGAATCCACAAAAGGTCCCAGGATTTGACAGGGAATCCTAGTGTAGGGTCAGGATGTAGGATCGTTCATTCGGCAAAATGGACACTTTTGACACTTTTGGTATTCTGCTATCACAGTCGTATATAAATGGCAGTCATTGTGAAACCAATGAAACCAAAGAAACAAAGGTGACGACTATCAATTTCAAATCTTGTACGAGATAAACTAATTTTCTGCTAATTTCGTACGGTAAACTCGAGCGAACGCAAAATATATGTTTGTGTTGTGTTGATTTTTAACATGTGTTTGAAAAGTTTTTTATTACATTGAATAATATACCTACAACGTTGTTCCATCAAATTTGATTTTAAAGAGTGGAATGATCTGCCTGCGTCTGTTTTCCCGAAAGAGTACAATCTAGGAGTCTTCAAATCTAGGGTCAATAAGTTCACTCTGGGAAAGCGTGCTCCATCTTAGGCCACATCTCACTTGCAAACGTGAGTTGGTGACAAACGCCTTACCATTATCAATGGTAAGGCGTTATATCATTAAAAAAACTCGTACTTCTAAGAAACAGAACGATATTATCTAGCATAGCAACATACCTTAAAAATTCGTGAACACATGTCATACAAGGATACAAATGATAAATTTAGCAGACTAAAGTATGATTAAATCTATTCTAGTAATTGGACTTCCGCGTAGTCCTTTTTTAGATACCTGCTCCGTCTAGCCGAAAATGGACACGAAAAGTTGAATATAATTTTGTTTTTGGTAGTACTACAACGTGTTTCGTAATTAGTATAATAAATAACCCGAAAGGGGTTTATTCTATCAACAAAAAAATATTACTGAATTAAAAAAAGTAATTTTCAAGAAAATATAAACAAATTGTTTCCAGACTTCTCCACGTTAGCTGGTTTTTGTTTTTCACGTCCTTCTAAATAATTATAAACGTAAGACAAGTTCGACAAGAAGATTTAATTAATTTCTTTAATTTCATAAAATATCTGAATTATTTGGTTTGAACTGATTTTACCCCAAAACAGCAGATTATTTTGCATAGTGTTTTTTCGTCGTATGGATTTGAGTGTTGGGCAACCAAAGGGACGGATGAAAGAAGAGTGCATGCTGCGGAAATGAGAATGTTAAGATGGATGTGTGGAGTGACTAGAATGGACAAGATACGGAATGAGTACATCAGAGGAAGTTTGAAAGTAGCGCCAGTGACTGAGAAGTTGAAGAGCAAAAGGTTAGCGTGGTATGGGCATGTCATTGTACTAGAAGAGCGTTAAATATGAATGTGGAAGGATATAAGGGAAGAGGTAGACCAAAGAAAAGATGGATAGACTGTGTGAAAGATGACATGAGTAAGAATGGAGTGAATACTGATATGACGGCTGATAGAGGGGAGTGGAAGAGAAAAACATGTTGTGCCGACCCCACATGAAGTGGGATAAGGGCAGGGATATGATGATGTTTTTTCGTCGTATTTCCAAAATTCGTAGAACAAACTTTATTGACTATTGGGTGTACAATAAGCCCCTTTTGGGGTAGTATACATGTTATGAATCACCTTGCATAATAGATAGGTTAGGACCTTGGAATTTGGTTCATAATAGTATGTTTCTGAGAAATTCGACTCCTTGGTGACCTATGTTTAACCTTAGAAAATACCGCATCTCAGGTAGCTGAATATAATTTAGTATAACACCGGGTTTTGTGAGCAAACTGGATGAAAACTAACTATAAAAGTAGCTCTTAAAAAAATAATGGAACGCGTAGGAACTAAGAATTTATAAATATGGATTTATCAGTCGAAGGTATGCCGGGCTCATTTACTATAAAGTTTTTTGGTCTGCGGAACTCTAAATGTGACTTTGGATATTGATTAAAACATTTGTTTATTTCATCAGAATGCAAGCTGTTACTTTTAGTGCTTTCACAGAAAAAATCGCACAAAAAGAAATAATAAATTACGTTCAACCCTACGCACCGCACACACATCCATTAACACACACTCACGCACTTTATACCGTATAAAATTATACGCACACATGCTCATAATTGTGTGCAGGGCGGCAGCTGCAGGGCCGGGTTGTGGATCTCAAACTTTGTATGACTTTAATTTCATAAAAATATTTAAACCTAGCTTCAGTCCGTGGCTACGCTCGTTGGTAGCTGGATAAAAATTAGCATATAACGATCTTCGGCTCTTATTCCACGCAAAAAATCACGTTGATCCGTTTCTCCGCTACGTGAAGGACTAACAAACACACGCATCTAAATATTATTCATTAGGATAGATAGGATTTGCATTTTCTTGTACCTCAGTAATGTAAAAAACTGTGTCATAAATACAGGGTTTAAAAAAATATTATAAAATATATAGGTATATGAAAAATAAAAAAGTTAGTTAAAATATTTAATAATAAAATAATATCAAAAACGGTAGTCTCTACTCGTACCACATGGGCAGGCACCCATGTGGTAAATAAGCATGATTATATATGTAGGTATGTATGTTTCAAAAACGGCAGGGTAAATCTATGTAGATGCATACCACTGGAATAATAAACATATTATTTTTATTTGTTTCTCCCTTCGTTATTTTTCTTTGTATATCTAAACTTGCAAATGAAAACTTGTATCCTATGAACTGAAAAAACTCATAAAACATGATGAAGTCGGTCTGGTGGAACTAAAGGAGTAGGTACTTAAGGCTGTTTACACTAACTGGTTATTTGTTTCCAATAATAATTTGATGTCGACAGGAGCAATAAAGTCGAGTACATTGAACGGACCTTGATCGCCTTGAGAACTTGTATCATTGCCAGAAAAAATAATAATTTCACGGATTTTAATGTGAATGATATCATTCTCTTGTTTCAACGATAAAATGTAATAAGCGATTGAATTACACGGTTGGTTGCGAACCACGTAATCTTCATTGACGACCTCGATGGCGTAGCGGATGAGACGCAAGGGGCGCGGGTTCAATTCGCGCTGTGTGAGAAATGTTTTCATGATCTGCGAATATTTTTTCCTGGTCTGGTTGTTGTGGTACCATGGTACTCGTAGTTTCTGATACCCACGACACAGGACTATGTATGTGACTGTTGGGTGTCATTTTTTATATAATTCTGATAAATTGAATGTTTTAAGCCAATTTGGTAAGCCGTCATGTAAATTCACAAAAAATGCCGACACACCTAATTTTCCTTTGATTTAATATAGGTATCATCTAGGTTAAAAAAACAAGAACGAGAACAAAAAACACCCAGTTCTGCGTCATTATTTCAACGGAAAAATGAAACAATAAAAAATGGGTGCAGGTGGCCATTCAACTTTGAGAACCGCCTCATTCGGGCCGATAATATTTGAGGGTTCTTTTTTGTTGTAGCGATCTCGGCCGTAACGTATGGGTGCCCTGCCTGCAGCTCAACTTTTTTCGGAAACTTGACCCCTCCGTCAGTTTATTCAGTCAGTTATGATTCGGCCGTCGACGCGAGCGGTTGTGCCTCCGCATTCTCATTTTCTCTAGTCATTGTGTCCAAATTAGTTCTAATTGGTAGTGTAGTATCGCGCGTAGTATTATTTTAGTTTTTTCTTTCTAAAGTTTGGTTAAGATTGATTTCATGAACGGATTTGGATTGCTTTGGTAAGTTTCTCATTTGTTTCTTTTTGTGGAGTAGGTACTTTTATTTATTATTGTTTCTTTCTTTTGTTGTGTTTTTTTTATGTAACAATTCAGTTTTTACGGTTTAGCAAGTCTTTGTGTTGGTTTATAGCCCTATAATAATACGTGAATAAAGAATTTATTTATCACGAGGCCGTTACACTTTGAACATCTGCTGTTTGAAGACCATTATCGACACTTGTATCGAAAGTCTCAGAATAGTTATTTCTATTTATAGGCGTTGCGATGTCTATCGTTTATGCAAAAACAAGAATATTGTAATTTTTGCAACATTATAAATAATTTGAATACTATCATTTTTCACCTAGTTTTGAAGACGTTTCAAAGTGATCCTTGTGATTTAATTGAAATAAAAACCTTTTACTTTGACTTTACACCAAATTAAGTTTAACATATTGGTGTAGCTGTGATTTTTTTAAATTTTTCATCAATCGAAGTTAATTTTGTTTTGATTTGTCGATAGATAGATAGAAAATTCTTTATTGCACATAAAATATAGTACAAAGGCGAACTTAATGCTAACAAGCACTATCTTCCAGATAAGCTTTGTGTTTGTCGATATTACAAAAAATATATATTTTTTTATTCCATTACGTTAATCAACTAATACCAGTACATTATTTAATTGAAAAAAAAACGTATAATTTAATTTAAATATTTATTTGTTCAAGGTTGTGTTATTTTTTTTACTAAATATAGAAAAAACACTAACTAACCACTAAGGTTTTTAGATCAATGCTGTCAGTGTAGTCTTCGTTTATAGGTTTCTAACATATTTATATTTATAATTTTTAGTACGTTTTGTATTTAAAAAAATAAGTAATCTTTTATCTAAAAGGTTCAATTGAACTTTTTATCGGCTTATATTTTTTAATTTTATATAGCATTTTCGACAATTATGCACGAAAGGAGCCTCTAAGTTAATCCTACACAGATTCCTTCATCGACGGTCAAAGTCCTTTTCAGGGCCACCATACCTGAACCTGGTCGCTGACCTAATACAGGATGACCAAGAAAAAATCAGTGAGAAAAAAATCGAGCAAGCATTTGTGATACAGAAGTCTACCACTAATGAGTGAGTGGTAGACGGTATAACTGAACAGTCTAACGAAGAGATGCGGTATTTGGCGCGACTATTAATCAAATCAACTCGAACGGCTAACTGAAATCTGAATGGCAAATCCCCGGCTGAATTCAGGAGGGAATTACTCTGCTAGCAGAGCGATGAGCGGTGCGGTTTCTCTCTGGGCACTATGGCCAATGACTGGGCCTAACCTTGAAATTAGGCCTTGTGCCTGACGGTGAAAGAACCTGTGTGTTGAACTTATTAATGTCGGTGCGCCTCGACACCCTTTCGTGGACGTCGTGATGGTCGATTAAAATAAAAGATATGTTTCCGTGGCGTTGCTTTCCACTGCGTCACGCCTAAAATCTATTGTTAAGGTATTATGCGCTATTTCATGAATATCAAAACGAAAAAATCATTGTTTTTATTATAAAAGAAAAAACATCATTAGATTAATTTAACAAATAAGCGAGCCGTGGTTTATATAATTTAGGCTTGGTAGCGATTCAACGTAGTTTAAACGCGTTAAGTCATCCTTTCTAAATAAAAACATATTAACTTTGTTTTATTTTGCGTTTAATCCACCTTGGAAGGCACACAAAGGTTCCACCTGGCCACACACAGTCAAATTTACATCATCCCGTGATAAAACAACCATATAAAAATACCTGGAAACCGCTCCGCCTATCACCCTGCCCTCTTCCTAACCACAGAGACTGTTCTAATAACTATTTGAACAATAACGTGGTAGGACCTCACAGTCTTGTTTGCTTGAAGCTTTGCATTTTCTTCCAGTCCTTAGGTACTCGCTGGAGAATGGCTGCTCCAATATCCCTCGTCAGGACATGCCCATACCACGCTAACCTTCATAATCATCGTGTCAGCCGAACGACGTCCACTGCTGAACATGGCCTATCATAATGGGGGGATTTGCCCATACTACGCTGGGCATGCGGGTTGGCGAGCGCAGTTAGAGGGACGCTGCTGCCCATCCCCTAGCTTTTTTCCTTTAGTCGCCTCTTACGACGTCCGCGAATAGGTAGATATGGAGGGGCCTATTCTTTAGCCGGGCCACCATGGCCTAAAAGTGACGCCACGGATGGCCACGCTAACCTTATTTCAATAATATTATTGGGATATTTCAAAATCTTTAGTTCGTATTTGCATAGAAATCAATACATTTAGAAAATTTTCTAAATTATTCGATTTCGTTGGCTTAAAAACCCATAAAGATCTAAATTTATCCAACCAAATCGGTCTTATCAGCGAATGTAACGTTACGACACTCGAAGAAATATAACCTGACCCTAGTAGTTTCACGGCAGTTACGCACTAGGTATATTACGTAAAACTTAGGTAATTTTGTTTATGTGTACCTAGCTGATAGGGTGTGACATCGATTAGTTGTAAATTTCGTTCCACATGTATTTTTTCATGACTGTCTGACGTATTAACACTTTGCATGGAATTGGTAACACATACTTTTTTATTCTGCATCAAATCATTTTATAGTATCTAGTCTTGTTTCTTTTTTAGTCTAGTATCTCTAGAGTAGTTTAGAGTTTCGTTCGCTATTTTATATAAACTAGCTTCCGATCGCGGTTTCGCTCGCGTGATACCTACATAAAAAGTAGCCTATTTGCTATTCTAGGTTAAGAACTTGATCTATTCCAAGTTTCGACGAAATCGGTTTAGCTGTTACGGCGTGATTAAACAACAAACATCCAAACCTTCTCACAATATTAATGGTAGGAGTAGGATTCCACAAAATAGGAATTGCGTATGCATTAAATATGCAATTCCTATTCTGTGAGCAGTTTTACGCAAATCCATAGAAAAATATCGTAAGTGTTACGAATAATGAATATTAACAAGGATAATTAGTAGAAATTAATAATGCAAATCCAATTATCAAAAAAAAACATTTTGGACTCCCTGATCAGTTGAGCTGTAAGTAATAATAATTGCAAAAACTTACCTAGATCTTATTATAACTTAGGCTTTAAAAACATCAAATAAAGAGTTAATTCGAACTACATAATCCACAGACCGGAAAGCATGTATCAGTTCCCACGATAATAATAAATATTATTTAAATAAGTCACTTAAAATAAAAGGTAGGGACATACCTGTTTCTTATTCAATACCGACAATACTCTAAATACCTTATTGTTTCGTCCAGGTAAGTACACCCTTTTTTTTCTCTGTGGCGCCTTAGCTTATCAGCTCAGACAGACAGACAGCGCAGTAGATTGTTGCCTCAGACCTTCATGAGTAACTTTTTGAGACAAAAACTGGGGTCCAAGATGATTCTATTATATAAAACACTGGCCATCATGGGTCCGGCTTAAACCACAGACAAGAACCCCGACCTAGGTCAATTAAAAGAGTTGGTCAGGTCAGTTCTGGAATATTTCGGAATCGCATACACCTACCCTCATTGTATAATACTATAATAAATGATATGTAGAGGTGGTTCATAATAAGAAAAAAGCTTATTCTATTAACAAAATACCTAATATTATAAGAAAAAACCCGAAATTTTAATTATTTTTGTCATCTTTATACGTAAGAATTAAATGTACGAGAACTTTGACATTAAAACAGCGGAATGATTGAGTTTGAACTGATTTGAACCCAAAGCCGCTGATTTTTGCATACAGCTTTTTCAATGAAAATTGATTAATTTCCAAAAGTCAAAGTAGAAAGACTTTATTGCCAATTGAAAGTAGAATAAGTACCTTTCAGGATACCTATAATAATATATGAATCACCTCTTATACTATACTAAAATAATTATAATAATATTGTATAATAACTAGGAACGAAAATAGTCTAGAACGCGAAACGACTTTAGTAATAATCTTATTATTTAAGATCGTTTTGCATATTTAAGATATTTCTCAAAACTTGTTTTTTTATCATAACATCTCGCTATCATAATGACATCGGTCTAAATATCATATAGCTGTTGCGTTATATCTACGATAAATATCATAATTCCTGTCATTTCCAGGTTAGATGGTCGCATTCTAGATTCCAAAAATTTAAAAAGAAATTACGGAAATACATTCCTAATAACGCAGCAAGGAAAAAACTGGAAATACTGTGGTGAGTAAGGTTGCCAAGGCTCTAAAAGGGAGGGGGGGGGGGGGGGGTTTGGGTCGGGGTCGGCAACGCGTGCGTGATGGATGCCTCTGGTATTGCAAGCGCTCATAGGCTACGGTAACCGCTTACCAATAGATGGGCCGTATGCTTGTTTGCCACCTCAGCTGTATAAAAAAAACTGCCTATTTACTACATTGTGTCATAATCATCATCAGCCTGTAAAAGTGAAATGTATACATTTCATAAAGAGCTCAGCATTTTAGAATGGGCTAGCTACTGCCCGCTCCTAAAACTGACTTCAAATTCCTGAATATTCACAACATTAATATCAACCTCTTTTTTTTGTTATCAACCTCTTTGCGTGGCCACCTACACTTTCGAATAAAAAATACAAGTAACTCATCATCCATTCATCATCAATAATAACTCTTATGGTACTGACTGACTGACTGACAATCAAACGTAGTGGTTTTATTCTCTTTGAAAATCAACGCAGAGCCTACTAAGAGTATGAAATTTACAGAGTAGCTTCCTGTTGTAACGTATGGGTGCACAGAAAGAAATACCCGACACACAACCCCTAAGTTTAAAATTTATGTAAAAATAGCAGCAACCGAACGAAGTCGCGGGGATAACCTTACTATACCAAAGTCGACAAAAAAAAAATTCGGCATGTGGTGATTTCAAGAGAAGATGACGTTTTTTTTAAGTTTTACGGGACAAGTTGCAATACCTCAGGAATTAAATTCAAATGGAACCACCCCGGGATCATACTCTATACACCAGCGAAATAATCATCAAAATAGGGTTACTATTGGCGGAGATATCGAGTAACATAAACACAAAAAAAAAAAATACAGCCGTCTTGAGAACCTCCTCATGTTGGAAGTCTGTTAAAAATGATTAATTTCCAAAAGTCGTAGAAGACCTGTAATAAATCACCTTGTATATTACTTTTCTTGCCAAAATTGTCTTTTTCAGTGTTCCCTATTTCCCCTAACATCGTTTATCTACAAAAAAGATATATAGAAAATAGAAAAAAGACTCGCGTTACTCATCGTAGGTACGCCTCGAAGACATTCGAGATTAATCAAATTAATTACGTTTCCCTTCCGCTAGCGCACAGTGAGTACATGCGATTATACACTCTGCAGATTTGGGAATAAAACTGGGTTTGCCTTACCTCAATGAAGTGGGTGGGTTGTCGACAACGTATAGAGTCAAAAATGTTGCTAGCTTTAGATAAATGCAAGAAAAATCATTGCCTGTAATAGTCTCCGTACGCCGTGGTGGCTGAAGAATAGGCCCCACATGATAGGAATTCGCTGGAAATCTATGGGGGAGCCTATTTTCAGCAGTGGACAGTGGAAATCCTACGGCTGAAATGATGATGATGATAATAATCTGAAATAAAAATGCTTCTCAAATATTAGTAGGTATAAGATTAAGTCTGTTGTTTTCAGATGGTTTCTATCAACTAAATTGAGCTATTCAATGGATCTGGATCCATTGAGCCATCTTTAGATCGTTTCCAACGGTCTTTAGCTCAACAGATTCTTATTAATGATTATTTTATATGTAACTCTCTGCGTATTAGGAACACAGATTAATCTATTTCCGCCGACCCTTCGGCAGAATATAGGTAACCCAATTACTGAAACCTAGTTACTTGAAGGCATGGGAATATGACTCGAATAGGCTTGCCAATGTGACCTGATTCGCGAAAAGGGTTATTAAGAAACTTAAGCACTCAGTTGGGGAATGAAGCACTATTTATATGCAACGTTTTCCAGTAAGCCGCGTATGACTAGTCTTTTTTGCCTAGTCATCATCATCATATAAGCCGTAGTGCATCCACTGCTGATAATAGGTCTCCCCCATAGATTGCCAGCGTGACAGACCTTGTACGGCCTGCACCCAAACAATCATTTGGGGGGATTTGTCCATAATCGCCACGATGGGCATGCGGGTTGGCGAGCGCAGATAAGGTTGATATTGTTGATAGGGAACGCTAACAATATATACCCATCCCTAGCTTATTTTTCCCTTAATCGCCTCTTACGCCCTCTTACGACATTCACGGGTAGTAATGGTGGAGTCTGTTCTTCAGCCGGGGCCACCACGGAAACTTAGGTATATGTTTTTTATTTAACCATGTTTTCTGATATTTGATGATTAGTAGTTTACTTCCTGGTTTTCAAACTAAACAGATTTTCAAGTTCACCAAGTTGACTCTTGTTTGCGCCTTAACGAGCATAAGCTCCCATATCTATGGTTCGACTTTGGAGCGTAGCGACTCCTTGATCTATGGGCTCGATTGAAACATATCATGATCAAAATTTTTGTTGACACATATATCCTGTATTGGCATTTTAATATCCGCCGGTTCAAAAAAGTTCTTAATTGAGTTTGTAAATGACGCGGATTCTTTTCTGAAAATTAATAGACATAAATAGACCATACTGTTGTCACATTTTTTATTTATCTGTAAAATTATATCTCTTGCGTGCAACATCGATCCCTTGTAACTCTTGTAAGCGAAGACGGGTTGCCTTCAAAATTGTACTCTCAAGTTCTTTTGTATTTACGTAAACGAGATGATTTTACAATAATAATTTACTATAAAATTATGAATTCTTTGTTTGTGAATTTATTATGCAGTCGTTAAATAAAATCTCACGAGAATATAGCCTCACAATACGGTGTCAAACACAAATTAGTGTCGTTTACAATAGAAAAAATGCATTTCGTGTATCCCTTACTAAAGCCGTTAAAACTATTAAAATAAACTGCGACCCTAGTGAAATAGGCAGCCCCTAGACGAGGGCTGTTCTCACGATCAGGTGTATGCGGGACCTGTCTATTTCTAAGAAAGCAAGATGGCGTCAGTAACGGTTTTCGGAGAACTATTGTTAAGGATTCATGACCTTTGTTGTGGATTTGTTTTATTGTGAGTGGTGAAGTGTGATCTTGGGGTGAATAAACGAACTCGAAAAGATAGATAACATCATACATTTAAGACGTTCCCAGTTTAATCCGGTTTTTGTTATTGTGAATATCTTTTAGGTATACAGGGTTCATAATATGTAGGTATATCATCCCGAAAGAGGATTATTCTAAAAATAAAGACGGTCAAGTGCGAAAACTCGCGCCCTGAGGGTTCCGTACCATTGGTCGTGGGTTCGAATCCCGGTCGTGCACCAGTGGTCATGGTCAGAAAATAAAAATTCTAAGTGTAGGAAATTGACAAACTTATATTTGCGGTCGCTCACGTAGTCATTGTATGACATTGACCGCAAATATAACTTTGTTTCCTAAAAAACTGCGAAATTTCTCAATTTCAGACTTTTCCCTTTAATTGTGTTACAAAAGCTCCTAGCATACCTAATTCCAGAATTGTGAAGTAACTGGAAGTACCCTAGAGGTTATTCATTTTAGCCATTTCCATACAAAAATTATACATTCATTGCCATATCTTTTTAATGCATGCATGCAGCTAGAGCTTTGATTTTTATACGGCACCATAAGCCCACAGACCTTAATAGGTGGTATAAATTTCAAGTTGATACCTTTAGCCGATGGACAGACAGACAGACAGACGGACAACAAAGTGATCCTAAAAGGGTTCCGTTTTTTCAAATGAAGTACGGAACCCTAAAAAAAGAATATTAGCTGTAAAACTGGAAGTAGGTACCTAACCTAAATATTTTTCGTTTGTGCTATTTTCAAATAAAAAAATACATGAATTGCCATATCTTTTTAACGCAATAAAAAGATATGGCAATGAAGCTAGAAACTTGATTTGTATACGGCACCATGAGGTCGCCTTCTGCCGTTTCTGAGAAAAAGGGTCTTGACAGACAGACAGACAGACGTAAAACAAAGCGATTCTATAAGGGTACCGTTTTTTTTCAAATGAGGTACGGAACCCTAAAAAACTAAGAAATTATGATGATGAATGAATCTTCATCATTAGTTTTATTTTGTGTAGTGGCTTAGTATTGTCTTCATCATAATTGAAAATATAAAAGTATATTTTTTAGTACAGGTAACTAATTTCAGAAGTTTTAGCACTTGTGGCATTTATAATTACAGTAGTTTTTCAAAAAGATAAAGAACGTACCGACGCCTAATATTTATTACAACATTAAAAAGAAATGTTTTCTACGAACCCTAGGCCGACGAGTCTAGCACCCTATAAAACGTAAGTTCGCGGGTTCCGTGTTTAGGGGCTGTTAAATTAAGTTGACGAGCAGTACCCAGAAGAAATAAACAAAATATGTTTGTCGTAGAGGCGCCGAGCTAGAAAACAGGTTATCGGAAGCAATTTTAAGTCAAACTTGGAGTGAAACGTTTTCTTAGTTTGCGTAATCGGAAGAGAAGTTCGTTGCTGAAGTTTACGTATTATCGATTTAATCTGAAAACATCATCATCGACAGCCTGACTTCACACATTGCTGGGTATAGGCCCCCTTTGTATGTGCCATTCTCCTCTATCCTGTACAAGCCTCATCCCGTTGCAGCCGCGATGCTTGCGATATCGTCTGCCCACCTCGCTGCTAAATGACCGACTTTCCGATATCTAGTTCTTGAAAACTTCTGTAATGTTTGCATAAATTCTAATCTAGTTTAATTATCTATTTAATTTTAGCCATAGGAAGTCCCAACTGAACATTGCCATCCCCACAGATTCCCAGAGCGAATTCCTACTATGTATCAATTTTCTCATACCACGTTGGGCACGCGGGTTGGCGAGCGAAGCTAGAGCTATCTTTGTGAAAATAGGGGAGCCCTGCCCTGCAGCCCTTTTTTCCCATAGTCGCCTCTTGCGATATCCACGGGTAGGTACGGGCCTATTTTTCAGCCGGGGGCTGTCTATTTTACTAGTTGTCAAATTGTTCTGCTTTTAATCCCAAATGACTAAATTGCCAATGAGTCACACTTAGTCAAACAAGGCGCGCCTTCTACAAATAGGGCTGTCAAATGACTCAGGGTTGTCAAGCGTACCAGTAATTGTGTTGCAAAACCTTTCAAAATAATATTACGAGTTTTTGAGTGTTTTGTGCTACATAAGTAAGGTTCTGGGTTTGTTTATCTTAATGTACCGTTTACAGCAACTATTTAATTGTCGAAGAACACCTTCAACAATTAAATCTGCCACTGCTAGCTTATTCGAACTTATTTCCAACTAGCGGCTTCCCGCGGATACGCTCGCGCTACCCGGATAAAAAGTAGCCTATGTCTTTCATAAACAGTATTTATTTTATTTTATGTCGGAAGGACAAGGCTAAATACCAAATTTCATGAAAATCGTTCGTTGAAAAGGTAACTAACAGATAGCGAGACACAGTTATTTTCGCATTTTTAACATTATTTTAATTTGCGGCACCCCTATTTGGCCATTTGTGCCCCAAATCCTAGAACTAGCAACCCTATGCGGGGGGCACCAAATGCCGCACTTGTTGATATCGTCGCTAATTTTAGCCGCGGCCTATTTATGGCATGTGTTCGTAAATAGTACCTACACTGTTTTGTTTCGTCGGCTTGTCTTGAGGCAACCGCGGCTTTTGCGTTCTACCAACCTAACTCTACTGATCCTGTCCCATCTGCCTTAGGATTCGCGTACATATTTCTATTCGTATGCCTATTGCTTATTAAAAACAGTTACAGATTAAAACTAAACCGGCAAAATATGCACAAGTATTTTGAAACAAAAAACCTATCATATACAATATATATAATTATAATCCGCGATAAAAAAATCGCAATTAAAATATGTTTATTTCAACGAAAATCACGTCTTTTAAACTAAATGAAGTTACGCTTGTTCGCAGCTACCAACGAACACGGCGCGCGGGGTTACCTTTTATATTTTCGATAATCCTTTCACATAATAGAATGTAGGTAAAAAGGTTAAGCACCTATTATAGCTACCAAGTTGAATAACTGGTAACTAAATTAAAATATTGATCGAAAACAAGAAAGTGTCATTTATAAGATGCCACAGAAACTGGATTTAAAAGCCTATATCATATATTTTTATATTATGTCTTGTGACGTAATAAGGCCGTGGGAAACGCAGAAGCCATAAAAGGTTGATGAAACTTCGGTGATATCTTAAAAATAGCGTATTTCGATTCAATTTCTCTATTCATTCAAATCTCAAGGATGCTTGTCAGTCATGCCACTGATTTAGCTATGTTTATTTTATAAGCCCCTTTCGAGATAGTAGGTATAGTAGATACGGAACACATTAAAAAAAAACCATATTTTTATAGTCCTGTCTGACCTCACACTTTGGATTTCTTATGTCGTTGGTGTGAGGAAATAATAGTATTTACCTATTAGGTAACACAACAATCGTGTTTCAGAACAAATATTTGTAAATCATGTTACATTTTACGTATCTGAACCCGCACCTCGCATCGACAACAGCCATAGAAACTTTTTTCCCTAAATTTTGAAATTAGAACCGCTGGCCGAAAAAATTAACCATTCCCTATTCTGGAACAAACACAATGCGAAATCGATGCTAAATCGAGAGGGAAATTGCAAATGGCCCAGAAAGCCCAACTCTGTAATATATTGGACAAACTCGATAATATGTTCGATAACTGCGTTCCTTATCACGCAATCTAACGCGGATTGCCGAATTGAAAAACTTTATGTAGCGTATTCGGTCGCTTAAGCCTTAGTGGGGCGAAAGCGCTCGGTCCGTTAGCTCGTATGAAAGAGCTTCGACAGTATCTCTGATTTGCGATTCTTTTTTTTTAAATAATCATTTCACAAGAAATAAATTCTTAATTTTTATTAAATCAGTTTTAGCTTGAGCTTGGCCGTGGAGACCCCGGCTGAAGAATAAGCCCCTCCATAAACACCCGTGGATGTCGTAAGAGGCGACTAAGGAATAAAAGCTAGGGGATGGACAACAGCGTCCTCCATTTTTATAAAGATAGCTCTAACTGCGCTTGCCAACCCGCGTGTCCATCGTGGTGCGTATTAGAAAATCCCCAGTGATACAACGTGATAGGAATTATCTCTGGAAGTCTTTGGGGCATCCATGGCCATGCTCAGCTGTGGACGTCCTACGTGAAATGATAATGATGATGATGTTCTTAAGCTCCTTCGTCCACGACGCTTCTCGAAAGTGACGGAACGAGTTAGTAAAGTTATACAGATACTGTCTGAAAAATGTTTTGAGGCGGCTCATTCAACTTTGTCACAGTATGAACTAAGTTTGAAAACTAATTTGTGAACAATAATTAAGTAAAACTAATCCAAAACCGACTTCATATTTTAGGCAATTTGTCCTCTATCTCTGAATATTTAAATATAAGATACCAACAAAAGTTGGATTCAAAAATCATCTCAAAAAAATTTTGTTTATCGTGAAGTCAACTGATGATATAGGTGTTAAGGTATCGTGGTAAAACTACTAATCTCACCTAAATTTTTATATAAGATCGCCTTGGAGTATTTTTCTACATAATAAAGAAAAAAAACTAGGTATTTTAATAGGTCCAGTCGTTAAGAAGTAATCGGTGTATCCTACTAATATTAAAAATGCGAAAGCTTGTGAGGATTTTATTAAACCACGCTGTAACAGGTCAACCGTTTTCAATGAAACTTGGAATAGTTGTTTACCTACAACAGCAGCTTACCTACATTTTATCTAGGTACTACGCGAGCGAAGCATTTGGCGCAAGCTACTATTCATATGAAATATAGGCTCCGAGACCGAATTGAAAACCACCTCCTGTTTTTGAAGTCAATTAAAAGTAAATAAGTGTTCATTTTCAAGCCCCTAAAAAGATGTCAGTAAAGAAATAGTTACATTCTCGTATTGCCGACATAAAAATCTAAGGCAACACTGCATTCCCAAACTATAAGTTTACCGCATAGCCACCCTCTTGCCGGGAAAACTTTATAAAAGTAATTAATGAACTTAGCAAACGCACTGTGGCGCCACCCGGCCGAAGCAACTTGACCTGCGTGAGAACTGAGAACTACGACAGTCTAGCACGATATGACTAACTAGCTCGTGCACGTGACTTCGCTCGCGTGGTACTTCGATAAAGAGTAATATATTATATCTATGTACATATACTTTCATCCAAACATCGTCACAAACTTTCGCGTTTATAAAGTTAATAAGATAATAACCTGGAGAAAAAGTAGTATAATGCTATTCTAGGTACAGAACTCTTATCCGTTCCAAGTTTCATCAAAATCGGTTTGAGCCTAGGTTTCATCAAATTACGGCGTGATTGAACCAACATCCTAAAATCCCCACGAACTTTCGCGTTTATAATATTAGTAGGATTTGAGAACAAGTGGCGCCTCAGAGGAGTGTCGAGTTAAATTGGTCGTAGTTTGCGAGGGAAGTCGCGACGTCCGTTTACGAGGCATGATTTAAATACTGCGTCGCCATGTTTTATCTAACATCTGCGACGTGACGGAGCGGCTAAGCACGTTCTGACGTTAATCGTGCTGTACCGAAAATATGCTTTTGGATTTTAAATTTCGAACCCTGTTTACGTAATGGCCGCAAGGCTATACCTATTTTTTTAGAAAAATAATAGGTATAGCGTTAAAAAAATACCACGAGGAATTTTCTACATTCCAGGATTTAAAATTAGAAACTTTTTTTTAATAAAATTTTAGTTAAATCTTTTTTATTTTTATTCAGAGCAATATTTAGTGTAGCCGTGTTGGCCTAGTGGAAGGATTTAAAGAAGATAAAAAAATAAAATGAGTTAATAAAAAAAAACTAGCATTAAAAAGTACTTAGAATCTTTTAACTTAAGTAGAATCGGACAGACGGACAGAAGGACAGACAGACGGATATGGCGAAACTATAACACTTCGGAACCCTAAAAACTGGCGCGCAGGGCAACGGTAGTGTTACCATTAAACGTAATTTGGCGAAATAATATTATCTCTTATTTTATTAACATGGCAATAATGATGACAATGGCTTGAAACGAGCAATTACCTCCCTAAAGTAACATTGCCGTGTATAATTTTAATTAATCGATGTAAATGTAATTAACGCACATGTTTTTATTTTTATTACTAGCTGTTACCCGCGACCTCGTCCGCATTCATAATAATGTTCGATTCGACCCCTACTTTGCCCCCTTTAGGGATGATCTTGTGAAAATTTTGAATTTTGGAATTATGGACTGCCCATACAAAATCACCTAATTCAAGATGACCAAGAAAGAGCCAGGTGTGAACCAAGACAGGTTTTTTTCAGCAGAAGTATTTTGGATAATGTTTAACTTACCTAATTTTTCGCATCACTTGAGAACGATTGAACCGATTTGGCTTATTTTTTTATATTCGGTAATCTTTAGATTTTTCTTATCTGGTTCTTCTGTCGAGTCACCTATTAAAAAATTAAAAAAAACAACGAATGATAAATAACAAACAACGCCATCTAGCGGTTGCTCTAAAAACAAAAGATTGCACTCAACTTGTGAGCCCTCGAAGACAAATATACGCGAGAAGTTATATTGAAGTCAAAACGAACTTGATGCTTATCTTGTACCCTGTCAGTTTGAGAGCTTTTAGCTTTTTATTTTTATTCCTTTTTAGTCTATTGCATCTTCTTTTTTTCTTCTACATGGTGATTTCAAATATGTAAACTATCTCGAAAAGGGTAATTCTATCAAAAAAAATATAGAAAATTGGCAAAAAAAAACAATATTTTTAATACTTTTTTCCCAAACTTTCTCAATTTCCCTGTTTTTGAAGACTAAAATAAATTAATAATACCTATATAATGAGATTAGTCTTTGATATAACCCATGTAAAATTATTATAAATGAATAATTATTATAATTTTTCCTATAAAAATCTTTAGTTACAAGAATAAACTTCCGAAGCATTATATGAATGTAAATCCGAAAAATCCTTCATCTGAAAAATATCTAGTCGAAGACTCGATTTAAATTCGTTTTACGCACGTTTTTTATTCGATTCCGATTCGTATCGCTACGCACCTGCGTGTGGGTCTTAGGTGAGGGATCGAATAAGAGTCTCCCAAGTAACATATTGCCTCTTTGTGAAATGACTTGGAAATGGCTGAGCAAAAGAAACCTTTACGGACTTTCAATGGCTTTTAAGACTAATTCATGCGAAAACAGTCATCTTTTGGTACATTTTAATTTAAACTGCTAAGGTGGCAAACAAGCATGCGGCCCTCCTGTTGGTAAGTGGATACCATAGCTTGCAATACCAGAGGCATCACGCACACGTTGCGGAAATGTTATATGGCTGCTATCTTCTATGAGTCAGAGGAACCTCCCCAGGCTCCAATTTATAACGAGAAAATCCTGTGCCCTTAAAAGGTGCACTACCTCCTCTAATTACTCCACTAATCCTCTAATAAATTTGAGATAATACTATATTTGCTGTTTTAACTGAAATAAATAATTCTAATTCTAATTTGTAATTCATTATCTTTAGACACGAAAAATTGGCTAACTTAAACCATGGCAAAACTTTGACCAAATGCTACAAAACTCCTCCAACTCCGAAACTAGCGTTAGTCATGTCAGAGCTACGAAATGCTTTAAACTTCATCAATTGCTGACTGGATACATCCACTTAATTATATCCAGCAGAAACTTCGTCATACAATCTGCCAGCTTGCGTATAACGGAACGCGATTACAACTTACTCTGAGTGCGCCGTGTTGTTTCTTTTTAATTTAATTCAAAAAAGGAAGTTGCGTGGATCGTGGCGCGGTTGCAACTCACTTTGTTTTTAATTTGGGTAACTCGCGTGAAACGGATCGTTACAACTCTATGCCATGTTTCTTTTTAATTTCGTCCAAAACCGGCGTCTGAATTAATGGACTTTTACCGTGACATTACCTGATAATGGCCGTATTTTCCCGCCATTTCCTCGGTCTGATTGGGTTAAGCACGCGCCGTTATACAGGGTTGTCCATCAAGAAGGGTCGATATGCAGAAGTCAAAAACTTTAAGAGATACGAGTTTGTTCAAAAGAAACATGTCGTCGGTTTTAGAGATAAGAGGATTTTTCATTTATGGATTCATGGATTTTCAGTAAAAGTCCATGTGACCTGGGAATGAAACAGGTTATTTTCAAAAAAAAATAAGGTCAGGCCTATGTATGTGATTGTTGTTTCTTACTTATTATGTTTTCACATATACTGTGTAAGTACCCAACATATCCATCTGTATTTTGGAATGATTACTGTAACTACATTCGATAGGGACAGTACGAGTCTAAAAACAAAAAATTATAGACTAGGTATTTAACAGCCTCGCTTCGCTGTTTTTGTGAGGGCTCAGCAAATGCCCAGCGAATCGCGAACCAACTGGGCTATATAAATCGGATAGACTAAGCTGAATATTCATTAGCAGCCCACAAATCTCCTAGGCTGGGAAACACTACAGCCGAAGCGTCTCACCAAAATTGAACTAGCAATTTGTGCTTTCAAATTCAATTCTCGCTAAGCCGAATGTCGGCAAATCGATCCTTTCGATAGGGAAAAGCCTTTACGTACGCGAATAGGGGAGATTCCTGTATTCACTTATTTCACCTTTAAGTGCGAAAAATTTGGCGGTGCGCCAAACGTGGTCCCTAACTCCTAACAATTTCCTAAGAAAAAAGTTTTTTTTTCCTCTTTATTATGCCACAAATAGAACTCAAATTTTCCTATAGCTCGGTAATAGGAATTCTTGGAAAAGTAATTAATTTTTGCCGCAAATAATTCTCGCCCTCGGTTAAGGAATGTTTTATTAATTTTCTATTTGTCTTGCTCGTTCGATTTTATTGGTTTTGTGAAATTTGAGATCCATTGTGTCTACGGGTACTTTGCGATATCAAAGCCCGGATATTGCTACTTATTTTAATTGTTTAAATTAATTATTTATTTTCCTTAGGTACTGATTGTTATTTTCTTTTTTTCAGGTGAGTACCAGAAATGACCTTCATTTCCAGCACCGTATGTATTTTTTATGTTCTGAAAAAACCAAACCAGCCTTTGTCCTTTAAAAAAATCTCTGGTATTTATCGGATGTACGGTTCCGATCCACGATTCGTAATATCTCAGCATTTTATTGCCACAATGGCATTCTATATTCGAAATTATCGCGCCGAACAATATTCCAAATTCAAAATTGTGAACGTAATATTCGAGGCTTAGGTGTTTACTGGCGTTCGATTACTATAATTAAATTTTCTTATTCGAATTCTTTATGAAGTTCGAGTTTTGTTTGGAGATGATATAAAGTAGGTTCAAGTTTTCCAATATTATCTTGTTTATTTTTAAGAGACTTCATTCTTACTTTTTAAAAGTTTTTTACGTGACAGACCTTTTTATAATTTAACTGAGAATACTGATGAAATTTTGGGCTTGCATAAAATTGAAACAAAAAAGTTGATGATTATTAATTTATTTGTAAATGACGTAAAAATGGATTTTATAAAATCATATTATACTCACTTGTACCTGACGCAACAACTTGTTTTCTTGCTAATTTTGAAAAGTGGTGATGTAAAAATCTTTAAACCTTCACCGAGCCCTGATTTGCTCGTAGGGATCATTTTGAAATAAATTTTAAATGACATTGCATGCCGCTTGGACACGGCTTATCTCATAGTAATTAGAAGGAGCTTGCTCATGTCAGACCTGGATAGAGAAAATCTCTAACCAAAACACCAAAAGCAAGATGACACTAATCCATCCGTTGCATCGTTTATCTGCATGAATTGTGGCCGTCAGAAAAAAAAAACCCGACGAACACCAGGTTACTACGCTACTTAGATCGTCTGTAAGTGACGCAAAGGCTGATGATGACTGTGATGTGATGATAACTTATCATAATTGTGTTTTTCATCGTGAAATTCTTCATCATCATCGGCCTGTGATGTGCAATGCTGGACATAAACCTCCCTAAAGAGATCCACGACGAACGGTCTTGGGCATTTTCCGAATTCCCACAACATTAATAATGTCGTCGGTCCATCGGGTGGGAGCCTTCTCACACTGCGTCGCCTGTAGAAGTTACCAAATTATTAAAATTGCAAAATTAATAAAGCTTTCTCTGATAGAAACAATTTAATTGAGCATAAAATGAATATCCTCTTTGATACAATTCTCGGAATTTATTATTTCCTTTTACGCTGAAGGTTTATTTACGGGTAAAGGAACGGATTAAAAGAAAGTACGGGTTTTCCGGAAAAACGTGAAGTTTTTACTTGTTCTTATAATAATTTAACGTTGGAAGATCATTATGTTTATAAATAGGATGAATACATCTTACGAACTATGGAAACTTAAAAAAAAAACTAAATCGTACTGAGATGTCGAGACATTTTCTGGTTGACTCTTTTTCGGAAAATGTTGTACATTGTAAATAATATAACAGCAGTTACATTTAGTTTGATGAAAATCTGAAGAGGTCTTTGGATCTTTGGAGGTGCTATAAAAATCCTCTTTTTTTTCATCACCCGTTTGACGTCCACTGCTGAAAATAGGCCCACAGATCCCCAACAGATAGCGACTTCTGACCATGTCGGGGCCGAGCGCAGTAGGAGCTATTGTTGTTAAAATAGGGGACGCTGTTGCCTCCTTTCGTATTATTAAAAGAAAAAAAGCCAAACTGGACATAAACATTTATTAAGGCAGCGATTATTAATAAAGCGTTTTGGAGATTTATTTATTTAAATTCCATCATAATTCTATTAAGATATAGAAAGATAAAAACGTGCAGTGAGCTTAAAGATAAAGTAATAGGTATAACATTTTAAACGATTTTAATTTAGCAGTCCAATATCCATTTCCCTACTTGTACTCAAAACAGAAACTTTGATATGATAAAGCTTTCTCCATTAGCAAGTTAATGCGTCGTCATCAGAACCCTAGTTATCTGGAGTCCGGACAATTGTCAAACTTTGACGTTTAAATAATAATACGGAACCCTACAGATCCTACGTGATTCGACTCGCACTTGATAAAGATTACGTACGCGTGGTAACCAATCCAAGACTGGTTCAAATTAAATAGGTTTCAATTCAGTATTGTGGTTCGAATTTAAACATTTTTAGCAAGTGCAATACGATGATTTTACAACGACTTTTATCCCCAAGAATGGTAGACTTCTCACATATCTCCAGGCGATCTGATCTAGGGGGGTAGTCAGAGGCTCTTTTAAAGATTTGGCACGTGCCAACATTGGAGATTTTACATTAATCCGAAAACTAATTTCAAAGAGGCATTACTCAAAATGATTCATAGTACCTACAAGCGTGTATTACTCTTCAATTGGTCAAACCACCCTCACGAATCATCCCCTCATTCATCCCCTAGCGGCCACGTGTCATACAAATCCATGAGATTGTGAGGGGTGCCAACCAATTTACCTTTGTATTCTATAAGCTTTATCGCCATCTCCTTTACACCTACGGCAAAGATACGAGTGAGCGAGATCGAAGGATTGAGGGAGTAATAAATACGGAAGACATAATGTAGTGCATTAAGCATTTTATTGATTCAGTGCGTACGATAAAAAGAAAAGTTAGGGCGAACCGACTTCATTAAAAAGCCCCCTTTCATATCTGACGCTGTCACTGTCACTTAGTACCATAGATAATACAGAATGAGTTTTGGCGGCAACTAGCATTTGACGGATTTATGCTCAGTATGTTCGTGATTGTTGTGTAAATGCATTGATAAGGACATTTAGGCGGGAACTTGCAAAGTTATGTTGTGCTCTCAATTTATTTTACAATAATAAAAGTAATAAAAACACGTAAGACGTGGTAGTAAGTACTGAGACAACATAGCGAGCACCAATATGAAAAAAAAACTGAATAGCCATAGCTCACATGCAAAGGCATCGCCTGTCTAAAGGAGAAGCGTTTTTTTAGCTCATCGCAAAACCTCCGGATTATAATCATAATAATAACGTTTATTTATCAAAAAAAAATAGTGTCCAAATATAAGCTTGCCAAACTTTGTTTGTAACATATTTCAAGACTTCCTTTTAAGTTATTGAAGTTATTGGAAAGCATCATGATCAAAAAGTCTAATTTTCGGCATTAAAAATAGCTAAAAGAGATAAATTACAAAAACTTCGTAGCGCCTGAAGTCATGTCTAGCAATTAACTCGTTAGCGATTCAAATAAGTTCGAACTAGACTTACAGCCTTAGGGAGTCTTGTAACTGAGTCGGCTGAATAAACCTTTAATAGTAGGCACAAAAAAGGACTGTTACTCAAAAGACCCGACGACAACCTATCAGCCTTGATGGGTGAGTAAGCAGAAAATTATAGCTGAAGCAAATTGCATCCTGTATTGCCTGTCGTTAGAACACGTTCTGTCATTCGTTCATTATGTACATTCACCCTTTTTTCTTTTTTTTTTGTTTAATATCTGAGCTTCTAAGGTACATAATGAACAACAGAATACAGAATTGTACTATGTAGATTGTTTCTTTATTAAAATGAGAACATTGCCAGGTACATAGTTTTATTTAAATTTGGAACGCGAGCTAATTGGTCGTCAAATACGCGGTAAAGTGACAGTTCCAGATTAAACATGGCGGATGTGAAATGTAAATTAACTCTAATTTAAGCCATTAAATCCTGGTTGTTAGAGCAACAATACAAATAGAGTAGTTTCATTTTCCATTGAATTGTCTCTCATTGTCTCTTTTCAAGACACTGATAAACTGGCGAATTGTCGGTAAGCTCTCCAAGTTTAGTGAACCTGTTCAATAATCCTAGTATTTTTAGCTTTAGTTATGCTGTTCCGTTTTGAACTGTAGACGGTGAAAATACCGGCACATGTTTCTTACTCAAGTAATATTTTTCACTGATAATAAGGCTATGAAATCAAATATCAATAAATTTAGGCAAAAGCGATTATTGACATTTTGTGGTAACTTAAAAGTAAATAATACTTAATTTTATGGGAATTTGGTGGTAACACTGACGATGTTTTTTTTTGAGGATTGGTTTGCGTTATGGGAGCGAAAAGTTTTGGAAAAATTTATCAGGATTGACTATCGTCATCTATTCTTCAGGCGGCGATGGCCTTGCAATCTGTCACTTATGGACAGGTTGCAAGGCCTCACTACTGCAAAAAGTAGGCATGTGCCAAATGTTTTGACATGCCTCTGACTACACCCCTTAGACATCTTCAAGATCGCCTGGAGATCTGAGAGGACGTCTACCATTCTTGGGGATAACAGTCGGGAACCAATTTTTTTTTTAAATAAAAATAAGTTTAATTACGTACTAAAAGTTCCACGATCAAAGCCCAAACTATAAAACACTAACTGAAGTATAGTTAAGCATTAGCTGTATTATGCAAAGTAGTACACATAGCTCGGGTTTTTATAATTTTACGTTTACGTGTACGTAATTATGCTCGCTGAAATAAATGAAAATGCGGGTAGAAGAAATACTTGGTACATTGCCCTAATTTGTTAATATTTGCATGGAAGCACTGTTTCGGTGCAACATATTCGTAGTTTTTCTTCTAATTTGGGTGTTTTGTAATGAGTTTTGTTACAATGTTAAGGAATTAAATTTAAGTTGCTTTTTTTTAGAGACTTGGTCGCTAACTATATAGCCTCATACGTAAGCGTATAGTCGCGCAAGGGGCTAGATGGACACAGCTATGCTCGGTGTTTCGCTACGTGATAAAATTCGAAATATGGAAATCCGTAGATGAACCAAGGTCACTGACAGTTTTCAGAATAGCCCCATAGCCCGCAGAACCGACAGCCGTTGGGGAATATAGGTTCTCGAATGGCGACCACGAACCGGGCGACGCAGTGTGAAAGTTTTGCGAAGTCGGTGGATGGAAAAGGCTCAAGACCGTTAGCCATGGAACTCTTTGGAGAAGGCCTATGTCCATCAGTGGACTTCTACAGGATTGATGTGATGATGATGATTACTATTTATAGAAGCATAGCCCATTTCATAGAAGATCCATCCATTGATGCCAACAACAAAATATTAAATAATTTCCTGCTCCAAAACTAGTATGTTGTTTCGAAAAAGGGAAATATCATTAATCTCAGTCTCTTTTACTTACTGTATTTCATATTTCGCTGTAGCTCGAAATTTCCAACGAAATCAGTAGGAAATCTACGAGCTAACCCGCGGGCTCGGCTAGTCATGAATAATTTATACTCAAAAACTTCGAGCTTATGCATGCAGTCGGCTAAGTTTGTAATAAATTCATCCCAACCAATCCATTTTGCTTGTGATCTGTTATGTAAACTTCATAATCCACGATCTTTGATAGAAACTTTGCTATTTCAACAAAAAGTTGTTTTACTCATTGGAAGTTGCTATTTGCAATTGTTTTAAAAGTAAAACGGTTCTGAATTCAAACACTCGTTTCAAAAGGATTTAAAAACAAATCGAAGTGTTCTTTGCCAATTCCAAATTCAAAACTTCAAAGTGACGGTTTTCAATAACATTGAATGTTAAAGCTAGGGTGGGGCGCTCACTCTATCGATAAAAACATGGGGTCGTCGGTCCCCTTACTCTAGCTAGTCGATTATCGATTGTAACGTGATCATTAGGGCGCGTCTGCCCACGCTTTAATGCCATGCCTTGTTTACACACCGCGACATGAATTCTGACTATGTGGTATGACTACTGAAAGCTGTTAGTGTGTTTCAAGTGAATTTACAAAGTAATCGAGAGACAAAGGTGTGTTTTGGTAGGCAAAAAGAAATAAACCAATTGATATGTTTTATTTGTCAATGCTTTTGGCATAGCGGCGTAGACGACTGTAGAGTGAATGGTTACGCTTCGACCTCGCATTTAGATCGAAAATGTTGTGATTTGTTTTGCAATTGCAATTACTATTGTCTAGTCAAGAATAGTACGTCTTTTGCTCACATAACAAAGAAATCCAATTTGGGGTCATGACTAAGGCCATATTATTCTTGATACCTTGAACATGATTTGTAATTATTGTCTTTCAACACCATGCGATCTATAACTGGATCACAATTAATTGCGTTTATTCGTCTACACTTATATACCAATATTAAAAAGAAGCTAAGTTACATTGATTGGTTCGTTGGAGGTAATCTCCAGAGATTACCTCCAACCAATTTGCAGTTCCAAAACTACAAATGCTATTTTGGAAATTCAACTACACTATTCCGAGTGACATAGGCTACTTTTTATCCGGGTACCGCCTACGCAAAGCCGTGGACAGAAGCTAGTATATTAATTTAGTAACTACTCATATGTAAAAGAAATGCAGAAACAATGTATGTTGATATTACTTTTGTCACTAACTCACAATAACCCAGAGATATTGCCTACACGCTTACGCACTTACACTAATATTATACAGGGTTATTCGTAAAATGCGCAAAACCTCAGACATCCCAGCTGAATTATATTATTTAATTTAACACAAAAATAATAATTATTTTATAAATGTAAGAGATATTAAAGTTTTTACGATTATGTAAAATTGCTTCGTTTTCGCAATAATTATTTTGCAATTTTCAGCGCACTTTATTCAGGCTTAACACTCGAAATTGATTACGATGGAGATATTTTTGCCAAATAATTATGTGATTTACATTTTGTAATATTCTCCAAAAAAATCTTTGATTTATCGATTCTACTGTCTATACTGAGCAATCTTTTTTCGCATTTTTTTTTCACGGGTTTAAAAATAACCCTGTATATACACAAAACTTGTACCGCGCTCGTAAGTATATATTATTATATGGTGGTAATTTTTCAACGCTTGTTTGCGAGAATAGACTGAGAGACTTAGGGACGTTAATTTTAGAAAGGGATAGAACCACAAGAGGGAGTGTGTACGAATGATAAAATGTACACATTAACAAAATTTATGTGTGTAGGGAGTGCGTTTTGGTTTGGCTACATTTACGTTTCATTGTATACGAGTCACTTTTCTTTCTTCGTAGAACTACTTCTCAAACTTGGCATAGTGTAATAAAGTAGTGGCAATAATTAAAGGATAATGACCACAACTGCTGCATTATGTAGGTATACGTATTGATTTTTATTCCTTCAGCCGCAGGCATTAATGCTTCATAAATACATAGTACGATACACTCAGCCAGCAATATTTTATCGTCGAAAGATTGCCGCTTACCGACAACATGACTGAATAATTTATAACTTGACACATTACTGAAGTACTCAGCAGCTCAATAACTCCATGTTACGATTCTATCGACATCAGCCGCGTCACTAGCGTCTGCCGCACGAATCGGAAACGCTGCATAGCAACTGCATTCGCAACATAATACATACAGAATCAATATAACAAAAAGCTTAAAAAAGCGGTAGTAATAATAATGCATAATTAGGTGAAAGCAAAGCGCGTGCCGAATAATATAGTACTTGAAGGGGGAACGACCGACAGCTGCGATCGACGCTACATCTGCCAGCCCTAGCGCGCACACACGCACACCTCACCCCTGTGTTTACACGGTCACGCATACTGACGCCAACGATGCTCGACGCACACACGCGTACATTACCGTGCGTGTAGGGTGTTGCCCTATTGTGTGACATTCACTGCTTTTAGGGTTGGGCCCGATAACATTTTGTTTTTACTTGTTGAATGTTTTTGATGGATGAATGCGAATGATTGATTGGGCCTCTTTTGGACTCGGCGTTCGATTGTAATATAGATTTCACAAATATGATGTTTTTTTATGTGGAGTAACGTGATTGTTTTATTTTCGGGGATAATTTTCTGTAAAATACCTTTTAGTCTGATAGCGTAGGTATATTTTCATGTTTATTATCGTGAACGAAAGTGCTGTACTTATTGCTTGAAACACTCGGTGTAGGTATAAATATAGAGAAACTCTAATTAAGCTTCTATAGCAAACAAAAAATAAATAAATTAAGTTATAACTCGACAGAAAAAGTCGTGGAAAAACACAGTCCTTTCATAATCTCAATTTAAAAAAACAGAAAAACGTTCTTAAAAACAAGCAACAATTTGTTTGTCAATTTATTTCGTCCCTTTAATCAAGAGTCGCGGAATTAGCGGGAAAATTCGTGACATCCAAAAATCCTTGGGGGTCATTTTGGATTCAAATCCGCACCCGGTTTTTGCCGGTATAATTTACATAACTCGCGGTTGACAGCTCTGCTTGTAGGACTACTGATGATAAATAAAAACAAATTGGTTCAGTTTTTACGATAAATGAATGTTTCAACCAATGCATTATTGCTTGCTTGTCCTGTGACTGATTCTTTCTGTATTAGATCAGTGACCAGCCAGGCTATTGCGTAAGCGAAATGGTAATGAAGATCGCAATTATTAAGATGATTTAGCTACATCTGAAGTTTTTCAAACATGAAAACGAAGAAGCTAAGGTCTTGAAGTTTTCCCTTGTCAAGTTTGGAACGTTTTGAATGTTGCTAAGATTGTTAAAATTACCCTCAAAGTTACGAACTTCATTGCCATTACGCTTACGCAATTGCACCACAGGTTCAGGTATGGTGGCCCTGAAAGGGCCTATGACAGTCGGTGAAATAATCAGTGTAGTGAAAGGATTAAAGTGTAATTATTAGAAGCTCACTATTAAAGGTATCAGCCGTCGGAGACAAACAATACAAAATAGATAGTAGAGATTTTATAAATATGTCTTTTTTACGAAACAATATTAGAAATATCCGGATAAACTATCGTACAAAATACCGGTGGACGATACAATTCACAACCCTATTCAATCAGTTAATGTGTTCGTTTTTACAACTGGCAATACTAGGTTTTAAAGCTGTCAGCATGATGTCTAGGGGCAATGGAGCAAAATGTGGCTGTTGTTGAAAGCGTTGTTTAATTTTGAGTAATTTAAAATGCAATTTTGTTTGTAATACTCGCCCTGAGGCGCTCGGCGGGGTTGGTTAGACGTTGGTGCTTAATACTTTATCATTAAACTCGGCAGTGGGCTTGCAAACTGTCACGTAATGTGCCAAATGTTTGGACATGTCTCTGACTCACCCCCTTAGACATCGTCAAGGATCTGATCGCCTGGAGATCTGTGAGGATGCCTACCATTCTTGGGGACAAAAGTATGATGTTCAAATTATGAGGTATCTACCTACTAGCATTCATATTAATGCGGAAAATGTAGCAGCTAAAAGCTAGTATGCTATAATTTAAGATAACTGTATTTTCTCTATAAAGTGAATTTATAAATTCTTCTTCTTCTTCTTCCTGCCCTTGTCCCACATTATGTGGGTTCGGCACAACATGTTGTCTTCTCATCTCCGCACTCACTTCTTTCTTACTCATGTCATCTGTAATTTATAAATTATTTTGAAGAAATAAATGATTTAGCCGTATACGGCTTAAAATGACGAATAATGGTTTTCTTTCTCTAATTCTTTCTTAAAGAAAGACGCAGAATCAGACATTTGACCAACATTTTAAAACGTATCAGATGTCCACAAAGGCAATCCGGTAAGTGGCATTGTCCGACTTTCGGTTCATCCTTTATACAATTTTATTGGCTTTCAGTGCTATAAAACTTTGGCGAACAGAGTCGCGGCAGTTGGGGGCGGGGTCATTACGTTTTACGTTTTTTTTACGTTCCTTATATCATCATTATCCTCATTCCTGCCGTTGGAAGTCCACTGCTGAACATCGCCCTCCCCCACATGATAGGAAATCGTTCAGAAAATTGAGCGACTACCACCTTGTGGGGGGAACTTGCCCATACTCACCACGCTGGCCACGCTGAGCTACCGTTGTTAAAATAGGGGACGCTGCTGCGTAATAAGTTGGTACTACTAGTAGCTGGCCGTAACATTTAACGGATTGAGCCCCTCCCGCGACTTGCCCCTTGTGGGTTCTGGCTACAACCTCGACCAAAGGAATTCTCCGCCAATTCGGACTTCCGCGAATTTCTTCATATATGTGTTTTTCTCTAACCGCCTTTTACTGTGGTTTGGAGTTTTCTTTTATCTAAATAATTATGTTTGTACAGGCTGGGTTTTTGACCGTCCACTTTCTTTGATATTGATTTGTGGTTTCACCTTATATTATGTTCGGGAATTTCTATTCTCTGTTTGGACTTACGTCGATTTATAGCGAGACAGTATGATTTTGATTCCGCTAAAGGTCTGTGTAATTTTGTACGTTTTAGTGGCATTTTAATCACGCCTGCTGTTTCTGCGGATTGATATTCGCGAAAATCTATATTCGGTGTATGTATAAAACCTGGGTTGACTGATATGAGGCCCCGGCATTGGTATCTTAAGTCTCAAACAAAAGCTTGTTATAACAAAAAACGTGACGTTGACGCCTGTGGCCGCATCATCATCAACATGTAGAAGTCCACCGATGAACATAGGCCTCCCCCAAAGAGTTCCAGGAACGGTCTTGTGCCTTTTTCATCCACCGATTTCCCGCAACCTTCACTAAGTCGTCGGTCTATCGGGTGGGGGGCCTGTGTTCACTTAAGATACGATACGTTCACTTAAGACTATACTAAATGTCAAATATTGGCCTATCAAAATTAAAAGATTGCAAGCGTCGCCGATGGCAATGGCTAACGTTTGACTTTTACCATCGTAACGTAAGCATAACGCTATCGTGAAATATTCGTGCTTGGGGCACTGTTGCGTTCCAGATTGCACCTTTATCCCAATGTAGAATTACGTTAAACGACATACCATGAGAAAACCCGTAAAACTCCGCCATAAAATATTTTATGAAAAGATCTTGGAATAGTAAAATTTACCCACCATAGCTTTTCCTGAATATAAATGTGATACTCAAAGTATCAGGAATCCTGGTTCTGATAACACTTTATTTTCGTTGGATTTTGCACTAAAAATTTCATTTAAATGCACCAAATCGGTGACACGGTACATTCGTAGACCCTTTTCAGGGCCACCATACCTCAACCTGGTCACTGACCTAATGCAGGATGACCAAGAAAGAATCAGAGACACGACAGGCTCAGAACAAAAAGCCCTTTGTATTTTGATCTCCTAGCTGAGGATACCAGTTAGTGATGTAGTTGTATCTACAAAAACTATCTACATAAATTACTGGATGATAAAAAAAGTTTTTTTTATGCTGTCACTTAGAATTTTCATAACGTGGTTTTTTTTTTTTCAACTTGGTAAAACAAATAATAGCCATCAAAATTTTACGTCTCATTACTTCTTAATAATTTAGTAGCCGAACTTATATAAATTGCATTTTGATTAAGTTTCGGATGCTATCAAAAAGTTTGTATTTCATTACGGCTGAATAAATTACTTTTACGGTGGGATACTTTGCGGAAATGAGGAGGTAATGGTCTTACCTAGGGCGAGGTAGATATAAATTCAAGAGTTAGATAGAAATACAAGAAAAAAACATTTGATAATTCTCACAAATACAAAAAGCGGTCATTCTACATTTTTTATTTTATATATATTCAAAGCTTACTAAAATTTAGTAGTTAACACTAAACACACACTCTGTGACAGACAAATCTTACAAGGTACTATTAATAATATCGCTAATAAATGCGAAATTTCGGATGGCTGGATGTTTGTTCTTACTACTATTAATAATTTCACTAATAAAGGCGAATGTTTGGATATGTTTGTAACTCAGTCACGCTAGAACGGCTGAACGGACCTGGATTTAATTTGGCAAAGAGATAGATTATAGTTTGGAATAGCAATAGGCTACTTTTTATCACAATACACGCGAGCGAAGCGGCGGTCGCAAGCTATTACATACTAAGGCTCGTATTCAGAGTCACGACTCAAGCATAGATTTAATCACAGATCAGCTGAACTCTACTTAAGTATTGAATCTCTTCTCAAACATAGCTTTTATTCAAGAACGGTACTTAAACTATTCTCAGTTGAATCGAGTCTCAAATCTGTACTCAAATGTTCTCGTTTACATTTTGATTTATTTATAATCGAAATCGATCCGTTTTACGCAGAAATACAAACAGCCAGGAAATAGAATAGAACAATAAAGTGAAGTATAAATATGCATCAAAGTACGTGTAACGGAACGAAAATGTCATTTGATTAATGTCAAATCAAATCTAAACTCCAGCACCGATTTCGTCTGATTGACGTTTCAGAATAAGCATTTACTCAGGTGAACTGTGATCATTGAATCTATACTTAATACTGTTCAAGAATTAGAATCTCGACTCAAATCGAGATTTAAGTACAGATCAATGCTCGAGTCTTGTCTCTGAATACGAGCCTAGATATATAGTTAAAGTTCATATTATAAAACAAAGATGAGATTGAGAGCGTAGAAAAAATATTTTGAAAGAAAAATAAGTTCGGTTTTTACATGTCGTTGTTTTAAAAATAGGTAAAGATCATTATCCATTCTGCAAATGTTATTTTTTAAAACTGTTCTGACTTGTGTGGTGGAATAAAAGGCATTGCAATATTTTCTGTATTCCCACCTATCCGTACATTACCTCCGTGGGGTGAGTTGTTACCCTATAACCGTAAGCTCCGCCATAAGGGTGGATCGCACTTGCCGTATATCTATTTAATTGACAGTACTTTGATAGCATGAAGCATGAAGTTAGTATTATGGAGTTTGTTTTGTTTTTGTAATAATAATGTTAGAAAGAACAAAGAAAACATGTCCGACTACAGTAAAATAAGTCAGGTCGACGACCCGGGGGTGTGGTGGTTATGTGCCCGGCTGTAACGAAAAGAGGTGCGGTTTCAATCCCCGCGGTGGCGGGACATATGACTGCGTGACCTGCAAATATTTTGTGATAAATATATAGTTATGTTATGATACTCCTAAGTTTAATGTCTCTAGGACGCCCTTAGCGCTGACAGTTTTTATGAGAAGGTCATCCCTAAGTGTGGCCTAGAAAGTTAGGCATGAACTGAAAGTTGCTGCAGATTTGCGGGCTGTCATTTAAATTACTTTTCTAACTATCTTGAGAAACTCTTAAGTAACCACCTATTGACGAACTAAGCAAAAGTAAGCTAATAAACAAGTTGAATACCAACCTCTTCTCTAGAAATCGTCGTTTCTAATCATACCAAAACCTTTAACAAAATAGCGAACTCAGACAAGATTACATACATTGACAACAAGAGATTTCAGAAACTGATATTGTACAAACACAAAATGTATTAAGAACACTATCTAAACTACACCCAACATGTTCGTAAACATCCTCTCAAAATTCATGTTTGGATGTTTAACACGTCCTGGCCATTCTGTGTTTTATCTAATCTACACTGCAGACACAGAATCAGAAACACTTGCTTGTTAAATCCTATATCACTGATGGCCCGTAGCGACCTGGTTTTTAAGGCCCTAACCCTGAGAAAAACGGTACTATTTGAATGTTGATAAAGAGGGGATCCTGTATATCGAACAGTGGGAACCGAACGACGTACCTAGTATATACAAAGGCACTCCTCCTACTAGATTGATGACATTTTGAAGATCGCGGTAAGCCGATGGATGGATATGCTCAAGACTGTTCGTCGTGGCACTGCTTGGGGAGGCCTATCCCCAGCAGTCAAATCTTCAGGCTGATAATGATGATTATCGTCCCCTTATAATAATAAATATCAATTATAAAAACCTGCGGCGAACTTTGGAATACTCATGACTGCAAAACGTGAGCGTGTGCCAAAATGTTCGGACATGCCTCTGACTACCCCCTTACACGTCTTCAATATTCTAATCACCAGGAGATATAAGCGGATGTCAACCATACTTCGGGATAAAAGTCGTATGGCTATATTTTGTCAACCTGACCACGATCAGTGGCTCCTTAAACGAGGTACACCTTTCCTGGTACCAGGTACGCAACACTTGCAGGACAAAAATGCATGGCTCCGCGCCCCGAGAGTATCGCAGTAGGTACTTGCAAACATAAGGGTGCCGCGTTACGCGGGAATTAGTGTAATGCAAGGTTACAGTAGATCCTGGGGTGCATTGTGAGCTCAATTGGAGTGGCACAGCCCTAACTACAACTACATCTTCTCACTGATGAAGCGCCTAATGAAGCAAACGCTAGTTCGTTGACGCTTCGTTTAAATGCATTGCATTGCTCGGATGGTTTGGCTTTAGTGTGTAGTTTAGCAATTTTATTGTATATAAAAAAAAAAAAAAAAAAAAAAAACATTTATTGCCTTTACAAAGAAAAAAAATATTAGAAAAAGAGCAGGATACACATAAAAATAATAATAGAAAGGCAAAGGGAGTAAATTCAGCATTTGCTGCATGCATTGCATGCAGCGCTGTTTTTCAATTTACCCCCCTCGAATAGATGGTCACCGAGGGATTAGGTGCAAGCGGGTTACATAATTCTTAGGTAGTAGCAGACAAAAAAGTTGTAATCAGATTTTAGACAAAACAAAATAATAAAAATAAAACAAACAGAAAAACACAAGAACATAGACATAGGCGTGATACATAGGCACATGTGTATATGAGGCCGTGGTGGCTGAAGAAGAGGCCCCTCCAAAACTACCCGTGGATGTCGTAAGTGAAACAATGCTAGGGGATGGGCAGCAGCGTTCCCTATCAACAATAGCGCTCGCCGACCCGCTTGCCCAGCGTGGTGAGTATGCAAATTCCCCCACAAATGATAGGGATTCGCTCTGGAAATCTGCGGGGAGGCAATGTTCAGCAGTGGACGTCCTCCGGCTGAAATGATGATCTCTATCTGAACAATATTGAACACTTGCACGTACAAATAACGGCATTTGTTTCTGTGGCTCCCGAACAGAAGATTAGCTGCAATGCGGTTGTGTAACTAACACGCGACCTGTGAAACTTCCGTATTCATAATTGTGACAAATAAGCTTATTTCTGTGAAAAATGTAATGAAAGGTTCCACATAAAGACTCACCTTGGTATTTTTAGTAAGTTGATATTATTTTGTCCTTGCCTAATTTACATCAGACTGAAATTAAATTCATTGAAATTTCCCTCTAAATTCCACGTATGACAATAACGATATGAGCCTAAGGGCGGAAGGGAGTCCTACTTTTTTTTAAATACAAAAGGTGGCAAACAAGCGTACTTACCTGTTGGTAAGTGACTACCGTAGCCTATGAACGTTTGCAATACCTAAACTTTTAATCTTTTAACTTTTTAAAGACTTGAAATTTAGTTCCTTATTATTTATGTAAATCATTCCTAAACAGTTGGAAGTTCAATAATATCAATTACATTGAAATATAAGTTAATATTTATAATCATTCCTATAAATAAGGAATTATATTAGATTCAGGAATGAAATACTAATAATATTAATGAAAATGCGAAATGGAAATAGATTTAGCACAAAAGCAGGTTTTATTTAAAACTAATACGAGCTCCATGATTACATTACATCGCTGTGTAAGTTCTGACAGTTTTGCCGAACTTTAATAAATAATGAACACAATGCTTGCGTTAATGAGATGATGTTTTGTTAACAGTAACCACAGTATCCTCATCATAATTTCAGCTTTACGACGTCCACTGCTGAACATGGCCTACCCCACAGACAGAGCGAATTCCTATCATGTTGGCGAGCGCAGTTAGAGCTATCTTTGTTAAAATGAGGGACGCTGCTGCCTATCCCCTAGCTTTTTTCCCTTAGTCGCCTCTTTCGACATCCACGGGTAGGTAGATAGATATGGAGGAGTCTATTCTTCAGCCGGTGGTTAAGCCAATATTACTTTAATTGTTTTTTTTCTTTAATTCTTTATTTCCGGATTCAATAAGCTACGAACACAAAAATAAATGAGCTTAATTTGAAGACAGTGCAATTTTAAATTTTTAATGCAAAAATATAACAACTAAAATGTTTGTGGGCATGCGATGTAATACCATTCTCCAAGCAAAATAAATTAGTAGCATATTTATGAAATTCAGGAATATTTAAAATAAGAAGCCCTGTAGAAACTCTGTCATTATAAGCACATTAATTTTCTTTACATGCAGGCATTAACTCAATGTCATATAAGCTATTAGTAACGTATATAAAAGCGCTGCAGCTGCAATGAATTTAAAAATATCATAAAAACTTATAACATGAAATTGACGGTGTCATCTAGATAAAGCTCTAGCCACGATGAAGTTATTCGCAAGTACCGACAGTTTTTCCAAACTCTTCAAAAAAAACTAAATAAAACAAAAGTCAGATTATGCAGATATATTTTACATTTTTGAATTTCGAACGCGGCGCCGCATTCGTATCGCGTGCCTGTTACCAACACAAGAACTGTATTATTCAGAGCAACAATGTTTAACATCGCTCAAGTTTTCTATCACGCATGTGGAATAGCGAAAATTATTCATAAAACAAGCTTTTTTTATTTCCTAATTGTTCGTTCTATTTGCCAAGACCCCAATAATTTAACTGTCCTTCGTACAACGAACTTAAATGAGTTACAATTTTTTTTTGAATAACAAATCTAGTTTGCCTTTTCTTGGTATGTAAACAATCCATAGCAAAAGCTTATTTGCTTTTCCAAATTAATCAGTAGTTAAAAAATTATCACTTTAGCAGAATGCAATCACCACCGCAGACCTCTTCAGATTCTAAGAAAAAAGAAAAGCTTCAAACGAAACGTCAAACACACGCTCAGATCGAAGCTTCATCGCCTCATTAACGAGCGACGAGTGAAAAATTAAAAACCGACAGAGATAAAAACACCCAGTTTTATTGAGTGCGAAAGAGATAGCTGACTAACAGCCAATATCCGATCAGCTGTGACGGAAGCAGCTGGCTCTCAGTCGGCCGTCATTTTTTTCGGACTAACGATTTTCCGACAGTGACTTATTCGGTATGTAAAAAATCATCTGCTGATCGGCTGTAGCGTGACAAATGTTGCACCTTTTTGGTGTAAACTGAGATGTTTCGAGTTACAATTAAATTATTGTTTTGTTTTTATTGTGATTCTGATTACCCAGACTAAGGGAATACTATGATTTTATAATATCCCAAATATGGGATTTGAAACCTCAATCCTCCCCTACTAAAGTAAACTTCCTAGCCGCTGACCGTGGCTGGTCTTGGTTAGAGCACCGCAACCTCCCCTAGATACGGGCATTCCGTATCTAGGGGAAGGTTGCGGGTGGGTTCAGATCCCGTCAGAGTCGAACAGTTTCGGGTTATTATAAACATCACTATATTAATACTGTCGGAGAAGTTTTTTTTTTTTTTCGAAAAGGAAAAAATAAAATTACACGAAATTTAATGTTTTTTTTTCATTGGGTATTCTTACTTATGGCTTTACAAAAAAAAAATGGAACTAGCAAAAGAGATTACATCAAGTCTCTCTACTTCATCTCATCTCACAAGGAAAGCTTTGCAATTATAACTTTGCATAACAAACAGTATAACCCCTTTGATTAATATGGAAATCTGTTACGTCACTCTAAGCATCCACTCCGTATCTCAATGCAGATCCGGAAAATGCCAGCATAGTAAAGCGAAAAATAGTATCGCACTTCTAAGATAGTCTGTTATTTTATTGAAACATCAAGGAAAATAAAATAACGGTGTCTATTTTTTGTATGCGATTAGACAAATTATGGATAGCTGTTACCGTGTCCTATTGACATTTGTGATTGCTAATGTGTGTAGACCTGCGGTGTCAAGTTGAAAAGTTTATTTAATTTGTTAAATTTTACACAAAATATTTTTTTTAGAGACAAACATGAGTATGTAGCTCAACTATCATTACTACTAGGAAACACGTATCTGGGTTAAAAACCTGGTTTCGTTATTACGCACCTTCCCAAAATGTGTTCAGTAACTAGTAAACAGTGCCGAAATATTATTATCAAGAATAATCATATTTTAGCGAACAAAATAAAAAAACATGTTTTTTTTCAAATTACGGTTTTGGCCTTGTTAAGTTATAACTTATTATTTAACATACGAGAAGTTAGAAACAAGATTGATATCTAAAAAAGCTGAATGATTTAGTTTAAACTGATTTTAACCCAAAACCGCAGATTTTACATAGGGTTTTTTAAATGAAACTTGTTGCCAAATTGCCAAAAGTCGTAGAACAAAATGTATTCCTTCTACACGCTATACGTGAAAAAACAAGCCCTTCTGGCTTAGTATATATATTATGAAACACAATGTATGCTGTTTCGGTGGTAGTACTTCCCCGGAGGAACTTTTGCAAAGAGCTCTAAGATGAGTGTAGGTACTGCATATAAAGATGAGGCACTGTTTCTCACTTCAACTGGTATGGAACCGGCGCAAACTGGATTTCACCAGTATCTTCAACAGCGGGATTATTCATAGTATTCTGTTTGCTGGGTTAAGTTCCAAGGAAATGTACTCGGAAAGGAGTTTGCAGATCTAATGGGCAGCTGAGACTCGGCGTAATGTTAAAAACTTATGATCCCTACTTACAAAGTTAGATAAACGATAGCTTAGGAGCTAATGAGCTTTCGGGAATGCTAGGGATTCGAAGTTGAGCTCAATACCTGAGGCATTTATGCATATATTTTAGACTAAATTTCGCCCGTGGCTTTGCTCGCGTTGATCATGGATATAAAGTAGACAATACATTCCAGGCTATTTACTACGCTTACTCGTACATACCTGCAAAAGGAGCCATTTCATTCTGGGCCTGGTCCATGTACACTACATAGAAAAATTTGGAAAAAATAGAAGAATACAAGAAAAATACAATTTCATTAATTTGAAGACAAATGCGATGGTACAAGAATAGTTCTTCTGTTAAGTTTCTTACTATGTGAACACTATTTGAAGGCCGCCATGTTGGTTTATAATTGGCGTTTGACATGACATTGACATATTTTTCATGTTATGTTGTTTGATCTGATGTTTTTGTTTTACCAGATAAATGTAGGTTGTCAAAATGACATTTCACGCACGTCCATCCGCCATATTTTTGTAGCGCTGTGTGTTGCTCTCTTTGTCGAAGAAAATCTTAATGTACCTTAGAACGAAGTCAATTTAAATAAAATAACCAATTAAATACGTTTACTTTATTGCTTAGCCATATTTTAGAGTAGTGTACACAGTGCCGGCCCATGCTCCATATATTGATGAAACGTCTCTTTTCATTCCAATCTGTTCAGTGATTACGGCGTGATTGAGTAGCAAACATCTTTACGAACATTCGCGTTTATAACATTAGTAGGATGATTTGATTATACAGCGTCGGGACGCTGTAGTGCCTAGGAAATGCTAGGAAGGAGGTAGGCTTGTCAAGCACCTATACCATCCTCGCAGGTTAATCGGCCTTATTCACAGAAAAGACATGGTATATACGCGAGGAGCGGACTAACCCATGGGTTCTTTCACCGTTTGAGCACGTGCTAATGCGCACATTATAAAGCATGTGCCGTACTTGAAACATAAACTTTCAATACGGCACTTAACTAACTTTTACGTAATAGTTTTAGTTCTACCGTTTTACTATTCATAAGCGATCGTAAAATAAAGTTATTCAACAATTCACCGTCCGCTTCGAAATAATTATTTTCTAAAACATTCGATCGAACGATTAGTTTCGAACAAATGCCATCAACCGGCCGTTGCCAACATCTGTTGTTGCGAACAAAAGTAATCGGGTGCTCGTTATGCACTCGACTCCTGAACTATTATGAATGACACGTTCCAATACCGTTCGAATTTAGAATACATGTTCTATTTTCAAACTTTTAGATTAAAAAAAGCCAAATAGGTATCAGGTTAAAGTACCTTTTCCCGTTCAAAATACGAAAACCTCTGAATTTATTTTCTTTCCATCAATTTCGTCACGAGTTCGTACCAGCCAAAATTAAAATTCTAAGTCTGTACGAATTATATACATATTCAAACCAAACTAATTAGGGGGGACGAATTTCGAGATTATGCCCCGAATTCACAAAAAGATTTTCGGTTAATTGAGGTTTTGAACATCCGTATTGTCTTTGAATAGGAATTGTCTTCTTATGGAAAGTACATTTTAATAAAACATGAAAGACAAGTCACGTTTTGCTTCATGAATCTATGTGTATTATATTCAGTACCTAACCCCTTTGAAGGTTTCGATTTTATTCAACATCATCATCACCATCATGTAGAAGTCCACTGCCGAACATATGTCTCCCCCAAATAGTTACATGACATTACATAGTCCTTATAAGCCTTTTCCATCTACCGCCATCCCGCAACCTTCACAAGGTCGTCGGTTCATCAGGTGGGCCTTCCCACACTGCATCGCCCGTTTCATGGTCACCATTCGAGAACCTTTATTCCCCAACGATTGTCGGTTCTGTGATCTGTATGACCTGCCCACTTCAATTCAACCACTTCAACTTGCTAATTCTGAGAGCTATGTAGGTAAACTTCATTATTTTACGTTATAATTATCTCCGGTGATAGCTCTCTCCATAGCCCAGTGCGTCCCGCTACTGGACAAATGTTTCGATGATCTGAAAATATTGATTCCGGGTCTGGGTGTTGTGGTACCATGTTACTCGTAGTTTCTGATACTCGCAACACGGAATCCAAGTCAGGACTATGTTTGTTGCTGTTGGGTATTATTTATTGAATAGTTAGCGACCAAGTCTCAGTGCCAATATCATCACTGATATTTATTTTTATGTATTCTTAGCTTTATCTGGAATCAAAGTTTTGGAAGAAGAGTGTTAAATATGAATGTGGAAGGATATAAGGGAAGAGGTAGACCAAAGAAAAGATGGATAGACTGTGTGAAAGATGACATGAGTAAGAAAGGAGTGAATACTGATATGACGGCTGATAGAGGAGAGTGGAAGAGAAAAACATGTTGTGCCGACCCCACATGAAGTGGGAAAAGGGCAGGGAGATGATGATCTGGAATCAAAGTTTTTGTTAAATGAAAGAAATCTTAGATTAGCTTTAATATTTTTCTTACATTGTGTAGCATAGAAATGTTAGTGAATGGAAGAATCTCGCAAGTCAAATGGATATAAAAGGAACCTTTTTATTTATTTCTGTTATCAGTCAAACTTTAAGATAAGCACTTACGCCTAATACAGTCAGTTTCTTTTGTACGAAAATATAGACCTGATTTCAGCTCTTTTATGAAATTCTTTGTCATTCTTCGAATTAAGGGCATAATATATATTTTTTAAGATAAATATTCCAAAGATAGCAGCGCCATCATGTAACCGACGTACCTATTTAGTGTTTATCTTCCTCTTCTGCCCTTGTCCCATGTTATGTGGGGTCGGCACAATATGTTTTCCCCTTTCAGTCTCTTCTGTTAGCCGTCATCTCCGCACGGTAGCCGGTTAGATATGATCAATTTTCTGTAGGCGTCGTTGCCATCAGAAAGATTGAAAGGTCAGTGAGCAGGTTGAAGTATGGTGGCCCTGAAAAAGGCCTATGACCGTCGGTGAAAGAATCAGTGTAGTGAAAGGATTGAAGTGCGCTCCTTTCGTGGACTTGCCACTGGTGAGTGGTGGAAAGTTAAAAGTTTCCCGTTTTTGTATAGTGTCACGTAAAGCGCCCGTAGCAAAACCGGCATGCTATTCACTTTTCACGACTCACCAGTGACTCGTGTATGATATGAACAGATCTGAAGACGGTAGCAATTAAATGAAAAATGTTTTCTAATTGTTAATTCATAAATTGTTTTATCTTTTCAGGTAAGTATCCAGTATTAGAAACTGCGAAATGAGAAAATATAAACATAATTTTGGACCTAATCAGCTAGACTTCAAGCCCTGAATGGTTTGTTCATTATTATTTATACATTTATTAGTTTCTACCCGCGGGCCCGCTCATATAGATACACAGTAAATAAGAGTTATACAACTACTTTTTTAAATATCATCTAAAAAGCTTTATTAGGTGTGCTTATAATGCCAGCAATCATCATTCCAGCCGTTGGAAGTCTACTACTGAACATAGGCCTCCCCCTCTGAGTTTCGACTTCCTATCATGTGGGAGGAAATTGTCCATATTCACGACACTTCTGGGCACGCGGGCTGATGAGCGCAGCTAGAGCTATCGTTGTTAAAATAGGGGACGCTACTGCCAATCCCCTAGCTTTTTTCCCTTAGTCACCTCTTACGACATCCACGGGTAGGTAGAATATAGAATAGAATAGAAAAACGTTTATTTTGTTACCAATACAATCAGGCTTAACATAACACAATACAAAAAAATGCAATTCAACCATATGCAGTTCATACCAAAGCGCTGGTCTTCCGTGGTTGCACTTGGATAATAATATGAGCGTGCGTGAAATGGAGGGCCTATTCATAAGCCGGGGCCACCACGTTAAATTATAACGATACTTTATATAAAATCACATAAAAAATCTTAAGTAAATAACTAAATAAATATTCCGGACATATCACACACGGTCAACTGATCCCAAACTAGGCATAGCCTGTACTATACCAGAGACTGATATACATAATAGATTAATATTTAACACCCAGACACAGAACAAACATCTGTGTTCATCACACAAATGTTTGTCCAGAACGGGAATCGAACCCGCGACCTCTAGCGCAGAAGGCAGAGTTACTACCAACTGACCTATGAGGCAAGTCTTGTTAAGTTACTGAAAGACGTTAACTATTTGTTGCTCTGTTTCGTCATGAACATAGATTTCTTGAGATACAACTAAGATTTTCTATGTAAATGATGTTTTTAAAGACAACAGATGTCTGTTTATTCAGTAAACGCTTGAGACAACCTCATAGATACAGACTAGTTTAAGGAGATAGTTTCTGGTACGGCTTGTGCCGAGAAACGTTTGAATACGTGACAGGTTGCAAGCCTATCGCCGCTTTAATTACTTACTGATGACAGCAAATTCCTATCATGTGGGGGGATTTGCCCATACTCACCACGCTGGGCATGCGGGTTGGCGAGCGCAGTTAGAGCTATCGTTGTTTAAATGAGGGGAATCGCGTATATACTTTCTTAAAGTTTTTGATGGTTTAGCGAATTTTTCTTTTGAGAATTATTCAAATAAAACAATAAGATTGCTTGTATATCTCAGAAGATAGGTGTAATTTACTTAATCAAACACTACTTGAGTGAATGTATCTACCATTTTGTTTATTTACTCATTTGATCCAATTACAGTATCCCGAGTTTATTACAATCCTCCATTTAACATCAAACACTGCTAATTGCTTCATAAACATTTGAAATTTCGGATTGTCTCATTTGTAATTAGAGAATGAACGGAGAGGGGGGGGTGTAACTAAGAGGTAATTACTAGAAAACCCCCTACCACCTGAGCTTTATAATTAAAGTTCTAAGGTATAGGCATTGAAATCAGTCAATGTAACCAACAGTGACTTACATAGTCTTGACCCCACTCTAGGATTCCCTGTGTCGTGGGTATCAGGAACAACGAGTACCATTGTACCACAACACCCAGACTCGGAACCAATATTTTCAGATCACGCAAACATTTTTCGACAGGCCTCATAGCTCAGTTGGTAGTAACTCTGCCTTCTGCGCTAGAGGTCGTGGGTCGATTCCCGCACTGGACAAACATTTGTGTGATGAATACAGATGTTTGTTCTGTGTCAGGGTGTTAAATATATATATATTATGTATATCAGTCTCTGGTACCCATAGTACAGGCTATGCCTAGTTTGGGATCAGCTGACCGTGTGATAGGTCCGGAATATTAATTTTTTTTTTTTTATATGTGTCCCGCATCGGGAATCGAACCCACACCTCTCAGACGGGCACTCGCACCCCTCAGACGGGCACTCGCTCGCCACCGAGGTCGTCAATATAGATTTTTTTATACGACGAAGCTTACTGCCCACCTGTTGGTAAGTGGTTACCGTAGCCTATGAACGCTAACAATACCAGAGGTATCACGCACGCGTTGCCGACCCCGAACCCGCTCTGGCAACCTTACTCAGAGCAGGAACACATATTTGAAACAAATAATGTTATTTGGCTGCGATCTTATGTGAGGCGGAGGTACTAGGCGGGCTGCTCGAATTTAGAGCGAGAAAATGTTGATGTGCCTACCTTGTCAATATAAATTCGTTTTGTTCTCCTACACATTAATAACCTACAATTAAAGATAACCCCCTCTGCAAATGGCGATAATTAACGGCTTCGTGTGCCGTCTCTTATCTACACGTGGCGTAATGAATTCCTAACGATTCATTGATCACTTGTTCAAAGACGATTTGATTTAACTCAAGTAATATTCTGTATTTTGCTTTACAAGTGATTCATAATATGTATGGTGTCCCAAAAGGAGCTTATTCTACACCCAATTGGCAATAAAAAGTTCTAAGACTTATGGAAATTCGTCGCTTTCATTGAGAGAACTCTATGCAAAAATGAGCTGTTTTGGGTTTAAACCAATCAAACTCAATACAGCTGATTTAGGTAGCAATCTTTATGTAGAACTTCTTGCCGTTTAATAATTAGGTATAAAGATGATACAAAATCCAAAGCTAATTAAAAAGGTTCGACTAAAAAGTCGGGAATAAAATCTTTTTTTTGTCAAAGTCAAAGTCAAAAGGCATTTATTTCAATGAAATCACTAGGATCACTTTGAAACGTCTTAGAAACTAGGTGAAGCTATGCCTGTTCCACTTTACAGGATAGCAGAATAATATGAAAATTACAAACAAACCTAGATGTTGTAAATTCAATACTATTCTCAACTCTTACCTGACTCTGTATCGACGTAGCAACTAGCGTAGACACTGCTACGCCGTAGAGCTACGCCGCTACGATTTGCCACTACATTTGCAAGAATTTCACATGATTCGGGATAAGTGACGTCACAACGCGGTTTCAGCCCGAAATTAGGTGTACTCCCTTCAATTACTTAACTCTCAACCTTATCACTGTAATATAGGTTCGAAATTTGCATAAATTAAACACTCTCGCTTTTATGTATCACATTTTCAAATCATGGTTAATGGAATTAACTTTATTTGGATTTAATTTACATTTCGAAACATTTTTGTGTTGAAAATGTATCTGATTTAGCCAGTGATTTTTAAAAAGTAATACTTTAAATTCTTTTACGTAAACACATGAATTTTAAGTATCCTATTCCTATATTAAAACTAACACTATTTTACGCTAATTAGGACAAGCTAATTGAACAGAATAAGAACGTTTGTACACAACGTGTTCCTTAATTACTATACTTTCCCGAAAAAACTTTTCTTTTGAGCCTCACCTAGTTCGATCGGCACCACACTGAAGCTTTAAATTCCATTTTGTGAAAAAGGATCATCAAAAATATGATAGGCACCAAGCCGTGTTTTTTGCCTGATTCTTCTAGGCTTGGTCGCGCGGAACAGGCATCGCTTCACCTAGTTTCTAAGACGTTTCAAAGTGATCCTAGTGATATTATTGAAATAAATGCCTTTTGACTTTGACTTTAAAGGGGCTCATTCTATAGACAAAAAGAAAAAAAAAATATTTCTTTTCTTTTTGTCGTTTTCGATCTTTTATCATCTATTAACTAATCATAAACGTACTAGAAGTTCGACAAGATTGCTACCTAAACATCTGAATAATTGAGTTTCAACTGGTTTGACCCCAAAGCCGCCGATTTCTGCATTTTTCAACAACGTCGAAGTTTAGAACAAACTTTATTGCCAATTGTGTGTATTGAATAATCCCCTTCCGGTATGGTATAAATTACATTGTACACACATACATCAAATCACGTGTTGAGTTTATGTATGTATGTATGTATGTGACTGCATGACAATTTTGATATATTTATTTTTTAAATATTGTTACATAATGAATAAATAAAGGAAATTGAAATTTTCCAGAGGAGTAGGCAGAGACCACGGCTTTCTACTTGCTACGATCCTGACATACTCTGTTGCTTCAACCACTCTCATGACATTCGCCATACATGCTCCTCAAATGCTCGTCAAATAAATGTGTAAAATAAAGTGTTAATCTATCTACAGATCCTCACTCTTTCATCTTTCAAAGTTTCTCCACACACATTCAAATCACATTGTTTTGCTAAATTTTAACCAGGTTCTCGAGTGGCGACGACGAACCGGACGACGCAGTTTTGGAAGGCCCCCCACCCGATGGACCGACGACATTGTGAAGGTTGCGGGAAGTCGGTGGATGGAGAGCCTTCTCATGTGCCATGACGAACGGTGCTGAGCCTTCAGGACCGTTCGTCAAGGCACTCTTTGGGGGAGGCCTATGCTCAGAAGTGGACTTCATCAGGCTGATAATGATGATGAACCAGTTTGTGCTGCTGTGCAAATCGCCATTAGCAAATTTAACAAACAAATCGCTTACGATAACAAACCGAGCTAACATCATTCAGCTTATTCCACACAATAATGTTGATGTTACTGTGTTTCCAATTAGCTTAGTTTAAATCTGTTAGCTCTGGTTTAGAGAGGATACGTAAAATAGGACAGATAATTGGAAATCGATCGATTCGACACCATCAGCCTGTAGAAGTCACTGTTAAACATAGGCCTTCCCCAAAGAGTTCCATGACGAATGGTCTTGAGACTTCTCCATCCACCGACTTTCCGCATATTTCACAATGTCGTTGGTCCATCGGTGGGTGGCCTTCCAACTCTGCGTCGCCCGGTTCGTAATCGCCATTCGGAAACCTTTACTCCCCAACCGTTGTCGGTTCTGAGAGCTATATGGCCTGCCCACTGCCACTTCAATTTGCTAATCCTCCTAGCGTATACATATATATTTTCCGAATAGAAAATCTATCGGTGCATTACCGGGATTCAAATGCCCGAACTATGGATCTGAAGGCACCACTCCACCATGCTCTATCCTATCGCTGATAAAGTTCGTTCATGTAATACCGAACTTAACGTACCAAGTACCGAATTTCCGCAAGATCTTTCCAAAGCACCGAATTTCCCGATGTACAGTCGAGCTCATAAGCGAAGTTCTAAAACTTGACTTTGTGTAGACTTCTTGTTGGTAAGATATGTAAGACTAGCTAATGTAAGACGGTTCTTGAACGATGCTACTGTGTAACATGTAGACTTGTGCCAAATGTAATGTTTGGACGTGCCCCTTGTTGTTGTTTATACACTTTAAAGATCTTTTGTGCGATCTATCTACCTTATTGTTCTCTTAGAAAAACTTAAAGCTAGTATATCCATGTGGGATATAAAGTTTAAAGATATTGAGGGCCATTTAAAGGTTTTCACAAATGTATACCGTTCCTGGGAATTAGTCAAATAAGTTTTTCATTAGTAAACCGCTACAGTCAAGTTATGAGCGCGCCTGTTCCGTTCGGTTTGTCAGCAGCTTTACCGCGATACATAATAAATGTCGTCGCATTCATCCCGCCTCCTTCATACATTATTTATTTACAATTTGCATCCCTCAACTTTACTGAGCGGTTCTGATGAGACTAGACGCACGCCCTGACTTTGCACGTCATTAGTACGAGTATATCGCGCATTTTTCCGAATGGAAATCTGGTGCCCGTCCGGGATTCGCACCCACAACCTGTGGATCGGAGGGCGGGGCCACTACCACCATTCCAGCTGTGCTCATCAATTTCGATGAAAATTACGTCAGGTAGTAGACTTAGTGGAAAATATGAGTAGGTAACGACTGAAAATAGAGTGAGTGTTGGTGAATTAGCCTACCCATTTTGAAGCTCTGAAAGTCACACAAAAACTTATCCCCACTGAATAATATGATGTGACTTGGAATATTTTATCAACGGGGGTTGAAATTAATCTGACTTCACACAGCGGGGAATATAAAAGTGAGCATTAAACATAGATAATGCAGAAGGGCCCTTAAAAGTTTTGTCATAAGTTAGGGGAGCGTATTTTGAAAACGTATAAATTATGTTTGATTAAATTTTGCGGCATCCGAAATGAGGAAATCCGTAGAAGAACCAAGGTCACCGATATAGCTTTCAGAATTAGCAGGTTGAAGTGGCAGTGGGCCGGCCATATAGCTCGCAGAACCGGTAACCGTTAGGGACCAAATGTTCTCGAGTGGCAGAAGGTACGAACCGGACGGCGCAGTGTTGGAAGGCCCCCCACCCGATGGACCGACGACATTGTGAGGGTTGCGGGAAGTCGGTAGATGGAGAAGGCTCAAGACCGTTCGTCGTGGCACTCTTTGGGGGAGGCCTAAGTTCAGCAGTGGACTTCATCAGGCTGTTGATGATGATGATGAAATTTTGCGCTCAGGCTGTATTTTCCATAGATAGGGAGATATTCTAATACGGTAGGTCAGGTTTCAATTTTATTAAAGATTAGGTACTTAATAGATTTAAGCAAGCCGTCATGATTGCCTGATTTTGTCCTGAGTAATCCGTTTTTATGCAGGTAGCACATTTTTTTTTATAAACAACTAAGGTGCTAAACAAGCTTACTCACCGCAGGAACACAACACCATTTGAAACAAATAATGTTATTTGGCTGTAATCTTCTGTTAGGCGGAGGTAACTCCCGGACGGGCTGTTCCAATTTAGAGCAAATATCTCGCTCTACCTTTACTCGCTTAAAACAGGGTGGCAGTTCTTCCTCGGACGAACTCTGCACAAAAAGCCCTAGAAACAGGCTTAAAATCATGTCCCATAATTGAGTCTACAAAAATAACCGTGTTAATCCGAATGTTTATGACATGACATGACAGCAGATCCTAAAAAAACATTCCAAAAATATTCATCCTCCATTAGGTAGGCTTTCGCGCAAATCCCCCAAAATCTATGCTATAAATCAGGCGGTACGGGAACAAAAACTCGTGACAAAAAAATAATAATATAAAAAACCTAAGTTGACGTGACGTCATAAACATTGGGATATAGAGGACTGTCGCAGTTTCCGCATACAGGGTGTGTAAATTAAATGTTTATTATTTATATCTCTATGATCATCTTCGCAAAGTGTATAATTCTAAGTAGAATATTTTTGAGGCGTTAACAAAACTGTTTACTTAAATTGACTGATTACTTAAACTTTGTGGCCTTAAAGATTGGCATACGCAACACCTCGGCGTGGCACCACAGGCTCGAGTCCGTTATGTTCGTGAGTTACTCACTTGTCACAGCGAATACGTTGACTGTTTCTGTAGCTTTTCGTGACACAATATATCACTTCAAGTGAGATCCTCACGAACATTACGAACTTGGGCCTCAGATCGGCATCGTCTCGCCCCGAAACAATAAAAGATTCCTGTCCGAATAACTTCCGTTTTCGGACACCCTGTACATGCCCTCGTGAATTTTAAGTTCACTCGGGTGTTTTGAATAATGTACATGGTAAGCGGTGTCTTAGGAATCAATGTGAGACTTTATGGATATACCCGAAAATTCTTTGGAAGAGTGCGGCATTTTTCTACGCGATATATTTTAAAAACAATAAATAAATAAAATAAATAAATAACACCGACAGTCACATACCTACATAGTCCTGACCCCACACTAGTTACCTATGTCGTGGTTATCAAAAACTACGAATTGGTACAGCAACACCTAGACCCGGAACAATTTCAGAACAGGCAACCATTTGTCCCTCATCAGTAATAGAACCCGCACCCCATGCGTCTCAATTGGACACTCGCCTGCTGCGTCTTTTCCAGGATCTATGACACTCCGGTTTCCTGACGATGTTTTCCTTCACCGTTTGAGAGTATTAGTAAAGCGCATATACATTTTCCGAATGGAAAATCCATCGGTGCGAAGGTGGGGGGGGGGGCTCCACCAGTCCCTACTGACCGAGCCAGAACAAGCCTAGAAGTTATTATTTTCATGCGCGCTCTTTTACATTTGTAACTTTATAATTACCTTTCTGGGAAAAAACAAATTACTAGGTACATTACCACCAAGAAAGTGCTGTTGATAGCCAATAACCAAATATATAAATACAAACGAACAAAACTTTCGCAGAAGAATCAAATAAAGCCCGAAGATCATTATCATGTATTCCTATCCCAAAATCCTTTCACAACTGTACAAAGGTAATACATTCCCGTTCCTTTTGTGCTTTTCTGTACCTCGTATTGACATTGAACAATGGCACAAAATTAGTACATTTTACCCTAAAATAATAGTCTGTGCGTTACCTTCGCTCGACCACAATTCGCTCCCAACATTTCTATTGTAACATGCAAACCAATTTGTATCTTATCCTCGAAACGTGTAGGTAACTTTTTCCCTGTCGGTTTACTGTGATTTAGGATAGTTGGGAAAGGCTTTTTGGGTTGATAATCTGCTTCGAACCTTATTGCAATTAATGGCGTCCCTAGTGCGAGTCTTGGGACAATGAATTAGTTTGCCCAGAAATATCTTGGCGTCTTAAGTGGTGGGACTTATGTATTTAGTGCCACACAGGCCTGGCATATTTGATGTGTTCATAGATATGGGGACGAGAGTTATAGATCGGTTACTTAAAGTTGGCAAGCCAGCATCTTGGGAACGCTTCAGACTGGCACTGATCTGGATCTATTGAGCTATCTATAGATAGCTTGCAAGGATCTTTAGATAGTTTAACTGTTTTTTTGAAAATAGTTGTAAATACTTGTATTAATTTGAATTTTTTTCTGTAACTAAAATAATAAAATTTTGCAAACGCTCTGATATGATATTTGTACTTGGCTATAGGTACTTGTCTGTTTCGTTTTAAGTAGTACTGGGTTCTGCGTTAAAATGAAAACCACTAGATATCCCGTCTCATGTCTGCAATTTTACTTTATGGCATTGTCCCTTTGTGTGTTCTTTTAAAAGTAATTTAACCTTTGAAGTGGCAACTTCTCCCAGTTCATATCTTTTTACAGCCTTTGTGCGAAGTTCGACCTTTGATTTGAATCTACTCGTGTCAAACACAAATATTTGATTGCTACCCTCATACAGAAAAGTTGTGCCTAACTTACCCTTATCAGAGTGCGCAAAGGGGCTCTTTCCCGGGGGATTTGCCGACAAAGGCATACAACTCGGTATTGAGCCCACGATACAAATGTAGAGTGTGAATTGGTGTCCCTATCCAAATTCGGCTATAACTTGTACCCTGTTGATAAATAAGTTTTGTTGTCTTGACCTCAGGACCTTCGGCAAGGGTTTGAATACACATTGGTAACGGTATTCAGTGTATTGTACCTGCCTGAAACATGGTTTTTGAGAGGTTTTCTGTAAATCTCGGAACGTTTTATCAGCATTTTAGAAAATGATTCAAGAACGAAGTTTGTTATTTTAAGTAGCAAGGTGCGAAGAAGTATTTGTTTTGGTTGCGATACATATTATATGAAGCCTTGTTTCTGCAATAGTATACCAAAAGATAGATAGATAGATAGATAGATAACACTTTATTGATCACCATACGGAAATAATACATAAGATCACAATTACAAATTTACACGGCAATACAATGGGCGGCCTTATCGCTAAGAGCGATCTCTGCCAGGCAACCTTAGGATGGACTGGACTGAAAAGATTAGAGAAGGGGCAAGATGGTGTATCTAAATTATGAAGAAAAATTATTAACTATAAACAGAATAAAGAAGGTATATTAAATAGATAAATCAAGATAATCATATATATATATATATATAATACATATAGTGACATTTATATTTACATTTATATTTACATACAGATACTATATCGTATATAATTATAATAGGTACACATAATTTAAGAATAATAATATACAATAAACTTGTGCTTCACAAAGAGCAGCATGCCAGATAATGAGTGATGACCATGTTTTTGAAGATAGCAAGAGACTTGGCTTTCCTGATATTGACAGGCAATGCGTTCCACAAGCGAACAGCCTGGACTGTAAACGACTTCTCATAGAAGGTGGAAGAGTGAACTGGGACTTTAAGTTGGTTGGTGTCAGTGGATCGTAGGTTGCAAGAATGGGATAAGTGCAAAAACTGGAACCGTTCCTTAAGGTAAGGAGGAGTCAATGGAGAAAAAAGAGTATTATAAAGATCTAGCATTATATAATACCTACCATTTTTTTTACCTCTTTTAAAGTTTCTTTGATCAAAGCTGCAAAAACAGATACTAGTGAAATATCATCTTTATTTAAATCAAACTAATAAAATAAACAAATAAATATTCCGGACATACACACACGGTAAACTGATTCCAAATTAGGAATAGCCTTTACTATGGGTACCAGAAACTGATATACATAATAGATAAATATTTAACACCCAGACACAGAACAAACATCTGCGTAAATCACACACACATTTTTGTCCAATCGGAATCGAACCCGCAACCTCCAGCACAGAAAGCAGAGTTACTACCAACTGAGCTATGAGGCCAGTCAAAGTAAAGTAACATAGTTTATTTAAATACATACTATTTTTTTTAACGATTAATTTTTTGTTGATAGATATATGTAGTAATCCACTTTCGGGATCGTGCACATGCAGTGAATCACCATATATTTATATGCCTCTGCAACTCAGTATGAGAATGACCAATATAACGATCTTAATTAGATCGAATTGATATCTCTGTAATCCCAAAGTCCAATATGTCTGCCCGGTAATATCACTCCCGGCGAATTTCCGACGAGCAGTCACATTCGGATATCTTCATTTGTCCAGGTCCCAGTTTGATCATTACGTATGCAGAAACGCGTTCGCAATGCAGTCGAACTGGTGGCGGTTCGAGATCCGGAAACACCCTAGTGCTATTGGTTTAAAGCCCATATTTGTACAGGCACCTCTCGGGGATGCATTTAAACATGACATAGAATAGGATGCCTTGGGATATGTGTATAGAGTTGAATTTTGGAGGGATTTGTAACCGGGGCATTATAGGACGCTTGTGTTCCTAAGCTCGGTCATTGAATATTCGGAATGACATCAATCTAAGGTACAAAGCTGATTGTCCGCGATTTACATAACCGAAGATAGATGAAGCTGAAAGTTATTCGTTTAAGACCGAGTTTTGATATCACTGAAAGAGAGTGGAAGATGAAAACATGTAGTGCAGACTCCACATAATGTGGGACAAGGGCAGGAAGATCATAATCACGGACTGATTTTGTAAACCGAGAATTTTCTATACATCTTCAATGTGTCACATTCTTTAATGTTTGTAAAACATAGTTTTATCATTTATCACGCGCCAACTTGAAACTGACTAAAAACACCTTATAAATATTATGTGTAACAAAATATCCTACATTGTGTCAAGCGAAAACAGTCACTGAACCAACAAGACCCGAAATGGGCTCGGTCGCTAAAAAGTCTTCTTTCCGATACATTATTAAGGAACCTTACCTTCGCCAGAATTTATAAGCCGTCCAGTTACGTCCCCAGTCACACAGTGACCAGTTTGCGTCCATCAAGTAAATACCAGTATAGGCCCCCAGCCAATCGTTGCTAGTGCCTCGGTGAGCTACGTAGCACAGGCCGTGATCTATTGAATAACTTACGTTCTATTAACGTCGGTGTGGGAAATTGTCGCAGTAATACGCACTGGCAGAATTGTGAGAAGACTGACTATCATCATCATTTTACGAGGAGGTTGGGCACAGTGACTTTATTGGAGCTTAGCTCTAAATTGGAGTAGCCCGCATAGGGAGCTACCTCCGCCTTATAGAATATCGTAGCCAAATAACGTTATTTGTTTCAAATAGTGTTGTGTTCCTGCGGTGAGTAATGTTGCCAGAGCTCTTTTGGGGAGGGAGGGCTTCGGATTGGCAACGCGTGCGTAATGTCTCTGGTATTGCTTGCGTTCATAGGCTAAGGTTACCGCTTAACAACATGTGGCCGTACGCTTGTGAGCCAACTTAGTTGTTTTAATTTTTTTTCATTTTATTTGATTTTAATTTTTCATCATAATTTTAGCTCCACTGCTGAACATTGCCTCCCCCATTCGGCCCCAGCGAATTCCTATCCTATCAACTTGCCTATACTCACCACACCGAGCACGCGGGTTGGCGAGCGCAGTTAGACTTTTGTGAAAAGAGGGGACGCTGCAGCCCATCCCCTATTTTTAGTATTCAGAAAGGGGCTTACCTGCACCCAGTTGGCGATAAAGATTGTTCTAGGATTTTTTGGAAATTCAAAATTTTTTCGTTGAAAAAACACTGCATAAATCAGCTGTTTTGGGGACAAATCAGTTCAAACTTAATTATTCAGCTGTTATATAGGACGGCAATCTTCATGTATAACTTCTCTAACGTTTCATAATTAGTTATTAAACATTATGATAAAACCAAATCCAGCTGATTTGAAAAATATCAGGATTGAAATATTAAAAAAAAGTATTGTAAATTAAGATTTTTCTTGTCATTTTTCTTATATATCCTTCTTTTTTGTTTATAACATAAGCCCCTTTCGCGTATTATGAATCACTTTGTATATTGTTTCAGTATAAACTCGCTATGAAATTTTAGGTCTTATCTCTCGCCCTACGATATTTATGATATCGTAAAATAACTTTACTCAGCTCCGTAATATTTTCAACCTAATAGACACTAAAACAGCAAAATTATAAACATTTCTACTCTTCATAAATTTGTAAATTTTAGCTGCAAAATCACGGATTTGTATTCACGAAATTGCGATTTGCAACTGAATTGCAGCTTAAATTAGAGACATTATACAGCTTTATAACTTGGTGTACAAAATTTGAACAAGCCAAGGTCGTTCACCTCGCAAATATCTCCCCTTAGGTAACGGGAGAGTCGAAATAAATATCCACCCTCTAATTCGAACGAGCACGTAGTATCCCCTTACGTGTCGCCCTCGCGCTGCCATGGCAACACAACTGCAGGCCCCGAGTAAACATCTCGCGGTTGCACTTCTATAACCGTTATTGATGTGCTCGGTCGGTTCGACTCCTTCCGGCCTAACACTCGACTGCTCATAAATTTCCCAAAAATATTGAGTTAAGCTCTTCTATTTATCACGTTTACGACGCAACCCCCGTATCTAAGCTCAGGTCAGGAATTTTGTAAAAGAAAATGCATTTACGCTGTGCGCTTTTATGTCAAATTTTCCACCCTGAAAGGTCGGTCGATAGATAATTTGAAGCCAGTATAAAGCGAAAGATTGATGTGAACCATTTTATAGCACTACGCGGTACCATATTCTGGGGCAATATTGCCAATCTATTCGTTTTTTACGACGACGCGTCATCAAAATTCGGTACAATAACAAAGCTGTTGTAAAAAATATATTTATGTAATGTGTTGTCTGTTGTTTCAGGGATGCCGGTGTCCTGAAGATGGCCTCACGCACCCCGTCCCTTGAGTCGCTGCCCGGTGCTAACTCAATAAGTTCGTTGGAGCGCGGCTCCCTATCGCCCCTGACCCTCAGCGGGTCGTCGCCGCCTGCCAGCGACTCCGCCGTATGTGACCTCCGCGAGTTCGACGGCCTCGACACCATCTGCGCAATCTGCCGCGAGACATTCATCGACCCTAAAGTACTCAACTGCTTCCACACCTTCTGCCGGCCCTGCCTTGAGAGGGAGCAGACCCACCCCGATAAAGTAACTTGTGTGACTTGTCGTGTCGACAGCACACTCCCCGCTGGTGGTGTCCACGGCTTGCTGACGAACCTCGTTATCGCCGCCGCCGTCGAACAAGACGCTGACCTGCTTGGCCCATCCCGTGCTAACACCAGCTCGCCCACCGCCCGCTGCACCGGCTGCAAATCCAAGGAATCGGACGCCATCGCCCGCTGCATCGATTGCGCCAACTACCTCTGCCCCAACTGCGTCATGGCGCACCAATTCATGCACTGCTTCGAGGGTCACCGCGTCCTTCCCTTCGGTGATCTGAAGGACGACAAGATGAGCCTGCTAGGCACGACCCTCACGGCTAACGGAGATAAGACTGCCTTCTGTCCGAGGCACAAGAACGATATCCTCAAGTACTTCTGCCGCACATGCTCGGTGCCGGTGTGCAAGGAATGCACGATCCTGGAGCACCCCGCCTCGCTGCACGACTGTGAGCACCTCGCTGACGCTGGGCCTAAGCAACTCGAGCTTATGCAGCAAATCGTCACCGAAGCCAAGACCCGCGCCACTGAAATAAGACACGTCGTTAAAACTGTCGAGCACGCTGCCGGTAAACTGCAAGTCCAGTACCACAAAGCTCAGAATGAGATTAACGACACGTTCCAATTCTACCGCTCGATGCTAGAGGAACGCAAGCAAGAATTGCTCAAGGAACTGGAGAGCTTGTTCTCCACAAAGCAGATCGCTCTGACTGTCGTCGGACAGAAAGCTCAAGAGACAGTGGACAAGATCTACCAGACATGCGACTTTATCGAAAGACTCACAAAGTGTGCTAACCTCGCCGAAATCCTGATGTTCAGGAAATTGCTGGACACTAAGCTGCAGGCGTTGATGAGCTCCAACCCGGAGCAAAGCATGCAAACTGCCTGCGAGCTTGAGTTCGTATCCAACTATCAGGCTATACAAGTTGGTGTGCGAAATACTTTTGGATACGTGCGCTCTAGCTCAGAAGCGAACGTTGGGCCTTCGAAGCAGCCCCCTATCGCACGTCCGACAACTAACGGGTGCCTCTTGAACGGAGGATCGTCTTCCAGTAGCAGCAGTGTAAACGGCAGCTCCAACAGCCTGAACGGAGGCATTCACCTTCCGAGTGGACTCAACGGCGTGCTAGACCGCCCTTACACAAACGGTTTGATCGGACACACTAGCCAGTCCACTTCGCCCTTCGAATCGAACATCATATCGAAACGCTTCAACAGCGTCAACAGTCTCGGACCGTTCTCAAACGCTTCGCTCGGAGACATCAACTTGAACGGGATCAATCCCTATGAGAAATGGTCCAATGGAGGTTGCGACTCGCTGTTCCCGCCTTCTACACCGGATCCCTACTCGCTTGCGGCGTCTGCGCTCCCCGATCCCATCCTGGACTTGACGAACAAGCTGATTTCCACAGCTATCTTCCCGCCTAAGTCGCAGATCAAGCGGCAGAAAATGATATACCACTGCAAATTCGGCGAGTTCGGCGTAATGGAAGGCCAGTTCACGGAGCCGAGCGGTGTCGCCGTCAACGCTCAGAACGATATCATAGTGGCGGACACGAACAACCACCGCATTCAAATATTCGACAAGGAAGGCCGTTTCAAGTTCCAGTTCGGCGAATGCGGAAAACGTGACGGTCAACTTCTGTACCCGAACCGAGTGGCTGTAGTACGCACTTCTGGTGATATCATCGTCACCGAGCGATCTCCGACACACCAAATACAAATCTACAACCAGTACGGACAGTTCGTCCGCAAATTCGGTGCCAACATCCTTCAACACCCGCGCGGTGTCACAGTAGACAATAAGGGCCGCATAGTGGTCGTCGAATGCAAAGTTATGCGCGTCATCATCTTCGATCAGATCGGCAATGTGCTCCAAAAATTCGGATGCTCCAAACACCTCGAGTTCCCCAACGGAGTCGTGGTAAACGATAAGCAAGAGATATTTATCAGCGACAACCGCGCGCACTGCGTCAAAGTCTTCAACTACGAAGGCATTTACTTACGCCAGATCGGAGGAGAGGGCGTCACCAACTACCCGATCGGTGTGGGCATCAACGCCGCTGGTGAGATTCTGATCGCCGATAACCACAATAATTTTAACCTGACGATATTCACACAGGACGGTCAGCTGGTGTCGGCTCTCGAGAGCAAGGTGAAGCACGCGCAATGCTTCGACGTGGCGCTCATGGACGATGGCTCGGTGGTACTCGCTAGCAAGGACTACCGTCTCTACATCTACCGCTACGTCCAAGTGCCGCCTATAGGCATGTGAGCTTCGAGGTACTTCCCCAGGAGATCGGAATGACCGAACCGACCGAGCTATAGAAAAATCGGCACACTGCGACGCAAATTCTAAACACCAACGACAAGCGTGTCAATTTTTACCATAGTTCAGAGTGACTCAGTGAAAGAGACTCCTATTTTGTAAGTGGCAAGTGTTATAGCGGCTGTCTCGATGTGATCAACTCTATCCCTGTGGGAATACTTACGATACTTTTCGGCATGAGATCTCTGATGAATTATTTCCGAAACTCCATGAGATTAGTTATAGTATTGACGTTGTTATTCGAGTACCTTGAAAGGAGATTATTTCGAAAGTATCCGAAAGTTGCGGTATTCTCGAACCCTTATCATTTTTGAGCTATTGAAAATATTTTTTCATGTCCCACGTCGTTTAATTAGGGATGAAAATTGAGGGCATTTGTATTATTTAGCCCATTTGTTGGACCAATATTTTACTATTATTACTTAAAAAATTGTTAGGCGTTAAGCGTGTGATTTTATCGTAATAAGAGATCATCGAGCGGTGTTGTTGTTAGTTGTAAGGTATTCTACGGCACACTAGCACTCCCTGTTTTAACTAGCACTTATTCTGTGTCGGTGGAATTATCATTATGAAAATTAAATAAGAGTTGTTACATTATTATTAGGTAAGTGTTAAATTGGACAATCTTTGGTTACTACCCCTCTCGATGTAGTTACTAAATTAAAGGGGAATGTAATGTTAGGGGTTTTATCAATGACAAAGTTGACAGCGACTTTTGAAGCAAAGACTTCTTTAGAATTTACCTACTGAAGGTCTATTGTAAAGTAGCATCACAGTCGGTCCATCCGGCATGCTCTATAGGCTCAAGCGGTACAACTGATAATCCTATCGCCGCCGTATCCCACCTTGAGTACTATAAAGCATTCCCGAATCTTCCGATACTATTAGAAAAGAATGGGAAAACCCCTCGGGTGTCGAAAGACGATCTTGTTTTAAATGTTGATGTCGTAACCGCCTAGTCGCTGAGACCCACAGACCTTAGTTTCTCGTTGTTTTTATCAAATAGTAACGTTTGGTTGATAATAATATTTGTTCGTTTTTATTCGATGATAGTATTTAAATTGGACGCGGTAGTATCTTTAGAGCTCTTTAGGTAATGTTCGTCTCGCTAGCATTTTGTTTTTAATGATTTTTTTGAGATTTTAGCAGATTTAGCAACTATACCGATCGTTTTTCTACTTACTGGAGTATTATCCCCTGTTCGGTATACAAAAATATACAGTTTGTTATCATGGTAAGATATCTTTATATGGACACTTTTATTTTTTTTGTAGCTGTAGTAGGTGCATGTGTAATGTTTACTTTTTTGTATTTTATGAATATTATGCTAATATTATTTTTTTACTTCATTACCGTGTGTTTGAGTGTCTTAGCTGAATTATTTTAGTTTGATTTTGATTAGTTTTTTTTGGTTTTTAGTAGTTGATAATGAGTTTTTAGTATTTTTTGCTGAATCTATGACAAAAGAGATCTGATGCTACATGTAGTTCCGTGGGCAAGATCTTAAACTGATCGACTTTAGTGTTAAGGTTATGTTATGATTTGGTGATATTCTTACGTTCTTTATAAATTATCTGATACCTGGTGGCTTGAAGACACGCCGACGAACCCCGCTCGCATACCTGTAAGTCGTGTGCCATACATCATGTTGTGATCTTAAGTGATATTTAGTATTGTTATGTAAATATGTACCATAATCTGATTTATTGAAGTAATCATAAGATTTTCGAATGTCTATTTAACTTTTCATACTTTTTAGTGCAATATGTTTTAAATCACCTTTCCTAAACAGTGGTATTGCACTGATTCAGAGATAATTTGAAAAGTTTCCGTAATACCTGTTTTGTTGCGAGTGGCGCGATCTCGACGTGTCTTCGATACGGTTAAACCCTGAAATCGTTACTGGATTAGACGAATTTCAACTTTGTTTCGCTTATTTTAGAGTCCAAAATTCAGTGATTTATCACCAATGATTTATTTAATAGGCTTCCCTGTTCCTATACATTCTAAGATAAGAGGTCGTTGTCGTTCGCCTAATCCACTGATGGAGTTAAATGATTGTAAACTAGACGGTCGCCGTCGAGTCTGCTTCACCTCAGTCTGTTATGCCGAATTGTTATCATAGTATCCATTTTACCGCATGATTGATTGAATTTTAACTCGCCAATGACTGACGACCAAAACGTTTTATTTATTTACCATTACGATTTTTATCGGTATATTTTTAGTTCGTTTTAATGGACTGAGGTCACGCTAGATGATTTGGGTATACTTTAGACTTAATACAGATTTGAATTCATGAATTTACAACAAAGATGGATTTTCTTCGCGTTGTAGTTCCTATGAATTGATTCTGTTTTGTAACAACATACGCTTTTACTTATTTGAGATATTTTTTCATCGTATTATATATATCGTAAGTATAGTATAGTGTATCGAATTTTTAATTTGCAAATTATGACAACTACACCTTCACGTAAAGTGTACTCCAATTTTAATTCTTTTTATTAAATTTAGACGGTTAGTTTTTATTATTTTAACCAGGAAATGGTATTTTAAGTTTCAACATTATTTTATTATTAAAACTAATGTTTTGTCCGCAAAACTTGAATTTTTGTGTTTGTCGCATAATATGTTAGTAAAAATTAGTTAACTGAAAAGAATTCATTCTAAAAATTGCATTTCTAAATCTCGACTGATTAAAATTGAACGTGTTTTTGTCTTTAAATATATTTTGTCGATGTTTGTTGTTATAATTATTTTATTTTTTTAATTATTTGTATAAACAATTGTTCTTTAAATTAATGTACATCGTTTTGTTTTGATTTATTTTTGTTGTATAATTGCTTTTTTTATAATAATACCAATTCATTACAGTTTTGATGTGTGTTTTATTTTATTTTGCCCTGGTCGCTTGCTTCTTTAGTTTATTATGATTTCCTATATCTAGTATTGCATGTTTGTGCTAAGAGATTTTTTCACCGTAGATCTAATTAGGTAGGTATGAGAGAATGAGGTACACAATTCAGAATGTTTATTTATGCAATCACAATCACCAGTTTAAAACAGTTTCTCAAATTGTATTTATCAGATCCTGAGACCCTATTGGATGGCTCTTCGATTTTAGTCAACTCTAGTGATTTTACCTAGTCTGAATTAGTTATTTCTAAATGATTGTGTATGTTGTAATTGATCTCTGAGCACAAACGTCAGATTGGTGTAAGTATTCAAAACGTGTGCGTGTGTGTGTGACTAGTACCTATATGATGCAGTTGGTGTCGGGGAACAAATTCGCATGAACAGTAAGTATGCTTTTTATTTATAATGCACCTTTTTTAAGTTCTACGCTCGTAAATAATTCTAAATTATAATTGTGGTCCAAATATCTTAAACATTCCATCTTAATTTAATCGACTTTAAAAATCGACTTCGTCGGGAAGTCGACTTCACATAGTTAATTATTATTGAATAATGTAGGATAAGAACCTAACAATACTAACAAAAAAATCATTAAATATCATAATGTAAGGTATAAATTATTTACGAATAATATCTCAGTGTGCTAGGCGGTAAGGCTTTTCAAGAAAAATACATATTCTTATGATGTAGGCTATAACTCTGTTTAAGGAATATTTATACTTAAACTAAGCAAACTAATATTATCCCTATGGCTTTACTTTTCTACGAAATGTAGCTACTTTACCGATTAGGACCTTTCAGACCTTATGTGAAAATCGACAAGTTTTTATATATTATCTTTATTATTACGTAAGTACGTACCTATGTCAAGCTTTAAGTGTAGATCGTATGATTTTTCGCCGATATTTTCTTCAAAAAAGTAAAAATGATAACGGTTTCGGTTTTCTTCTAAAAACTTGTTGTTTTGTTCATAAGGCAATTACCGTTCTCCCTTCTCAGCAGCACTGCTTTTTAAAAGCGCAACCAAAATCCAATCTCCAAGTCAATTAAACTAGGGAACACTTTAATACTAAATTTAGCACCTAATAGAGTAAGCACAGGCTAGGCTTTCTAAAATTTATAATTTTATACTCAGCCGTTTCCTTAAGGTAAAATTAAGAACTATTCAACAAATCATTTAATTCATGTCATTTCGATTCATGACCATTTTAGAATTTCCCATTTCCAATGCTGCTGTTACTTCCATTTATACATCATCCGAATCGTATTTATTTCTCGAGAGCTTCTTATCGGTGCGAACTTGATCATTGATGAAATTTCAAGCTTCTTCGTGCGCCCCATCTTCCCGATTCCCATTTTCATTTCGAAACCAATCAGGAAATGTAAGTAAAGTAGCATTTACGATGTTGGTAGTATGTATAACTACTAGTTCTAGAAAGGGCCGGGATGCGAGATGGTAAACCAGAACTGGTTGAAAAGTGTGTATTTTTATAATGAATCAACGATATTTGTAAGATGTTATTTAAATTCAGGGAGTAACGAGGGACTTTCGAATTTGTGAGGTTTATTCTGTTTAGGAGTAACCATATCGGTAGTTTTAAAGTAAGATCGGTCATTGTCGCCGTTAGATTCACCTGTTAATGTGTCATCAGTAGTTGTATCGAGTTAGCTTGTCATGTCAACAGGGGATGATTACATAGTGTGTTGAATTTTGTGGAACTTGCGTTGGTTGGTCATTTTAGACATAAGGGGTTTGTATATATCAGCTCATGTTGCATTTACATAATATACATTATACAGATCTATCGTATATTAACGATTGCTCAGGAATTGTATTCATTTCCAACGGATTTTATCATATTTTATGGTCATATATCATTGCTTGTAGTTAAGAGGCGGTGTTGTAGCATTGTTGAAAGTTTAATTCGCCGATAATTTTAATAAAATGCACAGAACGTTGGTGTTTCACTTAATTTTTGATGTATTTTTCATGAAATATGTATATTCGATGATTTTACTGTATTGACTGATGTTGATTTTGTAATTAACTTGTTTAGATATGGGGTTAAAAATGTATATTTTGGGGTAGTGAGGTTTCGCTCCGTGTAGTTGGAGGCGGGCCCTATACTCGTGTTGGATCGATTACCGTCTACGTAATCTCAAAAATTGTGATCATTGTATGTTAAGGTGAAACTAAACAAAGCACATATTTGCACAAACCATCCCTCCTCAGGCTACGCTGAAATGTTTTAAATCACGTTTGAATATATTAAGACAGTTTTTATTGTGAAAGAAGAATATTTTGGTATCGCTTAAGTTAGTTTAACGTTTTCATATTATGATAGTAATTTATTTTCTCGATGGTGTCGAATTTTTTTAAGAGGTAGTGGGGGAGTTCTTTAGGTGTTAACGTTACTGATAGGTTGTAGGCTAATGTTCGTATTTCATGCATTTACCATTACTATCTTTAAGATTGATGTGTCGTCTTCACGATAGATTCGCTTTGAAAACGCATCTGTGAGCCGTAAGTTATGCTCTGACCCAAATACGATTTTTAAGCGAGGTCTAACGCAACGCTCACTTGCGTTTATTTAATTTGGCGTGCTAGGTTATCTGTATTTATAAGGTGTGATTTTTTAGTTCTGCATATTTTTAATAATGGAAAGATTCCAAATATGATGCGTTGGTTATAGGAGGTGTAGCAAATGACATATCATGTTTATATAAAGTTGCGAAATGAGGGACGGTTAGTGAAATTTAGGTACGAGATAGCTTATTTTGTTTGAATTTGACAATACTAACACGGTTTGGATTACGGATGTTGAAAATAAAAGGTTTAATAGTGAATTGTTTCTAAAAACTACATATCTTCCACGTAGTGGCGAATCCTCGGAAATAGACAAAGTTTTAGGAACGATTGGCAATCTGGATGAAAGCAAATTTGGAATCTTTCTAAATGATTCTAGTCGTCGAGTTGTATGCTTAGGTAATTAATGTTATTAATGTACGCACTAAGTTTACTAGTTATACGATGCTTATGTCCACACTCAATTTACACGACATCCTGCCATTGTACGACACTATGCTTATGAAAAACTAAATTATTATATCCTACTAAGCGTATGAGTAGTGTATTTTTAGACATCGCATTGTCTACGTTAGTATAGTGGGTAAGACACACATTGAGCTTCGTGCAGTATAATCTGACGCCGATATTTTTTACAATGTAGTGTTAACGTTTTCAATCAGTGCTTTCCTGGATAAGTATACCTTAGTTTTAAGTGACACTTGTGATGCTTCTTTCACATGTGTTATTATGATCCTCTATATGATGAGATGCTGTTTGGACACTTACATAGACAAATTCAAATACAGACAGCAGTTGTCATATTTAACTAGCATAAATCTCTATTGGTCCTTTCGTGGTCTCATAGTATTCTCATCATGTATGAGGCCAAAGCTTACACTTGATACGCGTGTCAGCTTCTCGTCTGATGTTGAAGCAATAGTTTCCAAGGAAACTTTACATAAGGCCGTAGATTAGTGTCATCTTTACATAATTATTCAATAATTACTATTATATTCTACTGAAACACCATTTTGCTCCGTGGCCTTAAAGTTGAGGTAATATGTTGAGTCTTTGATAAATTGAAAAGATATTTTGTAGGGTTCTTCACGTATGTGCGTTCCATCATCGCGTGGACTGCAAGCATCCGTTTTCTGGAACTATTTGTCTGTCTGTAAACTGTCCTTAAACTGAAACGAAAGGCATTAACATTGAGTTATAAATTTAATATTTAGATGGATGACTAGTCCCGAAAAGAATTGTACAGAAAACGGAATCTTGTAAACCAGTGCTAACTGTTTTAAAGTAAGTACTTACTAATTAATCTTGTATCGTACAGTAAGTTAGATGTTGCAGTAGTTCTCTGTAGATCGCTTTGACTTCGTCCTTAACTGTTGGTTTCACTTCAATGCATATCGCCATTAGTAATTGTTACCTAACTTACTTTAAGACTGTTCATGATCTATCGATCTCGCTAAAGGAAAGGCAAATATTTTTGATACTTTGAGGATAATCGAAGGGAAACAATTTTCGAGTTTGGGAGTTCGGAGGCCGGTCGCGACACTTGATTAGGTAATTTAGGAAAGAGATAGGTACCGTTTGCATACATTTGACATTCTGATGATCTTCTGATGGAAAATCGCTGCAATGTCTCGCGACGGCCTTAGCTGTATTAGGTAATGTTGTAATGAGTTTGGTTGAGAATGCTAGTTGGTTAATATGTTATGTCGTGTCGCTAGCCAGGCCCTAGAAGCTCCGTGTGGAATAACACTCTAGATGTTGGCAAAACTTCGAAAATCGTCTGAAAATGTTACTCCATCTCTACTTCGTAAGTAAAATATTAATGTTACTGTAACGAAAAAAAAAACGTTGTTCTTATATGAAATTGCGAGGATTCGCTATTAACTTGTTGTTTTTCATATTCAATATTCCCTTTATTTTTTGTACTCTTTAGTATTAAGGTAAGTAATATAAAAAAAAACTATTAATGTTGATACTCTAAAACCAATAATGTATATGTTAAGGATTGTGTAATTTCCCTGGAAGCCTTAATCAGCCTTTTCCTTAGACAGTTAACCTTTAAATCAGAACTACCCTTTATAGTACCACGCCGTCGGGTACCAAACAGACGTCAACTACCTAGTAAGAAAAGAACAACTTTATATAAAGACAGTTTAAAATCGTCACATAACTTACCTACATTTTCACAATCTCCTTATAGCTCTATCTTCCGATCACAACCGAAGTTTGTTTTGGCCTAGAAGATTTACGACAAGAGTTTGTCATTTCTTAGTTAGATGGTATGACTCAATTTTAAGACTGATGACAGAAAAAGGTATAAAAAAAAGAAAAAAAAACTAAATTAATTGTGTTTGATTTAAACTTAATTTTCGTTGGCGGAAATTGACGAACTGATCTGTGGGTTAGTTATATTCTGAATTATTGGTAGCCAAATTTTAGAGATGGAACACTCAGTTCATCGACTACCGCCAATGCTATCGATACTCATCTTCTATCGATACTTTTCTATGTCTTCTATCTTTAAAGACGATAATAAAAATCGATGGGAAAGTAACTTTGAGATGTTGACTTTGCAGTTGAATTGAAGGAAAAATACTATTTGTTGCCAAAGTGTTATTAGACATGTAGTTATTAAATCGGTTGTCACAATGCATAAATAAGTTGTTCTTGGATGGATTGATAAGAAGAGAAGTTGAAAAATATTTCCAATGATATATTTTTTCATAATGAACTTGAATGATAATCGATATCTTAAGGTTTATATCTGTGTAGGAATTTAAACTTAACGTGTGTTTTTAATATGTCATTGACAATGTGTAATCTGTTTTTGTACTCATTGTAAATCAAATTGATGAAAAAATACGCACATAAATTGCATGCAAAAAAATATGTAAGTAATGATAAATTGGCTATTTTGAGTACCAAATACAGAATAAGCATAGCCAATGAATTAGTTGTTTAGTGTTCATGTTACATTAGAATGTATTCGACAGTTTGAAATTAGCTCTGAAATTGCCCGTTCACCTGTTTCCGCCTTTAAGCACCTTTAAGATTTATCGATAACAAATCAACCCACTTCAATTCATGATTTTACCCAGCACTATTGTTAATTTTCGCACTTCATGAACCTCTTAACAAAAACCGTTTGAATATTTATCTCTTAATAACTAAGACAACAGAACTGCGAAAATAGCTTTTCCAAAGCGTTTTAAGCTTTTGATCATTTAAGTTGTTGTATTTTATTTATTTATTGTAGTCGTCAATTCTTTCTGTAAATAAAGACTTGCATTTATTGATAATTTATTCTATTTATTTTAGCTTAATTTTTGTATGTCAACTAGTCAGCGGTTTTGACCGTAGCTCTAGTTTAGTTTTCTTCGAGTTTGTAAGACTTTATCCTTCCTAATATTAGTGTATTCCTTAATTCGTTTTCCGAGTTTCATAAGATGTCATTTCTTTTCTAGTCACGGACTTGGACACTTTATTACGTGTCTGCAAGAATATAATTTGGGACACGAAAGTCGATAAAGGACTGTTGTTTGCTGAGTAATTCTAACAGATCAGGAATGAACGATTTTTTCTATTTACTCTTAGTAAATTGTTTGCAAGATTTTGGAGAAAGATGCAATACTTAGAAATCTTATAAAATGATTTCTACTTTTTTAAATATTTTTTTTTGTTTGTTTCACTTAACATCACTAAATCCTAACTGGCGTTACAAGAAAGTACCAGTGGTTAAAAACGTCAAACGACTTTCGTGTCTACTGCCCTCAGTTATTATGCTCACTATTTTGTATCGCTCAACTTACTTTTGAGCGTCATTGAAAATTAATTCTTGTTAGTTTGTGGTTGACGATACTATGTACCTTAATGTTTTCAATAAAAATAATATTCTATGAACATGCAGTTGAAATTTTAATGTTAAAAGTCATTTGTCTTTGAGATAAAGGTGTTTTTTTTTTCATACGGCCATACCTATAGCCCCTGTTAAAGTTAAGAAAGCATCCGAAAATAGATGCAGTAACAAAAAAACATAGAAATTTGTTTTATATGGAACACTTAACTTTAATTGGAAACTATGCAGGCTAAAGTGTTTTGTTTTGAGTGATACTTTGTATTGTGTCTTTGCCCCGTACCATCACTGCGATTTAGTGACGTTTATAAATAAATAACACCCAATAGTCACATACATAGTCCTGACCCCTTACTAGGATTCTCTGTGTCGTGGTTGTCAGAAACTACGAGTACCAAGGTACCACAACACTCAGACCCGGAAATTTTGCAAATCAGAGATTGTCAGAAGGTCAGAAATCGTGCAAGTAACTGTCTCGAGTTCATACGAATTTAGGCACATATTTTCACTACACTGATTCTTTCACCGTCGGTCATACGCCCTTTTCAGGGTTATCACACCTCAACCTGGTCACTGACTTAATACAGGTTACCAAGAAAGAATCAGTGACACGACAAGCAAGCAATAACGCACATTAATTAAAATAACCTGTTGCACGCTGAGTACAAAAATATTTTCGGACATTTTTAACATGTCGAAGTGTCGAACCAAACGTTTCTGCTCCTTTATTATAAGCACTGGCAAAGAGTGGAACGATCTGCCAGCGTCTGTTTTCCCGGGTGAGTACAATCTAGGAGTCTTCAAATCTAGAGTGAATAAGTTCCTTCAATATTTTATTAATTGAAAGAAACATTTTAATTAATAAAATATTGAAAAATCACATGACACAATTTCAAAGTATCACAAAATATATTCATCTTCCATTTTAAGTTTCGTGTGTTTGTGTGTAAGTTTGTGTTTTCATATTATATTTTGTATAAACATTAAGAAAGCTTGATTCGGAATTGACTTTCAATTTAAACATTCCATTTGATGAGAGTTTGAAACACAGAGCTAAGTTAAAGGAGGCCTCTACTAGAGATGCATGTGAAGAATCGACAACATCACTACTATAACGATGACGTCTGTCTATGAACGTCTCTTGACGTTGCGCCTGCAATTTTCTCAGTTCAACTTTACGACAATCTTCGTCTCTACCTAAGTACGAAGCTCTATGTGCTCTGTGGTTCAACTATTTGTTAAAAATAATTGTTTTATCTGTGTGGGTTGAGCTACTTAACAATTGAAATAATTAAATACTCATACAATACCTACCTACTTACTTGTTATTCAGGTTTTGGATAAGTTAGAAATTAAGGATTGATAATTATCTGACGATAAATGTATGTTGTATCCAAATGATAAACATAAAATAAAGAAACTGGTTTGAAATTAGTGTTTTATTTTAGTTTATGGCCTGAAACATATTCCCAGAATCAGGAAAAAATAGGACATTAAAAATTGGGTATTCGTGGTAATGCGCTTGGCGCAGATGTATTAAAATCGTGGCCTCCAAAAGTAAGTTTGTATGTCTATATACTTCTTCGGTTTGAGATAGGTAAAGAACACAGATAGTTAATTGATTCAGGCGTGCGTTTGCGCAAGTCTATTCTAAGATATTAAACTTATAAGGAATAGATTAGTGGAATAGAACTGAAAGTCAAAGGTTTTTATTTCAATAAAATCACTAGGATCACTTTGAAACGTCTTAGAAACTAGGTGAAGCTATGCCTGTTCCTCGCGACCAAGCCTAGAAGAATCAGACAACAAACATGGCTTGGGGCCTATCATTTTTTTCGATTAACCTGGTTTTTTTTTTTATAAATATATATATATATATATATATATATTTTTAATTGTTTTTGTACAAAATTGATTTTAGAGCTTATAGTGAGAGTTTAAAGAGAATATAGTGTCTAGTTCTATTCCGCTAATCTATTCCTCATAAGTTCAACAAACAAACTTAATAAGAGTTCGACACGTGTTCAAGGCATTATCAGGAAGAATTGACTTGCTGTGCGCTGGTAACACCGAGACGTGTTGCCTCGCCAAGCACTGAACAGAAAGTCTTTCTGTTCATTGCTCGGCGTTGAACTTATGAGGAATAGATTAGCGGAATAGTACTATATATTTATGTGTCGATTTAATGGTATGATGGTATTCGATGGTAATGGTTTTCAGTCTATCAAAAAGAGTGTCAAATGGCTCACATATAGGTACTTTGTACTTAAAACAATACTTGAGGCCTGCATCTTAGTTCTAAGTAGGTGTTTTATACGCTGGCATGTCAGGCGGATCTTTTTACTTGCTTACGCTGACCCCTTGGACATGTTTAGATCGAATACCTAGGGAACCTTAACCTTAACGGATGCTAAAGATTTCGGGCCTAGGTACTCCATCTCAGCCTAGTCGGCTTTATCTGTGGGAAAGAAATGGTTGATACATGCGGAGCAGACTACGCCTCAGGTTTTCTCACGATAGATAGATAACTAATTGTACCTCATCATCATCATCATCATCATTTCAGCCGTACGACGTCAACTGCTGAACATGGCCTCCCCCACAGACAGAGCGAATTCCTACATGTGGGGGGATTTGCCCATACTCACCACGCTGGACATGCGGGTTGGCGAGCGCAGTTAGAGCTATCGTTGTTAAAATGAGGGACGCTGCTGCGCATCCCCTAGCTTTTTTCCCTTAGTCGCCTCTTACGACATCCGCGGATAGGTAGATATGGAGGGGCCTATTCTTTAGCCGGGGCCACGACGGCTTAATTGTACCTACTAATAACATATAGCATCGCCTTAGGGGTAAAAAAACTGATAAGATGTTATTAGATTCTTTCTTTCTTACTCACAATATTTTTGAATAGATAAATCCATAGATGTGTCGGGTTTCGGGTCGAAAGTTAAGTTAAATATAAAATATAAATAAATATTCCAGACATATCTCACACGGTCAGCTGATCCCAAACTAGGCATAGCCTGTACTATGGGTACCAGAGACTGATATACATAATAGATAACTATTTAACACCCAGACACAGAACAAACATCTGTGTTAGTCACAAATGTTTGTCCAGTGCGGGAATCGAACCCGCGACCTCTAGCGCAGAAGGCAGAGTTACTACCAACTGAGCTATGAGGCCAGTCAAGTTAGCTTCTAGGCTAACATGATTCATATCACATCCAAGCTTCACACGTCAGCTTTCTCTACAATTCATTGCCAGGAAAATAGAATTCTGAGCAAGCCACGTGTAGGTCGAGGTGTGTCGTGTCAATCCCGCTCAGAATTCAGGAGTGGCGAGGCAATGGGCGATATATCATGGAAATGTCACATCTGGACTGATTTATGTACTCTGTGACTTCGCTCTTCTGTTGTTTAGATTGAGGGTACTTTTGTTGTGCGGTTGTTGAATTTTATGTATCAATCTTAATACATAGCATATAATCTACACATACATTATAAAGGGTATTTTTTTTTGTATGTTTGTATGGGTTAATCTCTGGAACAACTTTTTTGTTTTTTATACAACTAAGTTGGCAAACAAGCGTACGGCCCACCTGTAATACCAGAGGCATCACGCCCGCGTTGCCGACCCCGAACCCCCCCCCCCCTAAAGAGCTCTGGCAACCTTACTCACCGCAGGAACACAACACTATTACAACTGAACAACTGAATCGAACACGCTCCCCTTGCATCTTAGACGGGTACTCACCAGCTACGCCTCTGTGGTCGTCATAAAATCGAGAAAATCCGTAGTATGAAGTGATGTTGAGCCTACTGTGTACAACAAAATTTCGTATTGATACTAACTTGAGAATTTTGTCACAAAAGAGAGAACAAATAAACAAAAATTAATACTGTACTGTTCACCGGGCATCTCTACGGCGTAACTCGTTCGTAGCTCGCCGCTACGCTGCCTCTACGCCACGTCCAAAATTCATGAAAAGCGCTCGTAAAGTCAAGTAGTGCCTTCAAGGGAATGTTGCTTTTAAATTACTCCATATGCGAACCGTTTTCAATTTCAAGTAGCTAAATTTAGTTTGAAATTTAAAGCAGTGATTCAAACGTTTTCTTTGCAATAAATGTGGAAGCTTCATGAAATTAAGCCGTTTAGTATGAACTTACGCTTACCTGCGGCTTCACTTACGCGTTACACTGTTAAAAAGTAGTCTATGCCCCTCCCTAAGGTTCAAGCTATCTCCAAAGCTTTCATCGAAATCAGTTCAGCCATATATTTCATCGTCCGGGTCGTGGTCGTCATTCAAGTTTTAATTTTTCTTTTAGAAAAACTAAATCAACCAATGAAGACCATGCGTCCTGCATGGTCCTTACTGGTGATTTTGGTGACGTTTTTTGATGGTACGCGGAAAGCCTTATTCCCCAACGGTAGTTCTTTATATTTATCCTAAAAAACCTAAAAATCGCAAAGTAAACTTCCATTTGCGCGCGGTGAGGTAAGAAATCGTGGAGAGGTCTATTTGTTATTTGAGAGGGAGAGTGTGTTTGTCAGGTGTGGCCTCGGAGTCGTCTCGGGTTGTAGATTAAAGGCCTGTTCAAACGACAGCGATATGTTATCTTAAATTGATTAGGTACAAAATTATCGTTATGCCCTTATGAAATGAAATATGTATAGTTTGACAAATACAGACAGAAGACAAAAATACAATAAGATGATAGATAGGTAGACCACAAGACACAACAACAACTATTGATGCCATCGAATAGCAGGTTCTTATCAAATTATATATAACAAAAAAATTTACTGATTCAACGCCGTAACGGCTCTACCGATTTCGTTGAAACTTGGAATAGATAATTACCAAGAATAGCATTTAGGCTACTTTTTATGTACCACGCGGGTGATGCCGCGGGCGGTAGCTAGTTGTTACATAACTCTTTGGTTATAAAGTAAGTTTTACGAGTACGTAATCAATAAAGTATTTAACTCAAACACCAAATCGAGAGAAGTGCAAACAAAAGATATTAACCTTCATCTTGGCTTCTTGAAATGTCAGTTTGTTACGTTTTTGCTTGCGTCCTATTGTCCTGCGAATTTATTGTACGTACGTATATACGTTCAGTAGTGGACGTCCTACGGTTGCCAGCCAGTCAAGCCTGTCTGAGTCGAAATGTTTTGGGATATTATAAAATCATTATCTGTATATATAAAAGAACAAGGCCTGATTCCACGATCAACGCACAGCCCAAACTGCTGAAGTTAAAAAGCTGAAATTTGAACAGTAGCTGCCTTATATGCCACACACATCCACTAAGAAGGGATTTTCAAAATATCAATCCCTAAGTGGGTGAAAAGGGCTTAAAACGTTTGTATGAAAAGTCGTATTCCTTGAACCTACAGATTTGAAACGAACTGAAAATAGTGTATGATAGAAATAAGGAAAAACTGTATTTTTAGATTTTAAAATACAACACTTTAAAAGGGTGTAATGAGATGTCAAAGTTTGTATGCGAGAATCTTAACGCATGGAGAGATTTATCTGAAACTTGGTACAAATACTCATAAAGTCATGAAATACGTATTTGAGGGTTTTTCAAAACTGCCCTTTTTTATCAAGATACCACGCGAGCAAGCCGCGGGCGTACGCTAGTAAAAAAATATAATCATAGAATCGTCTTACTTAAAAAAATATCTAAACGTATTTTTTAGGAATGTAACTCATTCATCATTACAACCGTAGGATGTTCACTGCTGAACATAGGCCTCCCTAACAGATTTTCAGAGCGACTTTCTGTCATTTGGGGGGAAATTGCCCATACTCACCATCGCCCACTGCCCGGGTTGGTGAGCGCAGTTTGAACTATCGTTGTTAATATAGAGGACGCTGCTGCCCATCCCTTAGCTCTTACCCTTAGTCGCTTCTCACGACACCCAAGGGTGATATGGAGTGGAGGGGCCTATTCTACAGCCGGGACCACTGCCACGGGTTTACAACCTATCACGTATAAAATACTACTTAAGGGCGTTTGTGCCAATTTTATGTTCAGACGTGCCTTTACCTACCCCCTTAGACATGTTCAAAGATTTGAGCGACTGGAAATAGGAGGATGTCTACATGCGAAGAGTCAGTTTTTTCCTTGACACAAGAATCAGCCAACAAACGTCCCTAATAAACCTTCAACATGAAGCTTTTACACGTAACGAAATGATTTCCCTGTCCAGCAAAATTACCTAATTGCATTTTGTGATGAGTGCAAGCTAATCCCAGCCCCTCCCCGTCCATATCTCGGGGGACCTAACGTATGTGGCACTTTAAATTCGCTTTGTTTGCAAAATTAGCCTTACGGCAATAACTTCATGACTGAATATCGCGGCGCATTATCCTTTATTTGTCACTCTAGGGGAACAGACTGGAGTTTGCTGACCTATGTACCTTTACAGTAAAAAATACTTACGATAGAACTCTCTTCGCACGTTTTTTTTTACTTCATGTGGCTATAGTGTCACTGCGGCTACAACTGGCCTATTGTACCACTTCGCACGTTGGTCTAGAATACATATTTTTTTTCAACTGAGGTGGCATAAAAGCGTGCAACCTAGGTAGGTCCATAGAGATAGGAATTAACTCTATGGATGCTTGCAATATCAACAGGCATAAGTTGCTGACCCCTGAGAAATATCCTGAGTGTTGAATGCTGATACTAGGATTGCTGAATTTACTAGTAACAATATGAGTTAAATCGGCAAAGGGGTCCAAAAGGCAGCTTTTCATAAAAAGTTAAGTGTGACCAAAATGAAATTGACCTGTCTTCCGCTGATTCCAAGATTCAAATTGGTTTCAACTTATGCGTGCCACAGTTTAATTTATTGTTCGTTTGAGTGATACTTCTACACATAGAGAGATATAACTTTTACTGTGGTTCCGATCCCTTTTTAATTGGCACTTTGTAAAACATTTTGGTTTTTTGGGCAACGGGTCCATAGATAGGGTGCTTATTGGCTGCTTTGCATAGAGGTTACGGTCACGTCACTAAAGCCCAGTTCGGTTCGGACCGCGCTAGTATTTTAGCCCAGTTCGAGTAAATTAGTTACTAAAAACAAGATTAGTCAAAAATAAACTACAGTCGCGTACAGGTAAACGTAATTTTTGCAGCTAATTAACTGAACTGACTGTTAATGCGCACATAAGACGTTTGACTGAGGTTGAGATTTATTACAAAATTCAAAAATTCTATATTAAAAACTGATTATTGTTTACCAAGCAGTTTGAATTATAAGTTCAGTCCCTTTCATAGGTAGATGCATGTATTTAGTATTTCATAAATTACGAGGCGTATCCTCTTTTCTCACCTTACCGGGGACGATGGCACTTGATTTGTGTCATTTGGCCCGGTAAACAAATCACCGGGCCAGTTAAAACTTTTTTTTCCCATGTGGCCCGGCGCCGGGCCAAGTCACCGGGCCAGATGGGATACACTCAATGTTTCTTATAAAAAAATGCATTGGTGCACGACCGAATTCGATCCCGCGACATTCAGATCGAATGGCGAGGCACCTCCCACTAAGCCAATTCGCTCACCAGCAGCACTTGATGTCGATATTGTCGTTCGTGTTGTCAAATCAATTTCAAACACAATAAACCGTTTGACGAGTTTATCGCACTCGTGCGATTGACGGTAATCGATAGAGTGCCATCGACCCCGCGGAAATTCCCCATGTCATATGACACGCCATGGAAATGATAATAATAGGATAGGTCCCGACTGTGGATCAATAATCCACCATAGAATTTAACATTCGAAAAATATGTAGTAAATGACTGGCCTCATAGCTCAGTTGGTAGTAACTCTGCCTTCTGCGCTATAGGTCGCGGGTTCGATTCCCGCACTGGACAAACATTTGTGACTAACACAGATGTTTGTTCTGTGTCTGGGTGTTAAATATATATCTATTATGTATATCAGTCTCTGGTACCCATAGTACAGGCTATGCCTAGTTTGGGATCAGTTGACAATGTGTGATATGTCGGGAATATTTATATTTAAATATATGTATTTATATTTAAATTTTTTGATTTACAGAAAGAAACTTAAAACTAATACAAATTAATATTTACAAAATACACAAGAAACAGTTGAGCCATCTAAAGACCGTTACAAACGATCTATAGATAGCTCAATTGATTCAGATCACTACCAGTCGGAAACGTCCCCAAGACGCTGGCGAAGTCAAGTAAAGTCCCCAAGTCTAGTAAATAAATATAAATATGATTTGTCATATGTCCATTACAAAATGATTCATAATTATGTCAAAAAAATGTAGTACTGGTAATGATGATCAATCGAGCTATCTATAGATCGTTTGTAACGGTCTTTAGATAGCTCAATTGTTTCTTATGTATTTTTACACCATAAAAAATACAGCTGCCTAATTTATTTATTTATTAACCTTAAATAACACGGTTTGTGTCCCAATTACATTACTTAAGGATAGAATTAGATTAAAATCTTAGCTATTTAATTCAATTATTAGAATTTATGTCAATCAGACTAATAAAACTTAAATTAAAATATAAAAAATAATTTAGAGATTCGAGTACATAGTCACAGAATGTCAAATTTAATTAATAAACACTTAACAACTACAACACACAACATTAACTAATAAATATAAAGATCAGTCATACATATGCGGTGAGTAAGGTTGCCAGAGCTCTATATTGGGGGGGGGGAGGGGTTCGGCAGGCAACGCATTAGCAATGCTCCAGGTGTTGCTGATGTCAATAGGCGACGATAACCACTTACCATCAGGAGAGCCGTAAGCCTGCCTCCGTATAACATAAAAAAAAACATATGGCTTACAACATTCCAAAAATTTAGATAGTATTGTCGTCTACCCGTCCGCAAATAAGTCACACTCAGGAGAGCGTTGAGAACCTCCTCCTTTTTTTGAAGCTGGTTAACAAGTTCTGATTTGATATCAAAATCCTCTTCACAGGTTATTTTGAATCCATTTTATCCACGCCACGTCCGAAACTTATTGTTTGCACTCGACTTGTCTCGTACCGTTGTTTCAACATCCCTAAATTGAATTACCTACGTACAATCAGCTTGACTAGCGAGATTTTCTCGTTCTAAATTGGAGCAGCCCGCCTGGGGAGGTACCTCCGCCTTACAGAAGATCGCAGCCAAATAACATTATTTGTTTCAAATAGTGTTGTGTTCCTGCGGTGAGTAAGGTTGCCAGAGCTCTTTAGGGGGAGGGGGGTTCGGGGTCGGCAACGCGTGCGTGATGCCTCTGGTATTGCAAGCGCTCATAGGCTACGGTAACCGCTTGCCAACGGGTGGGCCGTAGGCTTGTTTGCCATCTCAGTTGTATAAAAAAAAAACTAACCGGAATCCAAAGTTTAAGGGCACAGGTCACTGGTTTTCTCTCGGTCATCCTGCATAAGGTCTGTGACCAGGCTCAGGTATCGTGGCCCTGAAATAGGTCAATAACCGTTGGTTAAAGTAGTAAAGTGCGCTTCGTGGTTCTACAAACATCGTGAGGAAACCGGCATGTCCTAGAACCTAAAAATTCGAAGACATGTGACATGTGCACGAAAGGAGCCTCTAAGAGGCGCATTTAAATCCTTTCACTACAGTGATTCTTTCATCCACGGTTATAAGCCCTTTTCAGGGCCACCATACCTCAACCTGGTCACTGATCTAATACAGGATGACCAAGAAATAATCAATGAGACGACAAGAAGATCACCGGCAACACGCACTGATTGTAGACTTTCGTCTTGAGGCTGTGCAGTACGTGCTACGAGAATATATGAGGAAGCGTAAACGCAGAAATTTATCTACTGTATAATCTACCAGGCTTCTTGGTCCTTAATTATAAACTACTTTTATAACCAAACTTGCTAAATATCCCTTATCTTGCGAACTATTTAAGTGAAAACCCCGAGTTTCGCAGATAAGCGGTATTTGCCGGATCATGAGTTTCGTAATTAGGGCTTGAAATAGTGGCCATCTTAATTTAAAAGCTAATATATTTTAAGTGGAGCGTTTTAGATTAGCTATTTTAATGCGAAAATTAAAGAGACGATGTTTTAAGGCCCCGTCAGAGGCAGGATTAGCACCTCGAATCACGGACTTTCAATCTTCAGCGTCGTTAAATTAAAGCTGATCAGAAACGCTCCTACGCGGCACTTACGACGGCTTATAAAAATAAAAGTGTGTACAAATTTATAATAAACTTCCTGAAGAACTGAAAACCTCACATGGAAATTTAAGTAAAAACTGACTCTTTGGCTGCTCGATAAATGTTTTTATAGTATTAATGAATTTAGTAATTATGATTGTGCATAATTAAATTTTGACATGAATTATTATTTGCACGTCTGCATGCAGGCTGAATACATTGACTAATCATAGCCTATTATGTAAATTTTGTATGTATTCTGGCAGATAAACGATTGTATTTGCATTTAGGGGATCCCAAAAACTAGAATTAATAATAATAGCACCCAACAGACACATACATAGTCCTGGCTCCACACTAGGATTCCTTGTGTCGGGGGTATCAGAAACTACGAGTATACGAGTACCGCAACACCCAGACCCTGGTCAAATATTTGCAGATCTTGCAAACATTTGTCCTTCAGCGGGAATCAACCCGCACCCCTTGCGTCTCAGACGGGCACTCGCCCGCTACGCCACAGAGGCTGTTAAAAATGAACTCATTAAAACAAAAAAAATAAATTCATGAGCAGTGTTTGGGAAACTTTGTTAAGTCTTCTTGTTTAAAGACGTAAGTCTAAATGAGCAACCCGCCTGGAGAGGTACCGCTGCCTTACATAAGATCGTAGCCAAATAACATTATTTGTTTCAAATAGTGTTGTGTTCGTGCGGTGAGTAACATTGCCAGAGCTCTTAAATGGGAGTGGGGTTTGGGCTTGTTTGACACCTTAGTTGTATCAAAAAAAAGTCGTAGCTACATGGAGAAGTAAGGATTCCTTTTCGAGCTGCTGAACCTTAAAAACAGACTAACATAATCTTATCATGGGTTCTTTCTGTATATAAAGTTTCATGTTTGTAATTTCCAATCTACCTGATTTAACCTAAAAGTGAAACAGTCATTTAAGACGCTTCTTCCAAAGCCCGGAGGCTCTGAAAGGCTTCACCACAGAATGATAGTACTAATGTTCAAGAAGTTTCACTCTGACGCATAACGACCGACGTCACTAAATTTATACTACTTACATACCTACGAAAGAGGCCCCATTGGTGCATTGCGTTGCGTTGCGACGTCGCAGCGTCAACGCTGCGTAATTATTTTCATTTTTGCGACGGGTCCTGTTGCGTCGTGCATCGTGCGTCGTCGTGCGTCGACGCAACGCAGATGTGGCATATAATGCGTTGGTCCGTTGTGACGGCGGCGCGACGCAACGCAGCGGAACGCACCAATGGGGCCTCTCTCTCTACCACAACACTTGCGCTGTAGCATGGTGCGGATGACCGTAGAGCAGCCTCTTGTTTTACTGCTTTATAGCTTACTAGCTTCCGCTCGGGGCTTCGTTCGCGTGAAACCTATATTAAAAGTAGCCTATATGCTATTCTAGGTAAAGAACTTTGTCTGTTTCAAGTTTCGATGGAATCGGTAGAGCCGTTACGGCGTGATTGAACAACAAACATCTAAACATCGTCACAAACTTTCGCATTTATAATATTAGTAGGATACTACTCGTGGTTATTTATATTGTTAACTGCGGCTTCGCTTCCGCGGTACCTGAACTTAACCTTAACTTACGTCCTACTTCAGGGTTTAGGCAATCTCTATACCTAATTTTATCGAATCGGTTCAGCCGTTTTGTCGTAAAACGTTACAGAGAGACAGAGAGGCAGAGTTACTTTCGCATTTATAATATTGCAATCCGAAAGGATTCCAATGGGACTTTCGATAAGAAGTAAGTTCTGAGTGGCAAAGCCCAAGTCTCACGCGAGATAACTCATATAAAATCGTTAAGTCTCTCATTTATCTTCAGAGGGCCCTTACCTCCTGTCGAAATGAGTTCCCTCTCGCTAAATAAACATTTTAGGCCCCCGACCCTCCGATTGAGAGTGATACCTTTTCTTTCAAATGAGGAATAAACATTTGCGAAGTAAATCACGAATTCTTTTTTTATATAATGTAAGTATTCAAAGTTAAGTAAAAATGTATTTAAATAAAATCACTAGGATCACTTTGAAACGTCTTAGAAACTTGGTGAAGCTACGCCTGTTCCTCGCGACCATTAAGAGGATACAAAAATCATAATAAATTGTCGAGTGGGCGGAGTGAAGAAAGTGACAGCGCTATGTACTGTAATTGAATGCGGAAAGACGTAAGCGAAATATAAGAAAATATCGATTATCTCAAAAAATATCTATTTTTTTTTAAAGTGTCTTGGATTTAGGTCCCCAATGCTATTGTCTAACAAAATATTAAAAAAATATATATTTTTGTTTGATAGTCTCAGAGTATTTTCGAAAAAACTGATGCAGAGGACCCAACTTTAAAAAATAAATCTATCGAGAAAAGTTTTACCAATCGCGTAAATAAAATGCTCAAGCTATCTTTGTCATAAAAATCAAAACTGTGCGTTTTGCGGTTATTGAGAAAAAACAATTCAAAAATCATAAAATAAGTAAACCCTCACCTTAACTCCGCTTGGTGCCTATAAACTTTTTCGATGATGCTTTTTACTAAAAACAGTACCCGTAAGTAACGTAGCTAAATTTCGGCAATTGTCGACCTTAATTATTTCATGATCTGTATATTTCCAATAATTGCTATATACCAGAGTCGCGGGCCTATATAATATACCTAATACCCTTTTCAGGGCCACCATACCTCAACCTGGTCACTGACCTAATACCAAGAAAGACTCAGTGACACGACAAGAAGACCAAAGTCGCGGGCATTTAGTTTAAAAGCGTTATTTATGAATAGAAGCTTGTACTACAGGTGAAACCAGGGGCGCTCGCTAGTAAACAACAAAGCACCCTAACTAAACCGATGGGCACCTACGCATTCAAATGCAGAATTGGTGGATGCAAGGGCAGACAGATGGGGTGCGGTGCGCCCTCCCAGACAGGGGTATCGATTTTTGTTCCTGTTCACCCCAACTTGGGGTTGTTATTAAATATAAATGGCGACGCAATATCGGGGTTGGAAGCGGTGGCTGCAGAACTCTGTGCTTCGGTGAAGAAATAGTTATCTTTCTGATGATGATGATTAGTCAACCTTCGGTAAGTCACACTCCTGAACCGAACTATAGTGATTAAGTAAGTAATTGATCGACGAGCGAAGATCTATCAAACAACTTGGACGAATAGGCGTTGTATGTTTGTGTATCGATTATACTATCGTACATACAAACATACAACGTAACTCGTTTAGAGCATAACTTTCGAACTGTTAATCCGATCTGCGTGGAATTTAGTAGGTTAACAGGTTGTACTATCAAATTCTCTGCTCAGAGATTGAGTTGATTGGTCAAAAGGGGGTATGCAAAAAAAAGTAATACAACATGACATCGGGTGTTCATACAATCTAAAAAGGATTTTTATTTATATTCGACATCGTATGGTTTTTAAGATACAACACTTTAAACCAACTAACGGTTTAGTTATTCTCCCACAAACATAAAACGCCGATTCGTCGAAGTTGGTTAAGAGATCGTCGCTCGCTTCGCTAACTCGATCAATTAAATTACAAGTACGATACCCAGATGAAAGGCAGCTTTGTCTCTCCTCAGGCTTAAGCTATCTCCATACCAAATTTTATCGAAATCAGTTCAGCCATTTAGTCTTGAAAAGATTGAAGACAGAGAGACTTTCGCATTTATAATACCTACATTTTTAAAGTAACGGGAAGTCGGTGGATTGTAGAGGCGGAAGACCGTTCGTCATGGAACTATTTGGGGGAGGCCTATGTCTAGCATTCAACTTCTACAGGCTGATTATGATGATGATGATAAAATAGCTTCTGTATTTTGGGAAAAAGGGTTACAGTGATTGCGTTGGGGCAACATCGATCGCGAAAAAATATCATTACAGCGGGAACGTTCGCTAATTTCTCGACAATTTACTAGGTATAAGGTTTGAATTTTCCTACAGGGTCCTTCATAATACGATTGCTGGCCGACATTACAGAACGGCAAATCCAATTAGTATCGAGTACTCTGAATATTCTCTCTATATCTCGAATGCGGAATCGATTATCGGGTAATTTGATTGAGCGTGGCTCGGACGCGGTCAGTAGAATGCAGAAAACAGAAAAAAGTATGAATTTCTCATTGTCGTGTTTATTTTATAGGTAAGTGTAGGAGGTAGTGCACAACGAGATTTTCTTGCTCTAAATGGGAGCAGCCCGCCTGGGGGGGTACCGCAGCATTACCGCAGCCAAATAACATTATTTGTTTTAAATAGTGTTGTGTTCCTGCGGTGAGTAAGGTTGCCAGTTGATTAGGGGGGGGGGCGGTTCGGCAGGCAACGCATTAGCAATGCTCCTTGTGTTGCTGATGTCAATAAGCGACGGTAATCACTTACCATCAGGAGGGCCCTGAGCCTGTTTGATTCCGAATAACATTTAAAAAAAAAAGTGGGGGTATCATTTTGTGATGAGAAGTTATAGGCAGGTCAGTTTTTCATCTGTATTTGCATTAACACTTTTCAATTATGTAACTTTTCAGTATTTTGTTTGTCAGACAGTGTTACGTTTAAAAAGTTTTCTCGCGTTTTTTTCAATAATGGTTTTTTTTGTCTTTTTTGACAAAGCTCGAATTTTACTTCTAAGAAAATACTAACGTGTTGGTAGTTTTTCTAAATCAAATATAATTAAACAACCAATAGTATATTAGTATATCCAAAATTTTCGACCCAGCGTGATTTGAACCCGCGTATTCACCTTGAATCGGCAATGCGATACCAACACGCCCACCTATAGTAAATTAATTAATTTTGTAAATAAGATAACATTTCAGATCTAAGTGTATGTTTGTTGGTTGTTTGCACAGCTAGAAGAAAAAAATAATATTGAATAATGTTGTTGGGCCAGAAAAGTTCAAAAGAGGAGACCGCGCCGGCAGCGAAGGACAGCCCCCCACTAGATGGAAAGACGACCTTATAAAGATTACCAGGAGCCGCTGGGTGCAGGCCTTACAAGATAGGTAGCTCTAGAGATCTATGGAGAGGCCTATCATTGGACATCCTACACCTGAAATGATGATGTTGATTATATTAAATGAAAACCCCGCTGCTGGTATGAATATTTATGGCTGAAGCTGCAATTAGACAGATGGACTTCCGAGTGCTTCCATGCTAATTTACCTTTTTACCCGGAATTCTACTAAGTGCCCTTTCACATGCACTTGGTACTTAAACCTATAGTCAGCAATAAAACAGATTTCTTTTTCGGAATTTCGAAATTATTTCGTTCATGATATTTTCATGTTTTTTTTTTTATACAACTGAGGTGGCAAACAAACTTACGGCCCACCTAAGGTACGCGGTTACCGTAGCCTATGAGCGCTTGCAATACCAGAGGCATTACGCACGCGTTGCCGACCCCGAACCCCTCCCCCTCCAAAAGAGCTCTGGCAACCTTACTCAACGCAGGAACACAACACTATTAGAAACAAATAAAGTTATTTGGCTACGATCTTCTCTAAGGCCGAGCTGATCCAATTTAGAACGAGAAAATCTCACTGTGCCCTACCTCCTCCACTAAATTTACATTCCACTTTAATGCTAATCTTACTTAAAAACGCTAGTTAAAAAATATGGTTCGCGATGCGAATCAATTCGCAAGTTCTTGCGATGCGTCGTGCGAGCTCGTAGATTTTTACGATGCGACGTCGCATCGCAGTTTTGTGTACAAGCTCTTAGGGCTCCATCGAGATACCACGGTTAGAAGTAGTACTTCAGTCAGCACACTTGTGCGCTTACATATCGCGCGCAGCGCCTAATGCGAGCTAAGTGCAAATTACTGCGGGAAGCTGTCGAACTCAAATAAATACGATCCGATGGTATTCTGGACGATTCCTAACTGGTTCGAAAAATATAGACGATCTTTCACGGATGTACATATAAATTCTAATATTTATAACCATTCTCCGCCCGCGTGGTACGGACATAAAAAATGTTTGTGAGGATATTTTGTGTGTTTGTGGTTCAATCACAGCGGCGTTTGTTTTTAAATAAGAAGTATTTCCAATAAAAAGGATGATACAAAAAAACTATAATATCATAAAGTTATTGTCAGTTATCGGCCTGCAATAAACGTGCCTATACCGTAGGTATAATAACGCAGAGTGACCAAGATATGACCAGTAGATACTTAAAACGAAATGTTTCTGTGTTTTTGGCAATTTAGATTGATGTGTTCTAGGAACCGGCATTGGGGAATGAGTTTGTAATTGGCTTTCTGTTTGTTCATAGCTTTTCGTAGTATTTATTTGGAGTAGGTAGTTAATAGTTACTTGTTTTCGGTGTAAATCGTTTTGGTATTTGCCGACACGACATCGTTATCGGGCCGATAAGTCGTATCGGCTGATTTCATACGGATATTTTTGGTGGTAAACCGTTTAGGTGTTCTTTTTACGCTTATGCAGAGAATGCAGTCATTTCTACAGCTAGAACCAAACTCGCACCTCTCGCGTTTGCCGGAAAATTTCCCGCCGCGCTGCAAATGTCGTTACAGCATAATTTAAATACTACTTCCTATTATAAATGCGAAAGTTTGTGATGATGTTTGTGCTTCAATCCCACCGTAACTTCTCAGCCGAATTCGATGAAACTTGGAATAGATAAAATTATTTACCTAGAATATGGGATATTTTTTAACTAGGTACCATGTGATCGAAGCTGCGGGCGCAAGCTAGTCACACTATAAATGCGAAGGTAACTTTATCTTCCTCCCCTCTGTCTTTCTATCTGTTCGTTACCTTTTGATACTATGCTATATATGACTAAACTGCGGAACCGATTAAATTTGGTATGTTTGGTATGGTACCTTAGAACATAGTCTAAATTTTTTACATTTTATCCTTTTATCAAGCGAGCGAAGCCGTGGGAAGCTAGTTTACAAATAAATCATGAAAACGTTAAATACAGGGACTGTTCCAGAATACAGCGTCGGATTAAATCCAATATGGAGTAAATCAGTTCAATCTGATTTCTATTGGTTTTTGCAGATCTGTTGGCGTACAAGCAATCATCGTGTTTATCTTGCTAAATTTTCGTAGAATTTTTGCAGAATTTGCGATAAGGTAAGTAGGTACGTATCTAAAACATACTTTACCAATAAATATGATTATTCTGATTACTTGGTTTTAACGGTTTGCTTAGAGGCGCGAAGGTCGATTGCGCGATAATTGTTAGTCCAAACATTACAGTGTTAGGTACGGATTGCGCGAAGATGTTTGAAAAAATCCAATCAACGAACTGTAAGGCTAACTCTTTTATTTCAGATAAAAATCGATATTACATAAAATGCGTAGCCTCTATACATTTTATGTATTAGACGTTGCGTTTATGCGCTGTATACGTATATGCCTCGAGAAACGCCAAGGTAAAGAGCTATGTAATCATCGGTTTTCGACAGGTCTTTTACCAAAGTTTAAAAGTAGGTATATTGTTACAAATTGAATTAAGCATATAGTTAAGTATATAGTGAATGAAGCAAAAGAGGTATGTCATCATAGCAAGTGGAAAACCGTGTTCTCTGCCTACCGCTGTGGGAAACAGGCGTGTCTTTTTTTATGTAAAACACACGACACCATGGTTTTCCAAAAATATCTCCGCAAAGCAGAATAAGAATCGTCCCGGTTGCTTAGCGAGGTAAATAAAATCACTTCAATACACACATCGCTCCAGCTATCGGAGCGAAAGCCCACTCTCTAGAACTTTTGTAAGAGCTAGCGCACACGGGGCTACTTTGTTGCTCCACTTTTGGAAATTTATTTTATTGAATGCCTTAGTGCTACAGTACTTACAGTACAGCTTTAGTACTTTAGCTCGGTACTACATAACTAAAAATTAAAAACGACAAGCAATAATGCGACGTCTTTTAGACGTTTCTTCACAGGCTTCTACTTTGTTAAAAACAAAGTAGAAGCCTGTGAAGCCAAGATCCGTCAGACCAAGTGTTAAAAACACTTGGTCTGACGGATCTTGGCCATTGTAAAATTTTCAAGGCCCTTTACCTCAACCTGGTCACTGACCTATTACAGGATGACCAAGAAGGAATCAGTGACACGACAAAAAGAAGAAGAAGATTGTAAAGTTAGCCGTTTTATGCGTGGAGATGATTTTAGTTCCTAATAAATTTATGATGCATAGCAAGCTGAAACTTTGCATTCAAGTTCCAACGATAAAACAATTTAATCAGCGTAAAACAAAAAGTGGAACCACAGAGCATATTGTTGTATAGTAGACTAGCCATGTTTTCACTCATTTCAATCACCATATACTTACCTACCTTATAGAGAGAAATGGAAGAAGATGTGAACATGTTGTACCGAAGAAAGAACGGCGGGAAGATGATGATTCAGTAAAATAATTACCTGTAAAAATTGCCTATGCGCGCTGCACCTTACTTTCTATCAACCATCTCCAGCGAATAAATTTGTCTCGATAAAGCCCCAATATATCAGCCGGTGACTTTTGAACGAAATTAAATGAGAGGTTTATTGTCTCACTTGTGTGAAAGAGAACTTATTATGAGAGATTCTAAATTTGCATATAAATAGGTTACCAGCGTCTTCGTTAAGCTAGAGTTTCTCAAATGGCGGCGGCTGTAAATTGACGGACTTGTAAATGAATAAATAATAAACACCAAGCAGTCCACATACATAGTCCAGACCCAACACTAGGATTCCCGTCGTGGGTATCAGAAACTACGAGTACCATGGTACCACAACACTCAGACTCAAAAATTCGAAGACATGTGACATTTGCACAAAGGGAAGGACCCCCCACCCGTTGGACCAACGACTGTGTGAAAGTTGCGGGACATCAGTGGATTGAAAAGGCTCAAGGCTGTTAGTCAAAGTCAAAGTCGAAAAGCATTTATTTCAATAAAATCACTAGGATCACTTTGAAACGTCCTAGAAACTAGGTGAAGCTATGCCGGTTCCTCGCGACCAAGCCTAGAAGAATCAGGCAACAAACACGGCTTGGTGCCTATCATTTTTTTCGATGATCCTTTTTCACAAAATGGAATTTAAAGCTTCAGTGTGGTGCCGATCGAACTAGGTGAGGCTCAAAAGAAAAGTAATCTAATTATAATCCTTAATAAAAAAGAGCTTATAAAATGTGAAAAAATGTGTGTGTTCGCCGTGGAACGCTTTCGGGGAGGCTGCTGACGGCGATGATGATGATGATTGATGATGAAAATATTTCTTTCCGCTTTCTTCGCGATATTACTGCCGTAATATGAATGATGCCGATTTTGAGAAAAGTTTTTCGTGTAGTTGTGATAAATAGTATTCAGGATTGAAATTAATGGAGCTCCTGAAAGCTAGTTTTCTGCAAAGATATCAGTATTTTCGAAAATAATAATTTTTTCTTTAAATAAAAATTAACTCAATGATTTTGATGGCTCAACTGATTCTTGTGTATTTTGTAAATATCAACTTTTATTAGTTTTAAGTTTCTATCTACATTTAGTACTAGGGTTCTCTTGCTGCGTAATATTGCGGGAAGTCGGTGGATGGAAGTCTCAAGACCGGCATGGAACTCTTTGGGGGACTTTGGGGGAGGCCTATATCCAGCAGTGAACTTCTAGAGGCTGATGATGATTATTAAAAAAATCACGCAGTCCTATCAAAAACAGAAAAGAATACCCTAACACAAATATTTGGTACAAAAAGTATAAAACAACATTATTTATGTTTCACGTTACCCATCACTTTGAGGAGTTGGATGGAAAGTGCAATAACACTTTTATTACCGGATGAGCCCGGCATAGCCGGATATCCGGTTCTCCCCGGGTAAAATATTCGACGACAGAAAACGTACCAATAAAACACTTATTTATTGAGGCAAACAATGCTTCAGGGTTTCAGGCCGTATGAGAATTTAAATTCAGATATTTTCAATATTTTTTTTTAAATACTCTTTATTTACAGAAAAAAATGTATAACTAAAATAGAGTAAATATTTACTAAATACACAAGAAAAAGTTGAGCTATCTAAGGACCGTTCATCATTTCAGCCGTTCGACGTCCACTGTTGAACATGGTCTCCCCCACAGACAGAGCAAACTCCTTATCATGTGGGGGGATTTGACCATAGGTACTCACCACGCTGGGCATGCGGGTTGGCGAGCGCAGTTAGAGGGACACTGCTGCCCATTTCCTAGCTTTTTTTCCCTTAGTCGCCTCTTTCGACATCCGCGGATAGGTAGATATGGAGGGGCCTATTCTTCAGCCGGGGCCACCACCACGGCCACGGACCGTTACAAACGATCTATTGTTTTTTTCATGCCTGGCACCGTTTTCTAGTCGTGCCACTGATTCTTAGCATATTCTTAGCACCTTCATAGTATGGTACGCGATAGTGGGCAAAGGCCTTTAAGATTCAATACTTGCATGACTTTCCACGTAAGCTACGCTTTGTGCTACGTGATATGCTACGATTATGTACGCTACGAGATTTCGTAGACATGTCGTAGCTTCGTAGATGTCTGTCTTTTCAAAGAAAATGACTCAAACTTTTATGACATCTGAAAACTTTAATAAATAAATAAATATTCCGGACATATTCACACGGTCAACTGATCCCAAACTAGGCGTAGCCTGTACTATGAGTACCAGAGACTGATATACATAGGTAATAGATATATATTTAACACCCAGACACAGAACAAACATCTGTGTTCATCACACAAATGTTTGTCCAGTGCGGGGATCGAACCCGCGACCACTAGCGCAGAAGGGAGAGTTACTACCAACTGAGCTATGAGGCCAGTAATACTATTGTTTGGTGCCAAGATAATTAATTAGCTGGATTAACCAAACAAGGTAAGTTCCTAAGATATTCCTGCAACACACTGGACGGAGGCTGGTTTGGTTTTTTGTTCCCCTACAATTATTTTGCACGTGAGCGCGTCACCCTATAGTATAATTGTTTCTGCACCAAGAAATTGAAAAATAATTAATTATCTATTCTTTTCTTGAATATAAGGTGAAAGCAACAGTTATGAATAACATTAAATTTATATGACACCAAAAATTTTCGAACCAGCGGGATTCGCATCGATATTTTTCTTAATCTGAAAAAAACTCAGTTCACGCCTGTTTCCCATAGGGGTAGGCAGAGATCACAGCTTTCTACTTGCTACGTTCGTTCTTGACAAACCTCTATTGCTTCATTCTCTCTCACTGCATTCCTCATGCATGCTCGTCGGTTGATAAATGAAAAATATCTTCAGCAAATTGTCCTAATTGGTATTTTCCCAATTGAATTCAATCGCCACATCAGCATCGCTACCGCCACGGGATTTTAATTAAACTGGGACAATTTTCTTGAATATTCCTGAAACTCAGAGCGTGTCTTGTGAATAATTCTCTTGAGCAATTAATTGTTTGTGCAAACGCCCGGGCGTTTGGTCTACTGTTTAGTTTGACAAATCTGCCGGGTAATTGGAGGCGCGATCGGCTTGGGAGCCGGGAAGGCGATGAACAGAGTGGCGGCAGAAGCGATAGCGGGGGATTATTCCAGAAATTCCCACCATGCTGCCTCACCACCAATCCAGGTGGATTTTCAATGTCTTAAGGCCGATTTACATCCGACGAGCGTAGGTCATTCTATCCCCTCTCGATATAATAAAATTAAAATTAGTTTTGTGTGAACAGACGTAGAGCATTCTTTCGTTGTTTTCCCAAAGATGTCAGCGTTCACAAAGAAAGAAAGAATGAAGAAGCATGCATGATAAAGAAAGAAGAAAGAAAGAAAATGTATTTATTTGACCCACAACGCAGTAAGTAGGTAGGTAGGTAGGTAGGTAGATACAAAGAAAAAACAATACTTAAACCTAAGTAATACAAAAACACACATAAGGAAACAAAAACATGTAGGTAGGTGAGGCGGTAGGTAGGCTGAGTAGGTATGCGTTGTGTGGGGCAAATGGGTCCCGTCTCAGCATAAAGCTGCGGCGCTGGTTTTCATGGGGCCTAGGCGACGTGACGTGACAAACATCAATAAACATAATATGTATTATAGTAGGTATGTATTAATAAATGGATAGATATTAAAAGAATGCTCTTGTTCTAAGCTCTAGCTTTCCGCGAAAGCTCCGTCGCAAAAATGTATGCCTAAAGTTACGATGGCTTGGCGGAGGGCATTGGTATGCCACAGCCAATCCTAGTTTAGGTAACGATGTTGTCCGACAAGGAATATTAGGCGCTTTTATCGTGACACCATAAAAAAACTATTATTTAACTATAATTTTCCAGACTAAGGACTCAGTATTTGCGAGTACGTAACTATTTAGAAAGTCTCTTGTAAATATGTTTCAAAAACTGCTGGTACTTGCCATAGAGGTGTGTTAGAAAATTAGTCAATACGTTCTAACCCTTAACAAGCGGTTAGGCCTCCTCAAACAGTCGTTTTGCGTTTATCGCCCGGAATTATAACAGATATTTTAATGAAGCTATTTACTTTTATGTGTAGGTTGGGTAACACAATTTATAGACAGGATTGGCCAACTACAAATACCTACTAAAAGTACTAAACAAATTTTGAAATAGTAGTTTTGAGAAACTATCATAGCCCACCATAAGTTGAGTGTTTTTTTATACAACTAAGCTGGCAAAGCTTACCACAAAGTTGATAAAAGTTGATAACAAGTTGACAAAGTTACCGTAGCCTATGAACACTTGCAATACCAGAGGCATCCCCTCTCCACTTAAAGAGCTCTGGCAACCTTACTCACCGCAGAAACACAACACTATTAGAAACAAATAATGTTATTTACATAGCTCTCAGAATTAGCAAGTTGAAGTGGCAGTGGGCAGGCCATATAGCTCGCAGAACCGATAACCGTTGGGGAGTAAAGGTTCTCGAATGGCGACCACGAACCGGGCGACGCAGTGTTGGAAGGCCCCCCACCCGATGGACCGACGACATTGTGAAGGTTGCGGGAAGTCGGTGGATGGAGAAGGCTCAAGACCGTTCGTCGTGGAACTCTTTAGGGGAGGCCTATGTCCAGCAGTGGACTTCTACAGGCTGATGATGATGATGATGATGAATGTTATTTGGCTGCGATCTTCTGTAAGACTAGGTGTAATTTATTATTTATTAATATATTTTTTAATAATATCATGAAAACTAAGGTGGCAAACAAGCGTACGGCCCACCTGTTGGTAAAGGATTACCGTAGCCTATGAGCGATTGCAATACCAGAGGCATCACGCCCGCGTTGCCGACCGCGAACCCCACCACCCCTAAAGTGCTCTAGCAACCTTACTCACCGAGGAACACAACACTATTTGAAACAAATAATGTTATTTGGCTGCGATCTTCTGAAAGGCGGATGTACCTCCCCAGACGGGCTGCTGCAATTAAGAACGAGAAAATCTCGCTGTGCCCTACCTCCTCAAAAGGATATATATCTTCTCTGGGTTGTACCTGCTATATTTTGTGTTAATTACCGATTTTGTAATAACCCACAGTTTCAGTGATCTATAACTAAACTTGGGGTATTTTCAATCTATCTTACAGCTTGTTTAATCGTTTCGAACAAATTAATTAATCTTCAGGGCTAGTTTTATCGGAGACAACCTGGAGGAGATATGGAGTGGACAAGAGAGCTCAATGGAGATGTCCGACGTGTCGAGCACCGTCGCCAGCTTTACTCGCTCCCGCTTCTTCTGCTGAACCCGCGTCTCTTGACTCCATAATGAAAGAGCTACGAGGTATGAAACGCCAGCTGTCCAGCTTATCAGGGCTAAAGGATGATATGCAGTCGATCAAGCAGGAATTGTCTGACCTTAAAGATACTTGTGTCTATACAAGTGAGAAGTTGGATGACCTTACTGGGAGGCTCACAGGTGTGGAGACCAGGGTGACCAAACTTGAGAAGCTTGAGGATACTGTTATCAGTTTGCAGAATGAACTAACGAAGACCAAGCTTGAGTTGTCGGCTCATGAACAAAGATCGAGACTGAACAATGTTGAGATCAAAGGGGTGCCTATTAAGAAGGACGAAAACCTCTTTGCAATCGTCGAGCAGATCAGTCGGAAGGTCAATTCCACTTTGCCTAAAACCCAGATTAATTACATATCTAGGGTTCCAATGCATAACTCGAATGAAAAGCTGATAATAGTCAGTTTTATTAACCGGTACGTTAAAGAAGATTTTATAGCAGCTGCACGTGCTGATAAGAAGTTATCCACGACGGATATTGGCTTCCAAGGGGCCTCCAGCAGAGTGTATGTCAACGACCATCTGAGTATGGATCATAAAAGGCTACTCACCGTTACTAAAACTACTGCTAAAAACAAGAACTACAGCTTCGTGTGGATAAAGCATGGTAAAATCCATGTACGCCGTGACGATTCTTCAAAAGTTATAGTAATTAGACACGAAAACGATTTAAACAAGATTGTTTAAAATGTTGGCAGCACCATTGCTTCATATCGAACTCAATTTTAAACTGTCTAATTACCAGTGCTTTAGTTCTGCTACTTCCTAAAATGTTACGTACCTCTGCCTTGCTGATGACCTGTCCTGTCCTGTTTTATGCTAGAAAATATGCACATACACCTGTCTCGCTCATACATATGCATTTTATATTTGTTTGCTATCTACTTCGCACGCTTAGTGAATATTGCCCGTCTGTTGTTTTACAAAACTACCCTCGCACACTGTCTGAGAATCACATAATTCACTTTCATAACTACTTGCATTATTACTCCAGCACTAATATACTGTTTCGTACTTTGTGGCTATGTTTATTTGTTTGCAATGGTTTCATTTAATGGTCATAATCGTGATTTATGCATCTATTATCAGAACGTTCGCGGACTTAGAACTAAAACGGAATCGGTTTATCGTAAGGTTTGTTTGAGCTCGTATGACATAATAATATTTACTGAGACATGGTTATTAGACAGCATATCTAACTCTGAGGTATTTGATGATCGGTACTTAGTATGGCGTCGCGACCGCGATTATAGTTTTACTGGCCAATCAAAGGGTGGTGGAGTGCTGATAGCCACGCGTAAGGACTTACAAGTTAAACTACTACCGCACTTTAATTCTTCAGCGGAAGATCTTTGGCTTTGTGTGCGCCTAAAGCAGGCAAATACGAGAAAGTGGGTGAATATGTATATTTGTGTAATCTACTTATGTGATCAACAAAATGGCATGCCATTTAGTTCTCAATTGAGTAACTTTCTCACAAAACTTAACCACGTAACCTCGATTAACCCTTCTGATGCATTTTTAGTGGTCGGGGACTTTAATTTGAGTGGAATTGTTTGGTTACCTACGGCTAATTCTAGATACTACCCTTCAAATGTTTTTACCATGGACGAGTACTTACTAACTGACGAAATGAATGCCTTGAATCTTAGTCAGTTTAACGGAATAGTTAATAAAGGCAGTAGAATGCTAGACCTGGTATTTTCTAACCTATTGATCTCAATATCTGACTGTCCTGATCCGCTTACGCAAAAAATTGATGATCATCACCCAGTTTTATTAATTAATACCAAATCATTTGAAACCCCCCTTCTAGACTATGCACCGCGTACACGATATTTATTTGATAAGGGCGATTTTGAATCAATTAATATCGCAATTAATGAAATTAATTGGCGTAATGAGTTTTCAACTCGTTCAACCGATGATTCAGTTTGTTTTTTTAATCAAACTGTATGCGACCTTCATGGCAAGTTTATACCTATTAAAAACACATTCAACCGTTCCTATCCTATATGGTATAACTTGGCTCTAATAAAAGCTATTAAGGAAAAGTATAAGTATTTAGTAAAATTCAAAAAATATGGTAATAAATCAGATGAATTAACTTATAAGCTTCTGCGTGAAAGAGTTAATAGGTTAGAATCCACTTGCTACCAAAACTACATTAAATTAACTGAGGAATCTATTACTAAAAATCCTAAACATTTTTGGACGTATGTCAAGAACAGGTCCCAATCACATTCTATGCCTAGCTCAATGACTTATAATAATTTAGATGTATCCAGTGGCGAATCGATTTGTAATGCTTTTTCGACCTATTTTCATTCTACTTTCCTTAATTCAAAATTAAGTAATGTATCAACCATCACTAGTGACCCTCATGCCGATGCTCAGTCCGCGCATAACATTACTTCTGATATTAGTACAATAGAAATTAACCCTATTGAAATTAAAACCATGTTAGAGAAATTAGATACAGCTAAAGCACCAGGTCCAGATCATATTTCGTCCAAATTCCTGATAAGGTGCGCATCTTCTATTGCACATCCTTTGGCTATTCTGTTTAATAAATCACTGTCCTCTAATGTTGTACCTATCATATGGAAATCTGCATTTATTACCCCAATTCATAAGAAAGGTTCTAAAACGGAGGTCACTAACTATAGACCTATATCAAAACTTTGCATCATAGCTAAAGTCTTTGAGAGGATAGTGTATAATCAAGTGTACTCTGCCTTAAAAAACACCTTTAGTCCCTTTCAACATGGGTTCTTGAGAGGCAAATCTACTGTTTCTAACCTCATCCTTCTCAATGATTATATCACTGAAGCAATGGATAATGGTCGGCAAGTCGACGTAGTCTACACCGACTATAGCAAATGCTTTGACAAAATCGACCATAATATATTGATATACAAGCTTGCCCAGTCGGGAATTCGAGGGGACTTGCTAAGGTGGTTCTCATCTTATATTGATAATAGATCCCAGGCTGTTGTTCTGAATAATTATATATCTAGTTGGGTTCCTGTCCCTAGTGGAGTTCCGCAAGGTTCTCTCCTTGGTCCACTTCTTTTCATAATTTTTGTTGCGGACATTGATTTGTGCTTTAAATCTTCAAATCTGCTGTGCTTCGCTGATGATATGAAAATTTTTTCTACTATATCATCCATTAATGACATGATTGCCCTTCAGGCTGACTTAATTCGTTTAGAAGAATATTGTCGCATCAACAAGCTTGAGCTTAATCCCTCTAAATGTTCTTTTATCACCTTTACTCGTAAGCTTAATATTATTTCTTCAAACTACACCATACAAGGTCAAGTACTTTTGAAAAACGATAGTATACGCGATCTTGGAGTTCACCATGACTCTAAATTGCTCTTTGATATCCATATTGATAAAATAATCAGTAAAGCTTCAAAAGCATTGGGATTTATCATGCGACTTTCTAAGAGCTTTACAGAAGCTAAAACATTTAAAATACTATATTGCACGTTTGTTAGAAGCCACCTTGAGTATGCGTCTCAGGTATGGAACCCATGCTATGGTATATATATTGATCGTATTGAAGCTATTCAAAGACGGTTCTTGAGATATTTGTGCTATAGGGTAAAGGTCCCATATCATACTAGTAACTATACTAACCTCTGCAAAAAATTCCATTTTCTACCACTTAAAAACAGACGAGATATTGCTGATTATTTGTACATTTTAAAAATTATTTCTAATGATGTTGATTGTCCGGATCTACTTCAAAAAATCCAAATCAATGTACCACGAAGAGTGCTTAGGCAAAATCCTCCCTTTGAGGTTCCTGGAGCCTCCACTAACTACAGGCAAAATTCATATGTATTGCGAGCGAGTGATACTGTTAATTGTTTTAGCAGGTTGTTGGACATCGATCCATTTAGTAGCAGCATTGGCAAGGCAAGGCGGAGCCTAACCCGTCATTTCTTTAGTGATTAATTTTATTTTTATTGTTTGTTTCTTTTGATCAGTTGGGTGTTATGTTTATGTATATGTATGTATGTGTGTCTGTGTATATATATATATATATATATGTATATATACAAGACATACATGTATATATATATATATGTCTTTCTCTTTTTTTTATTATGTTATAGTTGTAGTAGCATGCAACCTGGGTGTGCTTTATGTAGTGTTATAGCAAGCGTTCACATTTATATTGCTATAATACATCTATTAGCGAAAACCTGTTATTGGCTTTGTGATGCTATTGTAGTATTTATGTAAATTAACTTTAGCTGTTGGTTTTCCTCAATAAATAAATAAATAAATAAATAAATAAATAAATAGTTCCAATCATCTTGTAATGATGGACGTGATGTTGAACAAGAATCTTGTGATCAAATATATCCTGAATAATAGGTAATTTTCTCTCTCTAAACATCATCATCATCATTTCAGCCGTACGAAGTCCACTGCTGAACATGGCCTCCCCATTAGACAGAGCAAATTCCTTATCATGTGGGGGGATTTGCCCATACTCACCACGCTTGGCATGCGGGCGCAGTTAGAGCTATCGTTGTTAAAATGAGGGACGCTGCTGCCCATCCCCTAGCTTTTTTACCTTAGTCTTCTCTTACGACATTCGCGGATAGGTAGATATGGAGGGGCCTATTCTTCAGCCGGGGCCACCACGGCCAACATCTGTCACAAGCAGTCACCCATCATCGATTTGATGAGTGCGCTGAAGGTTGGTCAACTAGTGTAGGCATGCAACTAACTATAATAAAGAATCATGAAATGTACGCAAGAAAATGAGGTCTAAATAATTTAAAATACATTTAGACAGATAATTCACTTAAAGAGTTCTCAAAGAAAATAATTACAGGGACCGCAACCCGCTAACTTACTTCTCTGACAAATAAGAGAGGGCCACTGAGAAACTTTACTGATACTAAATCTTCTTTTGTTCTGAAAACCAACACCGCTACACCTTAACTACCTATTTTGGCTCACGCACGCACCTTAGCACGGACTAATTCATTATCCGTGCTGAGGTGCGTGTGTTTACCTACGGATCCCCTGAAAAGTTCCCTTGTTTTTTAGGGTTCCGTACCTGATTTGGAAAAAAACGGCACCCTTATCACTTTGTTGTCTATACCAACAATTAGGGCCCGTGAGCATATAGTGCCGTATTAAAATCAAGTTTCTAGCTCATGCATGAAAAAAATAAGTCAATAATGTCTAAATTTTGTATGGAAATGACAATAATATTGGTCAATATCATACAATGAACTACGTGAGCGACCGCAAAAATTGGTCACATCACACTTGGAATTTATCTTTTCTGATTCCATGTAAAGGTATGATTCCGAACCACGCTGCACGCAGCAGTGCTGCCGCGACACTACTGGTCCCCATACAATTTCTATAAGCTTAAATGAGATTACATTCCGAGCTAGGCAGCAATGTCGCGGCAGCAATGTCGCGGCAGCAATGTAGCGGCAGCACTGCTGCGCGTTAGTGACGCGTCTGCCGCTACAGCAAAAGTACCTACGTCATAGTTGACATGTACATTTTACCTACTTACCTACCTACTTTTATATACTTACCTATGTTGTTTTTGGGGACAAATAAATGGTCTTTCTTTCTTTCTAAATTGACACGAACAGAGCGACACTGCCGCCTTGCACGGAATCAGCGCGGAAGGCAGCACTGCTGGGCAGCACCTTAGTGGCACCACCGCTGCGGCAGCCCTACTGCGTGCAGCGTGGTTCGGAATCATACCTTTATGGTACGAATGGTGTTTGAATCTTGAATCTTGGATCTTGAAGAGGTTTCGCAGTAGGCCTTAGAACTTTTCTTATTAATAGGAAAACGTTTAACTTGGCTGCGCTGCGGTGAGCTCCAGTAAACGGGTTAGATTAATGTCTTATTTAATTTGTTTTACAGTTATAAGACTATTCCAAGAATGTCTGCCGAAACAGATAATTCAGGTCACTGAACTCGAAAGGGCTTGGGAAATATCTGAAATCTTTTAAATCCCCAAAGAGCCAGTCCACTGCTGGACATAGGCCTCCCCCAAAGAGTTCCACGATGAATGGTCTGACACGGATGCACGTGACAGGGTGCAAGCCCATCGCCGCTTCAAAGAATACAGAATGGTTTCCTATAATGTTTTCCTTCACAGTTTCAACTGTGCACGAAAGGAGCCTCTAAGAGGCGCACTTTAATCCTTTCACTACGCTGATTCTTTCATCGACTGTCATAGGCCCTTTTCAGGGCCACCATACATCAACCTGGTCACTGACCTGATACAGGATGACCAAGAAAGAATCAGTGACACGACAAGACGAAGACCGTTTCAATAAACTTTTCGAACAGAAAAATCTTATTGGTCGACCAGGTTCAACCCACGACTCTTTTATGTCCAGGCGCTCAAACCTCCGTTCATATACTTATTCATTTCTTATCATATCCATTCGACACACATCGTACAACCGAGGCCTAACAAAAATTTACAAGAATATGCCTAACACAATATGTTGACAACAACATTAGCATTCAAAAAAGTGTCTCGAAAAGGTCAGGGCCGCCTCCAATACAGTTAAAGTTATTTTCCGTCGGGGAAATAGGCGAGAGCATTTTGTACACACTGAATGGCCTGTAGCTCTGTGGCTATAGAAATGGAGTTATTTTTCGCAGATTTAAAATAAACTGAGATCTCGCGATGTCTGTTGCGTCGATGATCTGAACTTTGATCTTCGCACCTTTAAGCATATTTTAGCTAACCAATCTTACCAAAGTCAAAGTCAAAGTCAAAAGGCATTTATTTCAATAAAATCACTAGGATCACTTTGAAACGTCTTAGAAACTAGGTGAAGCTATTCCTGTTCCTCGCGACCAAGCCTAGAAGAATCAGGCAACAAACACGGCTTGGTGCCTATATTTTTTTTCGATGATCCTTTTTCACAAAATGGAATTTAAAGCTTCAGTGTGGTGCCGATCGAACCAGGTGAGGCTCAACTGTACCGGTACCTGTACTACGAAGTCCCTCTTACCAACCCCTTGGGTGATTTGACTCATATTATTATCCCTAGCAAATCTTGATATTACAACCTGTTGACCTACTAAATTCCTTGCAGATAAGATTGGCGGTTCGAAAGTTAATCTATAAATCTTATAGTGTAAAAAATAAACACACAAACATACAACGCCGACTCTCCCAAGTAGTTTGAGAGATAAAAGTTCACCCCGTACTTTTAAATACCTACTATTTAACTATGTCGATATATTGTGTTATGTTTAATTCTGTACTAGAGCTTCGCTCGCTCGATCAATTATTTATTCTGTGCCTGAACTGAGATCTCGCGGCGATCTTCATGATTAAAATGAAATGCAGAGATGAATTCAAAAATAATTTTAAATTTCATGGCTATAGGATATCCGTTCTTATTTATGTAGGTTTGTTAAACAATGAATTATTATCATTGTGGGACAAACCTACATAATTACACATACAACAACGATTCATCGAACTCGCTCGATCTTGATAAATAAATAACCTCCTGAAACTCTAGTGTTGTGGCCACACCCTGAACCATTCAATCGCTGAGCAAACGCGGTGCTGTACTTAATCACCGTGACCGTCATAACGCGCTTTTTATTCGCTGTCTCCCTCTAATGGATCGTGAAACAGACTATTTACAACGATTGTTTAGTTTCGTTTTTTAAGCACTCGTGCCTATAGGCAGGCCGCTTAGTGCGAGCTTGTCTTGTCACAATTCTTGGTCAGGTCACCTGTAGTATCTTGGTCAGTGACCAGGTTGAGGTAAGGTGGGCCTGAAAAGGGCCTATGGCCGTCAGTGAAAGAATCAGTGTAGTGAATGGATAAGTAAGTTAAGTGCGTAGAGGCTCCTTTCGTGCACATGTCTTCGAATTTCTAGGTTCTGGGACATGACAGTTTCCTCACAATATTTTCCTTCACCGTTTGAGAGCACTAGTATAGCGCACATCAGTTTTCTGGTTGGAACCCATTGATGCACAACCGGGATTCGAACCCACGACCTGTGGATCGGAAACGCCACTACCACCACTCCACCATTCCTCTAACTCGGATTTCATGAGTTGGAACGTTTCATGGCCCTCTGTGCAACTCATGATTATTCACAGCCTCCCGCTAAGAGCGCCGTCCGTATCTCAATCTACATTTGCTCTTTAGATTATCTAGGCAGGTCTACGAGAATAAAGCGGGCAGAAGCTAGTAAAAAATAATCTCAAAAACCCTTATTCATAAAATTGCACGTGCCGGGCACAAGGATTTTAATAACATCCCCCAACAGCCCCCTAATCTCGTTCCGCCCTGCGCCCGGGGGTCTGTCCATGCTAATTTAGGCACAAATTGCACTCGGATTTAGCATCCCCTAACTCTCCTGTTTTTATATCCATCATCCAAAGCCCTTTGATTGAAAGGGCCTGGATGAATCCGTTTTGTCGCGTTTAGTTTACACAGAAAGTAGGTAGGTAAGTGTATAACGTAGCATATTTTTTTTTATTTACTTTATGTGGCTATGGTGTCACTGCGGCCACAACTGGCCTATTGTGATCGCCACTATATAGAGCCACTATATAGCATATTATTATTATTAACTCGTTTATTTCAGATAAAATATATTAGAGTAACATGTCGAGTTTAATAAATTGCACAATATAAAATCTAAAAAATAAAAATAATTTAAGTTAACATTCACTTAATAGTACCTACATAGGTATAAATAAAAATTTTATTAGCAATAAACCTACTCTACCTGTTTAAATGGACTCGGACCCCATCCACAATAATCAGCAATGTTTGTAGAAATTCCGTATTTTTTTTTGGAAAACAAACAGTACCGGTGAGACATTAGAAATAAACACTTAGAAAGACTAACAAGCAAAATTTAAAAAGGTTCAATAAACGTGTAGAATTAATCAGACCTTAACAAGCTTATAAGTGCATCTCAAGAATCGATCGCCAAACCGACGCGTCCCGCGCAAATAAACTAAAATTCTCCCATCCCCTCCAGTCTAGTCGGTAGACAACAAAGGGTGGGCGCCCCAACTTAGCCTCACACAAATTCACACGAAAATCATTCGTAATGTTAAGGTTATAAGGTCTATAGGAAGTGTAAGAGTAGAGTGGAGTTTAGTAGGAAGCAATGTGTTAACTAAAGTTTAGTTTAGAGTTAGGTAATGCGTTTACAGATCTCGGGGATGATGCTCCGAGGTTTCCAAAGCTTTGTAGGTAAACAGACACCTCAAGTATCTAAAGTAGGTAGGTAAGTAACCCCTTATTAAGTTGCTTGCTTGTTGTGTCACTGATTCTTTCTTGGTCATCCTGTATTAGGTCAGTCGCCAGGTTTAGGTATGGTGGCCCTAAAATGGGCCTATGACTGTCGCCCAAAGAATCAGTGTAGTGAAAGGATAAAAGGAGTACATAATATCTACCATATTATTTTTACTAACTCTATTGGTATAGGAAAGTGTGAAACCAGACTAAGGAAAACCAAAGCATTTGTTTGATTATTCCACAAAACTTTTCACGGCGAACGCTATCTCGTTCTATCAAAGGCCCGCATAGTAAGTTGAGCTCTTTTTAATTACTTGCAGTAAAAAGCTCCAAGTTCCCAAGGATAGCTGCGGGCGAAAGCTAGTTTTAGTTCAGTATAATAGAAAACTATGAACTGCGAACAAACGCCTAATTAAAGAAGGCAAACAGAAGCTAAAGACTGTTGGACCGAGGAATGGAAAATTAACTTTTTCCAGAATTGTGAAATCTTTCATTAGTTACAAAATGGTTGGACAGGTGCGGCGCAAGAGGTTAATAGCGGGTCCACACGACACCGACTGTCTGCGCAGCGTGTTTATGCAGACCTGTGTTGTGACATGTGCACGTAAGGAGCCTCTAAGAGGCGCACCTTTACCTACCTAACCTTTACCTAATCCTTTCACTACACTGATTCTTTCATCGACGGTCATAGGCCCTTTTCAGGGCCACCATACCTCAATCTGGTCACTGACCTAATACAGGATGACCAATAAAGAATCAGTGACACGACAAGAAGAATGTTCCCGGAGTAGACCTATGAGGGAGGAGTTTGCGAACTCAATAAATGTAAACCGCCTTGATGTGGGTTTGTTTCAGAGCGTGTTAGCGGCGAAGTCTTCTGTTGCCGCTATTGCGCTCTACAAATCTGCGTTCAGGTTGCTGCAGGATGCATAGTGTAGTTATTGTTTATATGAGATCTCTATGGGACTGACATAGTTGCTGGGCAAATCAAAGTCCCTAAATTAAAAAATAGAATAAAAATAAAAAAAAAAGACAAGAAGAAGAAGAAGTGGATGCAGAGACGGGAAGACTGAAGTTAGTGGCGATGTCTACTTCAGATTAAATTCGGTGCAGAGTGGACCCGCTGTAATAAATCCATCTCTATTTCTACAAACAAAAACTACAATTTTTCTGCTCAAGGTTGCGTTCAGATTTGAGTGTGATGTTAATGGGGCTTTGCCCAGCCAACCAACAATTTTATAAACTTTTTAGGCATTTCTGTCACATAAACACAAACAAACACATACAGTCTTGTCATGGGCAGCGGGAATATACTTGTCTATGATTGGTTGGACGTCCCTCCGGCTAGGTATTAAAGATGAACCGTGAGGGTCCAGTCCTTGATTCAACTCTGGGTCCTAGCTCCATCCCGGTGTATCTTTTCTTGACTTTCTAATTAAAAATTTTGAAAGTCAATTAAACTTTACACGAAGTATCTACCTCCGGTTTGCCTCGGATTGAAATCGTAATGAACTGTAGAAAATCAAACTTCAAAATTAAAGTTCAATTGCCTTGAATTTTTAGGATTTTATTAAAATAATTTTACCCACTTTTGTAATGGGACGGATGAGTGATTTACAAAAGAGCTTCTCTCTTTTGCTTTCAGGGACTCCACTGCAAACACAAGATATAATAAAATTAATATTATTAGAAAGCTACACTCTATCCTTTTGTCATAAGTACCTATACATATGTAGGCTTTATTTTATTTTGATACAAATTACTTTTCATTCCGAAAACTCATTGTGTATTTGTAAATCAAGTCGGATAAAAAATCGCCGCTTTGCTTAGGTCCTAAGTCCTTGGAAGCTGTTTTCTAATCTGTGAAAATTAAATAAATTAATAAAATTGAAAAAAATATATATATATATATATATATATATATATATTTATATATAATATATATATATATATATTTAAATATATATAAATATATATATATATAATAATTGCGCGCTTATTTACAAATTTAGTAGCAGGTAGGTATTTACCGAGGTTTTTGGCCGTGGTGGCCCCGGCTAAGAATAGGCGATATATACGAGAAGCGGCTTTCCAGCTAGATATTTGGAGCGTAGCAGCTCCATAATTTACGCCATCAAAACTGAACGGAGATGTGTGCTGGCTGGAGAAAATGTAAAACCCTCCCACGACGCCGAGGGCAGAAGTCGCGACCACGTAGGGTACCTGTTATGATGTTGTTATCTAATAAATAAATAAAAAAATATTTATTCTTTGACGCGTCGAGCGACGAGGGCGATACCATAGAGTAATTTTGTATATAGGCGATACTGGCCGGCTGACGAGAGAGTGGTCCAAAATCCAAAGAGACAATAAAATAAAACTTTTCGGACTTCACGTCAAATGAAGAAAAAAGCCAAACTTTCACTAGAAAACTTAAAATAGGTAATATTTTGTTGTGTTACTGGTTCCTGCTTTTCTCATCAAAATGAACCATTTAGCCAGCGGAGGATATCTCCACAATTCCTGCAAAGCCATCTTCAAGACTACGCCTGTGAACGTGGGTATTCGCTTTGAGACGCGATCGTACCCGAAGGCACTGACGGTAGCCCTGCCACCGCCTGTCCACGTACCACATGAGCAGTTCAACCGGCTGTACACTGCTAATATACGCGCCCAGTCAGGATTCGGGAAGACTGCTAGTATTATCAGTTGCACTTTTGTTTGATGGATGAAATTTTTAAATAAAATACCTACCCCATTCCTTCGCCGCCTATCATCATTTTGTTACTGAACTAGAATAGAATAGAATATACGTTTATTTGACATACACACGAAAACACAGAACAGACATGGGAACATATAATACAAGGATATTAAAAACACAAATGACAACAAAGAATAAACATAAGGACACCAGCCCACTTTATAGGTAGGCAGGCATCCACCTGTAGACAGTAGGTGCGAACTAGTCTCGCTCTGTGTCGGGTGCAGCCAAACAGGCCCTGACTCAGCTTATTGCTGCTTTACATGACAAAAAGCCATGCAAAGCAGCGCTGGTTTTCAGGCAGGACCTTGAGTAGGGTGACGTCACATTTAACAAAATAGAAAAGATACAGAAGAGAAAACAAGTAAAAGGAACGCTATAGTGTATACACTTATTAGAGGTAGGTCGAAAAGCTTGTAAATAAATAAAGAGCAATTATATTAGAATAAAAAAATAAAAATAATAAGTCAAATAAAATAAAATAAAGATAAAACGTATATTAGGTGGGTAAGGTATAATATCTATAATTTAATCTGTGTAATAAAAAATAAAAAAAAGTTTTGTGCGTTAATTTTATTATTAATCTGTGTATGGCGGCGGTATATCATTTGGGCAAACAACGGGTAGTGAAAATCGCAAGTAAGTACCTACATAGGTCGGTCAGTAATGAAGTGTTGTACTAAACATGCATACACAGGTGCAGTCAAGGAGAAAATCGGTGGTAATTTCCACAGCATACGCCAGGGGAAAATCTTTTAACACTTCCCTGGTCGAGCGTGCGCATGTTATGGTGAGTGGGCTATGCATTAATTTGAGAAGCAAGTGAACTAGTAGTAACTAGCTGACCCGCCCGCAACTTCGTCCGCGTGTTCAATCAAGTAAGTATGTTCCTACCTTTGTCACTTCTTACACGTGAGATCTTGATCCCATGTTACGTGTGTACGGAACCCTCAGGGCGCGAGCCCTAGGTACTCGTAGGTACTTGACCGTCTTTATTTTCAAATGGATTATCTCCTAGAAATAAAGTCAAAGACCTCGGTCATCATTTCAGCCGTTGGAAGTCCACTGCTGAACATAGGCATCCCTAATAGATTTCCAGCTCGACTGACCATGTACGGCCTGAACCCAAACAATCATTGAGGGGGATTTGCTCATCCTCGCCACGCTGGGCATGCGGGTTGGCGAGCGCAGATAAAGCTATTGTTGTTAAAGGGAACGCTGCTATTCCATCCCCTAGCTTTATTTGTCGCCTCTTACGACATTCACGGGTAGAAATGGAGGGGCCTATTCTTAGCCGGGGCCACCACGGCCAAAAACCTCGGTAAATACCTACCTGCTACTAAATTTGTAAATAAGCGCGCAATTATTATATATATATATATATTTATATATATATATATAATAATACCCGTTGTTTGCCCAAATGATATACCGCCGCCATACACAGATTAATAATAAAATTAACGCACAAAACTTTTTTTTATTTTTTATTACACAGATTAAATTATAGATATTATACCTTACCCACCTAATATACGTTTTATCTTTATTTTATTTTATTTGACTTATTATTTTTATTTTTTTATTCTAATATAATTGCTCTTTATTTATTTACAAGCTTTTCGACCTACCTCTAATAAGTGTATACACTATAGCGTTCCTTTTACTTGTTTTCTCTTCTGTATCTTTTCTATTTTGTTAAATGTGACGTCACCCTACTCAAGGTCCTGCCTGAAAACCAGCGCTGCTTTGCATGGCTTTTTGTCATGTAAAGCAGCAATAAGCTGAGTCAGGGCCTGTTTGGCTGCACCCGACACAGAGCGAGACTAGTTCGCACCTACTGTCTACAGGTGGATGCCTGCCTACCTATAAAGTGGGCTGGTGTCCTTATGTTTATTCTTTGTTGTCATTTGTGTTTTTAATATCCTTGTATTATATGTTCCCATGTCTGTTCTGTGTTTTCGTGTGTATGTCAAATAAACGTATATTCTATTCTATTCTATTCTAGTTCAGTAACAAAATGATGATAGGCGGCGAAGGAATGGGGTAGGTATTTTATTTAAAAATTTCATCCATCAAACAAAAGTGCAACTGATAATACTAGCAGTCTTCCCGAATCCTGACTGGGCGCGTATATTAGCAGTGTACAGCCGGTTGAACTGCTCATGTGGTACGTGGACAGGCGGTGGCAGGGCTACCGTCAGTGCCTTCGGGTACGATCGCGTCTCAAAGCGAATACCCACGTTCACAGGCGTAGTCTTGAAGATGGCTTTGCAGGAATTGTGGAGATATCCTCCGCTGGCTAAATGGTTCATTTTGATGAGAAAAGCAGGAACCAGTAACACAACAAAATATTACCTATTTTAAGTTTTCTAGTGAAAGTTTGGCTTTTTTCTTCATTTGACGTGAAGTCCGAAAAGTTTTATTTTATTGTCTCTTTGGATTTTGGACCACTCTCTCGTCAGCCGGCCAGTATCGCCTATATACAAAATTACTCTATGGTATCGCCCTCGTCGCTCGACGCGTCAAAGAATAAATATTTTTTTATTTATTTATTAGATAACAACATCATAACAGGTACCCTACGTGGTCGCGACTTCTGCCCTCGGCGTCGTGGGAGGGTTTTACATTTTCTCCAGCCAGCACACATCTCCGTTCAGTTTTGATGGCGTAAATTATGGAGCTGCTACGCTCCAAATATCTAGCTGGAAAGCCGCTTCTCGTATATACAGCTTGAGGCCCTTACCCGCAGCTCTACATTGCCTAACGGCTTCGTTCGGCTGACATTTGACGTTGATACTGACTGACATTACCTCACAATTTTGGAATGGAACACACCTATTTTATAGAAAAGAAGAAGAATAAAACACTCGTATCGCGTCAAAAAAAAAGGAAAAGAGTAAGGACTTTATCTGTTTATGTACCCAGCTCAGAATACAGAAAAAAGACAAAAAGCACAGCACGCGTGAAACTTGTCACCACTAAAACTAATCCCATGAAGAGTAGTTTATGTCAGTTGGTCTGTGGACGTCGAATCGTACGGAGTCACAAAAAAAATTGAAATATACCATCGTGTGCTGTTCATACCTGCAAAATTTGGCTAGGCGTGTTTAAAAAAAGATGGGATCACATTTCACATGTAATTAGCACATTTAGAGTTTGTAATCACTAAATAATGAATAATTGCTAAAATTCATACATTGAAAAAAGGTGTTGCAAACATAATCAAAAGTTTCACCCAATTTTTTTTGTTATATTTGAGGGTAAAATTGTAGTTGGAAATTTTATTTTATTTAATTAATGGAGATTATAATATGGGATGGATTGCACTGCGGTTGAAACTAATTGCGCTACATGTACCACACGTTTCCTATGCACAACAATTGTTTGGCGGCCTAAAGTGTAGAAATCCGTTTAAGTAATTGGGTACCCAACAAAAATTACCCTATAATTGGTACACCGTTTCCCTACTTGCAACATTAAAAAGCTGCGCACGGGGATGCAATGCTTTTTAGCGACACATTAGCTCGTACAAAGGAGCCATTTCATTCTGGGCCTGGTCCATGTACACTACATAGAAAAATTAGGAAACAATAGGAGATTACAAGAAAAATACAATTTCATTAATTTGAAGACAAATGCGATGGTACAAGAATAGTTTTTCTGGTAAATTTTTTACTATGTGAACACTATTTGAAGGCCGCCATGTTGGTTTATAATTGGCGTTTGACATGATATTGACATATTTTTCATGTCATGTTGTTTTATTTGATGTTTTTGTTTTGTCAGATAAATGTAGGTTGTCAAAATGACATTTCACGCACGTCCATCCGCCATATTTTGTAGCACTGTGTGTTGCTCTCTTTGTCGAAGAAAATCATAATGTACCTTAGAACGAACGAGAATTTAAATAAAATAACCAATTAAATACGTTTACTTTATTGCTTAGCCATATTTTAGAGTAGTGTACACAGTGCAGGCCCAGGCTCCATATATTGATCAAACGCCTCTTTTCATCGTACGTCATTTCTGTCTTTTTTTTCTGTATTCTGAGGTACCCAGCTAATCTATTTTACGGTGATAGCTAGCTGGTGGGTGACGGCGATTAATTCCAAATTCTCAATTTTCCTAGTTCCCTATTCTCCACATGCTTATTATTTTTATCCTAGTTCATAATTGGTGATTTTATCCGTTGGAATCCTACTAATATTTTATATGCAAAAGTTTGTGAGGATGTTTGGACGTTTGTTGTTCAATCACGCCGTAAAGGCTCAACCGATTTCATTGACACTTGGAATAGATTAAGTTCCTAATACCTAGAATAGCAAATGCTACTTTTTAGGTATTACCACGCGAGCGAAGCCTCAGGCAGGCGCAAGCTAGTTGAATATAATTTTCGCTAGGTGGCAGCACTGTATAGCAAAAACTGGCGTGGCGACTGACATGACAGTGACAGACATTGTGTAGTGGTTTTGTGGATTTATTCTCTTTGGTTGGATGGACAGACGACGAATGAAAAGTGGTTATTTTCAACTTACGTGCAAGTTTGCAGCCGTTGTGAAATAAATATTATAGAAAAATTCCATATCTGATTGAATTAGCGTGAGTTTACCAGGAAAACAATGTCCTTTTCTTTTGGGACTGTTTCGAGCGCCCCTGCAACGACGGGGCTATCCAGTAGCTTCAGTTTTGGCGCTAACAAGTAAGTCCATACACTTTGAATATGTCGACCTTTTTGCTTCCAAAGTAATAACTACGAAGGAAAACTGGCCGGGAAGAAGACCAAAGCTAGCTAATGTCATTTAACCTCATTTGACAAAAGCAAAAAAAAAATACTGCCTGACCAATGCTAACCTAATTTTTGTCAATAAAAGCCACCTAATTTATCACAATAACTTGTTTACAGGCCAGCAACGCCAGGATTTGGTTTGACTGCGACCTCACAGCCTTCCACGGGCCTGTTCGCCACCCCAGCGCCCGGTGGTGCATCATTTGGGAACACTTCATTTGGCGCTTCCACGACTCCTGGGTTTGGTGCCACTGGCGTCAGTTCCGCGGCCCCCGCTTTTGGGACAACTGCGTTTGGGGCCACGTCCACTGCCCCTAGTTTCGGTAAGTTTGTGTTTACTTGCTGAATGGAAAAAAACAGGCTCTCAACTAGGTTTAATATTTGTCCGGGGATTACTTGAACATGTCAAGCGTTTTGACCGTCTGTAATTATTTATCATCTGTCTGGCTTAGGGTTAAATTTTTAGACTAAGAGGTTTCCAAAGCTAACCCATTTGCACATAATTTGAAATTCAAACATGCGAAATATAAAACAAATCAGTCAAAATGCACAAAATAGCAGGAGTATACCTACCTATGCAGCAATTTTATTTAAAATGTCCGGCTATTGGTTTTGTCAGTGTGCTTCTTTTTCGAATTTATCTTCTATATAACAGCCTAGATGTGGACCGATAGAGCATGCTAGCCCTGTTCGAGAGGTCAATGCTGCTAAGAAGCCCTGAAACAGGCCCACATCCAACCAATTGACTTTGAAGACATCCCTCAAAGATGCGCTCTCCATCACTAGGTGATAAAGATCCTCTCTAACCTGGCATATTTCACAGTTCGGATTTGGGACTAGTCTCATCAGAAACAAAGCCCTCTTTGCTACAGAGGGTGCATCAATATGTTGGTTCTGACAATGATAGTCACAATGGAGGCCATTGGACTGCCTATAAACTCCATTGCAGTGGCCTCCAAATCCTTCCACTTATGCCTTAAATGATGGATAAAAAATGGTGATTCATACACGATGTATAAATGTGATGTATAATAATTCTATGTATATGTATATTCATAATATAACCCCAAAGGGGCTTATTCTGTCAACAAAAAGAAATAATATTAGCAAATTTTCAAAGAGTTATATTTTTTTAATAATATAAAAGATAGAATTTAAAAAGAGACGTTTCATCAATATATGGAGCCTGGGCCTGCACTGTGTACACTACTCTAAAATATGGCTAAGCAATAAAGTAAACGTATTTAATTGGTTATTTTATTTAAATTGACTTCGTTCTAAGGTACATTAAGATTTTCTTCGACAAAGAGAGTAACACACAGCGCTACAAAAATATGGCGGATGGACGTGCGTGGAATGTCATTTTGACAACCTACATTTATCTGACAAAACAAAAACATCAAATCAAACAACATGACATGAAAAATATGTCAATGTCATTTCAAATGCCAATTATAAACCAACATGGCGGCCTTCAAATAGTAAAAAACTTACCAGAAGAACTAATCTTGTACCATCGCATTTATCTTCAAATTAATGAAATTGTATTATTCTTGTAATCTCCTATTTTTTTCGAATTTTTCTATGTAGTGTACATGGACCAGGCCCAGAATGAAATGGCTCCTTTAATAATATAATAGAATTATATATTTTTAGATATTTTTCACATATCATTCATTCTCAAAACAATGTTATAGACGGATTTGGCTTGGGGTGTTTTACAACCGGATATTGATATTATTAGATATAAATATTATATATATATTATATACAATATTATTATGTATATATTTTTTTATTTTAGATATTTTTCACATATCTATATCATATCTATTTGCAATCATCAAATTTCAGGAACTGCAACACCTGGATTCGGGGCCCCAACTACGGGCTTTCCAGCTGCATCAACTGCTCAAGGGTTTGGTGCAATTGCCACACCTGCATTTGGCACAACCCCAGCATCAGCACCTGCATTTGGTGCAGGTGGACTCAACTTTGGTGCTGGGACCAGTACTTCAACACCTTCCACTGGTAATCATTTCAATTCCGGACATTATCACACACGGTCAACTGATCCCAAACTAGGCATAGCCTGTACTATGGGCACCGGAGACATACATAATAGATAAATATTTAACAACTAATGTTTGTCCAGTGCAGGAATCGAACCCGCGACCTCTAGCGCAGAAGGCAGAGTTACTAGCAACTGAGCTATTTCAATATCAAAACCTTTCTTGCTATCAATATCAAGTAAACTGTACACAGCTTATATTACTACTAGTGGCTGTGCGAGACTTCACTCTTGTGGTACCAAATAATATCAAAATTGGTTCAGCAGACAAAGACAGAGAAACAGAGATGATAGATAGATAACACTTTATTGATCACCTCACAGAAATAATACAAAAGATTATCACAATTACAAGGCAATACAATGGGTGGCCTTATCGCTAAAAGCGATCTCTACCAGGCAACCTTTGGATGGGCTAGACTGAAAAGATTAGGAGAAGGGGCAAGATGGTGTGGCTTAAAATAAATATAGCTAGATAATATTAAACAGACCACGCACTGGAAAGTGCAGCATGGAAAGACCCCCCACTACATGGAAAGTCAACCTATAAAGGTGCAGGCCACACAAACAGTCGCTCAGGAAATCTATGATCAGCAGTTTTTATCCTACGACTGAAATGATGATATTTACCATTTTTCAGGTCTGTCCTTCGGTCAGCCAGCTGCATCGGCAGCAACCGGTCTTGGAGGGCTCGGGGGCTTCAGCTTCGGAGGCACCACATCTCAAAGCACAGGACTCGGTTTCGGCTTAGGAAGTACAACAACTACCTCTGGTCTGTTTGGTAAGTCTTGTTCCAATAGTTCACCTAGAAATAGACATCCCATGTGATCAGTCAGATATTCGTAATTTCAACACGAACTTACCGAAAGTCTAATGAACCCAACTTACTTGGTACTTGGTGTGTGGATTCTGATGTTGTAGTCAGTTACCTTTCTCCGTTGCACCTCATTTGCAGCTTGGATTATACCTATACATTCCGCCTGGAAGATGGAGTTGTACTCGACCAGAGCTGCTGTTGTGTGGATGTTGAGGTCTTCCGAGAACGTGCCCGCTCCGGTTCCAGTTTTCATCTTAGAGCCATCTGTATAAATTCTGACTTCGTGTATGTTTGAGCTATCACTGGGCTCCTCGTGTAGTTGTACAGTGAAGCTCTTTGAGTAGAGGTGTTTTTTTGGTACCCTATCATAGATGGAAAGTAATAGTGGGTTACCGTTTGCGTATTCGTTTATGATGTTAGTGTGATTTGCCTGATTGTTGTGTTCCCATAGCTTTAGTGCCCAGAGTCTGTAGGCAGCTGCCGCTGTTGCACGTGTAGGGAAGTGGTGTTAGGCCAATAAGGGCTTCGAGTGCTGCTGTAGGAGCAGTTCTCATACAACCCGTTGTTGCAACACATGCCAGTCTCTGGAACTTATGTAGTTTTTGTACGGTAGTGCTCTGTTTGGTTCGGGGCCACCATACTAGAGCACCATAAATTAAAGAAGGTCTTATTACAGTATTGTAGAGCCATAACGTAATTTTTGGTGTAAGGCCCCATGACTTGCCTAACATTCTGCGACATTGCCAGAAAGAGATGGTGGCCTTCTTTATTTTGTTTTCTAAGTGTTTGGCCCAATTTAGTTTGCTATCTAAGGTAATGCCTAGGTATTTAACTTCGTCTGACAGGTTTAGCTGTGTGCCGAACAGTTGTGGAAGTCGGTGGGTACCTAGGTTCCGCTTGTTGGTAAACATTACTAGTTCTGTTTTGGTTGGATTCACGGTCAGTCCATAGTCTGTGCACCATGCCTCTACGACCTTTAGAGCGTTGTTCATGATGTTGCACGCCACACTGGCAAAATGCCCTGAGATTAGTATAACAAGGTCATCCGCGTAGCCTACCGTGAAGAAGCGTTGGGCGTTGAGTTTAGTTATGAGGTCGTTTGCGACAAGACTCCACAGGAGCGGGGACAATACACCACCTTGTGGGCATCCTCGTGCCACCACTCCCCTGGTCTCTCCACGCAGGTCGATACGAACCGCTCTATGTTGTAACATGTTAAGGATCCATCCTACCAGTGTTGGATCGACTTTGTGTTTATTTAAGGCTGTGTTTATGCTGTTGAAATTCTTCTTGTCGAAAGCACCTTCAATGTCTATAAAGGCTGCGAGACAGAGTGTTTTGTTTGTTATATCCCTTTCTAATCTACCTACCACGGTGTGTAGTGCGGATTCTGTTGATTTGCCCGCGGAGTACGCATGTTGTTGCGGATGTAGCGGTGTTGTTGTGATTATGTTTCTAGGGTTTTGAGTAAGAATGATGTTAGGCTAATCGGTCTATATGCTTTTGATTCAGTGTAGTCGCTTTTGCCTGGTTTTGGTATGAACAAAACCCTGACCTCTCTCCAGATCACTGGTACGTAGCGAAAGGCTATGCAAGCAGTGAAGGTGGTCGTCAGCACTCCGTTGAGGAGTGGCTCACCCCACTGTAAGAGCCCCGGGAAGATATTGTCCATACCTGGCGATTTGATGAACCCAACCCCAACCTTGAAAAGAATAAAGAGGAGAGCTCCTCAATACCTAATGAAGCTCTAAATGATGAGGGAAAAAAGAAAATATGGAAGCGCCACTGGGCTCTTTTCCACCCATGCCAATTACGCACTGAAGCAAACACCAAACTCTAGCTCAATGCCCATTCGGGCAAATTGCAAAAAAACAAAGACGATTTAAAAAAATTAGCTGAAGAGTTTAAGCTGTCTTGCAGATGATGTACTCTAATGATATGGCCCACCTGTTGGTAAGTGGTTACCGTAGCCTATGAACGCTTGCAATACCAGAGGCATAACGCGCGTTGCCGACCCCTTAAAAATTTCAAAACGCCCTTTTTGCTGGTGCATTCTTGCAGGTGATGTACCCGAATGGTCCTTCTAATCCCGATCACACAAACCTTCAGAATGTATAATTCTTGCAGGTGATGTATCCCCATGGTCCTTATATCCCGATCACCCAAACCTTCGGAATGTACCCTAGCAGGCACTTCACAAGCTCGGTCGACTGCAAGTATGCTAGTCGGGACTGCTATAGGACAATCGCGCCTTCTTGTGGTTAGACCAATCATTAACTTGCACGTTATTTGCACGTCATCTGCGACGTCGTTCAAATAATGTATGTAGTGCAAATTATAATGTAATGTTGGTCATTAAGTTATTTATCTATGGGCCAACATTTTTGTTTTACAATTATTTGATGCCTGAATTAAATGAATTTATTATTATTATTATTAACTTAGGTCCGTATTCTGAATCTGTATTCAAACTAGTCGCGTCGCCTAGGCCCCGTTAGAAAACCGGCGCCGCACCGCACTGTTCGCTGCAGCTTTATGCTGAGACGGGACCCGTTTGCCCCACACAACGCATACCTACCTACTTAACCTATTACCTATCTACATGTTTTTTGTGTTTCGTGTAATAATTTCTCTTTCTACCTTCCTAATGCTTTGTGTGTGACTTGTGGGTCAAATACAGATTTTCATTCTTTCTTTCTTTAAACTGAATTTAGGTTGTTCGCCGGGGTAGTTCCACAGAAACCAACCCGGCGGTGTGTGAGTATCTACCCCTGCTGATGGCCAGTAGTGCGCTGGTAAGGAAGCTGAAGGCAGCACTAAAGCCATCCATTCATTCAATCAATTCCTCAGAGGACATGTAACATATTATGTAGATTATCTGATACTCTCTCTCATTTTGTTACTCACTTTTATATATTTTTTTCAGGCAAGCTCGGCACTACCACTGTTCCTGGCGCGCTACCTTCAACTACAGGTACACTTTTTTATAATACTAGACAAACAGGTTACCAACACAATACCTTTTTAAGAGCCTTTTTACACATGAGGCCCCCTCTTATGTGTAGAGTCCATCCTGGGAAGTATCTTGCCTATAAATTCCGCCGGTGAGCAGCAAACCTTGGTCTTTTTATCATCTGTTTAAATAATTATTAATCACTAGCTTCCGCCTGCGGATTCGCTCACGTGGTACCTACATAAATAGCCTATATGCTATTCTAGGTTAAAGAACTTTATCTATTCCAAGTTTCAACGAAATCGGTTGAGCAGTTACGGCGTGATTGAACAACAAACATCCAAACATCCTCACAAACTTTCGCATGTATAATATTAAAAGGAAGCTAGTAGTGTTGTTGATTAAATTTTTATTTTCAGCAACCCCAAGTCTCGGTCTTGGAGGAGTGGCGCCGACAAGTATCTCTGGCACTGCTGCTGATGCTAAAAGTAAGTCATTTCTAACATAAACATCTAAAAGGTCTAGAAGGTCGTGACGTGACTATCATGGTCTCCGCTGAAAACCAGCGCTGGGTGCACACATCAGTGTGTATCCAGCACAATGCTGAGCGAAGACCATATTTTCCACGAGCTCTGCTGCGCACAATATCTTTATCATTTAGTACGTAATTTTTATTTTTATGTTATTTTATGTGTAGTAGTCTTATGGAAAATAAATCTTTCATTCATTCATTCAATTTATATGAAAACACTAGCTGGCTCGCTTTACGAGATCCTTGCTCCCCCATACGTGCAAGTTGTGGAATGAGCTTCCTTCCGAGGTTTTCCTACTAACCTACTACATAGAAGAGCTTTAAGAAAATAACAAAAATATTTCTCTAGCGCAGGCAATAGGCGACGGAAACCGCATACCATCAGGTGGGCCGTAAGCCTGTTTGCCTCCGTATGACAAAAAAAAAGCTGGATGAGGAAAAGGCGTAGCTTCATCTATGTTTTTTTTATAATATCCCAATAATTTCGACGGAATTTGAACCCGCAACCTTCCCCTAGATACGGGGATGCTCTAAACAACTAAGCTATGGTAAGTAACAGTAGAAGCAAGACGAAGTCGCCGTGAAGAAAAACAAAATACTTCGCAGCCGGTAGGATTCGAACCTACGCTCCCAGAGGGAATCTGATTTCGAGTCAGACGCCTTAACCACTCGGCCACGACTGCTATTGCTAATGGGGTCAAATTACCGAACCATAATGTCGAGATATTTTGTGAACGAACCACCCATACTTAACCTAAAATCTTGCTTGTGTTGTTTTATGGCTATGATACTAGCTTCCACCCACGGCTTCCCTCGCGAGGTACATATGAAGAGAAAAAGTAGCCTATATGCTATTCCAGACTATAATCTATCTCTGAATTAAATTTCATCCATTAGGATGTATGAACGGATTACCGTTCGGCCGTTTGGGCGTGATTGAACCACAAACATCCAACCATCCTCATTGACTGGCCTCATAGCTCAGTTGGTAGTAACTCTGCCTTCTGCGCTAGAGGTCGCGGATTCGATTCCCGCACTGGACAAACATTTGTGACTAACAAAGATGTTTGTTCTGTGTCTGGGTGATAAATATCTATTTATTATGTATATCAGTCTCTGATACCCATAATTCAGGCTATGCCTAGTTTGGGATCAGTTGACCGTGTGTGATATGTCCGGATATTTATTTATTTATTATCCTCACAAACTTTCGTATTTATAATATTACATGGTAGGATGTGAAAGTTTGTGAGGATGGTTGGATGTTGGTTGTTCAATCACGTCGTAACGGCTTAACCGATTTCGTTGAAACTTGGAATATATAAAGTTCTATACCTAGAATAGCAGATAGGCTACTTTTTATGTAGATATCACGCGAGCGAAGCAGCAGCCCCAAGTAAGTTCAAAATAAAAGAGTTTTTTATATTATATATACTGTTTTTTATTTACTACTCGACGAAAGAGACTAACTACCCGCAACACAGGATATTCCTAGGGTGGGAGTTAGTGTTCTTGCATATTATAATTTGTCTTTAACCCATTTATTTTTGTAACAGTCAAGTTACCTTCCTACTTACAGGATTTTATCTAATAATAATATGTAACTTTTTTGTTCATTCAGCTTTTGTAACAATAAATAAACTTTGAAACTTGAAACTTTACTTTATTTACTTTAGATGAACCAGCAAAGCAGCAGAAGCTCCCAAACGAGATAGCGACCACAGTGGACTCCTTCAAGGAGTTTGTGAAGAAGCAAAAGGCTCTGAGCTCCGAAATCATGAGGGTTTCAGTGAAACCTTTACATACGGTAAGGCATATTCTAACACTCTTATTCATAATCAACCCCAAATGGGAAGTGTCGGAGACAAATCAACATCACATGGCAATCTATGGATTATGCTCAGCAGTGGACGACCTACTAGTGAAGATGATGATGGTGATGAAAGTCAAATTTAATTTAATTTATTTATGCTCCATGTAATAACAAAATTTAATCCTGGTTTTATGAAAAAAAAAATTATTAAATTAATTGACATAATGTTTAATATTTAAATGACATGAATTTTTTATATAGTTTCCTTTAATGCATATTATTATTATTATTGATTTCTTCTTATTATTGTACACCAAATTATGTTGGTAGCATAGAGGATCCCATTATTTAAGCGACATCTGTATTAGCTTAAAGTAGGTAAGTACATAGAGCCCGAAAGGGTGTTGCAAATATTTAAGTCATATTTTACAAACTATACATAAACTACTAAAATTATCTAATACATTTGTCGATTATTATAAGCAGGGATGTCTAAATTAAATATTTTAATCCTAATCTAAGATAATGTACAAATACTCCCTGTTTTCTAAGATCTAAATTGATTCTTAAATTTGTTTGTTCTGATTTACTTGCTTCTCTCAAACATAGCAAAGCTTGAGTTTTAAGGATAATTTTACTATTTTTTTGCTTAGTATTGAAAGTTATCACGATATATTTTCTTTCTTAAGCAATGATGGTCCTGAGCCCTGAACCTGTGGTGCAATTGCGTAAGCGTAATGAAAATGAATTTCGTAACTTTGAGGGTAATTTTACCAATCTTCAACAAAACGTTCCAAACTTGACAAAGGAAAACTTCAAGACTTTAGCTTCTTCCTTTACATGTTTGAACAACTTAAGATGTCGCTAAAATTGAAAAAAACATCCTTATAATTGCGATCTTCATTACCATTTCGCTTACGCAATAGCCTGGCTGGCCATAACTCTAGTGGTTTGTGTTGCAGGTGTCTCGCGACGTAGAAGCGACGCTGCGGGAAACGATGTCTCTCCGCGGCGACGTGACGCGCGGCCGGGCCGCGTCGCGGCGTCAACGCGCCGCCGCCGCCGCCGCGCTCGCCGCCGCCGAAGCCGCCGCCCGCGACCACGCCTATCCAGGTACACATTCATCATCATCATCATCATCATCATCATCACCATCGACGACGTCATATTTTTTTTTAAATACTAGCTTGCGCTTAGTTTGAGTGCTAAGAGCTCAACATTTTTCTTTGTACTTGTGACTAAAATAAACAATTTGTTGTATTGTATCGTCGTCGTCGTCGTCGTCGTCGTCGTCGTCGTCGTCGTCGTCATCGTGATCGTCATCGTCATCGTCGTCGTCGTCTTCGTCATCATCATCATCATCATCACTATCATGGTCAGCATCATCATTCCAGCCTCAGGACATCCACTTCTGAACGTAGGCCTCCCCCGTCGATTTGCAAAGCAACCGCTCCCAGCGATATATTAACGGGGGGCCGTACTACTCTGCGATTTCCGTTGCGTGTTCTCCCCCCCCCCTTCTGCTCCAACAGCCGTCAGTTATCCGAGCGATGTGCTCCGCCCACTGCCACTTCAACTTACTCATTACATAATGATTTCAGGGTCAGAGCTGGAAGGGTCCGCGCCGCCGGTCTACGTGAAGGAGCTGATCGCGGAACTGGAGCAGCAACTCATCACTTTCCGGAGACAGATGGACATCGCGGACAAACAGATGCAGTCTTCGCCTAAGCTACTCACCGAACAAGGTGTGTTAAGAACTCTCAATAACTTTCGTGGTGGTCTTAGGCTGAAATGATGATGGTGAGGGTTTAAGACTGCAATGGTCATTGTGTCTTGCAGAGTTGAACGAGGGCTTCAGGCGCATGCACGAGTCGCTGGTGGGGCTGGCGGCGCGGCTGCAGGCGGCGCACGCGCACGTGCAGGCGCAGAAGGAGCAGTACCTCAACCTGCGCAAGTACGTGCTCAAGGACCCCGACACCGTCTTCGACACGCCCACGCGTGAGTACCTTACCTTACTTTACTTTACCTAACCTTACCTTACCCTTACCTTACTTTACCTACTTTACAAAATAATCAGTGACACGAAAAGCAAGTGCAGGCTTGTCGTGTCACTGATTCTTTCTTGGTCATCCTGCATTAGGTCAGTGACCAGGTTGAGGTATGAAAAGGCCTATGACCGTCGGTGAAAGAATCAGTGTAGTGAAACGATTAATGTGAGTTCTAGTGTGAAAAAAAGAAGTGTGCTCCTTTCGTGCACATGTCACACGATGTTTTCCTTGATCGTATGAGAGCACTCGTATAGCGCACATCAATTTTCCGAATGGAAAATCCGTTAGATCACGCCCGGAATTCGAACCCACGACCTCTGGATCGGAAGGTGGGACCACTACCACCACTCCACCAGTGCTCCCACGTCTAAAATGATGATAATAACATAAGCTACGGTAATTTCCTACCATCAGGTGGGCCGTGTACTCGTTTCACACTCTCATGACACACATCACCATCATCTGCCTGATAAATTCCACTGCTGAACATAGGCCTCCCTCGAAGAGCGCCATGACGAACAGCCTTGAGCCTTTTCCATCCACCGACTTCCCGCAACCTTCACAATGTCGTCGATCCATCGGGTCGGCCTTCCAACACTGCATCGTCCGGTTCGAGGTCGCCATTCGAGAACCTTTATTCCCCAACGGTTGTCGATTCTGCGAGCTATATGGCCTACACACTGCCACTTCGACTTGCTAATTCAGATAGGTACTACGCTGACCTTGGTTCTCTTCGTTCTTGGTTGATGTAACACGTGTAACACTGCTGTTTTCAGAAACTTCGATGCTAGATCAAATCCTCAAAGACGTGGATAGCAGTAGAAAAAAAATTAAGCCTACTTTGGATGGCCATGGTGGTGCAGTTCTCAATGACCCTAGGACCGCTTTGGGTATGTTAATTTCATGTCTTTGTTTGATCGGCGATTCTCGAACTAGCGGGACTCGAACTAGCGGGACTCGAACCCGCATCTTCGCCTAGAATCGGCAATGCGATAACAATAACGCCATGGGACGAATGGTGCTGACCCCAAAAAATATTCCATCTGGCCATGATTTCGTCATTGTCGATTCTAGGCGAAGGTTCAAATCCTCATCGGGACTTAGAATTTTTAGTAGCATCTGAATTATGAATTTATTATTTATTTCATTATTTTACTGTTCACTTTAATAATAATAACCATTTATTTCAGGCAATATTAGTCTAGTACAGGAGAATAAATACTTAAAAACAACGGCCCATATAAAATACTTTAAAAATCAAGAAAAGAAAAAAAATAGGTGATGAATGAAAAATTCATTTTGATTTGATTTGTGCTTTGCAGGCGGGAACGTGAGTCAGTTGGCCGGACCAACGCCTTTCAATCACATGGGAAGTGGAATTTCGCCTTTCCCTGTGCAAGACATAAGTGGTCAGTATATCCTACTAATATTATAAATGCGAAAGTTTGTGAGGATGTTTGGATGTTTGTTGTTTGTTGACTGGCCTCATAGCTCTGTTGGTAGTAACTCTGCCTTCTGCGCTAGAGGTCGCGGGTTCGATCCCCGCACTGGACAAACATTTGTGTGATGAACACAGATGTTTGTTCTGTGTCTGGGTGTTAAATATATATATATTATGTATATCAGTCTCTGGTACAGGCTATGCCTTGTTTGGGATCAGTTGACCGTGTAAATATGTCTGGATTTTTTTTTTTATTTATCTTTTTATTCAATCACGCCGTGACGGCTGAACCGATTCGTTGTAACTTGGAATAGATAAAGTTTTGATGTTTTTTTTTCTTTTTTTTTTCTTTTTGTTGATAGAATAAATCCCTGTCCCTGTCGGGATGGTATAAATCATCTAGAACTGAATGAAATAAAGCCAAGAATCCTACTGTCCTACTAATATTATAAATGCGAAAGTTTGTGAGGATGTTTGGATGTTTGTGGTTCAATCATGGCTAAACGGCTGAACGGATTTGGATGAAAACTATAATCTATCTATCTCTGTACCAACAGAGATAGATTATAGTCTATAGGCTAGGTCTATAGGATTATATCTATATAGAATAGCATATAGGCTACTTTATATGTAGGAACCACGCAAGCGAAGCCGCGGGCGGAAGCTTGTGATCTCTATGATTTTGTCTTCCTCAGGTCCCACGTGGCAGCCTCAAGCGACCCCCATCTCGACGCAGCTCCCGACACTAAGCACCAGTTTTGGCTCCGCGCCGTCATCTGATTCGTCGTTCCAGCTGCAGAAGCCGCCCGGGAAGCGAGGGAAACAATGACACATGCTATAGCATCTGTGAATATGAACTTTTAGAAATACTAGCGTCCGCCCGCGGCTCGCTTAATACCCAGATAAAAAGTGCCTATGGCGTCAGGGTCACGCTATCTCCATACTAACGAAATTTCATTAAAAACCGTTCAGCAGTTACAGAGCGAATATTTTTATATTTTTTTCGAAAAACATAACGTTTGGCTTTGCACAGCTGCTTCTTTACCATTTTGGTCACTAATGCTCAATGATAGTTCAAGCTGGTCGCTGACCTAACGCGAGTGGCCAATAAGGTACCAGTGACATGTATAGTATAATGTGTAATTTTGAATGGAAATCCGTGCTGTGATTATAAAAAAATGATGACCTTTTTTTTATTTGAATTACGTCATTTTGTAATTTTCTCTGTAAGTATTTTTTCTTGAATTGTTAATTAATTGTGAGAATATAAAAACATCATATTGTTGTAAAAATACTTTTTGATTGTGATTATGTAAATAGCTGTTACCATAAAATTGTACCTACTTAACTTTTATCCCATCCCACTGATATTATAAATCATCATCATCATTTCAGCCGTACGACGTCCACTGCTGAACATGGCCTCCACCACAGACCCGCTATCCTACTAATTGATTTATAAACTATATTATATACAGTGGTGGTCATCTAATTAGAAATCAATATCGTTAGGACTGGCAGAATGGACAACTAATTAGAAACATTGTATGACTTGGTTCGAAATCTGATTTTTTAAACTGAAATACAGTTCTCACAATTGTCAATCACATTGTAAATATTGCCGCCATTTCTAACTCATTACGAAAAGTTACTATTTATTGTTGTTTTATTAAAAATGGGTAAAAATAAGAGCTGTGATGCAGCAACGAGAAAAATTATAGTGAATTTTCATTTAAAACAAAAATGGAGATACAGAAAGATCGCCGATTATTTGGAATGTTCCGTAAAGATGAGATTTTTTAAACTGAAATACAGTTCTCACAATTGTCAATCACATTGTAAATATTGCCGCCATTTCTAACTCATTACGAAAAGTTACTATTTATTGTTGTTTTATTAAAAATGGGTAAAAATAAGAGCTGTGATGCAGCAACGAGAAAAATTATAGTGAATTTTCATTTAAAACAAAAATGGAGATACAGAAAGATCGCCGATTATTTGGAATGTTCCGTAAAGATGATATTTAACGCCCTCGCACATTTCAAACTACACGGAACATCAGATAACGTGCCAAGAAAACTTCGGCCCAGAAAGACTACAGTTCAAGAAGACAGGCTTATGCTTCGATTAGCTAAGGCGGACCCCTTTAAAGGATCCAATGTTATAAGAAAAGAGGTATTTTCAGAAGACGATCCTCGTGTCCACTAAACTAGTTCGTAGACGGTTGGTTGAAGGACAATTGTTAGGAAGGATCGCTAGAAAAGTACCACTACTAACCAGGCAACATAGAGAAAATCGTCTAGCATTCGCTCGCAAATATGGCAGTTGGACTATTCATCAATGGAAAAAAGTTTTGTTTTCAGATGAAACTAAAATTAATTTGATTAATTCCGATGGAAGACGATATGTATGACGACCAATAAACGAGGCTTTGAATAACAAGTTCACTAAAAAGGCAGTTAAGCACGGTGGTGGAAATGTAATGGTGTGGGGATGTTTCTCAGGGTACGGGATTGGTCCCGTGAGAGAGATTGAAGGGCAAATGGATCAATATCAATACAAAAAGGTCTTGGAAGAGACAATGATTCGATATTCGGAGGAAAATTTGCCAGTAACTTGGATATTTCAGCATGACAACGACCCAAAGCACACAGCACGCAGCGTTAAAGCGTTTCTTCAAAGAACAATCCGTGACAGTATTAGAGTGGCCTGCCAATAGTCCGGATTTAAATCCCATAGAAAATTTGTGGCACACTATAAAGACCAACCTGTCGCAGAAACACGTTACTAATATTCATGGACTTAACAGTGCATTTGAAGACGCTTGGAGAAGTATTCCTGTAGAAACTTGTTATAAATTGATTGAATCAATGCCGCGTCGCTGCAAAGCTGTTATTGATAATAAAGGCTACCCTACCAAATACTAATTGTCTAAGGATGTAGTATTTTTAGTATTTTTCAAAACTATTGGGGTTTTGTTCAAATTAAAAATGATTTAAGTAATGATTTTTTTGGTGTTTCTAATTAGTTGTCCGGTTTGTATCTCGTTTTTTATTTTGTTATTAATATAACTTTCAGTTTTAGAAAAACAACCGTTGTTTTCTGTTATTAAAATGGTATAACAATGCAATATAATATCCGATACATCGATTTTAATACGTAGGAACACTCAATGATACATTAAAAATTCGTTCGAAAGGGAATTTGCAATAAAAATATAAACCCAGGTAGGTGTTTCTAATTAGATGACCACCACTGTATATATAGGATATAATGTATAACGGATCACCGAGCGGATCTAAGGAGATGGATCCGTTATCATTTGATTATGGGCATTCATAGTGGGCGTGCAGGTTAATACGAAAACCACAGCAATAGAACTTCACATGTTCACAACTGTTATTAAACTGTTAGATTATATAATTAATCTACGTCTGAGATGGATTTAAATTGATTTAGAGCGAATGGGCTTGGAAACGTCCATCGCCTTCGGTAGGATCTCCGTAAAAGTCACTAGTGTCATGACAGGCAGGCTTACATTATTCATTTTTGACCAGTGACAACCATACCGCCAGCATGGCGGTATGGCGGTAAGGTTACAACTCCATTCGGTGTTAACCGCTCTCTTTAAATAGAAATGACTATTCGAATACCAGAAATCGATTCCAAAACTAAACAAGCAATAATTAATCGTGCGCCGTTATGTATATATATATTAGTAGGATAGCGGGTTCAGAACCAACACTCAGCACATGGGTGTCTTAGGTTGGGTTCGATTGATAACAGTGTGTTAGGCCTGTTTTTGTGTAGCGGTGCGGTGGCCATTCAGCCTGGGGCTCGGGGTTTGATTTCAAAGAGCATTAAAGCTTGTTATTGCTGGAAATCGGTCGACACGTTGATAATTTTTTATCTCTGAATAACCGCATCCGTACCTACTTTGTTGAGTGTTCTAGTGTAGTGATAAGGGTTGTTATAATAAAATTCTAATTAAGATGCTGACAACACAAATTTCTGTCACTAGTGTCGAATTTGCTAGTCATCTACTTGTTGAAGGCGGGGCCACTACCACCCTCCACCAGTGCTCTTTTTGCATTTGTGCACGTTCAGTATTCGACATTCGAAACGAAAGTCGAATACCCTTAACGCACTACCTGCGAGCACACACAGTTATCGCATGCCAACAACTGTTCCCACGGGAAATAGTATATAAAGCGCTAAATAAAAATGTTACATTTAATATTTCCTCTGTTGTCACGTCTACTCAACAAGCTGTTGTTTTTTTTCTGTGAAGAAAGTGTAAAGAAAACAATTAATTGATTTATTAAAGGAAACTTGCCAAGTGTCCTAAGTTTCAATAAGGTAAGATTCTGCTTGACTTACCTACATTATCAAAAACTTTACTACTCGAAAGTTTTTACGTTTCTTGGAGGTAAACTGCGGTTTATGGTAATATTCTGTCTGAGACCATAATCGTATGCTTAATTTCTCAAAAAAAAAAACACTTTTATGGTGTCCAAAGTTTTTACTTTGTATTTATGGGACGTTTTGTCTGAGATCACTTTCTAACTATTACAAACTTTTCTTACAAACTCGCATGTTTTCAACGTTTCTTCAATGCAAACTGCGGTTTATGGTAACATTCTGTCTGAGACCAAAAACGTATGCTTAATTTCTGAAAAAAAAAACACTTGCATGGTGTTCACTTTCTACTTTAACTGTTATGGTTTATGGTGATGTTTTGTCTGAGACCACCTTTTACACTATTAACAACTTTTGTTACAAACTCGCAAGTTTTAAACGTTATTTTGAAAGCAAACTGCGGTTTATGGTAACATTCTGTCTGAGACCATAAACGTATGCTTAATTTCTCAAAAAAAAAACTCTTACATGGTGTTCACTTTCTATTTAAACTGTTATGGTTTATGATGACGTTTTGTCTGAGACCACCTTTTACACTATTAAAAACTTACAAACTCGCAAGTTTTTAACGTTTAGGCAAACTGCGGTTTATGGTAACATTCTGTCTGAGAACATAATCGTATGCTAAATTTCTCAAAAAAAAACACTGTCATGGTGTTCACTTTCTATTTTTACTGTTATGGTTTATGGTGAAGTTTTGTCTGAGACCACCTTTTACACTATTAAAAACTTTTTCTACAAACTCACAAGTTTTTTACGTTTCTTGAAGGCAAACTGCGGTTTATGGTATCATTCTGTCTGAGACCATAATCGTATGCTTAATTCCTGAACAAAACACACATGGTGTTTGTTCACTTACTACTTAACTGTTATGGTTTATGGTGACGTTTTGTCTGAGACTACCTTTTACACTATTAAAAACTTTTCTTACAAACTCGCAAGTTTTTAACGTTTCTTGAAGGCTAACTGCGGTTTATGGTATCATTCTGTCTGAGACCATAATCGTATGACAAATTTCTAAAAAAAAAACTTTCTTGATGCTAAAAGTATTTTCGACTATAAACTCCCTTTCTGTGAGTTTTGTTTATTTCTCCGCCATTTAGACGCGCCCCGCGCGTCGTCTATATTGCGCAATACTGACCCTACAAGGGGCAATGAAATAATATAGTGCAATTTAAATTAAACTCGCTCAAACTTTTCTTCAATCATTGCGCAATTTACCGGTCAGATCTGCTGTTCGTTTATAAACGTCTTCTAATTCGGCCAGCAGCGTCCCGGCTTGATACTCGGCCAAACATCTCATAAACACTTTGTAAATAATGTCACGAGCCCCACTGCGTATAGTTTTATTCATATTACTAATATTTTACGATTTATGCGATTTATTTGCTTTTATTGAGAGAAATTAAAACATCAACAACAAATCAAAACAAACAACTCGAATACTCGCTCGACCGGTGTTGCAGTGTTTCCGCTAGCGGGAAAATTATTTGGGTTAGTCCAGTAAATGTTGTGTTTATGTCTTGTTTTTTATTTTGTATATTCTATTGTTATGAAAATAAATCTACAGTTTACATAAATTACATCATACCTAGCAATATAAATACCAATTTTTTTTTGTTTTATCATTAGGTGGTCTCAATTTGTATATTATTATGTTAACAAAACCTTTTCTTTTAATCAAGCATAATTTTTAAACATACCTAAGCATAAGCAGGTAATTATATAAGCATGACAATACTTTATCAAAAAAAGTCGTGCATTATTTAATTTTGCAAAGAAAAGCTGAATCTGGCGACAAAATAACTACAGCGGTCACAGTGGCCTTTCATAAAGAGTTGCCATTATCAGTAAATTTTAGTTCCTTGATAATTCATGTCTACTCTTTCTGGTCGGACTATAGTTATTATGGTAGAATTTTTATTTTGTCCCCCGCAACCATCTGATATGAGACTAATGGTAGTAATATTGGTGAGATCTGTTTGGTTTAGGTGGTTATACACAGCAGACGCTATTGTATTCGAATTTTTCGAGAAAGTGTTTTCTGTCCAGATATTTGCAAAGACGTTGCATCACTTGCCAAATATTTCCGAGTGGAAGTTTGACTTCGGCAATAGTGTGAGTTTGATACTAACCTCATTTTTTGAATCAAAATAACTCAGGACTTAGCCATGTTTGATGCTATATTTTGTTTTTGGGTAAAAGGTAGTCTCGGGACAAAAATGTTGCCATTAAAAAGTCGATTTAAAAAAAATTTTGGACGTAACTAGTTTTGATACTACACCCCTATTGAACAATGCTTTCAAATGATTCTGTACCAAAAGTCTAGTATTGTGAAACCTGTTCTCCAATAATTCCCATGCATGAATGTAGTTTTTAGGCGTAAACTCAAAAGAACTAATTACCTCTAAAGCTGTACCCGTCAACGAGGAACGCAAATAGTGAAATTTCTGGATTTCACCTAGATCTGAACAGTTATAGATCATTTTTACGTATGCATGTTTGTATTCAAACCAATCATCAAACTTTCCACAGAAGGTTGGAAGCTTGATTTCAGGTAAAGACCTAAAACCTTTATTCTTTGAAATATTTAGACACTAGTTTCCAGTTTCCCGACTTTCGACTAAACTTTCAGCAATTGCTAACGCAGAAAAATATGCAGATTCATAAGACTGAATGTAATCACTGTTATAATCGGTATCTGATTCCGGACTCAATTTTAATATGCATAAGACTATTTATTTTAGCTTACAGTGGTGGTCATCTAATTAGAAACACCTACCTGGGTTTATATTTTTATTGCAAATTCCCTTACGAACTAATTTTTAACGTATCATTGAGTGTTCCTACGTATTAAAATCGATGTATCGGATATTATATTGCATTGTTATACCATTTTAATAACAGAAAACAACGGTTGTTTTTCTAAAACTGAAAGTTATATTAATAACAAAATAAAAAACGAGATACAAACCGGACAACTAATTAGAAACACCAAAAAAATCATTACTTAAATCATTTTTAATTTGAACAAAACCCCAATAGTTTTGAAAAATACTAAAAATACTACATCCTTAGACAATTAGTATTTGGTAGGGTAGCCTTTATTATCAATAACAGCTTTGCAGCGACGCGGCATTGATTCAATCAATTTATAACAAGTTTCTACAGGAATACTTCTCCAAGCGTCTTCAAATGCACTGTTAAGTCCATGAATATTAGTAACGTGTTTCTGCGACAGGTTGGTCTTTATAGTGTGCCACAAATTTTCTATGGGATTTAAATCCGGAATATTGGCAGGCCACTCTAATACTGTCACGGATTGTTCTGTAAGAAACGCTTTAACGCTGCGTGCTGTGTGCTTTGGGTCGTTGTCATGCTGAAATATCCAAGTTACTGGCAAATTTTCCTCGGAATATGGAAAAATTGTCTCTTCCAAAATCTTTTTGTATTGATATTGATCCATTTGCCCTTCAATCTTTCTCACGGGACCAATCCCGTACCCTGAGAAACATCCCCACACCATTACATTTCCACCACCGTGCTTAACTGTCTTTTTAGTGTACCTACTTGTTATTCAAAGCCTCGTTTATTGGTCGTCGTACATATCGTTTTCTATCGGAATTAATCAAATTAATTTTAGTTTCATCTGAAAACAAAACTTTTTTCCATTGATGAATAGTCCAACTGCCATATTTGCGAGCGAATGCTAGACGATTTTCTCTATGTTGCCTGGTTAGTAGTGGTACTTTTCTAGCGATCCTTCCTAACAATTTTTCTTCAACCAACCGTCTACGAACTAGTTTAGTGGACACGTGTCGAGGATCGTCTATTGAAAATACCTCTTTTTTTATAACATTGGATCCTTTAAAGGGGTCCGCCTTAGCTAATCGAAGCATAAGCCTGTCTTCTTGAACTGTAGTCTTCCTGGGCCGAAGTTTTTTTGGCACGTTATCTGATGTTCCGTGTAGTTTGAAATGTGCGAGGGCGTTAAATATCATCTTTACGGAACATTCCAAATAATCGGCGATCTTTCTGTAACTCCATTTTTGTTTTAAATGAAAATTCACTATAATTTTTCTCGTTGCTGCATCAAAGCTCTTATTTTTACCCATTTTTAATAAAACAACAATAAATAGTAACTTTTCGTAATAAGTTAGAAATGGCGGCAATATTTACAATGTGATTGACAATTGTGAGAACTGTATTTCAGTTAAAAAAATCAAATTTCGAACCAAGTCATACAATGTTTCTAATTAGTTGTCCATTCTGCCAGTCCTAACGATATTGATACTTTTTGTTTCACTGATATTTATTTTTATTGTCGTCTTGGTTGTCAAATATTATTGCATGTAATTAAACTAGAGATATTAAAGTACATTGTAAAGTAGTGAAAAAAAAATTACCTCCTATTAAATGCTATAATAATGTTAGTTACTTTATAAAAATGTCAGGTGACTAGGTGTTTCTAATTAGATGACCACCATTGTGATGATGTATGTGCCTATTATTCCCCAAAGTCTGATTGAGATCTCGAGAATCTATTATTTAAAGGAGTATTACACTCACTGATTGATTCATCACGAAAGCTCGGAAGCTACTGGGCCGAGGAGTCTGAAATTTGGCACAGGCACTCAAAAAATGGTGTAGGCGCGCACTAAGAACGGATTTTGCAAAATTCAAATCCTAAAGGGGTGAAATAGGGGTTGAAAGTTTGTATGTAAGTCCCATGTTTTTGAAGTTGAGACATCAAAATCGGGTTTTAGGTAAATTGACAAAAATAAAAATGCTATTATCAGCATTTTTTGAAAAACAGCCCTTAGGGTGTGGTAATAGGGGATGAAAGTTTATATGGGAAGTCCTATGTTTTTGAAGTTAGAGACATGAAAATTGGGATTTAGGTAAATAGTTGGGATTAATTATTTTTAAATAAATAAAAAATGTCTAATGGGTAGTCAGAGGCACGTCTGAACGGCTAACTACTTGAAAATGTGGGCATGAGCCAATCGTAGCGTGCAGACGTGCCTCTGACCACCTACTTAGTATTATAATAAGCGGCGACGGGTTTGCATCCTGTCCCATATCCATGCTTACTACCTGCATAATATACGAAACATAATGTTTGGACGTGCTACTGATGATGTCGGCGCCGAGTGCCGACTTTCGTACTTTGCCTACTTTTGCAATATTCAATGTAAGTATTAGCGGAGTGCCGACTTTAAAAAAATCCTATACAACTAATCGCTTATCGACGACTTTCGCGTAGTGCCGATTTTTGTTATGTTTATGCAATCAGTAGCGTTTTGTAGACTATTAAATTAAGTCGTGTATATTTTCGCAGTATGTCAAATTTATGTACAGTCAAGAAGATTAAACGTAAAAATTAAGGCAATAAAAAATATAATATTGTAATATTAAAGTTGGTTAATATGCAGTGAAACGTTATTTTACAAATCGCACTTTGCTGAGTCTCATTAAACAAGTCATCGATCCTTTTTGTTAAATAATCATCAGTGATCTTCTTTATACGGTCGTCTCTTAATTTAAACTTGTTTATTTGTTTTTTGGAAATTGGTAAATGCATGTTATTCATTCTAACGTTGTAATCGCAATGAACACTTTCATCTTTTAGAACTTTTATGATAGGGAAAAGATGTGGTTTCTTAGATCCGACGATCTTATTTAATCTGGAATGCCATCCTTCTACGACGTTTGTGGTTCGATGAGGTCTTCCGTAACAGCTCATGATTGCCACTGTATCATATCTCATCCACTGTTTTACGTAGTAGCCAACGAAATCATTCCAGGCAGAGGTGTTGTCACAAGAAATTTCAAAATTAATCGAAAGGAAGCCCTCGGGAATGTGTGCCGGTGGCAGATGTGCTAAAGCTGTATATAATGCTATAGTTTCCTTCTGTTCTTTAGTATTATATAAATTTGCTTTTTTTGCGTTTTTACGTTAAGCCTGAGCGTAGTGAAAAAAACATCCGTGTACTGTTACACAAGGAAATACTTTCTGAAAGGCATTCATTGCTGCCATTTCAAAATCACTGTGGAAATGTAAGGGGTTCATTTGTGGCAAGTGCTGACGAAGTAGCGTAAATAGTCTCTCATATGTTGTTTCTTGGTTGTTGGGTAACAGAGCGAATACCAAGGGAACGATAATCGGATTACCACCGACTTCCCCATGAAGTGAGTAGATTTGCATGAACGGTTTTGGGGCCACTTTAAATGTCCCGTCAGCATAGTAATCAGACACTCTATTTATAGTGTCTTTGGCTTCAGTGCTACAGAAAACAACAATTTTGTCAGTAGAACCGTCTTCTATTAGTAAAAAGTTATCTGATAATCTTCGTGGCAACACAACTGTCTCTAAAGTTTTGAAAACTGTAGCATGTACTTCTAAATGCTTTTTTCTTGCTCTATACAAAGTATCTTTGACTGAATCAAAAGTTGGAATTATTCCGTCATACTCTGTATTTTTACGGAATTCCTTAACATACTTTTCGAAAATTTGTTGAATCGGACCGTAGTCATCACATACAGCCATTTTTAATTCTTCCATGATTTTCGCCACTTTAAAAGCATCAACATCGGGCATACAGCTGTGATCAGAATCTCTGGCAACAGTTCCATCTTCTTCCACCCACGTCACAGAGCCAGGACATTTTCTATTAGAACATCGCCAAAGCGACGAATATTTGTTCTTTTTCTCAAATGTGTGACTGTAGCCCATACGCCAAAGCGTCCGTCCACCCTAAGAACATTAACAGTTAATTAATATCATATATACCTACACCTTCACGCTTACGGGTTCCTTTCAGCTTAGTCAATTAGTTTTGTATATAAGTTAATAGGTATGTCGGGTGGTTACATTAATACCTTAAAAATAAGAAATATTTTACATATTTACCAATCTATTCGTGAGAAAACACACAACTTGACTCATTTTCAAGATCACCTCCGTATATGAATGGATACATACAAGAGAGCAATAAAATTAACTGACGTAAGTCAATTCCTTATCTTTGACATTGCATCAAATAACAAAGAGGTTATAGTCTGATCTATGAAATAAATATAATCTCAATGCATTCTAAATAGAAACAACACAAGCGTGCCCATGGAAGTATAAAACTGAAGTAACGGGTGCGCGCCACTTGAACCCCCAACATTTTTGAACTTAATTGTACCACTGTCGGTATAGTGCTTTCAGAAGTAACGAAGTTTATAATAGAAGGCAAAGTACTCATAAAGTACGCAATTTTATAATAAGTCGTCGATAAGCGATTAGTTGTATAGGATTTTTTTAAAGTCGGCACTCCGCTAATACTTACATTGAATATTGCAAAAGTAGGCAAAGTACGAAAGTCGGCACTCGGCGCCGACATCCTACTGATTACCCTTTAGTATGTATAATAAAGTTGAGAGCCAATAAAAAAAAAATCCGCAAACAGTTACGAAATTCAAAATCGGTCGTTTCAAAAATCGAACTTTCGTGTTCGTTTTTTTCCAACCGAGATGACCTCAACAATAAACGCGGACGTTCAAAAGAGGATTTATTTTATGTCACTAAGACTGACTGTCACTTGATCGGATATTGTGTTAGGTGTTAATTTTGTTTTGGATCGTTGTTTTCGATTCGCCTGCCTGGAACGTACTACATTTCTGCGATATTTTTGAGAATTTTGCCGGCCACCTTGCCAAATTAAATTATTTAATTTGTTTGGTTCGATTGTCGCGATCTTTAAATAAAGGTCCAAGCCAGCGCCACAGGCGCAAATTTTATTGAGATATTGTTCGTTTGGTTTCTTCTGGAATACGTTTTCGATTTTCCAATTTATTTAGCTAAGTATTGGTTTCTTCTGGAATACGTTTACATTTTTTACTTTATTAAATAAACGCTTACAATTTTTGTTTTTTGTGCCCTAAAAACCACGTAGGGTTTGTGTGGACACTCACACTCGTCAGAACCTAGTTGGTTCTTTCTCAAATTACACGAGCACTCAAACTGGGTAAGTATTAGGTAGGTAGTAAGCAATAGTATATAAATACAACAAAAAGTATGAATAGAAACAGATCAATTAACCAAATAAACAGCTAGTATGCACTCATACGCACGAATACATATTACTGCCTTGCAATGTGCAACAGTCGTCTGATATAATGCCGTCCCGAAACAGACGCGGACGAAGTCGCGAGCGGGACAGCTAGTATATATTATAACTTAGACAAAGTATCGCCACTTCTTGTCTTACTACATCGTCTTTCATCACATGACCTACAAAATCATCTGAACTTGAAACACACATGACACTACTCATCCACCCATTAGGTTTCATCCACACACAGCCGTCTTTCATAACCAAAACCACATTTTGTAAAAATTCGTGACCTAATATTAGCTTATAAGGCATAGAGTCTCTAGAAATTATGTAAAACCGCACATGGTCCTACTGGTAATTGTCTATTTCGATACTCGTTGAGAAAATTCCGAGTGTTTGCACCGTTGTAAACCTTAATCCCATCACGTCAGCGAAATACTACCGTGCACACATTCTGGCGAACCTAATTCGGTGTAAACGGCACTGGAAATCAAATATCGTCGGTCGGAAACAGTAATGGAACATTTAAAAATACACTGTTCTGATTAATAGACGGTTGTATTTGAAAATATTCAAATGTTAGTTTACTTCATGTAAAGATCCATTGAGTGTTATTTAAAAAAAAAAAAAAACAGTTTATAGACAAGTTTATTGTGTGTTACTAAGATTTAGGTATCATTTGTAGTTTTTTAGTTATCCGTAATTTTGTGAAATGTTCCATCAATGAAGTGAAACTTTCCTGAAAAATTAAGGAGTAATTGGAATATTCCTGATTGAGTGAAATAAAAAATAACTGTTTAATAATGTCTAGCTAGGTTTAATTCTTAAAATATGAAGGTTCTTCAAATTAGTTGTTTTCGTTATGCTCATCGGGTTCATGGTGATTGTCCGCGGCCTCCAATCTTAAGTAGTAGTCTCGGTACACTCTTGGTATTACCAATATCTTTGGAATATCTTTGAAATTTAAATTGAGTTGCATAACACGTGCTTTTAACGGTGAAGGAAAACAACGTGAGAAACCATTACCTACGTATTCTTAAAGCGGCAATGGGCTGACTGCAAGTCTGTCACGTATGGAATACTAAATACTGCAAAATGTGGGCATGGGACACATTTTCGGATATGCCTCTGACTACCCCTTTAGACATGTTTAAGGCTCTGACCGCCTGGGTTGTCGGGTATAAAAGGCGTAAGCCTTTTTTATTTTTAGAATTTCTAATAAGAAAACCCATTTTTAAATACTGTAAAGCTTTTCAAAAGTTTAGATAATAAAATACCTAATCTCATCTCGATGTGTTATCGGAATGTGGGAGCTTTTGCTACGTCGTTAAATCATTGATATACAACGTGTTCCGTAAGTGAAATTATATTCCGAAAGGGATTTAATCAAAAAACGACAATATATTGCGAGAAAAAACAGTTTTTTCCCCTTACGGTTTCAACTTACTGTTTTTTAGTCTTGTTATAATCTCGATAATGAATTATTATCGATATTACCAGTTGAATAATTGAGTTTGAAGTGATTTGACCCCAAAACAGCTGATTACTGTATTATTAAGGTCATATGGGGCTAGAGGAACATACTTTTAAAAAAAAAAGATTAAGTAGCTATATGTCTGAAAATATCATCTGAAACTATTTGAACTATATTGTAGTATACTCTATAAACATTAATCTTCACCAGATTTTAATTTTACTTTACTACGTGAAACGAAACTCTTGTTATTAATGAAAACGCACAGGTCCACGGTGACTGTCCCTCTTACACCCAATGGGGTAAGAGAAACGGTCTCCATAATTTCCCTTTCTTCTCTCCTAGAAATCAAAGACAAAGTCTATCATTACAGGTAAGGTTAAATCATTGTAATTCGAATCATATCCTAATGTAATACGGTCTAATTTAAAAAAAAGAGATATATTTATTGTTTTTGGGGGAAGTGGAACATACACGTTCGAGCAGGGGTAGAAAACCATTGGACCATTAAAACAGAAAAATATGTTATTTTTTATTAGGTAATAAAGATATTCACTTTAGTAGGTACACTTAGCAACTAAATTGCACACAATCTTAAAAATTACTGAATGTTATAACTATCAAAAGAAAATTTAAAAATTATTTGCCCTCTGCGACCGATAGTAGGATTTGGCAGTTTAAGAACGACATCCTCCATGTGACGCAAATCAGATATGTCGTCAACAGGAGGAAAAGTAAACACACTACCTTCATTTCTCGAAACTGATTTTCGAGCATATTTTATCATCGGGATGCCATTATCATAATCTTTTGCTGGGGTAGTAATTGAATGTACTACACCCACATAGTGTTTGATAGATTTTTTGGTACAAAATTTGACCAATAGCCATTCGTCTTTATAGACTCTGCTACTGATTTTATTATCCGGGCATATGTTCTCACTTCCAGTCTGTTCGTCAATCATGTTCTCTTTATTTTCAATTGAGTAAGAAAGTGTTTCTTCGCAATATCTTTCATAATCATCATCACTTTCATCTTGGAAGACAATTTCGCTCTCACTTTCGCTCGAAGAATTCAGACAAAATTTACTTTTTGTAGTTCGTTTTTTAGCTTTAGGTTGAGAGTTTGTTCGCAGTTTCTTTGTTATTGAAGTCTTGTGCTTGAAATCTTACATGGCGGTCATCAGTGCGTCCTGTTTGCGACGCCTGCTTTTTACAGATATAGATATTGATGCTAGCTATTGCAAGTGAACATAACGAGTCTGGACTTAATATTTTGCGTTTAAACTGCAGCATTCGCAAGTTAATAGCGTTACCAGAGACATATTGCGGATCGTGTTGAGTCTCATTGGTAGATTTAGCTTCAAGAGCTGGCCGTGAGTATATATCGTCTTCTGTATTGGTGTTTGTTACATTGTATGGTCTCTTTTGTTTCCACTCTCGTAAAAGTTCTTGGTCAAATTTCTCTTCTGGTACTGCGTTTTTGTCTAATGGATATATACCTGCCTTTCGGAAACCAGCTGCGCATACATTAGGCTCCAATGTTGTCCAAATTTGGCCCAACATTTTCGCGAATTCCTTTTTAGGTAATGATTTACCTATATTGAATCGCTGCCACTTAACTAAAGCAGCATCCCATTTGTCCTTGAATGATTTATTAACCGCCAGGTCCAACGGCTGTAATAGATGACTTGTATGGGGTGGGATTTTCAAAATCGTTATATCAGCTGCACGTGCTTTTTCAATTATATTTATACCGACATGTGTAGAATGTCCATCATACACTAATATGATAGGGCGTTTTTCTCCTACTAGTGGTAGAAATACCTTTTCAAAAAAAGCCTCGAAAACTGGTGTTTCCATCCAGCCATTTTTTGTCGCAGCATATGCTGTACCAGGATATCCTTCCTGAGTAGTCCACTCGTCCCAAACACTCTTTCCTTTATACACAATCACAGGTGGAGCTTTTTCTCCTATCGCGTTGCATCCTAATAAGACAGTTGTGTTGTCTTTTCCAGGTGTCGCTATTGTTCTTGTTGAGGTAAAGTTTTTGACACCAACAACTTTCGACTTGCAAGGGTCATTGCTGAAACTGGTTTCATCGACGTTCCATATATGCGAAGGTTTGTCGCGTAGCCCCAATTTGTCCACCGTTTCCTCGAGCAATTCAAAATATGGGTATATAATACCTGGACTGCATGCTTTTTTCCGAGCATATTCAACTGGTTGTGGCTTCTTTATAGATAAATTGTGTCGTTTCTTAAATGCAAGGAACCAATCTTCCCCTGGTGATCCATTTTTGAATGGATTCACAATGTTATTTTTGGATATAAATTGCCCCACTGTTTCTAAGAGTTCTTTTCTTGTGAGGCCAAAACCATGTTTTTCCATGATGTGTAAATTTTTTACCAGATTTTCTTCCATTTCTCTTGACAATATTGTCGATCTACCCAACGTGTTCGATTTTAGGCCTCTTCGTTCGTAAACGTGATTAATGATTGTCGACCTGGGTATTTTATAATATTTTGCAGCAACATATCCAGACAGTTTACCCGTCTTAACAGCGTTAACAGCTTCTTTTAATTTTTCTTGTGAGTATGTTGCCGCTCTATCTGTTTTACGAATGTAATTTCGTGGCATTTTCTACAAATCTGTAACAATATAATAATTAATTAATGTATTAATGTCCACGCATTCTAACAAAATTTTAAAAACCCTCGACCCTTAAACAATGAGATTTATGATAGATATAGATATTCATGGATACTTATTACTTACTTAATAGCCTCCCAGCGTAGGAATCGTATTTTTTAAATTTTATGGGTCGGGAGTTTTTAAATTTGTTTTTATTTGAGTGAATTTTATTTTAAAATTTTATGAAAGCTAATTTAACAAAACTTTTATGTCTGTAATGTACGAATCATTCCCATTCATTTAAATGAATGGGAATGATTCGCGTTAGAGATTTGATCCCCACTTTTACACCCCAATTATATCGTAAACGGTTGAACCGATTTCTATCAAATATGATAGCTGAGAACTTGCTCGATTCAATACCTTTAAATCAATAAAAAAATCTCACTCAAATCGGTCCACCCGTTCGCGAACTATGATGCCACTGAAACAGACAGAAAAACTTGAAAAACTTACAAATAAAAATATATTAATAAATGAGCTTTATAAAACCGTAATTCACTTTCGCCCTTTCCTGACAAAGTGAAGTACAAAAAGGTTTTCGACTCCTGAAATCGGGAAAGAGGAACGTATGTTTCACTTGACCCGGCTTGGGTGGTTTCACTTACCCCAGTTGTCGTTTTTAAGGTTAGCTTTTTGTTTGCATTAATAATACTCTTTCAAAGCATTGTTTAAACATAATAATAAGAAAAATATCAAGGCAAGACTATTAAATAACACTTACCAGCAAAAACACACTGTTTCACAACTTTTTTATTTATAAAACATTCGCACAAAATATTTGATGTCACCTCGTGGTTTCGAACTTTGTCAATGGCATTTTTTGTTGTCTCACTCACTCTTAATTTCTTTTCATAGCGCCATCTATGTAAAAGCATTGAAACTATATCGTAATTTACCGCTAAGAGAACTTAGTTTCATAAACTTACGCAACGCAGTTACTGATATATGGCAAACAGACCCACTTGACCCATATTTCCTCTAACCCCACATAACCTTACAGCATTTAACAACTTTTATTTTCAAAAGTTTCATTATCAATTTTTTTTCATTCACTGTTGGAATTTGATAACCATGATAATATACTAGCCCCTTCTGAAGTGTTAATGACATGCGATCTTGCTCGTAAGATCTAAGAACCACACCACACTCCACGGCACACTCTTCGATGTTCAAACCGTCTAACGGCAGCTTGTTCCGCAGGAACGTGAAATGTAGTTGGTTAGGAGGAGTAATTGACACGACTGTAGTAGGTAGAATACTGAATGTTTATTGAGTAAAATCATGCCCTTTTATACTAGAGATTTACCTCTAAATTTAATGAATTATATTCCTTATCTTTAGTAACTTGATATGCTTGTTAATGCTAATTAAGGGGGTTGCTGGATGAGGTGAAGGCGCTGAACAGCGCTTTGTTTTCCGTTAGGAAACTTAACCTGGCGAAAGGGTCTTCAATAGTCCTAAACTTTTCGCCAAACGCGATGAAGTCCGCGACGTTGAAGGCAGACTTCTGCACCTGCCCAGAAGGAGCAGAGGGATGGCACTGTGCGGGTGGCCGGTACGCTGGTACACTGGCCTGATTTCGAAGGGGTGGGGGGCGGTAGGCCGGCACACTCTGAGAGGTGCTAGCCTAGCGGCCCAAACTGGTTTCAGGGAGTGGCTTTGCCCACGCGTTGTGGGTCGGAGCCGGGGGGACCATAGTCAACTTAGGAGTGGACTTGTTGTATTGAGGGGCGGGGGGGCGAGCTTCGCGTTCGGGATGCCTCCGAGTAACCTTTTTGCTCGCTGTCGGGGCCCTCGGACAACCGCGATAATTCGCGGTGTGTCCAATGGCTCCGCACAGCACGCAGCCAGGTGGGTCTGTGGAGTCTCGGGTGCGGCTACAGTCAGCGGTACCGTGGTCACCAAGGCACTTGACGCAGCGGGGACGGGCATAGCAATTGCGCGCAGAGTGGCCATAAAGCTGGCATTTGTGGCACTGGGAGGGGTTGCCATTACGATGGGGGGGTTCAACAGAGAGGCCGGAGAGGCCGTTGACTTTCTTCAGGTTGAAGATAGCCTTTCCCTCGGCCGAACGATCTAGTACTACCAGTACCATATCGTATGATTTCTTCGCTCTCGCCGAGACCATGCGGTGCACTTCCCTGACTGGGAAGTTCTGGGCGAGTAGGTCCTGCTTGATCCACTCCGTGGAGTGCTCAGCGGGGAGGCCGCGGATAACAACGCGAAAGAGGCGTTCCTCCTCCAAGGCAAAGGTGTGGTAACCAATGCCCTCCTCGCGGAAGAAAGAGGTTAGCCGACGATGGTCAGAGGAGGACGACACCGTGATCTTGATAGCATCGTTGGTCGTTTTCGCGTGCGTATATGCGATGGATTTGGTCACGCAGACCATCGAGACTTTGTCCCATTTATCCTTCTGACGAAGGAAGATGGGAGGGGGAGATTTCTCCTTTGTTGCGGAAGTGGTTGCCGCTTTTGGAGAGGGAGTAGGGGAAGAGTCGGGCCTGACGGCCGAGAATTTGGCTGGCGGAGCCTGAGCGGGTTGGGCCTTTTTTGCGGCCCTTTTCCTCTTACCCTGGACTAGAGTGAACTCTGGGTCCGAGGCAGAGGATGAGGAGAGCGGTGAAGCCGCTCGGGAGCTGGGTTCCAGAGTGGAACAGCTTGGAGTGGGTGAAGAAGGCCTAGACTGGAAGCAGTCTAGCACCATGTCTTCGCTCTTAGGGTCGGGGGAGGCTGGGCAATCGGCCAGAGGTTCGTTGGAGCGGGAGTTGGCAATAGCTCTTAGAGCTTTGGTATGCCCCGATGGTGAGGTTGCGCGAGTCACGGGGTGCCTTAGGGGCCTGGCGCGGGTTGCGCTTTATGGCCAGAGGGGCCGGAGAGGCTTCACGTGAAGCAGGGGTAGCCTGAATGGCCTTGCGCGGGACGCGCTTTGTGGCCTGAAGGGCCGGGGAGGGTTCGCGGGACGCGGGCGGTGCCTGAAGGGCCTTGCGCGGTGCGCATGTTTTGGCCGGAAGGGCCGGCAGAGCAACAGAAGGCTGCTCTGCAGCTAATGTTGGAAATCGGCGAAGGATCTCCGCGGTCTGCTGCAGAATTAGTGCGCCCTGCTGTTGCAGGTGCACGCCCTGCTGATGCAGGTGCACCAATGCCGCACGAGCAGCCGCGATGTCTCCCTCCTCGATTTCCATCTCGCCGGGGGGAGAACCCGGCGAGTGTGTGGGTGAATGGCCCACCATGACGGGATAGACAGGGCGGGGGTGAGGCCTAAATGTCCTACCTAATGGTGCGTCCTTCTTGTCTCTCTTACGGGACAAGGAGGGTGTGTCCTACGCGCTATCTGGTGTCGACTAGGGTAATCCCCAAGGCCGGTGGTTCCAGACCCAGCCGGATTGTCGCGTTCCTCGGAAGGAGGAATGCGGGCGCTCCGGGTCCACGCCCAACCTGGTTCGTAGGCACAGTTAGGTATCCCCAGGTTGACCACTAAGCGTGGATTTTGACCCTTAATAGTCGAAAGAAACCAGAATCGTCCTGAAAATGACGACGCCCTCTTAGAGGACTACGCGAAACAAGAATCCGATGCAGGCGCACTGAAAAGTGCGGACTAGCGGGGGCTAGTCTCACGGAGCGGCGGGGACGCACTGGAACGGCGCGTCGGCGGAGCTCGGTGACGGCTTCGGCTTCGGGGCGGGGCTTGCGGTCGGCACGTGGGCCAACTGCGGGCGGTCCGGGCAGGTAGCCAGGAACGGAGCGGAGACGTCTTGCCGGTGCGGAGTCCGGCAGCGGAGTGTTTTTTTTTTTTTGTCCAACGCAGTTGTTGTTGTACTAGTAATACATAGTGGCTGCTTAATATTTCTATGGAACTTTTGTTTTTGGCATTTTTCACAATTTTTGACAAATTTTATAATGTCATTCTTCGAATGCCTGCATGGCCACTAGTTGGCAGTAAATGGAAGTCATTTAATATTAATTACTCTTTGGTCATCTTTATTATTTATTTTCTTGACACCTTTGATTATACACAATCGGGGTCCGGACCCTGTACCATATTTATTTATATATTGAGCTAGCTCTGTTATGATACAAGCGGTGTCATCATTATGGAGTATGCAAATCTCCTTTATATTTTGTGTGTTGCAAAACGTATCTAGTTCTCTCGCGAGGAAAACTCGTTTCGTACACGATCGAAAACTAGGTTTGACACACAATATTAATAAAGATGGTGAGTATATTATATAACCATTTTGACTGGTAATACAGTCCGTTTGTTTCAACGTTTTGTAATAGTTTTTCGTACTAAAACTTAATTCTGTTAATTTCCGTCAAATATTTCCGTTATATTTGGTAATGGAAATTTATCATTTTCGATTACTTCATTAACTTTCCTATAGTCTACTACTAATCTCCATTTCTTCTCTCCATTTGCATCTATCTTTTTAGGAACTAATAATATTGGACTCGCCCATTCTGATTGTGACTCTTCTATAATATCGTTTTCTAACATTTGTTTTATTTGTTTGTTTATTTCCGCCTTCTGCGATTGTGGTAAACGATATGGTTTGCTATAAACCGGTGATACGTTTGGTTTTAAACGTATACTTTGTTTGTATAAATTTGTTGTATTCAAAGAGTCTCCTGGCAAATGAAATATGTCGGCAAATTTCGCACTAATACTGGTAATGGTATTTTTTTCTTCTTTGTTTAAATTATTTAAATTTAAAAGAGAGAATAACAGTTTTACTCTATCTGCATTAATTTCTCTTTTTCCAAAAGATAAATAAATAAAATCTTCTAACGGTCTTATTTGTGGGGTAAAATTGTTTATAATTACCTCTTCATCACGTGTATTTAATATTTTAACTCTTATTTTGCCATTTTTACACTGTGTTATGGTATTAGCTAAAAATATTCCTTCGCCTATTTCGTTTGATAAAACAACACTATCACCTTCGCTATTACTGGGTACTTTTATTCTAGATATCTCATTTCTCATTTATATTTCATTAAGAAGTCTTGACCAATTATTCCGTCTACATTTAATGGTAATTTTGTAAACACATGAAATTTATGGTTAAAATTTTTATTGGTTTTGCTCGTTAAGTTTAAATGAATTATACCGTAAGATGTAATTTTTCCTCCTATTCCATCTATGTGTGTGACTTTCGGAACAATGTATTTTCCATTTGACAAGGCTACATCGCGTTTAACTGCACTAAGCGATGCACCTGTATCTATTAACCATATGTATGTGTCGCCGTTTATTGCAAACTGAACTGAATTCTTATGATTATAAGTGAGAACGTATTTGCTATTCTCGAAAAAACTGCTTGTTGTTGTTACTTGTATCGTCTGATTTTTCTTCTATTGCGCACACCTGATGCCGTCTAAAATTGTTTCTATTCGGTTGATCATTTCGGCCGAATCTTTGGTAACGTGTATTATAAGCGCCTCTTGTTAAATAATTACCTCTTGTTTTGTTATGTTGAAAAGGGTTTATCATTTTTAAATTCGTGTTTTGATATTGGAATCGACCTGGGTATCGGTTGCCCAAGTTTTTGTAATTAGACGCTCTAAATGTTTTTCTGAAATTATAACCCTTTCCATGAGTAAAATATTTGTTCCTGACTTTATGAGGGAGCCATTACTACCTCTTTATCTTTTGCACTCTGTATTGCCTCTAGAGATGAGTGAACTCGTGCCGATACGATCGTATTAAGTTTTTCGTTTCGTAGACCTTGAGTGAACTTATTAATTGCCGTTTTCTCATTTAACGGTTTTAAGACTTTATAAGCCTTCGTGTTGCCATCGGCTTGTGAGATAGTGAGATTAACGAAAAGATCTTCGATCTCTCGGCCAAATTGCTCTATCGTCCTATTTCCCTGTTTAACCGTCATTAACTGTTTTTGTAATGCGATATCTGATTTCCTAGTAATGAGATGTTTTTTCATTTCATCAACCATTTGCTTTACATCGCTATAATTAGTTGACAATCTTAGCTTAGCACTTTGGGATAATCTTGTCTTAAGTACAAAATTGATTAATGTTTGTACATCTGTATCTTTAATCATTGTGGAGTACAGTTCCACTGCGTCAATTAATTGGCTAGTGACAGCTTCTGAGCCATTCATGGCTGGTAGCAATGCTACTGCCGTTTTTAAATCAAAACTGTCCTTCGAAGCCATGATTTCTTCTTTTTCTTCGTAATATGCTAATATTTTATTATATGCCTCTGTTATTTTTGTATAATTATCTTGAACTAACTTACTATCTTCTATGGATACTTCTGATTTTTCTACTTTGCTTGCGTACTGAGCTATATATTCTTTAACTTTCGTGTATAATGTATTTACTTCTTTAAGTTTTTGCTCACCTAGTGCCGCTTTTCTTCGTGTTGCTCCAAGTTTCCTTATGTCTTCTTGTAGTTTCTTAATTTGCTCCAGATATTGTGTTAACATATTAGAAAAAAAACTCGTCTTCTGGCTTGTGTTTTACACTATATTATCTTGTTTCCGCATAACCACTGCGATGCACGGCGCTCGATCTTCTTTGTTAAGTACTTGTTTACTTTTTTCCACGCCATGTATAGAAAAATTATGGTGCTCATGACTACTAATGGTGCAACTAAATATGTTAGAGTTAAATCTTTTTTGGTTCTTCTTGCGCTGCTTTAGCACCTGCTCCGTTTTGGGCTATGATTATTTCTTCTTTTCTGTCCTTATTCTTGGATGCTTGACTGCCCATGTCTCTCAGATGTGTCTTGGTCCGGCGACGTCTCTTTGGTCAGCGTCAGAGGTTGCACTTTTGTTCATGAGGTTGCGCCGCTCTGCCTTGGGTCCTTTGTGCAGGGGTTGTTGCCATCCAGGATTACTACTTAGAATCCATGCGGCTCAGCACTGCCTTAAAGCAGTGGACTGGCAAGGTCGCCATGAAATGTAGTTGGTTAGGAGGAGTAATTGACACGACTGTAGTAGGTAGAATACTGAATGTTTATTGAGTAAAATCATGCCCTTTTATACTAGAGATTTACCTCTAATTTTAATTAATTATATTCCTTATCTTTAGTAACTTGATATGCTTGTTTATATAAATCAACGCAACTCTGTTTTCTTATGGAAGATTCTATAAATTACTTATCTCTAAACACTCGTCATTGAGTGACGTCGTGCGTTACGTGTGTGCCTACACTACAAACGTTTTGCACCAATGTCATTTTTGTAATATCTGTCTGTAAAAATAATAGTTATTGTCATTGTATTTAGGTACCTCATATAAAATATACCTAATGATAAAAAAGTTTTTTTTTTTTTTTTTTCTATTTAGGGGCTATCCATTGCTGGATAAAGGCCTCCTCCATCTCGTGCCATCCTCCTCTGTCACTTGCCTTTTGCATCATTAGGCATACATTAATTGAAGAAGTATAATAATACTTCTTAGGCATGAAATGACTTTTTTCTTCGCCATTGACATAGTCGTTTATTAGAAAATTATTTCTAATGTTTCGGTTGGGTTTCTCTGAACTTTTAATCTGAACCCCTCAGTAAGGAGTAGCATAATCTATAAAGTAAGGTGCTCAATAATAACTTTGTAATATTGTAATTTGAGATAGTTGTTTTGGTAAGAAATGTGCCATATATTAAAAAACTATTTTAGGTATGTATGATGCTTTAATATTTGTAAATACAAGTTTTGTTTGTTTTGTTAAATAAATTAATTAATCCAACACAGTTATTGGTATTACTTATAAACTTTATTTCAGACAATTTTAGATACATTTCATATACATATGTAGTCAATATAATATGTCCTAAATAAAATAGAAGCTTAGAGTGCGTTTAGGTATTTTTTTTTTCCATTCTCCTAGCTCAAGTACGTAAGTCCAGTGTTGGATCTTGAACCTATCCTAACCCTAGTGAAGGTGGTTGTATGGTGCGCTATGTAAATAAACACTTTTGGACAACACTACTGGTTTTAATTATACTTTTACAACAGTCAGACATTTACTATTAATAATTTATAAGCTAGGGAATCACTGAACATTTTATATCGAGTTTATATAAATCACACACGTCTTGTCTTGTACGAGCGAACATGAGAGAGGGGACAGTATGGCTGCCGGAAGCCTCGAGTATGACTTGGGGTTCACACATCCCGTAGTGCTGTGACACTTCCGGCTTGCTCCATAGTGCGGAGCTTGTGTCATTCCAACATACAGGCTGCTTCCAATATATCATATCTCGTCAGTTTGGTAGATTCCAGTCTTCCTGAATCCAGCCTTTAGGTTGTCCTCTGATTAGGGTATAATTTTTTCCCACAGCTTCTTCAGGAGACTGGGGAATAGGTTTTTAGGGATCGTAGGGCAGGTTTGACCTTCGCGAGTAGATTTCCAGTCATCCAATATGTTTCGCCAGTGCATCTTCAGTGGACGAAAATACGCCACATCTAGTGGCTGGGTTAGATGAGTACTGTTTGGTGGCAGAGCCACAAAAGCTATGTTGTTTTTTTGCACAAGCCGTTATGACTTTAAAGCTCAAATGAGAACTCAAATTGTCGCCTATTATTAACTTCTTTCCTTCTTGACGACGCAGTACTGGTAAAACCGTGGTGAAAAACCAGTCTTCAAAGCTGTTTGAATCAAACCAGCCTGATTTGGTCCTATTATAGCGCGTGTTCTCTGGTCCTCCAAATGTCCAAGTGTCCCATAGGTTTTCGGCCTTATAGTTGACATATGGTGGCAAAATTTCACCAGCAGCATTACCACACATCATGACTCATCATCAGACTGAAATTGGCTTTTGTTGAGTTTTTGATAGCCTCTGGGTATTTTTCTCCACGCTTTGTCAAAATTTTCTTTGTCCCCGGATCATCCACCAAATTTGTTTCATCGTAATTGTAGATCAGATGCGGTTCAACACCTGCAATTTCCTTCTTTAAATTTTCAAAATAGGTCGTTATTGTCTCTTCATCGACTTTCGCTCGAACACGCTTAATGTTGCTGCACAGTCTTTGTGATAGCTGGCTTTTATTCCTTTTTAGGAATAACTGAGCCCAAGTTCGACCTGGAACGTTATTTGCGAACTGAGGAATGGTGATTCCTTTTTTGTCCAAGTAAGTCTTGACAATACAGAGCAGATCAAATACTGTTATGGGAAACCCATATTTGCACATTTCCATAGCATGACGGACAAACATGTCTTCTTCTTCTTTGGTGAAGATACACCGGCGTCCTGGTGGCCGAAACATATTCTTCTTCATTGCTTTTAGCTTCAAGATGATCGAGCTTCTTGGTATTTTGTACTTCAAAGAAGCCTGCCGTTGTGTAAGCTGTTTGTTTTTTATTTCTTCCAGGCATAATTCTAATTGCCTATCAGAATAGAACTTATATGGCCTAGCTCCAGGTAACCGGCGGGACATTGCTTTGGATCAATCTGCAAAACAAAAAAAATGTTTTTAAATATGATCCAAAAAAACCGTTGGACCATAGTTTAGATCAAAGTCAACAAGTAGACATTTTTATTCGTAAATACAAATATATAAATATTTTTTAATGTTTTTGTTTCGGCAAATCATATCTGATAACTTACCTTTCCAACGCCCAAAACCGATTTTCAACACTTAACTTCCGATAAAAGTTTACGGTAGTTGCAAGTCCTGTCCGAACATGAAAAAGATTGCATCGAAAATGTTGTTCGAATGAGTGGTAGCGACACCTACTTTCATAGACCTCTGTAATAATGGTCACTTTATTGACAGTTAGAAACTAAACTCACAAAATTAGAGATGGCGTTAGTGGTCCCACAATTCACCATATTGTTGGACGACCCGTATGGACCATAGTTGCCTAGCAGGACTAGAGTTGTATGATTTTACGGTAATAAAACAATTAATTTTATTTTCAGGTATGCAGCATCCGGGTGTTCATTTAAAGATCTTCATTACACCTATCGCGTTGGTGTATCGACTGTTAGCAACATTATTAAAGAAGTTTCAAGATGCATATGGAACAATTTAAGTGAAAAATTTATGCGACTTCCTACATCAGTCGACGAATGGGAACAGATAGCAAGTGGATTTAACAATAAAGCTAATTTTCCCCACTGTCTCGGAGCTGTCGACGGAAAACATATCCGACTTAAAAAACCACTAAATAACGGTTCACTGTATATCAATTACAAGGATTTTTTTTCCATCATATTATTAGCGATCGTAGACTCTGACTATCGCTTTGTATACGTCAGTGTCGGATCTTATGGAAAAGAATGCGATTCATCAATATTCAAGGAGACAACATTTTGGAAAATGATGCTAGACGGCAGTCTACAAATACCAGCACCATGCCCATTAACAAAAGACACAGAAACGCGAGTTCCTTATGTGGTCATTGGAGACGAAGGTTTCGGATTACACGAAAATTTACTAAGGCCGTTTGGCGGGACGCATCTGGACAAAAATAAGCGAATATTCAACTATCGTTTGACTAGAGCTAGGTAGATACGTTGAATGTGCCTTCGGTATCTTAGCTAATAAGTGGAAAATATTCCATCGGCCACTAGACATCGATAAAACAACAGCTGTATGGACTGTTAAGGCATGTACTATTCTACACAACTTTATAAGGGACAAGGAGGGCTTAAACAGTGATAATAACGTATCTGTAGAATTTAGTTACGAAAACCTACCCCATGAAGTAAGAACACGAGCTGGAGTGGTAATACTGCTAATTTAGTTCGAACAGAATTCGTGAACTATTTCATGTCCGAAGCTGGATCAGTTCCATGGCAGGATGAAGCTATTTAGAATGTAATCAAATAATAAAACAGACACTTACCGAACTCTTGTCTTTGTCTTTGTTCCATAGCCTCAAAATCCTCCATTAGAATAATGCATATTTCGCGACAACCTGCAATACTTGCAGTATTGTCTTTGTATTTATCCAGCGTCTTGTCCCAAAGGACTGGCCTATCTTCCACCAAACTAATTAACATTTCCTTGTCTATTAACTTTTCCCACTCCTTGGTTGACATGGTTGATCAGTGATTATAATAATTATTACACACAATGCACGCGCGCGTTCTCTAGGAATCTACAATAAAAAATGTGAGTCAAACAAAACCTGTCGCATCACTCCCCCTCCTACACCCCGCACACACCGCCCGCCACGCACACAGTATCTATCCGTTAAAATTCTACGTATCCGTATATTTTTACTGTTCCGTCGTCCAGTATTCGATGACAAAACGGAATGTAATTTTTTTTATGGAACGGTATTATTTACTGTATACAGAATATTGTGCCATGTGTGAAGTCGCTCATACAACGACATACGCCATCGACGAAAAAAAAACGTACACGATAAAACGGAACAGTAAAACGGAGACATGTGTGAACCGGCCGTTACTGTAAATAGAGCCATATAAACTATTATCGCAAAACATGTTTTATCGATTTAGTATAAAGTAAATATATTTTCAATGTTCATATACCTGTTGACAGATGGCGCGGTGATAGATTGGAAGATAGCATACTAAGTGTTGCTTTTTTTGTATATAGATGGCGCTTAACGAAAACGTATTATTGATTGTTAGCCAACTAGTGGCCGCCCGCGACTTCATTTAAATTTTAAAAGTAGTAGGGCTTAAAATCTTTATTAAGGTCAGGTGGGGTTAGAGGAACATACTTTATTTCTTACATGATATTTTAAGTTCTTACTGCTTTATAGAATGTCTTTTTACAGATTAGACAAATATAATGTATATTTATGTCTGTTATCTTTCAATGACCGTACATCCATTTACGCTAACTATAATATTTATTATCTAAAAATGTTAATTTGTTAGGCTAGTGCTTTTGTTCCACTTTCCCTGTTTTTGGGGTAAGGGAAACGGTCTGCACATTATGAATAAATATAGTACCTATGTTGATCATTCTAGAACTATTTCATCTCAAAGAACTTCGTTGATTGAAAATGAATTTTATTCCATTGAAATAGGGCTTATAGTATAAATTATTGAATAAAAACGGAATTTGGGGTAAGGGAAACATACTACACTCGAGAGCATAGAAATCGCACATAGCGGAATTTTCCAACATTTTAATTTCGACGCTTATTTTTTTTTAAATTTATGTGATGTTGCAAAAATAACTTAAATTAAATTGAAGTACACACTGTTAGCTTCCTAAAAACACAAAATGTCTAGCCTTGACCTTCGAAATCATAACAGTGGCAACTAAACAATAGAATGGCCTAAATTAGCTCGTTTCAAGTAGCGCTGTTTGTGGGACTTTGAGCAGGTATAAAAGGTTAAAAAAACAATAAATTTGTGAATGTATCGATTTATTAATACGAGGTATTGCCTCCCCTAGCCTGAATAACAGCTTCCATTCGCTGTTTCATTGAAGAAATCAATTTTTTTACGAAATCCTGCGGTATGCTGTCCCATTCTTCCTTGATCGCGGTTTGGAGCTCTCTGAGACTCGTAGGCGCTGCGTTTCTAGCTCTTACTCGTTTCTTTAGTTCGTCCCATAAGTGCTCAATGGGATTGAGATCTGGGCTTCGAGCAGGCCACGCCATAACGAGTAGTTCAACCTCCTCCAAGTACTGGCGTACTATAGCAGCGGTGTGTGGTCTAGCGTTATCCTGCATAAAAACGAAGTTTTCGCCGATAAATCCAGAAAAGGGCACAACATGTTCTTCCAGGATCTCCTCAACGTAACGTTGGGAAGTCAATCCACCCGATCGATGGTCGGTATCGGGCCCTGTGATGAAGACAAGTTCGGTTTTCGCTTCCAGAGAAATGCCTCCCCAGAACATACACGAACCACCGCCGTATGCGACCCGTTCGGAGATGCAACATTGAGCAAAACGCTCACCAGATCTTCGGTAGACTCTACCTCGTCCGTCGTTACCATGAAGGCACATCCTGCACTCGTCGGAGAAGAGGACTGCCTGCCATTGATCCATAGTCCAATTAACGTGATTTCGAGCAAACTGAAGGCGTGCTTGTCTGTGCGCTGGGGTCAATTTTGGGCCAGTTGCTGGTCTGTGCGCTGTCAGACCTCCTTCGGCTAGTCTTCTTCTAACGGTCCACCGACTGACTTCCACTTCTCTAACTTCCTGGAGCTGCTGTCCGAGTTGAACTGCATTCAACCGGCGATTTCGTAGTGATGTATTCACAAGGAAACGGTCATCGCGCTGTGTTGTCGCACGTTTTCGGCCTGTTCCTGGTCGCCTGGTATAGCCACCAGTTTGCTGATATCGCTGGTATACACGTCGAACAGCATATCTGCTCAAATTTAATTGACGAGCCACTTGACTTTGGTTCTGTCCAGCTTCGATAAGTGCAACCACTTGAGACGCTGCTTCTGGTGTGGTATCCATTTTCTTGTTTAGAGAGATGACGTATTCGTTAAAGGACCTTTCTGCCTGGGAGTTGGTATGCAAATGATGTAATTTCAATCATCCCTTATCGTTTTATACCTGCTTAAAGTCCCACAAACCGAGCTACCTGAAACGAGCTAATTTAGGCCATTCTATTGTTTAGTTGCCACTGTTATGATTTCGAAGGTCAAGGCTAGACATTTTGTGTTTTTAGGAAGCTAACAGTGTGTACTTCAATTTAATTTAAGTTATATTTGCAACATCACATTAATTTAAAAAAAAATAAGGGTCGAAATTAAAATGTAGGAAAATTCCGCTATGTGCGATTTCTATGCTCTCGAGTGTATGTAGAGGCAGGGGTGGTAAACTGAAAGATTTTTTTTTCATACCATGTATTAAACATTATAAATTATTCACACCTACTGAATATTAAAAGAATTAAAAGACATTTTAAAAGTAACTTGGCCTCTTCGACCAATTGCAGGTGTGGGCAATTTCGTGACAATGTCCTCCCTGTGTTTAAGTTCCGAGATGTCGTCCACCAAAGGGAAAGCAAAAATAGTTGCTGTTTCTGCTTTTGATTTCCTTCTTGTATATTTAATTACAGGAGAACCGTCATCATTTATATTAATAACTACTCCTACGTAATGTTTGAGTGACTTTTTTGTGCAAAATGTTAAATTTCACCCGCACCCCCCAAACAGCACCCAATCATTTTTACCCACTGCATTAACATCGTTTTCCTTGTCATCGTCGAGTTCTATATCTTCTGCTTTGTCTTCATCACTACCATGCAGTATATTTTCCCAAAAATCATAATCGTCGCTATCTTCGTCGTACTTAATTTCAGTGTCAGTGTCACTTGAAGACGAATATTTTAGTTTTTTTCTTTTATTGTTTATCGCTTTTCTTTTTTTCACTGTTTTTGGGTTTTGTCCTTTTTGTTCATATTTTTTTGGCTTCCCTTTAATTCCACGTATGTCTTTTTGAATGTTTACTTCTCCTATCGTTTTTGAGTTTTGTCCTATATGTTGATTTTTTTCTGTTCATTATTTTGTGGGTTCTCTTTAATTTCACGTATGTCTTTTTCAATGCTTTTCTCTGCTATTGCTTTTGAGTTTTGTCCTTTTTGTTGATTTTGTTCTGGTATAGTTTCTTTTCTTCGTTTTGCGTCGTGTTTAGTTTCCTGTACGTGGTTTTTAATTTTTTGCTCTGCTTTTGCTTTTTCTTGTAGCTTTGTCTGACTTTTTTTTCCTGCTCTGTTTTCTCCAAATTTATTAATACATCGGCACGGGTTATTACTTCAGCTCCAGTTGCCATACGCTTTCTTTTAGTTTTGTAGCTGGTACCTGCTTTTATTCTCAATAATAGTAGATCTTCGAAGCTGATAATCCTGTTTTCTAGAATTTGAACTGTGGGCTTCCTGATGTTCACTGAGCTAGTTGATTCATAACTGAGCTGGTTGAAAGAGTTACGATCACTGCTATATTCTTTTGTCGAATTTTGTGGGAAATCCGAAAATGTAGGATGACGAATATTTCGAGTCAAGTCGATGCTTTTTAAAGAGAGAGCTAGCAACGAGTCCGGGTTGTATTTAGGTGGCTCAGTACACAGCGGCACATCATTCAGGGGTTCATTAGTAGGGTCTTCGATAATATTCGTAGCATCACATGTTGCTTTATGTTTCCATTCTTCTAGAAGAACTTGGTTGAACTTATCTTCTGAGATAGCATTTTTATTAAGGGGATATATTCCCGCTTTTCGAAAACCAGCTGCACATATAGCCGGGTCCAATCCACCCCAAATTTGTCCAAGCATTTTCGCAAAATCTTTTTTTGGCAACGACTTTCTGATATTCAACCTCTGCCACTTTACAAGGGCAACGTCCCATTTATCTTTTAAAGATTTATTTACCGCTAAATCTAGTGGCTGTAAAAGATGGCTGGTGTGTGGAGGTATTTTTAAAATTGTAATATTAGCTTTTCTAGCTTTTTTAATGAGGTTTATACCAACATGTGTTGCGTGTCCGTCATATATCAAAAGGATGGGTCGTTTTGGTCCTACTGTTTTTAAAAACACTTTTTCGAAAAAGTTTTCGAAAACCGCTGTCTCCATCCAGCCATTACTGGTTGCAGCATATGCTGTCCCAGGATACCCGTCGTCTGTTGTCCATTCGTCTCACACATTTTTCCCCTTGAATACGATTACCGGTGGAGTTTTTTCTCCAAGAGCGTTACAGCCTAATAGGACGGTGGTATTGTCCTTTCCAGGAGAAGCGATTGTTCTCGTCGAAGTAAATCCTTTAATTCCAACTACTTTTGACTTAGAAGGATCTTTTGAAAAGCTGGTTTCGTCAACATTCCAAATATGAGATGGTCTGTCTAGTAATTTGAGTTCTGTGAGTGTTTGTTGTAGTAAATCAAAGTAGGGATATATAATATATGGGCTACATGCCTGTTTTCTAGCATATTCTACCAGCTGTGGCTTCTTAATTGATAGATTATGCCTTTTTTTAAATGAAAGAAACCAATCTTCCCCGGGCACGCCATTTTTAAACGGATTTTTGATGTCATTTTCCGACACATATGTCTCGCGCGCCGCGTCACGAACAGTTCGGTCCTACGTGTTCTAATAGTATTTAACCTAATTACGCGGAAAAAAGTCGAATTTAAAGCGGCAAACAGTATCAAAGTGTGATCCATAACAAGTGCTTTATCTTAGTAAGCATTCCAATACTGAAATCGAATGCGGTGCAAAGTTATAAGCAAAAATTAAAGTGCCTAAGCTGTTATTTGGATGTACAACAAACGAACTTTGCTGCGGTGACTCATCGCACTCAGCTGAGCGCGCTAACAGACTTACACTACCGCAAACTTCGAATTCCAAAATAAAAAACGGAAAGATGAATTGCATGGCATGTAAGCAACGCATAGGACGAGGCGATTTACTGGCCTGCTTCTCCTGCAGGAGTATTTTTCACTACATGTGCATAAATATGACTACAACATACTTTTTAGAAAACAAGCACTTTCTTATGAGTTCGTGGCAATGTCCAAGCTGTGAGAACGTAACTAGACGTAACAGAAATGATGAAACACCTACAAGAACGCAACACCAAAGCCAGCTGAATGACACTACGATGTCAGTCGACGACTATGTACTACACAACAGGAGTATACACGGAAATACGCCAAACCCTAGTCCCGTGGAGGAAACATCATCAACTACTCCAAATGAAGAAAGTATTACGCTGAATCAATTTAGAAAACTTTTAGGCTCCACGTTGGAAGAAAAATTAGAAAACCATAAGAAACTTATCATCGAAGACATACGAAGCACATTTCAATCGGAAATTAATAAGGCCATACATAATTTAAAACAAGAACTAACGCTAACTACTGACGGTCTGTTTACAGAACAACTAAATATAAAGGATGACATAACAGAAATACATAAAAAAATTGAAAAATTAGAAAATGAACGCGACCATCTACAAATAGAAATAAAAAAAATTACAAAATAACACTAGTAACGACAGGAAAATAACAGAACAAGAAAACATGAAGAAAATTGTGATTCATGGCCTAAGCGAATATCACAATGAGCATGAAACGGACCTAGAACGGAGAATAATACACGTCTTTCAGTCAGTAATGAATATCGACCTCACCGGATATATCGAAGAAATCCTACGACTGGGAAAAAGAGGTAACCGGAGACCTATCCTAGTGGAACTTATCAGTAAGCGCATGACTAAATACATAATTAACAACGTGCAGCAATTCAAATCGACGGGGCTCTACGTTTCAGCGTTCCTAGACCAAAAATCCCTACATGAAAAACGAAAGCAACGGGAATCCAGATACTCGATGCGACACACAGAAGGACATTTTGACGAGAGAACGCGGAAATCAACATTGCTGCCACAAAGGCAAAGCGAACAGATTATCAATAACAAACTAAGTCCTAAACAGGCTGGAACCAAAAGAAACACCCATGGAGGAGCTGATATACAAGAAGAGCCTAAAAATGAGCAGAATATCGGCGGTACATTTCGTCTTTAGAGTACTCGTACAAAATACACAAAGCATGAAAAACAAACTTCATGTCATCGAAAGCTTACTGGACAATGAACCTACCTATCAAGCAGTATGCATAAACGAAACCTGGATTCATGACTCACAGAAGTACCTTTTTACCATCGACGGTTACGAGTTCGCAGCGGCATTCTACCGAAAGGAACACAAAGGAGGTGGTGTGGCGATTCTGATAAAGAGCGGTCTGGAATACCAGGAGTTACCAGAATATACAGACTTATCGGTGGAGTTCATAGTGGAGTGTTGTGCAGTGCACATAGGTTCTGAAAACACTACTATAATCAACATCTACAGACTTGACCGTGATATCGAAGTATTCTTTACATTTATCGAGAAGTTACTTAATCTAGTGAATCATTGCAACTATGCCAAGCGAGTTATTATAACAGGTGACTTTAATATTGACATGTTAACGAACTGCAAAGATTACAGAAGACTGACTGATGCAATGCTGGAATGCAACTTCCACCAGGCAGTAAAAACTCCTACCCGAGTTACAGCCTCGTCATCTAAATGTATTGACCTACTATTTACCAACCATAAAGCTTTTTCACTAACGGTCGAAAACAATGGCATATCTGACCACTATAGCCTCAATTACGAGCAAAAAACGATGACTAATCAAGAAAACAAAAAATACTTAACATACTCAACCAAGCGGACATTTAATGAAAAAAACATAGAAGCTTTTCGACTGGCTTTGACTGAGATAAATTGGAGTAAAATAATACTAAGTAACCAAAATGTAAACACTAACTATGACTCATTCCACCAAACTTTACAACACAATTTAAACAAATACATACCGAAAAAACGAATTAAAAATAAACAAAATAATAAAAAAACATACTTGACAAAAGGAATAAAAACATCTTGTAAAAATAAACGACATCTAAAAATTCTGTCAATTCAACTAAAAAACGACCATTTCTCTAAATACTGTTCAACCTATGATAAAATATTAAAATCTTGTGTAAAACACTCTAAAAAACTTAACTACATAAACAACATGAAAAAATCTAAAAACAAAATCAAAACTATGTGGAATACTATAAAAACGATCACTAATAAGAAGCAACACGACAAATACACACACAAAAAAATATCACTTAACATAAATAACACTAAAATTGAATCTCCCGAGCTAGTGGCAATTTCATTCAACAATTACTTTGCATCCATCGGCGAATCACCTAACACTGCCGATAGCAGTGGCGGTGGCGGAACGACCGCTCGCACTATGCACATAAATCAAACGAATACTATGTACCTGGAACCGGTTTCCGAGAGCGAGATCTATGCTATCATACGATTAATGAATAACAAGCGTAGCTATGGCATGGACGAAATTCCGCCGCTATTGATAAAAAAATGCGTTCTAGAACTCACACCCCCCCTTACTGTCCTAATCAATCAATCGTTTAGCGAAGGACATTTTCCGGACAAGCTTAAAACTGCAAAAATTAAGCCATTATTCAAAAAGGGCGGGAACAGTGAAAATCCCAGTTGTTATCGACCTATAGCTCTTCTACCAACGGTATCCAAAATCTTTGAGAAGGCCATGTCGAATCGCATTTATAAGTTCATGGAAAAATATGAAATATTCGACACCAACCAATACGGTTTTCGAAGAAATTGCTCAACAACCCTAGCTATTTATAAATACGTACAAGAAATTTACAAATGCATAAATGACAAAAAATACGCAATAGGTTTATTTCTAGATATGACAAAGGCATACGACAAAGTTTCACACGGTATACTTTTAAACAAAATATACGACTCCGGTATAAGAGGACCAGCTTTCGAATGGCTGCAGTCGTACTTAAAAAACAGAGCCCAATATGTAACTATAGATCACTTCAATGACAAAACAAACGAGATATGCAACATTAACTCTGACATGAAAATTATAAATAATTCTATACCACAAGGAAGTGTGCTCGGATGTCTATTATTCTTGATATACATTAACATGCTCCCTAACGCTATAAATACCAAGTGTGTTCTTTTTGCAGACGATGTGTCCCTATTGTTTGGTAGTTCGGAGAAAATTGACTATGGCTACATACAGTCTACTTTCGAAACTACGAAGCAATGGCTTAGTGATCATAACTTGGAAATAAATCTTAATAAAACTAAAATTATACAATTTAAAACTTATCAAAAGAACCCGCTAGATTTTAAAACTCTGACCAATATACTTAAAATTGAGGAATGCAATGAATTCAAACTATTAGGGGTAACACTAGACACCCACCTTAATTGGAAGAAATATCTCGAAACACTAAAAACAAAACTCGCAAGATTTACCTATGCTTTAAGTATTATTAAACGTAACACTAATTACGAAACCGCGCTTTCGGCTTATTATGCTAATGCCTACTCATGGTTCAACTACTCCATCGTGCTTTGGGGAGACAGTGTAGATTTTAGCGATATATTTATAAAACAGAAAAAACTTATTAGAATACTAGTAAATATTGGACAAAGACAAAGCTGTAAGCCACATTTCAAGGAAAAAAATCTTCTAACATTACCCTGTATTTACATATTACAAATGTGCCTCTTCGTAAGAAAATACAGACATTTCTTTGTCTCCAAACAAGAAAACAATAGTAACTACAATAGACGCAATAAGGACCAGTTAATACTACCTTTTTCAAAACTAAAAATACTCGACAAAAGTCCTGAATTTAGGTCAATAAATATCTACAATAAAATTCCTGACATTATTAAAAAAGAACTAAAAGACTCCGTATTCCATAATAAATTAAAAAATCTACTCTTAAATAAATGCTATTACTCGGTGGAAGAATTCCTATCTGATAGCTTTTATAATAAATAAACGACTGACGACATCATAAATAGATACCTAGCTTAACCTGAATCGTTTTTAACCAATGCTACACGACTGTCTACACTACACTGTTATTTGACATTTAATGAATAAGTTACCAATTTTATCTAAATGTATGTAAAACAAGACATTTGCAGCGCCCTACAGGGTACATGTACTTACTTAAGCTACCCTTACACCTAAGCCGTATCCATGTACATGTTAGCAATAAATGAATATGAATAAATGAATATGAATAAACATACTGGCCCACTGTCTCTAATATTTCTTTCCTTGTCAGTCCAAATCCATGCTTCTCCATGTCACGCAGGTTTTTTACAAGATCTTCTTCTACTTCCCGAGATAAGATAGTGGCTCGTCCCAAAGTATTTGATTTGAGGCCTTTACGATCATATACCTGAAAATAATAGTACATTACTGACGAGGTCTGTAATTAATGACATAGTTTGCAGCCGGTCATGATGGCCAAGAGCGCAACGTAGTGCAGGATCAGGCCATCACAACTTGGTCAGCATTGTAGCCAGCTCTTGATGAATTGGAGATCAAGTCCATCATAAGTTGGCTGCAATGCTGACCGCGCTGTGATGGCGTAGACATTTGAAAATAATAATTTGGTGTGTTTTAAAAAACGATTCTAATTTAAATTCTAGCCTAATATAGTGGTTGGTCCATAATTGGCGGTGAAATACATAAGCAACGACAAACATACATTAAAAAATGCAGTTGAACATATAATCTCCTTCTTTTTTGAAATTTTGAAGTCAGTTAAAAATACAAATAAAAAAATCGAAATAGGTGCAAAAAAGCCAAACAAATCTACATAATACAAATTAAGTCTAAAGCAAAACTAGGCCTAAAAAGTCAACAGAGGTAACTTACTCGATTTATTATGGTAGGTCTGGGTATTCCATAATGCTTAGAGGCCTCATACCCCGACAGTTTCCCACTTTTCACTGCTCTAACAGCCTCTAATAATTTTTCACGTGGGTATGACGCAATATTCGTTTTCCGCACATAATTTCTGGGCATTTTGTATGTATCTGTAATCAAAATCATGAATGAATATACCTTATACAATTAAATTATTAATATAACTCGTACCTACTAGTTTCTGCCCGCGGCTTCGCCGGTTTATTTTCAGTACCTACCTAAAGAAACATAAAATATAATAGCCTATTATCAAAGTTAGGCTATGTTCTAAATATACGTCAAATTCCATATAGATCTGTTCACTACTGTACTTTTGAAGATCAACGGTAAGAAAAAAAATACACTTTTCACAAACTTTCGGCTTTACAATAATATTAGGTAGGTAGTAGGATTATATTTTCATTTGAGTATTTTGTCGCAGCAAGACATTTAGACATTAGTGATTATTTATTCATTATTAGTGTAGCAAGAACGAAAATTTACATTCATTTAAAATGTTTGTGACTTCTGATATCGGAAAAGAGAAACACATGTTCCCCTTTCCCGGCAACGGCAGTTCCTCTTTCCCCACTTAGTGATTTTTTGGTTATGTTTCTAAGCACATGATTTTTTCATATTAATAGTTATTATTCTAAACTTTTCTATGCAAAATATCAAAAATTAGGTATAAAACAACACTTACCCTCATTGGCAGCTTTCTTTAACGTGTTTTTCGATAGTAAATCACCACTCACAAAATATGCCTCGCACTCGTGTTTTCGTAGAGTGACAACTAAATTTTTGTTGGTGTCATGGCCGCGGCCGTGCGGCTTAGCGACATCTGTGTTTTTTTTTTGTAATCAATGCATTGTTCTGTTTTACCGACAGAGTAACCGTAGAGCTACAGTCTATTGTTTTTGATTTACAACTACCTGTTTCTCTTCCCCCATAGTTCCTCTAACCCCACCTAACCTTACTATAATTTATTTTATTACTATGATAATAATTACTAACTAGTATGTGAAAGGCTATGTTTGTCTTGTTTCACAGCTAAATGCTGACCGAACGGATTTTGATGAAATTAGAATTCTAGGCTCCTTCCTATTGTTACATAGCGGGCGAAGCCGTGGGTAGAAGCTAACGTAATTAGGGATTACAAATAAAAAATAATTTATAACATTTCATTTATTTTGTAATATTCTTAACTTAGGATCTCCTTCGGAAGCTTTCAAGTAGGTATTTTTGCTATTTTTACAGAAGAAATTAATTTTAACCAATATTAAATGATCAATTACATACAACAAATCGTTCTCACATGTGATATTTAGTAATTCCGGAGCTTCACATCTCATAAAATTAATTATGGTATTAAATAAGCGCAGTTTAATTTTTTTACAATGAATGTTACTCTCAAAATGCACATTGATACAGTCAATGGCCAATTGCACAAGTTTTAGCAAGTTATCACTCGGCATTTTCAATTTTATTGATTTGCTACAGTCGTATGCCTTATTTAAAATTAATATTTGTCTAGGATCATCAATACTAATTTCTTGAAAAAGCTTTTCTGTGCATGTCTGATAGTAAAATTTACTTGTGCAGGACTTAGCTAGGTATACGGCAAAATATGTTACTGAGCATTCCTCTAATGTGACTGTTGGTGTACCAGTGGAAGTCGAAGCCATTGCCATTTCTTCAGCAACACTGGAAGAGGTAGTGGCTTCAAATTCAGATTGCTCGTGTGTCTCGTCACAATCAAAGCTATTTGTAGTTGTATAGTCCGCCACCGGTATACCAATCGGTAGTTGTAGGTATTTGCCACCTTCATCCTCACAATTTTTTGATTTGGAAAGTTTTTTAAATGAATTTACCAAATTGCTTCTAAAAATAGTACGTAGTACTTTTGCAGTTGGGTTCCTATTGTATCCTGCCTTTTGCCGGAACCGAGCAAATAAATTTTCTATTATATCTTGGTTTAGTTTTCTTGTAATAATGTAACTATTTTTATCAGAACATTCTTCTCTATAAAATTGTAATACTGCTTCAATTGTCAGTACAACCCCGTCAAAGCTTGGTGGACGAATTTTTTTTCATTGACCATCTTTATTTCTATATGAAATCTTTTGTAGCTTTTCAAATATTGTTTTTGCATCAATGAGTGCTCGGTTTACCAAAGAAGATTTGTTTGATAAGGCGTGTTTATATGGATTTTTGTCATATCTCTCTCTACTATATAAGGCATCGAACATATGGTTTACTACTTGCACAAACTTGGCCGTGGCATTTGCTGTGTCGCTTGTTAACTGTTTTGTTTCTTTAGCCGATCTAATGGCAGCTGCAACGGAATGACTAAATACCTGAGTAGCGAGACTCACTGTCATTTTTTGAAATGCATTTGGGTTCATGTGTCGACCCTCCTATAGTCCAACACGACTTGTACAGCGGCAGGATAGGCGCCACCGGGGGCGCAAGCGACCGTCGAACGAGTGTGGACGGGGGACAAACCAACCTGCGGGGTCCCCTGCGTCTCTTTGACCGCCCAGACGGGCAGCGGCGGAAGCACAACGTGGGCACTATCAATGTAGGAGTATACACTCCGCTTGGCGACCACGTAGTACTCCCCACCGTCGTCCCGTCTACGCTCGTAGTGCTGGGATTTAAGCACCAACCGACAGAGCTTACGCTCAGCGGAGGAAAAGCATCCCGGCTCGGGGGCAGCGTCCGAGTCTGAACCCGTGTCCTCAGACGCGGGACTCGGAACGATGGTCCACCCTCCGGCAGCAATAGAGCCCGAGGAGAGAAGCTGAGCCACAGTCTTGACGTTGCCCGTTCTGGCGGCATCGTCCACGACACAGTCATCGGGATGTGAGCGCAACATCGTGTACAAGGTAGCGGCGTGATTGACAATCGCGCTGAGCTGAGTATCATCCGCATTGGGGAGGGTGGCCGCGGCCTTACTGAAGCTCCCAACGGCGGGAGCTGTCAAGGGCCAATTGTCGGAAATTTGGCCGGAGACCCGGAGCAAGCCCTCAACATCGATGCGGGCGATGGCGTCATGGCAGGGAGCGCGATATTTGCCGGCAACAGCGGTGGGATAGTTCACCGGCAAAGGTGTTTCATCACGCTCACCGAGAATGAGACTGACAGCGTTACCTACCGATCCAAGGCAGTCATCCTCAACAGCGTAGATTACCTTGTTGCTCTGCACGATCTCAAACCGGCCAGGCTGGTTTCGGAGATGCACCCCGTATTCCTCCTTGAGCCGGTCCTCGTAAGAGTAGAGGCAAACACGGTAAAGTCGGGACAACATTTTTGTGTCACGAGATGCGACTGCGCGCCGTGTAGTATGATCTGTGTACAGGACAGCCAGCAGAGCGACTTCTTCTGGTGTCGCGATGGTCAACAATGTACGAAAGATGGAATCCTGTCTAGACATCGACTTGGAAGCATGGAGTAGGGCCCTTGGAATCCTCGGTCCCCACGTGTCCATTTGTACGGCCTTCGAAGAGAGCTGTCCATTGAAGTCAAAAACTACTACACGACAGGTTCCGTGGTGGAACTCCAAGTTAGGAAAGCTTAGGGGGAAAACTAGGAAACTCTTCAATAAGGCTAAGAAGTCCCATAACTGGGATACCTACGCTAAAGCCTTAACTGAGTACAATATTGAGATTAGGAAAGCAAAGAGAGCTTCCTGGAGGAAACTCTGCGAGGAAATTAAAAGCTTGCCTCAAGGAGCTAAACTCCAGAAACTGCTCTGCAAAGCTAAGACTAACCAAATTGGCCTCCTAAAAAGAGATGACGGTTCCTTCACAACCAATGAGAAGGAAACCCTGGAGCTGCTGGCCACGACCCACTTTCCCGGTGCACTGGAAAAAACCACGCATAATCAGAGCATAGCCCTTCTACCGAAGCCTCGGAACGAGGACTGGAATAGGGCTGCTCGTATTATAAGACCGAACCAGGTAAGGTGGGCCGTCAGCTCCTTCAAACCGCATAAAGCATGTGGAGAGGATGGAATACTGCCAATACTTTTACAAAAGGGAGTCGACGTCCTCTGTCCGTATCTGGTCAAAGTTTTCAGAGCGAGCCTCGCCTGGGGACACGTGCCAGAACAATGGGCAAATGTCAAAGTAATCTTCATACCTAAGGCTGGTAAGAAGGACTACAGCCAGCCAAAGTCCTTCAGACCAATTAGCCTTTCATCCTTTCTTTTAAAGACCATGGAGAAGGTAATAGACAGATATATTAGAGATGTCGCGCTCGTGGCATCTCCCATCCACCATAGTCAACATGCCTACTGCAAAGGTAAATCTACAGAGACAGCTCTCAGTAGCCTCATAGATAGAGTGGAAAGGGCTATGGAGGACAAGGAAATTGCCCTTTGTGCATTTCTTGATATTGAAGGGGCTTTTGATAACTCGCCTACCTATCTGCTGGTTAATGGGCTGACAAGAAAGAATGTCGACCCCACGACGACCAGATGGATAGAGGCGATGCTCACTCACAGAGGAGCAAGACTAGACCTTCACCATACGACTATCCAGATATCCACTGCTAGGGGCTGCCCACAAGGCGGAGTCCTTTCGCCTATTTTATGGACCCTTGCAGTGGATCATCTCCTGTTCAGACTAGCAGATCTCCAAATCGATGCGCAGGGTTACGCAGATGATCTTGTAATCGTCGTGAGGGGTTTTTGCCAATCTACCATCTCTAGCATCATGCAAAGAGCTCTTAAAGTTGTCAGTGACTGGTGTGGTAACAACGACCTATCCATCAACGCTGGCAAAACTGTAATCGTGCCATTTACTAACAAGCGCAGGCTTGACAAGCTCACAGAGCCCAAGTTAAATGGTAAAACGATCACGTTCTCCACTGAAGTAAAATATTTGGGCGTAACAATAGACCAAAAACTTACGTGGAACGCGCATTTAGCTAATGTCTTAAAGAAAGCTAAAATGGCCCTAGGGGCTAGCGGGCGACTGATGGGCAATAACTGGGGTATAAACCCCAAGATTGCTCTGTGGCTGTATACTACCATAGTAAGGCCGATAGTTACTTACGCCTCTATGGTATGGTACGACAAAGCCTTTCAGTCGACTGCTATAATTAAACTGGGTAGTCTGCAAAGGACTGCTTGCCTTATGGCTTCGGGAGCCATGTCCACATCCCCTGGGATGGCGCTTAATGCATTGCTGGGACTACCGCCTCTTCATGTGTATATACACAAGGAGGCGAAAACTAGTATGTATCGCGCAAACACCCAGGGCAAAAGGTGCTGGCTCTCGCAGAAGATGAGATCCCTTCAGGACTCTACTCTGCAATCACCCATTCTCAGCATGACATCTGATGCCATGCTTCCACGACATGTTTTTGAAAAACAATACATCGTGGAAATGCCCTCCAGGGAAGACTGGCTGAACAGCCAGCTACACTTTGAGGCCGGTTGCCTAAACTGGTACACAGACGGCTCAAAAATGGGACTGGATGTAGGTTGTGGAGTATATGGTGAACGTCCTAATGTAAACGGTTTCGTTAGCATGGGAAAAAACGCCTCTATATTCCAGGCAGAGGTTTTTGCTATTCTTGATTGTGCAGACGCCAATCTGCGAAAGCGCTACACCAACCACACGATTTACATCAATTCTGACAGTCAGGCTGCCCTTCTGGCGCTGGACTCTAATGTCATCACGTCTCGACTTGTGGAAGACTGTCTGTCACGTTTAAATGCCCTGGGCGCAAGGAACAGGGTCGTACTAAGATGGGTTCCGGGGCACGCGGGAATCGACGGTAACGAAATTGCCGACGAACTTGCGCGCGCCGGGGCAAATGGTACTATGATAGGCCCTGAGCCTTTTTGCGGCGTACCAAAAAGCCTGGCTCAAAGAAGCCTCTTGCTTTCGTGCTTCGAAGAATCGACCAAACTCTGGATAAACTCTTCGGGCATGAACCACTCTAAGTTACTTATAAAAGCCTTCGATAAACAGTACACCAACCGTATCCTAGCGCTAAATAAGACCAATCTTCGCATTATTGTTAGAGCCTTAACTGGACACTGTTGTCTTAATAAGCACATGTTCAAACTAAGGCTATGCGACACACAAACCTGCAGGCTATGCAAGGAGGCGGACGAAACGCCTATACACCTGCTAGGTGAGTGCGGAGCACTTATGCTCAAACGTAGCATCCATTTGGGAAAGCACATCCTCAGCCCAATGGAGCTAAAGCAACTCACCCCAAAGAAAATCCATCAGTTTTTAACAGCTGCTGGGCTTTGTGGTGAACTTTAAAGACCCTGTAAAGGGGCTCCACAAATAAAGTGGCGATCACAATAGGCCAGTTGTGGCCGCAGTGAAACCATAGCCACAAAAAGTAAATAAAAAAAAAATTGGGTTCATGTGCCTTTCTGTCAATTTTGAGAGTGACCTGCTTACATTTGAAGCCTTGTCTATCTCATATGTACTTCTTATGTCTTCAAATGACATTTTTTCTTCGCTATTGACATAGTCGTTTGTCAGAAAATTATTTCTTATGTTCTTTATGAGGTGAGGGACATCATATAAGGCAAATAGTTTTCTGTTATTGCAAAAAATGAATGGATATTTGCTCGTGAACCCCAGTCTTTTAAAGACATTTTGGTTAGCTGATGCTTGGTCACAGACCACAGCTTTTGGCAGAACACCAACATCAAAAAGCTTATTAATTATCGCTTTTAAAAGAAACTCAAGATTTTCTGCTTTCACATTTGTGTGACTTAAAAAGTATGCAACAGGCAACTTCCATTGCCCATATAGTCCTCTTATCAGAAACACCAAACAATTTTTGGCTATTTTGTTGCAACGGCGATTTCCCCCCAAATCTTCAAAGCCTTCAATTATATCATGTTTTTTGGAATATTCTAAGCTGGACATGATTGACATCTCATCAAAACAAAGCACACATGCCTTCTCTTTTATCGAAGCATTTTCAAAACGTTTTTGTATATTATTGAATACATCCGGGCACAATCCAGGCAAACAATTTGATTTTGTCAACCACATTCTTATAGTTGACGGAGCTGCATATTGCCAATGTTACCGTAGGATATATCGGCAAAAATCTCCTCATTTGTACTTTCAGGTATAAAATCCTGATTGTCATCCGCAGAAATTCTATGAAATGCATGGAAAGAACTGTCTACAAAATTAAATCGTTCGTCATTTAGATTAGGAAGAGAAGAACTCTTTTTGAGTACACTGAAATCATTTTGGGTATCTACAGTTAGATGGGATAGTTTTTTTTTTTTTTTTTTATGTTATACGGAGGCAAACAGGCTTACGGCCCACCTGCTGGTAAGCGGTTACCGTCGCCTATTGACATCTGCAACACCTGGAGCATTATTAGCATTATTATTGGATAGTGAAAGAGAACGAACAATTTTATAAATTTTGGTGCCCTCATCTGCACCAACAACCTCTGTATGCGTTTTATTAGCTACAACAGATGACAAGGGGACCTGGTCTGACACCTCTTCGATTTCTGACGATTTCCTGCGATCCTTCTCCTTAGCGGTGCGAAGACTGCCAGCTAGAAAAAGAAAAAAGATTAACATTCATTCATTCATAGATTAAAAGATTACTTAAGAAGAGGTAGCTAACATAGTACATAGGTTAACCACAAGAGGGTTTTATAAAAACAAAAAGGAAACCCGCGCCCCGCCGCCAGGGACTCCTTGAAGCATGGATAGGTAGTAAGTATAACAACGTAAATGAATAGTGTCTGGTTTTGGTAAGTGGTTAACCCAAGAGCCTCACAGCCTACCTACCTGGGTGGATCCGCCGTTTCGATTCTTTCTTATTTATTTTTACATATTTTTTTAAACTGTCGGAAATGCGTGCGAAACACAATAAATTTAAAGGTTTTTAAATGTTGTTATAATTTGTTTTTAATTTTTCCTCTAGTATGGGACGCTACCTGCGTCGATACTCTAGCGCCGTCACATCTTCCCAGCACATCAGTACGGGCTGGCTCCGCAGCAGCATCAGCGGAGTCCCTCAAACGGCGCAAATATATGCTTCTTGATAGAGGCTATATGTTCGAGCCGTTTGGGGTAGAGACATTAGGCCCATGGGGATCAGGGGCACACAAAATTTACAAGGACCTGGCGGGGAGACTTTTAGAGTATACGCGTGACCAAAATGCTGGCTTTTACTTCGGTCAGCGAATAAGCATTGCCATACAACGTGGCAATGCCGCCAGTATTTTGGGCACGCTACCATCTGGTGGCGACAGGGTTCGACAAGATTTTTTATGACACCTACTCGTAAAAAAACCAGTCGCATTTTTATTAGTACTTAGTCGTTAGTTAAATAGTTATTTAGATTATTTTAGTTTATTTAGGATTATCTCTTTGTCTCTTAGTTCTTGTTAATAAAGGCTATTTGAATCAAGGTTTTTTAATAACCTTTACAAAACTATTAAAGGCACTAAAATCCAGCAAGAGAATCAGAAGTTATCGATTATCAAAGTTATTTATTGAAACGGTAATGACGCCTTTATCATGGTAATGACATTTTTTTAACGGTAATGACGATAAGTTAATGATAATGATAAAAATAAGCAATAATAACACATGTTTCTTCTTTAGTCACTATAATCATAATAGAATATCACAAAATAAATCAACGATACTTTGTAACAATAAATTAACGATTACTTGATATTTAGTCATGAACTTCTGATGCAATACTTTTTGTGTACTTGTCATGTAGCGTTTTTGCTTTTGAACTTTCAATCTTGTGATATACTCTTTTTTTCCGGCTCCTACTGTGCTGTTTAAGTCATCTAGATAAAAATTGCGCACTTTTTTTACCAACCGTCGAATTCGAGTATCTTCTTTAGTCTTTTCTTGATTTATCACTCTTTTGACTTTTTCAGCTGACTCTTCTTTATTTTTGTCTTTGTCTTTATTGTCTCGCCTATACTTATTAAGCTTCACTTGTAACTGCTTGTTCTCTTCTTTAAGTTTTTTAATTATACTTAAGAGGAACTTTCTTTTCTTCAGTTCTATATATTTAATTCTTCGGATTTTTACCTGAGTTTGAAGAGATTCATTTAACTGTAGTGGATCTTCATGGTTGGCCCCTATTTCATTGCTGTCATTAAAATTGGCATCAATAAGCACTACTTGAGGAACCTCTGGCTTTTTTTTAGACTCTTCTTTCTTTTTTTGTCTGTATTTTCTAGCGGCTTCGCGCCACTTCTTCCGTTTTTCCCGTTGATCACGAGGAAATTCTTCATTCACACTTTTAATTTGTTTTTCATCCTTTCTTTTCTGATATCTTTTTCTTTCTTTTTCCTTTTCCAACTCATAGAGAACTGGATCTTGCTTCATTTCCGCGTACTTCCTCTTTCTAGCAATCTTTTGTTTCTCTAACCGCTCATTTTCTTTTGTTTCTTCCCATGATTTATCTAAAAAATAAACATAATTTACATGTTATTTTTAATTTGAAATTCTTAAGTTTGGCGACATTTTACACTGTAGCCGGATTTGCATTACGAAAGTATGGTATTGGCAACACTGCAATGGCTAATAATATTCATTTGAATTTGGCACTTATATTCATTTGAACATTTTTAGGTACCTAAACGTTGAAAAATGAAACTTCTATATTACGTTTTACACATTGAAACTAATCGTCATAACTGGCCTACCATACATTTCCAAAATATATTACAAGAATTTAACACTATGTTTGCTACACAGCAGGGTGGACATTGTTTTGCTCTGTGTGAAGATTCATGTAATATGAAATTATACAGAAAATATAATGAAGATTATAATCTCCATTATTATGCTACAAGCATACAGCAAACAAGTGACAAAGAACATATAATCCATCTATACCACATGGTAAAAATAGTGGAGAAGTAATAATCGTCGATAAATTGAAGAAATGGGGCATAAAGTATCAATGATTGATATATCGAAAATTGAAGAAAATTTTTCATATGAAAAAGTAATTAATAAAAACTACGATAAGTAATCGTAATAATTAACATTTTTAAATAATAGATGGCAAGTGAAGTTTACATTATAATTAATAATTTGGAGATGAAGGGAATTTGATTGACTGTGTAGTCATATGAGACTGATTAAGGTACCTGGGTCGAATATGGCCACCTTAAGGTTTGAAGTCGTATTTATTATATTTTCTGAGATGCGGGATAAACCATATTTAATTTTACAGAGTATTTATCTAAGTTTCATATTTCAGTAAAAAAATATAGCAAATGTAAGTAACTTTAAAGTTATTTTAGACTTTTTTAAAAAGGGAAAGTGGCCATATTTTCGACCCTGTACGTTAATATGGTCATATATGTGGCCATATTTACGGTATAGAAAATATTACTCTTTTTCATTGAAATTCAATATGGTTTCATCGAAAATGAATGATAATGTAATCGGTCGTTACTGACGTCAAAAGAGCTTCTTTTCTGATGTGTTTTGTGGAAATGGCCAAATTTTCAACCTTGTAGGTAAATTGTACAAGATGATTTTACAATTTCTCCTGTAACTTCGTTCAAAAAACCATCACTTGGTATAAATTCGTTAACGTCATTGAGTTGCGATAACTCTTGTTCATTTTCATTATTTTCCTTTTGTTTTTTTTTATTTTTGTTTTTTTCCACTCCCGTATTCTTTTTTTTCTGTGATTTCTTATTTGCAGCAGCTGCTTCTTTCTCTCTTAGAATGTGATAGAAATCATCAATCGTTACTGATTTTCCAGGTTCCACGGGCACTTTTTTATTACGACGTACAGAGACTGGCTTCGGTTGTCGCACCTTTTTTAGATAATCCAGTAATGCAGAATCTACACTATAATTTCCAAGATTGTCAGCAAACTCATGAAGGCGCTGAAGAACTTGACGTGGGTTTAATGGAAATATTCCGGTGGCTTTAAACCCACTTTGGATAATTTTGGCCTCTTTCAGTTTTATACTATTAATCAAATTTGTCAACATTTTCGGAAAATGATTTTTATTTAATGCAGTTTGATTAGGATTTTCCATTTTGTATTCAAGTAGAACTTTTCGCAAAGCCTTTTTTAGGGGAGCAAAAAAAGCTAAATCAAGAGGCTGTGTAAGATGTGTGGAGTTCGTGGGTATAAATATGAAAGATATATTGTGTACCTCGCAAAGTTGAATAACGGTGACGCTGAGATGACTGGAAAGATTATCACAGATAACTACCTTCTTGCCTGGTAAACTGTCTGCCCATGGTACGACAACTTTCTTAAAATATTCTTCAAAAGTGGCGGAATCGAACCAATCGACTTTGTTCGATTATAGCGCGTATCTCGGGGGCCTCCAGAAATCCATTCAGAATAAAGACATTCAGCTTTGTACACCACATAAGCAGGTAAAACCTGGCCAGCAGCTGTTGCTGTAAACATCAATGAAATAGCAGCTTTTGTGGAGTTCAAAACCCGCTCTGGATACTTCACTCCTCTCCTAAAAATACATTTGGATGCGCCCGGATCATCGCTCAAATTAGTTTCATCCAAATTTAATATGTGTTGAAGGAATATCTTTGAGTGTTTCTTCCAAATTGTTAAAATATTCAAGGAATTCGTCCACTGTTTTCTCTGCTCTAGCCAATTTTATATTTTGACAGCTTCTCGTTGTCAGTTTTGATTCATGCCTTTCCATGAAACATTCTACCCATTGCTTTCCGGGAGGTTGGTTGTTAAAGATTTCATCACGACCATTTTTTTTTAATAACCATGGACTACCAGCCCTAAATCCAGCTTCGTTAGAGGACAACCAAAGTCCGCTGCTGCAACTATAACTTTAACAATGTTTTCCTCTTCTTCCTCGGATAACAATGTAGGTTTCCCTACATTTTTTGTGTGATTCTCTTTTTGTTTGTTTAATAACGTGCGCCTTGGTATGCCGAACTGGCGTTCGGCTTCTCTTGAAGACATTTTTTTTTCTTTTATATATTGTACCGCCAAGTCCAACATCTCTTGTGTAGTTTTTGTACGGTCGTGCACCTACACGTCTTCGGCTTTTTTTTTTCGTTGGTTTGGCCATCCTGTAGAAAAACTAAGTAGGGACATTTATTTTCATTTTGTGTAATAAAGTGTTTGAACTAGCAGACCTGCCAAATATTTTTGGTTAGGTATGTGTCCCACTCCTTTCGATCTGCCAAATTTTGTCATAAAATTAGTAAAACCTAAGCTTAGCGCCACCTATTGAGTCCAGTTGCGAATCTAAGCCATCAAAGGTAAGTACAAATATGACTCACAATCTTTACCTACAATAAAAAATGAAAAACCTTATCTGTCTTTATATATTTTCCAGATTGAAAAAGTGACAACCCTAGCACCTTTTTTAGGGTGGGCAATGATGCAAACTCTTTGCTACACAGTTGCTTACAACTTTGCCCACTTGTTTTTTTTTCGTAATAAAGACAGCTAATACGGTAAAACCAGAACAAAATTAATCGCTATTCAATCAGTTATGGGCACAATAACTTAAACTCACCTACAATAATTCTTATGGATACAGCACGGTTCAGCACGATCAACAAAATTGGCACCACCTGCGTAGACCTCACTTGGACAACTGCTGAGAGCCAACTGAGTGAAGTTAGGAACACAACGGATAATTTGTGTGGCCATAAAGATGTCGAAGATTGCACGAAATATTGAAAAATGTTGCCATTAAAAAAAAATGGGCTACAACTACTTTTAGTTAATTTTCGGTTTTGGGCAAAGTTGTATTCCGAGGGCAATGTTGTAAGGTTCTACGGTACATTGTTTTTTGTGTGCATTAAAGATTAAATAAATAAATAAATAAGCATGTAGGTAGGTACATAAAAATCATGTTTGTTTACCGGAGAGAAAGCTATAACTATGAAATGCCATTTTACTATTAGATCATTGCATATTTATTCACATAAAATGTATCCAAGTCGATAAAAAATATATCTATGTACTACATATTCACCTGGTTAGAGTAGATAGTTTTAACCTGGCTTATCTTCAGAAAGTCTAGTGATTTGTTAGAATTCTGAACAAATCGCATGTTCAGTGACCTAAGCTTTGGATAGTTCAAAATATTTCCACATCCATGCTCTAGATAGGTTAGTACTAATATGTTTAAAACCTGTTAGAAACACTACACTTTTACCTTCTGGTTTGATCGAAGTACTTACCTACTTCCTAACATTAACCAAAATTTACCATGTCAGTGAACTTAGCAGATCATTTGCCAGCAGAGCATAAAAAAAGGGAGTTCTTGTCGCATGCAGCTGAGTTCTATAGTTCCTGATACTTTTTAAGAATAGTTCTAGCGAAATTTCCTGAAAAAAAGTCTAATCGGCCATGTAATCTCTTGCTAAAATAAACGATCATTCTATTCTATTCTTCATCCAACGATTTCTCTCAACCTTCACAATGCCGTAGTAGAATCGATAGCTGGAGCTCATGGTGTATTTTCTTGAAGTGCACATTTTGCTCCTGAAATAATAAGGTTTATGGAGGCACAGTTGCAGCACAATTATAGCGTGAATGCGCGCAGCCTGCATCCATCCAACAGTTCCCTGCAGTCTTTATTAGTCGGTGTCCATCTAGCTAGAGGATAGGTATCCTACGCTACACTTTCCCAGTGCATTGTCTCCACTCAAGAATCAACATCAAGGGCCATCAGTTCTTTGAGCTGTGAGCTGTGTGTTGATGTGCCTTAGTTTTTAGTAAAGTGTTGATGTTATGATTATATTTATGAATAAATAGTACATAAGAGTAAAACCATCATGTGTTAATGTAAATATATTTTTATTATTACATCATAGAATATAAACACTTATTCCTAATATAATTATCACCCTATTGGCCCATAAACATTGAATGAACACATGCGCTGTGTTGGAGTGTTGCCTCTGGTGCTCTCCTTATGATTAGGCTAAGCTTGCAGACCACCTCCTCCGCTGTCAGCATAGTGTAGAGGATGAGCTCTATGTGCTATGTTGTGCATCACGCAGCAGCACTTACAGGAGATTAATGCAGCTTCTTATCGGCCAGTAAGTACCTGCAAAAACAAATACATTATACCTACAATATAATAATGATATGATGTTTTAAACACAATTACATGAAGCGAGCTTACAGTGCTCAACAATACTTCTTGCAATTAAATGCAGAGCTTGATAATACTCTTCAGCAGTTTCTGACGCAGGGTTTAAGATTTCTACTTACTTTCTTACATATATCCTACTAACATTATAAATGCGAAAGTTTATAAGGATGTTTGAATGTTTGTTCTGTTCAATCACAGCTAAACGGCTGAATGGATTTGGATGAAATTTGGTACAGAGATAGATTATAGTCTGGAATAGCATATACTTTTAATGTAGGTACCACGCTAGCGAAGCCGCAGGCGGAAAAGAACCTCTTTGAAAATAAGTACTTAATGTTTGTGGTAAAAACATTTACAATGCAACTTATTTGCTCCAAAGATACGAATGCAAATTTAGAATATAAACACTTATGCATTATTACCTAATATATCACCCTATTGGTCCACAAACATTGAATGACCACATGCGCTGCGTTGGAAAGTGTTACCTACATAAGATTAGACTGAGCTTGCAAGCCACCTCCTCCGCTGTCAGGAAAGGGAGTCGGGTTTGCTTCCCCTCAACACAAGCAACACACGAGTGAAAGTTTGTATCCTCATAATCAATCCCTATGGCCATACCTTGTTTCATGATGCGCGTTCTCCTTGCGTTCAGGTGTGCAAGCCTCCTAAGCCATGTCTCCTGTGAAGCCTTACAGCTTTCAGCTTGAGTAGAAGACACCAATCCTGCTTCCATAATACTTTCTGTCACTTCAGGACCATCACTAGTCACCTGGGAACTAACAACAGTTTCCAAACCCAAACATGAGGGAAGCAGGGCACTATCTAATGCAACATTACATGACAAAGTATCTAGTGTATCTAGTTGATCGTTATTATTAACATGTGTAGCAGAGGCTACTATCACACTGCCATCAATAATTTTACAACCCTTCCTATCAAATACCACTTCAAAACCTTTTCTTGTCATAGAACTGACTGACAGTAGGTTTGTGGCAAGCTTAGGTACAAAATACACTCCACTTATTGTCTTTACACAGTTCTGTAGTTCAACTTTTACATTACCCTGTCCAACAGCTGCAAGTTTTTCACCATTTCAGTTGGTAGTAACTCTGCCTTCTGCGCTAGAGGTTGCGGGTTCGATTCCCGCACTGGACAAACATTTGTGACTAACACAGATGTTTGTTCTGTGTCTGGGTGTTAAATATATATCTATTATGTATATCAGTCTCTGGTACCCATAGTACAGGCTATGCCTAGTTTGGGATCAGTTGACCGTGTGAATATGTCCGGAATATTTATTTATTTATTTATTTGCAACATTCACTTTGTTCTTTTTTAATATTTTTACGTTAACACCTAAATCTTCTATTACTTCGTATGGGCCTTCCCATAAGGTATCTAATTTACTTGCTACTTCACTCTAAACTAATAATAATTGTCCATTTTTATAAGTCACACTATTAATGTCTTTATCATACGTTTCTTTACGATTATGTTTGCTTAAAATTAAATTATTACGAGCATCTTGATGTGCTACTTGTAACCGATACTTAAGATCTAAAGGATAACTTTCTGGATTATACAATGGTTCAATATATTGACTTACTCTACATGGTATTATACTAGTTCTGCCAAATAAAAGTTCAAAAGGTTTATATGTATGGACAGTATTGTTGAAACTGTAACATCAAAATGGTAACCAATGACTCCATGTTTCTTTTTGTCCATCACAATGTATTCGCAAAAATGCACCTAAATTTTTATGTGAATTTTCTAACGCGCCTATTGATTGATGGTGATATGAAGTCGAGGTTAGTTTTCTATTTCTAATAATTTACATACCTGTTCCATAACTGAAGATACGAACTCTGTTCCACGATCTGTCGCTATGACCTTTGGTATACCAAACCTAAAAAAAAAAATATTAACTAAAGCCTTAGCTACACTTACCGTATCTTTATTTTTTAATGGATATGCCTCTATAAACTTACTCTATCTAAAGGTCCTACAATATCTAAATATATCTTTTCAAAAGCAAATAAAGCCGTTGTAGTTATCTTCATGGGCGCCTTGACATACCTACAATGTTTAATTTTTTGGCATTTAATGCATTTACTCACATATTCTGCTACATCTTTATCTAAACCTGGCCGGTAAAATTTTCTCGTTATATTATTAGTCATTATACGTACACCTGCATGTCCTGCAGTGGGTAGTAAATGAAAATCATGTAAAATATAATTCTTTTCCTCTTCATTTTCTATTCTTCTTATCTCCGGTCCAATCCTGCGATATGTGCACAAAAGGAGCCACTAAGAGGCGCACTTTAATCCTTTCACTGCACTGATTCTTTCACCGACGGTCATAGGCCCTTTTCAGAGCACTTTCCTTATTTGAATGACTACACATTTCACGATCTATTTGTTACAACTATGAATTATTAGGTTGATAATTAATTTAATTGCATTATTGTCCTTAAAGTTGAAAGTCAATTGTCTATTTTCATATTCACTTAATTTTATATCCGCACGTCGCTAAACTAAACGTTATTTATTGTTCACCGTTCACTTTTAACGCATTTAAAAATAATAACTACACTGAAATCACACTAAACATAGAGTACACTTGGAACTTAAAATTATAAATTACACTTTTCACTTGTTTACGCTCATTCCTTGAAGTTAGCTCCCGCAGTCTGATTACCTATCTCGCGACTGGTCTGCGACAAGCATAAATTGTACAATTATCGCTGTCAAACGCCACTTTTGTACCACGTATCAGCGATTTTTTAGCAACAGCAGTTTAGTCGCAGCTCACCCTCTGTCGGACAATCGATGTACTAAAAAGTGCATTCTGTCGTTATTTTGAGCAACAATTGGTATTACGTAAGCCATTTTGACAGCACACAGTACGACAACGATAGCAGTAGCAGTGCGATTTAATTGTCAATCAGCAACAACCCCCAGACCTGTTGTTACGGTGCCAATCTAATTGTTTTCTCTATTTTGCAGGGCTTCGTGCTTAATTATTTTGTTTAAAATTTCAATCAAATTACACCCAAATCCTCGTAGCGGTAGATATAGGTAAGTGTACGATTGTGATTGTAATGTATGTAAATTTACAACTTGATGTAAGAATATTCTCACGCTCTTTTTATCATTTATTCCAGATAGCAGTACCTACCTATCGAAGATATGGCACGTGCTCACCTCCTTGTCGAAGCCATGGATGTTGAAGAAAGGAGGGATCAACATCAGGAAATGGCTCGGTTGCGGCGAATATAAGGGATAAAGCTAATATTTCATTGTTGCCTGATCCTGAGTTTAAAGCGCATTACAGGCTCACGAAAACGTTATTTGTCCAGCTGTGCCATGACCTCAGACCATATATGCCCATAATGCAAAGGCAAACAAAAGTGACCGTGGAATGTAAAGTACTAACAGCTCTGTCATTCTATGCTACTGGTTCCTACCAAAAACCTGTTGGAATGAATTTACTTCATGGGCTGAGCCAATCTAGTGTATCAAATGCTGTGAAGGAAGTTACCAATGCATTAAATAATAGTGATATCTTACAGAAGTTCATTAGATTTCCACAGACACACCAGGAGAGATAAGTGATAATAAACAGATTCCACAACAAATTTGGGTTTCCTGGGATTCTAGGGTGTATTGATGGTACCCATGTTGCCATGGTGAGACCTTCTAACCATGAAGAGAGATTTTACAACCGCAAAAGATACCATTCCAGGAATGTCCAGTTAATTGACTTAAATATTTTAAATGTGGATGCAACCTTTGGAGGAGCGAGTCATGATGCGTTTATCTGGCGTCAATCAGAGATAAACCCACATATACAACAACTACATCGTGATGGAGAAATTGTTTGGCTGTTAGGTGATTCAGGGTATCCTCTAAGGCCATGGCTTTTAACCCCTATAGTCAATGCTGAGCCTGACACTCCAGAGGAATACTACACAAATGCCCACTGCAGGACTAGGAATACTGTCGAACGATGCATAGGAGTATTGAAAGCGCGTTGGCGGTGTTTATTGGTGCATAGAGTGCTACACTATGACCACCACACCGTGGCGAGAATAATCAATGCATGCTGCGTTCTTCATAACTTGGCCAATAGATATGGTCTTTCTGTGCCTGAACTATCACTTGAGGCCCAAGCTAAAGAAAATTTGCAAGGGCCCCACGAGAACCCTGTTGCAAATTTGAGTGAATCCCAAATGCTTGACAACGGGCGTATCCAACGTTCAATAATTGTTCAGAAGTTGTGGAGTAGTAGAATTTAAAATAAATAATATACATTAGTACAACAAACACATTTTATTTTTTCATTATCATTTCTAATACTTTTTGTAATATTGATGTCTGTTCCCGTGCTGTATCTGTGCCTGCAAGCGTACTGCCTCCGCTTGTAAGAGTGCAGCCTGGGCCTGCGTGCGCGCCGCCTCAGCTGTTATCATGGCAGCATCAGCCAGTTTGGTCTCTGCATCCACCCGTCGTCTCTCCAATTCGATAACCCATGATGGCTCAACTCTTTGGTGTGTTCGATCTGTAAAATGAGGATACATTTTTTGTCTAGCTATATATTTACTGGAGGTACCTATATGAAATATCCTTTCGAAATTCTCTTTGGACGAACTAGTTCTTATTTCACTTCTTGTGATAGTAGAACCATTTCTGTGCTGTCGTCGTTGAGATCTGGGGCTATCTGGAAAGAACATAACCTCGTTTTAGAAGCTACACCAAGTTTGAGGAGTATTCTTGACCGTGAAAGCTGTATCCACATGTCTTATAGGGTTGTTGATGAAAATTGAGAACATTGATTTTATCATTAACTACCTAGATTAGGCCTTGATGGTGTACGGCGTCTTGGGGTCCGCATGGCATGACGACTTGGGCTACTGAATACAGCTGAATTGGGCTCAGTTATATCTGAAAATATACATAAAAACAGTCACTGGCACACCCTTCATGGTTACTATTTTATTATTATTATAGTGGGAAAATGAACTTACAATCTCTGCTTTCGTGCCCTCTGTTAGAAGGTGAATTAGGCAAGAAACTCTCTGCTGGTGGTGGAGATGAATCTAAAATTAAAATATTGCAGTGCTTTACAAAGGCAGAATTATAAAATATAACTTTAAGACAGTACAAAAAATAAATGTTTTTACCAGCTATAACTTCCACTTCATCATTGTATTCAATGATAGAGTCCTGGATCTGCTGTGGGCTCAGAATACTTGTACTCTGAGTGAGCAGAATACTTGTATTCTGAGTGCGCGGAGATATTGTTGACTCAGTCATGCGTGTCGAAGAACGCTGAAATTTAATATAGGACTTAGAAATGGTAAATAAATAATAGTCACCAGCTAGTAGGTAAGAAAACACTGCTGGACATAGGTCTCCTCATTAATGCCACAGCACAATATATTGTGCCGCTTCTATCAATCAACTTCATGCAACCATTTCAATACAAATATATAAGAACTTACAAATGCAGGCACCCTGTGCTCAGTGTCACCAAACACAGCACCCTCGCCAGTAATAGCCAGAACTTTTTTTTCTATTTCTGACAACTGACTACGTTTACCTGGTCCACCACCAGTGCCAGAAGCTTCTTGCCGCATCCTAGCCGCTTTATTCTTAGTTTTAAATTTGAGGTCAGCCCAGTACTATGAATATGAAAAATTAAGCGTGATCATGCAGCAACAAAAGTACCTACTTATATAGTTGTGATAATTCTATGTTATTCTTACTCGCTTCCACCGTTGACCAGTTTTTGTTGCACCCTGACCATGAGCGTTCAGCCTGGAAGCAAGATCATTCCACTGACGATCAATTGCCTCTTTAGATCTTGCTCCCAAGCCAACGTTTTTGACTAGAACAGGATGCGCTAGTAAATAGTTGGTCAATTCTTCTAGCTGTGTCTTTATCGACAAAGAATACACCAAGTTGAGCTATGCACTATTAATTATTGTAACGTACTGATTTATCGTGAATTTTCACTGATTCAACCAAGCAGTAACAGAATTTTTTGTAATAGCTTTTCTTGGATGCCTCCACAGACCAATAGGATGCTAACGATGCTTGGATTCCTCAGTGGTCTACCAAAATAACTCTCAAAGACTTTTTACACTGCGTGATCTTCTCATTATTTAGATTCGAGACTATCAAACAAAAGTAGTAAACAAACAAGAAACTAACCACAGATTAAATAAAAACACAAAAAGTTCACTCTTTTGTTTACATCCGTTGCCGTCTTATTACTAGTGGCGCTAGTATAGACACCAAAAGTGCATTTCCGGCGACAGGCGAGCGGCAGGCGTGCGGTAGGCGGGAACGGCCATACGTAATACGGATTTTTTTGACGATAAGCGACTGATCGCACTGACGCTTTGTCTGCTGTCGCACTGCTGTTGCTGTCGTTACTGCTCATTTTTACGTAATCAGACTGCGGATTTTTTTGACGATAAGCGACTGATCGCACTGACGCTTTGTCTGCTGTCGCACTGCTGTTGCTGTCGTTACTGCTCATTTTTACGTAATCAGACTGCGGAACGCCTGAACGATCTCCGAAAGTTTGCGGCCGTAATATGCTCCCGTATCCATTGATGGTGGCATTTCTTGTATTGTTTCCACATGAAGTACAATGCACCTAGCCCCATCAGCACACAGATCACGATCAGTACAATGCTGATTGTAGACATATGGGTCTTCATTATTTGTTCAACACTGGCGTGGTTGTCTCCCGCTGCATTTTGGTTAATAAACACTTCTTCTTTTTCTACGCTCGGCCGACACATTTTGAACGAAAATTATTATTATTCACGTTTGATATAATAAAATTATTTGAGTTGCGCTAAACGTTTGATGAAATAAAATTATGTGGTTCGCTGTATTTGGAGTCGCGCTATACGCCTCGACGAAATTCGCGTCGCGCGCCCCAAATATGGCAAAGGTCGCCATGAGGGGAAGTTGTAATGGAAACGACTGCTCGCGATATACTTATTACTAATGACTATCTTTTATTACTAATGATCTTATAAATAGAATAATAGACTAAGCTATATGATCTACCTACTACACCTCATTGTCATAAAGAAGAGAAAAGAAATAAATGTTGACGTCAAAAAAGCATACACTGCAAAACCTGGTATTTCCCAAAAGAAAAAAGTGGGCCTTATGGCCAACTGGCCAACTGGTCAACAAAAACTTGATTCCACGATACTATAGATCGTTTTACGAAAGTCTTTAATTTTCATGGGTTATTTGGTTATACTTATTAACCACATCGTAAGCGTAACCTGTATAATGTGCCATAGCCTAAGATTTTGTGATTTGGTGTAGTTCAATACAAAGATATTTTATAATAAGCTAGAAGATAAGTTTTAACTTTTAAGGGTTTTAAATTTTATTGGTGTTAATTACAATGCTGATAATTTGCTAAGACTTTAAGTAATTAAGACTGTGATGATTATTTCATAATTTGTGATAGATTTTATGGATAATGCAAGTAGGGGACACCGGGGCAAAACGAGGTTCGGGCTAGCTGGTGTGCGTGTCTCTATCACGTGAATGAACCGCTGACAGCGCCATTTGTACGAACTTCACACGGCTCACGTCAGTCAGTGCGCGCGAAAGTGTTTGTTTAGGTACTTGTTTGACAAAACTTTGGCCAAAAACTAAATTTATTGATATTGTTACGATATTTTGGTGCAATCATCGATGTGGTCTAAGTCAAAAGGCATTTATTTCAATAAAATCACTAGGATCACTTTGAAACGTCTTAGAAACTAGGTGAAGCTATGCCTGTTCCTCGCGAGGTGGTATGAAGTAAGTAAGCACGTTTTTAATGTATTTTCAATCAAAGGCAGTAGCAGGTGTATAATTTTTGATACTAGGTAGTGTTTACAACCTTCCATTGTTTTAGGTTAGAAATGTTTGATTGTTTTGTGAAATCATGTTTACGGGGAAAACGATCGGGGCATAACGGGATATCCAGTCTTGCCCCGTCAACACGATTAAAGTTGAAAGTATTTGTTGGATTTTTTTGTGATACTGATTCATTTTGCAAACGTGGGTATGTTCTTAACACCCCCCCCCCCCCCCCCCCCATGCTTACATAAAGCTTTTCTGGTTGATTGTGGCTTCTGGCTTTTTGCCGTGTTTGCCAAAGTGACCTAAAGCAGATGTCGATATTATATTCAAAGATTTTTTTGTTTTTCAGTTAAAATGGTTCTTCTAAGGTAAAATTAGGACGATACAAAACAGTATTTACTAAAGAACAGGAGACTGAGTTGGCAGAATATATAAAATCTATGGCATCTATAAGCACGACTATTTGGTATGACTGGTAAAGAGGTTCGTTCTTTAGCTTACCAACTGGCCGAAAGGAACAATATCGAACATCCATTTAATTCGGAGATTGGAATGGCCGGAGAGGACTGGCTCAGCGGTTTTCTGAAGCGACACCCAGATCTTTTATATAGACGCCCGGAGCCTACTTCTGCCGCGAGAGCCATGGGTTTTAACCAATTGGCCGTGAATGAGTTCTTTACATTGTTAGAACAGGTTGTTGACAAATATTCACTGACACCTGACAGAATCTACAATGTTGATGAAACAGGTGTTAGTACCGTACCAACGAGTCAATCAAAAGTTTTGTCGCTAAAAGGCCAGAAGCAAGTTGGTTGCTTATCCTCAGCGGAAAGAGGCCAATTATTAACAGCCGAAATCTGTTTTAACGCGGCGGGAACCTACGTTCCTCCAATGCTGATATATGCTCGGAAACGAATGAAAGCTGATTTACTGGATGATGCACCGTCGAGATTTTGGGGAACATGTAGTGATAATGGCTGGATAACCTCAAAAATATTTTTTGATTTGTTCAAATCCTTTGTTGAATTTACAAGACCCACGAAAGAGAAGCCAGTCTTACTGATATTGGACGGGCATGCGTCACATACCAAAAATATTGAGGTAATTGACTATGCAAGAGGAAACAATGTTATATTATTATGTACCCCGCCACACTGCACCCATAAACTGCAGCCTTTGGATGTTGCTTTCATGCGGCCGCTGAGCACTTACTACAGTGCAGAGGTTAAAAAGTGGTTGCAAGAGCACCCTGGGCGCGTTGTTACACCTTATCAAGTGGCAAAGCTTTTTGGAGCTGCTTATATTCAAGCCGCAACGATGTCTACTGCCATCAATGGTTTTAAGAAATGTGGGATATGGCCAGTAGATAGGAATGTATTTACTGAAGCGGACTTTATCGCTGCCGAGACTAATAATACGGAAATAATAGAGCCTACTGAAGATCTGAATACTACAACTAAGAGTGAAATACCATCCCGACCTATGCCTTCCACTCCATCTGTTGCTGAGGATTTTGCTGCAGATGACACATGTACCTAATAAAGAAAATTAAAATCTGATAACTATCGATAGAACGTCACAGCCTTCAACTTCGGCTATTTCAAACGACTCAACCGCTGTTAGCCAAATTGTCACGACCACGGAAAGGACAACCCAGCCCATTGTTTCCACTTCAGCTATGTCAAAAGACTCCACCGCACATCGTGATGAGTCTAATATTTTGGCTTGTCAAAATAAAGAAAATCTCTACACCACCGCCATTACTATTCAGCCTAGACCGTCAATGACCGTAGATAAAGAAAAAACCCCCGAAAAACAAATGGCAGCTACTACTTCGTTTCTGGTTAGTCCGGCTAACATCATAACAATACCAAAGGAAATCAGAACTCAAAAAAAGAAAGACTAGAAAACGAGGTAAAACAGCTATTCTAACGGAATCTCCTTACAAAAATGACCTAATTCAAGACTTAATTAAGAAAAAAAGACGGATACCCGTAAGACCGAAAAGAAAAAAAGTTGTAAGAAAACAGAAGAAAAAATGACTAAAACAAAGAAAGCAGAACCGAATACAGCATACAAGAGACCTGAAAAGAATAAAGCAAAAAAGCGTAAAAAAAATGAGACTGAAACTGATGCATCCGAAGATGAAGAAGAAATTGATGACTGTCCTTGCATTTACTGTGGGTACCTTTATTCTCAGTCATCAGAAGGATGGGTAATTTGTAGTGTATGCCAAGGTTGGGCTCACAATTCTTGCGCTGGAGTTGACGAAGAGGATGAGGAAGCGCATATTTGTGAACGTTGCCAGCCTGACTAAATATGTGCTCGTTTTGCCCCATGACCGGGGCAAAATGGGATATTTGACATTTAAATATGTGATTTAGCCTTTAAAACTATTTAAATATATGTAGTTGATTTATTAATGTTGCTATCTGAGTAATCGTTTTTCCAATAAAGAGTTTAATTTTTCTGGTATGATTTTTTTCTCTTAAGTATCCCATCTTGCCCCGGTCTCCCCTACAACTTTAAAGATAAGGCAACTATTATGTAAAAGACTGTTTTTTTAATTAGTTCCTACAAATACTTTGTCTACATGCAGATTTTCAGATGCTTTTAATTTTCATACTCAATTTTTAAAACTGTGTTGTTGTTATTTTCTTTAGTAAAATAAAACTTTTTCTATTTAGTGTTTTATTCATGATATCACATGTATTTCTGACCGTAAGAAAAACTTTATATCAGGTATAAAGTGTTAAGTCCATATGTCACACGGAAAAAAAACTATTTTTCAAGAAGAACGTAATTATATTGTGCCTTTTCTTAAAGAAATGATAATAATGATTAAACTTAAATAGTCAGAGGCTTGCAAATAATTTATTTAGAAAGAATAATAGATAGAGAACCTATAATCTGCATTTTTTTTACGAAAAACCCTAAAGTTAATAAATTACACGAATTCGAAATGTTTATAATCGTCTCCTGAAAAGTCGGTGTTTTCTATTTAACACTTTCTTGTCGCAATGAGGCGATTTATATTAATAGTAAGTCAAGGATGTTTGTTGTTCAATCACGCCATAACGGCTCAACCGATTTCGTTGAAACTTGGAGTAGATAATTCCTAACCTAGAATAGCATATAGGCTACACTTTTTATGAAGGTACCAGGCGAGCGAAACTACAGGCGGAAGCTAATTTGAAATAAGCCTTATAACGGAACGGGCACTTATGGGTAAGCGGCCGACCGGAACTCGAACCCGAGATCTTTTGGACCAAAGACCTCCACTCCATAAGAAAAAGAAAAGAATAATACTTAATAAGATATTTAATTCAAAACTGGTTGTACCCGCGTGGTTGTTTCACGTGTTTAACTTTAGTCCGCCTCCCCAGTATCCTCCTCCTATACCTGAAACAAATTAGTAGTAGGTACATAAGTTTTTGTAAATATATCAAAATCTTGAACCCAGTAATGTAAATAAAATAAATAAATAACACTCAACAGACACATACATAGTCTTGACTCCACACTAGGGTAACCTGTGTTGTGTTGTTTCCACTTTTAGGGATTTCGCCCTTTTTTAGGGCGAAACTAGTTATTTCATGTTCCTTTAATTACCCAAGCGGCTGTGGATGCATACATAATGTAAAATCTATTTAAAGACATTGTGCCTAACGTATTGCGATTGCTCTTAATGATAAATCATTACAAGTAATTAAAGTGATCAGTTTGTATATCTGCGATTCGCATCGTAGGTACCTAACCTAACTGGTATTGGCTCATGATTTTATGGCGAAACCACTTGCCTATCACCGTGAGAGGTGTACTTGCAGTCTCAGATACAAAGGAATTAAATACCTTAGCTTCGATAGCAGACAAGGTGATGGAGACTTCACAGCCTATAAATGCTGTATCCCAAGTTTATCGATCGTCACAAAACAAAGCAGCTCAAAAAAATCAAAGGAATGATCAGCCAGATTGTGGAGGAAATTCGCAATTAAGGCGAGAGAATGTCTAAATTAGAAACTAATCGTGGAAGGTAAGGTCGAGGAGCCATTGTTTTCATGGAAGAGGCAGATCGAATTCAGGAGGACGTCGTTTAACATCAAGAGGTAGACGGAATACATCAGATCCAGATTGGTTGTGCTATCATTTCCGCTATAAGCACAAGGCATTTAAATGCGTGGAGCCGTGCAACTGGAAAAAGTGAAATGATCATTAACAACGGAATGCACAAGGACAGCATAACCAGCAGGAAAACTAAGCTCGGTGCAGTCGACGGCGGACGGGTGCAACACCAGTGTTAATTACCGCCTCAGCGTGATGAATTATAAAACAGGTTTATTTAATTTATTTTAATTAAAATTTTTAGTAGACATTGGAGCAAACGTTTCGGTTTTCCCTCGCAGACTCATTCATAAGTGCGATTTTAGTGAAAATGGACAATATAAACTGTATGCAGCAAATGGAACTGAGATAAAGTGTACTGGTGTAGTACACGTTTTGGACTTGGACCATAATTTAAGACGATGTTTTAGATGGATATTTATTATAGCAGATTTTTAGTAAAATATAAATTGTTAATAGACTTGAGTAAACGTAAATTAGCAGATCAGTTAACGAATTCAAATGTTAATGCTAGTGGTTCTAACGTGACCGAACCAACCTTGAAAACGGTGGACAATTCGCACCCGTACTACGCAACATTTCCCAACGCTATTGCTGGCAAGGAAAGCACTGTTTTGGTATCAGTCCCTAATAGAGAGTCCCAAGTCTTAGAAGTATCAATGGTATTAACAAAGAAAAATGTACTACACTGTTATGGTATGAGTCCGTAAGAGAGAGTCCCAAGCCTTAGAAGCATGTGCTACTTGTCATTATCAAACGGAAATGTACAGGCTAAATTTGTGTAGGTACTACTTTTTAACCAATTTTTATGTGTATGGATGGCAATGTCTGTATGCCACTATGTTGGAGGTACCTATGTCTGTTTTTACACTATAACCTACCTAGAAGGTGCGCCATACAATATGTTGGTTATCCAGAAGGAGATATTGGACATAAGATAAAGATAAAGATAAATTTATTTGCTTGAACATAATGTAGGTTAACAATGGTCATAAAATAAATAGTGTTTCAATTATGTTCTACCATAGTCGGCATGCAAAATTACAAATAAATGAATGCAAAAACGTTATAACTAAAATTTAAAATAGAAGAATGTCAAAATCGTATTAAAAAAAAAGAAAACAAATTAAAAATTAACAATGATTACAATGCGTCCCCTAAAAATTCATTAATATCATAATAGCACTTACTCACTAACAGACGCACTAAAATAAAAGAGGAGAGTTTGTGTAGATGAATGGTTGTGTCTAAATAAAATATACTTATATAATCTGTGACATATCTCTAATGAAATCAAATGTTTTTCCAGCAAATCAGCCCCGAGAAAGACAATCCCCGTTGCCACCGTGGGTCAAGCTCACCGGCGATTAATGATGATTCCACACTTGTTGATGCACACCAGCAAGCGGGAGCAAATGGTGTCAGTCGTGATTTCGAAAGGGAGAGGGGTTGCCAGCAGGACGCAGGCCACAACATGCTGAGAGAAAGGGAGTTAAAATAAAAAATAAAATAAAAGGGCATTTATTCACCAAGAATCCTACACACAATATACTAAAGATACAATTGGTAATTTACAAGTTTTGGTATGTATGTAGCTACGCTGCTTTTCAGCCTTGCCATAAAATGTCTGCTGTCGTCACAGTAGGTTTGATCCTCGGAAGCCATCAGGCGATGAAGAGAAGGGCACAGATCATTATTATAACCTATGTAAGTAGGTAGGTAATTATGGTATAACATCGAGCTAGCAGCAAATGGCATCCGACGTCCAGGAAAAAATAAATTTGTGTGAAACTATAGTACAATATTAGGTATAACGCAGCTAGGCATACTGTTCCACCGATACATGCTTGCCGAGCAGAAGCGGCAGAAGCCAACCGCTCAGTCACGCAAAACATCTTCATAATCATAGTATAGTATAGCCAAGTATGGGCACCTATCCGTTACTATCTAAGTAACAGATAAGTACCCATACCCGACCATGCAATGAATTATCTCCGCCCAGCCTGCCTATACCGGTAGAAAGGCATACCTATACTTAGTGAATAAGTAGGTAAATATCTACTACAACAATAAAATCTGCAACAGGTATTTAAAAATATGGTAGACCAACGACATAATAGGGGGTAAGTAAATACCACAATCTCATAAAACTAAGGTAAACACGGTTTTTATCCTGTTAAATTGCAGATACTTATTGATTTGTAAACACAACAGTAAAATATAAAAAATATATTCAAAACAATAAGCCTATACACACAAGATCAGAGCTTTCCCGTGGTTCACCTATTTTGTCCACCTGGTGGACCACGGGTAAACATATTCTTCCGTGGTCCACCTTTGAGCACACAATCTTTTTGGTCTTTCGTTGACGTGCTTCACTGTAATTGAATCTTTTCAAGTGCACCTCCTTTTCAAGAACTTACAACGTATTGTTTCTTTATCGTTTGACAATTAATCTTTGAGTATTTCTTGACAATTAATCTTTTAGTATTTCCTGACCATCTAACAGAATTAGATGTGTTCTGTTTAATGAAATAGTGCTCCGTCCCTGATCGCTTGTGAGTAAAATTAAATCTTATTAAAATGGGAGATACGCAAGACGAAGAAAGCGATTTGCACTATATTACCAGAAAGGGGGGCACTGTATTGGTGCATGATGTATATTTTTTCTACAGAGTCAAAACTTTTAAAAAAACCTCAGCGGTTTTATGGAGATGTGCGGAGTACAAAAAAAAGAAATGTACCGGAAATATTATCGTTAAGGTAAGTCAACATTCACGGAAGTCCTGTTTCGTAAACCTCCACGCTCCTAGAACTTTTCAAATACAAATTAACATTTTTAAAATCTTTCAGGATGGAAAGGTGACAAGAAAAAAAAATCATTCATGTGCATCTGATTTTTCCAAAATTGTGGTTGCAAATGAAATTGAATCTTTGAAAAACAAAGTCAAAAACACTGATTTGCCTTTAACACAACTTTATAAGGATAGTGTTGATATTTTAGAAAGTAAAGGATTGAACATGGTTACGCAAATACCGTCGTTTTCGAGCATACAACACAACTTATATACAATAAGAAATAAATCTTTAGGAGTTAAAAAAACTATTTATAGCGATTTTGAAGAAGTGGAAGTTCCCATCAAATTTGCACAATTGGTTTTGGCAAACTATTTTTATGAAGGATCGCGAATCATTGTCTTTTGTTCAAAAAGAGCTAGAGAGATCATTGCTGATGTTACTGAATATTTCGGTGATGCCACTTTTTCTTGTTGTCCGAAACCATTCCAACAATTGTACATATTACATGGAGATATCGGGAGTACTATAACGACTACAAAAGTTGTACCGCTGATATACGTATTGATGCCGAACAAAAAACAGGAATCATATTCGATTGTGTTCGATTTAATTAAATCACAGTTACCAAATTTCAATCCTAAAACAATGCACCTTGATTTCGAGAAAGCCGCAATAAATGCTATTTTATGCGCTTTTCCACATGTTGTTGTTTTTATCATTGGAAGAGGGCGATTTGGAAGAAGGCCAAAAAGTTAGGCTTAAAATCGAAAGGAGAAAAGCGGATCGCTGCATTAATTGCTGCTCTACCTTTGATACCCCATGAAAGCATTAAAGAAGGATTGGAGTATGTTAAATCTGAAAGCAGTGATAGCAAAAAAAAGTTACTCTTCTTAAAGTACGTTGAAAGTTTTTGGCTGTCTGATAAATTCAGTGAAATTTTGTGCGTATTTGGTGAAAGACACCGCACCAATAACACTGTAGAGTCTTATCATTCGAAATTGAATAAAGAAGTAAATAAAAGAAATGCAACGGTAATAAATCTATTAAGAGGTTTAACAAAACTAGAAACATCAAGTTTCAAGACAACATCGAAGAGAAGAAAAATATATATAGATAACGACGATGATATTATGGGGATACAATTACAGTTACTAAATGGTGAAATTCCAATCAATTTCGCATTGGAGAAACTACGTTGATAGAGCAATTTTAGTTTTAAGTAATCATCATTTTAATTGAAGTAAATTATTTCAATAAATGAATTTAAAAAAAAATGCCATTCGGTGTACTTTTTAATTTGTCGGGATCAATGTGCAAGTGCACATTGATCCCGACAAATAAAAGATTCAATTACAGTGAAGCACGTCAACGAAAGACCAAAAAGATTGTGTGCTCAAAGGTGGACCACGGTTAAATAATAATTTCCTATGGTTCACCTTAGTTCACCTGGTGGACCACGGAAGAATATGTTTACCCGTGGTCCACCAGGTGGACAAAATAGGTGAACCACGGGAAAGCTCTGCACAAGATGTGCTGTGGCAGGTACAAACAAAAGGTTTTTTAAGGTTCAGACAAACCTGTACAGAGACCTTTGACTAGGTCATAGGATCCTAGATATAGTTGAAAAATATTCAAATGATAGATCCCGGTTGCGTTTCTCTGAACTTCAAATCTTGACCCCTCAGTAAGGAGTAGCATAATCTTTATAGTATCTTTATAGGCCGGTAGAGGCGCTTTTTAAATTTCATACAAATTACAGCATTTGTTGAGCAACTCAATGGTCGTTTATGTTAACGTTATCATTGCAGACTAGCCCCTCAGTTTGACCGTGTGTGATATGTCCGGAATATTTATTTATTTATTTTATTTATTTCCCCTCAAACAAGACAAACTATACAAGTTCCTTGATAAGTGTGCAAAGCTTCAAATGACAAACTATAAGTGTCGTACTTGATAAGTATTTAAGCCGAAATTAATTGAGCTAGGAACACAGTGACAATATTCCTGTCCCTTACGCACTAATGCGTTACCCTATTCCTATCTCGCTCCAACCCTTACTCACCCCGGTGCCATCGAATGCGCGGCGCTGGAAATTCCCCCCGCACCCCTCCGGAAGACAAGTGGGAGGACATTCATTTGCTATGGGCCCGCGCAATTCATAAGAAAAAATCATATACGCGAAAATACTGTATTATGTTATCTATAATTAAGCAAAATCTGTGCGCAATTGTGTTCTTATCAGCCTGAAGTGTAGTCAGTGCCAAATCTCCCCGAATTACGGAGATTTCGGAGATTTTCTTCTACCAGACGCGACCCGACGGTGAGTCCTTTCAAAATCCCTCTTTTTCATTGTCACTGTGTAAATTGTGGGGAAAAATAATGTCATAACAAAGGTTGCGGGAAGTCGGTGGATGGAAAGGGCTCAAGACCGTTTGTCGTGGAACTCTTTGGGGGAGGCCTATGTCCAGCAGTGGACTTCTACAGGTTGTTGATGATGATGGCTCAGAATAAAAGTCACGACGAGAAGGGTTCCCTAGTCAAATGCGAAAAGCCTTTTGGAAGAGGTTTTGGGCATAATTGGGGTGCAGTATGCTAGAGCTTCGAGCACGACGAAACTCCATAAATCATATCTCTCGCCTTGCACTCGGACGCTTTCGTGACAGGGACGGCATTATAGCAGACGATTGTTGCACATTACTAGGTAGTAAACCTAGGCAGTAATATTTATTCTGTCTTCGTGCGTATGAGTGCAATCCAGCTGTTACAGCTGGACCAAAAAAGTACAATGTTTTGGCATTAGGTGGCGTTAAATAGGCTGCATAGCGTGATGATTCGACGAATTATTATAATAACTTTGAAATCCGGCTCTCCACAGGAAAAAACAATTGAGTCACATTGGAAAGTAAAAACCTAGCCCAATAAAAGCTATTTCATCAATTTCAACGACAGCATTTTGAGCCAAAGATGCTGCTCTAACGTGTCTACAGGAGCTGCAACAGGCGATCGCAGAGGAGTGGGAGGCGATACCACAAGATTTCTTAAAAATAAATATTTCAATACAAGAGTAGCGTGTGCTGCCCTTGGAACATTTGCTGAAGCTCAACATAAGTAATTTTTTCACATTTTTATAAGCTTTTATTTAATACCTGATTAGTTTCTTATCCTCACCTAGTTCGATCGGGCACAACACTGAAGCTCTACATTCCATTTTCGTCACACTATTTTTATGTTATTTTTATTTCCTTGATTGTGTACTCTCTTTTGGTTTACAATAAAGCTATATTATATTCTATTCTATAGACGCGGTAAGCTCTGCACCAGCATTGTGGATGTCACGGCATGTAGTCAATCTCTGCTGGGAAAAATAGAGAACTGGAAGGTGCACCAAGACCTCATAGAATCGGACCATAACGCCATAACCTGTGCCTTGCGACGCGATAGGAAGCTGGAGTCGTTGAAACATATCACATACCTGCAGGTACAATACCAAGAAGGCCTACTGGAAGAAAAGTTGGTATTTTCCTCTCACCAAAGATTTTGATAATGCATTATAACGACCTCAGTCACTAAAGGACCCTGTAAACGATCAAATTTGTTTGACAAATATACGTGTTTGTCAAATTATTTGATCGTTTGCAGCTTTGTTTGAAGCGTTTGTCAAACAATCTACGTGTTTGTCGCGTTTGCGGAAAATCTGGATTGATGTCGTGTTTGACAAACAAGTTTGAACGTGAACGGCGGTGTTTGTCAAACATGATCTCAGTCGTTGGTTTGGCATCATGGAGGACGCTACGCCCAGTGACGACAACAGCGTGGAGTATCTTTCGGACAAAGAATTTACGTTGAATTTCATAGCTATTTATCGTGACATGCCGATGTTATGGAAAATAAAATCGAAAGATTATATGGACAAAAACAAGAGAAGCGCAGCAGTAAAAAAAATGACAAATTTACTGAAGATCTGTCGCCGGAACATTACGGAGGAAGAAGTGAAAAAAAAAATTAATATACTACGTACAAGTTTCAAGCGCGAAAACAACAAAGTGAAAAAGTCTATGCTTTCTGGTTCTGGTACCGATGATCTGTATGTACCGACATTATGGTATTACAAAGAATTAGAATTTCTGCAAGATCAAATGGAGGAAGAATCAGGAATTAGCACAGTAACAGAAACACAGGTAAATTAGTAATACAGTTTATTGTGAGATATTTTTTACACGTTCAACTTATAAAATTACTCTAAACATTTGTTTTGCCATGGAACAGCACCCGTTGTGTTAAAATATTCACAAAAATCATCTCTTACTTGTTTTGCTAGTGCAGCGCTATTTCCAGCTCGAGTACGCTCAATGCTTAACAACATTGGCTCATTTCTCCAAGTACCATGCATGACAGTCCCCGTAACACAGTCTTCTATGTCTACTTCTCCATGGCGAATGTAATTCTTTTGTTTCATAAGTAAATTATGTAGATGACAACACGCCATAACTACAATTTTTGCTTTTGTAGGAGATAATTTAATAGGCTTTTGGAAAATCTTAAAACGAGTCGTGAGAATGCCAAATACATTTTCAATAATTCGTCGAGCACGAGATAATCGATAGTTGAATATCCTTCTGTTATCATTTAACACTTGTTTGTTGTAAGGTTTCATGAAATTTGGAAGTAATTGGAAAGCTTCATCGCCCACAAACACATAGGGCATTATTTTCTTAGTATTCGGCAATTCATCTGGCTCTGGAATTTGCAACTGATTATTCTCAAAGTATTGCCAAAATTTTGTATTTTTAATTACTCCTCCATCTGACACTCTGCCATTTGTACCGACATCAACCATGATGAGTTCATAATTTGCATTAGCTATACCCATAAGTACTATGCTGTATGTTCCTTTGTAGTTATAATAGTAGGAACCGGAATGCTCAGGTTTTTCTAAAGTGATATGCTTCCCATCTACAGCTCCAATGCAGTGATCAAAGTTCCATCTATTTCCAAATTGTCGTGCCAACATCTTCCAATTTTCCTGTGTTCTGGGTACCTAAAACAGAAAATATTTATCACACTTTTATTTTAATTTCTAGCAATCATCATCATCATCATCACGATCATTAATTGCAAAGAAGAAGAAAAAGGAGGACTTGCAACATGACTTAATGACATTAGCCAGGGATCATTTCAAAAGACCTGAAAATGAATATCAAGCAATGGCAAGAAACTGGGCCTTTAAATTAGAACGGATGTCTGCTGAACAAAGACGACTGGCAGAAAAGTTCATTAACGAAATACTCTTTGAAGGGGAAGAAGGAAATCTTCGCAGACATTCAGTTATAATTAATCCGAGCAGTCAATCTCACGTTCCATACATTCAATCTCCTATCTCTCACACTCAGTCTCCTGTTCCACAAACTCCATCTCCCGTTCCATACATTCAATCTCCTATCGCTCACACTCAGGCTCCTGTTCCACAAACTCCATCTCCCGTTCCATACATTCAATCTCCTATCGCTCACACTCAGGCTCCTGTTCCCCAAGCATTACAATTAATTCCAATAGAACAAACATATTTGTCGGATACAGAGCAGCCAGTGATAATTCATATTCCAAATACAAACGAAAATACTGAAGTTGATACAGCAGCAAAATACTTAGAAAGTTTTTATAAATTTTAATTAAAATTAATATGTTTTTTTCTTCAAATTAAAACCTTACCTGAATATTGTTCCTTAGTTTTTCATTTATTGCTTCACACGTTTCAATGATAATGTCGCTTAATGTACGAGGTGCAATGCAGCCTGTAAATTTTAAATCTTCGAAATCAGCGCCACTGGCTAGGTACCTCAAAGTAATTGATAATCTTTGAGAAGCTGGTATAGATTTGCGCATAACGGTGTCCATCTTTTCAATGCGAGGACGGAGTAATGTTAGTAATTCTTCAAAAGTTTTATGATCCATGCGCAGGAAGTTTGCGTAGTCTTCTGGTTCTGTGCGTAATATTTCGCGTAGCAAATTTTCGTGAGTAAATTTTTCTCTTAATTTCAACCATTCTCTACTCCATCGCCTTCTTTTTTTTCTTTTCATACACAAAGCTAGAGTCAATGCCAAAAATGCGTCATCTGTATTACTCATTATATTTAAGCGCTCAGCACGTCACGTCACGACAAGGAGAAAACTGAATCTGCAAGTTAGTTTGACAAATTTGTTTGACCGTTTGCGTTGATGTTTGATGAAAACGTAAAATTTGACAAACAAATTTGTCAAACAAATTTGATCGTTTACAGGGTCCTTTAGAGATCCCCATCTTACCCAATTCGTCGCACTGCTCTATCGACGTAGCCGAGGGAGACTTCTTTTGTGAGCTCAAGCTGTACAACCTCGTTGACTACGAGAGTACAAAACCAGAGGAGCGTTACAAGAAAACTCAACTTGCGATAAAGTTAAGGTTAGGTGAGGAATCCGCAGAGTGGGACGCTCTTCAAGAACTCGTTACTAATATTTATAACAATTTAAACTTGCGGAACCAACATTTTATTCAAATAAAATATAGTTTAAATAAATAAACTTACGTAAATAATCTCTACTCTTCAGTTTCGTTTTCATTTTTATTTTAATTTTAAGTACATAATGAGTACCTACCTATGGTAGTATAAAATAGGTCTAAAATAGGTCCAATCCAAATAGGTTGGTACTCACTGAGTAGTATTCATAGGTAAGCTAGCTTAGAATACTTATTATTTTATTTTCATACCCATTAGTAATTAACTAGGAATAACATCAAATAAGTTAATGCTACAACAGCGTCAAAGTTTTTTTGCTGTTTTCTCGAAACCGCTTATTTTCTCATACTGCATTTTAGGGCCACGGCAGTTCATTGAGTGAATATTGAAAATACTGAAAACGGCACAGAAAAAAAGGTTGGAAGAAGGATAATCGACGTGAGTTCTTCTTAACGGAACAGAAACATATTTCTCAACATGGCCCATTGGGATGCTATTTTAATGAGCTGGATATTTTTGGAGAAAAAGAAAATGGTCTACAGTCACAATGTATCAAAAGTGTAATGAAAGCGTTTTACCTAAAAATAAAACGTTTATTAAAATACTTACCTTATCCGAAGTCTAATATATATAGTGAGATATAGCTATAGCTTTCGCTTCCTTTTTGTCCCTTTTTTCTCCTAAGCTGTGTGTATCGCCTTCCTTTTTCGCACACCCTCACAACCACAGGCAGTCAAGTCTCGTGGAGAGGCTAGTCGATTTGGTTCCACATTAAGGTTGTTGTTTTTGCGTTATCACCAGGCAGAATTTAAAAATATATTAGACTTCGGATAAGGTAAGTATTTTAATAAACGTTTTATTTTTAGGTAAAACGCTTTCATTAAAAAACTGTACCGTTCTCCGAAGTCTAATATATATAGTGAGAGATGTTTGTTATCGCCGTGGTGGTTGTTAACGTCAATGTGACTAAGAAAAATGTAAGTTACACTATTCATTTGACTTAATGTTTCATCAAAAATATCTATGTGATGATAAGATAAAATCATGAGTATTCTTTTATGCGACAAAATTACCTACTGCGTATTGGGGAAATATTATTTCTTGATAGAAATATTATCGATACAAAAAGCTATTTTATTTAAAAATAGGCACCACAGTTATAAGATTTAATTCAAATCAACATTATCAAGATACTTCAATTCTTTAATTTATATAGCCTGAAAGGTTGGTGTTTCATTCACCGCTGTACTTGGTTGTACTATCTGTCTACAATAGAACTTTTTAAAAGTATTTTTAGATCTCCAGTTGCCTCTGGAAAGTATATCTTCAACGGGTGTATTTTCAATCCAGCTTTTAGATGCAACTGCAGCTCTAAAGCTACCAGATGATGCGTCTATACCAGCATCTTTCAATAAGTTCTTAATCCACCCAGAAATCACACACCTAGAAGCTGGTCTAGGCTGACCACACGTAGTGATAAAAAGATTAGTACAGTTTGTTGATTCCCTTCTTTGTTTGCCATTAGTAATCAACCGATTTATCCAATACACTGGATCTAAACTCTTATTATTAGGGTTTGCATTAAGCCTCCAGCCAGACTGGCGATAATTAACAGAATCAGTTTTTGATCCGAAAACTGGCCATAAAATTACAAAATCACTATTAAAAATACAATTCTCTGAATTTACTCTAAGAAGAGTCAAATCGTGTACCCTTCTTCCAGAAAATAAAAGTAAAATAGCGGCCGTATGCTTTGATATTTGGTAAAAATTATCAGTATTACAGTCCACCTGCGCCATCAACTTTACAACTAGGTCAACATCCCATACAGGGGGCTTAATCGGAATGGGATTTTTCAAGGCTATTGACTTTAAGATTCGTTTTACAAAGGGGTGAGTACTAAGCCGCTCGGTAAGATCTGGGTCACAAAGTGTAGAAACTACAGACTTGTGGACAAGAATTGTGTTATACGAGAGTTTCTCTTTGTAAAATAAGTCTGCTAAGAACCGAGCTAGCGTTGAACCGGTGGGCTTACAACTCGCAACATTATTTTGCTCTGTCCACTTGATCCACCTGCTCCACGCTGGCTTGTAAGTCCTTATGGTCGACGGGCGCCAGCTGTTAAAGAGAAGATTTCTCTGTTGTGGTGTCCACTCTTTCAATTGGTCACTCCAGCCCCACATCTCCATACTTCCAGCTCCATTTCCTGCACGTTCTGAGGAGGATTGCCCGTTGAGACATCCACTAAGACTTGATGAAGATCTCGAATGGTCCAGGGTGCTGCTATTGCCCGGCTTCGTAGATCTGGGCGCCAAAAAACTTTCTCCCACCTTGGTGCTACTATGAGGTATACACCGTGACAATGATGTAGATGTTGCAGGACTTTTGGTATCAAGAACGGAGGGGGAAACACCCATGCCAGCGGGTAATCCCATTTTCGTGATAGGGCATCGTGAAATTCCGCTTGTTTGTCCTTGTAATCTAGGGTGCAGTACCTGGGCACTACGCGTGTGATACGTGTCGCAAACAAATCTATGATCGGAGTCCCCCATTTGGCAAATATAAGCGTTGTTGCTTGAGGTAACAGGTGCCATTCTGGCACTGTCCGACGGCGAGATAGACGGTCGGCCTCGGTGTTGTATACACCAGGAATGTGGTAGGCTTCTAGATCTATTTGATAGATATCTAATAGTTGAAAAATCTTGTAGGTCAAGTCCAACAGATCTTGCGATTTCGACCCTCCTTCGTTGCGAAGGTAAGCAACTGCTGTTTTGTTGTCTGATTGTAGGTGTATAGAAGTTGATTGTAGGCTCGGACCTAGCTCTTTTAAGACTTTCAAGACTACGAGGAGCTCCTTCATGTTCGAATGCATATCCTTTTCCGTAAACAGCCAATCCCCTGACAACGTCGTGCTGTTCATCTGAGCACCCCAAGCTATACCCGAGGCGTCTGTTACCAAGAAATGTGTGGGATAAGAGATGTGTATTCGGGAATACCCTCTTAGGTGACCGAGCCACCAAATCAAATCCTTTTCTGATTCGTTGTTCAGAGAGACAACTTTTGAATTGAGACTGTGATGAACAATAGTCAGTTTCTGCAGCTGCCGATAATTGAGTCTTCCCCGAGGTATAACGAAACTTGCAAAATTCATCATGCCCACAAGACTTTGGAAGTTGACAAGTTTCATAGTTCGATTTTCTACTAGTTTTGAGATTGATATCCTTATCTTTTCGCATTTTGTCTCGGGGAGAAACTTGCGATTTAGCCAAGGATCCCATATAATGCCTAGGTATTCTAAGTTCTTTCTTGGTTTTAGTACGGATTTTTTGAAGTTTACATTCCAGCCTAGATATTTTAGCATGTTCAGAGTGATGGTAATGTGCTCGCTTAGTACAATAGGACTTGTATTTGCTATTAGATAATCGTCTAAATACACCAGAAGTCTGATTCCTTTTTGACGGAGTATCTGAGCAATCCAGTTGCTTACAGCAGCGAAGGTCTTGGGAGCAGAGCTTAGCCCGAAAGGCAGACAACTCATTTCTAGTAGTTCTTGGCGATATAACAGGCGTAGAAATCGTCTGTGCGTTTTCTTGATCGGTATATGAAAATACGCCTGTGAGATATCTATTTTCGCAAGCCAATCGTTTGGCTGTAAGAAAGATGGGATTTTGTGAACATTTATCAATCTGAACGGCGTTGTCAGAACATAGCGGTTTAACAATCTCAGGTCGAATATTGGCCGCATAGACCCATCTGTTTTGGGAACGAGAAACATGCGCGACAGGAAGCTTTGGGATATACGAACTGGAACTAGCACGCGTTCCACCTTCATTTTCTCTATCACTGTCGACATTTCTGTGGTTTCGTAAGTCACTTGTTGACTGTTGTATAGATCTGGCAGATGTAGAGGAGGTAGATTCGAGAAAGGGATACGGTAACCTGAAATAATTTTCAGAATATAACTGGGCGCACCCAGTTCTTCCCACCTTTGCCGATGATGCTTTACTTGACCGGCACGGAAAGGACTCGGTGAGTCAATATTTCCGGTTAGTTCTCCTATCCCGGTGGGATGAGGGAGAATGGTGTCTGTCACGTGTACCTCTCTGCGGTGCAGATTGGTCATTAGTTCTTCGACCTCTTGATGTGCCCCCTCTACCCCGAAAGGGCCTGTTAGAATTCAAGGAGCCACGAGGTTTGGCATTGCTTCCTCGGTAAGTAGGTTGATTCGGATATTGAAATCTGCTAGATGTACTCGCAGTCTGAGCAGTATTTGGACCAGTCTGCGTAGCAGGAGCGTGGTCTTTTGTTCTCGGCCAAAAAATTTTTCGAGAATCTCCCATTTTTTCTAAGGTCGAGGTGAATTTTTCAGCGTTAAATAGATTGCTGCATGAAGGGGGTATTTTCCGTAAAATACTTTTATGCATGGGATCTTTCACGGAAGCCAATATAGCTTCTCTTCTATGTTGAATAACCTCAGCTCTGTGGCCGCAGACCAACTGAAGAGCGTCATTAGAAATTTTTGAGAATTCACCCGTTACAAAAATATCTTCGATCTTTTTATGGATCCCATCGTAGTTTAGGTCAGGCGTCGCCCTTGTCCAGGATAAAAAGTCGCGAAGTTCTTTTTCAAGATGATCTTTTTGTTTTATCAATGCATAGCTAATAGCAGCAAACGCTTTATCAGTATTGGCGGTAGTGCGGGATGTATCATATCGTTTAATTTCCTCGTTAGGTTCTAGTTCAGTAAAACCGGGGGTATGACGGTAATTTTTTTGAACGTCTGCATACCTAACATTCTGCCATTCGACATCGTTAAATCTTTGAATACCTATCAAAGCCTCTAGGTAAGATGAAGAAGTTTTCAAGACATCAGGTTCCTTCAACTTGGTACCAATAGAAAGGGAGAACTGGGGTTCACCCTCGCCTTCACCTGAGTGGTTGTCATTGTATAAGTTCCCGCTAACATCATCATCGATACAATCAAAAGCCTGATAATGTTCACCTTCAGTATTAGAAATGCTTTCGCATGGTTCGCCGGTAAGCCTTGATTTAAGTTCACTAACGTCAGCAATCAGTTTATCTAGTTTATCATATTTATGATGAGAATGCGTATGACGCCTACGTTTCTTGCGTCGATGACGGCGAGAACGTTTGGCAGAACAATGTAAATCCGAACTACTACTAGAATCATCACTTTCAGACGAGGAAGACGAAGGAAAATTCTTTGGTAGTTTTCTCTTTTTTGAAATTCCTTTATCGGTCTCGCTCATTGTTTGCCTCAGATCCAATATAAAACTATCGTTACTTAAATCCACTTCTTTTTCGTTCATCCGTAGACGTATATTTAATTGGGATCTAAAAATAAAGGTTAACCTGTTGATGATGGTTAAAAGGTTATAAAAGCATAACCTACCCGCATTAAAATAAAAATTGGACACGATGAAGAAAATTTCTAGATTTCAGCTCAAAAAAGGAAATAACTCAAAAAACACATATAAATCATAAAATCAAAGTTAACGAACGGTAACACCGTTAAATTTTCGAAGTACGATCGGCAAAGTTATTGCCGAAATAAAATCAATTTTACATTTCTTTTCGTGGAGAAAAATAACTTAGGACAATCGAACTTGAACATGCACGGTAATAAAATCACTTACTGCGCTGCTGTTCAACACATTAAATGATTTTCACTAAATTCGTGACAAATTATTTGCACACAAAGAACATTCGAAAATTAAAATCTCTATGACGGTATGTAGATAAACTTTTTGTGTGGAATTTAGTGACGCTTGTAACAAAGAAATGCAACCGAAATGATCGATAAAAACTTGTTGATATAAATCATTCTAAGTTTAAATTTGAAAATAGAAATGATCAAATAAATTCTAGCACTTACCAGTGCACATCCGTTCGAAGCGAAAACAACAACGTCAATGTGGAACCAAATCGACTAGCCTCTCCACGAGACTTGACTGCCTGTGGTTGTGAGGGTGTGCGAAAAAGGAAGGCGATACACACAGCTTAGGAGAAAAAAGGGACAAAAAGGAAGCGAAAGCTATAGCTATATCTCACTATATATATTAGACTTCGGAGAACGGTACAGTTTTTTAATGAAACTTAGTTACTCTAGCTGCTATAATAAGAAGACATTCTGGCAAAATAATTTTTTTGGGAATAAAAAATAAATATTGTTTCTCTTGTGTGCCCGTGCAGATATAAACAAAGTCGATCCAGAGCCGCACAAATTGTAGAAATCTCAACCTTGTATATTTAATCTGTGCGTAACATTATATTATTATTGAGTCTGTGTTTTTTTATGTTAGTCTGTGGATTCGTTCCAAAAATTACTTCTGTTAATTAGATAGGTATTGAATAAGTATGTTAAAGTTTGAGTTTGGGTAAAATTTTTATTTTGTATTACAATGTTGACAGTAATTTCAGAGAAAATTTGATGTCCACATTTCTGGGTGTGGAGTGTGTAGAAATCTCAACCTTGTATATTTAATCTGTGCGTAACATTATATTATTATTGAGTCTGTGTTTTTTATGTTAGTCTGTGGATTCGTTCCAAAAATTACTTCTGAAAAATAAATGAAAAAAGATGTCCACGTTGGTGTAATTATAAAATGTAGTTTCCTTTGCAAAGATCCCGACACCTGAAACGAACCGAAAACGAAGGAGGCAGAGTCCCACACAAATGATTAAAAATGATGTTGGCCCATCCACGACCAGAGCGAAATATAGCAGGCGGGCGGGCGCGCGGGAATGCACGGAGAGATATTTGTGTTGTGTGTAACAAACAAGGAGTTGTCCTTCTAGGAACCAGTGTGATGAAAGGCAAACACTACAAAATCCATATTGGTAAACTTTCATTTGCTAATGTGTGTAACAAACAAGGAGTTGTCCTTCTAGGAACCAGTGTGATGAAAGGCAAACACTACAAAATCCATATTGGTAAACTTTCATTTGCTAAGGGCAGTTGGTAGATAAAGTGAGTACCTTTATAATTCCGGCGAAATTACAGATACTTACCGAATCAGATGCAAAAATAATACCACAAAAAAATACAATGATTAAAAGGTTACTTAGGTCGATAAAATTATACCTACACAAATAGTAGTATAGGATAAAACCATAGATTTAGATGCTCAGTAAAATAGTTTCGTAGGATAAATCGTAGTTAAAGTAAGATCCACCTTAAAACAGTATATGCCAAAGAAGCCAATCAAACGTGGATTTAAGATCTGGGCACGTTGCGATTAAAAAACTGGATATCAGTATAATTTCGAAATTTATACAGGAAAAGGGAGTATGGAAGACGAAGGACTGGGTTACAACGTGATTATGAAACTGTCGAAGAAAAACGGAGTTCGCCAGCGGGCAGGAGCAATAGTGAAACATCAACATCATCGTCCGCGAGCCGTGTCTCCGGCGGAACGTCGCGCCGCTCTATCGACGTAGCCGAAGGCGACTTCTTTTGGAGGACCAGAGGAGCGTTACAAGAAAACTCAACTTGCGATAAAGTTGAGGTTAGGTGAGGAATCCGCGGAGTGGGACGCTCTTCAAGAACTCGTTCGTGACTAATATTTATAAAAGATCCTATAAGAGATCCCCATCTTACCTACTTCATACATGTACCTTCTACCTATTGATAATTTTTATTATTTTTTCATTTATAGGCCTAAAATATCGAAGAAGGACATCTTCTAGAAGTCCGAAGAAAAACGGAGTTCGCCAGCCGGCAGTAACAGAGCAAAACATCAACATCATCGTCCGCGAGCCGTGTCTCCGGCGGAACGTCACGCCGCTCTATCGACGTAGCCGAGGGCGACTTCTTTTGTGGGCCCAAGCTGTACAACCTCGCTGACTACGAGGGTACAAAACCAGCGGAGCGTTACAAGAAAACTCAACTTGCGATAAAGTTTAGGTTAGGTGAGGAATCCGCGGAGTGGGACGCTCTTCAAGAACTCGTTCGTGACTAATATTTATAAAAGATCCTATAAGAGATCCCCATCTTACCTACTTCATACATGTACCTTCTACCTATTGATAATTTTTATTATTTTTTCATTTATAGGCCTGAAATATCGAAGAAGGACATCTTCTAAAAGTCCGAAGAAAAACGGAGTTCGCCAGCCGGCAGTAACAGAGCAAAACATCAACATCATCCATCACATTGATGATAGAATTAATCAAGAAATTACAAGAAATTGTATTACAACTGTATTGAACCGGTATTTTGTAAAACGAAATACAAAGGATGGCCGAGACGCTTGGTCTCTAACGTGCAAAACAAAAACATTTTTTATAAATTACAAACTAACTGGGCTGCGGCATGATAATTACGAAATTCTAAACTCAACAGGAAGAATAACTCTTTAATAAAAATTATGTTTTCGTATTTAATTTGTTTAAAATTTAAATTACGCCCAAAACCTCGTAGCGGTAGATAGGTAAGTTTACGAGTACGTTTGTGATTGCAATTTATGTAAACTTGTACAGCTTGATGTAAGAATATTCTCACGCTTTTTATCATTTATTCCAGATAGCAGTACCTATCGAAGACATGGCACGTGCTCACCTCCTTGTCGATCCCCTGGATCAACATCTGGAATCTGCTCCGTTGCAGCGAAATATATGGGATCAAATTAATATTTCATTGTTGCCTGATCCAGAGTTTAAAGCGCATTACAGGCTCACGAAAACGTCATTTGTCCAGCTGTGCCATGACCATATGACAGGCCATAATATGCCCATAATGCAAAGGCAAACAAAAGTGACCGTGGAATGTAAGGTTCTAGCAGCTCTGTCATTCTAAGCTACTGGTTCCTACCAAAAACCTGTTGGCATGAATTTACTTCATGGGCTGACTGAGCCAATCTAGTGTATCAAATGCTGTGAAGGAAGTTACCAATGCATTGAGCAATATTGATATCCTGCAGAATTACATAAGATTTCCGCAGACGCACCAAGACAGACACGTGATTATAAATAGATTCCTCAACAAATTTGGCGTTCCTGGGATGAAGAGAGACCATGAGGAGAGATTTTTCAACCGCAAAAGATACCATTCCAGGAATGTTCAGTTAATTTGCGACAGTGATTTAAATATTTTAAATGTGGATGCAACCTTTGGAGGGGCAGGCGCGAACCTCGACGGGTATGCACAATTTCGGCTTAAACAGACAATTTGATGAGTTTCGTGGGACAGCTCCTGACTCTATCATCAGATCAGGTCATTGTGATCACAATAATTCGTGTGAAATATTGTGTCGGAGCCATCTTTCGAGTGCCGGATGAGGTTTTTGAAAGAGCTCTAGAAGATGTTTTTGCCGAAGTTCCGCCATCTTCGCCGTCAAATGAAGATGTATTGGAGTGCCCTATAAATCAGGTACCCCCATCTCCAATACCTGGATCTAGTGTTCAGACTGATCTACCGTCTGTAAATACGTCTTCACACAGAACTAACCAGCGATTACCCGAACCAAAGCGTAAATGGAAAAAGAGGGACCTAGATACAATTTTACCGGAATACATTGCAGATACTGGAGTAGTAGAAGACTGTTTTGCACACTGTACCACACCGACTGATATATTTTTAGTATTGATTGAAGATATTATTGACAATATCATATACCAAAGTAACCATTATGCTACTCAGAAAGGCAAGATATAGTATCCAATTTTCATGGGAACCAAGAGGCAACTGTGTCACGTAAAGAAAAAAATGGATCCAGGTCTGCCATTACATGCCCTGTAGCTGTCAAAGATTACAACAGTTATATGGGCGGCGTAGATACAGCTGATCGTTTGAGAGCCCTATACTGTATAGATCGCAAATCTCCGAAATGGTGGCACAGGTTGTTTTGGGGTCTCCTGGACATAGCATTTGTCAATTCATATGTCATTCATGGACTTATAATGGAACAGACTACCGTAAAAGATTTTCGACGCTCTGTTACTCAAGGCTTGATGACAATGAAATATGCTGGTCAGAAAAGAAAGACTTCTACTGATAATACGGCGAAAGGCGGCCCTTCCAAAAGGCGCAAATCTGACTATTCCACTATAAAAGACGTACGCATGGGTAACAGAGGCATCCATTGGCCTACGTTCGTAGAGAATAGAGGAAGGTGCGAGGTTTGTAGTTTGAAGAAGATTCAGTCGAAGCCTCATAGTAAATGTTCGCATTGCAACGTGTTTTTGTGTGTAAATGAAAAGAAAAATTGTTTTGTTGAATACCACGAGGTTAATCTGTAATTAAAAACCTATTAATTTAATTATAACGAAGTCAATATTGAATCTCATTACTTTTGTAGTTTCTATCAAAGTTCCTAACTTTGTGATAACACGAAGTTCCTGACGGTACTTTTAAGTCTAGGTCTTGGAAATAGTACTTCTCGGTATAATAAAAATCTCAAAAAAAATCTGTGCATTTCCTTTTACCTACCTTATTATGCTATAAAGGTTCAAAAGCGGAAATTCGTTAAAAATCACTACCCCGGAGGGAAAGGGTTAAGTAGGTAAGCAAATTAATTTATTGAATTTTCCACAAAATATGTTATAAGTACAGTTTAAGTCATTTATAAGTATCGGGTTTGAAACGGTATTGCTCCAATATCTGACATGAAATAATTCATATATTCCTCTCGTATTTGGTTTGACGTATTTGAGGACCTACGAGGAACTCCTTGAAGTGCCCTGTGACCACTGTCATCTGCAGTTATTGCTCTCCATGACCCGGGAATGATTTCTCCAGTCCTTACATCCCCATTATCAAAACAGCCTGGAGGGCAGTAATCACGTGTAGAATCTGTCTGCATTCGTAGACAGATAATTGTGTATGTAAACACAAGTCAAAACAATATCAATTATAGTACTGTCGACTTTTAATTCAATGGGCTTACGAAATATTCTGAATACAGATGCAAGCAGCCCAAACGCATTTTCAACGATACGTCTTGCCCTTGATAATCTATAATTAAATACTCTTTTTGGTGACCCCACATTTAAATCGGTTGAATACGGTTTCAGAGTATAGGTACATAGTGCAAATGCATCGTCAGCAAATAATACGTAAGGTACTGACATCGTTCTACCACGTAGTGGTTCATTATTTGGTAAATTCAATTCATGTTTTTCAATTTTCTAATAAAACGAAGTGGATTTAAAAACACCACCGTCCGAAATACGACCCTGACAACCAACATTAACATATGTAAAACAATAGTTTGCATCATCGATTGCAAACAAAACTATGCTATGTGTTTCTTTATATACACACCGGCACAATTAGCGGAACAGAAAAAAAAGTGAGACTATGAGATAATAACGCATATATTTGACGAAATTGTAATTAGACACAAAATAACAAATTGATTAACATCTTTTAACAACGACTTTGAAAAGTCTTCGTTATTTTTTATTGAAAAATAAAGAAATTTGAAATAAGTGAAATTTTTAGATGATTATGAACCATCACAAAAAATAAAAAAAAGTACGTAAAGTTTTGGGCCTTTGGCAGGTATATACGACCCTAAACCAACTTCTTCAAATCTCCTGCGAACTGTACGCTCACTTACTCGTACTCCTCGAACGTCTTCCAGTTCATTTCAAGCTTGTACAGCCGTTAATCGCGTACAGACATATCTGAGCCACGTAGGTATACCGGTGATGCAGTGGCCAGCAAATTCCCCCGATATGAATCCGATAGAGCATGTCTGGGACTTGCTAAAAAGAAGGGTTAAATCCAGAATGCCACCCCCCAACAATCTGAATGAACTTGGAAACGCATTACTTGAGGAGTGGGAGCGGTTGCCTCAAGAAATCATCGATAACATAATCTGTAGCATGCCCAGACGAATGGAAACCGTAATCAGAGCAAGAGGGGAAAACACTCGTTATTAATTTTGCTTTAATTTTATTGTTAAATCATTTAATGCTTACTTTTTTTATTTTTTGTGATGGTTCATAATCATCTAAAAATTTCAATTATTTCAAATTTGTTTATTTTTCAATAAAAAATAACGAAGACTTTTCAAAGTCGTTGTTAAAAGATGTTAATCAATTTGTTATTTTGTGTCTAATTACATTTTCGTCAAATATATGCGTTATTATCCCATAGTCTCACTTTTTTTTCTGTTCCGCTAATTGTGCCGGTGTGTATAGTTATAAAATTCGCCCACTGTATTTTCTGGTCTTTGGATGACCACATGTTTTCCATCCATGGCACCAATACAATGTGGAAAGTTCCAACGCTTGTCAAAATCATTTGCAATCGCTTTCCGTGGCTCCTCATTTGTTGGTAACTGTAAAAACAAACAAAACACGATTTAAGTACCTACTATTTATATTGTTTCAGGATGCGCCAGTTGAAATATTAAATAGAGAAAGCTCAGCGGCTTCGCAGTCTACGTGTATGTCTGAAGATGAGCATGAGTTTACCCTACCACTAATAAGAAAGAAGGGAAATATTAAAAGTACAAAGATTGATGATAAAGAGGAGGAAACTTACAAATTGATGAAAAAAGCTAATGAAGAATTAACTCAAAAAGATGAGTTCACTAATTATGGACAATTGATTATGGAGAATTGAGTGAAATTTTTAAAAAGAATATCTTTATCTTCTCGCAGTTCACTCATAATCACGTTACTTCGATTATCATAATATCGTCGTATCCAAAACTTTTTCTTGGTTCTTTTTTTTCTGGAATTTCTTATGACCAAGTAAGCTGCACATATTCCAACAAGTAAAATATTCTCGTCGCACATGTTTTCAAAAGATTAACAGAACTACGACTGAACTGGTGTTGCGTTCAATTAAGGCATTCAATTATTGAATGCGCTAAACGAAAGTTGAATAGAAAGATGGAGACGAAAGTTGAAGATGAAAAGGCACAGTGTGGACATAGCTAGTTGACAAGCCTCGAGATGGCGCGCACGGATGTCCCGCGTGCTTCTCGCAAGAGATATGCGATGATTTCAAATATAAGAAGTGGCTCATGGCCAACGGCGTAGGGGAAGTATGCGCAAGCGTACCCACAGACCCGACCAAAGCCGAAAAGAAGGACCGTTTGGTTTTAGTCGATAAGAGTCCGAAATAATCCATGAGGTTTTCCCAACTTTTAATAAAAAAGGTGGCCGTGGTGGCTCTGGCTGAAGTATTCTTCAGCCAGAGCCCCTCCAAATCTCCATATCTACCATGCCATGCCATGCCAGGCCATGTTCATCAGTGGACGTCGTACGGCTGAAATGATGATGATGAAATAAAAAAAGGTGCTCAACAGTTATCCCTTATAAGAGAAGCCGTCCAGGAGCTGTGTAGGAACACATACAGTGGTGGTCATCTAATTAGAAACACCTACCTGGGTTTATATTTTTTTTGCAAATTCCCTTTCGAACTAATTTTTAACGTATCATTGAGTGTTCCTACGTATTAAAATCGATGTATCGGATATTATATTGCATTGTTATACCATTTTAATAACAGAAAATCATGGTTGTTTTTCTAAAACTGAAAGTTATATTAATAACAAAATAAAAAACGAGATACAAACCGGACAACTAATTAGAAACACCAAAAAAATCATTACTCAAATCATTTTTAATTTGAACAAAACCCCAATAGTTTTGAAAAATACTAAAAATACTACATCCTTAGACAATTAGTATTTGGTAGGGTAGCCTTTATTATCAATAACAGCTTTGCAGCGACGCGGCATTGATTCAATCAATTTATAACAAGTTTCTACAGGAATACTTCTCCAAGCGTCTTCAAATGCACTGTTAAGTCCATGAATATTAGTAACGTGTTTCTGCGACAGGTTGGTCTTTATAGTGTGCCACAAATTTTCTATGGGATTTAAATCCGGACTATTGGCAGGCCACTCTAATACTGTCACGGATTGTTCTGTAAGAAACGCTTTAACGCTGCGTGCTGTGTGCTTTGGGTCGTTGTCATGCTGAAATATCCAAGTTACTGGCAAATTTTCCTCGGAATATGGAATCATTGTCTCTTCCAAGATCTTCTTGTATTGATATTGATCCATTTGCCCTTCAATCTTTCTCACGGGACCAATCCCGTACCCTGAGAAACATCCCCACACCATTACATTTCCACCACCGTGCTTAACTGTCTTTTTAGTGTACTTGTTATTCAAAGCCTCGTTTATTGGTCGTCGTACATATGGTTTTCCATCGGAATTAATCAAATTAATTTTAGTTTCGTCTGAAAACAAAACTTTTTTCCATTGATGAATAGTCCAACTGCCATATTTGCGAGCGAATGCTAGACGATTTTCTCTATGTTGCCTGGTTAGTAGTGGTCCTTTTCTAGCGATCCTTCCTAACAATTTTCCTTCAACCAACCGTCTACGAACTAGTTTAGTGGACACGTGTCGAGGATCGTCTTCTGAAAATACCTCTTTTCTTATAACAGTGGATCCTTTAAAGGGGTCCGCCTTAGCTAATCGAAGCATAAGCCTGTCTTCTTGAACTGTAGTCTTCCTGGGCCGAAGTTTTCTTGGCACGTTATCTGATGTTCCGTGTAGTTAGAAACGTGCGAGGGCGTTAAATATCATCTTTACGGAACATTCCAAATAATCGGCGATCTTTCTGTAACTCCATTTTTGTTTTAAATGAAAATTCACTATAATTTTTCTCGTTGCTGCATCACAGCTCTTATTTTTACCCATTTTTAATAAAACAACAATAAATAGTAACTTTTCGTAATGAGTTAGAAATGGCGGCAATATTTACAATGTGATTGACAATTGTGAGAACTGTATTTCAGTTAAAAAATCAAATTTTGAACCAAGTCATACAATGTTTCTAATTAGTTGTCCATTCTGCCAGTCCTAACGATATTGATACTTTTTGTTTCACTGATATTTATTTTTATTGTCGTCTTGGTTGTCAAATATTATTGCTTGCAATTAAACTAGAGATATTAAAGTACATTGTAAAGTAGTGAAAAAAAAATTACCTCCTATTAAATGCTATAATAATGTTAGTTACTTAATAAAAATGTCAGGTGACTAGGTGTTTCTAATTAGATGACCACCACTGTATGTAATGATATCGAATTATACGTTGAATTCAAAATAGAAATAGTGTGCAAAAAGCAAGCAAGAAACCTACACATGCACCACATAGTAATGAGGGTGTCCCCCAAAGTATGGCGACGAATGCTCGATGCGGAAACCGTCCTCATTAACCTCCAGCGGGTGAGAGTGGCGGACCAATCGCCACTAGTCCAATGCTCACTCTGCTTGGGGTATGGACACGGTAGGCGGTTCTGCAAAGAGACCGTGGAGAAGTGTTGCCACTGCGGGGGACCCCACATGAGGTCTGTCTGTGCGGACTGGCTAACCGGTGCAGAATTATTCTTCACACACATTCTCGGGTTAACGATTTGATTTCTAGTACTTATTTGAACAAACATCAACCTCATTGCACCTTTTATGAGGCATTATGATGAGGATCTTATCCACCCTACCTATTCTAGCAGTGTGCCTCCTTCGGGTGCAAGCCAAGAATGAACAGGTTCAGGATTCTGACTTGTCAGAATTAACCAACTGGTTTGAAATCAATCCAGGTATGATCAATCACTTGAAAATATCTGATGAGATGAAGAATAGAGCTGAGTGAAGATTTTCCAACAGCCCAATCGACACTTCAGAGGATGAAAAACCACCAAATAACCAAAAAATACCACGTGGACGTGTAAAAACACGTGGTGGTAAGTCTCTTTCTGCTTCAAATTTTCAAGAACAATTGAAAATTGATATCGACAGTTCAGAGGATGAAACGCCATCAAATAACCAAGAAAGACCATGCAAACGTGTAAAAAAAAGCAGTGGTAAGTTTACAAACATAGAAGAAGAATTGTCAGCAATTACGGGGGTGGTCCCAGAACATGACATTCAATCCAATGTATCTGAAAAAATTAACTTACCCATATCTGATCAAGAATTAATGCAAATTCTTGAAAACTCTGATGAAAATTATGACGATTTTATGTTTGATGAAAACTTCATTGAGAATAATATGAATGATTCTGATGATGACAGTAACACGAGTGAAGATGAATTAGTACCTAGAAATACTGACTAAGGTCAAGAATGGTCAAATCAGCACCGACAGGCTACAAGGATTAATTTTGAAGGAAACCCCGTGGGATTAAAAATTCAACCTGAAGGCACAGAACCAATTGATTTTTTAAAAATTTTTTTGACAAATGAATGTCTTCAAATGATTGTTGATAAAAGCAACGAGAATGCGTCTCGGTTATTAGCGCAAAATTTTCCTGGTAGTAGAATAAAGTATTGGAAAGATATCACTGTACCCGAATTAAAAGTTTTCTTAGGACTGTTGCTTCACATGGGTACTATAAAACTAAACAGGATTCAAGATTATTGGAAAACACATAGATTATTTAATCTAAGATCATTTAGCAATCACATGAGTCGTAATCGATTTTTATTAATCTTACGAGTCCTTCATTTCGAAGACAATAGCGTTAACGAAGACAGGTTGGCAAAAATTTCGCCTCTCGTGACATATTTCAACGAGAGAATGAAGGAGGTTTATTCGCCATCTAATAATTTGTGTATTGACGAGTCACTCGTTCTATGGAGAGGACGCCTCATATTTCGACTATATATTAAAAACAAACAATAAATATGGCATAAAGCTATACATCCTGACAGATGTTCACGGCATTATTTTGAAAATGGTCGTTTATGCTGGTGCAGGCGATATGACCGTCCGCGGTACTAACCACGCTTCAAAAGTCGTGACGAATTTATTACAAGACTATGTCAATAAAGGTTATTCCGTTTTTATGGATAATTTTTACAACTCTGTTGAGTTAGCCGAAAAACTTTTGTCTCAAAAAACTTATTGCTCAGGCACTCTTAGACAAAATCGTAAAAATAACCCAAAAGAAGTGGTGACAAAGAAGCTAAGAAAAGGCGAGTACGTTGCGCAATATAACAAAAAAGGTATATGTGTAATGAAATGGCGAGACAATCGTGATGTTTGCTTAATTTCATCTGAATACGACGCACAAATGACGCCAACAACAACACGTCGCAACACAGAATTAGTAAAAACAAATATATAGTGATAAATTACAACAAAAACATGGGGGGTATCGATCATCAAGATCAAATGATATCATATACTACTCAAAACAAAATAAGGGCCACCCGAGTATTTTTGTTTTGACACCATTTTTTGCTGACCTTCGGTACGAGAATATTTTTTTTGTGAATGTCATTATGTTCTCAAGTGTCGAGTTAACGATAACAATGAAGCACTAGGCATAGTAGTGTTGACGGTATCGTAAACAATTTTGATGTCTCAAATATCGTGAAGTGGGTAGAGTTTTATTTATTTTATGATTTGATTTCAGATTAGTGTAACACAAGTCAACTGACAACTGCGGTTGTTTTCGGAAGTTAAACGTGTAATTTCATAATTTAACCGTGAAATGCCAAGAGTTCGACGCCATTTGGACAATGCTGCGGCTACCAGAGCCGTAACGATGATAGAGGCTGGTCAGTCGCAACGTTCCGCGGCTTTACAGCTGGGATGTTCGCGAAGGGCTATCCAAAACCTTTGGAACCGGTATCGGGAGACAGGGAGTGTATCCCGGCGTCGTGGCTCGGGAAGAATTCGTGCTACCACCGCCCAGGAAGATCGGTACGTGCGACTTACTGCGCGACGTGATCGTAATGTGACAGCGCGCGCATTACAAAACCGATTACGCCGGACTACTGGTACACTTGTTAGCGATCAGACCATAAGGAATCGTTTGCACGAAGACCAGCAACGCTCACGAAGGCCTGTAACCCGCACTAAACTAACCGCGACTCATTGTGCAAATCGATTAAGGTTTGCACGTCAACATCTTGAATGGGGCATGGCGGAATGGCGTAAGGTGCTTTTTATGGATTAGTGTAAGGTGAAGTTTTCTAGTGACGATCGACGTATGCGAGTATGGAGAAGAAGCGGAGAAAGATTTTCTGATCCTTGCATTCACGAACGTGACAGGTATGGTGGTCCCAGTGTCATGGTCTGGGGCGGGATCAGTTTACAAGGTAAAACTGACCTTGTTTTTCTGAATGAGGGCACTGTGACATCTCAGAGTTACATCGAAAGGGTTGTCAGGTCATATATCATCCCATTTTCACAACGAGCGGTGGACGGTTTCATCCTGATGCAGGATAATGCACGGCCGCACACAGCCCGAGCAACCATCTCTGTCCTGGAGGAAGCCAATATTCAGGTTTTGGCATGGCCTGCGAACAGCCCTGACCTGAATCCAATTGAACACCTTTGGGACCAATTAAAACGCAGAGTCCGGGCAGCTGAAGAGGATGTGCACAACCAGCAACAGTTGATTCAATTGCTGAAAAGGTGCTGGGAGGAGATCCCAGAGGAAAACATCCGCCATCTTATTGAGAGCATGCCATCGAGGCATCAAGAATGTGTTTTGAAAAGGGGAGGACATACCCGTTATTAAACAATTCAAAAGTAAACCACTAAGCTTTGCGTTTAGTCTACAATTTAATGCTATTGTTAAGTGTAAACAGCCATAAAAAGTGATAAAACCCAAAAACATCCTTAGATTAAGTAATTTTTGACAAATTGCATTAAAATTAATTAAATTTAATTCAAAAATAACATTGTTTCATTAAATTTAAAATAAAGGCAACAAAAAATCACGACTTCAAAAAAAAATAGGAAAATTAGTGGTGGCCCTTATTTTGTTTTGAGTAGTATATTACAGCTGTGAACATAAGACTGTACGATGGTACAAAAAGTTAGGGATTCATATTATACAACAAATGTTGTATAATTCTTTCACCATATACAACCTAGTATCAGGTAATAAGAAGCCTCTATATGATTACCGACTGTCAGTAATTGAGAGTTTAGTGCCAGATAGCAATGTCAGTACTGTCACTACTTCTCGAACTTCTACTAAAGTTCACGTAATACAACCATGTCCTCGAAAGGGAAAGACGATGCGCCGAAGATGCAAAGTCTGTTGGGAAAGAGAAAAAAAACGAAAGGATACTCCATATCGCACCTTCGGTAGAACAAGGGCCGAACTAACAAATTTTCGAAAAATGATTTAAGTATGCCAAAGTGCTTTTAAAACGTATTTTTACCCGGAGGAACAAAGACACTCGTTCAATTCCATCTAATTTCGCCAGAGGGCGACAGTGCCTTTGTCACATTGAAGCGTTTTTTCAAACGTATTGGCGCGACAAAATCCTATTGGTCAGTTGCGGCGCTGCCGGCGCGCAGAGTGGTTATCAGCTGGAGCGTACAAGTCGTTAAGGTAAATATGCCCTTTTAATTTCAGAGTTTTGGAGGAACAAAGTCACACTTTCTTTACTTATGCCCATTTCTTAGAAGATAATTTGGAGGTACAAAGTCGTTCGATCAGTTGTGCTTTTGTATGTCCAAAATGAAAACAATCTCGCAGTCGTAAAATCAAATATGACCATGTTATTCCAAAATGTAAACAATCTCGTAGTCTTAAAAACAAATGTCACTTTGTAATTCCGAACAAAAATTTAGTTGGTGAACATAAATACTGGTATGCCTTTGTCATTCCAACTGCTTCCATAATTACATAGATATTACTACTGTTATGACATTATCATTCCAATTAATTAACGATACTGAGCAAAATTGTAAGTTTTATGACTTAGTGATTTGTTATTTTATTATTTAAGATATAAATGGGAACCCGGGACACACGTAGCAGAAAAATATTGATGATGCTTAATGATGACAAAACTAATAGGCAGACAGTTGACCTTCAGATAGATAAGCATGATGAAAACTCCTTTGTTGAAGAAGATGAGAACAATAAGCCAATTCATACTTTAAACATTGATTCATCAACAGGTAATTATAAGTCAATTACATTATATATTTTTATAGATAGTAATATTATAATGTGTCTAAAATGACAAAATAAACCTAATATTTTGTTTTCAGATTACCCGCCTAGTCCTTCAACAATAGTTCAAAAATGGATAGACAGTAATGATTTTGAAAATCAGCGTACTATGTCTTTGGATAGTACGATTCCGGAAGCAGGAAACCCATCAATGACGAATGCAAGCTCGGGCAAGGATACAATTGCTGAGCCTTTGACTAAAAGCAATGTCATTGAAAATGAAAACCCTACAAGTGTGGATGATAACATTTCGGAAACAGTAAACGCACCCTCAAAGCATAATATAAATGCAATCTCAGGTATGAATAAATAAGCAATGTACAATTCACACAGCATTATCTACCCCAAAATGACAAAATTAACCTAATATTTTGTTTTCAGATTTCCCGCCTAGTCCTTCAACAATAGTTCAAAAATGGATAGACAGTAATGATTTTGAAAATCAGCGTACTATGTCTTTGGATAGTACGATTCCGGAAGCAGGAAACCCACCAATGACGAATGCAAGCTCGGGCAAGGATACAATTGCTGAGCCTTTGACTGAAAGCAATGTCATTGAAAATGAAAACCCTACAAGTGTGGATGATAACATTTCGGATACAGTAAACGCACCCTCAAAGCATAATATAAATGCAATCTCAGGTATGAATAAATAAGCAATGTACAATTCACACAGCATTATCTACCCCAAGCTAAGCAAACCTTGTGTTATGGATATTAACTAGATAACTGATATACATAATAAACGAGAGTAACTATGGTCAAATAGTGTGAATAATTAGTCAGCTGCTATGGCAATCGCGAACGGATTCGCGCGCGGGTATAGCAAGTTTATAATAATAAAGTTTTATATTATAATTTATTTTTTAAGATGACCAGAACGAAGATTTTTCACCATCGGAAGGATCTGATTATGAGCCCCCACGCCAAACAAGACGCAAGATTGTGCCTAGTCCGTCAAGTAGGACTAGTTGCAGCAGCAGCAGTACCAGTAGCAGCTCTAGTTCGAGTAGCAGCTCTAGTTCCAGTAGCAGCGCTCCTGTGCCCCTAAATAATACGGCAGGTTTAGGAAATGATGCAGGTAATATTGAACAAGTACCTGCTTTGCCCATGAATGATGAAAGTGTTCCACCAGAATCTAAAAGGCAGTCTAGGAAACGTCAAAGAAATACGCATGCGTGGAAACAAGCTGTATCGAAGCGTTTGAAGAACAGTGGGCAAGAATATACATCGAAGAGAGGAAAAGTTGTGCCAGCGAAATCCATACTTCCTCCATGCAATGACAAATGCAGACTTTCGTGTTCGACTAAAGTTTCTTTTGAAAATAGGAAAAACATTTTCAAATCCTACTGGGAACTGGGAGATCATCAAAGACAAAGAGATTTTCTTGCATCTTGTGTGAAACAAATTCAGCCAGCAACTCGAAAAATCATAGTTCCAGTTAACATCCCCAGGAATAAGCCTATTAGAAAACCGAACTCGAGCTACTATTTTGTTGTAGATGGAAAAGAAGTTAGAGTATGCAAGAAATTTTTGCTAAATACTTTGGTTGTCGGTGAAAAAACGCTACGCAATGTTATAAACAATACATTCGATAATGTTTTGAGTTTGAGTGCTACCGATAAACGTGGAAAGCACAGTTCACATTGTAAACTAAGTGACGAGGTTCTACAATCAGTGTATGACCATATTAATTCAATTCAACGAACAGAAAGCCATTATTTGAGAGCGAATACCACCAGAGAATATATAGATGGAAGCCTGACTGTAGCGGAGCTCCATCGCAACTACCAAGCCCTTAGACAAGCAGCTGGCAGACAAGCCGTCAATTATGACGCTTACCACCGAATTTTTAACAGCGATTTCAACATTGGCTTATACGCACCTCGTAAAGATCAATGCGACGAGTGTGAGGCATTCAAAAACGCTATAGACAAGGAACCACTATTGGATAAGCATAATTTACACATGGAGGAAAAACGTTTGGCCCGATCAGAACTTGAAAAGGATATACAACAGAGTAAACAACCAGATTCAATTACCATAGTAGCCATATTCGATCTACAAGCTGTCCTTCCATGTCCAATTGGCCAGTCGTCAGCCTTTTTTTACAAGTCGAAGCTAAACTGCTACAATTTTACGGTAGGTAAAGATAGCTTAGGTACTTACTTTCTTAAATCTATACTAATATTATAAATATTTGTATGTTTGTCGTGGCTAATCTCCGGACTAAAGGACCGATTCCAAAGATTATTTCACTGACTCCTGGAGTGCTATAGGCTATGTTTTATCCAGGTACCACATGAGCGAAACCACGGGCAGAAGCTAGTAGCTTATACGTACTGATTGATGGTAAGCTTACAGGTTGAATTCTATTATATTTTTTTATTTTAATCTATGTTTCAGGTTTCATATTTGAATGAAAATAAAACATTTTGCTTTTTTTGGCACGAAGGTCTGGCAAAGCGTGGTGCCAATGAAATAGGAACGTGCGTTTATAAGTTTTTGGAGGAACTTTCTACCAACCAACCCGATAAAGACATAATATTCTATTCCGACAATTGCTGCGGGCAGCAAAAAAACAAGTATGTAGATTGTAGTTGTTTTCTAATAATCAGAAGTTGTTTAATTCTTTGGTGGTCACAATTTACTAACTTCTTTCTTTTTTCATTCAGGTTCGTGTTTGCAATGTTCTTTTACGCTGTAAATACACTGCCAATCAAATCAATCACACATAAGTTCCTTATTAGAGGACATAGATAAAGCTGACTCTGTTCATTCTGTAATCGAAAAGAACATTAAAAGGGCATAGAAAGCTGGACCAATTTACTGCCCAGCAGAATACATAAGCCTAATAAGAAACGCCAAAAAAACAGGCAACGGCTTTATTGTCAATGAAATGAACTTTGATTCATTCTTTGATCTGAAATCGTTGTCGGTTGAAGTGAATTTAAACCTAAACAAAGACGTTGATCGAAATAATATAAAACTATCTGAGCTAAAAGTCATAAGGTTCGCTAAAAGTTCAGAGACTTTTTCATTCAGATATAGCTATCTAACAGATATCTGGACAGAAGCAAATGTAAAACAAAGCCGCACCGGAAACAAAAAAGATATATAAGATTTAAAGCTGAATGTGCTGTACACCGAAAAGTTACCAATCCCCGATCGGAAGAGAGAAGACATTCGGCAGTTAACAGGTTAACTGTCCGGGCTCCAGAGTAGGAATGGTATATAAGTCCAGTAATGTTTTTATTAAAAGTCGGTATATTTGTGGTTAAAATGTATATATATGTTTATATATAATATTTATAATCTACCGAAACTATTTTTTTTAACACAGACCACATATGGTCTGTGGACTCGTAGCAATTTCAGTACGGTAAAAATCAGTCCTCGTGAGTCCACAGACCATATGTGGTATGCGCATACTTTTCTTTTTATTTTGTTTTTTACCAAGTGACGTTGAAAAATATACACAGACATTGACAGATTGAAACATTTGAAATGAATTTGACATTTCAGATGGTACAGTTTGAATCATTTAGTCGTTGAGTTCTGTAAGTTATGCTATGAATTTGTCTTCTTTTTGTGTAAAATGAGCCGTAAACATGCGTATACCGACGAGCAGCTGAGGAGAATATTGGAAGAAAGTGATTATGAAGAAGAAACTCAGTCAAATTCATCGGATAGTGAGGAAAATTTGTATGATGACGATAGTGTGGCAGATCCAGATTTTTTGCCATCTGACTATGAGATTTCATCTTTACAAGTCACCGAACCGCTGGATAACCAGGTAAATACGGATGATGACGATAATATAAATGATGAAGCTCCACTACAACCAATTTCTAGTACACTTGCTACTGAAGTACCCTTACAAACTTCTAGCACACTTGCTAGTGATGTACCCGCACTATCGAATTCAGATTCAGTCGATAGTACTAGTAGCGATCAAATAAACACACCTGGTCAATCTTCAAGAAATTCTGCTCGAAGAACTTCTGTTCCAAGGCCAACTACAGATTACCAGATGAAACGACATGACGAGAATCAAGGTTGGAACTATGACATCCAGCCATTGCATCGTGAAGATTTTACTAGTGAAAGCTTTTTACATATTGATCACATTCCTGAAAATGCCGATGTCTTTACGATATTTCGCTTATTGGTTGATGACGAAGTCTTAGATTTGATGGTACAATAGACAAACTTATACGCTGAACAATCTATTGCTGCTAATCCTGGCGGTCGTTTGACTCGCTGGAAACCAGTTACCAAGGAAGATGTAGAGAAATTTATGGGTATTTATTTGGTGACTGGCATAATTCGATTTCCATCATTAGAATGTTACTGGAAACGAGACCCTATTTATTACCATCCACTGATGCACATGATAAAAATGTCGTACAATCGTTTTGTTTCAATATTGCGTTGCTGGCATTTTGTAGACAATACGGCGGAAAGAGATGCTAATGATCGTTTGTATAAGGTCAAACCAATTGTAGATATTGTAATGAGAAACTGCAGAAAACTACTTACGCCAAAAGACTGCGTTGTCGTGGATGAGTCGATGGTCCCTTTTCAAGGACGACTACTGTTTCGCCAGTATAACCCAAACAAAACCCACAAGTACGGCCTAAAGATTTACAAGGCCACAACTGATGACGGATATGTTTGGCAGTATCAAGTGTATACTGGCCAGGATCCCCAAATTTCCTATCTGGATAAACCTGGAAGCGTTGTCGTTCAGCTGTGTGATGAGCTTTTGGATGAAGGAAGAATTATTGTTGCAGATAATTGGTATACAAGTGTACCATTAGCAGAATACTTGCTTAGTCGCAATACTAATCTTTGTGGCACTTTGCGAAAAAACCGCAAACAGCTGCCGTTATTAGTAAAAAACAAGAAACTCAAAAGTGGAGAGCATATCGCCGCTCAACGGAATAATGTAACAGTTCTAAAATGGAAGGATAAAAGGGATGTCCTTATGATCTCAACTTGCCACGCTGATGAACAAACTATGGTAACTGGGAGAAATGAACGCCTGAAGCCTAATATGATTTTAGAATACAATAACCGCAAAAAAGGCATTGATCTATCTGATGAGCTAGCGAGTTATTATTCTCCAATTCGTAAAAGCCTTACGTGGTACAAGAAGATTGCTGTGTAATTTTTGGGGTAGCCGTCATAAATGCGCTGTATCTCTACAAAAAACTGAACCCCCAAAATAAACGTTCGCTTCTACAAGCACAATCCGATATCGTCAGAAAACTTGTGGGTGTGAACATAGCACAGATACCGGCTCCGGCTGTAGCGCCTCCACAGCAAAATTCACCTGCAGGTTCATCACAACAACGTCAATATGTCCCGCCATCGCCAGCACAACATTTTCTTCAAATGCTGGATAAGAAAGATGGTAAATTACAAAGGCGAAGGTGTACAGGTTGTTACGAGCGACATAGATTGACAGGCGATACAGCACAGGCGGCTACAAATAAGGCGAAAAGAGTTTCGCAAATATGCAATATTTGCACGAAACCTTATTGTTTGCAATGTTTTCAAAAAGTTCATGTATAAGTTTTGTTCTATATAATACATTTTTTTTCACTTCCCGTATTTTTGTTACTTACTTACCCATCGTTTAGCTAGTTCTAAGTATTGAAACAATAAAAACTCAAAATAATTATAAAAAGACCAAAGAAAATATTAAATTTTTGGCACTTTTTTATTTCATACTCTCAAAAAAAATATATCGATTATTTGCGTATGTCCCATCACTTTTTATAATCCCTATGATGTGTCCTGCCAAGTCCGCATTAATAAGGAGACTTTCTCCTTACGTCCACAGTGTCAGATGGTTTAGAAATTGTATGGGCGAAAAGACCACATACGGTCTGTGGACTGGTATGGAAGTGGCTCTACAGACCATATGTGGTCTGTGGACAGTTATCCTGTTTGCCTCGAACATTGTTCCAAGATTTTATGAACAATATTATAATGGATTGTTTTAAACGTTAATTGCTCAACTAGTTTAATAAATAAGAAACGATTCCATATTTGAATGAGTAGGTATAGTAAGGGACCGTATACCTTAGATTTTTGAAACTTTTAATTTTAATCAAGATGAGAACGATCTCACTTTTCTCGTATAAAAATGTACATTATTTAACAGCCGCACTCAGAGATGTTAATGATTGCTTAAACGATTACTAAGTAACGATAAAAAAAACTTAGTGGTACCTAGTTTTAGTAAACATTAACGTCGTTGAGTGCGGCTATAATTACTGTGCCTACCTTGTTTTGATTTTAGAAATTTTTGTTTTGTTAGATTTTTCCACTCAGATACGTTCGATTGCCATTAAATCTAAGTGAAAATATACTATAGTCTTGTTTTTGTCTCTATATTTTATATAACTTTAAAAGTATTGATTCTCTAAATATTTAAGATTGCAAAGACTGTATTAAGTTAAGAACAAAGACTTTAGAATTTAATGTTGTTAACTACTAAGTGTAATTGACTCTGTTGGTTCCTTTTAAAACTTTAATAGTAAATAATTTAAAAGTTAAATAATTGCTATTTTTATTGAAAAACATCCCATAAAAATGAAGAGAAATACGGACATTATTACTATTTTTTAAGAATGTTGGTGGAACAAAGGCCTAAATGTGGGTACATTTTTATATTTATGTGAAAATAATTAAAACTCTAAATATTTAAGCATTGTAGAGAGCACGCCATTATTCACAAAACTATAAGGTATATTTCACACTAAGGAAATTACCTAAAGGTCAATATAAGAAGAAGATAAATTGACTCTTATCACAAAAAAATCTCAAAATGTCTCTCCTGTAAAATCACAAACTTGGCAATTAGGCCCTTGTTCTACCGCAGGTGCGATATTATTGTCCGGACTGCGATGATCATCCTGGTCTGTGTATTGTAAATTGTTTTAAGGTGTACCATAATTATTAATTAATAAAACCATGTTTACAAATAATATAACTTATTATTTTATTTTTATTTATTTATTTCCATTCCTTTTCATAAAATCATATTGCCTAATACCAACCATTGTACGCACGCAAACCTTGCGTTGCCGGATCTGCCTAAAAACTTTTTATGTGTGTGCCACCAACGCAACTTATGAGTTATCGCTTTTTCTCTAATTTGAGTACATTTTTTAATTATTTGAGTAATTATCTAGTCAATAACATTTATTTCAAAACCCAAAAAAACAAAAAAGTTGTGGGCCATAAAGCAAAAAAAATAAAAATCTAGTGGCATTGAATGGGTTAAAGATAAGTACTGGTGTAGGAAGGACTAATTAGGTACCTGCATACAGTTCTTACAGCGCTAAAAGTTCTCATAATCAAGGGACCAAATCCGCTTCTTATCTCACTTACGCTCGGGAACTACTTTCCCAACGTCTGTGCAAACAAAATGACTTCAGAGCGATTGTAGAACAGGCTAATTTCATCCCACAAATAACTCCTTATTTAAAATATTTTGCCCGTTCTTTGTCGGGCAAAACTCTTTCGCATTTCGGACTTCCAACACCTTCATGAGAGCAAGAAGCTAATATTGAAACCGGCAATAGGTAGATACCTGTATGAATTGTCTTACGATCCTGTCCAGTTAACCGAACTGGTTAAGATGAATGTAACAATATTGAACGAAGAGCAGAGAAAAACCAATGACGAAACACAGTATTACTTCTGACTCTGGTCTATGTATTATATTCAATAATAAAGTGTTTTTGTTGTAAAAAGTCTTTCACCAAAGTAGGTCCTTATTTGGAAGCATTAATAACCTCTTTGTGATTTAAAGATAAGAATAATCATTTATTTCGCTTATTTACCGAAATGAATGTAAAAAGCTAAATGATTTCTTAAACTACTTATATTTTCTTAGATTTCGGCGTTTTCGGCGGGTTTAAGCATACTGCAGTATTACATACTATGGTTGGTATTTAACCCTAGAGTGGTCGCGCGGATTACATATGTAATCCACCCTCACAAAATCTGAAATTTCTTCTAAACTCTAAACGTCAACGGCTAGCGCTTCCAGGTACTTTCAATTGAATATTTGAAGAACGTGCTCAGTGCTGCGTGGGCGTCGGTCACGCTTGGTTGTGTCACAGGAGATCTTCAAAGTTCGTGGATTACACCTGTATGCCGCGCGACCACTCACGTAAGTATTTTTTACATGACTTTACTCTTTTTATGAGCTTATTATTGCCGTTTATCTTTGTAAAATTTTATGTTTATTGATATTTTTTTTATTCTGAGAAGTTATAATATTTTTTTTTATTTTGAAGGTCAACCATGGATAGAAGAGCAGCTGCTCAGATCGAGTTGTGGCTAGCTGAATCAGATCAGAACGATGTCTACGATGACAGGTCGAGTTCTGATGACGAAGAAGATCATGTTGAGGAGCAGGATCATCGATCAGAATCTGAACAGGATGACGACATTCCAGCTGAGGCAGCTGAGGAGGAAAGTTCAGAATCTGACGACACTGGGCCGCCTCAGCAGAGACGACGTACTGACTTTTACGCCGGCGTCGACAATACGGCTTGGACCAAAACAGCTCCTTTGAACAGAGGCAGGACTCGGAGTCATAATATTGTCTTTGTTGCTCCTGGTCCTAAAGGAATGCTCCAGACTGCATGTCACTTTTTCTGGACGATAATTTTGTCGATCTCCTCGTCAAATACACAAACATAAAAATTGAGTATATCAAAGATAAATATGCAAGAGATAGAGATGCTAAACCAGTAGATGGAGTTGAAATGAGAGGATATATTGGGATATTGCTAAGGGCTGGAGTTATGAAAATAAGTCGATTGAACACTGGTCAAATATTTGAACACGTAAATCACACGGGAATCGACGCTATATACTTGACTATGTCTGAACAACGGTTCAAGTTCCTGACAAGATGTTTGCGCTTCGATGATATTGGAGATCGCCAAGTTCGTTAAAATATTGACAAACTGGCCCCCATAAGAGAAATTTTTGATTTATTTCTCAAAAACTTTCAAAAGTACTTTGTTCGCAGCGCTGAAATGACTTTGGATGAACAACTGTTGGCTTTTCGAGGACGCTGTTCTTTCAGACAATACATCCCAAGCAAACCGGCTAAATATGGAGTAAAAGTTTTTGCTCTTGTGGATGTCCATTATCCGTATACTTTCAATTTGGAAATATATGCTGGTCAACAACCAGATGGGCCCTTCCGTGTGAACAATGAAAGTCATGAGAATGGCAGCTCCAGTGCTCGGGAAGAACATGAACATAACAATGGACAACTGGTTTTCTTCTCTACGGGTTGCTAAGCAACTGTTTGAAAACAGTACCACCATGGTTGCTACAGTACGAAATGACAAGAAGGAAGTACCACGCGAATTTCGAGTGGCTAGAGGCAATCCACCATATTCTTCAATGTTTGGCTTCCACCCGCCCTGCACACTGGTGTCGTATGTTCCAAAACCTAACAAAGTCGTGATAATGATGTCAACAATGCATAACGACGTGGTGATTGATCCTGATTCAGGAGATCGTCGTAAGCCAGAGATAATAACTTATTATAACCGGACGAAAAACGGTGTAGACCTAGTAGACAAGATGTGCTCACTGTACGACGTATCCAGAATGCAAGAAGATGGCCCCTAACCGTCTTCTTTGATCTGCTGAATCTTAGTGCGCTCAATGCGTTGTGCATTTATACTGCAAACAAAAATTACGAGAAAGGCCTCCGACGTAACTTCCTTCTAGACCTGTCTTTGGCTCGGATGAAGCCATTAGCTCGACGTAGATTGGAAAATAAAACGTTGCCAAGTAGTCTGACATTCAAAATAAAAGACTTTCTTGGTATTCCAACAGAAAACCAACCAGCCCCTTCGGAACCAACTCGAAATAGTTCCATCGGCCGTTGCCACGATTGCGGAAGAAAGCGCAATAAAAGCACACGAAAAGTGTGCAATGCCTGCAAAAAGTTCATTTGTGGTGATCATTCCAGAATTATGTGTCTGTCATGTGTGGAAAACACAAATTAGAGTAAGATTTCATTCATTAGTTTTTTTGTGATCTCAACCAGAGCGAAAGATGTGATTTTTATTGCCAAATAAGAGGTATAATTGGACGTAGTTAAGCAGAATGGACTCAATCCACACTTTGGTCAAAATTGAGTTAAGTATGCCATCATAGTCCTGAGAGTCGAATCTATCATGTAGTGAAAACCCTATTTTTAAAATGTACATGCAAACTACTTTTTCTCACTATCCTGACTCAACCCACAGTATGAAGAGCATACAAAATGTATTTGCTGAACGAACTCAGTCCGCTTGAATTGTTTTTGAGTAATGACATTTCTATCAGTATATTCATATGGTTGATAAACCAGAAAAAACTCAAACAGTTTGGATCATTTCTAAGAATTAGTTTTGATTGGAAATATCATTTTATCAAATAACTGAAACGACTCAAACAGGTTGGGTCTTTTCAGTGGTATGGGTTTACTGACATAAAGGAGCCATTTCATTCTGGGCCTGGTCCATGTACACTATATAGAAAAATTAGGAAAAAATAGGAGATTACAAGAAAAATGCAATTTCATTAATTTGGAGACAAATGCGTAAGTAAATAGTAAATTGGTAAGTTTTTTACTATGTGAACACTATTTGAAGACCGCCATGTCGGTTTATAATTGGCGTTTGACATGACATTGACATATTTTTCATGTCATGTTATTTGATTTGATGTTTTTGTTTTGTCAGATAAATGTAGGTTGTCAAAATGACATTTCACGCACGTCCATCCGCCATATTTTTGTAGCGCTGAGTGTTGCTCTCTTTGTCGAAGAAAATCATAATGTCCCTTAGAACTTAGTCAATTTAAATAAAATAACCAATTAAATACGTTTACTTTATTGATTAGCCATATATTAGAGTAGTGTACACAGTGCAGGCCCAGGCTCCATATATTGATGAAACGTCTCTTTTGTTTATTGTTTATCAGAAACGACTCAAAGCACATGAGATATTTTAGAAAAAATATATGTATATAATGTGCTGTTCATAACAGCACATTTCATATCAAATAAGCTAAATCGGCTCAAGCAAACTGACTCGTTTGTAAGAAATAAATCTAGGTACAGACTAATACAAATATTTTTAATTGAAATGACTTAAAAAAGTTGTATAATTTTATGTGTTTTATTAGTAAATAATCAATTAAAATTTTACTTGGACCTATTCAAATTACCTTAATGGGTGTAAGGGGTTCCATTAACAACTTACGGAACCCAAGCCAACCTCACCGGCTCGTGGTACACCCTGCCGTTCAGCGAACGAGGCTCTGTCGTCCCACCCACCAACCCGCACTGGACCAGCGTGGTGGGTTATGGTCCAACCCCCCCCATATGATAGGCACAAAGAAAAGACGGCCCCCAGTCCCCGGCAGCTCCGCTATTCCTGGCACTGGTAGCAGCCACGGTAACGGCGGAGCAGGGGGTGCTAAGAATCCCCGGCAGAGGCCCAGCTACCAAACCCCACGAACCCTGGACCTGGTAACTTTCAACGCACGTACGTTGAGGACCGACGAGAAGTTGATTGAGCTGGAAGAAGTAGTAAGTAAGTTGCGCTGGGATATCATAGGATTATCAGAAGTCCGAAGAGAGGGGGAGGACACGATAATCCTGAATTCCGGCAACTTATTCTACTACCGGGAGGGAGATCAGCTATCCCAACACGGTATCGGGTTTCTCGTCCATAAGTCCCTCGTCAACAATATTGTAAAGATAGTGAGCGTTTCGAGCAGGGTGGCATACCTTATACTCAGAATCACCGAACGGTATTCGCTGAAGGTCATACAGGTATACGCCCCACACTCAAAACGCTCAGACGATGAAGTGGAGGCTATGTATGATGACATTTCAAATGCCATGCATGCCTCGAAAACACACTTTACAGTTGTGATGGGGGACTTCAACGCGCGGCTAGGCACGAGGAACGGCGATGAACTGAAAGTGGGGCAATTTGGATTTGGACAGCGAAACCAAAGGGGTCAGCGTTTGGTCGACTTCATGGAGAAGGAGGGACTCTTTGCGATGAACTCTTTCTTCAAGAAGCGATCGTCCAGAAAATGGACGTGGCTGCACCCCGGCGGTTATAAAAGCGAGATAGATTTCATCATGACGACCAAGAAGCAAATATTCAATGACGTCTCTGTGATCAACAGGGTCAAAACCGGCAGTGATCACCGTATGGTTAGAGGCTCATTGAATATCAACATTAAGCTGGAAAGGTCTCGTCTGATGAAATCTACTCTTCGCCCAAGTCCTGTCCAAATTCAAAACCCCGAGAGCTTTCAGTTAGAACTCCAAAATCGCTTCCAAAGCCTGGCTGAATGCGAAACAGTGGACGAGCTGAACAACGGGCTAGTGGAAATTGTCCAAGCGGTTGGGTCGGAGTTCTTTAAGACCCACCGTAAAAATAGAACCCAGAAACTCTCTGAGCACACTCTAAAACTCATGGTTGAGCGAAACGAAATGAGACTGCATTCTTCAGTGGACAGGTCGAAATACGGCGTGCTCAATAGGCAGATCTCTAAGTCCATGCGACACGATTTGCGCCTTTTTAATACAGCTTGTATTAAACGCGCCATAGAGCGCAATAAAGGCTCAAAAGTGTTCGCAAAAGATCTGTCTATTGGACAAAGTCAGTTGACGAAACTGAAGACCGATAGCGGCAATATCGTCTCGTCGAAGCCTGAGATTTTACGAGAGCTCGAGAAGTTCTATGGACAACTGTACACCTCATCGCAAAGTCCTGCTCCAAGCACGGCAAGCGATGCAAGAGCCCGTCTGACCCGGCACTATACCGAAGACATCCCGGACGTCAGCCTATACGAGATCCGGACGGCCCTCAAACAGCTTAAGAACAATAAGGCACCGGGGGAGGATGGAATAACGTCAGAGCTTCTGAAAGCGGGTGGAACACCGATACTTAAAGTCCTTCAGAAGCTATTTAATTCCGTCATCCTCGAAGGTACAACGCCTGAGGCGTGGAACAGGAGCGTGGTGGTACTGTTTTTCAAGAAAGGTGACAACACCCTCTTGAAGAATAATAGGCCTATCTCGCTGCTGAGCCATGTCTATAAGCTGTTTTCGAGAGTTGTCACTAACCGGCTCGCCCGTAGGTTTGACGACTTCCAGCCTCCCGAACAAGCCGGGTTCCGCAAAGGCTTTAGTACCGTAGACCACATCCACACGCTTCGGCAGATTATACAGAAGACCGAAGAGTATAATCGGCCATTATGTCTAGCGTTTGTGGACTACGAGAAAGCCTTCGATTCAGTCGAGACCTGGGCAGTGTTACGGTCACTACAGCGGTGCCAGATCGACTACCGGTATATCGAAGTGTTGAAGTGTTTGTACAGCAAGGCCACCATGTCTATCCGACTCCAGGACCAGAGCACAAATCCTATCCAATTGCAAAAAGGGGTGAGACAGGGAGACGTTATTTCTCCGAAACTGTTCACCTCTGCATTGGAGGATGTTTTTAAGCTTCTGCACTGGGAAGGACATGGCATCAACATCAATGGCGAATACATCACTCACCTTCGATTCGCCGATGATATAGTCATAATGGCAGAATCGCTGGAGGACCTTGGCGCAATGCTCAGAGACCTCAGTAACGTTTCTCAACAGGTGGGTCTTAAAATGAACATGGGCAAGACTAATATCATGTCCAATGCTCATGTTGCACCCATACCGGTACAAGTTGGGAACGATACCATTCAAGTTGTAGACCACTATGTCTATTTGGGTCAGACGATTCAACTAGGTAGGTCCAACTTCGACAAAGAGGTCAACCGACGAATCCAATTCGGATGGGCAGCGTTTGGGAAACTTCGTCACATCTTCTCGTCGCAGATACCGCAGAGCCTCAAGACGAAAGTCTACAATCAGTGCGTGTTGCCAGTGATGACTTATGGCGCTGAGACTTGGTCGTTAACTATAGGCCTCATATACAAGCTCAAAGTCGCGCAGCGTGCTATGGAGAGAGCTATGCTCGGAGTTTCACTACGTGATAAGATCCGAAATGAGGAAATCCGTAGAAGAACGAAGGTCACCGACATAGCTCTCAGAATTAGCAAGTTGAAGTGGCAGTGGGCAGGCCATATAGCTCGCAGAACCGATAACCGTTGGGGAGTAAAGGTTCTCGAATGGCGACCACGAACCGGGCGACGCAGTGTTGGAAGGCCCCCCACCCGATGGACCGATGACATTCTAAAGGTTGCGGGAAGTCGGTGGATGGAAAGGGCTCAAGACCGTTCGTCGTGGAACTCTTTGGGGGAGGCCTATGTCCAGCAGTGGACTTCTACAGGTTGTTGATGATGATGATTCAAATTACCTATCTTCTTTTTGTGAATCAAGCCAAGAGTATTGTAACGAGTTTGGAAACAATTTTTAATAAAATCATTTCCAAAGCGTTGTGGCAACATTTTTGTTGGTAATTATTAGTCTCCAAAACTGGCAATTCGACCATTTACCCGCGCACTGAATGGTGTTTTATTTCGTTTATTTGCAACAAAACAAGTGAATTACGATGCGACGAATTGATCGTATTCTGTTACGTGCCTTGGGACATGGGATTAACGAAAATGCTACGTTTTCAAATGGTAAGTATTGTTTTTTTTCCCCAGGTTTATTTCCAACCTCAAATTAATTTTGCTTTGTCGTATGAATACTTAACTTAATTACTATAAGTAAGATGCTGTAAAGATTTCTTATCACTAATATATTATATTTCGATGAACAGATAACGACATGGAAGTGATGTCTGCGGCAAAGACGACGGTGCAGGCGCCTGCACAGGATACCATAGTTACATCAGGTATTTTCTATTTGGCTTTCTATAGTTCACAAGGATATTGTGTTTTTTTTGTTTATTAAGGCAAGTTAGATGTTGATATTAATTCTTTTTTCCAGCCGTAAACTGACGTGACGATCAATCAACATACTAAGTAGATTTAGTTACCTACCTAGGTACTTCCGTCATATTATTCACAATCTAAATACGTAAGACTTTGTCAGTGGCGTATTATTACTGTTTGTCGCACATTTGAATGAGCTTAAATCACTTTTTTTGATTTGGGGTGTTTATGCTAATATTACATCGTTTTTAATACCTACTAATTATTTTCCAACTTATAAAGCATGGCCCAGCAGGGCTCAGAGTTTAATGTTTGTGGTATTTGGCTGTACTAAACAATGACACTTTGTATTTGCTTTTGTTTTGTTATATATTATTCCTTATATCACAAAATTGCACCTTCTAAGCTTACGTGTGGTTAGCCTATGAGTAAAATCTTATTTACTAATTATGTATTTTTACTACTACTATTCTCAATTCGCAGATGAAATTATACCTGAGGCTAATTCAGAATTTGAAGCAGATGCGTCTAAGAATATCAACTGCCAATGTGCTTGCAAGATATCTACTATGAAATAACTTAGAGACCTAAATGAATGGCAGAATTGGGTGATTAATGTTCTTTTCAATATTTTCAGATGATGGATTTAAAGATAGTGACTCTGGCGGCAATTAAAGATAATGAAATTGTGGGATCAGGTAGGTGTATCTTTTCCTACATAGCACAATATTGTAATTGGAGTAATCTATGTAAAAAATAACGTACTTTTCTAAATCTCACTGTACTTTCTTTACTCAACTAGATGTGGAGCCTCCAGCTGCTCCTTTGTACTCTCCATTGACTCCGCTTGTGACTATGCAAAAAACTACAGTGGTAACATGTAACAATTCACCAATACGACCAATGTCACCGTACATTAGAGCTGTTGAAAACCCTAAGCGAAGATTTATCTTCAGAAGAACAAGACTATACTGACTTCTCAAAAAGACGCCATAGTAATGGAGTTAGTGATAGTAACCTCCAAGAAGATGGGGACTTTGATGACGACACAGAATCTGATTATGTACCTGACAGTGGATCAGAAACTGATGCTTCGCATTCATCTATAAAGCAAAAAAGTAGGACGTGTATCACAGTTCCCGAGAGCGACAGTTCGGATAATGAAACCACAACAGAGGATTTCATTCAAAATACTGTTGCAATGGTGCATGTACAAACTAGAACTGACAGAACCACACAAATTACACACAATGAAAGCCCGTCTATTGTTACAAATACCGCTCAAAACGATATAACAATTGGTGAAATAATGTCAATGTGTCAAGACTCTGATATTGAAGCTGTTCATCCCGTTGCTGAAGCTTCTCATCCCATTACTGAAAGCAATGACGCACTGCAAACTATGGGCCGCTCAAAGCGTGGACGCAAAAGAAAATACCCAGAATATTGTCTCTGAGAAAAAGGATAGGAAATACATGAATTTATTTTATCATATCAAAGACAAAGTAGTGAAATCGAAAGAATATTCTGATTATACGTGCACTTGCCAGTAACGCTGTCATTTACTTGTTTCAACAGAAACACGAAAACAAGAGTTTGATAAGTTTATAACATTAGGGTCTTACGAAGCTCAGCTGTTATTCATTTTAAGTAATGTCAAAGAATCTAAAAAAGCTCGATCATATACCTCGACCAAAAGCAAAACCGGTAAGAAAAAACCTAGACAGTACAGAAGACATTATTATATTTGCGAGAATGTCGTTATTAAACAAATGTTTTTGAAAACTTTTCAAATATCGTCTAAAAAATTTGACATATGTTTGAACAAAAAGCGACTAGATGAAACTTACAACGACAAGAGGGGTCGAAAACAAGGTGGTTGGAATAAGACCCCTGAAGAAGATATAGATTTTGTTAGAAATGTCATTAATTCCCTCCCAAAATACGAATCTCATTACAGAAGAGAACGAAACAATGGCACGCAATATTTAAAACTAGGTATGACTGTGCAAAAAATTTATGACATCTATCTTACAGAATTCAAAAAAAGTACGGCAACGAGAAAAAATATGTCTCTTTTGCTACCTTGAAGCGTGTATTTTATGCGAATTTCAATCTCCGCTGTAAATCCTTGAAGAAGGATACTTGCAAAAAATGCGATTCATTAGCCATTGAGATTAAGAAGTGTAGTATTCCAGAAGAAAAAGAGCTGTTGATCCAGCAAAGAGATATTCATCAAATGAGAGCGGAAGATCTTCGAAAGCAAATGTCTCAAGACTTAGCACGTGCTAAAACAGATCCCGAATTTGAATGTCTTATCTAAGATCTCGAAAAAACGTTACCTTTGCCCCGTATACCCACTAACATAGTATTTTATAAGCGTCAGTTACGGGTTTATAACGCTGGGATCCACGTTGGCTCTAACGATCAAGGACGATGCAATATCTGGGTTGAAAGGGAAGCCGGACGAGGAGCCCAAGAAGTGGGCTCGTGCCTCATTAAGTTTGTTAAGAACTACCTGAGGGATGGCGTAATAAATTTAGTTCTATGGAGCGACAGCTGCGGGGGACAACAGAAATATTAAGATAATCCTCATGCTAAAAACTATACTTAACAGCCACCCAAATCTTGATACGATAACGTTTAAGTATTTAGAAAGTGGCCATTCCTTCTTACCTAATGACACTGACTTTAGCAAGATTGAATGTGAGCTTAAGCATCATGAGCGAATATACACTGCAGAAGAATACATGAATATCATGAAAATTTGCAAAAGGAAAAACCCCCTTCAAGTCACAAGGATGAAAACACAGGATTTTTTGAGTAGCAAAAAAATTGAGAAAAAAATAATTAATCGGAAAATATGCAGTAATAAAGTTAAAGTGAACTGGTTAAAAACCAAACAAATTTTAATAAAAAAAGAAGAGCCGTATTTTGTAACCATGACGTCAGAGAATGGAGATATGCAAAAGCTAGATTTGTCGAAAAAAATCAAAGGGGTTACAGTCCAACTTTCAGAAGAAGATTTTGAAGTTCTGTGGCCCCAGGGAAAAGCCATTCCTCAAGCAAAGCTCGAAGATCTCAGATCTATGTATAATTTAATACCCGATGACTGTCAAGAATTTTATTAGAATTTCTTACCTTAAGGGAAGCAATTCTATCAACGAGGATGTTGATGGATACGGGCCATCTCTTGATTTTGATTTGGAGGATGACGGAAATTAATTACGCACATTCTTGTGGCGCATTTTTTCTATTTTAAAATGTTGTTGATTGTGTTTTATACATTATTTTGTTACCTTAAAGTTGTTTGGATTAAAGTCAATACACATACGATTTTTTTTTTATTATAAACCTTTTTTAAAGTTTTGTTACTTATTTTCTTGTTGTAGGGTAGTTTTGAGTCAATTCTGGGAAAACAAAAATATTAAACCAGTCTTTACAAACTTAAGTTTAATTGTAAGGACTCAACCCACATTTAACTTAATATTTCTAAATCTATTGCAAAATATATTACTTTAAAGCAGGTGAATTCAAATATAAACTATCTTCTTAATAATTACGGAGAAAACATTTGAAAAATCTTGTTATTCACAGAGAAATTATCTATTAATTATCTAATAATCTTTTGAGGGTAAAAATATTAAACCGTAAACCGTACCTTGCATCTTACTGCACTACCTATTTATGTTAGGTAAAACACGTTTGTTGATTTGTTATAATAAGTATCCGTCAAATTAAACGTCATTTAAACTGATATGTAATGTAGTTTTATTTATATAACGTATTCAGGTGCACACTTATTACTTAACCCTTAACCAGGCCCCGGTACGATTCGGTCCCACATCTTTTTTCGTTGTCCTTTCCAGGCTCTGGTAATATAAACTCCACAATTTATAAAAATGGCTACCCTAAATATATTATCTATGGGTCCAGAATAAAAAACTGTGCATCCGAACGCAATTGTCAAAGTGACAGCCATTTGATTTCGTGAGTCAGTTGTGCGCCTCTGTTTTCGAAGCACAGTGAACATTTTTATTAATAATGTCGAAAAAACAAAAGGTAAGTCGTGTAATTTTTGGATATGTTGTAGATTATTTGTTTTTCTTGTGGATTTAACATATTTTTTTGTAGATTATTGTAAATATTTGTCACAATATCTTCCCAAATGTTGTGGGACAAATGTGACCGTTGCCTGTTAACGTTTTTGTTTTGTGGGTGCTACCTTTGCCTGATTATGATTATATTATTTTAGAAAACCGTTAAAGACCACGAAATTGAGAACATCCTCCAATATTGGCAGTCGTCGGAAGAGAGTAGCGAGGATGACGGTTGCGAGGCGAGTCTTAAAGATTACTATTCTCAAGTTATGGACACTGCTTTGGACAACATGCAAGGTATTTCGAATGACGATTTGTTGCATATACTTGAGGGTAGTCCTGCACAAGCACAACTGTTACAAGAAAATGGCCACTATTTGTCAAATTCAGACCAGGAGGTTCTGCAAGAACGACAAGAAATATAAATCACATCTTTTATCGAAATCTTCACTTGCTGATGCAATGCTAGGTCGATCACAGGGCGACACAAAAGCTTCATCTAAGTGTCCACCAAAGCGCACACTACCTACTTTTATATGCACATGCAGAGATTGCTTGTCTCAGCGTCCACCAGCACACGACACACCAGAACCTGTGGCCAGCACATCCCAGTTTTTGCAGACACCGGCACATCTGGACAATGCTGTTTCTGGTCATTCCCAGCTTTCACCTATGTCTCAGCGTCCACCAGCACACGACACACCAGAACCTGTGGCCAGCACATCCCAGTTTTTGCAGACACCGGCACATCTGGACAATGTTGTTTTCGGTCCTTCCCAGCTTTCACCTACGCTACCTGGTGCCAGGACGATTTCACCCGATGCTTCACCAGAATATACATTTCCGTATAACACCGCGACAACTTCATCTCAACATCTGCCGAAATCTAAGTTTCCACATACCAACAGAGAAAGTGTGTCTCAGAGTCTGGGAGATTGTGAGCAAACTCCTGAGGTTATGGTTGAACAAGAAGAGATGGCCATTTCCTTAGCTCCCGACGATGATCAACTTTGTGAGCCAACTTATGCTGAATTACAGGAGAAGCAAAGAAAGTGGCGTACAAAAGTAGGTTACTTTGAAGATCGTGATTTTAGTAGACCATTACAACCTACTACAAAACACGACAACAGAGGTACCCCATTTGACCATTTTATGGATACGTTCCCTGATGAATTATTTCAGCTCATTGTCGAAAACACCAACAAGTATGCGAGCTTAAAAGGCAGCCAGTTTTGGAAGGATGTAGACAATAATGAAATTAAGGCATTCTTGGCTATAGTGATTCTTATGGGAATTGCCCCACAATCAGATATCGAATTATACTGGAATTCAGACCCATTTTACAATAATCAGGAAATATCTGGAACAATGCCTTGTAAAAGATTTAAAAAAATATTAGAGAATATACACGTTTGCGATATTACTACTCATTTACCACAAAATCATAAAGATCATGATAAACTTCAAAAAATAAGGCCAATGTTGAACATTTTAAATAAAAAATTTCAAGAAAACGCTACCAATTCTCAATCACAATCAATCGATGAAAGCATGATAAAGTTTAAAGGTCGTGATTCCAAAAAACAGTACATGCCTGGTAAACCGATTAAACGAGGGTACAAGGCGTGGTGTAGATGTGATGCGAAAACAGGATACCTTTACCAATGTGACATCTATACAGGTAAAGATAAAAAGGCCGACAGTGAAGGACTGGGTTACAGAGTGGTGAAAAATCTGTGTGTTAACGTACCAAAGGACACATTGATAGTCTTTAGACAATTTTTTTTCCTCTGTCGCTCTTTTGGAATATTTATATTACAAAGGAATATTTGCTATTGGTACTGTTAGACTATCACGAAAAGGACTTCCTAAAGATTTTGTCAAAAAAGAAAGTAAGAAAGAACAACTACAACCAGGAGAATTCACATACAGATACTGTCACCCTGTTGGGGTAGTTAAGTGGAAAGATACTAAAGACGTGACCGTCCTTACAACAGCCGTAAATCCTAGAAAAATAGAACTAATAGAAAGAAGACAAAAGAATGGCGAAAAAAAGAAAATGTATTGCCCATCTGCTATTGCTGATTACACCCGAAACATGGGTGGAGTTGATCATTTTGATCATTACCGTAGCTCATACTCCATTGGACGCAGATCCAAAAAAACATGGCCAAGATTGTTTTGGTTTTTATTTGAGTGTGCTGTAATAAATGCTTATATCATATATCAACATGAAAATGAAACAAGGAAAAACATACATCGAGATTTTCGTTTGCGTTTGGCCAGAAAATTCCGAGTACATGAATATTCAAAAAGACAACCCAATAATTTGGAAAAATAAAAAAGGAGGAGTGTTTGGCGTCCCAGATGAATTAAGACTGGGTTACAAAGGGCAGCATTACTTGGAACCCATGACCACTAGAAAGAGGTGCAGATTCTGTAGTACGAGACAGAAGGATACCCGTTCGAAGTACATGTGCCAAATATGTAAGGTCACCCTTTGTGTGTACCCCTGCATGATACATTTTCACCAAACCTCAGAACAACAATGTTGATAGATGAATGTTTATCAAAAACACTTTACTTTTTTTATATATTTGAAAGTAAAATAGTTCTCAAAATAAAACCACTTTCATTACACTGCATCATATATTTATAATACCCCGCCCTATCTCAGCGAAGTACCCCCCGCATTTTGAGTCAATTATTAACCTAACAAGAAAAAAATCCAAGAAAATTATGTTCAAATATTAAGTAGTCGCACTTAGTTTTTTTAATTTCTTTCCAGGCAATGGGAATATGTTGTCCCACGTGTTTTTCCTTTAATTTTCCAAGTCATTTTCCAATTTTCTTTGTTCGTATGCCATAACAATTATAATAGTATATAGAATCAATAGTTGAAAGTTATGTAAGTTGTGTAGTTCTCTTGGGCCTGGTTAAGGGTTAAAATAAATGTGACTCACATTTTTTCTATAGAAGTTCAGGTACAGGTATTTCGAAATAGTAACAATTTCAATCACGTTAGTCACAATTTTTGATAAGGCTCGTTAAATACGCAGTAAAAGTAAGTCATAGCATACTACATTATAATAACTATGCTCACTCTCCGACAAACATACACACCCTTAACCACATTCACACACACAGACACACAGATACACACTCACTCACACACAACCCCTCTAATAACAAACAAGTATTCTTTTACATGACTTCCTCTTAATTACTTTTTTTTTCTTTCTCTTTCACTGTTTAATTAATTAATTTAAATTTTAAATTAATTAATCTATGGATGAGCTTGAATATCTTGAATAATAAAAACATACCTGTCTGGCGGAAGGTATAGGTATGCCATCATACAGGTTTTTCCTAGTTTGGGTACCTATGTCTCTCAATGTACAATCAGTATTTTATGACGTTTGTTGAGAAATAAATAACTTAAGGTTTGATGGGGCAACACTAACAGCGGGGGAAGACTATCACTTTCAAATATCTCGAAAAGTACCGCGTTATTGTTGAGTTGGCTATGTCGATAAAACAGTTTTCATGAAAAGTGTCTTGGCTCAAAACACAGATGTCGCTTTTGCTGGTAAATGGCGCCAACATACCGGAAAATAAATGTCTGTTGTTAAAAAATAAATTTGCACGTGGTTGACTCTGACAAACTTTTAAAATTTTGGTGATAATAAGTGTTAAATTGAGATGTGTATGAATGTAAGTAGCATCATATTAATATTGTCTTTTAAGTTATTGTAATATTATGGGTTTAAACTAAAGATTTCCTTTGATATTTTACGAAACCAAAACCTAACCTAAAAATATCAAAACGGGGGAAGACTGTCAGTCTTTCTGGGGTAAGACAGTCATATGTTATTCTTGCCCCAAGTCAGATATAATCAACATTTTCTCATCATGGTACATATTTTTCTTTCGAGTTTGTACTTACAGTAAAATCTTACCGAAGCTACAACCGTGGTTTTAAATGTTTATCAAAATAAATAGGTATTAAAGTTTAAATAAAACAGACGCGCATTTATCAATATTATTAGTGTGGCGGATTTCATTGATTGTCAGTTGTTGTAATCATTGAATGTTTAAAAAAGTTATAATTGATTCTTCGATCAAGCGTTTTGCAATTTCATCGTCGGAGAAATGCAGCAGTAAATAAAACGATATCCTTTTTGTTCATTGCAGATAGCAAGATGGTACGCAATTATGTTCGAACAACAAATAGGGCAGCCACTTACACAAGAGAACAATTGCTAGAAGCTGTAGATAAAGTAAAGAACGGCGAGTTAACAGCTTATAGAGCCGCTATAGCATACAAAATTCCTCGTCCAACGATCGTAGCCCGAGTGTATGAAAAATATGGTTTGAAATCAAAGTCTTTAGGGAGAAATACAGCTATTCCTGAAGAGACAGAAAACAAATTGGCAGAGAATTTACATGAAATGGAAAAATATGGCTTTGGCTTGACTAGAACAGAAATAATGGAAGTTGTTGGAGACTATGTGACTAAAAATAATATAGAAACTCCCTTCAAAAACGGTATACCGGGAGAAGATTGGTTTTTAGCGTTCAAGAAACGCCACAATTTGACCGTTAAAAAGCCACAAGCAGTGGAAAACTCACGCAAAAAAGCATGCAATCCCTGGGTGATATATTCATATTATGAGTTACTAAAGAATACTATGGACGAGCTGGGATTGCATGACAAACCCTCACATATATGGAATTTAGACGAAACAAGTTTTAGCAAAGACCCCAGTAAAACCAAAGTGGTAGGCTTGAGAGGTTATGCCTCAACAAGAACTATCGCATCACCCGGTAAAGATAACACAACAGTTTTGCTGGGGTGCAGTGCAGCTGGCGGTAAAACCCCTCCGCTTATCATATTTAAAGCGAAAAATCTCTGGGATGAGTGGACTTCCGAAGAAGACTATCCAGGCACTGTTTACGCAGCAACAAAAAATGGTTGGATGGAGACAAATGTATTTGAGACATACTTTGAAAAGGTGTTTCTGCCCACCGTGGGTCAAAAACGGCCAATATTATTAGTGTACGACGGTCATTCTACTCACGTGGGAATCAACATAATTGAAAAAGCTCGTGCAGCCGGAATTACAATCATGAAAATTCCTCCACATACTAGTGACAATCTACAGCCCTTGGATCTAGCGGTCAACAAATCCTTTAAAGACAAATGGGATCTCATGCTAGTAAAATGGCAAAGATTACACGTGGGTCAGGCATTGCCCAAAAAAGAATTTTCGAAATTGATTGGTGTCGTTTGGGCCCAAGTTGATCCCAAAGTATGTGAAGCAGGATTCCGAAAAGCTGGAATTTTTCCTTTCAATAGTAATGCTGTACCTGAAGAAAAATTTAACCCACACCAACTGGCAGAATGGAAAAAACAACAAGAACAGTCTATTGGATTAAATGAGATAACCACTACATCTGACGACGACGTTTTGAAAAGTCTAGATCGTGGCTCATCTGATGAGCCATTTTCTTCGTGCTCCAAAAATCAAATTACTGGTCTACGACAAACTGAAATTCAGTCCGGAAATAATGTGTTATACACAAACGATCCTTATCCAATCTCGATCCCTTCATTACAATCCATTTGTCTCAATTATTGGAATTATGCCATAGAACGTACCACAGATCACAAATCAGTAAGCGATGACAGGCGCATAAGCCCATATTGTAAAATTGCATTGCCTCAGTCATTTATTTGTGACATGAGAAGTTTTAAAAAGGTGGCTCCTGACCACAATGTATCAAAAAATGTTGCTAAAACATCGCTAATGTTATCAAAAGTGACTGTAATAGAGGATCGTCATTTTACATTTGAGGAATTATTACTACAAAAAATTAATGCAGGAGGGCACAGTAAACAAAAACGTACTAAAATTGCTGGTGGTGCCGAAGTCATAACAAGTGAAGACGTTTATAAGAAACAGAAGAATATCGAAGAAGAAAAATCAAAGAAACTGAAATTAAGAGAAGAAAAATTGGCAAATAAGCGCAAAAATGATGAAAATACAACAACAGGACTCTACAAAGACAGCAAAAAAACTAAAACAGGAGATTCTACGAGTGAAAGTAAGATTAAAAAACAATTATTAATAGACGAAGACAGCAAAGATCATGATGACAATGGGAAATTGCGAGAAGAAAAATTGGTGAACAAGCGAAAAAAAGATGCTAATACGAAAACGAGACTTTGTACAGACAAGAAAAAAACAAATACGGGAGATTCTACAAAAGAGCGTAAGATAAATAATCAATTAAGAGATGAAGACAGTAAACATTATGATGGCAAAACGAAACTTAGACAGTTCAAAAGGTTTAAAAATAGTCACAGAAAAAAGGGTATGAAACAAAAGAAGATAAAGAAATTAAAAACAGCAGATGACTCCACAAGTGAAAGTGACTTTGAAATGACATTGATGGATGATAGTGATATTGAAGGTTGTGAAACATGGATAACAGAAGATTCTACAAGTGAAAGTGAGGTAAACAAAGGATCTCAAAGGATATCAAAGGATGACACTTATATTAAAGACATACCAAATTATGAAGATGAAATAGACCAGAATACAGAAATAGATTCAATGGAAAATAGTGATATATATGACAGTATTCACAACGCAAACAAGGAAAATTATAACGACGAACTCGTAGAAAATGATTACGATGAACCACCTACAAGTACCGTCGACAAAGGACAGTGGGTCTTAGTAAAATTTTCTACTAAAACAAGCATAAAACATTATGTTGGAGTTGTTACAGATGTAAACTCTGATAGCATACCAACTATAAAGTTTGCTCGGAAAAGTTTTTTTAAAAGCAGCCGCGGCGGAGATGATTCTAGAAACACTTTTGTTTTTCCACACGTCCCTGACATATGCGATGTTACACACCTTGAAGATATAGTATGCAAACTACCCGAGCCGATGATAGATCGTAGAGGAAAATTATCATTTAAAATTTCCTTTCAAAGCTTTAATGTTCAGTAGATATTAATTCTGATTAAGTTAAGTAAACAAAAGTTCCTGTATTGTGTTCCTATTATTAAGTAAATGAATGTCCTGTATTATGTTAAGAGTTGGTAGGTACAGAATAATATTTTTTTAATAAGTGTTTTGATATTGTAGTAATTTTATTTCATACGCAAATATAAAATTTGGTTTAACTTATTCCTTGTTTTTTATATTAATTTAAGTATGTTAACTGGCGTGCAAAACAGGAGGGAGGCCTATACCCGGCCAGCAGTTGGTGTCGCAGGGCATATGCAACATCTAGTGGGTTCCTGTGCGTGCGCAGTAGCTCCTGGCTGATGTTTGATAATTGGGCCTGTTGTAATCTCAAAAAGATTCTCTATATCGATGTAGGGTAACTGGTTGAAATCTCCGATGAGAACAATTTCGCCCACATCAGACAAATGAAAGGCCATGATGATGGCTCCAAAGTGTCAAAGGGCTGATGATGATGATGTCTAACGCACAAAGTGACATTAAGCTATTGATGTCACTTAAAAGGTTCTGCGCCTCTGATTCCTGTTGTGTGTTAGTCTTACCCCAATTCGTTTCTTGTACGAATTGCCGCAAAAATAAACGTTGTAGCGTCGTGATAGAGTTTAAATTAAATTACAGAACGTTTAAAATTTACGATTTTCTTTTAGGAATTCTGATAAGTTTATTTTTTCAGCAAAAAACTGTCACTGTTAGTCTTACCCCAATTAGTGGGGCAAGACTAACTATTTTTATTGGCTTTTAATTTATTCAAAATATCTATTCTGAATGCATTACCGGAAATATACTCCCTATTTCCTAAAACCTTATAGTTTTGTAGTATCAATTACATGATTATCTCAGAGGCATGTCAAATATCTTAGCCATAAAAACCGATCTTTTCGGTCTAGCAGGAAACTATGTTAGTCTTACCCCATCTAACCTTATATCTTAAAAAAAAAAAAAACTTATAGGTGGTGAGGCGTATGAAATGATGGTGACGTTGTGTACACCTGATAAACCTTCTTTGAAGAAATATAAAGAATAGTAGGTAATAGGTGGCCGAGCGCGCTGGCCAAGCGATTCTTTCGACAAAGGGTGCAAAAGTCTGATGTCTGGTGCAAATGCCAGTCAATATCTTTACACAAAATAATTAAATTCAAACACACATTTTAAGACACAACGATAAAGAAAACAAATAAAGGATAGGAAACATACAGAGAACTGTGACAGAAACCAGCTGAGCGGAGGATAAAATAAATGCAAGTATTTTCCTTCATTGATCACCCTCATCACAAAGTACCTCCAGAGTGGGGATGATAGTTCCTCTGCCACAGTCCTGCTCAGAAGTAGGGACGCAATTTTCTAGCGCACGATGGCATGGAAACCATCGGTGTGGTACTGCATAAACATTACCGACGCATTTTAAAGACTTCGTAGTTCAGGTAAGATTAGATGTTAGTAAGAATAATGTAAAGATCTATTTAAGATTCTACCAGACACCAGAGATCTCAGTTCGAGGCGAACTACCATTTGTATACCTTAAGTATGTCTTTACATACTTAGGTATATAAATGGTAGTTCGCCCCGGTAATGGTAGGTAGGTAAAAAACATTTACACTCTTCCACGTGTATTATGCGTGCTGTACCGACGCACCACGCGATATTAGAGCTACTATCGGTAAAATCTGACTATTGCAGTTAACACAGTATACAAAACCACGTCAGCCAACTCAACTAACTACCAAACTAATTAGAAATGCCTCGAGTACAAATCAAACGCGCGCGCGCCTCGGAAGAAAAAATGCCGCTTCTAAATAAACTCGCCAGCATAATCTTATTTCTGATATTTTCAACTACGTTCTACTTAGTAGTGTCGTTCACGCCGCTCTCCAAGGAGGAGCATATAGAAAATTTCGAAAAAATGAACGAGCACGTGGAACCGTTCCGTAGGAACTTGACAGAATGCGCGCGGCAAGTCAAAGCGACAATGGTAGACGTTGAGAATTTCCTGAAGAGGGTCCCGCAGAATTCCATGCAGGGCAAATGCTTCGTCGCCTGCATTTTGAAGAGGAACTTAATAATAACGAATAATAAGATAAACACGGTGAATTTGCTCGAAGCCAACAAAGCTGTTTATGGGGATGACAGCGAAGTATTGGACCGCTTGAAGGGCGCGGTGAAGGAATGCACAAGAGTGATAGAAACGATATTTGAGATTTGCGAATACGCGTCGGTTTTCAACGACTGCATGCATATGAAGATGGAGCATATCCTGGATAAGGTGACTATGGAGCGACGGATGCAAGCTCTGGGACAGATGACCAGCGACCCCGATCACTGGTCTGAAGATGATGAGGAAATTATGAAGATGGTCAAAGATGAACTGTAGATTTGCACTTTCAAATATGTAGTCCAACTCTTATAACTATTTAGTTTCCAAGTACGTTAGAAGAAAGATTCTTGAAGATCAGGGCCATCTATTGGGTTTTTTTTTCATTAGAAACCAAACCTTTAGATATACTACACGTTCTGTTAATAAGCCTTATACAATATACATAACGTTAAATAGTTACTATGATACATAAACATAACATTATATGGCGCATGGTGAAGTTAAATAAGGTGTCATGGAGATGGCAGCACTGGCGGTTTGTGACATTTATGCAAGCAATATGGTGGATCAGGGAACCAATGAGGATATAGGTCACTTCAGGGAACGGGAGTGTTTTGTGATCACGTTCGCGAACCTTTGTCTGCCTTATTATGTTATGTTAATGTTATATTAAACAGTTTACGATGAAATAAAAGGGGGTGCCAAAGACACGTATTCAAGAAATGTTTATTTCTCTTCATAATTACCAAACTGTTCGATATGATTCCAATTTACACTAGAAGCATTGTAAGAAACCAACACAACTATCAGGGTGCCTGTCCACAAAAGCGGTACGCATACTTTAGTTTTGACGGCCTCAGTACTGAGGTGGGAAAGTGCACTGCGACGCAAGAGGTGCAGGATCGATCCCCGGCGGGACAAATGTGTACATGGTCTGCAAATATTTGTTCCGGGTCCAGTTGTTGCGGTAGGTACATGTAGTTTCTGATTCTGATACCCACAGGGAACCCTAGTGTGAGGTCAAAAATTGTATGTGACTGTTGCGTGAGTGTTTTTTTTTTGTTAGATTAGCTTAATATACAAACCGGCTGTGGTTTATAACAGATATTTTTTTGACACAGATGTGACCGCTGCGCTTAGGTGGACAGACCGCTTTATGTTCCACATTTTAAAAATCTTATTATAAAAATTTGACAAATATTTGGTCGACACTAGACCATTATGTTCCTATTTTTATTTTATTCTATGATTTTGAACTCTAGTACCTATAATTTTAATAAAATCCAAAGGGTGTTTCAACATTTTTAACAATTTTCAATATAATTTCTAGAGAAATATCAAGTTGTCATGAAAATATAATTTACTTTTCGTTGTGTGGTTACAGTGTATAATACAGATTCAGTTAATTTTACAATCGTGTCGATCGCAGATGGGATTTAAAGATACGCGTCCATAGGCCCGCACCGACCGCAACGCACGGAAGAAAGACTGGCGGCACAGTGGACGCAGTGCTTTAGGAATTCATGCAAAGCCAACAAAGACCCGTCGCGTGTTGCGCCCCGAGTCGGTCTAACAGACGCGTTCCTTAAGAAACAACGTGTCACAGTACACGTCCTGATAAGAATGCGGGGTAGCATGTACCATGCGACATGTTAATAAGACTCCTTAAACATTTAAACACAGAAAAAGCTACAAAGAAATTAAAACAATCAGTTCTTTTAAACTACAAAATACACGTACTATTTAGCTACAAAATAATAAGGTACAGCACATACGATGGATCTTAGGGAGCAAATTGGATCGTTGATGCATACTTGCTTTATAATAGCCAGATTCATAGTGTGTACTTTACCCATATTGCGTTCAAAAATATATCCATACAAATTCGGTAGTTACATCAAAAATCTAAAAGTATATTTATCTAATTTAAATAGATGAATACAATTGAGCTTATATTACAAAAGTTGGCATAAAATAAAGTACCATTCAAAAATTAAATTTTTATGGAGGACTGTTTGAGAATGAGATTATATTTTTTTTTTCCTGGTTTTAAAGTAAAACCAACACTATGGATAACATTAAATTTAAATACTGCCCTAAATGTGTACCCTAGCATAGCAATGCGGTACCGAAAATTTTGGGCAGATGAAATATTTGTATCGGTTCATCAAAGCTACCTAGCATTCGTTCTATGGCGTAGTTGGTATCGCATTACCAATTCTAGGCGAAGATTCGGGTTGCAATCCCATTTTAGGCTGATAAAATATTTTTATTGCTTCATCAAAGCTACCTAGCATTCGTTCTATGGCGTAGTTGGTATCGCATTGCCAATACTAGGCGAAGATTCGGGTTGAAATCCCGCTAATTCCATAACTTTGGGTAGCATTTAAATCTAATAACATAATTATTATTTTATGTATGAAGAATTTAATAAATAAATAATGTATTAAAATGTTTTGATAAATTCATTATTGTTTAAAATATTATCGTCGATCACTTCTGACGAATAGTATTAACCGTTACTCCAATAAAATAGACAGAAATAAATAGTTATCTAAGCATACAATAATATCCGTAAAATCACAATTCTTATAACTAGAAAAAACCTGCTAAATGAGTAATTTCTTTTAACTATAAAAACTAACTCAAAAAAACACTCGAAACTTATTTATAATCAAAGATATTTTTCTACATTCGAAACGTTAACTCTAAAGTTACTATAGTTTGTTCTAAGTATTAAAACAATAACAAGAAGATATTGTACAGTCTTAATTTCACAAAAATATGAAAAATTCTCTATTGAAATAAGAAAATGTAGATTTTGTTTCTAAGTAACACTATCCTATGCTCTATACAGTTAGTTATAATACCTAGGCTATTAATAATACTAGGTATACATTAATAAGAAATCTATGTACAAGGTGATTCATAATATATATACTACCCGAAAAGGAGCTTATTCTACAAAGAATTGGTAATAAAGTTGGCTCTTTTGGAAATTTAAATTTTCATTCAAAAATCACTATGCAAAAACTATCTGTTTAAATAAATATTCCGGACATATCACACGAGGTCAACTGATCCCAAACTGGGCATAGCCTGTATTATGGGTTACAGAGACTGATATACATAATAGATAAACATTTAACACCCAGATACAGAACAAACATCTGTGTTAGTCACAAATGTTTGTCCAGTGCGGGAATCGAACCCGCAATCTCTGGCGCAGAAGGCAGAGTTACTGGAGAAGGACCCTGGGTCCTTCTCCGTTACTTTAAGGAGTTGGGCTGGCTGGGGTGAGGTCAACAGGGGGACAATGCACAATACACCCCAACGCGGGACGTCAGTGCAGATCTTATTCCCCCATTTAGAATTAGATTTAGAATTAGGCAGAGTTACTACCAACTGAGCTATGAGGCCAGTCAGCGTCAGTGTTTGGTGTTCCAATGTGAATTATTCATCTGTTTTAGGTAGCAATCTTGATGTCGAACTTCTTGTATAATAGATAGCTAGCTGACTAGCTAGCTACATACAGCTGATAAAAGACCAAAAACAGCTTAAATAAAAAATTCGATAAAATAACCGTTTTTTCAACTACCTAATAATATTTTTGTTCTTGGAATAAGCTCCTTTCGGGATATGTACTAGTTACAGAACACGTATAAAACTAGGCTAAAATATTATGTAGCTGCATGCAGACTAAGGTCCAGGATACAATGTAAGACACATTGTTTAAAAAGAAAATACCTTCAAAACGAATATGTAAATGTTGGATTTACATACATTAAACCACATATTTCGCCACAATCCTGTATCCTATATAAAATCCTCAGTACAAAAAGAGATTTAAATAATCTAATAGGGATTCAACACAACAGCTGCTTGACGCAAGCCTGCATAGTTATGAAACAATTCTACTCTGCCCAGCCAACACCGTTGGCGACTTGCTCGTAGAGATGGGTCGTACTTGCTATTTCGCGTACCAGATCCATAACGTACCGTATCCCACAAGTACCAGGTACGAAATACTAGAAAGTATGTAACCGCATGTATGTATTATGAACCGCGCAAGTCCACTGCAAAATTCCACAGCGCAAGTCGACCGCGTATGCAAGGACGCGCCGCGCCGCGAAACGGACGGTCGGGTAGCGACCTCTCGGTGCGTCGCGTCCCGGGGTGCGCAGTGGACTTTACGTGAAAGTATCGTGAAGTCGTACAAGGTACGTGTAGTTTGATGCGAGGACCTCGTTTAAAAACCTAGTTGCGTAAATACGAACAACCTCTACTTGCTTATAAGAAGTCTCCCATGTGTATCAAAAAAGGAAAATTCTTTCACGTATAATATTAGCTTCGTTGTAAAACTACGTGTTTAAAGTCTCAAAAGGATTGGATATTGTATTGACAGTGTTAAGAAATGTTATATGGCAGTGTCATAATTAACATATTTAAACATAATAAGCGTCACGTTTTAAAACATTAAAATTAACAAATTCATAATAAAGTTTTCTAAAAGTTTAATTGGAAAGGGTTATTACAAAAGTTGGGGCATGATATCCTAGTATAGTACTATAGTATAGTAAGATTAGTGATAGTAGCTTTTTCAATAAATTACTATCACTAGTGTTAAATTAGTGATAGTAGTTATTTCATGGGCCAACTAAGTGACTACCCGCTGCTTCAATCGCGCGGTACCCATAAGAAGTAGCCTTATGTCCTTTACTATTACTACTATACTATTTTCATCGGCTACAAACAGACAGTAAATGACAAAAATACTTTCGCATTTTTTATATTAGTGTAAAGGGTGTTTTTTTCTTGTAGTTTCATGAACGTGATAATTTTTCTAGTATATAAACAGCATTGTATATTCTCTCTCGTACTCTAGTATTGGCCCGCAATGTTTAGCCTGTTCCACTAACAGGTGATAAGTTGAACCCACGCTAGGGTCTCGTAACACCTAGACGACAAATATTCGGATCATCACCTAGACGGATCAACACCATTTGCTATCATGAAATTATTTGTCGCGCCATGAAAGTCGTTCACATGGATTGGATAATAGTAAAATAATTTTGGAAAACTACTTAAAAATTAATTGTATACGAATAATAAAAAAACCCGAAAGATATTCTTTAAAATATAAAAAAAAATACTATTTTTCTGGGCAAGATACTGGCAAAATCTAATTCATTTGTGATAGCTTAAATATAATATTAAAATGAATATACTATTTAAAACGTCTATTTTAATATAGATTTCTGCATTCTTCACTAGACCAAAAACTAAAATTTCAAAGCACAACGGCACTATTACTTGACAGTGTTAGTTCAGAGAATACTTTCTAGAAATTAAATATTCAGCTTAGAATTTTGTAATTTGCCACTAAATTCTGTCTTAGTCTGGAAAATCTTAGAATTTTGGAATTTCTCTCAATTTTATGTTAAGGTTCTAATAATTTTTCACAATAATGTCTCAGTTAGCGATGCTATTGGGAAAATCCCGATTGCTTAAATAGAAAAAGTACTTGTATATTTACCTAGATTTCATCTTTTCTGCACTGGACAAGCTTGCAAACTTTCACCATTATGTATTGTACATAGTATTAGATTGTGCACTCCACCGAAGAGAAATAATTAATTCGAAACTCCTACGTTTGTTTGGTACAAACCCAACGCCACACTGAATAACACGTAATACATTGCGTACTTCCACTGCCGTGCGTTTACAGGGTAAGCTTGCTCGCCCGTAATGTAAAGCTATATGTTAGTTGCGGGCATCTGCTCATACCACTTAGTTAGCCTTTATTTTTGTTCGGCTGTTCTGTGGTCCATTCCTAGTAGTAGAGGGTTCCGTATCTGTGTGTTATCCTGTGTCATTCCTGTGGACAGCTCTGTACGAATGAAGCTGGGAACAGCCCGGTTCGCCCTGGAACAAAATATTTATCACTACAAATAGCAAACATCAAACTGAGTTTTTTTTTTTTTTTTTTTTATATACCACTACGGTGGCAAACAAGCATACAGCCCACCTGTTGGTAAGCGGTTACCGTAGCCTGTGAGCGCTTGCAATACCAAACAGTTTTGAGTTTAAACAAAAGTTCTTGATCGAATAAGCGAAAAAACATCTCCGAGTTTAGTTATATGAAAATGCATGTATTTTAATTATTTAATACCAGATTATTTTTCTAGATCGATTCGATTTTATTCGATTCGATCGGCACCACACTGAAGCTCTACATTCCATTTTGTTAAAAGGGATCATCGAAAAAAATTATAGGCGCGCCTTGTTTGTTGTCTAATTCTTCTAGGCTTGGTCGCGAGAAACAGGCGTAACTTCACCTAGTTTCTAAGACGTTTCAAAGTGATCTTAGTGATTTCATTGAAATCACTTTTTGATTGATTGATTCGATTAGTCGTAGAAGTCGTAGAACTGTAAAAAGCCAACACCAATGACTGTATTGTTGCTTACCAGTGCGTTGCAAAGTTCCCTTGTACCAGCCGTCGCCACGTTTCTTGGATACTATTACAATATCGTCCACTTTGAGCTCCAACTCGTACTCGGAGTTAGGCGGGTACGGCACTATGCAACGGAACCTGCAATGAATCATCAATAAATGCTTTGGTGTGTGTGTTTGTTTGTCCTTCTAGATTACCAGCGGATTCGCTAGCGTGGTATCTACATAAAAAGTAGCCTATATGCTATTCTAGGTAAAGAACTTTATCTATACTAACGACGAAATCGGTTGAGCTGTTACGGCGTGATTGATCATCTAAACATCCAAACATCCTCACAAACTTTCGCATTTTTAAATTTAGTAGGAATTTTCTCGAATGGCTACCACAAACCGCACGACGAAGTGTTGGAAGGCCCCTCGATGGACCGACGACATTGTGAATTTTGCGGTGGATGTCGGCGGATGGAGTAGGCCCAAGAATGTTCGTCGTGGCACTCTTTGGGGGAGCTTCCTATGTTCAGCAGTGGACTTCATCAGGCTGATGATGATGATGATATTTACCTCTCCTTGATGGTCTGCGTATGGTGACGGTCACGGCGAGTAGCCGTTACATCCAGGGACTGCGACTTGCGATGCTGCGATTGCCACGGACCATCGCTACTCCTGAAATTAGTTAAATATTATAAACTAGCTTCAATTTTGCAAAATTGAACCCCTAAAGGGGTAAAAGGGATGAGAACTTGTTGAGTATAAAAACTGTGCATTAAATGAAAGGTTAGTAATGCGTACATGATAATGCGTGATAATGAAATTAAAAGCAACACAGAAACGAAAACCAAACTGTACCTACAGCATAAAGTTTCTACAACATAACTAGAAAATGGTATCCCGAAAAGGGGCTTATTGCACCTGTACATAAGCCCCTTTCGGGATAGTATACATTTTTTGAATCGCCATAACACACAATAACTGGTTCTTTCTTTGTCATCTCCCCTTAGGTCAGTGACTAGAATGAGGTACGGTAGCCCCTTAAAATATGACCATAGGTGAAAGAACCAATGTGGTGAAATGATTACTAAAGTGGATTTTTTGTGACTGGCCTCATAGCTCAGTTAGTAGGATCTCTGCCTTCTGCGCTAGAGGTCGCGGGTTCGATCCCCGCACTGGACAAACATTAGTGTGAAAAACACAGATGTTTGTTCTGTGTCTGGGTGGCAAATATTTATCTATTATATATATATCAGTCTCTGGTACCCATAGTACAGGCTATGCCTAGTTTGGGATCAGTTGACCGTGTGAATATGTAAGGAATATTTATTTATTTGTTTTATAAAATTTTAGCAAGGTTTCCTCACAATGTTCCTCCACCGTTTGAGAGCACTGTCTAGCGCACATAAATTTTCAAAATGCTATAGTATAGTAAACAATTGTAATGTGCTAATAGCTCTCACCACTCACCACTGTTCAGACAAAATGAAAACACCGTGTAAAGCATACAACCTAGGATCCTAGGATGGGACGTAGGAACCTAGGATTCCCGTCACCTATTTCTTTTTTTACAACGGATAATAAAATTGTTTTATACAACAGGCCCTCTAGCTGGCCTTTTTGTTAGTGTTATATTTAGTTGTGGATGAAGTTGTGAACCACATATCGCTGCTTTGCAGAAAGGACGTCATAACTCAAAAAACACGATTTAACAGGAGAGCGTTTTTAAAGTTAGAAAAATTATATTATCCGAATTATTGCTTTTTGAAAGAAGCTTCTTGAGAATAAAATAATACCCAATTCAATACTTATTGAAATATATCAGCAATTATTATGTGCGATGATCTCCTTAAATCTTATGCGTATTTTTTTAGAACAAGGTAGAAAATGTGCCGTTCTTACAGAAAAACTATAAAGCGAAATTTGTTTTATATAGACTTAGGACGTTAATGACAATATTTCGTTTTGAATTTGATTTTAGATATTCTTAATAAAACAAAAAATGACTTTCTAGAAAAAATGTTTTAATAAAATTCACAACAAACATCAACTGAAACATAGACACTTTCAAATGCTAAATCTCTTTTCATTGAAAACGTTAGCTAAACTTATAAAAATCAACCTCTTAGCTAAGTACCCACTACCCATTAATCAGTCTTCTTTACATTTTTAACAAAATTAGCTTTAATACTTTTTATAAGTACTTAAATTAATCAGACTATTATTGATTAGTACAAAATTATAAAATAAAAGTTCTCTAAAAACAAAGATAATTGTGCAATCAATGTGCTCCTCGCAAAGTCCGTTATGGTTCTTACAAAGAATTATAAAATGGGGCGTAGAACCTCGGGATAAAGTTTTTATTGAGCAAATCCAATAAATCAGCTTTCTTTCTTTCCGTTACACCTGGTTTTTCATCATACGCCTTCTTGACATCTACTTCAATCATTATTTTCTTTTTTATAATAACTGCCCTCTTGAATTCTTCTTCGGCATAAGAAGTCTTGTACATTGTACGAGGGCTGTTTTTTTCAATTCTTAGTATTTTACCATCAGCTATCTTTACCGAGTTTCCTTCTTCATTCTTCGAAATATTTACCCCCATTTGAGAACAAGCATCTTTCCAATCAAAAAAATCTTCTGTGCACATTTCATTTACATGAAATGGTTCGGGTTTCTTTCTTCTTTAAACGACATTTGTCTCCACACGGCTCCTTCATTTTTCGCTCTTCTTTAGTTCTATTGCTAGTTAATTCGTAAGCCTGTCCCGTATTTCTCAATGATTTCTTAATATTTTTCTTCCACTTATTCTCATTTCGTTTCCGTTTTCTTCCAACTTTTACCGGAGGACTTGTAGTCGAAACAGTTGCGTCTCTATCTTCCTCTAAATCATCTTGTACAGTTTCTTCATTTTCAGCTCTATTTTGTGGGATATTTTCGTCGTTGTAAGGCAAACCCTCAATTTCTCCATCAGATAAGTCGGCAAGATTCTGTCGAAGAATTGGTTGTCCTGGCTGCGTGTACAGAGGATCTCTTACAGAATCGTCGCTGTCTGAAAAAACAACAATTCAGTTTAACACTACTCGCATACAAAATGATTATAAGGGACAAAATAAAGTAAAATAAAAATGTCTCATGGTACCTTCATGAAACGTACTATCAGAAGAATCAGATGATGAACTGGATGAACTACTGGAATCTTGCATAACAGGTTGTTCTGGAATAGGTTTTTGCAACTCATAATCAAGTCTTTCAAACTCATGTGTGGATGGCCCTTGAAAAGATCGTTGTAACTCCGTTGGTACCTCAGTGGAATCGGGTGGTACTTGAATACGTTTATCAAATTCAGGTGGAGCCTGCAATTTCAGCCTTTCATAGCCTAGAAAAAAAATACAGTTAATACGGATAGTATTAATCAATAAAGTCATAATTAATTAAAAAGTTTTATTTTGTAATGTTTTAAGAGCAATAATAATATAGTGTACATTAATTCATTCAATTATGACCAGTAGAACTTGTAAAAAATGAATATAGCAGTACATACTACTTTTATCCATTGTAGATTCTTGATCGGGTGCTTTATTCCTATTTTTCTCGATGAGAGCCAATATTTTTTTGCTTCTTGAACTTCCTGGCATCGCCATTTGTAACGAATAGTCTGCAAAAATAATAATTTAACGTAAAATACGATCACTAAATGTATTTTTTATTTTACCTAAAACGTTTTAACTTAAAATAATCGTCAATAAATACAAAAATAACAACGTTTTTTTTAGCAAAAATGATCCATTTTGACTTAATTTTTAACTAAAATCATCTATTTGTGTTTTGTTTACAGTCATTATCGTCATATTTTATAATAATACTTTAGTAGTTCTTACTATTTTCTGCTAAAATGACATAACGCAAAATAAATACACAAGCAATCACATGCATATTTTGAGCTAGAATGACACATTTCACTTAGATATATTATTTCCGAAACTAATTCGTAATAAATTCAACCAACCTTTTCACGAAGAACGTCAAAACCAGAAATATGTCTTCCTTAAAGAGAACATGCACAACTCATCGCGAACACACTAGCACCACTACTGAGTAATGACCTTCTTACCGCAAACCACCTCACAAAATGAGACAGAGCAACAACGTCACATCTTCTGTCCTGCTCTCACCTTACCCCTTAGAGAAATGACGTTTTTTAAGAAAAAAACTAGATTTTTTTCGGAGCCTAGGTGTATACTCAACCCCAAAATCACGTTTTTTGAGTTATGACGTTCTTTCTGCAAAGCAGCGATATGTACCTACTACTCACTGTACCTTAGATATATAATGTAGTTGTTTCTAAATAAATAAATAAAACCTGTGTGTGATATCGTGGTGCCTCTCCTTGTGGCGCCGGTCAGACGCGGGCGCAGGCGTAGGCGCAGGCGCGGGCGCAGGTAGGGCTCGCAGTAGCTGCGAGGGACACGAGCCGGACCTACCCGCGAACCGTTAGTGCCATTATGCATTGGGCGTTTTCTCGGCGCTTACATGCTCGTTTTTGTTCAATCGCATGACGATCCTACTTCCTACTATCCATCCCAACTTCTAAGTATCACACCATCAATAGACTTTTTTTCCACTTTCCCTAGTCTTGCTTGCTTGCTTGTCGTATCACTGATTGTTTCTTGGTCATCCTGTATTATGTCAGTGACCAGGTTAAGGTATGGTGGCCCTGAAACACACTGATTCTTTCACCGACGGTCATAGGTCCTATGACCGTCGGTGAAAGAATCAGTGTAGTGAAAAGATTAAAGTGCGCCTCTTAGGGGCTCCTTTCATGCATCTAGTCTTGAATCTAGTTGATTTTACGCGTGTTCTAGCCCAAGCCTAGAAGATAATCACACACTCTCCCACACACACACACACAAACACGCACACACACACACACACACAGCACATCTTTCTCTTAGAGGGATAGACAACGACCACGGCTTTACATTTGCTACGATCCTGACATACCTCTCTTGCTTGTCGATTAATGGTACTCTTGAACTTTCCAAAACGTTGCAGATTTGAACCAAACTAGCTTGTGAGCGTCTAAAATACGCCTAATACGAAACGGCGCTTAGGGATAATATTTTACTGCGCTTCCGTAACTGTATACGTTTTTTTCTTTACTGCAAAACGTAGTTTATCGTGGGGAAGGTTATAAAGGCATATTGGTTACGAAAACGCATAAGGGATCAGTCACACAAATGAAGAAACAAGCGATTAAAATCGGCCTTCGTCTAACCGAGGTTTTAGTATGCGTCAAATAGTCAACAGCTTTTATGAACAATTTAACCACCATTTAGCTAAACGCATGTTTCTAATATTTTCATACATTGACCATCATCTAACCGACGGTTATCGTAACCGTCTGGTTATGTGTTGGTGAACCGTATTGACGCAATTTGCATTTTCGGTAGCAGTGTTATTCATAAGTCTAGTATAGCGGTAATACAGTTAAGCCTCAGTTTAGAGTTATTTCTCTCCTATTAAGTTTTTTTTATCGATTCTTAATTAAACTGGACGTAAAAAAGGTGATTTTAAGTTTTATTCTCAAATTATTTGGAACATACACACACTACTGTTGACACATCGACATAAAACAAACAAACACGTGAAACACAATGCATACGTGAAATGACATGAGTGTGCGTTACACCGACCCGTACACACATGCAACAAAATGCACACACATAAGTGAAGTGGAATCATTATTTCTAGCATTTGAATAAAAACGAGGGAAATCAGTGATCAGGTTATGGGCTCAGTAATAAATAAAGTAGGTTATGGGCCCAGTAACTATATAAGGTTTCGTACATACCTGACATGCACTGGATGATGCTGAGTAGCCAGGTTCAGCATGAGCGAGGTCCCTGGTCCGTCTTCGAAAACAGGGTTGTCCATACTGTAGCCTTGGGGTGGTGGAGACTTGCATTTCTTCATGGCAGCCAAACGCTTCATTAGGGACACTCCGGTTGAGATTGAGGACTTCTCTGCTTTGGACTTTTCTTTAGACTGTAGGCAAAGTAATGCGTCGTCCTAAGTAAGAACTGGAACTACTTTCGTCCTGTGCACGAAATAAGCCTCTAAGAGGCGCACTTTAATCCTTTCACTAAACTGATTCTTTCATCGACGGTCATTGGCCCTTTTGCAGGGCCACCATACCTCAACCTAGTCACTGACCTAATACAGGATGACCAAGAAAGGGGAAATAAATAAATATTCCGGACATATTCACACGGTCAACTGATCCCAAACTAGGCATAGCCTATGGGTACCAGAGACTGATATATATAATCGATAAATATTTAACACCCCGACAGAAGAAACATCTGTGTTTATCACACAAATGTTTGTCCAGTGCGGGGATCGAACCCGCGACCTCTAGCGCAGAAGGCAGAGATACAACTAACTGAGCTATGAGGCAAGTCAAGGAAGCACATTCCACGCAGGTGCCAAGTTGATTTCTGCGTGTAGTAAAATGATATTAACTGCACTGTATAGTGTACATAGAACAGAGAGTTTTGAAAAGATACCTTTTCCATCCTTGGCGTGCTTTGCTGTGACTGTGACTGAGTTTGCGCGCCCCACGAATACAGCAATGGTATAGCTGTAGACAATAAAAAAATTCATTGAAAAAACAATTTTAAACAATAATGTTTGAAAATTAAATGCCTTTAATGGTTTGTGCTTTGATGAACCGGAAGACCTTATAGTTACTTCAAAGTAACTGTACAAGCAGAGTCATACATATACACACAGACGCATGCACGCACGCAGGCGCAGAACCGACGACCGTTGGGGAATAAGGGTTCTCGAATGGTCACCACGAACCGGACGACGCAGTGTTGGAGGGCCCCCACCCTATGGACCGACGACATTATGAAGGTTGCGGGTAGTCGGTGGATGTAGAAGGCTGAAGACCGTTCGTCGTGGCACTGGGGTGATGTTCAGCAGTGTTTTTCTTCAGATAATGATGATTTAATATTTTCTAATGGACTCGTGCAAAGTCATGCCTGAATCTGATTGACCTAATGACCAGCCGTGGCCGTGGTGGCCCCGGCTGAAGAATAGGCCCCTCCATATCTACCTACCCGCGGATGTCGTAAGAGGCGACTAAGGGAAAAAAGCTAGGGGATGGGTAGCAGCGTCCCTCATTTTAACAACGATAGCTCTAACTGCGCTCGCCAACCCGCATGCCCAGCTTGGTGAGCGGTGAGTATGGGCAAATCCACATGACAAGGAATTTGCTCTGTCTAATGGGGAGGCCATGTTCAGCAGCAATGATGATTATGAATGACCAGCACATTACCGGTTGTGTTTGGACTCTGCGCCCGAGGCGGCGCATCAGGGGGCGCTAGTTGCGTGCCCGTCGCAGTGCTCGGCTTGGGACTGGCCGCCGTCGGAGTTGCTGCTGCCGTCGCCTGTAAAAACACATGGCTTAGTTCTACAAGGTGATTCATAACATGTATTCCGTCCCGAAAGGGGGTTATTCTATCAACGAAAATAAATAGTTTTAGCGAAAAAAAACTTTAATATTTTTTTATTTTTTTTCAAAAACTTTCTCAAATTAGTTGTCTTTAGAACTAATAACTAAACGTACAAAAAGATCAGAATCAAGATTGCTACCGAAAACAGCTGATTCATTGAGTTTGACCTGATTTGACCCCAAAACAGCTGATTTTCCCATAGAGTTTTTTCAATGAAAAATGTCCAATTTCCAAAAGACGTAGAACAAACTTTATTGTCAATTGGGTGTAGAATAAGCCCCTTTCGGGATGGCATACATATTATAAATCACCTTGTATACAACTAATGTGAGAATATTAGCTTTATACCCGGAAAGAGGAATAATCTATTAAAAAAATAAGCAAATTAGCTGCAATTAAGTAAAAATTGACAATTAAAAAAAAACGCTTTTTTCACCGAAATTTTCAAATGAGCTGTTTTTGTTCATTTCATCATCTCATTAACGAAATTTTTAGCACTTATTGTAGAAATAAAGGGGTTAAAAAAGTTTCAACAGTTTATGATCATCACTCACTGTACGGTTTACCGCAACATAGAAAGAAACAACATAGCGTTAATCACGTCGCTACGGATGATGAAGAGATTTTGCTTCCAACTTTATCTGTCAGGGTCAAGGCCGCAGGCGGGACTTACGATACTCTAAGAGCCCTTCTTGACCAAGGCTCCCAAATATCTTTGATATCCGAACACGCTTCTCAGATGTTAGGCTTGCCTCAACAACGGTACCACGCAACGGTTTCCGGCATTGGAAATGGGACGAAGCTTGGGAAAGCAGTCATGACACTTGAATGCCAATCTATTTACGAAAATTACGATTTTACAACGCAGGCATTGGCTATTAGGCACGTCGTAAACAACCTTCCTAATATGTCTTTCAAAAAACAATCATGGCCACACCTGAAACACATCCAGCTAGCTGATCCGGAATACAATGTTTCCAAAACCATCGACCTACTCCTAGATGCGAGCATTTATTCAGATATAATTATGACTGGTCTCATTAAGGGTCCGAATACGGCTCCCATCGCCCAGCAAACTAGACTGGGGTGGATACTTTCAGGAAGTGTCAAAACATTCAATTGTCACGTCAGCGTCGTCGCAGATAAATTGACACAAGAGGAACAGTACTGCGAAAGTCATGACCGGTCTACCACAAAGCGCCTAGCAACAGGTAGTTACGAAGTTGCTACCACAATGAAACCAAATTTCGAACAAAATCTGAGTCAGTCAAAATCTAGAGCGATTGCACAATCCTACAACTTAGAATACAAGGACACCGATCCACAAGGACACATGAGTCCTGTTACTAAACAAAACGCGACGTCAAGTTATCTCCCTCACCACGATGTTTTGAAATTGGATACGACTACTACTAAACAACGAACCGTTTTCAATTCGTCTTCGAAGACAACAGGAGGATATAGTCTCAACAACCTGATGGAACGCGGTCCTTCTCTACAAAAGGATCTGCAACATCTTACACTGGCGTGGCGTCAGTACAAGTACGTCATCCCTGCTGACATTGAGAAAACGTTGAGACAATTATTCGTTCGTGAGTCCGACCAGCATCTACAATGTATTGTATGGAGAAGCACACCAGGAGAGTCTTCGAAGGAGTTCCAGCCGACGACTGTTACCCACGGAACCAAGGCGGCTCCTTATAACTATACAATTCATGGGTTTTGCGACGATTCAGAGAAGGCGTACGGCTGCACTATCTACGTCGTAGCACAAAAATCTAAAGGCCAGTTCACATCGACGCTTGTGAACGCCAAAACGAAATTAGCACCTTTGAATGCGACTAACAAGGTTCGTACAATACTCGACAACCTAACACCAGCATCATTGCATCATGTTCGTTGTGAACAAAATGCAGCGGACTGCGCTACAAGAGAATTGGCATCGCTACAATTGTCAGGACATCTTTTGTGGTGGCAAGGCCCACAGTGGCTGACTACATTTAACAACGAACCCATACACAACACATACCAGCAACCGACTAAAGAAATCAAGAAACACATTGTGAGCGCAGCCTTAACTTATACAAATGATTTAATAATTAAATTGCTAAATGAATGTAGCTCGACAAGGCGCATAACAACAACAATCTGCTGGCTATCGCGTTTCACAAAGTGGTTGCGAAATAAACAAACGCCTCAACAGAAAGAGCTGCAACATGCACTAAAACATCATCATCATCATCAAGACGACCAACATCAACTTGAGAAACATTTAAAATTGAAGAAGGGGAGCAAGTTATCCAGACTCAACCCCTACACAGACTCAAACGATGGATTGCTGAAAGTTGGCGGAAATTCACGCCCATTCGCTCATATCAATGACGCCCAACCAACAAGGAATGACGTCAAACCGGCACCGAACAACTCGCCGATAAACGGGCGACCAATACGCGCGACACTGAGGCCTTTGAGAACATTCCTTTCTGCGACAATTTTACTATTCCTAGCTCTACTAGCCCCAGGACAGTGCTCCTACAAGATTTCAACATTCAGCGACGACAAAATAATTTACTTCGATAAGATGTACGACATGAACATCATAAGAGACGAATGGAAACTGATTGTTTACTATAACATGAGTACCTACTGGTCAGGTTTAGAACACATGCAAAATTATGTCAACCACTTGAAAGGATACCTACACACTAAGGATACCGAGTTACCGATGCAATATAAGAGCATAATATACCAACTTCAACACGAATTATCGGAAATCAACCACTACAACCAGATAATTACTAGCCAACCTACTAAAAGACCCAAAAGAGGCCTGATAAACGGCGTGGGCAATTTAGCGAACTCATTATTTGGAGTTATCAAATAATAAGTAACAATAAATATAACAAATTTATCTGAATGAAAATCACCTGAAACTTCTACTGAAAAACCAAACAAGCGTTATTGAAGCTCAGGCCAACATCATGCAGAGAAACGAAGCTATCATGAACCAACAGTTCGACATTGTACAAAAGTATTTACAGAATGTTACAACATCTACAAATCGGCAACAAATACTAAACAACAACGAGCTTCACATCCTGTCAGCTTCTATCTCGGCGATAATAGTCATTTCTCATATTAGAAATATACAAGAACATATAATAAGCACCATAACTGACCTTAATCAGGGCCATATGGATACACATTTATTACCGCCAGAACAATTAGAAGAACAATTGACAACTATAAACGGTCACCTACCATCCGACCTGACTTTACCTGCAGACAAACAAGATTTTAAGCAGATGTACAAATTGATGAAAGTAAAAGGACGTATCAGCGGCTCCTACTTGATCATCGAAGTCAGATTACCACTCGTAAGCAAAGAAACCTTCGAACTGGACAAGATATTAAGCCTACCTCAGCAGTCGTATGTCATGGAATTTATAACACCTTACATTGCTTACAACCTACAAAAGGACCTGCTCATCACTTTCACTGAAGCAGATATCCAAAATTGTATCACTGTACAGACAAACAAATTACTTTGCCATATAGATAAACCCATTTACATGATAAGAATAACTCAGTCAATTTGTAACTTGAGCATTCAAAACAAAACAATGTGTTACACAAAGATGGTACCATGCCACGAGCGGTGGATCAAGTTGCACTACGATAACAGGTGGCTATTCTCGTGTTGTGGGAAGTGCACGGTGCGCATATTCTGCACTACTACCGGTATGACAATTAAAACATTAACTGGAAACGGACTTCTAGATATAAGTCAAGGCTGTACGATAAAGAGTGATACATTCTCAATACTTGGGCACAACAATTATCTGAGTCATACTAAAGTCCAGGATGACATGTTTATAAGTCCAGAAACATCGGTTCTTAACATTCTTATCAACTCCTCGGGCATCACATTTTCACCTGAGAATCATGATGACGAGTGGCGCAGTATGGATACTCAAATCAAAACCTTAAAAGAACAAGAAAACGCGCCACTCACCATACACGACATGCATCAGTACGCAGTACTCTACACATTACTCGGACTGAGCGTAGTTGGAATAAGTATATACTTATTCAGACGTTGGCGCAGAAACAAGGCTCGCAAGATGCCATCCACTACACTTGCGACTCATTCAACGACGACTGCGGCGCGGGCGGCGCCAGCGGCGGCGCCAGTTGCGCCAGCGGCGGTGACAGCCACAAACATCGAGCTCAACGACTTAGCTCCGGTGGGCCGACCACGATTGCCATCGTTACGATTAGACATTCCTTCGACAACTAATAGTGCAGTGTAGTGTGAAATATTTAAGTGTAGTGTGAAATAATTAAGAATTATTATACTTACCTACTTATTCAATTTACTTAATTTTATATTTACATTTTATACATTATCTTACGTTTATTAACTTAATTCGCTTACATGTTCTTATTGCTTAACATACTTTCTCTTATTTTTGTAACTTAACGTTATGATAAATGTAGATATTTGTTTGTTACCTTTTGGCCGGGAGAATGTACGGTTTACCGCACGATAGGTAAAGTCATTGAACTAGGTCAAGCCTACTAAGCAAAAATACCTACTGATAGGTACACATTTTTGCTGCACTATGCTAACTTATTTATTGTAATTTTATCGAAATTAAATCAGTGTTAAACGAGCACTCGTGGGTTTGTTTCGTACTTTAACTTTCCCTCTACTAATACTTTTATAACTGTAAAACCCTACACTCACCCATACTCTCACTCCCAGACTCACAATTCCATAGAACTAAAGGTCCGGGCGGGACTTATCCCTTTGAACGTGACCTGGCCGCGACACTGACATAAAATAGGCAGAATAATACCTTGTTGTCCCTGGGCTGGCGGGTTGCGTGGGGTGCGTGGGGTGCGTGGGTTGCGTGGGTTGCGTGGGGTGCGTGGGGCGCGCGGGGCGCGACGTAGTTCCCGGGGAACACGCCGTGCCGCTGCGCGCGCGCACACCACCCCTTGAACCAGCCGTCGCGGCACCGCTCGCTCACCGTGTACACCCCTGTTAATATTGACATAACATTGACATAATTGTTACTAGCTTCCGGCTGCGGCTTCGCTCACGTGGTACCAAAGTCGAAAGGCGTTTATTTCAATAAAATCACTAGGATCACTTTGAAACGTCTAGAAACTAGGTGAAGCAACGCCTGTTACTCGCGACCAAGCCTAGAAGATTCGGGCAACAAACACCGCTCTGTGGCACGGTACATAACAACATTGACATTATTGTGTTCGTGAACCAAATTTTTTTTTTTTTTATTTACTTAGGCGTAGGTATGTTGTTTTGTTTTTAATGTGTTTTTAATATTTTTGTACTGTGTGTGTGTCAAATAATATTATTTGTTTCAAATAGTGTTGTGTTCTTGCGGTGAGTAAGGTTGCCAGAGCTCTTTAGGGGGGAGGGGTTCGGGGTCGGCAACGCGTACGTGATGCCTCCGGTATTGCAGCGCTCATAGGCTACGGTAACCGCTTACCAACAAGTGGGCCGAAAGCTTGATCGCCAACTACTACTATGACTTAAGAGCTTAGCTCTTGTCGGTGTAATAATGATCGCCAACTGAGATGTAATTTAATTTAATGTTGACAATATAAAAAATTTTGACATACCTTCTAATTGAGAAATGTTCTAGATAATTGTAATAATTTAAGTATACTTTTTTTTGTAAAATATATGACTTCCAAATTTGCAGCGCCCTTACAGGGTCTATGTACTTACCTACTTTATGCTAAAAAATACCATCTAAGCTGACTATTTACATGGAGCAGGAATAAAGGAAATGAAATGAAATGTATAAAAAATAAGAGGCAAGTCTTAATTTCATGAGATGATGACGTTTTTTTAAGTTTTACGGGACAAGTTGCCCTCCCACTTTAATTTAATCCCTCAGGAATTAAATTAAAATGGGACCACACCGGGATCATACTCTATACACCAGCGAAAGAATCATCAAAATCGGGTTACTATTGGCGGAGATATCGAGAAACGAATACAAAAAAAAAATACAGCCGACTTGAGAACCTCCTCCATTTGGAAGTCGGTTAAAAAGTGGCTGAAATGATGATGATAATAATTATTATTATCCGACCTCCTTTCTTGAGCTCCAGCTCGTCCGGCTTCTGCGGCTTGTAAGGGTAGAGTGCGACGTATGCGGCCGGCAGGGGGCGCTCGGCGCTGCGCTCGCGCCGGCGCCTGCGCTCGCCCGCGCGCGCCGGCTGCTCCACGCCGTGGTCCAGCAGGCTCGTGGCTACGATCTCGGCTGAATGTCTGAAATTAAATATCACCGACATTTTAATTGTGTGACGACACGAGTTTAAAAGGAGTGAATACTGACATAACGGCTCGGCTGGCAGAGATGAGTGGAAGAGATTAATTAGCACGATTTAAAACCAGGTACACTAATTAATTACATTATTATTGTTGTTCACAAAGTGAATCTGGAATATTTCGATAAAAAGTTAGATAAATATGGATTTTTATCTTGTATAAATACTGAAATCAGTAAGTTCGTAACTACGAAAACATCACTAACTGTTAGTAACATAAGTCCGCTCTGCATGTTAACTTAAGATATCCTGTATTTCTCTATAAGTGAATGTATATTCTTTTGAGAAATAAATTTCTAAAACCGTTATTATAAAATGTTTGGCCGACCCCAAATGAAGTGCTTGCTTGTCGTGTCACTGATTCTTTCTTGGTTATCCTGTATTAGGTCAGTGACCAGGTTGAGATGACCATATGAAGTGGGATAAGGGCAGGGAATTTCTGATCTCAAAAAAAAACTTCAACTAGGTGACTCAGGGAAAAAAGCTCCAGCAGCGTTCCCTATCAACAATAACTTTGTCTGCCCTCGCCAACCCGCATGCCCAAGTTGGCGAGGGCAAATCCCCCCAAATATTTTTTTGGGTGCAGGCTGGACAGGTCGGTCGCGCTGGAAATTATGGGAGAGGCCCATGCTAAGCAGTGAAAGTTCTAAGGCTTTAATGATGATGACCTGTTCTGGTTGGGATGCCCCTGCAGATGGCTGGAGGGGGTGAGGCTGTGCCTCTTCTCGCGATGGTCTCTGTGGCGCGGGTAGTGAGCGTCGTGCGAGGGCGACAGGGCCGCTTGCAGCCCCAGACCGAAGTTAAGAAGTGAGTCCGGACCGCTCGATCGACCTTTGAAAGGAAAACATACGTTAAAATACGCAACAACCACATGCAAATTCGATTCATAAAAAAAATAAAAGAAAATATCTTCATTCATAGTTTTTTTTTTTATGTAAAGTGTAAAAAGCGCCTCTTAGAGGCTCCTTTCATGCACATTGCACATGCCACATGTCTAGAAATGGTTGACTAAAACATCGCGAGGAAAGGCTAGTATTCTCAAAGCGGAGATGGGTTTGCAACCTGTCACACACTACAGCAAAATGTGGGCATGTACCAAATGTTCTCACTACCTCCCTTAGACATCATCAAGCATGTGATCGCTGAGAGGCTGTCTACCATTCTTGGGGATATACGTCGTAAGTCTATTTCTATTCTATGAAATTTGAAAGAATTTTGAGTGTCAGCCATTAAAAATTGAAAGATTTCAAGCATCGACGTTTCATTGCCTAATGTTTGACCTTTAATAACGTATCTTTAGCGTTACGTAATCGTAAATCATTCGGGCTTGGGCTACTAGTCAAGTTATTTTGTTTTTTATCGACTCAAGCCTGCAGATGTGTTACAATAAGCAGTGTGTATAAATTCAAGTCATATATACCTTTGCTTGAAGACGGTAGGTCAAGCCGCGAAGGTTCATTATTGCTTGTAGATTCCTGGACCTCCTCTTGGTTTTGCGACGTACTGCTAGCGGCAGACGCATTCAATTTCGGACTCTCCGCCGGCGGCAAACTCACATTCAACGACGTATTCGTTGCAGTTGAACTCTCATTCAAACTCAACACGCCCATAGAAGCGTCTAGGGAATTCTCTTGCTCGTTCGCATCCTCCTCCGCATTTTGAGTCGTATTACCGGTGATTACGGTCGCGTTCCGCTCGGTGTTATTGTCAGGCGAGCTGGGTAAGCTAGGCTCAGCGCTTTCGCAAGTGCTGGTATTAGAACTGGTGTTAGGTGTAGTTGTCGAGCCTACGGATGGAGTGTTCATACTGGAACTGGAATCGGAGCTTACGTTCGTACTGAAATTCGCCGATGTCAGTGGGAAGTGTTCGTGGGTGCGAACGTTTTGATATGTAGTATCAACTTTGTGTACGGGCGTGGAGCTGTAGTCGAACTTGACTCCGCGGATTCTGTCGTAGTTCTCACCGATTCTGGGTACGCTTTGCACAGCGACGGTACCTTTGCTCGTGTTTGTGAAATGTATGAGATCCAACGAGTGTTTCGTTTGGGTGGGTTCGACGATGTTCCGTTGTAGAGGGGCAGTGGTGATGACGCCGTGCGATACTGTGACTTGCTGGCTGACTTGCGGCAGGATCTGGTCCGCGGGCTGGTAGTTTGGGTGGGATTGGCTCATGGTAGCCATGTTCTGGTAGTTGCTCTGATTGGTGGTCGGCATCGAGGTGGACATGGGCTGGTAGCGGTGTAGATGCTGTAAATACCATGAATGGTTATATAATCGTTTGGATAATCTTAACCATATTATAAAACAGTAACTGACTGACTGACAGACAACGCAGATCCTAAACCGTTGGTCCTAGAGACTTTAAATCTAGAGTGTGTAAGTAGGGGTGTACTTAGAAAGAAATTCCTAAAATTCAGCCCCTACGAGGGTGCAACGGGTTTTGAAGACTATATGAAACGACGATTGTCACTAGTCAATCATAATGATCATGAACAGCCTAGGCCACCCCAAAGTGTGCCACGACGATTAAATGATCTCGAAGTGTCAGAAGGCCGCCCACCCGATGGACCGACTCTCGAACGGCTGTTCATCGTGGCGTTCTTTTAGGATGTCCGTGGACATCTACAGGCTGATGATGATGATCTATCGTAGATGGTGACAATAGTACCTGTGCTGCTCGGTGTCTATGGTCAGAATGGCCCGCTTTCGCGTGGTCCGGTATCGGCGGAACAGGGCGGTTCAGGGGAGTCCTGTAAACAAAAACAAATTATGAAAAAAATTAGCAGTGCCGAAACTTAATAGGACTTTTAGGTCCAAGGTCACATTAAAGTATGCGATAATACACTGCTGATTATAGTAGTGTGTTATACCCTTTTCCATAAAAATATTATAACACAACAAGTTATAACTATCCCAAAAGGGGATTATTCAATATTTTTATTTTATTTTATTTATTTCGACGCACAAACACATTACAAACAAAAGTAAAAATAATAATTATAAAACACAGAATAAAAAGAAAGAAAGAATATTCGCGGGAAAAAAAACAAATTCTCTGTTTTGGTCTTTTTATCATCTTGAAAAATAATGATCGGCAAATATTAGTTCCGGGTCTGGGTGTTGGGGTACCATGGTACTCGTAGTTTCTGATACCCACGATACAGGGAATCCTAGTGTGGGTTCTATGTATGTGACTGTTGGGTGTTATTTATATATTTATAGCATACCTATTCATCAGCATCCTAGCTGCCTGGTTGAGTTCCACGAACGCGATCGGGAATATCCCGACCTTCTGCTCAAGTCTGCCTTCTGCCCAGTTCTCGTCGACTCTTCTATGCACCGTGATGATTGCTCCTGAAAAATTGAATTAGATACAAGGTGATTCATAACATGAATCCTATTCCGAAAGCGAGTTATTTTATCAACAAAAAGAAATAATATTAGCGAAATAAACAAACAAAGCAAACATCAATAATTTCATTTTAATTTTTTCAATATTTTTCACAAACTTTCTCAAATTAGATGATTTTGGCACTCTTTATCATCTTTATAAACTAATAATAACTAAACGTACGAGAAGTTCGGAATCAAGTTTTTTTTTATTTTTTTTTTATTTGGGTAAACAAACAGTGACACAATAAAACATAGGCTGTAACTTAAATGGTAAATGAACAGATAATTGTAACACCAACACCGTCTACCACGGATTACTTAAATATCTTGTTTGTATGGATTAGCAAAGGATAGTTAAAGTCTTAGATTAGGAATCAACAAGCCAGAATAAGGGTGAAGATTGCTACCTAAAACAGCTGATTCATTGAGTTTGAGGTGATTTGACCCTAAAACAGCTGATTTACGCATAGAGTTTTTTCAAAGAAAAATTTTGAATTTCCAAAAGTCGCAGAACAAACGTTATTGCCAATTAGTTGTAGAATAAGCCCCTTTCGGGATAGCATACATATTTTTAATCACCTTGTATGTTGATTAGATGGGAATGCATTTAGAATTACATACCTTTATCAAAAGCTAAGCACCCTTCCTCATCAGGTGCGGACATCCTGAAGTCGTAGAGCGCCTTGCACAGCGCCGTCGGAACTTGCAATGGAACCACCACCTGGAATCATGTTCATCATCATCATCATCACCCTGAGGAAGTCTACTGTTGGCAACTGGCCGCCCCTAAAGAGTGCCATGACAAACGGTCTTGAGAATTCTTCATCTACAAACTTCCTGCAACAGTCACAATGTCGTCGGTTCATCGGGTGGGGGGCCATCCAAAGCTTCGTGATCCGTGATTGCCATTCGATAACCCTTTTGTTCCCCAACGTAATCATGATAATCTAGGTCAATATATAGCCCAGCCTATCAGGGACTTATTATAAAGTCGGCAGCGCGTGCGTGATGTCTCTGGTATTACAAGCGTTCATTGGCTACGGTAACCACTTACCAACAGGTGAGCTATATGCGTGTTTGCCATCTCAGATGCATTAAAAAAAATGCCTCTGGGTTATCCTAAGTATAGCAACTGTATTGGGCAGTGGTACTGCTTACCATCAAGTGGGCTATGTGCCAGTGCGTTACTTTACACAAAACATAGAAAAATGTTCGCGGGTTGCATGGGCACCGGAAATTGAAGTTCGTTAGTCCAGCTTCTTTTTAAACCTTTCGCCACACTGGTGCCTTGAATTTGCTTATTACCTGTACATAAGTGATGGGGAACATGCCGGACCGGCCGGAGCATTCTCCCTGGTACCAATAGGGGTCCAGTTTCTTCAGAAGCAGTATGGTCTCACCTTTCTTGAACGAAAGGTCGCTGAAAACAAATTAATCAGTTAGACTGGCCTCATAGCTCAGTTGGTAGTAACTTTGCCTTCTGCGCTAGAGGTCGCGGGTTCGATTCCCGCACTGGACAAACAATTGTGTGATGAACACAGATGTTCTGTGTCTGGGTGTTAAATATTTATCTTTTATGTATATCAGTCCTGGTACCCATAGTACAGGCTATGCCTAGTTTGGGTGATATGTCAGGAATATTTATTTATTTAAACACCCTTTCTGAATAGCCCCCTTATTTACCCCCAATATGAATAACAGAGTGGAACTATAAATGGGTCCTAATGTGATTAATTCTTTCTTACGCTTATAGCTTAAACTAATGTAAGCCCCCGCGCCTACATTCGCGAGATTCAAACCCCGCTGCACCCTCCTAGGGGTCGAATTTTGGGAATTCCTTTCTCAGTACACCCCTACACACTAAGAGGGATACAATTGTCATCCATCAAAATTCAAGTCCACCAACCACCAACGGTTTAACGTTGTCTGTCGTTCAGTTACTGTTTTACTAATAATATAGAAAGAAAGAAAGAAAGAAAGAAAATTTGTTTATTTGACCCACAACGCAGGTAGGTACAGTAGGTAGGTGGGTACATAAAAAATACTTTATAGGTAGGTAATACACAACGCAGTAGGAAAACATAAAAAAGTAGGTAGGTAGGTGGCTAAGTGGTAGACTAAGTAGTATGCGTTGTGTGAGGCAAATGGGTCCCGTCTCAGCATAAAGCTGCACCGAACATAGTATTATGTACGGTGCGGCGCTGGTTTTCTGACGGGGCCTAGGCGACGCGACGTGACGAACATCAATAAAAATAATATTTATAGTAGGTATATAATAAGGATAATTATAGTAGGTATGGATAGGTAGGTACTTATATAAAAAGAGAGTAAGTAGTAGTAGATAGATTTAGGTGAGTTATATATTACATAATAATTACAGATATTGTATTGCGGGCTATGTTGGTAGGTACATGTGGTGGTGCTATACAACACGCAGTGCGTTATATAGTAGTTTCCGCGAGCGGCGTGTTGTGAAAGGATTAAAGTGCGCCTCTTAGAGGGTCCTTTCGTATTACAGCTCAAAATGTACAAGCAAGCCTGCTAATACAAAAATGTATATTATAATAAATAAATCAATAGTGCTTACCCCATTTCCTTGGAGATGTAATCGTGCATGGCCCTCGCGTGCGGCGGAAGCTGTTTACCGTCGCGGGCTTGAGCTGCTTGCTGGGCCTATAAATATTAAATATAGTTAATAATAAACTAGCTTGTGCTCTAGGTTTCGCTCGTGATACCTAGATATAAAGTAGCCTATATGCTAATTTAGGTAAAGCAATCTATCTATTCCATGTATAATGAAAATCGGTAGAGCGGTTACGGCGAATTTGAACCACAAACATCCTAACAAACATTCGCATCTTCTTCTCGTTATACTGTTTTTTTCTTGGTCATCCTTCATTAGGTCAGTGAACTTTCGCATGATTCGATGATATAAGATGGCGAAGAAGATCAAGATCATTCGTCGCAGCACTCTGGTGAGGCCTGTATTCAGCAGTAATTTCGCAAGCGCGGATGATGATTACATTTTGATATTTTTTTTAATCTTTCATCTTGAATAGTGATTTGCTGTCGGGTCGGGACCTAGCATTTAACTGTGACGGGTTCCCTGGGCACGGAGTTCTTCATGTGATCCAGGATCCTCATGAGGAGCATGTTCGGAGACACCTTCACCACCAGGATCCAGCATACCCTTCCTATGTACAGTCAGCATCAAAAGTAACTGATGATCAGACATGTCTCAAAACTCCTGATTGAAAATATTTTACTTTAGGAGTTTCTTCCCAATATTCCAAAAGTACGTGATGACTTAAATGTGTCACAAAGTCTCTGATCCAACTATTTACAGAAGTAAATGATAAAACATCTTTTCTGAGTTCATGAATGTCTGAAACTCATATGTATCTTCATACTGATGATAAAATTAAGTTCGAATGAAATCGCGACTTCAGAAGTAGCTGATGCTAAATTATTTCTTATATACGTGATTATCTATACTTTTCAACATTTGACGAAATAAAGTCGTGGGCTCAAAATGAACTGATGCAAAATTGTTTCATAAATACGTGAATATCTTTACTTTTCAACATTTGGCGATATAAAGTCGTGCGCTTAAATTGACTGACGCAAAATTGTTTCATAAATACGTGAATATCTTTACTTTTCAAAATTTGGCGGAATAAAGTCGTGGGCTCAAAATGAACTGATGCAAAATTGTTTCATAAATACGTGAATATCTTTACTTTTCAACATTTGGCGATATAAAGTCGTGCGCTTAAATTGACTGACGCAAAATTGTTTCATAAATACGTGAATATCTTTACTTTTCAAAATTTGGCGGAATAAAGTCGTGGGCTCAAAATTAACTGATGCAAAATTTTTTCATATATACGTATCTTTACTTTTCAACATTTGGCGAAATAAAGTCGTCACAATTAACTGATGCATTGGTATACATGTTATGAATCACCTTGTAACATGTCATGAATCAACTTGTATTACCTACTATTTGCCCAACAATTTCAGAATAAAATAAAAGGCAGGTTGAGGGTAGATTGATACTTTTATCTGGTTACTATCAACATCAGCTACTTTTAGATATCATAGCAGGCACGGATTTTTGAAAATAATACTAGTCATGTATTTTTGAACTAAGAAATTATCATGAACTTATGGGGTTAGTGTCATCATCTCAATTGTGGTACATTTTACAGTCACCTATTAAAGGTCGCCTTGTTATGCTATCACTTTTTGATACAAACTTCAATCACTAGTTTTGACAATCTAAATTTGATCATCAACTTCTGATGCTGACTGTACCTGTGAATGTCCGCTTCGCATCGCTCGCTGCGCGGCGATTGGTTTCCTCGGCACAGAGTTCTTCATGCCCTCCAGGATCCTCATGAGGAGTACGTTCGGAGGCAGTTCCTCCACCTTCGCCTCCACTAGCACGCGGCATTCCGGACATCGCAGCTCCTTGTGCGACTCGACTATCACCTGGAAATTAAAGGGGTTTTAGTTCGTATGTTATATGCTCTTACTATTAACAAGGCCAATTTGCCCAAGTTAATTGAGATATCTTAGATCACTTCGCTGTGTCAAGAGGACACGCTGTTGCAAGCCAACAGTAGAATGGGCTTAGAAATAGAAATAGATCACTTCGCTTGCTCGATCAATTATGAACCTTGTTTAAGTTCTATAACTCAAGATGTCTAACCTCTTGCATCATTCCTTTATTCGAGAAGCATTGACTCACCCTTACCAGAAAAGTTATGTCATCATATCAATTAATGGAAAATGACATGGAGGATATTCGCATCGTTTTTAATTGCGACTGTCGTTCCGTACAATGTAGTCGAGGAGCCAGGGTCCACCAAAAAAGTCATCATCATCATGAATGGTAAGCCCGTTCGCCCACGACGCTACGCAAAAGTGACGGAACTCGCTAGAAACTAGAGTTACGGACTGATTGGAAACGCTAATAAGTCACTACAGTTTGTAACTAGCTTCTTTTGAGTAGCTCCGTGGACGAACGGACTTACATCCATTACTGGGTACAGGCCTATTTCTCTTTTGGCAGCCTCCTCGGTCCTGGCCGTATCTGATCAGGTTTTGCCCGCTCTCTTTAGATGTCGGCGACCCAACTCGCTGTAATCTTCTCCTTATCTTGTCACTTATTCTTTCTTGGTCATCCTGTATTAGGTCAGTGACCAGGTTGAGGAATGGTGGCACTGAAAAGGGCCTATGAACGTCGATGAAAATAAATTTGCAATGAAAGGATTAAAGTGCGCCTCTTAGAGGCTCCGTTCTGTCCGCTGTTTCCGCTGTCGGACGACCCGGATTGTTTAATTGAGCGAAATAAGTAAGTAAATAATAAACAAACACCCACATACAATCTAGGATTCGCAACACTTGGGTGTAGAATGAGCCCCTTTCAGAATAGCAAACATATGAACCACTTTGTATAGAATGAAATGCAACAATATAAAGCAAATATTTATGTTAGATACTAATATGACCTGCGATGTCGCAATCTAATCAATTGATGTTATCAACAGTTTTGTGAGTCAAGGTGGAAAACACGAAACCCTAATGCTTACTTCCGTTTAGTTAGATGTCCTTGATAATAAACAAAATAGGTCTGAGTTAATCAATAACTAGCGGTTCGACCAAATTCCATGCAGATGGTATTGACGTTTCGAAAGTTATCTATCCTACATACAACTCAATAGCCGCGTCACCACCGGGCGAATGGGCGCAACGCACAGCGCACACCGAGGCGCCTTTGAGCACGCGCGCTTTACCGACGCCGCACGGCTCGGCTCCGAGGCATGTTCGGCCGTGGCAACGTGCGAACGCACAACCCCGAGGCACGTCCACACCGACCGAGCATTTCGCTCACGAGGCTGCCTCACCCGAGCATGCGTCCGGTGGAGACGCGGCTAATCACGGCAGAACGGCTAAACGGAACTGGATGAAATATGGCACAGAGATAGATTATAGTCTGAGATATCGCGTTCGCGAGCAAAGCCGCGGGCGCAAGCTAGTTGTATAAATACGCAACGACCCTCAGACGTCATCGGACATGTAGCAGCGCAGTGCTCTATTTATACGTCACCCCTGTCCGTGACAAACACACCTTGTTGTCCCTTTCCATCTGAATGATAATGGACTTCATAATGTGTGATGTTGACAAGATATTTGATGTATAATGCGATTGGAAACAGCGAGATAGGACTTTAGGGCCGACCACGTTCCCGACGATTCTACCCCGCTGTCACTCACTCGATGAGCGGCGAGGGTAGTAGTCGGGAAGGAGGTAGTAGTGAGGGAATGAGGCAGACGTAGTGTGACAACGTTACTCGCCATACCCACCGCTCCCTATTTTGTCGGTTTTTGTGCAAAGGACCGATGAGCTCGAGCCGATAAGACCGTAGGAGCATTACCGAAAGTTGAATGCGCAGCATGGCAATGAGTTACGCGAGTAGGTTGTGTGTGGCTGCTTAGGGCAACATCGAGGCAGCGCGAGGAGCATAGCGGGGAGCTGTATTGCTGTCAGATGAAGGCATATCTAGTAGGTACACAATGTATGAAATTTTGAAGTTCATGTCATTTTTCTGTTTTTTTTTAATTTCTCTGATTCTCGTGGGTTCGAACCCGGTAGTGCACCGATAAGATATTCTGTTCGAAAATGTAAGAAGAAAATATCGTGAGGAAACCAGTTAGTATTCTTATAAGCGGCGATAGACTCGCAACCTGTCACGTATGGAATACTCACAACTGCAAAATTTGGGCAGTTAAAAATCGTGAGCCTATTATTATGTGTATTTTTTTTATCATTCGTCCGTTTTACTTCTTAGACTTAGAAAATTGCCTACACTTTAAAAACCCCGTAATGTTCACATTTACTTTTATCAGATAACTCAGCGTCACGTTTCCTTATTACAAGACCAAGGAGAAAGTGAATTCGATCACGCAATTTTAGAAACAGAATTAGTTTTTGTACCAAATAGGTATTCGAAACTGGTGACAAACATTCTGGAGAATCGCTTCAAAGCACGCTAATAGGTACAAGCTCGAAGAAATCTAAGGGAATCGTAAGATTTTTCAGGAACTAATATGACCCGTCGGCTGAACCATTTTTTTAATAGCCATTTTTTTCTATCATTTAAACACCAACCTTTGTCGGCCATCGCGAGATCTTAGTACGGGGCGAACCGCTAGTAAATAGAACATAGACTGGCCCACATTCCGTTTGACGGAAATACTATACGGAACTCCTAAGTCGTTTGGTATTTTAGTACGGAGGAGCAACGACCCTATTTGTATAGGAAGTTAGGGCTTCATGTGTAATTAAAACAAAGCAATGGCTTTTAAGAAATAACGAATTATATTAGCCAATTTAATTTTTCACTAGAAAGCTCATACGACTGTACGTAACCAAGCGTATCAACAACAACAACGTGACGACGACGTGTCAAACAAATAAGAAGAAGGCGCGCATTCGTTTAATTCAAGAAGGTTAATTCAGGATCGAATAAAGATTGATTTTTGCAAACCAATATGTAAAGCAAATTATAAAATAAAACCAACACGCCCCCTCAAAAATTAATCTCAAGTTATACAAACAAAATAAACCTAAACAGAACATATTCTCTTTCTAGTGTTTGCTGGGAAATACATTATGGTCCAACATTTGTTGCTATGGATTAGGGAAAACCCAGAAAACCCTAATCAGACCATTTACGTCTAATTAGTATTATAATTTAAATTAATATATAAATATTTACAACATGAACCACTTAATATTCACTGAGTGAACTTATTCTAAACCCATTTTGCTTCTCATCTTTTGGAAAGTGATAGCAGGTAATGGCTTAGTCAATATATCCGCCAACTGTTCACCTGTGGGAATGTAATTTAATGTTATTACATTTCTCTCAATCTGTTCCCTAGAAAAAATGATATTTGATATCAATATGTTTGGTGCGTTTGTGATTAGTTGGATTATTTGCAATACTTATGCAGCCATTATTATTTCCATAGATGATTATAGGTTTTTTAATGTTCATGTTAATACTATCAGCTAGAGATTTAAGCCACAATGCTTCCCTAACTGCTTCAAACAATGCCATATATTCAGCCTCAGCTGAAGAAGCGGCAACTGACATTTGTTTCTTTGTACTCTAGGTTATAGAACATTGCTCAAAGAGCTTAAATAAAAACCCAGTTGTACTCTTCCTGTCTTTTGTATCATTACCACCCCAATCTGAATCTACATACCCACACAGAATGTTATTGTAGTCACATTTTTTATAAGTTAACTTTAAATCAGTTGTTCCCTTCAAGTATCTAAGTACTCTTTTAAGACACAGCCAGAGTTCTTTGTTATTTTTATTTGTATATCTACTTAGGATATTAACACTTGTACTTAAATCTGGTCGGGTGCACAACATGACATACATCAAACAACCTATAACATTTCGGCATGGGGCATCATAGTTTTCATCAAAGTTTAATGCTTCGTAATTCAGTTTATTTTCCAAAGGGGTATTGACAGGTTTACAATCGTGCATATTAAATTTATTCAGTACTTTTTTGATGTATGCACTTTGGTCTAAAGTAATTTTATCATCAGTTCTGGTGACTTTGATACCAAGAAATAATTTTATTTCTTTTAAATCAGTCATCTCAAATTTACTTTTTAATTATCTTTTACAATTGTTCATTGTTTCAATTTCACCGCATGCAATCACCAAATCATGAACATACAGTACTATATATATATTTTTATGCACATCTCCATTGTTTAACATGTAAATACACCTATCTACTGATGATTTTTGAAATCCCTTTTCTTAAAGTGATTGTTCAAAAACTTCGAACCAACACCTAGCTGCCTGTTTTAATCCGTACAATGATTTATTTAATTTACAGACATTATTATCTTTGTTAAATATACCCTCAGGGACTTTCATGTATATTTCTTCTTTTAACTCACCATTTAAAAAGGCGGTTTTAACATCCATATGATGAATCAATAAATTGAATTGATTGGCAAAACTAATTATGAATCTGAAACTAGCTATCCTTGCAACAGGTGCAAAGGTTTCAGTATAGTCCGTTAGGTATTCTTGACTAAACCCCCTCGCTACAAGGCGGGCTTTGTATCTAAAAGGATTTCCAAATTCATCATTTTTGATGGTGAATATCCATTTACAGTCTACAATGTTTTTATCATCTGGCCTTGGTACTAATGTCCAAGTTTTATTCACCCGTAGAGAATTTAATTCATCTCTAATGGCGCTTTCACACTGAGATCTGTCGTCTCGAGTTTTAATTTCTGCATACGATTTCGGTAGTTCGTATTTAATAGACTGAGCACACATTGCATAATCATTATCATATTCATTGTATGATTTAGATATACATCTTCCCTCTAGCCTGTCACTTCTTCTTAGTTGAAGATTATAATCTGTGCTTTCTTTATCTTTCAATGTAGATAAATTATCAGAAGGTGTATCTGCTGCTTGCTCCGATTCAACTGTCATATCATGGTTTGTTTTGCGAATTTTATTCGGACACACATGTCCATCAGATTTAAATGTATCTGATTTTAGACTGTCAGAGTTTCGAGACTTTACAGGTACTGTTTTGGATATTTCATCTCTATCAGTTTCATTTAGAGAATTTTTAGTATTCCCCTCAGGCTTAAGTACAGGCCTGGACACAACAAAATTAGTCTCGTCCACAATGACATCTCTAACAACAACATATTTTTCGCATTCCGGGTTCCAAACTTTATAACCGTTTGGTTCATAACCCAACAAAATACCTTTCCATGATTTATCATCAAACTTGGTCTTACCGGTTTTTTTATGTACATAAACCGTTGAGCCAAATACCTTTAAATATTTTATTTTAGGTTTTCTATCGTGCCACATTTCGAATGGTGTTTTTGAACATTTCAAAGCTTTAGTAGGGGTCAAATTGATCAAATACACCGCAGTCAGTACTGCGTCACCCCAGAAAACTTTTTCTAATTTAGCACAGTTTATCATAGATCTGGCTTTTTTGGTAATCGTTCTAACCATACGTTCAGAAACGCCATTCAATTGCGGAGTTCTCGGAACTGTCAAGTGGTAAGAAATTCCTTTCTCAACACAATACATTTTCATTTCGGTAGATAAATATTCTCCACCGTTATCGCTGTACAAGTTGACTAATTTTAAATTGAACTTAGCCTCACTTTTTGCAACGAAATCTTTGAAAGCAGCAAATACGTCTGATTTATACGTTAATAGATACGTAGCACAGTAATGAGTATACTGATCAACAAAAAGCACAAAATAATTTTTGTTGTCAATAGTTGGTGGAGTGATAGGGCCGCAAACATCCGAATGTACAATAAACAATGGTCGCTTAATATGAGTTTTATCTTTAGCCTCATTGAACGGCAGTCGACTCTGTTTCCCATTTATGCATGCCTCGCATAACTCATCATTCGGCATTACGGTATCAATTTCATTTACATCTTCAACCATTTGATTTATTTTCAATTCTATGAACTTATTTTTACTTATGTGACCAAATCTTTCGTGCCATAATTTATAGTTATTTTTGTCACTATTGCATACTTGGGAAATAGGTTGACTCTTGTTCACAGATGCTACAAAATCAACAGCAATCAAATTATTTTTCAACATACCTTGCATGATGGTTTTATTACCCTTACTTATATGGGCTCCATTTTGATCGAAAATGACCGTAAAACCAGCGCGTTGCATTTTCGATACAGACAGTAGATTGTATGGAACCTCGGAGCAGAAGAGCACGTCCTCCAAAACTCCTTGAATGCCCATATTGCTGGTTACATGGAGAGTTCCCTTTTTCGTAGCTGAAATAAATTCACCATTTTTAGCAATCGAAATTTTCAAAGGTGTTTGCAAGTATGTACTGTTGATAAATAAATCTTCTCTATTTATGATGTGGTCTGATGCTCCAGAATCCAACAAAAATGTTATTTTATTTCCGTGCTCATGTTGTTGATGTTCTCCCATCATAAATGCAAAGCCGGAGAAATCATTTGTAGAGGATGGTTGATTGGTCTCAATCGCCTGGATCGTCCTCATCCTTTCCGTAGATCTTGTTGCTATCCTCCGACAAGGTTTCTATCGCAGTTATGACACCATCATAAGTTGCCGGTAGTATGAGCAACAAATGAGCAACTTTGTCGGTTTCTTCCAATTTTGCTCCAGCAGCTAATAATTCCGTGATTAGATCGTCGAATATCAAAATGTTTCATGAGTGTGACGTCGCCCTGCAGTTTCAATCCCAGTAGCTTTTTACGTCAAGCTAATCGCGTCGCAATACTTTTCCGCTCATAAAGTGCATCTAAACTTTGCAAAATCTCTTTCGCCGTGATTTTCACAGCACAGCAAGACATCCTCGCACGACACATTTCCATTGCACATCTCTGGTGGAAACACAGCCTTGAGTTTCGTTTCGACTTCACATGATCCATCTTGGACAAGTTCGTAACAAATCACTTTTTGGATTTTAGAGTGCAGTAAATCGCGTAAACTGGGCCCATAACCTATAGGAAGTTAGGGCTTCATGTGTAATTAAAACAAAGCAATGGCTTTTAAGAAATAACGAATTATATTAGCCAATTTAATTTTTCACTAGAAAGCTCATACGACTGTACGTAACCAAGCGTATCAACAACAACAACGTGACGACGACGTGTCAAACAAATAAGAAGAAGGCGCGCATTCGTTTAATTCAAGAAGGTTAATTCAGGATCGAATAAAGATTGATTTTTGCAAACCAATATGTAAAGCAAATTATAAAATAAAACCAACAATTTGTAAGGTATTTGTCAAACTTGGCGTATCGACATGGTATCGATTGCAGATTTTTGTCATACGAAAATTTCAAAACAAGGAGTTTTTAGGATGCCCTAATCTAAATATAAATAAACGTTAGGAAGCACTTCGTTGTAAATACTAGTGGTCACACATTTAGGTGACATGTCACAGAATAGAAAGCAAGAAATGGGAATGCTCTCATACGTTTTGAGGGTCGCCAATGTCACCATGACAATGTCGTAATACATTTCGTACCTGCACTGCAATGCGTGTACAGTGGTAGCCCAGAAAATAGCCAATGACCGTTGGCCCGTGGTGTAAAGCTTTATGTTATTCAGTTGTGGGCATCTGCTCATATTATCGCCCCCCCCCCTTCCCTCACTTAGCCTTTCTAACAAGTACTAGATTCGGCTGTTCAGGGGCAGTGAACTGTTAAAGGAACATCCAGACTATCATACAAGTATATAAATAAGACGGTAAATATAACTACTATATAGATAGGGTACTGTGTAGGCGCCATTCTGGTCGTCCTGGGGTCATTTAAACTCGGACCGTTAAGGCATTGCCCGAGTGAATCATCGTTTGTTTTACGAACGTGTGAGGACTAGTGTATGCTCCCGAGATCCAGACCCAATATAACCAGGAAAATCTTTAAAAAATATCTCCAAAGTAAACAGCCATCAACTTTACGATTTTGTTTTCAAGATTTAAAGTTCAAATGCGTGTAAAATTGTGCTGACACGCTCGCATTTGAATGGGATTAAGACGTCATTGTAGACCCCAGGAATCCAAAAATCTCTTTATAATTTACCAGCTTCCGCCCGCGGCTTCGCTCGCACCTACATAAAAAGTAGCCTAGTTATACAACTTTATCTAATCCAAGTTTCAACTAAAACGGTTGAGCCGTTACGGCGTGAGTGTCGCTAAAACTGCAATGGTGCGCCAATGTGTTACTGATCATTCAAAACTACATTTTAATAAAAACATGTGGGGTTGGTAGCTCATAATTATCCCAGTATATCAGCTGCCGACAATAACACAGACACGTTGAATGCATTTGCTACACGAAATTGAACTTTATGCTTCTATAGTGTTTATTTTGGATAAGATAATTTTAGAACTCTATCTGTAACATTTCTAAACAATATAACGTTTTCCGACCCTTCGCTCTTACAATTAGGGCATCCTAATATAAACAAGGCTACCGGTTGTACAGTCAGAGCAAAAGTATCTATCATTTTGTGTCCATTTTGTACAAACATAATCACAGTGATATTAAAAATGCGAATCTAACTCAGTCTGTCTGTGGTTTTTTCGCTTAAGGTGAGGGTTTAATTATTTTATGATTTTTGAATTGTTTTTTCTCAATAACCGCAAAACGCACAGTTTTGATTTTTATGACAAAGATAACTTGAGCATTTTATTTACGTAAATCCAAGACAGATCAGTTTTTGTAAAGTGTAATATGGACCTTTTTGAAAACTTAAGAAGCTGTCGGAATAACCACAAAATCAAACTACCCCGAAATAAAACTGCGTTGTTGAACAAGAGTGTGCTATGTATGGCTGTTCGTGTGTACAATCACCTACCTAAACCTTTACTTGATACTTCAAGCCTTGTAGTATTCAAAGTGAGACTGAAAAAGTTACTATTGGAAAGGGCTTATTATTCAACCCATGATTATTTTAATGACATTTTTTGTAATAGCACTATTTTATTGTAATTTAAAGCTCTGACATACCTACTTAATTTTGAAAATATGTATATTGCATGCGTATAACGCTGAATATGGCTGCTCCTAATTTGTATTGTATTATGTAACAACTGTACCTAACCTATATTACGCAATAAATTACTTTGATTTGATTTGATTTGATTTGACAGAAACGCGATTGGTAAAACTTTTCTCGATAGATTTATTTTTAAAGTTGGGTCCTCTGCAACAATTTTTTCGAAAATACTCTGAGACTATCAAACAAAAATAACTTTTTATTAAATATTTTGTTAGACAATAGCATTAGGTACCTAAATCCAAGACCCTTTTTTAAAAAATAGATACTTTTTGAGATAATCGATATTTTCTTATATTTCGCTTACATCGATTACTTTCGAGCGCCTTCTAACGCTTGCTATGTCTTTCCGCATTCAATTACAGTACATAGCGCTGTCACTTTCTTCGCTCCGCCCACTCGACAATTTATTATGATTTTTGTATGCTCTTAAGCCAATTACCATCCTATGTCACACAGGCTCCCTGAACAAACTTCAAATGCAAAAAATATACATACTTAATTATAGCTTCCGCCCAAAGGTTCGCTAAAAAGTAGCCTCCCAAGCCATTTATTGGAAAAATTATGGACGATTCTCTTTCCAATGTGTCTACCGCCAATTATAATACAAATACTGGCCATTTTCATGACACTTTCTCAATAAAGGGTTGTTAAACTAGCATGAAACGGATATTCGCAGAATTGAGACACTAGCCACACTAGCCAAAAATTAAATTTGAAGTTAAATCTGAGACCTCGACTAAAAACCAAAGTCACACTACCCCGACTGTACGCCACATCCCGCCAACATGCCAACATCGTCGGGCGCGACCTCTCGCATCGTATATATACACTAGTTTATTGCTTGTATAATCTAAACTGACTCATCCAACGGCACTTCATTGGAATAGCCGTATCTATAAAACGAATATCACAGGGTAGTGCGTCATTTAACTCCACCAAAAAAAATCACATTCGTTTATGACATAAAGCCTCAGAGTGAGAACATTGTGTTTCGGTTTGTTTATGCTTTCCACTTGTTACGATATAATAATAAATATTCCGGACATAATATCACACACGGTCAACTGATCCCAAACTAGGCATAGCCTGTACTATGGGTACCAGAGACTTATATAATAGATAAATATTTAACACCCAGACACAGAACAAACATCTGTGTTCATCACACAAATGTTTGTCCAGGGCGGGAATCGAACCTAACTAGCGCAGGCAGAGTTACTATCAACTGAGCTATGAGGCCAGTAAATATATCCTGACATACCTCTTTTGCTCCCAGAAATAATACATAAGCTTACCTTCAAACACTTCAAGCAGAAGGTGTGCTGGCATGGGAGCACCCTGGACGAGGTGTCCAGCCGCTCTAGGCACACCGAGCACTCGAGGAGGTCGTTGAGAAGGCCCTCATCCATGCCGATTGAAGACCACCTGCAAAACAGAACATTTCAATCCTATATTATATTATAATCCTATCCTGTAATATTATAAATGCGAAAGTTCATGAGGGTGTTTGGATATTGGGATGTTTGTTGTTCAATCATGGCGTAACTTTTCAACCGATTTCGTTGAAACTTGGAATATAAAGAGTTCTTTACCCAGAAAAGCATAAAGGCTTTTTAAGCAGGTACCGCGCGAGCGAAGCCGCCGGCGGAAGCTAGTGTATAAATAAATAAATAACACCCAACAGCCCACATACATAGTCCTGACCCCACACCAGGATTCCCTGTGTCGTGGGTATCAGAAACTACGAGTACCATCTTCTTCTTGTTGTGTCACTGATTCTTTCTTGGTCGTCCTGTATTAGGTCAGTGACCAGGTTGAGGTATGGTGGCCCTGAAAAGGGCCTATGACCGTCGATGAAAAAATCAGTGTAGTGAAAGGATTAAAGAGGCTCCTTTCGTGCACGAGAACAACCAGTCCCGTAACAAAATATTTGTGGATCATGCAAACATTTGTCTCGCAGCAGGAACTGAACCCGCACCCCTTGCGACTTAGAAGAGCACTCGAAATCTTTCCAATGTTCTAAAATATTTCCGATGTTCTAAAATCTTGCCGATGTTTTAAAATAGCCCTGCTGGACCTCTTTCCATCTAGTGGGAGGCCGTCCTACGCTGCGCTTTCCCAGTCCTTTTTTACTACATTTTAAGGTCCCAGATCTGTCCTCTTATACGTATGTAGAGAATGTCAAGTAGGTGGCAGACCATTGTTGTAAGTTTATCAAACACATTTTTGTTATGCTACATCACAATGCAAGATTCTGTGTAGGCATTCATTTCTTGAAAGAGATAACTCAACACACGACTTGTGAAAGACCTATCATTTGTTCGTCTACCTATTAAAGAATTAGGAATAAAGATTTTGGTAGGTAGTTTGCGATTTTTATATATTAGTTCCAAATTTCTTTTCCTGGTTATTTTTGTTTTTAAAGTGATACCCCACACTTAGTTTAGTTAGAGCATCCCCGTAGCTGGGGGCGGGTCGCGGTCTTGAATCCCGCCGGAGTCGGAAATTTTTGGGATATTTAGAAAGTTCTAAAATTTCCGACTGTAATAGATAGATAGCCGAATAGCGATTCTAAATACATTTAGAATCGCATCTAAATACATTTAGAATCGCTTCATTAGATGCAAAAGTCGAGATTTCTGTCACCGTCCGTAGCAAATACGTATCGTACGCGTATACGATGGTATTTGGAATATAGGAACCTAGCATAAGATTAAATAAACCATGAGAGTCCTTAAATTCCCATACTTAACCTAAAATTATCTTGCTTCAGGATTTGAATTTTGGACAGCATTAACATTTTTTGGCTAAATAAATATAAATTAAATAAATAAATATTCCGGACATATTCACACGGTCAACTGATCCCAAACTAGGCATAGCCTGTACTATGGGTACCAGAGACTGATATACATAATAGATATATATTTAACACCCAGACACAGAACAAACATCTGTGTTAGTCACAAATGTTTGTCCAGTGCGGGAATCAACCCATCAATTTAAAGAAATGAATTTTGACAAAAAATAATGTGCAGCAAGAGAATTGTAGGTTAAGTATGGGGAGTTTTTATACACATCTAATTTAGCTGAAGGATAGGTAGAGCATGATCAGAAAGCATGATTATAAAAGTTCTTGTAACAAATGGCCTTATGTATGATCAAAGCATGGCCCTTGATGTATGGCCCATCCCAGAAGGGAACTGCATTATCTTCTTGACAAATTTATATGGAGTTTATAATTCATTCTGTAATTAAAACTTGTTTAATAAATTAGTTAAAAGAAAAATAATAGGCTTACATATCTCCTTGATCATCAGATGTTAAATTATTAAATGCTTGAAGATGTTTGTGGTGTCCCTTCCCCACTCAAAGGTGGTCCATCATGCGTGTATGCTTGAGGATATCTAGGGGCATAGTAAGGATTTTTTTAAGTATTGCATTCGAAAGGTAGAAACATATTAGTGTTGTGTGTTAAGATAGGTTTGGATTCATAAATTGGTGCAAATTCTTGCTTCAAGAAATAAAAAATAAAATAAAATGTTTTGCTCTCAAGCATAGCCAATAAAAAAAGGGGAGTTCTTTTATTTATTTTCAGCATGTACATTGAGCATAAATGAAAACTGTATGGACCCAATACTGATGTGACGCACACTACAATAATTTTAAAAGTGTTTAAGACAGATTATGTCTAGTTTAAAGAATGTGCCACAAAGCTTCAGAACCAACAACCGTTGGAGAATAAAGGTTCTGAAATTTGTTTTTCATTATTCAAAACCTGAGTTATTATAACTGGACTTGGTGGTGTAGCGAGTTGCGATGGGCTTTGTCTCTGTAGATCTGTGTGTTTGCAGTAAGAAAACATCTAAATAAAAACATGTTGAGACCTCTTGTTTTCTGACAATGTATCGAACCATGTTTGTCATTGTCCATTGTCACATAACTTTTTGAAGCAAAACTTTTTTGAAATTTCACAGCTTAGGTATATAGTTTATACAAAAAAAAATATTTAAAAACAAATAAATCTGAACACAACATACAACATACTCACAACATACTGAATGTAAATATATGTTATTGGCATAACCAATCTGGACAGTAAAAACTAGAAACACAATGTGACAAATCATAAGTTTATGTTTTGCTGCGTTTGCAGCCAACAACAAATATTGTAATATGTCATAGAATATAACCAGTTTTCAGCAGTGCGAGTGTAAATCCAACAAAACAAGTTGTGAGACTTGTTTCATACAACAATTTTCGAAACATTGAACATTACATGTTCAATTTTTGGTGCAAATGCATAGTAAATGAGGGAATACTATCAAGATCTCTGAAAGAAAATGACTAATAGGAATGGTATGCTGAGCACTCAGAGACACAATGTAATTTTTAGTAGGTATATTTTTTACCAAAAACGAGAGCGAAGAGCGACATTACACAGTGAAATCAGGATAATGAAGGCTAAGTGCAACTGGCAACAAGAACGAATCACGAAACATGCATACATACCTACCTACCATTTCTCAATACACTAACTATATAGTAGTAGGGTTTCCTGACCATGCTACCTACCTGTTCAACCGTTGATGACTCACCGAATATATTAGATTCCAACGTTAGCGGGAAGACCTGCCCATTATTGTATAGTACGGCAGTGAACAAAATCCACAGGATACCCCAAACGAGTCACTTGAAAATTTTTCGACACAAAAACGAAGTGAAAGAACACATAACTTTGCACCGTGTTACGAGATAATTGCGTGAATGCACTAAAGGTCGTCGGTAATCGTTGATATTGTGAGAATTATTCACTGGTTCACATAAAAACTGATATAATTTTACGCACAAATGCCATTTCTGCTGCCGCTTTTTCGAACAAGCAAAGCAAGCAAGAAAGAAAGAAAGACGAGCCGACACTCGCTCTCGACAGCCAGCGAGCGAGCAAGCAAGCGGGGTGAGCAAGGGAGAGCGAGAGACGGGCGAGGGGGAGTGAGAAGAAAGAAAGATTAGCCGTTGAGGGGAATACGGCGGGGGCGGCAAAGCGAGGCAAGAAACATGCAGTGCTACCAACAAGGCCCTATTAAAAAAAGTTGTTTTGAAAATAAATATGAAAATCTAGATAGACATACTTAGTAATCCAAACATAGATTAGATTAGAATAATTTGTAAACTAGGGAACACAAAGTAGGTAAGGACTTAAGTACTTCAAAACTCTCAGGTCACACCTCTTTTCATCAGTCGTGGCACCACAGTTGCGTCTGAATGTGATAATAATATCGTATAATATGGTGTATGGTGCATGTGATAATATCGGGAAATTAACAAAATACAGATGAAAACATTAATATGTTGGTAGGGTGGCTTTTGAAAAATGGATTATGGATGGAAAAGGAAGAAGTGATTTAGATATAATATGTTAAATAAGTGGGGTTAGCCTGACGACTTTTCAAATAAAGCCAAAATATTGTGTTAATTTTGGGTATTCTTCTAAGATGCTAGTTGATCCTGTTTGCTTTCACTGACTATCAATTAGAGGCTCAGACAAAATAACTATAAACAAAAAACTTTTCCTCTAAAATATTATAGAAATCTTTTCAAACTTTGGCATGGTAAAAGTATTCTAGATGCATTTGGGCTAAAATTTGAATTTTAAGGAGACGTTTGGTGGACGACTGTTCGTGGTGGACTATTAATTTCAATTTCTAGTTTAAAATTATTAAGATTAAAATAACGACATAATAAACCACCGTTCTAAGAGTAGGTAGGTATTATTTTTTGCAAATGATAATATAGATGAAGCAAACCGAAAAATGCTAGATCTAGCCAAAATGATCGTTTAGTTATTTGGAAAGGATGAGGGGAAGAGATGGATGAACGGACGAGAACGATGAGTGAACTGAAAAAAACTCTGGAGAGAGTCCCCGAGTGTATGGATTGTCATTGAGGAAACATGACAAAATAAATATGGTTATGTCACTGTCAACTGTCAAGTGTAAACCACAAACAAAGCAAGTCAAATTAGTAAAAAAAAACCAAGAACTCTAACGTCATACCGAGAAGTGGCAACCTACGCCACTGACTTGGCTTACGAAAAGTCCAAAAGAGAGCCGCCTGCAAGCCAGGAAGGCTCCAAGAGGCTAAGCCCAGAGACCCGGGGATCGTAGTCCTCGCGAGTAGCCCGAGGCCCTTACCTGCAGCTCCCAAGAGAGCTTGTGGACGACCCGGACGGATTGATTGATTGATTGTCAAAAATTGTCAAACAAAATATTGTTTAGCCTGTGTTTTGAGTTTTGTGGTTTTATTTTTTTGGGCTCTGATATATTGTAAAATGTCTCGAGATAAAAGTGTGTGGTTCGCTGAAGAGATACTGCTAGACGCCAAGCTGATAAATTTCCAACTGGAGACGGGAGAATGGGATGCCGTCGAGGAAATGTTGCGAGCGGAAGCGCAACTTTCTCGAGACGCAGAAACCGGGAGATTACGGCCGTAAGTACATAAACTACAGGTGTACAACTTATACTGCTGTTGGGGGCCTTCATTTCTTTATAATTTTCGCAGGAAAAAAGCGTCAGAGTACACATTACGGCTTATAGCGGAAGTGCTTCACATTATGAGGTTAGACGTGGAGCAGGCTTCGTACAACCGCAGTACTCTTGCAGTTGCTGAACAGTGCATGCGCCTCGTCCGCTCCTGCGCCGCCGCCGGCACAAAGATGCAGACATACATTTCTAAAGAGCTCTCCATTTTAGACTCCATGCTCATACTAGCTACAGAATACCTACATCCCAGCATAGATTTCGTCAACGAGGAAATACAGAAAAAGTATGAATCATGCATGACAGTTCTCATACAAACTTTAGGAAACTTAGTTGTGAATAACCCATTCAATCAGATCATGATTTGGAGTAAATTCGATGCTATAATACTCAACTGCCTTATTGGACAGAATGACAGGATAGCCACCGCTGCAGCCATGATAATCTACAACATTCTTCTAGGCCAGCCTAATGTGTTACCCGACGATGTTACACTACTAAACTCCTTAGCTTACATGTACAATAATGGCAACACGGAATACCCACACTTGATTATAGAGTATCTAATTGGAGTTGAGAACACGTACATTGAAAAACTGTATTCGAAGCTGGAACCGGATAGTCGGATGCTCGTATTAAGTCTCGCTTACAATATCCTCATGTCGACGGAGTCACAAGACATCAATGTATCGGTGAACTTTGTGAAGTTCATGGCTCATGAGTTCAAGAGTAAGTCGGACTGTGTTCTTAAGACTGTGGATAAATATGTGACAGCCATAGAACCACAGGAAGTTGTGTTCCTGCTGGAGATCATAGCAACGGCATCGAGTATGGATGCTTATATGGACTGCTTGCAAACTGACAATTCTCTGTTCATAAATTGTGCTTGTAAGTATAAACCTACTTTTAAATAATTATACAACATTGCTGATTATTCATATAAATTTTATTCAACCATTTTGGTCACCTGTGGATCACTTAGTTATGTCAATAATACAACTAACTGAGAACCTAATACATTTAGCATTCCTTGTTGATCATAATTTTTGTACATTCTTTGCTTTTATGGATTTTTCCTTTAACTAAAAATTATTTTTAACCTACTTTAAAAAGGAGGAGTGTCCCATATTAATTTAATTTCTGAGGGATTGCTACTTGTCCCGTAAAACTTAAAAAAACGTCATCATCTCTTGAAATCACGACTAGACGAATTTTTTTTTTGTCGACGGAGGTATGTTATTGTTTTCCCCGCGACTTCGTTCGGTTGCTGCTATTTTTACATGAACTTTAACTTTAGGGGTTGTTTGTCGGGAATTCCTTTATTTGCATCCATACGTTTCAACAGGAAGCTACCCTGCAAATTTCATACTCTTAGGATTTTGGTTAGGCTCTGCATTGATTTTCAAAGAGAATAAAACCACTACATTTGACTGACACTCAGTCAGTCAGTACCGTAAGAGTTAATTGATTATGAATGGATGTCATACTTAGTTTTTTTTGTTCGAAAGTGAAGGTGGTCATTGTCATCCTCAGTAGGTAAGCAAAACGCAAAGAGGTTGATATTCATTTTGTAAATATTCAGGAATTTAAAGTCAGTTTTTAGTTTTTAAAAAAATTTATCTTATTTACAGTTCTGCTCCGAGCTATTCACAAGCTAGGAAAGGAGAGTGACAACTTCTTCTCATCACTGAACAAGCTTTACGCTAATACTGGAAAACAACTGATTAATGATGAGCATCTCGCTGTCAATACACCAAGCGAAACTATCAGTAAGTATTTGATGGGACAGTTGGAGCACTGGTGCAGTGGTCCCGCTCGCCGATCCACAGGTCGCGGGTTCGAATCCCGGTCGTACACCAATGGATTTTCCATTCGGAAAACGTATGTGCAATACACTAATGCTCTCAAACGGTGAAGGAAAACTTTGTGAGGAAACCGGCATGTGACATGGAGCCTGCCTCTAAGAGGCGCACTTTAATCCTTTCACTACACTGATTCTTTCACTGATGCAATGGTTATAGGCCCTTTTCAAGGCCACCACATACCTCAACCTGGTCACTGAACTAATAGAGGATGACCAAGAAAGAATCAGTGACACGACAAGCAAGCAAGCATGGGTCAAGGAGTAGACGGAGTGGCGGCGAATTTAGCCTTGATATGTCACATAAAATATGGTTTTTTTTTTTGGAGCTTTTGTCGGTGAGTCCGACCATGTCAGCTCCATTGTAGCTTCTTTATCGACTCCACCATCAGTCTACCAGCCTAGATGTGGCCCGGTAGAGCATGGTGGCTGCGTCCGAGTTCGGTGCCGCCAACATGCTCTGAAACAAGCCCACATCCAACCAATTAACTTGTAGGACGCTTCCTATCTTCTCACTCATAGATGCGCTCCGGGCGCATTCCATCAGTAGGTGGTAAACATCCTCTCTAACCTAATAATAAAATCAAAATATGTTTCAAAATGATCCTTGCCTCTACTGAACAAAGTCTGATTTCAGTTCGACATTTGCAATATAACTCAACGATATCGCAAGTAAAAATTACGTAAGGATCAGGATTTTAATAAAATTTTAGAAAACACGCCGTTTGAACACGGTTTCAGTAGGATAATATTGGAAACATTATTAGCAATGCTCCGGGTGTTGCAGATGTCAGGCGGCGGTAAACGCTTACCATCAGGTAGGCCGTAAGCTTTTTTTGCTTCCGTATAACATTAAATTTGGCCGGCCATTGGCCGTGGTGGCTCTCGGCTGAAGAATAGGCCCCTCCATATCTACCTATCCGCGGATGTCGTAAGAGGCGACTAAGGGAAAAAAGCTAGGGGATGGGCAGCAGCGTCCCTCATTTTAACAACGATAGCTCTAACTGCGCTCGCCAACCCGCATGCCCAGCGTGGTGAGTATGGGCAAATCCCCCCACATGATAAGGAATTTGCTGTCTGTGGGGGAGGCCATGTTCAGCCGTGGACGTCGAACGGCTGAAATGATGATGATGATAACTTTAAAAAAAACATACAATAGACTCTATTGTATTATTGAATAGAGGTCTTTTCTTTCTCCATAGATCCACTCAGCAAGAACGATTCAGCGGACAACATGCTATCCTGCAACGAAACAACATCAGAATGCACAGAGTCTGAGAGCAGCGAGCAATACTTCGAATGCACCGATAACCCACCATACATGGAACGGCTCGACAACATAGAAAACATGCCTTTAAAGTTCACAGAATCTATGCCCGAAGTCAAAACCGCTAGAAGCAACTCCGTTAAGCTAGAAACTGAACTATCAAAAGTAGCGTACAGAAGAAGCAGCTCTGTCCCAAAGACTGAAGACAGAATATCCTTACCCACAAGAAGAATAAGCTTAGAACACAAGATTGATATTGGGGATGATACGGAGCCACCGTTGATCATAGACTCTATATCCCCAAGCGGTAGCATGAACACAATAGCAGAGGTCATTCCTGTGGCGTTACAGCCAAGGCTAGACCTCCAGCCGACCAGTAGAAGTGAATCCCAGGATAGCTCCCCAAACGATCCGCCTACAGAGATACATCTGATCAAAGACGAGCTGAAGCCAGAAGTCAAAGCGTCCCCCAGCGAGATTTCCCCGCCTTTAGCGGAAGTTTTACCAGAAACAGAGTCGCAGAAACAGTCACCGGACACGAAGGAAGTTAAGAAGAGTCAGAATCTGTCGACGGATTTTGATCTCAGCGAACAGCTGCAAAAGATATTGGGCATTTCGTCGGAGAAGACGAGAGGGGAGAGCGTTAATCTGGAGAAGAAAAGCGAGCCCGCCAAGGAGGTGAAGATATCAGATGAGAATCTCGTCAGTAATGTCCCGTCTGTGAAGATCGACTCTCCGGAAAGTCAGAAATCTAGGTGAGTTTTGGACAAGCTTACGTCGCACATAATTGGGTTTATACATAAAGTAGGTACCTATATTATTTAAAACTATACCCGCGCGGTCTCACTTGCGTGGAGTCATAAATAAAGAGATAACGTTTAACTTTTGTTCTATAATTTTTATCACATCTTTAATCATGGATATTTTGAAATTAATGACACCCGTATCTCATTAATAATCAATAACTTTGTAAAGTTTCCTAAAGATCTGTCCAGTAGTTTCTGAGATTAGGGCCTAAGCTCCTATGGCTCACTACGCTCGAAACTTCAATTGAATCCTACTTCCTAATATTATTACTAATATTATAAATGCGAAAGTTTGTGAGAATGTTTGGATGTTTGTGGTGCAATCGCGGCTAAACGGCCGAACGGATTGGATGAAAGGAGCCATTTCATTCTGGGCCTGGTCCATGTACACTACATAGAAAAATTAGAAAAAAATAGGAGATTACAAGAAAAATACAATTTCATTAATTTGAAGACAAATGCGATGGTACAAGAAAAGTTCTTCTGGTTAGTTTTTTACTATGTGAACACTATTTGAAGGCCGCCATGTTGGTTTATAATTGGCGTTTGACATGACATTGACATATTTTTCATGTCATGTTGTTTGATTTGATGTTTTTGTTTTGTCAGATAAATGTAGGTTGTCAAAATGACATTCCACACACGTCCATCCGCCATATTTTTGTAGCGCTGTGTGTTGCTCTCTTTGTCGAAGAAAATCTAAGTGCACTTTAGAACGAAGTCAATTTAAATAAAATAACCAAATAAATACGTTTACTTTATTGCTTAGCCATATTTTAGAGTTAGTGTACACAGTGCATGCCCAGGCTCCATATATTGATGAAACGTCTCTTTTGGTAGATTATAGTCTGGAATAGCATATAGGCTACTTTTTATGTAGGTACCACGCGAGCTTAGCCGCGGGCGGAAGCTAGTGGACATTAAAATGTATGTTTCCCTTCGCAGATTAGGTGCAGTAAACATGACAACGGACAAGAAAGCAGTTACATGCGTAGAGACTGTTGAAAGGCATGTCGCGTTTGGTTTTAAAGCGGCTCTAGTCCGCACCCTCGCTAATTTATGCTGGAAGAACCAGGAAAACAAGAAACAGGTACTTAGATCACTTTCACTGGTGGAGTGGTGGCCACGACAGGTCGTGGGTTCGAATCGACGCGACGCAACTTCCTATTAGAAGATTTAAAGTGTACATAAAGAATAATCTTATTAAGAAAGCGTACGATAAACTAAATGATTATATAAATGATAAAACCGCATGGCCTGAAGTCGCTCTGCCCCTCGACAGCTAAAATGCCATTTTGCAGTGTCTTTACAGTTCTTGCTTGCATCATATTTTAAGTATTATTCAATTTTATAGAAGCATTATGTACATATTTCATCAAGTGTAGCGTGTGCTGCCCTTAGATCATTTGTTGAAGCTCACATTTGTCTTCTTTTTTTTCACATTTTTATAAGCTCTTATTTATTAGGGATTATAATTAGATAACTTTTCTTTTGAGCCTCACCTAGTTCGATCGGCACCACACTGAAGCTTTAAATTCCATTTTGTGAAAACGGATCATCGAAAAAAATGATAGGCACCAAGCCGTGTTTGTTGCCTTATTCTTCTAGGCTTGGTCGCGAGGAACAGGCATAGCTTCACCTAGTTTCTAAGACGTTTCAAAGTGATCCTAGTGATTTTATTGAAATAAATGCCTTTTGACTTTGACTTTGAATCCCGGTGATGCACCAATCATCATCAGCCTGATGAAGTCCACTGCTGAACATAGGTCTCGCTCAAAGAGTTCCATGACGAACGGTCTTGAGCCTTCTCCAACCACCGACTTCCAGCAACTTTCACAATGTCGTCGGTCCATTGGGTGGTCCTTGCAACACTGCGTCGCCATTCGTGCACCGACATGCAGAAGGCAGAGCTACTACCAATTGAGCTATGAGGCCTGTCAAAAAAAAAAGGATAAAAGGCCTGTAAAATAAAGCAGGGTGACTCGAAACGAACCAGTGATGGGATTATGGTATTGTTTACAGATTCGGGAGTTGGACGTGATTCCTGTACTCCTTGATTGCTGCAACATAGACGCCCGCAACCCTCGTATCCTTTTACAAATAAAAAAAAAGATTTCTAAATCTAAATTTGATTTGAAATGAAATGATATTTATTTGATGTACAACGACTTAACAATAACATGCAATATTAAGTTTTATAATTACTAACATAATGAACTAATATTCCTGGTTGGACAACATTGGTACCCAAACTAGGATTGCCTGTGTTATGGCATACCAATGCCCTCCGCCAAGCCATTGAGACTTTAAGCATACATTTGTGCAAAGAAGTGAATACGCAGTACAGTATCTAATATACTGTACCGTTATAATATTATTATTGTGTTGTTTTTATTATTATTTATTTTAATTCAATTATAAGATATTTTAAATTATAAATCAATTATTATTACAATTAATTGTACCTATATACATATTATTTTTATATAATTATACAGAGCAAATTTTAAATCATGGATTCTTATATTATGTTTGTTTTTTAATATAATATATGATAAGGAGCTTTACTTTAAAACAACTAATATGGCCTCACAGGTGATTGGCCTCACAGCTCAGTTGGTAGTAACGATGCCTTCTGCGCGAGAGGTCGCGGGTTCGATTCCCGCACTGGACAAACATTTGTGTAATTAACACAGATGTTTGTTCTGTGTCTGGGTGTTGAATATTAACTATTATGTATATCAGTCTCTGGTACACATAGTACAGGCTATGCCTAGTTTGGGATCAGTTGACCGTGTGTGATATGTCCGGAATATTTATTTTATTTATACCTCAAAAATAATCTCTAAAAATAAATAATCTTCTAACAAATACCTAACTACTTGACTTTAATACATATTGTTCAGACTCTGAATACTGTACTTGTGAACTTGTAATATTTTTAACTCTAAACAGTTATTATGCAATGGGTGATCTTCGCCATTCGAAACTTGTGTGAAAACTGTCCAGAAAACCAGGTATTTATTTCTTATTATTACAATAATAAGTACCTAACTCTATATTTACCAAGCCTTAGGCTGCGTTTCCACCAGAGATGTGCGAGGATGCGTAGCGAGGGATGTGTTTTTGTAAAGAACCAATAGAATCGCTTCATTTACCTCGCCTCGGTCAGCACAGCTCTGATTAAAAGCGATTCTATTGGTTCTTTACAAACACATCCCTCGCTACGCATCCTCGCACATCTCGGGTGGAAACGCAGCCTTATACATAGCCCTGACCCCACACTAGGATTCCCCGTGTTTACGGTAACAGAAATTACGAGTGCCATGGTACCACAACACCCAGACCCGGAACCATTGTCCCGCTGCGGGAATCGAACCCGCACCCCTTGCGTCTCAGACCTAACTTTATTGTAGGTACCACGCGAGCGAAGCCAAGGGCGGAAGCTAGTCTTTAATAAAGTCCATCCATCTTTTATTTGGCCTTCCTCTAGTCTTATATCCATCCACATTCATACCTAACGCTCTTCTCGTTACATGACTTTCATCCCCCCCTATGACATGCCCATTACTTCTCAACTTTTCCGCTACTTTCAAACTTCCTCTGATGTACCTACTCATTTCTTATTTTGTCCATTCTCGTCACTATTTTTATTTATATAGATGTGTGATTTCAATGTTATTTTGTAACATTTCCAGGAGCTGATATCAAAGACAACGCTCCAAGGTCCAGTGGACAATGAAGTTTTGCAAGAAATGGGACTCACCCTCCACACAGACTCTCTGGGAAACTCCATCAGAGTGGCGCCACTTCCGCGCGTCTAGACTGTACACTACTTCGAAGGTCCTAGGAACATGATGACTGTACTACACGGAGAAATCAACTTGGCACCTGCGAGGAATGTGCTTCCCCTCCCACCACACCCCACCGCCTACCGCTCTCGCGAGTGAGAATAGGAGTTTTTAGGGCTCCGTACCTCATTTGAAAAAAAAACGGAACCCTTAAAGGATCACTTTGTTGTCAGTCTGTCTGTCTGATAGTAGAGTAGGTAGACAACCTTCTGACATAATAGTGAATTATGGTGTTTTTAGGGTTCCGTACCTCATTTGGAAAAAAATGGCACCCTTAAAGGATCACTTTGTTGTTAGTCTGTCTGTCTGCTAACTGTAAATAGTATCAACTTGAAGTGTATACCAACTAATAGGGTCCGTGGGCGTATAGTGCCGTATAAAAATAAGGTTTCTAGCTCAATGCATTAAAAAGATATGGCAATGAATGTGTACTTTTTGTATGGAATGGCATTCCCCCTTCCAGTTTCCAAACAATTCCAAATTTCGGAATGCTAAGAGCTTTTGTGACTTAAATTGAGGAATTCTGATGTTTTTACCCCTAAAATAGGATTATTAGGAGACAAAGTCACATTTGCGGTCAATATCATACAATGAACTACGTGAGCGACCGCAAAATATAAGTTTGTCACTACCTACACTTTAAATTTTGATTTTCTGAATCCATGTTATGGTACAGAACCCTCAGGGCGTGAGTTATTGCACATGACCGTCTTTATTTTATTAAATCAATTTAACATCCACATAAATAAAAAGCCGACGGACCAATGGACAATGGACTACATTGTGAAGGTTGCGGGAAGTCGGTGGATGGAGAAGGCTCAAGACCGTTCGTCGTGGCACTCTTTGGGGGAGGCACATGTTCAGCAGTGGACTTCATCAGGCTGATGATGAAGGTAGGTAGAAACTAAAACAAGTCATATCTTAGGACTCTTTTACACATGTATTGCTTTACAAAAGCTACAATCATATTTCTTCTATTATATTTTATTCATATTTACCTATCTCTACTGATTCTGGCCCATCCGCCATTGAACTCACATATGTACGAAATCCTAAGCGAAGAAACAAAACTACTAATTAAGGAAAGACATGCCTTACAAAACAAAAATACTTTGTCTAAAGATGAAAAGCAACAACTGAAACTACTTTATAAAACAACAAATAAGAATATTAAAAAAGACTACCAAACACACAGATTAACGATATTTGAAAAATTTTTGATAACTAAAGGAAGCACGAAGAAAGCTTATAAAATCCTAGATAGAGAAAAAACATGGATACCTATCCTGAAATCAAGCAAAACATCAAATAAAATGCAAACAAGATCAGAAATAATGAACACAGCTACGGACTATTACAGAAAACTGTACAGTTCCCCCAACGAAAAAGAAGGCGAAGAAAGGGAGGTCCATAACCTTATGACAACAGAAGCCCAGATAGACAATACCATAGAACCAATTCACGAAAATGAGATATTAAAACACATTATGAAATTAAAGCGTGACAAAAGTCCCGGGCCCGATAACATATCCAACGAGCTTATACAACTATCAAAATTTATACTAACACGACCATTGACATACTTGTTTAACAAAGTCCTAACCGAAGAAAAAATCCCGAGTTCATGGGCTATTTCCGACATAATACTCTTGTATAAAAAAGGAGATCCTGCCGATGTAGGAAATTACCGTCCAATAAGCTTGATGCCAAATATATATAAATTATTCGCTTCGTGTTTAGAAAACAGAATCAAGGAAAATATAGAGAAACAACAACCAATTGAACAAGCGGGCTTTCGTAAAGGTTTTAGCACAGTGGACCACATACATACAATTGAGCAAGTAATAGAAAAGTATGAAGAATTTAACAGACCACTATATATTGGATTTGTAGATTACACCAAGGCGTTCGACTCAATTCACCACCGAAGCATCTGGGATACCCTATGGACACTAAGAGTTCCAAATGTTTACATAAATATAATTAAAGATATATATCATAAAAGCAAGAGCAGAGTAAAACTAGACAAAACAGGCGAAGCGATAAAAATATGCAGAGGAGTCAGACAAGGAGACCCTATTTCACCGAGAATATTTATTGCCGTACTACAACACATAATGTCGAACCTTGACTGGCACAACTCTGGTATATACATTAATAATAAGCGCTTCAACCATCTGAGATTTGCAGACGATATCGTGATTGTATCTGAGACTTGCAATCAACTGGAAAAAATGCTTAATGATCTTCATAGAGTAAGCACTGAAGTAGGGTTGGAAATGAATACATCAAAGACTAAAATACTTACAAACAGGACAAAGGAAAAAATAAAAATAAACGGCAAAGAAATTGAATACGTAGATGAATATATATATCTAGGAAAACAATTATCTTTTAACAAAAATCGAAATATAGAGGAAATCAAAAGAAGAATAAATCTAACCTGGAATAAGTTCTGGAGCTACAAAGAAATAATGAAATCAAAATTACCTATAAAATTGAAAACAAAAGTGATGAATTCATGTTTATTACCCTGCCTCACATATGCTTGCCAAACCTGGATTTTTAATAATACAGCAAAAAACAAAATTCTTGTTTGTCAAAGAGCAATGGAGAGAAGCCTATTAAACATAAAACTAGTACATAAACAAAGAAACACATTAATAAGAAGAAAAACTAAAGTAATCGACGCTCTTCATCATGCACAGGCCTTAAAATGGAAGTGGGCGGGCTACTTGGTACGTACAGAAGACAATAGGTGGACAAGAAACGTAACAATATGGAAGGGCCCAACAGGGAAGAGAAGAAGAGGCAGACCACAAGAAAGATGGCAGGATGAAATAACAGAGATAGCAGGCAAGCCGTGGATTATGAAAGCGAAGGATAGGAAGATTTGGAAATTTTTGGAGGAGGCCTATACCCGCCGAGGGGTCCTTAATTAACTTTTTTAGATATATAAAATTAAATAGGAAATACATTGTTTATGTTAGTTAGGAATAATAAAGGCTTTTTTATTTTATTTTTATTTTATGTACGTACTTACCAGCGGAAAATGTGGCACAAACACATATCGCAAATTCGAAAAAGAAATAGTTTAAGTAGAATAGCAAGATTTTAGTCTAATTTGTCAATAATTTTACGTATGAGTTTATTAGCATTACTAGTGTGAGTGTATTTCGATTCCTGTTTCCCTATTTTTAAACAATCAAAATGGCTAAAACACAACTAATGCGAAGAAGAAAAAAACATGTACTTATAAGGTTCATCATTAAAATATTTAAAGAGTAAATAAGTCTTTGTATACTCAGAATTATCTTAGAACGAGAATTATTGAACGGTCTGTAGATCACTAGCACATTTAAAACATCTCTCAATCTCCAATATCTCTTTTGACAAACGCTTAGCTGACGCCAAAAATAAGTTGGCTATCCTCAACAGGCTATCACCAGTTTTTTTTCTTAACAAGTATGCAGCCAGAGCGTTTCTGAGCGAACGGAACTGGCTCGTATCGACGTTCAATTTCTCATATAACTCCTTAAACTGATCAACTTTTAAGCCGGTCCAATATTTGCATATGTGATCTGGCATTTCATCAACTCTATCAAAATCTGTAATCGGTAGAGGCCTTTCGCACAAGCTTAGAGCATCCTCCACATGATTTATACTGAAAGTATTGCTATTATAACTCCACTTATCCTGTGCGTGATGATTGCAAAGCCAAGCCCGTCTAGTTATAAGGATATCAGATTGTAGAAGTAAGAGTTTCCTTTTGGCTCTTGTTACTTTATACTCGCCTGGGCCTTCACAATTGGGCATCAGACATTTCTTGTGACCCCCTCTGCCTAGAACTCGTTTGTGACGAGGTAAAATGAGAAGTTCATCTTTAATTATTGCCAAAGTTGTGTTGTAGAATTTATGTGGTTGAAAAGTTGCTGCTTCTAGTTTTGCAGGTTCTGGCTTAGTGTATTCACTTTTATCACCGGAATGTAGATATGAAGGAGATTCCATTTTCGCACATTCAATTTCTGAATTCAAATATATTTTAACCTCAAGTTCTTTCTTAATGTTTCCTTTACGTCTTCTTAATCTTATATCACAGGAGCGGCACAATAAAGTTGAGGGCTGAAAAAATTATATTATATCATTTTAGCGTCAAGAGTACCCTAAACCAATGACCATGTATGAGGAAAGTGATGAGAGTGAATGAAGCAAAAGAGGTATGTCAGGATCGTAGCGAGTAGAAAGCTGTGGTCTCTGCCTACACCAATCGGAAATAAGCTTGATTTTATGTATGTATGTATATATCATTTTAGCTACTTCAAATCAGATTGGATTATTGTTTTTAAAATAGATCGCCAAGAAGCAGGATTGAAAAAGAAAAACAAAAAAAATGGGTACCTTCAACTGCTTGTACCAAGGGAACAGCAGTTGCAAGTCTTCTTCACGGCATGTTTTTTTGTACTTTTTCCTCAAGACGGATGAACCACACCCAATGCAGATCATTTTATGTCCCAGTATCCTTGGTGGATCCATATCAATTTCACATTTTTCTATTTTGTCAAGACAGTTAAGGCAGACAAAACCTCCATTTAATGACTGAAATTAAAAATAAAATAATAATCCTACTAAGATTTTGGTCTTATTATGATATGCTTGCTTGTCACTAGGGTTTGGTCCCGGGAATTCCGGGTCCCGAAATACCCGGGAATTCCCGTTTTTTTTGCCAATTTAGGAACCGGGAAATCATAAATCGTTTCCCGGTTCTTTCGGGAAAAATATTTTACGTGTAGGCGAAAGGTTTAAACTGTCATAGCTTAATATTAACCAACCGCACATACTTTTGCATGTCGCAGGTTCTGATCAAAAGTATAGAATAAAGCTATATCACTGTTGATTGTTGGCCGTGGTGGCCCCGGCTGAAGAATAGGCTCCTCCATATCTACCTATCCGCGGATGTCGTAAGAGACGACTAAGGGAAAAAAGCTAGGGGATGGGCAGCAGCGTCCCTCATTTTAACAACTATAGCTCTAACTGCGCTCGCCAACCCGCATGCCCAGCGTGGTGAGTATGGGCAAATCCCCCCCACATGATAAGGAATTCGCTCTGTCTGTGGGAGAGGCCATGTTCAGCAGTGAACGTCGTACGGCTGAAATGATGACTGTTGATCTGTTTAATAATTTAAGCATGTAAGGTAAGGATATTGTTGATTTTTATGCAAGAAAAACTCATAAATGCAGTTTTTTTTATGAAATTTTACATTGTTGTTCTGGCATAAAAATCAACAATATCCTTACCTTACATGCTTAAATTATTAAACAGATCAACAGTGATATAGCTTTATTCTATCCTTTTGATCAGAACCTGCGACATGCAAAAGTATGTGCGGTTGGTTAATATTAAGCTATGACAGTTTAACTTTAAACCTTTCGCCTAGACGTAAAATATTTTTCCCGAAATTTCCCGAAATACCCGGGAATTCCCGGTTCCCTATGTGAAGCTTCCCGGTATTCCCGGTTCCTTAAAAACTACCCGATTCTGCAATCCCTACTTGTCACTGATTCTTTCTTGGTCATTTTGTATAAGGTCAGTGAGCAGAGGCCATATTCTTCGGTTTCCTCAAGATTGACTGTTCGGTCTATTTTAGTTAGAGCAAAAAAGATATCCCTGCAAAGATGTTAGTAGAATATATACAGTATAATGGTGTTGTAGTGTGTTTGTAGAAAGAATTTTGAAGAAAGAATCACTATAATCATATAAATAACACCCAACAGTCACATGTCATAGTCCTGATCCTGACCCCACTATAGGATATCACTGTGTGTGGCTAACAGAAGCTACGAGCACATCAACCATGGTGTACCAAAAGTTAGGCAATAAGCCTGCGGGTCTAGGTGATGGAACCAATATTTGCATAATATTTTGTCCAGTAGAATTAACTTACTTGCTGGTCTGTCCATTGTGCTAAAATTGTTTGGTGTGTGCATGTGAGTTCGGCAACTTCCATGGACGCTATCCGCTTGTAATTGTTGAATTTTCTGATTCCACAGTTCAGACATCGTTCTAGCTCTTTTAGAGTTGTCATTTTTATCAAATCACACCACAAAAAGAAATGATAGTACAAATAACTTCTGCCGGTTCCTTCCTTCCACTTATGGATGAAACGTAGACAGAGAACAATAGTTTAATTTTAATACACCACTCCACTGTGTGGGTTAAAACGAATGATGCAAGTTCCACCGACAGAAACAGTGTTCACAACCAAAGAATATTTATTTGTATTTTTCAATTCAATTTCTTCGTTTTGGCTACTGTGGCTGCTGTCACAATTCTGCCAATGTCCGTTTCATGCTAGTGTCATAAATCTTCATGGAGAAAGTGACAAGAAAATGGCCGGTTTAAAAAATAATATGGTCGGTATTTAATAAAAAACCAAATTGATTTTTCTAAAACTTATTAGCTAGTAAATGAAAATACTGAAAAAAAATCGGATTAAATTAGGCACATATTATACACTACATAGAATACATACATAATTAGTAATGTAACGAGATGCCTCGTGCAATTTCCGCCCAAATAAAATAATACCGTGTAGGTGGACCCTATAATGTTAAGTTTCGCGTGAGAATTGGCAACATTCAGGGATCGTGCCGATGCCGCCATCGCACGATCAGCCAATCGTAACACTTCGCGGTAACGCATTCCTACCAATAAGGTAGGGAGATTTTATGTAAAAGTTAGACAGAAAAAGGTCGCCATCTTTTCTTCATGTTCTGTTGTTGAGAAAACTTTCTGTGTGCATTTTTAATAATATTGTCGAGTCTCATCACCAATCCTGTAAAACTAGTAATAAACTTTTGTGTGAAAATGATATGAGTGTTTTAGTCATATTATAGTAATAAATACATACTAGTTATTTACAATTTTATTTTATTTAGAGTAATAAAAGAGACGTTTCATCAATATATGGAGCCTGGGCCTGCACTGTGTACACTACTCTAAAATATGGCTAAGCAATAAAGTAAACGTATTTAATTGGTTATTTTATTTAAATTGACTTCGTTCTAAGGTACATTAAGGTTTTCTTCGACAAAGAGAGCAACACATAGCGCTACAAAAATATGGCGGATGGACGTGCGTGAAATGTCATTTTGACAACCTACATTCATCTGACAAAACAAAAACCTAAAATCAAACAACATGACATGAAAAATGACAATGTCATGTCAAACGCCAATTATAAACCAACATGGCGGCCTTCAAATAGTGTTCACATAGTAAAAAACTTACCAGAAGAACTATTCTTGTACCATCGCATTTAACTTCAAATTAATGAAATTGTATTTTTCTTGTAATCTCCTATTTTTTCCTAATTTTTCTATGTAGTGTACATGGACCAGGCCCAGAATGAAATGGCTCCTTTACATAGCATACAGTTAACTAATGGATGAAAGGTAAAGGAGAGGACACATTTTACAGAAGTAGGAAGAGGAATAAGAGGAGGAAGAATATCATACAACGAAAAATTTAATTAAGTATAGTTTATTTGTATTTTTAATACACTACGTACACTACTCCGTGTTCACAACCTCAATTTATACAAAAGTACTCTGTGACGGGCACAGATAACATAATACTATACTAGTACGGTGACGGGTGACCTCAAGTCGGGCAGCTCAGAAAACCAACAAAACAAACTATTTCCCTACTTTCATGTTCTTCTGCTGAATGTTTATTGTATATATTACAGTCGATATTGCCAACGTCAAATATTTATGAATGTCATTGATCGATCACGCCAGTGTTCGGAGCGAGCGAGTCACGAGAAGAGGGACGAGGGTGTACGTCAGGGCAGCAGGAGCACCGACATTAGACGGGAGCTTCTGGACCTCTGACCATGCTATCATTTAGTGATGAATTTGTCATTTATTTGTAAATATTTGTCAGAATTTGTACCGCTGTAGTTTAAGATATTTTGCGAATTAATAGTTTCCTGCTGGCTTGACGTCAACGCAGCAGGAACAATTCTGTCCCGGGTAAACCGCTGCACGCTACGAATTGCGGTGTGCGTCAGGTGAGCAGGAACAGTGACATTAGATGGGAGCTTCTGGACTTCTGACCATGCTATCATTTAGTGATGAATTTGTCGTTTATTTGTACCTATTTGTCAGAATTTGTACCGCTGTAGTTTATGATATTTTGCGAATTAACAGTTTCCTGCTGGCCTGACGTCAACGCAGCAGGAACAATTCTGTCCCGGGTAAACCCCTGCACATTTGATAAAACTAAGTTTGCCATCATTTAGTGCCTAATTTGTCATGTCTACCTACCATTTGTCATCAATTTTGGTTCAGTAGAAGCGAAGATATCGCGACAATTAGTTTTGGCATTGCAGACCGGAAGTAAGTGATCTCTTCCGGTACAAGTATTTTCACTTGATTAATCGTTAGCCGTAGCTTATTTCCAAAGCTGTGACAGATCAACGGATTGTGCATAAACTATTCTTTCGGGTTGTAATCAAGTCTTATCGATTACAACTGTATTTCTCCCAATATACAGTTTGTTAGCAAAACGGACGCCATTTTGTAGTTCGTATTCAAGAAAACTTCATTTACCTTGACGCTTGACATGGAAGGTTTTCAATCAAATAGCTGGCCAATAAGCATAAGGGTAATAATTTCAATATTAGCTTTTAACCAAAACGATGAAGAAACAATAATAATATTAACTCTTTCTTCCTCTTACTTCCTTTCCAAGAAATAATGACATTCTGTTAGATTACTTAGCTACTGCTTTGAACTTCACCTGTCGCATTCAAGATAAAATGTATGTATGTTGTGTAGGTAATTTGTGCATGGTATTACCAACTGGTCGGAAAAATGTGGACATAAAATTCCATTAATATCCTAATACTTTATCAGCTTTTTCACCACCATGTTGCATGAAAAATTCCTAAATAAACAAGAATGGAAGTTTTGAAGATTTTTGAGCTAATATATAGTACTATGTCTACGAGATGGATGGTCGGATGGAGTTGGCAAAATTATAAGGTTAGGTTGCAACTGCAGAGTCAAATTATAAGGTTAATCAGCTGAATAACGTAACCGATTTCGATTAAACTCATATACCTACTTTTTATCACGTGAGTGAAGCCGTGGGCGCAAGCTTTTAAAGTATTTAGGTACCTAACTATGTATTTATCAGCCTTGTAATTACCATACTAAAAACTTCGCTTAGTTTATTGTTAAAAGGTGCTGTGTGAATTGTCCACCAATAATTAAATTTATAACTTCCCTACCTACTAGAAATAGAAATAAATATTAAGACTATACAGGGCGTCCCAAACTTATGGGACATGAAGGGGAAGTACCTTAAATATCGTAGATAGGGTATTTTGCTGAAAGAAGACTTTATGTTACTTTTAAAAGTTAGTAATTCTGCATTCATAGATTTTGTAAAAAATACTTGCTTCGTCTGGGAATCGAACCGACTTAAATGTCAAAAAAAAACATCCTACTTCTATGATGCCAATCGAAAGAATAACTAAAAAATAATAACTTTGCTTAAGTAACATAGTATTTTTTAAAAAAGGAACAACATGAAAGATTCAAGAAGAACTTCCATTAGATCAAAACTTACTTGATATGCCATGTTCGCAATAAATTAACACAAAACTTGTGTAAGTGAATTATTAAGACTAAACAGATCAATCCAAAAACAAACGCTCGCACACACTGTTCCATTTTCAAATTTAAGAACAACATTTAAAAATATTAGTTCTTTTTAAATATTAAAGTATGCATTCAAACAAACGCCTTCATAAACTGTTCTATTTTCAAAATTAACAACAACATTGGTGTCAATTCTGTTGTTTTAGGATTCCTAACATAAATTTTAAGATTTCTTAATTTTCTAAGTTAAGTGGACCTAAACATTATGGTATTCTCTTTACATATCCTAAAAAATCCTAAATAAAACGTGTTTGAAAAATTTGACTCAATCATTTTACGTTGTTCTTTTCTTTTAAAATACTATGTTACTTAAGCAAAGTTATTATTTTTTAGCTATTCTTTCGATTGGCATCTTAGAAGTAGGATGTTTTTTTTTTGACATTTAAGTCGGTTCGATTCCCAGACGAAGCAATTACTTTTTACAAAATCTATGAATGCAGAATTACTAACTTTTAAAAGTAACATAAAGTCTTCTTTCAGCAAAATACCCTATCTACGATATTTAAGGTACTTCCCCTTCATGTCCCATAAGTTTGGGACGCCCTGTATAATACACTATGGCAATAGACACAAAGTAACTTTATTATATCTGCCAGGTTCTGCTTGCGTGTGTCCGTCCGTCGGTCGTCGCCGTCGTCGGTCGCGCGCGTCGTTCAAGCAAGTTTGAACTTGTTTTGTTTGTTTGATACGCGCGCAACACCACGTGACGCACATACAAACAGGCACCCACAGACTATATACTACAGGAATACTGCAGCACCATAGATATGGGATTGGGACTAGGGAGTTTAATGACGCACTGTAGAGATTGACCGTAAAAGTGTAAAAGAGAAAAAACATTCTCTAGACGAATAAATAGTTTTTCTTTCTTTCTTTCTTAGCTACTTTGTCTATGCTCTCGCTTGGGCTGACTGAACCTTTTTATGTACCTAGCTACCTACCTACTTCACCTTACTTGTTTACCTGTTTTTCGTAAATTAAACCTGCCTACCTAAGTACTACTTAATAATTCTATTTGTATACCTACTTACCTACCTATATACTTTTACTTCTACTTCTAGTTCTACTTATTCTTATTTTATTTTATTTAATTTTGATCTACCACTCCTACCTACCTACCGACATCGACTGAAGAACGCGAGCAATGAAGCACACTGCGATCGTGAGGTCGCCGTAAAGGGTTCTATCTTTAAACCAGCGCCGCTACACTTCGTGTGCGGCATCAATGCTGAGATGGAACCTTTTTTGGCTCACGCATGCACCTCGGCACGGACTAATGAATACCCTAGTTTTGTTACTTCCTACCTACTTTTGTTTTGTTTCCTCCCTTCCTTTTGTATTGTAACCTGTACCTTGTGTCTTTTTTTTATTTTGTTTCCTCCCTACCTTTTGTATTGTAACCTGTACCTTGTATCTTTTTTTTATTAGTTTGTGCTGTGCTTGTGTGTCCAAAATAAATGTATTTTCTTTCTTTCTTTCTTAAGAAATAAAAGACATATATTTTTTTATTTCACTTTTATCATCATCATCATCAGCTTGTAGTGTAACCGTGGTCTCTGCTTACCCCTCTGGGAAACAGGCGTGATTTTATGTATGGAAGTAAAAAAAAATTACGTCATTAATTTTTACGTTAATCATTTCACGTAATGGCTCAAAATATTGATGCCACCACATTTTTCATACTTTTTCTTAAAAGAGAAACGATCGTCTCGGTATTCATCTGCATGCGGCCAAAGATTCGGCTTACTGTTTCGTTTTTTTTAGTTTACTGAAAAACCGTTCGACACAATGTGTGTTTGAAAATAAAAGGACCAAATTTTTAGCAAGATTTCAAATGCAAACTCCTCCACTCAAACAAAAGTCCCTCCACTCTTAAATCAGGCCACTGGCATTCTCTTATAAAACAGAGAACTTATTATTAGGGGCCAATTGTCTAACCCGGTGTAGCTGCCTAGCCCAGTGTAGCTGGCAGTGTTCGTAAGAGACCCACAGCAAAAAAAACCGTTCGAAAAAATAAAAAAAAATAAGGGGCCAATGATATCAAAAGGCCGGCGGATGTAAATGTCGAAACGGCCGAGAATTCATTGCCATAATTTATAATCCATTTTAAAACTTCAAAACTTCCATTCTTGTTTATTTAGGAATTTTTCATGCAACATGGTGGTGAAAAAGCTGATAAAGTATTAGGATATTAATGGAATTTTATGTCCACATTTTTCCGACCAGTTGGTAATACCATGCACAAATTACCTACACAACATACATACATTTTATCTTGAATGCGACAGGTGAAGTTCAAAGCAGTAGCTAAGTAATCTAACAGAATGTCATTATTTCTTGGAAAGGAAGTAAGAGGAAGAAAGAGTTAATATTATTATTGTTTCTTCATCGTTTTGGTTAAAAGCTAATATTGAAATTATTACCCTTATGCTTATTGGCCAGCTATTTGATTGAAAACCTTCCATGTCAAGCGTCAAGGTAAATGAAGTTTTCTTGAATACGAACTACAAAATGGCGTCCGTTTTGCTAACAAACTGTATATTGGGAGAAATACAGTTGTAATCGATAAGACTTGATTACAACCCGAAAGAATAGTTTATGCACAATCCGTTGATCTGTCACAGCTTTGGAAATAAGCTACGGCTAACGATTAATCAAGTGAAAATACTTGTACCGGAAGAGATCACTTACTTCCGGTCTGCAATGCCAAAACTAATTGTCGCGATATCTTCGCTTCTACTGAACCAAAATTGATGACAAATGGTAGGTAGACATGACAAATTAGGCACTAAATGATGGCAAACTTAGTTTTATCAAATGTGCAGCGGTTTACCCGGGACAGAATTGTTCCTGCTGCGTTGACGTCAGGCCAGCAGGAAACTGTTAATTCGCAAAATATCATAAACTACAGCGGTACAAATTCTGACAAATAGGTACAAATAAACGACAAATTCATCACTAAATGATAGCATAGTCAGAAGTCCAGAAGCTCCCATCTAATGTCACTGTTCCTGCTCACCTGACGCACACGAATTGCGAGTGTGTAAACGCACTATAAAAAACTTGACATTGTCATTAAGTAAAACTGACGTACTTGTAACATTGTAAATAACAACTTTTTTCATTTAGACAAAACAACTTCTAGAGAGAAATAAATAGGTCTCTTCGCTTTATTTTTTATTACGTACGAAAATGGTAAAAATAGCCCTTCAAATCAAAGCAAACCTAGAATTCATAGAAAAGCTGTACACCAATCACCCTCAGTACCAATGGTTCCTGAAACTCAAGTGTGGGAGTTGCGGCGAAGTGACGGAGAAGTTTCATGATGTGACTGAAGATGACAAAGTAGCGCACAAGCACAACCGCTCGGATACCAACCTGCTGATCAAGTGCAAGCTCTGTGCAAGGGAGAACAGCATAGATATTATTGAAGGCAGCAACGGTTGGTACTACACGCAGAAATAAACTTGGCACCTGCGTGGAATGTGTTTCCCCCTCCCACCACAACCTACCGCCTACCGCTCTCGCGAGTCTTCAGTAGAGGGCTTGCAGACTCATTCATATACTCCATGCTAACTAGCATTAAGTTCGCCTACATACTTGTCTCTGTCCTGTGCAATAAAGAATTTTCTTCTATCTCTCCAAGCAGTATGTATCTATTCATTAGTGGAAGTACCACAACATTGTGTGCTAAAAAATTTTCATTAATAAAATTAAGATATTAAACGATGATTGCACACCCCTAAGACAGAAGATGAAATCCCTTTCTTTAAGCACCTGTACATTTAAAAAAGGCTTCCCTTCATGTAGGTACATACTGTTAGCTGTTCTGTGACGGTGTTATCTTTACATGCGCTCGCTCTTCATAGAAAATAGGTAAAGATTGTTTACAATTTTTCTTACATTAAATATCGAGAATCTAATGTCTAGACAAACCTAACATAGGTTTTAAGACATTTACTACCATTTATTTGTATTCCTTTTGTGTAATAAATAAATAAATATAAATAAAATAAATGTGTCAGGTTTCTGAGACTTATGGCTCAGGTTGTGCTTGATGCTGCTCTTGTATCAATGAGTGTACCACAGATAACATCATACTATACCCGTAAAGCCATCTATTGACATTCGTTTGAACAATATTTTTTTCCTTGGGATGGGACCCCGTGAGTGTACTAAGGGTACTTATACACAAACAACAATGAGCTTAGCTAGGTATGTAGGTACATATTTGTTTTATTAGCTTATTATAACTAACACATCTATTGTATTTACTAACATAATATGGATCTTGTAGTCTGTTTTTAGGGTTCTGTACCTCATTTGGCAAAACGGAACCCTTATATATTTTTTTCTTCTGTTTTTTTTGGGAGCTTGTCGGTGAGTCCTAACATGTCAGCTCCATTGTGGCGTCTTGTTAGACTCCATCATCTGTCTACCAGCCTAGATGTGGCCCGGTAGAGCATGGTGGCTGCGTCCGAGTTCGGTGCCGCCAACATGCTCTGAAACAGGCCCACATCCAACCAATTAACTTGTAGGACCCTTGCTACCTCCTCCTTCATAGAACCGTTATAGGATCACTTTGTTGCCCATCTGTCTGTCTGTCTGTCTGTCTGTCAAGACCCGTTTACTCAGAAACGGCCTAAAGGTATCAACTTGCAATTTGAATAATGTTCATGTCAACTATACGTTCCAAATTAAAATGTTCTGTATTTTCAGGACAGTACACAAACAATGATGCAAATAAATTCAAAACTATCGTGATTTTCGACTGCCGAGGGGTGGAGCCTGTCGATTTTGAGCCTAAGTCTGGATGGGTAGCTGAAGCTGAGGAGAATGGTAAGGTTTTTTAATATTTCCAAAATAATAATCTCACCTGGTGTACACAGACGCTTGAGGTAGGGTGTACACAGATGCTTGAGTTAGGGTGTGCACAGATGCTTGAGGTAGAGTGTACACAGATGCTTGAAGTAGTGTATACAGACGCTTGAGGTAGGGTGTACACAGACGCTTTAGGTCGGGTGTACACAGATGCTTGAGGTAGGGTGTACGCTTGCCCTTCGGCAAAGCCAGATTTTCTCGCTCTAAATTGGAGCTTCCCTGGGGTAGGTACCTCCGCCTTACAAAACATCGCAGCCAAATAACAAATTAGTGTTTATTTCTTTCTTGGTCATCCTGTATTAGATCAGTGACGAGGGTGAGGTATGGTGGCCCTGAAAAGAGCCTATGACCGTCGGTGAATGAATCAGTGTAGTGAGAGGATTAAAGAAACTCAATTCGTGCACATGCCACATGTCTTCGAATTTTAAGTTCTAGGACATGCCGGTTTCCTTACGATGTTTTCCTTCACCGTTTGAGAGCACCAGCATAGCGCACATAAATTTTCCGAGTAGAAAATCCTTTGGTGCACGAAAGGTTTCGAACCCACGACCTGTGGATCGGAAGGCCTACCAACGCTCTCCCTAAGACTAAATGATGTTTTAATTTTGTTCACAGGAAAGAAGTTCGAAGACGTAGACCTTTCAGAAAAGGAGTGGGCGGATTACGATGAGAAGAATCAGACATCTGTCGGTGTCTATGAACTTGAATGGCAGTTCATCAAAGTCAAGTAAAGTCTCAACTTTGATTTTTTAAGTAAGCAATATGTGATCAATGTGATGCAAATAAATTATTTTAAAAATAAAAAAGTTGCCAAAAAGAGACGTTTCATCAATATATGGAGCCTGGGCCTGCACTGTGTGCACTACTCTAAAATATGGCTAAGCAATAAAGACAAAGTATTTTATTAGATATTTTATTTAAATTGGCTTCGTTCTTAGGTACATTAAGATTTTCTTCGAAAAAGAGAGCAACACACAGCGCTACAAAAATATGGCGGATGGACGTGCGTGAAATGTCATTTTGACAACCTACATTTATCTGACAAAACAAAAACATCAAATCAAACAACATGACATGAAAAATATGTCAATGTCATGTCAATCGCCAATTATAAACCAACATGGTGGCCTTCAAGTAGTGTTCACATAGTAAAATACTTACCAGAAGAACTATTCTTGTACCATCGCATTTGTCTTTAAATTAATGAAATTGTATTTTTCTTGTAATCTCCTATTTTTTCCTAATTTTTCTATGTAGTGTACATGGACCAGGCCCAGAATGAAATGGCTCCTTTGACAAGCCGTGTTGGTTTATTGAGGTTTTCCCGTCTTTTGATAATAGGTAGGTATACACATGCTTAGGTATGATCGATTGAAAATGCGAGAATCGAACCACTAACCATAAGTATATTACATAACAAGTCCTATTTTCTAGTCTGTGGTGGGCCCACGCTACCTAGTAGCTCTACTCTCTACTACTCTAATTGCGCTGCTAGCGGCATCTAGTGTCTAGGGTAAGACATCTAAAATAGCCCGAACAATAGCCTGAGTTACGAGGGTTGCGTTCCGTTGTATGAGATGAGGTATCTGTACTAGTATAGTATTATGTTATCTGTGCTAGTAGGTACTGTTATATTTTTACTAGCATCCGTCCGCAGCACTCTCGTGGTACTTAGATAAACGTAGTAGTAGTAAAACGTAGCCTAAATGCTATTCTAGGTAAAGACCTCTCTCTATTTCAAGTTTCATCAAAATCGGTTGAGCCGTTACTTTTATTTTATTTTATTAATGAAACAAAATCCACAGCTGTTAGATAATATGGTACAACTTAACTAATTCACTTAAAGCCAATAAAGGATTTTTTTTTTTTTAGCTAATACATTTACTAATTACTACCGTCACTGATTTGACACAAAACTAATATTTTTTAAATGTGTATGTGTATATATGTGGTGTGTGTATGTGTGTGAATAAGTTACGGCGGCGGAGAACCACAACCATCCTCACAAACTTTCGCATTTATAATATTAGTAGGATTTCGTGGCTTTACGGAGAGTTTAGAGTTAATTTCTAGGAGTAAATCTATTTTGAAATAAGGGCGGTCAAGTGCGAGTAGGCCTCACGCCCTGAGTCTTCTGTACACGTAACATGAGTTCAGATAATCGAGTGTACAAACACGCGGAAAAGTCGCGTGTTAGGTTCTGCTAGTAAAACAAATTAATAGGAAACAACCACAAAACTTTCGCATACATACATTTAATAGTACTTATAGGATTTATTCGATTAGGCACCTATTAAAAAGTGCGTAATATGTTTGTTTTCCGGTTTATTACGATTGTAGCTACCTACTGCGGTTTTTGTTCGATTGAATGAACCATACAGCCGCGACCGTTTCGCTGTGAACTCAGCTGTGACTGCTTTCGTTTACTCTTCCTATTCCGATAATAGCGTACTATTGTTGTAATTGTTGAATGTGTTGAACATTTATTGATGCTCACGTATTTTTTATGAGATTACATACAAGTAATAAAGACGCAAAGTACCTAAAGGTTGCGGGAAGTCGGTGGATGGAAAGGCTCAATACCGTTCGTCGTGGAACTCTTTGGAGGAGGCCAATGTCCAGCAGTGGACTTCTACAAGTTGTTGATGATGATGATGACATTTAGGTCATATTAGGTAGACAAGTAATTTCGGTGATGATTTAGACATTTAGGTACATCATCATTCCCGGTATGAGAACTACGAGAACTATGGTAGGTACCACAACACCCAGACTCGGATCAAATATTTGCAGATCATGCAAACTTTTGTTTCGCGTGGGAATCGAACCCGCACCCCTTGCGCCCAGACGAGCGCCGCCCGTTGCGCCACCGAGGTCGAGGTAGCAGAATAATCAGATTAGAGAGAATTAACAGGACTAAACAAAAAAAATCCAGGCTATTATATAAGGGTAGTGTGTGTCAGTGGCACTTCCAAACATTTGGCACATGCCAACATTTTACATTAGTGAATATTCCTCTCGCCGCTTTTAGGAATAATTACCTACTGGCGATTTTAGTTCACAAAAAAATCAATGCAAAATTAATATGTAAAATGTTAATCCGTTATTGGCTGTTAGTTTAGTTATAAGTTTCACATGTTTTCGTTTTATGAGCTGTGGATTTTGTCAAATAAATAAATGCGCATCCAAACAGCTATTTTAACTATTGATAGGTAGGTAATGGAACCTACTCATTCTTAGCCCCTTCGTCCATGACGCTACGCAAAAGTGACGGAACTCATTAGAAACTAGAGTTGCGGACTGATTGGGAACTCTGACTCGTCCACGACGCTACTGGAATTTCCTGAAACTCAGTACACGATTTTATGTAAACAAAGTTTTGAAAACGAAAATAATTAACATGACTAGTGATAATTCGAGCGATGACATGGAATTATTACTTCTCCATTCACATAGACGTCAGAATCACTTATAATTACTTTTTATTCGTTCATTTTTCAACAGTTTCTCGAAACCAGTCGCCTGGCGACCAGCATGTCGAGTCGCCAGGAGACTAGTCACAAACTATGGATGGACGTCCACGACGCTACTCAAAAGGAACGCGTTGAAATACTAGTGCTATCGCAGTCAGGCTACTCATAAGTGACTACAGTTTCAGTCGCGTTCCTTTTAAGTCTCGCCGTGGATGAGGGGGCTTACCCTTGTGAGTCGCGCTCCGAATAAACTCAGGGTATCTTAATAGGTATCATAGCAAAACAGGCGACATGAAGACCCAAGACCTAATTGTAGGTTTTGATTGACCAATGACATCATTATTACCCACTGACATCGGCGATCTTTGGAGTCTTTTAATTTTGACTGGCTAATATTTTACACTTGTTATGAAATTAAATGAAATTAAATCAGTTTATTTGCTAAAACATGGTAGTTGAATATAATCGCTGTTCTTATGCAGTAGGTAAGCGTGCGCACATGTTTTTGCTACACAAGCATGCAAATGTTTTATTTAGTAAATGTTTAATTTTGTATCGTATCGTAAGCCTAACGGTATTGTGATTTATTCGTGGTTGGGCCACAGTGGTCTGAAGCCCGATCCGTAAAGGTCGTGAGTGGTGAAAGCTTGCCGGTTTTTATAGGGGCACATTACGTGCACCATAAAAAAACTGTAAGCTTTTCACCACTTCAAGCGATCTTCCGAATGCACTAACGAGGAACCAGTGTCATGCACGACTAACGGCTGTGAACTTGTCACGCCTATGGCCACTGATGTTAAATGTTATCTTGCAAGGTGACTGACATGTTATGGCAGGGCGATTTTACGATGATGATAGTTAATGAATACACTATATGCGCAATTTCAGCAGTAGTAGGTATCTCTTAGAACCTACGAAAGTCTGAAATTAGTGCGTGTTGCCAGTGATGATTTATGGCACTGAGCCTTGGTCGCTAACTATTATTATTATTGTAAAAGCTCAAAGAGCTCAAATTCGCGCAACGGGCTATGATATGCTTAGTTTTACTACTTTTAACATGCTAATTGAGGAAATCCGTGTAGAAGAACCAAGGTTACCGACAAACATACACGTTGAAGCGGCAGTGGGCAGGCCATACTCTCAGAACTGACAACTTTGGGGAATAAAGGTTTTCGAATGGCGACCACGAACCGGGCGACCAGTGTTGGAAGGCACACGATGAACGTCGTCGACGATGTGAAGGTTGTGGGAAGTCGATGTATGGAAAAGGCTCAAGACTGTTCATCATGGCACTCTGGGGGGGACCTATGTCCAGCAGTGGACCTCATATGGCTGAAATTATGATGATCAAAAAGTTTTCTACAGATGGAAAAACCGTTTTGTTTAGTTGTTTTCCTTATTGAGAAAGATTTCCCTAAAAGAAGACGAAGAGAGACTCGTAAACACTACTTGTTTGCACCTACTCCCTGTAAAACGAACGCTGGTGAGCGTGCACCTTAATTTAGAATCATGAACCAATTTAACAATCACTTCACAAACATTGGATTCTTTGAAATCTCACCCGGTTCGTTTAAAAAACATATACACGACACTATGCTGTCTGATTATTTAGAATTTAGATAGTTTAAATTTCAGCTGTAGTTGGTGGGTAGACTGTTTTGTACGTCCTTATATGATGACACAATGTTAGACCTACCAACTGCATTTTTCTTTTTTTTGTTATTCTGTTCGCATTACTACTGCCCTCTTTCTACCAAATCCGTGGACAACGGGGCTGATTACACTCTAAGAACTTTAGTACCTACTTTAATTAAGTTTAGTAATATGTGAGTGCAATTGTTTGTTGTCACGAATAAATAAAAATAAATAAAATAAATAAATAAGAAAAGGAAGATTGGACCCCAGCTCGAAAAACACAAACTATCACAGAATCATTCATTTAATCATTACCCAATTGACTAACGCATCACAATAACTTACAAAAAGCATTACTTAGGCATTTGATCATTTAGATTAACTACTAGGTGTCGAAGTCGTTATTGGTGCATTCAATTTATCTTCAGAAGATGACTGTAAACCTGATTTGAAGGATTCTGTAGACACGCCATCATCAGAACGGGATTGAAACCCTGCTGTGAAGGCTTCTGTAGTAACGTCATCATCAGAACGGGATTGGAAACCTGAAGTAAACGCTGAGTTTCCATGGACAGTCACAGTATGCTGGGCGGTACTTGAAACTGGACTCGCAGACGGAGATACTTGCTCATAATCGACCATTTGATACGTATGGTGGATGTATATTGGAACTTCGTAAGGTACTTTAACTGGGTACGGTACTCTGACGGGGTAAGGTACTCTTTTCTCAACAGGGTATGGTTTGGATATGTATACGGGCACCCGTTTCTCAACCTCTACTCGTTGTGGTACAAATACCTCCACCGGGACTGGAACCTTTTTTTCCACTTCTACGGGATAAGGCACTCTCTTCTCTACAGGATAAGGGACTTTAACTTCAACAGGGTAAGGTTCGGGTACAGGCACCTTGACGTGCACATGTTTGATCACTTCCACTGGTTCTTTTATATGAACGGGGTACGGCACCTTGGTTTCGACAGGGTACGGCTGAGGCACGTAGACTTTGACTTCAACGGGGTATGGAACTTGCTTCTCAACAGGCACGGCGACCGGGACTGGTCGGTCCACGGGAACCTTAACTTCTACTGGATAAGGCACTCTTTTCTCTACTGGGTAAGGTTGAGGCACTTTTACTTGGACGTGTTTCACCACAGGCACATGATGGATTATTGGGTATGGTTTCGGCACGTACTCCTTCTCGACTACTTTGACGGGCACAGGCTGGGGAACCTTAATTCCAACGGGATAAGGCACTTTTTTTTCCACAGTAACAGGATAAGGTCTATCGATAAATTTTATTTTCTCAACAGGAAAGGGCACCTTTTTCTCCACCTGTACGGGATAAGGTTTCGGAACTTCGACCTTGTACGGGACTTTGACGGGTTTCTGAACCGTTTTCACGTATTTGTGATGGTGGTGATGATGGTGATGTTTGATTTTCGTGACGTATCGCGGTTTGTGGTGACTTTCCTCCGTATGCAGGTCTCCATACATGTACGGTGAGTGAATGGTACTGTAGCTGGAATAATGTGGATGCGATTGCTGTTTCGGTTTGGAGTAGATAGTCCTCTTTCTGTCCATCGCGGCAGTTTGATCAGTGGGCACCGGAATCAGTCCGAAAGACTGCATGTACAACATTTCCTTCTCCGTTGCCATTGGAGCGTCATCGTAGAAATCAGCTCTTCTGCTCATAGGAGTTTGGTTAAGACCAATCTTGTCTGATCTTCTACTTATAGGAGTTTGTTTAACCTCAATCTTGTCTGATCTTCTGCTCATAGGAGTTTGGTTAAGACCAATCTTGTCTGATCTTCTATTTATAGGGGTTTGTTTTGTCTTCGCAAAATTGTGTATTTTGGGGTAGTGTGACGGCACAATGGGTACCCAATCGTTCGGTCCAATGTGGGTGAAATTAAGATCAGGGGTAGGAGTTGTCGTGGATTTGTGTTTGGGGGCTCTTGTAACTGGTCGGTATCCTCGCTTTGTTAGCTGTGTGGTTGTCGTAGTGTTCCTGGAGACATATCTGATCCTACTGTGGTGGCTTGCCGACGCGTCAATGTCCACCTCATTGACATAAGCATTGTAGTTCTCTATTACAATCTTGGTTCCGTTTACAGCCTCTGTTGCATTTGAGGTGACATTCGGCTTCTCTGTCTTCTTTGGCCATATTCTTCTGGTTCGCAAAATTTTGGCCGTTGTGGTCGTTTCAGTAGTGGTTGTTGTGCTCGTGGTAGTGGTATTTATGTTGTCTTTAGGTATTTTTTCTGTTATCTTCGGGGGTCTGACAGTGTCAGTGCGTATGCCGTTTATCGTCTGCACCGGTATGCTGAACTTCGGGGCGTTTGTAGTCTTCGTGGCGATCGGTTGGAAGGTCGAAGCGACGTACTGCAAAGGTTTGGATTTGATGAAGAAGTTTTTGTGGTGCGGCGGTAATGGTATCACTCTAGGAAACTGGTAGATGGAGTTTGGATATTTGATCAGGGGTTTGTGGTATGGTCTGGGTGGGTATCCGAACTGACTGAAGTAAGGTCTGGGGATATCGGAGAAGATGCTTTGCTTCGGTTTGTCGGGGTAGAGGGGCGGTTTGCTCGGCGGCCGCGTCTCGGGCCTTTGATTCGCGCTTGGCTTCGGCACCGGCGGACCAGGGTTCTTCGTATATTTAGGGCTGTCAACAATGGTGACAGCGCGATTCTTGGCCTCATCAGCGACTTGGTCGACCTTAGTCTCATCTTGTGCCGTTACGCCACCTCCTTGGTTGACGACGATCACTAACGCAAAGATCAGGAATGTCTGGAATGAAGAAATCTGGTGTTATGAGTTGCAAACTTTCGCAGTATGATCTTGTGAAGACACAAACAAATGGATTGTTCTAAAAAAAAGGTATGTATCTAAATTGGAACGTTCGCAATAAATATCCATTCGAATATCAATAGTTAGGTACCCTACCTATATTTTAACCCTAACATTAAAGTTCTCCGAATGGCACTAATGTCTCCTTGAGTGCCCGTGACTTCGTTCACGTGGAATTAATTTCTAACAAAGTTTAACCTCCCGCTGCACCCCCTTATTGGGTCGATTTTTTTTTATTATTATTTTTTTTTTATGCAACAGAGGTGGCAAACAAGCTTACGGCCCACCTGATGGTAAGCGGTTACCGTAGCCTATGAGCGCTTGCAATACCAGAGGCATCACGCACGCGTTGCCGACCCCGAACCCCCTTCCCCCTAAAGAGCTCTGGCAACCTTACTCACCGCAGGAACACAAAACTATTTGAAACAAATAATGTTATTTGGCTGCGATCTTCTGTAAGGCGGAGGTACCTCCCCACCAGGCAGGCTGCTCCAATTCAGAACGAATTTCAAGGATTCCTTACTCAGTGCACCCCTAGACAAAGTTACACTCCAAACTTCAGGTTACTAGGACGTCAAGTTTAAGCTGTGCCTTGATGTCTTTAAGCTCAAGAATTCTAGCAAAGTCTTACAACAAAAAGTAAAACTATTTGTTTACTTACGTATCTACTTAACTAAGTGTGTTTCATGCTTAGTTTTTAGCTACAAAATGTCAGTCCATTATTATGATTTGTGTTGTACAAATGAAATAACATAGCACGCAATGTAGCACGTTTTTTGAGCCTAGTAAGAAATGGGAACGTAAAAACATAATATAAATACATACGGACGTGACTGCTCGAACTAATCACTGTTCTTTATAAAGATTACCATGATTGGTGTTAAGGCGCTAATAACAACTAGATTAGTAATACGGAATACAGTTTTTGAGATAATACATTGGCCAAGGTGCAAGTAGTAGGTACTTAGGTACCTACACGTAAGAAGTGTTCCAAGCGAAATAACCAGTGTGGTTAACGCTAAACTAATCAAAGAAGTTCCTGATTGAAACAGATAATTTTAGCTGCTGCTGGACGGAATTTTAACACGATACTTGCAAATTATCATTTAGTTTCTTGAATTCAGCTATTTTAAATGCTTCCCATAGTGTCTTCCTAAATTCATCACGATACACTTTTTGTACTACTAAACTTCAAATTTAAGTAATTTTAAAAGAGGTCACATTGATTGGTGGTTAAATACATAATTTTTAGTTTTTAAATGATTTCTTGTAATCGGTTAACTTTGCAACGTTGCCTGTATTTTCTGAAGAAATCCCATTATATGGATGTAAACTTTCGGAAAACCACAGTAATTTGACATCCAATTTTGCAAGTTATTTTGTTTACAGGGTATTTTTTCTTAAATAAAGTTTTTTAAATAAATAGACTTTTATAGATTTTTTGAATATGAGATTTTTTAGTGAGACTAAAGAATGAAACGTATTGCGCAATTGGTGTTATTTATATAATTTCTATATTATATCTGTTATACAATTGAATATGTTGTAAGAATTCCATTAACTACTTACCTAAACAAAATTTTATCCAAAATTCATCTAGGTAAATCAAACTAAGATAAAACCAAATAATTCACTGCGTCACACACGGAACACACACCTTCCATTACACTTTCATCTAACACTGTATTTATATTTCATTTATTTTCTTTTCTATCACTCCGCAAATCCTTTTCCACATTTCTACACTAGCACTGAACGTAGTGGCCACAAAACTACTAACTATATAACTACCGCCACAAAATCACATTCCCGCCATGCGCAATTTTGAATTTTGCGTTCCTTTTAACTATTTTGGTCTCCCGCCAATTCGCGTTTTGTTTCTGTCCTAAGAATTCCGAAATTTTATGCGTTTTTTTTATTTATCCGATTTTTTTTATTTACCTACCGATAATTGTCTCATTGTGTAACCAGCGGCCGGTATAGCATGTACGTAATGATGTGCGCGAGGAAGCGTCACCCCTTTTAAAGCATTCGTGTAATGGGTGGCTGGATCCAATTACTTTCTCTGCCAATGCCACTATCAGAACACAATGACCCTGGAGCTCGTGATAAGAACATCGAAGAACACATGACGTCACTAACTGAAGCCTACTAATACTATAAACACGAAAAATGATTACCAAACATTAACCATAAGCAATCAGCAAAGATGTTGCAGTGCAGAGGATGGAACATTTAAATACCTATACTTATATATATATATGTTTCCATTGTATACTATGTGTTTCCGAATACCTATAATTTTGTTGTCTGCAAGACCAGAGTGAATGGGTTTCTTCTAGGCAAACGTGCTACACCGTAGACCACATCATTACTTAACATCAGGTGAGATTGTGGTTAAACGTTAGACTATTAAGTATAAAAAAAAAAACCTTAAGCAATAGGACGACGAGTGTATTCCTCGTGGTCCCATTGCTTGTCGTCTCGAAGGTAGGTATTCCTCGTGCGATACTCTCGCTCGTAGGGACCCTGGGCCCACGAGGAAACACCCGGCAAATCATCATCTTCCTGCCCTTATCCCACATTATGTTTGGTCGGCACCAATGATCGATGAAAAACCAGAATAAGCCCGTTTCACATGGTGTCACAAATAGCGCCCCTATAAAAACGGTTTTTGTATGGGGGCATGGGGCGTGACACCATGTAAAACGAACTTTTCACGTCTCGCATGGTGATAGTGAGTGAGGTGAGTAGCTCAGGAACGGACTACCTACCACTATTGACTGATTTTCATCCATAAATTGCATGGTGTGTGATTCATTCAACCAAGGATCACATTTGAATTTTCAATTTCTAAGTAAACCAAGATTAAGTGAATTAGTAAAAATGTTGTAGATTTGATTGAACCCCTATTTCTTTCTTCTAGCTAGCCACGAGGCCACGAGTTTCCGCCTTTTTTTTCTTCTTTAATCGTCTAATACTTTCTTGGCCATGCTTAGCAAGCCATTCTACCAGCAAATACAATATAGTAGAAAAAAATCTTTATGTACCTAGATGGTGCAAGACAAAGTTTTTTTTTAAACTAGGTACAAAAATGATTTACAAAGTCAAAGGTTTTTATTTCAATAAAATCACTAGGATCACTTTGAAACGTCTTAGAAACTAGGTGAAGCTATGCCTGTTCCTCGCGACCAAGCCTAGAAGAATCAGGCAACAAACACGGCTGCCTACAATTTTTTTCGATGATCCTTTTTTTTATTTTTTATTTTATATATATATTTTTTTGTTTTTGTACGAAATTGAATTTAGAGCCAGTGTGGTGCTGATCGAACTAGGTGAGGCTCAAAAGAAAAATAATAATGATCACTATTTTTAATAGATTAATATTTTTACAAACATACATCAAATTTTCATATATATACTGGCAAGGTAAAGTCATTAAGTATATTTATTTCTTTCAACTTATTACGAAGATTTTCTCTGGGGCCCATGTTATAAATTGCTCGAACAACCCTCTTCTGCAGCATAAATATGGTGTTTAGGTCTGCAGCACTCCCCCATAACAAAATTCCATAAGACATAATGCTATGGAAGTAGCTAAAGTAGACTAGTCTAGCTATATCTACGTCTGTACAATTTATACATATATGTATTTATAGAATTTATATATGTCGACCCCACATAATGTGGGACAAGGGCAGGAAGAAGAAGAAGATATATGTATTTTATTTGATACCAGTCAAGATGTACCTACCTAATGAGGGCTTAGAAGCGACAACCCAGTCAAATTATGAATGTAGCGGCTCCCACATAGGCAAAGATGACAAGTATATTTACATAGGTAGGTAAATACCTATAAGTTACTACTTACATAGTAGGTACCTACTGGTACTATGTAAGTAAGGTAAGTATTGTTTATTATTTTTCCTAGTTCCGCTCTTCCGCACGCATAAACAAATGTGTTCCGTTACTACTACTATCACGAAAAGAGACAATCCATCAACAAAAATAAAAAATACCTACTAAAAAAAATAAAAAATATTCCCGAACATTCAAATCAACTGTTTACAATCTTTAAACTATAAATAACATGAAGTTCAGCATCAAATACTTACGGAAAAACTGAATAATTGAGTTTGAGTAGATTTTTACATATTTGTCATTGAAGTATTAATACACTAAGTTGGTAGTAACTCTGCCTTCTGCGCTAGAGTTCGCGGGTTCGATTCCCGCACTGGACAAACATTTGTGACTAACACAGATGTTTGTTCTGTGTCTGGGTGTTAAATATATATCTATTATGTATCTGACATACATACCACACATGTACTATGGGTACCAGACATACATCTCTGGTACCCATAGTACAGGAAATTCGTAATTTTTCACGGTGTCGAATAAGACTTTCGGGATAGTATACATATCATGAATCACCTTGTATGATAGTTAAACAGACATAAACTTATGCAACCAAGTGAATAGAGCACGCGAAATACTGAAGGTGCACGCCAAACAACCCACTGACATGATTCCTGTGGCTACTTCCTAGTACTATGTTATCTAGTAAAATTTTATAATAAATCGAGCGAGCGAATCGTGCGAAGATCATCATGAGATTCAAGATGTTTATTTGCAGAAATAAGTGTAACAGAGAGGTCTTAAAGCTATGAATATTGCACTTATAAACTTATTCACTCTTTTCGAGCATCGCAAATTATTGTTTTAGACGAAAGACTGTAAACTTAACACATACTATACTTAGTACAGAAACAGGACTCTGAATATAAATAATATATAAATAAGCAACATTCACTATTTATATTACATATTACATATATTACAAAAATTACGTGCCTATTGTAATGTTTCCTATAGTTAGCTATAGGAAACATTACAATAGGCACGTAATTTTTGTTAGCAGCGTTGGCGAGTTTGAGAGTGATGGTAGAAAAGAAAGCTTTATCTATAGGCCAGAGTAGGCAGAGGTAAATATCTACTAAGTACCTATCACCAAAAATTCCGCCTTACCACCTCTATGGGTGTATTTTGCGTAAAGGGATCTATTTGTTGACTGGCCTTATAGCTCAGTTGGAAGAAGGCAGAGTTACTAACTCTGCCTTCTGCGCTAGAGGTCGCGGCTTCGATTCCCGCACTGGACAAACATTTGTGACTAACACGGATGTTTGTTCTGTGTCTGGGTGTTAAATATATATCTATTATGTATATCAGTCTCTGGTACCCATAGTACAGGCTATGCCTAGTTTAGGATCAGTTGACCGTGTGAATATGTCCGGAATATTTATTTATTATTTGTGCCTCCTTGCTTGCGTAATCATAAAAAAAGTATTTTTCTTGTCTAACAATAATGTTCATATTGTTTTGGTCGCAACATGGTACCTATACCTACTACATCATAAACAAAGTGTTATATAAGTAGTTGATCGAGCGAGCGAATAGCGAATATCCCTCAAACAACTAGACGAATTGGCGTTGTAACGTTATTCGTTAGTTAGAGCATAACTTTCGAACCGTCAGTCATGTCAATCCGATCTGAATGGGATTTTAGTAGGTCAATTGGTTGTACTACAATTTACTGATAAGAATATGAAAAATCGGCTAAAGGGTTGTTGAGATATAGAGGGGTTTAAAAAGGGTTCTTATAAAGTACTAAGTACAAATAGATACTTAAACGGTGAAGGAAAACATCGTGAGGAAACCAGAAGGTAAGTATTCTTTTAAGCGGCGATGGGCTTGCAACCTGTCACGTATGGAATACTCACTACTGCAAAATGTGGATATGTGCCATTATTTTTGGACGTGCCTATGACTATCCCATTCGCCTTCGTCAAGGATTTGATCGCGTGGTTCTGTGGTTCTACAGTGAGTGAAATAAAAATACTTGTTCCATAAAATCACTGTATTTCTTTCAATATCCTCAGCCTGTACTTGTCATCAGGGAACCGCATCTTCACGACCTGCCTCACTTCCTCGCAAGTGAAGCATCTCAACTGCTTCTTCTTCCATAACTCCGAGATCTCCAGCAGTTGACCCTTCAGTAGTTTAGGCAGATTTGTGAACTTCGTCCAGATGATGATTTTCGTATCGAAATTTATTGGCTCCTGAAATAAATTATTGGATAAATAAATGACGACCTCAGTGCGGTAGCAGGCGAGATGCAAGGGGTGCGGGTTCGATTCCCGCTCGATTGCTGCGGGAAATATATATGGTATTGTTACCATGGTACTCGTAGTTTCTGATACCTACGACACAGGGAATACATACATAAAACTCTCTTATTAATGTCTGTGGTAATGAGTATAGAGCCTATGCTATTTTAAGTAAAGAACTTTATCTATTCCAAGTTTCGACCCCGAGAAGCAATATCAATTGGTACCGAGGTGTATTTAAAACCGGAGCACTCTGAAGTACTGCACAAATATAAGAGAATTGTTGTTGACAAGTGGAAAGAGTACTTTGATGTTGCTTCTCGGGAGAAGGGCATCTGGTATAGAACTATGCAGAGCGAGCCCCCTCTCATTCCCTGGTTTGCCAACCTACCTAGAAAATTATGCAGGAAATATATTGTTGTTGCCCATAGGATGCGCTCTGGGCACATGCTACTTAATAACTTTAAGTATCTTATGAAAAAGGTGAATAGCCCAATGTGTGACACATGTGGTGTTATTGAAGATACATATCACTTTTTGGTGGAATGTCCCCGGAGTAGACCTATGAGGGAGGAGTTGGCCAACTCAATAAATGTAAACCGTCTTGATGTGGGTTTGTTTCAGAGCGTGTTAGCGGCGCAGTCTTCTGTTGCCGCTATTGCGCTCTACAAATCTGCGTTCAGGTTGCTGCAGGATGTATAGTGTACTTATTGTTTAAATGAGATCTCTATGGGACTGACATAGTTGCTGCGCAACTCAAAGTCCCTAAATAAAAAAATAGAACTAAAAAAAAATAAAAAAAAAATAAAAAAAAAAAAAAAAAGTTTCGACGAAATCGGTTGAGCCGTTCCGGCGTGATTGAACAACAAACATCCAAACATCCTCACAAACTTTCACATTTATAATATTAGTAAGATCGGTATGTAGATAATGTAAAGAATAACGAAATCAGTTGAGCCGTTCTAGCGTGATTGAACAACAAACATCCAAACATCCTCACAAACTTTCACATTTATAATATTAGTAAGATCGGTATGTAGATAATGTAAAGAATAACGAAATCAGTTGAGCCGTTCTAGCGTGATTGAACAACAAACATCCAAACATCCTCACAAACTTTCACATTTATAATATTAGTAAGATCGGTATGTAGATAATGTAAAGAATAACGAAATCAGTTGAGCCGTTCTAGCGTGATTGAACAACAAACATCCAAACATCCTCACAAACTTTCACATTTATAATATTAGTAAGATCGGTATGTAGATAATGTAAAGAATAACGAAATCAGTTGAGCCGTTCTAGCGTGATTGAACAACAAACATCCAAACATCCTCACAAACTTTCACATTTATAATATTAGTAAGATCGGTATGTAGATAATGTAAAGAATAACGAAATCAGTTGAGCCGTTCTAGCGTGATTGAACAACAAACATCCAAACATCCTCACAAACTTTCACATTTATAATATTAGTAAGATCGGTATGTAGATAATGTAAAGAATAACGAAATCAGTTGAGCCGTTCTAGCGTGATTGAACAACAAACATCCAAACATCCTCACAAACTTTCACATTTATAATATTAGTAAGATCGGTATGTAGATAATGTAAAGAATAACGAAATCAGTTGAGCCGTTCTAGCGTGATTGAACAACAAACATCCAAACATCCTCACAAACTTTCACATTTATAATATTAGTAAGATCGGTATGTAGATAATGTAAAGAATAACGAAATCAGTTGAGCCGTTCTAGCGTGATTGAACAACAAACATCCAAACATCCTCACAAACTTTCACATTTATAATATTAGTAAGATCGGTATGTAGATAATGTAAAGAATAACGAAATCAGTTGAGCCGTTCTAGCGTGATTGAACAACAAACATCCAAACATCCTCACAAACTTTCACATTTATAATATTAGTAAGATCGGTATGTAGATAATGTAAAGAATAACGAAATCAGTTGAGCCGTTCTAGCGTGATTGAACAACAAACATCCAAACATCCTCACAAACTTTCACATTTATAATATTAGTAAGATCGGTATGTAGATAATGTAAAGAATAACGAAATCAGTTGAGCCGTTCTAGCGTGATTGAACAACAAACATCCAAACATCCTCACAAACTTTCACATTTATAATATTAGTAAGATCGGTATGTAGATAATGTAAAGAATAACGAAATCAGTTGAGCCGTTCTAGCGTGATTGAACAACAAACATCCAAACATCCTCACAAACTTTCACATTTATAATATTAGTAAGATCGGTATGTAGATAATGTAAAGAATAACGAAATCAGTTGAGCCGTTCTAGCGTGATTGAACAACAAACATCCAAACATCCTCACAAACTTTCGCATTTACAATATTACTAGGATGGGTAGGTAACATGAAGAAAATCACCTCAAACAAAGCATCAATCCCGAGCACAGTATCCTCCACTCTTACAGCTATCAGAAACACCAGCTCTTCACCAACATCCTTGGTGTTCCCAAAGATCCTCTCCAGCACAGACTGGCACAGCGCCTGCGCCAGTGTGCATAGCGACATCTCGTACATTCTGGGGGGCAGGACGTTCTGCCAGGTGGACCTGAGGTCTGCCATCAGGGTGAGAGCGTCGTTTATTGCGCAGTCGAATTGCTCGAATGTGTCGTGTGTCCAGGGGGCGACAGGATCTGAAAAAATTTAAGAATAAATAAACTCAAAAAAACTAAACTTTTAGCTAAACTAAACGCCGCGGTGGCCCCGGCGGCGCCGCTGAAGAATAGGCCCCTCCATATCTACTTATCCGCGGATGTCTTAGGAGGCGCATAAGGGAAAAAAGCTAGGGGATGGGCAGCAGCGTCCCTCATTTTAACAACGATAGCTCTAACTGCGCTCGCCAACCCGCATGCCCAGCGTGGTGAGTATGGGCAAATCCCCCCACATGATAAGGAATTCGCTCTGCCTGTGGCCATGTTCGTTCAGCAGTGGATGTCGTACGGCTGAAATGATGATGATGAAATTCAAAAATCATGGTAAATAATGTAGTAACATAATGTATGATGGCAGGGTTAACTGATACCGATCGGTCTAAGATATGTTATATAGGTATGTCTTACTATTCCCATTGCATAGAATAAAGATAATTGCACACAAACATTTCAAAATGTGGGTTGTTATATTGGACGTGCATTTGACTACCCCTATAAACATCTTCAAGTAATCTGATCACTGGAGGTTCGAATTGTGGCTTGCAAGATAAGTTAATTACCTTTAGCTTCGATGCTTTGATTAATAACACTCTTTTGCTTTTGCAAGTATATAGACAGCTTCTCGAGCCCCAGAACCCGGAGATCCTGGATGCTCTCCAGCAGCACCAGGGCCAGGCGGTCGGCCAGCGGCTTGGGGAGGGAGGTGTTCCACGGAGGCCCGACCAGACCGTGGGCCAGGTAGAAGCAGTTGTTGAAGAATAGAGCTGGAATTAATACATAAAAGTATAAATTTATGGATTACACTAGCTTCCGCCTGCAGCTTCCCTCGTGTGGTACCTTCATAAAAGTAGCCTATATGCTATTCTGGGTAAAGAACTTAATCTATTCCAAGTTTCAACAAAGGATGATAATGATGATGAATACAGTAAATTAGTAGTAGTTTAGTAAATAATGAAGTATACAGTAGTTTAGTAAATAATACAGTTAGTTAGTAAATAATTTTAAGTGATGATGTCCTAAAGATTTTCGCTTCCACAAGAAGTGTCTCTGTAGCTTAGTTGGTTCGAGCATCCCCGTATTTAGGGGTTGCAGGTTCAAATCCCGTCGCATTCTAAATTTTTGGGATATTATAAATATCAGGCGTAGATTTACCTAATTTCTTCTTTCTTAGAATTTAATTGGTATTATACACCTTTTGAATTTGACTTTCTAAAGGCGACCATTATCAAGATACACACAGGCCGTCATTTTGGCCAGTGATGGCTAGTGTCAAGTAATTATAAATCTCACCTATATCTGCCGGGCAGCACTCCAAGTTGACTTTAAACTTCTTCGGCACAACACACTGATACATCACAGCGATATCCCTGACATAAGCTACGAGTTGACTGCTGTATTTATCTGGCAATTTCGTACTCTCTTCTAGGTGCTCCACTATCATTGTCATTATTTTCTTAACATTACAGGAAACAACACATTTCGGTAGGAAGATAGGTTTGGTTAGATCCCAATCATTGTTGTCTGTTTCATTTAAAATAGAATCATTGTTGTTCTCTATTGAAGTACCAACTGCTATGGTCCCGTAAGAAAGACTTTCCGACAGCAAGCTCCGGACATCAGTGAGTAGCTTATCACATTTCTTGTTGTACAAAACACATTCAGTATCATCTATGTATTTGTTCAATGGCGACTTGCTAGGTTCAACAAATTTCAGGTCTATCAAGAACTTGTTGAATGAGTCCAGCTCAATAACTATGTTTTTGTAGTGTTGGTAACTGCTATCACAAGAGGGTAAGTTACTACGGATGCAATCTTCTATGATAATGTTGAAGAATCTATTCCGAGTAGAATCTGCAAAGACTTGGATGAACGAACAGTCGCTTTCAAAGTGTGAACCTAGTGTTGACTGTAGAAATTCAAATATAGCTGTTAAGTTGTTGAATACAGTCTGGTAGCTCGGCTTTTTTGTGTTGTTCAAGTTAATTTTTATGTTGAAAATTATAGCACCTATGTGGTCCTCGGTGAAAATATCACAGTTGTGTTGTATAACATTGTGGAGGAGTTGGTCTAGGAAGAAGTGGGAGAACAGTCCAAGTTCTGCATTCATTCTCTCCGTAACATACAGAGATTTGAGCACCTTTTGTAGCAGTATAGGGTCACTTTGTTGGACTGATAATGAGTAGGTGAGGAAATGTAAACCTTTCTTTTCTGACCACGTGAAAATATCCTCCCATTCTGTGCTCAGGTGTGCAGTGTACAATGCCAGCTGATTTTCTGCTTGAGCGTTGAGGTTTGATAAAGCTTTCATCAAGTTACCCTCGAACTTTAGAGACTTGATTGCTTTTTTTAGTTCTGTGATAGCCAGCATCGAATCACTGTAGTTAAATCGACTGAACTCATGGTTAGCCCGCTCGAGAATCTTTTTTCCCCCAACAGCGACACACAGATCATTAAAATAATCGTACTGCTTGCATAGTTTCAGCCATGAAGATTGGAATTCGGTGTCGAATACTTCGAATTGATCTCGCAAGGTTTTTATATCTTCCGAGCAACTTTTGAACTCGGAATCTATATTAGCCTTTCGGTTCTTGAAATTCAGTTGCTCTAGGCTTTTGGTAACAGTGAAATTAACGTAAGTATCGATGAAGTTCTGCTGTAAAGCCCATGACAACATTTGAACGCGTTCGGTGATGTCTTTTACCTTTGGGAACAACTCATCTCGGTGTTTATTGAAATCCACGGATGTCGCTTTGTTAGCTTCTTGTAACACTGCACTTAGCAAACTCATTATTACTATTTACTGCAATTAAATTACAGATTCTCTTGTTTCAGTTAGAAATTAGAATTCAAAAATTCATTCAAAAGTTTGTTGACATATTTGTCAAGATTTCCCATTCGCTAAAATGTAGCATGTGAGCAAATCGCATAAAGCGAGACAGCTATATACAAATGTCGCTCGTGTAACAAGGACACCTAATACCGAAATGTTTTCATTCATGGATCTAAGTTTGGTTCATTCGATCATTGTGTTCGTTTCGTTAATGCTTTCAATATGCTATTGCGCTTTGTTACACAAACTGATTTATGTAAAGATGGTCAGTCAGTTCGAGTTGGGTCGGAGCAGTGGATTACCTATTACCTATCTACTAGTTAGCTAAGTAGGTACCTCCTATTCATAGCATTTCGTTCGTACTTAATCTCTCCCTAAAAAACTGCTAAGTACCTACCTACCTACATAAAAATATTCAATTGAATTTGTAGTCTACTATTTCTGCAATTTGTAGAAAACGAAATCGAATCGAATCGACGCAATTGTGCAAATCGAATACCAACATCGGCCAAGGTCAATAATTTGGCATAAGTAGGTATTATGCTGGTTGGCCTGGTTGCCTTCGTTTTGTATAATCAATGGTCCTGTCCGAGGGCACTAGTGACATTGATTTCACAGTTATTTTGGCCAAACATTTTACAATTAATTAGTTACAATGAATGATAGTGAAATCGATTGTTTGAAAATTGAATTGGAACACGAAAAGACTTGTAGGTCAGTGAAAGTGATATTTTTTGGAGTAATCTATGATTTAGGGTTTGCCCTAGTCACGACACGTAATATCTGTATATCTACATGGTACACATGATACCATGTAGGTACACTTCACTGGGTAGGTACTATGGTGGTTCTATTAGTACCTACCCAGTGAACGTAATAGTCTGCACTATTACTAGATTTTTTTTTAATTCCAACCAATCATATACCGATTTCAATAGCTGAGTTTACTTGAGCTAAGTATTCTTTCTAGTAACTAAACGAGGTCTTTTAGTAGGTCGGTTAACACTACATTGCACAGTAGCTTTTGAACGCTTAGTTTGTGAACTGTGAGTAAAATGTATATAAAATCTTTAATCACAATTATTTATCATGTAAGCGTTTTGCTATGTGTAAAATCGCAGGAGATATTATTGCGATTACTTTTTTTTACTCAGAGATTCAGCTGCATGGCAGAACGGGGAGATAGAAAAGCAAATCTTCAACTTGCAAGAAGAACTGCAGCAGAGCGACTACTCCTGGGATTCAGACGACGAGCTTCACCGCGAAAGTGGGAAACACAAGCTGCTGCTGGAGAACATCGACCTGTTGAGAGGAGAGCTGCCGATTCTCAAGGACAGGATTAAGAATGCTAAGATCTGTGGGCCTGGTGAGTAGAAGGTCATCATAAGTCATAAGCATTTGTTGGTAAAGATCATTTACAGGTCTAGAGTTGGCAATAACATAAATTATGTACCTAGCATAATCATCATCAGCCTGATGAAGTCCACTGCCACAGATAACATAATACTCCACTGCTGAACATAGATCACCCCCGACTTTTATTCCCTAACGGTTGTCGGATCTGCAAGCTATGTTTTATACGTAAGTAGAAGGTCGTGCTAGGAAAGTCGGAAGTTTTTAGTAAGTCGAAATATTTCAAAGCGAATTACGAGGACGTAAATGCATTCCAATTACTAACCTTTTACTAATCAACTGTAGGTAAACAATCTTTTCCTAACGATATTCATCAAATTCTACTAATAGTAGTACATACCTACCTAATAGTCCTACTAACGAGTCACTGGCTCTTGCTTAACTTGTTGTTTCCTATATTTTCCGAGGACTTTTAATAATCATCATCTATATGTGGATCGAGTATAGCAGCTCGTAAATCTATGAGTGGATCCCGTAGAAAGAGTATTATCATATCTACGGTGGATCATACATCTAGTGATTTTTTGAAATAACATTTTTGAATATAACATTTCGCGTTACAAGAGGTCGGAAGACGCAGTGTAGCTTGACTTGACCTAAATAAAGTGTCGACTGTTGATGGGTTACGGTCACGGAAATGCCGCGGAAGTTGAGCATGCAAATTATTATTGGTACGGTAGGTACGGTAGTCATCATCATGTCAGCCGTATGACGTCCACTGCTGAACATTGCCTCTCACAGACTTCCAGAGCGAATTCCTATCATGTGGGGGGAATGTGCCCATACTCACCACGCTGGGCAGGGTAGGGTTGGCGAGCGCAGTTAGAACTCAAAGATATTGTGAAAATGGGGGACGCTGATGCCCATCCCCTAGCTTTTTTCCCTTAGTCCCGTTTTACGACATCCACGAGTAGGTAGAGGGGCCACCACGGCTAAGGTATGGTAGTACAAGCTTTTAATGATTGTTCTTATTGGTTTTTCAGATTGTAGGCTGAAACATGACGACTTGAACATAAACTTGGACATCCTGACGCCAGTAAGTTATTTTATCATTTTTTTGATGCGTTTTTTTGTCAAGATGTTTTGTTACATTCTACTCTATATTACGGATTACAGGCTGAGTTGCTGCGTACTGTGAAGCGATTTGAGAGGCTCAAAACTGATCTAATCAGCACCTTGCGCAGTAAGGAGTGGCGTCTGGATTCTGAGTCGAAGGTAACGCAAAGAGGAGAATACGTAACCATCAACAGCACGTTGGTTATCAACTTCAACTTTTTTATTTTTGATACACTTTGCCAACTAGTTACACATTAATTTGTAAGAGCGCCAACTTTAGACTTATTTTGAGCTGCCGCTACTCATTGATAGATGGCGCCGACCTACCAACCAACCATGGCGCAGAGCCAGTGTTGCCAACTTGGCTTAAACAACTGTTTCATCTCATTTTTGTTCAAAGTCTAGAAAGAGAAGAAAACTTTGCTGGCGGCACGGGCCCCATTAATTGCCTCCGTAGTCCGTAGTATTCCCTATAGGCCTGTGATTGCCTCTGATTGCAGGGCGGTGTATAGAGACTTAGAGAGAGACTATAATACCTACCTAATATGCAAAAGGGCGAACAACATAAATGGTGCAATAGTTTGTCATAGGATATTTTACATGGATTTATGAACCATAGACATTTAAGACTGTCAACTTACGACACTGCCTAAACCAGCGCAAAGTTGCTGGTACGGGGCGATGAAGATATAGGGGACTTAGGCTATTAATAGGTTAGGTCGGTAGGTCCCGTAACTAAATCGTTTTTGTATTTTTCCAGCTGTACGTACGAGTGCATGACCAGAGAACCTACTTGCAGAACGAGCTGATGATAATCCAGAACAATATCATGCGTTTGCAGAAGAATGGGCCGTATTGGCAGTAAGTATCTACCACAGTTTCATCGTCATCGATCAGGCCCGAAATTTATTCTTACACTGGTTCTTTCTTGATCCTGCATTAGGTCAGTGACCTGACCGAGGTATAGTGGCCTATAAAAAAGCCAATGACCGTTGGTGAATGGATCAAAGTGCGCCTTTCTTCCGTCCGCAGTCACAGGTCTTCGAATCTTCAGGTTCTTGGATATGCCGGTTTCCTCACGATGCTTATACGATTGTCACACTGGTCAGTCTGTTGACACACTAATTCACCAATACCACACCCACAGTTTCATTATCAATCAGGGCCTACAGTTTTTACTGGCACTGCATCTTACTTCACTTCTTTGTATTTGGCATCAATGGCAAAAATGTTGATTAATTGAGCTGGTCCCTGTTTTGAGAGCACTTTTAAATTTTTTGCTAAACGAAAAATTATCGATGGTCAATAACTCAATACTCATTCAACACGTTATTACATTATAATCACTTAATTATTTCATGGTTGGGTAATCGGATCGGGGGCCAGTTCCCACTTTCCACGCTGACAGTAATGCAGGAATTTAGAACGTGCATACTATCAGAATCAGTTCATGCCTTCCAGACATACATCCCGTAAGCACGACGAGCGAATCCTGGACCCAAAGCGAGGACCTATGAAGAAGATGTTCGGCAACCAGCGTCTCCCACCAATCGCTACGTAAATTAACTTCCAACCACGCGGCCGGGCGACTGTGAGGGATTAATAAAGATGGAGGGATGTATCTTTGGTACGATCAATATAAATTGACAGCACTGTCAATATCTAGAAGTAAAATGCTGGATTACCGCCTACACATAAAATGCCACGACAAAATGGCCGACGTGATCGACCATACATAGACAATCTGCAACTTTGAATACTATGAGGGCATTCATAAGTGAGCGTTTCCGCGAAATATCTTCTTTCGCAAATTCTATCACGAAATTTATTTGTGTCTCGCCTCCTCATTTATACGCAATCAATAAACATAACTAAAACGACTTCAAGTTTTGATATTGATCGGCCAAACGATACATACCGAATGCACACGTAGGTGTGCACAGTATTGCGGTCGATAAAACACGGTTAAGTACGGATGTCGCATCGCGGTCGCTTAATAATAGGACCAGCAGATGATAACCAACACTTTTTAAATTTTTGCACACTAGGAAATGAAAACCCACATTAACTACACACGCCACGAGTTAAACGAATCTCGAGTCTTTGAACTAAAATATACTTAGTAGAAATGTTAGAGTAAACATGTATTGTAAAGCCTATCCGTACTATATGTAATCTATTTACGGATAGGAGTTGGTAGAGTATTTACTTTGAAGCGCTAGTTTTGGCTTGAAGCGAGCGTAGGTTGGCGGTCTGCTATGAAGATGCTATGATGTCCCAGTTATGAAAGTCCCGAAGCCAGACCACCTGAAGGCCGCCGCCGTCGTCGTGGCCACACCGAACTTAGGGTATTTGATGCAGTTAGAACGACACTATCGACTGAACTCATTTTCTATCGATCGAACGATCGGTGGATCGGTGTTTACTGTGAGCTTAATCCGTGAAGTAACTCATTTCTGTAACCAGATTCATTTTAAGGCGAGGATTATTATACATTTGTAAGTATTACTTACGGACTTAATATGTAAGATAATTTCAGCTTTTTTAATGCAGATCTTATTTTTTTCAAAATCGAGCTCGTAACTCCTAACCTCACTTTTCGATTACTCTCACGGTTTCCGATTTCGCCTAAGTGGCCCTGAAAAAAAACTCACCCTGTATACGTAAGCTATAAGTAAATTGCTCGTATTAAATTTATAAATTTTACTCACGATATACTTTAAAGTGTGTAAAACTTATAAATGTAATCCCCGCCAACACAGCTCGCCATTATCAATACCAGCCGCTATACAAACTATCCAACCTAATAAACTGCCATATTGTAGATCAAAGATGCTTCAATTTCTTTAATGCTTGCTTGCTTGTCGTGTCACTGATTCTTTCTTGATCATCCTGTATTAGGTCAATGACCAGGTTGAAGTAAGGAGGCACTGAAAAGGGCCTAGGACCGTCGATGAAAGAATCAGTGTAGTGAAAGGATTAAAATGCGCCTCTTAGAGGCTCCTTTTTTTTAAATATTTCTTTAATAATTAAATAGTTTATACAATAAGTAGTAAGTTTAATTCAGTACACTTGTCGTTATGTTTTAAAAACTTTATTGAAATGTAACAATTAGATTTTATAAATAAATTTTAAAAACGGTTTTCTTTTGTTCAACTTCCGATTATTTTCTTACGATATACAAATTGTCCTATTTATGTAAGAAAACTAAACGCTTTTATTGTGTTTATACCTCGCTGGATACTCGACAGAAGTGCTGAGGTATTCACTGTTGTCAAAATCTTCATACGACCTTCTGTGCGACGATGATGAGACTGAAAAAAAACATTCAAAATCATCAATACAAGTAAATATTACCAAAATACACGAGAAACAGTTGAGCTAAGTATCTAAAGACTGTTGCAAACTATCTAAAGATAGCTCAATTGATCCAAAACCCTATAGTCGGAACAAGTCGGAAGCTTGCCCCAGACGCTGAATAGCAGAATTGCCACGCTGGATGGCAATTCCAATCCGTTTGGCCAAATAGGAGCCAGCTCTCGGGTCACGCGTCGCTTTGATCAGACGCGTATAATAGTTTTGAAAACCCGGAGGGCCCCCCTGTTCCCCACGGACCCAAGGTCTCACAACCCCAAAAGGTAAAGTTACCTACCAGTGTAACAGTGATGTTTGTCGGCGTGCAGGCGCATGGACGCGGGGCACGCACACACGTACCCACCGGCCGTGTTCACGCACGCGAACTCGCACCCCGACATGTCTTGGGAACACTCGTTGATGTCTGAAAACATAATAAATAGAGTATACATTATATTCGAGTAAATTATGTATTCGTTGCAACGCGATTATTAGTCGCTGCAATGTGAAGCGCCATCTATTGGTGAGTAGGTATCTTATAATAATATTTTATTTTATTAATAAGATACCTACTTTTATCTTTATATTATTATTTTAATGCTACTCGCAGCATTGCCGTTGGTGCCATCTATTGTTATATCATCTAACATTTCTATTAGGCGCTTCAATGCGAACAGTACCATCTATCAGAAGGTAATAAAATTTATAAGTTGCAATATATTAGTGCCATCTATCGTTGAGTAGCGATATTAACAATAACATTTCTGTTAGTCGCTGCAATACGAACAACGCCATCTATCGGTGAGTAGCATTTAACTCTAAATAAATCAATCGTTTGGACTTACCCAAGCACCTCTGCCCAGCCCCTAGCGACACGTAGCCAGGCGGACACGTGCACCGGTAAGCGCCCTCTGTGTTCTCGCACACTTGCGTCGAGTGACAGTGATTATTTTCCAAGTCGCATTCGTCAATGTCTGAAATAAATAAAAGAAACATTAGCTCTCGGTAGACATCCTGCAAAGTACCATATGAACTTATTTTTATTTTTTTATATATTCTGGACATATCACACACGGTCAACTGATCCCAAACTAGGCATACATACTATGGCTACCAGAGACTGATATACATAATAGATAAATATTTTAACACCCAAACACAGAACAAACATCTGTGTTCATCACACAAATGCTTGTCCAGTGCGGGAATCGAACCCGCGACCTCTAGCACAGAAGGCAGAGTTACTACCAACTGAGCTATGAGGCCAGTCAAAAAATTACATGTACCTAGGATAAATTCTCATCATCATCATCATTACAGCCGTTAGAAGTCTATTGCTGAACATCGGCCTCCCCCACAGATTTCCGGAGTGACTTCCTATCACGTGGGGGGAATATGGCCATTCTCACCACGCTGGGCATGCGGGTTGCCTAGCGCAGTTAGACATGTGCAAAAGAGGAGCCTCTATGAAGCGCACTTTGATAATTTCACCACACTGGTTCTATTAACGGTCATGGCCCTTTTCAGTGCCACCATACATCAACCTGGTCACTGACCTTCATACAGGATGACTAAGAAGGAACCAGTGACACGATGAACAGAACAAACTAACCTTCACAAGAACTATTGTCATCTTTTCCGGGTCTGAACCCTGGCTTACAAACTCCCGTATCGCTTCCATCAAGATTGAACGTCACGTTCACATTGTAGAAAACTTTCGCGGCATTTGACCCTGAAATAAAAAATAAATAAATAAATTCAATACATTCATCTTTTTTCGGTCTAGCTCTCGTCTCAACACAGGGGGATCTACATAGCTCTCTCTTCAACACATGGAGTCTGGCTCACGTCTCAACACATGGGGGTCTAGCTCTCGTCTCAACAAATGGGGTCTAGCTATCGTCTCAACACATGGGGGTCTAGCTCTCGTCTCAACAAATGGGGTCTAGCTCTCGTCTCAACACATGGGGTCTAGCTCTCGTCTCAACACAAGGGGTATAGCTCTCATCTCAAAACAGCGGGTCTATCTTGGGATATAAATCTTTATTTACTTATTTGTAATTAAGAAATTATGGAGTGGCTTCGGAATAGGTTTGAATTTAAGACCTACACCGACCGACCGTTTTTTAATAAAATGATGAGATTCTCGGTTGGGTTGTATTTTTACCCGACTGCTTAAAGAGGGTAATGTGTTTTCATCTGAACTATTGATACCAACCTCCAACTGTATAGAATTGTTCAACTTCAGGCGAATAATGTGAATTCATTATTTCTGGCTGCTTCTCAAACACCGCTTCTGGCATGTAGGGGTTCTGTAAATCAAATAAAAAACCATGGAAGCCGTTTTGGCATAGTGGGAGGTACACCGACTTCCGATCCGAAGGTCGTGGTTTCTAACCCAGTCGTTGAGACCATAGAGTTTTTCTGTTCGAATAATCAAAGTGCGCCTCACGTGCTTAAAACGGTGAAGGAAAACATCGTGAGGAAACCAGAAATCATTCTGCAACCTGTCACTTTATGGAATACTCAGTACTGTAAAATGTGGGCATGTGCCACTGGTTAGACATGGCTCTGACTACCCCTTCAATGATCTGATCGCCTGAAGATCTGAGAGGATGTCCACCATTCTTGGGGTTCTTAAAGTACCGCTAAAAGACTTCAGTCTATTTTAAATCCTACTAATATTAAAAATGCGAACGGCTGAACGGATCTGCATGAAATTTGGCACAGAGACAGATTATATTAGTCTGGAATAGCAAATAGGTTTATTTTTTTCGACGTAGGTAGGTACCACGCGAGCGAAGCCGTGGGCGGAAGCTAGTTAGTTATAAATTATTTTATTCTTACGTTCTGTAACGCCGTTTAATCTTAAGTTCTGTAACGCCGTTGGTTTCTAAAATAAATAAATAAATAAATATTAGGTACTTCTTTGGAGCCTTCCTTGCTGTAGACGTCATTTCCTGAGTTGTCTTCGTTCGAACTGCATAACGGGAGGTCCAGGCACTTTCTTATCTGCAAAACATTTAGTATCTGAATAAATTGATAATCCTCATCAGGGTTGACGTTATTAAAAAGATTTCATAAACATACAATAAAATTTTAGGATTTTTTGTATATCAGTTTTTGTATCCCACTACTATCCAATAATGTCCCCCCCCCTCACACGTGTGCGTGCGTGAGTGTTTGAGGATGGGTGTAGTGTGTATACACACACACACACACACACACACACTCTCCCACACAGAAGCGCACTCACACACTGTGTTATTATTTTCCACGAAAAATTAAATAACGATCCTTGCATTTGAATTTATATTTTATTTTATAGTGATAACCCCCACAAGTATTATGTTATCTGTGCCTCCACTAAGGGAATACAATGATATTCTATAATATCCAAAAAAATTGCGGGTTCAAATCCCGTCGGAGTGGATTTTTTTTGGGATATTATAAATTAACTGGATAACAATAAATTCCGTTTTTATGAATATGAATATCTAAAGTAAGGCCACATTAAAAGGCCATTTTTTATGTCTGTCAGTCTTATTATTATTAATATCTTTATTTCAGGCTACTCGACATATTACACAAACATGTGTAATATGCCATGGCCCATTAATAAATACCTTACAGACTAACATACATATAATATTATTTATTCCGATACGATATCCGGAATCCATCTTGAGTCAAGCACCTATCTTTTCACGTTTTTCGTCCTAGCAACTTCCTCCCTTCTACTTCCGGCGCTAGTGTCGCCAACATTTCGTCGGTAAAGTTATACGGTAAATAACTACACCACATATTATCTAGAGTCAGGGACTTTCTTGAGCGTGTGCGCCTCCCTGTAGCGACGGTAGACATTTCCAGCTGACCAGAAGCCTAGTCTTAACTTCATAGTGAGGTGACCTGTGGTGCAATCGTACGCTACGATAGTACATGCAAAATTCAACACAATTTGTAACTCATACTCGCATTTTACAGAAAAAGCTGTCAAACACGATCGTAATCCACGATCCTTCGAGGCGTACGAAGGTCACAGCTTATAGAATAGTAGTTTGCCTTCGTATCGATACGATAGTGCAAAACTCATACTCAGAAATAAAGATACCGCTACTGAACGCTAGATGGCGCTTTTTATTTCCATACAAAATAAGGTAAACGCAATCGTATAGGACGCTTGCGTATAACTCGATAGCAAAGTTTAAAAACTCTTTCTAAGCACACTGCTTAAAATTATCGATAAAGTGAATGAATCGTTGTAAGTATGTACCTGTACATTATCCCCTTGACACTGCGTGTCCTTGCATCTCCTGGTGCGCGCCTGCGTGCCCGCGCCGCATGTCGCCGAGCACGGGAACCAGCGCGACCAGCTCAACCAAACTCCACTGCCTTCTTCCTGTTAACAAAATTCGCGGGTTCGATTCCCGCACTGAACAAGCATTTGTGACTAACACAGATGTTTGTTCTGTGTCTGGGTGTTAAATATATATCTATTATGTATATCAGTCTCTGGTACCCATAGTACAGGCTATGCCTAGTTTGGGATCAGTTGAAAGTGTGTGATATGTCCGGATGATATAAAAAAAAAAAAAAATGGTCAAGTGCGAGTACTCGCGCCTTGAGGCTTCCGTACCATTGGTCGTGGGTTCGAATCCCGGTCGTGCACTAATGGATTTACCAGTCAGAAAATCCAAACACGGGGTCAGAAAATAAAAATGCTAAGTGAAGGAATTGACAAATTTATGTTTGCGGTCGCTCACGTAGTAATTTTGGATGGATGTTTGTACTCCATCACGCCAGAAATCTGGATGAAATTTGGCTAGCACATAGGCTACTTTTTATCCCGGTAAAATGTAAGGTACGGCAATAAAAACGGTCAAGTGTGAGAACTCGCGCCTTGAGGCTTCCGTACAAGAGGACGGAAAATCGAAACCCCAAGTTTACGCACTGACAAATTTATATTTTATGGTCACTCACGTTTCAGGCACTTTTTCCTACAAACTTCACCATCCTATTTTAAGGATCATCATCATCATCATTTCAGCCATACGACGTCCACTGCTGAACATGGCCTCCCCCACAGACAGAGCGAATTCCTTATCATGTGGGGGGATTTGCCCATACTCACCACGCTGGGCATGCGGGTTGGCGAGCGCAGTTAGAGCTATCGTTGTTAAAATGAGGGAAGCTGCTCCCCATCCCCTAGCTTTTTTCCCTTATACGCCTCCTAAGACATCCGCGGATAGGTAGGTATGGAGGGGCCTATTCTTCAGCCGGGGCAACCACGGCGTATTTTAAGGATAAAAATGTCTAACTCCTGAATTTAGTACGTTTTCTTTTATTTGTGTCACAAAGGCTCCTAGCATTCCAAATTTCAGAATTGAGAGTCATTGGAAGTACCATCGTAGAGAGAGAGAGAGATAGGCTACTTTTTATCCAGGTACTGCGCGAACGAATCTGCAGACTAGAGATGAGTCGTACTTGCTATTTCGCGTACCAGATCCATAACGTATCGTATTTTACAAGAACCAGGTTCAAAAACTTAGGGGGGTACAGGTACTAAATACTTGAAAGTATTACTTCGACCACGCGAGTCCACTGCGCAAGTCCACTGCGCAAGTCCGCCGCGTACCCAAGGTCGCACGTACGGTCGGGTTGCGACCGCGCGGCGCGTCGCGTCCTCCCGAGTATTTTTAATACGTCTAAGTATCGTGGAGTCATACCAGTTACGTATAGTTTGATGCGATAACCTGGTTTAAAAACCTGGTTGCGTAAATACGAACCACCTCAACCGCAGACAGAAGCTACTTTAGTAGTTTTAACTTACTTCGCATGGAGGCATTTCACATTTTCTCCGTTCGCTTGAAGGTCCCTTGCAAGCAGATTCATCTAGAACAATCTTATCCGGTTTACTGGTATTATCTGCAACATAATTAAGAGTATCCAGAGTAAATCAGTCGCCATGGCCGAAATCGGTTAGGAGATTAATATAATTTAATTTTTTTAAAGAACTCGGTGGCTTAGCGGATGTGTGCCCGTCTGAGACGCAAGGGGTGTTCGATTCCCGCTACGGGAAAACGGGACAAACGGAAAAACGGTTTGATGTTTCGATGTTTGTTGTTCAATCACGCCGTAACGGCTCAACCGATTGCGTTGAAACTTGGAACAGATAAAGTTCTTTACCTAGAATAGCATCTATAAACGCACAGTTTTGATTTTTATGACAAAGATAACTTGAGCATTTTATTTACGTAAATCCAAGACAGAAACGCGATTGGTAAAACTTTTCTCGATAGATTTATTTTTTAAAGTTGGGTCCTCTGCAACAGTTTTTTCGAAAATACTCTGAGACTATTTAACAAAAATAACTTTTTTTTAAATATTGTGTTAGACAATAGCATTGGGTACCTAAATCCAAGACTCTTTTTAAAAAAAATAGATAGTTTTTAAGATAATAAATATTTTCTTATATTTCGCTTACGTCGATTACTTTCGAGCGCCTACTAACGCTTGCTATCTCTTTCCGCATTCAATTATAGTACATAGCGCTGTCACTTTCTTCACTCCGCCCACTCGACATTTTATTATGATTTGTGTAGCGCCTTAAGACTGGCCTCATAGCTCAGTTGGTAGTAACTCTGCCTTCTGCGCTAGAGGTCGCCGGTTCGATTCCCGCACTGGACAAACATTTGTGTGATGAACACAGATGTTTGTTCTGTGTCTGGGTGTTAAATATTTATGATGTATATCAGTCACTGGTACCCATAGTACAGGCTATGCCTAGTTTGGGATCAGTTGACCGTGTGTGCTATGTCCGGAATAAAGTTACGTTACCAATAATATTGTTGTTGTCATCAATGTAGCGGCAGGAGCGGGTCCGCAGTTGGTGTCCGAGCCCACAGGTGGCGTTGCAGAGCGACCACACCCTCCAATCACTCCATTTACCCGGCACTGGAACACGCGCATAATAACTACAGTACCCACGATTGAAACTTATGCGCTTCGGCAATCTTCGGTTAATCCTTTTTCTCCTTTATGCACTTGCAAGAACGAGATGCCGATAAGAAATAGATTTCCGAGAGGGCTGAAGTTTCTATGAAAATAACGTGAACGAAGTCGAAATATGAAAATTGAAATGTTATAGCCAAAGCCATAAGAGCGCGTAATATGGCGCTGTCAATGGGATTTAATCCAACACAGGTACAATAATTTTATTTTTTCTTGCTTCCGTCTTGATCCTTGATCCTACATTAGATCGATGACCAAAATGTATAATTCTGCCTGAGAGCCTGCACAATCATCATCAGCTGGGACGCCTACTGCTGGACATTGGAATTTCTCGTGACAAACTATCCTCGCCACAATGTCGTCGATCCATCAAGTGGACTGAAGTGATGGAAGAGTTTTCGGAGGAGGTAGGGCACAGCGAGATTTTCTCGCTCTAAATTGGAGCAGCCCGCCTGGGAGGTACCTCCGTCTTACAGAAGATCGCAGCCAAATAACATTTTTAGTTTCAAATAGTGTTGTGTTCCTGCGGTGAGTAAGGTTGCCAGAGCTCTTTAGGGGGGAAGAGTTCGGCAGGCAACGCATTAGTAATGCTCCAGGTGTTGCTGATGTCAATAGGTGACGGTAACCACTTACCATCAGGAGGGCCGTTAGCCTGTTTGCCTCCGTATAACATAAAAAGTGGGTGTCTGGCTACTCACCGCTTACAGCGACGTTATAACGTTTATGCGCGGTGCCGGCTTCATTCTCAACCACGCAGATGTACTGTGCGGCGTCGCGCGACGTCACTCGCCATAGCGCCAGCAAACTGTTGCCGAGGACAAGGTGCACGTTGGATGACGTTGAGCTTAGTTTTTGCGTGTCCTGGAATAAACATTTTAACGAACTACGGCAAAAGAGCAATTACCTTTGTAGGCGCACAACTTTACATGTGTAAAAATTCTATAAATTAGAAGTATGGCAGATCGTTTGATCTTGTCAGATATGTATAAACGGTGGGTGGCTATTGCCACCTAGAATATTTTGACTTTTTTTTTTCTGACCTAGGTACTCTATTTTATTTTATTTTAGTGTTTTTAGTAGTAATTTTAAGTAGGTATTTAATATGGATCTTGTGTCTGGAAATAAAGAATATATTATTATTATTCATAATAAAATACCCTCAGAAATAAAAAATGGTGTGTATGTCTACAGCTTACACATAACGAATTTCTGAATTCTGAGTATGCAAATATTTAGTGCATAATTGGTGCAATCTGAAAATCCAATTCAAAATTTAGGTGCCAAAAAGGTTTCTGAGATATGAGCCAAAAACTATGTGTCAGCTGGAGACCCGGGTCTACAGCTTGCACATCCAGTACTGCCAAACGGCTGACGCGAGAGCTATGAAAACTAGCCAGATGTTTAGTGCCAAATTAGTGCCAAAGGTACTAAAAATTTCAGGCCTGTAGCTTAAAAGGTTTCAGAGATATGAGCCAAAAACTATGTGTCAGCTGGAGACCCGGGTCTACAGCTTGCACATCCAGTACTGCCAAACGGCTGACGCGAGAGCTATGAAAACTAGCCAGATATTTAGTGCCAAATTAGTGACTAAGGTACCAAAATTTTCAGGCCTGTAGCTAAAAAGGTTTCAGAGATATAAGCAAAAAACTATGTGTAAGCTGTAGACCCGGGTCCCCAGCTTACACATTTCGTTACGCCAAACCGCTGATCAGAGGGCAATAAACTTTAGGCAGGATTTTAGCTTATAATTAGTGCCTAAGGTACCAAAAATTTCAGGCCTGTAGCTGAAAAGGTTTCAGAGATATAAGCAAAAACAGTTTTCCCGCCAAAAAATTCAAATAAAGTTATTGAAAATCGCCTCATTGCGACGTTGCCATTCCGTTTCAACAAGATTGTCAAACGACTTTAAACTTTATTTACATGTGACGAAGATTGATTTTGGTATTTGATCATTAAAAAAGTTCATTGGTTTTGTTGAGTTTAGTCTAGGAGCTCGGAGGATAAAATAGTTTTCAGCCAAAACATACCGTGTTGCCATCGATGTAATCGTATCTCGTAGACTTACGTCTTGATTGATGATGGAAGTCAGAGGCAATCACGACGACATCATCGCCCTGAGTCAAATTCTTTGTCAGTGTCGGCAAGTTATTTATAATCTCTCTGTTAGGAGCACCTGGCTTACAAATGGATAGAACAGATTGGTAGTCATTATTATGTAAGTGTATAAATTCTCCAAGAGATTTTCCGTATGTATCGCACAATATTAGCATTTTCTTAGGTCTATTTTGTGAAATTACGGCGGTATCCTCAGCTATAAGTCTGGGTTCATGGTTTTGGGTACTGTTATTCGTTTGGTTTCCAGTGTTCTCCTCTGTCGTTAGCTTCTCTACGGATCGAAGTCCTATTCTCGTAGTAATCCCGTTGTCTTCTTTATTCTTTATTGTCACGACCTGTTTTGTTGCTATTGATTCACTCGTTTTAATTGTTTTTGTCTTCCCTTTTTTCGCTACTAATTTTTTTTTGTATTTTTCTTTCTATTCTGTGAGTCTTTATCATGTTTCACTTGTTTATTCAATGTTATAATATTTTTACTTAAGTTCTTGGTCTTTGCTGCAGTTTTAATATCTACGGTGTGTCTAGAATTTTTTAATTTTATGTTTTCACTTTGGAGCTCAATTATTTGGCTTATTAAATTGTCCAATTCTTCATTAAGTATTTGGGTGTTCTCATTGGTTTCCAACTGGAGCGTTTTTTGTAGTTGTTTGAACAGCGCTGCATTATTTTCGTGCATACGTATTACGTTTAATGCTTCTTCATATTCATTGAGATCTGCAGTTCGTCGCTCAATCATCTCTTTTAGCTTATTTCTTTCCGTTTCAGTCTCTTGTAATTTTATTATTGTTCTGCAAATGCTACTTTGAGTGACCCATTTTGCGCCAAGAGATATAATCCTTCGCGCAGTCGTCTTGTTCCTTTAGAAGCTTCAAATTCAAGTTTTGTGCTTTTTGTATTTCAGCGGTCAATTTTCTAATTCTACGGCAACCTGGTTTCTTGTTTGGGGCATTCTGGAACGATCAGAAAACGCAAAAAGTCGATTCGGATGAAGAGATTCGATCCAGGGCACGTCGTTACTGACGATTATTGAGTCCACCGCCTCAACCGCTACGCCAGCGGTACTTTACTTGCAGCGACGAAATAAGTGTAGAGGTTGAAAGAACTATTTCTTAGAGTCGCAGATCGTTGTAATAAAAAAATCGACCGTCATTACACTTTTTTGCACACCCTCATTAGCTTTTTAGTTCAATATGACTTATTGATAAAAAACTTTTATTTAGTCATTATAACGAGGCACTTACGTATAATATTGTGACGCGTTCATTATTTTGGTTGTTATAATTTTTGAGAGTAGATCGCCAAAATGGTTTAAGGTAAACATCATGAAGAAACCAGAGGTTTAGTCAGCTCGCACACTACGAGTACTTACGTGTTAATAGGAAACAATACAATTCCACAAATCTAGGCCCCGATCGCGCTAAATTTTTGCTTGTGGCGCTCTGCGGTATATTTTAAGGGATGAAGATGAAGTTTTCCAAACGCTGGCCATTAGATAAAACAGAATCGAAACCATTGTGTAAGTATCATCATCATCACCTATTTGAGTCCACTGCTGTACATAGTGTACCTACCACTAATTAGAGGAGGATAACTCGAGTCAGTGACCGTGGCGGCCCCGGCTGAAGAATAGGCCCCTCCTAACCTCCTACCCGTGGATGTCGTACTAGGCAGGCGAGTAAGGGATGGGCAGCAGCTTCTCCTATTTTCACAAAGATTTTCAAATTCCCCCCACCCCCATGACAGGAAGTCACTCCGGAAATCTGTGGGGGAGGCCGCTGTTCAGCAGTGGACTTCAAACGGCTGGAATGATGATGATGAACTCGAGTCAGAACACGCATCCAGATCGAATCACAGGGTACTGAGCCGCAGGTAAATGGATCACGTCGCTCCCAAGCAGCTGAAGCAGCTCAACGGCTCAAAGTAGTTCTACTTCATCTGCGATTCATGCTACCCTGACCCTGATTAGAAACGATTTCATACGATAACAATTTGTATTATTTTCAACACTATTAAGTCCATATTAGAAAAGCTGACCCGTTTGATGAACTGATTGCTAGTACCTTATTGCATTGTTTGCTTCACTTTACCTGATTCATCTGAAATCATTCATAGATCTACTTGCGCGGTTCAAGAGCGCGTGCTGCGAGCTGATTTGCAGCTCAGGTATTTTGAGTGAGTTACCCACCACTACCACTTAGAAACTTTGATGTACCAAATAAAAACTATAGTAGGTATTATTATAATATTATAACTACAAAATTTTTGTTTATTTTTAGATTTTGACGCCTTTTCTTTTTTAGTTACCAGCATAATTTTAGTGATACTTCATCATCTTATCCTATCTAAGCTTCTGAATTCTTTAACCTACATGATATATACTTTAAACATACATAAGCCTCTCGATTTGAGAGCAAAAGACTTGGCGGCAGGAATAAGATGCCACAGCCAGCCCGAAAGGGAAAAGCATAAAAAAATACAAACTTCAAGAACGAAAGAATGACACGATAATGTTACGCGCCTGTACAATATCGGGCAGCCTGTAAGGACGTGGACACTCTGATAATGTACAGCCAGCCATATTCACAGCATCTAATTCTAAATGGGGGAATAAGATCTGCACTGACGTCCCGCGTTGGGGTGCGCATTCACAGCATTTTATTGCAATAATTTTTCCAATAATACGAAGCCACCTAGCTTTAGACGGCGGAGTCATATATCTCATCATGTCACATAGGAACCTACTCATCATGTCACATAGGAACCTACTCATCTATTCCTTTCGTGACGTGGTTTATAAATGGTTCATATCTACCTACCTTATGTGAGGTACCTACCTACTTCCCTATGTTTTGTAGGTATAGGTACAAATTGTAGGTACGTAGTACCTAGGTATAATAAATACTTGGTACCTATTATTAATTTTATATTAAAAGGCAAAGACGTATGTCTATTGTTTCACCATTTTATTTGCAGAGCCCAGAACACAGATCATAAACAGTCACAGAGAGTTATACCAAGAAAACAGATTATCTCAACACAGCCCCTCAATTTGTAGAGGTTTATACCTATATATTTTATACAAATTGAATCTAAGATAATATGAAAATTGTTGACACAGAAATTGTAAGACTACATATTTTAATAAACTTATTAAGACTCTACCTAACTATTTCAATGTAGAATAGCATGTAGACATAGCTGCAGTTAACTCTAAGATAGAATAAAATGAATGTTTACAAACAAAATAAGTTTTTTCTACCTTTAAACATAAAAACATATAACAATAATAACGGATAGTGTTTCTATTTAGCCCTTCAAATAGCAACATCAAGTTAATAAACCACTAAATAAAAACATTACAATCATAATATATTAGCAAGAGAGATACCCATCTAAGGTAGTTAACCTAATACACATTTAATCTTTCACGGAAATATACATGCTTTCTTGCAGGCAATGCCTTTGTGAAAATATCAGATATATTTTCCTCTGTAGGTACATATGATACAGACACAATTCTCTTATTTATTACATCTTTTATGTAATGATATTTAATGTCTATGTGCTTTGAGGCTTTAGTATTTATTTGGTTTTGAATCAATTTAATTGTACTTTGGTTATCAATGTAGATGTGAGCTGACACTGTTTTACTATTAAGAAATTCAGAGAGTAGGCCCTTTATGTGTACGAGTTCACTTACTGCATGTGCTCCTGCTATGTACTCTGCCTCAGCTGTTGACAAAGCTGTACATGTCTGCTTTCTGGAAAACCATGATATCAAATTGTTACCTTGATAGATAGCACATCCACTGGTACTTTTCCTGTCAACCTTGTCAGCTGCCCAGTCTGCATCTGAATAAGCCTCTAATTGAGTATGATTACCTGTATTGTTATATAGCAGCCCCTGAAACTGAGTTTCCTTGAGGTATCGTAAGATCCTTTTACCTGCTGTCCATAATTCTTGTGTTGGTTTATCTAGAAATCTACTCAAGTATGATACTGCATAAGTTATATCCGGTCTAGTATTCATTGAGATGTAGAGTAGACATCCCACTAGTTCTTTAAATGGCACTTCAATTATGTTTGAGGATGTTTTTGCATATAAATTTGTTTCCATTGGAGTTTTATTTCCTTTACAGTCTTGCATTTGAAATCTTTCTAAAAGCTTTGTTATCATCTCTGTTTGTTTTATTTCCATTTCATTTTGATTTCTATTTACCTCCAATCCTAGATAGTTCTTAACTTCTCCCAGATCCTTCAGTTTAAATTCCTTTTCCAGCTTCTTTATTATTATATCTTCTTTTCCTAAATATAAAATGTCATCGACATACAATAGTAACCAATTTGGTCCTTTCCCATATAGGCATGAATCATGTTTTGATCGTGTAAATCCTTCTTTTATAATAAACTCATGAAATCGTTTATTCCAACATCTTGGTGCCTCTTTTAATCCATATAAAGCCTTTTTCAATTTAAGCACTTTTCCTTGACTGATGTTTAATCCTTTTGGGCATTTCAGAAAAACATCTACATCCAGATATCCATTCAAAAATGCAGTAGGCACATCAAACTGTTTCAATGGCAAATTTTGTTGTACTGCTAGACTTAGCATCAGCCTTATTGTAGATATTCTGGCTACTGGGGCATAGTTATTCACTGAACTGTTTTGCTGGAAACCTTTTGCAACTAAGCGTGCTTTCTTTGTACCATCTTGTTTTGTTCTAAAGATCCATTTAGTATCTATAGCTTTCATTCCTTTAGGTAAATCTGTTATTTCCCATGTTTCTAATTTTTCAAGGGCATTTAATTCCTTATTAATCTCATTACTCCAACCTTTGCTCATTGCCTCCTCATAATCTTGAGGATCTCCCGATATTAAACAATATGCTGTATATAGCTCATAATCCTCTTGAAATCTACTTGGCTTTTGTATGATTCTTCCTGATCTTGTCTTTTGTTCTGGTATTTCTTCTTCTGTATCCTCATAATCATCACTGTCATTTTCAATTTCTATATTTTCATTTGCTGGTTTCTTTCTGCTATTTTCATCTTCATAGTATATCTGATCACTTTCCTTAGTTTTCTTTTCTGTATATTGTATTTGACTTTCATCAAATCTCACATCTCTTGACACAATAATATTGTTGTTTTCAGGATCCCATAGGCGATATCCATTTTGTTGATATCCCACAAATCTCATTTCTTTTGCTCTTTCTTGAAATTTGTCTTGTTTTGGTAATATATGAACCCACACTTTAGATCCAAAAACTCGAAGTCTTGACAAATTCTTGTTTCCAAACATCTTCTCCGCTGGGGTTTGGAAGTTTATTGCTGAGGATGGGCAGCGGTTGATTTGATAGACTGCACATCTAACTGCTTCACCCCACAAAAATTTTGGCAAGCCTGTCTCTATTAACAATGTTCTTGCTCTGTTGTATATAGTTCTATTCATTCGTTCAGCTACACCGTTGGAGCTTGGACTGTATGGATTTGTATACTGTATTATTATTCCTTTTTCCTTGCAAAAATTCTGTATTTTTTCATTTTTGAATTCACCTCCATTATCTGATCTAATCTTCTTCACTTTATTACCTGTTTGCGTTTCTACCCTTTTTATGTATTCTATCAACCTATCAGTTGCTTCATATTTTCTCTTCAATAAGTAAACCTCACAAAAATGAGTAAAATCATCAATGATTGTATGATAGTAAATCTCGCCTGTAGAGTTGGGTGTGGACATTGGTCCAGATATATCAGTATGAATGAGTTCACCAATGCAATGAGAACGTGGTTTCTGAGTAGGATAAAATGGTAATCTAGTTGACTTACCTTTCATGCATGGTTCACACGGAATCTCACTGTACGGCAGTTGCAGTAACCTTAGCTGTTTCCTATTAGCATGACCCAATCTCTGATGCCACAAATCTTTTGAAATCAAACTTACTTCATTATTGAGTTTCATGTCTATAACATATAACCTGCCTTTCAACCTGCCAATAACTTCATTTACTGAGTTACTTATCGATACACTATCATTGTAAAATTGAACATGAAGTCCCTTCTCTAATAATTTTCTCACTGATAATAAATTGTGTGACAACTTAGGAACAATTAATCCCTCAATATCTATTGATAGACTACTATTATATTCTAATGTTAGTTTACCTCTTTTGTAACATGTTAGATATTGTCCGTTCGCTACATAAATCTTCATCTCTCTGTCCAGTTCTTCAACCTGAGTCATATAAGGTTCGTAATTAGCCATAATCAAATGTTCTGTGGCCCCTGAGTCCACTATTAGTTGAACATCACTATCACTAACACAACTGTTATTACATAATGCACTTGCACTACTCGCTGTAAATGACATTTCGTTTTTCCTTGAAGAAGAGGTCTCTTCATCTGCCTGCGCCGCTTGACCTGTCTGCCATGGTGACCTATAGGAGCTTGCACCTCGTCCTCTGTTTGAGTTGCTGTTGCCTCTGGATTGACCACGTTGTCCTCTCATTGAAGTCCGACCTCTGTAGTGGCCTCTCACTGGTTGTCCCGTTCTGCACTGGAAGGATTTGTGCCCATTTTTGCCGCATCTGTAGCAGGTCATAAACGTGTGCGTATCTGATGCTGTGGTTTCATTACCTTTAATCTTCAGTTCAGCATCTAGCAATCTGGATTTGACAAAGTCAACATTCAGTTCTCTATCAATTGTTTCTAATGTTGTGATAACAGTGTCATACTCGGTCGGCAGCGTTAGAAGTAGGTGGCACACCTTATCTGCTTCCTTCAAATTTGTTCCATCTACCAGCTTTGGTAAATTTGTAACCGAAGTCATCGCCATCCTTAGAATTTTATATTGCTCTTGTTGTTTTCTTCTCTAGAAATACTCCATGTATTTTTTCTCATATTCTTCGGCTTATATTTTTCATGTTGGCGCAGTGGAAGCGTATTAATTTTATATTAAAAGGCAAAGACGTATGTCTATTGTTTCACCATTTTATTTGCAGAGCCCAGAACACAGATCATAAACAGTCACAGAGAGTTATACCAAGAAAACAGATTATCTCAACACCTATACCTAGCTAGACCTACATAAGTAAGTACCTTACATAAAGTACGTAGGATTGTATAATATTATGCAAACACGTCACGAAAGTAATAGATGGCTTCCTAGTACCTAGAGCTAACTAAACTTAGGTAGAACTAAATTGCCTATGTGCGTAATAAAACACGTCAAAAAACTATAGATAGGTAAATAACTAGTACCTAGGTACTAGGTAACTACCATCTATAATTTACTAGCCAACTTAGATATGAACAAAATGAGCAAATACGTCACGGTAGTACCTAATAGATACCTGCATATCCAACTTTCATATGTGCTACCTACCTACCAAGGTATCTTGATTAACCTAAATACCTTACCTGACTTCTTCTGACAGACTTTTATTTCTGTTTTAGTGTGTGGCTAGGCGGAGCAATGATCTATGAAATGCGGGGCGGTGGCGCGGGCAGAAAGTGTATGAGAATGGCCGGACATAGGGCTCAGTGTACCTAGGTACGTAGTACCTAGGTATAATAAATACTTGGTACCTATACCTAGCTAGACCTACATAAGTAAGTACCTTACATAAAGTACGTAGGATTGTATAATATTATGCAAACACGTCACGAAAGTAATAGATGGCTTCCTAGTACCTAGAGCTAACCAAACTTAGGTAGAACTAAATTGCCTAAATGCGTAATAAAACACGTCAAAAAACAATGGCTACAATGGAGGCCAATTTCATACGTCAGTTTCGAAATTGAAAATCTATGGAACTTCAACCGAAGTAACAAATTATGTAGGTAGGTACTAACCAATTACTTACAATATATTTTTATTTTATCTAGATCGATCGACACCTATCTTACATATGAGATAACGGCTAGGTTAGAAGTACAACAAATTCAGAAGATGAAGATACTACCTAATAAGAAGCTGTGTAGGTTTCACAAAAATTATGCTAGTAACTAACAAATGTTAGTAACTTACCTACATTAGAGGTAGGTACAGTATGTCCAGTGGACTTCAATAGGTTAAAGATACCTCCTACATAATAGTTTCGATTCTGTTTTATCTATATCCAGCCAATTCTATCCATAGCCAGCGTTTGGAAGACTTCATCTTCGTCGCATATAATATACCTACCACAGAGACCCTCAAGACGAAAGCCTACAGTCAGTGCGCGTTGCCAGCACCAAAAAGTTACGAACGGCGACCATACACCGAATGACGCAGTGTTGAAAGGCCCCGCACCCTATGGACCGACGACATTGCGAAGGTTACTGTAATTCACTGAATGGAAATGGCTCAAGACCGTTCGTCGTGGCACTCTTTATGGGAGGCCTATGTTCAGCAGTGGACTTCTGCAAAATGAAAAAATATTTTTGTGATACATGTCCTCTAATAGGTAAGTATCCAAAAGGGAGGTCATTCAACTTATCGTTGATGTGTATATACTAATTCCGGAACATTTTGTATACATACACTAGTTCACTGAAGTAAAAGATAAATCTCTCTTTTTCGAGGTACGACACACAAGGTACATCGATGGCAGCACTGGGTATGTTTTGGCTGAAAACTATTTTATCCTCCGAGCTCCTAGACTAAACTCAACAAACCAAATTAACTTTTTTAATGATCAAATACCAAAATCAATCTTCGTGACATGTAAATAAAGTTTAAAGTCGTTTGACAATCTTTTTAAGCGAAGTGGCAACGTCGCAATGAGCCGATTTCCAATAACTTTATTTGATTTTTTTGGCGGGAAAACTGTTTTTGCTTATATCTCTGAAACCTTTTCAGCTACAGGCCTGAAATTTTTGGTACCTTAGGCACTAATTATAAGCTAAAATCCTGCCTAAAGTTTATTGCCCTCTGATCAGCGGTTTGGCGTAACGAAATGTGTAAGCTGGGGACCCGGGTCTACAGCTTACACATAGTTTTTTGCTTATATCTCTGAAACCTTTTTAGCTACAGGCCTGAAAATTTTGGTACCTTAGTCACTAATTTGGCACTAAATATCTGGCTAGTTTTCATAGCTCTCGCGTCAGCCGTTTGGCAGTACTGGATGTGCAAGCTGTAGACCCGGGTCTCCAGCTGACACATAGTTTTTGGCTCATATCTCTGAAACCTTTTAAGCTACAGGCCTGAAATTTTTAGTACCTTTGGCACTAATTTGGCACTAAATATCTGGCTAGTTTTCATAGCTCTCGCGTCAGCCGTTTGGCAGTACTGGATGTGCAAGCTGTAGACCCGGGTCTCCAGCTGACACATAGTTTTTGGCTCATATCTCAGAAACCTCTTTGGCACCTAAATTTTGAATTGGATTTTCAGATTGCACCAATTATGCACTAAATATTTGCATACTCAGAATTCAGAAATTCGTTATGTGTAAGCTGTAGACATGCACACAAAAAATGTAAACTCATTCAACGCATTCAAAACAAAACTTGCACAATATATTCAAAAACAATAAACTACTTTAACAGGTTATGCTTTGGATGGTAAAAATATACTTATACATATATAAATACCTACTATGTACTTACCTAGCTATTAAGAATGAACCTACATAATATTAACTACCTACTTAGAACGACCCACTTTTAGAATTGTGTTTTTTTTTTAATATTTATTTTTTTGGAAAACCATCGACACTGAGAAAAACATTCTGGAAACTTAAATATATAGCTTAAGGCCATTTAAAGGTCTTCACTAGTAGATACAAGTTGGATAACGGGCAGACAAAAAAAAGAAGATAAGTTGAGTAGGTAATTAATACCTTAAGGGTCACTCACAGTCACGATATCAATAAGCATAGTAAGTGCTAGTCACTAATTAGGATCTGGAAGATGTACAAAGAGGGTTACCGGTCAAAGAATGTGATATTGAGTTTATTTCTCAGAGTTGGAATACTGCAGTTGAATAGATCAAGGTCATGTTTACTATTTATTAAGTTAAACGTTTCACTTGCGCGGTAAATAAACGCATTTTGGCAGTAGTTCGTAGATACTGAGGGCAGATAGAACAGATTGCTTTTCCTAAATGATCGTGTAGGGGCATACCATTTGATATGATACTAATGTTCTCATGTCAAAGTCAAAGTCAAAGTCAAAAGGCATTTATTTCAATAAAATCACTAGGATCACTTTGAAACGTCTTAGAAACTAGGTGAAGCTATGCCTGTTCCTCGCGACCAAGCCTAGAAGAATCAGGCAACAAACACGGCTTGGTGCCTATCATTTTTTTCGATGATCCTTTTTCACAAAATGGAATTTAAAGCTTCAGTGTGGTGCCGATCGAACTAGGTGAGGCTCAAAAGAAAAGTTATCTAATTATAATCCCTAATAAATAAGAGCTTATAAAAATGTGAAAAAAAAGAAGACAAATGTGAGCTTCAACAAATGATCTAAGGGCAGCACACGCTACACTTGATGAAATATGTACCTAATGCTTATATAAAATTGAATAATACTTAAAATATGATGCAAGCAAAAACTGTAAAGACACTGCAAAATGGCATTTTAGCTGTCGAGGGGCAGAGCGACTTCAGGCCATGCGGTTTTATCATATAACATAAATGCAGTTTTTTTTATGAAATTTTACATTGTTTTTCTTGCATAAAAATCAACAATATCCTTACCTTACATTCTTAAATTATTAAACAGATCAACAGTGATATAGCTTTATTCTATCCTTTTGAACAGAACCTGCGACATGCAAAAGTATGTGCGGTTGGTTAATATTAAGCTATGACAGTTTAAACCTTTCGCCTAGACGTAAAATATTTTTCCCGAAATTTCCCGAAAGAACCGGGAAAAGATTTATGATTTCCCGGTTCCTAAATTGGCAAAAAAAAACGGGAATTCCCGGGTATTTCGGGACCGGGAATTCCCGGGACCAAACCCTAATAAAGAAGATTATAAACGATACATAGCTCAAATGATCCAGATCATGTAAAATCGAGATCCCAACTTTTATCGGACCTATAAAAGTATTTCTCTTTCTTTGTTTACTGTTATAAAAGGACAGGGCGAGAGTTATCGTGCCGATAATGTTAGTGAATGATTATGAACAAATGGGTAAGAATACCAGGGTAAGACTTTGGTTCAGGATTGCCAGGGCTGAGGTACCTCCGCATTACAGAAGACCGCAGCTAAATAACATTATTTGTTTCAAGTAGTGTTGTCGGTCGGCAACGCGTGCGTGATGCCTCAGGTTGCGATTGCAAGCGTTCATAGGCTACGGTAGCCGCTTGCCAGCAGGTGAGCCGTAGGCTTGTTTGCCAACTTAGTTTTATAAAAAAATGGTACGTTTTGGCCAGCTCATACCTTGAGCCAGTTGATCTTCGGCAGTGGATGGCCGTCCGCCTCGCACTTGAGTACAACGCTCCTCCACAGAGGCACCACGTGCTCCTCACTCGATGCATTGCCGGCAATGGATGGCGGCTTCACGACAGTGACGGTGTAGATAACCTCAGTGGTACCGGCCTTGTTCATCATTATGCAGGAATAGTTACCGCTGTCGGATACTAGCGTGCGGTTTATCAACTGAAATCATCAACACATAGCCTGTACTATGGGTACCAGAGACTGGTATACATAATCTGTATAACCAGTAGATTATTAGTATTATTATTATTAGTATTCGGGATAGCATACATATTATGAATCACCTTGTGTAAAAGAACAAGGCCTGATTCCACGATCAACGCACAGCCCAAACCGCTGAAGCTATAACGCTGAAAGGAGCCATTTCATTCTGGGCCTGGTCCATGTACACTACATAGAAAAATTAGGAAAAAATAGGAGATTACACGAAAAATACAATTTAATTAATTTGAAGACAAATGAGATGGTACAAGAATAGTTCTTCTGGAAGTTTTTTACATGTGAACATTATTTGAAGGCCGCCATGTTGGTTTGTAATTTACGTTTGGCATAACATTGACATATTTTTCATGTCATGTTGTTTGATCTGATGTTTTTGTTTTGTCAGATAAATGTAGGTTGTCAAAATTACATTTCACGCTCGTCCATCCGCCATACTTTTGTAGCGCTGTGTGTTGCTCTCTTTTTCGAAGAAAATCTTAATGTACCTTAGAACGAAGTCAATTTAAACAAAATAACCAATTAAATACGTTTACTTTATTGCTTAGCCATATTTTAGAGTAGTGTACACAGTGCAGGCCCAGGGTCCATATATTGATGATACGTCTCTTTTGGACAGTAGCTGCCTTATATGCCAAACACATCCACTAAGAAGGGATTTTCAATATATCAACCCCTAAGAGGGTGAAAAGGGGTTAAACGTTTGGAATGAAAATAGGCATGTGTGTAGTAAATAGCCTAGAATAACATATATGCTACTTTTTATCCGGGTACCACGAGCGAAGCCGCCGGTGGAAGCTAGTAAACATATATCTGTTAAGTTGCTGTATAGAGACTGGCCTCATAGCTCAGTTGGTAGTAACTCTGGGTGAAAAGGGGTTAAAACGTTTGTATGGAAAAACGTATTCCTTGAACTTACAGATTTGAAACTAACTATAAATAATGTATGATAGAAATAAGAAAAAAACTGTATTTTTCGATTTTCAAAACTACCCCTTCAATTTTTTTTTGTGTCCTCTGTCTGTGTTTGTAAAAATAAATTTATTTCATTTTATTTCATCTAAGTATATGACATCCACAGGTAGGGGATATGGAGGGGCCTATTCTTAAGGCGGGGCCGCCACGGTTACTTAAGACCGCAATCTCACTCAACATGGTCACAAAGTTCGAAAGAGGCTAGCTACCCACAACACAGGTTCTCCTAGGGTGGGAGCTAGCGCACACTCAAACAATTTACTGGCCTCATAGCTCAGTTGGTAGTAACTCTGCCTTCTGCGCTAGCGGTCGCGGGTTCGATTCCCGCACTGGACAAACATTTGTGACTAACACAGATGTTTGTTCTGTGTCTGGGTGTTAAATATATATCTATTATGTATATCAGTCTCTGGTACCCATAGTACAGGCTATGCCTAGTTTGGGATCAGTTGACAATGTGTGATATGTCCGGAATATTTATTATTATTATTTATTTATTAATTATATTGTAAGTACACTCAACATTATTAACTATCATAACATTACACTGTACCGTTCCACAACTTTATTGTTAATTAGTTATGTAAGTTTCTATTAATTAGTGAATACTCCATTTACGTTTGTTACACATAAAAAAAAAATATACTTATACTTACCAGAGTAAAATTATCATCCAACAACGCTATCCTAGGATTGGCTTCACCTATCTCCGTGTATGGATGTTTGATCCACGATACGACGGGCAGGGGGGAGCCTTCCACTGGGCATGTCAGGGCTAGGGGCTTACCCACACGGACGCTCACCGGCTTTGACGACTCTTTCGGCTGTGGGGGAGGCACTGGAAGTAAACAACATTCGTATTATAAACTAGCTTCAATCCGCGTCTTCGCTCGCGTGGTACATACCTACAAGGTTAAAAGTAGCCCATCCAGGCTATTAACTATAGAAGGTGTGTATACTATCCCCCCAAGTGACTTATTCTATCATCAAAATGAAAGAATAGTAGGGACTAAAAAAAACCAAACCTATACCCATTTTTTTTCTCGAACTTTTTTAATTAACTGCCATGCGCAACTAGAAGTTCGCCAATCAAGATTCAAGATTTCTTTTTTGAAATACAAAGAAAATACTAACTTTAAAAATTATGCTAAATGGACGTTCCGTTTATTAAAATATAAATGTTTTCATAATTCAAAATAAGAATGGATATTAGATAACACACCATAGAGTTTTTTTTTTGCTTTCACCTTCTTTGTTTAGAACATGCTAAGGTGCGATTTTCATTTTATTTGTGCTATTAACGCAGTGTATTATATTTATACACTCTTTGATTTGTGCCTCATACAATCATCGTAGCACGAAATTTTACCAAACATCGCGAGATCTCAGTTCGGGGCTTACAACTAGTTACTAATAAGATATTTTTTACAAAAACTAAAAACCGACTTCAAGTTCCTGAATATTTACAAGATTAATAACAACCTCTTATTTTTGTTATCAACCTCTTTGCGTTTTGCTTACCTACTGAGGACGACACTGGTGATTTCAAGAGATGATGACGTTTTTTTAAGTTTTACGGGACAAGTAGCAATCACTCAGGAATTAAATTAATATGGGACCACCCCGGGATCATACTCTATACACCAGCGAAAGAATTATCAAAATCGGTTTAGTATTGGAGGAGATATCGAGTAACATACACACAAAAAAAATACAGCCTACTTGAGAACCTTTTCCTTTTTGAAGTCTGTTAAGAGGGCTATCACAAAATGCCGTTCTGAAAGATTAGGTATATTGAAGCGCGGTGACAACTCGCTCGGGTTCATGAGTTCACGACACTGGCTGTAGCTCCGATTAAAGGATTTTGATACTTTTACTATTATTGAGTTATTTAAAAAAAAAATCATAGACGCAGGTCCGACGTCTACGGGCGCTCGTGCGGTACTGAGTTTGAGCGGCCGATGCATCGCAATATGTAGTATTTTGTGCAATTGTAATTACGTTTATTTATAGTTGTATAATTTATTATTAAAAAAAAAGTATCCTATCTCATTTGTTATGAACTAAAGTTTATTCTAATATAAATTTTACATGATAATATTAGGAGAAAATGACTGCTAATTCTGAAAGTTTTTAGTAGTTTTGTGGTTTTGAATGGTATGTGTTTTGTCGATATCTATTAAATATTTCTAAATTCCGAGGCCGCTATGGACAATACCACTATATATGAGATATTATTAATGTATATTTTTCATTTCGTTTGCTTAGTACAGTACTTCAATCCATGAGCTTGAAAAAGTGCCGTCGCGCATTTCTTTAAAAAACTTGCTTTGGAATTTTGGCTTTATTTAGCTGAATAATAAAACATTGCGAAAAGCGAGGCCGCTATGAACTATACTAATATCTATTCTCCACCATACAATAAGTCAAAAATGTCGAAGAGTGTCAGTTTCTCTGATTAAGAACGCCAAAAATGGGCATTTCATTCAAAAATCACGGTCAGAATGTAATATCGCTCTTAATAAACACTTACCCAGTACATCAACCAAGTACGAAACGCTAGCATTCCCCACTCGATTCCTCGCCACGCACGTATAGTTCCCCATCTGCCCCACGACCGCACTCTTCACCGCAATCACTTCCCCATAATTCATAGACACCATGCTATCATCAAAGAACTTCAGGGGAAGTCCGTCCCTGAACCAGTATACCTCTGGTAGTGGGTTGCCGAGGGGATGGCAGTGCAGGTAGTAGGACTGGCCTGATAGAACATCCAGTTTGGAGTCTGTTTGGAGTATGCTTTGGAAGATTTTAGGTGGTTCTGAAAAAAAAGACGGTAATTCATGTGTGAGGTTTTTTTTTTTTTATTTTATTTGTATAATCCACTCAGAAACTAACATCCGAGGCCAAAACGTTTAAGAGCTAGTAGGCATAAATTAATTACATTACACATCTTCCTCAGGGACTACAATATGGGGTTCTTCAAAAAGGGTGTTTTGAACTTTTGCAGTGGTCGGCAACGCGTGCGTGATGCCTCTGGTATTGCAAGCGTTCATAGGCTACGGTAACCACTTACCAACAGGTGGGCCAGATGCTTGTTTGCAACGTTAGTTGTAAAAAAAGAGAACTCAAAAGCAAAATTTCAAGTGGGAAGAAGTAAGTGACAAACTTATATTTTGCGGTCGCTCACGTAGTTCATTGTATGATATTGACCGCAAATATAACTTTGTCTCGTAATTATCCAATTGTAGGGGTAAAAACTATAAGCTCACAGACCCCAATAAGTAGTTGTGCAAGTTGATACCTTTAGCCGTTTCTGAGAAAAAGGCTCTTGACAGACAGACAGACGGACAACAAATTGATCATAAGGGTTCCGTTTTTTCCAAATGAGTACGGAACCCTTAAAAAATAAACATGTATTTATTTACTGCAAAAACATACAGAGTAAACTTACACAAGTGGTTTTACACGTACCTACCTACTATGATGACCTTACCTAGTACTTCCAATTTGAAGGACCTTTCACCACTCCCCCCTATATTGGTCACTATACAACTATACGCTCCCGCGTGCGACTTTTGTGCATCAAGTACCAAGTCTGCATAGTCGATATCTTGGGCGTTTTCGCTGAGAACCTTGCCGTTTCTCAGCCATTGGATGCTTGGCGTCGGCTTGCCGGTGGCTTTACAGGCTATCCTTACGCGTGCACCTAGCTAAAATCACAAAAAAGTAAAGTATAGTATTTTGGATGAGGTAGGGCACAGCGAGATTTTCTCGCTCCAAATTGGAGCAGCCCGCCTGGTACCTGGTACCGCCGAGGTACCTCCGCCTTACAGAAGATCGCAGCCAAATAACATTATTTGTTTCAAATAGTGTTGTGTTCCTGCGGTGGGTAAGGTTGCCAGAGCTCTTTATAGGAGGAGGGGTTCGGCAGGCAACGCATTAGCAATGCTCCAGGTGTTGCTGATGTCAATAGGCGACAGTAACCACTTACCATCAGGAGGGCCGTAAGCCTGTTTGCCTCCGTATAACATAAAGGACATGGGGCCCTACCATGTCTTATTGTCATTGAAATGCTAGCGTTGCAGCAATAATTTACACGAATTTGAACCATAAATAGTTGGGACTGTCAACTTACGTCATTGCCATTAGCGTGTTGAAGAGATAATATTATTATGTGCTGATTATACAGGAACAAAGCTATTATGTCCCGGCTGAAGAATAGGCCCCTCCATATCTACCTATCCGCGGATGTCGTAAGAGGCGACTAAGGGAAAAAAAGCTAGGAGACGGGCAGCAGCGTCCCTCATTTTAACAACGATAGCTCTAACTGCGCTCGCCAACCCGCATGCCCAGCGTGGTGAGTATGGGCAAATCCCCCACATGATAAGGAATTCGCTCTGTCTGTGGGGGAGGCCATGTTCAGCAGTGGACGTCGTTCGAAATGATGAAGCTATTAGGTCTAGGTGCTTACCGCAGCCTCAAAAACCCTTCCAACACTGATGCCTTCTCCATTTACAAAAGCCACGATATCCTCAACTTGAGCTGACGAGACCACACTGACTCGATACACTATGTGTGTAGCCCCGGCCTTATTCTTTGCGTCACAGCGAAATACCCCTTCAGATTGGACCGTAATGTTTGTGGCTGTCAGTGTGGAGTTGAGTAGATGCCAGTTTGTATTGCTGTAAAGAAATGTTTGTAACTAGTGCCCGCCGACGGTTTAGCTTGCACGTTTACGTCCGATTGAGACGCAAGAGGTGCGGGTTCGATCACCATAAGAAGGGCTAGCCGCGATACCCACACTAAAGTTTCCTCCTTTTACTCCTGGCTGGATACAAGTCCAATGCTTCTTGTGGTCAGTTGTTCTTAGTAAGAGTATAACCGATGAATACAAGGTGATTCATAATAATCCTACTAATATTATAACGAAAGTTTGTGAGGATGTTTGTTATTCAATCACGCGGTTACGGCTCAACCGATTTCGTTGAAACTTGGAATATAAACAGTTCTGTATTTAAATAGCATATAGGCTAGCCACGCGAGCGAAGCTGCGGGCGGCTAGTTAGTTATAAAGATGATAAAAAGAGGTTGAAAGTTTTCGGAGGAAAAAATGTTGATTTTTCTGCTGTTACTTCTTTTGGTTCGTCGAATAAACCCCATAACATACCTATTATAAATCAGCTAGTAGGAAAATTTTGATTAGTTGGTATGACTAAAGAGATGGAAAATAGATACTTAAGGAGTTACCTACATCGAACAAAGGTTTTGGAGAATTATTTGTGCAAGCTTACATACTTATAATTCCAGTTAATACTTGGTTCGGGAAAGCCCTTAGCATTGCACTCCAAAGTAGCAAGGGCACCTTCCATCAAAGATACGTCTAGCGCGTCGAAGTTAGATATAAATGGTGGTACTGAAATTGAAAGATATTTTTATGCTAGGATACGGCTCTTTGGACTATCAAATAAAAACGGCATAAATGAGTAAAAATAACCTTTATTTCCAAGGCGTAGTTGGTATCGTATTGCCAATTAGATAGGCAAAGATAAATTAAAATAACTAACACCAAACAATCACATACATAGTTTGACTGGCCTCATAGCTCAGTTGGTAGTAACTCTGCCTTCTGCGCTAGAGGTCGCGGGTTCGATTCCCGCACTGGACAAACATTTGTGAATAACACAGATGTTTGTTCTGTGTCTGGGTGTTAAATATATATCTATTATTTATAACAGTCTCTGGTACCCATCGTACAGGCTATGCCTAGTTTGGGATCAGTTGAACGTGTGTAATATATTATTGTGTGTAATATACATAGTCCTGAGCCCATACCAGAATTCCCTGTGTCGTGACTATCAGAAACTACGATTACCATGTTACCACAACACCCAGACCCGGAACAAATATTTGGGATTATGCAAATATTAGTCCCGCAGCGGGAAGTCGGTTGATGGAGAAGGCTCGTTCCGACGAAGACCGTTCGTCATAGCACTCTAGGAGAGGCCTTTGTTCAGCAGTGGATTTCATCAGGCTGAAGTATTTACCTGATACATTCAACTTGAACTGTCTATGCACACTTCCATGTATATTAGACGCAATGCATTTGTAGATCCCTGCATCGCGTTGCTGAACGTTCATAAGTCTGAGGTATGGCTTTTCTTCGAATATTAGCTGCTTTGAATTGCGTAGCCATTTCGTCTGGAAGGAATTTCAAAACGTGTTTTACTATACAAGATGATTCATAATATATTGCTATCCCTAAAGGGGCACTGCATGGAAGTGTTCCATGAAACAGTTCTAGTGCTCATAGATTTCAGCAACGCGTTCAACGCTGTTGATCATAACCTATTGCTAGCCATTCTGTCGAAACTCAATTTATCACCGCCTGTTGTAAATTGGTTTTCATCATATCTAAATGGGCGTCGCCAAAAAACCAGAGATGGCCAGGATTTCTCTGAATGGAAAACAGTTGAGGCTGGTGTTCCCCAAGGAGGTATTCTGTCTCCACTCCTTTTTTCCTTGTTTATTAACTTTCTTTCCCCTCTCCTTCAAAGTCATTACCATATGTACTCCGACGATCTGCAGATCTACTTTTCTGCCTCTGTTTATAATTTCAGTACTGTTGTTGAAACAATTAATGATGATCTTGCCCGGTTGCTTACCTGGTCTAATCGTTTTGGCATAAATGTAAACCCTGATAAGTGTCAAGCCATTATTATAGGTAGCTCTTACCAACTCACTAAAATCAAATCCCTTGAAGTTCTCCCCCATCTGCTTTACAATGACTGCAAAATACCTTACTCGCCAACTGTCACTAATATCGGTGTTGTGTTTGATTCTAGACTTAGCTGGATACCCCACGTTAAAGAAATCTCTCAAAAATTGTATGCCCCTCTGCACTCAATCATCCGTCTTAAACATTTTCTCCCTATATCCACTAAAATTACATTAGTAAATTCACTTCTTGTGCCAATAATAGATTATGCTGACGCAGCTTTTCTTGATATTTCTGAGGTATATTATTATTCCGGTTTATTTACTGTCCGCGCAAGTATGACCATGTAAGCCACTACCGAACCAAACTTAGATGGCTCCCCATCCGAGATCGCAGGTATCTGAACATTTTCATTAGAACATCTAGCATCTACACTACATGTTAATAAGACACTGTTTTGTACTATCTGTTAATCTATTGCGGTGTATTATACACATATATAAATATAGTGTATGGTTATATATAGTATAGTTTTTAGTTAAGTTAAACAATCTGTCGCACGCCAACCTCCTGTTTCTACCCAATCAGGCTGGCTGGCCTTGGCATTAAGCCCACCTTTTGTACATTGTTTTTTTTTGTGTGCAATAAAGATTAAATAAATAAATAAATATTCTACACCAAATCCTACTAATATTATAAATGCGAATGTTTGTGAGGATGTATGGATGTTTGTTATTCAATCACATCGTAACGGCTCAACCGATTTCGTTGAAACTTGGTATAGATAAAGTTCTGTACTAAGAATAGCATATCTAGGCTACTTTTAAAGTAGGTACCACGCGAACTAAGCCGCGCGCGGAAGCTAGTATGCAATGTAAGTAAAAATCTGCTGTTTTGGGTCAAATAAGTTCTAAATCAATCAAAGCTCTAATAAAAGTAGTGCGACAAGTCCACGGATGCTGTAAAATCTGAAAATTGGTGGAATAAATAATCTAACTATAGACTTACCCTAGCTTGGGGCTTCGCATCAGTTTGACAATCCAAGTAAGCATCATCACCTTTTACAACTTCTATAACTTTCATAACATCTTTACCAAATCCCTTTTCTTTAACGTATTTCGACCCAGTTACATCATTTCCATTACCTATTTTTGTTCCTTCAGTATTCTTAACATTCTCTGTATCATTTGAACCACCATTCTGATTACTGTTTTCATTTATATTATCTATTCCATCAACAAATGATTTGTCATTATTTTTTACAATTTTCGGCGTATCATCTTTATCTCTAATATCTTTTATTACACCAACATTAGTTCCATCAGTGGTTTCATGAATTTTCGTTGGATCAACCAATCTATTCTCATGACTATCATTTGTATCTTCAGTTGCTACATTTTGCGTACTTTTAACATCATTTGGTTTATATTCTTCTTTAATATCATCAGAGTCATCTCTATTCATGACGTCTTTATCTGTATTGTTTTCGTAATCTTCTAGAGTAACGAAATCTGGTGGCCATTCGATATTAACACTAACTGTAGAGTAAGCAGAGCCGACTGCATTGGCCACCACACACGCGTAAGTGGCTTGGTTCTTACGGGATATGTTTGAGAGAGTGAGGTGACCAGTTGACACTAATTCTGCATCCTTAAAAAAACGAAATAGGTGTTATACAATTTTTATTATTATTACTTTCTTGGTCAACTAGTTGGATTAGTGGTTCAACCTGAAAGTCTTGATGCATGTGGTGATAGGCTTTTAAAGATACTCTTAGTTCCGAATGGCATCATCATCAGATAAAAGAACTTCACTGCTGGACATATTCAATTCAATTCAATTCAATTCATTTATTTCAAACCTTGGGACTTTAGAGAACACTTAGTTACGTCAATTTTTACATGAAATTATTCAGAATATAATACTAAAATTCCCGCCCAAACAGTGCCACGACGAACGGTCTTGAGCCTTTTTCATTCACCGACTTCCCACAAGCTTTAATATGTCATCAGTCCATCAGGTGGGGGCCTTCCAGTACATCGTATCGTTATGTTAATGATCATCGAACCTTATACCATTGTACTGTGTCGCCGGCGGATGCGCGGAGCGGGCATTCGATGCTTGCGTTGCTATATTCCAATACTGTGGCTTTGCCCAACGACTGTTCAGATTGATCGAGTGCAGGCAATGCTGAAAATAGTTGAATACCCGATTAAAATAAATATAAATAAATAAATAATAATATTCAGAACAAGAACAATATACAGAGTGTGAAAATGATAAGAATACTAGTCGCTGCCCGCGGCTTCGCTCGCGCTGTATCCGGAAAAAAGTAGCCTATGTCCGTCCTCAGAGCTTATATAGTATAAATCGGTTTAGATAAAGATAAAGATAAATTTATTTGCTTGAACATAATGTAGGTTAGTGGTTTAGTTGTGAAAACCCTTACAAACAGACATGCAGACAGAGTTACTTTCGCATTATAAGATTAGTATGATAGAAGATGAACTAGTATAAGATACAACCTATGCAGCAGTCGCAATACCCACCTCCTTAATTTAAACAAGCATAAGGCCTACTGGGTAAGGGGTTACCAGCAGATAGGCCGTACCTTTGAACGCTTGAAATACCAGAGGCATCACGCATCTCTGGCAAGAGCTCTGATAACCTTACTCACCGCAGGAACACAACACTATTCAAAACAAATAATGTTATTTTGCTGCGATCTTCTGTAAGGCGGAGGTACCTCTCAGGCGGGCTACTCCAATTTAGAGCCCTACCTCCTTCAAATAGTAAGCTTTCAAAAAAAACCCGACTGATCTTCGATAGATACTTACAATAAACTTCAACGGGAATTGTTTTGTTAACGACTCCGAATTTATTCTTGGCGGTGCAAGTGTAGTTTCCACTCATGTCTTCCGACGGTGACTTTATCGTCAACGTGCCATCTTTACCAACAATGTATTGAGAATCTGAAAATTTCAATGATGATCAGTTATCAATTTATTTATTTATTTGTTGAAAGTGCACAAACATTATGTATATTACCAATTAAGTACATAAAATATCTTCATAAAAACAGGGTCTGATATACATAAAAAGTGCACTATAGCATTCTCAAAAAAAAAATCATAAAATAAACATACACTTAAATAGTGCTAGTCAATGAAAGAAAAACAAAAAAAAAACTCTCGACTCTAACTAAGCTAAACTCTTGAAATATAAACGAAAATAATCTTTTTTATTATGATAAATTTGAATTAAAATTAAAGGTAACTTAAATAGATAGGAAGGTATCATAAAATGTCATGAATTAATTAAATTTAATCGGAAGAGTTAAAAAGGCAAAGTAATTTGTTTAATCGATTATTTTTTTTTGTCCTAATCACAAGACGATTCATAATAATTTTGTAGAGTATCGAATTTTTTTAATTTTTTCCCTTAGTTATAAAGATTATAAAAGATCAAAACTGTTTTCGGTATTTTTATTATGTTTCTAACGAATTATTAAACGTACGAGATGTTCAACATCAAGATTCCTCTTAAAACAGCTGAGTTTGAACTTCTTTAACCCCAAAGCAGCTCTGCTCTTCAATTTCATTCAGCTCTTTGATTTTTGCTGCTTTGGGTTTTTGATTATGCTTTTGATTATGAAAAATTCTGATTTTACAAAAGTCTTAGAGCAAACTTTACTGCCGATTGGGTGAAGAATAAGCCTCTTTCGGAATAGTAAACATATTGTGAATCACCTTGTAGACAGTTCAAATAAAACCGATTAGACAATTCTAGTGCTTAAGGCGATACAGAAATCAATATAAACTGTCGAGTGGGCGGAGTGAAGAAAGTGACAGCGTTATGTACTATGACCCAACTTTAAAAAATAAATCAATCGAGAAAAGTTTTACCAATTGCGTTTCTGTCTTGGATTTAAGTAAATAAAATGCTCAAGTTATCTTTGTCATAAAAATCAAAACTGTGCGTGTTGCGGTTATTGAGAAAAAACTATTTAAAAATCATAAAACAATTTAACCCTCACCTTAATGGTTGTTTAAGGGAATTACTTAGTTTATCATGGGGAAATATTAATATACTTTTAATATTCCAAATATCGGTACCTTTGTGCAAGTAATAACCATCTTTAGACCAAACAATGTAAGGCTTAGGTTTGCCTGTCGCTTTGCAAGCAATTGTCAAAGCAGTGTCCAGGTTCGTCGCTAAATACGGCCCAATGTAGTCATCGTCCAAGATCTTTGGTGGCTCTAGAATATCATTACTTAATATACATAAATATAAAAGTCTAAATCTATTATTTATTATTGTTCAATGGGGAAGCGCACAATGTTATCAAAACTATTATTAAAAGCATTTATTTAAATTAAATTACTTTCCTCGTTATTTTTTGGGTAAAGTAAGGTGATCAAGTAAGACTCTTGGATACCCTTTAAAGACTCAAAGAAATATCGTGTGGTAGGATTATGACTTGACATTGTAAGAACAAGTGTAGTAAAAGGATTCAGTACGCTTCGCATGCTTATTTTATTGTATGAATTCAAAGATGAGTAAGTAAGTAAATCATTTTACCATTGACTTTGACATGGAAGACTTTAATGTCAATCCCATTAATGTTTTGCGCAACGCAGATATAAGTCCCTTCGTGCTTAGAACTTACGTTGGCTAAATAAAGGTTTCCAACATTATTGAAGCTGTAAAGAATATTTCGACATTAGCAACGCTTGCGATTAAGTAAATCAGTGCAAATTAGGTAACATTATTTTTGGTATTTTATGGTTCGTCCTGTTAAGGTTTAGTTCGTTATTGATTACGAGCACTATAATTATCCAGACTAACGGAAAATATGCTTACTCTTTACAAACTTGTTTATGGCTCATCAAGGCACATGGTTCGGTCCTATGCTTTTGAAACTGCAGAAAATCAAGCAGTTTTCCTTAGTGCTGAGGTATAGTAGTCAGAAAAGGATCATCTGGACTTTGGTGAAGGAACCAGCATTGTGAAAGGATTCAGCACGACTCTCAGATACGGTTTAGCAATCTACCTTATTTCTGTGGTGTTTTCCGTCAGCATCTCGTGTAGGAATGACCACTCGATAGTAGGAATGGGGAATCCGACGGCGTTGCACTGCAGAGTGACGTCATCACCGACCAATACGTCTGTAACCGTGTCTAAAGTCCCTTTTATCGATGGAGGCACTGAAATCATTAACGTACTTAATTAGATGTTTGTTTAACGAATCTTTAATAATTAAAAGTAAATATATGCGGAAAAGTAAGGCGTATGTAGGTATTCAATACGGTCCAAAATCGTTTTTCTTGATGAGTGTTATAATCGTATGATTTACATAATCATAGGATTATAACACTAATAAAGAAAATAAGAAAACATTAAAATAAAATAATCAAAAATATCTCAACTTACCCCAAACGTAAAGTGAGTATGTAACAGAAGTATTTCCATGCTGATTTTTAGCTTGACAGGTATAGTTCCCGAAGTCGGTTAAATTGGCGACGAACCTGACGAATAAGTAATACACTTTTAGCTGAATAAACATACATTAGTACATGTTATTTCATAATATCAAGTAGAGCTATGTGAACTTGGCACCCGACTTTGGAAAATCAAACTTTTTGTTGTTGATTCCTATAGTAGAAATTATTTTCGTTTGTAGTAGCTCCAAAAAAAAGTTAGGGGACTTTGAAAAAAAAACTCTTTGATTTTAAAATATTTCATCCGCGTCTATGGAAAATCAAACTTTTTTTTGTTGATTCCTATAGTACTTCGGTTGTAGTTGATTGTAGTGAAATTATTTTTGTTTGTAGTAGCTCTTATAGCTCTATATAGCTCTATAGGAATCAACATCAAAAAGTTTGATTTTCCATAGACGCGGATGAAATATTTTAAAAACAATGAGTTTTTTTTTCAAAGTCCCCTAACTTTTTTTAAGGGCTACTACAAACAAAAATAATTTCACTCCAATCAACTACAACCGAAGTACTATAGGAATCAACAACAAAAAGTTTGATTTTCATAGACGCGGATGAAATATTTTAAAATCAAAGAGTTTTTTTTTCAAAGTCCCCTAACTTTTTTTTAGAGCTACTACAAACAAAAATAATTTCACTACAATCAACTACAATCGAAGTACTATAGGAATCAACAAAAAACAGTTTGATTTTCCATAGACGCGGATGAATTTTTTTTTCAAAGTCCCCTAACTTTTTTTAAGAGCTACTACAAACAAAAATAATTTCACTACAATCAACTACATCCGAAGTACTATAGGAATCAACAACAAAAAGTTTGATTTTCCATAGACGCGGATGAAATATTTTAAAATCAAAGAGTTTTTTTTTCAAAGTCCCCTAATTTTTTTTCAGAGCTACTACAAACGAAAATAATTTCACTACAATCAACTACAAACGAAACTCAACGAGAATAATAAAAAAAAAGTTTGATGTTCCAAAGTCGGGTGCCAAGTTCACATAGCTTATCAAGTAGCCGTCTATGACTGGCCTCATAGCTCAGTTGGTAGTAACTCTGCCTTCTGCGCTAGAGGTCGCGAGTGCGATTCCCGCACTGGACAAACATTTGTGACTAACACAGATGTTTGTTCTGTGTCTGGGTGTTAAATATATATATATATATATCTATATTTTTGTTACTCTTCTTTAATTACTGTTAGTTATTATGTAGACATAGATATAGACATAGACATTTATTTAATTGCCACCAAAACACACACATTTGCACAACATTTTACAATAAACATTAGGTACTTATAATAAAAGAAACAAGAGAAAAGTAATGAAAGTAAAAATGGTGTGATGTGTGCTGCAGCAGCAAAATGGCTTCGGCTCAGTATTATGCCTACTGTTTTGCAGCAGACGCTGGTATTCTGCTTATGTATGTATTCTGCTACTTAATATTGGAAATAAACATTATATTATTATCAGTCTCTGGTACCCATAGTACAGGCTATGCCTAGTTTGGGATCAGTTGACCGTGAAAAACAAATGTATCCATGTATACAAAAAAAAGGTATCTCAGACATAATTGAAAAATTATGCACTTTACAATTTTAAAGGATAAAAAAATACATTGTGCTCACCTTATCCCAAACTCATCAACGAATTTCCGTTCATCAGTGACGGGGACACCATTTTGTTCCCATGTTACCACTGGTTTCGGTAAGCCCTTAGCTTCACAAGGCAGTTCTACCAACTCGCCTTCAAGTAAGTCTATTTGTTTGTCTTTGGATGTGATTTCCGGTGCCTCTGCGAAGTAACCATATAAATTTTATTATTAATCTTAAGTAATCCCATATTATATCTATTCTAGGTTATAAACTCAGCTGTTTTTTAATATCCCAATCGCTAAGAAGTTGTTCTTGTACATGTCACAAAATCTAAAGGATCACTAAGTTATAATACTGGCTGGCCTCATAGCTCAGTTGGTAGTAGCTCTGCCTTCTGCGGTAGAGGTCGCGGGTTCGATCCCCGCACTGGACAAACATTTGTGTGATGAACACAGATGTTTGTTCTGTGTCTGGGTGTTAAATATTTATTTATCTATTATGTATATCAGTCTCTGGTACCTATAGTACAGGCTATGCCTAGTTTGGGAACAGTTGACCATGTGTGACATGTCCAGAATATATTTATTTATTTATAATGCTACCATAAACTCACCGTCAGAAAATCCGTAGAAGAACCAAGGTCACCGACATAGCTCTCAGAATTAGTAAGGTGAAGTGGGCAGGCCATATAGCTCGCAGAACCGACAATCATTGGGGAATAAAGGTTCTCGAATGGCGACCACGGATCGGGCGACGCAGTGTTGGAAGGCTGTTGTTGTTGTTCGTTGTTCCATCGGGTAGATACCCGATGGAACAACGACATTATGAAGCGCGACTTTCACAAAGTCGTCGGTCGGAAGTCGGGAGATCGTTCGTAAACGTAGGTACTCTTTGGGCAGTGGCGGATTTGCAGTCTTGGCCTCTCTAGGCCCCAAGCCATGTGCCGCACCTTTCTCAGCATCATATAGACTAGGTACATACATACATATACTAGGAACAGGCATAGCTTCACCTAGTTTCTAAGACGTTTCAAAGTGATCCTAGTGATTTTATTGAAATAAATGCCTTTTGACTTTGACTTTGACATAATGAATTTACTTTATTGCCAACTTTATCTAAAACATCATCATCATCAATATCATCCTGTAGAAGTCCACTGCTGGACATAGGCCTCCCCCAAAGAGTTCCACGACGAACGGTCTTTAGCCTTTTCCATCCACCGACTTTCCGCAACCTGCTATCATCAGTGATTTTTTTGGTCACGATTTGCCGCTCCTAATATCTGGCCGCCATAGGCCCGGGCCTACTGTGCCTTAGGGCAAATCCGCCACTGTTGGGGGAGGCTTATGTCCAGCAGTGGATTTCTACAGATGATGAAACTCACCATAAACTAAAATGGTGAAATTCTTCTGAACGGAACCCAAAGAGCTTCTGGCGTTGCAGGCGTAGTGGCCAGAGTCATACTCCGTTGTCTTTTCTATAACTAGACTATCCTCGACAAGGTTACTGAAACATACAGAATAATTTTGAGCCGTAATGGCCGAGTCGGAGGTGCATCTACTTTCGATCCAAGGTGGGGTCGAATCCCGTGCATGAACCAATAGATTTTTCTATTCAAAAATGAAATGTGCACATTAACACGTATTCAAAACGAAGGAATATATCGTGTTGGTATTTTTACAAGTTGAATCATAATAAATGTATCTAGGTACTAGCGGTAAAGCCAAAGTTCTTAGATTAGGCGGTCTTAATAATTTATATTTGTAATTATTTTGTAAATACTCACACATTTTTAGAAAACTTCATCGGAAGTTGATCTTTGGTCCAGAAAACTATTGGGGCCGGAACACCGATGGCGTCGCAAGACACTCTCACTTTACTACCCGCTTCTACTTTTAACGTGGTGTTTGAGTCATTTCCTGATTTAAATTGCGGAGGATCTGTGAAAATACGAAGCCTGAATTTTAACGATTATTATTATTATTTTGGAGGCGACCAAGGGATAAATTTCACTTTTAATCGAGCGAGCGAAGATCTCTGAAACATCTAGCACGAATCGTGTTTATTTTTTTGAGCATAACTTTCGAACCGTCAATCCGATTTGCATGGAATTTAGTAGGTCAAAAGGGGTGCAATTACCTAAGCGTAATGGCAATGAAGATTGTAACTTTGAGGCTAATTTTAACAATCTTAGCAAGATTCAAAACATTCCAAACATGACAATGGAAAATTTCAAGACCTTAACTTCTTCCTTTTCATATTTGATAAACTTCAGATGTAGCTAAAATTGATAAAATCATCCCTAAAATTGCGATCTTCTTTACCATTTTACTTAGCCTGGCAGGTTGTACTATTAAGATTTGCTGGAATACGAGTTAATCAGCCAAGGGGTTGCTAAGAAATAGGGGTCAAAAAAGGGGTTAAAAAAAACAGAAACACAAATACATCAAAATGCGGTGTCATTTGAAAGAGTTGTGCATACATTCCCAAGCGATTTTTATCTTTATTGCACCAACTTTTACCAGAAATCACGAGATCTCAGTTCGGGGAAAACCACTACTTTATCATTAAAAATTGTTGAAAATCTAGTAAGATCTGTAAACACTTACAATGAACAACCAACTGCACTTCAAACGTATCTCTCCCTACAACGTTTTCAGCTGCGCACAGGTAAACTCCTTCAGTCTCCAGCGCCGCGGTAACCTTTAATTCTGAACCAGTCATATTTTGTAACACTATAAAACCATCTGAAGGTAAACTCTTAAAACTCCAAGTTACGGTTGGTTCGGGACTGCCTTTTAGTATCCTGTGAAATTCAAGTATTTTTGTAGAAAAATATATTCTAAGAACAATTGAGAAATGTAAGGTGCGGTAAATAATCTCACCTACATGTTATTAAGGTTGATTTTCCTTTGATGGCTATTATTTTTGCAGGCTCTTTCACGATAACAGGATTTTCTGAAATGCAATTATAGTTTTAACTAGCGGCTACCTGCGGTTTCGCTCGCAGCGGTACTTTTTAAAATTAGGGCACAGCGAGATTTTCTGAGGGCACAGCGAGATTTTCTAGGAGGAGGTAGGGCACAGCGAGATTTTCTCGTTCTGAATTGGAGCAGCCTGCCTGGGGAGGTACCTCCACCTTACAGAAAATCGCAGCCAAATAACATTATTTGTTTCAAATAGTGTTGTGTTCATACGGTGAGTAAGGTTGCCAGAGCTCTTTAGGGGGGAAGGGGGTCCGGGGTCGGCAACGCGTGCGTGATGCCTCTGGTATTGCAAGCGCTCATAGGCTACGGTAACCGCTTACCATCAGGTGGGCCGTAAGCTTGTTTGCCACCTCTGTTGTATAAAAAAAATTCAATCACAATACAAACAAACAAACTTTTGAAATATTAGATTTCTAAGGATTTATCATCATTTACTTAGAGCGCGAAGTCGTAGATATGGCAAGGTTCCTTGCCATGCCTACGACCGGCATGCAATGGTAATCAACCGGTTAATTTTAAACATGTTCAGGTTCTGTTTTAAATTATATCGGTATCGGTAGGTACTAACCGGTATGTATCGGTTAATTACCGTTACATACCGGTTAGTTGATTTTTTCGTTTGGAGCGCGAGCGTTCTTTTAGAGTTTTGAACCTTGATAAAAAAAAAAAATTCTAAACCGGTTAATAGAAGGAAACCCATTCAACATTTGCTCTTACCATTAACATTTTTCTGGTTTGCAGGTGTTCCGCTAGCTAAAGTCTCTAAGTAACTCCACAGTTACAAGCAATAACTTACCCAATCCATGTACACTCAAGGTTCCATTTAGGATAACCCTTTCATACTCATTAGAAGCCTGACACGAGTACATTCCCAAATTATCAAAGTTCAGTCGTTTTATGGACAGAGTGGAGTTTTCATGTGATAATAGAATATTTTCTGTGGTATGTAGATGAGTTCCGTTGTGTTTCCATGTGATTCGAGCCGAGGGGTGAGAGTCTATTAGACAGTTAAGTTCAACAAAGCTATAGAGCTCTTCTGACATGTCTGAAAGAAAATACATACATGCGTTCGAAAACTGGCCTCACAGCTCAGTTGGCAGTATTAAAAAAAATATATATGTATATTTGTGGAACATATACATATATAAAAAAATACACATATTTGTGTATATTAGTAGCTCTGCCTTCTGCGCTTCGATTGCCGCTCTGGACAAAGATTTGTGACTAACACAGATGTTTGTTCTGTGTCTGGGTGTTAAATATATATCTATTATGTATATCAGTCTCTGGTACCCATAGTACAGGCTATGCCTAGTTTGGGATCAGTTGACCGTGTGTGATATGTCCGAAATATATAAAAAAATGCGTTCGAAAAACATTACCCTTCTTCCTTCTTGGCAGTCGGGTAAAAAGGATAATACTTTTAAAGTGTTACTCAGACCAGGAACTAATATTTGCAGATCATGCAAACATTTGTCCCGCAGCGGGAATCGTACCCGTTGCGTCTCTGACGGGCACTCGCCCGCTACGCCACGGAGGTCATTAAATATTTTTAGATACTTACGTAGAATGTGTTATCTACTTATTAAACACTAGCTACAGCCCGCGGTTTCGCTCGCGTGGTACCTTGATAAAAAGTAGCCTGATGCTATTCTAGGTAAAGAACTATGCCTGTTTTATGTAGGTATCATCGAAATCGGTCTAGCCGTTACGGCGTATTTGAACAACAAACATCCAAACATTATCGCAAGCTTTCGCATTTATAATATATCGCTTCCGCCTGCGGCTTCGTTCGCGTGGCTCTTAAATTAAGTAGCCTATATGCTATTCCAGACTATAATCTACAACTGTACCAAATTTCATCCAAATCCGTTCGGCCGTTTGGGCGTGATTGAACAGCAAACATCCAAACATCCTCACAAACTTTCGCATTTATAATATTAGTAGGATAGTAGGATAATAGTAGGAAGTAGGATGTTACCTTTGAGACCTTTGAACACACTCATCTTCCTTCTAACATGAACTTGCACGTGGTCCTGCGTTATTCCTTCCACGTTCTCGCCGTAACAGAAGTACATCGCTTCAATATTTTCTCTTGAAGAGTTCAGGGTTATCGTGCTAATGTACGTGTTGGGCTTGGGCTGTGTTATCTGAAAGATGATTAAGGCATATTTTTTTGAAATATGTACCTGTTTTTTGCTTATATATACTTCCACATGGAACAAAGTACTTTTTTTAATTTTCTTAATTTTTCGATCCTCCATCCAGTTTTGAAATTCCGAAACTTCGAAACACATTATCATCATCATCATCTATGAAACTGCATCGCCTAGGTATGCCCTAAGCACTAGGGGGAGTGTAGGATCGGAAAATTAAGACAAATAAGATTTTTGTTCGGTGCGCAAGAAAAGAAAACATACATACATAAATCACGCCTATTTCTCAGCGGGGTAGGCAGAGACCACGGCCTTCCACTTGCTACGATCCTGACATACCTCTTTCGCTTCATTCACTCTCATCACATTCCTCATACATGCTCGTCGGTTTAGGGTACTCTTGACCTGGCCTTTGTCCAAAACGTCACCGATTTGGTCGCTAAACGTAAGCCTAGGTCTTCCCCTTCCAACGGTTCCATTCACACTCGCCTTATACACCTGTTTCGTCAATCTTCTTTCGTTCATCCTCTCTACATGACCAAACCATCTCAGCATACCTTTCTCAATTCTCATCACTACATCTTCTTTCACTCCACAACGTTCTCTTATCACACTGTTCCTCACTCTATCTTTCAAAGTTACTCCACACATAGGTACTTCGCAAAGCTCTCATTTCCACTGCATTTATCCTTCCAAAAGAAAACATATTTCCTTAAAATCCTTAGTACCCGCCGGAACACGCACAATGAAACAGGAAGCGTCAATTTCGATATAACTGAACATGACAAAATGCACTCACAGAATGGTTAAGGAGCTCCTCCGTCTCCCGATGCCATACGATCCTCGGATGCGGTTTGGCTGTCACTTCGCACACCAACTCGCGAACTGTACCGTTCAGTACTGTGATCTCTTTGTCGCCTGCTATACTGACCGATGGTTTTATAACTACTGTTAGTTGTACTGAGTCTGAAGCTGTAATAATAAGCCAATGTAATGTGTGTCTGTAATACATGCCTCATAGCTCAGTTGGTAGTAACTCTGTCTTCTGCGCTAGATAGAGGTCCCGGGTTCGATCCCCGCACTGGACAAACATTTGCTTGATAAACACAGATGTTTGTTCTGTGTCTGGGTGTTAAATATTTATCTATTATATATATATATCAGTCTCTGGTACACACAGGCTATGCCTAGTTTGGGATCAGTTGATGTGTGATATGTCCGGAATATTTATTTATTATTATTTATAATAAGTGGAGGCAGTGACCCCCTTCAAATCCAAAGGTTGGGTTCGAATCCAGAAGAAGATAGAACAGAAGATATCCTGAATATTGTTACATAAATTAGGTACACATAGTTAATTAATAGCATAAGACACACTACCTCGTGTATGTACCTTACCTTATTTTGTATTTCATCATTTCAGCCGTTCGACGTCCACTACTGAACATGGCCTCCCCCACAGACAGAGCAAATTCCTTATCATGTGGGGGGATTTGCCCACACTCACCACGCTGGGCATGCGGATTGGCGAGCGCAGTTAGAGCTATCGTTGTTAAAATGAGGGACGCTGCTGCGCATCCCCTAGCTCTTATCCCTTAGTCGCCTCTTACGACATCCGCGGATAGGTAGATATGGAGAGGCCTATTCTTCAGCCGGGGCCACCACGGCAATTTTGTATTTACTTGTTTTTAATTTAGCCCGAGGCATTAAACAAATACTTGTGTAATTATTTTCAAAGGCCTTCACGATACAGGCTTGGCCTAGTGTGAAGACCGCTGTTTAATTGCTTTCTACGTCATAAGCCCTCTCAACATTTTGCACCTTTGTACTAACCAACCTATCTAATTACTTTAAGTTTATAATACTTAAAAATGTAAAGATGTCTTTTGTTACTAAATAAAAAAAAAACATTTTTTTTTCATTCCGTTCGTGCCATTTGATTTTCCATTCGGAAAATTTATGGGCATTGTACAATGTGATTTGTAATATACATACTATACAGAATGGGGCTTAATATTTCAATGAAAACAGAATATTAACGGAAAATTTACCAAAACTTTTATTTTCACTTTTCGATTTTTTTTTCCGATATTCAGTTTTTTTTGGTCTTTTTTCATTTTTATCAAACTAATCTCCCAATCAAGAATACTTCTTTAAACAGTTGAATTGAAATTGAACTGATATGATCCAAAACAGCAGATAAATTATAGCAGCATTGTGTTTTTTTAATTAATATGTCGAATTTACAAAATTCGTAGAACAAATTGCCAATTGGTTGTAAAATAGGCCCCTTTCGATATAGCATACTATGAATCACATTACTTTTTACATTGACAGACGGCCTCGGTGGCGCAGCGGGTCCGATTCCTGCTGCAGGAAAAATGTTTGCATGATCTGCAAATATTAGTTCCGGGCCTGTGTGTTGTCTGTTGTGGTACCATGGTACTCGTAGTTTCTGATACCCACGACACAGTGAATCCTAGTGTGGGGTCAGGACTATGTATGTTACTGTTGGGTGTTATTTTAATACAATTTAGGTGGCAAACAAGCATACGGGCCACCTGTTGGTAAGCGGTTACCGTAGCCTATGAGCGATTGCAATACCAGAGGCATCACGCACGCGTTGCCAACCCCGAACCCCCCCCACCCCTAAAGAGCTCTGGCAACCTTACTCACCGCAGAAACACAACACTGTTTGAAACAGGGACTGAATAACCGGAATATAAAGGTACCTTTAAATAATGATATGACGTCATACCGGTAAATTCCTGTTACCCGAATATTTCTCTACCGAAAAATATAACGGTACCGGAAAATCTGGCTACGCAGTTCATTACGGTTTATTTCGCTACCGGTACCTATAACCGAGATAAATAAAGGTTTATAAAGGTTTTCTTTGATGAAACGCGCCCACCCCACCACCACGGCGCAACGGTCCTAGCGAACTAGCCGCGGCTCAAAATTTCGGTACCGAAATCTACCGGTATGAAATAACGGTACCGTAATGCCCTACCGGTATAGCATAATGGTACCGAAATGTTTTAACGGTACCAGTACCTATAACCTCTACCGCTTTCAGTCCCTGGTTTGCAACAAATAATGTTATTATTATGTTGTTGTTTGCTTACCTTCCAAATCACCTCTCACCGCCACACACATCCAAACTCCATTGTCAGTTGCGTTGATCAATAACGTGTCTGTAATACTACCATTGACTGCATTTTCCTTCAGAACATCGCCATTATGCACCCATCTGACTGTAGTACAGTTATCCACTTGACATACGATTTGCGCGATGGTTTGTGAAGTTTTTGTTAATGTGTGCGGTCCTAGTATTTGAGCTGAGGGCCTGGATAGGACTGATATTGTAGTTGAGTAGTTGCTAGAACCCCCTGTGGGAAAAAACAATTCAAAGGATTTTAAGTAATCTTTCCTAAAATAATAAATAAATAAATATTTCGGACATAGCACACACGGTCAACTGATCCCAAACTAGGCATAGCCTGTACTATGGGTACCAGTGACTGATATATAATACATAATAGACCCAGACACAGAACAAACATCTGTGTTCATCACACAAATGTTTGTCCAGTGCGGGAATCGAATCCGCGACCTCTAGCGCAGAACGCAGAGTTACCTACCAACGAGCTATGAGGCCAGTTTCCTTATTATATTTTGGTAACTAGTTACAAATAATATAAGTCCTCATCTCTCATCAAGAGAAAATCCGTAGAAGAACCAAGGTTACCGACATAGCTTTCAGAATTAGCAGGTTGAAGTGGCAGTGGGCCGGCCATATAGCTTGCAGAACCGACAACCGTTGGGGAACAAAGGTTCTCGAGTGGCGACCACGAACCGGACGACGCAGTGTTGGAAGGCCCCCCAACCGATGTACCGAAGACATTGTTAAGGTTGCGGGAAGTCGGTGGATGGAAAAGGCTCAAGACCGTTCGTCATGGAACTCTTTGGGGGAGGCCTATGTTCCGCAGTGGACTTCATCAGGCTGATGATGATGATGAACTTGTTACAAATAAAGCAAATCAATACAAATTCATAACAAACTCAAAATACCCATGAGATGGCGTCATAATCGCAACAGAGACAAAGCCCTTTCTCATTGAATAAAAATAAAAAAAAAACCTCGAAGTACTGTTTTGTGGTTTTACCTTTATTAGCTGCAATACAAGTGTAGGTCCCACTGTCTTTTTCGCCAGCATTCTCTATAGTTCTATTGAAAGTGTAAACACCCTCTATGTTTGGTTCCACATTAAGTTTAGTGTCTGGAATATAATAAGAATTATTAATAAAACAAAAAAATGCTTTGATGTTTTGCCATGTCCGTCTGTCCGAGCCAGCGCCGTTCGCAGACTCATCATCATCATCATTTCAGCTGTACGACGTCCACTGCTGAACATGGCCTCCCCCACAGACAGAGCGAATTCCTATCATATGGGGGGATTTGCCCATACTCACCACGCTGGGCATGCGGTTTAGCGAGCGCAGTTATACCTAGCTATCGTTGTTAAAATGAGGGACGCTGCTGCCCATCCCCTAGCATTTTTCCCTTAGTCGCCTTTTACGACATCCGCGGATAGGTAGATATAGAGAGGCCTATTCTTTAGCCAGGGCCACCACGGCTAAGTTCGCAGACTATTGGGTATTAATTGGGGCAGAAAGTTCCTAAAAAGTTAAGTCCTTAGTCTGCTAGTGCACGAAAGGAGCCTCTTAGAAGCGCACTTTAATCCATTCAACACACTGATTCTCCCACCGACGGTGATAGGCCCCTTGCAGGGCCAACATACCTTAACCTGGTCACTGACCTAATACAGACCAAGAAAGAAAAGTGATACGACAAGCAAGCAACTCTGCTACTTAATCGCTCAAATGCTGAGTCGGGGCAGAATCAGCATAGGACGGGTTAAGAGGATACAAAAATCATAATAAATTGTCGAGTGGGCGGAGTGAAGAAAGTGACAGCGCTATGTACTGTAATTGAATGCGGAAAGAGATAGCAAGCGTTAGAAGGCGCTCGAAAGTAATCGACGTAAGCGAAATATAATAAAATATCGATTATCTCAAAAACTATCTATCTTTTTAAAAAAGTGTCTTGGATTTAGGTACCTAATACTATTGTCTATCAAAATATTTAAAAAAAAAGTTATTTTTGTTTGATAGTCTCAGAGTATTTTCGAAAAAACTGTTGCAGAGGACCCAACTTTAAAAAATTAATCTATCGAGAAAAGTTTTACCAATCGCGTTTCTGTCTTGGATTTACGTACATAAAATGCTCAAGTTATCTTTATCATAAAAATCAAAACTGTGCGTTTTGCGGTTATGAATTAAACCCTCACTTTAATCGCTCAAATGCTGAGTCGGGGCAGAATCGGCATAGGACGGGTTAAACAGTACTTATAGGTACCTTTAGCTTCAGGAAGGTTTGAAATAAACGTAAACTCCAATAAAAGTGCTTCGCTGAACACGGTGCAGGTTAAAGTGATGTTATCTCCTGTTTCTGCTGTCCTGTTCGCAGGTTCGATGCTCACTTGCGGCGGGTCCACTGTAATTAAAATTTTAATCAAAGGTTTAGAGGCAAGTTCGAATAAGCGCACGGTTTTTCTGTAGCAGTTGTCATTTCAAGAAGTTATACACAATCTTAAATGACTGGTCCAGCACAGGAAGACCAAGAAGGGAAGAGTGACATGACAAGTATAGCATTAAGCCAGTTCAAATGGTGAGCGATATGTCATCAAAAACTTATTTGGAAATGATGTATGTCCTGAATATAGTCAACTTTAGGTGCGATATCGCTTGGCTTGACGTGCTGACTCTTCCAGAGACTTTAATGACACTCTTGCTGACTCTACCTTAGCTATCAAAGAGGGACTTTTGTAACACTTTTGTCACTAGAGAATTTAGTGACACCCTTGCTGACTCTTTCTTACCTATAATAGAGACTTTAATGACACTCTTGCTGACTCTACCTTAGCTATCAAAGAGGGACTTTTGTAACACTCTTGTCACTAGAGATTTTAGTGACACCCTTGCTGACTCTTCCTTACCTATAATAAAGACTTTAATGACACTCTTGCTGACTCTACCTTAGCTATCAAAGAGGGACTTTTGTAACACTTTTGTCACTAGAGACTTTAATGACACTCTTGCTGACTCTACCTTAGCTATCAAAGAGGGACTTTTGTAACACTTTTGTCACTAGAGACTTTAATGACACTCTTGCTGACTCTACCTTAGCTATCAAAGAGGGACTTTTGTCACTAGAGAATTTAGTGACACCCTTGCTGACTCTTTCTTACCTATAATAGAGACTTTAATGACACTCTTGCTGACTCTACCTTAGCTATCAAAGAGGGACTTTTGTAACACTCTTGTCACTAGAGATTTTAGTGACACCCTTGCTGACTCTTCCTTACCTATAATAAAGACTTTAATGACACTCTTGCTGACTCTACCTTAGCTATCAAAGAGGGACTTTTGTAACACTTTTGTCACTAGAGACTTTAATGACACTCTTGGTGACTCTACCTTAGGTATCAAAGAGGGACTTTTGTAACACTTTTGTCACTAGAGATTTTAGTGACACCCTTGCTGACTCTTCCTTACCTATAATAGAGATTTTAGTGACACTCTTGCTGACTCCAGCGACGTTTTTCGCAAAACATTTGTAGGTACCCACTTGTTCTTCTGTTAGGTCCTCTATTACGAAATCTATGCTTGTTGTCTGTCTGAAAAAAGGTTGTTACAGGTACTTAATGTATTTTTCTTCTTAATAAATAAATAATTATTAATTAGGTTGACCTTAAAATTAAAATTAACATCCAAAAATTCCTCACTTTTGCTTTCTACAATCCTACTATTTTTTTTTTATATACAACTGAGGTGGCAAACAAGCATACGGCCCACCTGTTGGTAAGCGGTTACCGTAGCCTATGAGCGCTTGCAATACCAGAGGCATCACGCACGCGTTGCCGACCCCGAACCCTGTGTGAGTAAGGTTGCCAGAGCTCTTTAGGGGGAAGGCCCCTAAAGAGGTCTGGCAACCTTACTCACCGCAGGAACACAACACTATTTGAAACAAATAATGTTACTTGGCTGCGATCTTCTGTAAGGCGGAGGTACCTCCCCAGGCGGGCTGCTCCAATTTAGAACGAGAAAATCTCGCTATGCCCTACCTCCTCCAAAAACTAATACTACTAATCGTATTCTACTAATATTATAAATGCGAATGTTTGTAAGGATGTTTGGATGTTTAGAACTCAGGTTTAGAAGCCGTAACGGCTCATCCGATTTCGTTGAAACTTGGATTAGATAAAGTTCTTTACCTATAGATTATGCTACTTTTTATGTACAACGCGAGAGAAGCTGCAGGCGGAAGCTAGTTTATAATATCAGCAAGATTCAAAGCACAATTTCGTTTTCGAAGTTTTCGAAGAACAAGTTCGGCCACATGTGGAATACTGTTCTCATCTCTGGCACGGCGCCCCCAAGTATCAGCTCCTCCGCTTCGACTCCCTTCAGAGAAGAGCCGTCAGAATTGTCGACGAACCTAAGCTCACTAGTAAGCTGGAGCCCTTGAGCCAGCGCCGTGATATTGGCTCGCTTTGTGTGCTCTATCGGCTTTACAATGGTGAGTGTTCTGAGGAACTATTTGACCTCATACCCGCATCGAGGTTCTACCATCGGACCTCGCGTCACCGGAATAAGGCTCATCCACATCTCATTGACACGTGGGTATCTCGAACCACTCACTTTACGAGATCCTTTCTCCCCCATACGTGCAAATTGTGGAATGAGCTTCCTTCCGAGGTTTTCCCGCTAACCTACAACATGAAGAGCTTTAAGAAAAATACAAAAAGATTTCTCCAGGGCAGGCAACGCATTAGCAATGCTCCAGGTGTTGCAGATGTCAATAGGCGACGGTAACCACTTACCATCAGGTGGGCCGTAAGCCTGTTTGCCTCCGTATTACATAAAAAAAAAAAAAAAAGATTCCTTAGAGCTATTGTTGTTAAAATAGGGGACTCTGTGACTTACAGGCTAGATACCTGCTGTAGCTTGTGTGAGTCCTTGGTCCACATCGCCGTGAGGGGCACCATGCTCTCAACTTTACACTTTAGAACTACCCTCGAATGCGCATGAGCTGATACCTAGAATCATAATCATCATCATCATTTCAGCCGTGTGACGTCCACTGCTGAACATGGCCTCCCCCACAGACAGAGCGAATTCCTATCATGTGGGGGGATTTGCCCATACTCACCACGCTGGGCATGCGGGTTGGCGAGCGCAGTTAGAGCTATCGTTGTTTAAATGAGGGACGCTGCTGCCCATCCCCTTGCTTTTTTCCCTTAGTCGCCTCTTACGACATCCGCGGATAGGTATAATCATAATCATACAAGGTGATTAATATTTGTATAGGTACGTCGTTCAAACGGCGTGTGATTATGTACCTACTTGATATGTCATATGAATTTCGTTTCAAATAGAGCCTTATCTCTACTGAATAAAGTAAATTTTCAGTTTGAAAGAGGTTGAGCGATATATCTCAACGATATCGCAAGCTCCTAAAAACTCAAACTCATATTTAATTCTATTAAAAAGACGTAAGGATCATTTACAAATGAATTTAAGTTTAAAGTGAATTTTAACATATCATCGTTTGAACACGACTTCAAAAGTGCTTATTTTACGACGTTTGATAATTTGTATTTTTATGTAACATTAATAACAAGGTAGGTAATAAACACTTCAGTGACTACAAATAATTAAAAAAAAATTCATCTCACCTTCCGTGATGTTGTCAGGTAAGGAACATCTAGAAGACAAATAAAAACGATAATTATTTTATTTGCTAAATTTAAATCCCTTCAAAATTGTGGACATGTCACAGCCCGCTGCTTCTCTCGATCGGTACTAGGATAAATAGTAGCATAATATGCCATCCGCCTGGTCTTTATCTATATCCATGCGACAAAATACTTCAAGAGAACTTTTTTTTAAAGAATAAGAATAATTTATCAATTTTTTATTTATAAATATTTTTTTATAGGCCATATAGCTCGCAGAACCGACAACCGTTGGGGAGTAAAGGTTCTCGAATGGCGACCACGAACCGGGCGACGCAGTGTTGGAAGGCCCCCCACCCGATGGACCGACGACATTGTGAAGGTTGCGGGAAGTCGGTGGATGAAGAAGGCTCAAGACCGTTCGTCATGGAACTCTTTGGGGGAGGCCTATGTCCAGCAGTGGACTTCTACAGGCTGATGATGATGATGAAGAATAATTTATTTACCTAAAAGGGAACTTTTACTAGACTTAATATAAATACGACTATACTACGAGGAACTAGGCGACATAAAAACACTTTCGAATATTTATACAAAGTGATTCATAATATGTAAGCTATCCCGAAAGAGGCTTATTCTACACCGTATTAGCAATAAACTTTCCTCTACGGCTGCAGTAAATTTACTGAAGTCGTCATTTCTCATTGAAAATACTTTATGAAAAATCATCTACCTTCTCGGCAGTCGGGTAAAAATCAGCTGTGAACTGATTTGACCCATAAGTCAAATTAATCAGTTCAAACTCAATGAATAAGCTGTTTTAGGTAGGAATTTTGATGTTGAACTTCTCGAACGTTTAGTAATCTTATCCTTCTAATGTTATAAATGCGAAAGTTTGTGAGGATGTTTGGATGTTTAGATACTTGGATGTTTGTTGTTCAATCACCACCCATTTCGATGAAACTTGGAATAGATAAGAGTTCTATACCTAGAATAGCATATAGGTTACTTTTTATCAAGGTACGAGCGAAGCGGCGGGCGCAAGCTAGTGATATAAAAAGGTATAAGAATAACCTGGGAGTTTAGCTTGGACAGCGGTTGTGCCAATTCGTCTAAGAGGTTGGTTGTGTTCGTCTCTGCCATTTATCTGAAACATTGCCATAATCATTAATAACACACACACACATAATCACGACATAGTCTGCCATTTTTGTGCACGAAAGGAGCTACTCCTTTCGTGCACAAAAATGGCAGACTACGTCACCTGACGGCATGTGTAACTATTTAAAACGAGTCAAGTTTAGACACTATTATCTTTCAATGTTTTCGAACAAAAATAAATTGTGTCGCTCTTGTATAAAAATGTTTTTTTTATACCACTGAGGTGGCCATCAAGCATACGGCCCACCTGTTGGTAAGTGATTACCGTAGCCTATGAATGCTTGCAATACCAGAGACATCACGCACGCGTTGCCGACCCCTTAAAAATTTCAAAACGCCCTATTTGAAGAACCCCATAATGTACTGTACGGTAGATTGGCGCACTTTAATCCTTTCACTACACTGATTCTTTCAGCGACGGTCATAGGCCCTTCTCAGGGCCACCACACCTCAACCAGGTCACGACCTGATACAGAATGACCAAGAAAGAATCAGTGACACGACAAGCAAGCAAGCAACATATTTTATTCTTGAACTACTAATCCTGTTTTTCATCACCATCAGTTGAAGAAGTCCACTGCTGGGCATAGGTCTCACCCTATACTCAGGAGTGCAACGTCGAACGGTCTTTAGCCTTGTCCATCCACCGAATTCCCGCAACCATCGTCGCTCCACCGGGTGGTGTCTTCCTACCTACCGCCTCACCTACCTACATGTTTTTGTTTTCTTATTGTGTTTTTGTATTACTAGGTTTAAGTATTTTTTTTCATTGTATCTTCCTACCAGGTAGGTACCAACGTACTGCGTTGTGGGTCAAATAAATACATTTTCTTTCTTTCTTTCTTTCTTTCTACGTCCGGTTCGAGGTAGCAATTCGAGAACCTTTTGCCCCAACGATTGTCGGTTCTGCGAGCTTTATTGTCTTTAAGCATAGAAGATAAAATAATTCCTCGTTCCTAATTGACATTCATCATAGCTCAGTTGGTAGTAACTCTGCCTTCTGCGCTAGAGGTCGCGGGTTCTATTCCCGCACTGGACAAACATTTCTGTGATGAACACAGGTGTTTGTTCTCAGCCTTGGGCGGAAGCTTAATAGTGTTGTGTTCTATGAGTAAGGTTGCCAGAACTCTTTAGGGGGGGAGGGGCTTCGGGGTCGGCAACGCGTGCGTGATGCCTCTGGTATTGCAAGCGCTCATAGGTTACGGTAATGTTATATCAGTCTCTGGGACCCATAGTACAGGCTATGCCTAGTTTGGGATCAGCTGACCGTGTGTGCTATGGCCGGAATATTTATTTATTTATTCATCTGAAAATGTACACAATGGCATCGAAATAGGTCGAAGAGAAATGACTTACAGCAATATAAAAGAACTCTTCATCAGGCGGTATGAAAGCCTCGGCTACGTAAATCTTATTCTCAGGATCCACTTCCGTTAATGGCAGCTCGAAGAGGGTACTTCCGGTCATAGACAATATCTCCGCGAACTCTATGGTGACCTGTTGATCTTTCTGCGTGGGGCCCACCATCATGTGGTTGTATGTTCCTGTAAAAGTTGTTTTATGCAAGATTTTTTCTTATTTTGTAAGAGAAAATGTTTGCCTTTAGTGCTGAGAGGCATTTATTCATAACTAGGCTGTGCCCACGGCCTCGATCCTACTAACCTATCCAACTAATATTATAAATGCGAAAAGTGAGGATGTTTGTTGTTCAATCACGCCGTAACGGCTCAACAAATTTCGATAAAACTTGGAACAGATAGAGTTCTTTACCTAGAATAGCATGCAGGCAAATTTTTATGTTGGTACCACAAGAGCGAAGCCGCGGGCAGAAGCTAGTTTTTAAATAAGTACCTTGGGTTATGTAACAGCAAATTAGCTTCACCAATGTCTGATGAAGCCCAAAAACTGTTTTTTTAAGTTTGTACGAAAGAGTTTTTTTTCTTTATTCTTTATTCTACACAAGAAAACCCAGATTACAGCAATAAAAAAGAAAGGTATGTACAAAGGCGAGCTTAACCCTAAAAAGAGCCTTTTTCTTTTTCTTTCGTTTATTTTTCACTTTTTCCTTTGTTCTAAGTTGTATAGGTAATTGTGTTTGTGGAAGAGTAGTTTTAAGTTTCGATTGGGAAGAAGACAAATAAACAAAAAAAAACAAAAAAAAAAACAATTAATTACAGGTAGTACTTTTAGAAAGGATACCTTTCAAAGGTCGATAACTGGTCTCAGACAGATCCTTAGGCTTCTCCACAGAGAACCCGTGCTCGAAGGTCAGGTTGGAGAGCCCAGATACTTTTACGGAATATTCTTCCTCGCTGCCGACTGTGATAGTCCAGTTGCCGGGCTCGGGCTGCATCACTTTTACCACCTGTTACAAAACAAACAAGAAATTTATAAAAGGAAATAACCGCGCGATGTCATCCTACCAACCTACTAATATTATAAATGCGTGGATGTTTGGATGTTTGTTTGAGACCCTGGGTCCGTGGGGAAACGGGGCCCTCCGGGTTTTCAAAAAGATATCAGGACGTCTGATCGAAGCGACGCGTGACCCGAGAGCTGGCTCTTATTTGGCCCAGCGAATTAGCATTGCCATCCAGCGTGGCAATTCCGCCAGCGTCTTGGGGACGCTTCCGACTGGTAGTGATCTGGATCAGTTGAGCTATCTATAGATCGTTTGTAACGGTCTTTAAATGGCTCAACTGTTTCTTGTGTATTTTGTAAATATTAACTTGTATTAGCTTTAAGTTTCTTTCTGTAAATAAAGTTCTTTGTTTGTTGTTCAATCACGCCGTAGCTCAACCGATTTCGTTGAAACTTGGAATATATAGTTCTAGAATAGCCTATAGGCTAAGCGAGCGAAACCTTGGGCGGAAGCTTAATAGTGTTGTGTTCCTGCGATGAGTAAGGTTGCCAGAGCTCTTTAGGGGGGAAGGGGCTTCGGGGTCGGCAACGCGTGCGTGATGCCTCTGGTATTGCAAGCGCTCATAGGCTACGGTAACCGCTTACAGGTGGGCCGTATGCTTGTCTGTCACCTCAGTTGTATATAAAAAAAAAACTAGTGTTAAATATGTTTAAAACTTATTTCAAAATGATGCTTACGTCTTCTGATGAAAGTTAATTTTGAGTTTGACATTTGAGGGCGTAGGTACCATACAGCTCAACGATATCGCAAGCCCCTAAAGGTCAAACTCAAAATTAACTTTATTCGGTAGATTTATGATCATTTTGAAATAACTTTCAGGCCCCCAATTCTACTAATTCAATGACTTCAAAATGATAATGATCGCACCATTATCATTCAGTTACGAATGTCGCCACCTTCGTTTCTTTAATTTCATTGGTTCATTGAAATCACAATGACTGCCATTGATATACGACTTTATATGATAGCAGAACACCATAAGAGTGTCAAAAGTGGTCATTTTGCTTTGAACCATTGTCATTTTGAAGGTATTGAATTTTTTTATTTTAATTTTATACGGAGGCAAACCTGCTTACGGCCCACCTGATGGTAAGCGGTTACCGTCGCCTATTGACATCTGCAACACCTGGAGCATTGCTAATGCGTTGCCTGCCCTGGAGATATCTTTTTGTATTTTTCTTAAAGCTCTTCATGTTGTAGGTTAGCGGGAAAACCTCGGAAGGAAGCTCATTCCACAATTTGCACGTAGAATGGATCTCGTAAAGCGAGTGGTTCGAGATACCCACGTGTCGATGAGCCTTATTCCGGTGACGCGAATTAGTAGAATTGGGCCCCAGATGACATATCACGCACACGACATAGCACGCCGTCTGAACACGGCTTGAAGCTAATAAAGCCGGCTATAGCCGTGATTCTTAGTCTAGGCTTAGTCGCGAGGAACAGGCCTAGATTTATCTCTAGACACCTTTTGACTTGTGACGTTTTAGCGTATAAGTTTACTGACCATGATTTCGGAAAGGTCTAAGGTGGTGATCAGCTTGGGTGGTCCAGTCAGCTGTTCCCCGCTCGGATCCACCACAGTAATTTGAGGCTTCACTCCAGACACTGACACCGTCACTTCGCCCAGCGTACTGTCTACTGGTATCTGAAATCCCAAGCCATCCAACTAATATTATATCCTACTTAGATATAAGGTGATTCATAATTAATAAGTGTGCGACATAGCTCTCAGAATTAGCAAGTTGAAGTGGCAGTGGGCAGGACATATAGCTCGCAGAACCGATAACCGTTGGGGAGTAAAGGTTCTCGAATGGCGAACACCATCCGGGCGACGCAGTGTTGGAAGGCCGCCCACCCGATGGACCGATGACATTTGTAAAGGTTGCGGGAAGTCGGTGGATGGAAAGGGCTCAAGGCCGTTCGTCGTGGTACTCTATGGGGAAGCAGTCCAGCAGTGGACTTCTACAGGTTGTTGAAGATGATGATGAATAAGTATGCTATCCGAAACGGGCATATTCACTCAATCCTACTAATATTATAAATGCGAAAGTTTGTGAGGATGTTTAGATGTTTGGATATTTGTTATTCAATCACGCCGTAACGGCTCAACCGATTTCGATGAAACTTGGAATATACAGAGTGCTTTACCTAAAATAGCATATAGGCAGGCAGGTAATAAGGAAATATATTTTAAACACAATTTAGATGGGATATCTTATCGCACGTCGCGTTTGAACATGGCTGCAGTTGGTAATGGTGAGTTTAGTAAGAACCCGTACCTCTTGCGTGTAGTTAGACCCGGCTGCATTGACGCTAGACCCGAGGTTTACCATCCTCCCCTTTATGGAACTCTTCACAAAGTCTAACACCTGAAAAAAACATATTTTTTTTACACGCAACTTTCACATAAATTGTCCTGAGCCCACACTAGGATTTCCTGTGTTGTGGGACCGTCAGACCCGAAACAAATATTTGCAGATCATGCAAACATTTGTCCCGGAGCGGGTTCGATTCTCAGACGTACGCGAGGTAGGGCACAGCGAGATTTTCTCGCTCAAAGGCTGCCTACCTCCGCATGACAGGCCTCATAGCTCAGTTGGTAGTAACTCTGCCTTCTGCGCTAGAGGTCGCGGGTTCGATTCCCGCTCTGGACAAACATTTGTGACTAACACAGATGTTTGTTCTGTGTCTGGGTGTTAAATATATATCTATTATGTATATCAGTCTCTGGTACCCATAGTACAGGCTATGCCTAGTTTGGGATCAGTTGACCGTGTGAATGTGTCCGGAATATTTATTTATTTATTTATTTATAACAGAAGATCGCAGCCAAATAACATTATGACGCTCGCTGCCCCACCGAGGTAGTCAAATCATGTAACCGTGTTTACCTTATGCACACTAGTTTTGTTCAAATTAAACACCTGCCCGGAGCTTGCCGCCGCGATCTGCTGGTACACTTTGAAGGATGGCTTGTCCAGGTCGTTGCAGTGTCCTGTTAGAACGAATACCACCTGGAAAATACAGTCCCTAAATGATAAAAAAGTACCTAATAGGTACAAATGTACCTGCATCAAGTGGGGTGTCATATGAAAGATCTTTGCTCAAATATTAGTTTTTTTATTTAATTATGTAGCCATAAAATGAAGATTAAAAAGTCGTTAAGTACTCGTAGTTGTCTCACGACCTTCAGTGAGTAGAAGGCGGCATCGGAAGAATCAACAAGGTCTATGCCGTAAGGTCAATATCACGGAAACTAGAGAATTGATATGGATACCTAGATATATTTACATCACTATCACAGAAAACGTAGAATGATATATTCGTCCCGGTTCCACAGTGGGAGTATCTTTCCAGCAGAGACTTGTAAGGACTTCTTTTCTTTTTATGTATTATAATAATTTAACTCTATATTATTTATGAGTTATATTTATGTATTTATTCTCCCTCTGTTTATTGGTTTTTTTTGTAGACCTCTTTGTATATTGTCTTATTATATATTCGCATGTATATTTTAGTTACCAGATCGTACGTCACTGCAGCCCTGAACTGAAAATCAGCGCTGTTAACTCGTTAGCAGCACATGCTGAGCTCAGGGCTTTTCATACTTACTGTACTTGGCAGCGCTTTCCACGCACATACCTACACTTGTTTTCTCTCTTTCTGTCCACCTCTATGGTTTTTGTATTTGTGTGTGTCATACTTTTGTTCTTGTTGTTGTGTACAGTTTGTGTGAATAAATGATTTCTACTACTTCTACTTATTATAAGTAGTATGAGGCATAGGTAGATATGGGAGCTATGTGAACTTGGCACCCGACTTTGGAAAATCAAACTTTTTTTTTTATTTTCGTTGAGTTTCGTTTGTAGTTGATTGTAGTGAAATTATTTTCGTTTGTAGTAGCTCTGAAAAAAAGTTAGGGGACTTTGAAAAAAAAAAACTCTTTGATTTTAAAATATTTCATCCGCGTCTATGGAAAATAAAACTTTTTGTTGTTGATTCCTATAGTACTTCGGTTGTAGTTGATTGTAGTGAAATTATTTTTGTTTGTAGTAGCTCTTAAAAAAGTTAGGGGACTTTGAAAAAAAAATTCATCCGCGTCTATGGAAAATCAAACTGTTTTTTGTTGATTCCTATAGTACTTCGATTGTAGTTGATTGTAGTGAAATTATTTTTGTTTGTAGTAGCTCTAAAAAAAAGTTAGGGGACTTTGAAAAAAAAACTCTTTGATTTTAAAATATTTCATCCGCGTCTATGGAAAATCAAACTATTTAATTTTGATTCCTATAGTACTTCGATTGTAGTTGATTGTAGTGAAATTATTTTCGTTTGTAGTAGCTCCAAAAAAAAGTTGGGGGACTTTGAAAAAAAAACTCTTTGATTTTAAAATATTTCATCCGCGTCTATGGAAAATCAAACTTTTTGTTGTTGATTCCTATAGTACTTCGGTTGTAGTTGATTGTAGTGAAATTATTTTTGTTTGTAGTAGCTCTTAAAAAAAGTAAGGGGACTTTGAAAAAAAAATTCATCCGCGTCTATGGAAAATCAAACTGTTTTTTGTTGATTCCTATAGTACTTCGATTGTAGTTGATTGTAGTGAAATTATTTTCGTTTGTAGTAGCTCTAAAAAAAAGATAGGGGTCTTTGAAAAAAAAACGCTTTGATCTTAAAATATTTCATCCGCGTCTATAGAAAATCAAACTTTTTGTTGTTGATTCCTATAGTACTTCGGTTGTCCATAGACGCGGATGAATTTTTTTTTCAAAGTCCCCTTACTTTTTTTAAGAGCTACTACAAACAAAAATAATTTCACTTCAATCAACTACAACTGAAGTACTATAGGAATCAACAACAAAAAGTTTGATTTTCCATAGACGCGGATGAAATATTTTAAAATCAAAGAGTTTTTTTTTAAAAGTCCCCTAACTTTTTTCAGAGCTACTACAAACGAAAATAATTTCACTACAATCAACTACAATCGAAGTACTATAGGAATCAAAATTAAATAGTTTGATTTTCCATAGACGCGGATGAAATATTTTAAAATCAAAGAGTTTTTTTTTCAAAGTCCCCTAACTTTTTTTTAGAGCTACTACAAACAAAAATAATTTCACTACAATCAACTACAATCGAAGTACTATAGGAATCAACAAAAAACAGTTTGATTTTCCATAGACGCGGATGAATTTTTTTTTCAAAGTCCCCTAACTTTTTTTAAGAGCTACTACAAACAAAAATAATTTCACTACAATCAACTACAACCGAAGTACTATAGGAATCAACAAAAAACAGTTTGATTTTCCATAGACGCGGATGAATTTTTTTTTCAAAGTCCCCTAACTTTTTTTAAGAGCTACTACAAACAAAAATAATTTCACTTCAATCAACTACAACCGAAGTACTATAGGAATCAATAACAAAAAGTTTTATTTTCCATAGACGCGGATGAAATATTTTAAAATCAAAGAGTTTTTTTTTCAAAGTCCCCTAACTTTTTTCAGAGCTACTACAAACGAAAATAATTTCACTACAATCAACTACAATCGAAGTACTATAGGAATCAACAACAAAAAGTTTGATTTTCCATAGACGCGGATGAAATATTTTAAAAACAAAGAGTTTTTTTTTCAAAGTCCCCTAACTTTTTTTTAGAGCTACTACAAACGAAAATAATTTCACTGCAATCAACTACAATCGAAGTACTATAGGAATCAACAAAAAACAGTTTGATTTTCCATAGACGTGGATGAATTTTTTTTTCAAAGTCCCCTAACTTTTTTTAAGAGCTACTACAAACGAAAATAATTTCACTACAATCAACTACAAACGAAACTCAACGAGAATAAAAAAAAAAAAGTTTGATTTTCCAAAGTCGGGTGCCAAGTTCACATAGCTAGATATGGGAGCCGCTACGATATGAGCCTCTTAATATAAGGTACCTATGCTGAGCACCCAAATAACGTTATATCTACGGAACTATCGGCTCCTATATCTATGGTTTAGGGTACTCTTGACATGCAGGGCTATTTTTAAAACATCGAAAAGATTTCCGATCGATAACGTCAGCTTTCCTCAACCCAGCTCTAAAACCATTTCGGAATGAACATCACCGATTTCGATCTCTTGTTTTAGAGCTGGGTCGAGAAAAGCTGACGTTTCCGATGTTATAAAATAGCCGTAGGTACTGGCCTTTTTTCTAAAACATCACCGTTTTGGTCCAAAAACAAAACGTCACTTATTAGAATAAATGTTTATAAAGGAGGCTCTTTCGCGCTTGTTTCAGCGTTTCAAGTTATGCTCTTACCTGACTCTGCTTCCTCTGTACTCCATCCAGCACCTTCCCAACCAGCCTATGATCCCCAGCAGTAGCGTCAGTGAACACATACACGTAGGACTTCGGCTGGCTCACGTCCAAAGCTAGTTGGATACCACTCAGAGATTTTTCCGGGCAATCTCCGCCGCCATACACATGCACCATTTCTAGGGTATTCTTGAAGACATCCTTGTCTTGGGTAACTGTGGCTGGGCCCACCGCTGGAAGGTCGAATGTTATGTCAAGGGCAAGTCTGTGGTGAGGTGTAGGTTATTCCATGAATTGTCGTTGGAACACAAATGGATGCTTTATTCGAAAAATGTATGTGCATTTTTACACGTGCCTTTATTCTTTATTGTATACAGATTACAGCAATTAAAAAGAAAGGTATGTACAAAGGCGAGCTTAACCCTAAAAAGAGTTTTCTTCCAGCAAACCACACGGTGAAGGAACACATGGTGAGGAAACCCGCGGCTTAGTCAGATCCGCACTTATCGACCATTTCTTGCTTTGTACAGGTTCTGGGAAAGCCTACTCCATAAAAACATGTCCCAGGCACTACATTACAAAATCCCGCGAGTAATAAAATCCATCTGATGCTGTAGGTATAAATCATCTACTTAGAACAGAATTTAAAAACATCGTAAAGATTTCCGATTGGAAACGTCAGCTTTTCTCACCCAGCTCTAAAATAAGTGATCAAAACATCGGTGATTTAAGAGCTAGTTTGCGATGTTTTAAAATAGCCCTGTCGATGTAAGGGCTTTGCATTTGATTCAAAATGAACCTTGTGTTAAAGAGAATAAACATAGCGGGCCGTTTTGCTTTGGGGAAAAAATTGGGGCTTACCAGGGTCATGAAACGGAACGAACACGAAATCTCCTATAACATTGCCTTCCTCCAGCGCCGTTTTCAATATCATCTCAGCGCCTTCTCGCAACTGCTTCAAATCGTTGTACATCGATCCAGTCGTATCGAAGACAAACACCAAACTACCCTTTCCATCCTCAAATTCCTTGGACACATTTACAGAACAATGCGACACTTTTATAACAAGGAATATAGCTAAGTATTGAAATATTTTTGGGCACATCTTACGAGAGCAACACGCTGAGTGTGTGCTGAATGCTGATTATAAAATCGCAAAATGCAGTGTTTTACTTCTGGTATCTTTGACCTATGACCGGTTTATCAATGTGGGTTGAGTAGGAAGTGGGATGAATGTAAAAGATGAAAATAAGTTGTGTTCTTAGCGCGCAAAGTTCAGAAAAGGAGTAGAGAAACCAACTAAATATAAAATTCTAAAATTTGGAACTCTAAATTCTGTGTAATCGGAGGAAGGCGTTAATATTCGCAACACTGTTTTCCAAACTTCTGCGGGTATCGACGATTTTTCAATTATTGTACTACCGCGTTTTTGTTCCACAATAAATCCAATGACATGGCGATGCTTGAAATCTACAATTTTCATTAGATAATATTTGTCACTTGCTTTCGTGTCGTAAGCGTAACGCTATCGTGAACTATTGAATTTTGTGATCGTAATGTACTTGACATGGTTGTTTCAATTAATAAAATTACGATTCGTTTTTGATAACACAAATTATTATTTACTTTATTCACCTAGTTCTACATTTGTGTCTTTAAAGTCGATAGCATTGGCTTAGACACTACACTACGTAAGAACATACTTGAAAGTTGATAAAGGTACAAAAAAAACAATTTTAAAAATAAAATATTTATTTCAAAATCCACACTCGACCTATAAAAGACATTCTGTTCGATTTACACAAGTATAAAAAACAACTTTACTTAAACTATTTAGCTTAGACTAATGCTCAAAATTGTTCTTAGTCGGTATAAGTTTACAGCTAAAATGGGCAACGTAAGTAGGAACGTGGTAGTTTTGATAGTAAGAAAACGATATCCCAAGGGTTGCGCCAGTTTTTTTGGCGCAACCAAATGGATATCACATTATGGGAATTTACTATGAAAACGTTAATGATGGCAAATGTAACGTTACAATACAATAAGTCAAAAAATGACTCTTTAAATGTGCCCAGTAAAGCTTAAACAGATAAGTTAAGTCAGTCTTCCGAGTTAGATAGAGAAAAGTATCTACGTCTCTCTTTCTAACACGGCGGCAACGGCTGATTTAAATTGATCCAATATTTAACTGTCACGCACTACTACACTTTTATGAATCTCGAAAAGTTTTTAATGGTCAGTTTTTTAAAATTTCTATACAGGCAGGTACACAAGCTGTGTATAGATAGTGTATGCGTAAATAATATAATTTGCTAATTTAAAATTGGACCTGATTGGATCAAAACACGTCAGCCATTGTTAGGATCCCAAGAACCGATATTATTGGTCCCTCGAACATTAAATATACTTTACAGTTGTACTCATCATTGTTTACTTTTACAGACGTTTTAATCATATGTTTAGGATACTATGTACTGTGTATACACGGTGATTATGAATGAATATGCTATTATTATCATGTATGCTATCCCGAGAGGGGCTTATACTGCAGCCAATTAGCAATAAACAATGTTCACAACTACGAAAATAATTAGTTGCCTCGTGTAGCACTATCAAAGACTATATAATACCAGATAATACGTATTATCCTTGGCACTATTTTACACGAATTTGAACCATATGATCATAATTTTATCGAGGCTCTATATAATATTCTATTGCTTCTCCTTCTATGTTACTTTCATATGAATGATGAAAAGAGATAGCAATACATTTATCGGTCATTTTTGCAATTGAAAGTAAACTATTATGAATAAAGCCGTAAGTAGAAGTAAACAACATTTATAAAATTCTTAGACAAAGAGATCTTAAAAATACTTGTCTTTACAATATTTGAGCGTCGAGTCCAATTACTACTCTAATTAGAATTAATTATAAAAATTACCGGCCGTATGCACAAGTTACTTAACCTTAATATAAGGAGGATACGCGGGCGGCATTTATACTACAAAGTACTCCTCTGTTTTCTCTCTGGATAACGACATTTATATCAAATATTATAATACATTCTATAAGTATCACTGTTGATAGAATAGAAGAATAAGACATGACGATAAAATGGGTTTAAACATTAATGTTAAGGGAAGAGGTAGACCAAAGAAAAGATGGATGGATTGTGTGAAAGACGACATGAGTAAGAACAGAGTGAATACTGACATGACGGCTGATGAAGATGATTGAAAGAGAAAAATATGTTGTGCCGACCCCACATGAAGTGGGATAAAAGCAGGGAGATGATGATTCTGATTCTTCTAGGCTTGGTCGCGAGGTACAGGCATAGATTCACCTAGTTTCTAAGACGTTTCAAAATGATCCTAGTAATTTTATTGAAATAAACGCCTTTTGACTTTTGCCTTGACTTGATGATGAAGTACCACTGTATGCAGGGGCATGCCGTTGCATGTTGCGTTTTTCTCCATAAAATAATTATTATTGACCAGTTTTACCGCCCTCATCAGACGTCCAGCAAACAAATTTGACGCATATAAAAATAAAAGCAAAAATACAGGCATAGCCAAAACCCTTCTTATTATTATTCTTCTATTATTTTTTATTCTACTATTATTCTTCGGAGGAGAAAACAGGGAAATATAAAATAGCGATCTATTTTTAAAATTTCTTTATGCCCGCGTTTCCTCTTAATAACGTCATGTTAAGGTATAAAAATGGCTAAGTAACTTTATTGAATACAAACGTTTTATATTACATTTAAATTGAATTCAAATTAATTTTGAGTTGCATTTTAAATTTAAGCCTAATTCTTGTTTTCGGTGGAAGGATTTACAAATTCATTAATATTATATTGATAATATCTTTAAACAGTCACAAAAATTGGCAAGTGGAGACGTTTATATATAATATATATATTATATTATACAGACAGATACATCTATTGCAATATTTATTAAAGTTCATGTTAGTATGATATATTAAATAGTTACTTTGGCAAGCGAATTAAACAACAAAATAATTATTAATTTGTACTTGTAACTGTCACCTGGCAACTGTCATGGAACGATGGCGGCACTAAATACGATACTTATAAAAGAGTTTTAGATATTAAATGTAATGTTATTTCAGTATGTTGTGAAAATGCCCAAATGATATTATATTATGTAATACAAGAATATATAAATCATAGCAAATTGAATCCATATTAATTGGTCATTCGGTCTTTATATTATTGACATTTATTATTTTCATTAAATTTAAAATCAATTTAAATTATAGACTACATAATTAATCTATGTATTTTAATTACATAAAGTATTAATTAAATTATATGAATGAAAATAATTGAATATTCCCACAATATTCTTGTCTGTCAAATATAATTATAGGGAAATCTGATTTTTACTACTAGGTAAACGAAACCCTTGTTCACAACACAAGTTCACAGGACAAACATTAAAAAATAGCATTCAATAATTAAATTAATCATTAAATAAATAACCACCCATTAATTACATTAATTCGAGACCATATTGCGATATGAGTAAGCACATATTGTCAATTTATAAAGTTTACAATACGTTACGTATTTTCCCAGATTTTAGGGAGTTCTGACCACATGTGGGTGGGGTCTTTGTATTTGGCTGCTAGCAACCCTGTCAAAGATATTAAGTAGATTCTGCGTAACCACGAACTATGCCGACACTAGAAGACTTTAGATGATGTGGTGAGGCATCAGGATCAAACGGATCAAATACTGAAAATGGTTGCAGATGAGGTCTACTGATTGATCATCTAAATATAAACTGAAACTATTGACTGATTGATGATTTATGGGCTGACGACTCAAGCCCATAAATCATTGTAATCAGTATATCTCGCTCGCACTAATAGGGCTTATGGAGCGTCATAATGATGTGTAATTCATATGCCAGCTGGTCCCCAATTCTACTAATTCAATAACTTGAAAATGATAATGATTGCACCATTTTCATTCATTTCGAGTGTAGCCACCTTCGTTTCTTTGATTTCATTGGTCAATTGGTGTCACAATGACTGCCATTGATAAACGACTGTGATAGCAGAATACCAAAAGTGTCAAAAGTGGCCATTTTGCCATTGAACCATTGCCATTTTGGAGCCGTTGAATTAGTAGAATTGGGCCCCTGGTCTATTGCATTGCGCCTTTACATTTATCGATAAGATGAAAAGTGTTGCACATCCCTATTGCCATTGAAATGTATGGCCCGACGACTCAGTTGACAACGAAGGCAAATTATCTAGCTAAAGGTTACTGTGGTATTTGCACTGTGCAGCCTGTCCTGCCAGGCTATTGCGTAAGCGAATGTTAATGAAGATCGCAATTTTAAGTATGATTTTATCAATTATAGCGACATCTGAAGTTTTTCAAACACGAAAAGGAAGAAGCTGAGGTCTTGAAGTTTTCCCTTGTCAAGTTTGGAACGTTTTGAATGTTGCTAAGATTGTTAAAATTTACCCTCAAAGTTACGATCTTCATTGCCATTACGCTTAGGCAATTGCACCACTGCTTCGCTATTTTAAGCTTGACTGGCTGGGGCAGGGTTAGCATATGGGGACAATGCACAAAACACCCCACTGCAGGCAGCCAGTGCAGCTCTAACTACCCCCGATAGAATTAGAATTACCGGGGTGTTTGTTGGGCGGTTGTGTCAGGTGGGTGTTTTGAGAGCGTCTGTTGGGCGTATCTAGACGGTTTCGTAGTCTACGGGCGGTCGCGGTTGGCTTTCAATTTTCTTGTAAACTAGCACTTTCTCGCCGACTTCGCCTTCCGGGAACTGTAAACAAAAATTTAATAACATAAATAATAAGTTAATAAAACCCGTCAGTCACATACACCACTCGTCAATGAACAAAAAGTAGCTATAGTCTTTATTTTTATTTTATTTTATTTATTAACAAAATCCACAGCTCTTAAAAAGAAAACATGTAAACTTATAACTAAACTGACAGCCAATAACGGATTTACATTTTATATCTTATACCTAAAAACAGTCACCAAGTATGTATTTATCATAAAATAATAATAGAAACTATAAAACAATAAAAACTCTAAAAGCTCCAAACAAGTAAGTCTTTGAAAAGATTGAAAACAGTTGTATCTTCTTACTGCGCTTTACCTACATAAAAAGTAGCCTATATGCTATGCTGGGTAAAGAACTATTTATATTCCAAGTTTCAACGAAATCGTTTGAGCCGTTACGGCGTGTTTGAATAAAAAACAGCCAAACATGCTCACAAACTTTCACATCCTATCCTACTAATATTATAAACGCGAAAGTTTGTATGTATGGATGGATGGTTGTTACTCTTTCACGTAAAAACTACTGAATGGATTTTAATGAAACTTCACAATAATATAGCTTATACATCAGAATAGCATATAGGCTACAATTTATAAAGATATTGTGTGAATTGACCAAAATATGACGATAAGTGTCAAGTAAGTATACTAATGCTGCGCAGACGAAGTCGCGGGCACCAGCTAGTTTATAATATTAGTAGGATACCTGTGTATGCGGTATCTCGTGCAGCAGCGAATATCCCGACAGGATGTTCTCGACTCTCCCCCTGAGCTTATCGAACAGCACCACCAGGGTCGGCGTCTGTTTAGTAGAGTACTCAGTCTTCCACCATCTCAGGGGGTTGTTGAAGAAGGCTTCGGCCTCGTAGGTGGCGCCGGGGTGGTTGAACGGGTCGCAGGAGAGGTAGCGCGCGGTCACGTTGGAGTGAAGGTGGCTGGAACAAGTCATATTATATCATGTTCCGCAACTGTTATATATATATATATATTTATTTGGTTCACTACTTGAAATATGCACATTTCATTGCTTTATTTAAATTGTGTGCTATAGACATTTACAGTGCAATCTCTAATAATAGTGAACACAGTAACAAAATAGTTACTAAAAGTCAAATAAAAACAAAAACTTAAATTTAAAAATTAACTAGTTACAATTTTAAAGATGCTTAATTTTGAGGAAGCTAAATACCGAAAGGGGCTTATTGAATCAACACAAAGAAGGAATAAAAGCAAACATATATCGATATTTTTTATCCCGAATTTTCAAATCGACGCTGTAGTACCCGGGCATTTTGCCTTATGTATGTGTGTGTTATATGATGTTCAGTAAAGTAAGTAATTATGACCCCTATGGACCGACGGCATTGTTCAAGTTTGACTGGCCTCATAGCTCAATTGGTAGTAACTCTGCCTTCTGCGCTAGAGGTCGCGGGTTCGATTCCCGCACTGGACAAACATTTGTGTGATGAACATAGATATTTGTTCTGTGTCTGGTTGTTAAATATGTATCTATAATGTAGGATAATGTATAATATAAAATAAAGTACAGTGGTGGTCATCTAATTAGAAACACCTAGTCACCTGACATTTTTATAAAGTAACTAACATTATTATAGCATTTAATAGGAGGTAATTTTTTTTTTCACTACTTTACAATGTACTTTAATATCTCTAGTTTAATTACAAGCAATAATATTTGACAACCAAGACGACAATAAAAATAAATATCAGTGAAACAAAAAGTATCAATATCGTTAGGACTGGCAGAATGGACAACTAATTAGAAACATTGTATGACTTGGTTCGCAATTTGATTTTTTAAACTGAAATACAGTTCTCACAATTGTCAATCACATTGTAAATATTGCCGCCATTTCTAACTCATTACGAAAAGTTACTATTTATTGTTGTTTTATTAAAAATGGGTAAAAATAAGAGCTGTGATGCAGCAACGAAAAAAATTATAGTGAATTTTCATTTAAAACAAAAATGGAGTTACAGAAAGATCGCCGATTGTTTGGAATGTTCCGTAAAGATGATATTTAACGCCCTCGCACATTTCAAACTACACGGAACATCAGATAACGTGCCAAGAAAACTTCGGCCCAGGAAGACTACAGTTCAAGAAGACAGGCTTATGCTTCGATTAGCTAAGGCGGACCCTTTAAAGGATCCAATGTTATAAGAAAAGAGGTATTTTCAGATGACGATCCTCGACACGTGTCCACTAAACTAGTTCGTAGACGGTTGGTTGAAAGAAAATTGTTAGGAAGGATCGCTAGAAAAGTACCACTACTAACCAGGCAACATAGAGAAAATCGTCTAGCATTCGCTCGCAAATATGGCAGTTGGACTATTCATCAATGGAAAAAAGTTTTGTTTTCAGATGAAACTTAAATTAATTTGATTAATTCCGATGGAAAACGATATGTACGACGACCAATAAACGAGGCTTTGTAATAACAAGTACACTAAAAAGACAGTTAAGCACGGTGGTGGAAATGTAATGGTGTGGGGATGTAGGGCAGGGTACGGGATTGGTCCCGTGAGAAAGATTGAAGGGCAAATGGATCAATATCAATACAAAAAGATCTTGGAAGAGACAATGATTCCATATTCCGAGGAAAATTTGCCAGTAACTTGGATATTTCAGCATGACAACGACCCAAAGCACACAGCACGCAGCGTTAAAGCGTTTCTTACAGAACAATCCGTGACAGTATAAGAGTGGCCTGCCAATAGTCCGGATTTAAATCCCATAGAAAATTTGTGGCACACTATAAAGACCAACCTGTCGCAGAAACACGTTACTAATATTCATGGACTTAACAGTGCATTTGAAGACGCTTGGAGAAGTATTCCTGTAGAAACTTGTTATAAATTGATTGAATCAATGCCGCGTCGCTGCAAAGCTGTTATTGATAATAAAGGCTACCCTACCAAATACTAATTGTCTAAGGATGTAGTATTTTTAGTATTTTTCAAAACTATTGGGGTTTTGTTCAAATTAAAAATGATTTAAGTAATGATTTTTTTGGTGTTTCTAATTAGTTGTCCGGTTTGTATCTCGTTTTTTATTTTGTTATTAATATAACTTTCAGTTTTAGAAAAACAACCGTTGTTTTCTGTTATTAAAATGCTATAACAATGCAATATAATATCCGATACATCGATTTTAATACGCAGGAACACTCAATGATACGTTAAAAATTAGTTCGAAAGGGAATTTGCAATAAAAATATAAACCCAGGTAGGTGTTTCTAATTAGATGACCACCACTGTAAATATCAGTCTCTGGTACTCATAGTACAGGCTATGCCTAGTTTGGGATCAGTTGACCGTGTATGCTATATCCGGAATATATATTTTATTTATTGTTCCAGTTTCGGGAAGTTAGTGGATGGAACAGGCTCAAGACCGTTTGTCGCCAACTATCAAACGTACGAGAAGTTCGACATCAATATTACCTCAAACAAGTGAATAATTGAGTTTGAACTGATTTGATCGTAAAACAGCAGATTTTTGCATATTTTTATTTTTATTTTTTGTAATTAGTTTACACATAATAATGTGCTCTAATAATATTACAATCTAGCCATGCTGTAGGCTAATAAGTAATTTAACATTGACATAATTTTTTACAATAACTACAACTAAGAATGTGTCCACTAACACTTTTTTGCATTAAAAATGTTGAATTTCCAATAGTCTTCAAACAAACATTATTGCCAATTGGGTGTAGAGCAAGCCTCTTTCGGGGCTATGTATACTATCATATTATGAATCACATTGTATTTATACATTCTAATTTGTTTTTTTACAATAAAATATTTTTTTACTTTCTTTTTATTTACTTAGTTCTAGGATAGTATAATGGTTAGGAGTGAACTAAAAGAGGTATGTCAGGATCGTAGTTAGTGGAAAGCCGTGGTCTCTGCCTGCCTCTCTGGGAAACAGTCGTGATTTTATGTATGTATGTATGTACCTGTATAAAGGTGTGGAATGGCAAGGCATCAGAAAAGCGACGGACGAGCGGTTAGTGGTCAGAGCGTCGCGTAGCAGCGGCATCACCCTCAGAGTGCCGCTCTGGTGAACACTCCCGAAATACGCAGCCGGGAGCGCGTTGCCGACGAGAATCGTACCCGCTACCAGGTACAGTTGCCACCTAGAAAACATTTAAATTATCAAAAACATTTTCATCACTTATCTTACTATTCTACTTCCTATTAATATTATAAATGCGAAAGTTTGTGAGGATGTTTGGATGAGATAAATCCGAAAACCCTTCTCCCCTCCACCCTTAACACACAACTCAGACTCAGACTCAGCTCCAACTAAAGTTGTTAAAGTATTGAAAACAGTTGTTCATAAAATCTCTTATTTTTAATAATTAGTTTACACATTATAATGTGTAAACTAATATTATTACAATATAATATACAATCAAATATATTTATGATATATAAGCTGAGACTTGGACCTAGTTTGTCACACACACAGTCGCACTAAGAAACATAATATTTAGCTTTGTTAACCTGCCTACTTATTTGTTATGTATGTGATTATTGCTATGTGTTTTTAATATTTTTGTACTGTATGTGTGTGTCAAATATATAAAATCTTATTCTTATATGTATTCTGTGTTTTAATTTTGTTTGCTTGGTGCCCACCCACGTATTTATTTATTTATATTATGCTGCTCATATTTTTTATGCACATCGTTGTTTTGCCCGCGTGACGTCACCCTGTTAGGTCCAGTCTGAAAACCAGCGCTGCTTCCCTATTATGTTCGGGAGTGGCAGTTCGGGCCTCCCCCACAGACAGAGCAAATTCCTTATCATGTGGGGGGATTTGCCAAATTTTGACTCACCACGCTGGGCATGCGGGTTGGCGAGCGCAGTTAGAGCTATCGTTGTTAAAATGAGGGACGCCGCTGCCCATCCCCTAGCTTTTTCCCCTTAGTCGCCTCTTACGACATCCGCGGATAGGTAGATATGGAGGGGTCTATTCTTCAGCCGGGGCCACCACGGCCACGCACCACGCACACGCACAGTTGCACTATATAAGATGTTTGTACCTTCTTATAGTCCATGTCTTATGTACCTACTATGCTTATGTCTTTATGTTAAGTTTCTTTGTCTGTTATCTTTTTTACCATTATTCTACTATGTGTGCGTGTGTTGTCAAATAAATAAATTCTATTCTATTAAGAATGTGGTTCATAAAAACTGAAGCTAAAAATAGCTTACCTTTCAGCTTTCCTGCTCCATGGCACGATGACGTCTTGTGCGAGATATAGGAATATTGGCAGAAGCGGTAGGACGAATCTGAACTCTTTGTGTGGGATAAAGCTGAAAAAAAATCATCATTATTTGAGGTTGCTTGCTTGTCGTGTTACTGATTCTTTCTTGGTCACCCTATGTTAGGTCAGTGACCAGGTTCAGGTATGGTGGCCCTGAAAATGGGCCTATGACCGTTGTTGGTGAAAGAATCAGTGTAGTGAAAGGATTAAAGTGTGCATCTTAAGAGGCTCCTCTGGTTCATGGAGGAGGTAGGGCACAGCGAGATTTTCTCGTTCTAAATTGGAGCTCTTCCTCCTCCGAAAACCCGAATTTCGATCCGAAGGTCGTGGGTTCGAACTCGCTCGTGCACCAATAAGTTTTTTTGTTCGAAACGTTTGAGTGCGCATTGAAACGAACAATTGAATTTACATACAACATTCTACCATAATTACGAATTACTGCGAAAATTGAAAAGTGGTTTTTTCAAAATTGGAGGATTCAAAAAAAAATATTTTGTTCAGAAATTAAATATAGGGAGATCTTTACCCGAATATATTCAATTTGTGTTGGTTGGATTTATTGATGAATAAAAAACCATTAATGGACACCTGTAAACACATACATACCTGTAACATGTACATGACATACCTGTAAAGTGCAATGTGTAACGCGGCAGCCACCAGCAGCACCGACCCGGTGACATTCTCCTTGGGGCGCCGCAGGATGTTATAAATCGACCACATCACTGGGATGAGGTTGATACCGAGTACAGCCGGCAAGCCTTGCGTCAGGTACCAGTGCCTGAAATACATGAATAGGAATGTTACAGAAATAGTTAATTAATTCGTGACTTTGCGGAAGTCCATTCTAAGACATTAAAACACACTTTAATGGCGGTTCTTTACTGAGGCGAGGCATTCCGTGTAACTGATGTTAATTGTTAAGTCATCAGAACTTGAAAAAAAAGGAAAAGGAAGAAAACACTAAGCAAAAACCCGCTGTTTTGGGGTGAAATCAATTATTCAGCAGTTTTTGGTAGCAATATTATAAATAAATATATAATTTTTCCGGACAGATCACACACGGTCAACTGATCCCAAACTAGGCATAGCTTGTACTATGGGTACCAGCGACTTATATATATAATAGATATATATTAAACACCCAGACACAGAACAAACATCTGTGTTAGTCACAAATGTTTGTCCAGTGCGGGAATCGAACCCTCTACCTCTAGCGCAGAAGGCAGAGTTACTACCAACTGAGCTATGAGGCCTGTCATATGATGGCATATTGATGTCAAACTTCTCGTATGTTTAATAATTCGTTACAAGAACAGTGGTGCAATTGTGTAAGCGTAATGGCAATGAAGATCGTAACTTCAGTAATTCATTTATTGTTTGTACTTTAAGGGTAGGTAATTTTAACAATCTTAGCAACATTCAAAACGTTCCAAACTTGACAATGGAAAAAATCAAAACCTTAGCTTCTACCTTTTCATGTTTGAAAAACTTCAGATGTCGCTAAAATTGATAAAATCATCCTTATAATTGCGATCTTCATTACCATTTTGCTTACACAATAGCCTGGCTGGTTGTAGCTAGCCGCTTGATTTGAAAAGTTCGGGAGAAAAATGTTTTTTTCTTGTTAAAATTCTATATATTTTTTTGTCGATAGAATAAGGGTCTATAATATTTAAGATGATGACATGAACAAATAATACATACCATGGATGAGTCCCATAGAACGAGGCAATATCATGAAGTACATTGAACTTAACAAATTCCCATGGAGTGACAATGAGGCGCCCGTAGAAGTATGAATCCAAAGCTACCAGGGCTCCGCCAACAATCAAGCTGAAAATAAAGATATTTTAGAAAAACAGACCGTCAAGTGCGAGCTGCACTCGTCTTTTCTGAGAAAGCCTTATACAAAGACAGACAGAGGAACAACAAAATGATCCTATAAGGGTTCTGTTTTTCCATTATGAGGTATGGAACCCTAAAAGACAGAATAATTAAAGATGGGTATATTTTTGGGCATCCCCTAATAAAGAGTCACATCTAACAGCCTTGAGCCTGCTCCATTGATTGACTTCCCGCAACCTTCACAATATCGTCGGTCCATCGGGTGGGAGGCCTTCCTACGCTGCCTCTTCCGGTTCGTGATCGCCGTTTGAGGCCCATTTCCAACGATCGTCAGTTCTGCGAGCTATATGGCCTGCCCACTGCCACTTAAACTGCTTACTTGCAACATCATGACTAGACACTCTCCTAGATACAGAGATGCTCTAACCAACTAAGCTACGGAGACACTTCTAGTCGGAGCGAATATCTTTAGGACATCCAAACGGCTCAAAGCGCCACCCACAGAAGAAACAATTGTTTTTAATCAGTTCTAAAAAGCTAAAAGCTACTTCAAATCCCGTCGGAGTAAAATTTTTGGGATATTATAAAAAAATCATGGTGTGGGTTGTCCACGAAAGGAGCCAGTAACAGGCGCACTTTAATCCTTTCACTACACTGATTCTTTCATCTACGGTCATAGGCCCTTTTCAGGGCCATCATACCTCAACTTGGTCACTGACCTAATACAGGATGAATCAAGAAATAATCAGTGGCACGACAAGAAGGGTGGGCTATCACTTAAATAAAATATCATGATTAGACTCACCCAATAGGCACATAAGTGCGGATGAGCAGCCTCAACCGTCCTTGATTGGTAGTTAACAGGTTGTAGGCTCCAAGAACAGCCCAGAGAGGCAGGGAAGTGGGTCTTAGGAACACTGTGAGAACTGCCAGCCATATCCATTTAGGGCTCTCTGAAATGAAATAAAATACAGGAGATTGATTAAAATCCCAATTTACAGTTAGTCATGGAACTCTTTGGAGGAGACTTATGTCCTGCAGTGGACTTCTGCAGGCTGATGATGATGGCCAAAAGCCTCCCACTCAGAGAACAAGCCACAATGAACGGTCTTGAGTCCTTTCCATTCATTGACGTCCCACAGCCCTCACAATGTCCATCAGCAAATCAATCAGAATGGCAAAGTGGAACGATCTGCCTGCATCTGTTTTCCCGGATTCTTCTTCCCGGATGAGAACAATCAAGGAGTCTTCCAATCTAGAGTGAATAAGTTCGTTCTGGTAAAGCATGCTTCATCTTAGGCCACATCTCACTTGCAAAAGTGTGATGGTGGTCAAACAACTAACCAACACCAACAAAAAAAAAAGATAGGTTTGACTAGTAAACTTACCTTCATCATAATACCCTAACTTCCCCCCCTTGAACGGGAACACGGAGAGAGCTATCGCCACGAGCGACGTCTCCAAGGTCTGCAGCAAGGTTCTGCCGGATGTGTAGAACCAGAACCAAGAGGTTAGTATCAGGAAGAGGGCCCATTTGCGGTTGCCCGTCCATTTGTAAAGGCTGTAGTCAGCAGCAGAACTGATCAGGGCTTGAAGGATGCGAGGCAGCATGACCTAAAAAAATTATACATTATAAATATCTCTGACCTCTGCCCACCTCGGTGGCATAGTGGCAATTTAGCACAATGGACAAACCAACAAGAAAGTTATATTTCTATAGGACAAATGTTTGCAATAGGCTGCAAATATTTGTTCTGAGACTGCATGTGTGGTACCATGGTACTCGTAGTTTCCTAGTATTTATATATAATCCCCAAGCATGTTATTTTCAGCACAGATGGACAAGTGGAGACGAAGCAACCATTATTTAGTCTGAAATTACAAATCGTCGACGAGCCACATTTATGTTGTAGTGGCCAAAGGCTTTTAATCTACTCACCAAAGCTTCAGGGTAATCCAGTCCAGTGAATTTCAGAACAGTATACAAAGCCGCTACCACCCCAGGGTACAGGTAGCTTCTGATGCCTTTCTGCCACTCCCAAGTCACTGCCCCATAGCCAAATGCACTCTTGTGGGCCACTTCGAGGGTCTGCCAGTACTCATCGGGAACATACCAGGTCTGCACCAGGAACACAGATAGGATCCTCACGAGAAGTATAGCAGAGACCACTTGTACGGGCCGCAGCCCGTTGCCAATCAACATTCTCCCGCCTAAAAAAGAGGTTACTTTAGCTAAAAATAGATATCCATAATGTGCTCGGCTTTTGGTTTCAAATAATTGCCGAAGAATCGTCTGGGGGTTTTAAGAGGGGACAAGCTTCTAAATTACGAGTGTACATAAAAGTTTGAAAAGAAATAAACTTTTTGAGTGTCAAATAACGCGTCCCCGCGATTATCGCTGAAAATATATGAATAGTACCGTTAAAGTGTGAAATTAATGTTCACATATTATAGCTGATTGAATATGAAGTCCACTGCGTCCTGTAATCAGCATTTTAAGCAACAGAAAACAAATATTTCCAAATAAAATCACTAACCTCAACAAAACCACCGCCACAGCTTTTTGATAGTGCTGCTCCGCCCCGATTCGCGATTCCGATTTTGTTAGCGATTACGGTCAAGCACATGAAATCAATAATCGACTAAAAAAAACCGATGAAAGATTGTCACTAGCGTGCAATGGAGGTAGGGTGCTTTCGGAGACTACGTACAAGTGTTTTGTGGAGTAAATAGCTACTTCTGTCAATGTATTCAAAAACAAGCTCGACAACTGGCTACGAATCAATAAATCAGTGCTCAAAAAAGTGAACCAGACATGACAATAGACTTTCAATTTCGACACTGTGAGATGTAGACCTGTGCTTTATAGTAAACGGCAAAACAAAAGTATTCCCTATTTCCTCCCTTTATCGTATTATATAGTCTTTGCCTCCCTCCTTCCCTATTTGTCGTACTCTTAGTAGTCTGTGCTATCTGTGGTGCTTTTTGTCTGTGACGGCAAATAACGGCGGTGTTGATTTTTGTGAAAAACGGATTCGGAAAAAATGATTCCAATGGTTTTGAATTCAAAATAAGTGGTGGGATCTCCAATAATCATGGGTAAGTTTATTTGTTTTGTCCTGTAATACCAATAATGCCAATGTCACAGTATTGTTTTCTTTGTAGAGGAGATCAAAATCGAGACCTTGGACCTCGCAAGGCGTGGGTTGAAGAAAATAGAGAAAGCTCCCACGGAAGAAACCCAAGGAGTAATCAGTTTGATCCTCGATCAGAATGAGCTTCAGCGGCTGGATAACATCGACTCATACAGCCGCCTTGAAAACGTAAGGAAAATACGATGAAGTCGTCTCAATTATATTTTCTACCATTCGCGTGTGGTAGATAAAAAGTAGCCTTTGCTTTTCTAGTTAACGTACTCTATCTATTTCAAGTTTCATCAACATAGGTTGAACCAACTGACAAGTATGTTTATGTTTGTAACATTCAAACATCCTCGCGATCTTTGGCATCTTAGTAGAAGGAGCTACCCTCAAAATGATTCTTATTACTTGCGATGAGAGTCTTTGTTCATAAAGTGGTTTGCAATTTTTTATAAAATTGCATGTAGAAAAGTGCATGCAGATTCATGATTCATTCCTCCCACACCACCTGCCTATGAGGAATAGATTAGCGAAACAGTACTAAATATTTGTTTGTCTATTTATAACTTTGGAATGTACTTCTGCAAAATCATACCTGAGTCAATGAACTATTATTTTCATGTAAAAACTAGAAAAAAACTGGATGAGAAGAGCAAAGACCAGGTTCAGTGTAGGTCTTGAGAGAGACCTACATCCAGCAGCAGACTGAAATTATAGGTTTATGATGATAAAGATTAAGAAATACTATATTTCATTGAAATAACTAAAATACCAACAATACCGAGGTTAGAATGTGTTGAATTATGAAGGCCAATGGTCTGACCTCATTCTATTTCAAATAACAGTGCCTACAAGCAATTGATGTTTAGTGTGCCACTGTTTATCCATCCTACTAATATTATAAATGCAAAAGTTTGTGAGGATGTTTAGATGTTGGTTCTTCAATCATGCCATAACGATTTCGTTGAAACAAGGAATAGATAAAGTTCTTTATCTAGAATAGCATAGAGGCTACTTTTTATGTAGGCGGGAGCACCTACATAAAAAGCTAGTAATTAAGGGAATACTTGTACCAGTTTCTAGTTGCAACAATGGATGTTCCATTTGAAAATTGATGTATGCCATTTTAGGTTATGTTCTAGTCTAGCTAGAACATAGGAATTCGGTGACATGTGCATTAAATTTATATTGTATGTTAGTCTGCAAGGTACTTGTTAATAAATGCTAGTGTAGATATATCAATGTCACATAGAGCCTGAATTAAAATTATTGTGTTGTTTTGTTAATATGACGATGATGGTCCACAGCTATCAATATGCAACAACTTCCTGCTCCGAATGCATGGAGTGTCCCGATTGACAAACCTGCGTATCCTGGCACTGAACAACAATGGCATCCTGCAGATAGAGGGGCTCAAAGATTTGATCTATCTCAAAGTGCTGAAGCTTGCCGGTAAGTGTATGATGCAAATTTGTGCAAAAGAAATCATAGCCTTTTCATAGCATTAAGCCGTGTTCAAACGGCGTGCGTTATGTCATCTGAAATTTATTTCAAAATGATCCATAGCAAAATATACTGAATAGAGTAAATTTTGAATTTGACTTTTAAGAGCTTACTACATACTATCTTTGCATATGCGATTATGTCAACTTGCATCACTAGACATTAGAATCATTGAGCATATTTATATACAGGTATACGCCCCACACTCAAAACGCTCAGACGATGAAGTGGAGGCTATGTATGATGACATTTCAAATGCCATGCATGCCTCGAAAACACACTTTACAGTTGTGATGGGGGACTTCAACGCGCGGCTAGGCACGAGGAACGGCGATGAACTGAAAGTGGGGCAATTTGGATTTGGACAGCGAAACCAAAGGGGTCAGCGTTTGGTCGACTTCATGGAGAAGGAGGGACTCTTTGCGATGAACTCTTTCTTCAAGAAGCGATCGTCCAGAAAATGGACGTGGCTGCACCCCGGCGGTTATAAAAGCGAGATAGATTTCATCATGACGACCAAGAAGCAAATATTCAATGACGTCTCTGTGATCAACATGGTCAAAACCGGCAGTGATCACCGTATGGTTAGAGGCTCATTGAATATCAACATTAAGCTGGAAAGGTCTCGTCTGATGAAATCTACTCTTCGCCCAAGTCCTGTCCAAATTCAAAACCCCGAGAGCTTTCAGTTAGAACTCCAAAATCGCTTCCAAAGCCTGGCTGAATGCGAAACAGTGGACGAGCTGAACAACGGGCTAGTGGAAATTGTCCAAGCGGTTGGGTCGGAGTTCTTTAAGACCCACCGTAAAAATAGAACCCAGAAACTCTCTGAGCACACTCTAAAACTCATGGTTGAGCGAAACGAAATGAGACTGCATTCTTCAGTGGACAGGTCGAAATACGGCGTGCTCAATAGGCAGATCTCTAAGTCCATGCGACACGATTTGCGCCTTTTTAATACAGCTTGTATTAAACGCGCCATAGAGCGCAATAAAGGCTCGAAAGTGTTCGCAAAAGATCTGTCTATTGGACAAAGTCAGTTGACGAAACTGAAGACCGATAGCGGCAATATCGTCTCGTCGAAGCCTGAGATTTTACGAGAGCTCGAGAAGTTCTATGGACAACTGTACACCTCATCGCAAAGTCCTGCTCCAAGCACGGCAAGCGATGCAAGAGCCCGTCTGACCCGGCACTATACCGAAGACATCCCGGACGTCAGCCTATACGAGATCCGGACGGCCCTCAAACAGCTTAAGAACAATAAGGCACCGGGGGAGGACGGAATAACGTCAGAGCTTCTGAAAGCGGGTGGAACACCGATACTTAAAGTCCTTCAGAAGCTATTTAATTCCGTCATCCTCGAAGGTACAACGCCTGAGGCGTGGAACAGGAGCGTGGTGGTACTGTTTTTCAAGAAAGGTGACAACACCCTCTTGAAGAATTATAGGCCCATCTCGCTGCTGAGCCATGTCTATAAGCTGTTTTCGAGAGTTGTCACTAATCGGCTCGCCCGTAGGTTTGACGACTTCCAGCCTCCCGAACAAGCCGGGTTCCGCAAAGGCTTTAGTACCGTAGACCACATCCACACGCTTCGGCAGATTATACAGAAGACCGAAGAGTATAATCGGCCATTATGTCTAGCGTTTGTGGACTACGAGAAAGCCTTCGATTCAGTCGAGACCTGGGCAGTGTTACGGTCACTACAGCGGTGCCAGATCGACTACCGGTATATCGAAGTGTTGAAGTGTTTGTACAGCAAGGCCACCATGTCTATCCGACTCCAGGACCAGAGCACAAATCCTATCCAATTGCAAAAAGGGGTGAGACAGGGAGACGTTATTTCTCCGAAACTGTTCACCTCTGCATTGGAGGATGTTTTTAAGCTTCTGCACTGGGAAGGACATGGCATCAATATCAATGGCGAATACATCACTCACCTTCGATTCGCCGATCATATAGTCATAATGGCAGAATCGCTGGAGGACCTTGGCGCAATGCTCAGAGACCTCAGTAACGTTTCTCAACAGGTGGGTCTTAAAATGAACATGGGCAAGACTAATATCATGTCCAATGCTCATGTTGCACCCATGCCGGTACAAGTTGGGAACGATACCATTCAAGTTGTAGACCACTATGTCTATTTGGGTCAGACGATTCAACTAGGTAGGTCCAACTTCGACAAAGAGGTCAACCGACGAATCCAACTCGGATGGGCAGCGTTTGGGAAACTTCGTCACATCTTCTCGTCGCAGATACCGCAGAGCCTCAAGACGAAAGTATACAATCAGTGCGTGTTGCCAGTGATGACTTATGGCACTGAGACTTGGTCGTTAACTATAGGCCTCATATACAAGCTCAAAGTCGCGCAGCGTGCTATGGAGAGAGCTATGCTCGGAGTTTCACTACGTGATAAGATCCGAAATGAGGAAATCCGTAGAAGAACGAAGGTCACCGACATAGCTCTCAGAATTAGCAAGTTGAAGTGGCAGTGGGCAGGCCATATAGCTCGCAGAACCGATAACCGTTGGGGAGTAAAGGTTCTCGAATGGCGACCACGAACCGGGCGACGCAGTGTTGGAAGGCCTCCCACCCGATGGACCGATGACATTCTAAAGGTTGCGGGAAGTCGGTGGATGGAAAGGGCTCAAGACCGTTCGTCGTGGAACTCTTTGGGGGAGGCCTATGTCCAGCAGTGGACTTCTACAGGTTGTTGATGATGATGATGATGATGAGCATATTTAACTATAGCAATTTTTAGGTTTTTATTATCTACTTAAAAGTACAAATTGAATTAAAAAAAATATTTTTTTTTCAGGTAACAATATAAAGTCAATTGAACATCTGAACAACAACATGCATTTGGAACAACTAGACCTATCCAACAACCAGATATCGTTCATTGCTGACATTTCATATTTGAAGGGGTTGAAGGTATATTTTATGACTAGCTTCCGCCCGCGGCTTCGCTCACGCGGTACCTCCATAAAAAGTAGCCTATATGATATTCTAGGTAAAGAACTTTATCTAATTCAAGTTTCAACGAAATCGGTGTGATTGAACAACAAACATCCTCACAAACTTTCGCATTTATAATTTAGTAGGATAACTAGCGCCGGTTATCATTTGTGAGTTTATTTGTTCCCCAATATTTCGGCACAGTTTACGCAGTGATCATGGCGGATGAAACTGTGCCGAAATACCGGCGAACAAATATTATAGAAAAACTAACTTCCGCCCGCGGCTTCGCTAGCGTGGTACCTATAAAGATAAAAAGTAGCCTATATGCTATTCTGGATTATAATGTATATCTATGACAAATTTCATCCGAATCTGTTCAGCCGTTTGGGCATGATTGAACCACAATCATCCAAACATCCTCACAAACTTTCGCATTTATAATATATTATTATAGTAGGATGAATTGTTTTCTTTCAGCATCTTAACTTAGAACGTAATCGAATTGTGGACCTTCGGCAATGCGACCGCTATCTACCCCCAAACCTGGAGCACCTGGGACTAGGTATTATAACAATTTAAGCCATTTTAATTATTCATTAATTATTATTGGCCGTGGTGGCCCAGGCTGAAGAATTGGCCCCTCGATATCTACCTATCCGCGGATGTCGTAAGAGGCGACTAAGGGAAAAAAGCTAGGGGATGGGCAGCAGCGTCCCTCATTTTAACAACGATAGCTCTAACTGCGCTCGCCAACCCGCATGCCCAGCGTGGTGAGTATGGGCAAATCCCCCCACATGATAAGGAATTTGCTCTGTCTATGGGGAAGGCCATGTTCAGCAGTGGACGTCGTACGGCTGAAATGATGATGATGAATTATTCATTTTAAAAAAATATTTTTATGAAAATCAAAGTGTAAGAGTGTAAGGAGCCTCAAAGAGCCGCCATTTTATGCTTTCACTATACTGATTCTTTCACCAACCGACGGTCATAGGCCCTTTTCAGGGCAACCATACCTCAACCTGATCACTGACCTAATACAGAATGACCAAGAAAGAATGTGTGTGATCAACAAAGTGACAAGTAATAAAACACATTATTTTATTCACAGGACACAACAACATCGTTGATCTGAACGAGATAAGTCATCTGGTCCACCTGAGTGTCCTAGAAAGCTTCTCGATACAAGGGAATCCGTGTGTAGCTATGGCAGGGAAGGATAAACTGGGATTCGACTATCGCCCCTTTGTTCTAAACTGGATAATGAGCGTGAAGACTATCGATGGATTCGTCGTCAGTGCGATTGAAAGGTAAGTGTCAGTTGTTGTGTTAGCGTAGCTCTTTATTTATTTTAGCTTCTTTTCAGATTCTTTCAGTTAGGTTTATAATGTATATTATGTTTGGTTTTATATGTTTCGTGTTGTTCATGTTTCCCCTTTAAAATATTTCTATTTTGTGCTGTCCTCGTCCATGCTCTCCCAGCAGTTAGCACTATCTCAACTAGCTAGCGTAGCTCTAATCCTCTGATAAATATGACTTTTTTTTATACAACTTTACATACATCACACATACATTCTACCTATATACCCTACTATATATACTCCACAGATTACTCCTCCTTTTAATATTATTTTATTTACTCACTACTAAGTGTAACTTAGTGTTACGGGTAATTTCTACATTAATAGATACGACTTAGTGAGCCGGAAGCGGATCGCCGTAACCTCGCTATACAGGCTCTTAAGAGACCTAGTGCGAGGGACAGAGCTCAGCCAAGGTACATTATAATGTCTTGAATCTTTTGTATCTTCTAGAAATAATAACAGACTATGTACCAAACAGCCTGTATAAGTTTTAAATAAACATTTTTATCTTATCTTTTATCTATCTAACTATGGTGGCAATCAAGCATACGGCCCAGCTGTTGGTAAGCGGTTACCGTAGCCTATGAGCGCTTGCAATACCAGAGGCATCACGCACGCGTTGCCGACCCCGCACCCGCTCCCCCCTAAAGAGCTCTGGCAACCTTACCGCAGGAACAAAACACTATTTGAAACAAATAATTTTAATTTGGCTGCGATCTTCTGAAAGGCGGAGGTACCTTCCAGACGGGCTGCTCCAATTTAGAGCAAGGAAATCTCGCTGCGCCCTATCTCCTCCAGTAACTGACTGTAATGGTGCTGTACAAAAATATAGGTATTTGACATCTACAAGTCAATACCTTTCATAAGATACCCTACTCGACGTTCCTTCACTTTGTATTGTTTTTTTTATCTCAACCTTATTTTTATAGCAATACAAGGTGATTCATAGTATGTATGATATACCGAAAAGGGCTTATTGTTTTGGGGTGAAATACGTTCAATTCAAATTATTCACTTGCGTTAGGTAATTAATATTCTTGATCTCGAACTTCTCGTACGTTCAACGATGATGTTTAATAATAATAATATCATTTATTTCAGGCATCAAATAATTGTAAACAAAATGTTGGGCAATAGATAAATACCTTACTGACAAAATACATATTAAAATATACCTAACATTCTACAATCCTACTTCCTACTAATATTATAAATGCGAAAGTTTCTGTGGATGTTTGTGGTTAAATCAAGCCCAAACGGTCGAACGAATTTGGATGTTTACTAAAGTTGTAGATTATACTCTGGAATAGCATAAAGGATACTTTTTATCCCGAAAAACATCCAGAAAAACCAAATAGGATGTAAGGGGATTACAGGAATACTCATCAAACCTTTTTCGAATTAAACTGTGACAACAACAAACATTTGACAATTCGCGAAATTCAAAATTTTGTAAAGAAAGTATTTGAACATTGTTTTACGATAAAATCAACTACCATTCCATAAAATCTAATTAAAATGAACCAGTAACCGTGGCAATGTACCTATGTAACTACGCGAGCGAAGCCTCGGGCGGAAGCTAGAACAGTATAATAAGTGATCAAACAATTTTATAATAATCTAATTTATCAGATTTCTCATTCTTAAAACGTTTCGGCATCGTGCTGTAAAAAAAAAAATTCACTATTCCTAAAATAAAAAACGCGAAACAGTTGCCACGCGAACAAAAAGAATGAGAAATGACAGACGGGTTTGTGTTTAAGTTTCTTTTTTAGGGCTGAAAATCTAAATTGCGTCGGTTGCCAGCTACACAAAGGAAGCTGCATGGTGAATATATCGAGAATAAAGTCGAGTATAATATTATTTGAACGACGTCGCAGATGACGTGCGCGCGGTGTCGCGTATCAGACTTCCCATAGAGTAACTTGAGGCTTCCGACTTTATTCTAGGTTTTTTTTTTAAATACCGACCATATTATTTGTTAAACCAGCCATTTTCTTGTCACTTTCTCCATGAAGATTTATGACACTAGCATGAAACGGACATTGTCAGAATTGTGACAGTAGCCACAGTAGCCAAAACTAAGAAATTGAATTGAATTGAGGCTTCCGATGAACTTGCAGAATACGATACCTTCCGGCCAAAACCCGCTGTCCATGAAAGTAAAGACGATTAGTCGGTACTCTCAACATTAATTAATTAAAATTCACATTACGGCGAGATACCATCTTTTGGACTCTAATTAAGACCCTGTGGTCACATAAGAAACAGTTCAGGAAAAAAATATTGTTTGTTTCCGCCAATATTATATATTTTTTTTTGATGGAATAATCCCCTCTCGGTATAGTATAAGTATTATGAATAATTTTGTATATTTTTCTTTATTGAACTTCCATTGGGTGTTTACTTCGTTCACCGGTTCATGCTCAACATTTGAGAACCTTTATTCTCCAACTGTTGTCGGTTCTGCAAGCTATATGTATGGCCTGACCACTGCCACTTCGACTTGCTAAAGCTTGATACTTCAATTTCAGCCTAAAAGCAGAATGGCTGTACAGTCAAGGCAAGGGCCGCCATTTCCACGCGGGACAACATCAAGAACTATGTGAATATCTCGCGTCTACCTGCCCGCTTACTGCTGACGCGCTGGAGACCGAGGACCAGAGGAAACTGAGGCTAGTGCTCAGCAAGGTAAGGTTCAAATCGGTTCGAAAACGCGACGCTTGCTTGTCGTTCCACAGGGTCTTTCTTGGTTACTGCATTTTATTTATGAAAACAGACAGAACAATGATAAACAAAAATTAAGACTATATAATGATATGGCATTAATGTCAGTGTTCAGGTTGAGGTATGTTGGACCTGAAAAGGACCAATGTCGTTAGTGAAAAAAACAGAGTGATGAAAAGTGGTGCCTTTCATGCAGTACATGTCTTATACCTCTTTATAATTGGAGGTTCTAAGACATGCTTTCTTCACGATGTTTGCACAAAAACCCTTCGGCTCTAACGTTACCTGTATAATTGGTAAATTATTTTTTATAATTTCTAGGCACAGCATCATCAGCAGCAGCTAAAGGATCATCAAAACCACAGTCCGTTGAAATCAAAGATACAATCGCCGAGAATGCAATGTAAGTAAATAATATCCTATTTATTTATAACTAGCACCCGCCCGCGGCTTTGCTCGCGTGGTACCTACACATAAAAAATAGTCTATATGCTATTCTAGGTAAAGAACTTTATTTATTCCAAGTTTCAACGAAATCGGTTGAGCTGTTACGGCGAGATTGAATAACAAACTTCCAAACATCGTCACAAACTTTAGCAATTTATTATATTAGTAGGATTGGCTTTTGAGTATCTTGTTGCCTCTGGTATTGCAGGCGTTCATAAAGACTAAGGTAACCACTTACCAACAGGTGAACCATATATTTTGATAATCTTTATAATTAAATGTGTTCTTCTCACCTGAAACACAGCATTACCTAGTTCAGGCTCCTATCTAATATCTACCTATATGTAAAAATGACTATAAACTTGTAATTTTTTGTGTACTTAATCAATTTTATGGATAAATCGTTATTATTATTATAATTTTGTGTTCCACCTCAGTATTAATTAAAAAAAGTTTGTATAGTAATTGTATGTCCTCAGCTCGTATCAGCACTCCTCGCCACATGGGCCGCTCGCCCGACCGGCTCAGCTGCAGCTACCACCCCGCGCTCAGCAAGACCGGCTCGCCCGGCCCGCAGATGTCCGTCTCCTGCTCCGGGGACATCCCCACCAGCATCCCCGTCGCGTGCCGCAGCCTCGACAGCCCCTACAACCGCAGCTTCGACTCCCCCGACCTTGTGGACAAGCAGGACCACAAGATCCCAGGTTGGTAATTGCTCCGGGGACATCCCCACCAGCATCCCCGTCGCGTGCCGCAGCCTCGACAGCCCCTACAACCGCAGCTTCGACTCCCCCGGCCTTGTGGACAAGCAGGACCACAAGATCCCAGGTTGGTAATTGCTCCGGGGACATCCCCACCAGCATCCCCGTCGCGTGCCGCAGCCTCGACAGCCCCTACAACCGCAGCTTCGACTCCCCCGGCCTTGTGGACAAGCAGGACCACAAGATCCCAGGTTGGTAATTGCTCCGGGGACATCCCCACCAGCATCCCCGTCGCGTGCCGCAGCCTCGACAGCCCCTACAACCGCAGCTTCGACTCCCCCGGCCTTGTGGACAAGCAGGACCACAAGATCCCAGGTTGGTAATTGCTCCGGGGACATCCCCACCAGCATCCCCGTCGCGTGCCGCAGCCTCGACAGCCCCTACAACCGCAGCTTCGACTCCCCCGGCCTTGTGGACAAGCAGGACCACAAGATCCCAGGTTGGTAATTGCTCCGGGGACATCCCCACCAGCATCCCCGTCGCGTGCCGCAGCCTCGACAGCCCCTACAACCGCAGCTTCGACTCCCCCGGCCTTGTGGACAAGCAGGACCACAAGATCCCAGGTTGGTAATTGCTCCGGGGACATCCCCACCAGCATCCCCGTCGCGTGCCGCAGCCTCGACAGCCCCTACAACCGCAGCTTCGACTCCCCCGGCCTTGTGGACAAGCAGGACCACAAGATCCCAGGTTGGTAATTGCTCCGGGGACATCCCCATCAGCATCCCCGTCGCGTGCCGCAGCCTCGATAGCCCCTACAACCGCAGCTTTGACTTCCCCGGCCTTGTGGACAAGCAGGAACACAAGATCCCAGGTCTGTAACTAAGATGTGGGCATCTTAACAACCCCAAACACAAGGACTAGAAACGCCCTCATCATTCCAGCCGTTGGAAGTCCACTGTTGAACATCGGCCTCCCACACAGATTCCCAGAATGGCTTCCTATCATGTGGGAGGAAATTGGCTATACTCCACGCTGGGCATGCGGGTTGGCGAGCGCAGTTACAGCTTTCGTTGTTAAAATAAGGGACGCTGCTGCCCATCCCCTAGATTTTTTCCCTTAATCGCCATTAACAACATCCACGGATATGAGATACTAGCTTCTGCCCGCGGCTTCGCACGCCTGGTACCTATGAAGATAAAAAGTAGCCTTGCTATTCCAGACTATAATCTATCTCTGTGCCTTTCATCCAATTCAGTTCAATTCAATTCATTTATTGACCATTTCGTTATAACATATAACATAGGCATGTCAGGTTTACAGTAATAACAGTTCTTAACAAGTAACGTTCATATAATTTTACAAAGATTTTAGATTTTAATAGGTATTTTATAGTTTCTACTCCACATGCAAATCAGAAAATGAAACATTTAAATATTCCGCGACATGGTAAAATGGTAGATTTTCAAAAAATGATTTAATTTTTATTTTAAACTGATTAAAGGGAAGCATCCAAATCCGTTCGGCCGTTTGGGCGTGATTGAACCACAAACATCCTCACAAACTTTCGAATTTATAATATTAGTAGGATGGAGGGGCCTATTCCTCTCAGTGATCTGATCCCATGGCTGCCGGCCCCAAAATGACTAGAAAAAAAGATGTAAACTGACGTCAGAGGCTAGAATAAAAATTCGGACTGAGGTAGCTGGTGAAATTACAGACACATTAGGCTTACCAATGCATGTTTCAGGGGTCGGCAACGCGCGCGTGATGCCTCTGGTATTGCAAGCGTCCATAGGCTACGGTAACCACTTACACTACCTACAGGTTTGCTTGATTTCCACCAAAGTTGTAATTTAAAAAAAAAGACACTTTATGCTGGTCATTGGCCTAACGCGAGATCACCAAGTAAAAAGTTTCAAAGTATTTGAAAAGTAATTTTAAATAGTCTTTCTAAATACCCTATTTATTTCAGAACTATCAAGACCAGCGAACCAATCCCTTGAAGCCGCATCAAAAATGGTGCCCGTGCCAGAATCCCTCATGAGCCCCGACTACCAAGATCCTATCTATGACATCCAGCGGGGTATACCGAAGCCAACCAACTCATCCTCGCCTTCCAGCAACGGCAGTCTGCACGAGGACAAGCCTAGAACCACCGTCAAGAATTTAAAAGGTACTACACAGTGTGACAAGCTTGTCTTAGTGTAAGAGAGCCTGATTCTTCTAGGCTTGGAGGAGGTAGGGCACAGCGAGATTTTCTCGTTCTAAATTGGAGCAGCCCGCCTGGGAGGTACCTCCACCTTACAGAAGCTCGCAGCCAAATAACATTATTTGTTTGAAATAGTGTTGTGTTCTGCGGTGAGTAAGGTTGCCAGAGATCTTTTGGGCGGAGGGGTTCGGCAGGCGACGCATTAGCAATGCTTCAGGTGTGGCTGATGTCACTAGGCGACGGTAACCACTTACCATCAGGAGGGCCGTAAGCCTGTTTGCCTCCTTATAACATAAATAAAAGGCTTTGGGCGTAGCTTCACCTAGTTTCTAAGACGCTTCAAAGTGGTCCTAGTAACTTTATTGAAATAAAAGCCTTTTGACTTTGAGAGAGATAGATTATGTTTCTGATTTTCAACCTTTGCTATAATATATTTCAGGTTCGCCAAGGCTACCAAAAAGTGCGTCTTCCTCCCCCAAGTTAAAGACCAAAATGGAACGGAAAGGCAGCCTGAACAACGTCAAAGAAGACAGACCAATCAACGGCATGAAGGACCAAATCGAGTCGGATAAACTGGAGATTATAAAATTGGCGTCGAATCAAAGGTAAATTAGTAGTTACTAGTTTGCTTCATCTGAGATTTCATCATCATCACTTCAGTCGTAGGACGTCTACTGCTAAACATAGATATCCTTAGAATAGAATATAATAGAATAGAATGATTATTTATTTGAAACACAAAATAACAATAAAACAAGAAAATTAGGTAGGTACGAGGTAGGTACCTACCTACCTAAGTATGAACAGTCCTGCATAGATTTTTAGAGAATCCTATCTTGTGCGGCCTGCGCCAAATGGCTCCCAGCTCATTTTCTGCTCATTTGTTTCATAGCATTAAATTCTAGCTTTATGACATTTTGAATGTGATAAAATGTTGAAAAAAGGTTTTCTGTTACAAAAAGTCACAAAAGGCCGATAACTCTTAACCGCTGAGCATGCATGAGGAATGTGATGAGAGTGAATGAAGCAAAAGAGGTATGTTAGGATCGTAGCAAGTGGAAAGCCGTAGTCTCTGCTTACCGCTCTGGGAAACAGGCGTAATTTTATATATGTATGTAATTGTACATATGTATGTTAATTTATTTATAGGCGTCAAAAGAAACTGAGCGCAGAAGCGACAGCCGCAGTGACCATTCAGAAAATGTGGAGAGGGTACCGCAGCAGGAATCTAAACAAGGACACGCTGAGGATTCTGCACGCGATACAGGCGGCTAGAGCGAGACAACACATACAGTGAGTATCCTAGACTGGATAGGTCAGAGGCCATCCTACTTCCTACTATCCTACTAATATTATAAATGCGATAGTTTGTGATGATGTTTGGATGTTTGTTGTTCAATCGTAACGGCTCAACCGATTTTGTTGAAACTTGGAATAGATAGAGTTATTTACCTAAAAAGTAGCCTATATGCTATAGGCTAATTTTTGAGTAGGTACCACGCGAGCGAAGCTGCTGGCGGAAGCTAGTAGTTTCTAATTTCTAAGACCTTTCAAAGTAATCCTAGTGATTTGATTGTAATAAACACCTTTTGATTCTTGACTTTGAGTCTAATTGTCAGTGAGTTCTCACTTCTCACTTTTCGACCGTGTAAAGTGTACAGCTTACCGGTTTTGTGAGGTGTCATGGAAAGGGCGCTTACAAAAACCAGTAATCTACTAAATTTTCGGGGATAAGTGAGTTTGAACTGATTTGAACAACAATAACAAAGTTAGGCTTTGTTATTGTTGTTCAAATCAGCCGATCTGTGAAGTGTTTTTTCAATAAAAAATATATTTCCAAAAGTCTTAAAATAAACGTTAAAGCCAGTAGCATCCCCTTTGGGGATAGTATACTTATTATGAATTAAATTGTGTTATGATGATGACACAGTACACTGTTTAAAGGCGGCTAACATGCGACATGGAGGCAACTAAAGCGGCCTTAGACAGCGAGAGAAAAATACAGCAACTGCAGATGCAGGCGATCAACGCACTCTGGAAGAAGGTGTCCACATTGCAAGCGTCCGGTGAGTTGTACAGTCGCCTGCAATAAGATGTATAAACTTCATTATTTTCAAAATGCTACCACAATACAGATGAAGATGGTAGGTACATGGTTAAGTTGAAAATAAAACAAGTTGATGGTAGGTAAACAACTTTCTCATAGATATTTGCTGTGTACATCACTAAAGTTAATACTGTGGCATCATTTTTAAAATTGTGGAATGTATACAACTTATTGCAGGCGACTTGTCTGAAAAAATGACTGAATTATTTACGAGCCAGTCATAAAATATCCAGTAGATCTCTGTCGCCACCAGATGGTGGCGTGCCCAAAATGCTGGCGGCGTTAGCGATGGCGAATAGTCACGTTGTATGGCAATGCTTATTTGCTGAACGAAGTGAAAGCCAGCATTCTGGTCACGAGGATAGAAGCGGTATAGATAGATGATAATTTGATTGCTGAGATTTATTAACTATAACGGATCGCCCACAGCACATGTATCTAACATTCACTAGGAACTAAACTATGCAGAAAAAGAATGATATATTAGCCAATTTTATCATAGGCGAACAAAGCACTGGTAGATACAATTTGACATGGCAATTTAATATCAGATAATGACCTATTTAAGGGGGCTCCACAAATAAAGTGGCGATCACAACAGGCCAGTTGTGGCCGCATGTCACATAGCCAAATAAAGTAAATAAAACAAAAAAAAAATGCCTATTACTATTTCTCTTTGCAGATACACAGAAGAAATCATCTGACAGTGAAGACAACACAGATGCGTTACGGCAACTCACTGAAACATGCTTCAGTTTACAAGCGCAGGTATTACAATGTGTTCCGTTGCTTGCTTGCTTGCTGGGCACTCGGGGTCGCGAGAGCTGCTATAACTATATTCGTCTTCTTCTTATCGTGTCACTGATTCTTTCTTGGTCATCCTGTATTAGGTCAGTGACCAGGTTGAAGTATGGTGGCCCTGAAAAAGGTCTATGACCGTCGATGAAAGAATCTAGTGTTGTGATAGGATTTAAGTGCGCCACTTAGAGGCTCCTTTCGTGCACAAACTATATTTGTGAAAAAAAAAGGACGCTGCTGCCCATCCCCTAGCTGTTTTCCTTTAGTAGCCCCTCACACGGGTAGATAGATATTGAGGGGCCTATTCTTCAGCCTGGGCCACCACGGCCTAACAGATGCAGACATCCATGATAGAACCCGTACTTCTCACGTCTCAGCCCCCGCCCATCGAGGTTTTTTTTTGTTATACGACGGCAAACAGGCTTACGGCCCACCTGATGGTAAGTGGTTACCGTCGCCTATTGACAACTGCAACACCTGGAGCATTGCTAATGCGTTGCCTGCCCCAGAGATATCTTTTTGTATTTAAAAAAAGAGAGATTGAAGTTTGACCCTCACCCTTGTTTCTAGGTGGTGGAGCTGCAAGGCTGCATGCAGGAGGTCCTGAGGGCCGTGTCGGGCAAGACGCGAGCCGAGCCCGTCGCCACGCAGACCGACATCACCGCCGTCGCCACGCCGCAGGTACAACCAGGACCAATTCTGCTTAGGTCACTCAAAAATTGTCACATGACCATCATCAACTGCTCTTTGTTGTTATTTTATGGCAATTTTTTTAAATTAGTGATTGCTGATGCGGGAAGGATAAATGTGCCAATTCGTCTTTGACGCACAGAGTGCGGGTTCGATTCATGCTGCGGGACAAATGATTGCATGATCTGCAAATATTTATTCCGGGTCTGGGTGTTGTGGTACCATTGTACTCGTAGTTTCTGATACACACGGCACAGGGAATCATGCAAACGTTTGTCCCGGCCGTTGCCGCTTGGATCGAACCTACACCTCTTGCGCTTAATGGCACTCGCCCGAGGTCATTGACCTAACTCAAGATGACTAAGAAACAGCCAGTGACATGAAAAGCATAAGAAAACACACATGTTTTCGTTCAAGGAGGATCGCAGTGCGTGGCTCCGGAGACCTCAAACTCTGTCTCTCAGTGGCTCGAGTGCGCCCGAGCCGCCCACGCCGCCCAACATCAGCGCCGAGCGAGACCAAATGTGAGTTGCTACTATATTATAAATGCGAAAGTTTGTGAGGATGTTTGGGTGTTTGTTATGACATCGGTTAAGCCGTTACGACGTGATTGAATCACGTCGTAACGGCTTAACCGATGTCGTTGAAATTTGGAATAGATAAAGTTCTTTAGCTAGAATTGCATAGGCTACTTTTTATGTAGGTACTACGCAAGCGAAGCCGCGGGCGGAAGCTAGTCTTAAATAAAACTCTGAAAAACGAGCCACGGTCGATTCTAAGGTCTTGGATTCGAATTCCGGTCGTGACCCAAGGATTTTTCTATTCGAAAATATTGTGCGCTTTGATACTCCGAAAAACAAGCCGTGCACAGAATAAGGCTCAGTAAAGCCGTGTTGGCCTCGTGGGTGGTTCTTAGACTTTCTATCCGTAGGCTGTGGGATTAAATCCCGATCGTGCACCAATGGGTTTTTGTCTTTGAATAGTTTGTGCGCTTTAACACGTGCTCAATATGGTGAAGGAAAACATCGTGAAGAAACCCGCAGCTTAGTCAGCTCCGCACATAAAATTTCAGGTTAATTATGGGCGATTTATTTACAAGCAAGTCACATTGAATTTGAATGAATGAATGGCTTTATTTGCATGAAGTATAGTATATATAGGTACATGGTCTTTTACATTTATGGTATAGTGTCATTATATTGGCGGAGTTTAGTTTGTAATTCATTTTAAATAAAATAAAATTCAATACTTTACTATCAAAACAGTGAGAAATCCACCGAAGCCGTCTCCTTAGGCATAGAAAGGACTGAATCCCTCATCGAAGAGCCAAGAGACCTTGAAATGGAGAGATGCGTCATCGTCGACTGATCCTTATGCTTTGCATATAAGGTGCATTGTTGTACAGCTTGATTTTGGTAGCTTGTGTTGGTGAGAGCGTGTAGATGCAACATTGGGGCAAAACAGCAAAAATTTTAAAACAGCTGTACGTCTCTGTCTGCTTAAATAATTTGAAATCGTATATTTCATGAAATCAATAATGAAAGTGTCTATTAAAATCTATAAAAGGTGATTCATAATATGTAATCTATCCCGAAAGGGGCTTATTCTATGAACGAAATGACACATTAGAGAGAAAAAACATAATTTGCGTATTTTTTTACCAAGAACTTTTTAATCAAATTAGCTGTTTTTGGACTTTTTATCTTCTTATTAACTATTGAATGATTAAGTGTACGAGAAGTTCGAAATCAATATAGCTACTCAAATAGCTGAATATCTGAGTTTGAACTGATTTGACCCCAAAACAATTGATTTTTCAATAAAAAATTACCAATTTGTAAAAGTCGTATTAAAACTTTATTGCCAACTGGGTGAAGAACAACTCCATTTTGGGATAGTATGCATATTATTAATCACCTTGTACAAATTATTGAATTTCCATATTTTATAAAAGTCTATCCAATGTTATATCTATGCTGATTTGCGTGTACGTGTCTAGATGTATAGAAGGTATGCGAGAAGAGAACAACCTATGGTCGTCTCTTTCCTTCATGTGTAAGAAGAAAGGTTTGACAGATGTTTTACAGCTGCTTTGTATTTTAAAATGCTATGACTGATTCGCAAAATTAGACTTTAAGTCGCCGGCGCAAGCTGTTATTGTTTGTTTATCTTGCACGAAGCTTGGCCGATTTTGACTATTCTCAAGGCCTTGGAGCAACCGGAACTCACCAACCGAACCATAAAACTAGGTTTAAACTGAACAAATAAATTGTTTCGAAAAACTGAAGTTAATGAACCGTTCAGTGCCCCTAGAACGAATAATTCACTGTAGCGTTACGCTTACGATACGATAGCTACTGTCAAATATTATCCAATCAAAATTAAAAGATTTTAAGCGTCAGGCTAGCGCTCTGACGCGCGCTAAGTAGGCGTTCTATTTGGCAAAGCCTTAAGTGACTGACCTCATAGCTCAGTTGGTAGTAACTCTGCCTTCTGCGCTAGAGGTCGCGGGTTCGATTCCCGCACTGGACAAACATTTGTGACTAACACAGATGTTTGTTCTATGTCTGGGTGTTAAATATATATATTTTATGTATATCAGTCTCTGGTACCCATAGTACAGGCTATGCCTAGTTTGGGATCAGTTGAACGTGTGTGATATGTCCAAAAAAAAAAAGTGTTGAATCAACAAACGGTCCCTAAAAACATCAAAGGTTTTTTTAACCAGGGGCGCCAGCTAATCACAAATTAACTAAAACAATATGGCGGTTCTATTAGTTAATGAGTAATTTTTCTTTCTTCAAATAGCATACTGACGGGATTTGAAACAATGTAATAAATATTTTAAATGCACGCGAGTTAATTAGCGAATAGATTTTAAAACAGCTTTTCGATGAAAAATTTCAAAATATCAACTCTAAAACGATTCGCGCTTGATTTGCGCTTTCAGAATACGGGCTTAATCGTGTCGCGTTTTGTATTCGGTTCTGTGGTGCAATTGTGTAAGCGTAATGGCAATGAAGTTCGTAACTTTAATGGTAATTTTAACAATCTTAGCAACAATCAAAAAGTTGCAAACTTTGCAAGGGAAATCTTCAAGACCTTAGCTTCTTCCTTTTCATGTTTGAAAAACTTTAGATGTCGCTAAAATTGATAAAATCATCGTTATAATTGCGATCTTCATTACCATTTTGCTTACAAAATAGCCTGGCTGGTTGAGTTTTGGTTGCTTCGCTTGAGAATGAGTTTATATTTAGTTTGCAAACGCAATGCTAGTTTATAAGATGCAATGACACTAGATTCTAAGAATTATTTCCTGTTTTAAACAGATTGGACATGTCTTTCCTTAAAATGATTAAGGCTAGTGTTCACCAACATCAACCGGCCGTTCTTTGTAACTTAACCGGTTGTTTTTGACACACTTAACCAGTCACATGTCTCTTTAAAACATATCATGTTTTAAAGAGACATGTGTGCAACTGGATGCTTAATGATTACATGATCTGCAAATATTTGTTCCGGGTCTGGGTGCTGTGGTACCATGGTACTCGTAGTTTCTGATACCCATGACCAGCGTTGCCAGAAGGTTACTTTTGTAACATTTTGGTGATTTTTAACTCCTTCAGGTTACGTCTATGACTCGAAAGGTTACATAATTTTAATTTAGTTGTTTAAAAATTTCTCGCAATTGCAAACTAAAATGGAAAACATTACTAAATCATTCATATTTCTGTTTGCTAATACAACCTACATATTCTGTATGTCAATTTTTAATCCTACAACTGGAAAAAATATGAAAGGTTACTTTTCACACTAAAAGGTTACTTTTCTTATGCATTTCGGGTAACTTTTGACAATACCCGGCTAGCAACACTGCCCACGACACAGGGAATCCTAGTGTGGGCTTAGGACTATGTGTGTGTGTGTTGGGTGTTATTTATATATTTATGTGTTGGTGAACAGTGGCCTAATTCTGTTACGTTGGTATAACTTCTCCACCTAAATTATGATTAATTTTAAGTTCACAAAATATGGTTGTTGATGTTTTGAAAGTATTTTTAGTGAGTACACCGAACCAATTTACAATAATTTATATTATGTAGGCACATTTTAAAGTACAGTCGACATTTGCAATTTTCTGCGAATTTGTTTTATTATTTAATAAGTTCAATGTGAAATCCGACAAGGCAATGGGTAGACCCAACCTACTCCAATGTTTATAGAGTCATCATCATCATCAGCCTGATGTAGTCCACTGCCAAAACATAGAGTGCCTTGACGAACGGTCTGGAGCCTTCTCCGGTCACTGACTACTTCGTGGTCGTGATTTATACAAGGTGAATTATAACATGTATACCATCCCGAAAGGGTTGTTCTATCAACAAAAAGAAATAATATTAGCAAATAAAACATAATTCATTCATTTTTTCCCAAACATTCTCCAATTAATGTTTTTGGTATTTTTGTCATATTTATTACTAATTACTAGAACAGCTGATTCATCCAAAAAAGTTGAAGGCCAACTAGGCTGAGAGGATGCGGTATAGGTGCTGGGCAAGCCTACTCCATCTAAAGCATGTCCCACGCACTACAGCGTCCTATAAGTGAGTAAAAAGTTCTACCTGACGCTGTATAAATCATCTTGTATAGATGTAATAAGGCCTTGCTTCCTAGAAATAAGGAACTACTTTTAGTATCCAGCCGACGACATATTTTGTAAGATGTCAGTCTATAGTTTACTCCTCTATCGTCTTTGCTATTACATAATTATTATAGCTGAAGATGATGATGGAACTTTCTATGATTTCATATTGATATAGAAATATAACTATGCACACTTAAACAAAATTTTGATAAGTTTTAAGTTTAGATATCTCATATACATTACTCATTAACTTTATAGGCTCGATAACTCTCGCCCTGTCCTTATCTAACAGTTTATAGTTTATTTGTTTATTGGTAAACAAAAGAAAGAGACGGAGTTACTTTTATCGAGCCGCTATAGTGAGTGATTATGAATATGGGGGTAAGATTTTAATGCGTCTTTGTATTATGTTTTCTTTTTATGGAATCTCTTACGCTTTAATATTTTGTATTATTTCAGTTTTCATCTTTTCGGAAGTTTGAATTTATATTGATATAAATCGGTTTAATTCGAAAAAAATACGTTGTAAATGTCACTGAAGTAGTAGTTTGTGATGAAAACCAAAGAAAATCCAATGCTACTAATCCTACTTCCTCATCCTAATAATATTTATTTAAATAAATTTAATATTAATTAATTTATTTTTAATTTTAATATTATAAAGACGAATGTTTGTGAGTATGTTTGGATGTCTAGATGTTTGGATGTTTGTTGTACAGCGTGATTGAACCACAAACATCCAAAAACAAACTTTCGCATTTATAATACTTGTTTATCAATATGAAATCAAACTATCCGAAGTTTTATAACTGCTACTAGTCATTTTTAACAACGCATTGTCATAACTATTTTATTTTATACTTAAGTTAATTGCATTAAGACTCATGCCTAGGTGTTAAGGCAATTCAATACAAATACTAAGTAAATGTTCTTTGCAAAGAAGATGCTTTTGTTTATCACATGCAACATTTTCTATCGAGGGCCCCAGATTGAGTGAGATAAAGCTATGTTGAATACAAGTTGATTCAATAATATGTATACCGTCCCGAAAGGGGCTTATTCTATCAACAAAGAAAAAATAAAACATTTTGAAGTTAAACATTTGTGAAAAAAGCCAAAACTTAGACTTTACCATGACATCTTATTGCGAAATTCAAGCCTCTCAGCACTATTTTACATCTGAGACTGTCAACTTAGGTCACCGCATAAACAAAAACGAAAGTTGATACGGGGCCCTGTTAGTATAAAATGTAAAAAATGTCTGCTTACCATCGACAAAGGATGACACTTAAAATTATTTATATTTTCATCATTTGATTGAAGTTAATAAAAGGGAGGAAATACCTTTAACATACGATTGTTTGTTAATGTAAAAAAGATGACTGAACCGCCGGTTTGTGTGTTGGTATAGCTTAGTATTTATAAAAAAAAATATGATTAAGTGCCTATTTCACACCATCTCTGATTATCGCCGCTTGACAGATAAATATATATCCATTTCTCTCTTTGACATGTAAACAGAAAGGGATAGAACTATTTTCATTCGGCATGTAGATCAGAGTGTAACGATATAATCTAAGTGACCGAGAAGTTTAGGAGCAATAGGTTAGCGTGGTATGCCATGCGGAGGGAAAAATGTCATGTAACTAGAAGAGTGGTAAAGAGTGTGAAAGGATATAAGGGAAGAGACCAAAGAGAAGATGGATGGATTGTTTTAAAGACGACACGAGTAAGAAAGGAGTGAAAACAGACATGACAGCTGAAATAGGTGAGTGGAAGATAAAAACATGTTCCCTGTAATTACGAAACTGGGTTTAGACTAGGTCTAACTAAACCCTGGTTTTGTGACGTTCAATTCATACATTTGTTTTATGTCATAATGTCAAATGTATGAAATGAAACATATTAATTTAACGTCACAAAACCTGGGTTTAGTTAAACTTAGTCTAAATCCAGTTTCGTAATTAAAGGGGTTGTGTCTACCCCACATGAGTGGGATATAAAGTAGCGATAATCAGAGATGGTGAAATCATCATCTCCCTGCCCTTATCCCACTTCATGTGGGGTCGGCACATGTTTTTCTCTTCCACTCCCCTCTATCAAACGTCAAATCAGTATTCACTTCTTTCTTACTCATGTCGTCTTTCACACAATCTATCCATCTTTTCTTTGATGGTGAAATAGGCACTGAATATTAAATTTCCAGCTCACTCTGATGGTTTTGATGGCAGTGAACCAAAACGATTACCCAAAGACACTTGCCGTCCTGATTTCAATTTAAATCGTTCCCACCTTATTTGTTATTCATTTTAATAAAGCATGTATTTATTATGTTTTATAAAACAGTTTTTGAAGTATAATGTTTTATTTGTGTTCTCATCGAAAAAACCTGGACACTTTGGAAGGGTTCGCAAGATGAAGTAACAACGATAAATGACCAGCTCAAAAAAAAATCCATTTGCGAAAATCTGTACGTAAAATCAGTGGCGACCTCGGTGGCCTCGGTGGCCGGAAAAATGTTTGATTCGTTTTGAATTTCTAAGACTGAGTCATCGCTTGGATCGGAATGCCTTCCTGTTGATGCTGGGGTCCGTGTACTTATAGAATTATACACATACAGCTATAAGCATATCCTGCGGTGGGGCAGATCCAGGTTCGTAGACAATATCTCGCACATAGCCTCCGTTAACTAAGCCTTTCTCAACCCACAAATTTACTTCAAGCATAACTCTACAGCCTTTTGCAAGGTGTAAAGTTTTTACTAATCCTTGTTCGACTTCACTTTCTGCTTTTGCAGCAATAAGATTAGTATTCTTAGATTTCATTTTAGCAATGGAAAAGTTAAAGGATTCCAATTTAAATAAATTGTACGAACCAACAGCTTCATTGTATTGGATCAGTTTAAGCGCATTGTCGAATTCTGATATTTATTCAGATGACAAATTAGATTTTTCACGCGTCATCAGTAGTCTCAAATCGTTGATGAATCGAATTCTCCGACAGACTTCGACTGATCTTCGCTCCCTTCGCTCGCTCGATCAATTATTTTAATTAACGTTCTTATCTTTATTTATTTGATTATAGACGAGCAGCTTCCGCTTATGTGTCTACATCTCACAGTGTCGAAATTGAACGTCTATTGTGATGTCTGGTTCACTTTTTTGAGCACTGATTTATTAATTTGTAGCCAGTTGTCGAGCTTGTTTTTGAATGCATTGACAGAAGTAGCAGAAACAACATCTTCCGGTAACATGTTCCAGTTGTGGACTACTCTGTTGCTAAAGAAGTGGTACGCAGCATGTAAGTTAGCAGGAGCACGAGCTAGCTTAAGTTGATGACCACGAGAAGGTCTTTGATCATCTTTCCTTATGAAGATATCTATAATATATTTTAGGTAATTAATTTGAAAAGTTTCCTTTTCTCCATCCCTATCCCATTTCCCTCGTAATTCATGGTAATATTATGTCTGCCGACGCTATGAATACAGTGAAGGCTTGGGGCCTGGCCGTATTCCCGCCAAGATGAACATTTTATTTCATGGTTTGGGACCAAGACCATGAATACAGACAATTTATTTATTTAACGATTTTTACGTTTTATTGTGGACCCTGTCATTCATGATATTACAATTTTTTATTGTTGCCTGTCATACATGGTAACATGTTGTCTGACATTTGAATGCCCACTGCACTGTCTGGTGGCCGGAGCAGTGCCCTCGCCAATACTAGCAATATTTTATTTTATGGTATCATTTTGTGCGAGACCATAAATACAAAGGATTTATTTATTAGACGTTTCTTGTTGTCGAATATACAAATTCTCTCTCTCTCTCTCTCTTTACATTTTATCGGGGACGTTGCCATTCATGACTCCTTTTTTTGGTCCCTGTCTTTCATTGTAACATTTCTCTGTCTGTCTGACACTATGAATGCAGAGAGCCTGGACGCACGGTAGTGCCCTACTCCGAGTCGAACATTTTATTTCATGGTAACATTTTGTCTGAGACCATGAATACATAGGAATTATTTATTCATAAATCTTTTTTTAACGCTATATCTACGACGCTGTCATTCATGGTATCATTTTGTCTGACACTATGAATGCAGATAGCTTGGTGGCATGGTATTAAGTGCCTTTCGCCAAGACGAACATTTTATTTCATGGTAACATTTTTTCTGAGACCATGAATATTTAGGATTTATTTATTTATAAATCTTTAATGCGTTATCGAGGACGCTGTCATTCATGGTATCATTTTGTCTGACACTATGAATGCAGAGCGCTTGGTGGCATGGTATTTTGTGCCTTTCGCCAAGAAGAACATTTTATTTCATGGTAACATTTTGTCTGAGACCATGAATACATAGGAATTATTTATTCATAAATCTTTTTTTAACGCTATATCTACGACGCTGTCATTCATGGTATCATTTTGTCTGACACTATGAATGCAGATAGCTTGGTGGCATGGTATTAAGTGCCTTTCGCCAAGACGAACATTTTATTTCATGGTAACATTTTTTCTGAGACCATGAATATTTAGGATTTATTTATTTATAAATCTTTAATGCGTTATCGAGGACGCTGTCATTCATGGTATCATTTTGTCTGACACTATGAATGCAGAGCGCTTGGTGGCATGGTATTTTGTGCCTTTCGCCAAGAAGAACATTTTATTTCATGGTAACATTTTGTCTGAGACCATGAATACTTAGGGTTTATTTATTTATAAATCTTTTTTACGCTATATCGAGGACGCTGTCATGGTAACATTTTGTCTGACACTATGAATGCAGAGAGCTTGGTGGCATGGTATTTAGTAGCTTTCGCCAAGACGAACATTTTATTTCATGGTAACATTTTGTCTGAGACCATGAATACTTAGGATTTAATCGAAGGGCTGTAGATAATGTTATTATTTCAAGAATCAAAAGCTTTGATTTCCAATAATAATTATGAGGAGTTATCGCTATTACACAATGAGTTAAGGAAAAGAGCTTGGTGGCATGGTAGTTAGTGCCTTTCGCCAAGACAAACATTTTATTTCATGGTAACATTTTGTCTGAGACCATGAATACATAGAATAGAATATTATTTATTTGGCACACATAAACACACAGAAAATACCAATGCCACATAAAAACCTAAGAATTAAATAAGTACCTACATAAGTACATATATACAAAAAAAAACTAAAAATCTAAAAACAAACAACATAAAGTAGGTACACGCAATTCCAAATATACACAGTGTATATAATCAGGGGTGTACAATCATAACTGGGTACGTCCATCCCTACCAATTTTACAGGAAGTAAAAAAATCTTTTCATTTTTATTCACAACAACTGAATTTCAAAGTAAGTACTCTAGAACTACGGAAAACAACACTTTTTCTAATGATATTTTATTCAACATAACCGCAAAACAAAAATATAAGGTAAATTGTAAAAAACTGTTGGACGTAACCAGTTTTGATCCCAAACTGTGGACTAAGCCATGTTTGTTCCCAACTTCCCAGGAATTAACCAAGTTTAATCCCAAGTTTGTTTGTAGGTATACGTAATTTTAATAAAAAAGTGCACTGTCAATCATTATCATGAGTTTCTAGTTAAACAATCAAAAGCGGTGGTTCTTCTCTGGGTTCACATTCCAATTCTTCGGTGTCGATTACGTGCTCCGGTAAAATTTCGACGGTGTTTATTAAATTTGAAAAAATTTTAATTCTTCTAGACTTTGCCAGTCTTGTCCATAATGTTTTGATAGCAGGTTTTTCACATCCCTTATTTTTAATGCTTTTAAAGGTATGTTTGGTCTTATTTCGACAGGAGCAATCATGCGCATAATTTTATCTTTTCGGCAAACATTCTCATATTTTCCTATTTGCGTCTTATAAAACCTCTCTGACTGGACCAGCACATTTCCGACCCGTTTTGACCGTTTTATGAAAAATCTTTTGCATTGTGCGAACTGAACTTTCCATTGTCCAGGTGGTTTCAAAATAGTTTCAGCTTCCTTTTTGAAATCGTATACTGTAAAATCTTTACCTACTTTAAGAACTGTTGCCTGCTGTGAAATTATATCCGTATACTGCTTTGGAGTAACAATGGTGTTCATTTTACGAAATAATTTTTCACTGTTTCCGAATACTCGATCTGCCGGAAGTTAGGAGTGACCAGTGACTGGAAACACAAGTTCTACTCTTTTGATCGAAGGATGTTCCAAAAGCCATTTGCAGCACATAGTTGTTATGGTAGAATTTTTATTTTGTCCCCCGCAACCATCTGATATGAGTCTAATGGTAGTAATATTGGTGAGATCTGTTTGGTTTAGGTGGTTATACACAGCAGACGCTATTGTGTTCGAATTTTTCGAGAAAGTGTTTTCTGTCCAGACATTTGCAAAGACGTTGCTTCTATTGAGCGGTGCCTTTGAAGATCCTTCTACAATAGTGAAATTGAAAAGGTTGAGTTGCCTGCTGTAGTAGCATGATTGGTCAGGCACTTTAGGAAAATTCATGTTTTTTTGGCAGTCATAGGAAAGTATTTTCACACCCTCTTCTTCCGTCTTCAGCAGCGAATAAAAAGCTTTTGCCCGTAAGCTATGCACTCTTTTCTCAACTCTATAATGTTCCTTCTTTCTCTCATCTTTTTTATTTTCTCTAGCAGCTGTATGCATGTAGAGCACATATCCGTTTGAGGACTGCCAAATCCTAAATTGTATGCAGTGTTAAAAATGTGCCTAAAGTAGGACTCTTTTGCTGGTGCTGCACATTCCGATTTATAGAGTCTGTACAGTTTTCGAATGTTTAGATCACTTGCCAAATATTTCCGAGTGGAAGTTTGACTTCGGCAATAGTGTGGTTCTGAACACTGTAGTTTTTGTATAAATGCATGTATTGATGCCTTTGTATCTTTAAACAGATTGGTCTTACGGTCTCCTCCCCTTTTTTCTAGTGGAAACTCGCCACTTACAAAAGACTTCTGAACCAAATTTGATACACGTCCTTTTTTTAAACAAAGCGCTGCTAAAAACATTTTCTGGCATACAGGTATAGACAGTTTATTGACTTTAATGTGGTATTTTATTGTGTACTGCTTGCTGGCTTTTGAAAGGGTCTGGACTCCAGAAGCAGGATCCAGTCTCAGTTTCCTTGGTCTTTTTCTGCTAATAGGTACAGCTTGACAGCATTTTAATATAATTAAGAATCAAACGAACTTATCTTGTCCAATTATATGTCTAATTATACGAGTGTCTTGACCGAAGATGATTTGCATTTACATGCAGCAGCATGCCTGTTGATGTTATCCTTATCATTTAAACACACACATTTAAAGTTATTTTATACATTTTAAATCGATAAAACAGTTTTGTATTTCACTTATTTCCCACCACTATTTACCCCGCACTAGTGGTTCCTGTCAGCTGTCATTATTCAGAGCTCTATTTTTTCGATTGATCTTGGGTTCATATTGGGGGGGTTCGGGTGTGCAATCATCTTCGGTCAAGACACTCGTATAATTAGACATCAAACATCACAAGGAACTTACCTTGTTTGATTCTTAATTATACTTCGTATCTCTCCCGAAGATGATTTGCATTTACATGCAGATGTTTAGAGCATCGAAAAAATATATTAAAACAAAGAAAGAGATGATCAACATAAGTATTTATTTATCTCTTCTTCATAATTTTAATATAATAATTACTGACAAAAGTAATATCAATTAATAATCAACAATATAATCAACTGTGAAACAATGTATCTACAAATTCGTTTTGAGCTGATTTTAACAAATTTTTATTATAGAGGAAGGGGTGGTAATTTGGCACCCTACTTTGTTTTTTGAGTATTTAAAAAAAACTATTTGATTAATTATCTCGAAAAGTGGCATTATTTACTTAAAAATTCATTACCTTTATTCAGGAACGAATTAACAAAATAAAACCACCCATTATAAGAAATAATTAGCTTTATTGAAAAAATGAAAAAAAAGTGTTTGGAGCTCTGGTGCTGGTATTATGGACATTATATTATCGACATTATAAATTCTCTCTGGAGGATAATTATGTTTTTGGAATTCTTCTTCGAGGATATCAACCCTTAATCAAATGGAATACTTTTTGTGAGATAAATAAAAACTGAGATCGGTTCTTAGGTGAATTTTGCGAGTAGATTTCAAATCTTATGATAAAAACTTGGAAAAGTGGGGGGAAAGGGGTGTTTTGCGGTGGGAAATAGTTTCCCCTTGTTCATAACGGCATTGCAAAATATCACCAAGTGGGAAATTATTTCCCAGTATCCGGCATAGGTTACGAGTTTTTCAAGAATTTTAGTACTGTTTTTATACTAGCTCCTCACCCTGCTTTGTTTTATATTTTATGAATACTAAATATAAAATTAAAAATTCCAACATGAAATTGCAAAATTAAACAATAATGTTAGGGTTACAATGGGTTTAATGAGAAAAATACAAAAATACAAATAGGTACCTAATAATAAAAAACTTAATTATGAAAATCTCTATGACGAAAATTAGACGATCTCTATGACATAGCGAGTGAAGGTACCTATTTCAGTTATTGAGATGAACTCGTGTGAAATTCTTTGAAACAATTTTTAGCACACAGAGGTACTTTACACGTAGTGCATTCTATTTTGGTCCTTTGTTCTCTCTTCTTTGTACTGCAGAATCTACACCTTTTGTAAGTGCTGATTTCATCTGGCAAGTGTATGCCCACATTCAATAAACGAATTTCATCCGGAACACCGAAGACACCGCCTTTCTTGTTTTTAAAAACTGTTCCTTGTTGTCTTGCTTGTATTTTCCGAGTAGTGTAATTGTCTATAAGTGCACGTGCTAAGCGCAACCTGAAATCACGATGTCCATGCAACGTTGCAACATGTGTGTAGTTGTAGGTAATAAATGCGTTTATGATTGACGCATCAAACAAGAAGAACAGAAGTCTCATCCAAAATTTTCTTGATTTGCGGCTTATTGGGTACGAAGACCTGAAATGGTCGAACAAATCAAAGCCACCCATACTAAGAGTATAAGTAGCAATTGCTTTTGGACAAAGAATTTCTCTTCTAGAGCCATCCTTTTGCGTTCTTTTCACGAACATAACATCTCGTGGCTGATGTGCTGTGGAGAGTACTGCTACTTCTTTGGTATCAAACCACTTGACGGCTGTGATTGGCTCTGCTGTGACAGCTGCAAAGTTGTGTTTTTCTAGTCTCAATGCTTTCGGTTGTTTTTTCTTTATCATATCAGGGAGATCTTTTCTGTTACTTCTAACTGTTCCTACGCTATAAATTTTCTTTTCATACAGGTCTTCCAAAAGGTTGCAGCTGGTAAAGAAATTATCAAAGGCTATTAGGGTATTACTAGGTACATTATTGCAGAGCTTCATCACCACATTAAAGCCAAGTCCTTCATTCTCAATATTGTCGCCTTTTCCAGTATATATATCAAATTGATATAAATATCCGGTTTTTGCATCGCACCTGGCCCAAACTTTAAAACCTCTCTTAATAGGCTTTTTGGGCATATATTGCTTTAATGAACTACGGCCCTTAAATTTCACCATACTTTCGTCAATCGATTGCACAGCTGAGTTGTGGGCTTCATTCTGATATACGTTATTCAGTTCTGTAATCAGAGGTCTCACTTTGTACAATTTATCGTACTCCGAAGACCCTCTTGGTGGTTCCATTGAATTATCATTCAAATGTAAGTTTTCCGTAATTTTTTTAAATCTTACGAGCGGAAAAGCATGGGCGATTTCATTGTTAAAGTAAAATGGGTCTGTTGACCAATATAACTCCATGTCTGGGAGAGGATTTAAGCCCATCAGCACAAGAACTCCTAAATACGCCTTAATATCTTGTTCAGTAACAGGTATCCAATTATGGCTATTTTTTTGACGAGCGTATCTATTTGTTTGTTCCACTATTATCAGAATTACTTTATCAGGAAAAAACCTCTCGAAAACAGTCAGTGGTGTAGTTTTGTGAGTGTCACTTACCATGGGTTGAAATAGCTTTTCAAAGATAGGAACATCATGGGCTAAGTCTACTGTTTTCCATTCTCTTGGTTGAGAGCGATCCCTAAGTACCACATTGTGATCTTGTTGATCATCTTCCAAAAAGTCGTCTATTGGATTGTTATCTAGAAAATAGTTGTCTAATCTGGCAATTGTAGCTTCTTGTTCAATTGGTGCACTAATAGGAGATACAACATCTTCTTGCGGAATTTCAAGATATACTGCCTGAGGACTGCCTTGATTTTCATTTTCTTGTACTTCGAATTCGCTATTATAAGTATCTTGGTCGAAATTTAAATCATCTGATGTGGTAATGCCAGCGGTGTTATTTGTGTTGTCAAATTGATGATTTAAACTGACAATAATGATTCTGTAGTCTGTATAACGGGTTCATCTTGTATATTCGCATCATTATAATCATCTCCCACGCCAAAAATTTCTTCAAGACGCTGTTCTATCACGTAATCGTCGGGTTGATTCAAGTAGGTATCGGGAATAGAGTTAACACTATTGGCATAGCAAGTGTCGTCTTCAGAATCAGATCCAGATAAATCGGATATATCAGCCAAGTTATCGACAGCTTCTTCGAGATTCTTCTTGGTAAGTACTTTTGGCTTCTTTTTGGCATTCATTTTTCAAAGTTGCTAGGGATATAAAATAATATAAATCAAAAAGGAACTAAAATAGTAAACATATTCTGTTCAATGAACTGACGCACATTTTTTATATAGTTAAAGTTTTTTTGAAGACAGGGACAGACAAAGGGAATTAATTAGACACTCTAATGACTCAAAGTTAAGATACTCAATACCCGACATCGATTCTTCTTCAGAATGTTGTGGTAGAACATAATTAGAAGATCCTGTCTTACCATCATTTTCATCTTCACTCTCAGATTCCTCGCTAGAGCTTTCATCCCCGAGTTGTATTACCAGCTGCTCAATGTTATGGTACATTGTTCGACCTCGCTCAAAATATTCTTTTTCGATTTTTTTCACATGTTCACAGCATTGCTTCCAGTCAGTTGGAGTAATGGTGTTGAATGATTCTTCAGTCAATTCTTTGATATTTGTGGCTCCTACATTGCGTAAGGCTACTTTGGATTTTACTTGAGCCCATATAAGCTCTATGGGGTTTAGTTCGCAGTGGTAAGGGGGCAGCCTGACCACTGTGTGTCCATACTCTGAGAGCAACTCATCTATTTCATAGACAGGAATCTGTCTATGTTGCTAGCAAGCAACATTGGTTTCCTTAAATTTTCATCAAAAGGAATATAATTTTCAGTTAACCATTCTTTTATTTCACCAATTTTCGACGCAGATGTTGGGCATTTATTTTTGATCACTGAATGATATGGTGCATTATCCATAACTATGATTGACGATTCAGTTAAATTGGGAATCAGTTTTTCGGATATCCATTTAGTGAAATTATGTTTATTCATTTCAGAGTGGTAGAGTTTATTATTTCCACTGAATATAAGAAGGGCGTTTGTTACGAATCCTTTTTCACTTCCTGCATGCACTATAATCCACCTTTTCCCTTTAGAAATATCTTCTGTTACACCTATAGTCTCTTTGGACTGCCAACATCTTTTCACTTTGTATGATGAGTGTATGTAACTTTCATCCAAATACACTCGAGAGCATAGAAATCGCACATAGGGGAATTTTCCTACATTTTAATTTCGACCCTTATTTTTTTTTAAATTAATGTGATGTTGCAAATATAACTTTAATTAAATTGAAGTACACACTGTTAGCTTCCTAAAAACACAAAATGTCTAGCCTTGACCTTCGAAATCATAACAGTGGCAACTAAACAATAGACTGGCCTAAATTAGCTCGTTTCAAGTAGCGCTGTTTGTGGGACAGCAGGTATAAAAGGTTAAAAAAACAATAAATTTGTGAATGTATCGATTTATTAATACGAGGTATTGCCTCCCCTAGCCTGAATAACAGCTTCCATTCGCTGTTTCATTGAAGAAATCAATTTTTTTACGAAATCCTGCGGTATGCTGTCCCATTCTTCCTTGATCGCGGTTTGGAGCTCTCTGAGACTCGTAGGCGCTGCGTTTCTGGCTCTTACTCGTTTCTTTAGTTCGTCCTATAAGTGCTCAATGGGATTGAGATCTGGGCTTCGAGCAGGCCACGCCATAACGAGTACTTCAACCTCCTCCAAGTACTGGCGTACTATAGCAGCGGTTTGTGGTCTAGCGTTATCCTGCATAAAAACGAAGTTTTCGCCGATAAATCCAGAAAAGGGCACAACATGTTCTTCCAGGATCTCCTCAACGTAACGTTGGGAAGTCAATCCACCCGATCGACGGTCGGTATCGGGCCCTGTGATGAAGACAAGTTCGGTTTTCGCTTCCAGAGAAATGCCTCCCCAGAACATACACGAACCACCGCCGTATGCGACCCGTTCGGAGATGCAACATTGAGCAAAACGCTCACCGGATCTTAGGTAGACTCTACCTCGTCCGTCGTTACCATGAAGGCACATTCTGCACTCGTCGGAGAAGAGGACTGCCTGCCATTGAACCATAGTCCAATTAACGTGATTTCGAGCAAACTGAAGGCGTGCTTGTCTGTGCGCTGGGGTCAATTTTGGGCAATTTGCTGTGCGCAGTAGTAGTTGTCTATTGCGGATGTTCTCAGGCCACCAGGAGCGTGGGAGATAAACTTCAAAAGCCTTATTGCCGGATTAGTAACTCCAATTGTTAGCGTAAATGGTGCTGCCATGTTGAAGTTTGAGTTTATCGTGGCATTCCATCCATTGGGTAGTGCACCTCCAACGGTAAAACAGGCTCCACGTGCGTGATTCGTGCGCTCTCTATGTAAGCAATGTAGGTTGACCTGTCCAGACGTCGCTGATCCAAATGCTGCTGGTCCTCTAATCTGGTTCTGTCTCTTGCTCAGTCTTTGGTTGTCAGGGACATGTTCAGCAACACGGTCGTACTGGATATAGCCCGGAATGTTCTTCGGCACTATATAATTTCGTAGACTTGGGGATACTCTTCCAATATCTCTCATTTTAAAACGGGTCCTCATCTCAAATAAGACGGTATTCACGCGGGACATCAATTCGGGACATATTCTCAGTCTCGCGGCTTCCGAATCACCTTCGGGAAAGTCAAAACCCTCTATCCTTTGCCTTGCTTCAAGTTGGAGGATATCAGGAGGGCCATGACCAAGGAGGTTCTCAGTTGGAACACCTCCTCGAGGAATCATCAAGGCTGGTAGCGGTGGTATTTCAGGGGCACCTTGTGCACGGCGGGAATTTAGAACCCTATTCATAGTAACTAGAGGCGAAATATAGCATTCGTAGACATTATGATTTTCAGCTGTTACGGGTCCAAACGATCCAGCAGGAATATCATCTGCTTGTGGTTGGGGTACTGCGATATCAGGAATGTTAATCTTGATCTCTTCACCATTCACTGTAGTCGTATTCCCTCAGAAAACTCAGAATTCTGAGAGTAATTCTCCTGAACAGGTATTGAGCTAGAATGTGGGCCCAGGTCGTATAAGGGCTCATCAACTGGAGCCGTTTCTTCTTTTGAACGGAAATCGTAGGAGGTGGAGGCATCATCTTACTTCTCCACTTTCTTTTTCTCCTGGAGTTTTGCTTTCCAGTTTGAGCTTCTTGCCGTCTGTCCTCTTTGTTTAGGAGCACGTTCTTCAAAATCTTTTGAGTCAGCCCAGTTTTCTTCAAAGGCTTTCTTCTGTTGGAATTCATAAGCTCTTCGCTGATTCCTAGAACCGGTATTGTTTCCTCGATTCTGGTTACTACCACTAGCGGGATTACCACGCTGGAATTGGTTGTTTCGTCCATTTTCATGGGGATAAGACATCCTGTCTGTGTTTGTTAAGAACAACTTAAAATATTGTCATAAAAACGATAATTAATTTAAGTTATATTTGCAACATCACATTAATTTTAAAAAAAAAAGGGTCGATATTAAAATGTAGGAAAATTCCCCTATGTGCGATTTCTATGCTCTCGAGTGTATATTATACCTTTTTGAAGCTCTTCAGGCTACACTCTATTTTCCATGATTACTTTGAGATATTGTTCTCTTTTGGCTGCAATATTATCTTTTTCTAGTAAAGCCTTTCTATTTGACTGGCACTTTTTAAATGTAAACCCAATTTTTCTTATCAATAATCTTAAATGTTCTTTACTTCCGTCGTAATTAATATCTTCTTTTAAAACAGCTAGCAATTTCGATAATGTAGGAACTTCTTTCTTAACTGAATAAAAATAATGAATTTTTTGCCTGATAACACTGATATCAAAATCATCCAGCACTTTCGCAGTTCGACCTTTTCTGTGCTTGGCGGGAGTACCAAATTTTCCACCATTTTTTTTGCCTTCATTAGCAATCCTTCTAACAGTGCTTTCAGATTTTCCTGCAACAAAACATAAGTAAAGTATCAAAAATAAAGGATTGCACTACAAAATACGATTCAATGGGACAAAGATCAACAAAGATCTTTTAGTATGATTGACAAGGATTTTGGATGGATTTACACGATTCTTTTAGTAAATTATAACAGTTTACGTCCAGTGTTATTAGTTTTTACCAGCAACTTACCGGTCAGATCTGCAGTTCGTTTATAAACGTCTTCTAATTCGGTCAGCAGCGTCCCGGCTTGATACTCGGCCAAACATCTCATAAACACTTTGTAAATAATGTCACGAGCCCAACTGCGTATAGTTTTATTCATATTACTAATATTTTACGATTTATGCGATTTATTTGCTTTTATTTAGAGAAATTAAAACATCAACAACAAATCAAAACAAACAACTCGAATACTCGCTCGACCGATGTTGCAGTGTTTCCGCTAGCGGGAAAATTATTTGGGTTAGTCCAGTAAATGTTGTGTTTATGTCTTGTTTTTTATTTTGTATATTCTATTGTAATGAAAATAAATCTACAGTTTACATAAATTACATCATACCTAGCAATATAAATACCAATTTTTTTAGGTTTAAAAAAATTAGGTGGTCTCAAATTGTATATTATTATGTCAACAAAACCTTTTCTTTTAATCAAGCATAATTTTTAAACAAACCTAAGCATAAGCAGGTAATTATATAAGCATGACAATACTTTATCAAAAAAAGTCGTGCGTTATTTAATTTTGCAAAGAAAAGCTGAATCTGGCGACAAAATAACTACAGCGGCCACACCAAGGAACATATATACTGTAAGGAGAAGAAGACTAACGTCATACTTCAAAAGTGGTTAGCTTTTGAGACACTAGCGCCGCCATCGTAACCCTCCCGTAAACTTTTTGACATGGCGGGAAGTTTGAATCATTGCAAATGGCGGGATATTCGAATTATTAATTTACACCTACTTTACTATAGGTTTATCATGGAATGAACTACAAACGTTCTTGTGTATTTCTGACTCTAGACTGGACCAGAAACACAAGAAAGTTACAAACTTTCTTGTGTTGCCCATGCCACCTAAATATAAGTAAGGAAATATCTCAAATTAAATTCAACACACTCTATTATTTATTTGTATTTTGTTAAAAACTAAAAACAAAAACATTTCTTTAAGCTTAAAAACGAAACTCGTAAACAAGCCATCTTTAAACAATGTTAATTTTATAAAATACATTGCTAGTCAAATTTAAACAAAGATTTACGCGTATCATTTCGTTTCTTATTTGATAATAATTTCAAATAAGAAACGAAATGATACGCGTAAATCTTTATAAGTTCTCGGAAGTATGCAGATCTTTTGTCCCCTTGTAGAATGCTTTATCATCATCATCATCAGCCTATATCAGTCCACTAATGAAGTAATGAGCGCCTTGTCTTCAGCTTACCGCATCCAGCATCTGCCTAGTCTTTCGCAGATCGTCATCCCACCTGGCCGGAGGGCTTTCTACACTATATTGGAAAAGGATGCTTTAAGCATGTTGCAAAATACTAATTTTTTTCTTAAGACTGGAGCGTGAAGCTTCTTCCGAAAACATTCGATTTTTTTTATACAAAATCTATGTATACATATGTAAAACACAGAAGTCATTATCGAATTACAAATGTTTGTATGGTGTGCCAGGCAGTGCATTGTGAAATCAAAATTTACATTTCCCCTCCAATTATTAAAAATCTTGGTTTTCAAATCTGACAGATGTGCATTATTATTTAGGTAGTTATACATTATTGATGCACATGCCTCGGTGCATTTAATAAGGTTGTCATTTGCATAAAGAAGCCTTTCCTTTTCGTCGTATTCTTTGTATGAGACAAACAAGTGTGACAGATTGCGATCTTCTGATGTAAGAGACTGTAAACAATGTTTGCATGAGATATTCAATCTCTTAATAATGTACCCACAGACATAGGCGCAGGCTTGTTCATCACTTTGTCTGATATTCGGATCAAGATGTTCGAGATCAACGAATATGGCCGAGCTTTGACTCTCTTCTTCCGCACAATGATCTTCTGGTGGTAGATTTTTCTTAGATGTAAGGAACTGGTTTAAATTGGTCAAAATATTATTTTGATCATTTTCACAGTTGGTGCGCGAGTTTGTATGCGTTATACTAGAAATGATAGCAGTTTTGAAAGCCGATACAAACTGCGCTACTGTTGGATTTGAATTTGAACCGCAGTTACTCCTCACACAGCCGAAAACATTCTCCAGAGGGTCCTGCTGCAGCCGTCTGGTCGCCAAGCTACCTACTTCTGTTGGGTGTCTGTTTTTTAGATTTCTCCACAATCTTTCTACTCCAATCATAGTTTGTAGCCAGCCATCTTGTGAAGGAGGTCGCTGCTTGGCTCCCACAAATTCTAAGTTCTTGATCTCCGAATACATCTCTTTAAAGAATTTCAGGTGTGGACTTCGGTCAGACAAATTTTGGGAGAATTTTTTGCCTCTTCTCAAATCAGCGGAGTCAGCATTCAGTGCATCAAAGAGGCAATCTATCTTGCTTATTAAATTTGCAGTAGTACCAGTAATTCCAGGCCTAGGACTACTTGAAATTTCAGCCCGATCCGTTCAGTAGTTTTGGCGTGAAAAAGTAATCCATCCATACAAACTTTCACATTTATAATATTAGTAGGGATGTAACGATAAAAACAAGATCAGTCGTGATGATGATGGAAATGCAATGTTAATCGATTTGGCTTACCCTTGATTGGCTGTTCAGCATTAGCGACTCCACTTTGACATATTATATTATATTTTAGAAATAAATTTCTAAAGCATTTCAATAGGTGTGGAGCATCAAATAGGGCCACTATTTCATGATGATTATATTCGAAATAAGGACGGTCAAAACTTGTCCCTAAAATGTTTAGAGCTCTTCTGTTTACGCCATCCATGTCACAAACGGTCGCAGCAATATTAATTCCCGCAAGAAAACAGCTATCTATTAAAAACAATAGTTAAAATAGTAAGTACCTATGCAAGTGGCTGTGAAAGAAGGCACTTATTAAATTAAATCTTTAGACTGAAACATGATTAAAATTTAGGTTATTTTTTTTACAAATAATCTAGATAGGTACCTCTTTGATCAATACTGCAAGTCTATCGGCAGTAACAGAGTCTCCAGATAAATAATAAGCGATAGGCTGTTTAAATCTTTTACGAATGCCAACAATCATGAATACAAGAGCATGGCTTGCAATTTGCGGATCGCGCCCTTGGGTTTTTCCATGGTCTTGAAATCCATCAATGCTATCTTTTCTACTGTTGTAGTTTAGATGTTTTCTGATGGACATTTCATCAAACAGCAACATGCATTCATTATTTGGTGTGGTTTGACATGCAGTTTTCTTTTTTAAAACATCAAATATCTGACTATTAATACCACAACTTAATGGCAAAAGATTTAATAAATTCTTGAGAGTTGTTTGACATGGTAAACAGAACAGTCTTCTAAGTAGTCTATAACATGCAGGTGAACGTTTGTAAAGCTGCAAAGCGATCAGTTTGTTCCATTTCCTGTCCTTGTTCTTTTTTTGCAGTTTAATAGCTGACCTTGTAATAAAACTGCAAAGGGATTTGTAATTTTGTTGGAAAGCTCTTCAACTGCTTCATCTGAGGCCAAATATTTTAGAATATCAGTTTTACTCTTTTGTCTGATTTGCTTTTTCAATTTACAAACTTGTCGCAAAAGGCGCCTGCACTTATTTTAAAGTTTAGATTCCGTTTTCGTGGAATGTTTCTTCCTTCTCTGAAAGATAATAATAACTTCATGTTTTATGGAAAACTTACCTTTGTACTTTTAAACACACATAGATCTGAACCTATACTCTAACCAAATTAGGTGTGTTTTATTTATTAGTTACTTACAGAAGTGGAAGGTTGCAACACCAGCGACGCAAGAGGTTGTGAATTCGATTCCTGCTTGGGGACAAATATGGGGCCGAACATACATGGGGGTCCAATCGATAGGTATTGGTGTCCCCAGGCTACAGACCTTCGCTGGTACAGGTTGCATGGGACACCCTGCATACATCAGCCACAGGCAGCTCGGCTATTATTATTTAAATAAAGACAATTATTATTTGCTTTATTATAACTAAAGTTAGAACGTTATGTTATTTATTTTAGTAGGACTTTGGTACTTACAGAAATGGAAGGTTGCAGCACCTCAGCAGTATTCTGGTTGTCAACTTTGAGATCCATGTGTTTGGTAGAACTTGATGCTGCCTGGAATTAACATAAAAAGTTGCAATAATATATGTCATACATTACATCACGTCATCACCCACAGGCAGCTCGGCTATTATTATTTTAATAAAGCACTTATTATTTGCTTTATTATAACTAAAGTTAGAATGTTATGTTATTTATTTTAGAAGGACTTTGGTACTTACAGAAATGGAAGGTTGCAGCACCTCAGCAGTATTCTGGTTGTCAACTTTGAGATCCATGTCTTCGGTAGAACTTGATGCTGCCTGGAATTAACATAAAAAGGTGCAATAATATATGTCATACATCAGCCACAGGCAGCTTATCATCCTCATCATCAACCTATCATAGTCCACTGCTGGACATAAGCCTCCCCTAATGAGCGCCATAGCGCCCTTTCTTCAGCTTGCCGCATCCAGCATCTGCCTGCAGTCTTTCGCACATCGTCATCCCATCTGGCCGGAGGGCGTCCTACACTACGTTTGCCGAGTCAGGAGTGCGAGAGACACGTTTACCCCAACGGTTGTCGGTCCTTCGCGAGATATGACCGGCCCACTGCCACTTCAGCTTGCTAATTCTGAGCTATGTCGATAACTTTGGTTCTCTGTCGGACGTATTCGTTACGAATTGTATCCTTCAGGAAAACTCCGAGTATAGCTCTTTCCATAGCTTGCTGAGCGACTTTAAACTGGTGGACCAGCCCTACCGTGAGTGTCCACGTCTCAGCTCCGTAGGTCATAACGGGTAGGACGCACTGGTTGAAAACTTTCGTTTTCAAGGCACAAGGTTTACAGGCAGCTCGGCTATTATTAATTAAATAAATACATAATACTTACAGCAGTAGATGCTTTTGTTGCTACATCATGAGGAATGGCATATCTATGCAGTTTCCTTTTAGCCAAATCAATAAATGCACTCTTTTCAAAATGCTCTTCACACAGCATTTTGTGACTTCTATATAACTTTTGGTGAAGATCATTACTTGACCAGTTTCCATCAGGGTGGATGAATTTGGCCCATGCTTCGACACTGAAATATACAACATTTTAGTTAGTTTCTTTCTTGCACCAGTAATGATAAAACTCAGTAGTTCCTTGAGAAAGCCAAATATCAAAAGCATTTGCGGCACTTCAAGAAAAATATGAAATAAACCAAGACATACCGGCGAACGTTCCAGCCTCCAGGTTTTGGAAAACGCTCATAGAAAGATTCGGATGTTTTGCTGTAGATTTCCCGCATTTTGCACAGCATCTTGGCGTGTCTTTCATAATTTGTGATCCAATTAGGTAACAATACAAACAAAGTTCAACTCAACTGTTACTTTTGAATAAGTTTTGATTGATGTCATTGATGTTTTGAAGTAGAAATTTGACATTTTGAAGTTGTGTTACCATTTCATAAAATAAATACTGACGACATTGAATTATTGTTTCCTGTGACTGGCAACATTACTTGTGACCCAGTTTTGCTGCCAACCAATCACAGCGCGTTGACGCCCCCTGGCGGAGGCAGTTGAAGAAACTACCCTCACTTCAGGATCAGAAATGTGCGCGTTCACATTACAACACACCACACTACAGTATCCACACACTGAGATGATCTATCGCGACGAACACACTTGTTGAGAACCGGATTCCAAAGAGAGTCTATAGCCGTCTTCACGATTGAAATTAGAATACTTCTTAATTTCAATCGCTTCCCGGACCATCCTCTTGTAGTAATGGCGTTCACTAGACAGGACTTTTGGGAGAAGCTAATCGCCAGATACACTACCATGCTGACCCTTCAACGTGATGTACGTCGAAATTCCAAACTTCGCGGCCCACTGGAGTGCCGCAAAGTAAGGTATGGGTATGCTCTGTGCCCAATTCTGACGGTCTATGTTCAAACCGTAGTAAGTCCGGATGTCCTGAGGCACAGTAAATCCAGGCCTGGTGTTCATCCCGAATAGAGTTGTTGAGTCAGGGGTCAGAACATGACCCTGTGTCAGGGTCGCCACTTTACCCCTGGCTGATGCGGTGGCCATAGTACCGCCCGGCTGTGGATTGACCCACATCCAGCGGTCGATGTCGTTATTGGTCAAGTATAAGGTGGCTGAGAGGGTCAGAGCGGACGCTTGCAGGACCATCATCGATTGGAGCCCTGCCACAGTGTTGAGGTTGAATGAGTAGTCGTTTTTATCGATGGCACCCAGCGCGTTCAGGATGCGATATACAGATCCGGCAGTATGACACTTGTATTGTGCTCTAGCTGTCGACATGTTTGGTGATGCCCAGTGAGAATTATAGCCGACAATTTGGTCGTCAACGATCACTGCGTCGTTGGTTATTTCAGCCAGACTGTGGGAGTATTGAAGCAATGGCGTTGTCGATGCCCAGTTATACCCGTTAACAAGGGTAGTGTAACGCTCCGACCTAAAACAGCCCACGACACACAAGCTCTGACATCAGTCAGAGCTTGTGTGCCGTGGGCTGTTTTATTTCAATCTTCAATAATTAATTCCCCCTATCAATCAACAGGAGAGGGCGCTACAGTCGCACAGTGCAAATCAGCTCCGTAATATTTTAATCCTAAAAATTATAAAAACTAACAAAAAAGTGCTTAAAGTGTAGAAACAACTAAATAAACGAACTAAAAGCGTGTGTAAGTGTTTTCAAAACGTAATACTCAAAACAAAAGACAACAAAGTGGGAAATAAAGTGACACAGTGAACTCGGTGTTTTTTTATTTTTATTTAGCAAATAAAGCGGCTAAGTCTACATTACGATATAAACGGAACTCTAAAGTCAATTAAACAACTCAGTGATAAACAATCCGTGCAGAATAAAGTGAAAAATAGATAAAATAAAACTATATCGTCCGCTCGTAAAAAAAGTCGACGGTAGCAGAATAAAAAAATCAGAACAAGCAGGACTACTACGCCGGCGCCGTTGTGAAAAGTTACAAGCAACATAAGACCACAAAATTCGACGAGTACAGTAGAGACTGTGGTAGCCGAGAGTGGATGGATACCGGCTGTTGAGCGTGACCCACCACTTCAAGTCCGTGCGACGGGTAAAGACTTTTTGGACTCCAAAATTTATTCCTGAACCCAAAATAGTTTGTTTGTAGCACGCCATCTACGAGATACACAAAGGAGAACCCACTTTGGGATCTAAAAACAAGAACCAACAAATTATACCACACACCGCCATCAGAGGGCGCGCATAATAAATAAAAATGGATGAGCTCATGAAGGCAATTGCCGCAATAGGCAAACAACTTCAAGAAACAGACACCAAACTATCATCAAAAATTGATGTCCTAGATGAAAAATTAGGCAGTTTTCAAGCACAAATCGACGATCTAAAAATAAAACAGGAGATGCAAGAGCAACGATTGGATTTTCTTGAAAAAGAAGTAAGAATTCGAAACTTGGTCTTTTTTGGAGTGCCGGAGCAGGAAGAGTCCTATTTCAAATTAGAAAAAATAATATTGAAACTTTTGAACGATGACTTAGAAGTAGAGTGCTACTCTAATGAAATCCAACATGCAAGGCGCATCGGGAAAAGGGGCGAAAAGCCAAGACCCATCAACGTGGGTTTTACCACATTTGGTAAAAAGATCTTAATACTGAAAAACAAGCACAAACTGATCCAAACTGGTCTTTATATAAAAGAAGACTTCCCCCCAAAAGTTCTACAGGAACGAAAGCACCTACAAGAGCAGCTTAAAAATGAAACCGAAAAGGGAAATAAGGCCTTTATTAAATACAATAAACTGATTATACAAGAACCAAATAGCACACCAAACGATGGATCAAATGACAGAATAAACACAAAAAAAAGGGCTCTGCCTATTGAGCCCAGTCCAAGGACGAGCAATAAGGAGAGCGATAGAGCAGCAAAAAAGAACAAAATATACAACGAAAAAAGGAACATAACACAATACCTATCGTTTCAGTCAAGAGATCCAATTACAAAAACCAAGCACAATCCCAACGATCAATAGCAATTAGCACCGCCCCCTCCCCTAAAATATGAAAACAAAGAACACCACAAAAAAGAAAGCATCCCAATACGGCTGGTCACCGCGGGAGAGCGAGACCAAAACCCTCCAGTCCAAAGAAAAGAAAATACTAAACCAACGACAAAGAAAAATAGCATTTACATATGTACCTATAATGCAAGATCGCTATCCACCGAAGAAAGAATGATAACATTAAAATTCGCAATACAAGACATAAAATATGACATAATAGGATTAGCTGAAATCAGACGTGAAGGATATGACATACAGGAAGATAATGAACATATATTCTGCTATTATGGCAAAAAAAGAGGTCACCTAGGTGTTGGATTCTTATTGAAGAAAAAATACAAACAAAACTTCACTAGCTTTCGAGGTTTGTCTGATAGGATTGCAATTTTGAACCTAAAATTCGAAGAAGAGACACTGTCCCTCATTCAAGTACATGCGCCAACGTCAGAGTCAAGCGAGGAAGAGATAGAGCTTTTTTACAATACACTCATCAAAGCTCAGGATATTTCAGAAAAGAAACAAATCATTATGGGCGACTTCAACGCAAAGATAGGAATACCAAAAAACGAAGAAACAAAAACTGGACTATTCGGACCCTACGGATTAGGTCAACGAAATGACAGAGGTCAAAAACTAATAGAATTTGCAATGGAAACTAGACTCTATATATTAAACACATTTATTAAGAGGAAATCTAAACAAAGATGGACATGGGTTTCGCCAGATAAATCAATAAGAAATGAAATAGACTACATTCTTACCCCTTACCTTGAATGGTCCAACAATATCGAAGTTTTGAACATAATATACCCTTCCGACCACCGACTAGTAAGAGGTAAATTCTCAATCGAGAAAGCTAAGAAAAAGCGAACAATGTATAGAACAACGATACCAAAGATACTAGAAACAGAATTGGAAAAAGATATCTACATAAAAAACTTAGAACAAAGAAAGGCAGAATTACTAAATCAAGAAGAAGACGACGTGCAAACTTTCTACGATAAAATAGAACAAATGGTCATACAAAGTATACCCAAACGAGAAGAACATAGAAAAAGAAAATCTATACTATCTGAAAAATCAATAACTCTACTAAGGAAAAGACACGACCTACAAAACAAAAAACCCCTGTCTAAAGAAGACAAATTGGAACTAAGCACATTATACAAGGCGACCAATAAACAAATCAAAATAGACTACAAAAACCATAGAACAAATATAATAGAAAAGCATCTAAATGCCTCTGGGAGCCTGAAAAGAGCGAAATTAGAACTAAAAACAAAAAAGCATTGGATTACGAAATTAAAAAAGGGACATTCAAGCAAGGACACTAGAAAAGGAATTCTCGACACCGCCACAGACTTTTATGAAACCCTTTATAAGACAAGAAACCCTGAAACAGCACTTGTGGAACAATTACACAACGAAAACACTGAAAATCCTATTACAAATTTTAACCAAAAGGAAACTGAACTTCTATTAAAAAAGCTTAAGAATCGGAAAAGCCCAGGAGCAGACGGAATATCAAATGACCTGCTAAAAACAGCAAACAAAGCACTTCTTGTACCGCTAACTCTTCTTTTCAACAAAATACTAACGGAAAAGGTGATCCCAAGACAATGGGCTGAGTCAGACATAGTCATCCTTTACAAGAAAGGGGACCCCTCAGATATTGGAAATTATCGCCCAATAAGCCTTATGGCAAGCCTCTATAAAATCTTCTCGCAGGGCTTGCAATTTAGACTAACGCCAAAAGTTGAGGAGTTTCTATACGTAGAGCAGGCCGGTTTCCGTAGAAGCTACAGCACAATAGACCACATACACACTATGGAGCAAATCATTGAAAAATACCAGGAATTTAGGAAGCCGCTCTATCTCGCTTTCATCGATTTTAAAAAAGCGTTCGACTCTATAGACCACACAGCCATATGGAGCGCTTTAAAAGAAGCAAAAGTGAATCAAACCTATATAGATATAATAAAAAATATATACGTCAATTGCAAGAGTAGAGTAAAACTCGAAACGACAGGGAAATTCATCAGAATCGGAAGAGGAGTAAGGCAAGGAGACCCTCTTTCGACGACTCTTTTTATAACAGTACTCCACTCAATTATAAAAGAGCTCCCCTGGGAAAGCGAAGGAATAAAAATAAAAGAGAAAAACCTTACATATCTAGCTTTTGCTGACGACATCGTTTTGCTCGCGGACGAAGAATCAAAGCTTCAATACATGCTGACTGCTTTACATAACTCTAGCAAGAGAAGAGGACTGGAAATGAACCTACAAAAAACACAAGCAATGACAAACAGCGCTCAAAATATTTTACTTGTAGAAGACACGAAACTTGAATACGTGCAAGAGTACATATATTTAGGAAAACAAGTTTCATTCAAGCCCACCAACAACATCGATGAAATAGAAAGGAGGATAGCAAAAACTTGGAATAAATTCTGGAGCATGAAGGAAGTTTTAAAAGGCCCCTTGCCAATAGGTTTAAAGAAAAGAGTGGTGGACTCTTGCCTTCTCCCTACACTTACGTACGGCTGCCAGACATGGACATACACAGACGATGCAAAGAAAAAAATCACGAAATGCCAAAGAGCTATTGAAAGAAATTTAATGAAAATAAGACTAGTTGATAAAATTCACCACAAAAAAATAAGGTCCAAAACCAAATTTATAGACGCCCTAGAGCATGCACTAAAACTGAAGTGGCAATGGGCGGGGCATGTAGCTAGAATGCACAAAGAAAGATGGGCCACTTTTGTCACCTCTTGGAAAGGACCAAATGGAAAAAGAAAAGTTGGCAGGCCACTGGCTAGATGGTCCGACGAAATAAGGAGATTCCTAAAAACACATGACTGGACTGAAGCGGCAACCGACCGCGATCGCTGGAAAGAACTGGAGGAGGCCTTTACCCGAGAGGGGTCCTTACGGTGGAAATAAAATGAATAATCTAAATTAATTAAATATTAAATATAAAAATATTATTTTAACATTATAAATAAGTAGACATAAGAATTAAGAATTAAGATTGCATGAATTGTTAAATGAATTTTTTTAGTTAAGGAATAAACAGGCTTTTTTATTTATTTATTTTATTTATTAATCAAATTGTAGGAACGAACAGGTAATAATAGCATTGTTACCAGTGCTACTGTCCTGGAATGATCCCGTCACGGGCTTCCATAAACTGTTGCTGGACACTGTAACAAATAAATGTTAACACTGATACAGCTAACCAGCTTTCCCATTGCTACAATCCTGACATACTCGTACTTATTGCTTCATTCACTCCTAACATATTCCTAATGCATGCTCATCGGTTTAGTAATCTCGACCATATTATTAACATTGATATAAATAAGAGATACCACCAACATCTACTGAATCTTCTGGTATCGCGAGTGTTGTTTATATCTTCAATAAAGATACATTACTGATATATTATATATAGTAAAGCTAAATTAAGAAGGGAAGGCACATTAGTGACTGCTTTAGAAACTGATTAGTGACAAAATAGGCATTCGCTTATATGCAAAATAAGCCTAGATTATGCAAGCAACGAATCAAAAAATCCGGCCTCAACCACAATAGTGAATCTGATTGCAGCTTGGAAACCAATTATCTGCAGCACCCGGTCCTCAAGCGGTGATAAACATATTTTATAGCTGGCCTACCACCTGTCCCACCCATTATTTATGGGCTGGATGTATGCGGACTGCCATTTTTTTAATATTCATTTTGAAGTCGCTGCAAACCTTAAAAACAAAACCTAGGCATTTAGTTATGCAAATAATGTGCCTATATTATGCAAGCAAAAAAACTAAAACCTGTAGCGAGCCGGGCTCAACCACAATAGTGAGTCCAATTGCAGCTTGCAAACCAATTATCTGCAGCACCCGGTCCTGTAGCGGTAATAGATATATTTTTATAGCTGGCCCAACACCTGCTTCATCTGGGCTTGATGTATGCGGACTGCCATTTTTTTAATATTCATTTTGAAGTCGCTGCAAACTATAAAAACAAAACCTAGGCATTTAGTTATGCAAATAATGTGCCTAGATTATGCAAGCAAAAAAACTAAAACCTGTAGCGAACCGGGCTCAACCACAATAGTGAGTCCAATTGCAGCTTGCAAACCAATTATCTGCAGCACCCGGTCCTGTAGCGATGATAGATCTATTTTTATAGCTGGCCCAACACCTGCTTCATCTGGGCTTGATGTATGTGGACTGCCATTTTTTTTATATTCATTTTGAAGTCGCTGCAAACCTTACAAACAAAACCTAGGCATTTAGTTATGCAAATAATATGCCTAGATTATGCAAGTAAAAAAACCAAAACCTGTGGTGAGCCGGACTCAACCACAATAGTGAGTCCAATTGCAGCTTGGAAACCAATTATCTGCAGCACCCGGTCCTCTAGCGGTGATAGATATATTTTTATAGCTGGTCCACTATTTGTTCCATCTGGGGTTGATGTATGCGGGCTATCTTTTTTTGTTCATTTTGAAGTCACCCATTAAAAACAAACGACATTGTTCACCGACGTCATGAAGTAATATGTTCACTTGATTGTAGCCGATTTTTTGCCAGCTTGCAGGCCTCAAAATAAATCTTGAAACATTTACTCCATTTGTTCCAGCTTTCACAAAAATTTCCCGTAGAAATATTTTCACAGTTCTGATCAAAGTGAAAAGGTTGAGGGGGTGATAACACAGGTCACAGACTCCATTTTCGTAACTTCCTATCACTTTTACTTTCTTTATCCTACTCGGTGTCAGTCACGGGTGACTGACACCGAGACATAGAATTCAAATGCTTGTAGGGAGCTGTCCGGCACGTTTAGCTTGCTTTTTTCTATTGGAATTGACTAGATATATGCAACATGGCCTATTACTTTTCTTAGTAGAACTCAAGTTACTCTACATTTTCTGAGAAAAAATGAAATACGTCATACAATTTTTTTTAATTTGTTTATTATAAGAAATACAGCCAAACGTGTTATTTTATCATTACTTATGTTCAAAATTAAAACATTCCAAGCAGAAATGTGGTTCATTGGGGCATTGTGAGCAGTACGTCACAACTTGCTTAGTTTTTTTCTAGCATAAATTCGGTCTATAGCTTGTACGTTCAGCTTGTAGCATCTTGAGCAGTATTTTCGGGATTTTTTTACTGGCCCGTCTTTCTTTTTCATCTCTTGCTTCATCCTTCATTTTCTTGTAATAGCTTCCGGTTCTTGGTTTTCTTTTCCTGTTTCTATTAGGTGCTTACACAATTTTTTTCTGAACTCAACTATACCCATCTTAGACTTTGTAGTTTCTTTGTAAATTATGTAAGAATTTAGTAAAGCTGTATTCAACAGCAACTCCACAGCCAGTTTTCTATGCCATTTGACAGTCTTTCGCAGTGGTGAAGAGTAAGCTATCATTTGATCAGATAGGTCTACAGCAGCTTTTGCGTTATTGTAGTCTATAACAATTTTTGGTTTTATTATTTCTTTGTCCCTCTTGAATGTTCTCGTAAATCCGATAGAATGTTTTGTCGACAGTAAATAAACATCGCGCTTATCTTTCCATTTCATGCAAGTCATACCATCTTCATTCTCCTTAGCACGAAACTCTCCTTTATTTATGTTTCCAGTTACAACATCCTTTGGTAAATGCCTTCGGTTTTTTCGCATCTAGGAGCTTTCGTCCTAAATCCACTCTTTATTCTTTATTCTTTATTGTACACAAGAAAAATACAGATACAAAAATTAAAAAGAAAAGTATGTACAAAGGCGAGCTTAAACCTAAAAAGAGTTTTCTTCCAGCAAACCTTTAACCTTTTTAGCAAATCCACGCTGGTATACCAGTTATCAGTGTACAACGTATGGCCTTTTTGTAAATATCCTTCCATGAGTGACATGACAATATTAGTAGGGGTTGTGTATTCAGTTTCATTTTGTTTTCCAGCGTATATTTGAATTTTGAGCGTATATCCAGGGTTTGAGCACAATTTAAAAAGTTTGACTCCGTATTTGTGCCTTTTTAATTTTGTGTACTGACGAAAAATAATTCGCCCACGGAACGGCATCAGAGACTCATCAATGCAGAGATTTTCTTGAGGCTGGTAATGTGTTTCAAAGTTGTGGTTCAAAGTATCAACCAATTCACGGATTTTGAACAAACGGTCACCCGGTTTTTGGTTTTCATTGTTAGAAAAGTGCACCATCCGTAACAAAATTTCGAATCTGTTACGTGGCATAACCGTCCGTGGGAGAGATTGGGCTATCATGGGATCAGTTGACCAATAATCAGCTAACTTTGGCAGTTTGACAATTCCTATCCATAAAACCAGGCCAAAAATTTTTTTGATCTCATCTTTGTTTGTGTCAGTCCAAGTCAGTAACCTCGATCCTTTTTTTATTTGATTTTTTGAACTTAGCTTCTCTTTTGTTTGTGCAGCATAGCGGTTTGTTTCAATAGCTATATTTTCGAAAACACTATCCGGGACTAACAAATTATAGAAGTCTTCCGGTTTTGAACGAGCCATCAAACTTCTCAAACTGTATGGTTTCAAACCAGGGCACTCAGTAAAAGGTATAATTTTTCTTTGCTTACCAGTCGGTTCACACCACAAATCAGTCTCTTTATCAATTGTAGAGGTAACCTGCAATTCTGAGCTTTCGTCTTCATCATCACTGTCAATTAAGTACCACCGTCTGTTGCTGTTTCTACGCCCACGCAAAATCACTTCTTCGTCATCATCACATTCACTATCACATTGAAAATATAACAGGGGGCAATTACTTTGAGTCAACTCCTTCTCTAGTTCGTCAATATGCTGTAGGTCAATAAACGATAGTTCGAAATCATCTAGATTATCTATATTTGACATTGTTTGCAACAAGACGCATCACTTTCCAAAGCACGAATAACAACGACTCAACTAATCAACAACGGGGAAGGGGAACGGGGTGCAGGGCTCACGCGATTGGTCAATCGAATCAAGCAGTTTTGCACAATTGCGTTTTGGCGGGTCCGAGCGCAAGTTGCCACGCAAGTTCCCGCTCAAACGCATTTGTGGGCGGATGCGTGACTTATTGTTTTGAAGCATGGTGCCTGACAAAGTGCTTGACATGGCGCTGTGCCTATACTTCATTCCATTTGGGCCACGTCAGTCACATAAGCCTGACATATATTTTTATAACGATTTTTCATGTAAATAAACACGTAAAATAACTCTAAATTTATATTTTTTGTATTTTAAGACACTGATTCGATATATAAAATTTTGAAATTGGACGTCATTGCGATTTTGTTCTGGCAGCTAACGTGTTACACATACATAAGACAATAGGATCCGAGAGAGAATCGTCCTCTCGAAACTAATCCTACTTCCTTCCTACTTATATTATAAACAACTGCAACTAACAGCTTCTCTGTATCATCGTAGGACATAGGTTCTTAGTAAGGCATCCTTAATGGTTGTCTTACACTTATTGTAATTTAGGGCACTATGGGCGTCCCAAAAAACGGACTCCATAACATTTTGCGCCGAACTTACAACTTTGAATTTCTTCGGTGTCAGTGAAGTCGGTCTTTTCCAGGTCATAGACTGTTGTTTCGTCCATGGTTCAAAGATCTGTTTCATGGATCCCTCCTTTTGCGGGGGCAAAAGAAGGGGCTCCTGGATCTCCGTACGGAACGCACCGGTACCCCTCTCGCATTTCGCCTCAGCATTGTCCCGGGAATGACACCCATAGTCACCCCCGGCACCCTCGCAGGTGCTCACGACGGCCTCCAGTGCCGCCGCCATCCCGGGATCCGCATATGAGCAGCCAGAGCCCCCGCTCCAGCCACCCGCGGATTCACGGGGCAGGCGGCGCGGGGCGGCCGTTGTTAGCGCCCCGCCGCCGCCATCTTCTCCGAGCGGGATCGGCCCTCTACCGATCTCGCTCGGCGGCCTCCTTCCGAACCATTACGGTCTCACAGAAAGATGCCACGGCCTTCCACGCCGTCTCATCTACCAGCATAGCCGCGACTACATGTCATTTGGCATAGAGAGATCTTGCCCGATCCTGTTGACCAGGATTCCGCGTTCGTCGCACCACGCTCAAAAATCTGTCTGTATCAGCTTGGTATTTTTTTAGATTTGTACCGCTTCGACTGTTCTTATTCAAATGAATGTAGTGGCTTACGTTGTATTCATATGATTTTTTACCCGCTACTATAATTTAAGCAAAATACCACAATTTTTTAAATTTTTTAGGACAACTAGAAATTTCCGATAATCATTACACTCTCAAAAGCACACAGCACAAAGCACAAAGCACCATCAAAACACTTTAAAATATATTTATTGAATTTGAACTTAGATAAACTACAGAGGTTTGTCGACTTAGAATTGAGTACTAGTAGTGGCGCTTATATAGAATGCGTATTTATACCAAAGGGACGTGGAATTAAGTACAAATGATTAAGGGTTGGTCATTAGGGACATTTACAGGTAATACTTAACATGTAAACGAATAGAAGCAAAACGTTTTGCTTAAAAATAAATCAAATTTAACCACGTCGCTACTCATTGCTATCAGTACAAAAAGATTAGACATTGCCTTAAAAATTAGACATGTACATGAACAGCCTCAACATTGGAGTGGTCTCAACATTGTAAGTTGGTTAAAACGCAAAAAAGACGTTGTCCTTATTTGTGTTTAAGAATCTGCGTTTTTCTTTCACAGAAGATCTTGAATATTCCTCAATGAACTGGCGATTTTTTAAAGTACAAAATATGAAGAAAAAGAATACATTATTAAGTACCTAATAATCACAATTGACATAAACATTTAGAAAAAAAAATAGTTTTACTTTAGAGATTCCAAGACGAGTGCTCGTGAAAATATCCTTTCACAAGGCACGAAGACACCGATGTTGCCATCAGACTGCTTTTTGCTGAAACTACTCGCTACTACAATTTTGGTGTAAATATTTTTAATTGACTGAGAGTACAACTCCTTAAAATCAGAATTTTCATAAATTATTATGTTTTCCGTAGCGAACGATTTCATTTCAATCGTATCTACTATGTAGGTACCACTCGTGCGAAGCCGCGGGAGAAAGCACTGTACACAGCCCGCTTACGTAGCTGATGCTGGAGGAAATGCATAGGTGGTACGACACCCGCAGCTTCCGACTGTGACGTCTACGACTTCGAAATGCTGTCTGTCTTTTCCACACGTAGCTTACGTAGCTGATGCTGGAGGAAATGCATAGGTGGTACGACACCCGCAGCTTCCGACTGTGACGTCTACGACTTCGAAATGCTGTCTGTCTTTTCCACACCGTCACTTATTTCAATATCACTATGTATTATTTTTATGAACATTACTCAGATGAGCTGATAACTCATTCGTTTTTACCTCCGTATAGCAAACAGTACAAAATGTTTTATTATGTGACATTTTAATTTACTATATCAAGAAAAAATATTAGGAATCTAGGAACATAATAAGAACCAGTTTACCAATGTGAGGTTAACCAATAGGCCGTGGTGGCCCCGGCTGAAGAATAGGCCCCTCCATATCTACCTATCCGCGGATGTCGTAAGAGGCGACTAGGAGAAAAAAACTAGGGGATGGGCAGCAGCGTCCCTCTGCGCTCGCCAACCCGCATTCCCAGCGTGGTGAGTATGGGCAAATCCCCCCACATGATAAGGAATTCGCTTTGTCTGTGGGGGAGGCCATGTTCAGCAGTGAACGTCGTACGGCTAAAATGATGATGAACCAATGTGAAAATTTCTATAAAAATAAAATTACTTACTGGCTTTCTACGAAGGGCGGCTGGAAAGTTCTGAGACTAGGGTATTAAAAGATGAGCTAAAAATCTAAATAGAATAGAATAAGTTTATTTTGTAACCAACACAATCAGACTTCAAATTAAATTAACTCAATAAAAAAAATGAAATTCAACCTCATGGTAACAAAAATAAAATTTATTTTTCATTATAGTCTCTCTCTACTTCAATACACTTCTCAAATCGTTTGTAAAGGGCTTGTATCCCACTAAAAAAATATGTCGCGTCTTTGCCCTCGAAACGCTCCTCTACGGCTGCCTTCATTTGTTCGTCGGCTTCAAATCTTCGCCCCCGAAGGTCTTTCTTCAAATTTTTAAATAGGACGTAATCACTGGGAGCCAGGTCTGGACTGGACTGTAGGGTGGGATGGTTTATTTTATCGAAGCCAGTATCTCGTAGTGCCTGCTTCGCAATACGCGCCGTGTGCATAGGCGCATTGTCTTGCAAAAACAGGATTCCTTTATTGATTTTGCCCCTTCTTTTTTCTAAATTTACTTCGTTCACTTTTTTGTCAGTGCAGCATAGTACTGGGCGGTCATCGTTTTTTTCGGAAGGTAGTCAATCAGTTACACTCCTTCAGAATCCCAAAAAATAGTGGCCATGAGTTTCGAAGTCGACTCTTCCACCTTAAACTTCTTTGGCGGCTTCTCCCCTTTTTATATTCACTGCATCGATTCTTGTTTTGATTCTGGATCATATTGTCGAATCCAGGTTTCGTCCACAGTGACGATACGGGTACAGATTTCATCCAAATTGTCCTTGCACAGCTCCAAAAAATTCCAATGAAGTCTCAACTCGACGCTGTTTGTCGAGCGGCGTGAGCATTTTGGGCACCCAACGCGCGCTAATTTCTCGCGCTCTCGGGTTCATGTTTTTTATATCAACGTGTATTATAAATTCTAATCTCTATGAAAAGGTCACCATCGCGCTGTGCGGCGCGACGTAGCACCCAGCGGGGTGACGCGTCGCCGTAGTACTCGAGTAGTTACGGAGGAGGCCCTGGGTTCTTCTGTGACTCTGTGTCGTAATCACCTTCAGAGTCACCGTCGTCGTCACCGAACCACTCAAGCACGTTCGTCTTCGTCGTCAATTTTTTTGGCTGCTTGTGTTTGGTTGTTGCTATAACCTTGGTTTTCTGCGCACTGTAACCAACGAAAAAATTACAAGTTAGTAAAACAAGTTAAATTAAAAAAAAAAGTCGGGGGGTGAATTTACCTGAAGATATTTTTTGTACCTTTTTTGGGATGATAATTTAACATCATAATCTATACAGCCGTTTGGGCTCATATAGGTAAAGATACTTAAGACGCCATATACTTAAGACTACTACTACTAAAATACTTAAGACGCTATTCACTCCTGTCTTAATCTTGGTAAGATGATTTTGCACCGTCGATATGGTGACGGTCACGAGTTCAGTTTTTCATCAATTTCCTGGGGGTGCAGTTTGACCTTTTGAATTCTGGCCTTTTCTTTAGCTATTCACTCCTCTCTTTAATCTAAAATCTTAATAACTCAGATTTTTGTCAATCGGCTGCATATGAAGGGCCTGGCTTCGGATCACACGGACCGCCTAAAAGATTAACCTGCGGAGGACGCTTGATATCTTTTATGGGAACTTTAGTATTCCGATTATGTGTTTTATCCGGTACAACGTTACTATTTATAGCTCCGATAACTTGAGCTTTCTGATACCTTACTGCGGCTGGTGTTTACTCCTTTAATAAATACCGTATCGCAAATCTATCTATGTCAAATTCTTGCTCCTACCCCACCACGTATCTCTGTTACAGCTTTCTTTTTATCGATAATCTTATCGGTCAGGTATTACAAATGTTTCGTCCTTCTAACGTGTTCTTTTACCAATAGAATTGTTAATTGAAATCTACTTATGACTTGTTGCATCGCCGAGCACTGAACAGAAAATTCTAAGACTTTCTGTCTCGGAGTTATCAGCGCACTGTAAGTCAATTTCTTCCTGATGATGCCTTGTAGACAGGCGAAACACGTGTCGAATTATTATTAAGTTTGTTTGTTGAACTTATGAGGAATACATAAGCGGAATAGGACTACATATTTGTGTCTGTCTATTTAATATGTTTAATGGTGATTTCTTGTATGAAGTCTAAGTTGCAGGTGGCGTTGGCTCTGCAGTCATCAGTGATGATGATGGTATGCAAACTTTCACAAAAATCGTTCTCGCAGTTTGCACCAGCGGGTGCAAGTGGTGTAGATGATGATGACATTTTCGACTGTTATTATTTTTGCAATGCTGGCCATTTTCTCGATAGCAGCTAGTAAAGCTGGATTTCATGTAATTATTTTAGCTGCCTTATTGCTGGCAAACTGTTTCTTTACTTTTTGCTATATTTGTTGTTTTATTAGCATTTTTATAATTTTTTACCATAGGTTTTGTCTGTTCTTTCTTCTGGGGTTATTCTAGACTTTTGATTTGGATCCAACCACAAACAACCGCTTAGCTACATTCTAGGACTGCGCCGTAACTACGTTTGGGCGCATCGCCAAATCCGTAACGTTGAAGGGCCGTGTAAGATGGAACGATCCTACGAGGCAACGCTATCGAGCTCAACGACGATAATTGAGCCTTTAATTTGAGCCACTCATGTGCGACGTTCAAGGAGCGTCCTAATCCCAATCTACACCGGACAACAACAGAAGTTGCATGATGTATTTTGCGAAAAATAGAGGTACAAACTCTTTACCTATTAGTTGGTAATTTAAAGTTTTTCAGACAACACTACTGTGAACAGAAGTCTTATTGAATGGTTTACCGCTTACCTTGCTCGGGTAAAGGGTACCAAGAAATGCGCCGTGAACGCCATGAACTCTCGGTTTAGGTATCATTTGGTTCTGTTAGGTCAGCAGAAGCAATGGAACGAACGCCAACATTTCACTATAATTCAAAACAAATCTTTCCCAACCCTTTAACATTAGACTAACATGTTTACAACACGGGCGTAAGCCGCGCCGCGCACCTACTAACTAGCATAGCGCTTAGTACAGTTTTATAAATGTAAAACGTTCATTAAAAATAAAAAATAACAGTATTTCCATTACAAGACAGAAACCAAATATTTTTTGGTGTTTAAGTAATACTAATAACTAAATATATAAGAAATTAATTTACTTTATTGAAGATAGGTGTAGTTTATACTTTTTAAGTATCACATCCTTTTCTTAGGTCAAAATCTGGTAAGACCGGGAACTAAAATGTGATTTCGACGATTGGTGATTTCTCTTTGAATTTGAACCTCTAAACTTATAATTGTCTTCGTATTTAATGCCTAAAGCATCCTGAAAAGCAGCTACTGAAGTGTTGGCTTCACGCAGATCAGGTGTCGTCTTCCTCACCCTGATCTAAAAACCATCAGTTGTTTGTTTGTAGGCTAAAATAAGAGTACCGTATCTCTTACGCGTACTTTTTGTTTTCTCATACCGAATCAAAGGTACTTTGGTACCTCATAGCCTCATACTAAGTTTGATCGTCGTCGTGCCAAATTATATCTCGTATAGGCACGGAAATTTTTCACGTTTTTTCATGAAACAGGTAAACCTTAAGAAAAGTAAGAATTTCCGATAGATCACCGATAGAGGGGTGATTTTGAGCGACTTCTACTTCTGCTCCAACTAAGTTTGTGTTGTTTTCGGTGAAGCTGCTGCGTTTTTAAGCAAATCTATCGATCTTTGGTGTTAATAAAACTTCTTTTCCACGGTTCAGTAACGATGTTTTATCGTGTAGAGTTCTTCGCGAAGCTTCTCTCAAACTCATTTCTTTCGACAAAACCTTGTCCATCGCTGTTTGTAAATTTTTTGGTCTCAGCTTCCTTTATTTTTCTTCTCCTCCATTTTGATTTCTCTTCGATCTTTAAGTATCTACAACAACGTACAACATCTGTCATAAATAGTATACAGGATTTATTTTTTGTCTGGCGTTAAGGGACGAATTTGTGTCCGGTCACTTAGATAGATAGATAGAATCTAACACTTAATAAGCAGCTTTTTAACTACTTCTACCTACCATCACCGTCCCCATTACCGTCACCGTCACCAACATGGTCCCGTCTTATTATATTTATTTTAACCGATTTCTTCAAAACTTGGATTAAATAGTAGTACCTAGTAGTTCTTTACCTAGAATAGCATACCTACAGGCGTTTTATTTAGCTACTACGGCGGTAAGTAAATTAATAAAATAACGAAATAAATCAAATAAATTGGAAAATCTAAAACGTATTCCAGAAGAAACCAATACTTAGCTAAATAAATTGGAAAATCGAAAACGTATTCCAAACTTTCAACCCCTATTTAACCCCTTTAGAAGTTGAATTTTGCAAAATCCGTTCTTAGCGGGCGCCTACACCCTATAAAGAGTGCCTGTGTCAGACTCCGCGGCCCAGTAGTTTCCGAGCTTTCGTGATGAGTCAATGAGTGAATGTACTACTCCTTTATATAATAGATTAACAATAACTATAAACACAAAAACAGCAATAACACTCACTTAGATTTCATGTGACGCACTGTACATATTCCCGCCAAAAGCAATAAACAACCTCTCCCAGCTTGGTTTTAACAAGTTCAGAGTTTTAACGCATTTATAAGTTGTGCGGCGTAATAATAATTCAAGACATTTATTCAGGCAACAAATGTCCATAGGCGTTAGTAATACCAGAGACCTGTTTATACAAGACATCCATAGAGGGCAAATACTTTTCTATCATTAGACTAGAAGAATGGCCACTCGGATTGCCCCCAGTCTTTTAAATACTTTTTGATTTGTTGATGGCTGGTCACAGACCACAGCTTTCAGCAAAGCCCCACTGTCAAACAGCTTATATTTATTAAAGCTTTGTAGCGGAGTAGTTAGTTATCCAGTGTTTTGCCTAATCTGCGCCTCACCCGAAGGTGAGGCGCAGATTAGGCAAAACACTGGATAATTTTAATGATGAGATTTTAGTGAATGAAAGTAAATTACACAACTATGGTCAAGTGCTTTCAGCTAATGTCCCACGAGGTGGCAGCACTAGCATGCGGCAGGTGACCATGGAGATAGCTAGAGGCTATAAATTAAAATAATGCTCTTTCTATGAATGATGTATGGTGAGAGTGCTATCCTTAATTCGGAATCGTAGTAAAAAAGTCGCCAATTGTTTGCCTTCCAGGGCGTCAAAACTGAGATTCGTTATGGTTGGCACTGCTACAAAGTCAAAAAATTCTGGTGATTATAATCTTCCGTGTTTGACCACCATAAGATGATTTTATGAATTGAAATAATTGGATTTGCCTTAAATTGACGTAAAGATTTAAAAAGTTATAAATCTAATAGAATTTACGGGTGAAATCATTGGAGTTCTATTAGGCCTGCATAAGTTCGTGGTGATAACCCTAAAAAACAGCTGGTTTCGTTTATTAGTAAACATGCTATACTACTCAAAACAAAATAAGGGCCACCACTAATTTTCCTATATTTTTTTGATGTCGTGATTTTTTGCTGCCTTTATTTTAAATTTAATGAAACAATGTTATTTTTGAATTAAATTTAATTAATTTTAATGCAATTCGACAAAAATTACTTAATCTAAGGATGTTTTTGGGTTTTATCACTTTTTATGGCTGTTTACACTTAACAATAGCATTAAATTGTAGACTAAACGCAAAGCTTGGTGGTTTACTTTTGAATTGTTTAATAACGGGTATGTCCTCCCCTTTTCAAAACACATTCTTGAAGCCTCGATGGCATGCTCTCAATAAGATGGCGGATGTTTTCCTCTGGGATCTCCTCCCAGCACCTTTTCAGCAATTGAATCAACTGTTGCTGGTTGTGCACATCCTCTTCAGCTGCCCGGACTCTGCGTTTTAATTGGTCCCAAAGGTGTTCAATTGGATTCAAGTCAGGGCTGTTCGCAGGCCATGCCAAAACCTGAATATTGGCTTCCTCCAGGACAGAGATGGTTGCTCGGGCTGTGTGCGGCCGTGCATTATCCTGCATCAGGATGAAACCGTCCACCGCTCGTTGTGAAAATGGGATGACATATGGCCTGAAACCCTTTCGATGTAACTCTGAGATGTCACAGTGCCCTCATTCAGAAAAACAAGGTCAGTTTTACCTTGTAAACTGATCCCGCCCCAGACCATGACACTGGGACCACCATACCTGTCACGTTCGTGAATGCAAGGATCAGAAAATCTTTCTCCGCTTCTTCTCCACACTCGCATACGTCGATCGTCACTAGAAACTTCACCTTACACTCATCCGTAAAAAGCACCTTACGCCATTCCGCCATTCCGAATGGGGATTCAAGATGTTGACGTGCAAACCTTAATCGATTTGCACGATGAGTCGCGGTTAGTTTAGTGCGGGTTACAGGCCTTCGTGAGCGTTGCTGGTCTTCCTGCAAACGATTCCTAATGGTCTGGTCGCTAACAAGTGTACCAGTAGTCCGGCGTAATCGGTTTTGTAATGCGCGCGCTGTCACATTACGATCACGTCGCGCAGTAAGTCGCACGTACCGATCTTCCTGGGCGGTGGTAGCACGAATTCTTCCCGAGCCACGACGCCGGGATACACTCCCTGTCTCCTGATACCGGTTCCAAAGGTTTTGGATAGCCCTTCGCGAACATACCAGCTGTAAAGCGGCGGAACGTTGCGACTGACCAGCCTCTATCATCGTTACGGCTCTGGTAGCCGTAGCATTGTCCAAATGGCGTCGAACTCTTGGCATTTTACGGTTCAATGATGAAATTACACGTTTAACTTCCGAAAACAACCGTAATTGTCAGTTGACTTGTGTAACACTAATCTGAAATCAAATCATAAAATAAACAAAACTCTACCCACTTCACGATATTTGAGACATCAAAATTGTTTACGATACCGTCAACACTACTATGCCTAGTGCTTCATTTTTATCGTTAACTCGACACTTGAGAACATAATGGCATTCACAAAAAAAATATTCTCGTACCGAAGGTCAGCAAAAAATGGTGTCAAAACAAAAATACTCGGGTGGCCCTTATTTTGTTTTGAGTAGTATACATCCAGAATGGATATGGTAAAGGTAACAAGATTGTACCACACGTCGTGTATGTGTAATAGTTTCGGTTTAGCCTTCTATCGAGCCACTGCATGCCGAGAGAGCATTCAATCGATCAACAGTCAGTCGATCTAGTAGGTATTTTGTCGTTATCAATGAAAGTCGGGCTCGGGATAGCGTTCAGTCGGGATAAATGGTTTCGGTATCGAATGATTCGATTGTAACACTTATTCGTTCCATTCGAATGACAATCGAAAAACAATCAAAAATCAGTTGTTCGTTCTCTTGAAATCAACTCGCTTACTGATATGATAGATCTGTGCGAATGATAATGAATGCCATTACTACCTCACTACTACCAATTCCATAAGTCTCTAGGGCCTAGAGACTTATGAATTGGTAGTAATTGGTAGACATTATTGACATTTCGTCAAAGCAAACTATTAGCGATGAATTTATCGGAGACACATTGGGCAATTATGCTTCGTGCCTTGGCATCTTTCTCTTTTTGCTCAGTTTTCATAGGAGTGGACTCCAATCCTCTTTCCTCCAAAATTAATTTCATGCGTAATTTCCATACACTGAAATTGGTTCCATCTACCAGCTTTGGTAGATTTGTAACCGAAGTCATCGCCATCCTTTGAATGTTATATTGCTCTTGTCCTTCTCTAGTAATGCTCTATGTGTTTTTTCTCATATTATTCCGCGTATAATTTTCATATTAGCGCAGTGGAAGCGTATTAACTTCATAATAAAAAGCAAAGACGTATATCTATTGTAACACCATTTTATTTGCAGAGAGCGACCACAGATCGATACAAAGCATTCATCCGTTCTTAGTGAACGGTCACATAGTTTTATAATAAGACAGATTATCTCAACAGACTTTTGCAGTGTATTGTGATTCTTGTTCTCTGCTATTCAAAAATATACGCAAATATTTGTTCATTGTGTTGTGTTCGCAGTTTATATACACACATAGGTATTACAAAAACTGGCCTAGTGGTATTTTAACACGTTAGCTGTCCGTTAGTTTTGGAGTAAGCTGTGAAGTCCGTGCACTACATATAGTTCATAGCTCTGTTTCAAATGCATGAGATGTCAGGCACTGAACGCTAGAGCTACGAGGTTGAATTTCGGGGGACGTCTAAATAGGTAATTTGGTAAAATAAAACACGATGGACGTGACGAATTTTTTTAATTTTTTTTTAATGAAAATGAGGTTCAAAGTTGAAGTTACATTTCTATGAGAGTTGACAAGAAGACATTCAATGACATTCATTAAAACATGGCAGACAGAAACCTTTTTTGCACGTGAGACATTCGGTAATCACCTTCGTCGTCTTTTTTCTTGCTTTAAACTAGGCATAGCCTGTACTATGGGTACCAGAGACTGATATACATAATAGATTAATATTTAATACCCAGACACAGAACAAACATCTGTGTTTATTCACATATGATAACAGCTGCATTTATAATATTTTCATCGTACTTTCTATACCTTCTTTTCTTTCAGGGCATGATAAGTTTTTACCCCGTAGAGAACGGATTTGTTGCTCTCGTAGTCAGAAATGCCATCAACTATGTACTGAATAGTGACATAGTCTGCTGTAAGCGAGAGGACATAAATGGGAACTAATAGCTAAACGTACAAGAAGTTCAGAATCAAGATTGCTACCTAGAACAGCTGATTCATTGAATTTTTACAACAGGACAAATTTAGATAGTAATAAATAAGTACTTACTTTAGAACGCTCGTTCCACTCTTTGTGAGCTCCATCGCCTTGAGCATTTAGAATCTCTGCGATCTCTCTCCTTTTGGCGTATTCTTTAGCCTGGAAAGATTGAATGTAAGCTGTAGCTATATCTCTATGATTATTTAAAAATTCCCATAGAACATCTAGCTGCCTCCTCGAAACCCAACGTGTTCTCACGCTGCAAAAATAGTAAACACACCATTTGAACCACTTGAAATTCCATAAATTTATTAATAAAGTTTTAAACGTAATAAAGTTATAGTCCCACAGGAAAATATTTATTTTAGTAAACATATTACAAAACTCATACATTTTTTACTCGCAGAACTTACTTTCTGTTGTTCATTTCAAGTGACTTATATCCTCATTGATTTTATAAATATTCTATTAATAATTCCTCACACAAGATCACACTTTTTAACTTTAAAATCGCGCGCTGCGGCGAAAGTCAGGGACATTTACATTTGAGTCAGTTACTGTCTTCAAATTCGTTACAGTCACTATTTAAATTGTTATCATGTCAACACAGCGCTGTCACGTCAATGCACTTATGAATTCGGGCTTCATATTTTGAAGCCAGTTCGACTTTATAGCCACAAACAGTAAGTGAAATCAGTATTATAACACAACTAATAACACAACTAGATAAATATATAGCTAGGTATAGTAGCTCTAAAGTCCATACGGGCAACATACACTAAGAATTAGAAAATAACTACTACTAAGTTAGTTTTTGCTAGTACTGCCGTGAGTCACTGACTCAATGTAAATACGCCTTTAGTCGTACTGTCTGTGCCTGACGTAAAAACAGTTCCGTTTTACGCATTCATGAAATGAGTTGATGATGAATGAGTTCGCCAATATGTCCACCATAGACAAAAATATACTTTTTTATGCCAACATGGAGTGAAATAAAATCTGAATATTCCAACATTTTTCAATTCCAAATATGTCCACGGATTCACTACGAAAACATTGGGCAAAACTGCATTTCGATTCACAATCCAGTAAGTCCTTGAGAATTCATATCAAAATCCAATACGTCAAAATAGACCAATCAAATCACACTTTCGCCCATGATGGCGGCCATTGTTGTTGTTGTTGTGATCGAGTTTGGTGTAATTGCGCAATTAAATTTCATTTTAAATAGGTGAAAATGGACACAAAAGTGAAGAATGTCGAACCAGATAAAGCCAGGAAGAGGAATAACATAAAGACGAAGCAAAAGAAGGAACAGAAGAAGCGGAAATTGTAAGTAAAACTTGCCTAATAACTTGGATAAGTTTGCGCTAACCTGTAGGGTTGTCGCCGCATTTACTATGACATGGCGCGAAATTCAAAGTCCTAAAAAATACATTACAAATTCTTATAAATTAGTATCTACTTACTTGGTAATAATACCTACTGTTACCGCAATAAATCTTTATCTATAGGGGTAAGGTTTATTCAACAAAACTAAAATAGACTTAAATAATTTTTATTTAAACTAAGAAAGAAATAGAGCCGGCTGAGCTAGTCTACGGGTACAAATATAGTCCCTGGGTCTCCTGAGATGAATTGCAATTAAAATGAATGTAAATGTGAGGGCGCCAACCGCAGTATGAACTGGAACAGCTACGGTACTGTTTAAAATTATGTTTACCGGCCAAGGGCCACCATATGATAAGTAAAGTATGAGATTCCTATATAATGTCCGGGGAAAATAACTCCTCGCACTGGGACGCTGGCTCCAACGGGTCCACAAACTGGTCCGTGAGCTGAGCAGACTCCAGGGGGTTGATGGGGTAGGTACAAAAAACCTCCTGTAATTGGAAATGTTCAATTACAGTCTGATCACAACAATTTTACAAGTGGACGGGAAAAATTATGGGTAAAATGTTAAAAATTAAGTTTTTGATTGACCGAAGGTCCATAAATGGATAAATTACAATGCACAATGTAGGTAGGGCATTAGGAGTAGCTTTTAAAAGGTATGAATGTTGATTTTGAATAAATTATGACCATGTGGGAAAATAACTTTGGAATTTTATTGAATAATTTACCTAGTTCCTACAGATAGGGAGATTATGCATACCTGCACAGCTGTCCAGGAGGTCTTGAGAATAATATAGAACGCCTTACAACAGCACTTCGAGAATCTTTTATCCAAAAGGACGCCACGCGGTGCCGCCGGGTCAAAAATTGGAAATAAAACGCCAATCTGTGAATCGTTTCCACTAATTAGAATCACCATGGCTTCGCCAATGAAGACAACAGGTCCTTTCACAGAAAACTTACCAAGAACTTCCAAAACCGAATAAATGTATAACGTGCTTGCGCACCAAAAGATGTTAAAAAAGCAAATGCAGATTCCCTAGGTCTAGGAACATCAGTGTTGCCAATGAAAATTTTTAGGCGGCCGTGTATATAAGGTAAGAAAGCCGTGTTTATATGGAAAAAGATCATCGGTGGGCCGTGTCATTGCTTAAAAAAATAATTAATGATAATTAAACGTTTTTAACATGAAAAACCTTAAAAATGCGCCATTTGGCTAATGTTGTTTTTTTCTATTTGTTTGAAGAAATAACAACAAATAATTATTTTGAATAGCTTTAATTTTTATTTAAACTTATTATTCACGGTATAAATCTCGAATACTTTCTATAAACTCTTCTTCGTTCTTATTCAAGAAATATTTTTGCTTGTCTTTAATTTTTTGGTACATTGAGGTGGTGGTTCAAAAGTTCTGCAATCATTTTTGCTGTTGTTACTTTTAATGCATTATTTTGTCAAGAGAAGTCCGCTAATAGTTGAAGTAAATAATTTGTTCCTCTTCTTTGTTTTTATATTGTTCACGTGACGGAAAATTCGTTCACAATCACTGTTCGAATGGGGCAATGATAAAACACTTAGTGCAAATTTAGCGATGTTCTTGGAATCGGTTGTGGTAAAAATTTTGTGCCAAAATTCGTCAGTTTTCATTGCAGCAACTTCCATATTTGAAAATGTATTTACGTCAGGTAATGTTCTCCATTCGTCGTCAATTATGTGTATCTGGTTGTCAATGACAATTCGCGGTAACTGCCTTACTATTGGATAAAGTGAGGGTAGTTTATCCTGATTCCTTGTGCTGTGTTTTATGGCTTCCTCTGGCGAAAAGTATTTTAACATTGGTAGCAAACTGTTGTTGAAATCATATCTTTTACGAATTTGAATGCAACCCTCAACTAAAAATGATTTCGTCCTCCTGTAAAATTCTTGAAGGTTCTCAGTATTTTGTTGAATTTCAGGCTTTTCTAATTCTTTCATAATTTTCACGCCAAGGTGTGGTATTTGGTATGTGCAAGTTTGCATTTTCTGGCTCGATCTGATGCAGCAGTGTTTGATTAACGTGATCTCTGAACATAAAACAATATAATATATCCTTATAAGTCATCCGCATACGATCATCCAACTCCGTTATTTTTGTTTCTTTACTTTGAAAGTATTCATTTAATTTAACGAATTTCGGCAATATCCATTGTAGGAACAGGTAGTACATAAACATGAATGGGTCATTTAAATCAATTCTGCCGCAACCACTTTTTCGGCAAACCATTTATTGGTAAAGAAGAGTTTCAGACTACTCCATTGTTCTAAAATTCTTTCAACAACGCTCAATAATGAGAGCCAACGCGTTTGTGCCGGGTGTAGTATCTTGTGAACTTTGGCATTTACAAATACTTGATATTCTACCAATTCAGCTTGACGCTTGCAACTATTTATATTACGCGCCAGATCTTCACATCGTCTTGGCAACATTTTGCAAGCCTAGCACATAGGTGTAGTGAGTGACATATGCATTTTAAAATTGTTATGCCAGGTAAATTTTCTGTCAGTCTACTGGCAACAGAGTTATGCTGACCCATCATAGCATTGCACCCGTCCGATGCGAAACCAATCCAATTTTCCAGTGGTATATCTCGGGCAACAAACGTTTTGAGTATTGATTGATATATAACTTCACCAGTAGCACCACGTGCTGCAGCTTCAAAATCGTCGCCTTCTCCGAACAAGGGCGTTAAAGTCCAAAGCGATGTAACTACGAATCCTACCTTGGAATCGTAAAATTTCACAAGGATACACATTGATTTTACTGAGCCAACGTCGGTAGACTCATCAACGAGTACGCTAAATTTTTCAGCCTTTATTTTCTCTTTTATCTGCATTTTTTGAAATTCACCGATAACGTTCTTTATAACGGCTGTACACTTTGACCGCTTCAGTTTTATTTCTCCAGCTATCTTAGAGTCTGGAAAACATTCTTTCAATAAAGCAGTCAAATGGTCAATGGCAAGAAATGATAAGTCATGTTCTGCTACAACAAATGCTGCCAGCTTTATTTCTGCCCGTCTTGCAGCCTTTTCATCATCAGGTTTGCTCGGTTTCGAAAACTCGGTCTTTAATAAGACGTAGCTCTGAGGCAACATATCGTCCATACACATCAAACTCATCAGGGGTAGCTTCCATCTTATTTTTGGCGGACCTCATTATTTCAAACGCCTCTCCCAATTTATCCTCTTGTGTTAACATTCTCTTTTTCGACAATTTAGATGAGGTAGGGCGCGGTGATGCTTCCATGGTAGGAGCCTGAGGTTTCGACTGGATGGAATTTTGAGTTTCTTGAGTATTTTCCGAGGAAAGCTCGGAGTATTGGTCATCGGTGTCCTGGCGTTGTGCCTGAAATATTTTTTATGTTATGTTATGTTACGTATTATGTTACATATATTTTTCAGGTCCCAAATACTGAAATAGGATGGAAAGAAAAGGCTCATAATTATGAAATACTATGGAACTTTCCACATTGTGTTGGAGCTATTGACGGCAAGCATGTTTTGATTCAGGCACCTGCAAATTCTGGTAGTGATTATTACAACTATAAAGAACAATTTAGCATTGTCCTCTTGGCTATTGTAGATGCTGATTATAATTTTATATGTGCTAACTGTGGTGCCAAAGGAAAGTCATCTGACAGTGGAGTTTTTCAAGAAACTTCTTTTTATGAAGCTATGAATGAAAACCAACTTAGTTGGTCAGAACCGGAGCCATTGAGAGATGAACCAAACATGCCATTTGTACTCGTGGGAGACAGTGCATTTGCACTCACCGAAAAAATGATGAAACCATATCCAGGCTACCATGAGGTGGGAAATATAAAGCGCATTTTTAACTACAGGCTTTCGAGAGCGAGAAGAATTGTAGAAAACGTATTCGGAATCTTATGTGTCGTGTTTCGTATGTTTCGCAATGCAATTGCGCTCCAACCTGCTAATGCTGAAGTTGCCGTAATGGCCTGTGTATACCTACACAATTTTCTAAGGCGTAATAAGCAATCGAGAGCACTCTACACCCCACGTGGAACCTTTGATTCAGAGGATTCGGATCATAACATTGTGGGAGGATCTTGGCGCAGAGAATTTGGACCTAATATTTTATTGGATTTGCAACCATCTGGAAGACCATCTGCTCAATCTGCTATGGTACCAAGGAACAAGTTCGCTGAATATTTCATCAGTGCGGAAGGAAGTGTTCCATGGCAAAACAATGTAGCTTAGAAATAAACAAATATTTAGAATAAGAATTGTAAATTTCATTATGTGTCTACCTACCTATAGCGGTTCATGAGATAAAACCCGTTGACAGACAGACAGACAGCGGAGGCTTAGTAATAGGGTCCCGTTGGTCAACCTTCGGGTAGGGAACCCTAAAAACGACTTTATAATTCTCATATAATTATTGTTAATGCTTATTTATTAGAAAGGTACCTACTACTCGTATAATAAAGTTATTTTAAAATTGTGACTTACTTGTGTCTCCAATGTATCTGTGCCACCAGTAGTTGTCGCCCCACTCAATAAAAACTTCATGGCATCGTAGGCAAACCAAGAACTTGATTCTATAACTTCGTCCCGTGCTTTACCCGTGCCTTTCGAAGAAGCTATTTTCTTTTTCTCACGCATAAATTGTGAGCGGAGGTTGTGGATCTTCGCCTCAACATCTTTCCTTGGTATTTGAAGTTCATTGGCTAACCCCTCCCAAGCATCATTTTCCTTTATTTTATTTTTGTATTCACGGTTATTCGTGTCCCACAAACATCCTTTGCTTTCGTAAGCAACGGAAAGAAGACAAGTTGGATGGATAGAAAGAAACAGAGGCATATATTGGAATGATGGTTTCATACCCTATAAAGATCATAAAAATATCATGAAAAATATTTTAGGGAACAAGAAAATTATATTTACAAAGGGAAAAGAAAAAGTGTGTTGGATTAAAGAAATGTTAAGTGAATCTTGTAATGATCACAGTATTTTTAACTTAGAAGATAATGATTGCCTCAGTTTTTTAAATTTGTATAATGAATATGATGAATTGTTGAATGATGTATATTCTTGCACTTGTCATAATAACGTGTGTGCACTAAAAAATGTACTTAGCTTAAGAAAATGGTGTTCGAAATAAAATTATTTAATACTTATTGAAAATATCTTGTTTTATTTTTCACCCCGTTTAATTTCAAATTAATTCATATACATGAAATGCATACAGTGAATACAATAGATCAACACTCTTACTGATGAATAGGTGAACGGAAGATAGAGTCGATGAAAATTTGAATTAATGAATAGATGAAAAGTAGAAATTGAGGTAGCTGGAGCTCTTTTGATCCAGATGCCTCAATTTCTACCTACTAATGTCATGTTAAATATGTCAAATTCAATGTCATTTTTTGTGTTTTTTTATCTTTCTTTCCTTTTTTCTCGCAAAATTTACCGGCTTTCAATACATTTAGGTCGGTTTTATACAATAAAAAACTAATAAAAAGGTTAAAGAATGCGCACAAGTCCACGCAGTTAGAGATAATAGTGAGCTATTTTGGTTGTAGCTTTTGCCGCAGCCTTCGGAGATTTGTGACTATTATAATTTCGGAATGTTATCATGGTAACGTGCCAGTATCATACATTAGCAATACCTAGGTACTTTCTTGTTTTTTAGAAATGGTGACGAAGTCGACGTAATGCCACAGGAAAAGCCGCCTTTAGGTATACTTACGTCGATGGGAGGAGCTCCGCAGTCTGATTACCTATCTCGCGACTGGTCTGCGACAAGCATAAATTGTACAATTATCGCTGTCAAACGCCACTTTTGTACCACGTATCAGCGATTTTTCAGCAACAGCAGTTTAGTCGCAACTCACCCTCTGTCGGACAATCGATGTACTAAAAAGTGCATTCTGTCGTTATTTTGAGCAACAATTGGTATTACGTAAGCCATTTTGACAGCACACAGTACGACAACGATAGCAGTAGCAGTGCGATTTAATTGTCAATCAGCAACAACCCCCAGACCTGTTGTTACGGTGCCAATCTGATTGTTTTCTCTATTTTGCAGGGATTCGTGCTTAATTATTTTGTTTAAAATTTCAATCAAATTACACCCAAATCCTCGTAGCGGTAGATATAGGTAAGTGTACGATTGTGATTGTAATGTAAGGTTAGATGGGGTAAGACTAACATAGTTTCCTGCTAGACCGAAAAGATCGGTTTTTATGGCTAAGATATTTGACATGCCTCTGAGATAATCATGTAATTGATACTACAAAACTATAAGGTTTTAGGAAATAGGGAGTATATTTCCGGTAATGCATTCAGAATAGATATTTTGAATAAATTAAAAGCCAATAAAAATAGTTAGTCTTGCCCCACTAATTGGGGTAAGACTAACAGTGACAGTTTTTTGCTGAAAAAATAAACTTATCAGAATTCCTAAAAGAAAATCGTAAATTTTAAACGTTCTGTAATTTAATTTAAACTCTATCACGACGCTACAACGTTTATTTTTGCGGCAATTCGTACAAGAAACGAATTGGGGTAAGACTAACACACAACAGGAATCAGAGGCGCAGAACCTTTTAAGTGACATCAATAGCTTAATGTCACTTTGTGCGTTAGACATCATCATCATCAGCCCTTTGACACTTTGGAGCCATCATCATGGCCTTTCATTTGTCTGATGTGGGCGAAATTGTTCTCATCGGAGATTTCAACCAGTTACCCTACATCGATATAGAGAATCTTTTTGAGATTACAACAGGCCCAATTATCAAACATCAGCCAGGAGCTACTGCGCACGCACAGGAACCCACTAGATGTTGCATATGCCCTGCGACACCAACTGCTGGCCGGGTATAGGCCTCCCTCCTGTTTTGCACGCCAGTTAACATACTTAAATTAATATAAAAAACAAGGAATAAGTTAAACCAAATTTTATATTTGCGTATGAAATAAAATTACTACAATATCAAAACACTTATTAAAAAAATATTATTCTGTACCTACCAACTCTTAACATAATACAGGACATTCATTTACTTAATAATAGGAACACAATACAGGAACTTTTGTTTACTTAACTTAATCAGAATTAATATCTACTGAACATTAAAGCTTTGAAAGGAAATTTTAAATGATAATTTTCCTCTACGATCTATCATCGGCTCGGGTAGTTTGCATACTATATCTTCAAGGTGTGTAACATCGCATATGTCAGGGACGTGTGGAAAAACAAAAGTGTTTCTAGAATCATCTCCGCCGCGGCTGCTTTTAAAAAAACTTTTCCGAGCAAACTTTATAGTTGGTATGCTATCAGAGTTTACATCTGTAACAACTCCAACATAATGTTTTATGCTTGTTTTAGTAGAAAATTTTACTAAGACCCACTGTCCTTTGTCGACGGTACTTGTAGGTGGTTCATCGTAATCATTTTCTACGAGTTCGTCGTTATAATTTTCCTTGTTTGCGTTGTGAATACTGTCATATATATCACTATTTTCCATTGAATCTATTTCTGTATTCTGGTCTATTTCATCTTCATAATTTGGTATGTCTTTAATATAAGTGTCATCCTTTGATATCCTTTGAGATCCTTTGTTTACCTCACTTTCACTTGTAGAATCTTCTGTTATCCATGTTTCACAACCTTCAATATCACTATCATCCATCAATGTCATTTCAAAGTCACTTTCACTTGTGGAGTCATCTGCTGTTTTTAATTTCTTTATCTTCTTTTGTTTCATACCCTTTTTTCTGTGACTATTTTTAAACCTTTTGAACTGTCTAAGTTTCGTTTTGCCATCATAATGTTTACTGTCTTCATCTCTTAATTGATTATTTATCTTACGCTCTTTTGTAGAATCTCCCGTATTTGTTTTTTTCTTGTCTGTACAAAGTCTCGTTTTCGTATTAGCATCTTTTTTTCGCTTGTTCACCAATTTTTCTTCTCGCAATTTCCCATTGTCATCATGATCTTTGCTGTCTTCGTCTATTAATAATTGTTTTTTAATCTTACTTTCACTCGTAGAATCTCCTGTTTTAGTTTTTTTTCTGTCTTTGTAGAGTCCTGTTGTTGTATTTTCATCATTTTTGCGCTTATTTGCCAATTTTTCTTCTCTTAATTTCAGTTTCTTTGATTTTTCTTCTTCGATATTCTTCTGTTTCTTATAAACGTCTTCACTTGTTATGACTTCGGCACCACCAGCAATTTTAGTACGTTTTTGTTTACTGTGCCCTCCTGCATTAATTTTTTGTAGTAATAATTCCTCAAATGTAAAATGACGATCCTCTATTACAGTCACTTTTGATAACATTAGCGATGTTTTAGCAACATTTTTTGATACATTGTGGTCAGGAGCCACCTTTTTAAAACTTCTCATGTCACAAATAAATGACTGAGGCAATGCAATTTTACAATATGGGCTTATGCGCCTGTCATCGCTTACTGATTTGTGATCTGTGGTACGTTCTATGGCATAATTCCAATAATTGAGACAAATGGATTGTAATGAAGGGATCGAGATTGGATAAGGATCGTTTGTGTATAACACATTATTTCCGGACTGAATTTCAGTTTGTCGTAGACCAGTAATTTGATTTTTGGAGCACGAAGAAAATGGCTCATCAGATGAGCCACGATCTAGACTTTTCAAAACGTCGTCGTCAGATGTAGTGGTTATCTCATTTAATCCAATAGACTGTTCTTGTTGTTTTTTCCATTCTGCCAGTTGGTGTGGGTTAAATTTTTCTTCAGGTACAGCATTACTATTGAAAGGAAAAATTCCAGCTTTTCGGAATCCTGCTTCACATACTTTGGGATCAACTTGGGCCCAAACGACACCAATCAATTTCGAAAATTCTTTTTTGGGCAATGCCTGACCCACGTGTAATCTTTGCCATTTTACTAGCATGAGATCCCATTTGTCTTTAAAGGATTTGTTGACCGCTAGATCCAAGGGCTGTAGATTGTCACTAGTATGTGGAGGAATTTTCATGATTGTAATTCCGGCTGCACGAGCTTTTTCAATTATGTTGATTCCCACGTGAGTAGAATGACCGTCGTACACTAATAATATTGGCCGTTTTTGACCCACGGTGGGCAGAAACACCTTTTCAAAGTATGTCTCAAATACATTTGTCTCCATCCAACCATTTTTTGTTGCTGCGTAAACAGTGCCTGGATAGTCTTCTTCGGAAGTCCACTCATCCCAGAGATTTTTCGCTTTAAATATGATAAGCGGAGGGGTTTTACCGCCAGCTGCACTGCACCCCAGCAAAACTGTTGTGTTATCTTTACCGGGTGATGCGATAGTTCTTGTTGAGGCATAACCTCTCAAGCCTACCACTTTGGTTTTACTGGGGTCTTTGCTAAAACTTGTTTCGTCTAAATTCCATATATGTGAGGGTTTGTCATGCAATCCCAGCTCGTCCATAGTATTCTTTAGTAACTCATAATATGAATATATCACCCAGGGATTGCATGCTTTTTTGCGTGAGTTTTCCACTGCTTGTGGCTTTTTAACGGTCAAATTGTGGCGTTTCTTGAACGCTAAAAACCAATCTTCTCCCGGTATACCGTTTTTGAAGGGAGTTTCTATATTATTTTTAGTCACATAGTCTCCAACAACTTCCATTATTTCTGTTCTAGTCAAGCCAAAGCCATATTTTTCCATTTCATGTAAATTCTCTGCCAATTTGTTTTCTGTCTCTTCAGGAATAGCTGTATTTCTCCCTAAAGACTTTGATTTCAAACCATATTTTTCATACACTCGGGCTACGATCGTTGGACGAGGAATTTTGTATGCTATAGCGGCTCTATAAGCTGTTAACTCGCCGTTCTTTACTTTATCTACAGCTTCTAGCAATTGTTCTCTTGTGTAAGTGGCTGCCCTATTTGTTGTTCGAACATAATTGCGTACCATCTTGCTATCTGCAATGAACAAAAAGGATATCGTTTTATTTACTGCTGCATTTCTCCGACGATGAAATTGCAAAACGCTTGATCGAAGAATCAATTATAACTTTTTTAAACATTCAATGATTACAACAACTGACAATCAATGAAATCCGCCACACTAATAATATTGATAAATGCGCGTCTGTTTTATTTAAACTTTAATACCTATTTATTTTGATAAACATTTAAAACCACGGTTGTAGCTTCGGTAAGATTTTACTGTAAGTACAAACTCGAAAGAAAAATATGTACCATGATGAGAAAATGTTGATTATATCTGACTTGGGGCAAGAATAACATATGACTGTCTTACCCCAGAAAGACTGACAGTCTTCCCCCGTTTTGATATTTTTAGGTTAGGTTTTGGTTTCGTAAAATATCAAAGGAAATCTTTAGTTTAAACCCATAATATTACAATAACTTAAAAGACAATATTAATATGATGCTACTTACATTCATACACATCTCAATTTAACACTTATTATCACCAAAATTTTAAAAGTTTGTCAGAGTCAACCACGTGCAAATTTATTTTTTAACAACAGACATTTATTTTCCGGTATGTTGGCGCCATTTACCAGCAAAAGCGACATCTGTGTTTTGAGCCAAGACACTTTTCATGAAAACTGTTTTATCGACATAGCCAACTCAACAATAACGCGGTACTTTTCGAGATATTTGAAAGTGATAGTCTTCCCCCGCTGTTAGTGTTGCCCCATCAAACCTTATGTAAATTTACAACTTGATGTAAGAATATTCTCACGCTCTTTTTATCATTTATTCCAGATAGCAGTACCTACCTATCGAAGATATGGCACGTGCTCACCTCCTTGTCGAAGCCATGGATGTTGAAGAAAGGAGGGATCAACATCAGGAAATGGCTCGGTTGCGGCGAAATATAAGGGATAAAGCTAATATTTCATTGTTGCCTGATCCTGAGTTTAAAGCGCATTACAGGCTCACGAAAACGTTATTTGTCCAGCTGTGTCATGACCTCAGACCATATATGCCCATAATGCAAAGGCAAACAAAAGTGACCGTGGAATGTAAAGTACTAACAGCTCTGTCATTCTATGCTACTGGTTCCTATCAAAAACCTGTTGGAATGAATTTACTTCATGGGCTGAGCCAATCTAGTGTATCAAATGCTGTGAAGGAAGTTTCCAATGTTCTAAATAATATTGATATCTTGCAGAAGTACATTAGATTTCCACAGACACACCAGGAGAGACAAGTGATAATAAACAGATTCCACAACAAATTTGGGTTTCCTGGGATTCTAGGGTGTATTGATGGTACCCATGTTGCCATGGTGAGACCTTCTAACCATGAAGAGAGATTTTACAACCGCAAAAGATACCATTCCAGGAATGTCCAGTTAATTGACTTAAATATTTTAAATGTGGATGCAACCTTTGGAGGAGCGAGTCATGATGCGTTTATCTGGCGTCAATCAGAGATAAACCCACATATACAACAACTACATCGTGATGGAGAAATTGTTTGGCTGTTAGGTGATTCAGGGTATCCTCTAAGGCCATGGCTTTTAACCCCTATAGTCAATGCTGAGCCTGACACTCCAGAGGAATACTACACAAATGCCCACTGCAGGACTAGGAATACTGTCGAACGATGCATAGGAGTATTGAAAGCGCGTTGGCGGTGTTTATTGGTGCATAGAGTGCTACACTATGACCACCACACCGTGGCGAGAATAATCAATGCATGCTGCGTTCTTCATAACTTGGCCAATAGATATGGTCTTTCTGTGCCTGAACTATCACTTGAGGAGGCCCAAGCTGAAGAAAATTTGCAAGGGCCCCACGAGAACCCTGTTGCAAATTTGAGTGAATCCCAAATGCTTGACAACGGGCGTATGCAACGTTCAATAATTGTTCAGAGGTTGTGGAGTAGTAGAAATTAAAATAAATAATATACATTAGTACAACAAACACATTTTATTTTTTCATTATCATTTCTAATACTTTTTGCAATATTGATGTCTGTTCCCGTGCTGTATCTGCCTGCAAGCGTACTGCCTCCGCTTGTATGAGTGCAGCCTGGGCCTGCGTGCGCGCCGCCTCAGCTGTTATCATGGCAGCATCAGCCAGTTTGGTCTCTGCATCCACCCGTCGTCTCTCCAATTCGACAACCCATGATGGCTCAACTCTTTGGTGTGTTCGATCTGTAAAATGAGGGTACATTTTTTGTCTAGCTATATATTTACTGGAGGTACCTATATGAAATATCCTTTCGAAATTCTCTTTGGACGTACTAGTTCTTATTTCACTTCTTGAGATAGTAGAACCATTTCTGTGCTGTCGTCGTTGAGATCTGGGGCTATCTGGAAAGAACATAACCTCGTTTTAGAAGCTACACCAAGTTTGAGGAGTATTCTTGACCATGAAAGCTGTATCCACATGTCTTATAGGGTTGTTGATGAAAATTGAGAACATTGATTTTATCATTAACTACCTAGATTAGGCCTTGATGGTGTACGGCGTCTTGGGGTCCGCATGGCATGACGACTTGGGCTACTGAATACAGCTGAATTGGGCTCAGTTATATCTGAAAATATACATAAAAACAGTCACTGGCAGACCCTTCATATAGTATACACATATATATAGTGGGAAAATGAACTTACAATCTCTGCTTGTGTGCCCTCTGTTAGAAGGTGAATTAGGCAAGAAGCTCTCTGCTGGTGGTGGAGATGAATCTAAAATTAAAATATTACAGTGCTTTACAAAGGCAAAATTATAAAATATAACTTTAAGACAGTATAAATAATATATTATAAAATATAACTTTAAGACAGTACAAAAAATAAATGTTTTTACCAGCTATAACTTCCACTTCATCATTGTATTCAATGATAGAGTCCTGGATCTGCTGTGGGCTCAGAATACTTGTACTCTGAGTGAGCAGAATACTTGTATTCTGAGTGCGCGGAGATATCGTTGACTCAGTCATGCGTGTTGAAGAACGCTGAAATTTAATATAGGACTTAAAAATGGTAAATAAATAATAGTCACCAGCTAGTAGGTAAGAAAACACTGCTGGACATAGGTCTCCTCATTAATGCCAAAGCACAATATATTGTGCCGCTTCTATCAATCAACTTCATGCAACCATTACAATACAAATATATAAGAACTTACAAATGCAGGCACCCTGTGCTCAGTGTCACCAAACACAGCACCCTCGCCAGTAATAGCCAGAACTTTTTTTTCTATTTCTGACAACTGACTACGTTTACCTGGCCCACCACCAGTGCCAGAAGCTTCTTGCCGCATCCTAGCCTCTTTGTTTTAAATTTGAGGTCAGCCCAGTACTATGAATATGAAAAAATAAGCGTGATCATGCAGCAACAAAAGTACCTACTTATATAGTTGTGATAATTCTATGTTATTCTTACTCGCTTCCACCGTTGACCAGTTTTTGTTGCACCCTGACCATGAGCGTTCAGCCTGGAAGCAAGATCATTCCACTGACGATCAATTGCCTCTTTAGATCTTGCTCCCAAGCCAACGTTTTTGACTAGAACAGGATGCGCTAGTAAATAGTCGGTCAATTCTTCTAGCTGTGTCTGCGATACTCGGTGTTCCACTAAAACATTTTGAACCGTTTACAAAAACCTTGTTATCGACAAAGAATACACCAAGTTGAGCTATGCACTATTAATTATTGTAACGTACTGATTTATCGTGAATTTTCACTGATTCAACCAAGCAGTAACAGAATTTTTTGTAATAGTTTTTCTTGGATGCCTCCACAGACCTCCACAGACTTTTTTTTTGATTTGACAGACCAATAGGATGCTAACGATGCTTGGATTCCTCAGTGGTCTACCAAAATAACTCTCAAAGACTTTTTACACTGCGTGATCTTCTCTGAATTATTTGGATTCGAGACTATCAAACAAACGTAGTAAACAAACAAGAAACTAACCACAGATTAAATAAAAACACAAAAAGTTCACTCTTTTGTTTACATCCGTTGCCGTCTTATTGCTAGTGGCGCTAGTATAGACACCAAAAGTGCATTTCCGGCGACAGGCGAGCGACAGGCGTGCGGTAGGCGGGAACGGCCATACGTAATACGGATTTTTTTGACGATAAGCGACTGATCGTGCTTTGTCTGCTGTCGCACTGCTGTTGCTGTCGTTACTGCTCATTTTTAGGTAATCAGACTGCCGGATGCTATTGAACAGTGACTCCACTGGGGACCCTATGGTTGTGTTCAAATTGTAGTAATTAGATATTTATATGCATCTGCTTCTGTCTGGTTATTTAGGTACCATAAATCCAATATTTTGTTTTACAGAATGTTATGTATGAGACATGGCCCTTTATTTACCTACACTGTTTTGATATGAGTCCCTAATAGAGAGTCCCAAGTCTTAGAAGCATCAATGGTATTAACAAAGGAAAATGTACTACACTGTTTTGGTATGAGTCCGTAAGAGAGAGTCCCAAGCCTTAGAAGCATGCGGTACTTGTCATTATCAAAGGGAAATGGACAGGCTTTTGTGTAGGTACTACTTTTTAACCAATTTTTATGTTTATGGATGTCAATGTCTGTATGCCACTATGTTGGAGGTACCTATGTCTGTTTTTCCACTATAACCTATCTAAAAGGTGCCCCATACAATATGTTGGTTATCCAGAAGGAGATATTCAACATAAAAGAGGAGAGTTTGTGTAGATGAATGGTTGTGTCTAAATAAAATATACCTATATAATCTGTGACATATCTCTAATGGAATCAAATGTTTTTCCAGCAAATCAGCCCCGAGAAAGACATTCCCCATTGCCACCGTGGGTCAAGCTCACCGGCGGTTAATGATTCCACACTTGTCGATGCACACCAGCAAGCAGGCAGAAATGGCCAGCCACTCAACTTCTGGGTCGGGAGCTCAAGATTTGTTGGGAGAAAATGGTGTCAGTCGTGATTTTGAAAGGGAGAGGGTTTGCCAGCAGGATGCAGGCCACAACATGCTGAGAGAAAGGGAGTTAAGGTTCAGACAAACCTGTACAGAGACCTTGGATAGACTAGGTCATAGGATCCTAGATATAGTTGAAAAATATTCAAATTATAGATCCCGTATGCGTTTCTCTGAACTTTAAATCTTGACCCCTCAGTAAAGAGTAGCATAATCTTTATAGTAAGGTGCTCAATAATAACTTTGTGATATTGTAATTTGAGATAGTTGTTTTAGTAAGAAATATGCCTTTTATTAAGAGACTATTTAGGTACAACTATGTATGATGCTTTATAATTTTTTATTAAGTTTTGTTTGTTTTGATAAATAAATTAATCCAACAGTTATTGGTATTACTTATAAACTTTATTTCAGACAACATTACATACACTTCATATAGGTAGTCAATTTAATATATCCTAAGTAAAATAGAAGTTTAGAGTGTGTTTAGGTGACTGTCTTTTTTCCATTCTCCTAGCTCAAGTAGGTAAGTACAGGCTGCTTTCAATTGAATGAATATTCGGAAACAAAATTAAATGATTAGATCTTACAACTCTATCCCACTAATCCTACTAATATTATAAATGCGAAAGTTAGTGAGGATGTTTGGATGTTTGTTATTCAATCACGCCGTAATGGCTAAATGGTGAGCGCTTATACAATCTCAATGCAATAATTTTTCGAATCCGCATCCCACCTGCGAGCTCTTGAAGCTCTTTTGAAATTTTTAATTTCTCCTTGTAATATTAAAGCAGTTGTAGGAGAAATTCTTGCTTTATAAAGAGCACTTACAGAATTATTTGTAATAATTTCATTCAAAAATGATTTGTTTGACATTTTCTTAAGTCTTCGTTTAAGTCTGTAGATTTGCTTTAAGTGTTTTTTACAATCTTTAAAAAATCGTTGCCGTTTCTTATTTGGCTCTTTTTTTTCTCGTCCACATCAATTTTGTCTCGGTTTTTGTGCTCCTGCATTGTTTCAATATCTTTGTCATTCATAATATTTACCAAATTCACATTCCAACAGAGGTTTGGACGGCACTGCAAATGGCCTCATGTCTTGGTACATCCAATATTTTATCCGGGTTCGACAACATCTGAAATTAACAAATAACACAATTTTAACAAATTAGAATATGTATTTCTCAACAAAGGTTAACTGTAATGGATGGGATACAGCAGAATATAAATATTGTAGGAAGATAAGTTAACCTGTTTTGTGAGAGACCGGTGCGGTGCCTGAAATATGTATAAATAAGTTTCATATTTTCAATCAATAAATTTAATTTTTATTTTGGTGTAAAATGTTTTTATTAAATCAAAAGTAGCAAAATTATTGATAATTATATTTAAAAAAAATAAAGTAAAATTCAGCATTGAAAGTTAATTAATACTATTATGGGTAACATTGTTTCCTGTCTCGCTCTCACTTTGTAACCCCCGCGTTATCCCCAAAGGTGCGAACGAAGTCGACCAGGCCTGGCTACAACTGTGTGCGGACATGTATTTCAAGACCAGCCAATAAATGGATATTACAGTGAAACAAGTTTGAATTTACTTCAACCAACCCAACAAAGTCTTCGACAGTCGTTTATTAGAAAATTATTTCTAATGTCATTATTTAAGGGACATCATTTATGGTAAATATTTTTCTGTTATTGCAAAAAATTCATGGATGTTTGCTTGTAAGCCCCAGTGTTTTGAAAGCATTTTGATTGGTTGATGCTTGGTCAAAGAAAACAGCAATTCACGATTACCTGACTTGAATTTTTCAGGTATGCAAGCTTTGTTTGATTTCATTGTACCAACAGCGGTTAGCTTATGGTGGCAAGTGTTCGTATGTTGGATAGCTTGTTAACCAGTTGTCCATCGTGATATTCCTCCTTGATTGGGAAAGTTGGGAAACTGGTGCGACCACAACTTTACTGTTAGTTAGTTATTGTAAGTTTTGAAATGTAGTTGGTTAGGAGGAGTAATTGACACGACTGTAGTAGGCAGAATACTGAATGTTTATTGAGCAAAATCATGCCCTTTTATACTAGAGATTTAGTTTTAGTTATTACTGACATAATATTTCGTGACTTGTTTTTAAGTTTGTCACTAGTAATCTCAATTCTAGATAAGGCGTCTGCAGCGGCATTATCTTTTCCTTTCAAATACTCTACTGTGAAATCGTATTCTTCTAGGCACAAGCGAAACTTAGTGAGTCTACTTGATGGATTATTCATGTTAAATAAATAAATCAGAGGACGATGATCCGTTACGATTTTAAAGCTACGTCCATATAAATATGGTCGAAAATACTTCACCGCCCATACGATTGCTAATAATTCCTTCTCTATGGTCGGATAGTTTTTCTATTCGACAGCGGTAGGTACCTAAGTTTACATTAAAAAATGGTTAACATTACTAGTGACACATGAAACATTTTGATGATTCTGAGGTTGGAAACTTGATGAACAATTTAATTTAAAGGAGTTGGAAGATTTTTGTATGGAGGCTGGCCCTAACCGGTATGTTTTTTTTAAAGTCGCGGCACACAATAAAAGTTATACATATATTCGGATAGAGGATACTAAAAAAAATAAAAAATGCCTTATAAAAATATGTCCTAAAGCGTCAGGTTTATATATAATATATGTATAATAAGTGTAATAAGGTACTTACTCAAAATCATCGAATCAGTACGTTTCTAGGCCACATGAAAACAGTAAACATAAATATCTCAGAAACCTGACGCTTTAGGACATTATGTTATAGAACATTTTTTATTTGTTTTTGTGTCCTCTATCCAAATATATACTTTTATTGTGTGCCGCGATTTTGAAAAAAAAAACAAAATGTCGGCTGATGTTAGGGCCAAAATCTTCAAACCCCTTTAATGAACAATTTAACTTGGTGGTGTTTATTTAGTGTTATAGAAAATAAGCAATAAGTTTTGAATTAATCACTTAACTTGTCCTATCTACTTCACTGTCTTGCCAAGGTACACTACCATGATCACTGTTGAAATACTGCTTGAATAAGTCACGTATCACCGAACCATTTATATTATAACTTCTTCCCGGTATACATCATCATCATCATCAGCCTGTAGAAGTCCACTGCTGGAAATAGGCCTCCCCTAAAGAGTTCCACGACGAACGGTCTTGAGCCTTCTCCATCCACCGACTTCCCGCAACCTTCACAATGTCGTCGGTCCATCGGGTGGGGGGCCTTCCAACACTGCGTCGCCCGGTTCGTGGTCGCCATTCGAGAACCTTTACTCCCCAACGGTTATCGGTTCTGCGAGCTATATGGCCTGCCCACTGCCACTTGCTAATTCTGAGAGATATGTCGGTAACCTTGGTTCTTCTACGAATTTCCTCATTTCGGATCTTATCACGTAGTGAAACTCCTAGCATAGCTCTCTCCATATTGTGCAACTTTGAGCTTGTGTATGAGGCCAATAGTTAACGACCAAGTCTCAGTGCCATATGTCATCACTGGCAACACGCACTGATTGTAGACTTTCGTCTTGAGGCTCTGCGGTATCTCCGACGAGAAGATATGACGAAGTTTCCCAAACGCTGCCCATCCGAGTTGGATTCGTCGGTTGACCTCTTTGTCGAAGTTGGACCTACCTAGTTGAATCGTCTGACCCAAATAGACATAGTGATCTACAACTTGAATGGTATCGTTCCCAACATTTACCGGTATGGGTGCGACATGAGCATTAGACATGGTATTTGTCTTGCCCATGTTCATTTTAAGACCCACCTGTTGGGAGACGGTACTGAGGTCTCTGAGCATTGCAACAAGGTCCTCCAGCGATTCTGCCATTACCCGGTATACGCGCCATAGGAATTACATTTTCAGAAGGCATTTCAAGAGTATTTCTGTCTGAATCGTGTATGATCAAAGAACTCATCATATTATGGACGATGCAAGCTGACATAACCAATTTGTCTACGACACGAGGGTTTACTGCAATAGGTGAAAAAAATATTCGAAATCGTTGACATAATATGCCAAAAGCATTTTCAGATGTTCTTCTTGCTCTACTAAGGCGGTAGTTGAAAATCCGTTTTGACCTATCTTGAGACGCATGATTTTTTGAGTATGGTTTCATCATATAGTTGGTAAGACTAAATGCATCATCACCTACGAAAACATAAGGCATTTCTATGTCAGCTTCCGGCAACTTTGTTGGCGGGGGAATCTTTAGCTGCCCATTTTGAATTTTCTTAAATAAATCAGATTTCATAAATATGCCTGCGTCACCTTCTTTGCCATAAGAACCAACATCTATTGTTATAAATTTTCGATTCGCATCGACCACGGCAAGTAAAACAATAGAAAAAAACTGCTTATAATTAAAAAATAAGGACCCGCTGTTACTTGGGCACACGATGCGTATGTGCTTACCATCTATTGCCCCGATACAATTAGGAAAATTCCATATTAACCTATATTCTTCGGCTATTCTTTTAAAATCTTCCTTGGTGGGTTCAGGAAGTGCAACGTTTAAAAGTCTCAAGCATATACTTTGTAAGACTTTAGGCACAATTCTGCATATCCAATAATAGCTAATTCGAAATTGAAAACTTAAAGATCTATAGCTTTCTCCAGTCGCCAAATACCTGTAAAAAAAAAAGTAGGTACTTAATTAATGGGTCAAACATCGGTGCAAAGGTAGTCCGTTTCAGTTCAGTGGTCCGTGTAGGTAAACAGAATAGTGAATTATCAATTATGAATCAATCTAACTAAATCTTATTTCTTCATTAAGAAAAATACTTTATTTATTCGGATTATCTCGTTTAAAATCACTACTCATGTTTACCTCCACAAAACATCGAACTATATAGTACAAACAACAGACTATATAGTAGTTCTATATTAACTAACAATGTTATTGTTTCAGCTGAAGAATGTAAGAATAAATGGCGTAATTTACGCGACAATTATGGAAAAAATCAGAATAAGAAGAAAACCGGAAGTGCTTCTTCCGTTTCAAAGTATGACGACGAAAGACTTAAATTCATAAATGACAGCTTTGAAGAATGGGAGTCTATTTCTAATTTAAATCCCGGAAATGTTCTTGAGGTTGATGAAGAAAACAATTTGCCAGTAGAGATATGTTCAGGACCAACTTTACTTCACCAACGCCGAGTTCAACGCCGTATTCACCATGTGAATCTATTTTACAACAACCATCGCAAGAAGGACATTCAATAACACTAAACAACACTCAAGATACATCACAAGTGAAAAAGAAAAAAAGAGACAGCCTTGTCGAAGAGTTTAGAAAGAATAGAGAAGAAAGAACAAACATGTTGAGACAAATTACAGAAAAAGGCAATACTCCAGTACACATATTCTTTAGGAGTATGGCCGACGTAGTTTGTCAATTTCCTCCGGACAAAATAGCTCAAATCAGAGCACAAGTTTGTAACATCGTTACTGAAATGGAATTATTGTTCTTGGCGCAACGAGAGACACCATCCCCACAGCAATCATTCAACACACCACAGCATCCAATCCACGCATACAACTCGCAACGAGAGACACCATCCCCACAGCAATGATTCAACATACTTTGATGTTATACCGAGTTACTGTATTCGATTAATAAAAATAATATGATTATGAGTTGTTTTATTTAATTACCGAAATAAATTCATTTAACTTACCTTAACGTTAGGAATAGTTTTTCTTGTGCCGTAATAGCAAAATTCCGGTTTCTGGTTCTAGGCTGTGTGTCACTAATATCATCTTTTATGGCCATTAAAATCTTGTTATAGATCTCCCTTGAAACCCGAAAGTAACCCATGAATTTTTCTTCACAATCAATTAAATGCCTTTTTATTAAGGTTTCGTAACAACCTTCACTCCTCCGTTGTAAAAACATGTTCCTCGGAGATTTTCTTTGTCTATTCAGAAGCAGTAACAATTCTTCTTCTTCCTCCTCTTCAAGCAAAGCACAAATTACAGAAAAATGGTTCATGTTCACGTCTACCTATCGCGTATCTGGTAGCTGCGGCAAAATCAACTGACCACCTCTCCGCAGAGACGCTAACTGCTGCGTCGTGACGCTGCGTCGTGACGCTGCGTTGCGGCGCATACCGCAGCGTTGTGCGTCATGATCACCAGACCAAAGCTTAAGCCGGGAAAGCCACCTCGAGACGTAACATCCTACAGACCAATTTCCCTACTACCAATCATGTCAAAATTGTTCGAAAAACTGTTACTAAAAAGACTGAAACCAATATCAGAAGTCAAGAATCTGATTCCAGAGCACCAGTTTGGATTCAGGGAAAAACACTCTACATTAGACCAGGGACACAGGATCTCAAATACAATCGAGAAGACCCTAGAAGATAAAAAAGTATGCGCTACCATATTCTTAGATGTAGCTCAGGCTTTTGATAAGGTATGGCACGAAGGCCTTATACTAAAACTAAGAAAAATACTACCCAAGCCATACACGGATATTATAGAATCGTACATATCTGACAAAGTTTTTAGAATCAGATAAGAAGATTCCTACTCTAAAATTAAAGAAATAAAAGCTGGGGTGCCACAGGGAAGCGTATTAGGCCCAGTCCTGTACCTTTTATATACCAGTGACATCCCTGAACTAGAAAATAACACCATTGCGACCCTTGCTGATGACACGGCTATAATAGCTGTTGGAAGCACTCATGCAGAAGCGTCAGAAAAGGTCCAAGTAGCTGTTAACAAAATCCATGACTGGACAAAGAAATGGAGAATAAAGCTCAATGAATCAAAATCGATTCACGTTAACTTTTCAAATAAGAAAGAGCAGTACCATCCTATATTTATCAACCATAAGCGCATACCCTATGAAAATACGGCCAAGTATTTAGGCATGACGCTTGACGCCAAGATACGCTGGAAGGCCCACGTCAAGAAGAAAAAAGACGAGTTAGAGATACGATACAAACAGATGTACTGGCTGCTTGGAAGACAATCTGCCCTCTCAGTACATAACAAAATTATACTATACAAACAAGTCCTGATGCCAGTATGGACTTATGGTATCCAGCTATGGGGCTGTACCAAAAAAAGTATCATCCTAATCATACAACGGTTTCAAAACAAAGTACTCAGGGATATTGTGAATGCATCTCTTCGTTTCTTACGTACCAGGGGGTACGTAAGAAACGAAGACTCCACCGGGACCTCAACATAGACTTCGCCGACACAGTCATTAAAAAATATGCAGAAGCTCACGAACGTAGACTGTGATGGAAGTCTACGTTCGTGAGCGTCATGTGAACGTCGAGGCAATCCAGCTCCTCGACAATACAGACATAGTTAGAAGACTCAAAAGGACTAAGCCTTTTGAGTTAGTTTAGTGTAAAATAAAAAATAGTGAAATGTAGTGCAAGTGATAGTGACTACTTATAAAGAACACAATAACAAAGTGTCTTCCCCTTAAATAGAAACTGTAAGAAAAGTGCTATTGGACACATTCTTAGTTATAATTTACTTTATAAAACTATGTCAAGGTCAAATTACTCATTAGCCTACTTGGCTAGATTGTAATAATATGTAGAGTTTAATAAATATTGTACTAAAGGAAATTATATATAAAAAAAAAAAAAACGAAACGCGGAAAGAGATTAAATGAGCTAAGTTTGATAGAGTGCGTTTCATGAAATAGTTCCTATGCTGTCATGTTGGCAGTAGTGCAAATAAGTGTTGTCGTTATTACCCTTCCTGTGCTACCATAAAATCAGGGAGATCATGTATATGAATAGTACCCGCGACTTCGTACGCGCTTAGGTAATGCTAATGACTTCTACGATCTCCTCTCATTAAAACATTTAGCTATAAATTATATACATAAATCTAAATTATAATCATTTTAAAATGTCATCCACATTACAACTTATTACCTGTAATAACCATCGTAAAAGTCGACTATATGAAAGTCCTATTACAACTCGTGTGAAGTCACGGGAACAGCTAGTTTATATCATTAATATTTTAGAAAGATAGGAGGGAATTCAAAAATCAATCAGTAAAAAAAATCTATTTTATTTTTATTATTTTCGACAGTAGCTGTGTTCATCTAAAATGTCTACATCTGACATTTCGTCATCTTCACTGTCATCAGATGTATCACTATCATCTCCTACTTCGATTATGAACCTATCCATTTCGCTATCCATAGATGGGACATCGGCGTTGTATTTTCTTCAATTTTTATTACTTGCTCACATTCTTTCCTCCATTCCTCTTCACTGATTGTCGCAAATGCTTCTTGAGTAATTTGTACTATCTTACTGGCTTCCTGACCCACGTTTTTTTCTGCAATTCGTATTTTTAACACACTCCATATGAGCTTAATGGGATTTAAATCATGTGGGACACATGCATGCGCCGGAGCGCATGCATGTGTCCCACAATTTCATTGGTGACCCTCGACTTGAAGAAACTTGGAACAAGCAAGGAACATGGAGGACATAACGAGAACAGGATTGGAAGCCACGGAATCAAGCACCGATGTACCCATTAATCTAGCAGCCGTCTCAGTGCAGTCTAGATTGCTACCATTTTGGCGTGAATACCCGCGTCTTTGGTTCGTGCAATTCGAAGCGCTTGTCGATCCACTCAAGACTAGCGATGAGAATAAGTACCACTATGTACTCGGACATCTACAGCCTACGGATCAGAAACATTTATCGGATATTTTACTCAAGCCGCCAGCGACCGGGAAGTTCGATGCGATTAAGAAGCGTTTACTTTCCGTGTACGAGCAATCTGAGATCAAGAACTTCAAGAATCTTATCAGTGGATTAGAGCTGGGCGAGCAAAAACCAACGCAACTACCTAGACGTATGCGTGAACTCGGAGGAAGCATGATCACAGAAGAAGGGATCAAAATCGAGTGGTTGAACCAGTTGCCCCAGCAAGTCCGAGTAGTTCTATCCGTGAATACCGACTCGTCACTCGAGGTGCTCGCTGCGATGGCCGACAAGATGCTAGAATATACAGAATCCTGCAGCACGGTCGCAGCTGTTTCCAGAACGGAACCTAGCACGAGTGACGGTTCGAGTCAGCAAGTCGTAGCTACTCAACTCGACGTGTTGTCTAAGCAACTGGAGAAGCTCACGTTGGAAGTGGCCGAATTGCATAACCGAGGGAGATCGCAATATCGCCGTCCCTTTCATTCACGTACTCGGTCCCGCTCAAGTTCAGCCAATAAGTTAAAGGAAGGAACATGGCTATGCAAATATCATTTCCGATACGGCGAAAGAGCTAGACGCTGTGAATCGCCGTGTGCTAAGAAGAACTCCAAGACGGAAAACTAGAACGCACGCCGACCGTGGCGGAGGTCGGTGTTGTTCCCGCTAGTAACCGCCTATGTGTCTACGATCGCAACACTACGCGTCGTTTCCTCGTGGACACAGGTGCTGACATATCAGTCCTAGCCTACTCTTCAGCATTAAGGAAGAAACAGACATCAAGCGCCTACAATTTATATGCAGCAAACGGCACACCGATCAAAACGTATGGCGAAGAAAGTATGCAATTGGATTTTGGACTCAGGCGTTGTTTTCGATGGACGTTCGTGGTGGCAGATGTGAAAACATCCATCTTGGGAGCGGATTTCCTGAGGCATTTCAAGCTGCTGGTTGATCTACACCGCAAGAAGCTTATTGATCAAGTTACCGAACTATCCATCAACGCCGTAGAAATTGCCTCAAGCCAAGAAACGGTCCATGTAATAAGCCAGAACCACACGTACCATGAAATATTGAAGAAATATCCAGACGTACTTCGACCGATGTCCTTGAAAACACCGTCCAAATACACAACTGGCCGCTGAGTTCCAAGACGATTTTTTCTCAATTCTTCCAAGTATCGATGACGCCAGGCGACGATGTCATATCTCTCCATCAAAACCATTCTTTTGGATTTACATTTTTTGAAATAAAATCCCATATTTTTTATAATTCTCCACATAGTGGTGCGACTCCCTTTATAATCTATGTCATTTCGCATTTCATTCAATAATTTCGTCAGTGTAGGCAATTCCTTTCTTACGGCATAAAATTCATGTATTTTATGCCTTATAGCACACCGTTCGAAGTCATCCAGTTCATGAGTTTTTCGTCGAGGACCACTTTTGCGCGGTGTTGTAATTTTTTTCGATGTTGAAGCTGCCACCTCACCTTCTTTAGTGAACGTGATATAAGAAAACCCTTGATTTTTATATCATTAATAATATAGGAAAACGCACCAGAAAACCACTATAAAAATATATTAACTAAATATAACAGTAAATACAAAAAAAAACTATTTGAGTCAAAGTATAATTTATTGCTTGAAATACATGTCATAAAGATGTCAATTACTATATACTATTGAATCAATGTATTCTACCTATATCTAGGCATGCAATATTTAATTTACAATCTTAATAAACTTTAATTAATAACAAATAATAATAAAAAATAGAAGAAAAAGAATGTCATTATGAACTAATTAAAATATTAAAAACAATTAGAGACTAGATACACAACAACTAAAGATTATATAAGCCTTGTCAAAAAAAAATGAATATATTATGTCAACAATTTACACTATATTTTTATCTTTCATAAATTCGTCAATGGTATAGTAACTTTTAACTATGAGCAGCGTTCTCAGCTTCCTTTGAAACAGTGAACAAGGCATTTCTCTCAATGACTGTGGTAATTTATTATAAATAAAAGGAGCCATACAGAAGATGCTTTTGCGCATAAAAGTTGTTTTAGAGTTGCGGACACAGACTCTACTTGTATCTCGTCTGTTCCGAATGACGACATCACAAACCCGACGAAACAGATCAGGGTTGCTTTTAACAAACATGGCCGTTTCAAAAATGTACAGTGAGGGTATTGTTAAGATTTTATGTTTAATAAAAAAGGGTTTACAAGAGTCTGTAACCTGAAGGTGGAACATTGCACGAACACATCGTTTTTGATATTTAAAGATCATGTCAGCGTTGGTAGAGTTTCCCCAAAATATAACTCCATATCGGACTTGTGAGGCAACTAAACCATGGTATGCCATGAGTATAGTTTCACAGTTTACTACTGAAGAGAGTTTCCCCAAAATATAACTCCATATCGGACTTGTGAGGCAACTAAACCATGGTATGCCATGAGTATAGTTTCACATTTTACTACTGAAGAGAGTCTATGTAATAAATATACCATGCTGTTTATTTTTTTACAAAGGTGTTCTATATGTGGTTTCAGTTTTTTGTCAATGTTAAGCCCTAAGAATTTTGTGACGTCTACATTCTCTATTGTATTGTTGTTATATTGTATTGTTGTTATATTATATTTGTATTATTTGTTATTGAGTTTAGTATAAATGATAATAAGTGGTAATATGTAGGTACATGATTAAGGGCCTAATCGAACTGATGCTGGTAACCCTATTTTACTAACCTGTAATGGCGGCGACCCGTGCTTGTACACATCTTATTGGAATAAGAGGGGCTTCGTTACGTTTTTCTCTTTCACAAAAGTCCTTCACCTTCAACACCAACACTCATTCACCACTTTTTAATGTTTTAGGCATGATTTTCTCAAGAATTTCCGATAAAACCTTGAAAACCTGGAGATACGTCTCAGCTTGTTGACACTGTTGCCAGACAGGGGTGCCAACAACATAGGAATTATTTAATGAAACGCACTATAACAATACTAGCCGGAGTTTCCGTTAAAGCAGCCAAATTGAATGATGTCAAGAATCTTTTGACAAAACATTATGGGGATGAATGGCCAAACCACCAAGATCTTGTTTATTATAAAAACGTTCTTGCTAGGCGGATGAATAATGATTCCGACAATGAAAGTGAAATTGGAGCCGGCGATAGAGATATCGAAGAAATTACTGACTTTATTTGATTAAAGTGCCGCATCCACTTTAGTCAAATGAAGTCAGTAATTTCTTCCTTGTAAGCTTGTATTGTGATTTGATTAAGGTTAATTATTACAGTTTTAAAACTCTTCCTCCCGGACCGCGAAAGCGAATAGACGTGTGAAATCCGTGCGAAATTTAAATCAAAATTATTTGAAAATCCGCGTTAAAATATTCGAAGAAGTACCAGGCGCCCATAGCTCAACAGAGGCCGCAACGCGAAATAGAACGATAGAACACCGCTCGAGTGCGACCACGTCAACTATACACGGGCGGCGCCTTCGCTGCGCCTGCACTAGAACACGTACGTAACTGACGTCACCTGTCACCTTACCACATTGTTCGTTTTGGTGTGTGGTCCAAGCACAAGAGATCGAGCAAGTTTTTTAGTGGTATTGGCCAAGTAGGTTATACCTTCTAACATGGATAAATTTTTGATTGATAAAAGGCTAACTGAAAAATCGCCTAGCGAGAGCAATTTGAATGATCCCAGCATGGCTCAATTAGCTAGTACTCCCCCAAACTTCGTGATTCTCAAACGGAAAAGAGAAGATGAGTTCACACATTTTAAGGCAGAAATGAAAGCGATGATGGAAGGACTTTTAACTGAACAAGAAAAGGAGCTTAGAAAGTTTTTCTCGCCAACACTTGCTGATATACAAAAGACAAATCAAAACATAGAAAATACTATTACAATGCTGATAAGTAAGAATGAAGAACTTACGAAAAAAGTTACTCATTTGGAACAACAAACTAAGAAAGATGGTGAATATATTACACTTCTAGAAAGCAAGATCGAGGATATACATAGAACTTCTAAAAAGAACATTATAGAACTTAAGAACGTTCCGAAGTCTAAAACCGAGACCAAGGATGACATTGTAAACATGGTTACACAACTTGGAAAATCGATTGACTGCAACATTAACAGTGGTGATATCAAAGATATCTTTAGAGCTCGTGGGAAAAGGGACGGTCAGTCCAATGGTCCTATCATTGTTGAGTTGGCGTCCACTATTCTGAGGACCAGTATCCTTAAGAAGAGCAAATCCTTCAACACCCGGAATAAGTCAAAACTTCGAGCTAAGCACCTTGGCTTCAAGAAAGAGGAAGAAACTCCAGTCTTCGTCTCAGAGCATTTAACCGTCAAGGCATCCAGGCTCTACTTTCTTGCTAGAGATCTAGCAAAATCCAAGGGCTACAAGTTCTGCTGGACGTCTTTTGGAAGAGTCCTTGTAAGAAAAGACGAAAACGCACCTATCATAACAATTACTAGTGAGAGTCAGGTCTCATGCCTAATGCAAGCTTCGTGACTAACTTTAAATCTAATAACTACATGGCACTTTATTAGCTTGCTCGTTGTTTATATTAATAACTTTTGTATTCGTCTTGAAATATCCTTATGTAAACACTCTACACTGACTATAATACACAAACTACACATGCAAACTTTTACTCATCCAAAATCAATTTATCGATTTTTCCATATAACGCCAATTTCTGGACTGATGACCTTTGTCCATAACTACACTAATTATGGATAAGCCCTTATTTATAGCCGATGAATTAGATAATTCTGATATCGCTTTCTCATTTGAATGTAGAGTCGAAGAGTTCCTTCAAAGGACTCAAATAAGTGCCTCTGATTTTACTGTGGTTACCCAGAATATAAGGAGTATTTACCGCAACTTTGATGACTTACTTATAACGCTTGATGGATTATCTTTTGATGTAGACGTAATTATTCTGACAGAATGTAGACTTCAATTGTCGCGACCTGTACCTTACCTTCCTAACTACAACTCGTTTACTACAACGAACCACATGAACCAATGCGATGGAGTTGCAATTTATTTTAAAAATAGTCTCAATGCTAATATTCGTGAAATTAAGTTAGTTAATGCGTCATGTTTGGAAATTAAAATGTATAATATGGTCATAATATGCATCTACCGCTCTCCATCAATAGGTAATGCTGAAGAGTTTATTAATTCATTGACTGATCATCTTGAAACTCTAAAAACATTTGAGAGTATAATTATTATGGGAGACATCAATATTAATATCATAGCTAAATTAGACGAGCGTAGTAGTGACAGGAATAACAGACTCAATTATCTTAACGCACTTTCTCTCCACGGCCTACTTCCTGGTCACTACTTACCTACAAGAATCAACAGCTGTCTGGATCACTGCATAATCAAAATAAATAAAATCAAAAATGCTGCTACTATCGCTGTTCTTGAAACATCTACTACTGACCACCGCATGCTTATACTCTCTCTTACTAAAGTTATAAACCTAAATAAAATACCTAAAACTAAAATAAAAACAGACTATGTACAAGCTTTGAGAGATCTGGAAATGAATCTCATAGACACATTGAACTTAAATGATCCGAGAATTCTGTGTAACCTACTAATAGGTAACATTCAAAAATCTCTTAAGGATAACACAAGATTAATCTACATTCCCAAAAGTAAGCGAATTTTAAAACCCTGGATGACAGAAGGGATCTTGCGCTGCATAAAAAATAGAAACTCTATGCAGAAAAAACTTAAATCCGATCCACATAATGAAGTTTGCAGAATCACATTTAAAAGGTACCGTAATTACTGTAATAATTTAATGAAAAACCTGAAGAGGAAATATGAAAGAGATTTACTAGCTAATTCTGCAAAAAATAGTAAGACACTCTGGAAATCCATAAATAATATTACTAATTATAAAGCCCCGAATACTCCTAATACCTCTCTTCTTAATATACGACCTACTTCAAAACAATCAGTTGACTACGTAAACTCATACTTCGCAAATATTGGACAAGCTCTAGCTGAAAACATGCCTCTACAATATCATGTTACTGGGGACTCCTCTCTAACTCTACCTTCACCCTCCCATCACCCGACATCTTTTGTTTTACTGGATACCGACTTCGATGAAGTGCTTAGTATTATTACAAGCCTTAAAACTAATAGCGCCCCAGGTTGGGACAATATTTCAACATCTTTTTTAAAATTGTCGAAACACCTCCTGATTAGTTGTATCTGTCGTCTTATTAATCTCTGCTTTGACACAGGAATATTTCCCAATGAACTTAAACGTTCAGTGGTGACACCTATCCATAAAGGAGGAAACAGAGATGATGTTAATAATTACCGTCCAATCTCCGTATTGCCTTCTCTATCAAAAGTCATGGAAAAGTTAATAAATATCAGGCTCCTAAATTACTTAAATAAATATAAACTACTTTCTAAATTTCAATTTGGTTTTCGGCAAGGCTTATCGACGGAAGACGCTATTTCAGAACTAACTAATATAGTCACAAATCAAGTAGATGCAAAACAAAAATGCCTGACAGTATTTCTTGACCTTAGGAAAGCATTTGACACCGTCTCTGTCCCGATTCTCTTACAAAAGCTGGAGAAATTTGGTATTAGAGATATGTCACTTTCATTATTAAGCGATTATCTCAGCGAAAGAAGGCAAAGTGTAAAGATTGGTGATTTTGTGAGCGAGGATGTCCCCATCTCTTACGGTGTCCCGCAGGGGAGCATACTGGGTCCGACCCTGTTCTTAATGTATATTAACGACTTGTGTGATATGAAAGTAGATAATGGATACATTTTTTCCTACGCAGATGACACTGCCATCGTTTTTTCGGGTGACTCTTGGAGTGAAGTTAAACAAGCAGCAGAAAAGGGACTCAGAAAGATAGATCTTTGGCTAAGACAAAATTTGCTTACGCTTAATATAGATAAAACTAATTATATATGCTTCACTAAGTATATAAGCACTCAACCCGACTCTACTTTTAGTATTAAAATTCATAGATGTGCCCTTAATAACCAGTGTTGCGATTGTCCAAAGATCGACAAAGTAGCCCGTACCAAATATCTTGGAATTATGATAGATCAACGGTTAACCTGGCACTCCCATATAGAACTTCTCATGAACAGGACTAGAAAGCTAACATGGATTTTCAAGAATTTAAGATATGTCGCTCCCCCCGCTCTACTTAACAAGATATACACAGCTTTAGTAGAATCTACTCTTACTTACTGCATACCTATTTGGGGCGGAGCTGCAAAAACTCACATCATTGACCTTGAGAGGGCCCAGAGGTCTCTTCTTAAGGTAATGTCATTTAAACCCTACAGATATCCTACCGAAAGCTTATACCTCGAATCTGATTTACTCTCTGTCCGTAAACTGTATATTCTTAATTCTGTATTAAAAATCCATAAAACTGTAGACTTCGACCCTGCAAAGCTCCTCAACAGAAGGAATAGTATAGTTATAAAAAATACACAGGTTAAATCTACTTTTGCATCAAGACAATACCTTAGGCGATCTACTTATCTATATAATAAAATAAATCATATTATTAACATTTACCCTATGAAACTCTATGATTGCAAGTTTGAACTTACTAAATGGCTTAAGTGCTTATGTTACGAGGATGTGGAGGCACTCCTTCGGGTTGTTTCCTAAATTTTATATAATAATTTATTCAAAATCGATAAATAACTCTCACAGTACGCACACATACACACACTCACATAGACACACACCCACACACACACCGGTAACTCCTGTTGCCCGGACTCTTAAGAGCCCGGTGTCCTCAAGAGCACCACACACACACACACACATACGCACAACACACACACTGGTAACTAACACACATGAACCCACACAAAAACATATGAATAAGACACTCACAGAACATAAGGATTGTAGATTAATAAATTAATTTTAAAAATTACTTAATATAATATTATAACTAGTTTTAAAAATTTCATTGAACTCTTTGAGTTTTTAACTTGGACCACACCACGTCGAGCACTCAAGAAATACAACTCAAGGCATTCAATATAAATCTACCCTCAACTTTTAATTTGTTTTTCACTATTTTATTTTTATCTGTGTTGCCCTAATGTTTTAATTGTCAATGTACCTTGTTCTAATTATGGCCTAAAGTAACTAAGGAAGAGCGAGGCCTCCTAGTACAAGTATTATATACTTAAAAGGAGGCTCCGAAATATTGTATATGATAAGATGAACTTTGTGAACGAAATAAAAACATTTGTATTTTGTATTTGTATTTAAAAATATATTGATTGTTTTTTTCTTATAATCTATCATCTCTATACAAACTGAGTAGGTAACGCCTAGTGCCACCCCTAGGCCCTAGCGTGACATGACGTCATTCAATGGCATTTCTGATCAAAACAGAATATGTCCAACAATGCATTCTTTTCAAATTCAATTATGTCCATTGATTTAGTTCAAAACCCAGTATGTCCAAACTAGTTTTTACGATTGTAGCGGGATTTGACAGCCATTCATTATTTTCTACTTTGCCGGTATAGGTAATTGCCAAAGTAAAGTAAAATAAACCTTAACATATAGGATACAACGTCCTTACCAACTGTAAATTAAAATACTGGATTTCCTTCATAACAACTATCAAGGACATACTGGCGTTTGATATTTATCAATTCAAATAGCCATTGAGGTTTTCTTTCATCTTATTTTGTCAATTGAAGTAGTTAGATGTAATTTTAATATTCAGAAATAATATTTTTGTTTTCCTTAACATAATTACGCATATTTGTTAAATTGATTGCTAGTGAACTGACCGTGACCCGGCAGCTCCACTATTCTTCCTGGCTTAGGTAGCGGCCACGGTAACGGCGGAGCAGGGGGTGCGAAGAATCTACGCAGTGTTGGAAGGGGGGCCTTCCCGATGGACCGACGACATTGTTAAGGTTGCGGGAAGTCGGTAGATGGAAAAGGCTCAAGACCGTTCGTCATGGAACTCTTTGGGGGAGGCCTATGTTCAGCAGTGGACTTCATCAGGCTGATGATGATGATGAACTGACCGTTAGAATATTATTTGTAAACGCGTATTTCGGAACGTGTTATCCAGCAAGAGTGAAAGTGCTATACAATATTTTGTCTCTCGCTCGCTCACAATGCAGTAATAGATTATCATTCACTCTTTCACATCACTACGCAGGAATAAAACATTAACGTTTTCAAAGGTCATGGTGCGAATCGAAGTAATGTTAGTACAAGCTTGAAAACGCTCCTGAAACGTGATGGTTTTCTATAAGCTTGTGGTAGGCCTCCTGGCATTTCAATACATAATAAGTTCAATCCCTGGTCAGCATAACGTAAATTCAAAGAAAGTCAAAGAGTGTGTTTCTTAGACCGCATCTACCTTACGAAAAGAAATTGGTTCTGAATTTAAGGTAGCACTAAGAAGGAAGAACTAGCAATGTTGATAAAAGCTGTCATTAGAAAATTGAAAAGTGTGCGATCAGGAAGCTGCCAATGTGAGTTGCATTAACCATTTGATTGCTGAAACAAAAGCAAAGTATTTAAGGTAAAGGCGATGAATAAAGGAGAGAAATCTTTGAAATAGATGATGAAGAAGTAATTCCACTATATGACCCGCCACATCTTATAAATGGGATCAGAAATAATCTTTTAGACAAGAATTTAAAATGCAACATAAATGGAGATCAAAATTGCTAAATATAGTCAAGCTACATGAAAAAAATCCAGCATATTCAGCATGGAGATGTCGGAAGTACTATAAACCACACAAATCTAATGCTACACGTGTACGCTCTCATCAGTAATCGGACGACTGATTCCTACAGAATATTATTTCTTCGCGAAATGCGCTGATAGTTGGTTGTCTCTAGGTATATCTGGTGTAGTCTGCTGCGTCTCTGATGTATTTTCACTCTTGTCTTCTTCTGGATGTATCACGGAATGTTGTCTTTTTCCGCATATTTTACAACTTATTGTTCTGTCTACAATTTTTGACTCTGTGTTTTGGTATGAGACAGTTGAAGCATAAACCATTATTTTCTATTCACAATAATTATTTCGTTTTGATATCTCTTTAGAAGTTTTTTCCAGGCGTGATCATAAATTGCAATCGGTGATTGTTATGTTTTTTAGTAAGGTGGCTGCTTCACCGCTGAGATTTGTTTTCAAGTAGTGTAATTTTTTAACGGAGGATAACCTTGTGTTATTTTGGATTAGTGACGAAAATAGGCATGATGACTGATTTTGAAAAACTGTTCCAATAAGTTCGGAAGCATCTATTATATCCAAAAAATATCTTATTTCTGCATAAAATAAAGATTTTGTAGATAAAAAATGCCATTAAAATTTTAAGTTTAAAATTAGCGCCAAAACACTTGCTCGTGTCATGGCGACTACTTGTGTCGTCATTTCTTTGTTTGTCAACACTAAACGCCAATGCATTATTACGGTTAATTTATGTAAAAAATATGAATGTCATCGCCATACGATGGCCTGGAGGACCTGAAATAAAGAAATCAATGTGTAAATACTTATATTATGGTACGTGTATACAAGTAGAAAAGCAACATTACAATAACAGAACCTCTAATCCTACTAGGAATGAAGAGCATTTAAAAAAAGCTATTTCACGGGTTACGGCTTATAAATTGTTATGTATTTTAGTATACCTACTTACGTGGAAGTTTTGACATTTCGAAATTCTGCTGGACAAGTCTTTTTTTCGATGCGAGAAACTCGCCCAGCATCATTGTATCTATTTTAGGCAAATTTAAGCTATTTGCCCTGGTAAACCCTTATTCCATTTTGTTTACTCGATTTTGTAGGCAACTGATCCAAAGAGAATATAAGACAATCGTTGAGAACCACAAAAATCAGTACAATAAATGAAGATAAACGGTGCAGAGACAGTGAAGTTCAAACGAAAAACAAATTGAAAATTGATGTTTACATAGAAGTGACGTCATTCGCTCTGATTGGTGTTCAACTTATCATGGCGGATTGCTGTATTTTATAGTTTTATTTTATGAAAATAATTATCAATCTCGCCCTATAGATCGCCAATTTTTTGATTCAGGTCTGTGAGTGAAGCATCCGGGGTTCTAGACCATGCTACTAAACTACGCAGGCTGTTAAGGACAACATCTGCTTTAAAATACAGAACGTAAGTCCTGCATAAGATTTATCGGAGGAAGCTAGGTGGCGTATATTGTCATACGCCTTCACCTCATCGTTTGCTCGATCTCAGTAAATCCTGGCGAATGGTTGTACAATTTTTGAGTTTCAGAGTATCTAATATCGGACCACGTACTACTACCAAATCGTTGAACCTCATCTAACATTTTTAAATATTTCTGTGGAGTTTGAGGCATAGTCGGCTCTTTGAGTTTTGTTTCAATGTCGAAGCTCAAATCCGTGATGGAAATAGAATTTTCAGTTCTCTGAGATTGTGACGCCTGCGAGGCATTGCAATCTTCATAAAGTTGGCGTCTAACATCCGATATACACGACTCATTATCATTACGGTAGTTAAGAGAATTTTCGTAATAGGAAAGCGTTCTTTTCAGTTCACCAACATCATCATTTGTCAATTTTTCGATGCGACGTTGATCATTTCGCTTTTGTTTTTTAGAGCGACGAAGCTTCTTTTTCTTAGAATCTCGTGGAAATTCGGACGAGCTAGACGATGACGACGAGCTACTGCTGCTACTTGATGATGCTGGCCGCCGCTCACGTAAACGCGATCTACTGCGTCGCGGTCTAGCATCCGAAGCAAAGGATCACTTTGAAACGTCTTAGAAACTAGGTGAAGCTATGCCTGTTCCTCGCGACCAAGCCTAGAAGAATCAGGCAACAAACACGGCTTGTTGCCTGATGCAACCGAAGCAACCGTGGTTTCTTCGATATTTTGGTTCTTCATTTGGAAACGAACCCGACACTAACGGGGACAAAATAAAAATGATGTACGTTAAATTACGATTACGTACTAAACAATAATTTAGAAAAAAAAAAAAATTGAGGGTAGAAAGAAAATTTTCTGGAATCGATAAGTAAATGATTACCTATAATTACCTATCCAATCTAATTGTTATATTACGAATTCAAACAATTTTCGATAAATGATTATCAACTGCGCACTTGAATTCTCAAAGCGAACGGTAACACCGTTATTTAAAGACGAGAAGAGACGGCACTTTCAAAATTTGCCCAGTACCATTCACAGAGGTCTACACCATTCATGCGGATCTCGGTAGCTCTGAAGATACTATCAATGTGATCCCCCTAATATATGCACTTCTTAGTCATAAAAGAAAAACAACCTATACCACACATATTCAGTCTAATAAAATCACAGATTCCTGATTGGAATTCTTCCATTTTCATTACCGATTTCGAGGAAGCCGCCATTCAAGCCATTGCAGATGTTTTCCCTAATGCTGATCATCAGGGCTGTTACTATCATTTCTCAAACAAACTGTGTAGAAAATCAAAGCAATTGGGCATTAAAAACAAACGTTCTTCCACTATTGCCTGAAGATCGTATTACGGAAGGATGGGAGTATGTAAAATCCCAAGTGCTGGATTTTAGCGAAAGGTGAGACTTGGATAAATTTATAAAGTATATGAGTTTCTGTATGAACCCCAAGCGCATCAAGTCATGGACTGCCTTTGGTCGACGCCATCGAACAACTAATGTTGTTGAAGGCTGGCATCGCGCCATTAACGGCACATTCAAAACCAGACCAGCAACTATTTTCCAGTTCCTGAAAAACATAGAAGAAGATGCAGCGTTTTCTTCTGTTAAAGCCTGCCAATTGAAATCAGTTAAACGAAGGGCAAATAAACACATTGAAAACGATGCTATGATCAGAGTGTACCAAATGCAATGGTAAAGTGCCCCTATTGCGAATTACCGAATGTACCGTGGGTTTTGTTAAAAAGAAGATGTTTTTTGTTGTTAAATGTTGGTAAAATATAATTCCCTTTTTGTTTCATTTCATTTTATTTATTGCAAATATGTACATAGCGCACGCTTAGTGGAATACTGACCGATTAAGATTTTGGTCTAAATCGAGTTACATACAACTAACTTATAACGCCATCTATCATTTTGCTTTAAAACTACTTGGATTTTGCGCTAACTTCACTACTAATACTATATCGGTCTCTTTCATACTCACCGATTTTGTTCACTGTCTTTGTCGAAATATCGACCAGCGTTGCCATTGATACGGCAATTGCCGTAATATACGGCAATCCACGTTTTATTTTCAGCAAATACGGCATACGGCAGGCCTCTCATTGCCGTATCACAATATACGGCAATTGGCTGTAGGTGAAACGAAACGTTTTTCACTAGCGTAATAAATGAAATGAAACGTACCTACATGTACCACTGTTAAGAACACAGCCGGGGAAATCCTGACTATAAACATAGAGTCATATTTTATAGCGGATTTACACTGTAAGCGCGTTAGTGGACTAACTGGGTCTGAAGTCTCGCTCACTTTGCATAGGCTAGAAAGAGATGCCTTCTGTTCAACGCAATCCGAAATGAACTTTATTGCGTTGCATTTAGAGTCTTAAATGTCTTTTTCAGAAAGATAGGCCAGAAAAACCAATGTATTTTGCCCATAACCCCATATCGTGCCATCTCTTTCGCCTTAGTTAAAATAATAGGGTTGCAAATGAGAAAACATAAACACTTAAACATACCTACTCCGTTTGTTTCATATTTCATCGTGATCATAAGAGTCGAATATAATCTAGTGACTAGCACTCATTCGTAATTTAATTGATTTAAATGTTACGGTTGCGAGTATTTATTGTTTAATTCAGTTTAATTAGTGTTTGGTTGTAAATAATAATTTGATAATGAGTGAAAGTGATTGCGAAGGCCCGTCATCGCCTAAAAAGATTAAAAGGGTAAACATATAAAACAAAAATATCGACAACAGTGGCAGAGTGACGATTTATTCAAAAATTGGATTGCTCCTATTGATAATGATCCGTATAGAGCAAAGTGCATCGTGTGTGACGCTAAATTATCGTGTGAACTTTCAACTTTGCGACGGCATGTGACAAACACTCACCATAAAAAAAAGACACATGCTGCATCTTCTACAAAATCTGTTAGTGTTTATTTTAAACCGCGTGAAAAGGACACAAACACCCTTGTTACGGAAGCCGAAATCAAACTCTGTGCATTCGTGGCCGAGCATAACATTTCATTCTTGGCAATGGATCATTTATCGGACCTCCTAAAATCTTGTTTCCCAGATTCTAAAATAGCTGCTGATTTGGCGATAAAAAGAAGCAAATGTGCAGCAACTGTAAAAAATGTAATAGGAGAAAGCCAGAAAGAATACCTAGAAAATATTTATAGACACCAAAAATTCAGCGTACTTGCCGATGAATCAACTGACATTGCCACTACTAAGAATATATGCATCCTTGTCAGATATTACGATAAAAATTGCAAAAAAATTATAGCATGCCTATGGCAATTGGAGCCTTAGCACGAGAAAGGTATATCTGAAGGGGCGTCATCTTCACGAGGATGTACAGCTGAAGCGCTTTATACAACTATCATAGAAACGTTTACTCAACGTGGTGTGCCGTTAGACAATATAATCGGCTTTGCATCGGACGGCTGCAATGTGATGATGGGTGCTCACAACTCAGTTGCCAGTCGTTTGCGCTCCGAATTGCCAGGTATACAAATATTCAAGTGCATATGTCACTCAATGCATTTATGCGCCAATGAAGCTTGCAAAAAACTACCAAGACGTTGTGAGGATTTAGCAAGAAACGTGTATGCATTTTTCAAACATAGTGCCAAAAGACAATCGGAATATATTGAATTCCAAGAATTTATGAATACGAAAATTCACAAATTACTGCACCCGTCGCAAACTAGATGGCTATCACTGTTGTCTGTAATAAATAGGCTGCTAGAGCAATGGGAGAGCCTAAAATTATTTTTCAGTCGCCAGTGGTTAGAAGAACGCACCATCGCTGCTGAGTTGATCCATCGTGAGTTAAACGACGACTTTGTGAAACTCTATATCCTATTTTTACAATGGATTCTACCCAAATTTGTGAAGAAAAACGAGTATTTCCAAGGAACGGATTCTAGACTAATAGAACTGGATGATAGTATAAAACTACTGTATAAAGATCTCTTGCAATGTTACATGACCAGAGACTACGTTAATCAAACTGAAATATGCTCCCTTGACCCAGAAAATTCACGATATTTCCTACCTCAAATGTATTTGGGTGTTAAAATCATGCGTGAAGTTCAAAAAACCAATATCGTAAACCAGAAAGAGCTCCTAACTGAATTTTATACTCGTTGCCGCGACTTTCTAACAACTAGCTGCAAGGAAATTCGCAAGCGTTATGATTTTTCCAATGAAATACTTCCACTCCTCAAATATCTATCACCTGAAGCGGCTGTGTGCCACAATAATAGAGAGAATTTTCCGTCAATGTTGCCACTAACACAGAAACTACCACGGATAGTCGAAACTGAAAATGACCTACAAAAAATCGTTGACGAGTGGAGACTTTTACCAAATATCAACAAATTTTCAACCTTAGACATCGGCACCTGGAAAGCTCATGAATTTTGGGAAAACATCCATAATACAACCGACTGCAAGACTCTGGCAAAGTTTGCTCTAGACGTTCTATGTCTTCCTCACAGTAACGCAGACTGTGAAAGAATATTCAGCCAAGTTAACAACATGAAGACCAAGATGCGAAATAAGTTAATAACATCGACTGTAAATAAAACTTTATTAGCAAGACAACTGATCCAAAATGAAGGAAATTGTACGAAGTTTAAAGTTTCGAGCAAAATGTGCAACAAAATGAAGGACAAGTACGCTCTAGAAAAACACGAATCCGAAGTGATTGAAACTATAAGAAACCTTTATGGAGAGGAAACAAATGATGAATGATTTTTTTTGACTTTATATAATGAAATACGGTAATTTTACATTTTTTTCCCTAAAATACGGCAAACCAGACTGTGACATACGGCAACACAACTCTTTACGATAGCAACACTGGCCCCACCCCTCAGTTCCCCGCAGGCGGTTGAGCAGAGCGGACCTGTTTTTCTTGGCCGTGCGATAATCTCCGCGGCGAACGCAGTTTTACTCGACAAAATTATAAACGTGAGTATTCAGTGTTAGCCCCTTCGTCCACGGCGCGACTCAAAAGGAACGCGACTGAAACTGTAGTCACTTATGAGTAGCCTGACAGCGATAGCACTAGTATTTCAATGCGCGTCCGTCCACGGCGCTACTCAAAAGGAACGCGTTGGTAACTAGTCTCCTGGCGACTCGACATGCTGGTCGCCAGGCGACTGGTTTCGAGAAACTGTTGAAAAATGAACGAATAAAAAGTAATTATAAGTGATTCTGACGTCTATGGGACTGGAGAAGTAATTATTCCATGTCGTCGCTAGAATTATCACTAGTCATGTTAATTATTTTCGTTTTCAAAACTTTGTTTACATAAAATCGTGTACTGAGTGACTGAGTTTCAGGAAATTCCAGTAGCGTCGTGGACGAGTCAGAGTTTCCAATCAGTCCGCAACTCTAGTTTCTAATGAGTTCCGTCACTTTTGCGTAGCGTCATGGACGAAGGGGCTTACATAACTTTTTATGTAGTCATAAATTCCATTCAATTTTTATAACGTTAAATACATTGGTAAATTGAGTACACGCCTAGGTGTCAATACCCTCTCTATTGTATTTAGTTTAGTTTTAAATTAGAAAGGCATCTATCCGTATCAAAAAGTATAGTCTCTAGTCTCCTCAATTTTTTTGGGGGATAGTTGCCCTAAGGGCATCTATCCCCCAGAACTCTAAACATAGTCAGTGTTTGTTGAAAAACATAATTTTGTTATATTTTACGTCGGAAACATTTTGTTGTGTTAGTAGGTACATACATTTCCGCCCATTGTACGTAATATTTTTATTTTGTTTCTCCCTTTTGTTAATATCTATCTCTGTGTACAATCTATCTATCTACATTTATAAGTAATATTTTTTTATGTACTTACATATTTGTATTCAATACCTAATGTTTGTAGGTCAACCATGCCACGGAAATACAAAATAAAGGAAGGAGTGCGTGCAAGATTAATTTCTTGGACTTTAGAACAGTTACAGCCAGCTTTCGATGAAATTGACAAAAAGAACTTGAGGATCAATGAAATATCCAGAAAGTTCGGGATTCCAAGCCGAACATTACGAAGACGTTACGCTAGTAAAAACAAATCACTATTGACATTGGTTACCTAAGTAATATTTATGTGTATTTTACTATAAAAATTTCGTAGTTTGACGTATTCATTATGAATGTAAGCGGGTTAACTACGAACCTAGTTTGTGTTGGAAGAACACCAACGTTTCCAGTGTGCGCAGGACAAATTACAAAAAAAAAATACAAATACAAATAATAATTGAACTTGAGCATTTGTTTAACATTTGTCTATCTATACTATAGGAATGCTCAAATAAAAGATTTTAAATTGTATTTTACTTTTATTCATTCTATAGGGCATCTATCCTACACCAATGGCATCTATCCTCCTTAGCATTTTCATGCTGGGGCATCTATCCATATAGAATAGGCATCTATCCCCAAAAAAAGGGTTTGCGTAAACTCAATTCCTGCCCATTTAGTTATATTTAGGTCACTAGAAACAGTTAGGGTAGTTAGATAAAATATTAAACTATCTATATTCATTGAAGTTACTCACGACAAATGAATAATTTTAAAACTACTAGGCTTTTTTAAAAAGTGGGGCATCTATCCGGGGTTTACCCTACTGTAAACCTGAAATGTCTATGTTATAACGAAATGGTCAATAAATGAATTGAAAATTGATGATTACACACTAACGCTGATTTAATTGCAAATTGCACTTTAATGATGCAATATCTTAATCGAATGCTGTACCGGAAATTAAAGATTTAAAGAAAAGGATTTGCATTGCAATAATGAGGACAATGAATCCAATTCGGACTCGTCCGATAAAAATAATAATAACAAATATTCCCAACAAACCACACACGGTCAACTGATCCCAAACTAGGCATAGCCTGTACTATGGATACCAGAGACTGATATACTATTAAAAGAAAAATATTTAACACCCAGACACAGAACAAACATCTTTGTTCATCACACAAATGTTTGTCTTTTGCGGGAAAACCCGCAACCTCTAGCGCAGAAGGCAGATTTACTACCAACTGAGCTATGAGGCCTGTCAAAATGAAGAGGCCTTTTCGGTATGGAGTTTTTTAAGTTAGGGCAGCTCAACTGTAAAAGTAACAAATCTGAAGAGGTTTTGTCTGATTAAATTTCAGTTTAACTCAGAACTCCTGTTGAAAGACTGAACGAAAATCTATTAATAATCTGGAGGGATTAAAAAATACAATTTCCAAAGCTGTACAAAATAGAAGCAGCGGATGGCCAGCTAAATATTGGCCTCATACACAAGCTCAAAGTCGCTCAACGGGCTATGGAGAGAGCTGTGCTCGGAGTTTCGCTGCGTGATAGAATCCGAAATGAGGAAATCCGTAGAAGAACCAAGGTCACCGATATAGCATTCAGAATTAGCAGGTTGAAGTGGCAGTGGGCCGGCCATATAGCTCGCAGAACCGATAACCGTTGGGGAACAAAGTTCTCGAGTGGCGACCACGAACTGGACGACGCAGTGTTGGAAGGCCCCCCACCCGATGGACCGACGACATTGTGAGGGTTGCGGGAAGTCGGTGGATGGAGAAGGCTCAAGACCGTTCGCCGTGGCACTCTTTGGGGGAGGCCTATGTTCAGCAGTGGACTTCATCAGGCTGATGATGATGATGATGATGACAAAATAGAAGTACAAAACCACCAGTACAATTTGCCAGATATTAAAGATATCTTCATAAGGAGAGATGATAAGAAGACCTTCTCGTGGCCACCAACTTAAAACTAGCTGCTCGTCTATAATCAAATAAATAAATAAGTAATAAACAATTATTTTTTTATACAAAATATGCTAACGTTTGACCACAATCTCACCTGATGTTAAGCGACGATGTGGTCTACGGTGTAGCACGTTTGCTTAGAAGAAACCTATTCACTCTGCTCTTGAAGACACTCAAATAATAGGTATTCGGGAACACAGACGCCGGCAATGAATTCCACTCTTTGGCTGTCCGCATAATTGTTGGCACTTCTGTCCCATCCGAAAGACTCTTTTCACAAACAGGGCTAGTTTTGACTGAGCAAAGAAGCCGATTTATCCCGCAGCGGAAATCGAACCAGCGGCACTTGCGTCTCAGACGGGCTACGCCACTGAGGTCGCCGATGCATTGACGTATGTTTATTTATTATCAAAAGTGTTTAAAATAGAGCCAGATGCTTATTTTTATAAATGATTTCATTGACATAAAGAAACGCAACCTCGTAGTAAGTACCACGGGTATTTATATTTATAGAGCTGGCTCTTATTTGGCCCAGCGCATTAGCATTGCCATCCAGTGTGGCAATCCCGCCAGCGTCTTGGGGACGCTTCCGACTGGTAGTGATCTGGATCAGTTGAGCTATCTTTAGATCGTTTGTAACGGTCTTTAGATGGCTCAACTGTTTCTTGTGTATTTTGTAAATATTAACTTGTATTAGTTTTAAGTTTCTTTGTGTAAATAAAGGTATTTATATATATTCCTTGGTACCAGGTTGGTAGCACTACGGGCAAAAAAAAATCTACCAGTAAGACCATCAGTAGTACCAAAGAACTGGTTGTGTCAATCGCACAGTCGCCCTAGACATGACACCTTTGGTGGTATTGCCAGCTATCCCACATATACATTGTAACGTCAATTGTGACCTTATAAATAAATGATCATGATCTTTATAATAATTATGTGCAGTCACCTCAAATAAGATGTATGCCTTTCATAATCAGAAAGTTGCCAAAGTACTGAACGTAAAGATTTACACCGCAAAATCTCAAAGTATGCATCTGACCTCATGGTCTACCTGACCAATGAGGTCAGGTGCATACTGTTGAGATTTGGCAGGACTTTTGGTGGTTTTGGCAGTGGACAAAATAATGCCAATATACTCATGTATCGTGGCATTATTTCGAAAATTATGAAAGTTATAAATTCATCATCATCATCATCAGCCTGTAGAAGGCCACTGCTGGACATAGGCCTCCCCCAAAGAGTTCCATGACGAACGGTCTTGAGCCTTCTCCATCCACCGACTTCCCGCAACCTTCACAATGTCGTCGGTCCATCGAGTGGGGGACTTCCAACACTGCGTCGCCCGGTTCGTGGTCGCCATTCGAGAACCTTTACTCCCCAACGGTTATCGGTTCTGCGAGCTATATGGCCTGCCCACTGCCACTTCAACTTGCTAATTCTGAGAGCTATGTATATGTGTTATGTATGTATGTATCTAATTAGACATCTACATATATCTTATAAGAGCGGACTGTATGTCATAATAATTGCCTACCTTATTCACAAATCGTTATAAGGAAAAACAAATAACAAAAAGAAGCTATATTTCTTACTTTCTAAAGTTCATTATTATTCATACATATATTCAAGATCATAAAGATAATTTTAATTCTTATCAGCTAAATAATCACATTTTAAAAATTACCCAAACTACTGAGATCTTGACAATAGAAAAACTAACTCTTGGCTTTTCCGTCTTTTAAAAAATTTCAAACTCTAAATGTATTTATATCAATAAAATCACAAGGATCACTTTACAACGTCATTCTTATTAAAAAGATGCAAACAGATTTGATTATGTGTACGTTCTAAAGCATTTCAGTCATTTTTTAAGTTCTATCAATTTTAGTTCAGCTTAAAATGCATCACAGTGGACTACAAGGTGATAATAATAATGTATACCATCCCGAGAGAAGCGTATTCTATTAAAGAAAATAATGTTTTGTTTTTCTGATTGTACTACCGAACTTTTACCCTGTAATTACGAAACTGGGCTTAGACTAGGTCTAACAAAACCCTGGTTTTGTGACGTGTCAATTCATACATTTGCTTTATGTCTTAATAATGTCAAATGTATGAAATGACAATGTTCTTATTTTAATCCGCTTTTACGCAACCAGGTTTTAAAACCGGGTTCTCGCATCAAACCACGCGTACCTAGTACGACTTCAGTGAAGTCTAAGTATAAGTGAAGTCACTTCACGATACTTAGACGTCTTAAATATATTGGGGTGCGGCGCGCAAGTCCAGTGGACTCGCGCGGTCCAAGTACATACTTTCAAGTATTTAGTACCTGGTACTTATAAGATACGGTACGTTATAGACGTTATGGAATGATGTTCGCAATTATGAAGATGATTTTATCAAAAATATGAGGTTTTTCAAACAAGAAAAGGAAGAAGCTAAGGTCTTTTAATTTTCCCTTGTCAAGTTTGCAAGGTTTTGGATGTTGCTAAGATTGTTAAAATTACCATCAAAGTTACGAACTTCATTGCTATTACGCTTACACAATTGCACCACTGATACGCGAAAAACCATCCACCATCTCAAGAGTAAGAGGCGACTAAGGGAAAAAAGCTAGGGGATGGGCAGCAGCGTCCCTCATTTTAACAACGATAGCTCTAACTGCGCTCGCCAACCCGCATGCCCAGCGTGGTGAGTATGGGCAAATCCCCCCATATGTCTGTGGGGGAGGCCATGTTCAGTAGTGGACGTCGAACGGATGAAATGATGATGATGATCTCTAGAATCGACAAAAACCCACCATTAGTTATCACCAGCTGGCTCGTACGAACTAATAAGTCAGACAATTCTACGTATAACTACATGTAACTTCAACTCAGTCGTTATCGAGCGCGACACACTCCTTACGAAAAAGCTTGGCCAGTCTTTTCTTTTGCTGTTCGTTGTATGTTGTGCGGCAAGCCCTGACTTGCTCCAGGAGGTTGAGTGCCGCTTTGTTGCTGGGCGACACCGCTGACGCCTGCTTTAGGTCCAACAGTGCTGCGTCGTAGTTCTTTAGGGCGAAGTTGGCTAAGCCGCGCCGGAACAGGATCTTCTCCTCTAGTGGGTCCGTGGCTAAGATCTGTGGATGAAATTGAGATTAGTGTTGCCGATCGATAGTTGAATTATCGATAGTCCACTATATCAATAGTATCGATAGTCTGATACGCGACAGGACTATCGACTACCTGCAATGCTATCATCAGTATTTTAGGGTTCTCTTTTAATTTCTTAAGATAAATAAATATTGTTCAAAGCGTATTGAAAATTAAATCGAAACGTTCAATCAAAAGTGACTATATTCATATTCATTTATTGCCAACATGTACATGGATACAGCTTAGGAGTAAAGGTAGCTTAAGTAAGTACATGTACCCTGTAGGGCATGTATATATAATGTATACTATCGATAGTACAGCATTAAGAACTATCCATTCAATAATATCTATAGTTTTGAAATGCACGTCTCTATCGATAGTACAAAACTATCGATAATGTAATTAATATCCAGATTGACCAGACAGTTGTCATCAGATTTAAGCCGTGTTCATACGGCGTGCGTTATGTCATCTTAGAGGGTGCTACGGTCTAATAAAGGTTGCTGGGAGCCGTTGGGTGCACAACATCAGTCGCTTTGTAAATCTATGTTCAGCCGTGGACGTCCTACGGCTAAAATGATGATGTTAGTGTGCGTAACTTACCGCTGTACAAAGTTTCAAACTGGCAGCGTGGTCTTTTATCTTTGTGTAGTACGCTGTGAGGTTCAGATGGCATTGCCGCTGGTACGCCGCCATTCTATTACACACTGAAAAAAGAAAAGAATATATAATACAGATCAACAGGCGATCATGTCCATGAAGATGTCTAAGGGTAGATAGAGGCATGTCCGAACTTTCGCACATGAAATTGCCATGAATGAGACCAAACGTTAGCATGGGTATCGTGTACCCTCTTGGAGGCACGGACGTGCGAGTGCGCTTTGCGGTGCATCCCCACGGATGCACTGGACTGTGGAAGTGTTACTTTAATGAAAGGAGCGTCTAGGAGGAGGTAGGGCACAGCGAGATTTTCTCGTTCTGAATTGGAGCAGCCCGCCTGGGGAGGTACCTCCGCCTTACAGAAGATCGCAGCCAAATAACATTATTTGTTTCAAATAGTGTTGTGTTCCTGCGATGAGTAAGGTTGCCAGAGCTCTTTAGGGGGGGGAGGGGGTCGGCAACGCGTGCGTGATGCCTCTGGTATTGCATGCGCTCATAGGCTACGGTAACCGCTTACCAACAGGTGGGCTGTATGCTTGTTTGCCACCTCAGTGGTATAAAAAAAAAAAAAAAAAAGAGGCGCACTTAAATCATTTCAGAACACTCGATTCTTTCACCGACGGCTTTTCAGGGTCACATACCTCAACCTGTGGTGCAATTGTGTAAGCGTAATGGCAATGAAGATCATTACTTTACGGGTAATTTTAACAATCTTAGCCACATTCATTACGTTCCAAACTTGACAAGAGAAAACATCAAGACCTTAGCTTCCTTTTCGTGTTTGAAAAACTTCAGATGTCGCTAAAATTGATAAAATCATCCTTATAATTGCGATTTTCATTACCATTTTGCATACACAATAGCCTGGCTGCTCACTGAACTAATAAAGGAAGACCAAGAAAGAATCAGTGACCCGTCAAGCGAGCAAGGCAATCCTACTAATAATCTAAATGCGAAAGTTTGTGAGGATGTTGAGATGTTTGTTGTTCAATCAAGCCATAACGGCTCAACCGATTTCGTTGAAACTTGGAATAGATAAAGTTCTTTACCTAGAATAGCATATCGACTGGCCTCATAGCTCAGTTAGTAGTAAAGTATATTTTATTAAGCTAAAATTGCTTATCCTTCTAAAAACTCAATATTTGTAAACCAAGTCGGATGCTAAATCACTGCTTGGCTTAGGTACCTAAGTAACTATTTTCTAATCCGTGACAACTGCGCATTAATTTAGTTGAAAGTTTCGAGCGGGTAGGATCGACGACATTGTGAATGTTGAAGACCAAGGTGGTTAATATTTGTAGGTAACAAGACAGATAGAGAGGACCGGGAGATCCCAAGACATATCGGAGAGGACTTTGCGGGCAGGCACGGCATGTACTTCCTGGAGACCTCTGCCAAGGAGGCAGAGAATGTGGAACGGCTCTTCATGGAGATTGCTGTGGAATTGATGGAGGTAAAGTTTTAAAGAATGCCTGCCTCAGCTGTCTTGCGGTCACAGACCATTGAAGGGCCAAATGTCAAGGATTTGAAGTTTGAACATATTTGACCCCAAAACTAATAACTATTACGGACATTTCGAACACAGTTGCATTTAATGAAAAATGTTGCATTTCCAAAAGTGGTATAACTAACCTTAATGCCAATTGGGTGTAGAATGAGCCCTATCGGGATAGCATACATGACTGGCCTCATAGCTCAGTTGCTAGTAACTCTGCCTTCTGCGCTAGAGGTCTCGGGTTCGATCCCCTGGACAAACATTTGTGTGATAAACACAGATATTTATTCTATGTCTGGGTGTTAAATATGTATCTATTATATATATCAGTCTCTGGTACCCTTTATACAGGCTATGCCTAGTTTGGGATCAGTTGACCGTGTGAATATGTCCGGAATATTTATTTATTTATAGGCTACTTTTTATGTAGGTACCACGCGGGCGAAACCGCGGGCGGATGCTAGTTAAAAATATCTTAATCTCACCAGCGTCTGAATTATCCGTAACTTTGTGCTGTTCCACGAGCTCGTATACGTGACGTATGTAGCGTAGACACTTCATATACTTTCTGTGCGCCGCGTAGTACAACCCGTTGGTAAACAGCAGGTTACCAGCGCCTTTCACTGTCCCAATGCGGTTCATAAGTTCTTCTATCTATAATATAAAAATTTAAACATTCAATTATACAACGTGTTTCGTAGTACTAATCTTACAACAAAAAGAAAAAATATTGGCACAAAAATATGGAAATTTTAAATTTTTTCGTCCTACTCAGGTTTTTACCCAGATTTTTTCAATTCAGTCTCTGTTTTTTTGTCTTTTCTATAATCTTTATTACAATATTAAACGTAAAAGTTCGACATCAAGATTGCTAATAATTTAGACCCCAAAGGGTCAGTTGATTTTTGTAGTGTTTTTTGAAATCACACCTCGCACACACAAACATTCACACGACACGCACACTAAAAGACATACTACACAATACGTTAGTTTTAAGATATTTATTATAAATGTTCTTAATTCTAATTTTTGTTTTTAATTTTTCTCCTTTTTACTTTAATGGTGTCAGGTATACAAATTTTAATCTCAAACTCTAATGTGTGAAATAGTTTCGAGGAAAGCACTGCTTTCTGTAATACAGTTTTTACATAAACTAAAACAGAAGGCAGAGTTACAAATGTACTAAACTTGTAAGCATGTTTTTAATTGAAAATAAATATTTGTATTTAGTTGTATAGACGTAGCCCTTTTGTCACTCATTTTATAGATTTAATTATAACTAAGTACTTTGATATGTTCATTTGTTCTCATTGGAACATTAGTCCAATCCATTGTATCAATTACTGTAAACGGGAGGCGGCGCTGGAAACTGCGATACAGTTTTTAATTTAACTAATGCAGTTTTTCAACTTGCTCCTATTGTTTATAAAATGTTAAATTTGTTTTTGTTCCAAATAAAATTATATTGATTTTTTGAAATAACGAATTTCCAAAAGTTCTAAAATCCTTCTTGTTGTTAATTTTTTAGATAGAACTTACATTTTTTCATTTGTGAACACAAATTAAAAAATCTACAAACACTTCAATTATATCCAAAAATCAACACGAAGCAAGATAATTTCAATAGCATATCATTTGCTAACAAACATTTCAAATCGAATTTAGCTCAAGTATAGTCATTGAACCCACACAGAACAACCAAAAAACAACCAATCATACACTGAGAAAAAAAACGGCCAACAAAGGCACAATAAATGCTTTGTTGATTTTTTATTGTCACCATAACAACAAACATTGTAATTCTATTAATGTGAACTTTTTGCCTAGGGCAAAATTTTTATTGCGAAATGTTTATAGTGCCACGAACAATCTAAGATTGCTGCCCTAACAAAACTGTTTTGTCAAAAAACCCTCACAATTTTCTATTGTCGAATCGACTATAGAAATTTGTTGAATGACAATTTACTTTGTTGGGTTGGCAATAGAAGTTTGTTGACCGAAATTTAACAAAATAACTATTGCTACTGTATTTATGTTCAGGCTGTTAATTTGACAACGTACATTGTCGACCTATTTATTTTAAGAATTGTTAAAAAAAGAAAACATTTAACAATATGACCATTGTTATTTCAAATAAGTTTTTTCTGTTATGTTGGCAACGTTTACTTTGTTGCGTTCACAACATAGCAGGTGCAGTGGGGTAGGGGGCGTCATTCCTCGAGCATTTTGACAAAATTCTCGTTCATTTGGTGCTAAATCGGTCGAGAGTGCGGACGGTGTTTCTAATAAACAAGTGCAGTGGGTGATCTAATGACTGAAGAGGACTCTTTAAGGGGTTTTCTCCTAAATGCGGGTCTCTCCCATTTAGTGGAGTACATGCTTGGTAAGTACACAAAATACAGATGTCTCATTTTTGATTTTATGATAGGTATAGTTGCTCGTGCGTTATTGCTAAAAAGTTAGGTTGCTTTTGAAAGTTAGGTACCTACATAAACTATTTTCTTAGTCACCTCACGTTGTATTTCCTCACGCTTTTGAGAGTAGGATAGGAACCTACATAGGATCAAAGATTAAATAGTTATCTTTGCATAGGATGCGCTATATGCACAATAAAGCACGTGTGGCCCGCCGCCATGCGTCGGCTTCACACGACATACCTACACTGCTGAACATTATTATAATTTGTTACTAGATGTGGCTAGTAATATTGTCGGCGTGCAACTCCTAGTATTTACAAAAACCTAAGTGCAAACTCAACATCAGTGCAAACTCAACATCACGCGGTGTTCTCAGGCGGTCACCTATCTAACTAACCACGCCCGTCGTTGCTTAGCATTCGGGTTCCCCATACAAACCTTCATCCCTTATTTTACCCCCTTTAGAATTACTTAAAAACTTTTGCATTAACTGATTTCAGACTACACAGCCAATTGAGGACCAAACTAATCCTGAAATACCTGGACAACCTGAGACAGTGACCTTACTTCATAGGGCAAACATCAGTTATGTTCAAAATGATGTAGATGCAAGTTCATCGGTTCCGGTTCCTTTTGAGATTCCAAATGATGTAAGTACCTAGGGTACCTACCATAAGTACATTAATCCTAGCTTTATAAAACACCCCTGTCTGTATATTCAGAGCAGTGACTTTATATCCGAATTTTGTGGATTCGATTGCCGCCGCTGGTCAAATTTAAATTTGACTTATATTATGTAAAATAAAATATAAAAAATTGAATCTTGTATCCCACATCACCTGGGATACACTCTGCACAACATGTTATTCCTACCTTATAGTACCTGCTTACCTGAAAACTTAAAAATTGAATTATGTTTTTGATCAAATAAAATTGTTTTCAGGAGATCTCCGCTAATCGCTCGATTCCCGTTCTTGTCAACTCTCACCTTTATCATACTGCACGAGCGGTCTTGTGTGCGGTATAAGTTAGTAATAATATAATATATAAGTAATAGTTAGTAACAATATAAGTTATAAGTGCAAGATAAATGTAAGCAAAAACTAATAAAAATTAATACATTTAATTTATTGTTTCTATTAATGAATTTAATCCTTTCACAGCATCTTCTAACCTAACAATGATGATAAAATACTTTGCTATTGCAGCAAATTTACGTTGCTACCTTCTCAAAAGGCGTTTACACTTCAGGGTTACAGTTAGTGAACGCCAATCATCAGAAAAACTTGTACCTATGGAACGTATGACGAGTGCTGGTACACCTATTCCAACACCAGCAATTGACATAATTTCCATATGACGTGTTTTTCTGATGACTAACGTTCACTAACTATAACCCTGAAGAGTAGACGCCTTTTGAGAAAGTAGCAACGTAAGTTTGCTGCAATAGCAAAGTATTAAATCACCATTGTTAGGTTAGCATAGTAGGCATAGGTATAAAGGCAAAGTAAGTTTGTTGCAATAGCAATGTCTTAAATCACCATTGTTAGGTTAGCATAGTAGGCATAGGTATAAAGGCAAAGTAAGTTTGTTGCAATAGCAATGTCTTAAATCACCATTGTTAGGTAAGCAAAGTAGGCATAGTCATGACGGCAAAATAAGTTTGCTGCAATGGCAATGTCTTAAATCACCATGGTTAGGTAAGCGAAATAGGCATAGTTATGAAGGCAAAGTAAGTTTGCTGCAATTGCAATGTCTTAAATCACTATTGTTAGGTTGGCAAAGTAGGCATAGTTATGAAGGCAAAGTAAGTTTGCTGCAATAGCAATGTCTTAAATCACCATAGTTAGGTTAGCAAAGTAGGCATAGTCATGAAGGCAAAGTAAGTTTGCTGCAATGGCAATGTCTTAAATCACCATTGTTCTTCGGTAGTTACAATAACAAAGTTCATTTGTTCATGCATCAAATCTACTTTGTTAAGCTAGCAATGGGCATTTGTAACTTTGTCATGGTTGCAATGCAAATACTTAGTATTAACAAAATAAGGTTGTCGTGAAAACAAAGCAACCCTTGTCGCAACAACGAAATGGTGACTGTTGTCAATCAAAATAATAACATTGTTACTTCAACAATTTTCATAATTACTGTTAGAATTACAAGTTTGCGTTTGACAATAAAAAGGTTGTTCCTGGAACAATCCACCTTTGACGGTTGTGTGGCGTTAAAGTTTTTTTGTTACTGTAACAATAGTTTTTTCTGAGTGTAGGAAGATCAAATGGTACTCACGGGTATGGGCTGCCTACAGTCTGTCGGATACTCGGGCAATTCATCCTCTGTGCCATCGCGGCAGCAGACATCCCAATCATCCGTCGTAATCTCTCCGCAGTCTTCTATAACGCAGTCCTAAAACACAAGTAGAGAATGGGAGAGTTTATTGTGTTTATGTTGTACAGAAAAGGATCTCTCTAACAACATGGACGAATCGCTGTTGTATTAAATAAATAAATATTCCGGACATATTCACACGGTCAACTGATCCCAAACTAGGCATAGCCAGGTGGTGACCAGAGACTGATATATGTAATAGATAAATATTTAACACCCAGACACAGAACAAACATCTGTGTTTATCACACAAATGTTTGTCCAGTACGGGGATCGAACCCGTGACCCCTAGCGCAGTAGGCAGAGTTACTATTAACTGAGCTATGAGGACAGTCATTATTATTTGTTAGAGCATAACTTTCAGAATAAGCAGGTTGAAGTGGCAGTGGGCCGGCCATATAGCTCGCAGAACCGACAACAGTTGGGAACAAAGGTTCTCGAGTGGCGACCACGAACCGGACGACGCAGTGTTGGAAGGACCCGATGGACCGACGACATTGTGAAGGTTGCGGGAAGTCGGTGGATGGAGAAGGCTCAAGTCCGTTCGTCGTGGCACTCTTTGGGGGAGACCTATGTTCAGCAGTGGACTTCATCAGGCTGATGATGATGAACTTTCGAACCTTAATAAGATTGTTAAAATCATCCTCAAACATAATTCCCATTCTGCTTACACAATGGCACCGCAGATACCTACCGTCCGAATGACCTGCCAAAATCTTGGGCAGATCACCTGGGCATTGACATGATCCCTTGCTCATATACCGAAAACCAGTCCAAAAATAAATAATTAAAAATAAATTACCAACATACCACCGTCGGGCGTCCGGTCTCATGGTCACCCAGACGCTGTATCTCCTCGACGATTCCCAGTCCGGCCAACACCTCACCAAACACCACGTTAGTTCCATCTAGACGTATTAAAACAGTTTAGAGTAACCGTGTGTCCAAAAAAAATAATTAAATAAATAAATAATCTGTATATATAAAAGAACAAGGCCTGATTCCACGATCAACGCACAGCCCCAACTGCTGAAGCTATAAAGCTGAAATTTGGACAGTAGCTGCCTTATATGCCCCACACATCTACTAAGGAGGACTTTTCAAAATATCAACTCCTAAGAGAGGTCATTCAACTCAAGATTCATGATTCAAATAGCCTTTATTATTAACCTTGACCAACCAACAAAAAAAGCCTCTAAGAGGCACACTTTAATCCTTTCACTACACTGACGATCATTGGCCTCAGGGCCACCATATCTCAACCTGGTCACTGACCTAATGAAGGATCACCAAAAAAGCATCAGTGACACGAAATGCAAGCAATAAAGCAGCTTACCTAAATGCGGACATGGAACTGTTGTGATGCAAAATTGCGATGCGTTTGTGTCCTTTTGTCTTCTGTTAGCCATGCTCAGTACGCCTGGAGTGTGCTAAGAAAAAAAGTAAATATAAATAAAAAACACCGAACAGTCAACATACATAGTCATGACCAAACACTAGGATTCCCTGTGTCGGTGGTCAGAAACTACGAGTACCACAACACACAGACCTGGAACAAATATTTCCAGATCACGCAAACATATGTCCCGCAGCGGGATTCGAACCTGTACCCCTTGCGTCCCAGCCGGGCACTCGCCTGCTACGCTACCGAGGTCGTCCTTTCACTACACTGGTTAAAGTACGCTGTGCATGGCATTTCGGGCTGTGTGGGAGGTGTACGCACGTTTGTTGAACTTATCCTACTAATAATATTATTAATGTGAAAAGTGAGGATGTTTAATTGTTTGTTATTCAATCACGCCGTAACGAACGACGTTTAATATCAGACAGAAGATGTGAACTTTACGAAACCCTTTTCCTGTTTACGACACATTTCCTCTTCGCATCTCTGCTTTGGTGGATACCGGGCCATCAAATAAATTAAACTTACCTTTAATATAAAGTTCTCATCGGGAAATGTTGGTCCATAAATACTCTCACCCCCTGAGCCGTCCAGAAAAACTATGTCACCCCCTTGGATCATGAACTGCGATACAGCTGAAATATAGTTTACGAAATTAGTTTACAAATTCTTATTTGCTTGACATTACTGATTGATTTATTTTTGCTCCTTTAAAAATACCTTGCAAATGCAAATTACACTTAACCTACAATCCTATCTATTTCCTACTAGGTATTACTAAATAGTTGATGCGCGACTCAAAGTTCCTAGAACAAAAAAAAAAGGTTGTTGTCTGTTTATCCATGAGCTGCATCAATTACATCTTTGTGATGCTTGTTTGTTGAGTCACTGAGTCTTTCTTGGTCACCTGTTTTAGGTCAGAGACCAGTCAGGTTGGTGTATGGCCCTTTTCAGACCTGACCTGGCCACCCACCTGAAAAGGGCCTATGACTGTTGGTGAAAGAATCAGTGTAGTGAAAGGATTAAAGTGCACCTCTTAGAGGCTCCTTCAATACATATGTCTTAGAATTTTTAGGTTCTAGGACATACCAGGTTCCTCATGATGTTCTCCTTCACTGTTTGAGAGCACTAGTATAGCGCAATTACAAAAATCTACTAACTAGTTCGAAAATCCATCTTTGTGATTAATTTGCCATATGTAAGTCCAAATATTCCAAAAATACACAACAAACTATTGAGCAAGTCATCAGCCCTATTCTAATGTAATAAATAATAATAAATATTACGGACATATCACACAAGGTCAACTGATCTAAAACTAGGCATAGCCTGTATTATGGGTACCAGAGACTGATATACATAATAGATGATAAATATTTAACACCCAGACACAGAACAAACATCTCTGTTATTCACAAATGTTTGTAATCAACCTCTAGAGCAGAAGGCAGAGTTAATACCAACTGAGCTATGAGGCGAGTCATAATGTGACTCTATATAGCGGTTCTTACCTCTATGAAAGGAAACACCTTTGTAATACAAAGGTTTTCCATAAACACCAATGCCTCGTTCACCAGTACAGAGAGCTCTGAAGTTTTCTGCTGTCTTTGGCACAATATCTTTATGCAGCCTTATCACAATTCGGCCAGCTTGAAACAACAACGCCCATTAAAACGACTAGCTACTGGGTGAAGGACAAACCAACAAACATTTTCGCTTTTAGTGACTTATACACTTCCGAATGTTAACGAAAAGAGGTGACAATAGATCGTCCAGCCATTTTAGCTATTGGAGGTTTAAACTTTAAACTACTATCCTACTAATATTATAAATGCAAATGTTTGTGAGGTTGTTTGGATGTTTGTTGTTCAATCACATTGTAATGGCTCAACCAATTTTGATAAAACTTGGAATAGATAGAGTTCTTTAGATGCACAGGATAACCAAACCAAATAGGATATCAGTGTTCAAATGTTTAACACTGTGATACCTACTGTAAAAATACAATAAATTAGTACCTACATACATTGTATAAAAAAAATTATAGGTACATTTGTAAATGTGATTCATTTTATTTGCGTGTTTTTGTCATGCGTCCCGCCCCGCGAAACCCCACGTCCCAGTCAGTTATTGCCAATGGCAACCTTATTACATGTGTAACTGACCTTGCCCAATGGAATTTGCAAATGTAAAACCATATTTGTAATAAAGTAAATAATGAATCTGGTTGAAGTATAGTGCCTCCCAATGAGAATATTAGTCACTGTATCTCCGTCATTAGGCCTCCCTATCAATAAGTCAGGGGTAGATAGCACGGCAACAATAGAAGCCGAGAGGGGCAGCGTCAGCGTAGACATTAATTCTCAAGGCAAAAACAGTTTAACTATCCGGAACAGAGATTTATCTAGAATATGCAAAGTGATAAACTTTACCTTGTTCTCCGTTGATATTGATGTCCAAGTACACAAGAGGATTTCTTTGTGCGGCACTATTCGTAGTCATTTTGTTCTAGTGAAACGCAGAAGCTGAATGTAACTGGTAAATACGTAAATACGGTAACGCTGTCCGCTATGTAAATTAAAAAGTGGCGTTATTATTCGTAATTAATAGTCAAATCTACGGAAAGGAAATACAAAGCAAATATCCACCAAATATTTAGAAAAAATAAATTCGGTGTTTTCAGGATGTTGTTGAATGAATGAATGAACGAAAAGTAAAGAGAGAGAGAGCGGTTGGGGTCGAGTCACTGGGTGATCGCACAGATAACATAATACTATACTTGATGGGCATAGACTACTATCACTCGCTCACTCAGTAACTTCATTCGATCCATTGTCTAAGCTAACCGGAAATTGGGCCTTTTTTACTGGAATTTGTTTCCGAATCATTCATTCGGATTAATTATTTATCTGTGGATTGTACTGACAGAATGTGGAAATCGGTAACAGCTGACAGTGAATGCTGTGCTTGCTTGACGGTAAATTAATTTCTTTTTTTCTATATACACAAATTAGGGTAATTTCCCCTACATTTAAGGTATTCCTTGGTGCCTAGGGTACTGTTTTAGGGTATAGGATAATAAATAGGGGAAAACATTTACACAGTGTGAAACTAACAAAGATATATCTCAAGATATCACTATCAGTGCTGTGTTCGTCTATAGTTGGCGTTTGGATCAGTCTTACTTATTCTACATAGTTTAGATCTTACTATTCATAAATACTAAGATGATCATACACATGAGCTGTTGCAGATCCTTCTAATAAAAAAATGTATTACAAAATATAGACAGCCATGTGCGAGAAGTCATGCCCCGAGGGTTCCGTACCATTACACGGGTTCAGAAAATCAATATTCCAAGTGTAGGAAGTGACAAACTTATATTTTGCGGTCGCTCACGTAGTTCACTGTATAATATTGACTGCAAATATATCTTTGTCTCGTAATAATAAAATATTTAACAAAATTTTGACTCTGTCATTCAGATAAAAGTATATAACAAAAGCTCTTGGCTTTCAATTAACAGAATTGTGAGGTAGCTGGAAGTATCCTAAGGGTTTTTCATGTTTGCCATTTCCATACAAAAATAAAACATTCATTTTACATATGTTTCTAAAATAGTCTAATAACATATTCTTTTCAATTTTTAGGTGAAAACTTTGCAAATATTGTTGAATTTAGGGTCTTTCACTGAGACTGGGGGTAAATCAAATTCTAGTGCCGGCAACATTGCAAATCATTCAATTTTCTTTCCCCATGTTTTACACGTATTACGTACATATTTACCGAAGATAATGTCGACTGTTTTATTACATTAGTGCTAAATTCACGTAAGTACACCATTTGGATTGTGTAGCAATGTATTTCCGAATCTGTATCCGCAAACTTTTTGTTAGAATAACACGAACTCGACAAGTAGATAATCGTTCGGATCCACGAACTAGACAAACAGCCAAATAATTGTAATGTCTTCATTGTTTCAGCCTAACAATGTCATGCTCCGGCATCTACATACTGGATGTAAAAGGTAAAGTCCTCATATCGAGGAATTACCGTGGCGATGTCGACCTGGCTATTATTGATAAGTTCATGCCGCTACTCATGGAGAAAGAAGAAGAAGGTATGCTGACTCCCTTACTGCAAACAAGCGAGTGTACATTCGCCTATATCAAGACCAACAACTTGTACATAGTGTCGACAACGAAGAAGAACGCTAACATAGCTCTAGTGTTTGTGTTCTTGTACAAAATCGTTGAAGTGATGACCGAGTACTTCAAGGAGCTCGAAGAGGAGAGTATTCGGGACAATTTCGTTGTTATATACGAACTGATGGACGAGTTACTCGATTTCGGCTACCCTCAGACCACAGATAGCAAGATTCTGCAGGAGTACATCACCCAGGAAGGTCACAAGCTTGAAATGCAACCGCGGATCCCTATGGCTGTTACCAACGCGGTCTCCTGGAGGTCTGAGGGAATAAAGTACAGGAAAAACGAAGTTTTCCTAGATGTTATTGAGTCTGTCAACCTGCTTGCTAATTCTAATGGCAATGTTTTGAGGAGTGAAATTGTAGGAGCTATAAAGATGCGAGTGTACTTATCTGGCATGCCAGAGCTGCGTTTAGGGTTGAATGATAAGGTGCTCTTCGAAAGCACAGGCAGGGGCAAGTCCAAGTCTGTTGAGCTGGAGGATGTCAAGTTCCATCAGTGCGTGAGACTGTCCCGATTTGAAAATGATAGGACCATTTCCTTCATTCCCCCTGATGGCGAGTTTGAGCTGATGTCTTACAGACTGAACACTCATGTAAAGCCACTGATTTGGATCGAGTCTGTTATCGAACGCCACGCCCATTCCCGAGTGGAGTACATGATAAAGGCTAAGTCTCAGTTCAAGAGACGTTCTACTGCTAATAATGTGGAAATAATTATTCCTGTCCCAGCTGATGCGGATTCTCCAAAATTCAAGACCACGATTGGCAGTGTTAAGTATACTCCGGAACAGAATGCAATCACCTGGTCCATCAAGTCATTCCCAGGAGGAAAGGAGTATCTCATGAGAGCCCACTTCGGTCTGCCATCAGTTGAATGTGAGGATCTGGATGGAAAACCACCAATTCAAGTGAAGTTTGAAATCCCCTACTTCACTACTTCTGGGATTCAAGTACGCTATTTGAAGATTATTGAGAAGAGTGGTTACCAAGCTTTACCCTGGGTGCGGTACATTACCCAGAATGGAGATTACCAGCTGAGAACTAATTGAGCTATAACATTCCTTAGAATAAGATTGCACCTATGTCATCATCTTCATCTTCCTGCCCTTATCCCACATCATGTGGGGTCGGCACAACATGTATTCTTCTTCCATTTCCCTCTATCAGTCGTCATCTCAGCACTCACTCCTTTCTTCACCATATCCACTTTCACACAGTCCATCCATCTTTTCTTTGGCCTACCTCTACTCCTACATCCATCCACATTCATATCTAACACTCTTCTTGTCACATGACATTCTTCCCTCCTCATGACATGCCCATACCAAGCTAACCGCTTTTAATCGCTAAATTAATTGCACCTATGTATTATTATGAATATTTTGCAAGTTAATTAATTTGGAAGAGTAATTATGTATGTACTTATGTAATAAATTAATTTTATTTTACTGGCCTGTGACCACAAATTATTTGAAGACTGACCAAGCAAGATTTAGTCAGTTGGATACTCTTTTTACAAATTTCAATTCTTTCTCGGTAGTCTAGGCTTGTAAAAAATTATAGGCTCATGCAGCGAAGGAATTTAAGTATTAGTTCCACTGGGCTCATGACTTTTATCCCCACAAATGGGTACATATCCTCTCAGATCTCCAAGTGATTAAATTCTTGGAAGTCCAAGGGAGGGGTAGTTAGAGGCTTGTTTTTTTTATTTTTTATTGTTCTCCCTTTCAGGCTGGCTATGGCATCTTAGGCCTTGAATAGAATAGTTTATTGCGTTCAAGATCTTAAAATAAAAGAAAGAGGATACTTGAAATAAATACGCAGCAGATTCATAACCTAAGCCATGGGTGTGTTACTTGTATGGTTATACGTTTCACAAGATGCCTACAATATACAAAATTACATTTTTGAACTAAGTTCTTTGGGGCAATTTTTCTGAAACCTGTTTTTGCACGATCACTGAAAATTGAAATGTCAAACATTTTTTCACATAGTTGCCAACTAAAATAATATTCCGCTGCATTAAGCAAAAGATACTTGTGACATCGACAGTACGTGTTGCGGAGACGTGCAACAGATTTTAGAACTAAATCACCTCTGCTGCACAGAGTACTTTTTATATATACCGGCTCTACTGGTTGCACAGCCAAACGGACGGAATGCTACCGTCACACACCTTACCTAGATACATAGCCCTTACGTACCTACTGTAGTTACAAGAAAAATATATTCTCAGGCAGGACATTAATAAGTAGCCTAGCCACCGATCTGTATTTATATCTAGGTAGGAAGGAGAAGAAAAACCTTGTTAGTATAGCACTGTCTATGTTAAGCATCTATCTCACAGCAATACAACGTAAATAAAGATCTAATCTCATTACAATCTCGTGTCAAACTCAGTTGTCACAGCTGATTCACTTTTTTGATAGCTGGTGAACAACATATCTACATAGACAACCCTGTGTGGCAGGGGGTGATAATGTGGTAGGTAGGTAATCTCATTTTCTCGTCTAAATTGGCGTTACATCCGCTCCGCTGCGAGCAACTGCTGGCAACCCTGTTTTATGGGCGCCAATGTTGAATCTGTACTAATTGTATTCGGAAAGTTTTAAAACCAAAATGAAATCGCTTTCTGTGAATATCAAGAACCAGAACATTCAAAGGATTTGTCGTAGATGTTACTGTGATGTATTTCCCTCCAGTGAGATTAAAATAATAAGACGCAAGGATCCAAAACAAAGCGATAACCTCAAACAGGACCAACATTTTGAAGAAACAAGAGAAAATGTATCTAAAGAATTCAGAGTAAACGATGTAAACATACAGATGCTATCTCGGAATATTTATGATCAACTATTCAAGAACACGAGCCCTTCAGTGGATCCAAATATTGTTAAAAGGTAGTTAAAAAAATTAAATTATTTTTGTGTATCTTATTGTCTATAAAGGGCTGTGCAATAGTGGATCGAAGTGAATGAGATGGTGCCCTCATCTCCCAATCTTTAGCCCAATCCTCTTTAACTATCAATAAGTATTCATCCAAATTCAATGTGTAATGTTTGTTATTAAACCCTCTATGCATATTTTCTTGGACAGAATTAGCTTTTCTTGTTGATTTATGACTCTTTCACACTAAATTGATACTAAAATAGTGTTGCTATTTTAGGTAAAGTTTGGGCGGTTTGTTTACAAACATTTCACATGGAATTTAACTTTTTTTTTCCCTTGTTTATCCACGATCAGCCAGTCGGCTATAAGCTGATTTTTGTGTGTTCTTTTGGCATGCTGGGCTCTACTCCACTGAGTAAAACACATTTGAAGCTGTTACTTTCTGTCACGCACCAGGGTACATGTACCAGGATATTGCGGCTTACATGATATTGAACTTTTATCCTATCTGTTTCAGTTGTCAGGACAGCCTACTGAAGCTCGGGATTGACTACAAGAAGTGTAGTCATTTACCTGATGTAGAACTAACGCTGCCCAAGTTAGAAGGGAAAGATGTTGTGGAGCACTTTTATAACATAGCCGAGAACCAGTGCGCTTCTTACCGACAGTTACTGAGAAAATTAGCTGAATGTGATTTGCCACCTTTGCCAAAGGTAGAAAACAGTCATCTGTATAATGGTACTTCTTTATTCTTGGTCACTCATTCTGGGTCATTGATTCTTACTAACATGAAAAATCTGAATTTTATTAGGTATGTTATAATCATGCACATGTCTGATATTTTAGATTCTAGGAAACGCCGGTTTCCTTATGATGTTTTCCTTCACTATTTTATAGCACTATTAGAGCAAACATAAATTTTCCAAATGGAAAATCTCTAGTTGCAGAACCAGGATTCGAACCCACCATTGCATCGGAAGGCGTGGTCACCTACCACCACTCCACCAGTGCTCTCAGATGTAAGCTGCTGATGATGATACTTTGATTACAGCAATGGTCGAAAACAGCAGGTTGGACTAGGTACACAGGCGATACAGCAGTATCAGTACCATATCCCCCTGATGATGCACTGGTATTAGATGTGGAAGTTCTCATGTCGGCTGGAAAACGACCCACTCTGGCTTGCGCTGTGTCTCCTGAAGCCTGGTGAGCAAATAAACAATCAAACACACACTAGCTCATATGAACTTATAATAAATAAACACGCAACTCGCACACTAGCTCATATGAACTTATCCCACTTATATCCCATCCCACTTCCCACTTTCCACCTATCTTACTTCCCACTTATATCCCATCACACTTCCCACCATCCCACTACCCTACTATCCTACTTTCCACTTACACTACACTTCCCTCAGATTTTTCCCGAACTTTTACAAATTACCTGTTTTTGGTCATTTTATAATTAGTTGTGGGAAGTCGGTAGATGGAGAAGGCTTAAGACCGTTTGTCATGGAACTCTTTGGGGGAGGCCTATGTCCAGCAGTGGACTTCTACAAGCTTATGATGATAATGATGAAGATGGTCATTTTATAATCTTCCTAACTAATTATTAAACAGACGATAAGTTCGACGGAAGTCCGGAATTCAAACCCACACCACTAGTTATTGATTCCTGTATTAGGTATGGCTGGGTAAGCAAACCCGTAGCCAACAACGATTCTCACAAGATCTACGACCACCTGGACTACCATGAGCTGATAGCTCTGGAGACTGATGGAGAGGAACTCGGAGATACCACTGCTCCACGGCTGGTTGTAGGACACAATGTATCGTTTGACAGAGCGAAGATTAAAGAACAGTATTGGTTGGAGCAAACTGGTAATTAGAACTTTTATATTTATTTATTTCATCAATCCAGGATCAATAACAGTTTTCTTATAAGCTAGATATAGATATGTCGTACTTGAACCAACTTGAATCCAAATTTTGTATTCCGCTCGCTTAAATAAAAGTAACAAAGTGCGAGTTAGGTAGGAGAACGGCCGAGTATGCTACGTACCTATTGACATCAGCAACACCTGGAGCATTGCTAATGCGTTGCCTGCCGAACCCCTCCCTCCCCCTAAAGAGCTCTGGCAACCTTACTCACCGCAGGAACACAACACTATTTCAAACAAATAATGTGACTTGGCTGCGATCTTCTGTAAGGCGGAGGTAACTCTCCAGGCGGGCTGCTCCAATTTAGAGCGAGAAAATCTCGCTGTGCCCTACCTCCTCCTCGCTCGCGCGTTACCCGGATAAAGAATTAAGCCTGTCTTTCCTCAGTTTATACCATCTCCATATTAAATTGCTACCATGTTTGTTTGTTGTAACAGTCGTGGGCCTGTTTTTTTTGGGCTACTCTTCTGAGAACTACGTGAACGAAGCCGTCGGTGGAAGGTTGTTCTTGAGTATGCTTTTGTTGTAGGTGTGCGCTTCATGGACACGATGTCAATGCACACATGTGTGAGTGGGGTGACCAGCTACCAGCGAACGGTGCTCAAATCCAAGAGTAAGGAGCCACACCCTTCAGACGATGATTGGATTGAAATCAGCTCATTGAATAACTTGAGCGAGGTAATATCCTACTTCCTAATATCCTATATCCTACTATTATTTATTACAAATACGAAAGTAATTCTGTCTGTATGTTACCTTTTCACGACTGAACAGCTGAACAGATGTTGATTGCTCAGGAACCAGATGTGGATGTATTCCACATGAAATTACATCCATTTGTTTTATTGTGTATACGTTTCCTTAGTTATAAAAATTCGTAAAATGTTAAAATATGTATGTATGTGATGTGTTATGTAATTAATTTATGTCTACTAGCTCTTAAACGTTTTGGCCTCGGCTGTTAGTTTCTGAGTGGTTTATACAAATAAATAAATAAACAGTTTTTATGACCGAAGTTCTGCGAGCTATACAAGGTACATAACATTTATACGAGTACCATCCCGAAAAGGGGTTATTCTATCTACAAAAAGGAATAATAATAGCGAAAAAAAACATCAATATTTTGAAAAAAAAAATCTTTGTTTTTTCACACTTTCACAAAGTATCTGGTTTTGGTTTTTTTTTCATAATCTTCTTTACTAAACTTACAAGAGTTGCGGCGTTAAGATTACTACCTAAAACAGCTGGTTCATTAAGTTTGAACTGATTTGACCCCAAAACTCAAGTCTTATCTCCATCATCACAACCACAATTCCAGGTGCACAACCTCTACTGCGGAGCACCGATCGACAAAGCGACTCGCGACGTCTTCGTCTCAGGTGACATGGACGATGTCCATCAGCATTTTCAATCGCTGATGCATTACTGCGCTAGCGACGTTACAGCCACCCAGAACGTGCTGAGGGAACTGCTGCCGCTGTTCTTGGAGAGATTTCCGCATCCTGTCACGCTTGCTGGGATGCTGCACCTGGGTTAGTTAGGATATCATCATCATCATCACCACCATCATAATCACCACCATCATAATCACCATCATCATCACCACCATCATCATTAACTAGGCTGTGCGGGAGTTGTTGCAGCCACTCACAACGTGCTGAGTGAACCTGCCGCTGTTCTCGGAGAGATTTCCGCATCTTGTGACTCTCGCCGGGATGCTGCACCTAGGTTAGTTAGGACAAAATCATCATCATCACCATCATTATTTAGAGACCAATTTAAGGTTGAATATCGTACAGTAAAAATACACAAGAGCTACTATTTCAGCATGCGAGTTGGCAATGTTGGTATTGACACTATACAGTATTAAGGGACTTAAAAGTTTGCGACCGTTCCTCTACTTTCAAAGTTTTGGATTCGAATCCCGTTCTGCAATGCAATGGATTTTTCTATTCCAGCAGTTTTTATTTACTTACGACTGATAATGATTATAAAAAATCTTAACGTAACATATCTATGTTTCAGGGTCCGCATACCTTCCAGTTAACTCAAACTGGCCACAATATATAGATTCAGCCGAAACTGTATTCGAAGACCTGAAACTCGAGTCCAGACAATTATTATCCCTCAAAGCAGACGAAGCTTGCAAACTCATGGCCAACGAAGCATACAAACACGATCTGTGGATGTGGGATCAAGACTGGTCGACACAAACGCTGAAATTAAAAAAACAAACTAAGAAGAAAGGTGTCGTTCCAATTTCAAAATTCATACTGGCTAGTGACGAAGAAAAAAACACAACTGATTCAAAAGAGCTGGTAGTTGAGAAAAAAACGGAAACCAAAGAGTATAAAATCCTTTGCGATGAATACATTGAGACTGTACAGGGCGCGGAAACACCGGAAGTTACCAAAGAGGTTGAGGAATTAAGCAAGAAGTTTGCGCACCTCTATGATCTGGCAGAATTATTGCCAGTGAAGAGGCCGTATTTGGCCGGATATCCGGCGTGGTATAGAAAGCTCTGTAGTAAGCCGGGGAAGGACCCCGACTGGGCGCCCGGCGCGAATGGTATAACTACTAGTATGCAGGTACGCCATCAGAGGCATTACAGGGCCAGTGCTGCCAACAACATTTCTCTTGTCTTTCTAAACAAACGGGAAAAGTAGCCGAGCTGGCAACACTGGCCAGTGCTGCCAACAACATTTCTCTTGTCTTTCTAAACAAACGGGAAAAGTAGCCGAGCTGGCAACACTGGCCCTATATTGCCCTTTTTGTGTTTATTCGTTTTTGAGTTACTAGTATAGTATATCTGTGGTTGAGCGATTTCCTAAATTCTACTAAACGGCTGAACTTTTCTCGACTAAAGGGCTGAACCGATTTTGATGAAATTTGCTATAGACTTCTACCCTGCAGAGCATAGGCTACTTATTATCCGGGTACCACGCGTGCGAAGCCATGATCAGAAGCTAGTTTAAACTTTTAACTAATATTGTTTTAACTTTCTAGATAACACCAAAACTACTCCGCCTATCCTGGGAAGGCTACCCGCTCCACCACATCAAGTCCGAAGGGTGGGGGTTTCTCGTACCCTTCAGCAGACAGCAGGGGGGTTCTGAGGACCCCAAGCTGCCGCTGGGAAACCTTTTAGAGGCCTGTCCTATGAAGCACTGTAAAGAGTCCGTAGATACGGATGGTTATGTGCTGCCGAAAACTGTTGAGGTCTATATCTTCTCTTATAACCTTTTATAATTTTGACAGGCCTCATAGCTCAGTTGGTTGTAACTCTGCCTTCTGAACCACAAACTTCTAAACATCCCCGTATACTTTCGCATTTATAATAGGGTTTGTTTAATTAATTATCGAATGTGTCCACCTAGCTGTTAGTTTTCCAAAAATGTCTAAAATTAATAAAATAAATAAACATGTCCCAGGCACTACAGCGTCCTGTAAGTGAGTCAAAAGCTCTACCTGACGCTGTTTAAAGCATAATAAACCTTATTTGTGTTAACAGGAAGACTTAGGAAGAAGAGCATATTATGCAAGAAAGAAAATAGATGAGCAAGCCGCAGCCAACCAATACCATGGCCTAGGCGTATGGTGTGGGATACAGCTGCAAGGTAGATTTCTGTAAATACTACACATACAAGGTGATTCATAACATGTATACTCTCCCTAAATGGGGTAATTCTATCAAAAAAAAGATATAATATTTGCGAAAAAAAAACATTTTTTTTTACAAACTTTCTCAAATTAGCTGTTTTTTGGTATTTTTATCATCTATATAACTAATAAATGACTTAACGTACGAGAAGTTCGGAATCAAGATTGCTACCTAAAACAGCTGATTCATTAAGAGCTAAGAATTTCGCGTAGAGTTTTTTCAATAAAAAAATGTCGAATTTGCAAAAGTCGTAGAACAAACTCTATTACCAATTGGTTGTAGAATAAGGCCCTTTCGGGATAGCACACACATTATTGTATACCTTTAGGGTTCCATCTGGAAAGCGACGCTACCAACTTACCACTTAGCCCCTTCGTCCACGGCGCGACTCAAAAGAAACGCGACTGAAACTGTAGTCACTTATGAGTAGCCTGACTGCGATAGCACTAGTATTTCAATGCGCGTCCGTCCACGACGCTACTCAAAAGGAACGCGTTTGTAACTAGTCTCCTGGCGACTCGACATGTTGGTCGCCAGGCGACTGGTTTCGAGAAACTGTTGAAAAATGAACGAATAAAAAGTAATTATAAGTGATTCTGACGTCTATGTGACTGGAGAAGTAATAATTCCATGTCATCGCTCGAATTATCACTAGTCATGTTAGTTATTTTCGTTTTTAAAACTTTGTTTACGTAAAATCGTGTACTGAGTGACTGAGTTTCAGGAAATTCCAGTAGCGTCGTGGACGAGTCAGAGTTTCCAATCAGTCCGCAACTCTAGTTTCTAATGAGTTCCGTCACTTTTGCGTAGCGTCATGGGCGAAGGGGCTTACTCGTACCAACAGAGTAAGTAAGCGTATGCCTGGTTGCCACTTATGAATGGTTGGTTAGTGTCGGGAGTTATTTGTTTATTTTTTATGATATTACAGGATGTGTCCACTTCTTACGCCTACCGCACAAAGACGGACCAAAGTACAAAGTGGGGAATCCTTTAGCGAAGGATTTTCTGGACATGTTCAGTCAGAACGTTCTCACCGCGCATGGAAATGACGCTCAAAAGGTAATTACAACAATTTTATGTAAGTGCAAGCTGTTATCCGCAACTTCGTCCGCATTTATATTAAAGCTAGTACAAGTTAATTGATCAAATAAATAAATATTCCGGACACACGGTCAGCTGATCCCAAACTAGGCATAGCCTGTACTATGGGTAACAGAGCAGAGACTGATATATATAATAGATAAATATTTAACACCCAGCCACAGAACAAACATCTGTGTTTATCTCATAAATGTTTGTCCAGTGTGGGGATCGCGGGGATCGAACCCGCGACCCCTAGCGCAGAAGGCAGAGTTACTACCAAGTGAGCTATGAGGTCAGGCGTGACTTTGCGGAAGTACATTCTAAGATATTAAATAAACAAACAAATATGTAGTACTATTCCGCTAGTCAATTTTTTTTTTATACAACTGAGATGGCAATAAGCATACGGCCCACCTGTTGGTAAGCGGTTACCGTAGCCTATGAGCGATTGCAATACCAGAGGCATCACGCACGCGTTGCCGACCCCGAACCCCCCCACCCCTAAAGAGCTCTGGCAACCTTACTCATCGCAGGAACACAACACAATTTGAAACGAATAATGTTATTTGGCGGCGATCTTCTGTTAGATCTATATCCTCATAAGCTCAAAAAATGCAGACGCGTGCACCTCCCACACCGGCCGCAATAAGAAGCCATGCAAAGCTAACTTACGTGCAGTAGGCACCACAATTTATTGTGTGCACATACGCTTTTTATCTTCATAGGTACCATTCAAAGCCACGGGCGGAAGCTGGTTATGAATAAGTTGGTAAATTGGAACCGGGCATAAAAGAAGCCGCGGGCGGAAGCTAGTACATAATATTTTGAATAACTTTGTATTGGAACCGGGCATAAAAGAAGCCAGGGCAGAAGCTAGTACATAATATTTTGAATAACTTTGTATTGGAACCGGGCAGAAGCCGCGGGCGGAATCTAATACATAATATTATGAATAACATTGTACTGGAACCGGGCATAAAATTACTTACAGGTTTTATCGTTCGGCCGCATGATGTCGTACTGGCGGAACAACCGCGAGCGGATAATGTCGCAGCAGCTGGTGTGGCTGCCGCGCGGCAAGCGGCCGTCTGCCGCGCGGCAGTGCGGCGCGATATTACCGCAAGTTGTCGTCTGCGGTACCCTCACTAGACGGTAACTAACATGTCGTCATCATCATCAGCCTGTAGAAGTAGGCCTCCCTAAAGAGTGCCACGACGAACGGTCTTAAGCCTTCTCCATCCACCGACTTAAATATCACTCAACAGTCACATTCATAGTCGTGACCCCCCCACCCCCACATTAGGATTCTCTTTGGGTATCAGAAACTACGAGTACCACAACACACCGACCCGTAACAAATATTTGCAGATCTTGCAAACATTTGTCCCGCAGCGGGAATCAAAACCGCACCCCTTGCATCTCAGACGGGCACTCACTCGTTACGCCACAGAGGTCGTCAAACTTCCCGTTCACAATGTCATCGAACCATTGGGTCGTCCGGTTCGTGGTCGCCATTATAGAACATTTACTTCCCAACGGTTGTCGGTTCTGCGAGCTATATGGCCTACCCACTGCCACTTCAACTTGCTAATTCTGAAAGCTATGTCGGTATGGTTCTTGGATTTACTCATTCCGGATCTTATCACGTAGTGAAACTACGATCATAGCTCTCTATAGCCCGTCGCGCGACTTTGAGCTTGGGTATGACTTATTAAATAGACAAACAAATATGTAGTACTATTACTATGTACTATTCCGCTAATCTTCCTCAAAACCATGCACCTCCCACACCGCGCAGTAGGCACAACCACATCCCACACAGGCAACCCTAACAAGCATTCGACACGTGTTTGTTAGCTTGTGTGGAAAAAGTAGCTTGATTTATAAACTTAATCAATCTGTTTTTGTTTCAGCGCTAGTGAGCCAACGTGGATGACTGCCAGCAATGCCCATGAAGAACGAATAGGTTCAGAGTTGCGTGCTATGGTACAAGCCCCTGTAGGATACAAGTTTGTAGGCGCCGATGTTGACTCACAGGTTAGTATCCATTCTATCCTATTTCCTACTGTATAATACTAGCATCCGCCCGCGGCTTCGATTGCGTGGTACCTACATAAAAAGTAGTCTATATGCTATTCTAGTTAAAGAAATCGGTTGAGCCGTTACGGCGTGATTGAACCACAAACATCCAAACATCAAACATTAGAAATGTGAAAGTTTGTGAGGATGTATGGATGTTATTCAATCACGTCGTCGCAACGGCTCAACCGATTTGGTTAAACTTGGAATATATAGAGTTCTTTAACTAGAATAGCATTTAGGCTACTTTTTAACGATAATAACTTAAGGTGGACCGAAATACTGCGAAAGGGACCCTAACTCAGCATAATGCGAGTTCTAAGATTACAACCCACGCTGTTCTTCCGTCAGTATAGGTATTTGTATTTATATTAAGTCCTTTATTCTTTATTGTACACAGAAAACATATACAGAGAAAAGAGTTTTCTTCCAGCAAACCTCTGAGGCTAGATAGAGGTGGTTATACAAGGTGATTTATAATATGTATGCCATCCCGAAAGGGGCTTATTCTAGCCAGTTGGCAATAAAGTTTGTTCTACGACTTTTGGAAATTGGACATTTTTCATTGAAAAAACTCTATGCGAAAATAAGCTGTTTTGGGGTCAAATCAGGTCTGACTCAATGAATCAGCTGTTTTCGGTGGCAATCTTGATTCTGAACTTCTTGTACGTTTAGTTATTAGTTCTAAAGATGATAAATATACCAAAAACAGCTAATTTGAGAAAGTTTCGGGATGAAATACATGTTATGAATCACCTTGTAGTGGCGAGGTTCGTGTACAGGACCAATGAATAAAAAATAATAGAAGTATAAACAATCTATTTTATATCTAATTAGCATTGCCATCCAGCGTGGCAATTCCGCCAGCGTCTTGGGGATGCTTCCGACTGGTAGTGATCTGGATCAGTTGAGCTATCTATAGATCGTTTGTAACGGTCTTTAGATGGCTCTTTTGTATTTTGTAAATATTAACTTGTATTAGTTTTAAGTTTCTTTCTGTAAATAAAGTGTTTTTCATAATCTATTTTTGGTAAAAATATTATTCTTATTAGTATTATTTGTGACAGGAGCTATGGATAGCGGCGCTGCTGGGCGACAGTAGCAGTGGGATATGCGGAGGTACCCCGTTCGGGTGGTCGGTGCTGGCGGGCGACAAGAGCCGGCACACAGACTTGCACTCGCTGACGGCGCGCGCCGCCGACATCAACCGCAGCCATGCTAAAGTCATCAACTATGCCAGGATATACGGTAACTTGGAATAAAAAAAGTGCTGTTATCACTTTTTGGTCATAGCAAAACTACCTTATACAAGGTGATTCATAACATGTATACCATCCCGAAACGGGGTTATTCAATCAACAAAAACAAATAATATTAGCGTTTTTGTTATTAGTCAAAACGCGGAAAACATATATTAATTAAAATATTTTTACGCGGAATAACATATTTTTGGAGGAGGTAGAGTACAGTGAGATTTTCTCGTTCTAAATTGGAGCAGCCAGCCTTGGGAGGTACCTCCGCCTTTCAGAAGATCGCAGCCAAATAACATCATTTGTTTCAAATAGTGTTGTGTTCCTGCGGTGAGTAAAGTTGCCAGTGCTTTTTACCCCGACCTCTCCCCCCTAAAAGGCAAACATGGCTTTCAAACATTTTAGCTACTTGACAGGCCTCATAGCTCAGTTGGTAGTAACTCTGCCTTCTGCGCTAGAGGTCGCGGGTTCGATTCCCGCCCTGGACGAACATTTGTGTGATGAACACAGACTTCTTCGGTGTCTGGGTGTTAAATATTTATCTATTATCTATATCAGTCTTAGGTACCCATAGTACAGGCTATGCCTAGTTTGGGATCAGTTGACCGGAATATTTATTTATCATTTGTCCCGCAGCGGGAATCGAACACGCACCTCTTGCGTCTCAGTCGGGCACATCGCCCGCTACGCCACAGAGGTTGTCAATAGACTGTTCCCAATAAACTGCTTTATGATTCTTATACACATTATATTTATTTAGATATCTCATTTAAAAAATTGTTTATAATAATTGTTATTAAGCCATTTATTAGTCTTTAACAAGTATTATATCTTTTCTTGATTATTCATTTTATAACTAGGGTAATTTAATCTTAAGTTTTGTTAAAGACCCCTCATTGGGTAAAGGCCTCCTCTAGTCCTTTCCATTTATCTCTATCTTGAGCTTCATTTCTCCAATTATGGCCTGCTAGCTTTTTTATCACGTCTTCCCATCTCGTTTTCGGTCGGTATAATAATAATTATTATTATATAATAATAATGAATAATAATTAAATATAATAATAAGGCCTCATAGCTCAGTTAGTAGTAACTCTGCCTTCTGCGCTAGAGGTCGCGGATTCGATTCCCGCACTGGACAAACATTTGTGACTAACACAGATGTTTGTTCTGTGTCTGGGTGTTAAATATATATATATTATGTAGATCAGTCTCTGGTACCCATAGTACAGGCTATGCCTAGTTTGGGATCAGTTGACCGTGTGAATATGTCCGGAATATTTATTTATTTAATTATTATTATTATAGGCGCCGGTCAAAACTTCGCTGAGAGACTGCTGAAGCAGTTCAACCCGACCATGACGATATCGGAAGCGAAGAGCAAAGCAGCCAAGATGTTCGCGACCACGAAAGGGAAGCGCGTCTTCACGCTCAGGAAACAATACACGGACGGGTTCATGGACGACGACTTGGATGGTCAGGTAAGGGGGTCGTCAGGTATTAGTCACGTGATGTTTTTAGCAACTTTTTAACTCCCCCCCCCCTCCCCTAGCCAAAATCACGTGTAAATTTTAAATTTTAGTACTGGTATATTCGTACTTTAATTAGTACTGGCTACTTACTACCTAGTTTGTCGTGTTGTGTAACATATTTAAAAAAAAATTAAGATTGCATGTCAGAGCTGTAAATTACTATAAAAGAGTGCAATTACAAAAAATGACATTAAAATAATCATGGGTTGAATAGTAAGCCCTTTCCAATAGTAACTTCTTCAGTCTCACTTTGAATACTACAAGGCTTGAAGTATCAAGTAAAGGTTTAGGTAGGTGATTGTACACACGAACAGCCATACACAGCACACTCTTGTTCAACAACGCAGTTTTATTTCGGGGTAGTTTGATTTTGTGGTTATTCCGACAGCTTCTTATGTTTTCAAAAAGGTGCAATATTACACTTTACAAAAACTGATCATCATCTCCCTGCCCTTATCCCACTTCATGTGGGGTCGGCACAACATTTTCTCTTCCACTCCCCTCTATCAGCCGTCAAATCATTATTCACTCCTTTCTTACTCATGTCGTCTTTCACACAATCTATCCATCTTTTCTTTGGTCTACCTCTCCCCTTATATCCTTCCACATTCATATTTAACACTCTTCTATTCACATGACATTCTTCCCTCCGCATGACATGCCCATACCACGCTAACCTTTTGCTCTTCAACTTCTCAGTCACTGGCGCTACTTTCAAACTTCCTCTGATGTACTCTTTACAAAAACTGATATTACATAGAGGTTAGTAGGATTAATTTTGAAATTCTTATATTTCAGGTGGTGGAAATGACGAGCTACCAAGCGATGCGTCTGTCGAAAATGAGCGGCAAGAGAATAGAAGATATGTTCGAACGGCCGCGATGGGTCGGCGGCACTGAGTCGGACATGTTCAACAAGTTAGAAGAAATCGCAGGTAGAATATAATAAAATATTATGTATTTCATAAAATACATCATACACAAGTTAATCTCGCGACAAGCTTTTATATCATACTACCTCTAGTGATATATAGTGATAGTGGTACCTCATCATCATCTCCCTGCCCTTATCCCACTTCATGTGGGGTCGGCACAACATGTTTTTCTCTTCCACTCCCCTCTATCAACCGTCATATCAGTATTCACTCCTTTCTTACTCATGTCGTCTTTCACACAATCTATCCATCTTTTCTTTGGTCTACCTCTCCCCTTATATCCTTCCACATTCATATTTAACACTCTTCTAGTCACATGGCATTCTTCCCTCCGCATGACATGCCCATACCACGCTAAACTTTTGCTCTTCAACTTTTGCTCGTGGTACCTATAAAGATAATTTAATTTAATAGGGCCAAGCTTTCGTTATCATTGTACACTACATTTTTTGATAAATATTTTATCAAGATAAAAATCAAATAACACCCAACAGTCACATACATAGTCCTTCCTGACCCCACACTAGGATTCCCTGTGTCGTGGGTATAAGAAACTACGAGTAGGTACTATGGTACCACAACACTCAGACCCGGAACAAATATTTGCAGATTATGCAAACATTTGTCCCGCAGCGGGAATCGAACCCGCACCCCTTGCGTCTCAGACGGGCACTCGCGCCGCGCTACCGAGGTCGTAGATGATTATAGATTCAGGACCTGAAGACTGATTGTTCGGTTTATTTCTGTGTCTTCTGTCTGTGGCTTTCAAATAAATTGATTTCATTTTATTTGAGATTCGGCGGCGCCGTCAACGGCGTTCCTGTGCGGGCGGCTGTCGCGCGCGCTGGAGCGGGCGGGCGGGCGCTGGGCGGGCACGCGGCTCAACTGGGCGGTGCAGAGCGCCGCCGCCGACTTCCTGCACCTCATGCTCGCCTGCATGGCGCACCTCGCGCCAAGGACCAGGTACCACCACCACCACCGTCACTGGTTCTTTCTTGATCATCCTATACAAGGTGATTTATAATATGTATGCCATCCAGAAAGGGGCTTATTCTACCAATTGGCAGTAAAGTTTGTTCTACGACTTTTGGAAATTGGACATTTTTCATTGTAAAAACTATGCAAAAATAATAAAAAAAAAACAGCTGTTTTGGAGTCAAATCAGGTCAAACTCAATGAATCAGCTGTTTTCGGTAGCAATCTTGATTCCGAACTTCTTGTACGTTTAGTTACTAGTTCTAAAGATGATAAAAATACCAAAAACAGCTAATATGAGAAAGTTTTTTTTTTTAATAAATTTAAAATTCTAAAGTTTTTTTCGCTAAAATTATTTATTTTCGTTGATAGAATAACCCCCTTTCGGGATGGAATACATGTTATGCACCTCATGCTCGCCTGCATGGCGCACCTCGCGCCGCGGATCAGGTACCACCAGAGGTCTTCTTGTCGTGTCACTGGTTCTTTCTTGATCATCCTATATTAGGTCTCTTCCTGTACCTGTGTATGCCAGCATGGTGCACCTCGCGCCGCGGACCAGGTACCATCAGCATCTTACTAATATAAACTAGCTTCCGCACGCGGCTTTACTCGCATGGTACCTGCATGAAAAGTAGCCTATTTGCTATTCTAGGTAAAGAACTCTTTATATAAGAACTTTATCTATTCCAAGTTTCAACGAAATCGGTTCAGCCGTTACTGCGTGATTGAACATCTAAACATCCTCACAAATTTTCGCATCCTACTAATAGTATAAATGCGAAAGTTTGTGTGGATGTTTGTTGAAGTTCTTATATAATGAGTTCTTTACCTAGAATAACATATAGGCTACTTTTTATGTAGGTACCACGTGAGCGAATCCGCAGGCGGAAGCTAGTATTATTATAAAAAGCAAGTAATTTATTTTGAAAAATGCTCTACACACATATAGAATAGAATACGATTTTATTTGCAACTGTAGGTACATTATTAAAAACCATATTCACCAGATTTTGCCTGAGCTTCCACGACGAGGTGCGGTACTTGGTGCCAGACGAGCACAGATACGAGGCTGCGTTGGCGTTGCAAATCACCAATCTACTTACAAGAGCGTTCTGTTCGCAAAGGTAACTAACTATCATCATCAGCCTGTTAAGTCCACTACTGAACACAGGCCGCCCCGAAAAAGTGCCACGACGAACGGTCTTTGGCCGCAACTTTCATAATGTCTCCGGTCCATCCGGTCTTCTGCGTCGTCCAGTTCGTGGTCGCCATCCGAGAACAGTCGCGACGGTTGTCGGTTCTGCGAGCTATATGGCCTACCCACTGCCACTTCAACTTGATAATTCTGAGAGCTATGACCTTGGTTCTTCTATGGATTTCCTCGTTTAGGATTTTAACACGCAGTGAAACTCCGAGCATAGCTCTCTCCATAGCCCGTTGCTTGACTTTAAACTTGAACTAAATATAATACTGTCCATTTTTTTACCAAATGCCTCTGATGAAACAAAAATAAATAAATATGTTTGTTGCAGAGTGGGTATAAACGACCTACCTCAATCAGTGGCTTTCTTCACTTCCGTGGAGGTGGACCAAGTCCTCAGGAAAGAATCTGGCCAGGACTGCGTCACGCCTTCGAACCCACATGGCCTGCTGAAGGGCTACGGAATACCGGATGGAGAGTCGCTGGACATATTCAATGTGCTGGAGAAATGTAGGAAAAATAAAGACTGAATCTGATTGTAAATCAATTGAGTTATTTTATTCATGGACCATGTCGTCTTTTTCATTCAAATGCTTTACACGTGCAAGTGCCTCAGCGCTACTTTATACGAATTTGAACCATAAATCTTTGCGACTGTCAACTTACGTCATCACTTAAACAAAATCGTTGGTATGGGGCCTAATCCTTCTTCTTAGTCAGCATTTACATATTACCATATTAGTATTATGTTTATTATATTTACATATTACCATATAACCAGTCTTTGTAACGGCTGAACTAATTTTGATGGGTACATAGGCTACTTTTTATTCGGTTACTGTGCAAGCGAAGTCTCGGGCGGTTGGTAGTTCGTAATAATTGGATATCTTTATTCGGGTAGACTACCGGCCGGCCTCAGCTAAAACGCTACCTGGTAGAGTGTTTTAACCTGAGGCCCTCACCAGCAACTCTTTTTACAGAAGTCACTGTCACACCACTCGAACGTAATTGTCAAATTTGTCAATGTCATTATATGACAGCGACTGTCGCAAATTATTTCTGTTTTGGTTTTATTTCGTTAGTTTTTCTCAATTTTCTAGTTTTCTTTGCACAGAAGCCTCTTGATATTCCAATTATATTATTCATGCCTCAACATTTTCTGTCAAGATGTCTAAAGTAACTAAAAGAAAACATGTAATGAACGAAGCATTGTGGGACGACTATGAACTCCCAAAAGAGAACCAAAGTGTCGTGAAAGTTGTGAAAAGTAAAGGAAATAACTTACACGAGGTTAGTTTTGAATATTGTGACATTCACGTACAATTTTAGTCAGTGCACGTGTAAATTTACTTTGTAATACTTTGTACAAATATTAACCTAAACACACCCTTCAAACTAATGTTTTTCGGTGATTCATCAGCCTGTAGACGCCCACTGCTGGACATAGGCCTCCCCCAAAGAGTTCCATGACGAACACTCTTGAGCCTTTACCATCCAATTTCCCGCAACTCTAACAATGTCGTCCGTCCTTCCTACGCAGCGTCTCTGTTTCTCTGCGTTTCGTTAATAACTGCGCAGTAATAGTAGGTAACTTATCAAACTACCTTAATATTTTCAGGTCTGCACACCTACCGGAGAAGAGTATCTTGTATCAATGCCAACTAAGTTCAGAAAAAATATTTGGGTCAAGCGAGGCGACTACATACTTGTTGAACCTATCGCAGAAGGTGATAAAGTAAAGGCTGAAATCGTAAAAATAATGACCCGGGACTCTATAAAATACTTTAAAGAGAACAGTGTGTGGCCAGAACAATTTGAGGGTGATAAACAAGAAACTAGGAATGATGATGATGAGTTATTTGTAAACACTAATAGGAAAGTGATAACTTATGATAGTGGGAGTGACTCTAGTGATAGTGATAGCAATAGCATAAAATAGGGTTATACAAGCCTATGAGGTGTAGAGATGGTAGTTTGCATGTTTTTTTTTTTTTAAATTATTAAAAAAACATATTGTCATATCTTTGTGCAAATGCTGCAATAAATGCTTAAATAAACAAACATTGTCAAACATGTGTGATTGTGTACAAATGTTATAAATAAAATTGTACATCAGAAAGAGCTCTCTTTTCTGTTTATACCTAAATAAACCTTATTAAGAAATTGTTGTATTTGAATGATTAAATTGTGGTTCTGAACTTTGCGTTTTTGTTCTAGAAACTAGGCCCTTGTCTTAAATAGATTGGTAAACCCAGAATATTATAGTAGTCTTTGAAGATTGATTAATGAATAAAATCGAGCAAATAAACTATGCCATAGCCATATCGAAAGGTAAAAATCTTCAAAAGAAAAAATTTACAGTATTGCCAGTTCCGACAGTAACTTTCGGACCGAAGAAAGGTTGTGTGAAAAGAGACGGTTTTCAAGATCAGCGGACGCTTTTCAATAATTTGTTATTTTATTAGATACTAGCTATAACCTCATGGAGTTACAGTATTTATACAGAAATAAGATACACGCCTTTAAGCTTTGGTTTAACACAAACTTCAATTATATTTTAGGGTTCCGTACCTCGTTTGGAAAAACGGAACCCTTATGAAATTTATACCACCTATTAAGGTCTGTGGGCTTATGGTGCCGTATAAAAATTAAAGCTCTAGCTTAATGCATTAAAAAGATATGGCAATGAATGTATAATTTTTGTATAGAGATGGCATAAATGAAAAACCTCCAGGGTACTTCCAGTTACCTCACAATTCTGAAATTTGGAATGCTAGGAGCTTTTGTAACATAATTATAGGGAAAAGTCAGAAATTGAGGAAGTTTTTTTATGAAACAAAGTTATGTTTCGGCATACAATGGAGTCATTGTATGCCAAAACGTGAGCGACCGCAAATACAAGTTTGTCAATTCCTGATCATGACCACTGGTGCATGACCGGGATTCGAACCCACGACCAATGTACGGAACCCTCAGGGCGCGAGTTCTCGCACTTGACCGTCTTTTTTCACATCTTTAGAGTGGAATTTAGAAAACGCTTGAATCTTGAAAACTGTCCCTTTTCACACAACCTACCTACGGTCCAAAAGCTACAGCCGGAACTGGCAGCACTGTTTTTGACTGACACAGCTGACACCGTAGTATCTTCCTAGTCTGTGGCTGACACTACTGATACAGTGTGATACTGACTACGCCACCCACAGAGTACTGCAGAGTACTTACTTTTGCTCTACGCTGCTGCGCGTTCTGTGATTATTTTACTATTGTTTTACGTTTTGTTTGATATTACGATTGTAATTGAAAATCTTTTATCTTATCTATAATGGATTTAAAATTGTAAAATGATCGCCCTGATAAATTATCTTGTATTTATCGCGTTCGATATAGCAAAGTGAAGCGAGATTGAAAATTTCGTTTTGGCAAATGTTTTGTTGATCACGATGGAGGATTATAAGTTTTTGTTCAAAGTTGTGCTGGTTGGTAATGCTGGCGTCGGGAAAACATGCCTGGTTAGACGCTTTACCCAGGGCCTGTTTCCTCCGGGTCAAGGTGCGACTATTGGAGTGGATTTCATGATCAAAACTGTAGAAGTTGATGGGGAAAAAGTGAAGGTGAGTGGGTTGTACATTTTTGGCAATTTTATTGCATCACTCCGCGTTATGTTCATGATTTCGACAAATACGTGCTGTGTGTTGTCTTACTACTTTTATAAATGCGAAAGTTTGGATGGATATTTTGTTAATCAACCACGCCAGAACAGCTGAACGGATCTGCATGAAAATTGGCACAGAGATAGATTATAGTCTGGAATAGCACTAAGCTACTCTTTAACCCGGAAAAATGTACGGTTCCCGAGGGATAGATTTGTTTTGGTTGCATGCTCAGATATGGCATGAGTGGCCTCATAGTTTTGGACAAAGGCCAGGTCAAGAGTACCCTAAACTGACGAGCATGTATGAGGAATGTGATGAGGGTGAATGAAGCGAAAGAGGTATGTCAGGATCGTAGCAAGTGGAAGGCCGTGGTCTCTGCCTACCCCTCTGGGAAATAGGCGTGATTTTATGTATGTATGGCCTCATAGCTCAGTTGGTAGTAACTTTGCCTTCTGCGCTAGAGGTCGCGGGTTCGATTCCCGCACTGGACAAACATTTGTGTGATTAACACAGATGTTTGTTCTGTGTCTGGGTGTTAAATATTAATCTATTATGTATATCAGTCTCTGGTACCCATAGTACAGGCTATGCCTAGTTTGGGATCAGTTGACTGTGTGTGATATGTCCGGAATATTTATTTATTTATTTTATAGGACGGCTTATGAAATTTTATCCTATTGACTTGATTAAAGTTTGTAGTTAGTTGTAAAAGTTTGAAGTTTTTTTTTCTTAAGGTTTTAACAAATGATTGTCTAAATACATGTTTTGTTTGTTTTAGCTGCAAATATGGGACACAGCGGGCCAAGAAAGATTCCGATCTATAACCCAGAGCTATTATCGATCAGCTCACGCTCTTATTCTGGTTTACGACATATCTTGCCAGCCCACGTTTGACTGTCTGCCGGACTGGCTCAGGGAAATTGAGGAGTATGCTAATAATAAAGTGCTTAGGATATTAGTTGGTAAGTGTAAATCTACAATAATATTTTAAAGAGGTGTTTGTAGGGGGTAATCTCTGGAACTACACTGAACCAATTCAAAAAATCTTTCTCTAATAGAAACCCACACTATCCCTGTGTAACATGGCTATAGTTTATCAAGCCAAAATTACTTATCCTTCTAAAAACTCAATATTTGTTAACCAAGTCGGATGCTAAATCACTGCTTGGTTTAGGTACCTAAGTAACTATTTTCTAATCTGTGACAACTACGCGTTAATTTAGTTGGAAGTTTTGAGCGGGTAGGATCGACGACATTTTGAAGGTTGAAGACTAAGGTGGTTAATATTTGTAGGTAACAAGACAGATAGAGAGGACCGGGAGATCCCCAGACATATCGGAGAGGACTTTGCGGGCAGGCACGGCATGTACTTCCTGGAGACCTCTGCCAAGGAGGCAGAGAATGTGGAACGGCTCTTCATGGAGATTGCTGTGGAATTGATGGAGGTAAAGTTTTAAAGAATGCCTGCCTAAGCTGTCTTGCGGTCACAGACCATCGAAGGGCCAAATGTCATAGATTTGAAGTTTGAACATATTTGACCCCAAAACTAATAACTATTCCGGACATTTCGAACACAGTTGCATTTAATGAAAAATGTCGCATTTCCAAAAGTTGTATAACAAACTTTAATGCCAGTTGGGTGTAGAATGAGCCCTATCGGGATAGCATACATATTATGAATAACCTTCAAACTTCAAGCTTATTCATTCAAGCAATATTCATTTATTTATTGAAATTGCATGGATCATTTTGAAACGTCTTAAACAAAGTCTTTTATATTATTGTGTAGATAAACATGAATGAAATAAAGTACTATTACACTAAACTTTAGATAGTTTGTTGTGCCAACCGAATCTCCTACATTGTCGGTTTGTCGGTTGCGCACAAATGTGACAATCGCTATTTCCGGCAATAGGCAATTTTCATTGTTTTAATGTAGGTTACACCTGGGTTTAAAATACATTGTTTCTTTTAAAACGATTTAAGGACCTTATTCTTAAATTTTACACAACTAAATCGATATTAAAGCATCGAATTTTGGATAGATTTTCGTTGTAAAAGACGTAAAATATATTCTTGAGCCACAATGAGCGGGAAAAGTGATTAATGAGTACGCCTCTTAGAGGCTCCTTTCGTGCACATGCCACATGTCTTCGAATTCTTAGGTTCTAGGACATGCCGGTTTCTTCACGATGTTTTCCTTCCCCATTTGAAAGCGCACAAAAAGTCAAAGTCAAAAGGCGTCTATTTCAATATATATATATTTTTTTTATACAACTAAGGTGGCAAACAAGCATACGGCCCACCTGTTGGTAAGCGGTTACCGTAGACTATGAGCGCTTGCAATACCAGAGGTATCACGCACGCGTTGCCGACCCCGAACCCCCCTCCCCTAAAGAGCTCTGGCAACCTTACTCACCGCAGGAACACAACACTATTTGAAACAAATAATGTTATATGGCTGCGATCTTCTGTAAGGCGGAGGTACCTCTGTACCAGGCGGGCTGCTCCAATTTAGAACGAGAAAATCTCGCTGTGCCCTACCTCCTCCAAAAACTAAACTAGCTTAAAAATCACTAGGATCACTTAGAAACTAGGTGAAGCTACGCCTGTTCCTCAGGATTTAGGATCAATACATTTTCCCTGGAAAATCCATTGGTGCACCACCGGGATTCGAACCCGAGGCCATTTATAAAAACTTTGACTTTAAGAGAGACTATTATTTACATGATATTTCGCTATTTCCAGCAAGCAAAATGCAAGGAACTGCCCAAATACGACGGCAGCTTAGGCCCGATCAATGGTAAGACTACAACAGTTGGTGACAGTTCATGCTGCTCTCGTTAAATGTACGGAATACGGATCCCCAACAACGACAATTTTTTAAAATTTTTATTTTGGCGTTGCCTTGAGAACAATTGTCAACGATTTTGTGCAGCAGAGGGAACTTACTATAGTGCGCATGACAATTTAGGTTGGACGTTTGGACAAATATCATCATCATCAGCCTGTAGAAGTCCACTGCTGGACATAGGCCTCCCCTAAAGAGTTCCACGACGAACGGTCTTGAGCCTTCTCCATCCACCGACTTCCCGCAACCTTCACAATGTCGTCGGTCCATCGGGTGGGGGGGCCTTCCAACACTGCGTCGCCCGGTTCGTGGTCGCCATTCAAGAACCTTTACTCCCCAACGGTTATCGGTTCTGCGAGCTATATGGCCTGCCCACTGCCACTTCAACTTGCTAATTCTGAGAGCTAAAGCTAAAGTTGGACAAATATGGATCTAGGAAATGTTTGGGCAGTTTTTTTTTTACGAACATATCACACACGGTCAGTTGATCCCAAACTAGGCATAGCCTGTACTAGGGGTACCAGTTACTGATATACATAATATATAACTATTTAAGACCCAGACACAGAAAAAACATCTGCGTTAATCACACAAATGTTTGTCCAGTGCGGGAATCGAACCCACGACCTCTAGAAGGCAGAGTTACTACCAACTGAGTACAGAGTAGTACAGACTGTTTTAAGCTGAGATTCAGAGACGAAGCTAAGCATGAACTTATGCTTCTTTCTGTCAAAATTGGGAGCTTATTTATATTCACTGCTAGGAACACGTCTTAAACCTAGCCTACAAAGCAAAGCGTAAGTAGTGGATATCGACTACCTAAGCCTGTCTCAACTCAAGGCAGAAACTATCTTCGCTAAACCAGCAAAGTTGAAGTTTTATAGACAACTAGCTGTTACCTGCGACGTTTTCCGCATTTATATGTAAAGCAAAGTACTTCATAGTTTTAACTTCCTACTTTGCCTAAGAGTGATTTTGCAAAAGTGTTGAAACACGTATTTCTTTATTTCTTCCCCCCCCCCCCTAAAGAACTCTGGCAACCTTTCTCACCGCAGGAACACAAATAATGTTATTTGGCTGCGATCTTCTGTAAGGCGGAGGTACCTCCCCAGGCGGGCTGCTCCATTTTGAGCGAGAAAATCTCGCTGTGCCCTACCTCCTCCTAAAATTTCCTCCCAAACTTCTGCATTGTCTCTGAATCTCAGCATTATAACTTAACTACATTTTAAATAATCTTAAAGTCATTTAGATTATAGTTTAGTAGAAACGCAGTAGTGGAAAACAAACTGTCTTAGCATTTACATTAAAAACTCCTTTTATCTTGTATTTGAGACGCTCTATTCGTCTCTGGCCGTGGTGGCCCCGGCTGAAGAATAGGCCCCTCCTTATCTACCTATCCGCGGATGTCGTAAGAGGCGACTAAGGGAAAAAAGCTAGGGGATGGGCAGCAGCGTCCCTCATTTTAACAACGATAGCTTTAACTGCGCTCGCCAACCCGGTGTGCCCAGCGTGGCCATGCCCAGCGTGGTGAGTATGGGCAAATCCCCCCACATGATAAGGAATTTGCTCTGTCTGTGGGGGAGGCCATGTTCAGCAGTGGACGTCGTACGGCTGAAATGATGATGATGATGATTCGTCTCTCTGCACAATTGACAGCGTTTAATGTGTTCATATGCCTTACCTGTGCTTACGTGATATATTTAGGTTCATACGTGACGTGCGCTCGGTAATATGTTCCCTCTGTGTACGCATTGGTATTTTTATAAAGGATCAAGAGTTATTGTGAATTTGTTGAATTGTGATGGGAGTTATTATTAATGGAGAATTAAGGAATGGTTGTCTGTTACTTTGTTACAAGATATTATCAACAGATAAAACTAAGTTTTTATACTTTTGTATTTTAGTTTAAACTGGATATTCTTGAGAAGAGGTAATAAAGTAAGGTACTACTTAAACATTATTATTTAAATGGTTATTTATTTAGTTTAGATAGTGATATCTGATAACACAATAAGGGAATAGGTGCTATGATTTCTAATACCCCCAAAATTGACGACTCAGATGTGACTCGTAAAGACTCGGTGGCTCGGATTCGATTCCCGTCTGTGTCGAAAATTCCACTTCCCATTAATATTATATTGCGAAAAAAATCACAAACTTTTGAGTAACAAATTCGTTTTGCTGACTGTACTCGCATGAATCACGGAGCAAGGTTTATCATGTGGCGCTGTGATAGAGGCGAAAGTTGTAAATATTTTCAAAGGTGCTTGGTGCAATAGTTCATATTATTATCAGATTAATTTAATTAATTGGCTTTTCAATTAGTTTATTACATTTTGTTACTTGTGGAAGATGTTTTTATTCCATAAAAAAAATGTTGTGTTGAATTAAAATGCTAATTATTGCCCGTTGTAATATATTGCCATTAATTAATGTGTATTGATGTTTGTATATTTTGCTTAGTTGTAAGGTGCCAATGATCTCTTTATAAAAATACCATCAACCTTTTGTATTTCTAGTAAATTACATTCCATTTGCTTGTAAGCGCTAAATTGTTGGTACAATGTTGTAACAGTTGCCACATTGCCACATTTGTTGCAATTTATAAGCTTCAATCTCAGCACATAGACGAAAACAACGTTTAAAAATTGCCCCTTTATTTATAATCGATAGTTAGAGCATTGTTTAAAATTATCCCTGTCATTGTTTCTCAAGTTATAGCAAAGGTTATAGTGAGAGTTAGTTTATGGTCTTTTTATCATCTTTATAACTAATTAATTAAACGAAAGATGAGTTTGATATCAATCAAGATGGCTATAAACAGCTGAATAATTTAGCTTGAACTGATGTGACCCGAATGCAGCTGATTTTCTGAAAAATCATGAATTTCTAAAAGTCATTAGAACAAACTTTATTGCCTTTTGGGTGTAGAATAAGCCCTTTTCGGGGTAGTATACATGTTATTAATCACCTTGTATAACCGAATTGATTTACCGAAACCCGCAAAAATGAGCACAAATCAAATAGTGGTGTGCAGACAGATCACGCGATATGAACATAAATTAAGACATAACTACAAATAATATTGGGTTAATTGATAAACCTAATCATGATTCTTTGCTACAAAAACGCGAGTCACGAATTCCGAGAGTCAATCGCCGTGTCTTCAGAATTCAGACGGTTATGGCGGATTGGAACTTTGGACTACTCTGTTCAGTTTCAGAATAATGTTATCTTTTCTCTCCTGAAGAAAATTTAATTCGTTCGTTAGGAATGTACCTAATCTAATAATTACTACTACAGATGAATAGTTTGACTCGCACATGTTGTAGTGCCCCAAGCGGGCTTAATGCAAGGTAAATTCATTTATAATGTGAAACAATGAAGAATATGAATATGAAAATTATGACAGACTTCTATGGCCGTATTCATAAACTTTCATTCCATAGGAGAGCATTGTTGCAGAATAAGAATGTAGGCAAGGCAAAATTCTAACCGTAGGCCGTATTTACACTGGCAGCATTGTATCAACATTGAATTAAGTATACAAATTTTCTGTTGCAATACTATTCGTTAGAAATTTTAAATTCTTTAGTATTTAGTTACGTTGTGTTTTGAAATCGTTAGAATTTGAATTTATGTAGATAAATTATTATTGCTGTAATACTATTTTTTAGTATCGAGAATGTACCTAATTTGTGTAACCTAATGCCTATTTTACCAGGTACCATTTTATCGAATGTCCCAGTGTTGGGACGCTTGTGAAAAAGAAAAAAAGAGAGTTTTTATAACTGGCATTTTATTGTCTGATCGCTTGTGAAATTGACAGATTTTTATGCCTGTCAATTTGATAGATTAGCATTCCGGTGTTTGGTGATGATGAGCATCCTGGAAGAACTTGTATAAAACTATGGATAATATAGAAAAAATCCACCTAGCCTCCAGCACCTACAGTTGTGTATAGGCCTCTCTATCACAGACCCATCCGCCTAAGATGTCGTCGTATCCATTAAAAATCCATAGTTTTATGTATTTTGACTAGCCAAGACATTGACCACATTTGTACAGATATCTCGTAGATAAATCATTATTATAGTAACTTTATACTTAGTGTGGTACTTTGATCTGCTCTTACTTTAATCTACTCTTGACTAATTTGTGGGGTCGTCTTAAGTTATTTTATCGTCCCACGTTTTAGTCGATTATATTATGGCGCGTCGCTAACACGCTCTAGAGTCGACGCGGCGACGAGGCGCGGTCGCGGTTTTCTAAAAGATTATTGGTTGTCTCGACAGTACTATTCATTATTCCGTGGTGGCCACCAATAATCTTAGAGAAACCCGCCACCACGCCTCGACACCGCGTCGACTATAGAGCGAGTTAGCGACGCGCCTTAGAGTTAAATTAAGTATCCTAGATAATACGAAGTTCACTTTAACATAGTTTCATGAAAGTTAAGACTAAAGTGTGCGGTCTCGCGAAGCCGTATACACACAAACAATCTGACTTTAGAGACTAGCATGCGTTGATCCAAGTAATATTTGTGAATAGTGGTCTTAACTTATTAAAAAAGTATAAGAAATATTTCTGAATTTTCACGGTAGTATTCTAGCAATTTGTTATTATTATTAGAGTAAACTGTACTAACCCTATATAAATTCCTGTGAAAGGTGTCTATTTTTTAAACATTTTATTTTTTTTACTCGTCGGGATTGTGCTGTGCAATAGAAATTACAATCGGCACATAGTTCAATCAAACAGTCTGGGCTCTAATGTTTTTCATACACATATTTATATATATCAAGTAATACCAAGTGTTTTACAGTTGAATTATTTTATAAAATACAAAATAAGCGGAAAACCGATTTTATTTACATTATTATTTATTTTCATTAAGTAGTTCAAACACAATTTATCCCACTTTCATGTGATTTAAAAATAACTCTTTAATTTTTCATTTGTATGTTTTATATATTCTGGCATAGTTATATGATGTATCGCAAGCATCGCGGGCCGAAGCTGGATGAGGGTTGCACAGGATAGAGGAGAATGGCACATACAAATGGAGGCCTATACCCTGCAGTGGGTGAAGTCAGGCTGTGGTTGATGATGATGATGATGATGATATGATGTATATCAGCCATTTTCATTAACTACTGTATTGGTTTAGGAAAATGATATGTACTTAACCTAGATTTGTCAATTACAGAATGTTGCTTAAAATTACGTAACTAGGCTTCTTTTACAACCTTTTTTACCTGTCACCATAAATATTTTCCATTTTAAAAACTGTCGGTAAAACGCACCATTATTTCGTTATTTTGTCTGCGTTCACAAAGAAAGAAAGAGTGAAAAAGAATGAGAAAGAATGCTCTTGTTCTTAAAGCTCTAGCTCTATGTTCGTTTGGTTTAATCCGGCCTTTCGGAGTCAAAAGGAATATAGGCTTGGTGGAATCTAAATAATACTGGAACGTTTGTGAATAAGGCGGTTGGTTACGGATTCTTATTAATAATGGGATCCCCAATTTTTTATATTGTTTTATAAATCAACCTAATGATGTGTAATAATGTGGCTGTTAATTACCTATGTGTTGGATCTGAGAATATTTAATTGAATTACATAGATAACTAGGTAAACCTATGTTAGATACTTATTTACCTACCTGCCTAAACGAAATATTTTATTTATATTATTCAAATTTTCACCAAAGAAATTCAATATTGTATGTAATACTCACAATAAATGATAACACTGGATTATGTGTGTTTGCTTCTAAATCCTCAGTACCGTCTCCCAACAGGTGGGTCTTAAAATGAACATGGGCAAGACAAATATCATGTCTAATGCTCATGTCGCACCCATACCGGTAAATGTTGGGAACGATACCATTCAAGTTGTAGATCACTATGTCTATTTGAGTCAGACGATTCAACTAGGTAGGTCCAACTTCGACAAAGAGGTCAACCGACGAATCCAACTCGGATGGGCAGCGTTTGGAAAACTTCGTCATATCTTCTCGTCGGAGATACCGCAGAGCCTCAAGACGAAAGTCTACAATCAGTGCGTGTTGCCAGTGATGACATATGGCACTGAGACTTGGTCGTTAACTATTGGCCTCATACACAAGCTCAAAGTTGCACAACGGGCTATGGAGAGAGCTATGCTAGGAGTTTCACTACGTGATAAGATCCGAAATGAGGAAATTCGTAGAAGAACCAAGGTTACCGACATAGCTCTCAGAATTAGCAAGTTGAAGTGGCAGTGGGCAGGCCATATAGCTCGCAGAACCGATAACCGTTGGGCAGTAAAGGTTCTCGAATGGCGACCACGAACCGGGCGACGCAGTGTTGGAAGGCCCCCCACCCGATGGACCGACGACATTGTGAAGGTTGTGGGAAGTCGGTGGATGGAGAAGGCTCAAGACCGTTCGTCGTGGAACTCTTTAGGGGAGGCCTATGTCCAGCAGTGGACTTCTACAGGCTGATGATGATGATGATGATGTTTCTAAATCTGGTACCTACATATTTACCTACTTATTAAACAACTTCCCAATCGCGAAGCTATGATGGTACTGAAATAGCAACAATTACAATAGAATGAAGGCAACCTAAAGTGTGTGGTGCGGTTTCGCGCAGGTGAAAGTAGGTTCCATGATTCACCATTCACAAATTCTGTCTAAAAGGGAGTTATCCAGGACTTTAAATAAATCAATTCTCGCCTCGAGCAACAAAATTCCTCTCTGGAAAGATAGCGTTCCATTCTCAAATAATAAGCCAGCCACCCTTTCGATTTAAATAAACTGCGTGTATTGAAACGGAGATTTTTAGTGTTGTACGTCGTATACTAACGATAGACGAGTCGATTATTATTAGTCGAGTAACAAAAGAACAGCATAGATTAAATTGAATATTCCGGCCGCGGCCACTAAAGTGGCGAATATTTTAGGCGATGCATACGCTAATTCAAGTGATCGAATGTTTATATTTTATTACAACTTTACTGGCGGTTTTCTTTGGCTTCGCTCACACCGTACCCGGATAAAAAGTAGCTTATGTTCTCAAAGACTATCAAAAACGGTTCAGTCGTTTAGTCGTGAAAATATAACAAACAAAATTAGAGAGTGCTACATTCGCAGATTTTAATTTATACGTTGTTGTATGTATCTCTACCTAGTCTGTGCTTAATTCCTGTCAGTCGATTTTAGAAAATCGACTAATAAAATGTTTTCAATTTATCGATCCGTCGACACCCGCCGCCTCTGCCGCCACCTCGCCCCGCTCTATCTAACTAATGTAGCTTTGAAATGGCCGACGTTTAGGGGGAGTGTCTTGATAAAATATAATTTCAGAGTATTTTTTATCTGATAAGGTGAGTAAATTGTCAATAAAACAGTATTGTGTACTAATCAGAATCACCTTTACTTTCTTCTGGGAACTTCTGTGCCGCGTTATGGCACTACGAATGCATTTCCGGTGTACTCGGACAAGTAATTCAAAACAATAGACTTGCATACGTTTTTAGCATTTCTGTATTGATTGTGCTAGTTTTGGTCCATACTTAAAATTGTGAAAACAAAAGGCAGGGTTTTTAGTCAATTCTGTGTCAGAGATTTATTTATTACTTCAAAGATAAGCCCAAAAACTTATTCCGTTTTTGGCAGGTGATATGCCAGTTGCACCAAAGATATTCTTTGCTTTTATCGACGCTCTAATTTATTCAGCTGTATTTACTTACCTACTTAAGTACTAAATTTCAAGAAATTTTAATTCTATTTTCTTTTCTAGGATAAACACCATTCATACATTCCAAATCTAAGACTGATTTACATACATAATGGCTTGGCGATTCAAAGCCTCTAAGTATAAAAATGCGGCACCTATCGTGCCGAAGCCAGAAGCATGTATCCGGGACATCTGTGTCGGTTCATACCAGACCTACGGGAACAATATTTGTGCATCGGCAGCGTTCATGGCTTTTAACTGGGAGCATGTAGGATCTAGTATGGCCGTTTTGCCGTTGGATGACTGTGGGAGGAAGAGCAAGACCATGCCGTTGCTACATGCGCACTCGGATACTATCACTGATATGGAGTTTTCACCGTTTCATGATGGGTTGCTGCTAACTGGATCTCAGGACTCGATGGTGAGTTAAAAGCTTGTTTAAGAGATCTCTCTCAAGTCTGAATGCAATATTGAGATCAGGGAAAACTATACACTATTGTATCAAAAATTTGATTTTTAAACTGGAACATACTCAAGATCCCTGAGTGCAATACTAGCCTAAGACACAGTTTTTATGAGTCTATTTACGGAGCTGTGTGACTTCCACCCTCCACAATTATTTATTTTGGACTCTGAGCAATAGTTTTATAAATCAAAACAGTGTGTACACCTACAGACATATACTGAATTTTAGCCATGTTAATGTATGCCGATCTGAATGTCCTCTGAAGCATGAATCTTTTTACAGCCATAATTCAGTGTATGACGCAAATTTCTTCCTATTTGCATTTATATTACTGCTTGAGATGGTACAGTGTTAATAGATCTACGAATTGGTTATAACTAGTTGAACTAGATAGATCTCCCGATGTCTGGTAAAAGTTGGTGCTTCGATTATTGTTAAGGCACAATTAGGATATTCTTTGAAAATCACAGCTTTAGTGTGTTTGATCGAACTAATAACTAATCTTATATGAACTTCGAAGTCATTGAAACTTAACCAAATCACCCCACCAATGGGGTTTCTTATGTTACTATTTTGGTTGTATCTCAAAATCCATATGGCCTAGCTAGAATTAAAATAGTTTTTTAATGGAAGAACATAAAATTTGTATTTTTTGTGCAAGTTGCATAGAACATAGATAAACAAGTGGTAATTACCTACTGATAACAACATTTATCTTAGTTTCGTTATTTGTTGACCATATTTGGACATTGCATTATTTACACTGATATTTTAATGATGCAACATACCTACTGGTTTAAAAACATTCCATGTAATTTTTGGCTTATTGATCTCCTTGCACCCACTACCATTAAGCCCTTCTTACCACCATATGAACTGAATGCAAAGTCAAATCAAAGCATTGAATTGTGAGCTTTATATTGTGTAACAGACTGTTTATTTTTCTGTAGTGTAAGACAAATTGCCCACACATTTAAAAAATAGGCTCACGACTTTTATCCCATAGACTCTCAGATCTCCAGGTGTAGTCAGAGTGTAGTGTAGTCAGAGGCACGTCCAATATTTTGGCACATGCCCACATTTTGCATTTAGTGATTATTCCATATGTGACAGTTTGACCCAGAGCCGCTTATGAGATATCTTACTGGATTCCTTCGACTTGGTGAACGACCGGCTTCGAACCCACGACCTTCGGATCAAAAGCCAGATTCTAATAGGTGTTATATTGATTCTCTCTGCAGGTTAAAGTGTGGCACATCCCTTCGGAAGGTCTTAAGGAATCACTCTCCACACCGGAATGCTCACTATACCACAAGCAGAGACGGGTGGAGAATGTTGGCTTCCATCCTGTGGCTGATGGCCTGATTCATGTGGCTTCCGGGCATGAGCTGGCGTTGTGGGACTTGACTACGCAGAAGGAAGCTTTTGGTAATTATTACATATAAGATATACCATTCAACTCGACAGCTCCTTGCGGTGCCAAACCGATAAAAATATTTCATCTGCACAAGAATTTCGGAGCCAGCGCTATCATTGAAAAAAAGAAAAGAGGTTGATTTTAGACTCACACAAATTAAAAGCAGAAAAAGAAAATAACAATAGTAGCATATAAACTAAGAAGAAACAATAAATAGAGATCCATTGCATGGCGTTATTGGTATCGCATCCTCATTCTAAGCAAAGTGAGTTCGATAATTTTGGATTTAAATTTAACATCAGACCGCTCCTGCAATATTAATAGGATCGCATGTGAACGGATTGTGTTCACACCTCGAATAAATGAAGAAATAAAGAATAAAGAAAAAAAATATATTTGTAAAACAGTTAGGTTACATTAGTCATCTACAAAAACAACTAAATCTATACTCTAAACTACCTACTCCAATGCCACAAACTGGCATTCAACTCAGCATGTTGTTGTGTTACAACAATGTACGCTCATTCAAACGCGGTACGGAAGCCTCAGGGCGTGAATCCTACTCACAGCTGGCCATTCATTTTTTTATTTTTCTATTGAGCCTCACCTAGTTCGATATATTCGAGTTCGATACACGGAAGCTTAAAATTCCATTTTGTGAAAAAGGATCATCGAAAAAAAATTATAGGCACCAAGCCGTGTTTGTTGCCTGATTCTTCTAGGCTTGGTCGCGAAGAACAGGCGTAGCTTCACCTAGTTTCTAAGACGTTTCAAAGTGATCCTAGTGATTTTATTCAAATAAACTCCTTTTGACTTTGACTTAGACATCTTTATTTTTTTGGGTGAATGCGAGCTATTCCGCCAGCATAGCTAGTACATGAATCAATCTTTCAGTAAACCGGGATCACCCGGAAGTGATCCAGTCAACATCCTGGAAGCGTGATGGGAAACTCCTCGCCACCCAATGCAAGGACAAGAAGCTCCGTGTCCTGGATCCGAGGGTGCCGACCCCGGTGGTGCAAGTGGCCAGCAGCCACCAGAATATCAAGGATAGCAGAGTGGTGTGGCTCGGAGACCAGGACAGGATACTGACTACTGGTGAGTTATTTATTTATTACTAAATGACCCGCCTGCAACTTCTTCTTCTTGTCGTGTCACTGATTCTATCTTGGTCGTCCTGTATTAGGTCAGTGACCATGTTGAGGTATGTTGGCCCTGAAAAGGGCCTATGGACCGTCGATGAAAGAATCAGTGTAGTGAAAGGATTAAAGTGCGCCTCTTAGAGGCACCGGAAGCATACAACTATTTACGCGTGTTCAAGTATGTTCCTATCTTGACTCTTGAGATGTTAATGTAGAAAGAAAGAAAGAAAATACATTTATTTTTTGGCACAGCACAAACTAATTAGAAAAGACACGACAGGTTATAAAGAATAACAATTAAAAGTAGGTAAGAAGTAACAAAACTAGGGTAAGTATTCATTAGGCTGTGCCGAGGTGCATGCATGAGCCAAAAAATTTACGTCGTCTGAAAATATTATTAACTATTCTGTGGTAAAACTGAGCCTAAATTAGCGCGCAGTTGTCACAGATTAGAAAATAGTTACATACTTCCTGAGCAAAGCGGCGATTTTTCATGTCAAAATAAAATAAAGCCTTCATGTGGTACCATGGTACTCGTAGTTTCTGATACCCACGACACAGGGAATCCTAGTGTGGGGTCAGGACTATGTACGTGACTGTTGGGTGTTACTAATATTATTATTCTGTCTATCAGGTTTTGACTCGGCCCGGCTCCGTCAAATCATGATCCGTGACGTCAGGAACCTCTCTCAAACGCAGAAGACGTTGGAGCTGGACTGCTCCACCGGAGTGCTGATGCCTCTCTTCGACCCTGACACCAACATGCTGTTCCTAGCAGGGAAGGGGGATACAACTATCCTTTATATGGAGCTGACTGACCGCGAGCCGTATTTGATTGAGGGGCTCAGGCATTCTGGTAAGAATATTTATTTATCTTCATTATCATCATCATCACCATCATCAGCTATGTTCAGCAGCAGTAGACCATAATTGGAACATTGTACCCGAAGATATTATTTTTAAGACATCTGTCAATGCATTCAAAAAAAAGCTTGACAACTGGCTACCAATTAACAAATCAGTGCTGTAAAAACTGAATCAGATACGAAAATTGACTTTAAATTTCGACACTGTGATATATTGTAGACACATCAGCGGAAGATGCTCATCTATAATCAAATAAATAAATGTTATGAGCGCTTTAAGTGTGCTGGTGTTGTGACCATTGTGTGATATTAAATAAATATAAATATTAAATAAAAAAATATTCCGGACATATCACACACAATCAACTGATCCCAAACTAGGCATAGCCTGTACTATGGGTACTAGAGACTAATATACATAATAGATAAATATTAACACCCAGACACAGAACAAACATCCCTGTATTAATCACACAAGAATAAACAAATGCTTGTCCTGTGCGGGAATCGAACCTGCAACCTCTAGCGCAGAAGGCAGATTTACTACCAACTGAGCTATGAGGCCAGGCTATACAATACAATAACTTTATTTCAGGCAACAATAGAATAAAAAACAGATGGAATTTTTCATATCCTACGGCCAATATACATAAGTCAAAGTCAAAAGGCATTTATTTCAATAAAATCACTAGGATCACTTTGAAACGTCTTAGAAACTAGGTGAAGCTATGCCTGTTCCTCGCGACCAAGCCTAGAAGAATATTTTTTTTTATACAACTGAGGTGGCGAACAAGCATACCTGTTGGTAAGCGGTTACCGTAGCCTATGAGCGCTTGCTATTGCCTCTGGTATTCCAGAGGCATCACTCACGCGTTGCCGACCCCGAACCCCCTCCCCCCCCTAAAGAGCTCTGGCAACCTTACTCATCGCAGGAACACAACACTATTTAAAACAAATAATGTTATTTGGCTGAATGCTTAGTTTTTTTGCGTTCTTCTAATTGAGAATTGAATTGAATTGAAGAAACGTTTATTCTACTACCTATTTAGACAATCAAATAAAATGTAAAAATGAAATTCAATAGAATAATTATTTAATCTAATACTTAATGCATGCTTTAAATATATTTTGTTGATTTAATATTATACACTACTTAATTTTTACTATTTACCATTTGCTTATGTTTTTATTAAGGAAATAAAAGGCTATAATAATAATGTTATTTGGCTGCTATCTTCTGTAAGGCGGAGGTACCTCCCCAGGCGGGCTGCTCCAATTCAGAACGAGAAAATCTCGCTGTGCCCTACCTCCTCACAAAATATACGTTAAAGACTAACATACATAATGATATTGTGTTGTGCAGGCGAGCAGACGAAGGGCGCGTGCCTGGTGGCGAAGCGCGCGCTGCGCGTGATGGAGGGCGAGGTCAACCGCGTGCTGCAGCTGGCCGGAACCACCGTCGTGCCCATCATGTACCAGGTGCCACGGAAAGTGAGTCGCATCTCTATCTCCTCTTTATATAGTGCTAGCTACTTTTTTGGCGGGAACTTGAGAAAGTGATGTTGTGCTCTCAATTTATTTTACAAAACTAGTGTTCAATTGAATAATATTATGTGATTATGGTGGTGTTTTGCGTAATATTGTATGAGTAAACCGCACGAGTGAAGTGAAATGAAATGATTGCGTGTATCGTAATTTTTCGAGTTGGCGCCTAGAGGTCCCATATGGTTTTAGTAAAATAGCCACCATCATATCTTACTAAAACTGAATTTGACTTGACTTGACGGTGACTTGACCATGACTAAGAAGTAAAATGAAGAAGAAAGATAAAAATAACTACGAAAAATATAAACGTAAGACTTGGCGGTAAGGCCTAGATGCCATAGCCAGCCCGAAAGGGAAAAACATAAAAAAAAAAAAAATAGTGCTAGCTGTAAAAGCCTATATGCTATTCTTGGTAAAGAACTTTCATCGAAATGGGTTGAGCCGTTACGGCGTGATTGACCCACAAACATCCAAACATCCTCACAAACTTTCGCAATTATAATTTTATAGTAAGATAATTGTAGTATACAGTGGTGGTCATCTAATTAGAAACACCTACCTGGGTTTATATTTTTATTGCAAATTCCCTTTCGAACTAATTTTTAACGTATCATTGAGTGTTCCTACGTATTAAAATCGATGTATCGGATATTATATTGCATTGTTATACCATTTTAATAACAGAAAACAACGGTTGTTTTTCTAAAACTGAAAGTTATATTAATAACAAAATAAAAAACGAGATACAAACCGGACAACTAATTAGAAACACCAAAAAAAATCATTACTTAAATCATTTTTAATTTGAACAAAACCCCAATAGTTTTGAAAAATACTAAAAATACTACATCCTTAGACAATTAGTATTTGGTAGGGTAGCCTTTATTATCAATAACAGCTTTGCAGCGACGCGGCATTGATTCAATCAATTTATAACAAGTTTCTACAGGAATACTTCTCCAAGCGTCTTCAAATGCACTGTTAAGTCCATGAATATTAGTAACGTGTTTCTGCGACAGGTTGGTCTTTATAGTGTGCTACAAATTTTCTATGGGATTTAAATCCGGACTATTGGCAGGCGACTCTAATACTGTCACGGATTGTTCTGTAAGAAACGCTTTAACGCTGCGTGCTGTGTGCTTTGGGTCGTTGTCATGCTGAAATATCCAAGTTAGTGGCAAATTTTCCTCGGAATATGGAATCATTGTCTCTTCCAAGATCTTTTTGTATTGATATTGATCCATTTGCCCTTCAATCTTTCTCACGGGACCAATCCCGTACCCTGAGAAACATCCCCACACCATTACATTTCCACCACCGTGCTTAACTGTCTTTTTAGTGTAATTGTTATTCAAAGCCTCGTTTATTGGTCGTCGTACATATCGTTTTCCATCGGAATTAATCAAATTAATTTTAGTTTCATCTGAAAACAAAACTTTTTTCCATTGATGAATAGTCCAACTGCCATATTTGCGAGCGAATGCTAGAAGATTTTCTCTATGTTGCCTGGTTAGTAGTGGTACTTTTCTAGCGATCCTTCCTAACAATTTTCCTTCAACCAACCGTCTACGAACTAGTTTAGTGGACACGTGTCGAGGATCGTCTTCTGAAAATACCTCTTTTCTTATAACATTGGATCCTTTAAAGGGGTCCGCCTTAGCTAATCGAAGCATAAGCCTGTCTTCTTGAACTGTAGTCTTCCTGGGCCGAAGTTTTCTTGGCACGTTATCTGATGTTCCGTGTAGTTTGAAATGTGCGAGGGCGTTAAATATCATCTTTACGGAACATTCCAAATAATCGGCGATCTTTCTGTAACTCCATTTTTGTTTTAAATGAAAATTCACTATAATTTTTCTCGTTGCTGCATCACAGCTCTTATTTTTACCCATTTTTAATAAAACAACAATAAATAGTAACTTTTCGTAATGAGTTAGAAATGACGGCAATATTTACAATGTGATTGACAATTGTGAGAACTGTATTTCAGTTAAAAAAATCAAATTTCGAACCAAGTCATACAATGTTTCTAATTAGTTGTCCATTCTGCCAGTCCTAACGATATTGATACTTTTTGTTTCACTGATATTTATTTTTATTGTCGTCTTGGTTGTCAAATATTATTGCTTGTAATTAAACTAGAGATATTAAAGTACATTGTAAAGTAGTGAAAAAAAATTACCTCCTATTAAATGCTATAATAATGTTAGTTACTTTATAAAAATGTCAGGTGACTAGGTGTTTCTAATTAGATGACCACCACTGTATATGCAAAGACAATACAGTAGTAAAATGTATAGGATAATATAAAAGCTAGTACCTCATAATTTTACCCCCTACTTTTAGGGATTATTTTACAAAAATGTTGCAACACTTATTTCTTATAAATATTATGAATCATTACATAATTAAATCTACTTAATTAAGGACCCCTCGGCGAGTTCAGCAGGCAACGCATTAGCGATGCTCTAGGTGTTGCTGATGTCAATAGGCGACGGTAACCACTTACCATTAGGAGGGCCGTAAGCCTGTTTGCCTCCGTATAACATAAAAAAAGGTAAATGTTATTCCTTGTTTTTTCAGAGTTACCGCGACTACCACGCCGACCTGTACCCCGACACGGCCGGCGCGGTCACCTACCTGAGCGCACCGATGTGGCTCGACAAACAAGACTGCCCGCTGCCCAACATTTCACTCAACCCCAACGCTAATAACTCTACTCAGGTGAGTTTGTATAAGATAGCTATTAAAACCATCCCTCGTTATGGAGTTCGTCTGAATCTACTTACCAACTGACTGACTGCCGGCTGGCACTATGTAGAAATATATCTATGTAAGTACTATCAACAAAAATTCCACCTTAACACCCTAAGGGTGTATTTTGCGTAAAGTCATCTGCGCCTTGTGTCGTGGCTTTCAGAAACTACGAGTACCTAGTACCTACCATAGTACCACAACACCATTTTTGTATGAAGTTCATCTGGCGACTAAGTTGGGGCTGACTGACTGACATAACACATTATGTAGAATTATTTTTATATTACTATATAAATACATTTTAATTTAAACATGTACTCAGTTACATTTTTGTGTGGAGTTCATCTGTCGCCTAGTATATTATGTCTGCTGGCATAACCCACTATGTATACCTATATTTATATCAACATAGATATATTTTTATTTAAAAATATTATTATACTCAATTACATTTTTGTAGGATTTTATTTGCGGCCTAATTTTTAGTTTTTGTTTTGCTAAATTGAGTTGTTTGTGTGTTTATTTTGTGTGTTGCTGTGTAGTTTGAATTAGTTAGTGGGTGAACGTGGTTTATTTGCGAGGAGTAAGTAAATTAACATTTGATTTTACGCGCTATTTTTAAGTTACGCTTAAATTAAGTTTTGTAGTTTTAGTAAACTAAAAACTTACCTCTTCTAATAATCACTAATTTTAACGCCTCGATAAATTAATTGGCCGCCTCTTTCTTGTGTTCATTGTTAGAAAAGGACAGGGCGAGAGTTATCGAGCCGATAAAGTTATTGACTGATTATGAATAGAGTTTAATATTAATTTGCCTGTTAAATATATTTAGGCTAGTTAACCAGTTTAATTTGTGGTGCTGCATGATTGTTAGTTATAATCATTATAAAAGTTTTTATAAACTTGTACAGAAACCCAATAATTTATATTTTAGATCCACCGAGGTAACTTAGAAGAGGTAGTCAAGACCATTCTCACAATGACCCCACCGAAAAAGACTGAAGCAAAGAAAACCGTGCAACCAGAAGAGAAACCCAAAACCATTGAAATGCCAATCGAAAAAGACGAAGACCGCATCGACTTCGTGAACGTGAAAGACCTCATCAAAGGCATGGAAAAGCAGAACCCGAAAGAAACCAACGGGTTCCATAAAAAAACTGATTGTCACGACAGTGAGAACGATGACAATGACGATGATGAGGTCAAGGAGGAAAACGGTACAGAGAAACTTGGGAAGATTGAGAAAACTGATAGTTCAGACTCGAATGAGTCCAATCTGTCTAGGAGTAGCAGCATTTTGAATGGTGCTCAGATGGCAGCACCTAAGCCATTACCGCGTTCGTCGATTTCTGAAGGCGGAGCGACGGATGATGAAGCTCCGAAGCCGAAACCTAGGACAACTAGTAGTCATACGTCGGGGTATAAGGTATTTGAGTAGTTATAATGGCGTCTTTCAGAGCAAAACCCTTATCTTTTACAGAAGTAAGGGAGTGGCAGATGGCCTACCACATAGTTTTTTTTTTTAATTTATTTATTCTTAAAAAAATAGTTAGAGAATATGTTGTATCTAAATAAAGACGGTCAAGTGCGAGAACTCGCGCCCTAAGGGTTCCGTACAATGGTACAACTAATGGGTCGTGGGTTCGAATCCCGGTCGTGTACCAGTGGTCATGGTCAGAAAATAAAAATTATATTTGCTGTTCTCACGTAGTCATTGTATGACATTGACCGCAAATATAACTTTGGTTCTTAAAAAACTTTGAAATTCCTCAATTTCAGACTTTTCCCTTTAATTGTGTTACAAAAGCTGCTAGCATTCCAAATTTCAGAATTGTGAGGTAACTGGAAGTACCCTAGAGGTTTTTCATTTTAGCCATTTCCATACAAAAATTATACATTCATTGCCATATCTTTTTAATGCATTAATCTAGAGCTTTGATTTTTATACGGCACCATACCTTAATAGGTGGTATAAATTTCAAGTTGATACTTTTAGCCGTTTCTGAGAAAAAGGGTCTTGACAGACGGACAAACAGACAGACAGACGGACAACAAAGTGATCCTATAAGGGTTCCATTTTTCCAAATGAGGTACGGAACCCTAAAAACCAGTAAAAGGTAGTATTTGAATAGTTTTAAATTAATAGCGTCTGTCTGAGCTAAACATTTTTTTTTCCTAAAAGTAACTTACAAGCAGATGTACCATCACCTAGGGTGCAGCCGATGTGGTATTGCATTCCATCACACAGTCGCCTGCAATAAGATGTACCTGTAATTTTCAAAATTATGCCACAGTACTCAAATTAGATTGACAGACATAACCTCCACCTATTTTTTTTCCGTCCGGATTGGTATAGTCACCTGAACGTATTTTCAAAATAACGCCGGAATACAGATAAAGATAATTTGAATATGGCACAAGTTGATGGTTAGGTTAGTAAGTTAGGTCAACATAATTTTAGGATTCAAACTGTCAAAATTGGCGCTAGACCGACATTTAATATTTTCGTCCTGCAGTAAACTTATAATCATCATCATCTAACCTAGAAACAATCTAGTCAACTAGAACTGTGACTAGATTTTTTCAGTGTTGACAATATCAACGCTTTTGCATGATTTTGAATCTAAATTATTGTTTGTGTCATTTTTTAGTTGCGCCTAATTTTAGTCAAAAGTCTCAATTCACAAAGAATAACTGTTTACTGATTTCATTATGTTCGTTTTATTTTTTCGCTTCCTATTTTTAAACGTGTGTATAGTTGTTTTTATAGTTTTATAATAGGTTTTTATAGTTACAGTCTTTGCCCAATACGAGTTGGTACGTCTTATTATCTAATGAACGCGATGTAAGCACGAATAAAACTAGAATACATGCGTAAATGCGGACTAACCATAGTAGCCTTTATTTTGTACAGTCTAGGATTTATTTCACACTGGCATACTGTGCTCTCAGACTGTGAAGGAAAACATCTTGAGGGAAACGGCATGTCCTAAAAAAACGAAGATATGTGACGTATGCACTAAAGGAGCCTCTAACAGGCGCACTTTAATCCTTTCACTACACGATTCTTTCAGCGACGGTCATAGGCCCTTCTCATGCCCACAGTGGCGGATTTGCCCTAAGGCCCAGTAGGCCCGGGCCTAGGGCGGCCAGATATTAGGGGCGGCAAATCGTGACCAAAAATTTGTAGAAATTGGAGTAGAAAAGCTCATCATCTCGGAATATATTTACAAATTAGTAGCTTTTATAGTTAATTAAGTTTCTGATTTCGATTTATATAAAGTTGGCAATAAAGTAAATTCATTATGTACCTGTTCTAACGATGGGTGCTGAGAAAGGGGCGGCACACGCCCTGGGGCCTAGAGCGGCCAAGACTGCAAATCCGCCACTGCATGGCCAGCACACCTCAATCTGGTCACTGACCTAATACAGGTGGCCAAGAAAGAATCAGTTGATAGTCCGTACTATTCATTCGTATTCACGCATTTGAATAGCAATAGAACATAGTAAGGTCCTTACTTATGTTTTCTAATAGTCAATCTTGTTTCCAGCCTCGCCTGGGCCCGAAGCCGTTCTCAACAACACAAGGCAGTGATGAGTTCTCGTTTGACAAGGTGTTCTCAGTGCCCTCTGTGCCGGGGATTCCTAAACCTGAATCAGGTAAGTTATAGTAGAAGTTATAGGTTCCGCCCGCGGCTTCCCTTTGCTCGCTACCCGGGTAAAACGTAGCCTATTATTATGTAGTAGTCCTACATAATAATAGGCTACGTTTTACCCGGGTTTCCGCCCGCGGTTCCGCTGGCGTGGTACCTACATAAAGAGTAGCCTATATGCTATTCTAGGTAAATAACTTAATCTATTCCAAGTTTCAACGAAATCGGTTGAGCCGTTACGGCGTGATTGAACAACAAACATCCAAACATCCTCACAAACTTTCGCATTTATAATATTAGTAGGATATGAATGCAGGTGGTCATCCGAATTATAGTGACAGTTACCTAGATGTTTGACAGATTCTAAAATTCTAAAGACAGATTATAATATAAGAATAATAATGATGAGAAGAAGATGAAGAAGCGTTATTAAAAACAATACAAAATTGCGGGAAGTCTGTGGATGGAGAAGGCAAGATAAGACCGTTCGCCGAACTCTTTGGGGGGTGGGATGTCCAGCAGTGGACTTCTGCAGGTTGATGATGATGGAAAACAATATGGGCATGAGAGTACCTTGTCCAAGAAAAATCCTGAGTAGAGTCTATACTTGACTACTCGGTCTAACTAAGTATTAAACTTGTATTTAAGAGTGTGATCCGTTCTTCGTCTAAGTTCAACAAATCACCTTGTATTGTGCACGAAGGGAGCCTCTAAGAGGCGCACTTTAATCCTTTCACTACACTGATTCTTTCACCGACGGTCATAGGCCCTTTTCAGGGCCACCATACCTCAACCACTGTCTCTGGCATAATACAGGATGACCAAGAAAGAATCAGTGACACGATAAGCAAGCACCTTGTATAAACAATATTTTATTATGGTTTCTTTGATTTGTAGCGACATCCCCTATCTCGGGCGCGGCTACCACTCCGGTGACATCTACCCCCCTCGTCAGAGACGCTTCCGAAGAGAAGGACAAGTCCTCATCCCCAACTAGCGACGTCGAAGCCCCTAATAAAGGTTTGTACTGTACTTCTAAGACGTCTCAAAGTGATCCTAGTGATTTTATTGAAATAAACACCTTTTGAGTTTGACTACTGTAATAGTGTAGTAACTCGGATGGGCAGCGTTTGGGAAACTTCGTCATATCTTCTCGTCGCAGATACCGCAGAGCCTCTAGGCCAGGGGTTCTTAAACTATGTGCAGCCACGGACCATTTTCAGAATTTTTAAAATGCCCTGGCCAACAAAATTGTGGGAGAAAACTGACTAAAAAAAACCCACTTTATTAAAAAAATTAAAAAAAAAAATCCGGACATATCACACACGATCAACTGATCCCAAACTAGGCATAGCCTGTACTATGGGTACCAGAGACTGATATACATAATAGATATATATTTAACAACCAGACACAGAACAAACATCTGTGTTAGTCACAAATGTTTGTCCAGTGCGGGACTCGAACCCGCGACCTCTAGCGCAGAAGGCAGCGTTACTAACAACTGAGCTATGAGGCCAGTCAAATTGGTAATTTACTCACACTTAGGTACCTACTAGTGCTTAATTCGCCAAGATATTTTGCATGAAATTCAGCTCTCAACACTTCCTTAGATCTTAGATGTCAATTAAGAATTAATTTGAGCTACTGCGGACCCCTGTCACACTTATTACGGACCCCTTGGGGGTCCGTGGACCCCACTTTAATAAACCCTGCTCTAGGCGAAAGTCTACAATCAGTGCGTGCTGCCAGTGATGACATATCGCACTGAGCCTTGGGCGTTAACTATTGGCCTCATATACAAGCTCAAAGTCGCACAACGAGCTATGTAGTGTATGCAGTGAAACTCAGAGCATAGCTCTCTATGCTCTGAGTTTCACTGCGTGATATGATCCGAAATGAGGTAATCCGTAGAATAAATAAGGTCACCGACATAGCTCTTAGAATTAGAACGTTGAAGTGGCAGAGGGCAGGCCATATAGCTCGCAGGCTCAAAACCGTCATGGCACTCTTTGGGGGAGGTCGACGATGATAATGATGATGACTGTACTATAAAACGGCTATCATTCGTCGTTTCTATACGTTTTAATTAAATACTTCTACTTGCTCACTGACCATAATACAGGATGACCAAGAAAGAACCAGTGACACGACAAGCAAGCATAGCGAATAGCGAACTTGGTCCGCATTGAAACAGTCAATTATGTAACCATCTCTATTGACTTTTTAACCGAATTCAAATAGGAGGAAGTTTTTTTTTTATGTTATACGGAGGCAAACAGGCTTACGGCCCACCTGATGATAAGCGGTTACCGTCGCCTATTGATATCTGCAACACCTGGAGCATTGCTAATGCGTTGCCTGCCCTGGAGAAATCTTATTGTATTTTTCTTAAAGCACTTCATGTTGTAGGTTAGCGGGAAAGTTATCAAGTCTACTGTATTTTTATTTATTTTTTTACATACACAGATGAATACACGAACGGTAAATCGGACACCAGTCTGGAGGAGGAGGTGAACTCATCAGACTCAGGGTACCGGCCAAAGACACCCAGCACCGCTGAGAGGCGCAAGGTGTTCGAGAGCACAGAGTAAGTTCAATATTATAATTTAAGTCCCAGAATCTAAAATGTTATTTGACGACCTTGTCTTTTTATCATCTTTATAAATAACTAGTTTCCGTCCGCGGCTGCGCTAGCGTGGTACCTATGAAGTTAAAAAGCTAGCTAGCCTATATGCTATTCCAGACTATGTTTCTGTGTGCCAAATTTCATACAAATCGGTTCGGCCGTTTGGGCGTGATTGAACCACAAACATCCAATCATCTAAACATGCAAATATCAGCACAAAGTTACGCATTTATAATAGGTATTATAAATATTTATGAAACGTAGTTAATATTAGTTATGTGTCAAATCAGTGACGGTCGTAATTAGTAAATATATCTAATCTATCTAAAAAAAAAAATCCTTTATTGGCTTTAAGTAAAGTGAATTAGTTAAGTTGTACCATATTAACTAAGAGCTGTGGATTTTGTTTCATTAATAAAATAAAGTAGAGGAAGTTAAAGATCAAGATTGCTCCCTAAAATAGCTGGATAATTGAGTTTGAACGGATTTGAGCCGATTATATTGCACGATAAGTACAATTAATTATTGTTTTTGTATCATAATCTACAAATGTTTGTTCCGCGTCAGTGTTGGTGTTACCATATTAAAATTGTCTCTGATACCTATGACTCTGAACCCTGGGGTTCAGGACTCTCGTAACCTGGCCTTTGTGTTTCTGTTTACAGTGGTAACCAATCCATTGCTGACCGCCGTCGCGCGTACGAAATGCGCTCAGTTAGCGTCGCTGTCGAATCTGAAACACCGCCGTCACCTGCTCCATTGAGGTAAAATTAAGAGCATACGCCGAAAATAAAAGTTTTAAGCATTGGGGTTTTGTAACCCCAATGCTTAAAACTTTTATTTTCGGCTGTTGGGGTTTTGTAACCCCGATCCTTAAAACTTTTATTTTCGGCTTTTTTTTTTATTACCGGTTTATAACGGTTATCAACCGGTTCATTGTTTAACCGGTTGATAACCGTTATAATCCGGTTTGTTGTCTTTTTTGTGTCGTCCATAGTATGTGTTAAGTTTGTGGTTAAAGATATTTATTTCTCAAAGAACAATCTTTCAAAAAGAAAGTTTACAATCTTTCGTCTAAAATAATAAAAAATGCTCTAAAAGAGTGAATAAGTTTTTAATTGCCATATTCCTAGCTTTAAGACTTCTCTGTAACACTTATTTCTGCAAATAAACATCTTGAATCTTGTTAAGTTTGAGTTTCTAGGACGATTGATTTAATTGAAATAAAGTCTTTTAACAAAAAGAAAGAATATTAGCGAAAAAAATATCATAATTGTTATAGCATACATTATGAATTACGATCTCAAAACTTCCATACTTGTTCTAGACGCAGAGATTCGTTGAAGTCGCGCAAGAGCCCGGAGCGCGAAGAGAAACGCGCCTCCGTGCCCAACGTCACCACTAAGAGAACCTCTACTGTTTTCGGTAAGTTATAAGTTCGTTTTATTAAAATTAAAAGCGAAGATCTTGCCAAAAAAAAAAACTAATTCCACATTACGCCACGTCATAGTCTTTGGCTCGTATTCAGAGACAAGACTCGAGCATTGATCTGTACTTAAATCTCGATTAGAGGCGAGATTCTACTTCTTGAACAGTATTTATGTATAGCTTCAATGATCACAGTTCACCTGAGTAAATGCTTATTCTGAAACGTCAATCAGACGAAATCGGTGCTTGAGTTTAGATTTGATTAGACATTAATCAAATGTCATTTTCGTTCCGTTACACGTACTTTGATGCATATTTATACTTTATAGTTCTGTTCTATTTCCACCCTGGCTGTTTTAATTTCTGCGTAAAACGGATCGAAAATTATGAATAAATCAAAATGTAAACGAGAACATTTGAGTGCATATTTGAGACTCGATTCAGCTGAGAGTAGTTTAAGTACCGTTCTTGAATAAAAGCTATGTTTGAGAAGAGATTCAATACTTAAATAGAGTTCAGCTAATCTGTGATTAAATCTATGCTTGAGTCGTGTCTCTGAATACGAGCCTTAATCCCACAAAGGCTTTTTTTTGGCAGTGACGTAAGTTCACAGTCTGGTTCAATGTCTGAATGTCATTCAAATGCAATTTATATCAGTCGCATAGATAGTCCTTACCCCACACTAGGATTCTCTGTATGGTGGGTATCAGGAACAACGAGTACCGTGGTACCGCAGCACCCAGACCCGGAACTTATATTTGCTGATCATGCAAACATTTGTCCCGCAGCGGGAATCGAACCCGCGCCCTTTGCGTCTCAGACGGACACCTGCTACACCACCGAGGTGCATATCTTTACAAAGTATGCATTGATTTTTTCTTCAATTATATTTATGAATTGAAGAATGCTTCATGTCGCGCCTTTATGAGGCTATAATGATTATAATAATAATAAAGTAAATTAATTAGCCTATTATTCAAACCAAGTACATACACTATAAATAAATAAATATGCCGGACATATTCACACGGTCAACTGATCCCAAACTAGGCATAGCCTGTACTATGGGTACCAGAGACTGACATACATAATAGATAAATATTTAACACCCAGACCTGTGTCTGGGTGTTAAATATTTATAAACTCAGATGTTTGTTCTGTAACAAACATCTGTGTTTATCACACAAATGTTTGTCCAGTGCGGGGATCGAGCCCGCGACCTCTAGCGCAGAAGGCAGAGCTACTACTAACTGAGCTATGAGACCAGTCTCATAGCCAGGGACTATACCTAATGTACATTTCTTTATGCTAATTGCTTACTTATACCTAGTTTTAAGTAAGAAACTTATACATAGGATTTGTTAGCATTCAGCTAACACCAGATTATCATGAACAAGTTTCTTTCTTTTTCTTTTCTTATTCAAATGTTCTTTCTTTTCAGGCAAAGTATCTAAGTTCCGTCACCTGAAAGGAACGCCCGGACACAAGTCGACGCACGTCGAAAACATTAAGAATATCAGCAGACAGATTTCCGGAGAATGCAATGGATTCTACGGTAAATAATAATAATAATGCCCCACAGTCACAGCCCTGAACCCACACTAGGACTCCCTGTGTCGTGGGTATCAGAAACTACGAGTACCATGGTACCACAACACCCATCCCTGAAACCAATATTTGCAGAGCATGCAATACACACACATGTCCACACAGGCCACACACCCTTCGGTCACAGGCTCTTTTCAGGGCCACCATACCTCAACCTGGTCACTGACCTAATACAGGATGACCAAGAAAGAATCAGTGACACGACAAGAAGAAAAGCATGCAACGATTTGTCCAGCAGTGGGAATCGAACCCGCTACACCAAAGAGGTCGTAACTAATTACTAAACGTATTAGAAGTTCGGCATCAAGATTGCTACCTTAAACAGCCGATTCATTGTGTTTGAACTGATTTGACCACAAAACAGCTGATTTTTGCATAGTTTTTTCAGTGAAAAATTACGAATTTCCAAAAGTCGTGGAACAAATTTTATTCCCTATTGAGTGTTGATAATAGGTAGCCGCTTACCATCAGGTGGGCCGTAAGCATGTTTATCTACGTTATAACATTTAAAAAAATGGTGTCCTAAAACAGTTATATTTAACAGCCAACGGCGTCAGAGCAGCCGTACCCCTATCCGGGGGTGGGGGCCGCCTGGGCATCGTGGAGCTGCCCCTCGGGGCGTCCCCCCGCGCGCTCGCCCCCCCCACGCACCCCGCCGGCACGCACCCCCCCGCGCTGCTGCACCCCGCGCCCCTGCAGGACTGGACCTGGGACCCCTTCAGGGATGAACGGCTGATAGTCGCCTGCGACGACGGCGTTGTCAGGGAATGGATCATTCCAGAGAATGGTGAGTATGTGCTATATTCCTACTAATAAAAAGTTTGTGTTTGTGCACAGGGGAACACAAATGAAACTTCCGAACTGAATTTAGGTGTATAATGTCCTTTTTACAGTGCTTTTTGATTAAAAAATACAGAGGAGCAATGATTGCTTGCCGATAGAAAAAATGAAGTGACGTTGCGTAGAAACACCACTGGAGCCTCGTAGATTCCAGCTAGGCGTGCGAAGAACATTGCCGTAAATAAAAGCGTAGGCGTTAACATCCTGGCCCCGTTGAAAAGCATCGGTTTTCAACCCTCTAATTCTTCGGAGGTAGGTAGGGCAACCAGACGGACCAAAGGGCGGCGTACACATCCTCTAGTCGTGTTAACATCAGCAACTCTGGGTACTTTATCGTGTGGGCCGTAGAATAGTCTTGATATGCGACCAAGTCTCCAGCAGAGCGGCGGGGCATCGTCTTCTTGTAGAAGCACCAAGTCTCCAACGTTTGGGCTTGACGAATTGGTCTTCCACTTGTATCGTTGCTGCAACTCAGCAATATATTCTCGCTGCCAACGCTGCCAAAAGTGAAGATGTATTTGCTGCAGTCGAGCGTAGCGTTGCAGATTGTTTAGATTGCAGTCCTCCAAAACAGGTGAGGGCAGAGCGGTGAGAGCCCGACCAATGAGGAAGTTCCCAGGAGTCAGGCAAAGGAAATCATCGGGAGAGGAAGACAGTGGACATAGAGGACGACTGTTTAATATTGCCTCTACTTGTGCGAAAAGTGTTGATAATTCTTCAAACGTTAGATGTGAATTACCCATAGTGCGTTTAATATGGAATTTGGCGGATTTAACACCGGCCTCAAAGATTCCGCCAAAGTGAGGAGCGTAAGTTGGAGAGAATAAAAATTTAATTCCGTCTTCACTTGCAAAATCAGATAAGGAATCGACATTAGCCTTTAAGAACTTATTAATTTCTTTCGCACCTGCTACGAAATTGCGCCCATTATCACAGAACACTTCAGTTGGTCTACCGCGACGGGACACGAATCGACGAAATGTCATGATAAAAGCGTCCTTTGAGAGATCACTGACGGCCTCAAGGTGTATGCATTTGTACCGTAAACAAACGAAAACACATAAATAGCACTTTACGATCAACGAACCACGTCCTTTCCTGTTCAAAATAAAAAATGGTCCGGCAAAATCTAAGCCTACAGTTTGAAATGGGAAGCTTGGAGTAACGCGTTGGGATGGCAAGTTACCCATCTTTGGTTTCATAGTCTTTCCTTGAAGTCTCCTACATTTGAAACAGTTATGAAAAGTGCGTCGAGCCAGATATCTACCATTAATGGGCCACACAAATTCGCGAATAGTAGCAAGTAGCAGTTGTGGTCCAGCATGAAGATTACGTTTATGCTCGTCTTCGAATAACATTTTGGTAAAATGATGATTAGCATGCAAAAGCACGGGATGTTTTTTGTCGAAATTAAAATCTGATGCATCCAATCGACCACCGACTCGAATGACAAGATCTTCGCCATAAAACGGAGTCAATGATAAAATGTGAGATTTAGGACCTAGAGATTTTTTGTTTGCAAGTAAGTTATACTCAGGCCCGAAGGACTCTAGCTGTGATAAGCGACATAAGCTAATAAATGATTTATTTAGTTCTTCAACTGACAACGGACCGGTAAGTCGATTGTTAGGATTTTTTGCATTGTATATAAAACGCATGAAATAAGCAAATGTTCGTTTTAATTTAGTTAAGTTAGAATACCTTTGAAAATTTATAATAGGATCATTTTTAGTTGTTAAGTTAGTCATAGTTGATGTAGTTTTAGTTTCTGGTAAATCAGTAAAATCAGTTTTATGATTTAAGACAGGCCAAGAACTTTCTGGTTGAGATAGGTATGATGGACCTGACCACCACAGCGTTAGGGTACTCACTTGATCTGGACTTACACCTCTAGATATGAGATCAGCAGGATTAGCAGCTGTGGGTACGTAACGCCAAGATGCAGAATCGGTTAGTTCGCAAATTTCTGAAATCCTATTCGAGACAAAAGTTTTCAAATTTTGGAAGCTGCTACGTAGCCAGGCTAGCACGATTGACGAATCGCACCAATGGACTTGGGTTTGTATATCGTGTCTTAGCGATTCCCTAACGGCCTTACATAATTTGGCTGCCAATAGTGCAGCGCATAGCTCTAGGCGAGGGATTGTAGTTGCTTTAATTGGAGACACTTTAGATTTTGAACATAGCAACCTTACAGTAACCTTGTTGTTGGAATCCACAGAGCGCAAATAAATGCAAGCTCCGTAGGCATTTTGCGAGGCATCACTAAAAGAATGGAGCTCTACGTATGTCGGTGAGTCACACAGTACCCATCTGGGTATCTCAAGACAAAGAAGAGTAGGTATAGCCTTAGCAAAATTGTTCCATTCCTTTTGAATGTTATTGGGAATAGGATCGTCCCATGATAGTTTGTGCAACCACAACTGTTGCAATAATATTTTGGCCTTTATAACACATGGACTTAACAATCCCAAAGGATCAAATATTTTGAACAAAGATGACAGAATCAATCTTTTGGTTAGGGCTTGATCATCAGATGGAGGCGGAATCTTGAATGGAAAATGCAATTGATCTGTAGACGGATTCCAACCTATACCTAACGTAGAGGTAGATTCACTTATAATCAATTTATCGTTTGAACTTGAAGACGTTGATTCTAATATAGCAGGTAAATTGGTTTTAAACTTTCTGAGATTAAAACAGCCTTTCTGTAGAGCTGCAGATACAGCTTGATGGACGTAACGCAGTGAGCTTTCATTACTAGCTCCTGTAATTAGGTCATCGATATAATGATCATGTTGTATTATTTCTTTGATTGTGGGGTCAGAGCATTCTTCACCTAGTTGCCAGAGGCATCGCGTACTTAAATAACTAGAACTTGCCATTCCGTAAGTAATAGTATTTAGTCGCAAAGTCTTGATAGGCATGGACTCATCTTCTCTCCAAAGTATGAGCTGGAGATTTCTGTCCCCATCGTTAATTAAACATTGACGGTACATCTTCTCAATGTCTCCCGTGAGGAGGTATTTGTATTGCCGAGCTCTTACTAGAATGGAGAAAAGAGAGTCTTGCATATTTGGGCCTACCAAAAGGATATCATTGACGGAATGCCCTGATGAAGTTGGAGCAGAGCCATCGAACACGACTCTTATTTTAGTGGACTCGCTGCTGTCCTTGAAGACAGCATGATGACATAGAAAATAGGAATTGTCTGGTTTAGCTATCGGAGACTCTGAGAGATGACCAAGGTCGGAATACTCTCGCATGAATTCAACATATTGTGATTTGACTTCTGGTTGTCTCTTGAATCGTCTTTCTAAGTTGAGCAATCGCTTCTTCGCTAAATGGTATGATTCTCCAAGAGCATCGGGTGAATCTTTGAGAGGTAAGCCTACAGAGAACCTGCCTGAATTGAGACGGACTGTATTGGATAAAAAATGGGCTTCACATGCCTTCTCGCTTTCGCTTAGTTTGGATCGCAGGGGAACTTCTTCAAGCTCCCAGAATTTAGTTAGCTCTTGATGAATTAGATTGTCGTCATCATTCAATGTGTTAGAAAGAATGGAATGATTGCATTGGATAGTTTTGTTGAGTGTCTTATTGTTGGTATGCATAGGACCGGAAATAATCCAACCAAACTGGGAGCTTCTTAATTTTGGATTATTAGGACCGAGAGCATGTTGCTCGCGGCCAAGAATTTCCCAGAAAAGATCGGCACCGATGAGGACTTCAGTCGGCGCTGGTTGGTGAAACATAGGATCTGCTAGCTTAAATTCATTGGATATTTGCAATTGTTTTGCATCGATAGGAAATTTAGGAATATGACCTGTCAATTGAGGCAGTACCAGGAAACCTGATGTGACATTAAACTGGTTGACTAATGACTTCAATTGTGCCACGCAAGTTTCTGTGACCTGACCAGTTTGATGATTACCTATGCCAATGACATTGACATGACAATTGGAGTTGGATGGCAACGACAGCTTCTCTTTTAGAGACTGCGTAATAAAAGAGGACTGGCTTCCGCAATCTAATAGGGCACGAACTCTTTCGGTTTGGTTCGTCCGAGGATTGGCCACCTCGATGAAAGCGGTAGACAGCAAAACTTGATTTGAACTTTGTTTGGAAAAATGTACTACAGTATCATCAACGTTAGCATCCTCAGTCTCAGTCGGAATCGACGTGGCGACATTGGAAGTAGATACATCATTGTTGGTAGTATTGAGTGGTTTGTGTATGAGTGTGTTATGTCTGCCTTTGCATTTGAGACATGGGCCTAGGCGGCAAGTCTGCATTCTATGTCCGAGCCTTAAACAATTGGTACATAGTTTTAGTCGGTGCGCTTCAGCTATGCGCTCTTCTACGCTCTTTGCTATGAAGGTGGGACAATCATATATGCGGTGCCCTTCACTACAGACTACGCAAGTTATACGAGGAGAAGGCGTGGTTCCTTCATCGCTGGCGCATGCAAACGATTTTGTATTGGCTCGATTATTGTTAGCATTAGAAGCTTTGTGTGTTGATTGAGTTGATTTATTGGAGTTCCGGTTTATAGACTCGAGAACGTCAGCACGGTCAATTAAAAATTTGTAAAATTGTTCCAAATTAGGTACGTCATCCAACGCGCCACGAAACTCCTCCCATTTCAAAAGAGAATGATTGTCTAGTTTTGCGCACATAATATGGATTATCAGGACATCCCAGTGGTTCGTAGGCTGCCCTAGGCTAGACAACGCACGCAGGTTTTTGGTGATGTGATCTACCATAAATCTCAATGACTTATCAGATTCACGAGTTGCCGTTTGAATATCTAACAAGGAATTTAAATGGTGATTTATCAACTGACGCTTATTATCATAACGATCGCACAACAATTTCCAGGCGTTTTTATAGTTAGCGCTGGAAACCTCGAAATTAGAAATGATACGTGCCGCATCGCCCGTTAGATAGGATAACAAGTAATGGAACTTATGAATTGGTGCGAGGCGTTCACTGTTGTGGATCAGCGATGAGAACGTGTCCCGGAACTCAAGCCAACGGAAGTAAGATCCGTCAAACTTTGCAATTTGTATTTGAGGTAACTTAAAACCCAATGACTCACGATGATCGACATTGCATTGAGAAGATAGCTGACTCGTGTTAAAATCTTTGTAATTACTTTCGTCATGCTTGCTCGCGTTGTATTTTTGAATTATATTTTGAGCGAAAGCAATATTTGAAATAAACAGCTGCTCAATGTCATCTCGCTCATCGACTTCTGCAGTTAAATTACCACTGTTCAAAACTTCTATCTGACTCTGCAAGTCGTCAAAACGATTTGAAAGGGACTCAAATTTACCAAGCCTGAGTGTCACTTCAGCTAGCTCAATTGAACTTAGAGTTTCCTTCAAACTTGCATGAGCTAGATAATTTTTAAACTTAGTAATCTGGCCCTTTATGGAGCTACGTTTGACAATCAAATCAAGTAAACTCTGAGAGTCCTTTGCACTAGTTTCACCTCCCATCATGAATTATAATCAATCAGTAATTTTGTTTTGGTAACGTATAGAATAAAGTTTCTTAATATTGACTGAAAGTAAAACTAATTTAGGTACAAGCCATAAACAAAAGTTAGTACAACATAGAAGTGAAACTCAGTACAAATAATAGTTTAAAATAATAATAGTTACAAATAAAATTTGTAATGTGTAAATAAAGTAATAAATTTAGCTCACGCTCCTCGACTAGGCGTCACCTTTACGGGATTCCGGCGCTGCTACACTCTGATCCCGCTGTTTAGGGACCGTACACAGCTCTGGACTTCTGTATTACATACACAGCCCGTGGCAGCGGTAGGTACAGTACAGGTAGGTATGTGCGCACGCGCAGCGTTTGCCTGGAATGTTCGTCGAAGAATGTAAATTGATTGCAAAATAAACTATGAATTACACAAAGATAGGAACATGTTTTGAATGCAGTGGATTATTTATTTTATGCATTTACGTATTTGTAAGTTTGACTTGAAAATAGAAGAAAGAAATTGTTTGAAATTGTTAACGTGGGTATGAAATTGTTACAAGCAATTTTAACAATAAGTCATGGGAATTGATTGAATTGAATGTTTGATTTACGTAAAGTAACACTGTATAAAGGTATTTAGCACAAGTAGCAAACAAATAAACTTGAGGAAATATGTAAAAAGTGTTCGGGAAATTTAGGTATTTTGGATGTAATGGCGGGACAAGATATGGGATGGTCACTTATCTGCATTGGCCTGAGCTGCGGCTCGATGCTGATTGCTGATCGATAACCGGCGATGGCTGCAATGGATGGACCTCCAGGAATCCGTAAATAGCTGTGTTTGGTACAGCAATTGGCTTCGATGCGATTTGTAGCCGGGCCGATATGGCGGCGGCGGCGTGCGGATCGTCTTGACCGGCCACGTTCGTGAATTGTTGATTATCCGAAGATTTTTGCAGTTCTTGATACGGTCGCCAGATGTTTGTGCACAGGGGAACACAAATGAAACTTCCGAACTGAATTTAGGTGTATAATGTCCTTTTTACAGTGCTTTTTGATTAAAAAATACAGAGGAGCAATGATTGCTTGCCGATAGAAAAAATGAAGTGACGTTGCGTAGAAACACCACTGGAGCCTCGTAGATTCCAGCTAGGCGTGCGAAGAACATTGCCGTAAATAAAAGCGTAGGCGTTAACAGTTTGTGAGGTTATTTAAATGTTTTTGGTTCAATCACGCCGTAACGGCTGAACTGATTTCATTTCGATGAAACTTGGAATTGATAGAGTTATCTAGACAGAATAGCAAATGCTGCTTTTATCTGGGTACCACGCGTGAAAAGCCGCGGGCGCAAGTTAGTATGTCATATATTCATTATATCAATGTTCGTATCGTCACGTCGCAAAGTCGAAAACAAGATACGTACTAAAAAAAAAAAATTGGGGTTATAAATAATCATAGTATTCCTTAGTGTATTCAATTTAAATAAAATTGAATGAGCAGCGACGCCTCTCGTCAATGAACTAAAAGGAGCTAATATTTAAATTGTTAGCTAATAATTAAATAAATAATTGTTTCTTCTGTTAAACTTTTCTTTTGCAAATAAATACTTATTTTATTTATTATTTTCTATGGTTGGCGCTTACAGCAGCGCTTTGAGCCGTTTGGATGTTAAACATTTTCGCTCGGAAGGGAAGTGTCTCCGTAGCTTAGTTGGCTATAGCATCCCCGTAAATCGGGGAAGGTTGCGGGTTCAAATCAGGTCGGAGACAAAATTTTTGGGAGTGGCCTTTATTAAACCAACTTTTCTTTTCCCAGGCCTAACAGAATCAACCAACGAGCCACACCGTTCGTTCTCCGCCCACCCGGACAAGATATACCTGGTCCGCTTCCACCCTACAGCATCTGACCTCCTGACCACAGCGGCCCATGACCTCACCATCAAGCTGTGGGAGCTGACTGAAGAGACACCAGTGGCCAGGATCACGTTGACCGGTCACACGGAGCAGATCTTTGCTATGGACTGGTCGCCGTGCGGGGAGTATTTGGCGACGGTTTGCAAGGACGGATTAGTCAGGGTGAGTTACTTCAGCCTAAAGAAACTAACTGCTGGACATTGGCCTCTCACAAAATGCCACGATGTCCCTGTCCATCCACCGATATCCAACCGTAATTTTGTGAGGCGGTAGGGCACAGCCAGAAAATCTCTCGCTCTAAATTGGAGCAGCCCACCTAGAGAGGTACCTCCGCCTTACACAAGATCGCAGCCAATTAGCATTATTTGTTTCAAGTAGTGTTGTGTTCCTACGGTAAGTAAGGTTGCCAGAGCTCTTTAGAGGGGAGGGGGTTCGAGGTCAAAGTCAAAAGGCGTTTATTTCAATAACATCACTAGGATCACACAAGCTCAAAGTCGCGCAGCGTGCTATGGAGAGAGCTATGCTCGGAGTTTCACTACGTGATAAGATCCGAAATGAGGAAATCCGTAGAAGAACGAAGGTCACCGACATAGCTCTCAGAATTAGCAAGTTGAAGTGGCAGTGGGCAGGCCATATAGCTCGCAGAACCGATAACCGTTGGGGAGTAAAGGTTCTCGAATGGTGACCACGAACCGGGCGACGCAGTGTTGGAAGGCCCCCCACCCGATGGACCGATGACATTCTAAAGGTTGCGGGAAGTCGGTGGATGGAAAGGGCTCAAGACCGCTCGTCGTGGAACTCTTTGGGGGAGGCCTATGTCCAGCAGTGGACTTCTACAGGTTGTTGATGATGATTATGATGATGACTAGGATCACTTTGAAACGTCTTAGAAACTAGGTGAAGCTATGCCTGTTCCTCGCGTCAGCAACACGTGCCAGATGCCTCTGGTATTGTTCATTTGTTTTTTTGAATCGGTTCAGTAGTTCTGAAGGTACTTCTTTATAACATTAGCTGTAAATAATAAAAATTAATAAGAAAATTGTTGTTTCAGATATACAAACCGCGCTCATCTCCGGAGCCGATCCGCCAAGGCCCCGGCCCGGCCGGCAGCCGCGGCGCGCGTGTAGTCTGGGCCTTAGGCGCTACGCATCTAGTCGTCACAGGCTTTGACAAGTAAGTACGAGGGAAGGCCTAAAAGTTCCCAATAATCCTACTTCCCATTAACATTAGAAATGCGAAAGTATATGAAAATGTTACTCGATCACGCTGTAACCTCTCTAAATAATTTCGTTTACTTAGTAGTGCACCCCGACCAATCTTCCGTACAATTCAGACTCCTCTCCATCCAAAGATTGTCTGGAAGTGATCGCTTTTTTAGCGATAAGATGGCCCATTTTACATTTAAATCTATTTAGTCTTTAATCAATTGTACATAATTAGTTTTTAAGGTGTGTGTACAATAAATAATCTTCATTCATTCATAACCTCTGTATGAATTGGAATGAAATTTGGCATGTATGTAGAAAATAGCCTGGAATAACATCCACATCCTAGGCTGTATTGGGCAGGGCCTATTGAATACAATCAGGCAGGAAGTTTTTTCTCTCTGGTTTACGACAGACTAATATACGCCCGCGGTTTCGCTCACGTGGTACCTTGATAAAAAGCCTATATGCTATTCTAGGTAAAAAACTCATATATACTTCAAGTTTTATCGATATCGGTTGAGCCGTTACGGCGTGATTGAATAACAGACATCCAAACATCCTCACAAACTTTCGCATTTATAATATTAGTAGGATGATATATTCGGAGGAGGTAGGGTACAGCGAGGTTTTCTCGTTATTGGAGCAGCCTGTCTGGGAGGTACCTCCGCCTTACAGATGATCGCAGCCAAATAATATATATTTTTTCAAATAATGTTGTGTTCCAGCGGTGAGTAAGGCTGCCAGAGCTCTTTAGGGGTGGGGGGGTTCGGGGTCGGCAACGCGTGCGTGATGCCTCTGGTATTGCAAGCGCTCATAGGCTACGGTAACCGCTTACCAACAGGTGGGCCGTATGATTGTTTGCCACTTCAGTTGTATAATAAAAAATATATATATTTGAAGGTATGCTGACTTAATTTGCTCATTAACTTTGTGTTCCAGAGTGTCGGAGCGTCAAATCCTGCTTTACAAAGCGTCTGATCTCTCCGCTGCTGTATGTACTGTGGGGTTGGATGTATCGCCTGCAATCCTACACACGCATATCGACCACGATTCTGCTACTATCTTCCTTACTGGACGGGTAAGTTTGTAGTAGGATGCAAATTAATAATAAAATTCGGATTTTCTAACTTCGAAATAGAAAATAATATAGAGATTTCACTAGAAATATAGCAAGAGCGCCACTTCTCGTCAATGATATAAGTGCATATACGTACATTATTTCTCAAACTACCGTATTGCAGATATATTTATTACAGAAATTCTATTTCCAATACATGTTATGGTAAACGCGATGAATTAGTTATTAACAATCCTATCTGAAAACCAGCGCTGCTACGCCTTGGCGGAGAATTAAATGAATTAAATTGAATTAAAATAGGCCTTGAATTAAATAGGACAATATACAACGCGACCTTGGTTATATATTTATTAATTAATTAGAAGAACAACAGCGGTTACAAAGTTATAATAATATGCAGGTTTTAATGTTTAGCTGGATACAGGCCAGTAATAGTTCTTCCTAAGTTAGGTTATGTAGTGAAACTTAATTTAACAAAAAGTTAATAATAGCTAAAACAAGTTACTAGAGGTCCCCGCACTAGGACTAGCCTGTATGGAGCCAGGCCAAGTACGAAAAATAAGATTTTTTTTTTTAATCCGTTTGCAGGGTGATTCGACAATCTACGCGTACGAAGTTACCTGCGAACCGCCGTATCTGAACCCGCTGTCGCACCACCGCTCGCCCTCGCTACACCAAGGCATCGCCTACTTGCAGAAGAACCTCTGCGCTGTCGAGAAAGTAAGTTAAACCATTTTTCAGTATTAAAATGTAATCCGTAACCTATTCAAATAAAGTTAAAAACCGGTAACTACCAGGTTTTTACATACATACATACATAAAATCACGCCTATTTCCCAGAGGGGTAGGCAGATACCACGGCCTTCCACTTGCTACGATCCTGACATACCTCTTTCGCTTCATTCACTCTCATCACATTCCTCATACATGCTCGTCGGTTTAGGGTACTCTTGACCTGGCCTTTGTCCAAAACGTCACTGATTTGGTCGCTAAACGTACGCCTAGGTCTTCCTCTTCCAACGGTTCCATTCACACTCGCCTTATACACCTGTTTCGTCAATCTTCTTTCGTTCAACCTCTCTACATGACCAAACCAGGAGGAGGAGGTAGGGCACAGCGAGTTTTTCTCGTTCTGAATTGGAGCAGCCCGCCTGGTCCCTCCGCCTTACAGAAGATCGCAGCCAAATAACACTATTTGTTTCAAATAGTGTTGTGTTCCTGCGATGAGTAAGGTTGCCAGAGCTCTTTAGGGGGGAGAGGGGAGGGGTCGGCAACGCGTGCGTGATGCCTCTAGTATTGCAAGCGCTCATAGGCTACGGTAACCGCTTACCAACAGGTGGGCCGTATGCTTGTTTGCCACCACAGTTGTATTAAAAAAAAATAAAAAAATCCATCTCAGCATACCTTTCTCAATCCTCATCACTACATCTTCTTTCACTCCACAACGTTCTCTTATCACACTGTTCCTCACTCTATCTTTCAGAGTTACTCCACACAGGTTTTTGCTTTAGGAAATTACCTCTTGCGACAGTGGTGTCGATTCTAAACTCAATTTGTCAGCTCTAAAAATATTGCCAACAAGGGTGATTCATAATATTATATGTATTCATCCCGAAAGAGGATTATATAATCAAATCATTATTATATTATTATAATGTATTTTAGTCTTTAAGGTAGGTAAGGGTATATATCTATATGTAGGATAACAAAAACACCATCTGTTTTTTATTATATTGTTGCCTGAAATAAAAATTTCTATTGTCTTTTTACCATCTTTATAAGTTAGTTTATGATAATGCTACAACAGAATCGAAACCAGTTTTTAACTTCTTGTAACTAAAGATAAACTAACTAAACTTGTAAAATAAGTTTATGGCTGATATTTTAACTGACCATCTTAAAATGCCTCAGAAGCTGATCCATAAACTGTTATCTTATTACACCGTTTCCTATTTAAGGTGGAGTTCGCTCGCGCGCTCCGTTTAACGAACGGCAACATTGAACCACTCTCCTTCACCGTGCCCAGGATAAAGGTAATTTACAAGCCTGATTATTATCAATATCAAAAATGCAAGTGCCTATTTCACCTGGTTATCGCTACTTGACGAATGAAAAAAGTTTTTCTGTTTACATGTCAACGAGAGAAATGGATATATTTTTAATCTGTCAAGTAGCGATAATCGGAGTTGGTGAAATAGGTGAATGTCATTGTTTTAATAATGGCTTATTTTTATAATAATTGATATATTTCGGATTCAAATTAAAAATATTAATTTGTAATGATTTATTAGCAACTTTGTATCAAATGTTTATAACAATATAAATAAGCACTTAGTGTTATAAGAGCAGAAGCTCTTTGTGCAGAGACCGCGCCGTCAATGCTTGGTATGCTGTGTTCAGTAAAAGTGTTAAAAACGAAATGTCCTTTATCTTTGGTTTCAGAGTGAGCTATTTCAAGATGATCTCTTCCCAGCGACCTTAGTGACGTGGGAGCCCTGGCAGTCTGGCAAGGACTGGCTCGCTGGCAAGTGTTGCAGCGCCCGCACTGCCAGCTTGCAGCCACCTGGCATGGAGCCTCGTAAGTACCGGCTATTTTCTCTTATGAACTGACTGTTAATGTACATTAACAGTCTGATTCACAAACATTAAATTAATTACTGAAAGCTCTTTAGGGGCTCGGGGTAGGCAACGCGTGCGTGATGCCTTTGGTATTGCAAGCGTTCATAGGCTACGGTAACCTTGTTGCCACATTATTTGTATAAAAAATCCCTCATAGATCATTCGAATAAATACATACATACATACATACATACATAAAATCACGCCTGTTTCCCAGAGGGGTAGGCAGAGACCACGGTTTTCCACTTGCTACGATCCTGACATACCTCTTTTGCTTCATTCACTCTCATCACATTCCTCATACATGCTCGTCGGTTTAGGGTACTCATGACCTGGCCTTTTTCCAAAACGTCACCGATTTGGTCACTAAACGTACGCCTAGGTCTTCCCCTTCCAACGGTCCCATTCACACTCGCCTTGTACACCTGTTTCGTCAATCTTCTTTCGTTCATTCTCTCTACATGACCAAACCATCTCAGCATACCTTTCTCAATCCTCATCACTACGTCTTCTTTCACCCCACAACGCTCTCTTATCACACTGTTCCTCACTCTATCTTTCAAAGTTACTCCACACATACTTCGCAAAGCTCTCATTTCCACTGCATTTATCCTACTTTGATTCTTTTTCTGCCATACCCAACTTTCACTTCCAAACATTAGTGTCGGCACTAACACTCCTCCATGCACAGCCAGTCGTGCCTTTTTGGACACTTTCCGACTGCTCATAAAGGCATGTAATGCCCCATTCACTTGATTTCCAGCATTCACTCTCCTTTCAATATCACTCTCATGCTTCCCATCTCTTGTAAACAAAGTCCCCAGGTATACAAACTCATTCACTTGTTCAACTCTTTCTCCACCAATCAGAATATTACAAACTGTCACGCATTCATCTCTTTCAAAAACCATTACTTTCGTCTTATTTACATTAACTTTCATTCCTTTTCTTTCAAAAGATTCATGCATAATTGTTACCATCTCCTGTAACTCCTCCGCCGATGATGCAAGTATAACCTGGTCATCAGCATAGAGGAGACACTTGACGAGTAACTCGTTCATTCTTAATCCACATTCAGTATCTTTCAAATCTTGCAAACAACTGTCCATGAATAGATTAAACAGCCATGGTGACGCTACGCATCCCTGTCTAACACCTTTTTCGATGTTAAACCATTCAGTGTATGACCCATGTATCCTTACGCAAGCACTGGAATCCTCATAGAGAGATTTCAGAGCTCGAACAAGGTTGCTGCTTACTCCATACAACGACAGTACCGACCAAAGTTCATTCCTCATCACTTTGTCATAGGCCTTTTCCAAATCCACGAATATGCAATAGACCTTTTGACCCGTGGCCAAAAATTTCTCGGCTATGCATCGCAAGGAAAAGACCTGATCCGTACATCCCATTCCCTTTCGAAATCCCGCTTGAGCGTCCCATATTTTCTCATCGGTTTCTTTCACAACTCTTTCAATCAACACTTTCGCATACAGCTTGCCGACGATGCTGAGTAGGCTAATGCCTCGGTAGTTTTTGCAGTCCTGACGTGAGCCTTTTCCCTTGTAGAGCGGTACTATGACGGCCTTGCACCAATCACTTGGTACTTGGCCGGCACTCCAGCACAAATTGAAAAGGCGGCACAACTGACTAGCTACTATGCCATGTCCAGCCTTCAGCATCTCGACTGTAATCCTGTCATACCCTGCAGCCTTACCTGATTTCATTCGTTTCAATGCATTCACAACTTCATTCATGCTTATACCACTTTCATATTCGTCATTTTCATTCATAACTGAGGTCGCTGTGAATGCTTCCTCTCTTTCAAACAAACTTTCAAAATACTCTCTCCATCTTTTTAAAATGCATTCTTCACCTTTCACTAAACTTCCATTCTGGTCTCTGATTGAATTCAGCTCTGAGCTCGGAGTTTTTCCTCTGGCTGAACGAATGGATTTCCAGAAAAACTTAATGTTTGTCCGGAAATCCTCAGATAATCTCTGATCAAAGACATCCTTTTGTTCCTCTTTCTTTCTTGCAATAATTTCTTTCACTAACCCTTTCAGTCTCTTATACTCTTTCTTGGCTTCATCAATATCCTCATTCGTTGCCTTCTGCATTCTTTCGTTAGCTCTGACAGCTAGCCAGTCTAACCACGCTTTCTTCTTCTCGCATACTGCCTTTTGCACCTCATTATCCCACCAAACATCCTTCACCTTTCTCCCTTTTGCCCTCTTACTAACACCACATATGTCAGATGCTGCACTCACTACCTCATCCTTAAAAGACTTCCATAATTCTTCAATGTCACATATATCATCAAATCCATCAAATCTATCAATCAATTTACTTTTGTACTCATCTTGCACTCTATCGTCTTGCAAATTTTCTACTCTTATCCTTTCTAGGACACTTGTGGACTCACGTACCCGATGTCGCCAACCCTTAAAGAGACCACTTATTCGGCTCATTACCAGAAAGTGGTCTGTATGGATGCCAACTCCGCGATACACCCTAGTGTCTAGAACTTTCTTCCTCATTCTTTCATCAACTATAACAAAATCAATCATACTTTTCCTTACATTCTTCGCCTCACGAGTGTACATATGGATCCGTTTGTGATCAAACATCGTATTCATCACACAAAGGTCCCACTCCAAACATATATCAAGCAAGCTTCTACCATTTTCATTCACCCTTTCGTCACCATACATACCTAGAACTCTTTCAAATCCATCACGCTTCAATCCCACCCACCCATTAAAATCACCTAACATTATTAATCTTTCATTATCCTTGCATATTTTTAAAACATCTCTCAAACTCTCCCAAAATTCCTCTCTCTCTTCTTTCGCTTTCCGAGACTTGCCCGTACCCACGTCTATGGGAGCATATACCCCTACGATAAAGATACGGGTCAGTCCAACTTTCATTCGTATCCAAATCAGTCTCGCACTCATACATTTAAACTCGCTCACACACTCATCCATTCGCGCGGAAAGTATAACACCCACTCCCTGGCAGGCTCTGTCTGTGCTGGGAACGCCAGACCAGTACGCCGTGTAGGGTCCATGCTTGGTGGTGTCACAACCTTTCCGCTTCGTCTCATTCACACAAAGAACATCAATTCTTCTTTCATCCATCATCTGATATACTTCACTCAACTTTTCTTCCATTCCTCCTCCAACATTCAACGTAGCAAAGCGGCTCTCCGTGAGCCACTTTTCGCCCCCGCGAGAAACGAGACGTGACGGGTGGCGGACCACGTCGCCGCCATGTGGATAATTAATTTCTTGCTCCATTGCGTTCCCACGAGTAACAGGGATTTAAACGGTACACCCCCGCAGAGCCCTTTACGGGGGTAAGGCGGAATATCGAGTGTGTCCTGTGACCGCCAACACAGACACCCTCCGTTAAGACCAGCTTGCCCTCTGGCCACGAATCCTCGGCACGGGTCGGCTTACACCTTGGATCGGGGTTTGTTTCCAGGTATGCTCCCTGATGGTGGGTTTGATTTCGGAGGTTTCCTTCTCCTAGACAGGTTGCAGCACAATGCTAACGAGGCCCATCTCCCCGGGTTTGATTTCGGAGGTTTCCTTCTCCTAGATAGGTTGCAGCACAATGCTAACGAGGCCCATCTCCCCGGGTTTGATTTCGGAGGTTTCCTTCTCCTAGACAGGTTGCAGCACAATGCTAACGAGGCCCATCTCCCCGGGTTTGATTTCGGAGGTTTCCTTCTCCTAGACAGGTTGCAGCACAATGCTAACGAGGCCCATCTCCCCGGGAGATTCGAATAAATAAATAAAACAAATAACGCCCAACAGTCACATACATAGTCCTGACCCCACACTAGGATTGCCTGTGTCGTGGGTATCAGAAACTACGAGTACCATGGTACCAGCAGCGAGAATCGAACCCGCATCCCTTGCGTCTCAGACGATCACTCCCCGCTACGCCACCGAGGTCGTCATAGATCATTCGTACAAAAATGTGTTTCTCAAAATGTCATAATTATGTTTCAGTGTCCGCGCACACGCAGTCGCCGGTGTCACGTGAGTCGAGCGCCAAGCCGACGCACAAACCTAAACCTGATCTCATCGAGTCTCACGTGCCTTTAAGCACGAAGGAGAAACAAGATAATGTAAGTAGCTCGTTATCTATCTTTCAGTAACCACTTTCTGGTTTTTAAGTTATTAAATAAGAAAATTGATGTAAGTTTAAACATTATTATATTTCATCATACAGATTTTAAGTTTCATAATTTTAAGTTTATTAATTTGAATATTTATAAGTACCTACTTTAAGTTAATAATGTTAGCCTTTTTTTTTCGCCTGAGATACAGGTTAATTCCTAGTTCAGGCATCATGTCATTTTTACCTTTAATTTGATTATAATCCGCAATGTAAATCTTAGTACTAAGGTAATGAATAAATATTTATTATTATTATTATTATCTGCGAGAGTAGAGTAAAGTAGAAATCATTTATTCACACAAACTGTACACAACAACAAGAAAACAACAAAAGTATGACACACACAAATACAAAAACCATAGAGGTGGACAGAAATAGAGAAAATAAGTGTAGGTATGTGCGTGGAAAGCGCTGCCAAGTACAGTAAGTATGAAAAGCCCTGAGCTCAGCATGTGCTGCTAACGAGTTAACAGCGCTGATTTTCAGTTCAGGGCTGCAGTGACGTACGATCTGGTAACTAAAATAAACATTTTTTTTCTTTATTTTTATTTTTTCTCCTTACTTATAACTCATTTGTTAGTATGTATAGTAGGTAGGTTCTAAATCTAATCCTAAAACTCACAAATCAATTATATTGGCCTTGATTAGGCAAAGTAGTTAGATATGTAAGTATACAAAATAGACTATATAATAAGACAATATACAAAGAGTTCTACAAAAAAATAAACAGAGGGAGAATAAATACATAAATATACCTAATAAATAATATAGAGTTTAAGTATAAATAAATAAATAAATAATCTGGACCTTTCACACGGTCAACTGGTCCCAAACTAGGCATAGCCTGTACTATGGGTACTAGTGACTGATATGCATAATATAATAGGTATATATTTAACACCCAGACACAGAACAAACATCTGTGTTCATCACCACACAAATGTTTGTCCAGTGCGGGGATCGAACCCGCGACCTCTAGCGCAAAGCAGAGTTACTACCAACTGAGCTATGAGGCCAGTGAGTATGTTATTATAATACATAAAAAGAATATACCTAGTAGGGTATCATCATAAAAGTGCTTCAATGAGAAAGAGAATAGGCCACATTTTAGTAAAGAAATAAAAAATTAAAAAACACAGCAGTTGCGAAAAAATCTATGCCATTGTGCTTTATAATAAAAATCCTTTTTGCAAATAAGTCGGATTCCGTTATGCTGTGAAGTGATAAAAGATTATCACTTCACATAAAAAAGGTATGTTGTTTCTTATTGAAGATAACAGCGAGAGAGCGAGACTGGATGCCTCTTACTTGTTTTGTTGTTTGCTCAATTAAACTAACTAATTTTTTTCTTTGGCTATCTACATAATAGCTTCCGCCCGCGGCTTCGCACGCATGGTATCTATGAATATAAAAAGTAGCCTATATGCTAATCCCCCCACCCGATGGACCGACGACATTGTGAAGGTTGCGGAAGGTCGGTGGATGGAGAAGGCTCAAGACCGTTCGTCATGGAACTCTTTGGGGGAGGCCTATGTCCAGCAGTGGACTTCTACAGGCTGATGATGATGATATGCTAATCCGGACAATCTCTGTGCCAAATTTCATCCAAATCCGTTCTTGGGCGTGATTGAACAAACATCTGAACATCTTCACAAACTTTCACATTTATTATTATTATTATTTATTTATTTACTACAAAACATGCTCACAAAACTTACAGCTATGGGCCAAAACGTTGTGTGAGATAAAATCAAGGAAAAGTTACACAATCAACACATAAAATATTAAAATACAAATTAAGAAAGAAAACGAATACACAAAGGAGAAAAATTATAAAACTTCATATTGAATACATCTACGTATGGTTCGTGGGCTATCGTTGCGTTGAGCAATGAGAGTGCGTGCGTCGTTGGGGCATATAGCGTAGTGTTAGATTATAATATCAGTAGGATACTATCACGAAAAGGGCTAATCGACCAACAAAAAATTTAATTAAATAATTTGATTCTGATTTGTCTATGATAATTTTATTTAAAAGTCAATTTTATTAAACATGTACGTTTTATTGGAGGATTGATTGATTGAAAATTGATTTGATAGTTCCTTCAAAGTGCTTTTTCAGTGAGCAAACATTATTGCTAATTAACCAATTGGCAATTATGTTTGCTCTACGACTTGAGACTTAGGAGAATAAGCCCCTTTCGGGATAGTATACATATTGTGAATCCCCATAATATTTATTATATTCAATAATTATTCTATTTGTCCAGATACTGAAATCAATGAGCGCCAAAGTGCAGATTAACCTGAAACTGGAGCAGGACAACATGGAAGGTGTGGACGAAGCCGAATGGGAGCAGTAAGCGTGCAATACTTTGATTAGGCTAGTAAGCCGGCTTGGGGATTTTGAACTTACGCGCTGTACCAATAGAGTTGAAAATTGCATGCGAAATATTGCATTGAAATGTTTAGGCTGTTGAGTTCTGTTAGGGCAATAAAATATGAAATGATTTAACTAACTCCCTTACTTTTTAACGCTTTTTAATTTAAGAAATGATTAAAATTATCCTTGTCTCTGTTTCTCGTTATGCAATAGTAAGAGATGGCAATACTTTAAACCGTGTTTATCGTTTGACAGATTTTTATAAGTCAGGCCATTATATGATTTTAAAACACTGCTCATGATAAGTTTTCGTGATATTTATTTAGTAACTGTAAATATATGAAAACATTGAATAGGTATACTATTCGATGTTTTCATATATTTGTTGTAATAACATTATTTGTTTCAAATAGTGTTGTGTTCCTGTGGTGAGTAAGGTTGCCAGAGCTCTTTAGGGGGGAAGGGGGTTCGGGGTCGGCAACGCGTGCGTGATGCATCTGGTATTGCAAGCGCTCATAGGCTACGGTAACCGCTTACCATCAGGTGGGCCGTAAGTTTGTTTGCCACCTCAGTTGTATAAAAAAAAAAAAAAAAAAACTGAACTGACTCATATTATCATGTCAAACCATGATTACGACTTTTTATCTTGAAAACATAGTTTTTAGAATTAGACAGTCTAAATAGCAAACTCAAAATAGCGGTTCAATTTAGCAAAAACGTGTAATTTTCAACCCTATTGCAGTATAAAGTTCAATATCCCAAGCGTGCTTCTTTGTAAACGTAAGGTTAGTTCCGAGGCTTATGGATTGAGCAATGATAATATGACAATTTGGCGTACTGAACTTCCGCTGTGCTCAAAATGAACTTTTGTATAAAATACCAAAATAATGTAGGTATTTCTGATAGTGTGACAATGGTATAAGAAGGAAAACACCTAAAGCATTTGACTGATGACCTACAAAATTGGTACTAGAAAATGCGAAATTATTATTAATAATAATGACACCCAACAGTCACATACATAGTCCTGTCATTGTTCATTAGAGCTCGAGTTAAAGTATCCATAAATACAGACAGAATGACAAAACGTTACCAGTTTAATTACAATTGATAGCAAAACTGACATTACTTCAAAATCATTTTTACACTGTCAGATATCAGACGTACCAGTTTTCACAAACAATCATCATATTGACATTCATATTTACTTGACATTAGCTATATTGACTAAGATATAGGTCGAAACACATTGATTACACCGGTCGGTTTGTAGCGCTTGTGTTTGTGTAACATAGCACCTTGTTTGTGAAAACGGACGTTATATTCCTTCAACATTTTTACCCAAACCATTCCCAATGACTCCAGAATATTTTATAGATCTTTTCTTGTATTGTATGTAACTAAATAAAGCATTTTTAATATCTTTAACATAATCAACATAGTCGCGGTTAGGATGTAGGGTAATGAAATTTTTATTGGCACTGTATGCTATAGAATTTGATATCTATGTATTTAGAGATAGAGGGGAATTTTACATAGCGGATAGCCCTTTGCAAGCTAAACATATTTTATTAGGGTGCCGTACCTCATTTGGACAAAACGGAACCCTTATAGGATCACTTTGTTGCCCGTCTGACTGTCTTTTTTAAAGATCTTATATCAGTCACATACCTGACCCCACCCTAGGATTTCTTGAGTTATGGGTATTAAAAACTGCGAGTACCGTCAACATCAAAAGTAATCGATTCTCAAACAAAGATAAATGGTCAACCAAAATATTTATTAATGTTGTAAATTCTGTTCTAGCATAAACTATAATTAACTTGAAGTAAAAGCAAATAATGCGGTCCTTTTTCTTGTAGATCAACATGACGGCGATAATTTAACTTTGTGATTACGTTAGTTTAAGATAATTATTGCAACAAGAGAACTAAAACTTAAATTAAAACTAGCGAATTTTATTTTTGTTTCAAATGATCTTACATAAGTTAATTTAAATAAGATTAGCACTAGAATTAATTTAAAACTATAATCAGCTCCTACGGCAATTGATTAATAAATTCCGAAAATACCATCAACTTTTGATGTTGACTGTACCATTAGTACCTCAACACCCAGGCCTTTAGTACAAGGTGGTTTTTTCACGAGTAGCAAATACTATCTGCTATGTAAAAGTACCTAAACAAATGATGAACGTTGTGATCTCAACGACCAAATCAATACGATGCTCACTGTAATGCTCACTTTATTATGCATTTTATCCAAATAAAAGACGTGTTTTTGAGGCGTATTTGTTACAGTCAGCCTCGAAACTCCTGAACATGTGTGACCCAAGACGCTTCCAACAGCTTGAAAGATAGATATACATTTTGCATTTTTCCAATTTTATACACTGGGGGGCGTGTACTTGATTTTTAGGCTGACTGTACATTGGATATTCGTAAGTCGTGTCGCTGGTTTTTTTGGTTATCATGATGATGATACTTTATTTTAAGGCTGACTGTTGTACATTAGGTATACTTTATTACGTTAATCGCGTCACTGATTTTTTTGGTAACATGCGTTGGGTAATTGACCTAGGTATACTGGTCCAGAAGAGCTTCCATTGCCAAGGAAAACGCAGAGTGGTGAAAAGTAGCTTCAGTATTCCACGGGTATCGCTCCGTTTAGCTCTTAAATGATTTTATGTAAACAAACAAATGACTTTGACTTTGAATTAACAAAAGTCATGACATGCGAATGTCATTGCAATTAACGGCTAACTACGCCGTAGTATGTGATGTAATATCGGCCAGCGTCATCGTCATCATCATCATTTCAGCCGTTGGGCGTCCACTGCTGAACACAGGCCGCCCCCATAGATTACCAGAAACAAGGGCGTATGCCCATACTCGCTACGCTGGGCATATTGTTGTTAGTAGGGAATGCTGATGCCCATCCCCTACCTTTTTTCCCCTTAGTCGCCTTTTAAGAAATCCACGTTAACTACGTCGTGGGTATCAGAAACTACGAGTACCATGGTACAACAACACCCAGACCCGGAACAAATTCATTATTAAACATTGGTCCCTGCGGGGATTGAACCCGCAACTTTTGAGTCGAACACTAGCTCATCACGCCAGCGAGGTCGTCACACAGAATACGTCTCACAAATACAAGCAACATTCCTACACAATTGCCATAATGAAATGCATTTATTTACTGTAATTATGTGTTTTATATATTTATAGATAAAATTAATGTAAAAGTGGGTTCAGCCGCTAACATACTCTAAATAATAACTATAGCGTTTAGAAGCGAAATTCTCCGGTTCTAAGTTCGTAAAAATAAGATCCGAATGCCGTTAGCCGCTTTCGCCTGTATGCCGCATTTCACAGTCATTTCTAAAGTACCTACCTGAGTACACTTTGCGAAGAAATGCGGGCGTCGCAGCAGTTTTAGGAGGAGGTAGGGCACAGCGAGATTTTCTCATTCTGAATTGGAGCAGCCCAGGCGGGCTGGAGGTAGCTCCGCCTTACAGAAGATCGCAGCCAAATAACATTATTTGTTTCAAATAGTGTTGTGTTCCTGCGATGTAAGGTTGCCAGAGCTCTTTAGAGGTGGGGGGGTTCGAGGTCGGCAACGCGTGCGTGATGCCTCTGGTATTGCAATCGCTCATAGGCTACGGTAACCGCTTACCACGCAGGCTACGGTAACAGGTGGGACATATGCTTATTTCCAACTCAGTTGCATAAAAGAAAAAAAAATTTGCTCGCATTTACCACGCAGAAGTAGATTTATACTTTTACAATTACGTTTCAAAACTAAAAAAAACTTCCAAAACCGACCGAGTAATTTCGTTCTAAATCTAAGAAAACCTCATCATATATGCATCTAAATTAAATGTTGTAATTAGTGCTAGAATTTCAAATTAACAACTATTTAAATACAATAAGAGCCACAATCTATAAAAATAATGATTAAACAAGTTGAAAAGTCAAAATGACCAGCAATAGCGGTAATTAATCGGTGCACATACATTAAAAACTGTTTACGTTTGTTCATATATCGTTTATTTTCACAGAACGGCACGTGCCGTTCTGTCAAAATAAACACAAACTTCAACACAAAGCAATAGCATAAGCTTTTTGTGCAGTACAGTTATTCAGTTCAAACACAGAAAGCGGCTAGTTTCAGTTCTAGACGCTGATTTTATTGTTTATTGCAAGGCAACGCAGGTTGAACCCAGCTTAGTAATATGTATAATATAAGGAGTAAGGAGGATAGGGTATTCGTACTGATAGGGAATTGACAACTGATATTATTTGAATAGAGCTTATTTATAATTATCTGTAGATATTATCGCAAATGTAGACATGAGGCAAGGCATCCTTAGGGTCAGCTCACACCGCGACGCGAAGCGTTGTGACGTTACGCGGCGCGTACTTTTAAAATGTTCACTACTATATACACATTTCAGTGAGAGCGCGCGCGAAAGCGGACTCACAGATAACATAATACGGACTGGATACGTGACGAACGCGAATTTTATAGCTACGCGCCGCGTCGCGACGCGTTTCGGGTGTGGTGTGAGCTTACCTTATAGCGGTTTTTCGCCATGCTGCGACACGACATCGACACTAAAATACGGCGACGTTTCCCACAACACTCTCAGAGAACGACAATCGAAAGGCCCGATTCCATATTATAAAAGACATTAATTTTTCTACTATATTTATTGTCTTTGGTATTATTCACTTTTCACCGTGAGTCGTGAAACGTGAGCAGCCTACCGGTTTTTGTCTAGGTCCTTTTCGCGACACCACTCAAAAACTGCAAGCTATTCACTTTTCACCACTCACTGGTGACTAGTGAGTAACTTTCGAACATTACGGACTCAGGCCTCAGATGTCGTGTCCCGTGTCACTACAAACGTGTCGTGGCTCTAAAAATGCTTTGGCTTTCTAATGATCAGTGATTTAACGTTTCTTCTCAATATAAAACAAAGGCTAAAGTTTAATAGGTTATTGTTCTGTTCATGGTTGGATACTTTTGTAACGACGCGCTAAAATTTTTTAGTCTCCATTTTAATTAGCTCGCGAATTTAGTATCGCTAGATAATGCCATAGTTTATAGAGTTTGCTCAATGCGCCAAAGAGTTTTCAGTTATAAGACCTTATTGAAAAAAAAAACATAATTTATTCCAAAACATATTATGAATTTAGCTTCGACTAATAATAAGCAAGCTATAGAGAAAAAACACATATTGACCATGTTTTTCCTGTGGATAAGGCCGACAAGGCTGGTATAGGTTCAAGCAGACTCCGTCTAAATATGTCCCAGGCATTACAGCGTACCGTATGCTCACATAAGTAAAAAGTTCCTCCTCTCGCTGAATAAATCATCTAGAATAGATGTACCTTAATATAGAGTAGACAGTATGAACAAAAATATCTCTAAATACTACTGTTAATTATAAGTATCAGCGAACTTTCAACTAAGAGCTTAGTTCTACTTAGTTAGTTCTTCAACTAAGAGTATAAGTCTTGTGTAATATACAAGGTGATTCATAATATGTATACCATCCCGAAAGGGGTTTATTCTATCAACAAAAAGAAATAATATTAGAGAAAAAAACATCAATATTTTCATTTTATTTTTTTAGTTTTATTTCACAAACTTTCTAAAATTTGCCAATTTTGGCATTTTTATCAGCTTTAGAACTAATAACTTAACGTACAAGAAGCTCTGCATCAAGATTGCTACCTAAAACAATTGATTCATTGAGTTTGACCAGATTTTACCCCAAAACAGCTGATTTTCGCATAGAGTTTATTCAATGAAAAATGACAAATTTCCAAAAGTCGTAGAACAAACTTTATTGCTAATTGGGTGTAGAATAAGCCCCTTTCGGGATGGCATACATGTTATGAATCACTTTGTACAAGTAATAAACAAAAATTGCTAAGACATATTTGACAGTATGATTAATAACGGAATTTACGGAACACGTATTATATAGTAGGGGTTAAATATATGTTAAAGTAAAGTAACAGACTATAAAAAATCCAATTCGTTTGACATAGCTGGCTTATTATTACTCTGGTTTTGCTGAATTATGAATAAAACTAACAATAAAAAAAGTATTGTATGAATCTCTCGTTTATGAACTTATCGTGAATACTTAAATAAATGAATATTCTACGTCTTTCACTCATGATAATACGAAGCGGGATAGAAAGCTTTCTATTTACTTAATATTACGTATAAACTTAAATTTTATTGACTAGTCAAAAATAATCTTTAAGGCCATTTCACCAACACTAAGCTACAGTAACACAAATAACAAGCAATGCAAGGCTATACTATCTTTAAGTTTTGTTTACACGGATGCTTCCAATATTCAAAGGCTGGCTATTTGATTATCGCTCTTCAAAAAGCGATAATCAAACGTGTAGGGTAAGCTTAACGAACACGAATCACGTTTATTATCCTCTTTCGATAGTCGCACCTTGAGATGGCAAAATTCTTCATCTAAAAGAGGCTATACACTTAACGATATGTATAGATACACGATTCAAGTTGATTTTCCCCTTTCGAGAATAGCATCTTCAGACGTGAAACTCTCCATCTAAAAGAGGATAATATACGCTAAACAATCTTTAAATTACTCTGTGTTGGTGAACTCCGGTCTAAGGGTCTCTTCCAACACCTCATACTAATGTATACCCTACATGACAGATACATTTTGAAGGCGTTTGATATTGGTTAGTATTCTTAAAGCGGCGATGGGATTGCATCCTGTCACCTATCAAATGCTTAACCGTGCAAAATATGGGCACATGTCAAATGTTGAGTCGTGCATCTAACTATCCCCCTAAGACAATGATGTCTATACTGTTGTGTTCCTAAAATTTTAGATTCATGTGGATTTATTTATTTATTTATTACAATAAAAAAAATCTGTGTACATGACAAAAGCGAGAAAAGTGTGTTTATCTATCATGTAATGTTACTCGTGATGGAAGAGGCCCTGTATATCAAAATGTATTAATTTATCGGTATTTTTTTATAGTAAGATTATGTATTTTTAGTTTTAGTGGACTTGCTTTATTATAGTGGCATTATTAACTGACCCAACTGGAAATGTGTATGGCAGTTATTGTCTGTATTTAGTAATGATATTGACCCAACTCAACTATGGTAATAAAACTAAGGTATATAAACATTTGGGTATAATATTTACTAATAATAAAAAAAAAATACAGCATTAATGACACATACTTTGATAAAGATATACCTGATAAGTATTTCGAATTGTTTTTTCATATGACAATATAACATTATGTACCTATACATATAACATTGTATACCTATACTGTTTAGGGATATAATATATACCTACTTGTAAAATTTTGTTTATTTACAACATGCACAATGATTTACAGTATTTTGTAACTTTTCTTAATATATGAAATATCACTAAAACGCACTTTTCTTTTATAAACCGCTAAACATGTTTTGCTAAAATACATAGAAAACGGTTTTACGAAACGGGTTTTCTCTTGAGAATATTAAATAACCGTATCTGTGTTACAAACACAAGTTAAGTTAGGGGAACGCAGTCTAGATTAGACTATACAAACTAGGGGCGATGTTGTCCAGTTTTACCCACGGGGATGGTAAAGTTTGTGGCAGTGTAATGAGAATTAATCTACATATTGCCAAAGGCAAGGCATTTTCTCTGGCTACCTCAAGAGTGCAATTACTGGGCGCTATATCCTAGGTCATTCAATACACTTATCTTTATCACAAAAACCTACATACAAACAAGAAATGGATGTGCATAGAAATTCTAGTAAGCATGAACAATCGGATCAATCAGTGCGGTTTTTGTTTGACGCTCAACCGTCAGTCACCACCTGTGTTACAGAAGTCAGTGTCCTCTCCCGGATAATGCGACTGACTTCACGTTTGTCAAGGCATCGGGCGAACTGTACAAGATAATACTCTCAGGAGACTACAAGTTTTGTAATGCAATGGGTACTAAAAGGTCCTGAAATAATTTCTACAAAGTGTTATGACAATAATTTGTTTCAATAGCTTCCCAACCTGTCCTTGGCTTGATGTGAATTGGTGTTTGCTACAAAATTATAATAATTGTGCCAATTTCTTTTTGTATAAAACTAGCAGTTTTTATCGCGTTCATAACATCGTTTTTTTTATTAAATATTTTATGTATTTTTCATAACCAAGCGTATCATACGATTATTCAGCAATTACAATCATAAAATATGATTATGGCTCTGAAGTTGCCCGCAAGCAAGTGGCAACGCAGTTGCCATTAATGAGTCGGAATGATTGAATCGGCGCAAACGTTCGCAGAGCCCAACTTCAGAGACAACTTACCGGTACTTTATGCCTAGCGTCCACATGTCTGCATCGTCATAACGCAATCCGTTGGCAAGTTGCGTTGAAAAATCCGATAGCTGCCGATACAGTGGAAGCATTTTGAAAAACTAATCCGTTTGATACCATGCGGCCATGTGGACGCTAGGCTTTAGATGGTTGCGGAAAATGCGCTAAACAGCTCAAGTAACTGCTTACAATGAAATGGAATGCTTTTTGACAAAGTTTTATAGGAGTCTCGCGCTGCCAAAAATAATTAAAAGAACACAGGACATTTGAGATAACTTTTTTAATTTGGAAGATATTTTCTCTAGTAGTATTTGAAAAGTATTGTTGAATTGTTCTTCGCAGTGCGGTCCGCCCTAAAAATATCAGAGATACTGTTTTGTGTGAATGCGTGTGATTTTGTATTTTTCAATGTAAACCTACAAGACCTAGCGTTAAGGTTCAATATTTGGATATATTTCTATTATTTTGCATTTTTTTATTAAACTCTTGCTAAATTATTATCTCGTTTTATTAATTCCTAAAAGCGTCAAGTCTTGTAATCAGTCATAACCAGATTGCTAAGACAGGGCTCCCAAAATTATATTACGGAATGGTATTGCGTATGCGTGCTAAGATAATCCATTTAGAACCATAGATATATTTTGTAGTCGCGACGAATCTAGGCAGTTGTAAGTATGAGGTATACCTACTTACCTAAAAGGCAATATCTAAAGTTTGTTCTACGACTATTGGCAAAAGGACATATTTCATAAAAAAAACACTGCGTAAGTTTTGAGTAAGATTTGTCAAGCTCATTTTTGAGCTGTTTTGGCGTCAAAACTTACTCAATTATTCAGCTGTCTTAGGTAAGTTTAATACTTAATTAGATATCATCATCATCATCATCTCCCTGCCCTTATCCCACTTCATGTGGGGTCGGCACAACATGTTTTTCTTTTCCACTCCCCTCTATCAGCCGTCATATCAGTATTCACTCCTTTCTTACTCATGTCATCTTTCACACAATCTATCCATCTTTTCTTTGGTCTACCTCTTCCCTTATATCCTTCCACATTCATATTTAACACTCTTCTATTCACATGACATTCTTCCCTCCGCATGACATGCCCATACCACGCTAAGCTTTTGCTCTTCAACTTCTCAGCCACTGGCGCTACTTTCAAACTTCCTCTGATGTACTCATTCCGTATCTTGTCCATTCTAGTCACTCTACACATTCATCTCAACATTCTCATTTCCGCAGCATGCACTCTTCTTTCGTCCGTCCCTTTGGTTGCCCAACACTCAGATCCATACAGTACCACAGGTCTTATGATCGTTTTGTAATACTTAATTAACGATGGGAAATATGCCAAAAACATAAGGAAAAATTCGGGGGAAAAAATCGAAAAACAAATGTTTTTTATATCTATTTACCTATATTTTCTTTTGTAGGCTGAATAAATCCGTGTCAGGATAGCATACATTGTTAATCACCTTGTATAGGTAACTCTTTTGTCTTTGGTTATACATAACTTCACATCAATATGGATTGACCTTGAGTAATCAAGCTATATGGTATTATTACTCAGCGATCGCCAATTGATCTCAATAAAACCGCAGCCTCTTAGGGCCAAAGGCCAGCTTTGTGGCACGCATCCTGATGCGGCAGTCTGTGTCTGATGATGAATGACACGAGGGTTTTGAGATAAGTAGGTATCTTATGACCGATTCTTTACGTCCAATTATTGTTCTGGGAAATTTCGTTTACGTTTAAACGATTGGAAAAATGTGTGTGTGTTTATTTCAATAAAATCACTAGGATCACTTTGAAACGTCTTAGAAACTAGGTGAAGCTACGCCGGTTCCTCGCGACCAAGCCTAGTCTGTGAGAAGGATCATCGAAAAAAATGCTAGGTACCAAGCCGTGTTGCCTGATTCTTCTAGGCTTAGTCGGGAGGACCAGGCGTAGCTTCACCTTCATTCTAAGAAGTTTCAAAGAGATCCTTGTGATTTTATTGAAATAAACATCTTACTCAACACCTGACTTTGTCTTTGAGCCACGCCAGCCGTTCAATTTTTATTTACCACTATGTTGTACGGTGAAAAAGGGGTCATTGCTTTCATAGCTACTCACGAAGCGTTCGTTAAAACTGGCATGCTTGTGCATGTGTATCATAAAGCTTAAAGTTATTTACAAATTCTAAGCACACAGTCCACAATGCGTTCTAAACCAGAACTGAAAAATCCGCAATCAGTCCCCACTTTATTCAAGTTCCGCACAAATTGGCGCTATTCATCTACCGGCGACACTGTGGACAGGAGTTTTAGAAAACCTTTGAAAACATTGTGGAACCACGAAAATAAAACCCATGGATACAGGCAGTCGTCAAGATAAAGGTATCATCATCATCAACAGCCTGTAGAAGTCCACTGCCTTCCTAAAGATTCAGTGTGACTGGCCTCATAGCTCAGTTGGTAGTAACTCTGCCTTCTGCGCTAGATTCCCTAGGTTGCGGGTTCGATTCCCGCACAGGACAAACATTTGTGTGATGAATATATATGACCGTAGATGAAAGAATCAGTGTAGTGAAAGGATTAATGCGCCTCGCTGAGGCTCCTTTCGTGCACGTGTCACTGTCTTCGAATGTTTAGGTTCTAGGACATGCTGGTTAGCTCGATGTTTTCCATCCATTGGTGCACGACCGGAATTCGAACCGACGATTTTTGAATCAGAAGGCACTACCTCAAAACCACCGGTGCCACGGGACCCATGAGGACTTCGCCGCCGTGACTCTGCCCCTTACCATGTTGCCCTTCTGTACCTCTATAATTTATTCTATGGCGTTCTGCTCAGCTTCCCGACACAGAGTATAACTTCGCATAAAGCCGACGCGAACGACTTGTTTGTTACACCTAAACAATTAACCGACGAATTTGGTATTTCATTTGAATGGGAAATGGGGACGAATGGATGCGGTGGGACAGGGCCGGAGCTAGGAGACGCGTTGGTGTAGAGAGTCATTCGGGGTAACCGAGCGCAGTGGGTAAGTGTGCACAGGGCCTATTTCTCAGGAACGGGGTGTGGAGGTGGTGGTTTGTTCGGGTTGAACCGAGTGGCGGAGTGGCAAGCTAGTTCTCTAGCTCCGACATGACATCGTGACGTATTGGACGAATTGATTAAACAAAGTTATCAAGAAACAGGGTGGAATGGTCCCTACACTTCCTTAGACAGAGCTTTACTTGGGATTACCTCCAGTTTAAATGTAGGAGCTGTGTTGGCCTAGTGGAGGTTACCCTGACTTTCGATCCGAATATCTGATAGGATGTCTACGTGGTTTTTGAAATACAAAGAAAAAAGTAACATTTTAAACAAACATAACGAGAATTCTCATTTATAAAGTCTGACTTAGTTCCTAGTTCAGTTAAGTTATGAAATCTTTGTTTCTTATTCTTTAGACTGGCCTCATAGCTCAGTTGGTAGTAACTCTGCCTTCTGCGCTAGAGGTCGCGGGTTCGATTCCCGCACTGGACAAACATTTGTGACTAACACAGATGTTTGTTCTGTGTCTGGGTGTTAAATATATATCTATTATGTATATCAGTCTCTGATACCCATAGTACAGGCTATGCCTAAATTGGGATCAGTTGACCGTGTGTGATATGCCCGGAATGTTTATTTATTTTATTCTTTAGAAATGTTATACAAACGATTTTCAAAGTTCCTCTAGATCTTAATTGTGCCTCAACGATCATCGGGAGGTCTCAGTTCATGGCGAACCACTAGTAATACTATAAACCTTAGTTAACCTAAGTCTTAGTACCCATTTAGTACCTACACAGTCATGACCCCACGCTAGTATTCTGTGTCGTGTATCCGAGACTACGAGTCGACACCATGATACCGCAATCGTTAGGTTGGTGAGCTAACTCCTAAAGTTTACAGCTATGCGGTAGGCAGTTATGTCTGTACTATTCCTAATACATGGTAGAGCATAGTAAACTATTCCCCAGGCTGATCTAAATCGAATAAAGTTTGCCCGCAAACAAATTCTAAAATTCCCACAACTTTAGCGCACTATATCGAAACTTGCCCACTCTCCCCACGATTCTCTGGTTGCATTCAGCTTCTGTATTCCTAAAGGAAATTACGGGTAGTCAGACAGTTATTAGGTAGATATCTTGTAAATAAAAAAGTTGGCCAAGCGCGAGTCGGACTACGCACAGTAAAAGCTTCGGAACCCCCCCTAAAGAGCTGTGTACTAATATTTGTATAGTGTTATGGCAACGCGTGCGTGATGCCTCTGGTATTGCAAGCGATCATAGGCTACGGTAAACTTAACAACAGGAGGACCAAAAGGTTGCCTGTTGTAAGAAAAAAAAAAATAGCAGAGAATTAGTTCATACTAACTTAATGTCCGTGGTGGCCCCGGCTGAAGAATAGGCCCCTCCGCGACCTATCCGCGGACGTCGTAAGAGGCGACTAAGGGAAGAAAGCTAGGGGATGGGCAGCAGCGTCCCTCATTTTAGCAACGATAGCTCTAACTGCGCTCGCCAACCCGCATGCCCAGCGAGTATGGGTAAATCCCCCCACATGATAAGGAATTTGCTCTGTCTGTGGGGGAGGCCATGTTCAGCAGTGGACGTCGTACAGCTGAAATGATGATGATGAACTTAGTGCCTGACTTCGGCACTGACGACCTTATTTTTGCTCTAAATTATCTAAAGCCGTATGGCATTTTAATTGCTTCGCGCATTTTGCGGTGGCACCGCAGATCGCTAGATCAATTAGGAGTACTATAATAGTAGATAGTAATAGAATCCATAAAGTTAAGAGATTAGTCAGAGCCAGATCCAAACATGATGCCCACATTTATCATTATTAGCATTATTTGACTGGCCTCATAGCTCAGTTGGTAGTAACTCTGCTTTCTGCGCTAGAGGTCGCGGGTTCGATTCCCGCACTGGACAAACATTTGTGTGATGAACACAGATGTTTCTTCTGTTCTGGGTGTTAAATATTTATCTGTTATGTATATCAGTCTCTGGTACCCTTAGTACAGGCTATGCCTAGTTTGGGGTCAGTTGACCGTGTGAATATGTCCGGAATATTTATATTTATATTTATTTATCACAATAGTGGGTATACTACAACGTGCTCCGTAACTAGTAAACGATTGAATCACCTTGTATAAGTGACAGATTACGAGATCGATACATTTTTTTGCGTATTTTTAACAAAAATCTCAGTTGTTTTTTTTGTAATTAACTACAGTAAATGTTGGTTACTGCAAAATGAAAGCGAATTTAATTAGATCAAAGGCATTTACAAACCGGATCCTGCTTTATCAAAACAGTAGTAATTATATAAGCTTTATATTACGATAGCTATTACCCGCGACTTAGTCCGTATTCATACTAATTTTCACCCCCTACTTTGCACCCTTTAGGGATGATTTTGCGAAAACGCTGAAACACAAATTTCTTTTTTACTTACCAAAAACCTAAATAAAAATTTTCAGGTCCCTAACTTGAGGAATTATGGATACAAAATTTTAACCCCTATTTTACCCCTTCAACATTATGTCTTGAGACACAAGATAGCTTATGTCCTTCCCCAGGATTTAATCTATGCCCTTGCCAAAGTTCAGCCGTTTAATCGTGTTGAGGTAACAAACAAACAAACATCACATTGTATACTATAACTAGCTTGCACCAGCGGATTCGCTCGCATGGTACCCAGATAAAAAGTAGCCGAATTTTAGTCAGCTGGAGTTGTCTACCGTCGCTACAGGGAGGCGCTCACGATCAAGAAAGTCCCTGACTCTAGATGTGGTGTAGTTATTTAAGTTTAATATTATATGACAGGCCTCATAGCTCAGTTAGTAGTAACTCTGCCTTCTGCGCTAGAGGTCGCGGGTTCGATTCCCGCACTGGACAAAAGTTTGTGTGATGAACACAGATGTTTGTTCTGTGTCTGGGTGTTATATCAGTCTCTGGTACCCATAGTACAGGCTATGCCTAGTTTGGGATCAGTTGACCGTGATATGTCCGGAATATTTATTTATTTTATTTATATGTATGTTAGTCTGTAAGGTATTTATTAATATGGGCCATGGTATATTACACATGTTGTGTAATATGTCAAGTAGCCTGAAATAAAGATATTATTATTATTATGCTATTCTAGGTATATAACTCTATCTATTCCAAGTTTCATCGAAAACATATATTAATGGCCGAAATACTGTTTATTCATATTAACTAAAGGTTTATTCGCCATTATCTATCTTGTTGGAAGAAACACGCCAGCTAATGAATTTCAGTCTCATGTGTGGCCACGAACTTCGCTAGATGCTCAATGCGCTCAGAATCCTCTCACCACGATGATCACATATAAGTACCTACGTCTGTTCGCGCTTTTGGTTTCCAAGCAACATTGGTAGGTAATATCAACTTGAAAGGCACAAAATATACCAACTTAGAACTACTTGGCAAAGTCTTTCAATATAAAAAAACGTTTTATCAAAAATGGGGTAAGGCAAAAACTAAGTAGGTAGGTAAGTAGATATATAGATACTATGATAGATATCCACTATAGTATAGATATAGAAAATACTTTATTGCACACCATAAAAGTACAAACAGTAAAAAATAAAACAATAAAAACAATGGGCGGTCTTCTCGCTGAATAGCGATCTCTGCCAGACAATCTTTGGATGGAGTGGACTGAAGACTGAAGAGACTTTTATTAAGATGATAAAAGTGGTGCACACAACCTAAAATAAATTATACCTTTTATACATTTTAAATATAGTAGGTAGGATACTTCTAAATTTAAATAGGTACCTTTTTAAATTTACAGGTATCCTATTTTGACAGTTAATAATGCAACAACAATGCAGGATCGACAAAGGAAACATCCAGCAGTGGCCTTCTACAGGCTGATGATGATGAGTGAGTCCATGTTTTTTTTTAATCCTTATAATTCCTCTGACGTCTTTATAGAAGATGAATGTAGTTATTGTTAAATTCTGTGTCGCTAGTGTTGTGACTTGTGGCCCAACGTCACAAACACCAGCGTGTCGGCTCCCTCGGTAGGCCATTTAGGCTGCCTTTGATGCGCGACCTACTTCTAAGTATTTTGCATTTTTCATCGCAGCCCATCTCTGTGGGCATCGCGTACTTGGACGGGACAGTATCGCATCTTCACATGAGGTGAAGAGTCTTAAAAAAGTACTTATTTATCTGAAATGATTACATTGATTTACAAATACTGAGTTTTTACACCCCTAAACACTAAATGAGAAAATCTAAATTTCAAGTCTCTACTAAAAGCGGTTTTGGATCTGCGTTGCATGTCAGTCAGTCACCAAGCCTTTTATAATATACTAGTTTCCGCCGCGGCTTCGCTCGTGTGGTACATCCTTAAAAAGTCTCTATGCTATTCTAGCCTATATGCTATTCTAGGTAAAGAACTCGGCTCGTATTCAAAGACAAGACTCAAGCGTTGATCTGTACTTAAATCTCGATTTGAGTCGAGATTCTAATTCTTGAACAGTATTTATGTATAGATTCAATGATCACAGTTCACCTGAGTAAATGCTTATTCTGAAACGTCAATCAGACGAAATCGGTGCTTGAGTTTAGATTTGATTTGACATTAATCAAATGACATTTTCGTTCGGTTACACGTACTTTGATGCATATTTATACTTCACTTTATAGTTCTGTTCTATTTCCACCCTGGCTGTTTGAATTTCTGCGTAAAACGAATCGAAAATTATAAATAAATCAAAATGTAAACGAGAACATTTGAGTACAGATTTGAAGCTCGATTCAGCTGAGAGTAGTTTAAGTACCGTTCTTGAATAAAAGTTATGTTTGAGAAGAGATTCAGTACTTAAATAGAGATCAGCTGATCTGTGATTAAATCTAAGTTTGAGTCATGTCTCTGAATACGAGCCATGTTCCAAGTTTCAACGAAATCGGTTGAGCCGTTACGGCACGATTGAACCACAAACATCCACACATTCTCACAAACTTTCGCATTTATAATATTAGTAGGATAAGTAGGTTCTAAAATAGCATCGGTAGGTATATAAGTATTGCGCAATCGTGATAGCTATGCCACGGGTTTTCTTTACTATGATCAAAGATTAAGACCCCAACTTCTTTTGAAAACCCTTTTCGCAAGGGAACATGAAAAGGCGTAGGTAAGTATCTAAAATATTTGCTCTACCAATGGGTCTAATCTGCCGATTGGACCCCAATGACAACAAACGTTGCTCGCCCGAACAAATAACATTAAAGTACCTGTTCGACCCTGCTTCTGTTGGAGAGAAAGCGTCAAAAACTCGCAGGAAGATTAAGGTAGAGGCATTGAATTAAATACTTGTATCGACATCCTCTCTTACTTTTGTGGGTACCTTTTTGCCAACAAAAAATTAATTCATTTATTTGATTTACAGAAAGAAACTTAAAAATAATACAAGTTAATATTTACAAAATACACAAGAAACAGTTGAGCCATCTAAAGACCGTTACAAACGATCTATAGATAGCTCAACTGATCCAGATCACTACCAGTCGGAAGCGTCCCCAAGACGCTGGCGGAATTGTCACGCTGGATGGCAATGCTAATTCGCTGGGCCAAATAAGAGCCAATAATTTATTTGATTACTTCCATAGCAGGAACACAACACTATTTGAAACAAATAATGTTATTTGGCTGCGATCTTCTGTAAGGCGGAGGTACCTCGGCAGGCGGGCTGCTCCGATTCAGAACGAGAAAATCTCGCTGTGCCCTACCTCCTCCTTAAATTGCAGATCATGCAAACATTAGTCCCGCGCCGGGAATGGAACCCGCACCCATTGCGTCTCAGATGGGCACTCGGCACTACCGATGTCGTCATATCGTAATATATGTTTTAATTAAATGTATGCCCATACTTTTTCCAAAGATTCAAACGTCAGATCAAATCAAATCAAAAGGTGTTCATTTCAATAAAATCATTTTGAAACGTCTTAGAAACTAGGTAAAGCTACGCCTGTTCCTCGCGACCAAGCCTAGACAAACACGGCGCGCGTGCCTATAATTTTTTTTCGATGATCCTTTTTAAAAATGGAATGTGGAGCTTCAGTTAAAAAAAAAAAATCAGTATATAATATATAATCAGGTTAACAAGCCCATCGCCATAAAACTTACCACAAACGTTAGGATTTCCCCTGACCAACTGCTACATCTTGATTAACTACCGCATGATGTAATGCAACTGTCATAGTAGTATGTGATTACTACCAGAATCCTTACAACGTCCTGTGGTGGGCGGCTAATGTGGCGGCCATGCTGGAATTCCATTTCCACGCGTACAATATACCACTTGCACCCACATCGTATTAAAAAGAATGGCTCTTTGATGGGTTTGATCATGTTGTTTTCGGATAAGCCTGCCTCAATAAATCTATAGTTGGATGGTGGCTTTAATTCGGCCCGAGCAGAGAAATCCTTATCTCGATGTGTGATAGTTCATTCTTGCTCACACTACACTAGGTCAATGGGCCTTTTACATTCATAATAAAGTACAAGTTTAGTAAGTACTTTATATAAGACCATAATAGATTACGTTCTTTGGTATTAGTGAATCACATATTGCACTCCTATAATTAGTGTTTTTGCAAGTAGATTGAAAAACATGAATTATAGGAGACCATTATTTGGGTAGGTAGTTCAAACTTATTCATCTCGGATGGTCAGCGTTTGGGAATCTTCGTCATATCTTCGCGTCGCAGATACCGCGGAGCCTCGAGAGGAAATTCTACAATACCATAGTCACCAACATGTTTTTTTTTTACTGTTAACCTGCCTACCTTTTTTTTTTTTTTTTTATGTTATACGGAGGTAAACAGGCCTACGGCCCACCTGATGGTAAGCGGTTACCGTCGCCTATTGACATCTGCAACACCCAGAGCATTGCCAATGCGTTGCCTGCCCTGGAGAAATCTTTTTGTATTTTTCTTAAAGCTCTTCATGTTGTAGGTTAGCGGAAAAACCTCGGAAGGAAGCTCATTCCACAATTTGCACGTATGGGGGAGAAAGGATCTCATAAAACGAGTGGTTCGAGATACCCACGTGTCGATGAGATGTGGATGAGCCTTATTCCGGTGACGCGAGGTCCGATGGTAGAACCTCGATGCGGGTATGAGGTCAAATACCTACTAAATACCTACGCTTTATTTTATTTTGTGTGATTGTTACCTACTGTTGTTTCTTCTGTTTGCTTTTATCTCTGTCTGTGCTGTATTTGTGTGTGTGTCAAATAAACAATTTATCTATCTATCTATCTATCATAGTTAACCACTCCGTCTTGGTGAAATCAAAGATGGTGAATTTCCAGTACTTTCCAACAGCTTTGACCCGCGTCTATTTACTCGTTAATTTTATTTTGAACCTGTGTTAGGTGTACAGAGTTGAAGGTTTTTTCTTCGGTAGTTTTAACTGCAGTGTTTTGAACCAAAAGCTATTCATAGAATGACAATGAAAATAGTAAACAATGGCAATGGATCTCTGAATTGAAATGAGCCAATGAATACGCACCATAATCATCATCTCAGTTTGAAAAACCCGGATATAAACATAAATAGCAGTTTCGAAACTCGAAACGTCAAATTAAAATTATTGAAAGCCTGAAAGAATTACTTATATTTCGATTGTAAAACGCATATAACGGTAAAGGTTTACTGTGAAAACGTGAGCTATTTTAATACTGTGCTCAGTTCCCCATTAAAATATTTTCCATTCCGTAAAATTCTCGCTTCGCCATCGACAATAATATGGTGGTAATCCAGTATTTAACGGTTAATGGGCAGTGGGTGCTATACATTCAGCCGACCGATACCATCCCATACGCGCGCTTTTGTTCACAATTTAAAAATAAAAAGTATTTTACGCACCGAAAAGGATTTTACACACTCGTCGGAGCAAAAAGGTTTAAGCGAGAGTTTTTATGGAAACAAACGTTTTTCGCGCTCTTTTCTTTACGTCGAAACCATTGAGAGCGTAGGCGCATTTTTCATCATCCGAAAAACAGTGAAATGGATTGCATTCTGCTAGTGAGGTGTGGTAATAGAAAACAGTGGCTGTGAATGGATTGAAACTGTGTAAATTCCGAGGTAAGTTGAATTTAGTTGTTTGCCAAATACCTGAAGCACTAGTAAAGTGTTGGTTTAGTTCCGAATTGTTTTGGTTGTCAACAAACCGAAGTTTATTGTGCAAAACAGCTTAGCAAGGAATATAGATTATTCAATCTGGAAACTGTAGGTAATTGGAAGGTCTGTAGAGACCTCTTGACTATAACTTCTGAGTCTTTCGCACACCATAACGACTCAACACCAAGACATTGAAGAACCTTTCGTATTGTCTTTGGCGTAGAGATAGGCGAAACGGCGTAGACACGAATGTTTTCAATTTCTGAAAAAAAAAATACCATGTTTGATAGTTAATTGGGTAACATGGCACTCTTTGAGGGAGGACTATGTCCACTATGTGGACAGGCTGATGATGGTGAAATTTAAAGTTGATTGTACGGGCACTAATTCACGTGTGTTCATAAAGTATTCAGGATATGAGCTGTTCTATCGATCTTATGTGGCCTACTTCACTGTGTATGGCCACACTGGTAAGTGTTTGATGTTCATTGCTTTATTCACCAGTGCCCCAGGCACGAATAGTTTACGATAGCGTTACGCTTGCGATACGATAGCAAGTCAAATATTAGCCATTGACATTAGCAAGACTTGATTTTATTAAAATTCTGATTGGTTAATATTTGACATTTGCTATCGTATCGTAAGCGTAACGATATAGTGAATTATTCAAGCTTGGGCCACAGAACAAAATGAAACCTTATATTCTACAAAAGTTGGGAAAAAGCCTTCAAAGATTATGTAACTTCGTTCGTTGCAATCAGTTTCAATCAGTTTCTATTTGAAACCGATAAATATCTGCGGGCTTTGCGATTACCTACATTAAGTAATTGCAAAGTGATTGATTGGCCAGTGAGGCAATTAGGTAATTGCCTGACTGGTCAGTAGGTATATAATAATAATAATTTATTATAATAGGTAATCGCAAAGCCGCCATATTTACCGGTTTCAAATAGAAACCGATTGAAACTAATTGCAATAACGTTATGCTAGTGGCTAAGTTGTGTCAGGTGTACCTGAAATTTGTTTCAAAATGATCCTTAAATCTACTTGTTAAAGTCCGTTTTGAGTTTGACATTTGAGGGCGTGCGATATATCTCAAAGATATAAGTCAAACTCAAATTGACTTTATTCGTTAGGCGGATCATTTTGAAATAAATTTTAATTGATCGTTTCGCACACCGTTTGAACACAGCTTGATCCTACTATTGAATAGTGTAAGATAGTATTGAACTAAACATCTTTTGACTTTGTCTTGACTTAGATAGACTTACTAAATTGTCAGTCAACGACTTTAAATCGTCCCCATATTCATAATAACTTTATCGGTTCGATAAAAATATAACGTCTTTCTTTTGTTTACTGTTAGAAAAGGACAGGGCCAGAGTTATCGAGTCCATAAAGTAAGCAACTGATTATAAATATGGGTAAGGCTGTGCTTTAACTGTCAGTCAGATACGCAAAGAATTATTATATTTGTAAGATATTACGTTCTTACCTGCCAAATGTTTAAAGAAAAGGCATCTCATGCATGTTTAAAAAAGCTGCAATAGAAAACGTAATGTAAAATGTACATACATAAAAATGTAAATTGTTTTTACGTAAAAATGCGAAATGTTTTAACGAGAACATGATTCGATGTGAGTGTATTTCAATATAATTACCTACTTGGAATTCCGTATGCCAGAATTCTGAAATCTTTCAAATAATTCAATATAAAATGAAAATAGCTTTCATTCACTTACTTTAACTAACATTTTGAAGTACGTTTATCTAAATAAATAACAAATAACACCCAACAGTCACATACATAGTCCTGGTATCGGAAACTACGAGAACCATGGTACCACAACACCCAGACCAGGAACAAAATTAAATATATGCAGATGATGCAAACATTTTTCCCGCAGTGGGAATCAAACAAAACCGCACCCTTTGCGTCTCAGACGGGCACAAGCACGCCAACGACGGACGACGTAAAAAAAAAACTGTATTTACATTTTTATTGAAGTTTACTTCACATATTATTTGTATGTAGGTTAGTTAAAACAAAATCACAATTTACAAAACTGTGTTTCAAAAAAGTAGTTATGCATTACCTTTATTTAATTTGCAATCGATAGATTTTCTAGGTCTACTTTCTAGGTCTACTACTTTTATACAAGCATGTAAAATTTACATTTCTTCTATTCCAGATATCACCATGTTTCTCCTTTTCCTCCTCGCCATCTTTGCCACGGGATCTTCACTTGAAGTGGAAGTGTCCACAGAATGCTCTACTTGCATAATAGCCCACAAAACATGCTACAACGTCACCCATATCCTGGACCTCGACGCACCTTTTCGTAACAAAGTCGTGATCCACAAAATGGGACTACAAAGGTCCGAGAACCGACTCTACTACTCATTCGAACCTGCGATCGACGATGTTGAATACTTCAAAGTTGGCTTCGTGAATTTGGATAACCAAAACATTTCCGGCGTCATTTCTTCCCAGAACTTGATCATCAACTTTGGCACTTTTGATATCGATCAGGATAATGGGCTGGTTTATCTTGGGGGCAGTGATGGCATCTACGTTCTGGACACAAATACGAATAAGCTGACTCCATTCAGCAGTCGCGGGGACACAATCCAGAGCCTGTTCTACAAAAACAATGTCTATTTCATCATGAACGATGACGTGGGTATCGTGGTGAAGAAAGGGGACAACTTCAAGACTCTCCTAGAGTACATACCTGTTAAACTCTTTGTAGTAAATAAGTATGACGTCATTGTATTCTTGAACAGATTTGGCCTGCACGTTGGCAAGGGTGATATCGTGTACCGTCTGTCAAGAAACGCCTTCTTCAGAGGCCTCACCATGGATCTTGATGGTAACGTCTTCGCGTGGTGGATAGATGGTGTTTACAAGGTGGTTATTGAAAAGGACTTGCATTATTCTAAGTTGGAGAAGTATATTGATGTAACCTCTATAGGAGCTATGACGTTTGATAATGAGAACAATATTCTGTTTACTGTAGAAAGGGGGTTGTATAGGATGACACCGTCGGATACTGGCTGTGGGGTTATAGAACCTTAGTCATAAATAGTGGGATTTGATATGCCAGTTTTTAAGCACAAAAAAACATTGTTAGTTAAAAAGATGTTCTAACATTATGTAGGTAGACTATAACAACGTGTTCCGGTACTGGTATCACGAAAGGGGCTTATTCTATCCACAAAAAAAAACAAAATGTTCAATATTTTACCCGAACTTTTTCAAATAAGCTGTTTTTGGTATTTTTATCATCCTCATAACGAATTATTAAACATACGAGAAGTTCAGCAAAATAGTTGATTTTGAACTGATTTGATACCAAAACAGTAGATTTAGTGTATTTTTCAATGAAAATCTAAAAGTCGTGGTATAAACTTTGTTGCCAATTGGGTGTAGAATAACCCCCTTTTGGTATAGTATTCATATTATGAATCACCTTATTAAAGTGCATAGAAAGATATAAAACAAACAGTATTAGGGAGAGGTATAGCAATTTAGGACGTGAACAAAATACCCATGCACCTGTGATTTTGATCAAAATAATTATATTATCTGCACTAAAAAAGCGTAAGTGATAGTCTAAGGCAGTATACGTAAAACTTAATGCATTGTAGACTTAATTAAATTATTTAGAAAGTAGCTGGTTTGTTTTTAATTCCTCACCAAAGATCATAACAATTTTATTGATCTTTTGATCATAACAATTTTATTGATCTTTTGGATCATTACGTATTTCCTTTTGACCAAGTGGTTATTGGTTAGTTAATGAGTTGATTTGTGAGGTGGTTAGTAAGGTGGTGAGGTGGTTTGGTAGGTATATGATAGTACCTACTTTTAGTTTCTAAATCTGATGTCGCATTGAAGCATTGTGGATGTGGGGGCAACGTTTTGTGCATTTTGTATTCGATTGTTGGGTGTCTATTATTTACGAGTCCCGTATTAGCCCGCGTCTACCAAATTTTATCAAAAACATTTCAGCCGTTTTTTCGCGAAAATGTTACAAACAGAAAGAGAGAGACAGTTTCAAAATTATACTTGATTCCGCCCGCGGCTTTGCTCGCGTGGTATTATGAAGATAATGGCCTATATGCTCTTCCAGACTATATAAACTATCTCTGTGCCAAATTTCATCCAAAGCCGTTCAGCCGTTTGATAGATAGATAGATAACTCTTTATTGTAAGCCACATAAAAATTTAACACATCACAATTAATTCGACGAAATATAAGTAATAATAGTGGAATACAATGATGGTCGATGGTCTTATCACTAAGAGTGATCTCTTCCAGACAACCTTTGGATGGACTGGATTTTAAAATATGAACTTACAAAATAAATATAATATACAAATATGAATACATAATATAATTATACATACGCATAATATAAAAATATATAAATATGACACTTAGATAACCAATACATATATGATTAAACAATAGAATAATACTTGCATGTACCCACTCAATTAAATAAGCGCGTAATTTTACGCGTTTGGGCGTAATTGAACCACAAACATCTAAACATCCAAACATCCTCTAAAACTTTCGCTTTTATAATATTAGTAGGATTTAGTGTAACTAGAGTGTGACCTAGAGACCTTTTGCAAATTGCTCTTGATTGTTTTATTATTGACCAAAATAATTCCGCAGATAATCTTATCTTGCGCGTTCTCTCCAATAAACCAATTACTCGATCGTCTATTAAAAGAACTGTGTCATCAATAAAGCGAATAAGCTAGTTTATCAAGAAGAAACAATTATAGTGACAAGGACAAGGTTAATAAATACAAATAGATTGCAGGAGGTGTTCTTAACAGAGACATTTATTTCGCCATCATCATCATCATCAGCCTGATAAAGTCCACTGCTGAAGATAGGCATCCCCCAAAGAGTGCCATGACGAACGGTCTTGAGCCTTCTCCATCCACCGACTTCCCGCAACCTTCACACTATCGTCGGTCCATCGGGTGATACGAAACTACGAATAGCTCTATTTCATATTATCGTAAGTATATACCCAATATAATATTGGGTATATACTTACTATGCATTATATTATACTTACTATGCATATTATATTGCATACTATGTACCTACGTGCATACGTGCACACGTGCATAAGTTACTACTACGTCAAGTAAAGTTGTTTGAGAGTAACAAACTTAATCTTCAGTTAACAAAAGAGACGTTTCATCAATATATGGAGCCTGGGCCTGCACTGTGTACACTACTCTAAAATGTGGATAAGTGTGGCAAAAGTGTGTAGATAAGTGAAGCAATAAAGTAAACGGATTTAATTAGTTATTTTATATAAATTGACTTCGTTCTAAGGTACATTAAGATTTTCTTAGACAAAGAGAGCAACACACAGCGCTACAAAAATATGGCGGATGGACGTGCGTGAAATGTCATTTTGACAACCTACATATATGTGACAAAACAAAAACATCAAATCAAACAACATGACATGAAAAATATGTCAATGTCATGTCAAACGCCAATTATAAACCAACATGGCGGCCTTCAAATAGTGTTCACATAGTAAAAAACTTACCAGAAGAACTATTCTTGTACCATTGCATTTGTCTTCAAATTAATGAAATTGTATTTTTCTTGTAATCTCCTATTTTTTCCTAATTTTTCTATGTAGTGTACATGGACCAGGCCCAGAATGAAATGGCTCCTTTATAATCATCAGGTTCCTTAACTTTCATAAGAAACGGCTACCAAACATGAGATAAGGCTAAAGTCAAACAGGTTTGACGAATGATAAGTGGGTGGGTGCGTATTATGAGCTAAAGACCAACTCCAACCCGCTGATGGCTGTTATTGCTGTTGTAATAGAGTATGTATATAGCGGCCACCCATCCATTTGGTGACAGTGCTATACTTTGCTTCACTTAGTGAAGGTGAACGACAAGGCAAACTACGGTACGAGAACTTACTCTGGTATGACGTCATAATATTGATTGAAAATTCCGTGTGGTAGATATTGCCGTCATAATGTTGGATATGAATTGCGTTCTCTGGTGTAACACAGCCTTACTTAATGCATAACGTGTCGCTGATTCTTTCTTGGTCATCCTGTATTAGGTCAACCGATTGAGGTATGGTGGCCCTGAAAAGGGCCTATGATCGGAGAAAGAATCTGTGTAGTGAAAGGTTTAAAGAGCGTCTCTAAGAGGCTCCTTTCGTGCACAACATACGAACCAAAAAACCACACCTTTAAAATAACGGTTACCGTTTCTTAGAGAACCAGGCCTTAACTAAAGATCATTCTCAGTGATTATGACGATAAAAATGATAGGGCAAAAGCCCTTTTTACTTTTTCCTCTTCATTGGCGCCGGTAATTTTTTACAGGATATAAATTGGGGTAATATTTCCCGAGAATTGAGACGTTGAATGATGCTTAGGTATTTTACCTTTGATGATAGGAAAGCAACGAAGTTATTCATCTTGATTAAATAAGAGGAAATTAGTTGTTACAGTGCTGAAATAAAAACTCCCGAAAACTTTTAGGTTCAAGATTCAAGATGTTTATTTGCAGAAATAAGTGTTACAGAGAGGTCTTAAAGCTATGAATATGGCACTTATAAACTTATTCACTCTTTTCGAGCATTGCAAATTATTATTTTAGACGAAAGACTGTAAACTTAACACATACTATACTTAGTAAATTTTTGGGTATACTACAGAAACAGGACTCTTTGAATATAAATAATATACAAATAAATAGGTTTACTTCTTTTTTAGTGTAGCTAGACTCTGTACAACGTGTTGTTAAGGAATACTATTATTAAACCATAATTCCAAGCCTTTTTACCGTTTTGTACATTTTCCACTAAAATTTTATCCTTTCCCACAAGGTAATTAAATAAGTGTAGGCCTAGTGGGAGTTATCCCGACTTTCCGTTGCGGGAAGTTGGTGGATGAGAAAGGCTCGAGACCTATGTGGAGGGCCTATGTCAACTTCTGTTGGGTAACAGATCGGGATGGTATGTAGACATGTTATGAATCACCTTGTATATTCATTTCTAGTTTTTAGTACCTACCTACACATTGACAATAACTTTTAGAGGTTTTTTTTTATACAACTGAAGTGGCAATCAAGCATGCGGCCCACCTGTTGGTAAGCGGTTACCGTAGCCTATGAGCGCTTGCAATACCAGAGGCATCACGCACGCGTTGCCGACCCCGAACCCCCTCCCCCTAAAGAGCTCTGGCAACCTTACTCACCGTAGGAACACAAAACTATTTGAAACAAATAATGTTAATTTGGCTGCGATCTTCTGAAAGGTGGAGGTACCTCACCAGGCGGGCTGCTCTAATTTAGAACGAGAAAATCTCGCTGTGCCCTACCTACTCCAAAAATGAGCATACTTAATATGATGGCAATACTTTAAGCATGATTTATCTATTGACAGATTTTTATTCTTGTAAGTACCTAAAGCAAATAGTTTAAGGACGAAACTGCATTAAAAAAAAAAAAAAAATAAACATTTTGTCAGAATGCGAACGAAAATTAATTAAAAAATTTGCGGGTCCGAAACGAATTACATCTTTGGTTGAGTCTGAATTATTTGCTTGCGGGTCGAAAACTCCGAGCAGAAACCGAATTACACCGACCACATCTGTTTGATCCATTCAAATAAAATTACTCTGACCCTAAATAATTTCCCTACACAATGCACGTGTTCATAAAACTAAATTAAATAAAAAAGGTGCGTAAACTCATGCACGTGACGTTTTTCAAACGAACCTATCAAATAAAAGTTTACAGGCAATCGTTCCACACGATTTTCGATTTTCTATTCATCGAGCCTCGCTATTAAAAGCTGATCATTATTCCGAGCCGTGAGAGGCTATAATAGCGTACACGAGAGTACAATGCTCTAAAGGGCTGAAAAGGCGCAGAGACGTGCGTAAAGTCCAGATTTTACACACGAAAAGAATTTACGCATCGAGTGTAAACATTTTATGCAATGGAAATTGATTGAGTCGTGGGAGGGATCTTGAATTTCGATCCAAAGATCGTTCGTCAAAGCTTCAATATTTATTTAATTATGCATTGAAATCGCATCGATGATTTTGATTTGGTCGAATTGACGCCCTGTTCTTCGCGATCAAGCCTAGAAGATACAGGCAAGAAGGCTTCGTTATTTTTATTCGTGGGTTCGAGTTCCGGTTCTCCTAAGGATTTTTCAGTTCGAAAAACGTATTTGCCCATTCACACGTGCTGTAGGCGGTGAAGGAAAATAACGTGAGAAAACCCAAGATTCGTCAAAGTTGTTTGAAAGATCTGGCTCGCTTTGTTCGCTCGATCAATAGGCATGGTCGCTTTTTTTTTAATACAAAATAGGCTAGCCTTTGACCACAATCTCACCTGATGTTAAGTGACGATGTGGTCTACGGTGTAGTACGTTTGCCTCGAAGAAACCTATTCTTTTTTATTTTTTTATTTTTTTATACTACTTATGTGGCAAACAAGCATACGGCCCACCTGTTGGTAAGCGGTTACCGTAGCCTACGAGCGCTTGCAATACCAGAGGCATCACGCACGCGTTGCCAACCCCGAACCCCCTCCCCTCCTAAAGAGCTCTGGCAACCTTACTCATCGCAGGAACACAGCACTATTTGAAACAAATAACGTTATTTGGCTGCGATTTTCTGTAAGGTGGAGGTACCTCCGCAGGCGGGCTGCTCCAATTCAGAACGAGAAAATCTCTCTGTGCCCTACCTCCTCACTCTACTCTTGAAGATACCCAAATTATAGGTATTCGGAAATACAGACGCCGCTTGCTCTAGATATGCTTGCTTGATATGCGTGATGTCAATGAATAAAAGCTAGCCAATAAACGAAGTCTATTTCTCTTCTTCCATCTAAGTTCCGCTCCGGAGACCCATTGAAGAGAGCTACAGAAGGTACATTGTAGGTCCACAATGGGCGCCCGACGGATCATGCGAGTCACGCGCGGAGCAGAAAGGAATTCATTTGTAGCGAAAAAGTTGCGATTTCAAGCTTGATGGAGTGATTCGTTTCGGAGAAGGCGTATTAGTAGGTTTTTTTATATAAAAAGTCAAAGTCAAAAGGCATTTATTTCAAAAAAATCACTAGGATCACTTTGAAACGTCTTAGAAACTAGGTGAAGCTATGCCTGTTCCTCGCGACCAAGCTTAGAAGAATCAGGCAACAAACACGGCTTGGTGCCTATCATTTTTTTCGATGATCCTTTTTCACAAAATGGAATTTAAAGCTTTAGTGTGGTGCCGATCGAACTAGGTGAGGCTCAAAAGAAAAGTAATCTAATTATAATCCTTAATAAATAAGAGCTTATAAAAATGTGGAAAAAAAAAGAAGACAAATGTGAGCTTCAACAAATCTAAGGGCAGCACACGCTACACTTGATACAACACACGATACAACTAAGGTTAGGCAGCTTACGGCCATCCGTAAGTTAGTGTTTACCGTAGCCTATGAACGCTTACAAACCAGAAGCATCTGGCAGAGCTCTTAGAGCAACTTTAACACAACACTATTTGAACAAATAATGTTATTTGGCTGCGACCTTCTGTCAGGCGGTAGTACCTCTCTAGGCGGGATGTTCCAAATTAGAGCGAGAAAATCTCACTGTGCCCTACCTCGCTTACTTGTTCTGAATGTCTAAACGAGTGCGAATTGTTAGAGTGCACTGATTACTAATTTTATGATTGTGAGATGTAACTTTAGCTCGATATAAAGATAAAGGAAAAGAATGTTGCTTCTATAAACTAAAATTAGGTAAGATAATAATTTTTAACAGACTTCAAAAAGGAGGAGGTTCTCAAGTCTGCTGTGTATGTTACTCGATATCTCCGCCAATAATAAACCGATTTTGATAATTTTTGCGCTGGTGTATAAAGTATGATCCCGGGGTGGTCCAATATTAATTGGATTCCTGAGGGATTACTACTTGTCCCGTAAAACTTAAAAAAAACTTCATCCTCTCTTGAAATGACGATTTGCCGATTTTTTTTTGTCGACGGTGGTATGGTATGGTTATCCCCGCGACTTCGCTCGGTTGCTGCTATTTTTCATAAACTTTAACCTTATGTGACGAGAATTCCTTTCTGTGCACCCATACGTTACAACGGGAAGCTACCCTGCAAATTTCATACAATTGGGATTTTGGTTAGGCTCTGCGTTGATTTTAAAAGAGAATAAAACCACTACGTTTGATTGTCAGTCAGTCAGTCAGTGCCGTAAGAGTTATTATTGATGATGAATGGATGTCATACTTACTTTTGTTTTTTATTAGAAAGTGTAGGTGGCTAGTGTCATCCTCAGTAGGTAAGCAAAACGCATAGAGGTTGATTACAAAAAAAGAGGTTGATATTACATAATCTTGTGAATATTCAGGAAATTGACGTCGGTTTTTAGTTTTTGTAAAAAATGTCTTATTTGATTCTCCATACCTATTACTTGTGGTACCTATTACGCAATTGTCTAATACAATAGTCGTTCTATATAAATTATTTTCTTGTTAATCGTTTTTGTGATGTTTTACGTTTGTGGACCATGGTTAGGTAAATCACGTGGGTCCTTTAAACTAACCAAAAAACAACAGGTATGATATTTTGTCATCACGATAATATAATTTTTAAGACGCCATTCTATAGAATGATCTTAAGTAGGTTCAGTATTATACCACATCCAGCCCTTCTAACTTCACGCAGGGACCCAAAAACAGCGTTTGAAAAGTTAGAGAATGCGAAATGTTGTGAGTTCAGACCCGACTTTCAACGGTCCCATTGATAACATAATGCTTGACTTATTACTGCTCGACTTTATTTCGGAACAGATTTTGAAGGAAAAACTTGAACTTTTGGTTTTTAGCACAAACTAAGAAGCGCACAATCGTTATTATCATCATTTCAGCCGTAGCACGTTCACTGCTGAACATGACCTTCCCCACAGATTTACAGCGCCACCTCCTGTCATGTGGGGAGAATTTGCCCATACTCACCACGCTGTGGCACGTGGGTTGGAGCAGTTAGAACTATCGTTTTTAAAATATGGGCGCTGCTGCCCTCTATCCTCTAGATTTATTTCTACTATTATTTCAATGACTATAAAATTATAATCGCTTGATAAGGATCGCACCATTATCATTCAGTTACCCCACTTTCCCACTTTCGTTTCATTGATTTCATTGGTTCAAAGGTTTCCATTGATAAACGACTGTGATAGCAGTATACAAAAAGTGTCAAAAGTGGCCATTTTGCCACTGAACCATTGTCATTTTGAAGCCATTGAATTAGTAGAATTGGGCCCCTGATATGATGATGTAAACATCACCTATGTCGGATTTATAGTACTACCTAGCAAGTGCCTGTTTATTACAAAACGTAACATGAGCATAGTAATTAACGTCTATCTAACAATACTCATAATTTGTCAAAATGCCTCCTTAAACTGTTATGAAGGATATCCACATCATTTATCACCAGCTTCTGAATCGGCGATTAATTTGTAATGTGACGTGAGAGGCATGTGGCGCGAATTTTGAGGGGAATGATTGTAAACAAGTAGGGCTTATTACGAAACTGGGTTTAGATGAGGACTAACTAAACCCTGGTTTTGTGACGTGTTATTTCATACAGTTGCTTTGTCATAATAAAATAAATAAATAAACGTCACAAAACCATGGTTAAGTTAGTCCTTGTCTAACGCTAGGCTAGGGCTAGGTTTTGACGGCTAGCACAAGTTCTAAAGCTCTGTGTCACTGGCGATAACGACAATAAAAATAGTTTTCCCTGAACTCTGCTTGTAGCGTAGAAAACAGAATCCATTTCTAACCTACATTTTAGTTTGCTGTTTTTAATATTTAACTTGAGATTCTACGGTAGAATTGTTACAACTGCAAAATAGAGGCACGTGCCAAAATTTTTGGACTACCCCCTCAGACAATGGTTAGGCATAAAAAAGACGTGAGTTTATTTTTTTGGAATAGAAAGGGACATTACATAGAATACCATAAAGGTTACTTTTTATCTAGGTACATACCACTCGAGCGAAGCCACTGGCATAAGTGTGAAATATTTTTTACTTGTTCAAAAGTAAGTCAAACATACAAAAAGGGTCCACCAATAATAAAACTTGCCTCAGTAAACCTGTCCCGCGTTATTAAGTAGCTGGTTGAGATATCTTCTATTCGTGAGAGAATGCTCTTGAAATGCGAAGGAATGTTCTTCGCAGCTTTGGTCCGCAACCACCGTTGTATGACGGCCGTATCACGCTCTTGATGTAGCTTTATTTTCTCATTCTTGCTTGCCGTGCCACTGATTATTTCTTGGGCAGGTGGCCCCGAAAAGGGGCTATGACCGTCGGTGAAAGAATCAGTGTAGTGAAAGGATTAAATGAAATGAAAATGAAATGAAAATGAAATGAAAATGAAATGAAAATGAAATGGAAATGAAATGAAAATGAAATGAAAATGAAATGAAAATGAAATGAAAATGAAATGAAAATGAAATGAAAATGAAATGAAAATGAAATGAAAATGAAATGAAAATGAAATGAAAATGAAATGAAAATGAAATGAAAATGAAATGAAAATGAAATGAAAATGAAATGAAAATGAAATGAAAATGAAATGAAAATGAAATGAAAATGAAATGAAAATGAAATGAAAATGAAATGAAAAAGAAATGAAAATGAAATGAAAATGAAAATGAAATGAAAATGAAATGAAAATGAAATGAAAATGAAATGAAAATGAAATGAAAATGAAATGAAAATGAAATGAAAATGAAATGAAAATGAAATGAAAATGAAATGAAAATGAAATGAAAATGAAATGAAAATGAAATGAAAATGAAATGAAAATGAAATGAAAATGAAATGAAAATGAAATGAAAATGAAATGAAAATGAAATGAAAATGAAATGAAAATGAAATGAAAATGAAATGAAAATGAAATGAAAATGAAATGAAAATGAAATGAAAATGAAATGAAAATGAAATGAAAATGAAATGAAAATGAAATGAAAATGAAATGAAAATGAAATGAAAATGAAATGAAAATGAAATGAAAATGAAATGAAAATGAAATGAAAATGAAATGAAAATGAAATGAAAATGAAATGAAAATGAAATGAAAATGAAATGAAAATGAAATGAAAATGAAATGAAAATGAAATGAAAATGAAATGAAAATGAAATGAAAATGAAATGAAAATGAAATGAAAATGAAATGAAAATGAAATGAAAATGAAATGAAAAAGATATCAGGGCGTCTGATCGAAGCGACGCGTGACCCGAGAGCTGGCTCTTATTTGGCCCAGCGAATTAGCATTGCCATCCAGCGTGGCAATTTCGCCAGCGTCTTGGGGACGCTTCCGACTGGTAGTGATCTGGATCAGTTGAGCTATCTATAGATCGTTTGACCGTTACTTTAGTTGCTCAACTGTTTCTTGTGTATTTTGTAAATATTAACTTGCTTTAACGGTTACTTAATGTTCTTTCTGAGAAAAATGTTGATGTTTTTTTCACAACCTCGCCATCGCTTTGGCTTTGCTGTTATGGTGTTATAATTATAAATAAATAAATAAATTAGTTTAAAGTTTATTTCTGTAAATAAAGCATGTCAAATGTTTTCGAACTTTTAGGTTCTTGGACATGCCGATATGCATGTCCTAGAACCTACAAATTCGACGACGATATCCCGTTCAGACGATATCGCAAGCTTAGCGGGCCACAACTGGATGATAAAATACAATATATGGTTGGTGGAGATCCTACAGGACGGGTAGAGAGAGAGTAAGGTAAAGAGTGCTATTTACAGGTGTATAATATTTACAATAGGGACATAAGTAATTACAGAAAATAATAGATTTTAGCAGAGTAAAAGTAAAAGTAGTCTGACAGACCGTCGTCCGTCCGAATCAACAATTCATTCCATTGTGGTGTGACTGGTGCATCAGCATATCCCATCACACTCACTCCGAAACATACACACACACACACCAAAACTAAATTTCACTCATATTTATATTTTATCAACTTTGTCACTACCACTTACCTTAATGTTAACTGCCACAATTTTTAAGTTACCATAATGTTCCAATGTCAATTGGGAGAGAACTGTTTCCTGGGCCACAGCTCACGCTTTTCCAGGGGACAGGGCCTCATTTAACTTGTTCCTCTTTAATTATGGTCAATAAATGATTTTTCTATTTCTATTTTCTATTTCTATTGTTCGTCGCTATGCCAACTGAGAGGTATTTGAATTAGGCGGCGACGCGACGGAGTGATAGTGTCGGCGTAGCTCGCCACAAATACAATAACTTTATGTCAGGCAACAATAGAATAAAAAACAGATGGAAATTTTCTTATCCTACGGCCCACATAGATAATGCTTACATAGGATAAAGGAGACTGATACAAAGGGAGGCCTATACCCAGCACCGTCTCCGCTTAATTACTACCGTCAAACGACAGTCGCGTATTCTCAGGAAACCGAGCTCGTAGCCCTAGATCTTGGACCGTAAATCCTAATTTAGACAAACGAGCGTGCTAGGCTCTAGATAAATGTTGCCATTTAAATTTTTAGAAGGTAATATTTTTTTCACTTTCTCTCAGATATTTTATTTTTGCACCCGAAAATCTAAGTACTTGTAGTATTCTACTATTTAGTGGCAATCATTTATGTAGATGTTCAGACATTATTTATTCTTTTTGATAGGTTTTATTTTTGTTTTTGTACGGTTTAGATTAGTCATTGGAAACTTTTTGTATGAAAATACGCTTTGAAGAGCCGTTATCGTTTTAATGCATTAGGTTAAAACTTAACATTTTAGCCGTGCGAGCGAAGTCGCGGGCGGAAGCTAGTTAGTTTAGCTAATATTATAACTGTGAAAGTTTGTAAGGATGTTTGTGGTTCAATCACGCCCAAACCGCCGAACGGATTTGGATGAAATTTTGGCACAGAGATAGACTATAGTCTGGAAAAGCATATAGGCTACTTTTTATCAGGTACCACGCGAGCTAAGCTGCGTGTGGAAGCTAGTATCATAATAAACATATAACACTCAAGCGTTACATACATTCCCTGTGTTGTGGGTATCAGAAACTACGAGTACCATGGTACCACAACACCCAATCCCGGAACAGATATTTGCAGATCATGCAAAAATTTGTCCCGCAGCGGTAATCGAACCCGCACCCCTTGCGTCTCCACTCTACACCACCGAGGTCAATAACAATGAAAGTGCAATAAAAGACTGGGATTATAAAATATGCTGATGCAATTTTTTCACGCAGACACAATCAAGAACCTAATTATTTTCTATAATAGCATCAACAAAAATATAAATGGACATTTTACAGATTCATTTTAAAAAAGTCTACGTCTGCGTCTGTTGAAAGCAATTTCGAGAAGGTTAGCTTTATTTTTATTACATTTTGGGTGGCATTTATCTTATTTAAAATACCAGATAGAGATGCCAGATATAACTGTAAATTATGCAAAAGACCTGCGTCATGGCTTAGCCACACGTAGTCATGGCTTGGGCAAAGTCAAAGATACTTTACTTTACTTTATTATTAAGCCAATCTTATAAAAACCATGTAAACTTAAAACTATATTAAGGTAAGTAGGTAGGTAGGGACATTGAAAAAAACAGAACTTTTACAAAAAATAAAAACATACCATCGATTTGTTGTATACGCAAGTTTGCGGTAGGTTAGAAATACTTTAAGCATACAAGTTAAAGATAGCCTTACACAAGAAGATTCATTAAAATGTATACTATTATTGAGCATAGAGTATCAAAAAAAAGGATATTAGTAAATAATTACATAACATAATATTTTTTTTTTTGTTAATTTTGTGGAGCTTAGTTGGTTGAAATATAATCAAGGGGAAGTTGTTAGTTCAAGTCCCGTCTGCGTCCGCAATTTTTGGGATACCTAGAACATCATTACATTATTTGTTTCAAATAATGTTGTGTTCCTGTGGTAAGTAAGGTTGCCAGAGCTCTATAAAGGATGAGGGGTTCGGGCTTGGCACCGCGTGCGTGATGCCTCTGGTAATGCAAGCGTTCATAGGCTACGGTAACCAGTTACCAAAAGGTCGGCCGTATGCTAATTTACCACCTTAGTTGTATAAAAAAACACCTTTTAATTTGTTAAAAGCCGGACCAAAGTTGTAGCTCTACATTTTTCATACAAGTTTGAACGAAAAATGTAGAGCAACTCTAGCGCTAGTAGATAATCAAGTTGAAATTAATGCTTTAAAACACGCTTTTAATGTTACCCTTAATGATGACGAATAGTTGTATTCCAAGTGTTTTGCTTATAATTGTAAAGCAAGGGTCAAGACAGAGGTTGGAGTTAGGTCAAGTCAGACATTACGTTAGACAGTTTTGATTATTTCAATTGTGAATTTCATTGTGAATCTACCATCCATCCATACAAATTATCCTACTAATATTATAATACCGCAGATACCGCAGAGCCTCAAGACAAAAGTCTACAATCAGTGCGTGTTGCCAGTGATGACATATGGCACTGAGACTTGGTCGCTAACTATTGGCCTCATACACAAGCTCAAAGTCGCCCAACGGGCTATGGAGAGAGCTATGCTCGGAGTTTCGCTGCGTGATAAAATCCGAAATGAGGAAATCCGTAGAAGAACTAAGGTTACCGACATAGCTTTCAGAATTAGCAGGTTGAAGTGGCAGTGGGCTGGCCATATAGCTCGCAGAACCGACAACCGTTGGGGAACAAAGGTTCTCGAGTGGCGACCACGAACCGGACGACGCAGTGTTGGAAGGCTCCCCACCCGATGGACCGACGACATTGTGGTTGCGGGAAGTCGGTGAATGGAGAAGGCTCAAGACCGTTCGTCGTGGAACTCTTTAGGGGAGGCCTATGTCCAGCAGTGGACTTCTACAGGCTGATGATGATGATGATGAGATATTTTTTTAATATTTATCTATAATGTATATTATCAGTATTTGGTACCCATAGTACAATGCCTAGTTTGGGATCAGTTGCCCTTGTGTGATATGTCCGTAATAATTATTTATTATTTATTTATTTAATTTTGTTGTAAATTTTGATGTAGGTACCTTCCAAATAAAACTTTATTATTATACCTATACAGGCAAGAAACCACGGCTTGGTTATTTTAATGGTCCTTTTACAAACATTATTAATAATAGAGTTCGAGCATATTCAGCCCCAAGTTATTTTATAAATAATGTCTGAACCAATATTTTGTAATAAGATTATTACAGCGTTGTCGCTTAAATTTGCTAATAGATAACTTTAGCACATCGCTTGCTTCACACAAATTGTTGCGAAAGGAAGATAAATGTTCTTTGCAAACCGATTTCAAGGTGCTTTTGTTCACTTCCCCCTGCATTGAAAACCAGTTGTCAATACAATAGGCACTGCCGCCTCCCCACTGTACCTACTGTGTAGACGTTGATCCTCACCAAACGCCCAAAACATTGAATTCAATGACATCAGAGTTACATTCGAGGATATTTTTTATGAATAAGGATTTAAGCCAAGTTTAAACGGCATGCAATATGTCCTTGGTTATAAAATTCGCTTCAAAATGATCCTTACGTCTACTTATTAAAGTCAGTTTTTGTGTTTGAGATTTGAGGGATTTGAGATTTGAGAAATATATCGCCATAGCTCAAGAATATTGCAAGTCCATATAAGTCGAACTCAAAATTAACTTTATACGGTGGACGTAAGGATCTTTTAAAACGAATATTGAATGACAAATCGCACGCCGTTTGAACATGGCACAAAATATCCCAAGTTGTCTAGACTCTAGACCCAGTATTTATGATTTAATAAACCACAGCCAAGCGGTCGCGATCCGCATACCGCTGTAAATCAACTCAGAGCCGAATATTGCGGGCCGGGATCAGGCATAGTATAACAAGATATAAGTAAGTAGCAGCACATAGCGAGAATTAGCAAGTTGAAGTGGCAGTGGGCAGGCCATATAGCTCGCAGAATTTTTGAATCATTCATTTCGCCGACAAAACAATTTAAGAAAAAATTGTATATGTGGCTCAATGACAAATGTTTTTACAATATAAATGAAATGTTTATTTAATAATGTATGATTACTTTGATTATTCTGACTTATCGCTATTTATTGTCATATTCTTGTCACTGTTATTTTATTATTATTGTTTTGTTAATTGTAATGACGTTAATTTATTTCTAATTCTGATTTTATTGTATGATTTTCTATTGACTAATTTGAGACTATTTTGATTTGATTTGATTTTTGTATTTTGTATTGTGACTAATAATTTTGCATGTCGGTCTCCGACGAAGTATATGACACTATCTCCATAAATTTAAAAGACCATGTACCTATATGTACTATACTTCATGCAAATAAAAGCCATTCATTCATTCATTCATTCATTCATTCATTCATTCATTCATTCATTCATTCATTCAGAACCGACAACCGTTGGGGAGTAAAGTTCTCGAATGGCGACCACGAAACGACCACGAAACGGACGACGCAGTGTTGGAAGGCCCCCCACCCGATGGACCGATGACATTGCGAAGGTTGCGGGAAGTCGGTGGACTGAGAAGGCGTACCTCGAGTAGTCGTGGGACTACTCGGCGGGGGGGGTACTCTTTGGCCTATGTCCAGCAGTGGACTTCTACAGGCTGATAATGATGATCTCTTATTTATTTTTTTGTAAACCAAAAAAGGTGATAAGATGCTATCCCAAAAGGGGCTTATTCTACACCCAATTGACAATAAAGATTGTTCTGTGACTTTTGAAAATTAAAAAAAAATCATACAAAAAACTCTATGCCCAAATCAGCTGTTTTGGGGTCAAATCAGTTCAAACTCAATTATTCAGCTGTTTTAGGTATCAATCTTTCTTCCTATCAAATTTCGAACGTTTCGTACGTTTTATAATAATTACTTTTAGAGATGATAAAAGGACCAAAAACAGCTTATTTGAAAAAGTTCTGAAAAATACTGCTAATGAATATTTTGATTTTTAATTTCTAATTTTCTTTTTTTTGTACATAGAATAAACGTCTTTCGGTATGGTATACATATTATGAATCACCTTGTAGTCCAACCCACCTGATATACTGTTGGGGCTGCATTATTTAGAAGCTCGGTTTCTGACATACGCGACTCGCTAGCGGCTTACGCCGTGTTCATACGACGTGCAAATATGTCATCTAAATTTTATTTCAAAATTATCCTTACCTGAGTTTGACTTTTAACGGGGCTTGCGATATGGTACGCCCTCAAATGTGAAATTCAAAATTGACTTTATGCAGTAGAGATAAGGATCATTTTGAAATACATTTTAGATGACATATTGCACGCCGTATGAACACGGCTTTACACGTCAAAACTCGTGCTGGCCTCCACGTCCGCATTTTTCAGTAATTGGACTTTATACTCGGGGGTACATCACACCCAAAAGTTTTCTCATTATGTTGATCATGGGCGCGGGACGTGTGCGCGTGACGATAATAAAGGCTTCCGCGTTTCACTTCCTTGTTTAACTAATACATTTCCGTGGACTTTTCACCATACACGTAAACACTGAAAAGCTGAACCTACTAGCAAAAAGACGTGGGCGGTAGACGCGCCACCATCATCATCATTTCAGCCGTAGGACGTCCACTGCTGAACATAGCTTGCCCCATAGATTTTCAGAGTGAATTTGCCCATACTCAGGACGCTAGGCACGCGGGTTGGTGAGCGCAGTTACAGCTATACCATCCTACTTCCTACAAATATTATAAATGCGAAAGTTTGTGAGGATGTTTAGATGTTTGGATGTATGTTGTTCGATCACGCCGTAACGGCTCATACGTTTTCGTTGAAACTTAGAATAGATAAAATTCTTTACTTAGCATATAGGCTACTTTTTTTTTTTTTTATTGGAGATGGTTAGGCGTTTGGCCACCAGCTCACTTTTGCAAGTGAGATGTGGCCTAAGATGGTGCACGCTTTACCAGAAGGAACTTATTCACTCTAGATTTGAAGACTCCTAGATTGTACTCATCCGGGAAAACAGACGCTGGCAGATCGTTCCACTCTTTGCCAGTGCTTATAATAAAGGTGGAGCAGAAACGTTTGGTTCGACACTGTGGTATGTCGACCAGGTAAGGGTGGTAATTACCTGTGCGTCTGCTTGTCCGGTAGTAGAAGGGGGAGGGAGGGATGAGGTCATGCAAATCCTGCGCACAGTCACCAAAGTGGTACTTGTAGAACTTGTACTTTTTATTAGGTTCTTCGCGAGCGAAGCCGCGGGCGGAAGCTGTTAACATAATATTGCTTTAGGAAGCTTACCCTGTAAACGCACGGCAGTGAAATTACGTAATGTACATACTTTTACGAGAGGTAGGGCACAGCGAGATTTTCTCGCTCTAAATTGGAGCAGCCCGCCTGGGGATGGTACCTCCGCCTTACAGAAGATCGCAGACAAATAACATTATTTGTTTCAAATAGTGTTGTGTTCCTGCGGTGAGTAAGGTTGCCAGAGCTCTTTAGGAGGGGAGGGGTTCGGCAGGCAACGCATTAGCAATGCTCCAGGTGTTGCTGATGTCAATAGGCGACGGTAACCACTTACCATCAGGTGGGCCGTAAGCCTGTTTGCCTCCGTATAACATAAAAAAAAAAAAAAAAAAAAAAAACTACCTACGTGTTTGAATCAATGTGTCATGATAACATTGGATTTACAATATACAACATGTTCCGTAACTAGTATTCTATTACAAAACGAGCTTATTTTATCAAAAATAAAAGCGGAAAATATAATTCCCAGAACGCTTCCGACTGATTCGTTCGTGGTCATCCTGTATACCTAATACAGGATGACCACGAACGAATCAATCAGTATTAGTATAGGCCCTTTTCAGAGCCACTATACCTCAACCTGCTCAGCCTTGTCACTGACCTTATACAGGTGACTAAGAAAGAATCTCGAATAAGGTTCTCGAGTGGCGACCACGAACCGGACGACGCAGTGTTGGAAGGCCCCCCACCCGATGGACCGACGACATTGTTAAGGTTGCGGGAAGTCGGTGGATGGAAAAGGCTCAAGACCGTTCGTCATGGAACTCTTTGGGGGAGGCCTATGTTCAGCAGTGGACTTCATCAGGCTGATGATGATGTTTTTTTTTTTTTTTTTTTTTTTTTTTATTTATTCGGGACAACAAACAATTGCACTCACATATTACTAAACTTAATTAAAGTAGGTACTAAAGTTCTTAGAGTGTAATCAGCCCCGTTGTCCACGGATTTGGTAGAAAGAGGGCAGTAGTAATGCGCACAGAATAACAAAACAAAAAAAAAGAAGAATGAAAAATGCAGTTGGTAGGATAGCATTTTGTCTTCCTATAAGGACGTACAAAACAGTCTACCCACCAACTACAGCTGAAATTTAAACTATCTAAATTCTAAATAATCAGACAGCATAGTGTCTTGTATATGTTTTTTAAACGAACCGGGTGAGATTTCAAAGAATTCAATGTTTGTGAAGTGATTGTTAAATTGGTTCATGATTCTAAATAAAGGTGCACGCTCACCAGCGTTCGTTTTACAGGGAGTGGGTGCGAACAAGTAGTGTTTACGAGTCTCTCGTATATGACAGCGATATGGAATGTGTATACAAATTTGGTTAACAAGCTTGTTACAGTCGAATTTGTGATGACATATATTATACAATAACATTTGGTCCAGAAGCAATCTTCTCATCTTAAGGGTTTGTAAAGAGTATTTATCTAAAAGTACGTCGTAAGGGGACTTAGAACAGCAGCAGCGATAATTCATTGAACGCAAAAATTTACGTTGAACACGTTCCAGTTGATCATGATATTTCTGATAATATGGATTCCAAACTGAGGTGGCATATTCCAACTGAGATCTTATCAAAGATTTGTATAGTAGTAAATATGATGCAGGTCTTTTAAAAGGGGTACAAGTTCTCATTACAAAACCATATAGCTTGAAGGCCTTATTCACAATATGATTTATATGGACATCAAAGTGTAATTTAGAGTCCAATGTTATTCCTAAGTCTTTTATCAGTGAAACCTTTTCCAGGGGGGTGTCACAAAGAGAATATATAAAGTTTATGTTGTAGATTTTCTTAGTAAAAGTAATAGACTTACACTTAGTGAGGCTTAGGTGTAATTTATTTACCTTACAGTAGCTTGTTAGGCGGTTAAGGTCTTCTTGTAATCTGTGACAGTCATCTGAGCTAAGGATTTCAAGATAGATTTTCAGGTCATCGGCATATAAGAGAAAATGAGTATGTCTAAAACAGTTACATATATCGTTAATGAAAATATCAAAAAGCAGGGGGCCTAAAATTGACCTTTGGGCTACCCCTGAAGTGACTTTAATTATTTCCTCGGAAATGAATCCATTTATAGCGACACGTTGCGTCCTGTTCCTAACGTACGAGGAGAACCATCTTAGAAGGTTGCCACGAATACCATTGAAAGCCAACTTCCGCAAGAGCAGATCATGGTCCACCTTATCGAAAGCCTTGCAAAAATCGGTATAAACTGAATCAACTTGAATGCGTTTATCCATGCTTGAAAAAAGGTAGTTAGTATATAACATTAGATTACTAGTGGTAGAACGTTTTTTAACAAAGCCATGTTGTTCTTCAATTATAATTTTGTGTAAAGACGGATATATGTAACTGTGTACTAATCGCTCAAGAACTTTCGATAAGGTGGACAGTAAAGATATGGGACGGTAGTTCGTGACATCATTCTTGCTGCCACTTTTGTAGATTGGGGTTATATTGGCAGTTTTCCACAAAATCGGCACAACACCTTCCTGTAGGCTTTTATTAAACAGTATTAGTAACGGAGTAACAATTGTGTCAGCAGTGTGCTTTAAGAAAAATGGAGGTAGACCATCCGGCCCAGGCCCTTTGGTCACGTCCAACGATTTAAGTTCCTTCAGAATCATATCCTCAGAAATGTGTATGTCATGGAGCGTAAAGTCGCAGGTTTTATTAATAGGTAATGTCTCAAGATCAATGTTCTCACAACCACTCAGTTCATACACCGACCCAAAAAAAGTTGTGAAAAGTTTACAAATATTTTCGGGCTTATCAGACTCGACATCACTATATCTCATGGTGGATGGGATACCCGATTTTTTATGACTTCTTTTAACAAAGGTCCAAAAAGCTCTGACATCCTCTCGGAGCCGCTCCTCAACTGAATTTATATAGTGATCAAAACACTCCTTACTAGTTGATTTAAATCTTTGACGATATATTGAAAATTCTTCGTAGTGCGACATAGTATTGTATTTTTTCCATTTAATCCACGCCCTTTCTTTATTTTTAAAAATTTGAATGAGTGGTCGTGAAAACCAGACTGGATAAGCATTTGATTTTTGCGGTCGTAATGGTATATCGGTCTTTATAATTTCGTATATTTTTTCATAAAAGACATTTGCCGATTCCTCTATTGGCACGTGACATAAAATATTAGACCAATCTATAGCCCTGATTTTATCATTAATCGCGAAGTATTTCCCTTCACGGAAACAGTACCTAGGCGCAGCAGACCTGCTCATAGCCTTTAGTGAAAAGTCGAAAGGTATAAGAACACAGAACGGTGGGTGTAAACTATCCAGGCGTACTAAAGGACTGTCTGATGGAGGTTCACAGGTACACGAGTCAATGTTGGATATAAATAAGTCTAAAGTACGGTCCATACTATTTTTAATATAATTAAACTGATTACCACAAATCGATCGCAGGTAGTCAAATATGTAATTGTGAAGAAGGTATTCTTTGTCAATAGTTGGCGACATGTACGTACCAGATGGGTTGTAGTCCTGCCAGTCAATACGCGGGATGTTAAAATCACCAACAATGTAAAACGTATCTAAATCACTATCAATCAGTTCAGGTCGCAATGCATCTAAAAAGGCAGAATAAATATTTTGGCTTTGACTCGGTGGTATATACACTCCGCAGATTATGTAGTACTTACCTCGTGTACGTAGTTTCAAAAATACATAGTCTATTATTGGTGGTAGGGAATCATCATCATTACAGCTGTAGCTTAAGTTAGACGCGAGGAGCGCGCGATCAGCATGAATGCCGCGGCGCACCGCCACCAGCACGCCGCCGCCGTCACCCTTCCCCGCGGCAGCGCGGTCTCGGTCGCATCTATACACTAGGTAACGGGAGTCAACCACCTCGCTATCTGAGATACTAGGTATAAGCCACGTTTCCGATAGTATTATTATGTCATAACAGTTCGCTAAAATGTTGGTAAAGATAGTATGTAATTTAGTTCTAAGTCCCCTACAGTTTTGGTAATAAATCGAAATTTTATCAATCATTTTTATAGTACAAAATGTAAAAATGTTTACTGTGATTTGCATTTACTGAAAATAGATGAGAAGTATTGCCAGCCAGTTCAATAATCCTTAGGGAATGTATGATAACATGAGTTAGAATAAGGTATTTAGTTTCCAAAACTAGATAATAAGACAATAGTTTGTCGTAAAAACTAACATCGCATAACATCGTGTAGTAAAAAAATAGGGTAAGCAGTAAATACGCAAATGTCAGCATTTTTACAAGTAAACACATAGAGTAATTATAGTATGAGAAACTGCACCGAATACGTATACATTTCACATTCAACTGCGTGTTTAGTTTGAGTGCTACCAAATAATAGGGACCAACATCTACATGTAGAATAATACAAAAGACAGGAAATATGTTGTAGACCCAAAGACCACAAGTAAATAAGATATTATTTGTAACTGACAAACTAACGTTCGAGGTATTAACTATGGATTGTGTAAATTTGTAAATTAAACCATAGGGAGCCCTCAGATTAAATGATAGGGTGAATTGCAAAAAGTTAAAAAATAACAAACTCACTCGTAAACACGTAGAGTAGTGTGAACTCCAGAGGCTGCAATATGCAAACCGAACTAAAATGTTACATTGAGTATCACCACGGTTTTCATAGTATGAAAGATCGCTAAAACGCATTTCGTGTATTAATAAAACTATAAGAAAGAATACTAAATACATACACGGGTCACACCTGTCACTTAACTTGAGTGTTAATTTTTGCCAAGTCGACTTCGGAACGCACGGAGAAGACCGGCGAAGATTCATTGCGTCGGACGAGTATTGACCCGTGCTTGACCCACACGAATCGAAATCCGTGCTGCTTCGCCGCATCCCGTGCCCTCCGGAACATATTCTTGTTCTTCAGCGTGAGGTGCTCGTTGATGTAAATTCTGAAGGACGATCCGGGAATGCCGAGCTGCTCCGAAGTGATACCCTTGTGTAGCCGGATAGCCGAGACAAAGCTGTCTCGCGTAAGGCGGCTAGAGAATTTTACGATGACGTTCTTAGGACGTTGACCTGTAGTCGAAGCTTGAGGAACGCGATGTATTGCGACGATGTCTGGTTTAGTAATTGGTACTTTGACTGCAGCCGCGATATCAAGAATTATAGCCGTGAGGTTTTCGCCTCGTTTCTCCGGCAGATTGTTAATTTCGATATTACACTGCCGTGCCTGCTGCTCCAGGATGTCTAATTGTGTTTCCAGGCCAATTATTCGTGACGAGTTGTTCTGAATCGTCTTAGTACCAGTTTCAAGCGTGGTCACGCGTTGTGCAACATCGTCTGTCTTTACTTTCAGGTCCTCGTAGTTGTCACTGATGAACTTAATAGAAGTCTTGATGTCCTTGAATTCATCCATAAATTGAGACAGTCTTGCATCTTGCTTGGAAAAGCCAGCTTCAACTAAGGATGCTAAGCCTTTTTGAAATTCTTTGAAGTCGGATTTCATCTCAGCACGAAGATTTCGCACGGCGTCGTGATCGACACCTCTTCTGTGTGTGACAAAAAGAGGCGGTGATTCTTTGTCAATAAGTGATCCGTCGATACTCATTTCACCTGTTGGCTCTTCTTGCAAAGGTTCGCCTTGATTGAAGGTGCTATTAAGAGCCATGTTGATACACTGTGATGTCTCTGTTCGTAGGTTAATCTGTATAAACGCACACTAACTACACGGTCGGGCGCAAAGCGCTGCTTGATGACGACACGAAGTTGAGTCGATTAGCGCGAGGTGGTGGGGACGCGACCGGTATGCCCAAGCGCGCGGAGCGGAATGTGAATGATGATGATGATGAAGAAAGAATCAGTGACACGACAAGCAAACACCAAATTTCGACGAATCAGTGTGATGGTGGATATCGTCACCCAGCTTAAATCGACGATACCAATAATTTGATTAGAATTAGAATTAGAATTGCCGTGGTGGCCCCGGCTAAAGAATAGGCCCCTCCATACCTACCTATCCGCGGATGTCGTAAGAGGCGACTAAGGGAAAAAAGCTAGGGGATGGGCAGCAGCGTCCCTCATTTTTTTTTAACAACGATAGCTCTAACTGCGCTCTCCAACCCGCATGCCCAGCGTGGTGAGTATGGGCAAATCCCCCCACATGATAAGGAATTTACTCTGTCTGTGGGGGAGGCCATGTTTAGCAGTGGACGTCGTACGGCTGAAATGATGATGATGAGAATTAATATTATTTATTTCAGTTAAAACAGCAAGCTTACAGTATATACCAAAGTGCCTACTGTCTAAAATTAAAACTTAAATATACTCTTAGCGAATTAAATATTATACAAATGTTGATCATTAAAGATGTCGACATGTTGGACCTCGTGTACATAGGCATTTAAAAGAAATACACAAAAGCGTCTGACAATTAGTTAAACAGGTTGAGTATTTATTTATGCCTTATTTATACGTAATCAACGGGAAATTTATTGGTAGGAGGCTTTACATGCCTACAAATTAACGCGCCTTGTGTCGTGTAAATTGAAACGATAAATTGACTATGATGCGCCGTCGGGCCCGCCTCTGTAGTAGAGTGATAGTGAGTATTCAATTCATTTTGAACCGAAGCCATAAAATAATTATAGTTATTTTGTTAATTTATAAGAATAATGTTTGTAGTATTTTTATTAATTAAATTAAATTGGGGTTCCGTGCCTCGTTGGGAAAAACGGATACCGACCTATATAATTAGTTAAAATTACTTAAAGTAAATAAAATGCCCCATATATTTAACTTGGTATAGGTAGCAGCAAATTTTGCTATAGGTACAATGGGAAATTTTATGAACATAACTTATCATTTATTTACTCGGTACTTTATAAACTAATTTGTTAATATGGGTCATTCTAGTTCTTAAAACCTGTCAAGAGATGACGCTACTGAGGCGGCGATAACTCTAAATAATGTCCTGTCCTTATCGCTCGCGAACGATTACACATACAGCTATCCTTTGCTCTTGAAAAATGTGTTTTCAAAAAACATTAAATCGCGTAACCAAAAATTTCATTTTATAGGATTTGGTTCAAAATGTACCAAAATTTATAAATGTGCTGCAAAAAAATACAAGGTTGGTATTTTTTTTGAGTTATGACGCCAGAAAAGGATGAATCCTAGATCGCGCTTATGGTATTTTTCTGCCGAGACGCATCTATAGGGCTCTGATTTCCGTCACTCTGGGGGAGTCCGTGTCTACACAGTGCAACAGCTGTGACGGGTGGGCTGTCTTAATCCACCTGTCAATGTGGGTCAGTCAACTAGCAGAATGGAAAAGCAGTTGACTGTATCAAAGAGGTTATACCACGGCTGAGGTCAGGTCGTAGGTAAACGACGCAGTGTCGTCAAACGGGGCCAGAAGCGCCCAGGGCAGGTACGCCCAATCGGCTGAAAGTAAGCCACAGAGTTCAAGGCCCAGAGAGGTCACCATGAAGCAACGAGGAATACTTTCCACAGAGTTCAAGGCCCAGAGAGGTCACCATGAAGCAACGAGGAATAATAGGTCCTCAATTCCACTGTGTAGACGATTTGACTTCCCTTTTGCGATTTTCATCCCGACATATAATAAATGCCATGAGTTAAAAATAGTAGAAGTTTCTGAGGTGTAATCAAAGAGAATAATTACTACAAAGTGAATAATAATTTCTTCATAACTTCATTCCTTCACCTAATTAACAATTAAGATTGTTCTACCACTTTTGTAAATTCAACATTTTTCATTGAAAAAACTGTTAGTAAAAGTCAGCTGTTGTTGAACGTTTCGTACGTTTAGTAATGAATAGTTTTTTTTTAAATATTATTCCGTAATATTATTTCTTATGTTGTTAGAATGGACCTTCGGAACGAAAGTCAGGGTACCTCCCACTAGAGCAACACAACTTCAAAGGCCTTTTTTTGAAGTTGGCTACTAAGGAATTATTATAAACTGGTGACTATTTTGTGAATATTCGCAGTCTACTTGGTTAAGTAAATGGGTTGACCGCATGTTTGAAATAGAATCGAGTAGGTATTGGCCTTGCGGCTTAGGAATTCAGGTCAAGGCTTTCAAGATGGCGGCTTCAAATAAACCATGTGGATGGTTAAGAAATAAACTGTTTAATTGTTAATTCAACTAATCAAAATCGCTTTGTAAAGCTTTGGTTTTTTTTTTAAACTTACTGCCGTGATTTGGCAACCGTAGCTATGGACGCATCATAACCTTGTCTCCCATATACCGGTATAGGCATAGCCGTATTTATGATGTCGAACACATGTCATGTCTCCGGATATAATACTCTGTTACTTATTTTTTTATTTTTCTCTTGTGCTGGCTATCTATGGCGTCTGAGGCCGGAATTTGATAAGTGTATTTTTTAATATTTTATTTTTATAGCAACCTTTTTCTCTTTTTTAGTAACGACTTAACCATTAGTTTGGTTTTAGTAAGATAATATGAACGACACACGCAATCATTTTGCTTATCTGCTTAAAACACCGCCATAATTACACAATATTATTCAATTGAACACAAGTTATGCAAAATAAATTAAGTGCACAACCATTACTTCGCAAGTTCCCGCCAAAAAGTCTAGAATTCTCTGCTCTGTTTTTTATTACTTTTTTTTATTACCAAAATATAAAGGTAATGGTCATCTTGATATCTAATAAAAAGGTCTAATAAGTCATATGCACGCACTCTAGGGCGTTCATTTATTTATCGCTGTCGTTTAAAAACGTCATTACCATAGAGCCAGCTTTCTATGCCTTGATTTATTCACGCGCACCCCTACGCATGATATATGACGCAATTTATAAATATATATTCTGTATTTTACATTATAATACTAGCTGGCTACCCAGTTTGGCCCTTTTTACCCGGCTGACCAGTCATTCCAGGTTATGTGTTTCGCGTGTATATCTACCTAAATGTAAAAAAAACTGTATTAACACGTTGCACCCGAACGGCTGGATGGATTCCCAGATAGTGCTGTAAGCTATAAATAATATCAATTAATTGAAAAGCTGCTTATATCTGAATTTAAAAACAAAAAATTAAATTATATGTACCTAGTTGAGTTTACACCTGTTCTTCGTGACCAAACCTTGAAAATACAGGCAAGAAACCGCGGCTTGGTTCGTCTTTTTAATGATCTAGGTGAATTGAGCATATTCAGTCCCAAGATTAATTGTTATTTATATCTAGGTAGTGGTGGCCGTGGTGGCCCCGGCTGAAGAATAGGCCCCTCCATATCTACCTATCTGCGGATGTCGTAAGAGGCGACTAAGGGAAAAAAGCTAGGGGATGGGCAGCAGCGTCCCTCATTTTTTTGAACAACGATAGCTCTAACTGCGCTCTCCAACCCGCATGCCCAGCGTGGTGAGTATGGGCAAATCCCCCCACATGATAAGGAATTTACTCTGTCTGTGGGGGAGGCCAATGTTCAGCAAAGGACGTCGTACGGCTGAAATGATGATGATGATGATGATGATCTAGGTAGTAGATTTTTTGTAATAAGATTTTTTAGAGATTTTGACCCATCTAGGTATTCTATCTCATACGGGCACCAGCCACGCTACCGAAGTCGTCAAGGAGTTTAATTTATAAATTAAGATGGAAACTGATTGGCTCTTTGAATTTCTTTGCTATCTCAAAACTGAACGTAGACAACAGACATACCCAGAACTTTTTATGATGTATGTTTAGGTTTTGTAATATTCTGTTTTGTTTGATTTATGTGCTGGGTCGTTTGATCAGCAAATTTGCTACGTGACGTGAGCTCAGTCCGTTTTTCGGGCATTTCTAGAACACACAGGAGTTACAGAACTGTTTTTTTAAATGAATTAGTGACTAAATCCGTGGCCTGTTAGAAAAAGGGGTGCAATTGTGTATGCGTAATGGTAATGAAGTTCGTAACTTTGAGGACGATATATCAATTTTAGCGACATCTGAAGATTTTCAAACATGAAAAGGAAGAAGCTAAGGTCTTGAAGTTTTCCCTTGTCAAGTTTGGAACGTTTTGAATGTTGCTAAAATTGTTAAAATCACCCTCAAAGTTACCAACTTCATTGCCATTATGACACACACACGCAACACATACGCAATAGGCATGTAGGTCAAGAGTACCCTAAACCGACGAGTGATGTGAGTGAATGAAGCCAAAGAGGTATGTCAGGACCGTTGCAAGTAGAAAGCCGTGGTCTCTGCCTACCCCTCTGGCGAAATAGGCGTGGTTTTATGTAGGTAAGTAACAAAAATCAATGTTTTTTTTTTTTATCATATATGCGTAATGTGGCTATGGTGTCACGACCGACGGCCATAACTGGCCTATTGTGATCGCCAATTGTTATTTGTAAAGCCACTTTAGTTAGAGGGCGTACTAGTTCACCGCAAAGCCTAGCAGCTTTTAAGAACTGAAGGATTATCTTTGGAGTGAGTTTTTTTTTCTTTCCTTTATGTGGTTAAATATATTTATTTCTCAAAGAACAAAGTTCACTTATAGAGAATACAACATTTAGCTATTCCATGTATTTCACTTAAGTATACAACGTGTTTCTTTATATGTATACCATCCATCCGGGCCTTATTCTATCAAGAAAAAGAAAGAATATTAGCGAGAAAAAAAAGAAATTATAATGACGACCTCGGTGCGGGCGAGTGTCCGTTTGAGACGCAAAAACAAAAAAAAACAAAAGTTTTACCGTGAATAAAATTTGTACATAGTAAAGCCACTGCAGCCTAACCGCATAGTGTCGCATTAAACCCCCATCACAGAGCCGATACAACGATAAGTTACGACGGTTGCAGTACACTGCATGGCTACCCTCATTCTGTTATAGTACCTACAAAGCCTCTGATTTCTTACGGGACGGATACGGCCCGGACACACTCGTCTTAATAGAACTCGGCTGCGACCGCTAGTGCGTGTTGCTAGTGATGATGGCACTGAGTCTTTGTCGCTTCTTCTTTTTGTCGTGTCACTGATTATTTCTTGGTCATCCTGTATAAGGTCAGTGACCAGGTTGAGATATGGTGGCCCTGAAACGGGCCTATGACCGTTCGGTGAAAGAATCAGTGTAGTGAAAGGATTTAATTTTTTTTTTTAGGAGGAGGTAGGGCACAGCGAGATTATCTCGTTCTGAAACGGAGCAGCCCGCCTGGGGAGGTACCTCCGCCTTACAGAAGATCGCAGCCAAATAACATTATTTGTTTCAAATAGTGTTGTGTTCCTGCGATGAGTAAGGTTGCCAGAGCACTTTAGGGGGGACGGGGTTCGGGGTCGGCAACGCGTGCGTGATGCCTCTGGTATTGCAAGCGTTCATAAGCTACGGTAACCGCTTACCAACAGGTGGGCCGTATGCTTGTTTGCCACAACAGTAGTATAAAAAAAAATAAAAAAATTAAAGTGCGCCTCTTAGAGGCACCTTTCGTGCTCAAAGTCGTGCAACGTGTTGTGGAGAGAGCTAAGCCGGAGTTTAACTGCGTGATAGAATCCGAAATGAGGAATGAATATTTTCATTTATGTGTATATTTCTATATTATTATCAATTTTTTTTATCCTTATCTATGCTCGGATTTTCACATCGTGTTCATACGTTGTGCGATATGTCATCTAAATGTAAATATTTCAAAATGATCCCTACGTAGATCTCGTTTCATCTCTTGGACCCCATTCGCATTTCATAGAACCCCAATATTTGTTTTCGTTCTCGTAGGCCCCTTGGTGGGCGCTGTCGACCCCTGGGGGTCGATATGGACACCTTTAGGAATCAGTGGTTTAAAATATCAGCCGGTGTTATGTATGAGACCTGCTTTACTTTGTTTGAATTTAAACTTATTAAAATTTTACCGTAATTTATTTCTTTCCATACCGACCCCGCCCTCTGTGGTATAAAGAAGCATTTTTATGCGAAGCGAGTTCCGATGCCATTCAATTCGCTTCAAATTGTGATTCCATTTTTTTCCATTTTCATTTTGCGTTGGGAACGTTTGCGTTTTGTATAGGAAGTGGCTTTTTAGCACAATTTCCGTTTTCCGTATTACAAGGTAAATAACGAGAGTCGTTAAGTCTTCATAGGCCAAGAGTAGCTTATTATGCCCTCTATATAGTTAGCCATCAAAATGTTTAATGAGTGTTGGCCTAGCGGGAGTTAATGGTCTTTCGAATCCCTTGCTTGCTTTTCGTGTCACTGATTCTTTCTTGGTCATCCTGTACTAGGTCTCTGTATAGTGTCTCGCTCTCTCTCTCACAGTCAACCAATTTCGATGAAACTTGGAATAGATAGAGTTCTTTCTTAGAATAGCATATAGGCTAATTTTTGTGTAGGCACCACGCGATCAAAGCCGCGGGCAGAAGCTAGTTTTGGGATAAAGTTTACATATCAACCGTTTCAGCTAAATACTAAATCGTTTGTTTGCCAGAATACATACAAAATTTACATAATATCTTAGTCAAAAGCTTCAGTTTTCAATAATTCTGTTGACCAACAAACAAATCTAGTTTATTCTAGTTTTAAGATATTTTAAATTCTCGTTTGAGTTATTTCAAATACGATTATAAAAAATTGTTAATGAATAAATAAATGAAATGAAAAATGAAATCCATATCAAATTAATTCTAATAACAAATTTACCCATTCGCCTCGAAAGCCAAACACAAAAGTGGTTTCCGAGAATGGCAAATTAATATTCTTATTGTTCAAATTGATTCTGAAAGTTCAGGTGTGAATTCCAGTCGAATTATTTAATTAATTAGACATTTCCCGCGCTATTTGGGAGTTTCTCGATTTATAAATGTTAATTACATTGAATATCCTAATATAACCTTTCTATTGAAATGTCTATGGTGGAATTTTGTCAAAATACTAAGTAATTAAATAATTTGAAGCGTCTTATTATTGGCTCGTGAGGGGTTTGGCCCCGGCTGAAGAATAGGCCCCTCCCTTTTTGCCCCAGGATGTTGTAAGAGGCGACTAAAGGAAGAAAGCTAAGGAATTGACGACAGCGTTCCCTATCAACAACTGTTGTTGTTGAGGGCTTTAGTATGGGCAAATCCCCCTAAATGATTGTTTTTGGTAATCTGGCTTATGTTCAGCAGTGGACGTCCTACGGCTAAAATGATGATGATGATGAGGGGTTTGGGTGACGAACTGATGAAACGCGACTATGTATGTTATGTAACACGTACATAACATCATCACCGAATTGACCTCCTCCTTTTTTTGGCGTTGGTTTAAAATCAATCTGTCCTTTATAGTTTAGATTGCCACGGTACCGTTCTCTGTGTCGCGTTCCTCAGCGCGTTCCCTCAAATTAGGTGGAACAGGTGAGAAAATTTGCGAAACTAATTCAGCAAAATATCTATCCTCTGGAACTAATCTGATAAATATGCCTCGCTTCTAAAATCGAACGTTACCCTCTATATTAACGCATCTACCTTCCGTAATCCTCGCTAATCGATAGGATATTAATCACCGCACAAACAAATACTCCAGATTTGCCAGTGGATCCCTAAATGCGGGGATTTGGTATGGCGGCGGGTTCCGTATCGCAGATAATGGTTGCAAATTTGCGAGGCTCGCGCTAAGCTCGGGCATAGCGCTAGCAGTGGGCCAACTTCACTAAATATAACTGGACTGCCTACATACATGTGGGAATGCAATTGCGCGTTGAAGATGATTAACGCACAGCTAAGTACCTAGTAGGTATCTTCTTATAGTCATAGTGGTGCCAAGCCGTGTTTGTTGTCTGATTCTTCTAGGCTTGGTCGCGAGGAACAGGCATAGCTTCACATAGTTTCTAAGACGTTTCAAAGTGATCCTAGTGATTTTATTGAAATAAATGCCTTTTGACTTTGACTTTGCGCAATTTTTCGGATGCGCAATTGCATTCAATGCAATACGATTATAATTTCCTACCTTGATAATAATAATTTATTTATTTTTTGTTTTGTTTTTATAAAATTTAGAAGTCAAAGTATAGAAGTATTGTTTATTTAAGTTTAATTTAATGTTATCTTTTGTTACCATATAGGGCTGTCATAAACATGTTGTTTAAAAGTCCCTCTAAATAAATGAATAAACAAAAAACTGGACTGTGTGAAATCCGTAGAAGAAGCAAGGTCACCGACATAGCTCTCAGAATTAGCAAGTTGAAGTGCAAGCAGGGCATATAGCTCGCAGAACTGACAACCGTTGGGGAGTAAAGGTTCTCGAATGGCGACCACGAACAGGCGACTCAGTGTTGGAAGGCCCCAGATGGACCGACGATATTGTGGAAGTTGCGAGAAGTCGGTGGATGGAAAAGGCTCAAGAGCGTTCGTGATGGAACTCTTTGGGGGAGGCCTATGCCTAGCAGTGGACTTCTACAGGCTGATGATGATGATTACCATCTCGACACATTCGTCATCTTGCCCACGTTTCCAACGTACCAAATGATCCTACAATGACGCGTGAACTGGCTCCTATTTGGCCCAACGGATTCGTATTGCCATCCAGCGTGGCAATTCCGCCAGCGTCTTGGGTCCGCTTCCGACTGGTAGTGATCTGGATCAATTGAGCTATCTATAGATCGTTTGTAACGGTCTTTAGATAGCACAACTGTTTCTTGTGTATTTTGTAAATATTAACTTGTACAAGTTTTATTTTTCTTCCTGTAAATACAATCATTTTACTTTTGTAAGCATAGCAATAGCTGAAAGTTGGGCCGCTGTCTTCTGCAGTTACACTATGGTGGATCTGCCTACTCTAGTAGTCTGTGTACATTGCGCACTGTGGTCTTCTTCAGCACTGTGGTCTGAAGCCTCTTTGAACGGGAAATGCAGGTCCTCCTGATCTTCAGACAATTTAATTGAAAATATTATTGTAGAGGATTAATTGCATTGCTGCTTTTGTTCCGTTACTTATTAATAGGTAAGTATCTTTAACAGGACATCTACAACGCTTTGATCCGTGTGTGTACCTCTTCTTTCGATCCAAAGGTTGTTGGTCCAATTTGTAAATGGTGAAGGAAAACATCGTGATGATACGATTTTAGAGGTAGGTAAAGTCAGTTATTCTATCGCCATCCTCATGTTTTCTCATCGGTCCTGTACACCCTAAGATTGCCTGGAAGAGATCGCTTTTAGCGATAAGGCCGCTCATTGTAACGCTTATTTGAAATCGATCTGAAATTTCATGTTTTTTTTTTCTTTTCTTAATGGTGTACAATAAAGATATAAGCTATCTATCTTTATTTTTTCCTGATTTAGTTAAAGAGAGATGTTATGGGGTAAAAGAAAAGTAATTCATTGGTTATAACATTTCATAAAAGTTGTAGTCAGTCACCTTGCAAAGCAAGAAATAATATTACACCAAGCCCCGGCAAGATTTCCATTTTATGCAGCTACAAAACTTTTCAAATTAACTGTACTTATTAAGAAGATGGTCCAGCCGGCGGAGGGGGCAAAAAATATATGACTTCACAAAACAAAAACAACACTCCACAGACTATAAAATACAAAAGGGCATTACGAAATTGGATGTAATGGGAGAAAATACGAAAGTAAAAGCGAGAACGCAAAATCGTGTGAAAAAAATGGCTAAGTGCGAGACGAGCGCTCGATGCTGGGATCAGCTAGTCAAGATTTTGATAAACACATTAGTTTTTTTACAAATGGCGTGCGTGACATGTCATTTAAAATTTATTCGAAAATGATACTTCTTTTTCTTGTCCTGTCACTGATTATTTCATGGTCATCCTGTATTATGTTAGTGACCATGTTGAGGTATGGTGGCCTAAGACCGTCGATGAAAGAATCAGTGTTGTGATAGGATTAAAGTGCGCCGAAAAAAAAGATGATGATAAATGATACTTAAATACGTCGTATAATAAAGAAGATAAATTTTGGCAGCTTGTGATATTGTTGAGCTATAACGGCTATAACGTCTCAAATCTCAAACTCAAAATTTGTTTTTCCTCAGTAGAAAAAGTCTCTCTTTGAAACGACATATCAAGGAAATATCGCATGCAGTTTGAAGCTGTGTTAAAAACTACACCTGATTACAAGCGTCTTGACATAAGTAATAGCGCTAACAGGAACTTTCATTGCAAACTCACTGCTGACTTGCTCTTATAACTTTTCAAGGCGTTTTATTTACGTAGCAATCAGAGCTCTATTAAGTTGGGAAAAAACACGGAACTCCAACAGCAAAAAGAGAAACACGAGTAAATTGCTACATAAATTACGCAGAAGAATCTGTAATTCAGGAGCGGAGTGTTTTGCGGGGAGGAAACGTTTCCTTAATCACAATTAACAGTCTGTGTTGAGAGTGAAAAAAATCACAACGCTGCTGCTGTGAAGTTCTATAAAGGATCGTACTATTGTAAATAGAAAAAAACTTATTGAAAATTGAGGTGGCACAAATGGCTTTTTGATCGATTTTTTTATGTAGTTAATTCTCTCTCTTGATTCCCTTATAAAAAGTGACTCTCGCGCGCGACTTATTTTTATATTTTTGAGTCCGTTTAACTCACAGCGACAAACTACTAAGTTTGCCCTCGAACTTAATAGAAGATCATGGTTGTGAGTTTAATGGACTCATTAATGAGCCCGCTCCGCTCGCAGTGGAAGCCACGCTTTAGGCTCCTTATTTATAGTCATGTAAAAAATAGCATTTAAATCCGTTGCTACTTTGATGGAAGAAAAAACTAACCAAAAAACAATAAACGCACTTACGCGTTATTATTAATTAAAGATAATTATGTTTAACTCCTACCAAGCAGTTTAATGTGATATTCGGAAATGAGTTAAAATTAGATTACAAGGTTTGATTGATATAGAAAGAAATTAACAAAAAAAATTAGATATTTTTTTTAAATTTGTGCCTCTTATATGGCGCACGTTAATCCTACTACACAGATTATTTCACGGTCATAGGCCCTTTTCAGGGGCACCATACGTCGAACTGGTCACTGACCTAATACTGGATGCCTAAGAAAGAATCAGTGACAAGCAAGCAAGCAATTTGTGTTGGTAGGTTAGTCGATTCTCATTGGACACGAGTTCAAAAGAGACAGACAAACCTAAGGCCTTTAAGCCTTGTCTACCAATTAACAAGGCTTCGTTAGTATACGGGCCAAAGGTAGCACACGAACTTGCCAATGTACAGCTCAGCTTTATAGCATTCATTATTGAACACTCCTGTAACGGATTACCTGCTTCGTACCTACTCCATTTATCAGCACAACTCGAAATCCCTGGACTCTATCAGAGCTAGTCTGTTTTGGACCAATTCTGGATAATAGTCCAGTCATATTAGGGTTTCCCCACGGAATGAGAGATAATAAATAAATAAATATTCCGGACATATCACACATGGTCAACTAATCCCAAACTAGGCATAGCCTGTAATATGGGTACCAGAGACTGATATATATAATAGATAATTATAAATATTTAACACCCAGACACAGAACAAACATCTGTGTTTATCACAAATGTTTGTCCAGTGCGGGGTCGAACCCGCGACCTCTAGCGCAGAAGGCAGAGTTACTACCAACTGAGCTATGAGGCCAGTCAAAATATGCTGGAAACTCGTATACACCTTCATTTTAGCTTTCTAAAAGTTGTCTCAAAAGTATCATATTAATAAAATATTTGATACAAGATTTGTCGCAAATTTTATGCTCTACAATTTTATAATAGATGTTATTATCATTGGAGCTGTCGAAACCTAGATAATCGCGAAAAATCGATTTTTGTGACCTTTGAATAACTTACGACGCAGATTCGAGACTGGCCTCATAGCTCAGTTGGTAGTAACTCTGCCTTCTGCGCTAGAGGTCGCGGGTTCGATTCCCGCTCTGGACAAACATTTGTGTGATGAACACAGATGTTTGTTCTGTGTCTGGGTGTTAAGTATTAATCTATTATGTATATCAGTCTCTGGTACCCATAGTACAGGCTATGCCTAGTTTGGGATCAGCTGACCGTGTGTGATATGTCCGGAATATTTATTTATTATTTATTTATGAGACTTTTGAGACAACTTTTAGAATGCCAAAATGAAGTTAAGTTTTCGACTTATTATTTCCCATTCCGAGGTTGACTCCTTTTATTGGCTGAAATAATTATTATTATTTTTTTATTGGTGATGGTTAGGCGTTTCTGGGCCAAATGACAGCTTTTGGCTCTAAAACTATGGCATTACGTGTATTCAGATATTTCATAAAAAAATATAGGCTCACGACTTTTATTTCCAAGCATGGTAGACAACCAATCAGATCTCCAGGCGATCAGATCCTTGAAGATGTCTAACGGGATAGTCAAGAGGCACGTTCAAACATTTCTGGTACATGTCCACATTTTGGAGTAGTATTTCATACGTGACAGATTGCAAGCCCATCGCCGCTTATAAGAATACTTAATGGTTTACTTACGTTGTTTTCCATCTAAGGTTTGCGCAATAATATCCTATGAATATATAACATCCAACAGTCACATACATGGTCCTGACTCCACACTAGGATTCTCTATGTCATGGGTACCAGAAACTACGAGAACCATGGTACCACATATACCTACATAGTATATCACACACAAAAGTGGTGCTGTGCTCCAGTTCAATGTGGAACAGTGGTGTGCCAACTTTGCGGTAGACTGTACCTACCTGACTCCTGATTCGTCTACACTGATTCGACTGATTTTACCGGTATTTAATGCAACTTGGAGAGCTAATACATAGTTGATCCAGCGAGTGAAGCGAACGAAGATCTCTCAAACTTGGACGTATTGGCGTTGTATGTTTATTTGTTACTGATAGCTTTCGAGCCGTCTTCAATCCAATCTGCATGGTATTTAGTAGATAAACAGTTTGTACTATCAAGATTTACTAGTAAGAACATGAGTCAAATAAGCCAAAGGATTGCTAAGTACCTAACCTTCCTCCTAAACAAAAACAATTTATAGCTGTTATAAATAAAAGTTTTTTCTATCTTTAATCGTACGGTCTGGAATCAGGGGCCCGGAATGGCTAGGCTACCGATAAATCGTCGATTTAGGCAGTCGATAACTCAACCGTTTAGAGTTGAAGTTTCAATATGGGAGTTAGATCCTGCGGGTAGTCCGGTTAGACCCTGTTCAGGCTAGCTCCCGGTGACGTCATGACACTCACGACAGGGAATTATAGTATGATAGATAGATAGAAAATTCTTTATTGCACATAAAAATATTACAAAGGCGAACTTAATGCTAAAAAGCATTATCTTCCAGATAACCTTTGTGTTTGTGGACAGAAGATGTGAAGGCAGTATGGGGTCAGGACCACGTATGTGACTGTTGGATGTTATTTATTTATTAATGTAGAAAAGCTATTACTTACGTTAAGTTATAAAGTTATTACATTTAAAGGTAAGGAAATACCCTAAGGTAGGAGAAGGATGCCTAAATTATCGCACTTGTTCAGCCCACAGCTAACCCTAACTTAAGCGCTGGTTTCTTAGAAGCGAAAACCGTCTAATCACGGACATAATAGCGCCGAACGCGATTTGGCGCCTGCAAGTCTGGACCTGTCACCTGTCGCAGTCAACCATTTCCTAAAAAAGTTATGTTGAAAACAAAGACATACGCGGGTGGCGTTCCTTACTCTAGAACCAGCTGAATTTTTAACTGACTTCAAAAAAGAAAGAGGTTCTCAATTTGTCGATTTTGACGCCGGGTCCAAACTGCGTGTGATTTGTCAATTAAAATTTATGCTTAGATACATCTACTGAATAAAAAAAAATGGGTTTGAACATTAGGGGCTATCTTGATATTGTTGAGCTAAATCGAAAGCCCTCAAATGTCAAACTCAAAGTTGACTTTAAAATCAGTAGTCGTCAGGATCATTTTTAAATTTAATCGCATTCAAGCATATTTTATATGGCATATTACGAGCCGTTTGAACAAGGCTTAATACGGCCGTCAGTAACGAGCACCGCTTATATGGAACTGACGCTTAAGGTTCCCCTGATTCCCAATAGGCGCATATTATTATCAAGTCGGCGTGGAACAAACTTTGTAAGCCTTTAGATAATTCCAAAGAACTTTAGATCGTGTATCCTTGTAGGTAGAGTCGTGAGTTAAACCACTTGTCTGTTTTAGTAACGGGGGAATTGTGTGAGGTTACTAAAAATGTTTTAGTGAGTATACAAGTTGATTAGCCTTAATTTATTTAGCGATCTATTGTTTTTTATTTCCTCCGAAGGCGAAAGCGAAATCTACGATCCTTCAAGGTGGCTTATATCACACCATCAACACCATCTTATCGACTAACTAATCGGCGTATGTTTGTTGGAACGTACCTAACTTTTGAGCCGTCAATCCGATCTGCATGGAATTTAGTAGGTCAACAGACTTGTACTATGAAGATTAACATTACTACATTTATAATAATATCTGCGTACGCGAACGACTAACTGACTACTATTATAATTTATTCATCATCATCATTTCAGCCGTTCGACGTCCACTGCTGAACATGGCCTCCCCCACAGACAGAGCAAATTCCTTATCATGTGGGGGGATTTGCCCATACTCTCCACGCTGGGCATGCGGGTTGGCGAGCGCATTTAGAGCTATCGTTGTTAAAATGAGAGACGCTGCTGCCCATCCCCTAGCTTTTTTCCTTAGTCGCCTCTTACGACATCCGCGGATAGGTAGATATGGAGGGGCCTATTCTTCAGCCGGGGCCACCACGGCAATAATTTATAATTTATTACTTTAAGCTAAATAACTATTCTCATGTAAGTGATTGTATATCTTTTTGAGAATAAATTTATTTAAACCTAGATTTGCTGGTAAAAATATGAATTATTAAATATTAAATATCGGCCAAGGGCTTGTAAAGATATAAGGCTTCAATCGAGAGTATAAAAAGAAAGTAATACAAATAAGAAGTCATAAAAAATAAATTTATTTAACTGCGGTCACCCATCCATTTGGTGGTTACGATATTTACCCTAGGTGTGTCAGAAATCCAGATAGAATTGTTTTGTCAAGAATCCCTAGAACAACGCTTTATAATAAAATAGCTATGTTATGTGTGGAAAAATATTTAACAAAGTTCCACCCAGTATTAGAGAACAACCAATAAATGTTTTTGTAAAAAAGTTAAAGAAATGGCTAATAGAAAAATCATTTTATACTGTGTCAGACTTCTTGAGCCATGCATGACCAAAGATAACGCCATTCTTACTTAAGCCATCATGACCTTATATGCATATTAAGCCGAAATGCAAATGTACGACTTAATTTTTTAATTTTTATTTTGTGTGACTAGATAAATTAATAAAAACTACATTGTTATTTGCACGCAGAATTAACGGTGAAGTATGTGAAACAGCTTATTGTTATGACTTATGTACAACCATGCTTCTAGCAAAATAAATCATTTCATTTCATTTCATTAAGGTTGCATAACTTAGCCAAACTGTTAAAAACGACGTAGTAACACAGGAAAAATGCGTGGAAATCTCTATATTATTTTGATAACGCTAACGCCCTCAAACAAAAGGGTTTCGTATACTGTGAAATTATTTCTTTGATAAAATTAAAAATGTATACTTGGAAGGGCAAACCACAAGCTTAGGGAATACTATCGTATAGATGTGAAATTCATCATAAAACAAAAAACACGGCAGGTAATTAGCATGATTATAAAATTGAGAATTTCATTACATATTTTACTAATAGTAGGTAGGTAAGTCATTATGTTGTCGTCCTCTGTGTATTCGTCTATTACTTTTATGCTACTTGATAGATTTGAATGCGGTTTTCTCAACCTTTCAATGATCGTGAGAAAAGCGATTTCACCCACCCCGATCGTAAGTTCAAAAATAAATGAACCATTTATACGAGATGATTCATAATATGTATACTAATATATACATACATAATATGTATGTATGATTCAGAAAAGGGGCTTATTTTTCAATCAACAAAAAAAAAGACAATTAGTGAAAAAATAAATATTTCTTTCAAGTTTTTTTCCGAACGATTTTATAGATATCTGTTGTTTTTGCTCTTTTTATAAGTCCTTTTCGGGATAGCATACATAATAAGAATCACCTTGTATACTCGTACATTAGTTCAAACAGTACTTATAGTGTTTAGTTTAATTGGCAGTGATTTGCGATTAGCTATGTGTGAGTTTCATATCTACCGCCAGTAATAAAGCATTATTTTACGGTAAAAACCGCAAGCTTTTAAAACGAGAATTCCTTTCAAGTTCCCTGCGACTTTGTAAGCGAAAAATGGAACAAAATCAATACTTAGAGAGCTTTACCAAGTAAATAAATTTTGAAGCAAGATTGTGTAAATTGAAACTTCTCTTGGTTTCGAAAAAGTAAAGGGGACGTGTCTTAAATCAATCAGCTTTAAGGTTCCGTTACTAAAAGTTAAAACGGAACAATTATGTTTTCTGTTCGTACTTGTGCTACCTAAGCATACCATTTCGGTATAAGTAGGTACATATGTAATACATAATAAATAACACATAACAATCACATACGTAGTCCTGACTCCCCACACTACGAAAACCTGTGTCGTGGATATTGGGAACGACGAGTACAATGGTACACACAACACCCGTAACAAGTATTTGCAGATCATGCAAACATTTATCAATAATATAGTCAAATTTAAGCAAATGGTTTTATCAAAATGCTACAAAAAATATGCATTATTTTCGTGTGAGTCTGAACGGCGGTTATAAATTTATTATACGAAATTGGTTCCATTAAGTGCTTTCCTTTTTTCTATCGTTCCAGATTATCCTTAACACAAAATTCATACAAAACAGGTTTTCCAACGCTTGTTTCCAGGCTAAGGTTTATAAACCAGCAGCCAGCATTACAAGCATTGCTGTTTTGATGCAGAATTTATAGGCAAGGTGGCAGTACCGGATTTTGCAGAAAGAGCCCTACTCAAACTAACATAGATAGATAGATAACACATTATTGATCACCACACGGAAATAAAACACGAGATTAACACAATTACAAATTTACAAGGCAATACAATGGGCGGCCTTATCGCTAAAAGCGATCTCTGCCAACCTTAAGATAACATCATCATCATCAGCCTGAGAAAGTCCAATGCTGGACACAGACCTTCCCCGAGGAGTACCACGATAAATGGTGAGCCTTCTCCAGCCACCGACTTCCCACAACCTTCACAATATCATCGGACCATCGCGCGGAGGGCCTTCCAACACTCCGTCCGGTTCGTGGTCCCCATTCGAGAACCTTTATTCCCCAACGGTTGTCGGTTCTGCGAGAAGAAGCAGAAAAATCAGTAGAAAACCTTGGGACCGACGAAGTTGTTAAAATTGTGGGAAATCGGTGGATGGAAAAGACTCAAGACCGTTCATCGTGGAACTCTTAGGGACAGGCTTCTGGTTTATGGACTTCTACACGCTAATTATGATGGTGACAAGTTGTATAGCGTAAATTTTTCTGAATGTAAATCTCATTCGAACTTGAGACCTTTGGATCAGCAGGCGGGGTCTACCACCGCCAGTGACCACAGAACAACCGAACCTGTGGCCGTGAAAATCTGCTTATTACCTTAATGGTTCCCTAGGCTCCCTAGATGGTTAGGTTAGTTACTCGACCGTTAGCAAGAAGATAAATCACTTAGTTCCCACTGTCTCTATAAATTCACGTGAGGTTGGGGAGAAATAAAATGCTTAGGCCGCGTGGTGTATACCTACTTCACTTTGAATCGTCTTGTAAGTGGTTTTACGTATCTTTCGACGGGACAACTCTTTTTGTACGGCTTCTGTCTGTTACATAAAAGGCTTTGCGTAATAGTGATAACATATGGCACTGAGACTTGGTCGGTAACTATTGCCCTCAAACACAAGCTCAAAGTCGCGCAACGGGCTATGGAGAGAGCTATGCTCGGAGTTTCACTGCGTGAAAAGATCCGAAATGAGGAAATTCATAGAAGAACCAAGGCCATCGACATAGCTCTCAGAATCAGTAAGTTGAAGAGGCAGTGGGCAGGCCATATAGCTCGCAGAACCGACAACTGTTGGGGAGTAAAGGTCCGACCACGAACCGGGCGACGGAGTATTGAAAGGTTGCGGGAAGTCGGTGGATAGAGAAGGATCAAGACCGTTCGTCGCGGAACTCTTTGGGGGGCCTATGTCCAGCAGTGGACTTCCATAGGCTGTTGATGATGTTGAACACAAAATTTCACCATTGCATACTGTTTTTTCCGTGGATATAAATCGAATTTCTTTCCTATTATGTGAACAAATTATTATCCAGCCTCTTTCGCCTTACAAAACATATCCCGGAACACCCTGAATCCGTTGGGTTAGAGATGTTGTTTGTTTGTATGTATGTATGTATGTATATTTACAAAATACACAAGAAACAGTTGAGCCATCTAAAGACCGTTACAAACGATCTATAGATAGCTCAACTGATCCAGATCACTACCAGTCGGAAGCGTCCCCAAGACGCTGGCGGAATTGCCACGCTGGATCGCAATGCTAATTCGCTGGGCCAAATAAGAGCCAGCTCTCGGGTCACGCGTCGCTTATTGTATACCTATGTATGTATGTATGTATACCTATGTATGTATATATATTCCAAGCTAGAAAGGCTACGTGATTTCGGAAATTCTTCGTTACTTCAGAAAACTAGGTTCTCTGGGTTTATCTTCCTAGATGTAATAAAATTGTTCCTTCACGAATAAAAACCCAGCCTTATCTTCACTAACAAGTGATAAATCGAACGTAGATACCAGGGATACTGCCAGGTAGCCTTGAAGAAGATGATCCTCGTGGAACAAAATAGTTTCTAGACTAGTCTTGTCACAAACATCTTTTTCACTACATATTAGAAAACATTGCCCCTCGACCGCGTCTGTATTTCTAAAAGCGATAAACTCAAAAACTACTGCACGGATTTCTATACAGTTTTCACCAATTCACGAAGTGAATATTTAGGTGTTTATTTCATAAAGATTTTTTGTAAATTGGCTGAAATTTGACGATGATTGTTGAAGATGCAGGCCTCATAGTTCAGTTGGTAGTAACTCTGCTTTCTGCGCTAGAGGTCGCGGGTTCGATTCCCGCACTGGACAAACATTTGTGTGATTCACAGATGTTTGTTTTGTGTCTGGTTGTTAAATATATATCTATTATGTATATCAGTCTCTGTACCAGTACCCATAGTACAGGCTATGCCTAGATTGGGATCAGTTAACCGTGTGTAAAATGTCCGGAATATTTATTTATTTTTTATTTTATGTGTAAAAAATTATGCCGAAACAAAATTACTGAAGTACTAAACAAAGTAGGCACCACCTACTACTACCTACTACATTGTACTTCATCTCATTAGGGATTCCGTAAAAGCAGTGTTTAGCTAGCACTCGTTAGGTATCGAGTCGAGGGCGTTCGCGGTCGCGTCGTATTATCCCCTATTTGACACAATTGGGACAGTGACCATGATTTATTTATTAAAATTAGTCTGCAATTTTAAGGTTTCAATTGACTAGTGAGGAAGGCAAAAGAGCATTTTCTATCTTTGTAAGTACGTAGGTATTTAAATTATATATATTTTGTGTTTGTTTTATTGTTTCACAAGTAGGTATACATATTATAATATTATTATATAAGTAGTTTGTTCATAGTGATAAGTTTATATTTAGGTATATAATTTAAGTATATTTTGTTAGAATAGTTTGTTTATACATCTACTATTTTTTTATTCATTGGTCTTGTACACGAACTCTACCTCTATAACCACCTATCTCTAGCCTCAAAGGTTTGCTGGAAGAAAACTATTTTTAGGGCTAAGTTCGCCTTTGTACATGTCTTTTCATTTAGTTTGTTTTTTGTATGTGTTTTCTGTGTACAATAAAGAATAATGAAGTAAACTAGTCATAGGGTTAATTTATGCAACTTTCAGAGCGGACACGAAATGTGTGGGTGACCGTTAGTGGAATTAACAAGCGTTCCCTTGTTCCGAAGTTTTTATAACTCGTACTCGTACATTGTAGAGCTTATATGATTTGTAGAAGTGTACTAAAACATCTGTATTAGTTGAAAAAAGAACTTAGATTGTACTCGAGTGAAGCCGCATACAAATGCTAGTTCTCTTTAAATTAGAATTTCGAACAAACAGAATAAATGGACGCCATCATTCATCAAAGTTCATAACAATTCCCACATTTTGTCTAATTACAGTGATTACGCCATGTCTCACGTCAGCAGGATTTGCGGCGACGGATCACCCTGTAGGTACCCTAATGCGTAAGATTAATGTGTGTGATGGAATATTCATTACATCATGTGGCTGTGGTGCCAAATCCGGGCTTATTGCAGGTTTTAGACGAGGAAGTAAGGCTTTGCTTCCGTAAGTCGTCTTAATGTGACGCACAATAAAGAGACGCGAATTTAGAATAGAATAGAAAAATATTTAATTTACATCACAAATAAAAAAACAAATAGTGGAACATATACAAAATTGCTGCTGCGGCGCTGGTTTTCTGTGGTGCCACAGAGCAGTGACGCGGCAACTGCCACACACAACTGGAGAGATAAAGCTCTTGTTGTTGATAAGAAACGCTGTTGACCATCCCATAGCTTTTTTCCCTCAGTTGCCTCGTACGACATCAACGGGAAGGAGATAAGGAGGGGCTAATTCTGTAGCCGTGACCACCAAGGCTTCCACACACACTTCCTATCATATGGGGGAATTTGCCCGTACTCAAAACGCTGGGCAGGCGGGTTGGCCAACGCAGTTAGAGATATCGCTGTTAAAATAATGCTGCTGCCCATCCTCTAGATTTTATTAAATCCAGGTATAGGTAGATATGGAGAGGCCTATTCTTCAGCCGCGGCCTCCAAGCCATTTTCTGCGTATCCCACACAAAAACAGATTTACTCTTGTTTTATGCCGTGGTTCAGGAGTGCGTGTAGGCAAACGATACGGCCTATAATTGAACGATAAAAACCTAAGCCGAGGCGACATTAAATGTGAAAGCCTATAAAATTTTACGGGTTTTCTACACAGATTGATGTACCTATAGGCTGAATGTTAATGTATTGAAGCACCTATTACAAGTTGAAAATAACATTAAAGTAACAGTAAATAAAGTCTTTGTGAGCCAGACTGGATACTTTCAAAGAATCAGTATGATTGTATGTATTGAAATCATTTCCTTACTGATTACATATTTTCTATAGTGTACCCCTAGCTTTACACAAACGCGAATCAAAGTCTCAAGCTTTTTTGACAGCTTTTCATAGATAAATGTCATAAAATCTATGCGTCTACGCTTGAGTTCAATAACAATCAAAATTAGAAAATTTCGAGCATCGCCGGCTGATATTTGACGTTTGCTATCGTATCGTAAGCGTAACGCTATCGTGAATTAGTCGTGCTTCAGATTCAGAATGGATAATTTTAAATTCTATTTAGTTTTTTTTTGCGTAGCGGAATTTAGGTTTCGATGTCAAGGTTGAGTCTAAATCCCGGTCTGTCGGTCCCGGTAATCATCATCATCATTTCAGCCATAAGATTTCCACTGCTAAATTTGGCCTCCATAGATTTTCAAATTGAATTCAAAATCCTAGAAAGAAAGAAAGAAAACATGTTTATTTGCTCCAACAACGCTGAGGTACTAAACATTAAAAAAAAGAAAACACAAAACATACCTAAAACACACAAAAGCTTAGGTACCTATGTAGTTGTAGGCACAGATCTAGTGAGGTAGGTACATATAATATATTATATAGCATAGTAATGCATACTAACACCACTGCATTGGCTATTATGCTTCCACTCAACTCACCTGACGGGTTTTATTTTTTGCTGTGCCTATGCACTAGGTACATACTGTTAGCTGTTCTGTGACGGTGTCAAAAGTCAAAGTCAAAGTCAAAAGGCATTTATTTCAATAAAATCACTAGGATCACTTTGAAACGTCTTAGAAACTAGGTGAAGCTATGCCTGTTCCTCGCGACCAAGCCTAGAAGAATCAGGCAACAAACACGGCTTGGTGCCTATCATTTTTTTCGATGATCCTTTTTCACAAAATGGAATTTAAAGCTTCAGTGTGGTGCCGGTGTTATCTTTACATGCGCTCGCTCTTCATAGAAAATAAGTAAAGATTGTTTACAATTTTTCTTACATTTAATATCGAGAACCTAATGTCTAGACAAACCTAACGTAGGTTTTAAGACATTTACTACCATTCATTTGTATTCCTTTTGTGTAATAAATAAATAAATAAATATAAATATAGGTAGTCCTAAAATCCTATCATGTGGGGGGGATTTGCCTACTCACTAACAGTCCGGCCGTTTTGGCTTCTCAAATTTTTGGTGGCCTTTCTGTCAAATGATTTAATTTAACAGATTCTTTCACAGTAAATCTTACCTTAACCTCGTCAGTGATTGACGGAGGGTAACCTAAGGTTGACAAAATTAAAACCGAGACACGGCTCAAACTTTAAAACTTAATTACTAAGCACAACTCGTAGCTGAGGACAGACAGTCAGATGTCAGATAATCAGATGTCTGATTAAACTAAAGGTTTTATACGAAACGGCTACCGCTAATGACGGCCGTAATGTAGTGTAAAGGTGTAATTTAGATTAATTACATTACGTTTACTACTAACCACGTGCATATTCATTTCAGCGGGGTTTCGTTGTATAGAGGATTCAAATCCCAGCCGTACCAATGTATTTTCTATTTGGGAAATTATCAGAAATAATTCCGGCTTAAGTTTGAAGAAGGAGGAGTTTTGTTGTTTGTGAAACTTTTTAAAACCTATTATCAAGCTCTTTATAGCCTGCCCACTGCAGTATTGGCAATACTTTTACATGATTAATATCATGACCCTTATTTGACGTCCACCACTTCCTAAGAGCTCAGGGCTTTGGCACAAGCCGTAATAAAGGCTGGCTCTAAAATTACAGGCACAATAATCTGTGACCTAGAAATTACATTTCCACAACTGTCTCAAAACGGTACAATATAGCCCACGAAGAAAGGAATGGAAAACATGTCACTGGTCTTATCGTAGAGGCGCTGAGATAGTGAATTTTATTTGATGTAATCACAGGATTTATAAATAGTCTTGAAATTGAGTTCAAACGGTGAGCGATATTTCATGTAAAATTGATTTCTTATTTTTTGTTAATTATTAACATTTTTCAGGATCATTTTAAAATTCATGAAATCTCATCGATTATTTTAATGTTGGTTTGGATACATCGATGGAGCCAAAAAGTGAGCTACAGCGTACCAGAACCAAAGTTTGTCCACTAATTCACCTCTATCTCATTGCAGCAAAATTTCCTTACTCTGTGACACAGTGGGAATAACACCGCGTTCGACAGTAAAACGCATTAATGATCGTTTTAGGGTTCCTCAATAAAATTTACTGCGGCCCGCGAACATAAGGTGCTCGTAAGATGTTTGCTGTAAGCTCGAATAATTTCTGATATCATAATATCTAGAGCGTGTGTTATTTCATCTTGTTATGCAATCTATTGTCAAAATGCGAAATATGTGCAATTATTTGTTTCAAGTCTGGGCGTTGTGCACTACAAAATATAATCCTACTTATATTATAAATGCGAAAGTTTGTGAGGATGTTTGTGGTTCAATCACGCCCACGCTGAACGGATTTGGATGAAAAGAGACGTTTCATCAATATATGGAAACTGGGCCTGCACTGTGTACACTACTCTAAAATATGGCTAAGCAATAAAGTAAACGTATTTAATTGGTTATTTTATTTAAATTGACTTCGTTCTAAGGTGCATTAAGATTTTCTTCGACAAAGAGAGCAACACACAGCGCTACAAAAATATGGCGGATAGACGTGCGTGAAATGTCATTTTCAAAACCTACATTTATTTGACAAAACAAAAACATCAAATCAAACAACATGACATGATAAATATGTCAATGTCATGTCAAACGCCAATTATAAACCAACATGGCGGCCTTCAAATAGTGTTCACATAGTATAAAACTTACCAGAATAACTATTCTTGTACCATCGCATTTGTCTTTAAATTAATGAAATTGTATTTTTCGTGTAATCTCCTATTTTTTCCTAATTTTTCTATGTAGTGTACATGGACCAGGCCCAGAATGAAATGGCTCCTTTGGCACAGAAATAGATTACAGTCTGGAATAGCATATAGGCTACTTTTCATCTTCATAGGAACGACGTGAGCGAAGCCGCGGGCGGAAGCTAGTATGTACTTATAATGGCTTTCTGGGCCCTCTGCGTTTGTTTGTTAGAAAACGATGACACAATGACTGACTTGTAACACATTGAGTAGTTGCAGTGTAAGATTCATGCTCGTAATGTAAAGCTATATGGTATCCAGTTGCGGGCATCTGCTCTTATTATAGGAAACGCTTTCACCTTATCTACTTACCTTGCTAACTCCTCCTCCTTGCGTCGTACTCCTCATGACTGAGGGTCGTGAAATCCCCGTTTAAACATCTTCTTCCGAACAATTGTTTTAGTTCATTTATCATTATAAAATAGATTATTTTAGTTAATATTTCAAGAGTTTAGTTTAGTTAGAGTCAAGAGTTTTTTTTTGTTGTTTTTCTTTCATTGTGCACTATTTAAGTTTATGTTTATTTTAAGAGTTTTTTTTTTTAAATTTTTCTGTGTTTATTTTAACAATATACACTTAAACATACTATATACATACTATAAAATATAAAATCAAATAATTACAAAATAAAGTAGAAACTAAATAAACAATTATTTTATGTATATCTGACCCTGTTTTTATGAAGATATTTTATGTAATTGGTAATATACATAATGTTTGTGCACTTTCAACAAATAAATAAATAAATAAACAAAATAACCACAGGAACAGCTCCTGTCTTTAGCGGTGTGAAGCGCATCATGGAGCTTTGTGTCCAGGGTTGAGCGAATTTAGTCACACCATCTCAGTGGGCTGCGCCCTCTCGGTCGTTTGCCATCTACCTTCCCGGTCACCATCAGTTGTTCGAGGTTCTCACCGTCTTTTCTGGCTATGTGACCAAAGAATTCCAGAACTTTGCGGAGGCAGATGGAACCTTGTAACTAGTACTAGGTTTATTCATCATCATCATTCATCATTTCAGCCATACGACGTCCACTGCTGAACATGGCCTCCCCCACAGACAGAGCAAATTCCTTATCATGTGGGGGGATTCGCCCATACTCACCACGCTGGGCATGCGGGTTGGCGAGCGCAGTTAAAGCTATCGTTGTTAAAAATGAGGGACGCTGCTGCCCATCCCCTAGCTTTTTTCCCTTAGTCGCCTCTTACGACATCCACGGATAGGTAGATATGGAGGGGCCTATTCTTCAGCCGGGGCCACCACGGCTATGTTTATTCACTTTTATTTATTTATTAAATAGGCTCGCCAACAGCACATGTATCAAACATTCAACAATATTAAGCTATGTAGACTAAGGACTGATACAATAGCCAATAACAGGTGAACACAGAACTTCAATCACAAACATTAGTTCTTTGAATCAAAATGACGCTGCGTTATGCCTATAGAAAGCCGAACAGGAGCGAGTAAGAGGAACAACTCAAAGAATTTCGACAGGTGGCTAGCGCATCCTTGTACCTAGAGGACAGATGTATGTTTCATCCTGAGTTTAAAAAAAAGGGTGTATTTTACATACATAAAATCACGCCTGTTTCCCAGAGGGGTAGGCAGAGACCACGGTTTTCCACTTAACTTTTACACGGGTGTATTTTAATCTTATTATTTACTGGATTTGATTTGAAGTCTAAAAAAATCTTAGTAGATAGTGCAAGTTAACGTTTTAAAACCAAATAAGATAGATAGATAGATAGATAAAAAATTTATTCGGGTCTACAGACACACACAATTAACAATTAACAATTAACAATAAACAATTTTAAACTAAAGTACATACATTAGGTATGGTATACATAATCAATAGAGCAATTTTTTTAAAAAGTAGGTATCTTAGAGTAGGCAAATTTGCGTGTGCTGCAGTACGACAAATAGGCTATGGCTCAGTGAAATATTTTGCTTAAAAGCAAAAACACTGATTTTCAGCCAAAACCTGATCGAGAGCGAGCAGAACGAGTACAAACGAACAATGCGTAGGTACCTAGCTGTGAATTTGTGTTGTTGTGATTGTGTAATTTGCTATCAATGATTACAAAATATGAAATATAATAAATTAATGACAATAGTGCGAAAAAATATAATAATAATAATGAACAAAATGAGCTTACAATATTTTTGTTTATTTTTGGCATACGAAGTGCTTGGGAACACCCTCTATTTGCTTTTGCAATAAAAACTTTTTAAGCTTTAATTTAAATGTGTATTTAGTGCTAACATTGCGAATAGGGGGAGGAATATTATTCCAGCACTTCGTTGCCGCATATCTGAAACTTCCCCTGAAAGCTGCAGTCTTGTGATTGTGATAGGAAAGTGCAGATCTTAGTGACCGTAACCTTTCACCAGAGACGAAGCTGAGTTTTGAGTGCAGATACTCAGGCTTTTTAAACTTAATCACGTCAAATATGAGTCCACCCAGGTGCAGTAGTCTACGTGATTCCATATTCAACAAGGACATGTTATTCAGGTATGGTGTTATGTGACTACGAGGCGGAATATTGAAACAGAAGCGACAACAAGCATTCTGCACTCTTTGTATAGTACGCTGGGTTCTCACAAGTAAACGAGGACCAAAAACAATATCACCATAATTCAACTTGGAAATAATTAACGATTCGCAAAGGACGACACGGGATTCTTTAGTCAATTGATTCCTAATTTTGTAAAGTATCTTAAGGCGGTAAAAACAAGTTTTTACCAAATTAAGAACATGATTCTCAAATCTGAGGTGACTGTCAATGACAATTCCGAGATTCCTAGCTTCCTCCACTCTGCCCACTTTAGTGTCACCGATCATTACGTCAGGGTCGCCATTTAACTTGCCAATTTGGTTTTTGGTACCCAAAACCATATACTGTGACTTTGTTGGGTTTAACACGAGCGCATTACGCGAGGACCAATCTGCAATGGCGTTCAGATCTTTGTTTAACAGTTGAACAGCTTGTGCTAATTTGTCAGGTGTCTCTGATACATAAATCTGCACGTCATCTGCATAGCAGTGGTACTTAGAATAAGCAATAGCCTTTGACAAATCTGCACAATAAATAATAAAAAGAAGAGGTCCAAGTATAGAGCCTTGCGGGACACCACGAACGATAGGCATTGGTTCTGACAATAAAGTCGATCCATCATTTTTTGTCAATTTTACAGTCTGTAACCGAGAGCTAAGATAGCTATGGAACCACATAATAGATGAATGACTTAAACCATAATAAGAAAGTTTGGCGAGAAGGAGTGGTATGTTGAGGCAGTCAAATGCACGTGAATAATCAAGCAGGGTTAATACTGTGCAGCACCCTCTATCCTGCTCCGCCAGAACATTATCTGTGACATCCAGAAGGGAAGTCACAGTTCCACGACCTTTACGAAATCCAGACTGCAGAGGAGGCAAAATGTTGTTTGATTCCACATACCTTGTAAGTTGGTCACTGATAACTTTCTCAAGGAGCTTCGACATGAATGGCAGAATGCTTATTGGCCGAAGATCTTTTATCTCAACCGGGGTGTTAATTTTCGGTATAGGTGTAACGATAGAAGTTTTCCATTGGATTGGAACCGTACCTGTTATAATGGATTTATTTATTATTGCTGTAATGGCGTCCAAGGTACAAGGAAGCGAGAACATAATCATTTCTCTACTAATACCATCATCGCCAAGGGCGTTCGACGTTATGGACATTATAATTTTAGACACCTCAGTCGGCGTGATGGGTTTTAGTTCTAATGTCTCGGTCGTGTACTTATTATCTTTGTAAAATGAAAGATTTGATGGCAGTACTGTATTATTTCCAGGAATATTTAAAAAATGTGCATTAATTTTATTAGGGTCATCAAAACATACAGGCAACGACTTTTCGTCAGTTGAGTCAATTAATATTTTAGTCTTAAGATTTTTCCAAAATGTTTTACTGTTTTTGATTTGCGAATTTACTACACAATTAAAATATGCACGTTTCTCAGCAGCTATACTTGTTAAATAACCTCATTGAACACATATCGAGCAATACCCTTCCATCTGAAAACTCATTCACACACACTCCCGCACATCCGGGGAGCTTTATCTGCCGAAACGGGATGGCTTAATTTATTTGCCAGCGTTACGTAGTGCTACATGTAGTGCGGAAGCTAGCGATTATGTTTTTCCTTCATAAATGTTATCCCAGACTCGGTCTGCTATCCTGAAAGTGAATGGAGACTACCCAATCGGAGAGCTTTGTTGAAAAATTATTGCAATATTTATCTTTTTTTTTTTTTTTTGAAGACCATCCAAAAAAAAACAATTTGCAGTAAATGGAGAGTTGAGTACATGGAATGAATCGATAAAGAAACACCTTATTTTCGGTAGGTAGGTAGGTAATTTTATGCTGAACTTATTAAAAATATATTGCATTTTAAGACCGACAATCGCCATAATTTGTGCGCTAAATGATCAAAAAATGGTTTAATGCGGAATAAATAAAACTAACATCAAATTTGCATGTATTCCTTTTTAAAAAATGTAAAAGTTGATCCATTACATATAATGAATCAACTTGGCAATCGTAGTATTAAATGTTAATGCCAATCACGTGTACCATATAGCTCGCAGAACCGATAACCGTTGGGGAGTAAAGGTTCTCAAATGGCGACCACGAACCGGGCGACGCAGTGTTGGAAGGCCCCCCACCCGATGGACCGATGACATTGTAAAGGTTGCGGGATGTCGGTGGATGGAAAGGGCTCAAGACCGTTCGTCGTGGAACTCTTTGGGGGAGGCCTATGTCTAACTTCTACAGGTTGTTGATGATGGGTGTAACATAAGCTTTCGAGTAGTTAGGGAACATATTGTATATTTTATCCAGGTACAGTTATTTTATTTGTGGTAGTAGATAGGTAATTTAAAAACATCATCACTATCTCTCGATCTACAGATCCTACGTAGACCCGCTACGAAGTACGTAGCAGTACTACGACGTACGTAGAGGTGCTACGTATCGCCATTTTCATAGAAATGATGATTGCTTTACTTTGACAGTACATTTTCATGAGTATGTATTTTTTTCTTGAATTATACGACACCCGGAAGGAAGCTATGGCTCTATAAGCAAGGGAATATTGTTTGGAACTGGGTTACGCTTGTTTATATCTTGCACCTTTGTGTTTCGGGGTCATAAGCCTTGGCAAACACAAAGATGGGGAAAAGGCAAGGAAGAACTTCTCTGTTTTTCCCGCCATCTTTTTAATATCAGTAGTGGGGTGAAATAATACGCTTGACTAACCCTAGTATTCTTACCATCACATTCATAATCAGTAACTAACTTTTTTTTTAAATATTCATATAAATATTCCGGACATATCACACACGGTCAACTGATCCCAAACTAGGCATAGCCTGTACTATGGGTACCAGAGATTGATATACTTAATAGATAAACATTTAACACCCAGACACAGGGCAAACATCTGTGTTAATCACACAAATGTTTGTCCAGTGCGGGAATCAAACCTCTAGCGCAGAAGGCAGAGTTACTACCAACTGAGCTATGAGGCCAGTCACTTTATCGGCTCCATAACTCTTGCCCTGTCCGTTTCTAGTATAGTTCTTCAATAAATTAAAACAAGTACAATTCTTGTCGCTACAACATGACCTACTCAATTCCAAGTAGATCAGTTTGACGGTTCGACAGTTATTTATTTATTTATTTTTATGCTAGAAATATAAAAACATAAAAAGTTGACATAAAAGTTTTTTGAGGGATCTTATCTCGCTTCGCTCGTTAGATCAATTATATTTTATTTGAAAATTAATAATTTACGTAATCCTATCCTTCCTATGAAAGTTTGTAAGTATTGATGGATGGATGGATGGATGTTTGTTACTCTATCACGTAAAAACTACTGAATGGATTTTAATGAAACTTCACAATAATATAGGGGTTAGTCCACCTAGTAGATTATACATCAGAATAACACATAGGCTACAATTTATAAAGATATTGTGTGAATTGTAACGCCACGCTAATATAAGCTACTCGAAAGACTAATCCTGCGCAGACGAAGTCGCGGGCACCAGCTAGTATAATATAATATTATAATTTAAGTCATTTATTCAGGCAACAAAGGTCCATAGGGGCTAGTAATAAAAGGGCATTTAAATAAAAGGACATTTATTCACCAAGAATCCTACACACAGCTATAAAAATACAATTGGTAATTTACAAGTTTTGGTATGTATGTAGGTAGACAGGTGAAATGGTCGAGGGCTCAGCTACGCTGCTTTTCAGGTTAAGTAATACTTAATAACTATATTTATCTAGGTGCTAGATTAGTAAAAACGGCAAGTAGGTAAGGTCTTATGAGAAGATACTAATACCTATCAACTCAACCCTCTCATAACCGGCTGACCATTAAAAACTGTCTATTCCCAGCTCAAAATTAAACTTTAAAATTGAGTAAAAACCTTTACCAGGTGACAGCGGGCCGTACTAATTACCGTGAAAATTATACCCCCTCTCATCCCCTTCCACCCCTTACCCTGCAAAATGGCTCGGCTAAAAGGCAGACGGTGTTTCCAAGATGAGAATTTTTGTAAGTCATTTTATATTTTAGAGAGTTTAGAAACGGCGGACGTTAAATACTGGGTTTATGTTTGTTGTGGAAACAGATGGATTTTAAATGGTCGTTGTTTACAATTTACGGTTTGGTGGGATGTAATTTGAAAGTGTTTTGTAACATTTTTACACTATACGACACTATAGTATATCATTCTTATTAAGAAGTGTTCAAACACGAAGTTTTAAGAGGAGGTAGGGCACAGCGAGATTTTCTCGTTCTGAATTGGAGCAGCCCGCCTGGGGTACCTCCGCCTTACAGAAGATCGCAGCCAAATAACATTATTTGTTTCAAATTGTGTTGTGTTCCTGCGGTGAGTAAGGTTGCCATTGCTCTTTAGGGGGGAAGGGGGTTCGGGGTCGGCAACGCGTGCGTGATGCCTCTGGTAACGGTAACCGCTTACCAAAAAAAAAAAAAACACTTCACGACACTATCGTATACCTACATTCATTCTTATTAATCCTTTCACTACACTGATTCTTTCACGAACGGTCATAGGCCCTTATCAATGTCACCATACCTTAACCTGGTCACTGACCTAATACAGGATAACCAAAAAAGAATCAGTGACACGACAAGAAAGCAATAAGCAGTGTGTATGAAATGAGCCTCAAAGAGGCGCACTTTAATCCTTTCACTACACTGATTCATTCAATTACGGTCATATGCCCTTTTCAGGGCCACCATACCTCAACCTGGTCACTAATATAATACAGGATGACCAAGAAAAACTCAGTGACACGACAAGAAGAAGATTAAGCAGTGTTCAAACACCGTGCAATGCCTCTGACTCCCCTTAGACATCTTCAATTATCTGATCGCCTGGAGATCTGAGGAGATGTCTACCATTCATGTACTACTTATCTCTTTGTCTGATTGTTGTCTATTATATTAATGCTATTATTTTTATTTATTTATTTATATTCTCAATAAATGTCTGTATGTTGCCTGGGTAGGTGCGTATTACAATATTATATTATATTCTGCAAATTGTCTATGCCTGTAAAGAACTGAACTTGTAGTTATGGGACGAATAAATAGTTTTTTTTTCTTTCATGTAGATAAAAGTCCTGAGACTATTCCTATTTTGCACATACATCAATGATAACTTTAAATTTAATACACACCAAACAATTACCCAACAAAAGTAAGATAAACTTTCCAAACTCGCAAACAAAGCAGCTAATAAATAAAAATAACAGTTATTCACGGACAAAATTAGAGGCTTTGAAAGAGAATAAAGTTCGCAAATCCTCGCGAAATTCGCTTATCCGCGATAAGCCGTGAATAGCTGCGCGAATTTTGACTACGCCTGTTTACTTTTCGTAGGTTCGTAAATATACTTGGTAACAAAAAAATTGAGTCACTTATCGTATAGTCCATCATCTCCCTGCCCTTATCCCACTTCATGTGGGGTCGGCACAACATGTTTTTCTCTTCCACTCCCCTCTATCAGCCGTCAAATTAGTATTCACTCCTTTCTTACTCATGTCGTCTTTCACACAATCTATCCATCTTTTCTTTGGTCTACCTCTCCCCTTATATCCTTCCACATTCATATTTAACACTCTTCTAGTCACATGGCATTCTTCCCTCCGCATGACATGCCCATTCCACGCTAACTTTTAGCTCTTCAACTTCTCAGTCATTGGCGTTACTTTCAAACTTCCTCTGATGTACTCATTCCGTATCTTGTCCATTCTAGTCACTCCACACATCCATCTCAACATTCTCATTTCCGCAGCATGCACTATATATATATGACTATACTTATCGTAAAGTCCAGTTAAAAATTAAAATCGGTTTGGTTTGTATAAACAAAGCTCTTTCTAAATACTCCCCACTTAATGTATTTGCATAACTTTTTTGAAACACTTTTTTGGAGACCTATGTTTTCGTAACTCCTTGGCCGATTTATATGATATTCTTACCAGCAAATCTTGAAAGTTCAAACTTGACCTATTTAATTCCATGCAGATTATATGGACGGTTCGAAAGTAATACTCTACACAACACCTATTTATCACGCCTATGCCTGTTTTTGTGTTTTTCTGTTTGTTTTTATTTTTTTATTTTATTTGATCTAAAATCTGATTACCAACTATTGTCTGCTACTTTCTAATAATTATGTAACCCGCTTATACCTAATCCCTCGGTGACCATCGGGTAAATTGAAAACCAGCGCTGCATGCAATGCATGCAGCAAATGCTAAATTTACTCCCTTTGCCTTTTTATTATTATTTTTTTGTGTATCCTGCTCTTTTTTAATATTTGTTCTTAAAGGCAAAAATTGATTTTTTTATTTTATTTATTTATTTAAAACATACAACGCCCATTCGCCCAAGTTTATTGAAAGATCTTTGATGGTTTTGCTGCTTCGATTAATAAAAAACATAAACTAAATTACACTTCAAAGGAGAGTAGGCTAGTATCTTTCGAATAACATACTCTTCCAATTATTTTTTTGCGTTTTTATTGCCTAATATAAATTGCAAGGGTGGTTCGATTTGTTTGATTTGAAGTGTAGGTTTATGCGAATAGCAGTTTTTGAGTTAGAGCGCTGGATACTGTAAATTGGCCTCATTGGATATTCGTTTCATGAAATACGCGTGATGAAGCTTGCCTAGTCATTCCTAATAGAACAGCTAAGTTATGTGCGGTCACCAAATGGATGGGTGACTGCTAGTAGCAGAACTTCCGTGTTTCGCAGGGCACGTTGAGACCGACTCCACCAACAGAGTTTCCAATGGCTTATACGAACTTATTAGACATTACCTGTCACCCGCGGCTTCGCTCATGTGGTATTAAAATAAAAAGTAGCCTATATACAATTCCAGGTAAATAACTCTTATCTGTTCCAAGTTTTATCGTTCCTTTTTAAGTTGGTACATCGCGAGCGAAGCCACGTGCGCAAGCTAGTCTTCAATATTTCATTGAGTCGAGTCGAGTTTGTCGAAAAAATACTAGCTATTGGAATTTATAAAATATTGGAGGGTTATGGCCTCTATGTCACTTTAGCTGTGTAAATTTTTGTCTCAAAACTAACTACACTAAGTAAAAAAACTACACATGCCGCCAAAAAAAATACACAATTTTTTTTTTACCACAGAAGGATAGGCTCTCCATTCAAATAATGACGATCAAGTGCGAGAACTCGCGCCCTGAGGCTTCCGTAGCATTGGTCGTGGGTTCGAATCCCGGTCGTGCACCAATAGATTTATAGGTGTAGGAATTGACAAACTTATATTTGCGGTCGCTCACGTAGTCATTTTAGGAGGAGGTAGGGCATAGCGAGATTTTCTCGTTCCAAATTGGAGCAGCCCGCCTGGGAGGTACCTCCGCCTTACAGAAGATCGCAGCCAAATAACATTATTTGTTTCAAATAGTGTTGTGTTCCTGCGGTGAGTAAGGTTGCCAGAGCTCTTTAAGGGTGGGGGGTTCGGGGTCGGCAACGCGTGCGTGATGCCTCTGGTATTGCAATCGCTCATAGGCTACGGTAACCGCTTACCAACAGGTGGGCCGTATGCTTGTTTGCCACCTTAGTTGTATAAAAAAAAAAAAGTCTTTGTATGACGTTGACCGCAAATATTTATTGTTTCCTAAAAAACTTCGAAATTCCTCAATTTCAGAATTGTGAGGTAACTGGAAGTACCCTAGAGGTTTTTGAGTTTTCCATACAAAAATTGTACATTCATTGCCATTCTTTTTAATGCATTAAGCTAGAGCTTTGATTTTTATACGGCACCATAAGCCCACAGACCTTATTATGTGGTATAAATTTCAAGTATATAGCCAAGATACCTTTAGCCGTTTCTGAGAAAAAGGGTCTTGACAGACGAACAGACAGACATACAGACAGACAGACGGACAACAAAGTCATCCTATAAGGGTTCCGTTTTTCCAAATGAGGTACGGAACCCTAAAAAGGTTGATGTTCTGAATAAACCAAAAGGACGCAAACTTCAGCCATTTAGCCGGGAGCGGCCCAAAGAGGAAAACCACTGAATATGCTGAAAAAATTGTGATCACGGCGTAAGGCTGAAATATGTACACCCAATAGACTTGCTTTTATTAAACCATATCTTTGTAAACATAATTTGCTTATACATGTTTGTCAAAAGGGTTGGGAATGTATCATCGATAAAAAATATCGCTAAATAGATCTTTTGCTTGGCAAATCTAAGCATAGATGTATGTACATACATCACGGTCAAACTTGGTGATATGTAATACAGGTTTACAGGTTTTCCCAGAGGGGTAGGCAGAGACTAGGATGTACACTTACTACGATCTTAACATTCCTCCTTTGCTTCATTCACTCTCATCATCACATTCCTCATATTAAATGCTCGTCAGTTTAGGGTACTCTTGACCTGGCCTATTTACAAAACGTCACCGATTTGGTCAGTAGCAAAAGCATAGACGTGCAGTTAGGAAATTCGTAGAAGAACCAAGGTGCCGATCGAATCAGGTGCGGCTCAATAAAGAAAAATAATTAGGTCCAGGCGTTTAATGCTAGTGTGAAACTCGTGCGTGTTAACGTATGAACGTGATCAATAAGGAACGGGCGAATTCGCTAACTGGAACTATATTTCATCGACAGTCGATTGCCGGCACGTCCCATCACTAGCCGGTATTATAGCCGATGGGACGAAGGAAGCCGCTCACATTAAAACGGCACATTCCGTGTTTTATTCGTTTATGATAAGGACGTATGTGCCCGTAGGATGCATTTATTCGGCAATACAGGAAGCTTACAGCATTTAAGCCGAAAATAGGCTTAATATTGTTACAAGAGTTCCGCTCTTCTGAATGGAAAAAAAGGAACCCTCACGAAATCACTTTTCTATTCCTGTCGTAAATAGAAAACACCCTTTTTTGAGAAACGGCTTAATATGCTAGCCGTTCGAACAAAGACCGGTAAAAGTTAGTGCTTCGATGATCGTTGAGGCACAATTAAAATAAACTTTGAAAATCGTACCTTTAGTATGTTCTAACTAAACACCAATCTTACCTGAACTACGAAGTGATTGAAAATTTACCAAATGGGAGCTCACGTTATATTGGTTTACAATAACATACTACTTTAATTGCATCTCATAAACCATGTGGCCTAGAATAAAAATAAAAACCGTTTTGGTATTAATGAACGAAGCTCTTTCGTATGACACCCCACTTCATGTATTTGTATTACTTTTTTATTAACAACATTTTGGACCCTTATATCTTAGCAACCCCATGGCCGATTTAACTCATATTCTTACCAGTAGTTCATTTTGATAGTACATCCTGTTGACCTACTAAATTCCATGCAGATCGGATTGACAGTTCGAAAGTTATGGTCTAACATATAAACATATAACTCTGATTCGTCAAAGTTATTCGATAAAATCTTCGCTCGATTCGTTCGCTCGATCAATCAGGATGAAAGAATTCCAATTACTTAAATAATTATGACAAAATAATAAAGCATTTGTTTACAAGATTATCTAGCAAATGTTGTAAAATTTGAGAGTTTACCAACAACTTTTTAGAGCAAAATTTCACGTGTTATTGTAACTTTTTATACAACAGAAGCTTGTATAAAATAAAAGAACATATATTTATGGAGTAAGAAAATGGAACCCAAACAGTAAAAGCCACTCTCGCACTTGGCTTTATTTTGTCACGCCGCCGTCCACTTTTTCATGCGGTTATTTTCATTATTTTTTTTATCTTGAAGGTGTCGCATACATTAAGGTTGACACAGTTCACAAGAACTCTCATAAAATAAAAAAACAGTCAGGACGAATGACTCCATGCTGTGTTTTAGTCTTCTTCGGTGGCTTGGCGGGCGGTAGCCTAACTTAGACACAAAAGGTGCGACTTCGAGCCACGCGTGAAAAGTTTTAGCTTGCAAATATTTTTCCCGGGTCTGGGGTGTTGTGTTTAAGTACTCACAGTTATTGTTACCCGACATATAATCCTAGTTTGGGGTCCGAACTACGTTATTGTTGCTGTTTAATAAATAAATAAAAAAAAGCCTTTTATTTCTTGTTTACACTAAAAATGACTAAGTAAATAAGATAGAAAGGTTTTAAAAAAAAATTGAATAACGTAATGTTGTATACATGTTTTATAGTTTTATGTTATTTGTATACTCCGATGTGATTCGGTTAGTGTAACTTATTTTCAAGAACCCCTTCGCAGGTGAAGGCCTCCTCCAAAGGTCACCATTTGTATCAGTTTTTATCTTTATCTTGTTCCAAATAGTAGTTGTTGTTGATCGTAGCAAGTGGAAAGCCGTGGTCTGTTTGTTGCTGTTTATCGATCATTTATTATCAAGCGAAGTGATCTGTGTTAAACAGAAATGAATCACTGAAAAGGAAATGCATTTTTTTTATAAAAACCTACCTTTTGTAATAACGCTAAAATGATCTCAGATTTACCAGGTTCCTGCGGACGTAAAATAAAAATAACACTTTGATAAAAAAATATCACATTTGAATGCACATAAAAATCTAAACAAAATCCACGGTCACATTCCACTCGACTGCATTTTACGGTTTGTTCCTTTTGGTACAGTCGTGAAGATACGCCACCGGCGCGATTACAGAATCGTCTGTTCAGCTTCTGGACATGAAAATACAACACGCAGAAATCAGCTTGGCACCTGCGTGGAATGTGCTTCCCTCTCCCACCACACTCCACCGCCTACCGCTCTCGCGAGTGAGAATAAGACAAAACATTACAGAGAGGTGCCTAGTTAACTTCTGCGTGTTGTATGAACTAGATACAAGGGCGGATCCAGGCTTTGAGTTAGGGGGGTGGTCATAGTCGAGCTGCAGTCAGGACAGGCCGGTCCAACTTATACCCAGCTTAGTGGGGGGGGGGAGTAATGACCCCCATCACCCCCCCTCCCCCCTGGTTCCGCCCTTGAATAGATACCAGATATGTGTGCTGGTAAATTGGGAGACACCATTGATCAATAGCTTTTACGAAATTTCTTTACCTACTAATGTGGAGTCCAGTACGTATACCTTCAAAGGACTACACCCACAAAAATGATCATTTTAAACACAATGGCTGTGGCTTATCTTCTGCATATGAATGGTTAAAAGAAAAATTTTAATACATTCTCAGTTCGCCTGAAAATGGCGTCTGACTTTTGCAAAAGATTATGTTAATTTATCAACACTTATATTTTGTACAATAGTTTTATTCAAAAATATAAAAATAAGCTCACACTCACTTATTCAACCCAAAGCATGGTACCTATTTCATCAGACATCTCCAGGTGCTCACATCCTTGATAATGTCTAAGGGGGTAGTCACAGTTTGCAGTAGATGACAGACTGTAAATGACAGGCTGCAAGCTCATCGCACCGCTTAGAGATTCAAAGAAGCTCAAAAATTTAAGGTGTAGGCAGAGAACTTAATTCCCATTTGCTACCCTGAAGTATTCTGAAATACTTTTAGTTTAATGTCCCGAACAAGCTTAGAAAAAAATCTTTTCGGAAATCAGTCAGAGGCACGTCTACACATTACACTCGAGACATCCTATCTGTTACTTTTTTATAAAATGGATTAGATTCTCCATGGCTCCGAAGATAAAACTCCATCTCACCAAAGACAGTAATATAGAAAAAGGCTGAAATCCATCGGCGGGCCGCATTCACGTAATGTCCGCCATTACGCGCGTACGTGCCCGATAAATCACGTGAACGTATGCCATGTGACTTCTATATCTGTCACATAGATCCGTCTGAGAGCTCTTCGAAGGATCTACCCGTAGTTATTGTATTTGTTATTGTTTTATCGTGGGGTGAGCGAGGCATTCCTTTCAAATCAACATTGAGATCGTACGCTAACATTTGGTATATTACCGTCTGTATTTCAGAAAGCCTTGATGGTGTCTTTTTTATGTTATACGGAGGCAAACAGGCTTACAGCCCTCCTGACGGTAAGTGGTTACCGTCGCCTATTGACATCAGCAACACCTGAAGCGTTGCTCATGCTTTGCCTGCCGAACCCCCCCCCCTAAAGAGCTCTGACAACCTTACTCCTAACTGTTATTTGGCTTGCGATCTTCGGCAAGGCGGAGGTACCTCCCCATGCATATATAACATATAGTCATATATAACACGTGTTATGTTGCGTAGTTGTTGTTTGTTGTTTTTACGGTCACTGATAATCTACTTTTTCCTCCTTGGTTTCAGCTGAAAATCAGCGTTGAGTGCTAACACACCCAACATTAATGCTGAGCTGAACACCTTTTAAGCATTCGGACACATGAGTCGATATACCTAAACTTTTTAATATAATAATGTTATGTACCTAAGTATACCTAAACTATGTAATCTATTTTAAGTTATATTGTATTTTAAGTTATATACTTTTGTGCTCACCACCTAATCGGCCATGTAATCTCTTGCTAAATAAACGATCATTCCATTCTATTCCATGCGGGCTGCTCCAATTTAGAGCGTCGGTCATATAGATTTTGTAGACTATGGCTCGTATTCAGAGACACGACTCAAGCATAGATTTAATCACAGATCAGCTGAACTCTATTTAAGTATTGAATCTCTTCTCAAACATAACTTTTATTCAAGAACGGTACTTAAACTACTCTCCGCTGAATCGAGTCTCAAATCTGTACTCAAATGTTCTCGTTTACATTTTGATTTATTTATAATTTTCGATCCGTTTTACGCAGAAATTCAAACAGCCAGGGTGCAAATAGAACAGAACTATAAAGTGAAGTATAAATATGCATCAAAGTACGTGTAACGGAACGAAAATGTCATTTGATTAATGTCTAATCAAATCTAAACTCAAGCACCGATTTCGTCTGATTGACGTTTCTGAATAAGCATTTACTCAGGTGAACTGTGATCATTGAATCTATACATAAGTACTGTTTAAGAATTAGAATCTCGACTCAAATCGAGATTTAAGTACAGATCATTGCTTGAGTCTTGCAAGTATTTAATTAACTTGCTATGTTGGTATATTATGTTCTGGTCAAATCTTACAACTAAATTGCATTTATCCTCAACCGATTGAGATGAAAGTTTGCATACACGTTTAGTTTAGATGAAAATGCATGGTTAAGTGACGTCATTCTAAATTTAATATAGCGGATAGTCCAAGATGGCGGACTGGAAACTAAAAAGCTGTACCTACAAATATTGAAAGTTTGCATAAAAAGCTTGTAAAAAAGCTGTGACGGCCATGTTTGCGCAAACATGGCCGTGATCATGCAAATATTTGTCCCGCAGCGGGAATCCAACCCGACCCCTTGCCTCTCCAACGGGCACTCACCCGCTACGCCACCGAGGTTTTCTAATATACTATTACTGACATTTCTATTTTTAATAATTTTACATGCCAGTTGCTTTAAATAAAGGATCGTTTTCTGAACTTTTCAATAACACGATTATAAAACTACAACTTTTTACCAACTTCATGATATAAATTGTTTTTGATTGTATTTTAAAACAGAAAAGGGTTTTTAATGAGGTATGGCCTTGAATAAGAGCCTATGACCGTTGGTGAAAGAATCAGTTCGGTGAAAGAATCTGTTTGGTGAAAGAATCAGAGTGGTGAAAGGATTAAAGTGCGCCTCTTAGAGAGTCTTTTCATGAACAAGATGGCAGCGTACGGCTTTACTTTTAAAATCAGCTTTTGTTTATGGACAAGATGCGATGCGGCGCTAATGGAGGTAAAGCTTTCGTTAATAAACCCATAGCGCATTTATCAATACCAATAGCCTTCATTATATTTATTTATCGGAGAATAAACCAACGGTTTCGAAGAAGTGATAAATGTTATAAGACGGCCGTAATGTATAGTTGAACGCAATTTTCAACCTATAAATTTAACATTCGCTGTGTCACCACTATTAGATAGATAGATAAATATGTATTGTACACAAAGAAAAATAACATAGGGAGAAACAACATATATAAAGCACAATGAGCCGCCTATCGCTAAAAGCGATCTCTTCCAGACAACCTTTGCTATTAGCATTGTCGTCATGACGGTTGTCGCTTTTTAGGAAGTCAAAGCTAAGTGAAAACCGGTTTTCCGATATCCCTACTCATCGTAAATCGAAGCTGTGAAAGAAATTCATAAATAATCTCATAATAAATCTTTTCATTAATTAGCGCCGTCATCGGTTTTCAATAGCCATTGAGAGAGCTTGTGAAAGTTTCTGAATCTTGTTTTTTGTCAAGCGGTACAAGGGAAGGCACTTCTGCCGGAAACTTGGAGCAATACAACGATACAGAGCCAACCCAGCCGACGATATATCTATATATACAAGGTGATTCATAACATGTATACCATCCCGAAAGGGGGTTATTCTATCAACGAAAAGAAATAATATTAGCGAAATAAAACATCAATATTTTCACTTTGTTTTATTTACTTTCTCAAATTAGCTGTTTTTGGTATTTTTATCATCTTTAGAACTAATATCTAAACGTACAAGAAGTTCGGAATCAAGATTGCTACCTAAAACAGCTGATTCATTGAGTTTGACCTGATTTGACCCCAAAACAGCTGTTTTTTGCATAGAGTTTTTTCAATTAAAAATGTCGAATTACCAAAAGTCGTAGAACAAACTGTATTGCCAATTGGGTGTAGAATAAGCCCCTTTCGGGATGTAATACATATTATGAATCATCTTGTATAAAGTAACTAAAATCAATATAGTTAAAACGCAGTTCGTAATCCGGCGTGAAACAAACAACTGTAATAAAAATATTTGCTTTTATTTTCTACTGAAATCATCTGGAACTAGTTATTTAATCTAGTTACAAGATATGGATCTAATTGTATTTATAGAAATTTTTTACCACAGGTAGGCCTTGTTCCCCGGTCTAATAAGCCTGTATGCGGGGTTGACTTTTAGGAGAAAATTAAAAAATGTATCAATGACAAATCAAATCAAATCAAAGTAATTTATAGCGTAATATGGGTTAAGTACAGTTGTTATATAATACAATACAAATTAGGAGCAGCCATGTTCAGCGTTGTACGACATATTGCATGAATATACATATTTTCAAAAAAAATAAGTAAGTATGTCAGAGCTTTAAATTACAATAAAATTTCATTAAAATAATCATGAATAGTAAGCCCTTTCCAATAGTAACTTTTTCAGTCTCACTTTGAATACTACAAGGCTTGAAGTATCAAGTAAAGGTTTAGGTAGGTGATGGTACACACGAACAGCCATACATAGCACACTCTTGTTCAACAACGTAGTTTTATTTCGGGGTAGTTTGATTTTGAGGTTATTCCGACAGCTTCTTAAGTTTTCAAAAAGGTCCATATTACACTTTACAAGAACTGATATTTCATAAATATAGAGACAGGGCAATGGTAAGATTCTCAATGTTAGCATTTGCCGTGAGAATATTGTCAGTCTGATATCAATATGAGGTAAGGAAAATATATTCCTGACATATAAATACCACTTTGCTCACCACTAAATCGTCTCAAAGCAAAGACATCATCATGATCAGTCTGTAAATGACATGGGTCTCCCACAAATAGTTCCATGACGAACGGTATTTCATTTCACCTACTTCCCGCAGCTTTAACAATATCGTCGCTCCATCGGGTTCTTCCAACACTGCGTAGTCCGGTTCGTGGTCGTCATTCCAGAACTTTTATTCAACAACCGTTGTTGGTTCAGCGAGCTAAATATTCCGCCCACTGCCACTTCAACTTGCTAAATCTGAGAGCTATGTGTCATTTACGTCTCAATCACGAATTTCCAAGTGTCGAATTTAATCACGTAGTGAAACTCCGGGCATAGCTCTCTCCATAGCCATGGCTCCACATATCGTGTAATGCACTCTGTGGTAAATAGCAGTCTTGGTCTGCAGATTCATAGTTCTATTGGCTACTAGCTACAACGGCTTATTTATTACTCTGTGGCAAACCTTATTTTGTACTTGTATTACAAGTTGGATAATGTAAGTGGGAAGGAAATAGTTTCAGTGGAAATTCGGGTAAATTCGGGAAAAAGAGAGGATTACAACTTACTTGAACATGAGAATTACGGAGTACTTTATGTCAGTCTCAAAAATATAAGTTACTTTTGTGTGTTTTTGATACTCGTTTCTTAAGCCGTTACTCCAGAGTATTTTCATCATCATCAACAACAGAAGTCCACTGCTGGACATAGGCCTCCCCCAAAGAGTTCAGTGACCAACGGTCTTGAGCCCTTTCCATCCAACAATTTCGCGCAACCTTTACAATGTCATCGGTCCATCGGGTGGAGGGAATATTTAATTTATTAAGCTCTCTCAATTAAATAGCAAACGAGGACTATGGCCTTCCAACAGTGTCGTCCGTTTGGTGGTCGCCACTCGGGAACCTTTTTACGCCAGCAGTTGTGGGTTCTGCGAGCTATTTGACCTCCCACTTCTTCTTGTCGTGTCACTGATTCTTTCTTGGTCATCCTGTCTTGGTCTTGTCTTCTTTGTTGGTCAGTTACCAGGTTTTAGGTATGGTGGCCCTGAAAAGGGTCCATGACCGCCGATGGAAGAATCAGTATAGTGAAAAGATTAAAGTGCGCCTCTTAGAGGCTTTTTCGTACACATGTCTTCGCATTTTTAGGTTCTAGGACATGCCGGTTTCCTCACGATGTTTTCCTTCCTGTTTGAGAGCACTAGCATAGCGCACATAAATTTTTCGAATGGAAAATCCATTGGTGCACGACAGGTTTCGAACCCACGACCTGTGGATTGGAAGGCGGGGCCACTACCATCCCACCACCAGTGCTCTCTGACCTATAGTCTAACAAATAATTAGATTGCTAATTTCACAGTTCTCTTATCTCTAAACGCGTAATAATGTTGCCACATTCAGCCTAGCAGTGCTGTCACAGATCAGATCACTGAACTCACTGCGAACTAATTTTCTCATTATAGTTCAATAATTAAGTTATCATCTGCAATATTAATTCCAAATGTGGGTTAGCACAACTTTAGCTACTGAGAGCGTCGCACTGAGATGCATCACAGCCCAGATTTACATAATAGTTCGGGCGACAGACGCCAGCACAGGAGGGAAAAAAAGCTTAGGATCTTAGCACGAGCCTAGTGGGAGGTACCTCGACTTTCGACCCGTAGGTTGTATGTTCAAATCCCGATCGTTAATCAATCATCATCATCATTTCAGCCGTACGACGTCCACTGCTGAACATGGCCTCCCCCACAGACAGAGTGAATTCCTTACCATGTGGGAGGATTTGCCCATACTCTCCACGCTGGGCATGCGTGTTGGCGAGCGCAGTTAGAGCTATCGTTGTTAGGACGCTGCTGCCCGTCCCCTAGATTTTTTCCCTTAGTCGCCTCTTACGACCCGTTAATCAATGGATTTTGAATAATAAAATGTATGTACCCATTAAACACGTGCCTTGAAAGGTTAAGAAAATTATCGTAAGGAAAGCCGCGGCTTAGTCAGTTCAGCACGTATTGAACAAGTCTTTCCTGTAGAAAAGGTTGTAGACTTGTAGTATGTGCTGAGCAAGCCTACCCATCTAAATAATGTCCGAGGCACTACAGCGTCCAGGCCCCCAATTCTACTAATTCGTTAGTTCGTTCAGTTACAACACCTTCCGGAGAAGAGGCGTAAACACATCCCGTACCCTGCGTAGTAACAAGCTCGCTCACCTCCTTGTTACGCCCGCTCATAAGCTGACTAAATCAGAAATGTCGGTTTATATAATGGGTCCCTCAGTATATAACAGGCTGCCGGACACCATAAAAAAAGATGCAACTTCCACGGCGGTCTTCAAGTTAAGATTGCGTAGGTGGCTCCTCGAGCACACTTTCTACTCAGTAGATGAGCTCTACGACTTACCTATTATTTAGTCATAGGTACCTAACAGGTATCTACCAACATACAATTACATAATATAATTATATCAAGTTTCAAAGTTTATTTATTGTTACAAAAGCTGAATGAACAAAAAAGTTACATATTATTATTAGATAAAATCCTGTAAGTAGGAAGTACCTTGACTGTTACAAAAATAAATGGGTTAAAGACACATTATAATATGCAAGAACACTAACTCCCACCCTAGGAATATCCTGTGTTGCGGGTAGTTAGTCTCTTTCGTCGAGTAGTGATGCCATTATAACAAATCTGAGTACTTACGTTATGTAAGTGTGCAACAAATACTTAATATCTATTAATTATTATTTTTAGGAATCAAGTAGTAATTGTTCCGGGTGGGTGTTGTGGTACAATGGCACTCGTAATCCTTGACATACACCTACTTATAAATAATAATTAATTAAGTACCCAATAATGTGGTCACTATATTTTATTACAGATAATGTACCCACCTGACTTGTAACTTGGCGTTATTAATAAAGAATTGTATTGTATTGTTACGATTGTTGCCACCTTCGTTTCTTTGATTTCATTGGTCCATTGGTTCCACAATGACTGCCAATGAAATACGACTGTGATAGCAGAATACCAAAAGTGCCAAAAGTGGTCATTTTGCCATGGAACCATTTTCATTTTGAAGCCATTGAATTAGTAGAATTGGGGGCCTTTATAAATCATCTAGAATAGATGTAATAACATGTAACAACTTACTGCTATTCGAGCAGAGATCGATGGAGATAAATAACTCAGAGATAACTTTTCACAAATTAATAACACTTGATCGATGGATCTATTTTTCTCCATCAAAAGTTATAGAGCTTCCACAAGTGCTTCCAGATGGATAAATAATAAACACCCAGCAGTTAAGTCCGCTCCGTTAGGGAATAAGCTTTTCGAATGACGACCGGGCGACGACGCAGTGTTGGAAGCCCTATTATGTGTGCTATCCCGAAAGGGGGTTATTCTACACCCAAATGACAATAAAGTAGGTATTTGTTCTAAGACTTTTGGAAGTAGTTTGGACTAGATATTAATTTAGGACGAGGTAGGGCACAGCGATATTTTCTCGTTCTGAAGCGGAGCGTTCTGGAGCGGCCTGCCTGGGGAGGTAGCTCCACCTTACAGAAGATCGCAGTGAAATAACATTATTTGTTTCAAATAGTGTTGTGTTCCTGCGATGAGTAAGGTTGCTAGAGCTCTTTAGGGGGGGAGGGGGTTCGGGGTCGGCAACGCGTGCGTGATGCCTCTGGTATTGCAAGCGCTCATAGGCTACGGTAACCACTTACCAACAGGTGGGCCGTATGCTAGTTTGCCGTCTCAGTTGTATAAAAAAAAAATTGGACATTTTTCATTTACAAAATCTCTATGCAAAATCAGTAGTTTTAGGCTCAAACCAGTTTAAATTTAATGAATTAGCTGTTTTAGGTAGCAATCTTTAAGCCGAACTTCTTGTAATACGTTCAGTTATAAGTTATAAGTTACTCTGCTAGTTTGTAATAACGTATGTAGTTACTTTTTTAGACATTTTATGTATTTGATTATTATTATTTCTTGACTGTGTAATTATGACAGGCCTCATAGCTCAGTTGGTAGTAACTCTGCCTTCTGCGCTAGAGGTAGCGGGTTTGATTCCCGCACTGGACAAACATTTGTGACTAACACAGATGTTTGTTATGTGTCTGGGTGTTTAATATATATCTATTTTGTATATCAGTCTCTGGTACCCATAGTACAGGCTATGCCTAGTTTGGGATCAGATGACCGTGTGTGATATGTCCGTAATTTTTTATTTTATTTTAAGTTCTTGACATTGTATACTTGTATTTGTATTTACCATTGTATGTTTATTTTATTATGTTTTGACATTTCTAAGTGCATTGTATTTATGCCAATGGAGAGAAATAAATGAATTGAATTGAATAAATAACGAGAAAATACCAAAACCATCTAAATTAGAGAAAGTTTTTTCGCTAATATACTTTCTTTTTGTTGATAGAATAACCCCCTTTCGGGACGGTATACGTGTTATGTATATACAGCTTTGCGACCAATAATCAAGTCGCCAACATGTGTGGAGGAGATTAAAGTAATGGTATTTTCACTTGCAAAAGTTATATAGAACTTTACATCACAGAGCAATTCGTCTTCTTCTCGCTTCGCTCTCTACATCCCTTATACTTGCTACATAGCGAATTATATATTTAACTCACATTCGCTGTGTTGGAAACAAAAGATTTCCATTCACGGTGCGACCTACATGCAAGGCTTACCTATAACATCTATTCTAGATGATTTATACAGCGTCAGGTGGAACTTTTACTCTGTCTGTGGGGTAGGCCATGTTCAGCAGTGGACGTCGTACGGCTGAAATGATGATGATGATGTACACAATGCATCGCAGGGTCACACATGAAATTACAGGGTTCACTCGTGTCACGGGTGACGAACTCCGGTCCGTTGCCCTGTGACGTGACGTTATGTTTACAATGACTATGAAACTAGAGGTGGTTCGTATTTACCAGGTTTTTAAACCAGGTTCTCGCATCATACTATACGTAACTGGTACGACTTCACGATACTTAGACGTATTAAAAATACTCGGGTGCGGCGCGCAAGTCCACCGCCCATCCTAGGACGCGGCGCGCCTCGCGGTCGCAACCCGACCTTCCGTCTCGCGGCGCGGCGCGCCCTTGGGTACGCGGCGGACTTGCAATGTGGAATTGCACAATGGACTTGCGCATTGGACTTGCGCAGTGGACTCGCGCGGTCGAAGTAATACTTTCAAGTATTTAGTACCTGGTTTTAGAACCTGCTTCATGTAAAATACGATACGGATCTGGTACGCGAAATAGCAAGTACGACTCATCTCTATATGAAACACGAGCTCAGTTATTACATAGCTCTGCTCAATGCTTATGAGGTCCAGTGATGAATTCGTGAAAGCACATAGAACGAAATTTTGTACGCAGTCCACATGTATCTACAATAACTCTATAATATTTATACTATCCCGAAATGAGCGTATTCTATCAACAAAAATAAAGAATAGTACCGAAAAAAAAAACAATCTACTATATAGGGTTAGTTTTTTTCAGGGCCACTTAGGCGAAATCGGAAACCGTGATGCAATCGAAAAATGAGATACGAAATCGATTTTGAAAAAAAAAAAGATCAGCATTAAAAAAAGTTGAAATTTATTTAGTTTTTGTGAAAATGTAGGTTTTTATTTTTTTTTTGCATTTTTGGGTTCTTTGTTTGATAAAAAATAAACAAATGTACTATAACTAGGTGTCTAAAGTTGTTGGAACACCTTCAAAATTATATTTTTTTTAAATTCAACAATATTTATTTACCGAAGGTTATTTTTTACTAATTAATTGCTTTGCTTGCACATAGTCCGACCAAAATAATAAACCTTCGATAAATAAATATTTATTAATTTGCAGTTTTGAAGCAACAACTTTATACACATTGTTATCAGACATTTATTTATTTATTATCAAAGATAGAACACAAAAACGCAAAAAAATCATCATAATTTTTTTTTTTTAAACTAAAAATAAATTTCAACTTTTTTTAATGCAGATCTTATTATTATTTATATATACGAGCCCGTAACTCCTAACATCACTTTTCGATTACTCTCACGGTTTCCAATTTCGCCTAAGAGGCCCTGAAAAAAACCTGAATATAGGGGTACCTTATTCGTTATAGTTAAAGGAAAACGCTTTTAGGACTATCCATAAATTATTAAGATATTTTGAACTGAATTTTCAGATTTGGGAAAAAATGTACAGTTAGCAAGAAAATGGTAATTTTATACAAAAACATTTTTTGATGCCAATCGATCCGGTTTCTTATAAGGATCAAAAGTCTCTAGCGGACCGACTAAGGTTTGAGTACTAGAAATGTCAGAAATCGCGAAAAACTTTTCCCATAAATTTCGGTACGACGACGTCATTATAGAGCCCTTACTGTCCCGTCTCAAAATTTCACCCTGTATTTGACTGTTGGGTGTTATTAATTATATTTATTAGTCGCATCATGAATGCCCCGATTAAAATAAGCAAAAAGTATTTCCGTCGCATCGACGAGTGCTGCTGATGTATATTTATTACTCGCATTGAGAGAAACGGTTGAGCACCCCTGAACGGAACCGACAATTGACGTGTCAATGAAGAATTCCGCTATAAATTGACTCTTTGGTTGAAGCTTTTTGTTCGCGATTCACCCCCTATTGTATTGTTTAAATATTTGTTAATTCAGCTCAGTCTTTGACCCGATTTGGCCATCACACCTCAATCAAATTGTGTTGACGCATTTCAGTTGTGATAAACGTAATCAGTCAATTCCCTTTGTGTTTTGACAGTTACACAAAGGGAATTTGAACAGTTGAAGCCGATTACGAATTACGGTTCAAGCCATGTTCAAACGGCGTGCTATATGTCAATTTTATAAATGCGAATGTTTGTGTGATGTTTAGGATCGGCAGGTAGGGTCAGTAGCCACAACACCAATGGTTATAAAACCATAAAACATTGCTTTCTTTCGTAGGTACTATCAGCACCAGAATCAGATAACATTTTCCGAATTTATAATACTTAAAAAAATATAGGTATATAAAATATAATCACACATCTGGTTGCGACAGGGATCGACTGGATTTTTTATGACGACTACTCATAAAAAATTCAGTCGGGTTTTTATTAGTACTTAGTCGTTAGTTAAATATTGATTTAGATTAGGTTAGTATATTTAGGTTTATTTCTTAATTATGTCTCAAATATCACCTTGTATTGTTCATCACCACCGTATGATAATTAGTTACGAAATTTAATAAATTCATTAGTTTTCATACATACAATATTTTTGAAATTGTGTATGTACTTCATTTACTTTTGATGTTGACTGTACTCTCCTTCCTGTAGCTTATCGCTCTCCGATGTATTTCTGTCCAATATTATTGTAGTATATAAAACGCTTTTCCACTCCATTTGACACAGATATTGGCATCCACAACCCGTGGTTTCCCCAAACACCAGTCTCATTTGATAAGCTAAAAAATGTATTTACGCCTGGGACAAAATAACCCCGATAATAGTTTGTACATGCAAAACGTGTTATGTCGTCGATTTTTTTTATTTATCGTTACGACCGTGAACATCCCAGTGTACCTTTCAATAAATTTTGTATAAGGGCCCGGGAAAGGTTTTTATTGGTGACTATTTGGAGCCTGCGACTTGGCCTTTGCTTTCGTGCCACTGGTATTTTTTTGGTCATCCTGCTTTATGTCAATTATTTTACCAGAGGGTCTAGACAAGATCCATTTTCTGGCGTTAACGCCAGCGGAAAGATCAAATTGTATGGAAATGGCATTCGTTTGTGAGATATCACGTGACTGCTGCAATGTTGGTAGATTAAATTATAGAATAGAATAGAAAACGTTTATTCGACATACACACAAAAAACGGAGAACGGACATAGGAACTTACAACGACTTTTATGTTAGCGTGAAAGTATTTATATATTTTTTTTATTTTTTATACTACTTAGGTGGCAAACAAGCATACGGCCCACCTGTTGGTAAGCGGTTACCGTAGCCTATGAGCGCTTGCAATACCAGAGGCATCACGCACGCGTTGCCGACCCCAAACCCCCCACCCCCTAAAGAGCTCTGGCAACCTTACTCATCGCAGGAACACAACACTATTTGAAAACAAATAATGTTATTTGGCTGCGATCTTCTGTAAGGCGGAGCTACCTCCCCAGGCGGGCTGCTCCAATTCAGAACGAGAAAATCTCGCTGTGCCCTTCCTCCTCTCAATTTATATTTTATATTTATTTATTACACAAAAGGAATACAAAGAATGGTAGTAGTGTCTTTAAACCTATGTTAGGTTTGTCTAGACATTAGGTTCTCGAAGTAAAACGAAGCGTGATCTTGTCTAGAGTCGCCAAGTTGCAAAGATTTGCAGTGCAACGCAAGCTATCAGCGAATTTGACACGCGTCAGTCAGAAACACAACAGTTTTATATATTTACCATAGAAAAAGGAAGAGGCTGGTTGCCAGCTATTGATGTATTGAGGAAAATCGGAACTACATAGTTTCATAATCTTTATTGTAGGTGGCTCTGGTAACGAGCAATTTGTTGTGAGCGAAGACAAACTTGTATAGTGCCTTTGGGTCTTGACTACTTCTCTAATCATCATCATCATTTCAGCCGTACGAATTTCACTGCTGAACATGGCCTCCCCCATGGTGAGTATGGGGTTTTGCCCATACTCACCACGCTGGGCATGCGGGTTGGCGAGCGCAGTTAGATCTATCGTTGTTAAAATGAGGGACGCTGCTGCCCATCCCCTAGCTTTTTTTCCCTCAGTCGCCTCTTACGACATCCGCGGATAGAGATATGGAGGGGTCTATTCTTTAGCCGGGGCCACCACGGCCACTTCTCGAATACAATTAAATATTTGAACTATTTTACGAAATGCACAGTAAACAGTTGAGCTGTCTAAAGTCCGTCACAAACGATCTATATAGATCTATATCTATATATATATATATCTATATCTAGCTCAACTGATCCATATAAATGGCAAATCTAACAAATGAGTAATGTAAGTAAATGTAAAGCAGGTAAATGTATTGAGTATTTTATTTTATATATTTTATATCAGTAATCTAGGATTGACAGTTTTTCTTATGGTTAATTATAGGCTAGATACGAGTATATACCTATATGTCGTACTTGAACCAAATTGAATCCACATTTTGTATTCAGCTCGCTTAAAAGTAACATAGTGCGAGAATGCTACGTACAAATATATATATATAATACTGTAAGAAAATATAACTAATTAATTACGAACTTTACAAAAAATAATATAATCGCATAAATGTGCGTGTGAGTATTGAGTACATCTTATCTTTACAAACTTGCGCATTTATAATATTTGTAGTTAAAGTGTAGGTTTTTATACTCGTATATTAACGATCGCCATTGCAAGTATTGTAATTTCAAAATGTTGCATTCAAAATCACACTGAAATAAACATAATGCCGACACAATTTAAACGAAACTTTGCCAGTTCAGAGCGGACCGAATGAAACCAAATACAAAAGTTTATAATAAATCGTTCTTGAATTTTGTTGTTGGCAACACAGCTCGTAAATAAATATTAAATTCGCTGTAAATGAGCATGTCCGAGCGGAACTTAAAGGGAATGTTCCTATTGGTGGGCTCTCAAATCTTCGGTTGACCTCTGCTAGACCTTAAATAATTAAAGTGTATTTAGATAGCCGTAGTTATTTTAACATTTGTTGTTTGAGAGAAGAGAGTTTGTTGTTGGGTTTTTTGATCGAGCGAACAAAACGGGAGAAGGACTCTTAAACCACTTAGACGAAACGGGCGTTGTATGTTTGTATATTTCTAAGAGCATAACTTTCAAACAGTCAATCCGATCTAGGTACATGGGATTTAGTAGGTCAACATACAAGATTTGCTGGTAAGTTGTTATGAAAAAGGGGTCCGATAGGAGGAATAAAAAACAAAGTGATCCTATAAGGGTTCCGTTTATCCAAATGAGGTACGGAACCCTAGTAAGTATACAAATACATGAAGTGGGGTGTCATATAAAAATGCAGCGGGGTTTGAAGTTTGTATAAAAAAACTATACACAAACAAATCGCGGGGGCTTTCACTAGTTTTGAGTATTAGGCCGCCGCTTGCACAATTTATCCGTTCCAATAACGAAAGTAAAAGAGACGTTTCATCAATATATGGAGCCTGGGCCTGCACTGTGTACACTACTCTAAAATATGGCTAAGCAATAAAGTAAACGTATTTAATTGGTTATTTTATTTAAATTGACTTCGTTCTAAGGTACATTATGATTTTCTTCGACAAAGAGAGCAACACACAGCGCTACAAAAATATGGCGGATGGACGTTCGTGAAATGTCATTTTGACAACCTACATTTATCTGACAAAACAAAAACATCAACAACAAACAACATGACATGAAAAATATGTCAATGTCATGTCAAACGCCAATTATAAACCAACATGGCGGCCTTCAAATAGTGTTCACATAGTAAAAAACTTACCAGAATAACTATTCGTGTACCATCGCATTTGTCTTCAAATTAATGAAATTGTATTTTTCTTGAAATCTCCTATTTTTTCCTAATTTTTCTATGTAGTGTAGGTACATGGACCAGGCCCAGAATGAAATGGCTCCTTTTGAATAAAATTAACTTAGAATTCAATTTTCTATTCAATTTTAGGCCCTTTGTGTAGACCTAAAGAGTAAATAAGAATATTTTCCGTAATTCCCTCGATTATAAATTTAAATTTCCTGGAATAAATACGTACATTGTTTGCATTTTGACCCTCGTCATGGCGTCCTGACGTCGTATGTCTGGTCTGGGCTAAGGGCTCGTGCATAATGTCAGTGTTTTTGGATCATTTTGGGATTCGGTTAACATAGACTGGCCCTTGTTCTTGTCAGTATAAGGCTAAAAAGATCCTAACATATTTTTTTTATATAAAAAATGGTACTTAGTTTTCTCCCGAGTGTGGGTTTCATTTTTCGCGTGAATTTGTACAAAAGAGGCGTTTCATCAATATATGGAGCCTGGGCCTGCACTGTGTACTCTAAAATATGGCTAAGCAATAAAGTAACCGTATTTAATTGGTTATTTTATTTAAATTGACTTCGTTCTAAGGTACATTATGATTTTCTTCGACAAAGAGAGCAACACACAGCGCTACAAAAATATGGTGGATGGACGTGCGTGGTGCGTGAAATGTCATTTTGACAACCTACATTTATCTGACAAAACAAAAACATCAAATCAAACAACACGACATGAAAAATATGTCAATGTCATGTCTAACGCCAATTATAAACCAACATGGCGGCCTTCAAATAGGGTTCACATAGTAAAAAACTGACCAGAAGAACTATTCTTGTACCATCGCATTTGTCTTCAAATTAATGAAATTGTATTTTTCTTGTAATCTCCTATTTTTTCCTAATTTTTCTATGTAGTGTACATGGACCAGGCCCAGAATGAAATGGCTCCTTTACTAAGAATCCCATTAATATTATAAATGCGTTGAAAGGATATGCTACTTTCGGGGTAGTATACTATTTACGGAACACTTTGTGTACATTTTAGAATAGAATAGAAAAATGTTTATTTTCTAGCGCTTAATAAAATATTTTGTAATAGCTTCCGCCCGCGGCTTAGCTCGCGTGGTACCTACATAAAAAGTAACCTATACAGGGTGAGTTTTTTTTCAGGGCCACTTGGGCGAAATCGAATACCGTGAGAGTAATCGAAAAGTGATGTTAGGAGTTACGGGCACGATTTTGAAAAAAATAAGATCTGCAATAAAAAAGTCGAAATTTATATAGTATTTCAGAAAATATAAGTTTTTGTAAAAAAAAAAAAAACAATTTTGGATTCTTTGTTTAACAGAAAAATATATTTTTTTTAAATATTTTTTTTGCATATCTGTGTTCTATGATTGATAATAAATAAATAAATGTATGATAACTATGTGTCTAAAGTTGTTGGAACACCTTCAAAATTAAAAGTTTATAAATTCCAACAACTTTATACACATTGTTATTTTACATTTATTTATTTATTATCAACGATAGAACACAGAAACGCAAAAAAAATCTTCAAAAAAAAAATTATTTGTGTTTATAAAAAAAACATTTTTTGTAATGCAGATCTTATTTTTTTTAAAATCGAGCCCGTGACTCCTTACATCACTTTTCGATTACTCTAACGCCTAAGTGGCCCTGAAAAAAAACTCAACTTGTATGCTATTTTAGGTAAAGAACTTTATCTATTCCAAGTTTCAACGATAACGGCGTGATTGAACAACAAACATCCAAACATGCTCACGAACTTTCGCATTTATAATATAAGTAGAATAGGATTAGTATTTCCTCATTTACTCAATATTATATAAACTGTCTTTTCAGTTCAGCTTTTTAGTGCAGTTTTGGTCACAAATGAGTACACGCCCCAACGCTTAAATTAATTTTGTTAATGCAGAGTTTTATGAGAAATCTTCAGTCAAGAGGTCTTGCTAGAACCTTGGTTTCTAAGCAGCAGTGATCGTATGCTTAATCATACAGTCTCCAAATACTAAAGGTACAGGTAAATCTATCTAAGACATACTTGAGTATATAAAATAGCTTTTGGCTTAGACTTGTTTTTAACCTGAGAAGAAAAAATTGCCAGCAAGGTACGTCGAATCATCATCATCATCATAATTTCAGCCGTATGAAGTCCACTGCTGAACATAGGCCTCCAAATGAAGCCGTGTTCAAATGGCGTTCGGTAACATTTTAAAATAAATTTCTAAAGTATTAAGGTGACCTTAATACTTTAGAAATTTATTTTAAAATGATCCTTATCTACGGAGTTAATAATTGCGGGCGTGCGATATAAAGCCCCTAAAAGTCAAACAAAAATTGGATTTATTCAGAAGGCATAGGGATTATTTTGCAATAATTTTTAAATGACACATAGCACGCGATTTGAATGCGGCTTTTTTCATAAAAAAATACCGCGCTCAGCATTGCAATCATATGCGCACTAAACCGCGCGATTCTTCCAATAATTAATGAAAATAAATCAATTCAATTTAAAAAGGACTGCACGGAACATTTTAATTGCAAAGTGGGACTTAATTTATAGTTGGTCTGACAGGAGACGTTTAATCTTATAGTGCAGTGCGCCATTTAACTTACCCTAACTCGATACTTGTAGAGTAATTGTGCGGGCTATTCTGAGAAACCATTGTTAACTGCAGAAGTCCTGAAAAATATCATAGGATCATTATGAGGCAGTAGCCAATGGTGCCAACCATAATTTGGGCCGGCCACAGGCCACTCTCGTGGCTTGATAACTAAGGTACTGTGTGGCTGTGTGGGTGAAGCTACAGGCACTATAATTCTCAGCAATTCACATCTAAATATCCGAACAGGATGGAGGAGGTAGGGTACAGCGAGATTTTCTCGGTCTAAATTGGAGCAGCCCGCCTGGGTGGTACCTCCGCCTTACAGAAGAACGCAGCCTAAAACATTATTTGTTTCAAATTGTGTTGTGTTCCTGCGGTGAGAGAGGTTGCCAGAGCCCTTTAGGGTGCAATGCTCCAGGTGTTGCTGATGTCAATAGGCGACGGTAACCACATACCATCAATAGGGCCACAGGTAAGCCTGTTTGCCTACGTATAACATAAAAAAATCCTCACAAACTTTCGCATTAATATCTAATATTAGTAAGATAGTAGGATAAATAGAAAAAATATCGAATGCTTCCAGAATAAGGAACTCTTCTAACGAATTCAAACCACGTGGTACTAGTTAATTGAAACTAAGTGAATTCTGCTAAAGCAACAAGTGCGTAACTCTTGGATTTCTACTGTTTCAGTAATAGCTTCCTAATTTTTTTTATAAACAAGCTTACGGCCCACCTCTTGGTAAGCGGCTACCGTAGCCTGTGAACGTTTGCAATACCAGAGGCATCAAGCACGTGTTGACCCCGATGCTTGAGCTGAGCTGCTAACACAGTAGGCATAATGCTGAGCCGAGGCCATTTTGCTGCTGCAGCACACATCATACCATTTTATTTACCTGCTCGTGTTTTCTGTTATGTAATTGTTTAGTTTTATTGTGCAAATGTGTGTGTTTTAGTAGCAAATAAATGAATGTCTATGTCTATAGCTTGCTTAATATAAGTAATAGGTTCTATTATAATAATACTTATAATAATAACATCCAACAGTTACATTTATAGTTTAGCACTATGATTCCCTATGCCGTGGGCTTCAGAGACTACGAGTACCACACAGCGCCGGAACAAATATTTGCAAATCGTCTCGCAGCAGGAATCGAACCCGCACCCGATGCAGTTTAGACGGGCATTCGCCCGCTACGCCGCCATCGACGTAATGGACAATACGTAAATTCGATGAGTTACATCAACTTCCAGGTTTCTGAGGGCCTAGTACAAGACAAGTTTTTACCCAGCATCTACTTATTTTCTAAAAAAATTAATAAAAAATACATATAAACAAGTCATACAGTCATATACATAACTCCACACTTTAAACTCAACTTTGGATCGAAAGTCGAACTCCCACTAAGCCGACAGGGATTCTATCGATTACCACTGCTAAATTAGCAGACGAACTCTCTGACGATTTGTAATCTTTTTCCGAAACATTATAATCATTATCTTAGTCGTTCAGTTAAGCAACCTTCAGCGCGGCCACCAAATGGATGGCTGACCGCTAGTATTATTCACGGCTGAGACTTTTCGAGTTAGCCACGGCCACATAGCTCATACGAACTATACATTTATATTGAGTCAGAATTCTTTCATTTACCTTGCATAGGAAGTAATTTGGAGGTTGGTATGCTTTGTAGCAAAATAAAATTATTAGGTACTGCTATTTTCAAAGGAAAATTCTTTGGACGGAAACGGTAAAACATTTAGAAATAAATGCATTGCTATAGTGCAGTATATTACTTGGAAAGTGGACTATATATTTCCTGCTCTAGCAGACCCATTCACAATTACATTTGGTTTACAACTACAGTATCCAGTAGTTTGGGGAGAGAGCTCAGCAAAAAGTTATATTACTCCAAAGGTTTCAAAAACACCTTCATACATTCTGTAGAATCATTTTTCAATGACTAAATAATAAGATGAGGAAAGATAGTTAAACATAGAAAGAACAAAAATAAATAAGAGTCGGTAACGCCTAAGATGCCATAGCCAGCTCGAAAGGGAAAAAAACATTTATCTACAGCTGAATCGTTCTTGAATAGGGAGCATAATCTCACGTTCATAGCCTTTACTTGTAACCTTTGCCCTTTACAGTCTCAATATCGCCCTAAGCATTTCACCAATTGTACTTGAAAGAGCTATGATTTTATGATTATGAAATTTTTATACTTCCCAAGAATATATTTGTACAGAGTGTGGTAACACGATCCAGTCAAGGCCGTATGTATTGTGATATCTCTCTGCACAAGCACGCTCAGTATTGCCAACCTTGAAATATGATTTCCTCCCAGACTCAGTGGAAAATACTTTGAATTCAACAATATTTGCACAGTTTTCCCTAAAAGCTGTGAACTATAAAATATTCAATTTTTTTTGCAAAATCATACTTTTTACTATAGACTAAAATGCTAAACTCTAGTGGAAGTTCTTACTCAGATCTGTTATACAATGTCATATTTTTTCCCCCTAAAATACCCTAAAAATACCATAGGTGTCAAAAATTACCCTAAATTTAGGGGAAAATACCTTAACTGGACACTGAGCACGCTAGTCTCAGCCCGCGTATACGCCCATCGTTTTTTGAAAAATCAGTGCTTTAGATCAAACACCTTTGTGTCAATCGTTCTTGGAAATTCTGCTTAAGTTTGTTTGACTGTGTGTTATATGGTTTTTATTGAAAATAATATGAAAGGAACCCAAAATAGTTCAATCGGGTTTTGTTAACCCATTCGGGCTGTATCCTAGCTGAAGGCTACAATGAGGTTGCTAAGTCGCCAAGTTTTCTAAATTTACCTACATTTAATTAAATTAAGTAGGTATGTTCATTCATTACAGACATGGGTTTTAACGTAGATAAACAAACACAAGCACTTGTTTTTTTAAACCAAACCGAAATAGCCGGAAAAACAATCTCTACGTCCCCATATTCAACGTCGTAAATATGTCGCTTTCACTCGTGTCGTTTCGTAATTAATCTTGAGTGAGAAATGGGAGATGCAGGCGATGCCGATGCCTGATAAATAGATTTCCGCCCTTACCAACTCGTTTCAGCCCGCACGTGGATACAGATTTTTGGAGCCTACACTGTTCTAGAAACGACTATATTACTTAACCATAGCTTAGGTTCCTGTGTTTGTTCTTTTAAAGTGCTAAGAGCAAGTCCTAAAGTAAAAGTTAAAGTAAAGTTAAAGTTAACTGTTCTCATATTGTGATGGAAAACCGAAAAAAAAATGTATATTTTTGTGCTTTCAATCTTAGGTGGTTACATTTGAAAGAAAAATAACATTATGGACTATGGACCTCCAAACTAAGTTAGAAACTTATATTTTAGAGGCTAAGAATCCTAATATAATTTAGTAGGCAGGTAGGTATTTAGTAGGTACATGATCTGTAAAGTTCTTAATAATAAAGAATGGAACTCTTTGGGCGAGGCCTATGTCCATCAATGGACTTCTGCAGGCTGAAGATGATGATGATTATTACAAAAATTGTCGTAAATGAAGCAATTTTAGCAATAGCCCGTATCTCTGCTGCGGGCTGCTTCAATTTAGAGAGAGAAATTTCAATTTAATCTCGCTGTTCCCTACCTCCTACAATTCTTTATTTTCTTATTTCTTTACTAAATTGTAAGTATTTTAAAGCTTTTCAACATGTTTCAAAATGTCTTTACATCCGTGTACGTTCCAATTTTTTCCTCTAAGTATGCGGGTCGCGGCGAGGAAAGAGCCGACGCCAATTTGTGTGAATGATTACACTTATTGCGAAAAGCCGTGTGAACGTTGAACCAGTACTTTATAGTGGAAAAAGCAGTTCTTAAAGTGCTTCACACGGGCCATTATGGCTTAATTATCTCTGACATTTCGTCGACGTCATAAATCGCTTGGTGTGGTCGAGTGTGATAAGTATTAAGTGTTCTTGTTTGCTTGACGAAGTGACTTGAGAGGTACAGTGGCCATGAAAAGGGCCTATGACCGTCGGTAAAAGAATCAGTGTAGTGAAAGGATTAAAATGCGCCTCTTTGCGGCTCCTTTCGTGCTCATGTCACATGTCATCGAAGTTTTAGGTTATAAATAAATACATATTCCGGACATATCACACACGGTCAACTCATCTCAGACTAGGCATAGCCTGTACTATGGGTACCAGAGACTGATATACATAATAGATAACTATTTAACACCCAGACACAGAACAAACATCTATGTTAATCACACAAATGTTTGTCCAGTGCGGGAATCGAACCCGCGACCTCCAGCGAAGAAGGCAGAGTTAATACCAACTACAGGCCAGTCCATGGTTCTCGAGATGCTTTTCTTCATCGTGTTGAGAGTTGAAGGCTTACAAGGAATACATTAGCCGAATAACTGTAGATATTTGTTCGTTTATTTAATATTAAGGACACTAAGGCTCGTATTCAGAGACACGACTCAAGCATAGATTTAATCACAGATCAGCTGAACTCTACTTAGGTATTGAATCTCTTCTCAAACATAGCTTTTATTCAAGAACGGTACATAAAGCTGAATCGAGTCTCAAATCTGTACTCAAATGTTCTCGTTTAAATTTTGATTTATTGAAAATTATAAATAAATCAATTAAGTTCAAGATCCGTTTTACGCAGAAATTCAAACAACCAGGGTGGAAAAAGAATAAAACTATAAAGTGAAGTATAAATATGCATCAAAGTATGTGTAACGGATCGAAAATGTCATTTGATTAATGTCAAATCAAATCTAAACTCAAGCACCGATTTCGTCTGATTGACGTTTCAGAATAAGCATTTACTCAGGTGAACTGTGGTCATTGAATCTATACTTAAATACTGTTCAAGAATTAGAATCTCGCCTCAGATCGAGATTTAAGTACAGATCAATGCTCGAGTCTTGTCTCTGAATACGAACCTAAGATTATTACAGTCGTGAGCGATTAAACTTATTTTATTGACTTTGGTGCTAAAGTTTAAGTTTCCCCCTTGGGCTCGTTTGTAATTGAGCAAATCCACTATTGAAGCCGACATTACACCTAACCCTTATCAATAAAGGACATCCTCAATAAACATAGTCAACGCCTTGCTCGCTAAAGCTATGTCCACACTTGAGCTTTTATTTTTGCGTACATATACATAAAATCACGTTTGTTCACCTTTCGCAATCCTCATCGATACGTCTTCTTTCATTTGACAGCGCTCTCTTATTATACTGTTCCTCGCTCTATAATTACTTATTAACAGCTGAGAGCTTCGCAGGGCATGATAAGATACAGATTTTAATCCGGGATCCGTTCATTTAGGAAAAACTAAACCTTTATAGTATCACTTTGTCTGTCTGTCGATCTGTCCCTAAGTCAAGGCCCTATATACGGGACATCAAATATAAAGATTGAATATTTTACACACACGATTTATTAATTACTGAAAGATGTCGATGAGACGCGGGTTACATGTGGACTGCCCGCACCGCCCGGTTTCCATGCAAAATGCACGGAAATGCATGCGTTGCAAATATGTACGTTCCGTGGACCGTACACCCTATTTCTCAAAAAACGGCTTGAGGTAACAAGTTGAAATCGACATCGAACAGTTGTCTATCCTTGCAGCGTAGTTTCTTTTAATTTTGATCTAATGGTAAAAGAAAAATCCTCGTTTTCAAAACACAATTATATGTAGAGTCACCTGACCGCCATTTTTATATCTACTTTATGTGGCTATGGTGTCACTACGGGTCTATTTTAATTGCACTTGTTACTTGTCTAGCCCCTTAACAGGGCGTTCAAAGTTCACCGCAAAGCCTGACCGCTAGCACGTCAGCCAAATCTTTGACAAGTTTATGAAAAAGGCAAGATTATACATTTGGATCACTTTGAAACGTCTTAGAAACTAGAAGCTAAGCCTGTTCCTCGCGACCAAGCCTAGAACCTACTGGTTTCAGGGGTAGACGCTAGTTGTACGGGGAAACGCACAGCCTGGACATAGCTTTATATTGTGAAGGCAAGTTCCCCTTATCACGGGGAGGTGGTTAGTTTTTATTACAAAACACACCCTTCCGGGCGATACCGTGGCGATACACGGGCAGGCAGTTTGCGTGAACAAGTCGGGGAATAAAATATTAAAAAAAAAAACTAAGAACCGAAATTCTTGAATATTAATTGCTATTAATTCCTATCTATTGAATTATAGATATAAATAATACAATAGACAATATTAACATTAATTTTTACAACAATTATTTAGGTAGTTACTGTTATTTTTGGATTCGTCAGCCAAAGCAAAACTCAAATCCATTCTACGCTATTTATTTTTTGTAAACAGTATATTTTTATTGCATCTCTTTCCCTTGTTGTGCACATATGTACCTACCCACTACTTTTATCAGCTCTCACTAGCCTCAAAAGTTTGCTGGAAGAAAACTCTTTGTAAGTTTAAGCTCGCCTTTGTACATGCCTGTATTATTAAGTTATATATCTGTACGTGTAAAATAAAGAATTATGGAAAGAGTTAGAGTTTATTTTTTCACTCACCTTTCACTGACATAAAACTGATATTACTTTCATCGGAGTTGCTCTCTTCGATTGAAGTTTGAAATCAAAATTCCCCTGTACGAAATAACGGCCCGTATATCCGCTCGGCCAGTTCCATAGTTACCGGCTATGTTCCGCTATAACCATCGTAAGTGTCGCCGATTTGAATATGGAAACACTTGTTGGTTGCGAAAGCCATTTGTCTACTTTATCTTTACATTTAGGTCTTTCTTGGTTGGTTCTTAAACAAGTAGGGACTAAGTTGATATAAAAGACAAAACCTAGATCTTGGAATCTTTATTTTGCTCTTTCGTACTGGTATTTTGACTGGCATAAATATGCCAGCACTGGCATAATTTGACATTTGCTATCGTATCGTAAGCGTAACGCTATCATGAATTATTCGTGCTTGGGACACTGTTTTTTATAATAATAATAATAAATTACAGCCAAAAGTCCATACATAGTCCGGCCGGTCGTGGGTGACGAGTGAAGTAGCGAGTACCATAGTACCACAAAACCCAGACCAGGAACAAGTATTTGCAGATCATGCAAATTTGTCCCGCAGCGGGAATCGAACCTGCCACTGAGGTTGTCGTTTTAATCATGAGTGCTTGTAACTTTACTTCTTGGCTTGTTATTTGGAACGAAAGGTTAAGTCGACATGTGCGTCACCTGTACTTTAGATTAGAGGAACAAATACAGCTCCGTCATCACGTACTAAAATTGTACACCTGGCACCTGGCACTGTACATTACTAAACCATTTCACCTATTGTGACATGACAATCGTATATTCGCAGTGTTAAATCAAATCCATCCTATTGAAGCGCCTCCATTGACGCTTTATCCCTAGCTGGTACAATGCGCTCTGTGGACAGCCGGCAATGAATACTGAACAAGCCTTGTCCGACATGCTGTGTGCCTGTCCGTACAATGATTTATGTACAAGATGTCTCTTTGTTATGTGGAACCCATCGAATCAAATAAGAAAAAACAGGTAATGTTCGTGCAGAAATTATACATGTCTTTGTTATACATTTTCCATACAAAGTTTTACCTCTTTAAAGTAGAGAGAAGCATTTGTGTACTGCGTAGTGAGAGGTAGGTCAAACAATATATGTAAAATTTTCAATAACTAAAAAATAAATAAATATTCCGGATATCACACACGGTCAGCTGATCCCAAACTAGACATAGCCTGTACTATGGGTACTAGAGACTGATATACATAATAGATTAATATTTAACACCCAGACACAGAACAAACATCTGTAGGTATTTATCACACAAATGTTTATCCTGTGCGGGAATCAAACCCGCAATCTCTTAGGCAGAAGGCAGAGTTACTACCAACTGAGCTATGAGGCCTATCTAGTGTATATCTATAGCCTATCAATCGATACCATTGTCTTTGGTCTTTCAAAAATATTTCAAAGGCATGCCAGTTTCCTCACGAGTAACCAGTATTGCACACATAACTTTTCTAAATGGAAAGCCTAATATTAGATACGAGCTTACGACCTTTGGATCGGAAGGCAGTCACTACCACTAGTCCCCCAGAATGAGGAGTTTGTAATTAGTTTGTTTTGAGTAGCGTAGTGGACGTAAGGTTTGTAAGAGATAGCTATACAAAACATTGCAATCTTTAATACAAAATCTTTCAAACAATGCCAAAGCTTCTAATGCCCCCTACAACAAAGTCTATGCAAACTTAGCGTCGTCTTAAGCCGGAGTTCGGTCTCGGCGACAAAGGCGACCGGAAGTGACCCGCCTGACCGCGCTTCCGGCAAAATGGCGGCATATCCTTCCATTGTGCTCCGCTATTGAAATGTTTTGATTGCGTTGCGGGGATGACAATAGAATAAATTCTAAGCGCAATTACTTATTAGCTTTATTATAGTCTAGAGGTAGAACATGATGTCTAACTACGCGCAGTATTTGAATATAGATAGATAGATAGATAGAAAATTCTTTATTGCACAGGACAAGGACAAGTACATAGGTGAACTTAATGCTAGTTAGCATTTTCTTCCAGCTAACCTTTGAGTAGTGAGGAAAAAATGAAAGTAGTGCTGACTAACAGATAATTTTAAAATTCTAAACAAACTTAGGATAAATAGACTTACATATACACTTAAATAGCAAAAAATATACTAGATAAATACACATAAACGGTAGCTCAATTTTATGATTATATGAATATATGATTCACATGCCGTGGAGTTCGTTCACTGGTGGAGTGCGCCATTCGATCCGCAGATCTTGGGTTCGAATTCCGCTTGTGCATCAATGAATTTTCCGTGCAATGCCTATGTTCAGCAGTTGACGCCCTACGCCTGTACTGCTGAAATGATGATGATGAAGAAACGAGATAAGTCAGGATTGTAGCAAGTTGTCTCTGCCTAACCCTCCAAGAAAGAGGAGTGATTTTATGTACACCTGTTGCACTGAACTCAGAGGAAATTCTCAAACTGAGCTTTAACTTTGAATACCAGACATAAAGCTTAATTTTAAGTTTTTTAACCGTAGTAAATTATTTCACTCACAATAGACTGACATCATCAACACCGCTATAATTGTCGGTTTGATTCTTCAAATCGATTTATTACCCTCCATTTGATTCTTATTATCGTTTGGTTCTCTTTGAACTTCTACTAACCTGAAAATAAATGACAACACAAAACTTGAATGTCCATTGGGATTTTCTGGAATAATAAATTAGTGTCAGACTTTAAATTCAAAGGTCCAAATTGCCAACTTACTAATGGACATTTTAAACAAATTAACTTTAAGTTCGTTAAAACCAAACCTTGAAATTAGTGAAACTAAAATCAAATGCAAAGTACAGTTGAGCCACACTTACTTTTCTTAGTTTCAGCACCTATAATAAAAAATATGGAGGAGGTAGGGCACAGCGAGATTTTCTCACTGTGCCCTACCTCCTCCATATTTTACCTCCGCCTTACAGATGATCGCAGCCAAATAACATTATTTGTTTCAAATAGTGTTGTGTTCCTGCTGTGAGTAAGGTTGCCTCTTTAAGGAGTGGAGGAAAATTGTACAAAGTCAAAAAGGTTTATTTCAATAAAACCGCTAGGAAGGATCGCCTAGTTCTCTTACAAACTAGGTGAAGATAAGCCTGTTCCTCGCGACCTTGGTCGCCTGGGCTAGGAATCAGGCAACAAAAAAGGCACGCAGGCCTATAATTTTCGATGGCAACACACTGAAGCTTTGTTGGAAAAGGATTAAAATAATAAATAATCGTCGTAACAAAAAGCAAGTATAAAGTCGATTTTGAAATAATGGTGATTAAAAAGACAAAGCACAAATTCTTATTTTCTACTCATTATTTTTAAACATTTTCTGATATCAAAAATTTCAACACATTAAAAATAGTGAATTGTTCTTTTTCTTATCTGATTCTAAAGCTCGTACATGTTCTAGTCATCATGAGAGGAATTTCGCAGGAAAATTCCTAAAATAATCAAATTTGACGGCATTTCCGATAAATAATGTCAGCCTGATATTAGTGTAAAAAGAGTGATCTTTGTGTGAGTATTCTCTCATCGACAGTCATAGGTCGATGAGAGAATTTCAGGTCCTTTTCAGGTCCACCATACTTCAACTTGAACACTGACCTAATACAGTATGACCGAGAAAGAATCAGTAACATAACAAGATAGCAATACTTTCTACGCTCCTTACCGTCAAAATTAGAAATAACTTTTGAACGAATTTAATTTAATCTTTCTGCATCTTTTAATCAAATTAAAGAATCTCTCCAAGAGCAGGTATCATGATTTATGATAATTTATAGAAATGTTTTTAAAACCTGATATTTTGGTTTAGTATCTAGATTGTTCTATATTTGATTCTCGACTTGTTCTATATTTTTTATTTATGCGTAAAGAATAGTTACAAAAAGGTGGATACATCCAAAAAAACTAAAGGAGGTTTGCCTTAGATTTTTTGACTGGCCTCAGCTCTCTAGGTAGTAACTCTGCCTTCTGCGCTAGAGGTCGTAGGCTTGATTCCGGAACTGGACAAACATTTGTGACTAACACAGATGTTTGTTCTGTGTCTGGGTGTTAAATATATATATATTATGTATATCAGTATCTGGTACCCATAGTACAGGCTATGCCTAGTTTGGGATCAGTTGACCGTGTGTGATATGTCCAGAATATTTTTATATATATATGTATATATTTTAATATCTAACGCCTTAGATTGATTATGAATAACCTTGTGTGCACTCCTGGGATTTTCAGAACGTAAACTGAGGTGGTGCTACGTATAAACACGTAGCACCACTTCAGTTTACATTAATATTGTTCTGGCTTCCTAATAAACGGACAGTATATAGAGCGGACAAACATCTTGTTTATATGCAAATAGGTACAGGATGCTGCTACATGCATTAAAGCGACAGCGCTGAGTTTGCATCGTCCTGTATCTAATGTATAGGATAGTTAATGTTACGTTAGAATATTAGTCGTATTTTTAAGCTTCTCTTAGTTATAAACGGGGAAAGGCTTGTTACCCGTCACGTATGGAATGCTTGCACAAAACGTAAACTTGTACATTTATCTTTTGATCGTGACTTCTATCTACATAATGAGAATGACCAGGCAAATGTTCTGTGGTGGATGTGGTCAACTGAGATGCGAGGTATGTAGGTTCGATTTAAATAAATAAATATTCCGGACATTTATCACACATGGTCAGTTGATCCCAAACTAGGCATCTGTACTATGGGTACCAGAGACTGATATACATAATAGATAACTATTTAACATCCAGACACAGAACAAACATCTGTGTTAATCACACAAATGTTTTTCCAGTGCGGGAATCGAAGCCGCGACCTCTAGCGCAGAAGGCAGAGTTACTAACAACTGAGCTATGAGGCCTGTCACATGATTTCCGCAAGTTATTGAATGATCTGATAATATTTGTAGATTTTGACAGTTTCATACAGAGAATTGGCGTGGGGTTATAGCTACGGTACGCTGGGTAGCAGGAACATACATACCTAATTATAACCCCTAATTCTTTTTTATCACCCGATAAAAAACGAAAACAAAAGGAAGAGGTAGGGCACATCGACATTTGCTCGTTTTGAATTGGAGCAGCCCGCCTGGGAAGGTACCTCCGCCTTACAGAAGATCGCAGCCAAATAACATTATTTGTTTCAAATAGTGTTGTGTTCCTGCGATGAGTAAGGTTGCCAGAGCTCTTTAGGGGGGAGGGGTTAAGGGTCGGCAACGCGTGCGTGATGCCTCTGGTATTACAAGCGCTCATACGCTACGGTAACCGATTACCAACAGGTGGGACGTATGCTTGTTTGCAACCTCAGTTGTAAAAAAAAAAAAATATATAGATGGTTGGATATTTGTTTATCACTTGGCTTGGAATAGCAAGGTACAAAGCAAGCATATCCGCGGGTGGAACCTAGTTAGTCAGAACATGAGAGTATCGTCCAGAATATCATGTGTAGCATTGTCCAATTGCATACGCAGTGCATAAATTTGCTTTTCATGAGCTAGCTCGCGTAGTCTGAAATAGCTGTATTAGCTTATTTATGATGGGTAACAATGCCTTTATTCTGTAAGCAAGTCTGATATAGTTTCATGAGTAATGGCCGATCTTTATAAATAAATAATATTCCGGACATTATCACACACGGTCAACTGATCCCAAACTAGGCATAGCCTGTACAATGGGAACCAGAGACTGATGTACATAATGGATAAATATTTAACACCCAGACATAAAACAAACATCTGTGTTAATCACACAAATGTTTGCGGGAATCGAACCCGCGACCTCTAGCGCAGAAGGCAGAGTTACTACCAACTGAGCTATGAGTCAAATCAAAAGATCTTTGCCGCCCATATTGTAGCGGCAATGAAGTGGATATTTTAATTATGTTTATTTCATTTTATTTTAGTGTTTTAGGAAAACTTACAGCTAGGTTGAGGAATAATTAGGAAAATGATTTATTAAATGACGACAAAAATACATGAACCCTTCTAAAGATACTTGCCCATACCACGCTGGGCACGCGGGTTGTTGCAGTTAGAGCTAGGCTTTGTGAATCTAATCCATCAACCAGGTCACTGATCTTATGCAGGATGACCAAGAAAAAATCAGTGACAAGCAAGCGAGTTCAGTCTAGGGATTTCCTCATTTCTGATTCGATTCACTAACGACAGATCGTGGTGTTCAATACCCCATTTGAATCTCGTACACAAGGTCACCTCTGCTTCGAGGGTTAACAATGGAACCCCATTATTTCGTGTGAAGTGAATTGCTATAGACGATTTAACTTGCTTAAGCTTAGCGGATTTGTCGGTTGACTGACCGCGGTAACTGTGCCACTGGGAATTAACTCAAGATTATAAATGAACTTTATTTCGTTGAGTTTAAATTAAATTTTTCTTGGAAGTTAGAAAAGTCTTTTATTGGTAAACAATTCGATTTGTATATATATTATTATGGTATTTATTTTGAGGTCTCTTGATTTATAATGTGGATGCTGATGGACTCTTATGTTTGTAATTTAATGTGCCTTTTTAAAAACGATAGCTCTAACTGCGCTCTCCAACACGCATGCCCAGCGTGGTGAGTATGGGCAAAACCCCCCACATGATAAGGAATTTGCTCTGTGGGTGAGGCCATGTTCAGCAGTGAACGTCATACGGCCGAAATGATGATGATGATGTGTCGATAACCTCTGTGGCAATTATCTGACCAAAACTCAAGAGGTGCGGAGGGTATCATCCCCGCCGCGGTAGATCTACAGATAATTCACGTATTTTATGAGTCTTGTGTGTGTTAAAATTCAGGATAGGGTGGGGTCAGGACTATAGGGTGACATTGGGTGTTTCAAAAAATCTTCGTTGGACGAGATTTGTTTGACGTACGGGTACATCATTGGAATGTTATGCCAGTGAAACATTTGAACTTCTAGACTATCATTTATTCCATGTCCCGCTCGATTTCTACTGGGCCGTGCAATAACCAATGCTTTGTCTTCAGTTATTGGGTGAGAGGAACGGCTAGATGAACCAAGTGAGAAGTGTGAGTGGGACAGATAATGTCAATGGTATAATCCCAACGTGATAGGATTATTAAAGATTTTTAAGAGGAGTTGATTTTGCAGGAAAAGATTTATCGGAAATTGGGAATACAATCTTGTACAGTTCAGTAGATAAACCCAATACACTAGGAATTTATTTTTCTAAGATTGTTTTTGTTTGTTAGACAGTGCAGTAAACTTAAATCTTTATCAATTGTTACTTGGTTTTTCATCTTCATTAATCGGCCACATTAACCGTGAATTTTCGTTAAAAAAAACATTAAGAATTGCCTCTGTTTACCCCCTTATTACCGACACTTTGTTTACCAACACGTCCCCATTTACTAAAAGAGATATATTAGATTGAGTAGAACCAGTTTTTAAATCACTTTTGCTCAATTTGCTACGATGCTGTCGAGTTTCGTAGCAACATGCTACGAGTGCTACGCCGTAGCATGAGCTACGTAAGCAATCGTACATGGGCTCGTCAAACGGCGGCGTAGCATGTTTGGCAAGCGGCATATGCGCGTGTAGCATGATTTAAGGCTATGTGTGTTTCATCATCATCATCATTTCAGCCGTTCGACGTCCACTGCTGAACATGGCCTCCCCCACGTAATGAGATGAATCGTGCTTTAATATACATTTTTACATTATAGCTGCCGTGTGTGAAAGGCTTGACGGTTGGGTGTTATTTACTGGTGACCAACAAATTATTTAAGATAATGTTATTCGAATTACAGGAACGGAACATTGCACAATACACCTGCATTAAGTACCAAAATCCGCGCAGCTTATGTATTAATGTACAATTCATTCGTCCAACTTTTGAACAGCGAATAGGCGGGTTTTGTGAATAATTCAGCACATGGCGACACGTTCACACGAGTGAACTCATTTGGGGAAAAAAACAATACTTATTATGCTTTTGTTGCGAGTAGTGTTCCGCTCGTGGAAGTACATATTGTACTACTTTTTATTTGGATACCTCATCATCATCATCAGCCGGTAGAAGTTCACTGCTGGACATAGGTCTCTCCAAAGAGTTCCATGACGAACGGTCTTGAGCCTTTATTGACAGTTAGGTGTAGAATAAACTCCTTTAGGGATTGTATACTTAGTAACGATCACCGTGTATTATATATGACCAAGGCCACAAAAAACCATTAATTGAACAACATAAGCAATAAATATTTGTACCTTTATGTCCCCTGAAAGCGTGTCCTTTGGGCCCAAAATAAATCTTACGGTCTGCTATTCCAGTAAAGATGTTTTTAAACGGGATATTAAATTGCTCTATTCCAGGTAGCACGGCGATATATATTTTAACCACGCCAAGCAATGAAGTTGCTTGTAGATTTTTACGACTCGGCAGAATATAGCACTCAGGCCCGGCATCTTTAATGGTCGTTAGAGAAACTAAGAGGGACAATAAAAAAAATATAGATTATGTAGATGTGTCTACATAAATGTGGGTGTTGTGGAAACTAATTAACGCTTACAATACCAGGGTTAGTCTCGTATTAAGTACTCGTACAATATAGAACAAAACTAGAGCAAAACAAAAAAGACATTTGAAAAAAAAACAGGTCGTGTTTTAGAGAAAGAAAAGAAAGAAAGAAAGATCATTTATTTGTCCCCAAAAGCAACACAGATAAGAAGACAAAAGATAAAAAAAAAAAGTAAGTACTTATACAAAATAGGTATAATTAAAAATAAAATCATGAAAGATAAAATTAAATTCAAGTAATAATATAAGAGTTGACTGTTGCATGGGGCCAAAAATGTCCCTATCTCAGCATAAGCTGCACCAAGCCAGTGAGTGGTACGGTGCCGCGCTGGTTTTCAGACGGGACCTGTAGTGAAGTAGAGGCTTATTATACTTAATTAACACGTAGTTCGCCAGTATATTGAGATCCTGGATAATATTGGCAACGTGAAAATTGCCCGTGTAAGACCACCTTACGGTCCACTTCTCCAGAAGAGTGCGATGATATTTTGACAGCACCTCTGATAAATGGGACCTCAGGGAATGCCGTTGTTTTTTAGACGTAACAGGTTGTTGTATTGGGGGGTTTATTGATGAGGTAAGTTTACGAGAACTGTACATATCGTGTTTGGGATTTCGTAGTTAAACCTTTGCCATTTCTGTCCGACTGAATGGTACAGCTGTTTTACTTTTTTATTTTTTATACAACCAAGGTAGCAATCAAGCATACGGCCCACCTGTTGGTAAGCGGTTACCGTAGCCTATGAGCGATTGCATTACCAGAGGCATCACGCACCCCTGAAGAGCTCTGGCAACCTTACTCACCGCAGGAACACAACACTATTTGAAACAAATAATGTTGTTACTTGCAGACTATAAGCCTAGTAATAGGCACCAAGCCGTGTTTGTTGCCTGATTCTTCTAGGTTTGGCCGCGAGGAACAGGCGTGGCTTCACCTAGGTTCTAAGACGTTTCAAAATGTTATTGAAATAAACACCTTTTGACTTTGATTCATCAGCGCTTGAATTCTTGCATATTAGCTGATCGAGCAAGCGAAGCGAGCGATGGTCTCAACATATAAAAAAAAACCATTTGATTGATTGAACAACTTGGACGAATCGGCGATGTATGTTTATTTGTTACATACTTTGGAACCGTCAATCCTATCTGCATAGAATTTAGTAGGTCAACAGGTTGTAATTAGCAGGCACACCTCGCAATGTCTAATGTAAATAAATAAATAAAACCAACGCTTCCGACTGGTAGTGATCTGGATCAACTGAGCTCTTCGAGTAGATCGTTTGAAGCCTTTAAAGATTTGAATTTGAAGACAACTGTTTCTTGTGTAGATATTTTTCAACAAGAAATATAAAAAAATTAAATCTTCTACTTACCTATTCCTTTTAATTTTCTTTCTATGATTGAAAACTGAAATAGAAATTAAGTAACGTAACTAAGTTACCACTATAATACAGCACCCAGACCATTTTCAGATCATGAAAACACTTGTCCGTCCGCAGGCATCGAACCTATCACCACACCGGGCCCGTATGAAGGCTCTCAAGGCGCGTCTCCCGAGAACCACCCCACTTAATCAGTACAAACTAATTCAATTTGACATTGCAACGCATCAGTCATACAACGTACCACCACTCTGATTGGATGTACCCTCTAGGGAAATCACCGAACAAATGTGGCGTTAGCTGATCTGTGTAACAGGAATAATTTATACGGGCAATAATACCAAGGTACTTCTTAGCCTTATATTGATGTGATCCTAGGTTCTTGCTTCTCAACTGCAATTGATAACTCATCATCGTAATTTTTTATTTTTATACAACTTAGGTGGCAAACAAGCATACGGCCCACCTGTTGGTAAGCGGTTACCGTATCCTATGAGCGCTTGCAATACCAGAGGCATCCCGCACGCGTTGCCGACCCAGAAACCCCTCCACCCCTAAAGAGCTCTGGCAACCTTACTCGTCGCAGGAACACAACACTATTTGAAACAAATAATGTTATTTGGCTGCGATAGTACCTCTCCAGGCGGGCTGCTCCAATTCAGAACGAGAAAATCTCGCTGTGCCCTATGAGCAGCAGCATAGCTTTATCTGCGCTCGTCAACCCGCATGCCAGCGAGGCGAGTAAGGGCAAATCCCTCCTGATTTTCTAGAAATTTGTGGGGGAGGCCTATGTTCAGCGGTGGTCGACGGATGAAATAACATCATCATTTCAGTATAATAATTGGGGAGAGTGTTCTCCGGTATGTGGAGGAAAGAGGCCGTCTTCGGATCAGTCCCGCTCCGGAAGTCCTTGTACGTGACCTGAAACGCCTGGAGTCGAGTAGGGCGACTAACTTCAAGTCCTACGTGCTCCATGTAGCTGCCAAGTACAAAGAGGTGTTCCTCGCGCCCGACTTCTGGTCAGCTGGAGTGGTCTACCGTCGCTACAGGGAGGCGCACACGATCAAGAAAGTCCCTGACTCTAGATGTGGTGTAGTTATTTAAGTTTAATATTATATGTATGTTAGTCTGTAAGGTATTTATTAATATGGGCCATGGCATGTTACACATTTTTGTGTAAAGTGTCAAGTAGCCTGAAATAAAGATATTATATTATATATATATATATATATAATGTATTTAATTTATCTCAAGAACACACATAAAGTATACAGTACATTACTAGAGGTGACTTATAAAATAATGGCTTGTTTACAATTCAAATTAGTTTAAACAGAACCTACATTAAGTCATAGACTTGTGTTGTAGGTCCTGCTATCCTTCCCATGGTCTCTAAAGTCGTAGCCATACCAGAACATGTAATCATTAAGCATTAGTACAAACCTAAGTAATATATCAGTATCTAATTTATTATTTCATTGTAATGGAATTCGATAAATAAAATTAATAAAAATAGGTACATAGTCTTTAGATAGCTCAACTGTTGCTCTTGTATTTGGAATTAGTTTTAATTTTCTTTCCATAAATAAAGATTTAAATCTTACCTATTCTGTTATTAGATTTTTATATTATTATAATAGCAATTTTGAACTTATACATTGAGTGAACGACAATTTTAGTGTGTGAATATTAAATATGTGTGTGCGTGCATGTATGTGTGTGTGTGTATGCGTGTGTGTATGTGTGTGTTTTTGTATGTGTGGTGTTAGGAAGAGGTCTGTGTGTTCTTTCAATAATTTATTTCAATGTTTTAAGCAGCTCTTCTGTTTCCTCATAACTTAATGACAGCAAACAATTTCTCAAAGCTCTCTTACACTCATTTTTATTTAAATGTACTAAGTCCTGAATGTATTTGTTTGCCCTATTGTAAAGGAATGGCCCTAGGAAGAATTGTTGGAGCTTGTATGATTCTGTCCTTTCTCCTTCTTCCTACAGACAAATTGTTAAGAATGTCAACGCTTTTGTGTTGAGCTAAGATAACGTTGAAGATACATCGATTGATAACGATGACATACCTACCAATATTTAATATCATCATTTATCGTTGGCCACCCTCCAGCAATTTCAGTTAATTTTGACTATCTTAATTATTCTAAAAACAAAATGGTCTTCGCAAACCACATTTGTAGCAGAAAAATGTTATCTCTAACGAGCATTACGATTTAAATTTGTAAAATGTGGCGTGTCGGGTGTACTGAAGCCTCGGGTCCCGTATACTACTCGTTATCGAGCAACGTTTTTATCTGCACATTATTGTGGCCGAGATTTAGGTGTTTCGTTCGACCCTTTGGAGTGTGGGAGAAGTTACAAACATTTTAAAACTGGTCGGTAGGTACTTTGAGAAGTTAGTCCCGAGTGGTCAAGTTTGGATGGGGTCGGAGGCATTTGCAATATTGACATCGGCGATATTGGCTGTAATACAGCAGAAGACATGAAAGAAGAAGAAGAAGAGTTACGACTTACAATACCAGAGTAAAAGAGTAAAAACATTATGTACTTTCAAACTAAAGCTTAAACAACTTCTTTTATCTATTCAAAAAAGCTCATAGAATGGGAGTAGGTAGCACACAAACATTCAATAAATTGCTGCGCTTACCTTCCGTTTGTGCACGCTTGAAGAGGGGGCTCCTCCTCCTTCGGCTACTCCTTCACTTGCGTCGTTTTGCTGATCCTTATTCCTTATGGATTTATTTATTTATTTATTCGTACTTCTAATTTCTGATCTTGCCTCTGCACAGCTGCACTTATAATTTTTTCCTTTGTGGTAAGAAAGACGCCATTTTTATTGTTTGTTTACTATCCGGCGGCCCTATTCTTTTTTTGTCTATGCCTGTTTGTTTGCTTGCCATAACCCACTTTAGTTTTGCTTGCCACAACTTGCACAACATTAGTTTATACATAATGCCTTATAAATTAAACTTATTTCTACCAATGTTTAGGATTGTAAAAAAAATATTTTTATTTTATTTGCTTTATTTTATTTATTTTATTTTATTATATAAGTTGCACTGCATATAAAATATATATGGTTTACGTAAAACGTTGTTTCGCCCACGTGATGTCACCCTATTAGGTCCAGTCTGAAAACCAGCGCTGCTTCCCTACTTTGTTCGGGAGTGGCAATTGCTGAGACATGGACCTGGTTTGGCCGCACTCGCACAGTTGCACTGAAAAGGATAGTTACCTACCTATTTTATCTCTTTCTTTTTGCTTGTGTATTTGTTTGTTCTTTATGTAATTTTTGTTTGTTCTTATACTATTTTTCTACTGTGTGTGTGTGTGTCAAATAAATAAACTCTTATTCTTATTCTAGTAAAATTTATATTCTTTTAACTTAAAAACTTTCGAGTATACCTACATAAAATTTTGGTCAGACAGGTGACGAATTTCTGTTTTTAATCGAATTTCTTTAGGTAGGTATATGCAATCAAATATTAATTAAAATTTAGTTCATATAATATATGGCATTATTAAATAATTTAAATTACATTTTCACTCATACGCTCTTTTATTTATTGTAATCAGGAAAAATTCAATGCTGCGGCTGGCAAAAAAAACTTTTCTATATTCATGAATCTTTATTCCTACACGAATTGCAAGGAAAAACATCACACATTATTTACCTTCATCGCGTGACCAATGGCCTGTGTTAGTATTTTTACGGTCTATTTACTTCGATTAATGGCCAATATAAAATATAAAACACATTGTTATCGGAATTTCCAATGTATTTTGTGTATAATAAAAGTGATTTCAGTTTGACACTTTGCGGTGATTCGATAGCTCCGAATTATTAACACATCAAAAACCAACAGTTTCAATATAGTTAATCTTCGGTATATTAACAAGTAATTTTACAGTTCAGAATCTGTGATTGATAATGTCTGATTGGCTGTTTAAATGCATTTATAACTAATTTACTTTACTATTTAAAAAATAATTGTAACTGTTTGTTGTTCCGAAATAAATAAATATTATAAACTAAATAGTAAACTATCCCGAAAACAAAAATATATTTTTAAGGACTGTTGCAAATCAGCTGACATAAAAAGTAGCTTATATGCTATTCTAGGTAAAGAAATTTATCCATTCCAAGAGTTTCAAAGATTACGGCTGAGCCGTTACGGTGTGATTGAACAACAAACATCCAAAAATCCTCACAATCTTCCGCATTTATAATATTTGTAGGATAAGTAGGCTCAATCTGGTCACTGACCTAATACAGGATGACCAAGAAAGAATCAGTGACACGACAAGAAGAAGTAGGGTAATATTTAACTAGCTTTGAAATATTTAAGTTTATTCATGCTGGGGGATTGTTTAGCCCAGCCCGATAAGGCGGGCTTACACGGCAGGCTAATAAGGAGAGACACGACCCGCTGGAATCCGCAGCAACCTTGGACTTGCCAACCCCTGGACGTTACTTGCATCATCCATAACTTCATATGATTCTTCTAGGCTTGGTCGCGAGGAACAGGCATAGCTTCATCTAGTTTCTAAGACGTTTCAAAGTGATCCTAGTGATTTTATTGAAATAAACGGCTTTTGACTTTGACTTTGACATAGCTTTAGTAGGTTTTCGAACTTTCAGGCCAAACTACAATTCTGACAATTTGTTGGGTGCTTCTCAACATGATACGCGTCTAAAACGCACGACTAGCGAAACGAATAGTGTTGTGTTCCTGCGGTGAGTAAGGTTGCCAGAGCTCTTTAGGGGGGAGGAGGGAGTGGTCGACAACGCGTGCGTGATACCTCTGGTATTGCAAGCGCTCAAAGGCTACGGTAACCGCTTACCAACAGGTGGGCCGTATGCTTGTTTGCCAAAACAGATGTATAAAAAAAAAAAAAAAAAAACCTACCTATACATAACTGTTTATACTTAGATACTACCTAGGTATCTACCTAATGCAACTGTTCTGTTTTTTGTCTGGACTTTTTATATTTATTGTTTGTCAACCGACATACCTACATATTTAATTTTAGTTACTATGTACTATTAAGGTATTGATTGCCATTGTTTAAGTGTTCCTATGCGGACCACAGAAAAGAGGGGACTCCTCTTACACAGGTTATTGCAACTTAAAAGAAGAGTTCCCAAACCGTGTAACACAGCACCTTATTGGAACAATAAACAATATTTTTTATTTTTGATAGTTCCGTGCATCATTTGACACAAAAACTCACAAAAAGTCACGTTTAGTACTCTTTGTTGTCCGTCTGTCTGTAAGCCTTCTCGTTTGTCGAGCCACTTTGTCTCAGATACGGCTTGAGGTATAAATCAGCGTTTTTTCATACTAGAAGTCCCCGCTCCAATTACACCTATTAGGGCACTTGCCGGCAACCTACAATATTGTAGGTAGGTAGGTATTTTGATACAAGTGAAGGAGAAAATCAGAAAATAATTAATTTAAAATCCCGTGAGGAATTAAGAGACAAACCTTGATTTGAGGTCAATATTGTACATTGAACTACGTAAGAGACTGCAAAATATAAGTTTGTCCTTTCCATGTTTGGTTATCTTGGTTTTTTAACGTTTAATGGTACGGAAGCCTTAGAGCGAGAGTTCTACTCACAATTGGCCATTTCTGCACACCTCTTTGATAAGGATAAATGATTTACCTTTGTTTAGTAAGGCATTAATTGGATAGTGTGCGATGAGAAAAAAATCGAGTCTATTGGTTGGTTACTCCAAGTGTTTAGCGTTTAATTTGATACTCGCACATCGCCCTCAGGGACGCTCGGAGTCGGATTATTACTCCAAGGTTGCGGATTGTTTATTGTGATGTGCTAATGCCGCTGTCAGTAAATATTGCAGAATTTCACTATCAAATGAATATTCATACTCCAAAATCTTCAGTATTAGTCTGATGCTCGTATTTTTAATCGTCGTCTTTCTAAGTAAGTAATGGCAGTGTGAGAAGTGTGATTCAAACACACCGAACTAAACCTAAACCATCTCACCGTCACTTGGTACACCGATCAATGAACCGCGCTGACATTATCTTGTTTATTCCATAGTTTTAAGCCCCGTTCAAACGGCATGTGAAGTCATCAGAAATTTATTTAAAACTGATTTACTGATTTAAGTCAATTTTGGGTGACTTTTGGGGGCTTGCCATAACGTAGAGCTATATTGTACGCCCTCAAATATCAAACTCTATTCATCCAATTGACTTTCATCGGTACGTAAAGAACATTTTTAACCATATAGATACCATATAGAACCTACCATAAAAGATGAAATAACGCACGTGCTTGGGACCTATTAAAGCATAGCAAAGCAAAACGTGCAAACCAATATTTTCGATACATTTGAGTGTGTTCACGAACTGTAAAGATGCGCGCTGTTATCCGTCGATTATCGGTTTTTGGACGAACATAGAAGAGCTGGGAACCGTCTTTCATAGGCTCGAATAATAAGGTGAAATTGAGGGGAAATATCAATTATAGCAAATGCGATTGAAATAATACATATCAATCTGTGTGAAAGGTACCTATGCTTAGGTTTGGTCGTGTAGAGAGGATGAACGAAAGAAGATTGACGAAACAGGTGTATAAGGCGAGTGTGAATCGGGCCGTAGGAAGACTAGGAAGGCAAGTCCTCGGCGTACGTTTAGTGACTAAATCGGTGAAGTTTTGGAAAAATGCCAGGTCAAGAGTAGGTATTCTAAACCGACGAGCATCCATGAGGAATGTGATGTAAGTTAATGAAGCAAAAGAGGTATGTCAGGATCGTAGAAAGTGGAAAGCCGTGGTCTCTGCCTACCCCTCTGGGAAATAGGCGTGATTTTATATATGTGTGAAGGGGAGTGAAAAATTATACTTCGGGAAGTGTATATTAGTTTGCTGGGTACGGGGAATAGAATCTATTCGACGGTTGACGTACATACAAACATACTCAAAAACTTCAGATTTCATAAAGTTTCACTTTAATGAATATTCTATACAAGATTCAAGAAAACTTAAATTTTCTTGCTGTAAAATATTCTTGGCCGTTGTGAAGAATAGGCCCTCCATATCTACCTACCCGTGGATGTCGCAAGAGGCTACTAAGGGAAAAAACTAAGGGATGGGCAGCAGCGTCCCCTATTTAACAACGATAGCTCTAACTGCGCTCGCCAGCCCGCGTGCCCAGCGTGGTGAGTATGGGTAAATTCCCCACTTATGATAGAAAGTCGCTCTGAGAATTTTTGGGGGAGGCTATTTTCAGTGGATGTTGGTGATACGGCTGAAATGATGATTCAGACCTAAGTTAACTACTAACGAAATTTTCCCTCCACATGAAAAAAAAATTGGAAGTCGCTCGGGGTCTGTGGAGGGAAAGAAAGAAGAAAGAAATAACATTTATTTATTTGACTCACAACGCAGTAACGCAGGTACGCGTCTTGGCGACGCTTCCGACTGGTAGTGATCTGGATCAGTTGAGCTATCTATAGATCGTTTGTAACGGTCTTTAGATGGCTCAACTGTTTCTTGTGTATTTTGTAAATATTAACTTGTAATATTAGGTACAAAGAAAAATACTTATACCTTAGTAAAGCAAGGGACATCCTATGGCTGAAATAATGATGAAAATGTGTACCTTAAAATATGGAGACGGAACGAACGGGACAAGGAACAAAAACACATTGCCGAGACTCGGAGCTTCCAATAATGAATGCTGAAGCACTACAGCCTACAGGAACTCATTGCAAGCACCGGAACTTTGCAAATTATGAATTGGGACAAAAAGTGAGAGATAGCGTAAACCCTTTGATATTTTTTATATGCCACTACTAATAGTACTGTAAAGGTAGCTTCCTGTTGTAACGTATGGATGCACAGAAATAAATTCCCGACACACAACCCTTAAGTTTAAAGTTTATGTAAAAATAGCAGCAACCGAACGAAGTCTCGGGGATAACAATACTATACCACAGGCGACAAAAAAAAATTCGGCAAGTGGTGATTTCAAGAGAAGATGACGTTTTTTAAGTTTTAAGGGACAAGTTGCAATCCCTCAGGAATTAAATTAAAATGGAAAAACCCCGGGATCATACTCTATACACCAGCGAAAGAATCATCAAAATCGGGCTACTATTGGCGGAGAAATCGAGTAACATACACACAAAAAAAAAAAAATATATATATACAGCCGACTTGAGAACCTCCTCCTTTTGGAAGTCGGTTAAAAACGTGTTCATACGACGTGAGATATGCGCTTTGCTAGGATAGACGTGTCCATATAGCACCGGCTTTACTCATCATATAATAACGCCATCGACGTTTCGGTCTCATGTCGAATCATGTCCTGGGGTACCAGTGCCAGCCATTGAGACTTTTAAATGCTGACAAAAAAAACTCCCTCCAAAATGCTCTACCTTTCACCACAATAAGTTTTACCAGCAAAGGCTACCGAAGTTTTCCATCGATTGCTGATATTAATTTTCAAAAAACTTTCTACAACTTGGAAGTAGGTTATTTATTTTAAGCGAACAAATAGCCGTAGGAAATACTTTTGAGAAGTTGCTAATTGAAAACCTTTTGGTAATTAAAGAAAAAGTATATTTTAGGAAATAGCATTGCAAACAATAAAGAGGAATATCGGGCGTACGCGTTTACATACAAACGTTATAGATAGATAGATAGATAGATAACACTTTATTGATCACCACACGGAAATAATACATAAGATCACAATTACAAATTTACACAGCAATACAATGGGCGGCCTTATCGCTAAGAGCTGCCAGGCAACCTTAGGAGGGACTGGACTGAAAAGATTAGAGAAGGGGCAAGATGGTGTATCTTAAATTATGAAGAAAATTATTTATGAAGTTACTAACTATAAACAGAATAAAGTTTATAGTTACCTAGTTAGTTACCTTTATCTTCTGTTTCCACCCAGGTTGATCAAACTGAATTAGGATTTGAGTTTGTGAGCATATTTGAATGTTTGTTGTTCAATCACGCCGTAACGGCTCAATCGATTTCGTTGAAACTTGGAATAGATATAGATAGCTCTTTATCAGAAGAGCATATTATTACAGGCTACTTTTTATGTAGGTACCACGTGAACGAAGCCGCTGGCGGAAGCTAGTAAAATATAAACTAGGTTTTTAGAAGCTAATTATTATCTTACCGTGAGATTATAGATTACAACTTTGAAAACTCTTAAGTTTAACCTTAATGAATACGTTCTACGATGCGACTGAAAAATAAACTGTCTGCTCAAGATAACGCAAACTCTTCAAAATAAAACTATCTTCTCAAAATAAAACTCTCGTGATGAGATAGTAGGTAACTTTCCAGTGTCTACAGATTCTTGCCGAGACATTCTTCAGAGACCGATGTTTCCGAAAAGCGCACTCGGCAAGTTCGTTTTGACGCATAATGACCAATAGCTATGTATGAAAGAAAGAAAGAAAGAAAGAAAGATTTTTATTTTCCATAAGAACTACTACACATAAAATAAAATAAAATAAAAGAAATTAAATGCTAAATGATAGAAGATATTGTGCGCAGCAGAGCTCTTGGAAAACATGGCCTCCGCTCAGCATTGTGCTGGATACACACTGATGTGTGCACCCAGCGCTGGTTTTCAGCGGAGACCATAGTAGTCACGTCACGACCTTCTAGAGGTGACTAAAAATAACACAACAGTTAGGACATACATAATTCTCAGAAAATAGGCGACAGAAAACAAATGCTATGTCCGGAATATTTATTTTAACTGCCGCGTTGGCCTACTGGGAGGTAACCCGACTTTCGATCGTGGGTTTGAGCCCGGTAAAGCACCAATAAGTTTACCTGTTCGAAAAATTAAAGTGCGCAATAAGCGATGAAGGTAAACATCGTGAGGAAGCCAGTAAGTTTTATAAGTGGCGATGAGCTTGCAGCCTGTCAATTATGGAATACTTACTGCTGCAAAATGTGGGCATGTGCCAAAATGTTTGGACTTGCCTCTCACTACCCCCTTAGACATTTTAAAGAATCTGATCACCTGAAGATCTGAGAGGTTGGTTACTATGCTAAAGATTTCATATGTGCTCCACGTTGATAATTATAAAATTAGATCTGTCTGTTTTATTTCAGGCAATCAAAAAGGACAGGTATAATTATAGCTCGCTAATTAACGGCGATAGACGCAGTGTGGAAGAGGCATTATGCGGCAAAGATGCGGTTCGAAGCTTAACGCCATATTACTCCCGTCCGTGCGCAGGATTTGCATGACCTCATCCTTGCCTCCCCCTGCCACCACCGGACAAGCAGACACACAGGTAAATACCACCCTTACCTGGTCGACATACCAAAGTGTCGAACCAAACGTTTCTGCTCCACTTTTATTATAAGTACTGGCAAAGAGTGGAACGATCTGCCTGCGTCTGTTTTCTCGGATGAGTACAATCTAGGTCTTCAAATCTAGAGTGAATAAGTTCCTTTTGGTAAAGCGTGTTTCATCTTAGGCCACATCTCACTTGCAAAAGTGAGATGGTGGTCAAACGCTTAAAATAAAAAACTCACCAATAAAAAAAACTTTTTTTTTTCAGTTATGTGAGTTTGTGTCTTGGCGTGAGTCTGTAAGCGGACGGAGAGACCAGGCGGAACTCAGAAAATGTGTGTTTTCTTGGTAGCTACGACGATTATTACTGCCGGATTTATGATGACTCTATCTGTAGTTGCTGAGTTTTCACATAGTTTTAATAAAATTGTTAGTTGAAGAAAAATGTTTTTAACCAACTTTTGAAAAGACTCTAAAGTAAGTACCTACTCAGTCAGGCTGCACTTCTGGCACTGGACTCTATGTCATCACGTCTCGACTTGTGGAAGACTGTCTGTCACGTTTAAACGCCCTAGGCTCAAGGAACAGGGTCGTACTAAGGTGGGTTCCGGGGCACGCGGGAATCGACGGTAACGAGTTTGCCGACGAACTTGCGCGCGCCGGGGCAAATGGTACTATGATAGGCCCTGAGCCTTTTTGCGGCGTACCAAAAAGCCTGGCTCAAAGAAGCCTCTTGCTTTCGTGCTTCGAAGAATCGACCAAACTCTGGACAAACTCTTCGGGCATGAACCACTCTAAGTTACTTATAAAAGCCTTCGATAAACAGTACACCAACCGTATCCTAGCGCTAAATAAGACCAACCTTCGCATTATTGTCAGAGCCTTAACTGGACAGTTGTCTTAATAAGCACATGTTCAAACTAAGGCTATGCGACACACAAACCTGCAGGCTATGCAAGGAGGTGGATGAAACGCCTCTACACCTGCTAGGTGAGTGCGGAGCACTTATTCTCAAACGTAGCATCCATTTGGGAAAGCACATCCTCAGCCCAATGAAGCTAAAGCAACTCACCCCAAAGAAAATCCTTCAGTTTTTAACAGCTGCTGGGCTTTGCGGTGAACTTTGAAGGCCCTGTAAAGGGGCTCCACAAATAAATTGGCGATCACAATAGGCCAGTTGTGGCCGCAGTGACACAATAGCCGCAAGAAGATAATAAAAAATAATAAGTACCTTCTCTAAAGTACTTTGAAATGTTAGTGACTTGTTTGTTTTTCCTATTGACTAATACAATAATCTACAGCAATCATCTGGAATGAGAATGGCTGATCATGGTGATGATGATACTCCCCCAGTTGTTAATTCCTCTACCAGACCCCGCATTAAGCGAAAGCTTAAATAAGTTTCAAATTTTAAATTTTGCTAACTGATGTCTGAGACGCAAAGGGTGCGGGTTCGATTCCCGCTGCGGATTAAATGTTTGCGTGATCTGCAAATATTTGTTCCGTGTCTGGGTGTTGTGGTATCTTAATACTCTACTTCAGGGACCAGGGACCTACTACCGCAGGGAATTCTAGTGTGGGGGGTCAGGACTATGTATGTGACTATTAGGTGTTACCTATTTTTTTTTTAATGATATCGCACGTCGTTTGAACACGGTTTAACTCTAGATAGCTAAATTTTTTTTGGTTTTTATACTACTGAGGTGGAAAACAATCATACTGCCCACCTGTTGGTAAGCGGTTACCGTAGCCTATAAGCGCATGCAATACCAGAGGCATCACGCACGCGTTGCCTTACTCACCGCAGCAACACAACACTATTTGAAAAAAATAATGTTATTTAGCTGCGATCTTCTGTAAGGCGAAGGTACCTCCCCAGGCGGGCTGCTCCAATTTAGAACGAGAAAATCTCGCTGTGCCCTACCTCCTCCACCTAAATCCTAAATCTGGTAGACTGGGTTAAAATGTTATTTCGTGTGAATGCTCGGCCAGTAGGTACTTTGGCTAAGCCACGCTTCGTTTTATTGTGTACATCTTCCCAGGCTTTGAGAAAATAAATTAAATAGCAGGAAATAGCTTGTAGTAAGAACACTCCACATAGAAGAAGAATTCAATTCTAGAAAATATAACATCTTATACTACTACAATTTAATTTACGACGACAACGCAGTGTTGGAAGGCCCCCCACCCGATGGACCGACGAAATTGTGAAGGTTTCGGGAAGTCGGTGGATGGAGAAGGCTCAAGACCGTTCGTCATGGAACTCTTTGGAGGAAGTCTATGTCCAGCAGTGGACTTCTACAGGCTGATGATGATGATGATTACTTTACAAGGTGTTCCGTAACTAGTAGCTATCCCGAAAGAGGCTTATTCCATGAACTAAAAGAAAAATTATCATACAAGGTGACTCATTATATGTATACTATCCAGCAAAGGGCTTTTTCTTTACCCAATTAATAAATAATAAATATAATAAATAATAAATATTCCGGACATCACACGGTCAACTGATCCCAAACTAGGCATAGCCTGTACTATGGGTACCAGAGACTGATATACATAATAGATATATATTTAACACCCAGACACAGAACAAACATCCGTGTTAGTCACAAATGTTTGTCCAGTGCGGGAATCGAACCCGCGACCTCTATCGCAGAAGGCAGAGTTACTACCAACTGAGCTATGAGGCCAGTCAAATTGGCAATAAAGTATGTTCTACGATTTTTGGAAATTCAAAATTTTTCATTGAAAACTCTATGATGTTTTGGGGTCAAATCAGTTCAAACACAATAAATAAGCCGGTTGAAGTAGCAATCTTGATCCGAACTTCTCATACGGCAACGCGTGCGTGATGCCTCTGGTATTGCAAGCGTTCCTAGGCTACCGTTGGAGGAAAACTCTTCACGATGGCGTTGTTGCTCATGACCAAGCGTGGATTAATTTGCTGTCTCAGAAGCGCACCTTGAGCCATCAACGTGCTGCTCTTCCCTTACCATCAACAGGGACACAATTTCACTGCAAGAACTGCGGTCGTAGCTGTCGCTCCCGCATAGGCCTTACAAGCCATGAACGTAAGTGCCTATTGACCCCGTAAACGACGCTGTTTGATCATCTTCTATAGATGTATTGTGTGTATTGTATAGGCTATCGTAACTATTTACCAACATGTATGATTGTTTGCACCCTAATTGTATAAAAAAATGACGAATTTCCTCCAATTATTGCTAGATTCATAGTGTTAGATTTCCGAAAATCGTATAACAAACTTCATTGCCAATTGGGTATAGAATAAGCATACATAATATGAATCACCTTCTATAGGCCATATTATTATGCTTATAAAAATACATTTAAAATTTCAGGTTATCCTTAGCAGTAGACCAATAAACCGCTTACAAAAATACATTGCAGGTTATGCAGGATGCAATTCTTCTAAAACATTTGGAATGTAATTTTAAAAGCTCCTAGGACCACTCCTTAAGTGCAGAATAACAAAGATAAAACTGAGTTTCAAAGTAAAGTGTTGTTCCATTAAATTTTACAGATATTGCGGAGATCGGTGGACGGTACATGGTCTTGGATGACGGTAAACAGAAGTCTTTGCTAAGGGTTGTGCTGTAGGTATTGTAGATCTAAACGCAAAACAATTAAATAAATAAATATTCCGGTCATATCACACACGGTCAACTGATCCCAAACTAGGCATAGCCTGTACTATGGGTACCAGAGACTGATTTACATAATAGATAGTTTTAACACCCAGACACAAAACAAACATCTGTGTTAATCAAACAAATGTTTGTCCAGTGCGGGAATCGAACCCGCGACCTCTATCGCAGAAGGCAGAGTTACTACCAACTGAGCTATGAGGCTATTAACTCAGCTTATAAAATGACGTTTCAGAGATCATCAGATGATGATGATGATGGCTTAGGTTTAGGAGTGGCCATAGATTCTAAAATAGTGCTTAGTAAAATCATGCCGTAGTGGCCCCGGCTGAGAATAGGCCCCTTCATATACTACTACTACCCGTGGATATCGGATAAGGCGACTATGGGAAAAAAAATCAAGGATATGGCCAGCAGTGATAGAGCCATTTCATTCTGGGCCTGGTCCATGTACTCTACATAGAAAAATTAGGAAAAAATAGGAGATTACAAGAAAAATACAATTTCATTAATTTGAAGACAAATGCGATGGTACAAGAATAGTTCTTCTGGTAAGTTTTTTACTATGTTAACACTATTTGAAGGCCGCCATGTTGGTTTATAATTGGCGTTTGACATGACATTGACATATTTTTCATGTCATGTTATTTGGATTTGATGTTTTTGTTATGTCAGATAAATGTAGGTTGTCAAAATGGCATTTCACGCACGTCCATCCGCCATAGTTTTGTAGCGCTGTGTGTTGCTCTCTTTGTCGAAGAAAATCTTAATGTACCTTAGAACGAAGTCAATTTAAATAAAATAACCAATTAAATACGTTTACTTTATTGCTTAGCCATATTTTATATTAGCCATATAGAGTAGTGTACACAGTGCAGGCCCAGGCTCCATATATTGATGAAACCTCTCTTTTATCAAAGATACCCGCAACCCGCGTGCCCAGCGTGGTTTGAATGGGCAAATTCCATGGACAGATAAAACCGCTCTGGTAATCTGTGGGGGAGGCTAATGCTCAGCTGTGGACGTCCTACGGCTGATATGATGATGATGAGTTAAACCTTCTAGAGTGTCTAGAGTGTTTTCGTTCAGACATTATCGCTCGCAGTACCCCACCGCCCTTGATTCGAGTTCAATTTGCGGCGAGTAGTTTTCTGCGAACAAACGGCTTAACGGCTGACTTCGTCGGCCGTTGCCGATGTTTATGACATACCCTCTGATTGTTTCTCCTAGCCGCTGAGAAAATGATAAAATACGGAGCTGGCCTTAATGAAAGCTTGGTTTGGAATTATGCGCTTAGTGGCAAGTTTACGAACTCTGGCCCCCAATTCTGATAATTCAATGACTTGAAAATGATAATCGAAAGAAAGAAAGAAAGAAAATAAATTTATTCAACACAGACTAAAGCTGATATTTTTAAATAGGTACACAGGTTGTTAGAAATAAATAAAAATAAAAAACAAAATTAACAAATAGGTACCTACTACCAGATAAAATAAAAAGGACAAAGATAATTTGTCTGCTTGTTGAAAAGGCCACTCAGCTTTGTGCCTAGTCCGAAAACCAGACGCTGTTTTCCAGTGTTGCGTAAGGGAGGGATAGGGGGTAATCGCATGTTAATGATCGCACCATTATCATTCAGTTACGATTGTCGCCACTTTGATTGTCTTCGTTCATTGGTTTCACAATGGCTGCCATTGATATACCGACTGTGATAGCAGAATACCAAAAGTGTCAAAGTGGCCATTTTGTTATTTAACCATTGTCATTTTGAAGCCATTGAATTAGTAGAATTGGGCGCCTGGTAATTTTCTTTAGTCATTGAATTATCATCACCAGTTCAAACTTTAGTTCACTGCTCGGCCTTCATTATCCGTCACGCGCATTTGAGGCCATCGCCATTCACTTTCTACCCAAACCATTTTGACGACCTCGGTGGCGTAGCGGCTACGCCACCTTCTGCTTCGAGGTTATTCTTCCCGCATCAGCAATCACTAATATACCTACCTCTGTTTTCCTGCTAAATCACATTTGTTATTGCCTCAAAGTAAAAACATGTGTTTCGGTTTGTTAACAAATTGAAATTACAGATTATACTCAATCTGAAAAATGACCATGCACTTTGAGATCACCACGTTTGAGATAATGAAGTTTTATAAGGAAGCTCCATTCAGAAAAAAAAAAAAAAATTACCCCAAATATACCTAATTTAAGAAAGTGCTTTCTCATAAAACAGACGGACAACAAAGTGATCCTATAAGGGTTCCGTTTTTCCAAATGAGGTACGGAACCCGAAAACAATAGTCCTTGTTCTCACTAGTTCCTTGAACTTGGTGTCTGTTTTTTTTTTGTTTTTTAAACGAAATTGTATACGAAAGACTGTAAACTTAGCACTATTAACGTACTCAAAATAAGTCTGTGTATATCATGGATGCAGGACAATTCATATTTTAGTAGGATACGAATAAGTAAAATTTATTATGAAGTTATTCGTCGCTAGATATTGTAAACATTACAATAGAAACTGAGTACTAGTATAGTATTATGTTATCTGTGGTACTACATACCACCCCAAACAATCATGACGTATTCAAATAGATACAACATGTTCCAGAAACGATTATCCCAGGAACCGGATTATTGTCAGCATATTTGCATGCGCAGTGGCGGCGTAGCATGGCTTGGGACACGGGGCGAGTTCCTATTGAGCACTGAGCACCCCCAAAATAAAACAACAAACACTAAACATGCTTACGTGACTTTATTTTACTAAAATATTCGATCTCATTATCAAAATTTACTTTCCTGTACTTTTCAATGGACAATACGGAAAGATAGCTAAGTTATGTTTTACTTATTGTGGATCTTAAATAAGATTTAATCAATTTTGAAAAAAATCTGATTGGATCATAGTCATTGAGCACTCGGCAAGCCGAGTTTAAGCACTCTCAGAAGGCTTAATTTTTACTTAATAAGCGTTCATAGGCTACGGTAACCACTTACCAACAGGCCGTATGCTTGTTTGCCATCTTTATTGTATAAAAAAACCCGGTATGACCCCCCCTTTACGCCGTCACTGTGCAAGCGCAGTATCTTGCACGGTCCGCGTATTCGGCACACGTCACAGAGCCGGTTGTTCCGGACTCGGAACTCCCTCCTCTGGGAATCTCTGTAGCGTAAGGAGTAAGGTATAAGAGATAAGGCACTCAGCCGTCTTAAATTTTTCCTACGGCCATTTGGGCTATTATTTGTCTGTTGTGGAATGCAATGCTCGACTAAATTAAATCTTATAAGTAGTTAAGAAATGTTAAACGTACCTTAACTTATATGTCGTAATTTGAAGTTGTGATCTTATATAATAAGTTTTGAGAAACGAAAGCTTAATTATCGCTTATAAGTACGTATTATTGTTACGTTCTAGAATTAAATTTACACTGGAATTATTATTGTACTAGTGAACACTATAATATTTAAAATAAAGAACTTTTGAAATTGAATTGTATTGACTCAGCCGTTGGATCATCCTTTCACTATACTTATTCCTTCACCGAGGGTCCTTTTCAGGGTTACGTAGATTTAGTTGGTTAGAGCATCCCAGTATCTAGGGGATGGTTGCCGGTTCAAATCCCGTCTAAGTCAATTTTTGGGATATTATAAAAAATCATAATTCTCCCTTAGGGTTACTATGATTAATATTACGATAGTGGGTTATCACTTTAACACTGAAACTCTCGTCACTTGCGGCAAGCCCGCACACTCTCAGAGGGCTATGCTCAGCACGTCGTCCTTCATTTAAGTTTTTATTCCTGAAAGAGTCTGGGATTTAAACCAAAATGGACAGTCATTTTAGATTTAAAAAGCCTTTGTTTCCTAAGAAGTTTCAACCAGCAGTATAACCACCGAATTATTGACAGTAAATTCGTAGCAAATAAGTATAATTTCAGGATTTATAAGTTGATAATTTATATGTAGGTATAAGTATTCTACACCAAATCGGTAGTAATGTTTGTTCTACGACTTTAAGAGCTTTGACATTGTTCATTGAAAAAAAGACTGCAAAAGTCAGCTGTTTTGGATTCAAATCAGTTCAAACTCAACTATTCAGCTAAACATAGTTGTTTTAGGTAGCAATCTTAACTTATACCTTCTTCTACTTTTAATAACTACTTTTCCTTGTAATTAAGATGATAAAAGTAATAAAAACTGCAGACCATAAGTTCACGAAAAAATACCGAAAAAAACAGATTTGTTTTTTGCTAATATGTTTTTCTATTTGTTGCTAGAAACAGCTCCTTTTGGGATTGGAGGTATACTAAGTAGAGAACTAGTGTATAGTTTGGAATTTCTTCCAAGATTATACAGCTTTACCTTTCTAAGACGTTCCAAGGTGATCCTTGTGATCCTACTGAAATAAACGCCTCTTGACTTTGAGTTGAAATTATAAGGCCTCTACCTTTTTACATCTCTTTATACTTTCTACCTCTACCTTTATAATTGCTGCCACCAGACGTCGTGCAGTAGTTTTTAAGAAACCAAACTAAATTTACATTTTCTCCGCTGCTAGTGTGAAATTAAAGCGATTGTGAAACTTTCGTGTTTAAAAGTTCTTTAATTATTGGGAACGACCGATTTCTTGAGCTTTGCTTCCTGAGAAGCGGCAACCATTATATGACGGCCGTGAAGAGTAGAATGGAACCTTTTGTTCTTCCAGCTTCCGTGGTACATGAATTGTAAAAATCTAGGAATCTCTATGGTGGGTTCCCATGCCTTTTAGCGAGTTCGGGGTCGGCAACGCGTGCGTAATGCCTCCGGTATTGCAATTAGAATTAGAATTATTTATTTCAGTTAAAACAGTATATACCAAAGTGCCTACTGTCTAAAATTAAAACTAAATTATACTCTTAGCGAATTAAATATTTTACAAATGCTATCATTAAAGCAAGCAAGCGTTCATAGGCTACGGTTGCCTCTTTTTATTTTAAGGTGGCCATGAAAAAGACCTATGAACGTTGATGAAAGAATCAGTGTAGTGAAACCAACAGGTGGGTAGTATCCTTGTTTGCCACCTAAGTTGAATAAAAAAAATTGTATTATGTGGTTATGATTAGGGCTAACTAATCGTCCTGGCATCGGATTGGCATTGCCTCGACTCAAGTAGTTCAGAATGACTTGAATGAAACTAAATTCTGAAACGCACACTAATCGCTTCGTAACTATTTCGCCTCGCCTCGGGATATGTTAGTAGACGGCATTTGTTTTCGGGGCGAGGCGATGAGTGTGCTGAGTGTGATGGAGCCTCTACCAATATTGTACAGTAGTCATATCACGGCCACTGGTTTTTAAAAACCAGGGTATTTAGCCAGAATGGCGTAATAGGAGAAAATAAGGGAAATTAGTGTTTAAATTGGAAAGATTCGTTGTACTAATTTTATGGTTCTGTGAGCAGGTCGTTTGTGCTTTCTTAAGTGCTGGTATTTCCACTTGCTCATGCTTAATCCTGGTATATATTTTATGTAGTTTTATCCCGTTTCCGGGTGAGTCACGAGTCTTTCAGGAATTCCATTGTAGTCTGTAGAGTATTTTTAAAGTATGTTCCTAGCATAGTGTGGTAGATCAACGGTCTTAAGCCCTTTCCATCCACCGACTTCATGCAAGATTCAGCAATGTCGCCGGTTCATCGGGTGTAGACCTTCCAACACTGCGTCACCCAATTCGTGGTCGCTATTCGAGAGCCTTTATTCCCCAACTGTTGTCGTTTCTGTCAGCGAACTACATGCCTGCCTACTGCCACTTCAACTTGCTAATTTCGAGAGCTTTGTCGGTGGGTGACCTTGGTTCTTCTATAGATTTTATCAAACAGTGAAACTCCGAGCATAGCTCCCTTCATACTTGCGCGACTTGGAGTTGTTTATGAGGCCAATAGTTAACGGCCAAGTCTCAGTGCCATTTGTCATCACTGGCAAAACACACGGATTTGTAGACTTTCGTCTTAAGGCTCTGCGGTATCTGCGACGAGAAGATATGACGAAGTTTCCCAAACGCTACCCATCCGAGTTGGATTCAACGGTTGACCTCTTTGTTTGATCTTTTGTTGGATCTACCTAGTTGAATCATATCCTAGGGGTCTAGGCGTCTTAGGCCGCGTTCAAACAGCGTGCTATATGCCATTTGAAATTTAATTTAAAATGATCCGTATCTCTAGTGAATAAAGTAGTTTGACTTTTATTTATTTATTTATACTTTCACACTTAAACTTAGTGTAAGGAGGACTTAATGCTAAAGCATTTTCTACCAGTCATCCTGGGCGTGCAAAAAAGATGGTGAGGCGTGACAATTAAACTAAACTTAGAAATAACTTACCTACTTAAATAGTTTACATAGTTATAGAGATATATATACCTACGTACGCACAAGTACCCACGTAGGTATCTAAAACTGGGAGAAAAAAAAGAAAACAATAATACCTACAAAAGTGATAACTTTTGAAAAAAAAAAAAAAAACACTTGTACCCACAACTTGGTACCTACATTATGTTAGTTCAGAAGTAAGTACATACCAGTATACAATAGTAGTCTTTGTAGGTGTACATTGTATGGGTAGGTGTACATACCTACCCAGTTCCTAGTGATTTTTTATGTAGTGCTCTCTTACCAACCTTTTGAAAGCTTCCCTTGTGTCAGTCGCTTTAATATCTAGAGGCAAATCGTTCCATAGACGAACCGCCGTGACAGAGAAAGAATTAGCCATAAATGCGGAGCAGTGCAGTGGAGTTGAAAGAAGTAGGTTGTCAGCTGACCGAAGTTGTCTGTCATGTGTGTCAGCTAGGAATTTAAAACGGTCTTTCAAATAGAAAGGAGTGTGCGGATCTCTAAGTACCGAGAGGAGAAGACAAAGCGTTCGAAAATTTCTACGCTCGCGAATGGAACTTTTAGGGCCTTGCTATCGTTAAGCTATATCGTACGGCCTCAAATGTCAAACTCAATATTGACTTTCATCAGTAGACTTAAGAATCTTTTTGGAACACGTACTATGTTTTATAGCAACCAATCCAAAACACAACCTCAGCGAAACTGTATAAGTGTGTTAAGTTTGCTTGTTTGTTGAATTACTAACATATTACGTAAGCAATTCAGGATATACTGAGTGAAACAATTTGCGGAGCCGACTCTCGTAACTATGACAACTTCGGAACCAAACGGTGTAAGTATAACAATATGTTACTACCAAGGCCTAAGCCTTATACCTTAACCGCTTAGGCCCGTACGTAAGGTAAAAGGTACCTAGTATTCTAAGTCGAGACTCATATTTTCCTTAAATATGAAATGAAAATGACGTAGTTTTTATCGCAAACATTTGGGTAAGCTTGTCTATCAGTAATGTCAACTGGGAATACTCAAAAATTATACTCATTATAGTTTTGTCGTACATATATACATTCAACTCACAATTAGGTTTGGAGGAGGTAGGGCATAGCGAGACTTTCTCGTTCTAAATTGGAGCAGCCCGCCTGGGGAGGTACCACCGCCTTACAGAATATCGCAGCCAAATAACATTATTTGTTTCAAATAGTGTTGTGTTCCTGCGGTGAGTAAGGTTGCCAGAGCTCTTTAGGGGGAAGGGGGTTCGGGGTCGGCAACGCGTGTGTGATGCCTCTGGTATTGCAAGCGCTCATAGGCTACGGTAACCGCTTACCAACAGGTGGGCCGTATGTTTGTTTGCCAACTCAGTTGTATAAAAAAAAAAAAAAAATTAGATCATAAATAATATCAAAATATTGCATTCGTGGATGTGAAAAATGTGAAAAATATTACAAAGCGAATACGAGACTTGTTTGAATAAGTCAAATCCCTATCCACTTACGACCGTCCCCCTATTCACTAAGAAGCCGGGCCGAAACCGCACCACAATGGCGGCGCTGCGTCATAAACGAATTTGTCAAAATTCGATCTGACAGGAAATAGTTATAATTTGACTGGCCTCATAGCTCAGTTGGTAGTAACTCTGCCTTCTGCGCTACAGGTTCGATTCCCGCATTGGACAAACATTTGTGATTAACACAGATATTTGTTCTGTGTCTGGGTGTTAAATATTTATCTATTATGTATATCAGTCTCTGGTACCCTTGCTATGCCTAGTTTGGGATCAGTTGACCTTGAGTGATTTGTCAAATATATATATATATGAGAAACAACACGAGTTGCGTTGCAATTAAACGTTCGGATTTCAGGTTTTATTTCAATTAACCACACAATAGGCACTAAAAAAGTCTCAATCGAAAAAAAAACTAAAAGTAAATTTAAACGGCCACGCGCTGAAATTGGCGTGTTAGTTATAAAAAGCGTAAAAGTTTTAACGAGTCCGAAACACCTCCGCTCCCTCGGGGATGCTTGCTTTTAGAGCAGTCTATTTGTCGAATATACGGGCTATTTCAAGTATTTCCAGTTGAAATACTTACTTAAGTAATATTTTTATAACTAATTTGCATTGCCATCCAGCGTGGCGATTCCGCCAGCGTCTTGGGGACACGCAGACGCTTCCGGTAGTGATTTGGATCAATTGAGCTACCTATAGATCGTTTGTAACTGTCTTTAGATAGCTCAACTGTTTCTTGTGTATTTTGTAAATATTTATTTGTGTTAGTTTTAATTTTCTTTCTGTAAATAAAGGCCATGTTCTACTTTATTTATTCCGGTGGAAGGTTTATGTATGCTATCATACAGGTTTTTCCTGGTGTGGGTATCTATGTTTTCCCATATGCATTGTTTTCATTTATAAGTGATATGTACTATCCTGCTAATATTATAAATGCGAAAGTTTGTGAGGATGTTTAGATGTTTGTTGTTCAATAGATAGATAGAAAATTCTTTATTGCACATAAAAATAGTACAAAGGCGAACTTAATGCTAAAAAGCATTATCTTCCAGATAACCTTTGTGTTTGTGGACAGTAGATGTGAAGGTAGTGCACAGGAGAGGGAACAATTGAGATCATAAAAACGAAAAAAGGAATTATGATGCTAATTACTTACTAAAATTTTGAGAGAAATAGGATTTTTAATACATACTAGTTAAAAAGATCAATACATAAATATATAGATACCATAATAAATGCATATGCATACCATTATAATATTGTAAAGAAGAAAACAATTGCTCATTTTTGTATCATTTTATCAAGGAGATGATAATATCGCACAATAAGGTTATAATATGATTTTTGTAAAATCCCAATTATGTTTGGCTCAGACGGGATTTTAACCCACAACCTTCCCATATATATGGGAACGCTCTTACCAACTAAGCTACCGAGGTACTTACCATATCTGTGAAAATCGTTTCTGTCATTTATTTAGCTGTTCTAGGTCTTGTTGTCAATTGGTTATAAAGATTATACAAATACCAAAAACCGATGAATTGTAAAAGAAAAGACTCAATTTGTGTCTTTTTCTCTTTTTTTTTGTTTATTTATAGCGTAAGCCCCTATCGGGATAGGATGCAATTTACAGAGCACGTTGTACTGATACCAAATAGGAATTCCGTTAAATTTTTTGATGGCAACTCTCCACGCGGACCCAACATGGCGTAAAAATCGGAGGAATCCAAACGATAAATGTTTGCTGTAACGCTGATGGGCGTAATCGATTCCAATGCGAGCGATTATACGGAGGCATTCGAGTTTAGCTGTACATCCTCTACGGGCGAGTCGATTTTTCCGATTCAGTGACTGATTTTATCATTGCCTCTAGAAATATAAATAAAAACACGACTGTAATCCGTAATCAAAGTCGCGCAATGGGCTTTGTAAAGAGCTATGCAAAGGTTCATCCAAAGGTCTGGAAAAGATCACTCTCAGTGATAAGACCGCCCATTGTATTCCACTATTAGATAGCTATTATTTTATTCATTCAATTGTGATGTAGTTTACAATAAAGAGTTATCTATCTATCTATCTATTTATGCTCGGAGTTTCTCTACGTGATAAGATACGAAATAAGGAAGTCTGTAGAAGAACCAAGGTCACCGACTACTACAGCTCTCAGAATTAGCAAGTTAAAGTGGCAGTGGGCTGGCCTTATCGCTCGCAGTAATTTTGTGCTTGTTATTTCACCAGCTAGCTTACTCTTCGAACCGGAATACAGCATTGCGATCATTGCTGCTTGGCGGCAGAATCTATAGGCATGGACCTATAGGCTTAATAACTGCTTTGGAAGAACTCTGCACAAAGAGCCCTCTAAAAAACGAAAGAAAAGAGTATCCATAAAACCTATCAAATCAGAAGCTTACTTAATTTGACAGCTATTTCGATTAAAGCGACGTCATTACGACGGACGTCGTTTTTTAAAGAAACCTAAGTTTTAGCATAAAAGGTATTCAAACAGTCTCCGGTACCGTTTGGTACAAATCGACGTAGACTGTTTCCTGATTCGACACCACACGATTCGGCATACATTGGTGCATTAGGTGATTAGATTTTTTGTATTTCCAACAACAACAAAAAAAAAACATTTTAACGAAATATTGCGCCTTGAAAACCTTAATTAGTTTGTCTAGGTAGCAAGCATTTGTCGTAATTCTAGGTACATATTTACGTTATCAAAATCAAAAACTATGTTTAAACGAACAAACGAATAAATAAATAAATAATACATAAAAAAAAGGCATCCGACTCGTGGGAAGCGGAATCAGCCGGCAGATCTGTCCAATTGGAACACCGCTTAGGGGTATAAGCATTTCAGTTTTGATTCCCTAAGAAGTGGTTACCATGAGGACGGCTGTAAGGGAGCTGATTATCATCAAAGATTGCAGTATTCTTTTCATTTCTTGCCAGACAATGACAGACCTACGAACAAAAAAATAGCATGAATTTTATAAAGCCCCAAAAATTTCGACTCCGACGCGACAGGATTTGAACCCGTTTGGATGTCCTAAAGAATTTCGCTCCCACGAGAAGTGTATCTGTAGCGTAGTTGGTTAGAGCATCCCCGTATTTAGGGGAAGGTTGCGGGTTCAAATCCCGTCGGAAACGAAATTTTTGATAGTATTCCCTTAGTGGTGTTCACTATTCAATTAAAATTAAAAAATAGGAATAAGTGAGATTGAACATGTTCAGTTCTGCGGGCACTAGAGCGATAGTTAATTGAGCTGACGACCGTAATATACCAGTCACCGAATTTAAGAAAGCATGACTTTAAAGTATTCAGAATGCTCCTTGTGATTTCAATGAACAAATTCCCTACTATTACGTTGAGTTCGAATTCTACCGAAAATTGTGCCTAAGTAATTTTAAACGCCTCTGTTTCTACTGCCGAATAAAATTTACATTTAAGTCGAGAATCGGATAATCCATAACAATTTAAAACAATTTACTTTAGTCCTTTAGCTAACTAATTGACCGGTGATTTTATTACAAGGTTAGTCCTTTTCAGGGCCACCATACCTCAGCCTGGTCACCTGACCAAGAAAGAATCAGTGACCCGACAATCAAGAAAAGGTTATACAGTGTGTTTTTTTTATTTCCTTGCGAATGGGCTATGGGCTTATGGGATACTTGTCATTATGGAGAGGGGGCATCGGGGTAGCCACCTTAGTTGTATAAAGAAAGAAATGGAACACTCATAAATGTGGGCATGTGCCAAATGTTCGGACATACCTCTGACTACACCTCTTAGAAATTATAAAATGGGGATAAAAGTCGTAAACCTTTTTTTCAACACTTTTCGATTATGATTGTTCTCATAGCTCAGTTGGTACTAACTCTGCCTTCTGCGCTAGAGGTCGCGGGTTCGATTCCCGCACTGGACAAACATTTGTGTGATGAACACAGATGTTTGTTCTGTGTCTGGGTGTTAAATATATATCTATTATGTTTATCAGTCTCTGGTACCCATAGTACAGGCTATGCCTAGTTTGGGATCAATTGGCCGCGTGTGATATGTCCGGTTTTTTTTTTTTTCATGCATGAAATAATTGTAAAGATAAATGTTGGCCCATAAATACCTCAAGGCCACATACATACATATAAAAATATACCTAACATTAATCGAAAGCACACGAAAATGATCTAGGCGGTCACATTGCCGATTATTTTGGTCACTCATAAAAACATATTCAATTATCCGTGGGGAAACGGAGCCCTCCGGGTTTTCAAAAAGATATCAGGGCGTCTGATCGAAGCGACGCGTGACCCGAGAGCTGGCTCTTATTTGGCCCAGCGAATTAGCATTGCCATCCAGCGTGGCAATTCCGCCAGCGTCTTGGGGACGCTTCCGACTGGTAGTGATCTGGATCAGTTGAGCTATCTAAAGACCGTTACAAACGATCTATAGATAGCTCAACTGTTTCTTGTGTATTTTGTAAATATTTACTTGTATTAGTTTTTTGTTTCTTTGTGTAAATAAAGTTCTTTTTATTATTATTATCCTAATCTAAAAGCTTAAAGTACTAAGTTTATCTTTTATTCTCACATAAAATGAATGTTGGAAAAACTTTACAAACCTAGTTTGTGAGAAGAATGCTTCAGTTTTTTCTTAACATAACTTTGAATAGAAGAGTAAAAATCCTAAATGACCTCAAAGAAGTTCCTTTACAATTCAAATATCTAAACTACGAGTTTAGGCTTCGACTGTGTAAGGCCACAGCTTTGTATAAGCGAAGCGACTAGCGGAAAATAACTTATTAGTGGTAGGTGAGAAAAACAGCTAATCTCTTGGAGTAGAAGTCGATGTCCTTATCGAATTCATTTCTATTGTACCCATAATTATGTACCTATACATATATACATAATAATAAATAATGCCCAACAGTAACATACATAGTCCTGGCCCCACACTACGATTCCGTGTCGTGAGTATCAGAAACTACGAGTACCATGGTACCACAACACCAGGACCAGACCCAGACAAAAAAAAAGGTTTTATTTCAGACACTGGTAGTCCATATGTTAACGACAAGATACACAACAAAACAATCAAAACACACATTTACAAAACAAATGAACAAACCAATGAAGAAAACAAAAATGACAAAAAGGAAACATATAGAGAAACTGTGACAGAAAAACTAGATGAGATGAGGATAATCAATTCAGGAAGTATTTCCCTTCATTGATCACCCTCACCACAAAGTACCTCCACCGTGGAGACGATAGTCCCTCTGCCACAGTCCCCAGGATGCTGTTGCGACTGTCCCGAATTCTGCGCATCAGGGATGCAGTTTTCTTGCGCACGATGGCATGGAAACAATCGGTTTTATGCGGTTGAACGCTAATTACTTATACGCTCTTGCAAGCTCCGTCCATGTTAGGTTACCATTGGGTGTCACCGGCATGACCTAGAACCTAAAAATTCGAAGACATAATTATTGTGATATATGTGCACGAAAGGAGCATCTAACAGGTGTACTAGAATAACCTTTCACTACACTGATTCTTTCACCGACGGCGACGGTCATAGGCCCTGTTCAGGGCCACCATACCTCAACCTGGGCACTGAACTAATAGAGGATGGCCAAGAAAGAATCAGTGACACGACAAGCAAGCAAGTATTGGGTGATACGAATTTACTATGAGATCGTATGACCTCCATGAAAAAATTTTTTTTTTTGCTGTTGTTTCTTTCGCTTCCGCTTATGCGATACAAAAGGCCTAAAGAAAAACTTATTCCAATGAACTGCCAGAAGTTTTCCTCAGGCTCTACTCCGTAGCCGCGTAGCGCTACGAGCAACGCCTTAAAGTTATGTTCATGTTTCTTAATATTATGTATGCAATATAGTTATGTTATTGAAGCTAGAGTGTATTTATTTTGATTAACTAGTTGTTCGCCCCGAACTAAGATCTCGAGATGGTTAAAGTTTTTTTTTTTTTTTTATGTTATACGGAGGCAAACAGGCTCACGGCCCACCTGATGGTAAGCGGTTACCATCACCTATTGACATCTGCAACACCTGGAGCATTGCTAATGCGTTAGTGGTTAAGTTGGTGCTTTGATGATCGTTGAGGTATTAAAATAAACTTTGTGTGTAAACTGTGATAAAAATCGCATTTTGGCAAGTTCTAACTATTATCCAATAATATATGAACTACAAAGTCATTAAAACTTTACCAAATGGGAGCTCACGTTACAGTGGTGTTAAATGTTACTGTTTTCGTTAGTTCTCTAAAACTTTTGAGAGGAGGAAGGGCACAGCGAGATTTTCTCGTTCTGAATTGGAGCAGCCCGCCTGGGGAGGTACCTCCGCCTTACAGAAGATCGCAGCCAAATAACATTATTTGTTTTCAAATAGTGTTGTGTTCCTGCGATGAGTAAGGTTGCCAGAGCTCTTTAGGGGGAGGGGGGTTCGGGGTCGGCAACGCGTGCGTGATGCCTCTGGTATTGCAAGCGCTCATAGGCTACGGTAACCACTTACCAACAGGGGGGCCGTATGCCTGTTTGCCACCTAAGTAGTATAAAAAAAAAAAAAAAAAACCACTCGCTGAGCCATTACGGCGTGACTGGATCACAAACATTCGCACAAACTTTCACATTTATCATATTAGTAGGAGAAGGAAGTAGAAAGCAAACACAGATGATTAAAAAAAAATTGTATTATTTTCTTGCATAAATGCAAGGACCATTTACGGAGCAGGTTATACATTTGGTTCATGATAAATTTCAAGGAAAATTTATGAATCATTGACCTTAGGGATTGAACGTTTTGTGAGAGTTGCTTTTAAGTAAATTGCCTTTTGCAAAGAAAAGTGTTTGGGGATTGTTTAATTTTTGGTGTTTAATTCATTAGTGTTATTTCGTAAACCTTCCATTGGGAGTGAAACGGTAAATTAAAAGAATGAATGGAAAAATAGATTAAGCTGCGGGAGTTCAATATGCCACGTAGAATTGCTAGTAATTCTGTGAGAACATGAGACTTACCAAGGCAAACGACTTTTTTTTAAACTTTGAACTCAAACTCATTCTCTAAAGGTGTTTCTTTCAATAAAATCACTAGGATCACTTTGAAATGTCTTAGAAACTAGGTGAAGCTACGCCCTGTTCCTCGCGACCAAGCCCAGAAGAATCAGGCAATAAACGCAGCTTGGGGCCTATCATTCTTTTCGATGATCCTTTTTCAACAACAAAATTGAATGTAGATCTTCAGTGTGGTGCCGATCGAACTAGGTGAGGCTCAAAAGCATAATGATCTAATAATAATCTCTAATAAATAAGAGCTTAAACAAATGTGTTATATTAAATAAGACTTCCTTACTTCAATATTTTAACTTGTCTTCCGTGTAGCACTGTTAAACAGGGTGAGTTTTTTTTCAGGGCCACTTAGGCGAAATCGGAAACCGTGAGAGTAATCGAAAAGTGACGTTAGGAGACACGGGCTCAAAATAAGATTAGGGTTAAAAAAAGTTGATATTTATTTACAGTTTTTTAGAACATTTAGGCTTTTGTGAATTTTTTTTTCAAAATTGAGCCCGTTACTCTTAACATCACTTTTCGATTACTCTCACCTAAGTGGCCTAAGTGGCGCCTAAGTGGCCCTGAAAAAATACTTACCCTGTATATACACTGTTTGCACCTGATGACCTAGAAATAATCAGTGATACGTCAAGTAGGACGGAATCATTAGGATGTATTATAACTGTCATAAATAAATATGCCGCCACTTCGCCCTAGAAGGTCAAGAGACCAACACTCCTTGAAAGCCCTTTCCAACCCTGATATATACGGTGTCGAGTGTATGGGCGGAACTCATATCGATATGTCTCATAAGTTAGGGCTGAATGAGTATTATTTCATTTTTATGAGGAAATGCGTACATTTATACCATTCTTCGAGAGGTTAAGTGGTATAATCGGTCCTACAGTGTGATTAATATTATGTATGCTATCCCGAAATGGGCTTATTCTACACCCATAATTTCAGCCGTACGACGTCCACTGCTGAACATGGCCTCCCACAGACAGAGTAAATTCCTAATCATGTGGGGGGATTTGCCCATACTCACCACGCTGGGCATGCTGGTTGGCGAGCGCAGTTATCGGCGAACTATCGTTGTTAAAAAATGAGGGACGCTGATGCCCATCTCCTAGCTTTTTTCCCTTAGTCGCCTCTTACGACATCCGCGGATAGGTAGATATAGAGGAGCTTATTCATCAGCCGGGGCCACCACGGCCATTCTACACCCAATTGGCAATAAAGTTTGTTCTATGCCTTATGGAAATTGGACATTTTTCATAGATATGCAAAAATCTGCTGTTTTGGGGACAAATCAGTACAAACTCAATTATTCAGCTGTTTTAGATAGTAATCTTGATGTCGAACATCTAGTACGTTTAATAACTATGTATAAAGACGATAAAAATACCAAAACAGCAAATTTAAAACCGCTCGGGGATTTTTTTTTTCGTACGGACAGCTGGATAGACACACCGACAACAAAGTGATCCTATAAGGGTCCCTTTTTCCAAACGACGGACGGAACCCTAAAAAAGTAAAAAATATAAAAAATGCTTAAAGTTCTTTGATTATATTAGACTAGCTTCCGACGGCGGCTTCGCTCGCATCGGTACCTTGATAAAAAGTAGCCTATATGTTATTCTAGGTAAAGAACTCTATTTATTCCGAGTTTCATCGAAATCGGTTGACCCGGCAGCGTGATTGAGCAATAAACATACAAACTTTCTTATTTATAATATTAGTAGGATTATCTTTATATATATTATATTAATTGAAATTTGGTTTCGTATTCAATGTTAAATATTAATTATAACCACTAAACAATGCATCTTTCATAGCCTTCTTAAAACTCTAATGGAGTTTTGTATAGTTAATCGCAAATCACGGTCCCATCAGTCTACTTCTCATATCCTACTAATATATATGCCGACCCCGAACCCCCGTCCCCCCTAAAGAGCTCTGGCAACCTTACTCACCGCAGGAACACAACACTACTTGAAACAAATAATGTTATTCGGCTGCGATCTTCTGTAAGGCGGAGGTACCTCCCCAGGCAGGCTGCTCCAATTCAGAACGAGAAAATCTCGCTGTGCCCTACCTCCTCCTATAATTTACCTATAAAATTATATCTAAATGCGAAAGTTTGTGAGTATGTTTGGATGTTTGTTATTCAATCACTCTGTAACGACTCAGCCGATTTCGTTGAAACTTGGAATATAAAGAGTTATTTACCTAGAATAGCATATAGACTACTTTTATGTTGGTACCACGTGAGTGAAACCGCGGGCGTAATAAGTTCGTATGAGAGAGTGGTTAGATTTGGTGATTGATTTTTTAAGGCACTCAAAGTCATAATCAGCCAGTCGTCATCTAGAACCTGGCAGGACTCCCTTATGGTTATTCCCATAAGAAAAATAATTATTACTGGCAAAGCTATAAAATAGCAGGCACTGAATAACCGGAAAAATTAAGATATAACTTTATATAATGGTAGGTATGACGTCATACCGAAACATTCAGGCTAACCAAATGTTTTGATACCCAATAAAAAAACCGGTATCGCTAAGCCGTGTTTGAAAACGGTATGTTTCGGTATTGGTAAATGAAATAGTTGTTTATTGACACAACTTAAGTAGGTGCATTGTGATGCGCTATGAGCCGGACTAGAATAACTGTGCCCCGTTTCATAGCGCCCTCCATCCGATAGATGACATAATAATCATCATCATTATTTCAGCCGTACGGCGTCCACTGCTGAATATGACCACCCCCACCGACAGAGCAAATTCCTTATCATGTGGCCCCCCACAAAATGGTGAGTATGGGCAAATCCCCATTTGCCCATACTCACCACGCTGGGCATGCGGGTTGGCGAGCGCAGTTAGAGCTATCGTTGTTAAAATGAGGGACGCTGCTGCCCATCCCCTAGCTTTTTTCCCTTAGTCGCCTCTTACGACATCCGCGGATGATATTATAGATAACATACATGACATAATAATAAGTAGTTTTACTTTCTTGAGTTAGGTAAATAGGTGTAGTTAATTAAGTATATCATCATCATCATCATCATCAGCCTGTAGAAGTCCACTGCTGGACATAGGCCTCCCCTAAAGAGTTCCACGACGAACGGTCTTGAGCCTTCTCCATCCACCGACTTCCCGCAACCTTCATAATGTCGTCGGGCCATCGGGTGGGGGGCCTTCCAACACTGCGTCGCCCGGTTCGTGGTCGCCATTCGAGAACCTTTACTCCCCAACGGTTATCGGTTCTGCGAGCTATATGGCCTGCCCACTGCCACTTCAACTTGCTAATTCTGAGAGCTATGTCGGTTACCTTGGTTCTTGGTTCTAATTAAGTATATAATTAGCTTGAAATAAAAAGTGTTTGGAGCTTCAGTTTTTTCTTATTTTGTTGGCTGCGTTAAACTGATGAAACCTTCTATTTGTGTTTTACTGTACCAAACTCTTGGCTGCCGATAATCTAGCAATTAATCATCTGCTTTGATGGATGGCATCCATCGAATAGCAAACAATTTCAAAGATTTTTAATAAGCTTGCGAAATACGAAAATTGTTTGCCCACGCCTTGAGGAGTCTTCCTGTTCCACAAGCATAAAATAGCTACAAAAACTCCAGCATCATCATTAATTATCCTTCTATCCTACTAATAATAAAAATGCGAAAGTTTGTGCGGATGTTTAGATGTTTAGATGTCTGTTGATTTCGTTGAATCTTAGAACAGATAAAGTTTGGGGAATTTGCCTATACTCACCACCCTGGGCACGCGGGTTCGCGAGCGCAGCTAGGACGTGGTAGCCTTTCAGCCGGGGCTCATTCGGCAAATATTTCTCCAAAAATAATATAGGTACAAAGGATTATTTACAAATAAATCCCGGAAGAGGCTCGCTTCGTTGGCCATTATTTATATCCATAAAATGATTTTTATGTTATTCACGTTCAAAATCCCACAAATTTCAAACAAAGTTACATTGATGTACGTAAATCATGTATTTTATACTCGTAAGCATTGCCCAAAATATTATGATTCAAAAAATATTACCTATATTCAAGCCGATTCCCCGAAACAAAATGCCAATCAAAAGAAATATTCAATGGTACGGTAAACATCGAAATTCGTTAGATCCCAACCCGTAAAACTCAATGCTCAAACAAAAACCTCTCGGTTATTATTTACATGCCTTTAAAAAGCAGTGGAAGAGGCTTTTAGAGGATTGAATCGTCAAGAAGGCAACCTCTTGAATTGTGGCTACGAAACTTTAATTTTTACCTACCATGCCACGGAGGTACATTTTTAGGAACAAGTAGCGATTGCTACTTGTTTGCTATTGCTATTTTATTCTTGGGGAATCCCCAAGAATAAAACTTAATTCTTGAGATAGAATATTTTTTTAATTAAAATTAAATATTTCAGGAATGCCGATGTCTTTGGCAATTGGACTATCGTATCGTAAGTGTAAAGCGGCCGTGGTGGCCCCGGAAAAAAAATAGGCCGCCTAGCCGTAGATGTCTTAAGAGGCGACTAAGGGAAAAAAGCTAAGGTATGGGCAGCGTCCCCTATTTTCACACAGCTAGCTCTAACTGCGCTCGCCAACCCGCGTGCCCAGCGTGGTGAGTATGGGCAAAATCCCCCCATATGATAGGAAGTCACTCCGGAAATCTCCGATGTTCAGCATTGCACTTCAAACGGCTGGAATGATGATGATGATGAAGCGTAAAGCTATCGTGAATTATTCGTACTTGGGCCACTTGGTTTTATAAAACTGTGTATGTCCGTTACAACTTCGAGACTCGGCGCTGTAGGAAGACCTCGATCGCTAGTCGCCATTTTAATGACCCTACCTGAACGTCTCGCTTGATATTCTGAATGGGTCCTCATTTCATCGGCTCCATTCGACGCGGCACTAAATTGGCATTGTTGCCGGCATAGTCGCCTGCGATACAATACGGGGATGTTGATACAGTCCCGAAATTTCCTAGCATAATATAGTCTCGCTGTGACTTTGTGTGTCGAGGATACCGCAGAGCTTCAAGACGGAAGTCTACAATCAGTGCGTGTTGCCAGTGATGACATATGGCACTGAGACTTGGTCGTTAATTCTATTTCCAGTGCAATTAGTTTTGAATTCCAACATTAAATGTGTTCATTAACATGTTCATTGCGGTGAAGAGAAACATCATGAGTAAACCCAAGGCTTAGTCAGCTCCTCCGTATTTTCCACGCCTTTTTCATATTCATAAAATGTGTGTGTATCGTCACAGCAGACATTTTATGGCGAGGCTGAAAAGCAGCGTAGCTGAGCCCTCGACCATTTCACCTGTCTACCTACATACATACCAAAACTTGTAAATTACCAATTGTATTTTTATAACTGTGTGTAGGAATTCTTGGTAAATAAATGCCCTTTTTTTTTTTTTTTTTTTTATATTTAATTTCTAAGATAATAAATAAATACAAAAATCGTTATTGTTTCACGTTTTTACTAGGAATTTAAAACCCAAATTGTTGGCAAACAATTTTTCTCAACATGAACTCCTTTGGGGCACTACAATATATGCGAGCCAAGATATAAATGTGTATGCAGTATACTGGATAAGGTCGACTAATATATATATATATATATATATATTATATAATATCTTTATTTCAGGCTACATGACACATTACACAAAAATGTGTAACATGCCATGGCCCATATTAATAAATACCTTACAGACTAACATACATATAATATTAAACTTAAATAACTACACAACATCTAGAGTCAGACTAAGCTGAGCTATAAGTGCTGGGCAAGCCTACTCCATCTAAAACATGTCCCAGTCACTACAGCGGTCCTTAGTGAGTTGAAAGTTCTACCTGACGCTCTATATATCATCAACAGTGGCCCAAGCATGAATAATTTACGATAGCGAAACGATTGTAAAACTCAAATATTAGCTAATGACATCGGCGATGCATGAAATCTTTTAACTTTCATCGTCATCATTTCTGCCTAAAGTCGTCCACTGTTGAACAAAGGCCTCCTTTACAGATGTGGGGGAGAGTTGCCCATGCTCACCACGCTGCGCATGCGGATTGGCGAGCGTAGATATAGCTTTCGTTGTTATAATAGAGGACGCTGCCGCACATCCCCTAGCTTTTTCCCCTTACACGCCTCTTACGACATCCATGGGTAAGTAGATATAACTAGTAACTTTTTAAGGGGTCGGTAACGCGTGCGGTAACAGAGATGCCTCTGGTATTGCAAGCGTACATAGGCTACGGTAACCACTTACCAACAGGTGGGCAGTATGTATATTTGTATAAAAAAAAAAAAAAAGATGTGGAGGGGCCTATTCTTGCGCCGAGCGAATTATTTCATCTTTGATAGGCTAAAATTTGACACTTGCTATAGTATCGTTAGCGTTATGCTGTCGTCAACTATTCGTGCTCAGGCCACAAACCTACTTTCACGTGTCAGTTAACAGCGTAACTACACATAAAATGTTGCAAAACGTCACGGTATTGTGGCAACCAAAGGAGCCATTTCATTCTGGGCCTGGTCCATGTACACTACATAGAAAAATTAGGAAAAAATAGGAGATTACAAGAAAAATACAATTTCATTAAATTGAAGACAAATGTACAAGAATAGTTCTTCTGGTAAGTTTTTTACTATGTGAACACTATTTGAAGGCCGCCATGTTGGTTTATAATTGGCGTTTGACATGACATTGACATATTTTTCATGTCATGTTGTTTGATTTGATGTTTTTGTTTTGTCAGATGAATGTAGGTTGTCAAAATGACATTTCATGCACGTCCATCCGCCATATTTTTGTAGCGCTGTGTGTTGCTTTCTTTGTCGAAGAAAATCTTAATGTACCTTAGAACGAAGTAAATTTAAATAAAATAACCAATTAAATACGTTTACTTTATTGCTTAGCCATATTTTAGAGTAGTGTACACAGTGCAGGCCCAGGCTCCATATATTGATGAAACGTCTCTTTTTATCAGTACGTAAAGGACCAGCACATTCGGACAATAATCACAACGGTAGCTGTCAGTTCATTCATTTGCCAGCTGGTAGATTACAATCGACTTCTCTTTTGTAGCGATGGCGACGCCGAGTGGTTTGCGGCTGACGGTTTGCAATGTTGGTTTATGATTTACGGAATTCCTTTTTAAAAATCTGTAATATTAAGCTTTATTGAAGATATTTACTAGAGCGTTTATTGGATAATATGATAATTAAGTATCACGATTATTTGTTTTTGAATTGGAAATCCTCAGATTTTATAAAATAGGGGAACCTTTCTACCTACCCTACCTTCCTTTACATAGGTATGGGGATGCACTGAACGCTGCACTACTGGGCCACCCCTCGTTTGACCAAAATTCCTTGGAATGTTCCTCGGCTCGAAGCGCCGATTTCGTAAAATCTTTTTTTATTATTATTAAATTATGTTTAAAACTGTGAAGGATCTGCCTACCGTGCTTGCCATTGATTAAGTCTGTCATCATTAGCTTTATGTTGTTTTATACATTGTTGTAATAACTCAAACAATTTATACACGGGCGGGAATCGAACCCGCGACCTTCCCTTAGATGCAGGAATGCGCTGAGTTTTTATAAATTGTAATTTAATAGCTTTAAAGACCAAAAGAAGATTCCTCAAATTAAACGAACAAAATGTAATTCAACAAAGACTAGCGAATTTGCTCAAACACCTATAAAAATCGGTTAGGCGAGCAAAAGCTCGAAAAATCCACAGGTAGCAACTACATCTTGATAGATAGGTTCCCTTTCCTGTCCTTTGTGACTGCCTTACTTATACAGAACACTAGAACAGCTAGATCTCTTTGTACTTTCAAGGATATTGATTGTGGAATCTTGACTGCCTTATTTTGTTTGTATCGGACCGAGGCAATGGCGATCAGTTACGCTATAACGTAACTCGCTGCAATTGGCTTCTATTTGAAACCGGTAAATAAAACGGCTTTGCGATTACCTATTAAAGGTAATTGCTAAATGTGTATATGTATTCGGAATTTATACCTAATTATTTTGCCTGTAACGCTATTCCGAGGTATGGTGAGTCATAAATGGATCTATTATCTATGAACACCTAATTCACGGACAAAAGCAACACGTGGAATTAATAGCCCAATATCAAAATAAGTAATACGGGTTTTCTGATTTTGTTCATATTTCATCTTATTTTAAATGCAAATAAAGTCAAAATTTAGTCTCTTTCAAAAGTTAAAATAATAAGGCTTCTGATAAAAATAGCTAAAAATTCTGAAAGGTTCATTCATACCTTTTCTAGTTTATGTGAAAATATCACGGAATATGTTTCCTTAGTATGTGGTTAACTCTTTCAAAATATGGTTACCATAAGGGTACTTTATATGATTGATCAAGCTGTTTTTCTATTGTCTATGTTTGCGATCCTCACAAAATTTGGATAAGGTATGTCCCCGATAGAAGGTACCTACTTTATTTTATTGTCTCGTGGAGGGAGAAATATAAAAATGGATGTCAATTTGGTGACGGATCGTTTGTCGGAATGTTCCCGTTATGAGGACTGTTTCTCTTGTTTTACTATTTATGGAGATAGCCAGGGGTTAGCACTAGTTGCTCATCATACTATCCGTTGCGAATGTTGGTTGACACAGGGTTGCGGTTCGATTCCCGCTGCGGAACAAATGTTTGCATGATCTGCTAATATTGGTTCCGGTTCTGAGTGTTGTGGTACCATGGTATTCGTAGTTTCTGATACACGCGGCACAGGGATTCCTAGTGTGATAACAAATTTTTAAATTAAAATTGGTCTTTTCTTAACCATCAAGATTAGATTAAGTTACTAATCGGTTCAAATCTTGTTGATTATAGGAAATAAATTAAATAATGGCCGTGGTGGCCCCGGTTGAACAATAGGCCCCTCCATATCTACCTATCCGCGGATGTCGTAAGAGGCGACTAAGGGAAAAAAGCTAGGGGATGGGCAGCAGCATCTCTAACTGCACTCACCAATCCGCATGCCCAGCGTGGTGAGTATGGGCAAATCCCCCCAGTTGATAAGGAATTCGCTCTGTCTGTGGGGGAGGCCATGTGCAGCAGTGGACGTCATACGGCTGAAATGATGATGATAGGAAATAATTATTTTTAATGATTGAAAATTACCTATGTCACAGAAACGCGACGGTCTCATCATCACCAGCCTGAAGTTGTCTACTGCTGGGCATAGGCCATCCCCAAAAAGTGCAACGTGTGTCCTGAACCTTCCAAGCTCACCGACTTCCAACAACTTTCAAAATCAACCTTGAAAATCTGGGGTTTCCGACACTGGGCTGTCCAGTTCGTTGTCACTATTCAAGAACTTTCATTCCCAACGGTTGTCAGTTCTGCGAGCTATATGGCCTGCCCACTGCCACTTCAACTAGTTTTGATAGCTATGTTGGTACTCTTGGTTCTTCTACGTATGTAGCGCGTTAATTTTTTTGCGACGAGTTCCGTGAAGGTGTATTTTATTACGAACTGGTGCTAAAGCCAAGTCGTAAGGAAGTTGTATCATTTGTTTTTTATGATGCAAGATGCGGAAGCATTGTTTTGCTGAGTATGCGGGATTAGGCTTACTAAAGGTTTTTAAGAAACAAAAAGGATCTCTCCTCTCAGATATCCGGACAGATCATTGAATGAATGAATGAATGAAAATTCTTTATTGTACACATACCTTAAATACTAATTACAATATAGACTAAATAGATTTATATGTATAATGGGTGGTCTTATCGCTAAGAAAGCGATCTCTTCCAGATAACCTTTGGATGACCTTTGGACCTATAGATCATTGAATGTTTCTCAGAGGGTTGTAGTCCAAACATTACATTAAGCACATATTTGCACTCAAAATTGGATTATTTTGAAATCAATTTTAAATGACATATCGCACACTGTTTTAACACGGCTCAGTTGTTCAGCTGTAGGTACATGCCGACTTAAGATAAATAAATAAATATTCCGGACATATTCACACGGTCAACTGATCCCAAACTAGGCATAGCCTGTACTATGGGTACCAGAGACTGATATACATAATAAATATATATTTAGCACCCAGACACAGAACAAACATCTGTGTTAGTCACAAATGTTTGTCCAGTGCGGGAATCGAACCCGCGACCTCTAGCGCAGAAGGCAGAGTTACTACTAACTGAGCTATGAGGCCTGTCAAGTAGACAGTTAATTGATTGATTGATTGATAGTTTCTGAATTAATTAACGGCTAAGTTATTACGATAATAGTACAATAATCTAGTTCAAATGACGACCTGATTCATACCCGAAAATCGAGAACCCACAATAAATCTCACCCACAAAACTACTGTGACCTATTCGTAAAAGAGTTACACGCGAAGCCGCCACAGGCTTTTCATAACAAAACGTTTTCCGCCGCCCACAGCATTACTGTTTTATTCTCCTTCACGCTTCGATAGAAGCGTGCCCTACTTCGAAAGATCAAGTTTTTCTGCATACCCATTACCTTAGCCAAACACGACTTTATTGTGAAGTTGGTATGGTTTGTTTATGAATGACAGTAGCCAACCAAATGTGTGCTCGACTATGTGACGTGCTAGTGATAAATGGAGTTCAAGTAAAGAAAGACAAATTTTGTATCGTGTCTTTGCATCGTTAGCTAAGATTGGGGTCTGCAGTTGAAATTGCTTTTTTTGGCACTGATTTATGAGTTTTAATGCAAGGGTCGATGAATTTTGATAGTTAATTTGGGAATAAATTTAATTTTCTGACGCTAATTTGGTCACATATTTAAAGACGATTATTAAGGTGAGGGTTTATTTTCTTTATGATTTTTGAATTGTTTTTTCTCAATAACCACAAAACGCACAGTTTTGATTTTTATGACATAGACAACTTGAGCATTTTATTTACGTAAATCCAAGACAGAAACGCGATTGGTTAAATTTTTCTCGATAGATTTATTTTTTAAAGTTGGGTCCTCTGCAACAGTTTTTTCGAAAATACTCTGAGACTATCTAACAAAAATAACTTTTTTTTTAAATATTGTGTTAGACAATAGCGTAGGGTACCTAAATCCAAGACACTTTAAAAAAAAAATAGATAGTTTATAAGATAATCGATATTTTCTCATATGTCGCTTACGTCGATTACTTTCGAGCGCCTTCTAACGCTTGCTATCTTTTTCCGCATTCAATTATAGTACATAGCGCTGTCACTTTATTTACTCCGCCCACTCGACAATTTATTATGATTTTTGTATCCTCTTAATAAAGATGTAAAACTTACTTAAAATAAATTAACGTGAATTCCACTGCATTTAAGACGTTTCAAAATAATCCATACGATTACAATTACGGTTTCAGATCATTGAACAATGAATAACAATGAATAAATTAAATGAATACAGAATACTAAAATATACTTCATCCCTTCAAATTAAACTTTATCAACTTCAGCTACAGACAATCGAACCTTCGGAAAAACTATCCCGAAAGTAGATAAAAATATTTGGGTCAAACTTTTGATTGAAACATCCCACCTTAAAGTTAGCAAGAGTTCTTACGTAATAAAAACGAGATGTCAACTATTAGGGACGGCACCCTTGCGGCCCTGAGGGCATTTTTCACCGGGAAACTGGGATATTACAATACCCCAAATATAACGGTGTCGGAAAACATCGTTATAACGTAATGTCAGCTTATAGAATGTAAGGTTTCAATGGTTGCCTTAGGGTATAGTCTATATATAGAAAGCATTTTGATGCAAATGAACAAACATTGTTTACGCAATAAAGAAACTTCTTCTTGTCGTGTCAATGATCCTTTCTTGGTCATCCTGTATTAGGTAAGTGATCAGCTTGAGGTATGGTATGGTAGGAGGAGGTAGGGCACAGCGATATTTTCTCGTTCTGAATTAGAGCAGCCCGCCTGAGGTACCTCCGCCTTACAGAAGATCGCAGCCAAATAACATTATTTGTTTCAAATAGTGTTGTGGTCCTGCGGTGAGTAAGGTTGCCAGAGCTCTTTGGGGGGGGGGGGGGGGTTCGGGGTCGGCAACGCGTGCGTGATGCCTCTGGTATTGCAATCGCTCATAGGCTACGGTAACCGTTTACCAACAGGTGGGCCGTATGCTTGTTTTCCACCTCACATGTATAAATAAAAAAAAAAAAATGGTGGCCCTGAAAAGGGCCTTTGCTCAGGTAGGCACACATCAAACTACAAAAAAACTTAATCTATATTAATTTATACTACCTACGAATATGCCACAAACTGGCATCCAACTCAGCATGTTGTGTGACCTAAAGAGTAACCTCAGAGTAACACAACGCTGATCTTGGAACCAAGTTGCGCCACGATACAGATCCTCATGCTTATTACCTTGTTTAAAGCAAGCAAGTTTAAACCAATTTAATACTATATACTTAAATAATAAGTAGATATATTAAAACAGAAATACAAAATTAGTTTGGATGATGTTGTTCAATCACTCCGTAACGGCTTAACCTATTTGGTTGAAACTTGGAATATATAAAGTTATTTACCAAGAATAGCATATAGGCTTTTTAAGTAGGTACCACACGCGAGCAAAACCGCGGGCGGCAGGCAATCACTGAGTCATTTTGAAGTAACAAGCCATATCAAAACGTCATTACGAAAAATCACTAGGCGATAAAAATTTTGATATTATAATAAACATAGACATAGACAAACATTTATTCACAAACTTGGCACACAATACACGTCACAATAAAAGAAAGACACAGAGAGCGAAAATATGAAACAAAGACTGAGAGGTAACACACAAAAACTACACATAATAAAACATAATAATCACACAAATATTTTTAAGATGCTTCAATGCACGATATTACTACCTACAATTAGGTACAGATATTATAGCAGAAAACGTTCGACTTGTAAAGCTAAATTGAAAAATTCTAGAACAACGCTCAATGGCTCCCAGCTTTTAAACTGTTGAGTGAAGGTTATGTTTTCTTGCAACGGTTAGTGCAGACTGGACATTCAGGTAATGCACTAAGCTTACCATTAGGTAGTGGGTTCCTATAATCTATTGGCCAATTCTGGTGTCTGCGTTTTCAGGTCACCGGCCTTCCGTCTTGACTCGCGAACGACAATAAAGCTGTGGGTAAGATGGGCCAGAAGCGGGATGTGGATGGACCTCAACGTGCTGTAAGTGAGTAAAAAGTTCATCCAGAAAACATATCATGTTACTAAGCCTTACATGTAAGCAGCCTTAGATATAAGTGTCGCGACACATCTGCGGAACGTACGGCGCCAAACGTTCGGTTCAATTCGCACGCAATTGGGTTTTTGAAAAAAAAAAATATTGATTTTTTTTTATGTATTTTAAAACTTTATTATTAATAATATTGATATTTAATGCAAAAAACTTCAAATTTTTTTTTTCAATTAATTGCACACTGCTTGAAACCATTTATTTCGACGTTTGTCATCTTGGGGAACATTTAAAAACATTTTATCAGGAGTTGCCTTTGTAGTATTCGTACATAATGGTACAAAACAAGAACGACAACTTTTGAGGTTCGACATTTTTAATATAAATTTAAATATTTAATAATGACAACAAAATTAAATAGATCAAAACACTGTATTTATTATTTTTCTATCAACTGCAATGAGTGAAAACTAACATTATGACGCCACACGCGCTCGGGTTTGTTCGGGAGTTGTCGGCGTGTCTTCGGTTATGGATTCAAAAAATTTTTTTAAAAATGAAATAACTTTTGAATTATTGCGAAAAAAAAAAAAAATAGTTTTGTTATAAAACTAATATATAATCTTTCCATTTATCACAAAAAATTTTTTTTTTCAAAAACCCAATTTTCAAGTTCCCTATGACACATCAGCCGAAATTACGTCGCATTCAGTGTACCGCTGAACCTCCCTTCGAGCGATTATTTCAGCTAAAATGCATTCAATTTATTTTCAATTTCTTTATTTCAATTCAAATATTTTAAATAATAATTAAAAACTTATAAAATATGTTAGTAAGCACAAAATTATAATCAGTAAAAAAAACATTATTGAGTGACCAACTGTGCGACAGGCTCGTGTTTTGAAAGCCAGTTGCCTATGATGCTGGAACCATAATTTTGCATAGCAAGCGACGCGACGCGACGTGTTATGCGACCCAAAGTTCGGCGCGCGTAGTTGAACGTTCGGCATATGCTTCTCGTGTGCGGGATGCGCCTAATATTTAAAAAAACATTTAGGATATACTTACCTGTACACTGAATATTTTTGAAATTGACCTTGGATCCTCTATGTACTTAGCGGATGCACCCAAAAATATTTACTTTTTTTTCTAAGCCCTATAATAGCCACTTTTATAATAAAATCCATTTTTTTTGGCAATTGCATAGGTACGTCACAACTTTACTGCACACCACTAGTACCGACACCGACTGACGACGACGCACGTAACTTTCCGTCGCGTAGCGCACTGATCAAAACGCCGCGTTCTGAACGTTTGGTTTGTCGTTTACCAACGGTACGTCGGGACATTACGGCCGAAACTTCAGCCGCTGAACTTTCGTTGCCGTACCTGCGGCTATTGTGTCGCTACACTAAAACATTTTTTCGGAACAGCCCTGTCTGTACACTGCTTTTAAAAAATGCTACAGAAGCGCAACTTTAAACTCCATTATAAACATTGAAAGTATTAACGTGCACCATTTATGACTTTATTCAAACTTTTTGTACGGGAATTTCAACCTTAATGCACCATTTTAAAGTGCCTTTCTAAGTGGATAATGTAGTTAATAGCATTTTATTTCAGCTGGTTCTATAAACCGTCCTATTAACGTGGAAAGACAAATGCACATACACAATGTTTTTTTTTATAAAACTAATGTGGCGTACAAGCTTACGGCCCACCTGTTGGTAAGTGGTTACCGTAGACTATGAACGCTTGAAATAACAGAGGCATCACGTACGCGTTGCCGTCCCGGCACCCCCCTCCCCTTAAAGAGCTCTGGCAACCTTACCACAGGAACACAACACTATTTGAAACAAATAATGTTATTTGGCTGCGATCTTCAGAGGTACCTCTGCTCCAATTTAGAGCGAAGAAATCTCGGTATGCCCTACCTAGCATAGAAATCTCTCGAAATTGTGTTGGAATACAGTCTCGTATCATTAAACATCCGGAATATAAAAAAAATAATAATATATTAAAAACTTGATTTACAGAAAGAAACTTAAAACTAATACAAGTTAATATTTACAAAATACACAAGAAACAGTTGAGCCATCTAAAGACCGTTACAAACGATCTATAGATAGCTCAACTGATCCAGATCACTACCAGTCACTACTAAATAATAATATATTTATATATTTTTCTCGTCCTCTCGTTTATTTAAATTGTTCAATCTTTCGTTCGCATCCGCTCTATGACTGTCGCTGTTACTTAGGAAACTTAAGCTGTAACTGAGCGTTGAGAAGAATAGCAACTTACCCGAAACTTAACCAAAGTTGCGCTGTTTTGTGCCAACCGACTGCTCAGCCTGAATGTACGGTACTCGCAAGCAATCCGACTTGTTTGGAACAAAGACTGAATTACCGACGAAAATACGGGTGCTATTGAGTAAGCAAAATTTTTTTATTTTTTTTTATACAACAGAGGTGGCAAACAAGCTTTCGGCCCACCTGATGGTAAGCGGTTACCGTAGCCTATGAGCGCTTGCAATACCAGAGGCATCACGCACGCGTTGCCGACCCCGAACCACCTCCCCCCTAAAGAGCTCTGGTAACCTTACTCACCGCAGGAACACAACACTATTAGAAACAAATAATGTTATTTGGCTGCGATCTTCTGTAAGGCGGAGGTACCTCCCCAGGCGGGCTGCTCCAATTCAGAACGAGAAAATCTCGCTGTGCCCTACCTCCTCCTAAAAAAATGGCAATGAAGTTCGTATCTTCGAGGATTTTTTTAACAAGCGTCATCCAAAATGTTTCATACTTGACAAGGGACAACTTCACGATATTAAAATGTTACTGTTCATATTTGAAAACTTTTAGATGTCGCTGTGTCGCGATGTCGCTTTTAGTTGCGATCTTCATTACCATTTCACTTACGCAATAGCACCCAAGGAAATGGTCCTTCCATAGTATGAGCAGTGTTGGTTGGACTAGTGGAAGGTACCAACTCTTGATCCGAAGATCGTAGGTTCGAATACTCCGGTAATCAATGCCGTTTTAATACGGCTGGAGACTTACCAAATCATGTTTCAGGGTCGTCATTGCAAGCGTCCCATAGGCTACGGTCACCCATCATTTACCAACAGTTGGACCGTATAGGTGTTTGATACCAAGTAGTATAAAAAAAGGGCTAACCAATATCAACGACAACTCAATGCCATTGACTAAATTGCCACATTTATTTATTTATTATTTTATTACTGCGATTTTAATAATTGTAATATGGTCCGGTTACTGAGACAGAAATCCAGAACCCTTCGATTCTGAATATTAAGTATAATATTATTTAGGATTATTTCTTAATTTGTTATACTTAATATTCAGAATCGAAGGATTCTGTCTGGATTTCTGTCTAAGTAACCGGACCATATTGGGTGTTAAATATTTATCTATTATATATATCACATACTACACTTTGGTACACATAGTACAGGCTATGCCTAGTTTGGGATCAGTTGACCGTGTGAATATGTCCTAAAAAAAAAAGAATATTACAGTTATTAAAGTCGCAGTAAGAAAATAGTTAATGAAAAATGATATATAAACTTAATAAATATCGCATGATACGGAAAGATTATAAAATTATTTTATTTATTTATGAAAAAGACATTACATAACACTGTTACGAAGATTTTCTACCAACAGACCCCGTTCGTGGAACATCATTCAGGTTTCGTTGTAACTAACGCGCATTGTCCGTATAAAACAAAACATTCCACAGCAAGATCTATAACAAAACTAAACATGTGAGTTAATTACTTAGTATGTGCCATTTACTCCAAGCCCGGGAGTTTACATGCTGGGCTAAGTTATAGACGTGTTTTCAACCAAAAACTTCACCGCTTATATCTGTAACCAGGGCAGAATTCAGATCTTGAATAACGGAACCAACAAACGTCATCATTTAAGTGTATAATAGAATCCCATCAAAAACATAAAAGTGAAAATGGGAGCCAAGTTCAATAGTTCAGAAGCTTTAAATTCCATTTTGTGAAAAAGGATCATGGAAAAAAATGATAGGCACCAAGCCGTGTTTGTTGCCTGATTCTTCTAGGCTTGGTCGCGAGGAACAGGCATAGCTTCACCTAGTTTCTAAGACGTTTCAAAGTGATCCTAGTGATTTTATTGAAATAAATGCCTTTTGACTTTGTTTTTGACTTGAATATCCTATCCTACTAATATTATAAATGCGAAAGTTTGTGAGGATGTTTGGATGTTTGTGGTTCAATCACGGCTAAACGGCCGAACGGATTAGGATGAAATTTGGTACAGGGATAGATTATAGTCTGGAATAGCATATAGGCTATTTATGTAGGTACCACGCGAGCGAAGCCGCGGGCGGGAGTTAGTTAATAATATGCGTGGTTGTCGACTTCGCCGATAAAAGAACTGAGATCTAAATGGGTGCCAAGTTCTGCCAAGCTCTATATTTGACTTCATCATCATCGTCATCATTTCAGCCGTACGACGTTCACTGCTGAACATATTTGACTTACTTAACACATAGTCAACATATTAGGTATACATTATTTTACTGCAAACTTATAGGCGAAGACGTGTGACGGAACTGCCCGGCGCCTCCGGTGTCTCGTGGCAGGCGTCCGATGAACCTTCTGAATTTGACACCATTATGCCACATCTGTCCACTAATGAAACTCGGCAAGCGTGCAAGAACTACTCTTACTATATAGGATTTAAAATTCACATTATAGCGAGACTCCAACTTCTCGACTCTCATGGTGATGCCGGTCTTCTGCTTTTACGCTGGTGGCGTATCCCAAGCAGAAGACCGGTATCACCATGATGACCGGCATCCCTTATGACTTCACGGCGTTATGTACCCGCGACTCGTACATTCGGGGGGTGAGCACCTCGGCACTCTAAGACGTTTCTAAGACGTTTCAAAGTGATCCTAGTGATTTTACTGAAATAAAAGCATTTTGACTTTGACTTTTTGACTCAGCCAGCATGCTTGGTACTGCTCATTCCGTAAGGCGTAGAGGTGGTCCGTATTTACGCAACCAGGTTTTTAAACCAGGTTCTCGCATCATACTATTCGTAACTGGTACGACTTCACGATACTTAGACGTATTAAAAATACTCGGGTGCGGCGCGCAAGTCCACCGCGCATCCTAGGACGCGGCGCGCCTCGCGGTCGCAACCCGACCTTCCGTCTCGCGGCGCCGCGCGCCCTTGGGTACGCGGCGGACTTGCGCTGTGGAATTGCGCAATGAACTTGCGCATTGGACTTGCGCAGTGGACTCGCGCGGTCGAAGTAATACTTTCAAGTATTTAGAACCTGGTCTTAGAACCTGGTTCATGTAAAATACGATACGTTACGGATCTGGTACGCGAAATAGCAAGTACGACTCATCTCTAGTAAGGCGGTCCCGAAAGAGGGTCACAGCAAGAGACCACTGCAGTATGCTAATAATAACCTGGCGACGTCAGTGGCGCAGCGGGCGAGTGCCCGTCTGAGACGCAAGGGGCTTCGATTCCCGCTGCGGGACAAATGTTTGCATGATCTGCAAATATTTGTTCCGGGTCTGGGTGTTGTACCATGGTACTCGTAGTTTCTGATACCCACGACACAGGCAATCCTAGTGTGGGGTCAGAACTGTGTATGTGACTGTCGGGTGTTATGTATTATTTATAAAATGGTGTTTTATTTATTATAAGTAACAGAAAAAAAATAATAATAACAGTTGTAAATTAAACTAAAATAATATTATCATCATCATCATCATCAGCCTGATGAAGTCCACTGCTGAACATAGGCCTCCCCCAAAGAGTTCCATGACGAACGGTCTTGAGCCTTTTCCATCCACCGACTTCCCGCAACCTTAACAATGTCGTCGGTCCATCGGGTGGGGGGCCTTCCAACACTGCGTCGTCCGGTCGTGGTCGCCACTCGAGAACCTTTGTTCCCCAACGGTTGTCGGTTCTGCGAGCTATATGGCCGGCCCACTGCCACTTCAACCTGCTAATTCTGAAAGCTATGTCGGTAACCTTGGTTCTTCTACGGATTTCCAAATTTCGGATTTTATCACGCAGTGAAACGCCGAGCATAGCTCTCTCCATAGCCCGTTGGGCGACTTATGCTATATGACTTATACAGCTAATAATATTATACTAGAAATAAACTCTGTTTTCTACGACTACGACTACAAGTAGAAAACATAGTTCAGATCACCAACCACAGGCAGTGTGCCCAAAAGGCTGGCGACGTTACCTCGTTGGATCGCTATACTGATCCTTTGTCCGAGGTAAGCACCAGCCCTTCGGTCATTGGTCTCATCCACCAGCCTCCTAGATAAAGCATCAAACAGGAGCCACGCCCCTGGGCCCCAAGCTCCTAGCGTCTCAACCCGAAAAGGCAGAAATATGTATCCATCGCCAAGGGACGAATATTTCCGCCTTATTATTTATTATTTTATTTAAGAATCCTTGCTACATCCCTGTAGAGTGAAGGTTGTTTGCAAGTTTCCTAGTCCAGTGTTTTCGACCATGAATTCAAACTTGGTTGAGAGTTCAGACCGTCTAAATTTGGAATTTGCCGCTGAATGAGCCTGAATTCGGTTTAGGAAACGAGGCTGTTTGTTACGAAATTGCAATTTGGAATTGCTGTGAATATTAATGCTCCAAATTTCTTTCAAATGGGTCTATCTTTAATTTAATCTACCTACCTATCCTTTTTTATAGAAAATGTTTTTTTTATACAAATAAAGCGGCAGTGTTGGAAGACCCACCCCATGGACAGACGACATTGTGAAAATTGCGGGAAGTCGGTGCATGGAGAAGGCTCAAGACTGTTCGTCATGGAACTCTTTGGGGGTGGTCTATGTCCAGCAGTGGACTTCTACAGGCTGATGATGATGATTGAAAAATGATAGGCACCAATCCGTATTTGCTGCCTGATTCTTCTAGGCTTGGTCGCGAGGAACAGGCATAGCTTCACCTAGTTTCTAAGACGTTTCAAAGTGATCCTAGTGATTTTATTGAAATAAATGCCTTTTGACTTTGACTTTGACTTTGATTCAAGATTCAAGATGTTTATTTGCAGATTGTTTATTTGATGAAGGTGGCAAACAAGCTTACCTGTTGGTAAGCGGATACCGAAGCCTATGAACGCTTGCAATAACAGAGGCATCACGCACGCGTTGACGACCAGTGTCTACCATTCTTGTGGATAAAAGTTGTGAGCAGTGGCACGACAAGCAAGCAAGCCATATTACAAAGTGACGTCATAATGCGACAATTATATTTCCAACATGTCGACCGGGAACACTATTATCATTTGTGACAATACATTGCGCAGTATTAACATTTGAGGCACGATGTTAACCATAGAAATTGCGCAGTAGAACTGATTTCGCAGGCTCTTGCTTGCTTGTCGTGTCACTGATTATATCTTTGTAATGTATTAGGTCAGTAGCCGCGTTGACGGCCTGTGACCGTCGGTGAAAGAATCAGCGTGGTGAAAGGATCAAAGAGCGCCTCTAAGATGCTCCTTTCTCTTTCTCACCGTTTTTAGCACGTGTTTGTGCGCATTTTCAATGTTTTTTTTTTTTTTTTTTTTTTTTTTATACTACTGAAGTGGCAAACAAGCATACGGCCCACCTGTTGGTAAGCGGTTACCGTAGCCTATGAGCGCTTGCAATACCAGAGGCATCACGCACGCGTTGCCGACCCCGAACCCCCTCCCCCCCTAAAGAGCTCTGGCAACCTTTCTCATCGCAGGAACACAACACTATTTGAACAAATAATGTTATTTGGCTGCGATCTTTTGTAAGGCGGAGGTACCTCCCCAGGCGGGCTGCTCCAATTCAGAACGAGAAAATCTCGCTGTGCCCTACCTCCTCCTGAACAGAGATACTACTTATTGCTCGACCGGGCTCGAACCCACGACCTTCGGATCGATAATCGGAGTACTAGGCCAACACGGCTGATAGCACTAGTTCGCATGATAATTGGAGTTTTATGTTGTACTGTACCTATGTTAAAGTTCCAAATAAACCATTTTTTATTTCACTATTCTGCGTTGAATAATTTCCGTGATACAAATCAAAACTGCGGTTGAATTATAGTCGGCAGTTATCACATTATTCAACGTTCTGGTTGATTATATGTAGTAATGCATCAAAATATTGAGTTTTGCGATAAATTCATCATCATTACAGCTGTAGCCGTATGATGATAGTTCTAATACTGAACATAGGCCTCCCCCATCGATTCCCAGAGCGACTTATCTTGTGCACCCAACAGAGTTCAGCAACCTTTATTGGGTCGTCTCTCCATAGTGTGGGGGCCTTCTTACGCTGCGCTTAACGGTGCCTAATACCGAGTTCCCACTCTAGAACTTTTCTGCCATCCGTTCTCCGAGCTGAGTGTCCCGCCCTCTACCACTTCAACTTACTAATCCTCTGGGCTGTCGGTGACTTTAGTTTGTCTCCTCATTTCTGATTCAATCTCGTATCCTATCCTTCCTATCCTATCTATCTACTATTTATCTACTAATATTATAAATGCGAAAGTTTGTGAGGATGTTTGTTGTTCAATCGCGCCGTAACGGCTCAACCGATTTGTCTTGGAACTCAAACTTGGAATAGATAAAGTTCTTTACCTAGAATAGCACAAAGGCTACTTTTTGTGTAGGTACTAAGCTACTAGGTACGGAAGCTAGTAAGCTAGAGAATAACCAAAAATAGCCATCTCCATAGCTCGTTGAGCGACCTAAGAGACCATATCTTTGTGCCGATCCATCACTGGAAGTCATGACTGGTACCTAACACACATTGATCAAAAACTGTTGTCTAATGACTTTCATCTTATTCCACGCACTTTAATCCTTTCACCACATGGGCTCTTTTGCTAAGGTCAATGGCCCTTAGGCCACCCATCCTATAGTTCAGCCTGGTCACTGACTTAATGCAGAATAACCAAGAAAGAACTAGTGGCACAACAAAGAAACTAGCTTGCACAGATTTCTCTTTACAAAATATTACAGAAAATGTAATCCTATTTGCGAAACGTTTCAGTTCAAACCGAGCCTTCTCATAACGTTGGATCCAGTGTTCCGTGCGCGAATAAATACGACACAGTGCCTTTTAACATGCACACGATACAAACGTGGAAGTATAGACACGAAAAGGGCCGAAGAGGAACAATATAAATACAGAACTTTATTCTAAACCTTTGTTAAATCAGCTGTTTTTGGACATTTTGGTCTTGAAGATGTCGCTGAAATTGATAAAATCGCCCTCAAAGTTACGAACTTCATCACCATTACTCTATTGTACCACTGGTTGCACATTGACTTTCGTTGATTTTATTTTATAATTTGCTTTATATTGGTTTGCAAAAATCAATCTTATGAAATTGCTTATTGAAACGGAAGCGCGCCTTCTTTGTTTGACACGCTACAACTTGACAACGTTTTGTTTGACTGTCTAGTTGTTTATATGCTCAGCTACGCAACAGTCGTTTATCATTTCTTGTGAAAATTAAATTGGCTAATATAATTAATAATTTCTTCAAAGCCATTGATTTGTTTTAATAATGTAAACCCTAATTTTCTATTTATTTTTTTTATACAACAGAGGTGGCAAACAAGTACGGCCCACCTGATGGTAAGCGGTTACCGTAGCCTATGAGCGCTTGCAATACCAGAGGCATCACGCACGCGTTGCCGACCCCGAACTCCCTTCCCCCTAAAGAGCTCTGGCAACCTTACTCACCGCAGGAACACAACACAATTTGAAACAAATAATGTTATTTGGCTGCGATCTTCTGTAAGGCGGAGGTACCTCCCCAGGCGGGCTGCTCCAATTCAGAACGAGAAAATCTCGCTGTGCCCTACCTCCTCTTAACTTTATCATTATGCAACTCGCCGTATAGTCGGCAGCCGTGTACAAGTATTAAGGCACACATTCGTCATGTCGCCGTCCTATTTGGATGTATTTCAGCGAGTTATATTTTGAAAGCAGGTGCGGGCGTTAATTCCGACCTAAATGCGGTCGAATAGTGATATATGTTTTTGAAATGTTAGAAAGTTCCACTGTACTGTAGCAGATTCGTTGTATTACATAGAGTCATAGTGTAGAGTTCGTCATATCTTCTCGTCACAGATACCGCAGAGCCTCAAGACGAAAGTCTACAATCAGTGCGTGTTGCCAGTGATGACATATGGCACTGAGACTTGGTCGCTAACTATTGGCCTCATACACAAGCTCAAAGTCGCTCAACGGGCTATGGAGAGAGCTATGCTCGGAGTTTCGCTGCGTGATGGAATCCGAAATGAGGAAATCCGTAGAAGAACCAAGGTCACCGATATAGCTCTCAGAATTAGCAGGTTGAAGTGGCAGTGGGCTGGCCATATAGCTCGCAGAACCGATAACCGTTGGGGAACAAAGGTTCTCGAGTGGCGACCACGAACCGGACGACGCAGTGTTGGAAGGCCCCCCACCCGATGGACCGACGACATTGTGAGGGAAGTCGGTGGATGGAGAAGGCTCAAGACCGTTCGTCGTGGCACTCTTTGGGGGAGGCCTATGTTCAGCAGTGGACTTCATCAGGCTGATGATGATGATGATAGTGTAGAGGAGTCTTCAGTAAGCGCGAATGTATTGCAAGCACTCATAGGCTACGGTAACCGCTTACCAACAGGTGGGCCGTGCGCTTCTTAGACATCTCTGTTGTATAAAAAAAAGAAGCGCTAATAGTCTGTTATGGTTAAGGACTTATCCGTGGTGCAATTGTGTAAGCGTAATGGCAATGAAGTTTGTAACTTTGAGTCATTTTAGCAATCTTAGCAAAATCAAAAACTTTCCAAACTTGACAAGGGAAAACTTCAAGACCTTGGCTTCCTTTCATATTGGATAAACATTAGATGCCACTGAAATTGATTAAATCATCCTCATAATCAACTGCATTACCATTTCGCTAACGCAATAGCACTCTCGGCCGGGATCGAACGTAAGCTCTCAGCTGCTGATTCTAGCGGTCACTCATCCATTTGGTGACCGCGCTCCATATTGCTTAATTACTAGGCAGCCTATGCTATGAGCTTTGCAGTAAACAAGCTATACTATAAGTTATAGCATGGCGTAGCAGTTCGTAGCAATCTGTAGCAGCCGTAGCAGGTCTACGATACATTTACTACATTATATTCTAGATAATTATATTATAGGATATTCTAGATTTGATAGACCTCATAGCTCAGTTGGTAGTAACTCTGCCATCTGCGCTAACGGTCGCGGGTTCGATTACCGCACTGGACAAACATTTGTGTGATTAACACAGATTTTTGTTCTGTATCTGGGTATTAAATAGTTATCTATTATGTATATCAGTCACTGGTACCTACCCATAGTACAGGCTATGCCTGGTTTGGGATCAGCTGACCGTGTGTGATATGTCCGGAATTAGACACACGTCCGTACACAAAACATTCAGTCAGTCGAATCGCACACCGTTCGTATTGGTGTAACATTCACCCAGGCTATTTCAGCTTCAGTAATGGCGCACATTCATATCGCATTCGTACATGATTTGTGGTGGCACTGGACTCGCGCTAAATACAGTATTGATGTTACGTTTAAGGCGCTATGAGAATCATAATAAACTGTCGAGTCGGCGGAGTGAAGAAAGTGACAGCGCTACGTACTATAATTGAATGCGGAAAGAGATAGCAAGCGTTAGAAGGCGCTCGAAAGTAATCGACGTAAGCGACATATAAGAAAATATCGATTATCTTAAAAAATAAGTATTAAAAAAAAGTGTCTTGGATTTAGGTACCCAATGCTATTGTCTAACACAATATTTAAAAAAAAAAGTTATTTATGACTGTTGCGGAGGACCGAACTTTAAAAAAATAAATCTATCGAGAAAAGTATTACCGATCGCGTTTCTGTCTTGGATTTAGGTAAATAAAATGCTTAAGTTATCTTAGTCATAAAAATCAAAACTGTGCGTTTTGCGGTTATTGAGAAAAAACAGTTCAAAAATCATAAAACAATTTAACCCTTACCTTAACTTGCATTGAGGCGTTATTATTATACAAGGTTAATATATAAATCGTGTTGGCCCCGGCTAAGGAATACCCCTCTATGACTACCCGTGGATGTTCATATAATACTAGTCTTGATGGAAGAGGTAGGGCACAGTGATATTTTCTCGCTCTAAATTGGGGCAGGCCGCCTGGGGAGGTACCTCCTAAATAACATTATTTGTTTCAGATAGTGTTGTTTTCCTGCGGTGAGTAAGGTTGCCAGAGCTCTTTAGGGGGGGAGGGGTTCGGCAGGCAACGCATTAGCAATGCTCCAGGTGTTGCTGATGTCAATAGGCGACGGTAACCACTTACCATCAAGAGGGTCGTAAGTCTGTTTGCATCCGTATAACATAAAAAAAGTCTCAAATTGGGTTTCGAATCCCTAGAGCCTAGAATATCCTCACTAAAGCTAAGGCACATATAGAGATTACCCATAATAACTATTTCAGCCGTAGCATGTCTACTACTGAACATAGGTTCCCCATAAATTTTCCAGAGCGACTTCCTATTATGTGGGACGAATTTTCCCATACTCACCGCGCTAAGCACGCGGGCGAGCGCAGTTAGAGCTATCGTTGTTAAAATAGGACGCTGCTGTCCATCCCCTAGCTTTGTCCTTTAGTCACCTCTTACGACATCTACGGGTAGGTAGATATAGAGGGGCCTATTCTTCAGCCGGGCCACCACGGCCTCCATGTAACATCAAAAACTTTGGCGCAAGATTTCCTTAATAGACAACAAAAAAAAAACACATTTGCGGGGTAACATAACTTTCCCTCTCATAAAATCTGCCAAAAATCTTTATGAATAAAAATTTACCCATGCGTTTAAGTGTCCGGCACCTCCGGAAGGGCATAAAAAGTAACTGGCCATTATGGTCCTATCGACGTCTGTACTATGGCCGTAAAGGCCCCGACCGATTTATAAAGGGTTTGTGTGTACAAGAGGTTACAGATAGGTTAAAGCTTTTGAGGGATCTAGGTATCAAATTATATTCTTCAATGGAGGTGGGAAGCAAGGGTATTTTCTTTGTCGCTGGATACACCTCTTGTGAGCGGTCTTAGGCTGCGTTTCCATCAGAGATGTGCGAGGCTGCGTGGCGAGGTATGTGTTTGTAAAGAAGAACACACACAACCTTACAGAAGATCGCAGCCAAATAACATTATTTGTTTCAAATAGTGTTGTGTTCCTGCGGTGAGTAAGGTTGCCAGAGCTCTTTAGGGGGGAGGGGGTTCGGGGTTGATGCCTCTAGTATTGCAAGCGCTCATGGGCTACGGTAACCGCTTACCAACAGGTGGGCTGTACGCTTGTTTGCCGCCTCAGTTGTATAAAAAAAAGAACCAATAGAATCGCTTCATTTACCTCGCCTCGGTCAGCACAGCTCTGATGAAGCGATTATATAATCGCTATATGGTTCTTACAAACACATCCCTCACTACGCAAGCTCGCACATCTTTAATTCTTTATTGTACACAGAAAACATACAGAAATAAAACATAAAAATACAGGCATGTACAAAGGCGAGCTAAACCCTACAAAGAGGTTTCTTCTAGCAAACCTTTGAGGCTAGAGAGAGCTGATAAAATCACACATCTCTGGTTGAAACGCAGCCTTATAGGAGACAAGCGTGTTGTCAGTATAAAGTGACGGCGTAAGCTTTCTAGCTTCCAAAATCGGTTCTTTAAGTGAGAAATGAGATTAGATTTGGAGCTGTTTTTGCTGTTTTATACGCGACAAGTCGCAAGCCCAAACAAATCCATTATTAGCAGTAGTGGAGACATTTTAGGAATCAATAAAAAACTTAGGACCGGCCTTACGTACCGATGACTATCTTTGGGTTTGATCTGGGTTCGATCCCCAGCGGGACAACTGTTTGCTCTCAATCCTTTCACCACCCTAGTTCTTTCACCAAAGTACACAAATCTAGTAAACCTACCCACTCATAGGTTCCTTAGGGAGCCGTCCAATCTCGCTCTGTGTCGACAGCCATCTTTGAAGACCAGTCGAGCTTTTAAGCAAGTTATGGGCCCAGGATTGATCCTTGGCCCATAACTTGCGTTTGATTTGCCCGTATTTATTTATTATCTATGGCACCGAGCAGCCGTCAAACGTTGAGTGACGATGTCCGTTATGGTTGGCCATTATCGTAAATCGAAATGACTATTAGGTTACAATGTCTAAGTTAAAAGCAGTTGGCATGAAACAGCAAAAATGTTTTAGCAGTTTTTACAAAATATCGAGATTCTAACACACATAAAGGCTTATATATCCAAGAATGGTAGATGAACTCTCAGATATTTAGGCGATCAGATCTTGAAGATATCTAAGGGGGTAGTCAGAAGCATGTCTGCATGTTTGGCATAAGCCCGCAGTGTGCAGTAGTGAGTATTCCAGACGTGACAGGTTGCAAGCCCATCGCCACTCTATGAATACTTACTGGTTTCCTCACGAAGTTGTCCTTCACCGTTCTAAGCTCATGTACATTTTTAAAATGGGAAAACTCTTTGGTGCACGACCGGGTTCGACTCCACGACCTTCGGATCCGAAGTCCTTCATCATCATCATCATCAGCCCACATTAGTCCACTGCTGGACATAGGCCTCTCCCAATACAAGCCACTGAGCCCGGTGTTCGGCCCTTCTCATCCACTTACTGCCGGCCGCCTTTCGTAGGTCATCGCTCCACCTATCAGGGGGGCGCCCCACACTTCGTCTACCTAGACGTGGTCTCCACTCAAGAACTCGTTTACTACAGCGGTTGTCGGCTAACACGGCGTACCGGTTTGATATTTTAAATAAATAAATGAACACGCAACAGTCACATACTATTCCTGACTCCACACTAGAATTCCCTGAGTCGTGGGTATCAGAAGCTACAAGTTTTATCACACCACCCGGATCCGCTTCTAGTACGCAATAAAAAAAAAAAAAATTTTTTACAACTGAGGTGGCAAACAAGCATACGGCCCACCTATTGGTAAGCGGTTACCAAAACCTATGAGCGCTTTCAATACCAGAGGCATCACGCACGCGTTGACCCCGAACCCCCTCCCCCTAAAGAGCTCTGGCAACCTTACTCAACGCAGGAACACAATACTATTTGAAACAAATAATGTTATTTGGCTGCGATCTTCTGTAAGTTCTATGCTATTTATGTGATGAAAATAACTCGGATAACAAATGATTGTTTGCTTTTGTGCAAACCATTTACGAAACCAAAATATGCTTATTACTTTCACCAAACGTTCATCTAAAAACAAGGGTTGGTTGGTACGAATCATTGATATGTTTTTACATATATAGTGAATTACGCAAGTAGGTATACCTATAGGAGAACCTACAATATGGTGATCGATAACTCACTATTAACTGATTAAAAACTAAAATAAACTACAAAGAAATAAACTAATGAGGGCACAGCGATAAATCGCTCTAAATTGGAGCAGCCTGCCTGGAGGTACCTCCGCCTTACAGAAGATCGCAGCTAAATAGCATTATTTGTATAAAATAGTGTTGTGTTCCTGTGGGAAGAAAGATTGCGAGAGCTCTTTAGATAGGGAGGTTCGGGGTCGGCAACGCGTGCATGCTGCCTCTGGTATTGCATGCGTACATAGGCTACGGTAACCACTTACCAACAGGTGGGACGTAAGCTTGTATGCCACCTTAGTTGTAAAAGTTGTTGTTGTTGTGTTGTTATTTCTTGTTTTTATTTTTAAGGATTCAGACACGATTGTTGTAAATTGTTATTAAATGAATAAATGAAAAAAAAAGGATAATCTAAGGATTTTTCTTAAAAGTACATTTAGCCTAAAAAATACGTTTATCAAGAAAAGATTCAATTTTGCTTATACCAATTAGATGTCAAATAAGCGTACGGCCTACCGTTGGTAAGTGGTTAAAAAGCTTTCCCAAAGTAACTTACTAAATCAAATTGCGAGCTAAATATACATTATATATATCGCTACACACAGTTTAAAATATAACCGAACAATGCTCGGACATTGTTCATTTGGGTAAGCTGGGGAATAGTATCGGGCGGACAATCGCGAACAAAATAGTGCAATTTGTCTTGTTTTTTGTATCTGTGGACACACGGGCTTAGATTTTACACAGCTTGCTTGCTTGTCACTGTTTATTTCTTGGTCATCTTGTATTAGGTCAGTGACCAGGTTGAGGTATGGTGGCCCTGAAAAGAATCTACGACCCTGTCGGAGTAAGAATCAGTGTAGTGAAAGGATTAAAGAGTTCACATATCACAGGTCTTCAAATTTTTAGTTTCTAGGACATGCCAGTATCCTTACGATGTTTTCCTTCACCATTTCAGAGCACTAGCATAGCGCACATACATTTTCCGTAAGGAAAATCCATTGGGGCAGTTTTCGAACCCACGACCTGTGGATTGGAAGGCCGCTACCACCCCCTTACCAGAGCCGTCGACCCTCCAAGTTAATTGTGTTCTGTGACCGTGAGTATAGGTAGCCATCGAACGGGCCGGAAACAAAAACAGGAAAGCCCGCGTGATTGTCCCCCAGCCATGAATATGCATCGGTATGTATCAAAGCGTTGCAACGTAACTAAGCTTTATCCTAAGGTCATTGTTCACCAACACAAACAGTTACCGGTACTGTCGGTTACGTTTCAAATCAAATTAAAGTTATTTGCGTAATAAGGACTAAGTACAGTTTTTCACCGTTTTAGGAAAACGTCGTGAGGAAACCGGCATGTCCTATAACCTAAAAATTCGAAGATATGTGATTAAATTTTTTATGTTGATAATTGTGTGCCTACTTTTAAAGTATGGACCCATCTAGGTTTTAATACCGATAATGCTGTGACCTATAAGCTTTGTTTCGAATAAATGAACTATGTGTGCACGAAAAGAGCCTCTAAGAGGCGCACTTTAATCCTTTCACTACACTGATTCTTTCATCGACGGTTAAAGGCCCTTTTCAGGGTCACCATACCTCAACCTGTTCACTGACCTAATACAGGATGACTTAGAAAGAAACAGTGACATGAAAAGAAGAATACAAAGTATAGATTTTTATATTATACGATACAAATTCAGAGCAACCAAGTGCGTTGTACGCATTTTGAGAGTGACTATGAAAAGTGAATCATCTTTTCATGCCAAAAGGATCATTGAGTAAAATGATAGGCACGCGCGCCGTGTTTATTGTCTGATTCTTCTAGGCTTGGTTGCGAGGAACAGGCGTAACTTCACCTAGTTTCAAAGTGATCCTATTTTATTGAAAGAAACAAGTTTTAACTTTGACTTCGAAGAGAAAACTAATATTTAACTTACTAACCTACCGACTGAAACCGTGTACATACGACGTACAATATGTCATCTAAAATGTATAAATAGATGAAGTCAATTTTGAATATAACATTTTAGGAATATCACAATTTCCACGAAAACGAAGTATTTTTACCGTATTTGCGTCTGATAACGACACTTTGTTTCCATAATATCTCTCACGAAAACAATTTTTGTTGTGTCAAATCAATTACATATTTGCAATTTAAATCAGTAGAGATGTGACACCCTATCACCACTGTTGTTTCAGGTTTTGCAAAGGCTTTTTTACAAATAGCTCTGAACAACACCCGTGACGCTAACGGCCGCCGTTTTGTAGGCAACAAGGCTTCACCCATAACCTAAGGTAAGGGATAACGATGTGGAGCACGTAATGCATCCATCCATTACATCACCGATCATTTAGACTGATCCTAGGGACTGATCCAATATCGTACTGAAGGCCAATAAATATCTTTAAAATGGATATGAAACTCATAGGAATCTATCACATGAGAGTAGAGAATAGCAAGTTATAGATTAGGCTTAGTACGATGTTAAAAGAGTATGAACAACTTTGTCGAACAACTTCAGATAGATGTATTAGGGTTTTTCTCACGATTTGATAGATAGGACCTGCATATGAGAGCAAACTCTGTTTTTTTCTATCTTGTTTGACTTTACCCTCTACTGTCCGAATTACTTAAAAATAATATTATTGCGCTACCACTGTGTAAGCCATTAGATGGCATGTATTTTGTACTTTTGGCCGAATATTTATTTTAAATTCTCGTATATTATTTGTGAACATACATTAAAACGTACAGAGTAGGAGTTAGTTAGGAGGAGGTAGGGCACAGCGAGATTTTCAGAAAGTACATTTTACAAAGGTGTGAGCTTATATAATTCACATTAATAGCCCTTTGTTGATTTTTGTATGCAAATACGGTTTGCAAGTTCCGCGTTCATGCCGTAAACGATGCACTGTATTGTTTTTCGCCTCCGCTCTGATAAGACTAAAAGGAATATTGTTTGAGCGTCGCATCTGTGTGATGTATGATCATTGATCGCTCCTTGCACTCCAATATTGAACTGTGAACCGAGTTACAGTGAAATATCGGTTTATAAGCTGTATATTTTAAGCTGTTACGCCAAAGTGGCCCGGCTGAAGAAAAAACCCCTCCATATCTACCAGTGGATATCGTAAGAGGCGACTTATGGAAAAAGCTAGGTGATGGACAGCAGCTTTCCCGTTTTTCCCAAAGTCAGGTCTCATAGCTAAGTTGGTATTAACTCTGCCTTCTGCGCTAGAGGTCGCGGGTTCGATTCCCGCACTGGACAAACATTTGTGACTAACACAGATGTTTGTTCTGTGTCTGGGTGTTAAAATAGACATCTATTATGTATATCAGTCTCTGGTACCCATAGTACAGGCTATGCCTAGTTTGGGATCAGTTGACTGTGTGTGATTTGTCCGGAATATTTATTTATTTATAAAGATCTTTGTGAAAATAGGGAAAGCTGCTTTATCACCTAGTGTGTTGTCGCCAAGTGCGTGCCCAGCGTGGTGAGTATGGGCAAGCAAATTCCCTTATATGATTGCAATTCGCTCTGGAACTCTTTGGGGAAGGCCTATGTCCAGCAGTGGACTTCTGCAGGCTGATGATGATGATGACTAGCTTTTGCGGTAAGTGTATTTGTAATATAGCTCGCTGAAACTTAATGTTTATTTCCACCAACTTAAGAACCAATAAAACAACATTGCAAACTTCAATTAAAACACTTGGTAGGTTTAAAGTGGGAGTAAAACTTTAAAACGCCAGCTTTTATGTTTTGACTGAACGAAATAAATCTGAATTAGATTGTCTGTGAACAAGGAATTAGTTACTAAGATTGTGCACGAAAGGAGCCTTTAAGAGGCGCACTTTAATCCTTTCACTACACTGATTCATTCATCGATGGGCACACAGGTCCTTTTCAGTGCCATCATACCTCAACCTGGTGGCTGATGTACCACGTGGATAGTCCCCACGTACGCGGAAAACTGTAAGATCATAAGTTTGAAAATCTTCAGATGTCGCTAAAATTGATAAAATCATCCTCAAAATTACGAACGTCATAACCATTTTTTTTTTTTTTTTTATACCTCTGAGGTGGCAAACAAGCATACAGCCCACCTATTGATAACGTAGCCTATGAGCGCTTGCAATACCAGAGGCATCACGCACGCGTTGCCGACCCCGAACCCCCTCCCCCCCTAAAGAGCTCTGGCAACCTTACTCATCGCAGGAACACAACACTATTTGAAAAAATAATGTTATTTGGCTGCGATCTTCTGTAAGGCGGAGGTATCTTTCAGGGCGGGCTGCTCCAATTCAGAACGAGAAAATCTCGCTGTGCCCTACCTCCTCCTAAATTACGCTTACACAATTACACTAATGGTAGGGACTTATAAAATACGGTACATTATAGACCTGGTACGTGAAATTGTAAGTACGACCCATCTCATTCTATTCAAGCAAGCGCTCTAACCTATCCATTAATTAGCAAATCTTTGTCTAGATTCGCGTCTCGCTAATTAAAAGGCCGCGGTTGCAAATGGCCACGTTACGGTTTCATCAGCCCATTAATACTTTCGCCTTAACAGCTATCCTTGGGGAAACGACTATAATTATATTTTAGTGTTGGGTTTGTATTGGATTGGAATGGAAATTCTGTAGGGTTAGTGTTGGAAATGGTTAGGGTGAATTCTTAGCGAGACCGTCTCACTAGGTTTTTTGGCTGTCTTCTGACTGAAAGAAGCAGTGAATGTCGCAAACGTAGTTTTTAGATAGTCTTCAATTCAGCGGTAGGATGTCCACTGCTGAACATAGGCCTCCATAGATTCCATAGATTTCCGGAGCGACTTCCTATCAAGTGGGAGGAAATTCCACATACTCACCGCGCTGGGCACGCGGGCTGGCAAGCGCACTTGGCGACAACACAAAAGGTGATGCAGCAGCTTTCCCTATTTTCACAAAGATCTTTGGGAAAATAGGGAAAGCTGCTGTCCATCACCTAGCTTTTTCCATTAGTCGCCTCTTACGATATCCACTGGTAGATATGGTGGGGTTTTTTCTTCAGCCGGGCTACTTTGGCGTAACAGATTACAGAGCTATCGTAGTTAAAATAGGGGACGCTGCTGCCCATCCTCTAGCTTTTTTCCCTTGTCGCATTTTATGACATCCACGGGTAGAATGATATGATAGATATGGATGGAATGGAGGGGCCTATTCTTCAGCGGGGGCCATCAGTATATTGTATCCTAAGTATCTAATCGTCTTCCATTTTTATAGGCAAGGGGTGCCGCAGAACAAGTTTAGATCGTGCTCAATGGCACATAATGAAGGAGGCCTATGTCAAAGGACAACCTGACTAAAGGAATACCGGTGTCACATCGTAATTATAATCATAAGATATATGTTACCTTATATAGTTAACAGTAAACATAATATATAACATACCTAGTAATATAATATATTTAAGTATATGAGTGTACATAAGTACCTATTTATTGATGTGACTAGCAAATTAAGTATATGTAACAGTCAGCGAATAAAGGCTATTTTTATTTTTATTTATTTATTAAGTATCTATTATTACAATCTAGCCAAGGAGGCCATAGAGCAATTTGACTTAGACATAGTTTTATAAAGTAAATTATATCTAAGAATGTGTCCAGTTAATTGTCTTACAGTTTCTAGTTAAGAGGAAAACACTTGTTCTTTTTTTATTTATTTGTGCATTATTCGTGCTCAGGCCACTTTTTTAAATATTTCATTGTACTGTGTGTTTTTTTTCTATCATTGCGAGCCTAATGACGCATTTTAAAAGTAATTTCTCTACATTGAGGCACACACGGTTATTTATGGCTCTGAATAACAAATCGAGTGTTATCTGTTTGCATTAAAGTAATGGCTGTAGAGTGTAGAAGTGAACGTTACATATTTTATAAATGTTTTGCCCGCGGCTATTTGTTATCAATAAAATACATACTCATATTCGGTAAATTTACTGAAGCTGCAACATTTTTATTTGTTGTTAGGTAAATATTAGGTTTAGAGATTGAAAAATATATTCTGAAACATAGTAGGTAGATAATTTGATATTTTTAGGGTTCCGTACCTGATTTGAAAAAACGGAACCCTTATAGGATCACTTTGTTGTCCGTCTGTCTGTCTGTCAAGACCCTTTTTCTCAGAAACGGCTAAAGGTATCAACTTGAAATTTATACCACCTATTAAGGTCTGTGGGCTTATGGTGCCGTATAAAAATCAAAGCTCTAGCTGAATGTATTAAAAAGATAAGGCAATGAATATATAATTTTGGTATGGAAATGGTTAAAATGGTTCTCGATGTTAAATTGAATATAAGAAAAATTGTATACAATAATTTGGGTTTTTACTTATTTTCTTTGAAAAGCTATCGCATGTAAAGATAACACCGTCACAGAACAGCTGACAGTACACATATAATACATAGTGTACGGCTGGCGCGGCGGCAGCAGCGGTGGAATCCTCAAGAGGCGGAAATATTCTTCCCGATGGATAGGTACATATTTCTGCCTTTTGGGGGTTGAAACTCTAGGACCGTGAGGCCCCGAATTTGTGGCTCTTATTCGATGCATTATCATGGTGGATGAGACCAATAGCCAAATGGCTGGTGCTTACTTCGGACAAAGGATCAGTATTGCAATCCAACGAGGTAACGTTGCCAGCCTTTTGGGCATACTGCCTGTCGCTGGTGATCTGAACTTTGTTCTCTACTTGTACTCGTAGAAAATAGAGATCATTCCTAATACTAATCACTTCACTTGTCTTTTTTTAAATATTTGTGTTAGATAATGTCCTATTCGATCGTGTTACTTCTTCTTCTTCTCGAGTCAAGGACTCTTTCAAACTCTACTCGAACAATATGTAGCATCGATGGCCCTTTCCGTTGCCTCATTTAGGTCCTCCCAAATGCAGGTGGCCGTGCACAGTGGACATGAAAGCAGGTGCCGCATGTCCTGTACGGGGGCTCCGAAAGAGTCTTTGACTCGAGAAGAAGTGTTACAAAATAACTATAAATGATAGCCAAATGCAGGTTATGCAGGTGTTCCTCCATTTAAAAAATATAAAGCAGAGACTCCAATAGCTAATAAAAAGCTTTTCTATAATTTTCCTTCGAGAAGTTCCTGCCGCGGAAGCGTGTCCCGCTAACCTGCAAATTTTCCGCCAAAACAAAACCAAGCCATAAATCACTGCCGTCGAATAACTGAGTGAACTAAGCCATCAATAACAGTATTCATATCACGCAAAATATAAATAGCAAAAAAACCTCAGGAAAAATATAAATCAGGCATTCGTGCTGGCTGCGACACAGATTTATATGTGAAAGTGTTAGAAGCGGCAGCAGTTGATGTAAGTTTACCTTACAGCACATGGGTAGGTAGTAGGAACTACATAGCAAAATTATATTATTCCTACTTTCAACCTACCTTTATAACTTTCTTTGTGACTTAATAAATATTATAAATAAATATTCCGGACATATCACACACGGTCAACTGATCCCAAACTAGGCATAGCCTGTACTATGGGTACCAGAGACTGATATACATAATAGATATATATTAAACACCCAGACACAGAACAAACATCTGTGTTAGTCACAAATGTTTGTCCAGTGCGGGAATCGAACCCGCGACCTCTAGCGTAGAAGGCAGAGTTACTACCAACTGAGCTATGAGGCCAGTCTTAGCGGACTTACACCGTGTTACCGTGTTTAAAGGCCCTGTAAAGGGGCTCCACAAATAAAATGGCGATCACAGTAGGCCAGTTGTGGCCGCAGTGACACCATAGCCACAAAAAGTAAATAAAAAAATAATAATAATACACCGTGTTCAAAAGACGATATGTCATCTAAAATGGGGGGCTTGCGATATCGTACGCCCAATCGTACCTCAAATGTCAAATTCAAAATTGACTTTATCCAGTAGAGACATAGTTCATTTTGAAATACATTTTAGATGACATATCGCACACTTGGCTTGATCTTCTGACTGACTGACAATTAACGCACAATCTACAATCAGGTCTCAAGGAGTTTTTTTTTAATTTATAGCGAAACACGTGTCGAATTCATATTGAGTTTGCTTGTGTGGAATGTGGTTGTGCCTACTGCACGTAAGTACACTTTGTTGATTCTTTAGAAACAACTGAATGAATTTAGATGATTTTGGTGATAAATTAAGATTCAATTCTGTCAAATTACACTAATTTAATGAGGTTTTAATTATAAGGTATAAAGCTGCAGTGCACAGCACAAAGGTCGTAAAAGTAATGATTATACATATTTAGACTAGGTAGGTACCTAGGTAAGTAGGATTGAACACACTTTGCATGGCTTTTTATTACGGGCGATGTGGGAGGTGCTTTGCATTTTGTTGAGCTTATGAGGAGTAGATTAGCGGAATAAGAAAGAAATAAGAAGACAGAAAACACACACAATTTTGGTCACACACAACAACATACAGCACAAACTAATAAGTTAAAACAGATACTAAAGGGTACAAAGAGGTAAGAAACAAAAATAAAAATAAACATAAGTAGTATTTTTTTATTTTTTTTATACAACAGAGGTGGCAAACAAGCTAACGGCCCACCTGATGGTAAGCGGTTACCGTAGCCTATGAACGCTTGCAATACCAGAGGCATCACGCACGCGTTGCCGACCCCGAACCCCCTTCCCCCCTAAAGAGCTCTGGCAACCTTACTCACCGCAGGAACACAACACTATTTGAAACAAATAATGTTATTTGGCTGCGATCTCCTGTAAGGCGGAGGTACCTCCCCAGGCAGGCTGCTCCAATTCAGAACGAGAAAATCTCGCTGTGCCCTACCTCCTAATAGGAATAGTTTTAGATATTTTTATTTATTTAATACCTTTTCTTACGAACTAAAAGCGCCTGTTTGTAATAGACGCTTTAAAGTAGCGCCGCCTTTAAGAAACTGTGATTTGAGAAATGACGAAAAGTTTCCGCCCAAAGAAGAGTTTTCTGTACCTGCCCCTGGCGGTGGCAGATTGATGGAATTTTTCTGACCCTCGACCTGCTCCATCATAAGTGGAATTGAATGAATGAAAAATTAAATAAATGGATATATTTAGTGCTGTACATTTCTTATCTACTTTTTTAAGGAATTTACGAGCAGTACTAAAACTGGTTTTCTAGATAAATAACTTAAAGTCTAACCCTCACCTTCACCTTCTACCGTTACCACGAGTTTTATCGATTTAATAAAGTTAGTGACTGATTATGATTAAGAGAGAAAGTCTCTGATTTAACAAAACCACAAGGTTCACTTCAGTGATGTTGGTTGAGGTCAAGGTTAGATGAAACAATAAACAAACATGGCTTGGTGACTGTCATTATCCAATGCGGAGCTTCAGTATCTTCATCTATCGTCGAAATAGGCTGGGTCCTGAGATATTGGCCTATCTCGAATAGACGAGAGGCGAAGCGATCCTACAATGCATCCCCGTTTTCAATCCCTTCCAATGTATACCTTCTACCGTGAATTCAAACCTGCACTTTCCACAACCGTTCCCTCAGTAAGCGATCACCGTAATATAAAGACCGCTATTATAGTTTTGGGCGAAGGGTGTCAAGTTCCGAAGGTTCACTGGCCGCCTGCAATGGGACACCGTCGTGCACCATCGTCAGCTGACACCCTGATTGCGACATCGACGCGTCGCAGTAGTCAGAATATTTTTTTTTTTTCTTTTTTTTTTTTTTAATTCTGGACATATCAAACACAGTCAACTGATCCCAAACTAGGCATAGCCTGTACTATGGGTACCAGAGACTGATATACATAATGTATATAATATATATTTAACACCCAGACACAGAACAAACACCTGTGTTAGTCACAAATCTTTGTCCAGTGCGGGAATCGAACCCGCTACCTCTAGCGCAGAAGGCAGGGTTACTACCAACTGAGCTATGAGGCCAGTTTTATATTGTATGTATGTTAGTTTTAAGGTATATATTGATATGGACTGTAGAATAATTTAAATAAGACCTGTAACTTTACTATAGTCTGAAATAAATGAATTAATAATAATAGTAGACATACAACAACGTATGATTATCATACGTGTAGTGTATGCCTTACGCCACACTGGCTGGTTCCTCAGCAGGACAACACACATATCAATATATCACAGTAACTTCTCGCGCGCCTGCTCGTGCCGGCTTGACCACAGACTGACTCACTCCCAGAGAGTATGTATCCATCTCTCCATCTCACGTGTCATCTGTTATCTGTCACTGTCAGTTGTCAGTGTAGGATATCATACTATGATATCATCCCAGAGTCATACGTAGTACAGACCCCATACTAGGATAACATTGTCTTGTGTAAAATAAAACTGCGAGTAGCACACAACACCCAAACTATAAGGAACAAAGAAATGCAGATCATGGAAATATATGCGGCCTTATTACGAAATCAGGTTCAATCCGAGACTGCGATAAACTAGAGCTTAGAACAAGACTTCAGTTTTTTTTAAAACGTTTATTGGTCAGTATTTTACCATCTGCTTAAATTGACCTCAAGTGTGATGTTCAATTTGTTTTAAATGAACAAATGAATGAATTAAACTTTCTAACATCTAGTTTGAGCATGGTTTAAGGCAATGTCAATGTAGGTAGATCTAGGTTAAGACTGAGCTTAAACCCCGTTTCTTAATAAGGCCGTTGTTACCCTACGAGCCTGCTCACGTCTACCGCAATACAGAGGTCAACATTTATTTGATGTAGGTTTAAAGTTTCATAAGACGGTTGCCGCTTCTCAAAAGCCAAAGCTTTGATATACATGTAACACTACGGCCGCAAAAATAATTAAAAAAAAACCACTGCACGCCGGATCTATTTGTTTTGGGGTCAAATGTGTTATAGAGTAATATTTATGAAAAAGTCTATGACTGTTCGGTGACGGCGAATAGGTTTTACGTATTTTTATATCTTTATTTTCTTTATTTAGTTGTGGGCAGGCCATATAGCTCGCAGAACCGATAACCGTTGGGGAGTAAAGGTTCTCGAATGGCGACCACGAACCGGGCGACGCAGTGTTGGAAGGCCCCACCCGATGGACCGACGACATTGTGAAGGTTGCGGGAAGTCGGTGGATGGAGAAGGCTCAAGACCGTTCGTCGTGGAACTCTTTAGGGGAGGCCTATGTCCAGCAGTGGACTTCTACAGGCTGATGATGATGATGATGATGATATCTTTATTTCTCTAAACCGAAAATGTGTGGTGAGAGTTGTTTCGGTTATAGAATTATAATCAGTAGTTATAAAGATGATAAAAATACCAAAAACAGCTATTTTGAAATGGAGGGAAATATTAGCAAATTTTGTTTATTTATTCCATAACGTCCTTTCTTTTAATAGTTTTGAAAAAAGGCCAGGTCAAGCTTACCCTAAACCAACGAGCATGTATGACGAATGGTATGAGAGTGAATGAAGCAAAAGAGGTACGTCAGGATCGTAGCAAGTGGAAAGCCGTGGTCTCTGCCTACCCCTCTGTGGTCTCTCGTGAGTTTATGTATGTATGTTTATAGAAAATAGATTGTAGATGTTGATAGAAAAAGTCTCTTTCGGGATTATATACATATTATGAATCCTAACCTTAAATAAGTACATCATCATCATCATCATCTCCCTGCCCTTATCCCACTTCATGTGGGGTCGGCACAACATGTTTTTCTCTTCCACTCCCCTCTATCAGCCGTCAAATCATTCACTCCTTTCTTACTCATGTCGTCTTTCACACAATCTATCCATCTTTTCTTTGGTCTACCTCTCCCCTTATATCCTTCCACATTCATATTTAACACTCTTCTAGTCACATGGCATTCTTCCCTCCGCATGACATGCCCATACCACGCTAACCTTTTGCTCTTCAACTTCAATCTTAAATAAGTACGTAGTAAATTATTTCTCACCTAAGCTCTAACCAAAAAGCAATATTTTTTTTATCAAAGATTCACGTGTTTCGAATAAAAAGATACCCGCGTCAATAAAAAGATCAACCGGCTTACTGGTCGTGTCGGATACTTGCCACAAGGGATTTTGTATGGTTCCGTGTAAATTGAATACGAGTTTTCAATCAAAACCACGGTTTGTTTTGTCAGACAATGGTCCATGTTTATATTTTGAAGCTTAAACGACGAAGCTTTGACGAATGAAAGTGTGATGTTAATTATTATATTATTTTTGTTTGATAAATGTTATGTAGGTATGTGATCCATGCGATCTCAATGAACAAATGAATATATATATATTTTTTTTTATTTTTATATTTTTTTTTAGATGTAAAACCTTATTTAACTTAAAATTACTACAAGATAGATAGATAGATAGATAGATAACACTTTATTGATCACCATACGGAAATAATACATAAGATCACAATTACAAATTTACACGGCAATACAATGTTAATATTTACAAAATACACAAGAAACAGTTGAGCCATCTAAAGACCGTTACAAACGATCTATAGATAGCTCAACTTCAATATTTAATAGAATTGAATTAAAACCACGCAGTAAAAACAAGTAAGGCCTTAATTATTACATCTATTTTAAATGATTTATACAGAGCCATGTGTAACTTTTTACTCACTCACAGGACGCTGTAGTGCCTGGGACATGTTTAGATGGAGTAGGCTTGCCCAGCACCTATACCGTTCTCCCAGCCTATTCACGAAGTATCTCTTCAGTATAACATTGTAGTAATTGACTGGCATAGTTTGGAATAGCACATTAAATAGCCTTTATTGACTTTAAAATCAGAACAAGATTTGAGTATGACGCATTTACATGGTGAACTAAAAGATGTATGATATCCCGGAAGGGGCTTATTCTACACCCAATTGACAATAAAGTTTATTTTAAGACTTTTGTAAATTCGTAATTTTTCATTGAATTGTATGCAAAAATCAGATGTTTTGGGGTCAAATCAGTTCAAACTCAGCTGTAGTGAATTTGCTTTGGTAGCAATCTTGATCCCCAACTTCGTTTGAATTTAGTAATTAGCTAAAAAGATGAAACAAATACCAAAAACAGCTCTTTTGAGAAAGTTTGGGTAAATATGTTCTTTTTATAAATAGAATAACCCGCTATCGGGATAGTATACATGTTTAAACAGAAGTGCATCATTGCTCAGTGTTTCCCAACCTTTAGCCCGAATTACACACAATAACGTAATTTCAAAGGTACTACCTACCTACTTACTAATTCGACGTGCGGGGTATGTTAATTTGTAAATATTTAGGTCGCCGTGTACGGGAAAAGAATATTAATAATGTACCCTATCTGGTCGGATTTTTATATGAACAAAAGCTTACTGGGTATGGAGGGGCTGAACCAGTGGTGCAATTGCCTAAGCGTAATGGCAATTAAGTTCGTAACTTTGAAGGTAATTTTAATAATCTTAGCCACATTCAAAACGTTCCAAACTTGACAAGGGAAAACTTCAGGACCTTAGCTCTTTCCTTTTCATGTTTCATATGTCGCTAAAATTGATAAAATCATCCTTATAATTGCGATCTTCATTACCATTTCGCTTACGCAATAGCCTGGCTGGCTAGGGGTTCCAGAGAAAAGGACTCCATTAAACATGTACAGGTAGTACAGCAAAAGTTGGTACCTGTGGCCCGAGCACGAATTACTGGTCAAAAGCGAAGCTACATTATGGGGGTCCTGAAAAGGGCCTTCTTAGCAACGCCATGATAGGTTACATAATTATAAAAAAACATTTAAGGCTGCGTTTAAACGGATGCGAAAAATGCGTGCGACTGTTCGCCGCCCTCTCATGTTCGTCAATGAAGAGTGAGATATATTTATTATAGATATAGTGAGATTGCGTTCAAGTTTTTCCGCATATACCCGGCGTGTCAGCTGTACTACCATTATTTCCGTGACGTTACTGACGTTGGTGACGTGAAGACATAATCTTTTTTCACATTTGTCTACGACATTAATGCATCCTACTAATATTATAAATGCGAAAGTTTGTGAGGATGTTTGGATGTTTAGATGTTTGGAAGTTTGTGGTTCAATCACGGCTAAACGGCCGAACGGATTTGGATGAAATTTTGTGTAGGGTCATTGTTTATAAGTAGGTACATACTACACCATACAATAGGTTATATAATTATTTTATATATATATATATATATATATATATATATATATATATATAATTATTTTTTTTATATGGTATATATATAATTATTTTTTTAAGAAGGGGATGGTTGTAAGGTCATTGTTTATAAGTAGGTACATACTACACCATACAATAGGTAGCGATACAATAGGTAGCTATTAATAGACGCGAAGCCAGTCGCCCATAACAACTCATACGGTTTACACATTATTAATAGAATAATTTAATCAAGTAATAAATTCAGTGTTTCGGTATTTCCGCGTTTTCATTTATACACCTTATAGCCTATAGACTTGGAGAACTGATAATGATATAACATTTGGTTCAGAGACTTTTTATGTAGGTACCACGCGAGCGAAGCCGGGGGCGTAAGCGAGTTAACTATAAGAAAGACGCGGTTAAAGCGCGTTATGAAAAAAAGTCGCGGGCTTTCACTAGTTGCCTAACCTAAATAGACTGTGAATGAATATGTCTGCCGTCCCGCATTGTACGCGGAGACTGGTGTCGTGAGTAAGTGTGCCCAACAACTCAAAAAAATTACGCTTTTTTAATCGCCAGAAAGGCAATAATAAAAACAATTTGCAATAAACTCTTTCACATAACTCCGTATTGTCAGAAGGTTGTGCCTATTTGTTTTATGAAATTTTCCAGTTTACGAGTATTTTTATAGCAACATATATTTTAGACTTTATGGCTACCTGACGCTATAAAAATGGCGACAACTCGGAAGTGCGGGAAATCTTTGCTCGAGCCATTTCTCTGTGATTTTGTATAGAGCTTGCTTGCTTGTCCTGTCACTGATTCTTTCTTGGTGCAACACCAATGCCGGTAATGGCTTTGCGCAAAATATTATTATTTCCTAATTATATTTTATCTTCTCGAGCCGATCTACGCTAATTAGTCGTATTCTTTGAGCGCTCGGTGCTTTATCAAGAAAGAACTTGCTCAAAAGTCAAGGATTCTTGAACCCAAAGTCGAAGTTAAGTTAAAATAAGTGAGTTTTAAGTTGGCGAGAGAGCGCAGTCTCATGTGATGGTGCAAACTATAAGCAAATGTATATAATTCATAGAAAAACTGTTTCACTTGGTTCACGAAAGCCGGGCAAGGGTGCCTCCCACTAGGCTAACAAGGTTCCGTACGTAAAATTATTCAAAAACATTTACATGTCGCAAAAATTACATGGATTTTAAAACCGTCCTAGAATGTCACCGTAAAATATATTATTAACGTTTGCACCACTAAATTCCTTGATAACTAAATTCCATGCAGATGCATGGATTGACGCTGACGGTTCGAATGTTATGCTCTAACAAATAAACATACAAACATTCAAATGCGTATTGATCCATAGGTTGTCTGGAAGAGATCGCTACTTCAGCGATAAGGCCGCCCATTGTTCATCACATAGTTTAGTTTTTATTGTTTTTTTGTTAATGTTTGTACTTTTTTGGTGTGCAATAAATCATTTTCTATCTATCTATCTATCTATTCACCCAAATTGTTTGAGAGATCTCCGCTCGCTTGATAATTAGCTGACACATTCGAACCGCGTGCTATAGCTTCAGCTTATAATTTAGATCCGAGAGTTCGACAAGCCGAGCTCTAGCATCGGAATCTGTTTTCGCAACGAAGACCAACTTAAATTAAAGCTTAACCCGCCTGAATCTTACACTAGAGGATCAGCTGATGTGTTCTACATCGCATTCTTCATTACTTCCCGAATATTTTATGGGATTAAGATAAATAACACTACATGGAAAGACCCAAAGTTGCTGGGGTGCGTTGAGTGCCGCATACCAACCTTTAGGATTCATTGAAATCGCATGGATTATTTATAAACTTCTTAATGAAAATACAGGTGAATAAATCATCATCATTTTAGCCGCAGAACGTTCACTGCTGAACGTAGGGGTCCCACATAGATTTACAGAGCGATCGATCTTGTGCGGTCCTAACGGCTCCCAGCAACCTTTATTAGGTCGTCTTTTCATCTAGTGGGGGGCCGTTCTACGATGCCTTTCCGGTGCACTTGAAATCTTGAATATATACCCTATAATCTTTCTTAGGTCGTCAGCTATGTAAATCCTACTAATATAAATGCGAAGGTTTGTGAGGATGTTCGAATGTTTGTGGTTCAACCACGCCCAAACGGCCGAACGGATTTGGATGAAATTTGGCACAGAGATAGATTTTTTATCTTCATAGGCGGAAGCTAACACCCAACAGTAACTTGATTTTACCATCCAGGAATCTGATTACGGTGTGGTTCCCGCCTTATTTTATACAAACAAATAACAAGTTATTAATCAATCGCGTTGGGATAATCTGGTCTTCGTCTTGGCGATCACGTCCGACACGTGTCGGTCTGTGTTCAGCAAACAGTATGATTGATTTCTGTGGGCGCGAAGCTAGACTAAACTGATTTGCTAGAGTGCACTGGTGGTGTAGTGGTAGCATGCTCTCAAACGGTGAAGGAAAGCATCGTGAGGAAACCGGCACGTCCTAGTAGAACCTAATAATGCTTTATTGAGGACACAATGTAAGACATATACATAATATATACACTATAGTCCTATAATCGGCGGTCTTATCGCAAGCAGCGATTCTTCCAGACAACCATAACTAACCTACAACTAATCTAATGTAGGAAAGCTATGCCAACCGTGATAAAGGCAATGGCATGAATATTCCCCATCCCCCGAACTAGCGTAGAGCTGTATCTCGGGGGGCTGGTGTCCATCCCTAACATTGTCTTCCCTAAGAATCGAAAACATGTGACATCTTCCGTATAATTCAGACTCCTCTCCATACAAAGGTTGTCTGGAAGAGATCGCTTTCTTAGCGATTAGACCGCCCATTGTACATATAAATCAATTTAGTCTATAATCTATTGCAATTAGTTTTTATGGTGTGTGTACAATAAACAATTTTCATTCATTCATTCATTCATTCATTCATAATGAATGAATGAATGAAAAAGTGCATAAAAGAAGCTTTAATCCTTTCACTACACTGATTCTTTCACAGACGGTCATGGGCCCTTTTCAGTCGAAGAATTGACTGGCGGTGCTTTTTTTTCACGTGGTTCAAATCCCGTCAGTCAAACAAATTGGGTTATTATAAAAATTCCGACAAGAATGGATTAGATTGTTTTGAAACAACCCTAGTTTAACAATTAGGGATAATTAAATTAATTGGAAAGATTAAGAACCGTGTAAGTTGAGATCAAAGTTGAGCTTTACAATCTTCAACAACTTCACAATTACGCTAAGGACTTTGCTGGGTTTTTTATGGTTGGTAACAATGTTTTGTTGGTAAGAATGGCCTTGGTGGAAGCCGGACAAACCGGCTGAAGAATAGGTCCCTCGGTTACTACTCGTGGATGTCGTAAGAGGCGACTAAGGGAAAAAAGCTAGGGGATAAGCTAGGGGCGGGACCCCAAATGGAGGTTGTTCTACAGTTACAATAAAGTTTGTTTTAATGACATATATATATATATATATATATATATATATATATATTATGTTATGCGGAGGCAAACAGGCTTACGGCCCACCTGATGGTAAGTGGTTACCGTCGCCTATTGGCATCAGCAACACCTGGAGCATTACTAATGCGTTGCCTGCCGAACCCCTCCCCCCCCAAAGAGCTCTGGCAACCTTACTCACCGCACGACTTTTGAAACGGCTCAGCAGCTTGTCCGAAAAATAAAAAGCCTTCTCCATAAACAATATGTCGACGATTACCCAAACTAATTTGATTTATTCTGCGGCGATCGTGTGAGATTAGTTTCAAGCTTTTTTCAGCTCACAGTATCCATCAACTGTTGTTTGAATAATATAATAATGGATATCTCGCGAAGGTTTCAATAGAATCCGATCTGAATTTTGATGATTAGATTTTCGATAGAAAACACATTTGAATTTCGATATTTGAGCTTAGAATAAATGACGATTCAAGATGGTTTGTGAGTGTTTTATTGAGAAATTCGATAACAAATAAATCTAAGCAATGGTTTATAAAAATGCTGTGACTCACTTAACTCCGTATTTTTAGGAGTGTATTTTGTTATTCACACGTCATTGTAAGGAGAATAAAAAAATCATACTGAAATTATTTTTATCGAAATATACTCACGACTATTCAAAATACAAGCCCAAATACGTTTTTTCATACAATTAGGTACACTTGCATACGGCCCACCTCTTGGTAAGTGGTTACCGTAGCCATACGCTTGCAATACCAGAGGCATTACGCACGCTTTGCCGATCCCTTGCTTGCTTGTCATGTCACTGATTCTTTCTTGGGCATCCTGTGACCAGATTGAGGGATGATGGCCCTGAAAAAAGGCCGTGAAAGATGACTTTCGGTGAAAGAATCAGTGAGGTGAAAGGGTTAAAGTGCGGCTCTTAGAGGCTCCTTTCGTGCCGACCCCTTTAAAACTCAAAAACGCCTTTTTGAAGACTTTCCGTGAGATTTCTGTAGGGGTTTTCCAGTATGGGGCATACTGGAAAAACCCTACGGAAAATCTCATTTGTGTTTGCGGACATTTTTATCTTGATAGAATCCTTTGAGGCTCTTTCACCAGACCAGCCTAATCGTCTGATGGATGTGATGAATACCTACCAGTAGCTAGATTCTAGTTTCAGTATATCATGCTACGATTTTACGCGCAGTAAAAACAAAGCAAAAGCGCCTTTATAAAAAATGCCTCAACACAAAAATAAAAAGTTTCAAACGTAGAGAGATAACAGTATAAAGCGCGTATCACTGCACCGACGCGACTGTGTATACCTAAGAGCAACATCACGCAAGCAATTTTGGAGCATAAGCGATGTCGCAAAGATAGTTTGTCGGTTGAGAAAAATATGTACTAACCGTCCAACTAGACGGAAAGCGTGGTTGGTCGGTTGGTAATAGACGATTGCACGGCTGCTGTGAAGCTGGAGGTGCATTTGAGCGTAGGCAATGTTACAACTGTACCGCTGTGACTACATTGTAGTGATTTATTCTTGTCTCTGGGGTCAGTTGAAAAGCAATTCCTCGGTTCACACCCATACTGTCGCCTGAGTCTGTGTGGCTATTATTATTCCGAGGTTTAAAAGCCTTCCGGGCTATGGAGGCGCGGGTATCGCATTTTTGCTCAAAGTCAGAGTTATCACTTTGATAACCGAGAATAACTTTTTCAAAACCGCAAAATAAATTTTGATTTTATTTGTTATTGAATATTATTGGTGAAGAACTTTTTGTTTCTTCGAGTGCAAAAGCTATAAACTTTGAGTGATTAGATGAGGGAGATCTAAGACATTATTATTACTATTTAATACCTGATTATGATGGACCGATGACATTGTAAAGGTTGCAGGAAGTAGATGGATGGAAGTGGCTCAAGTCCGTCGTGGGTTCGAATCCCGGTCGTACAGGAATGGATTTTCCATTCGGAAAATGTATGTGCGCTATAATACCAGAGTTCTTAAACGGCGAAAGAAACCAGCATGTCCGAAAAAATTCATAGACATAGATGTGCACGAAAGGAGCCACTAAGAGGCGCACTTTGATCCTTTCACCACACTGATTCTTTCACCGATAGTCATAGGCCCATTTTAGGATCACCATACGTCAACTTTTTATATTCTTAGTTTAACTTAAAACACCAATTATTTTTTTTTTTTATACAACTAAGGTGGCAAACAAGCATACGGCCCACCTGCTGGTAAGCGGTTACCGTAGCCTATGAGCGATTGCAATACCAGAGGCATCACGCACGCGTTGCCGACCCCGAACCCCCCCACCCCTAAAGAGCTCTGGCATCCTTACTCACCGCAGGAACACAACACTAACAAAAATGTTATTTGGCTGCGATCTTCTGTAAGGCGGAGGTACCTCTCCCGGCGGGCTGCTCCAATTTAGAACGAGAAAATCTCGCTATGCCCTACCTCCTCCTAAACTGACCAACTGGAACTCTGTTATTCTGTAACTAAGGGAGGGCGTTGCTATCTGCGACACAGTTTTATTACTAATGCAGGTAACATCGTTTTTTACTGTACCTCGTGTTCTGTTCCAAATAAATAAAACTTACTTAAAATAAAAATAAAAACTTACCTGGTCACTGACCTAATACAGGATGACCAAGAATGAATCAAATGACTCGACAAGCAAGGCAAGTCGAATATAGACTAACATAGAATATATATATAATTTTGAGGAGGAGGTAGGGAATAGCGAGATTTCTCGTCCTAAATTGGAGCAGCCCGCCTGGGAGGTACCTCCGCCTTAAAGAAGATCGCAGCCAAATAACATTATTTGTTTCAAATAGTGTTGTGTTCCTGCGGTGAGTAAGGTTGCCAGAGCTCTTTAGGGGGAGGGAGTTTGGGGTCGGGAACGCGTGCGTGATGCCTCTGGTATTGCAAGCGCTCATAGGCTATGGTAACCGCTTACCGACAGGAGGCTGTATGCTTGTTTGCCAAGTTATGCCACAGTTGTAAAAAAAAAATTATATACACGCATGGCGTTTCGCTTGGCACGCATGGCGTTTCGCTTGACACGCATGGCGGTCTCGTTAGCGATTCGAAAACGCAATAAACGAGTGCTAGTTACAGCTGTACACAGTCAGATAGAAACATAAAGCGAATTCCTTAGCACTGCACTAACTAATTTGCAATTTGAACATTCACTCTCTAGCTATTTGCGAACGATGCAGTATTAAGTTTATATTGTAGCTGTTATATACTAGTTCTGTTTCCTTACTTCGTCTGCAACAAGCGTGTACGATTAAAGGCCTACGCATACTGGGGCGGAATGGCAAAGTATTTTTATTTCTACTAAATGACATTCAAACGTATTTATAACGTAGTAGTTTCCGCTCGCGGCTTTGCTCGCGTGGTACCTACATAAAAAGCCTTTATTCTATTCTAGGTAAAGACTCTTTATATTCAAAGTTTCAACGAAACCGGTTGAGCCGTTACGGCGTGATTGAATAACAAACATCCTCAAAAACTTTTGCATTTATAATATATATTAGTAGGATTACATTAAAATCAATAAAGTCAAAGTCAAGTCAAAGTCAAAAGGCGTTTATTTTCAATAAAATCACTAGGATCACTTTGAACTACAATTATAGAGCAGCAATGACATTAACATGGGTATTAAAATCATTTTTTTTTTATACAACAGAGGTGGCAAACAAGCTTACGGCCCACTTGATGGTAAGCGGTTACCGTAGCCTATGAGCGCTTGTAATACCAGAGGCATCACGCACGCGTTGCCGACCCCGAACCCCCGTCCCCCCTAAAGAGCTCTGGCAACCTTACTCACCGCAGGAACACAACACTATTTGAAACAAATAATGTTATTTGGCTGCGATCTTCTGTAAGGCGGAGGTACCTCCCCAAGCAGGCTGCTCAAATTCAGAACGAGAAAATCTCGCTGTGCCCTACCTCCTCCTACCTATTGATGGGGCGATCTCAAATATGTGTACCACTTTCTATAATATAATGGTACTTATTCCTTTAGTCTGGGTTATCACTTTAAAATAAAATATAAAAAGACAAACATGTTTATTTTATATACGCAGACAGCAAATGTGTAGTATGGCCAGTGACCTGCGAAGTGCGATGCTTAGAAAATACAGTTTTTATGAACCCTCTAGAAACGTAGCTGACAATAAAGTTAAATTAAATGTTGAATTTTACATGATACAACTATTTAGAATGGTCTTGATAATGCTATTGAGCGGTGTAAGGTTTTGATAAGGTTATTTTAGGGATAGAAATAACAGAGAACAGAATTTATACCAGGGTTCATCATAACCGCCTAAGGTTGTCTGTAAGACATCGCTTTAAATGACAAGAACATAATTTACCAACAAATTGTAATAGCGTAAATTGATTAAAATGTATAATTGAACATAGCTTTCAGAATGAGCAAGTTTAAGGGGCAGTCCATATAGCTAGCTGAACCGACAACCGTTGGTGAACAAAGGTTCTTGAATGGCGACCACAAACTGGACGACGCAGTGCTGGTAGGCCCCCCACCTGATGGACCGACGACTTTATAAATGTTGCGGGAAGTCGGTGGGTGGAGAAGGCTCAAGACCGTTCATCGTGGCTCTCTTTGGGAGAGGTCTATGTCCATCAGGGGACTTCCTCCTGTTGATAATGATGATGATAGTATTTAAATTAATGGAAAAATCAAAGTTTTCGCCCTAATGTCAATTGAAAACTACCTTCTTTTTCCGAAATCGGTTAAAAACCCTCAAGGACGCTTACAATCTAATCTTCTCGAACATTTTTAAAGAAGTCATTCCCTGCGTAGACAATGGTTTCAGCCTACCCGCGCCTAATGGCGTGTGAACAATCAATCCGGGTTCGATTCCCGGCCAGTCACAGAATAATACATTTTCCGTACCGAAGTCTCACTCCTGATCTCGTGGTACTGACATCTTAAAAAGTAACTTTTGACAGGGTTAATCCAACAAAAACTGAGAGGCATAATATAAAATTACAGAACTTCCTGTTCTCTGTTTTTTTCGTGACAGAAAACGTCGTCGCGATGAAACCGGCATGTCCTTGAACCGAAAACAAAATTCGAAGACATGTGAACGAAGTAGCCTCTAAAAGGTGACTTTAATCCCTTCACTACACTGATTTTTTCATCAACGGTCATAGGCCCTTTTCAGGGCCACCATACCTACATATAATATTTCAGTTTCAGTTAATTTAGTCAAAAACAATTTACATCGTAAGGTACATAATTAAATTAATAGCATGCAGTTAGATACATAATAATACTTAATCAAATTCATCTTTGTTACAAACATCATAATTATTTTCGTGTTATAAACTCGTCAATTGCAAATTAGTTAGTGCAATGAATAAATGACACGACAAGCAAGCAAGCTTAGAATGATTTAAAAAAAAAAGAGTCATCTGTCAAAAGTTACTTCTAATTGTCGGTTCTGTATCGCTAGGGTCCGTACGACCATTTGGCAAGTGAGTAGTTTATTTATAGTGGTCAGGCCATTAACGCATCGACTCCTTTTAACGGGGTGTTTGGGAAAGTCTTTGAAATGTTCTGGGTTAGCATTGATTTGCAAAGGTTAGCACTGTTGTTGACGTACTCAAAACACAAGTGAGTATCACAAAGAATTTGAAGTAAATAAGAAAAAAATCCGCCGCGGTCGCCCCGACTGAAGAATAGGCCCTTCCATGTCTAACTACCCGCAAATGTATGAGGCGAGTAAGGGAAAAATGCTAGGGGATGGGCAGCAGCGTCTCCGAAAGGAGCCCCTAAGAGGCGCATTTTAATCCTTTCACTACATTGATTATTTCACCTACGGTCATAGCCCATTTTCAGCCCATACTGACCCAATACAGACCAAAAAATAATCAGTGACACGACAGGCAAGCAAGTAAGCAAGGGCTTTTTTTGTAACGGGTGGGAAATATGCCACCAAAACCTCCGGATCGAAGGTCGGGCCAACTCCCACTAAGCCAACAAAGAAATAAATATCTAAGAAAACGCATGTTCCTTGCAACCAAGCCTCGTAACCTAACAGAGAACATTCCTCAAAATATAGCGACTCATTTATCGCTTAGTACCGATTCGCACAATAGACAACAATCTGCCTGAACTTCCAGACAATGGATCCCGAAAATGAGCTCTCTTTATCCAGCTTATATTACAGATCTGCTCAATCTTCAGGCTGCATACAATATACCAATAAATGTTTTTTTTTATTTTATTTTTTTATACGTAATAGGCTAACATTTGACAATCTCACCTGATGTTAAGTAATGATGTGGTCTACGGTGTAGCACGTTTGCCTAGAAGAAACCTATTCACTCTGGTCTTGAAGACACCCAAATTATAGGTATTCGGAAACACAGACGCCGGCAACGAGTTCCACTCTTTGGCTGTCCGCATTATAAAGGTAGACGCAAAGCGCTTGGTGCGGCAAGGTGGTATATCAACCATGAACGGATGTCACGTGTCCGTGCGTCTGGTTGTCCGATGATGGAACTCTCCGAAATGTATCCTATAAAAGTACGATAGGCTGGCTACTCGGCGACGATGATCGAATGTTTAACTCAACCTGCGGTCTAATACAAAGAAACTATATACTTAGACGAATCAAAGTTGTATGTTTGAATTTATATTTGTTAGAGCATAACTTTCGAACCATCTATCCGATTTGCATGAAATTTAGTAGGTCAACAGGTTGTATTATTAAAATTTGCTGTTAAAAATATGAGTAAAATCGGCCCAGAGGTCGTTAAGTGGGTTATAAGAAAGAGCTTTGTTCGTACGTTCCATGACGAATTTTGTTTTTATCTAGGCTTTCGACTATCACCAAAAACCTATAGTTGAGAGAACCTTCATCCAGAACTGTAGCCCAAGCATGAATAATTAATGATACCGTTACGCTTACGATACCATAATAAATGACATATAAGCCGATATTGGTCGTGGTGGCCCCGGCTGAAGAATAGGCCCCTCCATATCTACCTATCCGCGGATGTCGTAAGAGGCGACTAAGAGGAAAAAGCTAGGGGATGGGCAGCAGCGTCCCTCATTTTCACAACGATAGCTCTAACTGCGCTCGCCAACCCACATGCCCAGCGTGGTGAGTATGGGCAAATCCCCTCACATGATAAGGAATTTGCTGTCTGACTGTGGGGGAGGCCATGTTCAGCAGTGGACGTCGTACGGCTGAAATGATGAAGCCAATATGCTACCAGGCTATGCCTGATTTCTTTTATTTTGATTTGCAAATTTGACATTTGCTATCGTATCGTAAGCGTAACGCTATCGCAAATTATTCGCACTTGGGTCACTAATATACGGTAAGATCGCACGGCTACTTAGAAAACAAGGTGTTAACGCGGGCCGTGATAATGCAGGGTTGAGTATAGCTGTTGTTTCTTAAAGAATAAGTCAGAACAATAGTGGCAAATCTTCTTGACGCTCTGGTTGCTTCGTGTGTTCATTTATGTGTATAGGAATTTGTTTACCATCACATAATACTAATATTAAAAAATTGCACCCAACAATTACCATACATAGTCCTGACCCCACATATAAGGGGAGAGGTAGACCAAAGAAAAGATGGATAGATATTGTGTGAAAGATGATATGAGTAAGAAAGGAGTGAATACTGATATGACGGCTGATAGAGGGGAGTGAAAGAGAAAAACATGTTGTGCCGACTCCACATGAAGTGGGATAAGGGCAGGGAGATGATGATGATGATATTCACACACGATGTAAATTGTTTTTGACTAAATTAACTGAAACTGAAACATTATATGTAGGTATGGTGGCCCTGAAAAGGGCCTATGACCGTTGATGAAAGAATCAGAAGAGAATCTCCACATGAAGTGGGATAAGGGCGGGGAGATGATGATGAGTCCTGACCTGTGTCGTGGGTATCAGAAACTACGATGGTACCACCCGGAACACAGATCATGCAAACATTTGTCCCGCAGCGGGAATCAAACAGACACGGAATCAGCGGAATGTTTGTTTATTTGGATTTGTGGTTCAATAATCGTTCCGTAACGACTCGACAGATTTCAATGAAACTTGAAATGGATAGTTTTTTAAGAACAGAATAGGCTATCTTAGTAACTTACGAGCAAAGCCACGGGTACATAATAATATATATAATAATTATACTACCACCCAACAATACGGCAGTATTCTAAATCATCAATATAGGCATTAAATTAACCCAGTGACCAACAAATAACCAGTTACACAAACAATCCCACTTAAAACTTACCACCAAACAACATACATTACAATATAGCATTATAAAGCCCTGTCCACACTAAACACATTAGCCCCATTTCCGAGTTTAGCAAGCGAAGCATAGTGCTATTGAAAACTGCTGTAAAAGCACGTACTACAGACGCGCTGGCGAGCCAACTTGTAACTTACGTAGTCTGGGAGACAATTGTGGCAATTCCCGATCACCTACCAATTTTTATATTCTAAATAACACTCTAGGATTCCCTGTGTCGTGGATATCAGAAACGAAGAGCACCACGAAACCCAGACCACGAACAGATATTTGCAGATCATGCAAAAATTTATCACGCAGCGGGAATCGACGCACCCCTTCCATCTCAGACGAGCACTCGCCAGCTACGCCACCAAGGTCGTCCAGTATCATGGAATCATTGGGACATCACATCACCATAGCAACTATCAATTCCAGACTCTGCTCTGTTTGTAATTGGCTGCGTCATGTACGTGTCTTCATGGCAATTACCACTTTACATCTTGCTAATTTGGACTTTAACGCGAACAGAACAAGACCGTTCGTATTAAATTTAGATTAAAAAAAGAAATAAAATGAGTTCATAACTTTTATCCCCAAGTCTACGAGTACGGGGTACTTTTTGATACCCAACACAATTATGTTACAATATAGACTAGATCGAATGGTGTGTTTGAATTGCAATTTTCAGTTTAACTATTCGATTCCCGCACTGGAAAACCATTTTTGACTATAACAGATGTTTGTTCTGTGTCTGGGTGTTATATATATTATGTATATCAGTCTCTGGTACCCATAGTACAGGCTATGCCTAGTTTGGAATCAGCTGACCGTGTGTAATATGTCCGGAATATTTATTTATTATTTATTTATTAACCAAGGTGGGAGACCAACACGCGCACTCCTACACTAGAGGCACTCGAATCTCGAGCCTCAAGTCACGAAGGAATCGCTGAGTCACTGGGAGCGTCTACCCCGGGGGCATTTTAAGTACCTGTTAACTGGAAATTTTTATTTTAGGCCGGTCGTTCATTGCAATAAGCGCTAGTAGAGTATTTTATAAGTTCTTTTTTATTATAAATTTTTTTAGTTATATGTGACGTCACCCTATTTAAGGTCCTGCCTGAAAACAGCGCTGCTTTGCATGGCACTTTTGACATGTAAAGCAACAAAAAGCTGAGTCCGGGCCTGTTTGGCTGCACCCAACACAGAGCGAGACTGGCTGGTTTCTGCTTGTGAGGCGGATGCCTGCCTACCAAAACAGGTTTTTTTTTTTTTTTTTTTTTTTTTTATGTTATACGGAGGCAAACATGCTTACGGCCCACCTGATGGTAAGCGGTTACCGTCGCCAATTGACATCTGCAACACCTGGAGCATTGCTAATGCGTTGCCTGCCCTGGAGAAATCTTTTTGTATTTTTCTTAAAGCTCTTCATGTTGTAGGTTAGCGGAAAAACCTCGGAAGGAAGCTCATTCTAGGTGGGTGATGTTTCTATTCAGCTTGTTCTTTTTTGTTGTGGTATTATTCTTTGTATTGTTCCTATGCCCGTTCTGTGTCTGTGTTCTGTGTAAGTCAAATAAACGTTTTCTATTCTATTCTATTCTAGTGGAGTGGTTATATTGGCCCCACATTCCGATCCACTTGTCGCAGGTTCGAATCCCGGTCTGTATCTGTCGTATGCACCAATGGATTTTCTATTCGGATAATTTATGTGCGCTCAAACAATGAAGGAAAACATCGTGAGGAAACTGTAATGTCCTAGGACCTAAAAATTCGGAGAGATGTGACATGTGCACGAAAGGAGCCTCTAAGAGGCGCACTTTAATCCTTTCACTACACTGATTCTTTCACCGACGCCGACGGTGATGGGCCCTACAAACGAATAAACATACAAACATACAACGCCGATTCGTCCAATTTGTTCGAGAGATCTTCGCTGGCTTCGCTCGATCGACCAACAATTTAAGGTATTTTGAAATAACATTTCGAAAAAGAACCTCAAGACAGCTATTTTTGGATGACAAAATTGTCCGTTGAATAAGAATTTGTTGTCATGTTTGTTGGTTTGTCTGTTAATTTTTCACGCAGCAACTAAAAAGGTTCGATGGATTTTGGAACCGCAGAACATGGGCTATTTTTACCCGGCTGCCATACGATCGAAACCACAGGCAGAAGTAAATAAAACACCCCAAAGCGGGAAGTCAGTGCAGGTCTTACAACCCCCGTTTAGAATTAGAATTAGATATATATATGCTAGTTTTTAAAAACGCCTCGTTCGTTTAGTGTGCGTCCGGCCTTAAAGGTCGAAAAGTAGATCTAAGATAGATTCCAATGAACTGTCAATAGGGGTGGGGTATACCTATCAGATTTAGTTCCGTCAGAGATAAAGTTCATTAAATAGGGGAAAGTATGTTAGTAAGAAGTTAACTTTATCTTGCAAATCTTTTTAGGGATCTGTACATCATTTGTAAAAAAAAACCCTTACAGGATCACAAATTTTAAACCTCTGGGGTATTTTCAGTTAAATATTTACCTCACAGTTCTGAAATTTGGAATGCTAAGAGCTTTTGTGACTTAAACAATAATTAAAGATTAAGCAAGATATGCTTTAAGCGAGAATACCGAATGATGTCATCATTCCAGCCGTTGGAAGTCCACTACTGAACATCGGCCTCCCCCACAGATTTCCCCGCCTGTATAACGGGTTGTGTTCTGAAGAATTGTTTGATATGATGCCTTCAGCTTCTTTTTATCATCGCACCTCTCGCCATAGGCAGGGGATCCATCCTCACACCCTGGAGCCGGGTTGGTCGCGTACCGTGCGGTTTCAGAGGAACTTCCTCCCGCGAACACTCAGGTTGTGGAATGATCTCCCTGCTGAGGTTTTCCCTAAGGACTACAGTATGGAGTTCTTCAAAAAGGGCGTTTTAAACTTTTTAAGGGGTCGGCAACGCGTGCGTGATGCCCTTGGTATTACAAGCGTACATAGGCTACGGTAACCACTTACCAACAGGTTGGCCGTATGATTGTTTGCTAACTTAGTTGTATAAAAAAAAATCCAGAACGACTTCCTACTTGACTGGCCTCATAGCTCAGTTGGTAGTAACTCTGCCTTCTGCGCTAGAGGTCGCGGGTTCGATTCCCGCACTGGACAAACATTTGTGACTAACACAGATATTTGTTCTGTGTCTGGGTGTTAAATATATATATATTATGTATATCAGTCTCTGGTACCCATAGTACAGGCTATGCCTAGTTTGGGATCAGTTGACCGTGTGTGATAATGTCCGGAATATTTATTTATTATTATTTATTATTATTATTATCAAGTGGGAGGAAACTGCCCATACTCAGCACGCTGGGCATGCGGACTAGCGAGCGCAGTTACAGCTATCGTTATTAAAATAGGGGACGCTGCTGCCCATCCCCTAGCATTTTCCCATAGTCGCCTCTTACATTCATGGGTAGGAGATTGGGATCCTATTCTTTAGCCGGGGCCACCACGGCCATGATGTGATTGAAACAAAAGGTAAGGTAAAATACTTTCATTAGGAACACAAAAGACTACGAAGAAGCCTGTATATCTTTCCACAAATTGCCTATAAATTTTTATTATGGCCACTCTCATTTGAGGTACCGAGTTTTTCCAGATAAATAGGTCTCTTATAATAGAGTGACCATGATTTGTTGCGTATTATACGGAGTGTGTTTTTATTGGGAACAACACAAGGTGATTCATAATATGATAGATAGATAGATAGATAAATCATTTATTCGACACACACAAATACAGCATAGACAGAGATAAAAACAATCGGAAGAAACAACAGAAGGTTACAATCACAATAAACAAACAGCTTAGGCACTTAGTAGGTAGGTAGGCTAACAGTGAACTTAAAAAATAAAATAAAAAATTAATAAACTACACATTAGCAGAAAAGCCTTCCAGAAATATGTATACCTTCCAGAAAGGTGCTTATTTTAAACACAGATGCCAGTAAATATTGTTCTACGACTTTAAGAAATTAGATTTTTTTATCCCCTATTTGCCCTCCAACAGCCCCTTGACCGATGTAACTCTTATTCTTACCAGAAAATCTTGATAGTTGTAGAAGAGTTGTTTACCTAGAATAGCATATGATGGCTCAGCTGTCTCTCTTGTGTATGTTGTATTGCTACTTGTATTCGTCTTTTTTTACTGTTAACCTACCTACCTACTAAGCTTTATTTTATTTTGTGTGATTGTTATCTGCTGTTGTTTCTTCTGTTTGCTATTATCTCTGTCTGTGCTGTATTTGTGTGTGTGTCAAATAAACAATTTATCTATCTATCTATCTATCTATCATATATGCTACTTTTTTTGTAGGTACCATACGAGACAATCCGCAGGCACAATATAATGTTTTTTTTTTAATTTATTTACCAATGCAGTACTAAATTCAATGCAGATTGAATTGACGGTTCGAAAGTTATGCTCTAACAAATAAACATACAAACATGCAACGCCATATCGCCCAAGTTGCTTGAGACTCTTCTCTCGCTCGATCAACATAGCATAGCTCAGCACACCTTGGGCAGTACTGCAACTTTAGTGTTTTACCATCAGTGACACTATTGTTGCTTTTACAATCTTGGCCATTTCAATCAGTATTGGCTCAGCGGGTCTGTGTAATGGACACTAAACCTCACTTTATTGGACGACCATAAAGCATCCATCGTGGCGATTGGAGCGTGCACAATGTTATTTACTAGCGTTGTGATTTGTAATAAATCATTGTTTGAAAGTTACGGGTATTCTTAGCACCCCCTGCTCCATCCTGCGACGTTCCCGTGGCTGCTACCAGTGCCAGGAGTAGCGGAGCTGCCGGGGTCTGGTCTATATTTGTGCCTTTAATAGGGGGGGGGGGGGTGTTGGACCATAACCCGCCACGCTGGTCCAGTGCGGGTTGGTGGGTGGGACGACAGAGCCTCGTTCGCTGAATGGTAGGGTGTACCACGGGCCGGCGAGGTTGGCTTGGGTTCCGGAAGTTGTTAATGGAACCCCTTACACCCTTAAAGGTTGCGGGAAGTAAAGGTTGTGGGAAGTCGGTGGATAGAAAGGGCTCAAGACCGTTCGTCGTGGAACTCTTTGGGGAAGGCCTATGTCCAGCAGTGGACTTCTACAGGTTTGTTGATGATAATGAAAGTTACGTCTATTTGTAAAATTATTCTCTCAAATTAGATATATGACTAGGTTACGCTCGAGTGGTATGCGAGCGAAGTCACTTTGGATGTTTGTGGTTCAATCACGCCGATTTCGATGAAACTTAGAACATTTATACAATAGAGCTATTTACCTAGAATAGCATCGAAGCCACGGATAGTGAACTATAAATTTCAGTCGACACTTGAAGTATGCATAGTCCCAGCAGTAGAAATATAATGGAATCGTTGAGAAAATTAATGACTTAATGTGCGTATTTATCACGAAGGAAAACATCGTAAAATTTTACGGCACACACAAAACATTAAAGGTAATGTTTAGATAAGAAAATTGCGGGAAAATCTGTTTAGTACTAATATCTTTCTTTTGTACGCATTTCACGAGGCGTTATACCTTTTAGGGCTATAGTTGTTATAGGAGCGAAGCGAGAGGGGATCTCACAGACAGCTTGGACGAATCGGCGTTTTATGTTTATTTGTTAGAGCATAACTTTTGAACCGTCAATTCGATTTGCATGGAATTTAGTAGGTCAACAGGTTCTTACGATTAACTGGTAAGAATATGAGGACCTTAAATTGGCCAAGGGGTTTGAAAGACATTCTTCTAGGCTTGGTCGCGAGGAACAGGCATAGCTTCACCTAGTTTCTAAGACGTTTCAAAGTGATTCTAGTTATATTATCCTATATTGAAATAAACGCCTTTTGACTTTGACTTTGACTTTGATAGGGATCCAAAAGGGGTTTAGAAAAATAGTACATCATAAAAAATGGGGTGTCATTTAAAAGAGCTTTGTTCATGAATTCGAAAACGATTATTATTTTAATTCTATGCAACATGGTTTTGAGAAAAAGAAAACTACTTACTTTAAAACCAATATAACATGAGTTCCCATTTGGTAAAGTTTCAACTTAAATTTATTTGCAATCTTAGGAAGATATGCACAAGCTTTTAAATTGCTTCAATCTGGGCAACTCTAAGATATATACGAGTGGTGTGATGTCAATAGTTCAAGGGAACTCTTTAATGGAGCAATTGCAATGTCTTGTGTAGGAGTACTTTTACTTAAGCAGACCAAGAAAATCATCATCATCATCATCAGCCTGATGAAGTCCACTGCTGAACATAGGCCTCCCCCAAAGAGTACCATGACGAACGGTCTTGAGCCTTTTCCATCCACCGACTTCCCGCAACCCTAACAATGTCATCGGTCCATCGGGTGGGGGGCCTTCCAACACTGCGTCGTCCGGTTCGTGGTCGCCACTCGACAACCTTTGTTCCCCAACGGTTGTTGGTTCTGCGAGCTATATGGCCGGCCCACGTGCGTGTTGCCAGTGATGACATATGGCACTGAGACTTGGCCGCTAACTATTGGCCTCATACACAAGCTCAATGTCGCCCAACGGGCTATGGAGAGAGCTATGCTCGGAGTTTCGCTGCGTGATAAAATCCTAAATGAGGAAATCCGTAGAAGAACCAAGGTTACCGACATAGCTTTCAGAATTAGCAGGTTGAAGTGGCAGTGGGCCGGCCATATAGCTCGCAGAACCAAGAAAATACCAGGGACAAATTTAACAAACTCTCTATTCCCAATCTCTTTAGCTTTCACTTCTCTCAAAGGAACCAAGTGAAAAGTATAGCCGACCTAATGCTATGGTGACAGTTTCATTTTGCCACTTCCTTATGACCCCTTTGTACCATTGACCCTTTCACTGCATTCGAGTATAGAGTTAGTAACAAGCAGTAATGGTACTGAGTAGTAGTTCCGGAGTTTCACTGATAAAATCCGAAATGAAGAAATCCGTAGAAGAACCAAAGTCATCGACATAGTCAATAGTCAATAGTAATTTATTGGTAAAAATTGTTTACAGGTCACTCGATACTACATAATAGTAGTCTTAACAAAAATAATAATAATAAATTAATAATAAGTCCCTAGTTAAGTAGGTACAATAAATATTTTTTTATAATAATCATAGGAATAACATTAAATTGCATAGCTTTCAGAATTAGCACGTTGAAGGTGCAGTGGATACAAAATACAAATACAATACAAAATAAAAATGACAGGCCTCATAGCTCAGTTGGTAGTAACTCTGCCTTCTGCACTAGAGGTCGCGGGTTCGATTCCCGCACTGGAAAAACATTTGTGACTAACACAGATGTTTGTTCTGTGTCTGGGTGTTAAATATATATCTATTATGTATATCAGTCTCCGGTACCCATAGTACAGGCTATGCCTAGTTTGGGATCAGTTGACCGTGTGTGATATGTCCGAAATATTTATTTATTTATAAATACAAATATTTATTTTCAATTAAAATATAGGATAGGATAGGCTTTAAAGCTCGCTGTACTGACAACCGTTGGGATGTAAAGGTTCTTGATAGATAGATATATAGATTATATCTTTATTGCACACCAAGAAAAGAAACAAAAAACATATTAAATTATAGATCAGTTATAAAATATAAGCGTTACAATGGGCAGTTCTTGATTGGCGACGGTGAATCGGACGACGCAGTGATGGAAGTATGGACCAAACCGGTGGACCGACTACATTGTGAAGGTTGCGGGAAGCCAGTTAGAGAAGGCCCAAGACCGTTCGTCGTGGCACTCTTGTAGGGCGGCCTATGTTCGGCAGTAGACTTTATCAGGCTAATATTGATGGCGATGATGATGATGCCACGACGAACGGTCTATGAGTAACTAATGAGAGCTATATCAGTGACCTTGATTTTTCCTCGGATTTTTTCCATACGAACCTTGCTAAGCGTCTGTACTGCCTGAAAATAACAACATTCTGTGCTATTGAGGCTTCCAGCTCGTCTCAGGGGATTGAAGGCTATGGAGAAGTTTCAGCCTTTATTTGTATTAAGTGAGCGAGAGATATTGTTTTGTCAATAATATTGAAAAAGTTTTAGGTATTGTAGGTTGTTTTGGCTATTTTATCGAGGAAAAAGTCGAGGAATCAAATTCTAGGAATAGTTTTATCGACTACAGTGCTTGCTTGATTGTCGTGTCACAGATTTTAGCTGGGTGCTTGATTAAGGTGTTGACCAAGTTGAGGTATGGTCGCCCTGAAAAGGGCCTATGACCGTCGGTGAAAGAATCAGTGTAGTTAATTAAAGTGCGCCTCATTTCATTTCATTTTCATCTAAATTTTCCAAATTTAAAATCGATTGGAGCACGCCCGGGAATCGAAACTATCAAGTGGTGATAATACGATAAATAGTTAAAATAATGAGCAACTGGTTCCATATTCACAAATCACAATACGTTATTGGTATGTATATGTATATATTATGGTATCTATATATTTAAGGATTATAATTAGATTACTTTTCTCTTGAGCCTCACCTAGTTCGATCGGCACCACACTGAAGCTTTAAATTCCATTTTGTGAAAAAGGATCATCGAAAAAAATGATAGGCACCAAGCCGTGTTTGTTGCCTGATTCTTCTAGGCTTGGTCGCGAGGAACAGGCATAGCTTCACCTAGTTTCTAAGACGTTTCAAAGTGATCCTAGTGATTTTATTGAAATAAATGCCTTTTGACTTTGACTTTGACTTAGTTATTGTTCTTATTATTTATTTATTTTTATTTTAAAAATGGTATGTATTCTATGTATTAAAATTCGTATTACTATTTTTAAATATCAGTAAGTATTCAGTATCGTTATTCATTTATTTTCGATATTATGTTCTCAACAGTTTCCTTTCCTGTGTACAACCTTCACATCTTCTATCCACAAACACAAAGGTTATCTGGAAGATAATTCTTGTTAGCATTAAGTTCGCCTTTGTACTATATTTTATGTGCAATAAATAATTTTCTATCTATCTATCTATGATCGGAAGACGGGCTACTACCACTCCACCAGTATTATCTCCATCACTCAACCGCACACACACACAGCGCTGCTAGTATTGTTCGGGTTGTATGTATAGGTACACGAAAAAGACATCACTGACGGAGAAAGGTCGACCAATCAGCAACTTGATTCACAAATACATACAATACATTTTTTTATTAATAACACCGAATTACTCGTCAGCTAGGGTAGGTACACTATCTATAACAAAATTAGTGATCACTTATATATAATACTAGATAATACTAAGTTATTGAAGTTTCGTGTATTATTAGGTACTTAATTAATGAGAGGATGCCTGGAATATGGACCTTAAGCCCTGCTAATTAGATTACAGTTGGCGACTGTCACTATAAATGAAATGTCAGTTGGAGCTAAAACTTTGCACTGCTAGTTAGTGTCAATTTAACTTTTCCATGACAAGGTTTATTGAGGAGGAGAGGAAAGTTTTGTGACAAAGGTCGTGATTTCGAAATAATAATATTAAGCTAAAGCTATGTTTAAACGGCATGGGATATATGTCCTTAATATTTCATACAAAATTCGTTTCAAAGGAGATGTTTTATAAATGTAAAGAGCTTGGTACTATACTGCTCTAAATTATAGCCAAGCAATAAAGTCATCATCATCATCATCATCATCATGAGCCTTTATAATGTCCATTTAAGGACGTAGGCCTCTCCCAGCATTTTCCATGCCTGGCGGTTGGATGCCTTCATCGTCCAGTCACGGCCCCCATGTGCCTTTATATCATCCACCCATCGCTTTGGCGGTCGTCCTCGGGGTCTGGTGTTTGCCCATGGTCTCCATTCAGTGACCCTTCTTGTCCATCGATTTTGGTCCATTCTAGCGATATGACCCGCCCAGCTCCATTTCCTCTCAGCTATGACCGTGACCACGTCTTTCACCTTAGTTTTTCGCCGTATCCACTCATTTCTTTTCCGGTCGCGCAGGGACACTCCAAACATCGCTCGTTCCATCGCCCTTTGCGCTACTCTGAACTTCTCGGCTGATCGTTCAGTGAGAGACATGGTCTCTGCTCCATAGGCGAAGATGGGGATTTACTTATTTTTAGAGTACTCTATGATTTTCTACGACAATGAGAGCAACACAACTCTTTAAAAATATGGCGGATCGACGTGCGTGAAAAGTTATTTTGACAACCTATTATTTGATTGTTGGGTGTTATTTATTTATTTGATAAGCCTTAAAAATTTCGATTACCAAAGAACTGCAATACTTGGGCAGTTGAAATTATTTTATCTAGCTCCACCACAGTATTCTATTTATTATACATTACATATAACAAGCATTCGATAAAGCCTTTATTTACAGAAAGAAACTTAAAACGTTAATATTTACAAAATACACAAGAAACAGTTGAGCCATCTAAAGACCGTTACAAACGATCTATAGATAGCTCAACTGATCCAGATCACTACCAGTCGGAAGCGTCCCCAAGACGCTGGCGGAATTGCCACGCTGAATGGCAATACTAATTCGCTGGGCCAAATAAGAGCCAGCTCTCGGGTCACGCGTCGCAGAGCATTCGATCAGAAACATTCCTGGTCAATGTCTACTACTCACTATATCATTGAAACGAAAGTTTGCGCTCTTGCTATATTTATATTAAACATTTTTCATTTCTTGATTCAACACTTATAGATAACATTAAATTAACATACTTCCCAAAATTTACTTACTTATTTGCTTGTGTCGTGGCACTTTACTAAATCCTGTACACAATAGCCCAGTAAGTACACAACTTGTACAAACTATCGCTGTAATGACCCTCTAACATAATCCTACGAAGTTTAAATTCTTAAGATTAAGCCCTAATCTAAAGTGGGTTCCGTACAGGTGACGTAACTGAGATCGTTTCAACTTCGCTCGTTTGTGATCAGCTTGTATTGGTCATCGAGAGGACCTTAGCCATAGTATTGGGTGGAACTAGTAGGATAACATCGTCGTCATTTCAGCTGTAGAACTTCCACTGCCGAAAACCAATAGCCTCCACTATTGATAGGAAGATTTGCCCATACTCGCAACGTTAAGCATGCGGGTTGGCGAGCGCAGATATAGCTATTGTTGTTAGATTAGAGAACGCTGGGCAGTAGCGTTCCCTGGCTCTTTTCCCTTAGTCACCTCTTACGACAACGTCCGGTAGAAATATAGAGGTCTATAGCAGAGACTACAACGGACACATCGCAGCAACCATTTTTCAAGAGCACAACCTACACTTTTCGATATAACGGAGGGCGTGTTTGTACTTCATTGAAAATGCTATGAAAAATATCAAATAATTGATGGGGGCAAATAAAAATAACTACCCGACTTGACAAGTAGGGCAGATACCACGAAAAGTTTCTCAATGTTTTTATTTCATAACATAATAGTGACGCTGTTATGTATTGTTTTACCGTGCAAAATTTAAACTTGACAGAACTAATAGTATGCGAGTAAAACGGCTGACTATTGTCGAACAGACGGACAAACGAAGTTAAGGAGCTAAGGCTGTCCGCACACCATCATAAAAATTAAACAACCAATCAGAGGACGTCCCGTTCTTACTAATCGGTAATACCTACTTACAGTTTTAGTCTGCACAAACACGCTGCACAGACTAATTACCATGTGGACGGCTTATAATAGAATGAGAGTGAAAGATGACCAACTAGATTTCACTTTCACTATGTTGCATCGTTGATAATGGCTCTTTGATATTGTTTCGTTATTTGTGGGTTAAATTAAATAGTTTGGGAAAATTGCAGGAGTTTCGGCGGCAGGTTAGTGTTATTGTTATCACTGGGATAAGTTCTGGATTCTGATTATCACGTAGATCCGCAGGCTGTTGTTAGTTCAATTCCTATTGTTTGTTAAATGCCTTCCAGACGGTACCGACTTTAGACTGCGCAGCGCGTTTGTGTAGAATAAATAATCACCCACCCAACAGTCACATACATAGCCCTAAACCCCCCTTGAAGTGGGGACAGAGGGGATTGAAGTTTGTATAAAAAAATTGCCAATATTGATTTGAAACTGCAAACATAATATATTTTAATAACAATTAATGAGATACTGATTATCACGTAGATCCGCAGGCTGTTGTTAGTTCAATTCCTATTATTTGTTAAATGCCTTCCAGACGGTACCGACTTTAGACTGCGCAGCGCGTTTGTGTAGAATAAAGAAACACCATCTTACAGTGACATACATAGCCCTAAACCGCCCTTGAAGTGGGGACAGAGGGGATTGAAGTTTGTATAAAAAATATGCCAATATTGATTTGAAACTGCAAACATAATCTATTTTTAATGACAATTAATGAGATACGGGTGTCAGCGATTTCTAAAGATATCGAGAGGTAGGGCACAGCGAGATTTTCTCGCTCTAAATTGGAGCAGCCTGCCTGGAAAGGTACCTCCGCCTTACAGAAGATCACCGCCAAATAATAATATTTGTTTCAAATAGTGTTGTGTTCCTGCGGTGAGTAAGGTGCCAGAGCTCTTTAGGGGGGAGGCGTTCGGCAGGCAACGCACTAGCAATGCTCCAGGTGTTGCTGATGTCAATAGACGACACTTACCATCAGGTGAGCCGTAAGCCTGTTTGCCTCCGAATAACATAAAAAAAACTAGATATGTAACTCCTCTCTCTAAACTGAGACTTCACGCAAGTGAGCCCGCTCGGGTTTAAGCTAGTAAATAAATATTCGTACTTGGCAATTCACCCTTGGCATTTAGCGGCATCATCTGCCCGATAAAAGGAAGATAGCTGGCAGAAGCCAGTTATCTCATAATTCTTTTTATCAAGATGGTTGTTTTGGTATTGTTTTTCCTCGTTCCGGTTTCTCGTTGAATGGACAATTCTTGGCGTTTTCCTTATACCTACCTAAATATATTTACCTAGCATGCGTTTTACCTGGATAAAAATGGCCTAAATTACTCCTTATAACATCAGCTATCTGCCAGAGAGAGTCCCGTCAAAATCGATCCAGCCATTTCGGAGATTATATGAATAAAATACAGACAAAAGATATACAAAGATTTCATTTTATTGCAACAATAGTTGTAGAACTAAAAATCGTCTTTACTGAGCACAAAGGTGCGGCTATTTGTCGCGTTGTCTATAGGGGACGCATATGACGTGATCCAGTGGTCTCTCCATTGGTCGCCACGACGTCCGCCATATAACCGAACATATTTACGTGGTTTCCTTTGTTTGTGGTAGGGGACGCACATGACGTGATCTAGCGGTCTCTCTATTGGTCGCCGAGATTATATTGCTTGCTGTTTGGCTAACTGGTTTCGCTGCAACAAATACAAATAAAGTCTAAGAAAGATTTGCTTCCTTTCTTTTTCCAGTAAATTGCCTGGAATTACATAAAGGCTATTTTTAACCGACTTCCAAAAGGAGGAGGTTCTCAAGTTCCTTTATTTTCTTTTTATCTGCGAGCGAAGCTTTAAATATAAAGAAAATACATTTATTCATATGTATAACTAGCTGGCTTCGCTACCTACATTAAAAGTAGCCTATATGCTATTCTAGATAGAGAACTCTAATTATTCCAAGTTTTAACGAAACTGGTTGAGCCGTTACGTCGTGATTGCACAACAAAAATCTAAACATCCAAACATCCTCAAAAACTTTCGCATTTATAATATTAGAAGGATTAGTAGGATACTCCCGAAATGGATTTTTTTAATTTTATTCTCCCCGTCGGAAACCATACTGATGATTACTAAAATGTTATTGTCTTCAAGTAGATAGGTATATAGTTTATTATAAGTCACTTTCTCTATTATCTTAGAAAATATCGGGATTAGAGCTATTGTAATCTGTTCTTCTATCAGCGAAAAGAAAGAATATTATCGAATAAAAATCCCAGTAGGTTCATGTTTTTTCCACGTTATCTTTATACTTTTTTTTTTTGACTGCCATCTACACCGGGCTATACTCGACACTGCTGATCTTCATAAAACCTAGTATACATGGTTCGGTCCCAGATCAGTGCACTTGTGTTGTGTTCGCTGTGCGCACGCGTCGCTTCATCGCGTTACAACTTTCAATTTTATATTTTCAATCTGTTTTGTTGTCTGCCACGAACATGATGGAAAAATCTGCAGTGCCGTACGACACGTAAGTTTTTAACAATAATTTGACTTCTGTTGATAAGTTTGTAATGATTTTTCTAATATAATGCAATGGTCTGCTGTTGCTCGTTCATAAAATGTCGGAAAGTAGGTGTGTGTTGCAGTTTATAGTTATTTTTAACTCGGAGAAATGCTGTAGGTACCTACAATGTATCGCAGTTTCTAACTCTTAGAAATACAAGGAAAGGATTCCCTATTGTAAAATAAATGTAAGAACCACAGTCATCACCTTCAGCTTATAGAAGTTTACTGCTGGACATAGGCCTCCCCCCAATGAGTGCCACGGTGAACGGTCTTCGGACTTCTCAGATGACCTCGGTGGTGTAGCGTGCGAGTGCCCGTCTGAGACGTTAGGGGTGCGGGCTCGATTCCCGCTGCGAGACAAATGTTGGCATGCTCTGCAAATATTTATTCCGGGTCTGGGTGTTGTCGTACCATGTTACTCGTAGTTTCTGATAGACACGACACTGGAATCCCAGTGTGGGGTCAGGACTATGTATGTGACTGTTGTTGTGTGTGTAATTTCTCGCAATCAATAGGCGTCGGTAACCACTTACCATCAGGGGGGCCGAAAGCCTATTTGCCTCCGTATAACATAAAAAAAAACTTCACAATGTCGTCGATCTGTCGGGTGAACGGCCACGCTGGGCATGCGGGTTGGCGAGCGCAGATGCATCTACCAATTGTTGATAGGGAACACTGCCCCCCATTCCCTAACTTTATTACTTTAGTTGCCTCTTACGACATCCACGGGTAGTACTGTAGGGGCCTATTCTTTAGCCGAGGTAATAACTAAAATCGTGGAACAAACGTCAATTGTTTGTAGAATGACCTCGTTTCATGTTATCAAACAATTCGGGATGTTCTGTACCATTTGATAGATAACAATTTGTTGTTCATTCTGTACCATACACACTAACACTAAATAGTCGCCGAGTTTGTCTGTATTATCGAGAAAATTACGACAATTATAGACTTTGTAATAGCAATCTTTAAAGGGCTTATTCTACACCCAATTGACAATAAAGTTTGTTCTACGAGGTTTGGAAATTGGACCATTTATAACGAAAAAACTCAGCTGTTTTGGGGTCAAATCAGTTCAAGCTCAATGAATCAGCTCTTTAAGATAGCAATTTTGATCCTGAACTTCGATAAAAATACCAAAAAACAGGTGGGTAAATTGAAAAAGTTTGGGCGAGTTTTTTAAAATAATTTGTGGCTATCGGAAACCAATAGTACCTACCATGTTACAACACCCAAATCTGTAACAAATTTTTACATATCATACGAACATTTGTCCCGCACCGTGATTTGAACCCCTTGCGTCTCAGATGGGCACTCGTCCACTGTGCCACCGAGGTCGTCAATTAGATAGAGTTATTTTCCATACTTCATGCAAATAAAAGCCATTCATTCAATCATTCATTCATTTAAATAGCTAAAAGGCTTTTCTAGGTACCTCGTGATCGAAGCCGCGGGCACAAGATAGTATTATAAACTACCAACATTTTAACAGAAAACTGTGCAAGCTGTAGCGCTTGTTGTAAAATTCAATGTTTTTATTTCTTGAACTATTTTCAAAACATCTCTTGTTTGTTTTATCAACACATACCTACCTAGCTTTGTCAGTTATTCGAGTTGAGTCACTTATATATTATAATGTTCAGATAATATAATTACGTACTCATACGTGTTGTTCATAAAACGATATGTCATCAAAAATGTATTTCAAAATGATCCTTAACTCTGCTGGATAAAGTCAATTTTGAATTTGATATTTGAGGGCGTACGATATCGCAAGCCCCATAAAAGTCGAACTTATTCATATTCATTTATTTCACCCTTAGCGTTACATTGCATAACATAGGTATGTCCAATTACAGTTATTTTCATAAATTATCATGCAGATTATTAATTAAGTATTATTATTATAATATAATATAATATAAATATTCCGGACATATTCACACGGTCAACTGATCCCAAACTAGGCATAGCCTGTACTATGAGTACCAGAGACTGATATACATAATAGATATATATTTAACACCCAGACACAGAACAAACATATGTGTTCATCACACAAATGTTTGTCCAGTGCGGGGATCGAACCCGCGACCTCTAGCGCAGAAGGCAGAGTTACTACCAACTGAGCTATGAGGCCAGTCTATTATTACAGTATTATTATTACAGATTATTAATGGATACTGTCCTACATAGATACTGTCCTACATATTACTTGTATGCATATCAGAGAATGAACAATTCATATATTCGGTTATATGGTAAAATGGATGACTCTCAAGAAATCTCCTAACCTGAAATTTAAATTTTTTGATGGGTATCTGTGTAACTTTTAATGGCAATTTATTGTACATAGCGAGCTTAAGCTTAAAATTGACCTTACTCAGTAGAGATAAGGATCATTTTGAAATACATTTTAGATGACATATCACACGTTGTATGAACACGGCGCGACGTCAATGAGAGCTGATGTGGTGCAGTGGTAGTAGATACCCCGCCTTGCGATCCTCAGGTCGTGAGCTCGAAACCTGTAAAGCACCAATATATTGTTCTTATCAAAATATGATAAGTAAGTACAACATTGATCTGATAATATAATGAGGAAGCCAAGACGCAGTAGAAACTAACTGGCCTCATAGCTCAGTTGGTAGTAGCTATGCCTTCTGCACTAGAGATCGCGGGTTCGATTCCCGCACTGGACAAACATTTGTGTGACTAACACAGATGTTTATTCTGTGTCTGGGTGTTAAATATACAGGTGAGTTTTTTTTCAGGGCCACTTAGGCGAAATCGGAAACCGTGAGAGTAATCGATAAGTGATGTTAGGAGTTATTATCAAACATAGAACACAGAAATGCAAAAAAAAACATAAAATTGTTTTTTTGTGAAAAACTAAAAATTTTTTTTTTTTTTAAATACAGATCTTATTGTTTTCGAATTCGATCCCGTAACTCCTAACATCACTTTTCGATTACTCTCGCGGTTGCCGATTTCGCCTAAGTGGCCCTGAAAAAAACTCACCCTGTATATCTATTTTGTATATCAGTCTCTGGTACCCATAGTACAGGCTATGCCTAGTTTGGGATCAGTTGACCGTGTCATTATGTCCGGAATATTTATTTATTTATATTTAACATTCGAATTCTAGTGATGGGCTGTTGTGCGAAATGTAATGTTTGGACATGCATCTGTGTTCCCCTCTCCCTCTTTAGAGAGAACTGTCGTTAGCCTAATATTTACACAACGGTTTTAAGAAATTAAAAGAAATAAAATCTCTCTTCTAACAAACAGTTCATGCTAGATTACTTAAGCACTTGCAATAACGACATAATTATTACTCTGTGATTGGTTCATTAGTTTCATAAATAAATCCTTGGTTTGCATAATAAAGCCATCTGATTGGTAGATAGGACATGTTTGTTGCCATTGGGTAAAATAATTGCAATTATTTTCCAATATGATATGGTATAGTAGAGATAATATTGAATTATTGCACAAATGGCCAGTTTTTGGTTTCAATAAAATGCAAAAATGTTATAGCTGACCCGCCCTAAACTTCGTCCGCGTGTTCAAGTATGTTCGTACCTTGACTCTTGTCACTTCGTACACTTGAGATCTTGATTTTACACTGCTACCCATCTCCTAGCTTTTTTCCCTAGGTCGTCTCTTACGACATCCATAGGTAAGTAATTTAAGAGTCTATTCCTTAGCCGTACGGACAATGACTTGACTTTTGGTTTCTTGTAGTAGGTCAGTGACCAGGTTGACGTATGGTGGCCCTGAAAAGGGCCTATGACCGTCTGTGAAAGAATCAGTGTGGCGAAAGATTAAAGTGCATACAATATTGACAGGCCTCATAGCTCAGTTGGTAGTAACTCTGCCTTCTGCGCTAGAGGTAGCGTGTTCGATTTCCGCACTGGACAAACATTTGTGACTAACACAGATGTTTGTTCTGTGTCTGGGTGTTTAATATATATCTATTATGTATATCAGTCGCTGGTACCCTGGTACGCTGGTAGTTTGGGATCAGTTGACCGTGTGTGATCTGTCCGGAATATTTATTATTAATTATTACGTACAATGAAATAAGGGAAATTAAATTAAATCTTTTGTCCCAAAAAAATAGTGTTTGGGTCACGCAAAAGCCTTTTAGCCAAATAACCACATATTTTAAGTTAGGCTTTTCCTGTTTGATTCACGGAACGATAAAATTCTGCACTGGGTATTGGATTGTAAACAAGATCTGGCTCGATCCGGTTATGCACTGCAGTAACTGTACCTACAGATTAATAACTTTTTTTATGTTTTTTATGGTATGTAGTCATCGTTATATTAAAGAAGCAGGGTCCATTTTATAATTGGGTATGCACTCAGCTATTCCAAGTTTCATCGAAATCGGTTGAGGTTGATTGAACCACAAACATTCAAACATCCTCAGAAACTTTTGCATTTATATTATTAGGTAGTAGGTTAATGCATATTACTAATAAGATAAGGTATGGCCATCTTAGAGGTGTCGCTACTAAGGAAACCATAGCTAAAGGAACTTAAATACTTATTTTTGTTTTGTCTTTCCAGTATGTCGGTTAATTCCGTCAGCAACGAGCCGATGTTCAGCCGATGCTGCTGCTGCATCCCTCTGAGGATCGGGTGCTTCATACTTGGGTACACTAACTTGGTAAGTTAAGGGTAACCTCAAACCAAAAACCAAATTTAACACACGATGTTCTTTTAATTAGTTAAAAAAAAAGATTGCATCTCTTTTTTTTTTACTAAAACACAAACAACATTTTTATTCTCTATCTATAAAACATATCGGGAACTCGTACTATAGAAGACGTTGTACGGAGAATCAAAAATATTTATCTTTTATATCTTTATTGGTATCGGACGACGCAGTGTTGGAAGGCCCCCACCCGATGGACCGATGACATTGTAAAGGTTGCGGGAAGTCAGTGGATGGAAAAGGCTCAAGAACGTTCGTCGTAGAACTTTTTGAGGGAGGCCTATGTCCAGCAGTGGACTTCTACAGGTTGTTGATGGTGATCGTATTTTTACCTTTGTAGACCATGGTTTGATCAATGGGCGCCGGTCTTTAAATGGCCAAAAACACTGTGTATACCTAATTAAGTTTTAGTAAAGAACATTTAAAAAGAACCGACTCAGTATGAAATGAAAAAAAATGAAATAGGATACTGTGCATATTTTATTGTTAGTGTCGATGTAGTTTTTTTAATATTTACGTTTTTACGGCATTTATTATAAGTAGTATGTCACATGTCTTCTATTTACTAGTTTCTAGAACATACCGGTTTCTTCACGATGTTTTCCTTCACCGTTTGAGAGCACTAGCATAGCGCACATACATTTTCCGAATGGAAAATCCAAATGTGCACAACAGGTTTCAAACTCAAAGCCAAGAAGTTCATCATCAACAGCCTGTAGAAGTCCATTGCTGGACATAGGCCTCCCCCAAAGAGTTCCACGACGAACGGTCTTGAGCCTTTTACATCCACCGACTTACCGCAACCTTTACAATGTCATCGGTCCATCGGGTGGGGGGCCTTCCAACACTGCGTCGCCCGGTTCGTGGTCGCCATTCGAGAACCTCTACTCGCCAACGGTTATCGGTTCTGCGAGCTATATGGCATGCCCACTGCCACTTCAACTTGCTAATTCTGAGCGCTATGTCGGTGACCTTGGTTTTTCTATGGATTTCCTCATTTCGGATCTTATCACGTAGTGAAACTCTGAGCATAGCTCTTTCCATAGCCCGTTGCGCGACTTTGAGCTTGTACATGAGGCATATAGTAAACGACCAAGTCTCAGTGCCATAAGTCATCATCACTGACAACACGCACATAAAATACGCACAAATAATTTACCTACTTCTTGATTTTAGATCATCAACTCTCTCCGTACGCTGTTCTTCGTGGTGATAACATTGTACTGCGGTATCAAGACCCATGGCTTTGACTATGTCGACCCACCCTCACCTATGGATGGCGAACAGTCACGTACCGTGGCTTTGGACAAAGCCATCAGCTCTTTGGACCACGAGACCCTTCAGATCATAGGCTGGGTACTGGTGTTCATGACTGTTTGCGATCTGATCTGGCTGGCGATCAATATTGCCTGCTTGGTTGGAATACATAAGGTGAGTGACAATAAGATATCATGATCTTCCTGCCCTTATACCACATCATGTGGGGTCGGCACAACATGTATTCTTCTTCCATTTCCCTCCATCAGTCGTCATCTCAGCACTCACTCCTTTCTTAACCATATCCACTTTCACACAGTCCATCCATCTTTTCTTTGGCCTACCTCTACTCCTACATCAATCCACATTCATATCTAACTCTCTTTTTGTCAAATGACATTCTTCCTTCCTTCAGAACAATCCGAAATATTTAGAAATAATAATAATAATTATATAACACCCAACAGTCACATACATAACCTGTCTTGGGTATCAGAAACTACGAGTACCATGGAACCACAACTCCCAGACTCTGAACAAATATTTGCAGATCATGCAAACATTTGTCCCGCAGCGGGAATTGAAGCCGCACCCCCGCATCTCTCAGTCGGGCACTTTCCCGCTGCACCACCGAGGTCGTCTGATCGAGGAGAAAGAAAGAAAAAACGTTTATTAAGGACACGCACAAACACAAATAAAACATACATCAAAAATAGCACAAACAAAACACTTTACAAACAGATAGTTGATCGAGCGAGCGAAACGAGCGACGATCTCTCAAGAACTTCGTCAATTTAGCGTTGTATGTTTGTATCTATTTGTTAGAGCATAACTTTTGAGCCGTCAATCCGATCTGCATGGAATCTAGAAGGTCAACATGTTGTACTATGATTTGCTTGCGATGATCTTTGAAACTACTTGGACGAATCGGCGTTTAAGTTTGTATTTATAACCTATATATACCTACCTAACTTAAGACATAACCCTACCAATGATTATATATACCTACCAGAAGTCGGACGGAGGGTGCTATGAACCGGGGCACAGATATTCTAGTCCGGCTGTTAGCGCATCTTTTATTTGTAAGGTGCATCAGTACCTACTGTTATTATTGTTCGGGATGGGGAACAAACTTTATAATTGAAAGTAGTTTTAGCTTTCTAGGGATTTAATGCGCGTTTTACAATAGGTATAGGAACGACACACTTATTAGAATACAATAAATTAGGATATTACGCATATATGGCAGCACAGAGGTGCGGCTAGTTTGGCGGGCGAGCGAAAGTGACTCGTGGTTTCTTCGTCTTAGGTAGGGGATGCACATGACGTGATCCAGCGTTCTCCTCATTGGTTACCGCCATTATCGCGTCATGGCAAAGGCTTCTTATTAGCCAAGGCTGGCGTGGGAGCGTTCGTATATCGAAACAGTCGACGCGTGTTCGGAGACTAGATGGCGTCAACAATTATAATTATCTAAACCTCTGTTATTTCTATACTACATAGTGCTTAAAGAAATAGTTATATAGCTGCCGGTATTGTACCTACTTGTTGTGTCAAATAAAAAATTCATTTCATTTCATTTATATTTGTAAGAGCTAACTTTCGAACCCTCAAACCAATCTGCATGGAATTTTGGCAATAGTATTACGTATTGCAAAAGTTGAAAGCCCGCAGTCCTGAACTGGTTTTGGTTTAACACATTATGCCCGTCTCGTCGTCGCTACAAACCGGTGTGCAACGATGCGCTCTTTTATGTTCTTTTTGAAGCGACTTCACCAGCTCTGGTGCCGCACTTTTATCATCAATTGATAGACAGAAAGCCGTGTTTGGCCTAGTGGAAGGTTTCCCGACTTTCGATTAAAAGATTCTGGGTTCAAACCGTCGTGCACCCATGAGTTTTTCTGTTCAAAAAACTGCACTTTCAAGCGCGTATAACGGTGTAGGGAAACATTGTGAGGCAATCAGTGTATTCTTAAAGCGGTGATGGGCTTGCAACGTATGGAATAATACAAATGCAATAAGCTTATGTTCGGAAATGCCTTTGATTACCCTTAGATATCGTCAAGGATCTGATGCCCTGCAGATTTGAGAAGATGTCTATCATTCTTTTAATAATTTTATTAATTTATTTATTTCACAACAAACGTTACAGAGCAAGATATTATACATGTATCACTTATAAATTAAAACAATGCATTCTTGGGATAAAAGTCGTGAGCCTAGTTCTTTTTTTCCATGATGGACAGAAAACTTCATCATCATCATCATCATCATACAACCATCATGCTCAAGTAGGGGATTGAAAAGCGTCCTGATATTTTTGAGATTATCGGAATTTATTAAAATTGGATACATGTAATTCGCCACAGCTTAAAATGCATGACATTTATTAAAATGTCGTGCATTTTGACTCTTTAAGCTGAGCAAAGGCCAGTGCAGTGGTGGAGCCATTTTTTTTTAATGCGTTAACGGAAGGCCACGTATGGGCTCCTACCACCACTCCACAAGTGCTCTCCTGAGACACCCCAAACAAAAGTAACGGGAACCGTATTTAGCTACAAACATTTTTATGTATGAAACAGTTGAGCAAGTACATCGCCTACAATGCGCCCGCTATACACTCTGCGACCCATTCACGAGCACATTTTGTTTATTGCGCCCGAAACTAGACAACCGTTATTTTTATAGCTCTGTAAACAAGTGCAGGAAGTATTTTTCGGAAAATTATTTAGTGCTGAAAGTAGGGGTGCTGGAGATCTCTGTAACTATTTTATGGCGATTAGTGTTCTTTGAAAGCGGTGTTTATTTTACTATAATAATAATAAATAAAAATAATAAAATAAAAGGGCATTTATTCACCAAGAATCCTACACACAGTTATAAAGATACAATTGGTAATTTACAAGTTTTGGTATGTATGTAGGTAGACAGGTGAAATGGTCGAGGGCTCAGCTACGCTGCTTTTCAACCTCGCCATAAAATGTCTGCTGTCGTCACAGCAGGTTTGCAGGTTTCCTCGGAAGCCATCAGCCGCTATCAGGCGATGAAGTGAAGGGCACAGATCATTATTATAACCTATGTAAGTAGGTAGGTAAGTATGGTATAACATCGAGCTAGCAGCAAATGGCATCCGACATCCAGGATAAAATAAATTTGTGTGAAACTATAGTACAATATTAGGTATAACGCAGCTAGGCATACTGTTCCACCGATACATGCTTGCCGAGCAGAAGCGGCAGAAGCCAACCGCTCAGTCACGCAAAACATCTTTAATAATAGTAAAATAATAAATTTATGATAAATGCGCGGCACCTATTGCCTCAGAGCTGGTCTAGTCGCTTCACAAAAAACATAAATATGAAACTCTAACAAATTCAAACATGATTTTATAAAAAATAAGTAAAATAATAATAATAAATCTTTATTGCAGACAACATAGAGTCTCACAAAGATGGTTCGAAAGGTATTTTCTACCAAATATACATACGAACATACCACGCCGTTTCGTTCAAGTTGTTTGAGAGTTCTTCGCTCGTTCGATCACAGAGTAAACAAGCAGAGCCAGGCGCAGTAATCTGTGTACTACGTAAAGGCTCCACTGCACTGGACCGCGGCCAGCTCAAAGAGTCAAAATGTACGACATTTATTATGGCGAGTTACAAGCGGAGAGCTCATGCATAAAAAATAATAGCCATTCGTGCCATTGTTTATTTATTGGCCTTTGTCGACTTTCGGGAATTTTAATGCTGATATTTAAAGGGATTTTAAACAGGTTTTCCTTATTTTGGTCAGACGGTTTTTCTTTTGTTGTTGACACCAGGCATTCTTATTTTGCGATGCTATTTTTGTGTTGGAAAATGCTGTTCCTTTATAGGTTCTTATTTTTTCCATCTTTCCCTCTTTTCTCATCATATTTTTATATTTAATTATGGAGCTTAGCGCGTGTTCAAAGCGTTTTAGAATCGCAAGCACGTTTTCACAAAATATGTACATAATGAGAATTTACTTCAATGGCAATTTGAATAATTGTTTGCAAGTGAAGCGAATATTTTGAAGTTTGTCAGGAAATAATTAGGGAAAATTGTTTTTATACAAGTTGGCAAACAAGCAAAGGGTCCACCTGTTGGTAAGTGGCTACCGTAGCTTATGGACGCTTGCAAAACCAAAGGCACGCGCGCGAGCTTATCTCTGAGTCATGGTCAGTTTCATGTGTGTCATTTCACATCACATCACATTAAATAACACCCAATAGTCACATACATAGTTCTGACCCCACACTAGGCTTCCCTGTGTCGTGGGTATCGGAAACTACGAGTACCGACTATGGCACAACAACACACAGACCCGGGACAAAAATATTTGCAGATCATGCAAACATTTTTCCCGCAGCGGGAATCGAACCCTTGCATTTCAGTCGAGAACTCGCCCGCAGCGCCACCGAGGTCGCCAATCATCTCTTGTTTTGCTGGGTTGGATAAAGCTGACGGAAATCTTTCCGATGTTTTAAAAAAGCCCTGTTGCTCTTACGTATAAAAGTTTTGTCTATTATTTTGTTATTCTTTTCAATCGAAATGAGGTACGAATAATTCTTCTTAGCTTCTAGACTACACGGTTATTTCATGGTTGTCATTCAAACTCGTTCCACCGAGAGCCAATAACTTTACTTTATTGTCACGTTAAAAATACTTTGTGAAAAATTACAGTACATGATTATTATTTTATGATTCATCATCATCATCAGCCTGTAGAAGTCCACTGCTGGACATATGCCTCCCCCAAAGAGTTCCACGACGAACGGTCTTGAGCCTTCTCCATCCACCGACTTCCCGCAACCTTCACAATGTCGTTGCAATTTTATGATTATTATTACTATTTTCTACATGATTACGTTTTATCTACACTTCACTGTCATAATCTTTTTTCTGGGACAAAATACTAAATTGGAGGTACTTAGAACTCATACTCAACCCAAAAGTAAATTATTGTGTGAATCAGAATGGCGGGTGTGATGTTGCGAATCAGCCTGTGGGTCGAAATGTAAATGTAAAAATCGAATGTAAATGTGGGTCGAATCTACCTGGCCAATCAAATTATAAGATTCCAAGCATCGACGTCATTTGCTAATTTGACTTATACTATAGTATCGTAAGCGTAACGCTATCGTGAATTATTCCTGCTCGGGCCACTGAATATACGCGGTTCAAGGACCTACACAATGCACTGACTAATTGACAATGTCAAGGATTGTTATGACCCTCATTCGTTTTAAATTGCAAGAAATAAGGACTGGTTGCTTTTATATGTACTATTAATTATTAGTAAATATTTACAAAATACACAAGAAACATACAAGCTATCTAAAGACCGTTACAAACGATCTATAGATAGCTAAATTGATCCAGATCTATAATTGAAATATACTGGCCAGTGTAGGAGTACTTAGCCGAAGTTTGACGTCAAGAATTATGTAATCTTTCAGCCCGTGTAGGACCATCAAAAAATCTATTTGAGCTTTAGGGCTTGCACGAGTAGATAGATAGATAAAAAAATCATTCGGCACTACAGACACACACAATTAACATAGATAAACAATTTTAAACTAAAGTCCATACAATAGGTGGGTATAAAAATCAAAAGAGCAATTTTTAAAAAGTAGGTATCTTAGAGTAGGTAAGTTTGTGTGTGCTGCAGTACGACAAATAGGCTATGAGTGAATTATTTTGCTTAAAAGCAAAAACACTGATTTTCAGCCAAAACCTGACCGAGAGCAAGCAGAACGAGTAATGGACAAAAGCTTTAGCTAATCATCATAATCAGCCAGTTGAAGTCCACTGCTGGACATATGCCTCCCCCAAAGAGTTCCACGACGACGGTCTTTTCCATCCACCGACTTCCCACAATCTTAACAATGTCGTCGATCCATCAGGCGTTGGCTTCCAACACTGTTTTAATTAATAAAGCTTGTGAATTATTCAACAATTTATTTATTCTCTTATAGAAACGGCCCGGCCCCATCAGAACCTACGTCGGCTTCGCAACCTTCCGCCTCATCATGACCATGGCTAGCTACATGTACCAGCTGAACGCCGGCGAGACCGCTCACCCACGCATTATCGCCCATTGCATTGACCTTGGTAAGTACATGTTCGCGGTACGTAACTTAACGTAAAGAAACAAATCTCTTAAGCAAGAAAGTCCATGGCCACGAAAATGCGACGAATCCCGAAAGTGATTTCGGGATTCGTCGCATTTTCGGGTTAAGCTTCTTACCGTTATAGTGGGCTAGCATGTGTGTTAGAAAATATATTTTTCGATTGAGTTTTTACAATAAAAAAACTGTTGAATTTACAAAAGTCGTACGAACTTTATTGCCAATTGGGTGTAAAGTAAGCCCCTTTTAAATCAAATCAAATCAAAAAGGTGTTTATTTCAATAATATCACTAGGACCACTTTGAAACGTCTTAGAAACTAGAATAGAATATATTTATTTTCTTACAAAACCTACATACACATAAAACATGATCTACAAACTGATTAAAAATAATAAATAAATATTTGTTTTATATATTTATTTATTTATTTAAACATATAATGAGAACGAGTATGTTATTCCGGGTTATTTACTAATAAATGCCTTATTTCATTCCAAACCGTTTATTGATTTCGGCGTGAAAGAGTAACAATCATCTTTTCATACTCACATCTTTACAAACTTTTGCATTTATAATATTAGTGAGATCTAAAGAAGAATGGTACAAATGTTGATCACCGTTTGTATAATATTTTATTTTTTGTGCTATAAAATTACATAATACCTCAATAAAATGAGATTTCCTTGATTAACAAAAATATACAGGCGTGAGGTACCAGTTCGTGGTAATTGATGTGGTGACGTGGCGTGGTCATGCTGTAGGTACCTACTCATGATAATGACCGAATACATTTTCGATACCAGCGTATATAAAAAAAAAAAATTCCGGACATATTCACACGGTCAACTGATCCCAAACTAGGCATAGCCTGTACTATGGGTACCAGAGACTGATATACATAATAGATATATATTTAACACCCAGACACAGAACAAGCATCTGTGTTAGTCACAAATGTTTGTCCAGTGCGGGAATCGAACCCGCGACCTCTAGCGCAGAAGGCAGAGTTACTACTAACTGAGCTATGAGGCCTGTATTGTTCCCATCATGCTTTTAGACACGTCACAACTATAAAAATGTTAAGATATTAAAAAGATTTAATATTATATTTAGGTCTTTAGATGGCTCAACTGTTTCTTGTGTATTTTGTAAATATTAACTTGTATTCGTTTTAAGTTTCTTTCTGTAAATAAAGTTATTAAAAAGACAAACAAATATGTAGTAATATTCCGCTAATCTATTCCTCATGATCAGGAAGAATTGAGTCGCTGAATTGTTTCTAAAAATTCTTTCACTTATACCAAGCAAGATTCTTGTGATTCCGAAAACTCCATATTAATAAATCAAGACGGATGAAAAAAACCGCTTGGCATAGGTCTTAAGTAGTATTTAGTCGAAGTTATAGACGATTTTTAAGAGAAAACCCAACATTTTGAAAAAAATACGATCACTTGCGATTAGTGCTCTCGCCTTGAGGCATCCGTACACACTTTATACGGGTTCGTCAAACTATATCTCAAGTGTACGTTACAAGAGTCAAGGAACATTTTTTTTTTTTTTTGTTTATACAACTGAGGTGGCAAACAAGCATACGGCCCACCTGTTGGTAAGTGGTTACCGTAGCCTATGAGCGCTTGCAATACCAGAGGCATCACGCACGCGTTGCCGACCCCGAACCCCATAACGAACATACTTGAACACGCGGATGAAGTATTTGCACGGGCCAGCAAGTCGGTTTATAAAATAACACTTATGGTGTACATAACATGGTAGGTATAATGTTGTTTTGCTGTCACGTAATCATTAGCCCGTCGGTCGCATGACAGCAAATTGCCCGTCAGGCTATTGTTAACATGACCTTCACTGGTCACCATCTATTGTCAGCCTGTCATCGCATCGGCTAATTCACGGAACATCGACGAACTAAGGAATTTGATATCGCATCGTTATACGAGAGTGAAGCCTTGCTCAAACGTGCGATATGTCATGTGAAATTTATTTCAAAACTAGCTTCCGCCCGCGGCTTCGCTCACGTCGTACCTACATAAAAAGTAGCCTATATGCTTTTCCGGACTATAATCTATCTCTGTACCAAATTCCATCCAAATCCGTTCGGCCGTTTGGGCGTGATAGAACCACAAACATCCAAACATCCTCACAAACTTTCGCATTTATAACATTAGTAGGATATTATAGTAGGATAGTAGGATTATCCTTACGACCTTGTGGAAAAAGGCTAGGTCAAGAGAGCCCTTAAGGCACGTACCAACAGGTGGGCCGTATGATTGTTCGCCACTTAAGTTGTATTATCTTATATTGCTCGTCTTGGAGATTCACCATTAATGCTTTAAACGTTTTTTTTTGGTTCCAGGTCTGACCGCCTACTTCATTCTGGTCTACTACATCTACGCTATGAAGCTTGAGAAGGAAGCTCACCAGGTACCCCAAGTCCAGGTGAACGATATCGCCTACATTTACCCCACCAAGCTGGACAAAGAACACTTGGTTGTCTAAGTTCCTTATGCCATTTTGTCTTGGCTTAGTTATTTTTATTAATTTTAAGTTCTATGTATCGTTGCGTTAAAGCTTAAGCCAACTTAAGCCGGCCCAAATGGTGTGCGATTAGCCATCTTAAATTTATTTTAAAATTCATCTTTTGAATAAAGTTTATTTTGTGTTTAACTTTTAGGAGCTTGCGATATCGCGCAACCTCAAATGTCACACTCAAAACTGACTTTATTCAGTAGAAGTAAAGGTCATTTTGAAACGAATTTTACATGAAATATCAAGAATACATCGCATGTTGTTTGAACATGGCTTTAGAAACCATTTATGCAAAAATCTGAAAAAATATTAGATCAATTTAAAATAGCCCTTGTAATGAAATCAATTAGGTAAATAATGCGAAGGTTTAGAAAGACGAAAATCTCAGTGGAACTGCGAACGCTGTTCCGTACCTACTTCTGAATAACAGGGCCAGTACACAACAAGGTGATTCATAATATGTATGAAACAGACCAAATACCTGCTAATTTCGAAAGAGTTTGGAAAAAAATCTTTGAATATTTTGTTATTTCTCCGTTAATATTCTTTTTTTTTTTTGATAGTATAAGCTCCTTTCGATATAGTCTTTATGTTATGAAACACCACAACAGTTTAACGGGATAGTTCATAAACTAAGAGATTAAATAATCAATTAATTAATTAAGTTACAATAAATATTGAAATATTAATCCTGCAAATGATATCGTATATAATTATAAAGGCTGTGTATACATGTCCATGTCATATAAAACATGGTTATTGTGTATTCCACTGTTTTCGATAATAAATGAATCTCTGGTTTAATAAATGTTCTTTATTAATAATATTTTATAAACTAGTGATAGCCCCCGCGACTTTGTTCGCTTGAAGTTTTTTATACTCACACCCTTATAAGGTTTGAAATTTGAGAATTCCTGTCTTAGTAAAGTCAAAGTCAAAAGACGTTTATTTTTATAAAATCACTAGGATCACTTTGAAACGTCTTAGAAACTAGGTGAAGCTACGCCTGTTCCTGTACTGTGTTCCTGTAATTCTAAGTACTGTACTTAGAGTAGTACAGAACACACTACAAGGGATACACCCTCCTTTCAAGTCCCTAGGACCAACGGCTTAGGCTCTGCGATGCCTGTCAGTCAGTCTGTTACTGTTTTATATCTAAGCACTAGTAGGTAAAGAAATCTATAATATATTCCAAGTTTCAACGAATTCGGTTGAGCCATTACGTGATTGAACAACAAACATTCAAACATCCTCACAAACTTTCGCATTTGAGGGCGGACGATGATCGCATTGACTTTATTCTGGCCCTCAATTCTACTAATTCAAGGACTTAAAAATGATAATCGCATGATAATGATCGCACCATTATTATTCGGTTACGATCGTCGCCGCCTTTGTTTCTTTAATTTCATTGGTTCATTTGGTTCAAAATGACTGCCATTGATATACGACTGTGATAGCAGAATACCGAAAGTGGCAAAAGTGGCCATTTTGCCATTGAACCATTGTCACTTTAAAGCCGTTGGATAAGTAGAATTGGACCCCTGTAGACATGTGGATCATTTTGAAATAAATTGAATGAATGAATGAATGAAAGATTTATTTTCCTTAAGACACATAAAATAAAAATAAAAATTACGTACTAAATGATAAAGATATTGTGCGCAGCAGAGCTCGTGGAAAATATGGTCTTCGCTCAGCATTGTGCTGGATACACACTGATGTGTGCACCCAGCAGTGGTTTAATATAATATATAAATTCAATAACATTTAACTATTCATGAACTAAATAACATATCGCACGCAGTTTAAACACGACGCAACTTGGTGGATAATGAAAGGTATTCTTACGCTTTTCTTGTACCTAAATTACGATGCAGAACAGTTGGCCTCGTAACTTGTAGTACATCGATCAACGTCACTTAGACAGATTAACTTGTGGAAGTTGGAAGTTGCAATCTTTGTTGTTGGTTGTATTCCGGCGAGAGTGCACCAAAAACTAATGCTGAGGGACGAGAATAAAACGGTATGACGATGTAATAAACGGTACCAGCGTCTGCTGCAAAACAGTAGGCATAATGCTAAGCCGAAGCCATTTTGCATCACACCATTTTTACTTTCATTACTTTTCTCTTGTTTCTTTTATTATAAGTACTTATGTTTATTGTAAAGTGTTATGCAAATGTGTGTGTTTTGGTGGCAATTAAATAAATGTCTATGTCTATGTCTATGTATGAGCGGTGGACAATGCGTAAGATGCGTGCCTGCGCATGCGCATATAGGGCAGATAGGTTTGTAGTGAAGAAACTCAGCGTTATATCAATTTAATATATTTTGGCTACATTAGATGTCATCATCATCATCATCAACCTGTAGAAATCCACAGGTGGACATCATCATCATCATCATAATCAGCCTGATGAAGTCCACTGCTGAACATAGACCTCCCCCAAAGAGTGCCACGACGAACGGTCCTGAGCCTTCTCTTTCAACCGAAATAAGATGAAAACATTTTTTTTATTGAATATGCATCACATGCACGTTCACCTCCACAAATTTCTATATCTTTTAAAGCATATTATATGTCATAAATGTTATTTTTAGGCACCTCTAGAGGGTCGTGATGTGACTATAATGGTCTCCGCTGAAAACCAGCGCCGGGTGCACACATCAGTGTGTATCCAGCACAATGCTGAGCGGAGGCCATGTTTTCCGCGAACTCTGCTGCGCACAATATTTTTAGTATCTAGCATTAAATTTTAATTTTATTGTGTATGTAGTAGTTAGTAAGGAAAATAAAAAATTTCATTCATTCATCGATTCAAATTCAAATCAAGATGTAGTCTTAAGCTTCTAACCCACACAGCTTACGTCGCCATCTTGTATATGTGAATACTAGCTTCCGCCCGCGGCTTCGCTCACGTGGTACCTACATAAAAAGTAGCCTTTATGGTCCTCTAGGTAACTCTTTCTGTATATTCAAAGTTTCAACGAAATCGGTTGAGCCGTTACGGCGTGATTGAATAACAAACATCCAAACATCTAAACATCCTCACAAACTTTCGCATTTATAATTTTATATATACTCCAAAAATGTGGCTTAGCACTAATTATTCTTGCTTGGGCCACTGAATCATGATTATATATATATTATTTTTTATACAACTAAGTTGGCAAACAAGCATACGGCCCACCTATTGGTAAGTGGTTACCGTAGCCTATGAGCGATTGCAATACCAGAGGGATCACGCACGTGTTGCCGACCCCGAACCCCCCCACCCCTAAAGAGCTCTGGCAACCTTACTCACCGCAGGAACACAACACTATTTGAAACAAATAATGTTATTTGGCTGCGGTCTTTTGTAAGGCAGAGGTACCTCCCCAGGCGGGCTGCTCCAATTTAGAACGAGAAAATCTCGCTGTGCCCTACCTCCTCCAAAAGATTATAAGTAAATTCAAAGCATTGTGCCATTACGACCTATATCTATAAATATCGCTATAGGATCGTGGCACGGCATAGCCACTATAGCGACCTGGGCCTGCCGCAGGAAACTATTACGGCAAAAGTTAAATCAGTTTTGCCTCCTTGCACCCAGTTGCAGCCTTGAAGTCAACCGGCAATACAACCCCAGTGCGTTCTAAAGAAAATAAACTTTTGGTAAATTGAAGAACTAAACAAGAACATTTGGTAAATTGGAGTTCTAAATTAGCGGTAGTACAACTTCAATTTAATTATACAAGAAGAAAACTTAAATTTGCTTGTTAATAAATTGTATTAAGCACGTCTGGTTGGCCGTGGTGGCCCCGGCTGAAGAATTGGCCCCTCCATTAAGACATCCGCGGATAGGTAGATACCTATCCGCGGATGTCTTAAGAGGCGACTAAGGGACAAAAGGTAGGGGATGGGTAGCAGCGTCCCTCATTATAACAACGATAGCTCTAACTGCGCTCGCCAACCCGCATGCCCAGAGTGGTGAGTATGGGCAAATCGAATGAATGAATGAATGAAAATGCTTTATTGTACACCTTACAAATTGAAAAATACAAAATAAAACAGAAACTAAAACAATGGGCGGTCTTATCGCTAAGAAAGCGATTTCTTCCAGACAACCTTTGGATGGAATGAAGATAAAATTAGAGGAAGTTTGGTCGGGGTGGACTTAAAAACATTAATAATGGAAACACTTTAAGCAACTGTGTAACTTATCATAAAGTTGAATACTATAAACAAACAGCATACATACAATAAATAATATATAAATATTTATAAATATACAGGTATATTTATTTAAAATACAACCTCATGATAAGGAATTCGCTCTGTCTGTGGGGGAGGCCATGTTCAGCAGTGGACGTCGTACGGCTGAAATGATCATATATATTTTTATTTATATTTATATTTATTTATTACACAAAAGGAATACAAATGAATGGTAGTCAATGTCTTAAAACCTATGTTAGGTTTGTCTAGACATTAGGTTCTCGATATTGAATGCAAGAAAAATTGTAAACAATCTTTACTTATTTTCTATGAAGAGCGAGCGCATGTAAAGATAACACCGTCACAGAACAGCTAACAGTATGTACCTATGTCATGATGAAGCACGTCTCGTTGGAACAACGCGTGACTTAAAAGCTGGCTTCTATCTGGCTTAAGGGATCAGCAATGTCATCCGTGAACATCACGTGACCGCTTCTGACTTGTAGTTATCTGGATCAGTTAAGCTAATTATAGAGCGTGTGCAACGATCTTTACATATCTTTTTTTTTTTTTTTATACAACTGAGGTGGCAAACAAGCATACGGTCCACCTGTTGGTAAGCGGTTACCGTAGCCTATGAGCGCTTGCAATACCAGAGGCATCACGCACGCGTTGCCGACCCCAAACCCCCCTACCCCTAAAGAGCTCTGGCAACCTTACTCACCGCAGGAACACAACACTATTTGAAACAAATAATGTTATTTGGCTGCGATCTTCTGTAAGACGGAGGTACCTCCCCAGGCGGGCTGCTCCAATTTATAACGAGAAAATCTCGCTGTGCCCTACCTCCTCCTAATCAACTCAACTTTTTCTTGTGTATTTATAAATAGGTATAGTACGTATGTTTTAGTTATATTTTTTTGTGAAACCGGCATGTCCTAGAACCTAAAAATTCGAAGACATTTGAAATGTATCCTCTAATAGGCGCACTTTAATCCTTTCACTACACTGATTCTTTCACAAACGGTCATAGGCCCTTTTCAGCGCCACCATAATTCAATCAAATCACTGACCTAATACAGGATGACCAAGAAGGAATCAGTGAAATGACAAGCAAGAAAGCAAGCAGTTATAATTTTCTAGTAACACACATAACTGCCTGACATTTTGACTGACATTATTCTCATGGAATTATTGTTCTTAAAGATAATATTAATAAGGTAAATTTTGCCAAAACGATGAAACTCCACTCACGGCGATGAATTAAATTAAAAATATTCCGGACATATCACACACGGTCAACTGATCCCAAACTAGGTATAGCCTGTACTATGGGTACCAGCGACTGATATACATAATAGATATATATTAAACACCCAGACACAGAACAAACATCTGTGTTAGTCACAAATGTTTGTCCAGTGCGGGAATCGAACCCGCTACCTCTAGCGCAGAAGGCAGAGTTACTACCAACTGAGCTATGCGGCCTGTCAAAATGATATGAGTTTAACTTCGAACTTTCTAAGTCATTCTTCAATATACCTCAACATCACTCAAAATTCTCTAATGTTCAAACAACCTAAATTACCTAACCTAATTTTAGGGCATAGGATTAACAACCACTCTGCTCAGACTTTAAAATTTTCAAACCTCTTTGTTCTAACAGCCCTTTTACCGATTTGCCTCGTAAACGAACTTGAAAATTCTATTCATTTTAAAGACGATCAACGGTTCAAAAGTTACAAACATAAAAACACTGCGCCGATGTATTCAAGAAACCTCGCTTCGCTCAGCATATATGTATCATAACAAACCTCTTTTGAAGATATATAATCCGGTAAACATGACAAAGGCTGACAGCAGGATATTTCGGATATTCGGGATATACCAGCTTAAAACCCGGATATAGTCGGTAACGACGAAAATGCAAATCGAATTTTCACACCATGGGCATGGGTTAGGTAATTTTAAATAACAAACAGATCATCATCATTTCAGCCTAAGGACGTCCACTGCTGAACATAAGCCTCCCCCATAGTTTACCAGAAACAATCATTTGGGGGGATTTGCCCATACTTGCCTCGCTGGGCATGCGGGTTGGCGAGCGTCTGGCGAGAATTTTTTAAATCGCCGATTTCGAATTAATTACATACAAAAACATTTTATTTCTGTTGACATTCAATTTAGCTGAGATAGATAGATACATAGATAACACTTTATTGATCACCACACGGAAATAATACATAAGATCACAATTACAAATTTACACGGCAATACAATGGGCGGCCTTATCGCTAAGAGCGATCTCTGCCAGGCAACCTTAGGATATACTGGACTGAAAAGATTAGAGAAGGGGCAAGATGGTGTATCTTAAATTATGATGAAAATTATTACCTATAAACAGAATAAAGATCAGAAGCTGAGATTGATGGCTAAAAGGTTTTTGAATTGCTACAAAGTCCGTTGCCCATCAAGAAGCATTCTTTGCAGTTTTTTCAAGCTAGGTTGTTTTATTTTAGATAAGGTACGACGCGAGTACCTAAACCAAAATAATAGTTCATACCAACCTATCGTAAACCTAAACGCGCGTTCAAAGATTTTTCTTTGCAATGATGGCGGCACGTGAACCTTTGTAGGGGAGATCCACCCAAAACGGGTACCCCCACCTACTAATCGACATCATATTTGGAGGAGGTAGAGCACATCGAGAATTTCTCGCTTTAAATTGTAGCAACCCGCTAGCGAAGTACCTCCGCCTTACAGAATATCGCAGCCAAATAACATTATTTGATTCAAATATAGCTCGCAGAACCGACAACCGTTGGGGAGTAAAGGTTCTCGAATGGCGACCACGAACCGGTCGACGCAGTGTTGGAAGGCCCCCCACCCGATGGACCGACGACATTTTGAAGGTTGCGGGAAGTCGGTGGATGGAGAAGGCTCAAGACCGTTCGTCATGGAACTCTTTGGGGGAGGCCTATGTCCAGCAGTGGACTTCTACAGGCTGATGATGATGATGATGATGATTCAAATAGTGTTGTGTTCCTGCGGCGAGTATGGTTGTCAGAGCTCTTTAAGGTGGGGTTCCGGGGCGGCAACTCGTGCGCATAGGCTACGGTAACCGCTTACTAACAGGTGAGTCGTAAGCTTGTTTGCCAAACCTCCACCCGATGTTCCTTGCGGGTCGGGGATGGAAAACGTTCGTCATTGAATTTATTTCGCCTTCGTCGTTTAGTGGACTTCTAAAGAAGATGATGATGATAACACATCTGTATCTTTATCGTAATGCTGATTCTTTCTCAGTTAAGATGCCTTGAGCCTCTCAGAGTGAGTTTGTACTAAAACGTCGTGGCTCGTGAAACTTGACCTACTAAATTGCCATTTTCTGAAGTTTTCTCCAAGACAGCCCCAAGAAGCAGCGACTATGCAAATCGGCTCATACATCAGCCGCTACCTGTAACAATTCATAAGTATGATAAAGCGTCCGGCGCGCCTGGAGGTATACTTATTTGACTGCAGGGGCCACTTCGAAGAACACTACGAAAGCAAGCTGAAAATTAACTTATTTTAGATGACATTTCTTACGCACTGCCGCCGCCGTCTGAACAGGACTGGAGCTCGCAGCTTGTTTTGACATTGAAAACTAGAAGAATAGATTTCATAATGATCATCAGAAAAATCCCACTGTTGGACCTGGCATCCCACAAAGAGTGTCTTGAGCCTTCTCCATCCAACGACTTTACGCAACCTTTACAATGTCTTCGGTTCATCGGGTGGGAGGCCTTACTACACCGCATCGTTCGTGGTCGCAATTCGAGCACCTTTATTCTCCAATAGTTGTCGGTTCTGCGAGAATCACAATATATGCGCTCGATAAACTGTAGGTCCGCATAGTCGTTCTTCGAAAGGGCCCGATTCCTAAAGGAGTTATATTTCTATTCCAATACGAATCTGTTTGAATCCGACCGGAACAATTACGAGAAGTTACGGTAATGTTTGGGAACATAGATATCTATGCATTTCTGAAGAAGAATTCATCTTATCTACAAAAATTGAAAATTTTTGTTTAAATTTAAAACACTTCTTAGAACTAATGTCTAGAATAAATCGGACATAGTAAAATGTATGGACTACGATATCATCATTCATCATCATAAGCCTGTTGGTATAAGCTTATAGGAAAAACGGGTGTTTATCGCGTACCTTATTTATATTTGTATATATTTAGGCCTCCCACAAAGAGAGCCTCTTCGATCCACATACTCTTTAATAAATATTGATTGTCCATCAGGTGGACCGTCGCAATTGTTAAAGTGATATGAAGTCACAACCAGCTGTAAGTTGTATCAATATCTGAATCTGGAGCAAATAAAAATATTGCAATGATTTTTTTTTAAATTACACATGGGTATCAAAATCAAGAGCTAAGTATCAAAATAATATGTGCACTATTTTCGGTTAAGGTTAATATTCTGAGACACTATGTATGTCCTTATAAAATAAAGACGGTTACGTGCGAGAACTAACGCACCCTGAGGGTTCCGTATGATTCCGAAGTCGGAAAATCAAAAACCACAAGTGCGGAAGGGTCCACCTTATATTTTGCGGTCGCTTACATAGTTCACTGTATGATATTAACCGCAAATATAAGTTTGACTATTAATATAACGTGATTTCAAAACGAATCATAGCTATTAATATATTTTCTTGACCGCAAAATCCTCCAATCCGGAAATTATTTCGAAATCATCAGACCTTTTCGAATTTCATCTACTTTTTCCTACAAACTTCGCCATCCTGGTTAAATTAATTAGTTATTTCGAACTTTTCTTACCAAAAACATAATAGGGAAATTTAGATACTTATTCGAGAATTTGTATACGAAATAGTTTTCTTCAGTATAATTTTGGGTATTATATTCCTCAATTGTATTTTTATCCTTTATTTGTATCTCGGCTTTTAAGAATTGTGTTGTCGATCTAATTTCAAAAGGAATCTTTTGACAGATCTGCAGCCAGACGGATAAAAAAATGACCATGTAAGGGTTCCGTTTTTGCCTGGTGAACTACAGAACACTAATAATTTAAAAATTTTATGTGCCCTGCCCCTTATGTACCTCAAATATACCTATTTGAGGTCAGGGTAATAGTTGCAAAAAACTGCATCCAAATCGGTTCAGCACTTTCGGAAATAAAAGTCAACACACATTCTTTATAACTGCGTTCCACCCAACGGCTGGATGGATTTGATGTAGGATCGACTTGACTTGGACTGTCCTATTAGCTTCAAATAATATTAATTAATTCACTTTTTATGCGATACCTAATCGTTATGAATAACTCCGACCTATCTCCGTCTGTATCAAACATTTAATGCCTAACTTTGTACTAAGTAGGTAAGTTATAAGTCATGAACTCATGAGTCATAAGCATTTATTGGTAAAGATAATTTACAGGTCTAGAGTACAACTAGTCTAGTGTACAACGTATCTTATATTTACATACAAATTGACAAGACAAAACTAGTAAAATAAACCTCGCTTCTGTCAATAAAACCATCAATGAACCAATCTGCACAAAAAGGATTGAACTAACACTTTAAATTCGCGTCGGTGTCAGAGACCTGAAGATCGCAAGTTTTGGATCAGGCAAGTTTTGGATCAAATCTCTTGTACTTAGTGATGTAGGTACTGACATTGGCCGGATTTTTAACCGACTATGATAAAAAAAGTCGGAAGTTCTTAATTGATATTCAAAAAACTTTGTAGGAGAGACAATCAATCTATTTAATAGAGTACAACGTAATTGACTGGCCTCATAGCTCAGTTGGTAGTAACTCTGCCTTCTGCGCTAGAGGACGCGGGTTCGATTCCCGCACTGGACAAACATTTGTGACTAACACAGATGTTTATTCTGTGTCTGGGTGTTAAATATATATCTATTATGTATATCAGTCAATGGTACCCATAGTACAGGCTATGCCTAGTTTGGGATCAGTTGACCGTGTGTGATATGTCCGGAATATTTATTATTATTATTATTAATTATTATTATATTTACACATAATAACGTTTAACATTTTTACGTCAAAACGTCTGAACTACTCTTGATAAAATATGGTATGGAGATAGCCTAAGCTCTGAAGATGGACATGGGCTATTTTTCATAAGGGTATTGCGCAAGCAAACTCGCGGTAGCTCCTGTTATCAGCATTTCAGCCGTAGGACGTCCACTGCTGAAAATTAGCCTCCCCATAGATTTCCAGCGCCTTGTACGGCATGCAAATAAATCCATGCGATTTCAATGAATACTGAATACTGCACCCAAACAATAAATTGGGGGATTTGTCCATACTCACCACGCTGGGTATGAGTTCTGCTGGACATCTGTAGCCTATCCTTCAGCCGAAATCACCATGGCGATTTTGTATAATTCTCAGCTACAGTCGAGTAACCGTCTTTATTGGCTGTGGATTGACGTACACCAAATAGTCGGCTAGTCGGCTTAAAACTCGGCACATCACTACATGGAATCCAATAAAGGGCGATACCGCTGACAGCGTAAATTGGATTAATGGATTGGCCCCTCTGCTCGCTTTGTCTTTGCCGCCGACGATCGAGAAACTTCCAAGACCTATTTGTTGAAGGAATGTTTCTATCGAACTATGTCGTTTGATTCCGAATTGATTTCTAGGTGTTAGAAAGGTTTTCAGAAAAATCTGAAGGTACGAACGTTCGGGTACAAAGTATTTTGTGATAGTTTCAGCGGAAAATCTACGAGCATTTTCGTACGTCAAAGTTTAATGAAAAAACGAAAGTTTAAAGAATAGGTACCTACTTGTAGCTACTCTTATAGAAAATGTATTTCGAAGGGGTTCTTCTCAATTTTTTTTTATAATGTGATTCATAATATGTTTGCAATACAATCCAGCGGTGCAATTGTGTAAGCGAAATGGCAATGGAGTCTTGAGCTTTTTCCATCCACCGAATTCCCGCAAACATCACAATGTCTTCAATCCATCGGCTGGGGGGCCTTCCAACACTGCGCCGTTCGTGAATTTATCTCTGTCTTCTAAAACTCTTCCAAAATAACACCATAAATCATCAGCCTGTAGAAGCCCACTGCCGGATATAGGTGGCCTCCAAACATGACGAAATATCTTCATACATACCCCAATTTAATCCTACATGAATTTCGCAAATTTAACCCACTTCATTCTAACATTACGTATACTGGTATTCTATACCAAAAGCGAAAGTCATTATTTTTCCGTCGTTAAGTACATACGAGGAAGGTTCATTATGATTCCCTTTCACCTGCCCTCTGAATACCGTTATCCACATACATAAGTAAATGCGTACTTGTACATAGCTCTTTTATGCTTTTGCGTCTTTTTTTTATATTTATTTGGATGTTTTGCTTCAAATTCACTCACCAGCAGAAAATGTGGCCAAAAGGCTTTATCGCGAATTCGAAAAAGATAAAGTTCAGGTAGAATAGAAATGTTTTAGTCTTATTTGTTGATAATTTTACGTAAAAATTTGTATAATATCATAACCAGTAAAAATGGAAAGGATTTTTTTTTTTAGTTATAAACTTTTAGTTTTGGGTTACATTTTATGCCAGTGGGGGGGGGGGGGGGGGGGTTCGGCAGGCATCGCATTAGCAATGCTCCAGGAGTTGCTGATGTCGATAGGCGACGGTTACCACTTACCATGAGGAGCCTGTTTGCCTCAGTATAACATTTTAAGAGTTCAAGGTTTTAGACTTATTTGTCGATAATTTTACGTTAAAATTTGTATAATATCATAACCAGTAAAATGGAAAGGAATTTAAATTTCTTTAATTATAAACTTTTAGTTTTGGGTTACATTTTCTGCCAGTGAGTAGGTATTTTAGGTAGTATTTTAAGTATTTATAGTATTTTAGGTTTCACTTCGTTCTGCGTGGGTAGCACCATTGTTACCTAGTCCCGTACTCCTGTAATACAAGGTGACTCATGATATGTGCACTATCCCGAAAGGTTCTCAAACTATCAACAACAACAACAACAATCATGATAACATTTGTAAAATATTTAATTCGCTAAGACTAAGAGTATATATAAGTTATCATTTTAGACAGTAGGCACTTTGGTATATACTGTTAGCTTGCTGATTCAACTGAAGTAAATAATTCTAATTCTAATTCTAACTAGGTTTTTATTTAGGGTTAAAATCTCGCTGTGCCCTTCATTGCATACCTCTCTATTTCTAGTTTTAATTATTTTTTAAGATACTTTTGTTTACTGTGTCGTGTAGTGCAATAAAAAGTTTTCTATATATCTTCTATCTATTTACCACCCACTAGGCCAACACGGCATCACAAGAGATCTTAAAAAACAATCTGCGAAAATAAATTAACTTCAGCTGTTTCCAGATGTTGAACCCACAGTAAACGAAGTAATGGACGCACTGGTTGAAGATGTTGGCCATTTGTTGGGCAAACTGCCAGACACACCCTTTGCTGTTAATGATGAAAATAGTAATGTCTATTTTAAATGACCATAGCCATAAACTCTGATCTTATGGGTTCTCTACCTCTACAGGGAAAAACGAAAGCCTCACTCTAAACTGGAGCAGCCCACCTGGGAGGTACCTCCACCTTACAGAAGATCGCAGCCAAATAAGATTATTTGTTTCAAATAGTGTTGTATTCCTGCGGTGAGTAAGGTTGCCAGAGCTCTTTAGGGGGAGAGGGGTTCGACAGGCAACGCATTAGCAATGCTCCAGGAGTTGCTGATGTCAATAGGCGACGGTAACCACTTACCATGAGGAGGGCCGTAAGCCTGTTTGCCTCAGTATAACATAAAAAAATAACAAAAAAAAAACACTTTGTGGTCCCCTGACTGATGGACGGACTGGTTTTTTATCAAGATTACTTGCATCAGAACGTCCAAACTATAAAACAGTATTCAAACGGCGTGTCACCTGAAATTCGTTTCAAAATGATTCTGATGTCTATTTGTTAAAGTCATTTTTGAGTTTGACATTAGAGGGTATGCGATATAGCTCAAAGATATCGCAAGCCCCTAAGCGACAAACTATTTGACAGAGCCCTATTTGGGGTTAAGGGGAAGGGGTTCGGCAGGCAACGAATTAGCAATGCTCCAGGTGTTGCTGATGTCAATAGGCGACGGTAACCACTTACCATCAGGAGGGCCGTAAGAATGTTTGCCTACGTAAAACATAAAAAAACTCAAATTGACTTTATTCAGTAGACGTTAGGCTTAGGATGATTTTAAAACGAATTTCAGTTGACGTACCGAATTTTTTATTTATGTACCAAGCGTGCGAAGCCGCTGGCGAAAGGCAGTTTTGCACATATTCTTTCTTTTGGTTATTTTAAAATAAACTGCCCCAGTCTTTTGATTTGTGAAAAATCGTGGCTGCAATCATCGGTTTAGGCCCTCTCCCGTCTTTAGCACTAAGATTAATGATCTAGATCAGCCACAGAATAAGTATCAGTTCTTTGCCCCCGTATTGAAAAACACTCTAGAATAGCGATGAATTTATAGTCCAATCTCGCTAAGCGGTATTCTTCGAAGTTATAAGGAGTAGGAAAATGAGCTTCCACCGGGCCTAAATAACAAATAAAACATTTTAGCCTAGTTCAAATGGCATGCGATTTTATTATATGTCCTAGGTATTTCATATAAAATTTCATTCAAAATGAACCTTACCTACAAAGTCAGTTTTGTGTTTGACATTTAGGGGTGTGAGATACAGCTCAACGATATCGCAAAACCCTAAACGTCAAACTCAAAATTAACTTTATCGAAGACGTAAGGATGATTTTAAAACAAATTTAGATGAAATACGCACGCAGTTTGAACACGGCTTTTATCCACGGGTTCCTCGTAGCGCATTTTTGGCGCAGTTTCTTTAAGAATAGGGAGGCTGGTTTAATGATGAACGACCCTTGACATTTACATTGGTTTATTTTTGCAGAAATCAATCATTTTTACTTATCGGGAAACAGTGAAAAGATAATAGAAAGTCTGGTGCTGCTTGTCGTGTCACTGATTCTCTCTTGGTCACTCTGTATCGGGTCAGTGACCAGGTTGAGGTATGGTGGCCATGAAAACACATATGACCGTTGGTGAAGGAATCAGTGTAGTGAAAGGATTAAAGTTTCTCCTCTTCCTTTCGTGCAAATTACACATGTCATCGAATTTTTAGGTTCTAGTGCATGCCGGTTTCCTCTTTACACTTGAGATCTCGTTTTACGACCCCGTGTTACGTGTGTACGGAAGCCTCAAGACGCGAGTACCCTAATCGTACTTGATCGTATATATTTCAAAATGGATTTTCTACTAAAAATCACCCTATAAACCTCGTTTAATATAATTCATTATTCTGTAGACTAAATTAGCGCGTAGTTGTCACATTATTTAGAACGAACACTTATTACCTTTACGGCAAAGTCAAAGGAGAATTACTCGTTTATTAATTTCATGTTTATTCGTAGAGCTTAAACTGAGAATTTCACGTTCAAATTGAAACCAAAACCATGAAAGTCCAATCGTTCATAAGCTCTAGGTTTCCTTCAAAGCGGTGGTGAAAAGCGACTGTTATTTAGCGTAAACGTGGCAGATGTTCATTAAAGTCTCGGCTTTCAAACAAACAGATATGACATAATTTCGTATTAAAAACAAAAAAAAGTAACAAATTTGACAAAGTGTCGAACACTTTAGTTTTGATGGTAAATTAGTGACTGCTTAAACGGGAAAAATAACTCAATGCGTTCCCTGAAATGTATGTGCTCGGTCAACGGTGAAGTAAAACATCGTGCGGAAACCTGCGGCTTAGGCAGCTCCGCAAGTACTGACCATGTATTGTCTTTCCTGTGGATAAGGCCTAGGCTGAGAGGATGGTACAAGTGCTGGGCAAGCCTCAAATACCACAACACAGGTTTTTAGCCTAGCGTGGTTCTTGATGCAACCTCAACTACAAAAGTTTTTATATGTTTAAGAGTATCTATAACAGCGTAAAAATGTAAAAATGTAACACGTTTGGCATGAATAAAAAATTCTATTATATTCTAAGCCTACTCCATCTAAACATGTCCCAGGCACTACAGCGTGCTGGTCATCAGCTGCCTGAAGGACTAGCTGAACAGTGACTTTCGTGATTTCAGCCGTAGGACATCCACTGCTGAATAAGACCTGCCCCAAAGATTTCCAGAGCGAATTCCTGTCATGTTGGCGGATTTGCCCATACTCATCACGCTGGGCACGCGGATTGGCGAGCGCAGATAGAGCTATCTTTGTGAAAATAGGGCACACTGCTGCCCATCTCCTAGCTATTGACAGTCTCATAGCTCAGTTTGTAGTAACTCTGCCTTCTGCGCTAGAGGTCGCGGGTTCGATCCCCGCACTGGACAAACATTTGCGTGATAAACACAGATGTTTGTTCTGTGTCTGGGTGTTAAATATTCTATTATATATATCAGTCTCTGGTACCCATAGTACAGGCTATGCCTAGTTTGGGATCAGTTGACCGTGTGAATAATGTCCGGAATATATATATTCTGTATTCTGAGTCCCTTAGTCGTCTACATCCACGGGTGGATATGGAGGGGCCTATTCTTCATTCGCGGCACGGAACAGTGACATTATAAAGACATTACTTATTTTCAAATTAATTTAAAAGGAATGTAACACACACTAAAACTTCAGAAACCGGGCCTTTAAACGAGAGATACTGGGAGGCTAATGAACCTCGCGTCCAGGGAAATCAGACCGTTTTATTGGCTTAGAATATATATTACGCTCGTTTGGACCAATTAACTGCGGTGTTTGGGCGTTAAGGCTTGAATGATATTTCGCTGTGGCAGAACCCAATTGAGTTTTTTTTAAGGAATTCGTTAAGCTTTTGCTCTAAGCATCTTCACAAACATAAACTGACCCCTGACCCGTAGGTATTTGCTTATCATCGTGAGTGAAGTTTGTTTTTTATGAAATTAATAGAAGACTAGCAACAAGTATTGCACGAAAGGAGCCTCTAAGAGGCGCACATTAATTACTGACATATTTATTTAACATTGAGGGCATATTATTATTTTATTGTTATTATTATTACATATATTTATTCTAATTATTTTTGAATTTGTAAGTGTATTTTAAATTGATGTGTGTCTCATGATCCTAAGTTGATTGATAAATAAATGAAATTAAAATTAATTATATTAATCCTTTCACTACACTGATTCTTTTACTGACAGTCTTAGGCCACCATACCTCTACCTGGTCACTGACCTAATGCAGAATGACCAAGAAAACAATCAGTGACACGACAAGAAGAAGAAGAAGAAGTGCGTATCCCATACGGAACAGGTTCTAAGTCCATCGCTCAGAATATTTACCTACTGGATTCCTTACGATACGATACTCTTCTTCACCGTTTAAGAGTACTAGAATATCGCTCATAAATTTACGAATGAAAAATACATTGGTGTACGACCGGGATTCAAACACACGACCTGAGGATCGGAGGGCGGGCCCACTAGCTCCACTCCACCGGTGCTCTGACGCGTACAATGGTACGCGAGACTAGTCAGGCCGTACCTTAAACTGTAGCAAGATCGTAGCATAAAAAGCTAAGTTCCAAACTTTTGCCACGACTCCTTTTTGCCTGAGGGCACTTAAGTACAACTAAGCAGATAAGTAACTTGTGTAGTGGGCCAAGAATTGCAACTGGCCCTTTGTAAATAGGCAGCACTTGGAAAATGTTGCCAGTTTTTGCGGGAAAATGGTTGTGTAACGTTTTATTGGGCGTACGGTACAGTCAACATCACGTAACGACGAAACTTTCCGAAAGTATTATAAGAGTCAAGCTTGCGCACGTGGCTTCGCTCACATGGTACCTACAAAAAGTAGCCTATATGCTATTCTAGGTACCTCGTATCTATTTCAAGTTTCATCGAAATCGGTTAAGCCATTACGGCGTGATTGAATAACAAACATCCAAACATCCTTTTTTTTATACAACTAATGTGGCAAATAAGCTTACGGCCCACCTGTTGGTATTTGGTTACCGTAGCCTATGAGCGCTTGCAATACCAGAGGCATCACGCACGTGTTGCCGACCCCGAACCCCTCCCCCTAAAGAGATCTGGCAACCTTACTCACCGCAGGAACACAACACTATTTGAAACAAAAAATTGGGCTGCGATCTTGGAGATACCTCCAGACGGGCTGCTCCAATTTACAATATTTAGCATTTATAATTATGTATTAGTAGGAATGATAGTTACGAGTAGGTAAGGACTGTTTATTTACCTATAGAAAGAAAAAAAATGATTTTAGAGTTTTTAGTTTATATAACGAAATTATTCCTAATGCCTTTGTCCTTTGACAATAAATATAAACTCAAGGCTATGGCAACGCGACAGTACACCAATACCTATAACGTATCAGCCCATTCATTCACAAGACCCTTGTGAATTTACGCCAACACCCTCTCAATATCAGAGCCATCTGGAATATCGACATGATAGTCAAATCGCATCGCTGACATTTCAATTTGTATAAAATAATAGGCTTATTGTAAGGCTTGGTTCACACTACGCGGACTTGCGTTTTACACAGACTATGAGTAAAGTGTAGGTGTATGTACCATCGTCTACATACAAGCGTCTATGCAATTTTCCTGACCACTGACTAGGATTCATTCGCTATGTCACGAGTCATCATAATTTCAGCCGTCCACTGCTGAACATTGCCTCCCAAAAAAATTTCCATACCTATTTGGTGAGTATAGTCACGTATATATGTAGGTTACTATACTCACCACAATGGCGCAGTTAGAGCTTAGTAAAAATAGGGGACGCTGCTGCCTTTCCCTAGCTTTTATCCATTTGTAGCCTCATACGACATCCAAGGGTAGGTTCATATGGATGCGCCTATTCTTCAACCGGAGCCACCACGGCGTATCCCCATATTTGATGTAAGATTGGTGTTCTTAGTCGTCTCACTTTATATGTTTTCATTCCACTAACACAGCCTATGATCAATGAAACTGTCTGCGTTTCGAGGCCTTAATACAGTGGCCTAAGCACTAATAATTCACGATAGGGTTACGCTTACGATACGATAGCATAAGTTAAATAAGCGTAACGCTATCATGCATTGCGCTTTCGTGCTCAAGCCACCGTACATGCTGCCGCAGTCCCGTCACGCCTTCAGCAAGTTTTAGTTTACCATAGTTGGAGTGAAAAGTTAAAGAAAGTATTATTTTTCTCTAGCTAACTTAGTTCGATTGTATGAGAGACTGGCCAACTTTAGCTACAGCTACCCTTACGATACATCAAGAAACATCAGGGATGCTTTCGCCACCACGCACTGAACAATTTATTTATTATTATTGTCTATTAATGTTTTTTTTAATATTTTTTCTTTAAATGTCTTTTATTTTTATCAATAGTGAAAAGTACTTTATCTCTTGTTTATTTTAGAAGTGTTTTTTGTTAGCTCTGTAAGTACATACTTTGTTGTTTATTTTTTGTGGTGGCTGAATAAATATTTTCTATTTATCTATCTATTTAAATCTTTTTATTATGATTGGCATTTACTTGAAATATCTATTTATATCTTATCGCAAGCGCAAAACGAACATCAGGGATGCTTGAAATCTTTTTATTTTGATTGGCTTATAACTAAAAATTTATATCGCACGTTAGCGTAAACCTTACCGTGATTAGTTCGTGCTTGTGCCACAGCAATGGTGACGGCATTTCAAAGCTCTTTAATAACTCAGACATTGGTGGCGTTTAGCGACTTGGACTGGTATATTATCTTATCGTGCCTTCCGAAGCAGCGAAGCACTTCGGGACCAGCGTGGAGCAGCCGCTGAGGTAATCGCGACTGGTAAACATGAAAATGATGATGCTGATTGTGATGGTGATTGCGCAAAAAGTATTTCGCATTTACAACCGTATAATGCATAATTTTCAAAGCAATAAAAATTTGTTTATATTTGATTTAATGATTTACTCTCATTCTGACAGACCATAAATCTTTATGATAATAATATCATTTACAAACATAATCTGAACGACGAACTTTATATCCGGGGATAGATTCCATCGTAAAATATCAGCCAGTCCGTAATAAGATGTTTCTTCCATGAATACTTTATCAGGTTTTATTGAAAGTTACCGAATTTTCGTCTTTGCCGAACCTGACAGGTGAATATTGAATAAATTATTTTTAAAGAGATGTTTTGGAAGTATGACTGTTTTGTTACACCCGTCTTATTAAGTACAAACATTGAGATTTTTTTGTTATTCGTTTTCGAATTGGTTGCGACTGTCTACAAGCGGCGTTAATATTTATTTTAAACGATCATTATATCCACTTGCTTCCTTGTCGTGTGACTGATTCTTTCTTGGTCATCCCGTATTAGTTCAGTGACCAGGTTGAGGTATGGTGGCCCTGAAATGGGCTTATGACTGTTAAAGAAGCAATGTGAAAAATTCAGCAGGTCTTGACCTCGAGACAAAACTTTATCACATAGGGTAAAGTTACCGAAATTCATGTACAAAAATGCCATATTTTCAAATGAGAAAAATACCTTACACAATTTTCAGTGAAATAATAAAGTAAATATTGCAGAAAATTTTAGATTTCTCCTTATCGAAGTCTTCTCCAATCCAAAGCCCTGATTTTGAAGAAAATGCAAACGTTTTATGATCCCCATAATACAAGGCGATTCGGAATATGTACACTATCCCGAAAGCGGCTTATTCTGCACCCAATTGGCGATAAAATTATATCTGCAAATTTTGGAAATCCGACGTTTTTCATTTAAAAAAACACAATGCAAAAATCAGCTGTTTTGGGGTCAAATCATTCAAACTCAATTATTCAGCTGTTTTACATAGCAATTTTGATATCGCTTGTGTTGTACTTTTAATAATAAGTAATAGGGTAAGTATTCGCCGTGGTGGCCCCAGCTAAAGAATAGGCCCCTCCGTATCTACCTATCCGCGGATGTCGTAAGAGGCGACTAAGGGAAAAAAGCTAGGGGATGGGCAGCAGCGTCTCTCATTTTAACAACGATAGCTCTAACTGCGCTCGCCAACCCGCATGCCCAGCGTGGTGAGTATGGGCAAATCCCCCCACATGATAGGAATTTGCTGTCTGTGGGGGAGGCCATGTTCAGCAGTGGGTCGTACGGCTGAATAGATGATAATGATGATGAATAAAAATTAAAAGGCCAAAACCAGGTGATTTGAAAATAATTGGAGAAAAAGACTGGGAAAAAAAAGATAAGTAAGTTCGCTCATATTCTTGCTTTTTGTTGACAGAATAATCTCCTTGCGGGATACGCATTATGAATCACCTTGTTTATCGGAAATGTAAGAGACAGTATCATAATAATTTATCTTTCGCTCCCGCCTTGCACTCGGACGCCTTCGCGACAGGGACGGCATTATATCAGACGACTGTTGCACATTGCAAGGCAGTAATATGTATTCTGTATTAGTGAGTATGAGTGCATAATAGCTGTTTATTTGGTTAATTGATCTGTTTCTATTCATACTTTTTGTTGTATTTATATACTTTTGCTTACTACCTACCTAATACTTACCCAGTTTGAGTGCTCGTGTAATTTGAGAAAGAACCAACTAGGTTTTGACGAGTGTGAGTGTCCACACAAACCCTACGTGGTTTTTAGGGCACAAAAACAAAAATTGTAACCGTTTATTTAATAAAGTATAGAATAAATAAATAAAAAAATGTATATATTATTTCTAAAGGATAACATCGTCAACTATGAAAACGACAGACTTATGATGGTTGTCGCTTCTTAGAAATGCCGGGTTGAAGAGCAAGACCTCACTCGTTTGAACCTCGACAGAGCTCATAGATGTTATCTGAGAATACATTCGACAAAGGAATTTTTAGAAATAGAATTTTTGCGAGATACGCTGACATTTTTAAATTTTGTAATGGATTTAAGGAGTTGGTAAGGCATGTTTCTTAAATTTAAATAGAAGAATTTAAAAGATTTTAAGAGATAAAAATTTCAATGAACAATGTTGTCATTGTTTATATCGGTGTTCGAGGTCAAAAACGATTCTTCTCATATTTATACCTAAACCTTAATGACCACCTGCCATCTCCAGCATCAAGGGGTCTAAAATATTCACTTTTGATTCATAATATGATTCATATCAAGCAACTATCATCATAGCAGTGAACCATATCATGAAGCCGTGTTTAAACGGCGGCGTGTTAATTTGAAATTAATTTAATAAATATCCTCATTTCTAGTAAATAAAGTCAATTTTGATAAAAATACATTATTATTGTTTTTTCTAACATATATTAGATGACTTATTATACTTATAAACCGTTTGAACACGACTCGATTCTTGCTAGTGTTTGATTCAATTTTTCTGTAATTTTTACTCAATCTCTCTTCACGGCGCCCGCCGGCACCACGAACCCGTGTGGTTAAAACTGAATACCCACAAGACTAAAGAAGGTACGTATATCAAATTAAATTAGGCAGAAGAATAAAACAATTAAATCGTTTAGTTGGCACTCTCATTTATTACTCTCATATATCTCGTTTTAAAGCAATTAGTTTTGTTCCAAAAGTTTTACAAATTTAAACTAAGTTTTCTATATAATATAATACAATTATATTTACAGTTCATTTAGGAAATCTTATATTAATGAATTCTCTATTGAATTGAGAAAGAGCATTTTAAATTGTTTTTTAATTGTCACTGGTTGTTTCTTGGCCATAAAAGCTTAATTTACTGATTCAGGTGCCAATAAAATGCTCTTTTTCAATATTCATCGTAATTTTGAAGTGAACATGGTTATATAAACTCTATATATTTGAAATAGGTATTAAATAACATCTCTTTTTCGGCGTCGTCGTTTAAAAATACAAACAATAAGGATTCTAATTATTGTTCGGCCCACCTTAGGTAGGTTCACTAGGTAGTGAAGTAAGTGATTACCGTAGCCTATGAACGCTTGCAATACCAGAGGCATCACCCACGCGTTGCCGACGCCGAACCCACCCACCCTTTAAAGAGCTTGCTTGCTTGCTTGATTGTCGTGTCACTGATTCTTTCTTGGTCATCCTGTATAAGTACAGTGAGCAGGTTGAGGTATGGTGGCCCTGTAGAGGGCTTATAACCGTCGGTGGAAGAATCAGTGTAGTGAAAGGTCAAAGTCAAAAGGGGTTTATTTCAATAAAATCACAATCACTTTGAACCGTCTTAGAAACTAGGTAAAGCTATGCCTGTTCCTCGCGACCAAGCCTAGTAGAATCAGGCAAAAAAACGGCACCTATCATTTTTTTCGATGATCCTTTTTCACAAAATGGAATGAAGAGCTTCAATGTGAAAGGATTAAAATGCGCCTCTTAGATGCTCCTCTCGTGAGCTCTGGCAATATTATGGCTCTATTTGTTTGCAATGCTGTTTGACACTCACGTACCAAGAATAGCTCATACCACACCATTTGCTCACGATCACACACACACAGTTCTAGTATTGGGAGCATTTTCTAGTAAAAAAAACCTTATAAAACATAAACAACATACTTTAGAAAGATGTAAATTCGCTTCTCTGCGTTATACAATTGACAAATCATATCGCCATTATCTTCCACATTCTCCTAGCGACAAAAACATTAACTTCAAAATTCGATCACAATAGATTTATTAACGATAGTTTAGATCAAATCAGTGTATCAGAAGCAAAATTATGTAACCCAGAATCCTGCAAATCATTAATATCTGCACCAAACCAATTTTTAAAGATTTTTAGCCAAAACATTCGTAGCATCCGCTGCAACACGCCACACCTAATGACATTACTATCAAGAATCAATATTGATAATGATTTAATCATTCTCACCGAGTGCTGGATCTCAAGTACGTCCTATATTCCTCTTCATGAAGGTTATGATCACTTCAGTTCTAAGAATAATACAAATCAAAACGACGGCGTCGTTGTTTACACCAGGTCAAATAATACCCATCCTATCGAAGTAGAAGAACCCCACCTGGCAGATGCAACATGTCTTCTGATAAAAATTGCTAAGACTGAATTCGCTATTTTAGCAATATACAGATCACCCTCTATCCATAATATTACCAACTTCCTTCAATCTCTAAATACACTATTAAATAATATTAAATTCTTTAAAAATGTGGTTATAACAGGAGATCTTAATATTGACATTGGACCGGCAACGGTAGACAGTAGATCAGCAGAATACCTAGAACTAGCAGCATTCTATGGAATATTGCCGGCACACTACTTCCCAACTAGGGAGCAAAAATGCCTAGATCACACTTTAATAAGATCTAAACTAAAGTCCATTTGCCTTGTAATTCAATCTAGTCTCACTGATCACGACGCTCAGCTAATCTGCGTTAAGCGTAGAAACGACCTTATTCCACCTACTCACCTCAAGCGTACAAAAATTAATTATGTTAGTCTCGACGAGCACATTAAAAACATTAACTTTCAACCCATTTTTGATACTCAAGATCCAAATATTGCAGCGTCGCTTCTAACCCAACTTTTAACTGAAGCACTTCGACTGAACACAATTGCATACTATGTACCATGTCGACTAAGACTGCTTAAACCATGGATTACTCCTGGTCTTCTACGTTGCATAAGAAACAGAGACAGAATGCACTTAAAGCTTAGAAAATGTCCTGAAAACTCTACTCTAAAACTAACATATACTAGATATAGGAAATTCTGCAACAATACACTAAAGAAGCTTAAAAAAACTTACGAAGCTAATGAAATACAAAAAGCTGGTACTAATAATAAACATCTTTGGAAATCTATTAAAAGTATAACAAACATTTCGAAGACTAAAACCAAATCCAATAATTTGTTATACCTATGTACCTCCCCGACCCAATCGCTCAATAAAGTAAATCAATATTTTTCTACTGTTGGAACTAAACTTGCCGAAAAGCATACTAACAACTTACAAAACCAAACACCTCACACAAATACAAATCCAGTTCATTCATTCGTCATGCTTGACACCACCGAAGAAGAAGTTGAACGGCTCATATTATCCCTTAGATCAGACTGTGCGGTGGGATGTGATGGTATCCCATCACAAATCCTAAAGAGATATAAAGAATACATTGTCCCGGTCCTAACCTACATCTGCAATCAATCTCTTCAAACAGGATTCTTCCCCAAAATTTACAAGCGATCATTCATTCATCCTATCCACAAGGGTGGGGATGGAAACAGTGTCAGCAACTATAGGCCAATATCTATACTCCCTGCACTTTCCAAAGTTTTAGAACGCATTATTAACAATAGACTTATAAAATACCTCGAGGAAAAGAACCTCCTGTCCAAAAATCAATACGGCTTTCGCAGAAATAAATCCACATCTGATGCTGTTCTAGAACTTACAGATACAATTGCGGGGAAATTAGACAAGGGTTACAAGTGTCTTGCCATATTTTTGGACTTGGCTAAAGCGTTTGACACGGTTTCCATCCCCAACCTCCTTATCAAACTAGAATTAATGGGAATTCGAGGTACCCAACTCCACCTCTTCAAGGACTACCTTTCAGATAGAGAACAAATCACAATTATTGACGATTTTTCTAGTGAAGCGGCCACAGCCACTTACGGTGTCCCTCAGGGCAGTATCCTCGGCCCTACTCTATTTCTAATTTATATTAACGAACTCTCAAACATCTCACTCTGCAATGGTAAAGTTCTATCATTCGCCGACGATACTGCCCTTTTGTTCCATGGCAAGACTTGGTGTGATGCTTTTGAACATGCCCAATTAGGCTTCAACGTGGTATCAGAATGGCTGTCAGGAAACATCCTCACACTCAATAACGACAAAACAAAATATATAGCTTTCTCCATACGCAATGATACCACACGACCTTTACCAAACCAGTTCAACATAATCTCTCACACATGTAAAAACGCCCAAGACCCCGCATGTCCCTGTCGTGGCCTTGACAGATGCGAGTCAATCAAATACCTCGGAGTAACAATCGACCAAAATCTGTCTTTTAGTCCCCATATTAAATTAATGACAGGCAGAATTCGCAAACTTATCTTTGTTTTCAGACAACTCAGACACATCGCAAGTTTCGATATAATCAAAACCGTATACTACGCCTTCTGCCAATCAAACCTTCTCTACTGCATAAGCTCTTGGGGTGGAGCCCCGAAAACAAATCTTCTAAAATTAGAACGCGCTCAAAGAGCTATTCTTAAAGTAAGCACTTTTCGACCATATTTCTTCTCAACCTCAGAATTGTATAATTCCTGTAAGGTGTTAACCGTTCGTCAGTTGTTTATTCAACAAATTGTTCTCATCCAACACTCTCTCATCAATCCATTAACAACATTCCCAAGAAATATACGAAGACCCAATATAATCTGTGAGCTACCAACTTTTAAAACCTCTTTCTTTTGCAAATATTTTTCGTATCTGGGACCACACCTATATAATAAACTAAATGTATCTATTCAAATTCTTCATTGTCCCAAAACACTTACCAAAAAGAAAGTAACTATGTGGTTGCTATCTAAATCATACCAAGAAACAGAAGAACTACTTGACTGAAAACATTGTCATGATCATCCACATCACTACACATTACGCACAAACGCAACTTACACTAACAATACTCACCATACTTCATCAACTCTACACAGTAGGTACACTAACACAACACATACAAACAATATACACACACAACGTAAACTACTCACTTAAAATCATACAAAATATTCACGCATACATACTCCACTACCGAACATACACACTGCAATTTTATAGGCTGCACACAACACTATACGGTAATTTTACTTTCACTGGCACCATAACACAGGTTTTTGCCTAGTATGGGGCCAGTATCGTCAACTTGCATAAAGCAGCATTCCAACTGCATACTACCTTTATATAAGCAAATATAGCATTAAGCATTAAAATATATATCAATTCAAGTTCCACTACCTTACCTACTCAATGCTATTGCATTTTATGCATTTTCATTTTTATGTAGCCGCGTTATCTACAAGGTGATTTATTAATATGTATGCTATTCCGGGCTTATTCTTCATCCAATGGGCAATAAAGTTAGTTCTACGACTTTTGGAAATTTTACATTTGTCATTGAAAAAACTCTAGGTATGTAAAAATCTGCTGTTTTAGGTTAATACATCTTGATGCCAAACTCCTCATACGTTTCGTAATTAGTTATAAAGATTATAAAAATACCAAAAGCAGGTGAATTGAAAATATGTTTTTTTTCCAAAATATTCATGTTTTTTTTCGCTGAAGCTCTTTCTTTTTGTTGATAGAATAACCTTCTTTCGGGATGGTGTATACATGTTATGAATCACCTTGTATATTTCAAACCAAGCGAATACCTCACACCAGTTATGTCAAAATACACTGAAAATATATCGTGAAAATTTAACAGGAAGCGTGCAAACCTGCACTTACAAATAGGGTTGTCACGTTGAGTAAATGTTATGTTATGGAAAGGAACGAGCGCGTCAACCCTGCTCCAGGTTGCAGTCAGCGCAGTAAACTGTTGCAAACAGTAATTACACTATACTGCAACGTCACACGATCTTGCAAAATTTCTCTTCGTTAGCTCATGAACTCAGTGTGATCGGACAATGCCCCATAAACATAAGGGGCATTTATAAAACGATCTTAAGACCTGTCGTATTGTATGGATCTGCGTGTTAAGCTACCAAAGGGACGGATGAAAGAAACTTGCGCGCGGCGGAGATGCGAATGTTAAGATATGGAATGAGTATGTAAGGTGAAGTTTGAAAATGGCGCCAGTGACTGAAAAGCTAAGGAGTAATAGATTAGCTTAGTAGAGGTATGTCATGAGGAGAGACGAATGACATGTGACGAGAAGAGTACTACTAAGCTTGGTCCTCTAGTTACGCTGACGTGTCGGTCACGAAAAGTACCGAAACTATTCCACGGATAAAAACTTGACTCAACGGTTTTCCTTGGAATACATACTAAGCTATTTTACTGTTTGTAAAACCATCTTTTCCGTGCCGCAACTGTGAAGCATTTGCGTCGGCGTTGGTTACTTCTGCACTACTGCACACACACCATAACCTTCTCTATTACGGTTTTTGGGCTTAGTGAGATGCTGTTTTTGTGTACCCTTCCCTTTATGGTGTTTTGGGTTAGGATGTTTTGTTTGAACGTGACTTAAACTGATTGATGTCGGTTTTACAGTAAGTAACTGCTAATCGCTTGGTTTGAAGAGTAATCGTGTAAAACTTTGGAGTTTCTTTACGTAATAATATTCTAAACGAAAGAATCGGCTAAAAAATCAAAGGAATATACTTGATCTCAGTACCATCTTGTAATGGCAATGCACCTTGGAGAACCAACAACTGTTTTAGAACCTTTTTTTATCAATAAAGGGTTCTCAAATAGCGAACACGAACCGAAAGAGGAAGCGTAAGGCAGCCCCTCACTAGATGGGGAATATGTCCAAAATCCTAACGAACTGGATGGCGAAGCGGGCGAGTGCCCGTCTGAGACGCAAGGGTTTGATTCCCGGTGCGGGACAAATGTTTACATGATCCGGGTCTGCGTGTTGTGGTACCATGGCACTCGTAGTTTCTGATACCCACGGCATAGGGACTTCTATTGTGGGGTCAGGACTATGTTTATGAATATTATTTGTTAAAATAAAACTATAATGGATGTTATTTTATAATAAATTTTACTTTATGGAATATACAAAACGGCCACTTAAACCCCTCACTACTAATTCTATGATTAAAAACGTCTCGGTCAGTCGTGTAGCGCTGCCTTTATTATTAAGCTGCCGATTTGCAGATTAGTTTGAAACGTTACTCGCATCATTTTCCGAATTAATGGATGTGAATTGGGTTCGTGCTTAGGTGGAAATTGGTCGAGAATTGAAATTTATTAAACTATTAGCAAAATTTATTGCTCATCAACTTTCACTTACTTAAATACAAAAGTCTGAGCACTACTTGATTTAATCTTAGCTTATACCTATTGGTGCCCACATAGCTTCCATCCACGGTTTCGCTCGCATGGTACCCATATAAAAAGAAGCCTTTTTTGAGCCTCACCTTGCTTGATATTGCACCACAATGCTTGCTTGTCATGTCACTGATTCTTTCTTGGTCATCCTGTAGGCTACCAAAAAAACACCCTTCTTTCACCATAAATAAGTGAATAAGTGTAGTGAAAGGATTAAAGTGCGCCTCCTAGAGGCTTCTTTCGTGCACCACACTGAAACTCTACATTTTTATTTTGTGAAAATTATCTTCGAAAAAAATTATAGGCACGCGAGAGGTCGGTAACGGATGCCTTTGGTTTTGCAAGTGTTCATAGGCTACGGTTACCACTTACCAACAGGAGGTCCATATGCTTCTTTTCCACCATAGAAGCATAAAAAAAATAAGATTGGAAAATGTATATAGGTACAATCATGTTCACTTCACATTTTTCACTAGAAATGTATCAAGTTTACATCACAAATAAGTAATTAGGTAGCTACGTAACTTATAATAATAAAACAAACGCAATCATTCGAATAAACAATATTTTGATATGTCTTAGAGTACACTTTAGATGACACTCTATTTTAGGGTAAATTTTCACGAAAATGTCAAGGAAAAATATGATCTATCAGAGCATAACAGAGTTTAAATTACTTTTGAACTTGCGGAGCATTGAACGAACTTTTAAAACGTTTGAATAAATCTTTATGCTTCATAATGCTTCTGGTTTTCTTTGGGTCACGTCAAGCGGCGAATTGCTTTAGAAATTAGATTTTGTTGACAATAATGCCGAGAAAGTTAGGTAAGAAAGCCTGGCGTATAAAACCGTGTTCATACTACGTGCGATATGGCATCTTAAATGTATTTCAAAATGATCCTTATCTCTTCTGGATAAAGTCAATTATGAATTTGACATTTGAGGACGTGCGATATCGCAAGCCCGCTTAAAATTCAAACTCAAAATAGATTTCTTACCGTAGAGTTAGCGATCATTTTGAAATACATTGAGATGACATATCGAACACGGCGACTGACATCTGATAAGTCAGATCCTGATTACTGAATAAATCATATTTGTCAGCCAGCAATGTACGTCGAAGATAGCGGCCTGTCCGCCTCGGCCGGGCCCTATCCAAAGGCGGGCGCAGGTCATTGCCTCGAGTTGCGTTTCACTACGGCTGGTATGATGATGATGAATGATATCTATCTATTATAGAATACCCGTCGGAAGTACGAACAGTCTACCTTAGCCCAAAACAAATAGGGGCACCGCTTAGATCCTTATCAAATTCCCACTTTTCAAAATGATTGAATTACATAGCGCACATAAATTTTGTTATGTATTTTTATTATTGTGGAATAATAAACTTAAGAAATATATTATTACAAATACGGAAGCAGAGTAGATTTATTCATAGCTACTTACTATTTTAAAACAGAATAAAAAAGAAGCAAGTAGAAATATTACAGTAACTAAAATTCCTACGAACTAGCACCTCATTGTAGAAAAGTATCTAAGTACTAATTTAGCAATAACAAAGTTTCAGTATAATGTAAACCTATAATCAGATCACTTAAAAACCTTTTAGTTTTATTTATCTACTGCTCTTAGAAGTACTTTTTACAATGCTGTAAATTCAGTAGAAAATGTAGACAGTGGCATAGTCATCGGATCTTTATCATTCTTATTCTCTACATTGGTACCAGGAAGAGACCAGGTCGAGCTTCCCGCAGCCGTTATTCTAGGACCCATGTTGTCATATGCTGACTTGAGAAAGCAGGTCCTACTTCGTCTGGGCAACGTGGCCCCGCCTCCCAGTAAATCTGGGTATAGCTCCTCATTTGGGGCCACCTGGACTGATATGAATATGCTTCCGTATGGAGCTGGTAACGCGAACTCTGCTGGAGGTGGGGGAAACGTCCCTGGTGGACCTTCAATTGTGATCTGGACTGGCTCAAACCTTTGCGTATCCTCGCTTTCTAAACTCAAAGACCTATCTAACATCTCAAAACCATACGAAGAGTTCAAATCACCACTAGTTCTATCACAACTGACAGCTATAGATGTATCTAGAAGCTTCTTTTCTTGGTCTGTGAAACTTCTGCTAGGTGGAACTCTTCGGCGTCGCGTTTTCCAACACACGCAGGAAGCTATGAAGCCAGAACAGGTCATGGCTAATAAGGAAGCTGCGACTAAGATAAAAGTGGAATACTGAGGAGCAACTCTTGCAGTGGCTGTCCTAGCTTTCGGGAGGAAAATCGTGACGTAAGCTGAAGCTTCTCCTATCCGACTTTTAGCACTACACTTCCACTCACCAGAGAAATCATTAGTCACATTTGTTATAGTCACATTGACCCACTGAGCACTTCGGTTTAAGAAATCGTCACTGTACTCATCGTAATGTTCTATTGGATGTTCGTTGATGGTAACGTCACTGGTTCTACCAGTACTATTCTTACGCTCTGCATATTGAAACAACCAATTAACTTTAGGTTTTGGATCACCTCGAACTAAGCATCCAAAAGTAATATCTGCACCAGCTTCTGTCCTTATCACTGTGGGACTGGAATAAGCTGAAGGTGGACAGAACATGTCTTCTCTTTTCAACACCCTCCAAGACATGTCTTCTTTATTTTCCGGTCCTGCACATACCACTTCTTCATTTCCTAGGTTGCTGTTCAGGAACCACTCATGAAATTCCCGTAATCTACAATCGCAGTACCAAGGGTTGTCTGATAAAGTCAAGGTTTTCAATACAGGCAAGTTAAAGGTATCCTGGTGCAGAAATGACAGTAGGTTTTGATGTATATTCACAGTTTCTAAAGCCTGTAACTTGATGAAGGTGTGTGGATGAACTGAGTGGAGCTTACAACGTGAAATCTCAATTTTCTTCAAATACCTCAGTGGCGGAAACTGTTCAGCAACAAGCACTCTTAAAGGATTATCATTGAGCACCAAAAGCCTTAAACGCTCCGCCCCTTTGAAGGTGTCAGGTGATAGATGGAGCAGTTGGTTTTGAGAGAGGTCTAGTTCTATGAGGATTCTTAGATCTCTGAATGCATTTTGATGTAGAGATATCAATCCCGTTGAGCTGAGATTTAATCTCTGCAAATTCAGCAGGTCTACACTCACGAATGCATCTTCTTCTAGAGTTCTCAAGGGGTTGCCGTGTAGGTCGAGGACTTGGATGTCTGAAGCGAGCAGAGGCAGTTGCCTCATTCCCGCCTGGACACAGGAGGCGGTCTTCTTCCCAGAAGACCATTTGCAGCTGCATTCTTGTATCTTGCCACAGTTCAGCCAGTGGCTGCCACTGTGGGTGATGATCAGGAGAAAGGTGATGGATCCGATCCAAGCTCGAATGCCCATTTCATAATAGTTTCTGCTGCTTTACCTTGAACAACAGAAAAATATATTTAAATAATACATTTTAACCGACTTGAAAAAAGGAGGAAGTTATGAGGACCTCAATTATTGTTTATGTATGTAGGGGAGGAGGGGGCATGTTGTAACATTTTTTGTAAAAACGGCGATATTTCAACTTTCATTCACTATTTCTTGATGAAAGCTAGTACTATCATGTAGCTGATATATTAGACTATCAAGTACGAGTATGTTTTTATCATAAAGATTATTAATTTAAGCACACTGGACATTTTCTCAAAACGAGTCAGCTGTTTCAACTTGCCCCGTACTTGGGGCTAGTTGTAACACGCGTGAGGCTAGTTGTAAGAGCACCGAATCACCGATTGTAACGTCTGGTCCGATTTAATGTTTGATCTGTTTTTTTTTTATTACTATTGTGACATTTTTTTTGTGGATGATTGCTATACATTTGTTTTTGGCCATTGTCATTTCAAGAGAGTAAAATGTTTTGGTTCGCAAACTTTTTATCCAAAACACGGGTCTAAGTATTTAATAATTCAAATTCTGAATCCCTAAGCAGTGGCTGCCAGATCTTTACCATCGCCATCAACATAGACTTATATAACACCCAAATATCTTAAAGTTTACGCCTTGATAAATATAAATTACGGCCGTTTAACGACGATCCCCGCGTTTTAGGATACCAACAATTTACGACTCAATAGCTTTTTGCAAAAGGTCCAAGAGTGGGCGTAAACCGACCCTGAGAAATGCGGTGAAGCAGGCACACCCGCCAATCATTTGTGAGGCCAGTAAGATTGTTTTGAGAAGTTTCATGTTCAAACGGCGTAAAGTATTTATACTACTGTACTGTTTTGATTATAAAACTCAATAAAATCGCTCGCCCCTCAAAGTCAAACTCAAAATTGACTTTATTCAAGGACGTAGAATTGTTTCCTTAGTACTATTATATAAACAGGGTGTATTTTAATATGAACACAATCCTGAAAATGGCTTATTGTTAACAAAAAGAAATAATATTAGCTAATTTTCGTCTTTTCATCAACTTTTTAAGTAATTATGAAAAGTACAAGAAGTTCGAAATGAATATTGTTTCTTATAACAGAGGAATAATAAAGTTTTAACATAGGTCACACTAAAAGTTTCCGGAATTGGCCACTTACATAAACAATATTTAAAAAGTTATTACTACATTTGAAAATTGAACTCTTTAGACGTGGAATACAATTTGTTTCATCTGATTGTTAAGAGTTTTCACATTGTGGCGTCATTTAAAAAATTGCGTGATTACAATAAAATGGATTGAACTCGGGAAAAATTTCATTGCATGATTTTTTACGATTTTAAGTGTAATTTAACAGCTCATCAGAGCCTCGTTCAGCTTCAATCTGCTTTTGGCAAAGAAGCACCATGCAAGACGACCATTTATAGCTGGTTTGCAGAATTCAAACGCGGTCGTGTCAATCTCCATGATGAAATTCGTGAAGGTCGCCCGTGCACCGCTGTGAATGGCAAGAACATCGATGCTGTGCGCCATATGATTGAAACAGATAGGCATGTGACCTACCATAAGATCCGGACATCTTTGAGCTTAGGCATGACTCAAATACAGTCAATTCTACACAAACATTTGGGTGTAAGAAAGCTGTGTTCTCGACGGACCCCACACAATTTGACCGATCCTCAAAAAATGACACCACTGAGGAGTGGTACAATTTAAAAAAAAAATGGTTCAATCATATGAAGAAGTGCATTGACGCAAATATTTTGAGAAACTATAAATTCATTTTTGGCCATTAATAGTATTTTTTTATTATTGATTCCGGAAACTTTTAGTGCGCTCCACGTATTACCCCAAAACAGCTGATTTTTGCATAGAGTTTTTCTATGAAAATGTTGAATTTCCAATAGTCGTAAAACAAACTTTATTGCTAATTGCGTGTAGAATAAGCCCTTTTCGGGATAGCATACATTTTCTGAATCACCTGGTTTGTATTACATTACGCGAGTTAAATGAATTCTTCTATATAAACTAGATTTTGACGTCAAGGCCACAAAGAGCAAAATATGCTCAAGTATATATAAAATAGCTAAATATGTAAAAAATCTTGCCACAAGAAAACGCGTGCAAATATTTTAAAAAATCTTTAACTGACGCACCGTACTTGCCCTAAGTCAATATCATAAATTAACTAAAGCTCACAAATTCACGTTTTATTTACAAAACCAACAGTTTTGACCTGAAATCCTGACGTTAATCAAATAACCTATCTCAGGTAAGGTATAACTGCTACACTAATAATGGCTGAGCCTTCATAAGGTACCTGTTGGTAGTTTATTTAAATCTATGCGGTCTAACCCGAGCTTTATTTAATTTTATTTTTATCAAGTGGTTCAAAATAAGACCATCATGAATATTTTCACGTTGATCCGTGAAAAAAGGACAAACAAACACTCTTTCGCACTATTGTCATTTCAGAAGTACCTTAAGTCAACTGTTGAACATAGGCTTCCTTAAGAGTGCCACGACGCACCTCGTGAAACTTCCGTACATCCATCGACCTCCCGCAACTTTCACAATGTCGTCGGTTCTTCGGGGGCCTTCCAAAACTGCGTCATCCGATTCGAGTTCGTGGTTGTCAGTTCTGTAAACTATAGCCTGCCCACTGCCACTTCAACTAGCTAACTCTAAGAGCTATGTCGGTAACCTAGGTTGTTCTACGCTAGTGATGTAAAACGTCCAAAATCTAGCTAACCTTCCGGTAAATCAGTTTCGGAAGATCCTCTCCATAAACCTTAGTTTTCTGTTAAAAATAGTTTGTTTAGAGAACATTGTTTGAAGAATACAAACTGTAAACAGACTGAACATTAACTCAACATTATACACTTCACAGTCTCAAACACCTTCGCGTCATCTCAAATTTAAGCCCAAGTTTCCTATAAAATGGCGTCTCTCTAACCGCCGCTGCGCTCAATTTACAAAACCGCATTAGCGCTATAAAATTAAAATACCGCACAGTGTTGCTATAAATAAAGATTCGCTCTGGAAACCTATTACATCGGAGGCCATGTTTTGCAGTGGACATCCTACGGCTAAAATTATGGTTATGTTTTTTTCTTCACTTTTTTTATAAAAATATAGGCACGTGCGCCGTATTTGAACAGCCTTACTGTCACCTAGTTTCTAAGACGTTTCAAAGTGCTCTTAGTGATTTTATTGAAATAATAAAAAAATCAAAAAGTAATTTGACGTCAACCGCTCGCTAAGAAACAAAACCTTAACTTCAGCTCGAGAGTTTTTCAGAGCTTATCTAAAGTTTCGAAGCAACTTCTATCAAAGCGAACTGTTTTCACCAGCTTTTACTTCCAAACCACAAAGTGAAGTGTGAAAAAAGGACTTGAGATTCCGCGGTTTGGGTTGTAATAAATTGCTTTGGGTTCGTATATTTAATCGTTGTGAGAGGAATTCAGACGAGATTCAAAAATGACAGTCTTATTGCAGCGTGAAAATCTTAATTTACATCTTCTTCTTCTTGTCGTGTGACTGTTTCTTTCTTGGTCATCCTGTATTAGGTCTGTGACCAGATTGAGGTGTGGTGTCTATGACCGTCGATGAAAGAATCAGTGTAGTGAAAGGATTAAAGTGCGCTGCTTAACTATTAACAACTTAAAATGCGAGGTTTTTTTTATGAAACTAGGTTGGCAAACAACCATACGGCCCTGTTGGTTAGTGGTTACGGAAGCGTATGAACTGACTTAAAAGTGACACTAATATTTGACTTTTATTATTGCATTGCAAGCGTAACGCTATCGTGAAACGTTTGTGCTTGGGACACTGTATAAATTAACAAAAACTATATGATTATTATGACCACCAACCCGCATGCCCAGCGTGGTGAGTATGGGCAAATCCCCCCACATGATAGAAATTCGCTCTGTCTGTGGGGGAGGCCATGTTCAGCAGTGGACGTCGTACGGCTGAAATGATGATATGATTATTGATGAACTCCTCCTATTTCTTCACAAAATATAGCTCAGCGTGTGAATAAATCTAAAAAAATAATGTTAAGAACAAGCTCGCTCTGCTCGCTCTCGATCAGGTTTTGGCTGAAAATCAGTGTTTTTGCTTTTAAGCAAAATATTTCACTGAGCCATAGCCTATTTGTCGTACTGCAGCACACGCAAACCTGTCTACTCTAAGATACCTACTTTTTTTTAAATTGCTCTATTGATTATTTATAACTACCTATTGTATGTACTTTAGTTTAAAATTGTTTATCTATGTTAATTGTGTGTGTCTGTAGTGCCAAATAATTTTTTTATCTATCTATCTAACAAGCGTCCAAACTTCATGAACAAAACTGAATTAAAGTTCGCTGACCCCTTAAATTTACTGGTCACCAACTAATTTTGTGGGTAGCTCTGAAATGACGAAACTAACTGGCAGCGCTAGCTCCCTTGCGGTCCTATTTAAACCTAGCTCGTTTGAAACTAATCTGGTTACGCTGACCCTAAGGTGTAGCAAAGGAAAATGAAGCTGGCTCATTCTTTAGCGAGCAAGTTTAGCGAGATAAGGCACGAAAATGTATTGCTCTAAATTGGAGCAGCCCGCCTGGGACCTCCGCCTTACAGAAGATCGCAGCCAAATAACATTATTTGTTTCAAAAAGTGTTGTGTTCCTGCGGTGAGTAAGGTTGCCAGAGCTCTTTATGAGGAGGGGGGCTCGGGGTCGGCAACGCGTGCGTGTTGCCTCTGGTAATGCGCGTTCATATCCTTCTGGTATTGCGATCTTCTGTAAGGTGGAGGTACCTCCCAGACGGGCAATCTCGCTGTGTCCGACCTCCTCCTAAAACTTAACTCATAAATCCATACTTTAGTACTTGTGTTTAGTGTTGTAGTAGTTACATAATGACTGTCACTATTTTTTGCGTTACCATGAGCGCTTCATCGAAAAATGATAGTACCATAAGTCAGTTTAATATAAGCACAGCAGAACAATTACTCCTCAGCAGTTCAAATAAACCAGCTAGATTAGTTCCAAGCAGCCAAATTTGGATGAAATTAAATCACATTTGCCGATGCAGCTCCTGCCTGGCTTTATGCCAGGAACTAGTCACAGTGTTAAGAAAATAGCAGGTTTATATAATATAACAGTATAACAGATACACTAGGCGAAGGTGTGACCAGGTTGAGGTACGGTGGCCCTGAAAAGGGCCTATAACCGTCGGTGAAAGAATTAAAGTGCGCCTCTAAGAGGATCCTTTCATGCTAATGTCACATGCCTACTATAGGGTCTAGCCGGTTTTCTCGCGATCAAAAGGGGCGATCAAAAGGGGTTTACTCAAATAAAATTACTAGGATCACTTTGAAACGTATTAGAAACTAGGTGAAGCTATGCCTGTTCCTCGCGACCAAGACTAGAAGAATCAGGCAACAAACACGGCTTGGTGCCTATAATTATTTTGGATGATTCTTTTTCACACTACCACTACCACTCTTCCAGTGCTTACTGGTGAACCAAGTGTTTAGAACTAGCTGTGCTCTGGTGCACTGTCTACATTAATATTGTTTAAGACGGTGCCACCACTGGTCGTTGCGGCTGCGCTCGTGATAAGAATGTTCGAGTGGTCAGCTCCGCCAATAAGCAGTAATTGATTGCTGTTCCCGATGTTTGAAGTTAATGTTCTTGCTAGACTATTTGGGCATTCGTATCTTAAAAAATCGTGTCGTAGGTACCTACGTTCCGAACTAGGTTGGAGCAGTTGAAGGTAGCAAACACATGAGTAAGAAACTAGTGAATACTGAAATGACTGCTAATAGAGGGGAATGAAAGAGAAAAACATGTTGTGCCGACCTCACATGAAGTGGGATAAGGGCAGGGAGATGATGATGATATAGAAAAAGTTCTTTCAAAATAGTATACATTATTATGAATCACCTTGTACAATGGTGCTTTACTTTTAACTGCACATAATACCGGTGGCCGTATACCGCCTATGCCAAAGAGGGCACACAAACACAAAACAGTGGGACAGTCGGTGTCAGCTGACTGCCAACAAAGATCAGCTATAGTTTTATTTTGTTATTATTAAGCAACTAGTTTCTAAGAGATGTAATTGTAGCTTAAGCATATAGAAACACTTAGTTTGAATAATAGGCTAATTTTTATTTTTATTTTTAATACCGGTGGCCCCGGCTCTACCCGTGGATGTCGTAAGAGGCGACTAAGGGAAACAAAGCTTGGGGATGGGCAGCAGCGTTCTCTATCAACAAGAAGAGTTTTATCTGCGCTCGACAACCCGCATGCCCAGTGTGGCGAGTATGGGCAAATCCCCATCCAATGATAAAATATATATATATGGAAGCGACGCGTGACCCGAGAGCTGGCTCTTATTCGGCCCAGCGAATTAGCATTGCCATCCAGCGTGGCAATTCCGCCAGCGTCTTGGGGACGCTTCCGACTGGTAGTGATCTGGATCAGTTGAGCTATCTATAGATCGTTTGTAACGGTCTTTAGATGGCTCAACTGTTTCTTGTGTATTTTGTAAATATTAACTTGTATTAGTTTTAAGTTTCTTTCTGTAAATAAAATCAAATGATTGTTTCTGATAATCTTTGGGGGAAGCTTATGTTCAGCAGTGGTCGTCCTGCGGCTGAAATGATGATGATGAATACCCAGGAAACCATTAAACTAATGAAGGTTCCACACATTACAAGCGTTGCTATGACTGCACTTTGAGTAACTGATCCGGCTTAAAACTCGAAGTAATATTCGTCACGCTCATACAAACTTTGGGACACACTATCGGTTAGTTTTGAGAATATAAATGACTACGAACCGGACGACGCTGGTTCGTGGTCGTTTCGATTCTATCTATCTATCTATCTATCTATATTGCTTGTCGTGTCATTGATTATTTCTTGATAATCCTATAATAGGTAAGTGACCAGGTTGAGTTTGGTGGCTATAACCTATTTTATTTTTATTTTACTTTATAAAAACCTATCACCTATCCATTTACTGCACTCAAAGGTTGTCTGGTAGAGATCGCTATTCAGCGATAAGACCGCCAATTGTATTACATAGTTTAGTTTTAATTTTTATACTTTCATGGTGTGTAGTAGGTACTTATTTTCTAACTTCCATTTATCTATCTACGCTTCTTCTTTCACCGTAGCCGGTCATAGGCTGATGATGATGATCATTAAATTTTAGGATTAAGTCTTAAGACTACAATAAATATCCACAAAAACAATAAAGTATGCGAGTCCCAGCACCGTAAAACAATTTGCGTCAATTTTCAGCATCCTCGTTCACCTCGCTCGTTAGCGGAGAGCAAGTAGGTAATAAGATTTTAAAACGACACGGGTGTTCGCAAAACTAGGGATGGTAAGTATTCACGCGATTATGTTTTAAACCAGGTATTTGAAAGTACGTGGACCAGGTGTGTAGGTACTCGAAATAGGTAAACGGTAACTTGAAGGGTTTTAAGTAGGCACTACACTGTCCCACGCCAACACCTACCTGCAATTTACTACAGTGAGATGTTATCCATAAAGTAATTTCTTAGTATGAGTAGTCGTTTTCCCATAAAACATTAAAAAATAACTACATAAAAACAACGTCTTCACGTTTTATCGATTTTTTTTAATTTTCTTTGTTCTTATTTTAGTCGAAAAATTATTTGTTAGAAATAATTTAAACCTACATTCTGATGAAGATTTCATAAAGATTTTCAATTAAATTTAAATGATACAAAAAGCCTGCGTATTTTCCTTGAACCGGAAATTCAATTTACCAACTACGCCATGGAACGATTTTTTAAATGTTATGCATAAGTGTTGCTTTCACTTTAAAATCAAGAAAAATAAAAAATAATTTTATAAAGTTTTCAAATTATTATAAACGAAATTGTTTAAATTTGAAATGAAATGAAATGAAATAAATTTATTTTGACAAACACAGACATAAGACACAAAAAACAATAGAATAAAGGTTAACGATAGGGAGATAGGTAGACGTAACACAGATAACATACAGTACAAACAACAACACATAAGTAGGTATCTATGTCATTTACAATATTTAAGTGCTAATTATTCTCCCGTGTGTGTGAGCCAAAAAAGGCATGGTCTCAGCATAATGCCGCTACACATTAGGATAACATCCAGCGGCGCTGGTTTTCAGACCAAACCTAACGGGTGACCTCACGAACCAACCAATAAATACATATACATAATAAATTAAAAATATGAAATTTACTAAATTAATTAAATTTATTGAATTTCAAGTTTTATAATTAGAAAATTCGATCTAACTAATTAAGGATCGGTATTATTTCGAAGAAAAAGTTGCTCTATTATTTTAATAAGACGTAAGATAAACATAATTTGCAAAGAACCATAGTACCCTGTATTAATAAGTATTAATAAATCCAGTATGCCTTCTCGGCGCCGACACACATACCCCACTGCTGGGCAAAGGTAATAATAATAACACCCAACAGTCACAAACATAGTCTTGACCCCACACTAGGATTCCCTGTGTCGTGGGTATCAGAAAATACTAGTACCATGCAACCCCAACACCCAGACCAGAAACAAATATTTGCAGATCATGCAAACATTTGTACCGCAGCGAAAATCGCACCTCTTACGTCTCAGACGGGTACTCGCCACCGAGGTCGTCAAAGGTATTCCCCAATACCTTCATTCCTTGTTTTCTTTTCAGTCATTCTCATGGTTCACTGACATGCAATTTCCATTAGTTATACCCGTGTTAGTACTTTTTGGTATCCTTAGTAGAAGCCCAGATATTTTTCTTACGCGATTCAATTTATAGAAAGCCTTTGGGCGTGTTTATAGAGATTCTGTGATATCAATTTATTTTAAATCGGTTCAGTAGTTAAGGCGGCGGACCGAAAAATCTAATGCATCGCTAAATTGTACACACACTTAGGTTTAAAGTTCAGCTTCAGTAAAGCTTTCAAGTTATTATCAAACGAGAATAAAATACCGATTTCTCTTTATTCTGTCAACCCAAAAGGGGAAAAAATACTCGGTACTAAATTGAACCAAATTACCGAACTGAGCATCACGGAGTAGTCGATAATTGTTTACAACTGTCGCAAAAGTTCTTCTAAACTAGCCATCAACATCATTTCAGCCGTTCGACGTCCACTGCTGAACATGGCCTCCCCACAGAAAGAGCGAATTAATAATAATAATAAATATTCCGGACATATCATACACGGGAATATAATATATAGAATTCCTTATCATGTGGGGGGATTTGCCCATAATCACCACGCAGGGCATGCGGGTTGGCGAGCGCAGTTAGAGCTATCGTTAAAATGACGGACGCTGCTGCCCATCCCCTAGCTTTTTTCCCTTAGTCGCCTCTTACGACATCCGCGGATAGGTAGATATGGAGGGGCCTATTCTTCTAGCTAAAACTAGCCATATTATTTGAAAAACGCTTAAAATATTGATGAAATATTTGAATTTCGATCTAACAAAACTCATTGCAAGACAGTTCTTAAGACAAAACTAATTTATTACTAAAGGATCAATCTAATGAATAATTTTGTTATCTTCTAAAAAAAGAATAGAACACCCACATAGACAATTGTGTAGCAAAATTTCATAGTAGACTTAATTGCATATAGATAAAGATATTTTTTACAAAAACTAAAAACCCACTTCAAATTCCTAAATATTCACAAGATTAATAACAACCTCTTCTTTTGTTATCAACCTCTTTGCGTTTTGCTTACCTACTGAGGATGGCATTGGCCACCTACACTTTCGAATAAAAAACTGACTGTCTGACAATCAAACGTAGTGGTTTTATTCTCTTTGAAAATCAACGCAGAGCCTACTAAGAGTTTGAAATTTGCAGAGTAGCTTCCTGTTGTAACGTATGGGTGCACATAAAGGAATTCCCGACACACAAACGTTAAGTTTAAAGTTTATGTAAAATTAGCAACCGAACGAAGTCGCGGGGATAACCATACTATACCACAGTCGACAAAAAAAATATCGGTATGTGGTGATTTCAAGAGAAGATGACGTTTTTTTAAGTTTTACGGGACAAGTTGCAATACACCAGCGAAAGAATCATCAAAATCGATTACTATTGGCGGAGATATAGACTAACATACACATAAAAAAAAAACATTCGACTTGAGAACCTCCTCCTTTTGGAAGTCGGTTAAAAAGTGACGCTCATGCTCTGTGGGTTATTACCAACAGTCACGAGCAGTTATAAGTAAACTTTTTCAAATGTCAACCCAATCATCCATACTTGGGTCATGACAGTGATCAAAAGAACAAAAAAACACAATAATTGTTTTTTTTTTTTGAAGATTTTCCCCTTTCGGGATGGCTATGGCATCTAGGCCTTACCGCCAAGTCTTACGTGTATTTTATCTTGTTTAATTTGTTTATCTTTTCTTACGTTAGTCATGGTCAAGTCACCGTCTAGTCAAGTCAAGTTCAGTTTTAGTAAGATATGATGGTGGCTATTTTACTAAAACCTCGAGGGACCTCTAGGTGCCAACTCGAAAAATGACGATAATACACGCAATCATTCGTCACTTCACTTGTGCGGTTTACTCAAACAATATTACGCAAAACACCACCATAATCACACAATATTATTCAATTTAACACTAGTTTTGTAAAATAAATTGAAAACACAACATCACTTCGCAAGTTCCCGCCAAAAAGTCCCACAATAATTGAATAAAATATGAAATGAAAAAAAATATGAAAAAAAATATATCATTTTTTATCGTTGTAAAAGTTTACACTTGTACGCTCATGACTGTACAATGGACATGCACTTTGTCGTAACATTTTGACCTAATTTATCGTTTACGTACTTCACGTGCCAAATGGAATTTTCTATGCAGGGAAATGAGTTTTATGTAAGTAGGCGACGAAGCCGCCAGCGTCGCTACGCTTTAGAATAAAGTGAGGGAAATATTTTTGGGCTTTCAGATGTTTTTTTACGACCTCGGTGGCTAAGTGGGCTAGTGCTGTCTGAGAAGCAAGGGGATCGATTCCCCGCAGCGGGACAAATGTTTGTTTCGGGTCCGGTGGTGCAATTGATTAAGCGTAATGGCAATGAAGTTCGTAACTTTGAGGGTAATTTTAACAATGTTAGCCACATTCAAAACGTTCCAAACTTGACAAGGGAAAACTTCACGACCTTAGCTACTTACTTTTCATGTTTGAAAAACTTCAGATGTCACTAAAATTGATAAAATCATCCTTATAATTGCGATCTTCATGACGCATTTCGCTTACGCAATAGCCTAGCGGGTGTCGTGGTATCATGTGGTATCATGGTAGTTCCTGATACCCACGATACAGGGAAGACTAGTGAGGGGTCAGGACTAAGTATGTGACTGTTGGGTGTTATTTATTTATTTATTTATATACGAGGTGATTAACAACATGTGTACTACCCCAGAAAGGGCTTATTCTACACCCAATAGGCAATAAAGTTCGTTCTACGACTTTTGGAAATTAGACAAATATTTCATTAAAAAATCGCTTTGCAAAAATCCTTTTTAGGGTATGTGAATGATTACAATAAATTTACGGTATATCCTTACCCCCGTACTTTTAGTCAAGTTGACTTTTTTCACTGCCTGATGAGTGATACTATTCTCATTGTAATCGCTATCATTGTTTTTTGTTCAAAATTCCCCTTCATGGCTAAGTTTTTAATGTTGTACAATTGCTAGCCTTTCTATCAAATCAAATCAAAAGATGTTTTTTTTATTTTTGATTGATAATGGTAAGGCGTTTGGCCACCAACTTTTGCACTTTTGCAAGTGAGATGTGGCCTAAGATGGAGCACGCTTTCCCAGAGTGAACTTATTGACCCTAGATTTGAAGACTCCTAAACTGTACTCTTTCGGGAAAATAGACGCAGGCAGATCATTCCACTCTTTGGCAGTACAATATTTTTCAAATAAATCACTAGAATCACTTTGAAACGTCTTAGAAACAAGGTGAAGCTGTGCTTATTCACAACGATACAACGATAAGAATTCAAATAATTCACCTTTTTTATACAACTGAGGTGGCAAACAAACATACGGCCCACCTGTTGGTAAGCGGTTACCGTAGCCTATGAGCGCTTGCAATACCAGAGGCATCACGCACGTGTTGCCGAGCCCTCCTCCCCCCTAAAGAGCTCTGGCAACCTTACTCAGGAACACAACTGTATTTGAAAGAAATAATGTTATTTAGCTGCGATCTTCTATAAGGCGGAGGTACCTCCCAGGCGGCTGCTCCAATTAAGAACGGAAAAATCTCGCTGTGCCCTACCTCCTCCAAAAGCCTCCATCTAATAAGCTCAGAATTTCCAAGTTTCCGTTCAAAATGATCCTGTTAAAGTAATATATTTTAAAGGCATTCGGCAAGGCGCCAAAGTTGGACAGCAAGTCAGTGTTTTCAATGTAAGACAAATTTGTTCCTGACCTGCCGCGTTAAGTTACGGTTTTCAGCGAAAAGGCTATTGGGAAAATGAGAAAATCTCCGCTAAAGAAACTAGTGTTAACAAGTTGTAATAGAAATGATCCAATTTTCTCCAAAAGGAAGAGATTTTTATGGAAAATAAATCTATTATTTAGACTAGAAGTACCGCAGAGCTTTCAGACGCAAGTTTATAATCAATGCATGTTGCAAGATGACATGGTACTGAGACTGGTCGCTAACTATTGGCCTCATAAACAAGCTCAAAGTCGTGCAACGGGTTATGGAGAGAGCTTATGCTTTGAATTTCACTACGTGATAAAAGCCGGAATGAGGGAATCCGCAGAAGAACTAACATAGCTCTCAGAATTAGCAAGTTAAAGTGGCAGTGAGCAGGCCATAAAGCTCGCATGCCTGACAACCGTTGGGTAATATCGGTTTTCACCCACCAAATGGCGACGTCGAAGCGGGCGACGCAGTATTGGCAGGCCTCCCACCATGGACTGATGACATTGTGAAGTTTGCGGAAATTCGGTTGATGGAAAAGGCTCATGGATGCCAGTTGGATGTTACCCGAATTTTATTTTTCATTCAAGGGTACGTAGTGCATAAATGTGTTTTCCATTCGAAAGATAAAAGTACAAGTACATGTGTATGCGAGAGGAATTTTGATGAAAATTTAAGGAAACAAATTTTTAAGCAATTTTTATTTTAACAATGTCAGTCTGATGTCAGTTTGAATGAAGCTTTAGGTTAGAGTATAACGTCTTACATTGTTTTCGTACAAGCCAAGTGGTAGATGCTTCTTAGAAAACCAAGGCTTAAAAATAGCAATTTACGATGAAAATAAACGAAGATTTTATCAGAGTTTATTCAAAAGACTGGCGTCTTTCAGAAACGTGACTGGAGTCGAGCGACATACTTATTTACAAAGATAATTTTTAGAAATAACTTTGCGTACTTTCTGAAGTAGTATTTTAGCTGAATTTTGAGGGAGAATGAAATTAAAAGCGTTAGTTACAAAGTCCTGGCGATCAGATCCTTGAAGATGCCTAAGGGAGATAGTCAGAGGCATGCCCAAACATTTAGCAAATATCCACATTTTGCAGGGGTGAGTATTTCGTACGTGACAGGTTCAAAGCCCATCGCCGCTTACAAAAAACATGTTTCAGAAAACCAAAAGTGTTCTGTTTTAAAAATGACTTCATATTTTCTCACAACTAAAAGTTTTAACATTAAAAGAAGAAGAAGAAGTACCCCCTTCATACCGTATTTTATCCCACCCTGTATAAACGATTTGCAACTGTTTATAAAGTTACTTCATTTTATAAAACCCGCCTACATTAGTTAGGTATTCTATTTTCATATACAATTTTTGTCCTAAATTTCTTCTCAGATTTCATGATTATATTTACGAAGCCCAAAAACGTAGCTTGCTCCAAGAAAATATTGATTTCGCAAGTCAAGACACTCAACGCATTTCCCTGACAGCCTTTTAGGGTGGGTCAGGCAATAATGGCCTACATTGACCACTTACTATCGAGAGGGAAGGACCAATTTTGACCTTTGGACCCATTTTCGTCTAAAATGTGTGATCGTGCCGGAAGTTGGGGGTGTGATTATATAAACGTACATAACATAATGCCTGTTTCCCATAGGGGTAGGCAGAGACCACGGATTTCCACTTGCTACGATCCTGCCGCACCTCGTTTGCTTCATTTACTTGCACATAGAGTATAACATGACAGTACACCGAATATTTATATCCTATCTATTAGATTCGGCCGAGGATCTCAAAAGGCGCAAATATGTAAGTCTTGATATGGCTTACGTATTTGAGCTTTTTGGGGTTGAGACCCTGGGTCCGTGGGGAGACGGGGCCCTCCGGGTTTTCAAAAAGATATCAGGGCGTCTGATCGAAGCGACGCGTGACCCGAGAGCTGGCTCTTATTTGGCCCAGCGAATTAGCATTGCCATCTAGCGTGGCAATTTTGCCAGTATCTTGGGGACGCTTCCGACTGGTAGTGATCTGGATCAGTTGAGCTATTTATAGATCGTTTGTAACGGTCTTTAGATAGCTCAACTGTTTCTTGTGTATTTTGTTAATATTAACTTGTATTAATTTTAAGTTTATTTCTGTAAATAAAGATTAGTTATATCTATTCATCATTAGCCTGATGAAGTTTACTGCTGGACATAGGCCCCAAAGAGTTCTATAACGAACTTTCTTGACCATTTTGATATCACAATGTCGTTTGTCCATCGGTTGGGGGCCTTCCAACGTACCTATCAAAGACCACAGCCCACCACGCTGCTCAATTGCGAGTCGGTAGATGGATAACCGGTGTCGATCTAGGGCCTAATTCTAGCGGTCGCACCGAACTACCAGTCGTTCTCAGTGACGGCTCGGTGACGGTCGCGGTGGACAAACGGAGTTAGAGTTTAGTTATTTAGAGAAGGAACGGGTTTTGAAGTAGTATGCAACAGACTCACATGAGATACAGTATCACTAGAAACTAGTGCTAGCTGTAACATAAACTTATCTCATAACATCATAACGTAACAAAAACAATCAACACTCGTTAGAAAGGTCAAAAGTTTCGATCACCCGGATAAATATTTGTGTATTGTAAACATTTGTTCTAAATTCCATCGTTTGTTTAGGCACTCGCAACGTGATTTCTTAGGAAAATGTATAATGTGAAACAACAATTTGATAGATGGCTTCAGGCTCGTAGGGGACAATAAATTTAAAATAATTGTTTCAAATAGTGTTGTGTTCCTGCGGTGAGTAAGGTTGCTAGAGCTCTTTCAGGGTCGGGTCGTTCGGGGTTGGCAACGCTTGCGTGATACTTCTGCAAGCATTCATAGGCTACGGTAACCACTTACCAACAGGTGGGCCGTATGCATACTTATCAACCACCTTCTTCGTTATAAAAAAATATTAAATCGATTGCTGGCACGAGACGCTACGCTCGTAGCAGCTTTTCGTAGCACCGCTACGAGCGTAGCAAGAGTCTCAAATATCAAAGTAAAAAATTTCTTTGCAGTGAGGTGAGAATCAGCAGTAGAAGTTCGTGACGTAATTTTTGTCACACCACTAATGTTTAAGAAAGGTAATACTTGTTTGTTCCTTAGATGTAATCTCTGGAACATATGAACTGATTCTAAAAAAAATCTTTCTTCTTTTTTTAGAGAGCTACACTATCCACAGAGATGGTGGGATAGTTAACTTTTCATTCTGAAAACTCAATATAATGTAAATCAAGCCGGATGAATAATCACCGTTTGGCATATTTAAGTCCGAAGTATTTTCTAATCTATAACAAATGCGCACTAATTCCGTGGCGCTACCACATAAATATTCGATAACGGTTCTGAAAATATGAGCAATTAATTTTGAAAGAGAAATAAGAGCGAAGGACAAAAGTCATTATCGAACGGAATAAGGGTGCAAATTTCGCACGCAGGTTAATGTACAAACATAGCACTCCATAGTGAAACAGAGTTCTTTCCAAATACCTACCTCTTTTGTACAAGAAAAGAGCCTCTAAGATGAGCACTTTAATCCTTTCACTACACTGATTCTTTCAAAGTCAAAGTCAAAAGGCATTTATTTCAATAAAATCACTAGGATCACTTTGAAACGTCTTAGAAACTAGGTGAAGCTATGCCTGTTCCTCGCGACCAAGCCTAGAAGAATCAGGCAATAAACACGGCTTGGTGCCTATCATTTTTTTCGATGATCCTTTTTCACAAAATGGAATTTAAAGCTTCAGTGTGGTGCCGATCGAACTAGGTGAGGCTCAAAAGAAAAGTAATCTAATTATAATCCCTAATAAATAAGAGCTTGTAAAAATGTGAAAAAAAAGAAGACAAATGTGAGCTTCAACAAATGATCTAAGGGCAGCACACGCTTTCAGCGAAAGAGCCATTCTTTCAAAGCCACCATACCCCTAACTAGTTACTGACTTATACAGGATGACTAAAAAAGAATGAGTGACACGATAAGCTAGCTGAATAATTGATTTTTAACTGATTTAAATTGAAAATCATTGATATTCCAAAAGTCGTAGTACAATCTTTATTGCCAATTGGGTTTAGAATAAGCCCCTAACATACTCGTACATAATTATTATAAATCAACTTAACATTTTTATTTCAAATAAAATCTTCGACGATATTGAACGAAATTCTCACTTTACTCTCATAAATTGTGGTATTTAATGTACACATAAAATCAAGATAAATAGTTATTATTAAATGGTAGTTTTATAAATATCTCATTAAAACACCTAAATATAGTAACGAATATGGTAAAAAAAATTCTGAATATATAATTCCCCATCTAATTAACAAATTACCATTTGAAATTAGAAATAAAATAAAAATAATATTAAAAACATTTTAAAAAAATATTTCCCTTCCCAATAAATTTTAAAAGCTATAAACGGAGCATCCTATAAGTCGTAAGCGCACTCACACACGCGTAGCGATAGTAATGCATACTAACACCACTGCATTGGCTATTATGCTTCCACTCAACTCACCTGACGGGTTTTATTTTTCTGCTGTGCCTATGCACTAGGTACATACTGTTAGCTGTTCTGTGACGGTGTTATCTTTACATGCGCTCGCTCTTCATAGAAAATAAGTAAAGATTGTTTACAATTTTTCTTACATTCAATATCGAGAACCTAATGTCTAGACAAACCTAACATAGGTTTTAAGACATTTACTACCATTCATTCTTATTCCTTTTGTGTAATAAATAGATATAAAATATAAATATCAAATATAAACATTCATTAACAAATATACAAAACTGAAAAAACAACTACAAATTTATGAGAAGATTCAGACAATCGACTGATAATTAGATTGCTAAGAAAACTTTCTACAAAACGCTAATATCGAACTTTTTGGTTATAACCAATAGTCTTATCTTTATAAATATAATAAATCAATTGCCATGATCGAATTGATCGAGCATCTCTTCAAAACGGCTTGACCGTTTTGGCTGATTTCTTTTTCGTTGTGTTCATTGTCAGGACAAAGGCGTTGTCCTTTTTTTATATGGAGCTTGGTTTTTATTCATCAATAAATCCAATCAACACAAATTGAATATATTCGGGTAGAGATATCCAGATATTTATTTGGTGAACAAAAAAAAATTTTAGAATCCCCCAATTTTGCGAAAACCATTTTTCAATTTTCGCAGAAACTCGTACTTATGGTAGAATGTTTGCGGCCACCATTGCCACAAATTGCGATAAAGAAAAGACGTCAAACACTGATCGAACACTGACTGAAAGAAAATTGTGGGAAAATCTATGGGGAAAAAATTTGAAGAAGCTGCGGGCACAAGCTAGATAATTTTATAATTTATCACCATAATCATGATGAAATTCACAAGGCTGATATTCACACATATTTATCACGATAACTTTTCTATTACAGCATCTCTAACGTAATTTTCTAGAGTCACCATTTCAGCCGTTCGACGTCCACTGCTGAACATGGCCTCCCCCACAGACAGAGCAAACTCCTTATCATGTGGGGGGATTTAACCATACACACCACGCTAGGCATGCGGGTTGCCGAGTGCAGTTAGAGCTATCGTTTTTAAAATGAGGGTCGCTGCTGCCCATTCCCTAGCTTTTCCCCTTAGTCGCCTCTTACGACATCCGCGGATAGGTAGATATGGTACCTATTCTTCAGCCGGGGCCACTACGGCCTATTTTCTAGAGTAATGTAAGCAAATTACTAATACAATAGGTTAAATTCTAATCCGCTTTGGATAACACTCCCCAACCTAGTTAATCATCACAAACCTACATAACAATAATGAACGAAAAGCGAACTTTGTACTTACATGTACTCACACAATCCACACACAACACAGTTGCTCGACTAATCGCCCGATCGGTCGGCGGATCGCGGGACGCGTGCGTACAGTCCGCTCCCTCGCGCACATCTGACGCGGCCTGCTAATCTTGCAGGGCTAATTTAAAGGGAGGTTTCAGTTCGGCGTACAATGGAATTTCAGGACGAAAATTATATGTACGGTATGCATAATATGTATTCTATTCCAAAAGGGGCTTATTCTATCAACAAACCGAAAAAGAAAATGCCGATATCTATGGAAAAAGGAAATCTGAATTAGAAAGTAATAGTTTTACAACCAGCACTATTACAAATTAACTATTTTAGGTTTTTCTATTACCTTCAAAACTTGAACTTAAACATAAAACACAAAATTACCTATGTGTTTTATGGTCGAAATACACCAGTTCGGTGTAGTAGACATTATGTTAAACAAAATTCAGATACTGGATCTAAAGCCTTTTTAATAAATGAGTAGACTTTTGTGCCGTCAACATCATCAGCCTGTAGAAGGCCACTGCTGGACATAGGCCTGCCGGGATTTTACCATCCACCGACTTTCCGAAACCTTCACAATGTCGTCGGTCCATCAGGTGGGGGCCTTCCAACACTGTATCGCTCGGTTTGTGGTTTACATTCCAATCGTTCGTGGTATATTTATTATTATTTTAGAGTTTTTTTTTAAGTTCCGCCAATGAAGGCCTAAGGCTAGGAGGGTCAGCGCCGACGGGAGGAGTAGCAGCAAACTCGCAAAACAAATTTAAACTGAATCTTATTTACTTTTGGATACGACTGAAATCACAAAATCACACAGTGAGGCTTGAAGAGCCGCTTATTGCGGTCAAGAGGCGCGTGATTTTGTGATTTTAAGCGAATCCCAATGTAAATAAGATGGAATTTCAATTGTTTAGCGAATTAGTCGCTTCGCCGCTTTTCCGTCCGTGGGTCGATCTGAGGATAAATTTGAAGGGGGATTAGAAAAACAATGATGTAGTAATTTCGATTTTGATATCTGTACTAGGAGAGTAGGTAAATAAAGAGAGGAGAGCTCCTCAATACCTAATACAGCTCTAATGAGTTAAAAGAAAAGTGAAAATATGGAAGCGCCACTAGGCTTTTCCATCCATGCCAATTACGCACCGAATGCCCATCCGGGCAGATTTCAAGAAACAAAGGAGACTAAAAAAAAAATTGCAAGAACTGGCTCCCTGAGGCTTCCGTAGAAGTACAAATACAAATAATTAAATACAAATAATTTATTTCGGAACAAAAATAATAGAGGTACATTATAACAATTTGGAAAAACGATGATAATTGCAATAGTTATAAAAACTGTGACGCAATCACCAACGCCCGCCTCCTAGGACTAAGTGAATACAATGAAATGTTCCTGCAAAAAACATTTATAAGAAAGAAAAAAAAAAACAAAAAAGCGAGTAAGTGAGGTATGAGTAGGTATTTTGTACATATTTTATATGTATGTATAATTATATATATGTATATGCGTGTGTGTTTGTTTGTTCATGTGTGCGTGTGTGTGTGTTTGTTCATGGGTGTGTGCGTGCGTGTGTGTGTGTGTGTGTGTGTGTGTGTGTGGGGGTGTGAGTGAGGTGTTAGTGCGTTGGAGATTTCCTGATGCACCAGTCTCATAAGAGTCTGGGTAACAGGAGATACCCGTGTGTGAGGGAACTATACATGACAGTTATATTGTGTATGTGAGTGTGAATGTGTTGATGTGAGTGAGTGAATATTAAGTTTAATTAAAAACTCTCAGAAGTTCCTCAGTCTCCTCATAAGAGAGTGACTGTAGCCAGGACAATAATTTTAATTTACATTTACGAAGTGTGAGTGGATAAATGTTCAGTACCTTAGTTACATTGTTATACAACATCGAGCTTATGTAATAATAATGGCGGCTCGCCAAGGCTGTTCTGCGGGATTCGATTTTGCATACTTTGTCTGATCTACGCTTTTGACTAATAAGGGGATCATAAGCTATTTCAGAGTGTTTACGTAGAACAGTGTTGAAGATGAAAAGTTGTCTTACAGAAAGTACGCCACAGAGCGAGTAGAGTTCAGATGTGGGAAATCGGAAAGGTTTATGAGTCATCACCTTCAGGACAGCCCGTTGGGCCCTTTCGAGTCTTAAGGTATAGGTTTTAAAAGATCCGCCCCATGCCGTTATGCAGTAATTAAGAACCGACTGCGCCAAAGCAAAGTAGACAGTCTTCAGACACTGCAGATCGAGTAAATGACGAAGCTTAGCGAAAATATATATCAATTTTCTGGTGCGAGAGACTGTCAGATCGATTTGTTGCTTCCAAGACAGGAAGCAGTCAATCGTAACACCAAGATATTTAATTAGGGAAGTTTGTTCAATGGGGAAACAGGCGCAAGACGATGGATTTTTTAAATTACATGAATGGGGACAAATGTTATGAGAAGCTACTGGTTGACTAGAGGCATTTGCAGAAAAGGTAATAAATTTGGTTTTGCTTAGGTTTAAGGTGAGAAGATTAGTCGATAGCCAGTTTTTGACTGTAGTTAATGCTGATTCCGCTAGGGAATACGCTTCGGGCCAATTTTTTCCATTGATAAGAAGAGCGGTGTCGTCAGCGTAAGTTATAATTTTACAATTTGGCAGGTTTAGATTGCACAATTCATTTATATAGATAAGGAAAAGAGTAGGTCCAAGGACACTACCCTGTGGCACACCAAATGTAATTGATTCCTCTCTACTCGTAAAACCGTCAATTACCACAACTTGCGTTCTACTGCTAAGGTAGCTCTTGAATATATCCAAAGCGCGACCTCTTATGCCAATGTCCTCGAGTTTTTTTATAAGAATAGGGATAGAGACCGTGTCAAAGGCTTTGGATAAATCGAGAAAAATTCCAATAGATTTTTGTTTTCTATCAAGCTGTTTGACAATGGAGTCGGTTAGCTCCAATACAGCATCTTCTGTGGATAGGCCTCTTCTAAATCCAAACTGGTTATGAGACAAAATGTTATTCAGGTTTAGAAAATCGATGAGCCTATTGTTAAGTATTTTTTCGAAGATTTTAGACAGAACACAAAGTACCGATATGGGCCTATAATTCGTGACACGGTCTCTGTCACCACTCTTGTGAATGGGATGGACAACGGCTTTTTTAAAACAGTCAGGGAAAGTGCCAGACACGAGACACAAGTTAAAGATATAGTTTAGAATAGGTAGCAGCACATGTCTAGCGGCTTTAATAACGGAGGTTGGTATGTTATCCCATCCCACTGCACACTTATCTTTAAGGTTAAGGATGATAAGCTCGATTTCCTTATTCTCAACACTGAACAGAGCCATTGAGTTTGAAGGTGCTTTAGGGGAAATTGTAATTCCTGATTCAGGGGTCATGAAATTGGGGACACAAGAATTTAATATGTTGGAAGCCAAACTCTTACCGACATTTGCAAAGTATTCGTTGACAGCATCAACCGAAGAAGAAGGCGTCCCGGATAAGTTTAACAAGTCAGCTGATGAAGATTTCTTGCAATTTAGATTGGAAATTTCTTTAATAAGTTTCCAGGTGGCCTTTGGATTCTTTCCAGCTTTTTTAAATTCGCTACGCTCATATATCAATTTGGTTTTTTTAAGCAAGTTATTACAAAAATTTCTGTATCGCTTGAATGTGATAACCAGAACGTTATTCTCAGGCTCTTTTTTAAATTTGCGGTATAGTCTGTCCCTGTGCCTAATGCATCTTAGTAGGCCAGGGGTCATCCAGGGTTTTAAGGATGTTTTTCTGCTAGGAATAGTAGAGGTGGTGCTATGTTTATTTATAATACTGGAAATCGTTTCAATAAGTGTTTTGGTTGCTTCATTGGCATTATGGGAATTTAAAATGGGAGTAAAATCAGTTGTTTCAATCTCGCTCACAGCACTCTTTAAATCCAGGCGACGAGAAAGATGTACGGATTTACGCACTGGAACTATAGTATCGCAGCAAAGAATGATTGGAGCATGATCAGTAATGGGGGCATCAAGAACTATTGTGATGGATTTAGTTTGTGTTTTGAGCATAACGTGATCTAAACAGTTTTTATCTCTGGTGGGAAAACAGTGAGCCGGGAGCATCCCATGTGAAGCAATCAGGTTAAGGTAGGCATCAGAGTTGGGGTCGTTGTTATTGGGAGTGATATTAATATTAAGGTCTCCCAAAACTGAAACAGTTTTGAAACCTTTTAGTGCTGTTAGGATGGAGTCAAGACTATCCATAAATCGGTCTGTATTTTTAAATGAAGGGGAGCGATACAACGCGACCAAAGCAACGTCTCGAGCAAACTTAACAATCAGACAATTCGCATCATTAAAAATAGGATGTTCAATCGTGTAAGTCAGTCCTTCTATTATGTAGGCTACAACGCCTTCATTTTGAGATGTGTATGATGACGGGTGAGTATTATAGCCACTAAGTGTCGGAAGGTGAGGGCATTTACTAAGCCAACATTCTGTTAGTATAATAACATCAAACTGAAGTTTAATTCTACTTAGCAGAATTAAGAGATTGTCAAAGTTACATTTTATGCTGCGAATATTAAGGTGAATAATTTTAAAAGAATTTTTGTTGAGATGGTTAACACAAGTTTCAGGATTACATAACAAGGAGTCAGAGATGGAAATATGTTCCATATCGTCAGCGATTAGATTTAAATCATCCATAGTGGGGAGAATAAGGTAAAGAAGGCACATAAATAATGGAGGTAGAGCTGATTGCCACCAAGAGAGGATCGCATCCCATAACACATAGAGAGCGTGGATTTGAGGTCTGCCAACGAGTCCGATGATGGTATAGTATCATTGTACTTTGCGTTACATTGAGAGTTTGTGTGAGAGTATAGTTTTGTGTGAAACAATGAGTTTTGTGGTGTGTAAGTGTAGATGTATGTATACAAAAAGTTAAACGAAACAAAAATTTCAAAAAGTAAACCAAGTAAGACGTGGTCTCAAAAAAGGTAATGATAGTATTGTATAGTCACTTTTGGTCTGCGGATTTTGAAAGGTCGGCCTCACACTTTATGTGAACGAGCTGGCCGCCCTCCACCTTACGGAGGAAGATCCTTCCGTTAGAAACCCAGCAGAATTTGAAGTTGTTGACCTTCGCATAATCACGTGCAAGAAAGAATAATCTCTTCATTTTAGAGGACAGGTTTTCAGAGATGAAAACTGGTTTTGCAGGGCCACTTATTCTCAGATGCTCCGTGGTGAGCTTGCCTCCCCTGTTGAATTTTCTGTACATCGTTATGAGTTTCTCTCTCAGAATGACAGTCGTAAGGTCCACAATAATTGTTTTGTTTGCTGGATCTTTAGTCTGAATTCGGTAGATATCCTTGATTTGATTCGGATGGATATCGACACTAAGGACCATACCGGCCTGTATGATTGTGTTTGTTAGAGTTGACTTCGTCTCGGTCTTTGATGTAGGTACGTTTCTGAGCTCTAGGCAAGTAGACCTTGAACTGCGTTCAAAGGTTTCCAATTTGTCTTCTAAATTTTTTATGTATTGCAAATTTTCTTGCTGGTGAACTTCAAGTTGTTCCACTTGCGTTTTCAGAGCCTCATGCGTATGGCTTGAGAAATCCACGGAGGCACGGATTTCCTCAACAGCTGAAAACAGCTTTTCATACTTGGAGTCCTGGTTGTCCTGAAAGTCATTAAACATCTTGCGCATCTCAGTCATGAAACTCTCCAGCCTGTCTTCATCGCATGTTAGCCGTCTTTTGGCACTTCGAAAGCGGGATACATCGGAAATATGGTCTTGTGAAATTCCGGGTCCCAGAGCTTTTTCCGTGCTTAGGGAAGGTTCAGAGGAAGAGTGATGGAGCTGCGAAGATGAGGGGACTGCCAGAACAGCAGCAGTGGGAGATGCGTTCGGCGGTGAGCGGTTACACCTCATGTTGATATGATAGGATATAAGGCACAGCTCAGGATTATATGGTTTCTTCTAAGTAGTCGCCTCTAAGATCAGTTTACCATCCAGTTTAGTTAGACCTCGCTCAACTCGCAATACTAACAGTAGGCGGCTCAAGTGCAGCGCCACAGAATCGACAGTAGTACTGCAGCGCGCCGCGTTTGGGTCTTTCTACACTGCACAGTGCACACAGCGATCAAAATGAGAATGTGTGTTTGCTCCGTCTTCTCTTCAAGCGTGTGTATGGATGAACTCACGTAATGCAGATGCGTCCGCACATACAGGATGTTGGTGTGAGTGCGGCTTGCAGTGGCTAACTTCAGTTAAGTTATGCGCTCCTGGTACTTTGAAGAATTAAATTTAGTTTATTTAATAAAGTTATTAATTTAAATATGTTTTTTAAAAACACAGGTCCGTCACACGTCTACTCTCAATCGAGGTCCAAGGGGAAGGGAAGAAGGTAGGAAGGAAGCGATAAATTTATAATTTGCGGTCGCTCACGTAGTTAATTGTAAGATATTGACGTACGGAATGAGGTACGGAACCCTAAAAACTACACCCGTATAAACAGACGGAGGTAAGACTGAAAGCTATTCCACGTATCTTAAGTAATTCCATTTGTTATTAATAGGTACAAATTGTGTAAAGTAAACTGTCGAACTGAAATCTCCTACAAATTAGTTTGCACATACTTACGAATTTGTGAGCTGGCATTGCGGAATACGAGTACAAACAATGGTTACATTGAATGGTTGATGTTTCATGTACTATATTTATTCTTGTATACTAGTATTGTAGTATACAAACCTAGTTAAAAACCACTTGCCAAAAATGAAGTTTCCCAAAATGAAGTTTCCCAATTTTTTCAAATCAGCCAGCTTAGTAAATGATAAGTAGGGGTAGTAGTAAGGGCGCGGGTTCGATTACCGCGCGGGACAAATGTTTGCATGATCTGCAATTATTTGTTCCGGGTCCGGGTGTTGTAATACCATGGTACCAAGAAACATCGTATTTCAGTAGATGTAGAGAGATTTATTCAGGATGCACAGCACACGGCAAAGTCAGCGTAGCAAGCGTCAAAATACCAGAGAGTTTCTTGGTCAAAACAGCATAAATATAATATAGTAGATTTTTTTAATGTCTTTGATGCTACTCGTAATTTCTGATACCCACGACAGGGTGGGGTCCACGTGGGGTCAGGACTATGTATGTGACTGTTGGTTGTTATTTATTTATTTTAACTGATTTGATCATAGAACAGCAAATTTTATTTTCGGAAAAAATGTTATTTATTCCTCTTATTCCTTAGCTAACTTATAAAGCAATGCATAATCAAAATCTTTATATCTTAATCAAAGTTAATTAAGGACCCCTCGAGGGGTATAGACCTACTCCAAAAATTCCCGAACCTTTCTATGCTTCGCTTTCCTCATCCATGACTAGCCGGCGATCTCTATCATCTCATCCTGACATGTTTCTTGTGATCTCCCTCTACTTCTCGTCCCTGCACATACAACACTTACTGAATCCGTAATTTAAGTATTTAAAAATAAAAAAAGTTTTTGAAGTGGGCAGTAACGCTCGCCGTTTGGAAGCACAAACATTATGAACTCACGAAAGAGGTCTGTTTATGATGTTTGTAACTGCTTACATCTGTTTTCCGAGAACAGTGTCGTAATAAGCAAGTTACAAAGCTTGGTACAGTTTTATTGATATAAATAGAACGAGAAGTGAATGCGCAATAAAAAAGTCAGTTCTTAGCTAGTGGTAAACTGGTGGCGGAGTATTTAGTCCGTCAGAAGAACTCTGCCTTGGCTTTAGGAGTTTTAAAGCAGATACTGGCATCTTAACGTGCGCTTCGAAACACGGAAGCGCTTAAGTAAATGTATTTTCTTTCTTCTTTTCTCTCTTTTTTTCTTTCTTTCTTGCTTTGTTACCAAACTCTACTTGGCAGATTAAGCCACGAGTGTTTTAGTTGACTGTAATTCTTAATTACCTACAAGCGGTTTTTCTCAGCATGACCGATGTGTGGATTTGCCCTGTTTAGTACACAAACTGTATTCTTAGCACTAGTTAGCGCTAATAGTTCACTAGCGCTAACTAGTGCTTGATCGCAAGCCATTATCATCCAAAAAGTTGATGCAGGATAGAAGATGTTTGCTGAGACGCGGTAAACACAAAAACACAGTCATACAAAAGTTATAAAAAAAAATTGCAGTAATTGATAAAAGTTTCTTTGTTTGTTTGAGCATATTCTTACCTCTTTCTTCTTTATCATAGACTAGCTTCTGCTCGCGGCTTCGCTCGCGTGGTACCTACATAAAAAGTAGCCTATATGCTATTCTAGGTTCTTCATAAGGCCTGTCGTAATGTATGGATCTGAGTGTTGGGCTACCAAAGGGACGGATGAGAGAAGATTGCATGCGGCAGAGATGCTAATATTGAGATGGATGTGTGGAGTGACAAGAATGGACAAAATAAGAAATGAGTACATCAGAGGAAGTTTGAAAGTAGCGCCAGTGACGGAAAAGTTGAGAAGTAATAGGTTAGCATGGTATGGGCATGTCATGAGGAGGGATGAAAGTCATGTAACGAGAAGAGCGTTAGGTATGAATGTGGATGGATATAAGACTAGAGGAAGGCCGAAGAAAAGATGGATGGATTGTATTAAAGATGACATGAGTAAGAAAGATGTGAGTGCGGAGATGACGGCTAACAGAAGAGAGTGGAAGAAGAAAACATGTTGTGCCGACCCCACATAATGTGGGACAAGGGCAGGAAGAAGAAGATGCTATTCTAGGTTCTCTTTATATTCTTTAAGTTTCAACGAAATCGGTTAAGCCGTTACGGCGTGATTGAACAACAAACATCCTCTCACACTTACGCGTTTATAATATTATAGTAGGATTACTTTTTATTTGGGTACCATGCGAGTGAAGTCGCGGGCGGAAGTCAGTTGGTAAACTTCTGTCTCGACGAGAAATCATTAATATATTTAATGCTTAATGCTATATTTGCTTATATAAAGGTAGTATGCAGTTGGAATGCTGCTTTTTGCAAGTTGACGATACTGGCCCCATACTAGGCAAAAACCTGTGTTATGGTGCCAGTGAAAGTAAAATTACCGTATAGTGTTGTGTGCAGCCTATAAAATTGCAGTGTGTATGTTCGGTAGTGGAGTATGTATGCGTGAATATTTTGTATGATTGTAAGTGAGTAGTTTACGTTATGTGTGTATATTGTTTGTATGTGTTGTGTTAGTGTACCTACTGTGTAGATTTGATGAAGTATTGTGAGTATTGATAGTGTAAGTTTCGTTTGTGCGTAATGTGTAGTGATGTGGATGATCATGACAATGTTTTCAGTCAAGTAGTTCTTCTGTTTCTTGGTATGTTTTAGATAACAACCACATAGTTTCTTTCTTTTTGGTAAGTGTTTTGGGACAATGAAGAATTTGAATTGAAATTTGATTTGAAAATCATTGTTTAAAATGTTACAAGATAATTCTGACCATAAAACGTATTTTGTGAATAAGATATTTTTTACAAAAACTAAAAACCGACTTCAAATTCCTGAATATTTACAAGATCAATATCAACCTCTTTTTTTGTTAACAACCTCTTTACGTTTTGCTTACCTACTGAGGATGACACTGGCCACCTACACTTTCGAATAAAAAACAGGAGTAAGTATGACATCCATTCATCATCAATAATAAGTAATAACTCTTACGGTACTGACTGACTGACTGTCAATCAAACGTAGTGGTTTTATTCTCTTTGAAAATCAACGCAGAGCCTAACCAAAATCCTAAGAGTATGAAATTTGCCGGGTAGCGTAATGTATGGGTGCACAGAAAAGAATTCCGGACACACAACCCCTAAGTTTAAAGTTTATGTATAAATAGCAGCAACCGAACGAAGTCGCGGAAATTACCATAACATACAATATTCAACAAAAAAAAAATTCGGTTATTTCAAGAGATGATGACGTTTTTTTAAGTTTTACGGGACAAGTTGCAATCCCTCAGAAATTAAATTAAAATGGGACCACCCCGATCATACTCTATACACCAGCGAAAGAATCATCAAAATCGGGTAATTATTGGCGGAGATATCGAGTAACATACACACAAAAAAAACTGCCGGCTTGAGAAACTCCTCCTTTTGGAAGTCGGTTAAAAAACCTATTTTGGCTTTGCTTAGCATACGCATTTTTCGACAGACTCGCTATACGTTCCACAATGCCCGAACTAATGTTAACCCCGCTCTATGGCTTCACTGTCACGCACTCTCCCCGTCTTAGCCGATGATACCTTTTAACCTCTGTTGATTGTGGTGGAAATAAATAAGTAATACACCAGTGTTTCCTGTGGATAAGTCGGCCCTCATAAGAGGATGAAATTTTAAGTGTTGGGCGTGTGGCTAAAACACACACTAATCAAATAAGAACGTCAACAAGTAATAAATATTCAGATTAGTCAAAATAAATAGATTTTAGTAGGTTTTTTTTTTTTTTTATGTTATACGGAGGCAAATAGGCTTACGGCCCTCATGATGGTAAGTGGTTACCGTCGCCTATTGATATTAGCAACACCTGGAGCATTGCTAATGCGTTGCCTGCCGAACCCCTCCCCAGCTCTGGCAACCTTACTTACCGCAGGAATACAACACTATTTGAAACAAATAATGTTATTTGGCTGCGATCTTCTGTAAGGCGGAGGTACCTCACCTGGCGGGCTGCTCCAATTTAGAGCGAGAAAATCTCGCTGTGCCCTACCTCCTCCGAAAATCGAGGAGGATCGTGATAGATAGCACAAACAAAGGCAGGCAAAGGCCTCCCTAAATTACAGCTGATCCTATAACGGCTGACTGTAAATGATGATGTTGAATCTAACTAAACAAACATCATTCATTATCTTCCACAACAAAAAGATACATTTATTTCAATCAAAAAGAGAGCAGTAAAACACGATATAAAAGTTCAAAAGGAAGCGAACTTGTGTCATTAACAAAGTTAATTAACAAAAGGAGCTTTATCGAAAAGTTTGCGGAGATTGGCCCTTTAAAAGTACCGATATGCCTCGGAATAATGTGGAGCAAGCTATATGACTGACAAACAATCAATACTTTAAAAACATGGTCGCAAATCATGGTTAACTAAGGCGATATAAAATTACTTTCAAGTGACTTGGATTGTTTATCGTGCCTTTTCATCATCATCATCATCATCAGCCCCCATTAGTCCACTGCTGGACATAGGCCTCTTCCAATACACGCCACTGAGCCCGGTGTTATCCCGGCCTGCCCTTGTTCTTGCTCAAGCTTGATTTCATGAATTTGGATATCGTAACCCAAATTCATGAAATCTAGAGCACTGGTGGAGTGGTGGTATTGGCCCCACCTTCCGATCCCCAGGTCGTGGGTTCGAATCCCAGTCGTGCACCAATGGATAGACTTGGTTATTACTTTAAAGATCCTTTTAAAAACTATATAAGTAATCGAGTTGGAACATATTCAGTTCAAGCTTTTTTGAAATCTTAATATTTTGTAATACGATTTTTTAATTGCCGGTGCCGTATTGATGTTTTCACTCACTGTTCATACTACATTTTTATGCTTGATCAACAGCCTACTGGCTATTGCTCTTAAGTAGGTATATTAAAATTATAACATTTCAAATGGGAACGAGAATAAAAGATGTTGAATCACCGCAAAATATAATTGACTTTTTCATCACTCCACTTTGAGATTAATTTGAATAATTGTCGCGGAATACTCGGATACTTAATAGAAATTGTTTTCTGTTAGCTTTTAAAGATATTGCTTTAAGAATCTCTGAAAGTAGAAGATACTTGTCAATTCAGGTTGAATATAATCTACCTGTTTCCAAGTAAAAGCACTCGTTGTTATATCTATAAACAAACTACCTACCGTGAAACACGCGGTTTCACTCGAGGCACGTAACGCTACGTAACTGGTATTTTTGCTATAACGTAGGTATAATTTTCATAAATACTGACTCAGTCTTTCAAAGGTTCAGCAGCAAAACGCCTACCATAAACCTTTGAGAGACCTAGCTGGGACTTATATTAATTACTGTTTTGGGATTAAAATGGAACATATTCGCCCCTCCTGGCCCGAAAAGGCCAGAATTAGGGCACGCCTGGGACTTCTTATTAAATTTATTCACGGTGAGGAATGGCTCGGCGTTTTCTTTTAGTTATTTCTGGGACATAATTTTGCGAGTGTTTCTTAGGTGCTTTGAGAGGTCAACTGAGGAGGAAAAACTTAGATGTCATTAACTTTTTAGGCTACAATTTAGACATCGCCGTTTTAGGTCAAAGTAGTAAGTAGGCTACATCTAATCTAGTAGATTTACACAGCGGCAGGTGAAACTTTCTACACAGATATGAAGATAAAGATAAAGATAAAGATAAATTTATTTGCTTGAACATAATGTAGGTTAACAATGGAAGATAATAGTTCCTGGGATATGATTAAATGGAGATAATGTAAAGTGTTTTTAATGTTTTATGGAGCAAACATTGGCAAATGCACAAATTATTATTTTGCTTTTTATTATTAATTTTTTGTGTATCCTGCTCTTTTTTTTTATTTGTTCTTAAAGGCAGTAAATGTTTTTTTTTAATCAAACAAATATACATGTTCAAGGATCTGATTGCCTAGAGTTCTGAGAGGATATGTATCATTCTTGGGGATAAAAGTCGTGAGCCTATTTTTTTATAAAAAAATTTAATGGTTGATATTATACATATCTCAACATGGAAAGACGCATTGTGAATCTCTCTTGCCGAGGTGGCCCCGGCTGAAGTCTAAGCCCCTTCAACCGAAAAAAGCTAGGGGATGGGTAGTCTCCTATTTTCACAAAAATAGCTCTAACTACGCTCGCCCAGTGTGGTGAGTATGGCCAAATTCCCCCCACATGATAGGTAGGCGCTCTAGAAATATGTGGGGGAGGCCGATGTTCAGCGGACGTCCTACGGCTAAAATGATAATGATATCTCACTGCGTATGTAAAGCGAGCGAGTTCGCAGATCCTATAAATAAGTTGAACAAAATTCCATAAAACTTTAGCCGCGCGTCATGGGTATTCAATGCTCATCAATGAGCAGCGCCGAATTTGATTAAACTTTTTCAATCTTAACAACGCAGATACCAGAGGAATCCCAAATTATGTGAATAACAAAGTTTTTTACATGTCCGTGGTCTTACAATTTTGTGGTCTTGTAAATATTGTGGAATATGGCTGTGACAACACGAGTATGGTGTAGATATGAATCCTACTAACTATTGTTCGCCCCGGACTGAGATCTCGCGTAAAAGTCTTGTAAATAAGTACTTCGATGATCGTTTAGGCACAGATAATATAATATAATAATAATATATTCCGGACATATTCACACGGTCAACTGATCCCAAACTAGGCATAGCCTGTACTATGGGTACCAGAGACTGATATACATAATAGATATATATTTAACACCCAGACACAGAACAAACATCTGTGTTAGTCACAAATGTTTGTCCAGTGCGGGAATCGAACCCACGACCTCTAGCGCAGAAGGCAGAGTTACTACCAACTGAGCTATGAGGCCAGTCAGATAGATAGATACGAGTAGATAGATAGATAGATAGATAGTTCACAGTTCACATCTTCGCTCCGAAAACGTCAGCTAAGGTAAGGCAACCTACCTCAAATATGAATCCAAAGCCGACGTGATAAACTTTGATTTTACATTGAAGGCCTATCTAGAAGGTGGCTCATAATATGCCCATATGGGCTTTTTAAGTGTGCACCAAACATGTTTAAAATTTCTTAAAATAAATAAACATGCTATCCCGAAAGGACTTTTGAAAATTCATTTATTTTCATTGAAAAAAAATCGGTTGTTTTGGGTCAAATCAGTTAATCCGCATTCTTAGATCTTGGTGTCGAACTTTTCGTACGTTTAATAATTATTTAAAAACATGATAAAAGGAATAAAAGCAGCTTATTTCAGCAGCAACAAATCGGAGGAAAAAATATTGTTAAGATTTTTTTTTCGATAATATTCTTCTATTATTCTTGTAGTTGATAAATAAAAAAACGGATATGTTTTACAATGCAAAAAAAAGGGATGTTATACCATCGAGTACTCATTCTTTACGATATCCACTGAATCCTTTGATAAACAATATGTGGAGAATTGTTTTTTTTTTTTTTTTTTTTATACAACTGAGGTGGCAAACAAGCATACAGCCCACCTGTTGGTAAGCGGTTACCGTAGCCTATGAGCGCTTGCAATACCAGAGGCATCACGCACGCGTTGCCGACCCCAAACCCCCTCCCCCCCTAAAGAGCTCTGGCAACCTTACTCATCGCAGGAACACAACACTATTTGAAACAAATAATGTTATTTGGCTGCGATCTTCTGTAAGGCGGAGGTACCTCTCCAGGCGGGCTGCTCCAATTCAGAACGAGAAAATCTCGCTGTGCCCTACCTCCTCCTAAACATCATCATCATCATGTGGTACATCGTTATGTTCTCTTGTCAGTAACTATATATACTTTTTTGCAATGTTAGCCTAGTGGGAGGTTCTTTGACTTACGATCCGGTTGTCGTGGGTTGAAATTCCGGCGAATTAAGTGTGCATGATCATTCATCATAATCATTCCAGCCGTTGGAAGTCCACTGCTGCATATCGGCTTCTTCCACAGATTTCCAGAGCAATTGGAGAAATTGCCTATACCTACTCACCACGCTGCCTGGGTAGAGTCAGACCTTTCGTTGTTAAAACAGGGGTCACTACTAGCCTTTTTCTCTTGCTCGCCTCTTACGACATCCACGGGTAGGAGATATAGAGGAGCCTATTCTTCAGCCAGGGCCACCACGGCCACCGATTACAAACTATGATTTTTACTAAGGGATTTTTTGTCCAAACCAGGGACTTCTAGGTCTAAGTTATAATTTATTGTAAAGTTGAAAGGCAACTTATTTAAACCAACTTTTTTTTAAGAACATGTACAAAGGCCATCGTCGCGAGATCAAATTCTTTCGATAGCAAACCCGTACAAAGGATTTAGAAAATTATTTTCAGAGCGTTGGAAAATGGAATTTTCTGCTCCGGGGATAGAAATGAAATTAGCTTGAAATGCTCTTGCGGACGATAAGGACTAGCCTTATCGGCTGTAAGGCTGGGAAGTTCAGTGCATTGTCTTTGTTGAACTTTGAATTTTGCTGTGTTGTTCCTTAAGGAAACCTAAAGCGTCCAAATCCATGAAGAAATCCAAGGAAAATAATTAAAAAAAGTTGTTTTTTTAATAATTAATTTTTTTTAATTAATAATCAAAAAATGAGGTACGGAACCATAAAAAAAATAGGAGTTATAGAGAACATAAATGAAATAGGAGTTTATTTATTTCCAGCGGCTGGAATGATGATGATGGAATATTATGTACCTACATAAAGTTCATGGAAAGTTGCTAAAGCTTCTACGCAATCTTACTAATATGTGTCATCATCATCATAATTTCAGCCGTTCGACGTCCACTGCTGAACATGGCCTCCCCCAAAGACAGAGCAAATTCCCTAACATGTGGGGGGATTTGCCCATACTCACCACGCTGGGCATGCGGGTTGGCGAGCGCAGTTAGAGCTATCGTTGTTAAAATAAGGGACGCTGCTGCCCGTCCCCTAGGTTTTTTCCCTTAGTCGCCTCTTACGACATCCCCGTTAGGTAGATATGGAGGGGCCTATTCTACAGCCGGGGCCACCACGGCCAATATGTATATTAGTAAGTAAATGCGAAAGTTTGGATGTATGGATAGTTAGATAGATGTTAGTTACTCAATCACGCCAGAACGACTGAGCGGATCTGGATGAAATTTAGCACAGAGATAGATTATAGTCTGGAATAGCATATGGGCTTCTTTTGATTACGATAACATGCGAGAGAATCCGTAGGCACAAGCTATATTAGAATAAAGAAAAATATTTTTTCTTTTCTCGAAACTGGGTTACGAAACGCCATAATATCTACAAGTAAAATTGCAAATGATCCTCGTAAACCTTTAATATTCAGCAATAAAGGCAGATTACACTTGACATCAGCTCGGGCGTAAAACCGATAACTCAGACTCAATAAATTAATCCTAAATACAAATAAAAAGTTCTTGCGAAATTGTTTTGGAGCGGGTAATGAAATGAATCTGGTCTCCGATTAGGGACAGTTTGATTCTGCTGATAATAAGTAATCATCATCATCCTTTCAACCGTAGGACATCCACTGCTGAATACTGATTTCCAGAGCGAATTCCTATAATTGGATTTGCCCATACCTACCTACTCACTATGTTGGGCACGCGGGTTGGCGAGCGCAGATAGAGCTAAATAAAATAAAAATAAAATAAAATGAGCCTTTATTTCTACTAACTACTTATATCTAAATTACATCTCTAAATTCGACTTCTTAACTTCCTAAGAGTTCATTAGTAGTGGCCGCCTAGGCGTAGGCCTCCCCCATTTCCACCCATAATGCTCTATTTCAAGCCTTCGTCATCCAATCTAATCCGACTTTCCCTATGAAAATGTCTTCCCATCTTTTTTCTGGTCGACCTCTACCTCTTGTTCTGTTTCTTGGTAACCACTCTGTTATTCGTTTGGCCCTTTGACAGAGAGAGCTATCTTGTGAAAATAGAGGACGCTGCTGCAGGGGCCTATTCTTCAGCTGAAGCCACTTACGGCTTATAAGTAATACATTGTGAAATTACATTGTTTGCTTTTGTTTCATGCACACAAATGGGAACAAAAGAAGATGTATTAAAGAAAAGAAAAAAACTTGAAACTTGGAGGTATTGAAGAAAAAAACTTGAAACTTGAACCAAAACTGACAAAAATCGTAGAAGTAGGAGTTATAATTTTTATTAAGCTCTGAGTGAAAGCAGCTCTGAAGAATTGAAAATGTTTGATACATTCAATGTATGAACGAAAGAAAAAAAATATGAAATGAACACGTAAAATAAAGAAAAAATAATGGATCGGCGGCCGAATTTAGTGGTCTCGAATCAGCTTGCTGATTCCATTATTGCTAATTCTTGATGCGACGGTAGAGGTAAATAATGGATTACTTGGGAATTTGTTTCGTAATAATCGAATATTTTATAATTTATAAAATACAACTTAATACCCGCAGATTTACTCGCGCTAAAAATTTTCCAAATTTTTTCTTAGGTTAAACCTTTCTCGTGAATAAAATGATGCTTGTGCAAAATTTCATCAAAATTCGTACAGCCGTTTAGTAGCAAAAAGGCAACAAATTGGCAGAAAGACTGAGACACACATAAACAAAGAGACAGAAAGACAGAGTTACTTTCATATTATTTTATAATATGAGTTTGTTATTGTAGAATTTAAACTAGTACCTACCTTCCTACGAGGATTTCTTTAACTTCCTATCAATTTATTTATTTAATTTAATTCAATTAATACGGATAAACCAATAACATTAATTGAAGATATGCACAAAGAAATTATCAGAAATTAATTATAATTAACAGTATCAATAAAGTCTTTCTTGGTCCATCTACCTACACTATGAACTGAGTTGGTTCATATTGTCATACAGAATTCTAGCTTTACCATTCTGAAAAATTAAATTTTGTGAGTCTCTAGTATAAACTGTCTCTCTCCGTATCAATAAATAGAACAGGACAGACTGACCTACACGAATAATAGGAAATAGAAAGCATCCCAGCTAAATACTGCGTAAACCAAATAACTTCATCCCTAAAATCCTGGTTTCCAAAATACAACGACATTTATACGCCGGCCGCTATTTTTCGAATAACGTCTAAACTGTCTCTCTCCGTATCAATAAATAGAACAGGACAGACTGACCTACACGAATAATAGGAAATAGAAAGCATCCCAGCTAAATACTGCGTAAACCAAATAACTTCATCCCTAAAATCCTGGTTTCCAAAATACAACGACATTCATACGCCGGCCGCTATTTTTCGAATAACGTCAGTTAGACCGCCATTGCGTCTTTAGTGACATCGTCTGTCGCGTACAACCGAATAATTCCCCACGATCACCTGCCGTAGTTGAAGGGTGACAATACCACTCCATTGGTGTGGTAACACTCATCGATCAACCAAAGCTACCACACAAATTGATTGACATCGATCTATGCTAGCGATGTCGATGTCGATCGATTGGTGTAGCAACACACTAAGTGCATCCCTACACTATAAATAAATTCTTAATATCAGTCATTCCGTCAATAATTCACAGTTTCTATATTTTGAAAAAGACTTAAGTTACTATTACGCCAAGGTCGAATTTATGAAAAATAGGTAACCTTAAGTGGCCCGAGCACAAATACGATTGCGTTACAATACGCAAATTATGTCCAATATTAGCCGATCAAAATGAAAAGATTTCACGTACCGCCGCCGATGATGTCATTGGCTAATATTTAGCTTTTACTATCGTATCGTAAGCGTAACGCTGCAGTGAATTCGTGCTTGGGGCACATAAGTCCACCGTAATAAGACAGTAACCGCTCATTAGGATACCAAAGCTTTAAAAGTAAGTTGAAATCGTAAAATCGAATCTAACCTCGATCATCGGATCAAATCCTCAATTTTTCGACAAAACGACTGACCCCTTTAGCTTTAATTTTAATTAAAACCTCGGATTTAATTTAATACCGCTACAGTCGAACGGTCTTCTGTAAATTGATTGCTACGGAATCCTCGAAGTTTAATTCTGATATCGGGTAAAAACCTTTGCTGGGTTATTTAAGAATGTGTACCTATTAGGTGAAACGGTCACTGAAAATGTCCAGGAACTCAATATATTTGTGAGCTCCGAGTTAAATGTTTACAAAAATGTTATTGTTCATGCACAAATCTCGAAAAGAAAGAAAAAAGTAAGATTGCGGGAAGTCGGTGGATGGAAAAGGCTCAAGACAACGGTCGGACACGAACGCGTCGTGGAACTCTTTGGGGGAGGCCTTTATCCAGCAGTGGACTTCTACAGGTTGTTGATGAATTCTCGAAATCAATAATTTAAAACAACTACCTATAATTAAAAAAAAATGACTTATTCATTGTTTCTCACAATTTTGATCTATTTACAGTCGATTAGTCCATCCTACAATAAGTACCTCTACAGAAAATTTCGCCATCTCAGTTCGGGGTGATATATTTATTTTTATTATTATATTACGACCGCCAAGTAACGATTACCGCTTTGTAAAAACCAGAACTTAGGTAAGCACTCGTTTAAAAATTGCACGAAACTTGAATTACCATTTAAATTAGTACCAAAGTAGCTACCCGAATTGCGTTCGAGAAGCTAAAGAAAACGGCTACAAAATAAAACCTAACCCGCTCACCCAATACACAGCATCTTGAATTCAGAGGGAGTACCAAGTACCTACTTACCATAACTTTATTAGTTCAGTGCGATTGTACCAGGTCCTTGTTAGTTCTGTCCCCTTATTCGCTAACCATTACAAACGACTTAAGCGCAAACACGAAACGACGCGTTACGTCGCCACTTTGTCGTATAGATTAGATTTCTATTGAACGTGTCATACGTTACATTGCATTGCGACGTGTCGCATCGATACGGGACGTTTTCCGCCGATCGGGCAATAGGAAGAAATAAGCTTCCAAATAAAGAAAATATCAAAAAGTTGCCATTGTATTTTAATCGGTAATTTCATTGACTGAAGTCAATATGCTCTTATAAATTATCTGAGTACATTTATGAATATCTTGCACCAATATATATATAGGCACAAAGATTATCGCGATTTTGTTATTTCAGAATTGAGCGCGATTGTGTCGCGATTATGTGACGCGCTTTTGGCGCGGCTTCCTAGTGAATACGGGGGCGGGTTCTTCTTGTTAGTTCTACTGTAAACTTTAAATTGGATCCGATAGTTGAGTAAATACGAAACCATCCGATAAACACTATCTGAACTGATTCAATCATCTGACCGCTTCCAAGATTGTGCGCAACCACTATTTTTTAACTAACACCTAAAAGAAGGAGGATCTTATCTCTCTCTAGGTATATTTACAAATAGTTAGGTAATATTTAGGTTTTATGTATTAGTATTTTTTTTTTTATAGTACGTATTGTAGTGTTAAAATTTTTGTACACCTCCGTCTTATTTGATCTGTTTATCCTGTCCATCCAAAGGTAGTCTGGAAGAGATCGCTTTTAGCGATAAGGCCGCCCATTGTACGTAATATTTATTTTTTTTGTTTCTCTCTTTTGTTATTTTCTATCTCTGTGTACAATATAGAGTTTATCTATCTATCTATATAAAAAAACATAGTCATTGAGTGGATGAATATTTTTTTTATGTTTGTACCTACACCGATTACTAAATGTCAATTTTGAATAGTTTTTTCACCATCATAAAGTGAACGATAGAAAAAAAAATACAAAGCCACGGAATTTTTGGTCACTGTATGAGGCTAGGTGTAGTGACCACGTTGAGGTATGGGTATGGTGGCCCTGAAAAGGTCCTATGACCGTGGATTAATGAATAAGTATAGTGAAAGGATTAAAGTGCGCCTCTTAGAGGCTCCTTTCGTGCACATGTCATATGTCTTCGAATTTTAGGTTCTAGGACATGCCGGTTTCCTCACGATGCTTTCCTTCTACGTTTGAGGGCACTAGCATAGCGCACATAAATGGTGCACGACAGGTTTCGAACCCATGACCACTGGATCGAAAGTAGGGGGTATACTTTTGACATGAAAAGCTTACCTGTTCTTCTTCTTCTCGAGTCAAAGACTCCCTCAAACTCTAGTCGACCAGTATGTGGCAACCTCAATGGCCCTATCTGTTGCATCGTTTAGATCCTCCCAAGTGCAGGTGGTCGTGCACAGTGGGCAGGAAAGCAGGTGCCGCATGTCCTGTACGGGGGCTCCGCACTCGCACTGTACTCTGGACGAGTCGATTATTCCCCATTTAGCCAGGTTTTTTCTGCAGCGGCCAACCTGGGACCGGAGTCGAGTTTACCTGTTAAAAATGTCTTTTAAAAATATCAAACCCCTGGTCAGTTTTTTACAAAGACATTTTATCGCCTTCGTCTAGACCATAGTATTCAAATATCTTGTAACGACAGTTGAATAAATTGACAAAATAAAAAGTAAGCTGACGCTGTACAAAGTGATTTATATTATGTATTTCATCCCGAAAGGGACTTATTCTATCAACAAAAATAAATAATATTAACGGGCAAAAAACAGATATTTTCCCGAACGTTTTTCAAATTGCTGAATTTGGTCTTTTTATCTTCTTATCAATCATCTTAACCTATCCGCGAATGTCGTAAGAGGCAACTAAGGGAAAAAAGCTAGGGAGGGGATGGGCAGCAGCGTCCCTCATATTAACAACTATAGCTCTAACTGCGCTCGCTAACCCGCATGCCCAGCGTGGTGAGTATGGGCAAATCCCCCCACATGATAAGGAATTTGCTCTGTCTGTGGGGGAGGCCATGTTCAGCAGTGGACGTCGTACGGCTGAAATGATGATGATGATGATCATCTTATCAAGTAATTATTAAACCTACGAAGAGTTCAACAAAATTACTACCTAAAACTTAAACCACCCGATGGACCGACGACATTGTTAAGGTTGCGGGAAGTCGGTGGAAAAGGCTCAAGACCGTTCGTCATGGAACTCTTTGGGGGAGGCCTATGTTCAGCAGTGGACTTCATCAGGCTGATGATGATGATGATGACTACCTTAAACTGCTGTAGGTGTAATTGAGTTTGAACTGATTCGGCCCCCAAACAGCTGATTATTGCATAGAGTTTTTTCAATGAAAAATGTTGAATTTCCAAAAGTCGTAGAACAAAATTTGCTACCAAAGTCAAAGTCAAAGTCAAAAGTCAAAGTCAAAAGTCAAAAGTCAAAAGTCAAAAGTCAAAGTCAAAAGTCAAAGTCAAAGTCAAAAGTCAAAGTCAAAGTCAAAGTCAAAGTCAAAAGTCAAAAGTCAAAAGTCAAAAGTCAAAGTCAAAGTCAAAGTCAAAGTCAAAAGTCAAAGTCAAAAGTCAAAGTCAAAAGTCAAAGTCAAAAGGCATTTATTTCAATAAAATCACTAGGATCACTTTGAAACGTCTTAGAAACTAGGTGAAGCTATGCCTGTTCCTCGCGACCAAGCCTAGAAGAATCAGGCAACAAACACGGCTTGGTGCCAATTGGGTGCAGATAGCTCTTTCAGATAGCAGACATATTTATGAATCACCTTGTTCTTTCCACTGCTGAAATGTCAGGCACGAGGCTGGGCGAATCAAGTGTCAACACCAAAAAACTGAATAAGAAATCTAATGACAGCTCCGGATCTATTTCTGTTGCTTTCCCGATAAAAAAAGAAATATCAAGATGTGACATGTAATCATAGCCACATGCTTTCGCTGATTTGTTTGCTCCTTCTCGGGCGACTGAATTTGTTCCAGACAATCTTCATGACATTTGCGATGTCACGACCACACCATGTCACACGTAAGTTTTTTACCAGCAAATAACAAATGTACCATCGTGAAAACGGGTTTATCTATTAACAAAAAGAAAGAAAGAAGCAAAATACTCAAAAAATCTCAGGTTTTTTCATGAAATTTTTCAAATTATCTGTTTTTTGTCTTTATAGAATCTTTTTAAGTACCTACTTAAACGTACAAGAAGATTGACATTGAGATTACTACCTAAAACAGTTGAATAACCGAGTTGAAATGATTTGACCCCAGAATAGCTGATTTTTGCAGAGCTTTCTCAATGAAAAATACTGAATTTCTACAAGTGGTAGAACAAACTTTATTTTAAATTCGGTGTAGAATAAGCCTCTTTTGGGAGAGCATGTATAGCCACACATATCGTGAACATTTTGAATAAGAACCAAAAATGGTTTGAAATATTTTTTATACTACAAACCATTTCTCCATCCAAAGGTTGTCTGGAAGAGATCGCTTTCTTATCGATAAGACCGCCCATTGTACATATAAATTTATTTAGTCTATAATCAATTGTAATTCGTTTTTAAGGTGTGTGTACAATAAAGAATTTTCATTCATTCATCCATTTCTAATCTCCGGATATCTCAATAGTTGCTCGAATATTCGTAAAATAACATACCACCTGTCTATCACAACGATGCTATCAAAATACAAATGAAAAACTGAAAACCGCGTCTGACACGCTCCGAGTTTCGCGATTGATTGTTTCATTTTAATTGAAATTTCCGTCATTTTTAATACCCACGTGTAGGTTGGATCGCTAATATTGGAATCGAAATTCCGTCGTATGGACTGTATCGCTAATCCCTGCTGTACAAACAGACGGCCCTCAGTATTTAATCATGATAAGTGACGTCAGAGGAAGTTTGAAAGTAGCGCCAGTGACAGAAGTTAAAGAGCAAAAGGTTTGCGTGGTATGGACATGTCATGCGGAGAGAAGAATGGCATGTGACTAGAAGAGTGTTAAATATGAATATGGAAGGATATAAGGGAAGAGGTATACCAAAGAAAAGATAGATTGTGTGAAAGATGACATGAGTAAGAAAGGAGTGAATACTGATATGACGGCTGATAGAGGGGAGTGGAAGAGAAAAACATGTTGTGCCGACCCCACATGAAGTGGGATAAGGGCAGGGAGATGATGATGAAGTGACGTCTACTTTAGGACCTCCCCCCAAATGCCACATTAAAAAAGGCCTTGAGGCGACTCTAGTTTCATGCATCCCTCACATTTGACGACCTCGGTAGCGCAATGGGTGGGTGCCTATCTAGAGACGCGCGGGGTGCGATTTGATTCCTGTCGTGGGACAAGTGTTTGCGTGGTCTGCAAATATTTGTTCCGAGTCTGGGTGTTGTGGTACCATAGTACTCGTAGTTTCTGATACCCACAACACAGGCAATCCTAGTGTGGACTATGTATATGACTGTTGGGTGTAAAAAAACGTTATCGTGTTGAGGAAAATTCGTTTTTATTGACCACTAAGCTATGCCGAATAATATAATGGAGCGCTCTGGGAGCTTCTTCAAGCTTTGACAGCTCTACAAACCTGTGCTAAGAGCACTGCCTCTTGAATTCACGTAGTAAGCAAAACGTGAGGCGAGCACCGAACGTGCCCAGGCCGCCGTTGGACGCACTTAGTTCAGACCTAATTGAAAGACTTACAAAGGAGGCTGCATGGCTTTGTAGATCACAGATGTTGTTCTTAGATCAATAAGCTTACAATGCGAGTATGGCGTAGGTAGGTATGGAAAAAAATATTTGTGCACGAAAAGAGCCTCTAAGAGGCGTACCTTAATCCTTTCACTATAATGGTACTTTCACCGACGGTCATAGTGTTGTAGTAAATAATTAAATATTCCGGACATATTCACACGGTCAACTGATCCCAAACTAGGCATAGCCTATACTATGGGTACCAGAGACTGATATACATAATAGATATACATTTTTTATTTTTGTATGTAACCTCATTGTATGTAGGTAATCAAAACTAGATTTAAAAAGGTGACAATTATTAGAAGATGTAAAAAGAAACAGAGTGTGTCAAGATGTGAAAATTCTGAATAATTATTTTTTTCCTGAGCTTTGTGTCCTTTTATCTCAACACATAGGCCCTTTTTATGTGGAATTACAATACATATAACGTCAATAATAAGTAGTTCATATAAAAACAATGAATTTAAATCCAAATTATAACTATGTAGTTTATACCTCTTAAATTATTAGGACGTCGGTGGCACGGTCTGGGAATCATTGTAGTTTTTGATACCCACGACACACGAGTGTGGGGTCAGGATTATGTATGTGACTATTGGGTGTTATTTATTGTATAAATAGAGAAATTGTGAATAATTTCTGAAATACAAGCTAAAACAATAATTTATTTCAAATAAAATTCATCAGATCGTTACGCGGCAAAGGAGAGCAAATTTTCGTTGATAGAATAATCCCCTTTTGGGATAGTAAACAAGTTACGAAACACGTTGTATATCACCAGCATCTGACAGTGGTATTTTATACTGCAATTTCATTTATAAAACCACGAAATGACCGAAAATTATTGCCCCATTTAGGCGTTTCCAAAGCTCAATTTTATGAACATCGTCAAAATCAACAGCGACTTATTTTCTAATTGAAACATGACCTTTCCTATTAATTTAAGTAATTGGATTTTAGGAACTTTCACGACCCTAGTCATTAAATCAATTAAATTTTTAACTGGCAATTCATAGATCGTAAGTAATCCTTTCTTTCTTCTCGTCGGAGATACCGCAGAGCCTCAAGACGAAAGTCTAATCTCTAAACGGCGTAATGTATCCAGCGTGCAGCGGTGCTATTATGTAAGCGAAATAGCAATGAAGTGCGTAACTTTAGAATAATTTTAACAATCTGAATAATATCGTAAACATTTCAAACTTGACAAGGAAAAAGTTCACGATCTTCTTTCTTTTCATGTTTTTCTTATCAAGGTTTCGGATGTCGATAAGATTAAAACAATCATCCTCAAATTGCGAACTTCATTCCGATTCCGCCTACGCAATAGCACTGCCGGTATACAAGGTGATCCATAATATGTATTCTATCCCAAAACGGAATTCTTCTACACATAATTTCATACTCAATTGGATTATAAAGATTATGAAAATACGAAAAACAGCATACTTTTATATTTGGATAAAATATTGAAAATAAAACTCAGCATATTATAACTCAGCATATTTGGATAAAATATTGAATATTTTTTTTTTCGAATAGCCCTAGTAGCCCTCTTATACTTTTAGGTGCTTGCGATATCGTCGTCCACTCTCAAAAGTCAAATTAAAAATTGTCTTTCATCAGTAGACGTAAGGATCATTTTAAAATAAATTTTAAACATTTAATATTAGACGACATATTGCACGTCGTCTGAACAAGGCTTCACCTGGTATAGCTGTGCCCAAGCCATGAAGATGATGTAGACCTTTGGAACTCTGTCACTGGCCATCTCTTAAGTAGGTCCTGCATTCGACAATTTAAACTGAAAATTCGTGATTTATTTTGTAAAATGATTCAGACTATAATTTACATCGCATTCCCTGTGATTTACTATTCGACGTAAATCGAATCGAAAAATGATCATCCATTTAAACGGCCTCATTTATTCGTGTCCAGTTATAGCTGTTTTCCATGAAGTCGGTGCCGTTAAATAGCGGCCGTTAAATAGTTTTTTTTAATTATCCTTCAAAGATTCCCTTTAGGACTCATCATCAACAGCCTGAAGAAGTCCACTACATGACATAGGCCTCCCCCAAAGAGTACCATGGCCAATGGTGTTGAGTCTTCTCCATCCATCGTGCTTATACCCGTGGCTTTGCTTGCACGGTACTCAGACAAAAAGTAGCCCATATTCTATTCTAGATAAAGAACTTTATTTATTCCTAGTTTCATCGAAATCGGGTGAGCCGTTACGGCGTGATTGAACCGCAAACATCTTTACAAACTTTCGTATATAGAGTGTTACTAGGATTACTTAGAAGTGTTTGAGAATATTTCTTTAACATAATATATGTTTAACATAGGTTACTTTTTGTTCCGGTATCATGCGAGGGACGAAGTGGGGGAGTTAGTTGGTTACTCTGCAACCGAGTCATAACTGCTTCAAAGTCACAAGTTTCTGTTATCACCAAAATTAGTAACATATTACGGTCAGCATTGTCGGACGCTGGTTTTCCGGAAACCGTAGATTACGCCTTTGAACTTAACATATTTTTATGGTTCTTTGTTAAAAGGACTATTTATTTGTATGGTGAGTCCATAAATTGGAGATTTAATGTGAGGAGCATCCGTTGTGCAATAACCAGAGATAAATTAGCATCATCATCATAATTTATAGGCCAATGACCTCGGTTCTTTTTCTTGTCGTGTCACTGATTCTTTCTTGGTCATCCGTATGGTGGCTCTGAAAAGGGCCTATGATAGTCGATGAAGAATCAGTGTACTAAAAGGATTAAAGTGCGCATCTTAGAGGCTTCTTTTGTGCAAATGTCTTCGAATTGTTAGGTTCTAGAACATGCCGGTTTGCCCACGATGTTTTCCTACACCGTTTGAGAGCACTAGAATATAAATTTTCCGAATGGAAACTCCATTGGTGCACAACAGGTTTCGAACCCATGACCTGTAGATCGGAAGGCAGTGCCCAATGACCACAGTGGCGTAGCAGACGGTTGGTAGTGGACGCAAGGGGTGCGGGTTCGAATATTTGTTTCGAGCCTGGGTGTTTTGGTACCATGTTAACAACGACACAATACTCAATACATTAATTGCTTTCACATGGTTGGTTACAGCAAAGACAATTTAGTACCTAGTAGAGACTTACAGAGTCATTAAAAATATATGTGTACTATGTATGTGATCATCATCATCAGCCTGTAGAAGTCCACTGCCGGACATATATAGATAGATAGATAGATAACTCTATTGTAAACCACATAAAAACTTAACACATCACAATTGAATCAATTAAATATAGATATCTAATAGTGGAATACAATGAGCGGTCTTATCACTGAGAGTGATCTCTTCCAGACAACCTTTGGATGGACTGGATTTTACGAGAATGATAGAGGACGGTGGTGTTACGAAACAGGCCTAGACATAGGCCTCCCCCAAAGAGTTCCATGACGAACGGTCTTGAGCCTTCTCAATCCACCGACTTCCCGCAACCTTCACAATGTCGTCGGTCCATCGGGTCCGAAATCGGGTCGAGTGTATGCTGGCCGTTAAATAAAAAAACATCAGTCCTGAATTCCATTGGCTATGGCAAAGTTGCTTCCACAAAGTTGCAAGGACAATAACCACTTCCTAAACTATCTAGCCAGTAGATAAAAGTAAAAGAACTGGCTGATAAAATAAAGTGCTTTAACAACACAACAACTATCAAACCATTGAGAGATCCTTTTACCCTTAGCACCAGTTGTTCACAGTTCATATACACCACACTAAATTTACACATACCTAGAGTACATAAGGCGCACATTATTTTCTATTTTATACTGGTTTGTATGATGATTATGACTTACTAACTGTTAAATTAGACCTAAAATAGAGCGATATCTCCTATGACAAGTATTTCTTACGTGAAAGGAGATTTAATTAATGTATAAAAATACTAGCTTCCGGCCGCGGCTTCGCTCGCATGGTACCAAAATATAAAAATTAGCTAAAAATTAGCTTATATGCTATTCCAGACTATAATCTATGTCTGTACCAAGTTTCAATCAAATACGTCCGGCCGTTCGGGCGCGACTGAACCACAAACATCCAAACAAAAATCTGTCATGGCGATATCTGTATTGACCAATAGGAGGTGCATTCTGTAGTCTATGGTGGGATAAAGCACGGTCCGACAAATAATGTTCTTTACGCCAATTTTGGTAACGCCTAGAATCTTAATGTTCCACGCAATAATCTATATTTTTAAAATACCTTCTACCTGATAATGCTATATTTACATATGTATGTACGTTTATTGGTGTTCGTTTCGTCATGTCATTAGGTCTAGTCTGAAAACCAGCGCTGCACCGTACTTCCAAGTTTGGTGTAGCTTATGCTGAGACTAGAACCTATTTGTCCCATATAACGCACAGGTACATGCACCCACCTACTATAATTTACATTCCTTTCTATAAAATATCAACCTATCCCTGCCAACTACTTATTTTTATTTATTTATTTATATTCACAATATATTTTGTCTGTATGTTGCCTGGGTAGGTGCGTATTATAATATTATATTATTTTCTGCAAATTGTCTATGCCTCTAAAGAACTGAACTTGTGCTTATGGGACGAATAAATAGTTTTTCTTTCTTTCTTTCAAACATCCTCACAAATTTTCGTATTTACAATATTAGTAGGGTAGATCTTCTGAAAAGCAAATTTTTTTTTAAATATTTTTCGGCGGACACGGTTACGGCATACGCGTCATATAAACCTGCCCTTACTCGATATCGCGCGTTTGAATGCCCATCCCGAATAGCCCGACAAAATTCATTGATTTCAAGCATCTCGACATTGTCCAAAATTAACAAAACGCTAAGTGGCAAAGGCCATGGTGGCCCCGGCTAAAGAATAGGCCCCTCCATATCTCTATCCGCGGATGTCGTAAGAGGCGACTAAGGGAAAAAAGCTAGGGGATGGGCAGCAGCATCCCTCATTTTAAAAACGATAGCTCTAACTGCGCTCGCCAACCCGCATGCCCAGCGTGGTGAGTATGGGCAAAACCCCCCCACATGATAAGGAATTTGCTGTGGGGGAGGCCATGTTCAGCAGTGAACGTCGTACGGCTGAAATGATGAAGTGGTTTTATAAAGTTAGAAACTGGTGCTACGAGTACAGGAACTTTGTAGACTATACAAAAACGTGTCTGAATATTGAGTTCGAGTTTGGTGAAGGTTGTAAATCTGTGCTGGCTTAGTGGAAACCATCATAATAAACCTGTAGAAGCGCACTGCTGGGCATAAGCCTTTCCCAAAGAGTTCCATGGTAAACGGTCTTGAGCCTTTTTCATGCACCGACTTTCTGCAACTTTCAAAAAGTCGTCGGTCCGTCGGGTAGGTTGACTTCCAACTCTGCGTCGTCTGGTATGAGGTCACCATTCGAGTACCTTTATTCCCCAATGGTTCTCGGTTCTGCAAGCTATATGGCCTCTTCTGCTTATTTTGAGAGCTATGTCAGTAACCTTGATTTCCTCATTTCCGATCTTAAAACGTAGTGAAATTCCAAGAATAGCTCTCTCCATAGCTCATTGCGCGACTGTGAACTTATGTATAAGGCCAATTGTTAGCAACCAAGCCTCAGTGCCATATTGTTAGCGTTTCGCGGTACGCGGATCGAGTTATTAACCCGTCGCATGCCGATGAGCGGATCTTGAACAGGCATAGCTTCACCTAGTTTCTAAGACGTTTCAAAGTGATCCTAGTGATTTTATTGAAATAAATGCCTTTTGACTTTGACTTTGACTTGACTGGAAAGTAGATTATTTTTTCAACTATTAACCCGTCGCATGCCGATGCGTGGATCGTGTTTTAAACACGTTGCATGCGAATGCGCGGATCTTGTCTGGACAGTAGATTTTATTTAGGCGTACGTTTAGTGACCAAATCGGTGACATTTTGGAAAAAGGCCAGTTCATGAGTACCCCAGGTCACCCTAAACCGACGAGCATGTATGAGGAATGTGATGAGAGTGAATGAAGCAAAAGAGGTATGTCAGGATAGTAGCAAGTGGAAAACCGTGGTCTCTGCCTACCCCTCTGGGAAACAGGCGTGATTTTATGTATGTATGTATGTAGATTTTTTAATTTATATTAATTCTGGTATCTTGGATCGATTAATAGCTACGACTTCGCCAATGTTTTCATGTCCATACTATAGGATAGGATAATAATATGTAGACTACGAACTATAATATTATAAGTCTGCATCGTGGGACGCTTTAATACTGAAGTTTGGTAGTAATCGCTCACATACGCTCCAGGCACTATCATAAAGAAAAATATAATGTGACGTGTGCTAGTATAACCTACATCGTTTAAGTAGGTTCCTGGTTATAGGCTGGGATACTACTTACATCCAGTGTTGTATTCTGTACCTAATTACGTTTATTTTACCTAGGCTTCTAGATGTCTCTTGTTGTTTCTAATCAAATTTATTATTTTCTTTTCTTCCTACTACCACCATTCCATTTTACTAACTCAACCTTAATCCTGAATAAATTGTTGTATTTTGGAAATTAAATAATTGTTTAATGTAATGAGTTAGGCTCTACACTTATCACACTACTGTTGCAATGTCGTCTGGAGAAAGATCGAACTTTACTCCTCCTATTGAAAAAAACAAATCTCACCGATTATCTGAAAGTCCGAATCGTGGCCAGAAATCTAAACGAATGAGGAGGTCAATTAGTAGATTGAATAGGCGACAAAAGAAGCGCGATTCTAACCGCAGCAGGTCACGACGACGTAGGGCTTCATCATCCAGTAGCGACAGCAGCACGTCTTCTGAAAGTAGCGCACCGTCACGCTACCGGACCAGGCGAAGACCTCGTGATTCTAGGCGTCAAAGAAAACTTGACAGCACGAATAGTGAAGATACAGACGACCGTGACTGCAAACGAAATAGAAAACGCCATCGACTTAGTTCTAGCTCGTCCACTGCTTCAACTAAAGATGAACGGTCCCGTTCTAGATTCCGTTCGTTCCGTCAACGAAAACGAAGACGATCTGTTGAGGGCAACATATTAGCATATAATATCGTTTCTGACAGTTTACTCAGTACCGAAGTTCTCATAGGGCAATCCTTAACGGAATTACCAAATGTAGTTGCGTACAAAACTAATGATAAATTAAAACTGAATTGCGACAGTTCTGAGGTAATAAAAAAATAGGCGTTATAAATAACAACAACTTTACGGTTCTAGGATTGAAAGATATAAATGTATACACTACAAAGGACTGGTGTTTGTGCCTGTCACTGCCTGTATGCAACCTGGTAATGAGTACATTTTTTTTTGTAAGGCTTTGGTATATGAATTTCACAAAGGCAAAGAATGATGTATAATTTTTAAATCAACTTGGGCGATTTGGCGTTGTAGGTTTTTATTTAAGTATGTTTATTTTTTCGAGCATAACTGTCCAACCATAATCCGATCTGCTTGAGATTTCATGGGTCAACAGGTAGTACTATCTTGATTTACGGCTATTAAGTTAAGTTAAATCGACCAAGGGGTTACTAAGATTAGGAGACCAAAGAGGGGTTCGGAAAAAAAAAAATCATGCAACTCATGAAGTGGGGTATCATATGCAACAGCTTTATTCATATATTCCAAAAGATTTTTATTTTAATTCTTACCCACATGGGTTTTGAGATATAACAAAAACCAGCTTGAGCTCCCATTTGATACAGTTTCAATGATTTCGTAATTCAGAAAGATTGGCTGAACCAGCCCTGTTGAAATTTGGTATGAAGATATTGTGCACCATGGAAAAACACATAGGTTATTTTGGTCAGGTTATGTTACTTTTATGATGGAGTCAGGAGCTGTTCTACGAAACTCCTCAGAAAACTGTCTGATTGCGCTGAAACTTAGCATACCCCAATCTAAATTAAAATGGGTTGTACCCATTTCAGCTCGTTGGAGGATTTGCTAACTAAATCATGACGAAGCGGTTAATTTTTCAACAGAAAAGACATTATGAAGTAGCTAGTATTAGGGGATATTCTCAATGGCAATACAAAAATATATTTCCGACTGACCAATTGAACTCTTGGATTTCCATAAGTGTTTCACCAGTAATTAGTGAAGAGAGTGGGACGGATGATGACAGTCTATGATGATGATAATACATTGTATGTTTTTGTGTGTGATAAGAGTGTCATGATTGACGGATTTCCTAACACCCCGTGACCTTTTCAGACTAGGTACTAGTGGATTAGCCCGGGTGATCGGCAAGCCCCAGGCTGTCCTTATAACGAGCCAGTGACAGCTGGGAGCGCCGTGACTCACGGGTAGTCAAACGGACGCTAACAGCAGATGACCAGAAAGCCGTGGCTCTCGGGTGGCTAGACGGAAGCTGGCAGATAAATTGGTTGTACATAAGTTAAGGGAACACCAGCGGCGCCGTGGCTTTCGGATGGCTATACGGTAGATGATAACGAGTATCTGTGGCTCACGGGTGGCCCTCAAACTGATCTGTCGACTCCACGACGAGGACGTGTCTGTGCTACGTGATCTCAGGTTGTGAGGTTTGCGAATAAATATTTAAAAGTTCACTAATATAATAGTAATATCCTAATCATAATTATGATATTAATGTACACAGAGAAATAATGTTATTTTGTTAAATCTTATTGATTTCGTTTAATCGTTAATATAGTTGAATACTCTAATTTTGTTTACTTTGTTGATTGAATGTATTACGTAACTAAATAAGTTAGATAATTTTGGTATGGGGTCCATACCCATTTAAGAATGGCCGAGCAGTTGTTCGGAATAGGGACATTCCTATTGCAGAATGGCCGTCTGTTAGCGTTTCAGAATTAAAATGCAATAGCTAGTAGCTATAGAAACATACGCATCTATACTTTCTTTTTTTTTGTCCGACTCAAGCTCGCCGCGCGGTCGGGCGGGCATTCTGCATCGAAACGTCAGGCCAGGCGACGGTACTTTAATAAAATATATTGTTGTACGAAAATAAAAGGTATTGTAATCACAGCTACGGAGTATTATTCAAGAGTTTTGTATTACAATATGTTATCACTGGCACCTAGGCCACTAGTTTAATTAAATCACTAGGAACACTTTGAAATGTCTATCCTTTTTAACAACGCCTCAAATAACCAACCGTAGCACTCGTCGTGCCAGCTTTCTGGTGGTGCCGAGAATACGCACTAATTACGGTAAATAGATGTTCACTTTTGAAGGCGCACAGCTTTATAACAAAATACCCTCGATTATAAAAAATATAAACTCGTTCAATGCATTTAAAGCTAAATTACAACAACACGTCATTGAAAACTACTCCTAGTCATCCCTTTGGTTAGCGGAATGCATTGAACGAGTATATCTACTAATAATACCTACTTATTACCTACCTACCTACACAATGACCTACTAAAAACTATTGCATAATGTTTATTAATATTCTCATGTAAGTGACATGTTTGTCTTTTTGAGAATAAATGTCTTTAAACCTATGTCTTAGGAAGTAGGAGAAGCAACGCCTGTTCCTCGCGACCAAGCCTAGACTAAATTCATTAGACACTGCACACACATTTGGCATAAAGTGGCCGATGCGACAGCAAGCGGCGCAGATACATGCAAATTGTCGTGTTCCTGTTTACAAACAACCGCGGGTGTGTTGTACGTTGGTTGCACTGGATCTGGTGCGAATTGGTCTTCGTTTTGAGCCAACTGAGCCAGTTTTATTATTATTATTTATTATTATTATTATGTATATTTTCAAAGAGATTGAAACGCTGGCTTGTCGAGCATACCTTCTACAGCTTCGACGAGTTTTTCAACCTATATATATAAATTTTATTATTTTCTATTATAGTTGAATTTAATTATGTTTTTTGTGACGTTTTGTATGTAATTTTATTATTTTCTATTAATTTGGTATATATTTATTGAATACTTGCTACTTATAAGTAGTCAATAATTATTATTATTTTTTGATTGACCTTTATTTTTTTTGTATCAATAAATGACTATTTATTTACGAAAACTTACACTATTTTTACAGGAGCACTTAATGCAATAGAGTACCATTATCATTTAAATTATTATTATTATATATATCAAACATTGTATAAGATTAATTTTAATTCATAGCATAATAATTAGTAGTTAAGAAACAACAAACATAAGTTGAGGAGTGAGTGCTGAGATGACTGATGATGATAGAGGGAAATAAAAGACGAATACGTGTTTTGCTGACCCTAAAACCAATAAAGGCAGGAAGATGACGATGACGCATTATTATTCGACCTTGAGGCAAGTGGTGACTGTGGCCTATGACATCACCAGGGGCGTCCGTTGGTGCATTGCCTACCCTCCACAAATGGAAAATTGGCCAACCATCAACTGGCCTCATAGCTCAGTTGGTAGTGACTCTGCCTTCTGCGCGTTCGATTCCCACACTTGACAAACATTTGTGTGATGAACACAGATGTTTATTCTGTGTCTGGGTATTAAATATTTATCTATTATGTTTATCAGTCTCTGGTACCCATAGCACAGGATATGCCTAGTTTGGGATCAGTTGACCGTGTGTGCTATGTCTGGAATATTTATTATAGAATATTTAAATTTCAGGGTTTTCTCACAACAGACCATTTCCAAATGAAGGCACTATAGTAATTTCAGTTGAACCGTGAACGAGGCATTCAAAGTAGGCACATGTGACCGATACTAGCGGAACGCGAAACTTCATTAAGCTCTTGATATTTTTGTGGCTACTTTTAGTTTTTTGAAAGAAGTTTGTTCATTATTTTAGTGTTCCGTACCTCATTTGGACAAACGGAACCCTTACAGGATCACTCTGTTGTCCGTCTGTCTGTCTGTCTGTCTGTCCGTCTGTCCAGACCCTTTTTCTCAGAAACGGCTAAATATATCAACTTAAAATAAATAAATAAATAATGCTTTATTGAGGACACAATGTAAGACATGTACTTATATATAATCTCAACACTATAGTCATACAATTAGCGGTCTAATCGCAGCGATTTCTTCCAGACAACTTGAAATAAACACCACCTTTTAAGGTATGTGGGCTTATGGTGTCGAATAAAATCAAAGCTCTAGCTTAATGCATTAAAAAGATATGGCAATGAATGTATAACGATGTAGAATAGCATATAGTTTACTTTTTATGCAGGTACCAGGGCAGATTTTTTAACATGGTTTTTTTTTTTTTTTTTTTTTTATACCACTGAGGTGGCAAACAAGCATACAGCCCACCTGTTGGTAAGGTATAGTACCTTACAAGCGGCGACATTACATCTGCATTAAATTAATTTGCAAGGGACATGAAATTCGCATCGCTTATTGATCAAAACTTTTTGTTCGCAACTTCCAATACAATTTCTTAGTAGTTTCATGCTCACTTATTTAGTCCATTAAGTCCATTAAGGCTCTTCTTTTGTTCTTTGTAAAGGCGCAAAATGGTTGGGTACCTAGTAATTTCTTAAATTAGTAATATTTACTTTGCTTTTTGCAGAGTTATTTTAACTTTGTAGCCGTGTTGGCCTGTTTCAAATGAATTTTGAAACAGATGTGGCGATCAGGAAAATTATATTACATTAGACTTTTTTCCATTACCATGCGAGTGAAGACGCTGGCTGAAGCTACTAACAAATAAATAAACAAAACATCAAATCCTTGCAATAAGAGATACCGCGGTTCATACCCCGAGTGCGCTACGATCTTACCTACTGTCTATAACTCCATACACAATATTGTTTACGTGCCACCCTGTATTACCTTACTCTGCCGCTTTGAACTCATCGCTATTAACTATGAGATAGAGTTCAGAATTCCATAGCAGATGAAAATAGGGTAAACATGGTGGCTTTACCCACCATGAAATAAAAATAAGAATAACTTCTATGCTTAGAAATGAAACTCCAAAAATTTAATATTAGTAAAAAAAATAATCAAAAATGTATGTACAGAATGAGTTTTTTCAGGGCCAGTCAGGCGAAGTCTGAAACCATGAGTGATGTTAGGATTTATGGGCTAATTTCTCACATGCTGAGTATTTATCATCATCATCATCAGCCTGTAGAAGTCCACTGCTGTACATAGGCCTCCCCTAAAAAGTTCCACGACGAACGGTCTTGAGCCTTCTCCATCCACCGACTTCCCGCAACCTTCACAATGTCGTCGGTCCATCAGGTGGGTCCTTCCAACCCAGCGTCGCCCGGTTCGTGGACGCCATTCGAGAACCTTGAGTGAGCGACCATGCTGAGTATTTCTTTATCTAAAATAAAGAAGAAATTACGAAGGTCTAGGTAAAACACTGTTTGAAACTAACGAATTCTGTGGCAAATAGATGGGTGCACCGAGGATCAGGCTCAGCAAGCCGTGTGGAAGAGAATACTTGGAGACCATAAAAGGTTGGTAATGAACGTAACAAAGGTGTATGTAATAATGAGAAAAGTAGAACATATCACTTCTATGCGCTACTATTTTTTGTCTATAGCTTAGAGTTGTGACGAATCCCAGAATGGTATAAAATAAAATCCCGGATTTGTTTTTATGATTGAATGATTCAATAAGTGAAAGCAAGGGGTAAAGGAAATTAGATTCTACACAGTCAAGGTCGCATTTCTTTTTTCACAGATTCGTTTGTGAAAAGAAAATAAACTGTTTTTTTTTTGCTAAAGCCTCGTTGAAACTATGTGCGATATGTGACGTCAAACACTTTTTGAATTATTCTTATAAAATGTATTAATAATAATAATAATATAGAGGACGCTGCTAGCTGCTAGATCTTCTAGGTTTTTCCTAGAAAAGGGAAAAACCTAGGAGATCTAGCAGCTAGCAGAGTCCCCTATTTTAAGAACGATAGGTCTAGCTGCGCTTGCCAACTCGCGTGCCCAGCGTGCTGAGTATGAGCAAATTCTCCCCATATGATAGAAAGTCGCTTTGGATATTATGAAGCGCCTTTCGGGATAGCAGGAATACTAGATAAGGAACACATTGTATTGTTCTCATATACGCTCAATCACTATCATGTCAAGGCAGTGACCTTAGTACGGCTAGCACTAGTTCAGACGCTCTAAAATTATTTGTTAGTTACAGATACGGCACAGGAATGTGGTCTCTAACTGTCTACTGCTATGATTTGTGCTTCTTACTGTTGTTGGTGGTGTACAATTTGTATAAATAAATGTCTTCTCTTTTCTATCTATCTACTGTGGACCCCATACAAACACTTCAAGCTCTTAGTTTCTTCCTTTTCATGTTTGAAAAATTTAAAATGTCACTAAAATCGATAAAATCACCCTCATCATTTCGAACTTCATTACGATTCCATCGCTTACGCAATAGCACTCCATGTGACAAAGGCTACATTTTTTTACCCGACTACGAAGGGCAATGTATTTAACAGTCTATGTATGTATGTATAATGTGTGTATCTGATGAAGCGTCTTCATGGTCAGACGGTGTCATCGGTTCATAAGACGTCACTTGTAATTTACTATGATAGAGAATAGAGGCCAATTTCTGATCTTAAACATCAGCCCTTTCATCCTATGAAAGGGCTTGACGAGTACATTCCACACATATGAATTGAAATATCATAACAATATTTAAGACTATGCTACAAATAATAACAGTAAAAAAATACAAGTCGGGTTTTAGTTTTTAAACTTTCATATTATTTAACTTATACGGCAGAGTCGAAGACGTCTAAACTGGTGCTAAGCGGCCTGTTGTTTCAACAAACAGTGACTATGCTGCGTTTGAACTGTTTTTACCCACTCCGCAGCCAAGGTGGTATTTGCGTTTGGGGTAAGATGTTTGTGAACCCTCCAGAGTCTAACAGGATTTGCATATTTAATTAGAAAGGAGGCTCTATACGAGGCATACTTTTCACCACACTTGTTCTGTGGTCGGACTTTTGTCGTCGCTTGTGTGAATGCAAAAAGCTTTGTGTTCAGACCCCAACTTGACGTCGAGAGCACTGGCGATGTGGGTGGTATGGACTCCGCCTTCCAATCCGATGGTCGTAAGTTCGAATTCCGCTCGTGCACCAATGGATTTCCCATTATCGTGAGGGAACTAGCAAACCTAAAAATTAGAAGCAGGTAACATGTGCATGATGTTTTCACTACACTGGTTCTTTCACCAGTGCTAACTGCCCTTTTTAAAAAAACCCTAGGGGATGGGCAGCAGCGTAACCTATTAACAACAATAGCTTTATCTGCGCTCGCCAACTCGGAAACCCAGCGTAGCGAGTATGGACCAATCCCCCCAAATGATTGTTTCTGGTAATCTATGGGGGAGGCCTACGAGTATGTTCAGCAGTGGACGTCTTATGGCTGAAATGATGATGATGATGACCCTATTTCAAGGCCCTGTTTTTATTAGATTTGACACGAGCAAAGTCGCGGTCTGAAGGTTATTGCGATTAGTATAACTTCATAGATAAGTCTAGACGGAATAAAGCTGAATAGTGTATATATCTAGTCTTAGTTGAAACTAGTGGCTACTATTTAGTTAAATTAATAAGTTTTCACTATTGTAGATAGGGACGAATTAAGGCACATAGACATACACAATACAATACACACCCACAAAAAATTAATTGATCCAGATCAATTCCTTAATTGTCTATTTTATTTATACGTAATAATGGATAAGGTATCTGCCTTATAAGGTAACGAGGTTAGAAGGTGGACGAGGAGACGAGACGGAGTGATGGAGTGAAAACGCTAGTGCACATTCTATTACTTTTATTGATTTTTTATTGATAATGGTAAGGCGTTTGGCCACCAACTCACTTTTGCAAGTGAGATGTGGCCTAAGATGGAGTACGCTTTCCCAGAGTGAACTTATTGACCCTAGATTTGAAGACTCCTAGATTGTACTCTTTCGGGAAAACAGACGCAGGCAGACTTTTATAACACCCATTTTGTGTGCTACATATCGAGGCGACATATGGCACTGAGACTCGGTCGTTAACTATTGGCCTCATACACAAGCTCAAAGTTGCACAACGGGCTATGGAGAGAGCTATGCTAGGAGTTTCACTACGTGATAAGATCCGAAATGTGGAAATTCGTAGAAGAACCAAGGTCACCGACATAGCTCTCAGAATTAGCAAGTTGAAGTGGCAGTGGGCAGGCCATATAGCTCGCAGAACCGATAACCGTTAGGGAGTAAAGGTTCTCGAATGGCGACCACGAGCCGGGTGACGCAGTGTTGGAAGGCTCCCCACCCGATTGACCGACGACATTGTGAAGGTTGCGGGAAGTCGGTGGATGGAGAAGGCTCAAGACCGTTCGTCGTGGAACTATTCAGGGGTGGCCTATGTCCAGCAGTGGACTTCTACAGGCTGATGATGATGATGATATCGAGGCTGACGATATATTTACCATCCCGTGCGTACCACGTTATTGTACCGTCCACGCACCTGTCACGTTTGCTCTTTTGTATACATTCTCTATGCAACGATGTTAGTGCACCCTTAGTGTGGGGTCAGGACTATGTATGTGACTGTTGGGAATTAATCACCCTAAGGTGACCTTATACATTCCTAGTACATCTCTGCCTTACTGAATTATGTTAGCAGTGGAGTGTTAACGGGACTCAAGGTGCTAAGAGGGGATATTTTAATGTGGCTCTCTAGCTAATATTAATTCTAGCAATATTTTAACTAAATACATAACTTTTGCGAGAGTTATTTAAATAATAAAGTTAAACGGAACTAATGGTGCGTCCACAGTGGCTTAAAACCTCTCATATTGTGACGTCACGGTTAATCTATGACTGTTAAAGGCCACACTAGTATTATAAATGCTACAGTAACTCTGTCTCTGTCTCACTCTGTCTTCGGGAATTCCTTCTTTTAGGCTCGTATTCAGAGACAAGACTCAAGCATTGATCTGTACTTAAATCTCGATTTGAGGCGAGATTCTAATTCTTGAACAGTATTTAAGTATAGATTCAATGATCACAGTTCACCTGAGTAAATGCTTATTCTGAAACGACAATCAGACGAAATCGGTGTTTGAGTTTAGATTTGATTTGACATGAATCAAATGACATTTTCGTTCCGTTACACGTACTTTGATGCATATTTATACTTCACTTTATTGCTCTATTGTACCCTGGCTGTTTGTATTTCTGCGTAAAACGGATCGAAAATTATAAATAAATCAAAATGTAAACGAGAACATTTAAGTACAGATTTGAGACTCGATTCAGCTGAGAATAGTTTAAGTTCCGTTCTTGAATAAAAGCTATGTTTGAGAAGAGATTCAATACTTAAGTAAAGTTCAGCTGATCTGTGATTAAATCTATGCTTGAGTCGTGTCTCTGAATACGAGCCTTAGTTTACCCCACTACAACAGAAAGGTACCCTTCTTTTATACCCCCAGGGCTGTGCGTTGTCAGTCGGTCAGGCAGTAACGCAATAGATTTTAATATATATAGCGTAGCTTGTGTTCGCGACATCGCTCGCGTGGTACCTAGGTCCTAGATCACCACATTAAATTTTATCACTAAGATTCTAATAATAAATATAAATATAATAAATATAAATATTCCGGACATATCACACATGGTCAACTGATCCCAAACTAGGCATAGCCTGTACTATGGGTACCAGAGACTGATATACATAATAGATATATATTTAACACCCAGACACAGAACAAACATTTGTGTTACTCACAAATGTTTGTCCAGTGCGGGAATCGAACCCGCGACCTCTAGCGCAGAAGGCAGAGTTACTACCAACTGAGCTATGAGGCCAGTCAATGGTTAATGTTTTGATATACCTGATACCTGTCTTTTTCTATCAATATTAATTAATATGTATAAGGTTAATGTTCAAATGATTGACGTGACTAAGTGTTCCATAGTGTACCAATGGTTGAATATATATGAAATGAAAAATGAAAGATCAAAAGTAGCCTATATGCTATTCTTGGTAAAGAACATTATCTATTCTAAGCTTCATCGCAATCGGTTAAGCCGTTACGTCGTGATTGAATAACAAAATTCAAGCATCCAAACATCCTTACCCACATTCATCTTTATGATATTAGTAGGATAGTAAAATGAACAGATTGTGAAACAGAACTACAGCTCCTGGTTCATCATCATCATCATCATTTCAGCCGTACGACGTCCACTGCTGAACATGGCCTCCCCCATAGGCAGATTGAATTCCTTATCATGTGGGGGCATTTGCCCATACTCACCACGCTGGGCATGTGGGTTGGCGAGCGCAGTTAGAGCTATCCGGAGCAGCCCGCTTGGGGAGGTACCTTCGCCTTACAGAAGACCGCAGCCAAATAACATAATTTGTTTCAAATAGTGTTGTATATTTGCGGTGAGTAAGGTTGCCCTCCCCCCCTAAAGAGTAAGGTTGCTCTTTAGGGGGGAGGGGTTCGGCAGGCAACGCATTAGCAATGCTCCATGTGTTGCTGATGTCAATAGGCGACGGTAACCACTCAGGAGGGCCGGAAGCCTGTTTGCTTACGTATAAAAAAAATACTCTCCCAAAAAATCTGTATCACCACGCATTGTGCCTACCACTGGCTCACCCTTGCTTATTTGTGTTCACGCGAACCGTCCGCGAATTTGTAATCTTTGCGAGTACAAAAGGTAAATTGGTCGTCGGTGTTTTGAAGCGGTCGTAATGACGTCATCATGGGCCCGGGTAATCGTAGGGGATACTTTCGGTTATACCCAGTAGCCGGTTATACCAAAGCGTGGCAAGATTTTTACAAAAAACTTTTCTGATTACATCTTGAGCTTAGGTATAGCTTTTGAGAATAAACTTGTGTACAAGCCCACCGGACGGTTCATCCTTCCAGCCGTAGGAAGTCCACTGCTGAACATCGGCTTACCCCACAGATTTCCAGAGCAACTTGATATCTTCATCAACATCATCATCGATAACCTGTAGAAGTCCACTGCTGGACATTGGCCTCCTCCAAAGAGTTCCACGACGAACGGTCTTGAGCCTTTTCCATCCACCAACTTCCCGCAACCTTTACAATGCCATCGGTCCATCGGGTGGGGGGCCTTCCAATACTGCGTCGCCCGGTTCGTGGTCGCCATTCTATAACCTTTACTTCCCAACGGTTATTGGTTCTGCGAGCTATATGGCCTGCCCATGGCCACTTCAACTTGCTAATTCTGAGAGCTATGTCGGTGACCTTGGTTCTATCAAGTTTGTTGATATCAAGTGGGGGAAATATGCCCATGCTCACCATGCTGGGTTGGCGAGCGCAGTTAGAGCTATCGTTGGTAGAGGACGCTGCTGCCGCTGTTTTTTCTCTTAGTCACCTCTTACATCCACGGGTAGGTATGGAAGGGCCTATTCTTCAGCCGGGGCCAACACGGGCTACCTGATGCTAACAGTTCCCTTATTAAATAATAAAATAATATAAATTTTATTTCAGGTAACTTAAGAATAGTACAGATGTTAAAAACTAAATTCTAGGACCCATAGAAATATATACCTTAAACTAAAATAAAAAAAAAAAAATATTTAATTTTTGCACATGTATAGGCAACGACGTGTGACGTAACTGCCCAGTGGCGGCGCCTCCGGGGTCTCGTGGCAGGCGTCCAATGAACCTCCTGAATTTGACACCATACTGCCACCATTTTATTTTACACCATTTTATTGCCGCCATACTGTCTGCAATACCAGTGTCATTGCTGATGCCTCATCATCATCATCATCAGCCTGTAGAAGTCCATTGCAGGACATAGGCCTCCCCTAAAGAGTTCCACGACGAACGGTCTTGAGCCTTCTCCATCCACCGACTTCCAGCAACCTTCACAATGTCGTCGGTCCATCGGGTGGGGGGCCTTCCAACACTGCGTCGCCCGGATGTTGCTGATGCCTGCCCTGAGATAATCTCTGTCCTGCCCTGAAAGGGATTTTTCGTATAGAAAGATCCATTATGCACGACCAGAATTTGAATGACCTACGGATTGAAAGTCGAAGCACCTCCCACTAAGCCAACAAAGCTCTTGAAAAACTGGACACAGCAGTGCCGGAAGCCAGGGATGTATTTTATGATAAACAAAATTACGTAAAATTTTACAAATATATACTTTCTAATAACTCGCTCTTTACTTAATATTTAAACCACAGCTCAAACAATAATTATGAATTTTATTTATTATCAGCTTCTAAAAATATTTTTTTAAAACATTGTGTTTTCATCATATCCTTCAATCTCAAATAATAAATTAAAAACATAATCTCAACCAAAAACCTTTTTTACCCGTTTTCAAAGCCAAAATAAAAAGTAGTTTATTTCAGTGAATCACTAGGTTCACTTTGAATTGTCTTAGAAACTAGGAGAAGCTAAGCCTGTTCCTCGTGACCAAACCTAGAAGAATCGGGCAACGAAAACTTGTTATTCCGTTTTTTGATTAAAGTTAAATAAATGCCTATATATTTTTTCGCTTAATGGAATGTAGTTTTTTTTTCATTTGTATGGGTTAAACAAAGTAATGCAACTTCATAAAGTTACACAGTTACGTTACAGTGTAAACTCGTCCATACTTCGTTTTATATCCGCATAACCCAAATGACGTCATCAGGACGGTCGCCTTTTGTACTGAACTTATCTGCATTTTACAAATATCCACTGCGACAGTGCGTGGCGATTGATATGGCACGCAACGAATACTATATTTCCTGGCTCTATTCATAGTGACTCTCGCGAACATTTCTTGTGACATTTAATTTGAAAATTGTACAGTCAGCATCAAGATTTTATTGGAATTTAGTTTATCAACACCAATTTAGTCGGGTTGGCCAAGTGGTAGGTACGTCGTAGGTTCGAATGCCAGTCGTGTACCAATGGAGGTATTCGAAAAATGTAGGGATGTGCGCAATAACACTTGCTCGGAACGGCAAAAGTGAAGGAAATAATATTTAGACGTCATTGTAATTAATGACGTCAATATATTCTTTCTAAATATTTATCCTAAGCAATTTTAGTGCTCAAACGGCGTGAGATATATCAATTAAGGTTATTTTCAAAATCCTTACTATTGCTTAATAGTGCTAAGGGAAAAAAGCTAGGGGATGGGCAGCAGCGTCCCTCATTGTAACAACGGTAGCTCTAACTGCGCTCGCTAACCCGCATGCCCAGCGTGGTGAGTATGGGCAAATCCCCCCACATGATAAGGAATTTGCTCTGTCTGTGGGGGAGGCCATGTTCAGCAGTGGACGTCGTAAGGCTGAAATGATAATGATTGCTTAATAATGTTAATTTCAACACTAATCTCTCGTGTGTCTCTATCTCTTGTGTAAGACATTAGTACAGGTTGCACTTTAATTTCCGCTACAACACTCGCCGCACACTGCACATCACACTGATTTGTGGCAGCGATCCGTATAACGGCTGCATATATTAATTACTCGGTGTAACTGGAGCCCTTATTAACAATTAGTTTGCAGGTAGTTTCAGATTATAGGCCATACTTTACAGTAAAGCCGGGTGCTTTGTTTATTGTGTTTAATGAAACAGGATTTGTAGGGACTACAATATATAACCGTTGTTATTTCCTGACAGAATAATAATAACGTTTATTTATCAATAAATGTAGTGTACAATTATAACGAAAGCTTAGTCTAGGCACCTATTAAAGTAATGTTGTAAGCATTTATACTTAATATGAATGCTTATGTAGGTAACTTTCCTACACATTATATTTATTTAGTTGCACAAGTATTATTTAGTTGCACACATATCTATTTACCCACTATTATTTACAATTAAACATATTTACACTAAGGTCTACTTATCCTAATTTAATATCATGCGATACCTACCAGTTTGTTAGTGTCGATAATCATCCGTACTTATCGATAAATATTATAACCAGAATATCGACCTTACCCCATCACTAGTGCCGTGGCAGATACATAAGGCTTACGTACTTGTCTGCCGGCCGGTGGTGCAGCACGCGGCGCGCGCGCAGAGGTCAAACCAGTCATAGCCTAGTCACGACGCGGAGCGCACGCTACTCGCTCCCGTGACAGAACCGACGCGAACTGCTGTGCTTATATACTTTGCTTGTTTCTATTCGCTTCACTTCATATGCTATTTCTATTGACTGTTTATCGCTTCTGAACTTACTACTAGTGCCTGTGCTTGTGCGTTCTATCCTTTTGTGCCTTCTGAACCTTATGTGTAATTGGATTTGTGTACTCGAACAATATACGGGATACATTCGTGAGTTGGTGTTTATTCATTTATATACCCCAGCGGCATTCGCCTACACGCAGAACAATCACTACACTATACTGGTGACCCTATAAACGAGCATGGAAAAGGAATTTAAAGACGCAGTTGGTCCGGCAACTTCGCCCGGAACTAGTGCTGGGACAGAGTCGATGAATCAGAACCATGTTTTCAAAGTCGGCGTAAGAGTGCCACCGTTCTGGGCTGAAGAACCAGAAATATGGTTTGCACAGGTAGAGGGCCAATTTGCCATGTCCGGAATTACTAGCGACGCCACGAAGTTCAATTACGTGATCGCCCATCTGGACAATCAGCACTCTAGAGAAGTCAAGGACATTATAGTCAAACCTCCCGCTACGCAGAAGTATGAAAAGCTCAAGACCGAGCTTATTCGGAGGCTCAGCGCGTCAAACGAAAAGAAGATAAAGCAACTGCTGATGCACGAGGAACTCGGAGACCGCAAACCCTCTCAGTTTCTACGTCACCTCAAAGGGCTCGCAGGCACTGAAGTTCCAGACGATTTTTTGAAAACTATATGGACTAGTCGCCTCCCACACGGTGTTCAAGCCGTGCTCGCTGGTCAGCCAATAACATCCACTCCCGAGGACTTAGCTGACCTAGCAGATAGAGTGAACGACCTCGCATCTCCATCGCCGAAAGTGGCCGCCGTGAGTAACGACATTCCGGCATCCCTCTTGAGCGACCTAACCAAGGAAGTTGCTGAACTCCGTAAACAGTTCCAGAAGCTAGCCTCTAACAGGAACAGCAGGTCCCAATCTCGTTCATCCCAAGGCAAGAGAGGCGCGTCGAGGCAGCGATCTCAATCCAACTATCGCAAGTTCCCGCTGTGTTGGTACCATAGCACCTACGCAGAGAAGGCCAGCAAGTGCATCAAGCCATGCGACTTCAAGTCGGAAAACTCAAAGGGCAGTCGGTAATGGCGGCTGACGATTGCCCCTCACCATCTACTGGTCGCCTGTTTGTTACTGACCGATCTACGAAAACGCAATTCCTGGTCGATACTGGAAGCGACCTCTGTGTCTACCCGCGGTCGGCGCTACCCGTTCGTCGTTCCCGAACTGACTATACTTTGTGTGCTGCAAACGGCTCTAATATCGCTACTTACGGTTATGTTAATTTAGATTTAGATCTTGGTCTACGTAGGTCATTTATATGGCGTTTTGTAGTAGCCGATGTAACCAAGCCAATAATAGGCGTGGACTTCCTAAATTTTTATAACCTTGTTGTAGACTGTCGCAATAAGCGCCTAATAGATAATTTAACATCTGTAACAGCTATTGCTACCGTAGTTAATTGTGAAAGTGTATCATCGGTTAAGGTTGTGACTGGTGAGACCCGATATCATAAAATCCTTGACGAGTTTCCCGAGATAACACGACCAGCTGGTAGACACAAAACCACACCACACAATACAGTTCATCATATACGCACGACACCAGGCCCCCCAGTTTCCCTCCCACCTCGTCGTTTAGCTCCGGACAAACTGAAAATTGCTCAAAAAGAATTTCAGTCTATGCTGGCCAACATTATTCAACATGGGACCGCCGAGTGAAATTAGCTCTTCAGAACTTCGAATGCTTCATCATCATCAGCCTGTAGAAGTCCACTGGCTGGACATAGGCCTCCCTAAGGAGTTCTATGACGAACGGTTTTCAGTCATTTCCATCCTCTGACTTCGTGAAACTTGAACAAAGTCTTCGGTCAAAGCCAAAAGGTGCTTATTTCAATTAAATCATCCCCTAGCCCTAAGTCGCCTATAACGACATCTGTAGGTAAGGAGGGGGCTATTCCTTGCTCTACACTGGAAACTAGAGACAAGCACACAAGTAAGCTAGATTAGCGGAATATTACTAGATATATATTTAAACCTCCTCCTGCAGAGTTCTCCCACAAATCGCAGTTTTAATATCAGGTGAGATGAAACGGGGTTATTAGGGATCTGATTAATTCCGATATCGGGATATTATTAATACAAATTCCTTTCCAAAGCCGCGGTTACGACAATTTCACTTGGAGTTCCGTGACTCTAGCTTACTGGTTGAGTGTAAGAGTGAGTTTTTTTTATATTATATGGAGGCACACAGGCTTACGGCCCGTACGTGGTTACCTTCGCCTATTGACATCAGCAACACCTGGAGCATTGCTAATGCGTTGCCTGCCGAACCCCTCCTCCCTAAAGAGCTCTGGCAACTTTACTCACCGCAGGAACACAACACTATTTGAAACAAATAATGTTATTTGGCTGCGATCTTCTGTAAGGCGGAGGTACCTCCCAAGGCGGGCTGCTCCAATTTAGATCGAGAAAATCTCGCTGTGCCCTACCTCCTACTAGAAGAGTCATTCAAGGGTGCGCCACTTTTGAACCCCCTTATGTAATTTTAATTACTTTAGTTTTATAACTAGTGGTTTGCCCCCAACTAAGAACTCGGGTTGTCTGGTAAAAGTTGGTGCTTCAATGATCATTTAGACACAATTAAGATTAATTTTGAGAATGTTCTAAATAACATCCACACTCGGAAAATGTGTGTGTAAAAACTCGAAGACACGTGACAACATGTGCACGAGTCGCAATTACATCCTAACACCACATTGCTTCTCTCACCAACAACCTTTGACCCTGCTCAAGGCCATCGTACCTTAATCTGATCTTTGAACTAATGCAGGACCATGAGAGAACCAGTGATACGTAATTCGCTGCCTTTTTGGGAACCAGATAAAGATTTTATTAACATTGCCTATGAACCTTTACTGTTTATTTCACAGAATAGAGTACTAAGGTAAATTTTCTGTGGATCAATTAATCGGAGGGTTGATAAAAGTTCTCCTACCATGTACCTATGCTAGCTCTACATGACGAACCTAATAAAACTAGCCGAAGGTTTTCAAAGTGGCTGTTGCTTCGGATTTATTGCATCGGGGGTTGTATCCAGGACGGTATAGGGGTTCAAAATACACCCTTAATGCATCATCATCAGCCTGTAGAAGTCCACTGCTGGACATAGGCCTCCCCTAAAGAGTTGCACGACGAACGGTCTTGAGCCTTCTCCGTCCACCGACTTCCCGCAACCTTCACTATAACATAATGCATAACGCTGGGCTTTTAATGCGCAAACCTCGAACACAGTTTGTTAAGAATCTAACGTCAAACTAAAAATGTACATAGCGAAAATAACTTAATTTAATAATGTGAATTTGTTATTAAAATGAGTAAAAATGTCTCCATCATAAAAAATCCAGTCATAAGCCAAAAAAAAGCGTAACAGAAACGATTGCTTCATAATTTCGCTCACGACCATTTGTACAAATGTGATGTCCAACTGGTTGTGCTACGGAGAAGTAAAGTTACCCATAGTTTAACTCTTTTTTTTTGACATCATCATAAGATTATGACCCGTGGTACAACGGTGGAATTATGTCCAACTAGTTTGGACCACGGGGATAAGATGATCGTGTAACTCACTCGCACTCCACTACATACAGTCTTACCTTAACTGTAACAGATCCACTACATTTGAGTTTTTTGTACATAGAGCACCGCCAATATGCGCCATGCGACTCATCTTTAAAAGCTTTCACTTTTTAAAATTGTCGACCTTTTGATAATAAAACATTACTGCCTTTTCTTTCAATTATTGTAACTTCACAATTTTCTGACATTTTACTTTGGTATCGTGTGAAAACGAGAAATAATCACGCATCGATATCAACGTTTTAATCATCAATAGACAATTAATCAAAAGAGGTAGTAATTGCATTGCACTTCAGCATTGATAGATAACCTTTTCCTGTTTATTAACAGTAGTTGTTCCATAGATACATTCAATTCCCAGTAGTACAACTAGTTGGACCAAGTAAAGAACAACGCACTCGAGTTGAACCATTGGTAAAGATATTTCCCCATAGAACAACCAGTTGAACCGTGGGTAACTTTACTTCTCCGTAGTACAACCAGTTGGACATCATAGTTGTATCACGGGTCGGGAGCGCCATAATTTTCGCGAAAACGAAGCGCTGCCGCTTGCATTTGAATGTTAATAAGACAAAATGGGAGTAGGTAAACCACTGACCAAAAGTATGTAAATTGTTTGTACTTTCTGCCCTTTCTGGTGTAGATGAGTTAATATTACCTAATTGATTTCATCTGTTAACTTGTCATTATGTTTTGACAGGTAGTACACACTGTAATAAAAATGGAAGATTAAGACGATAGCCAGTTTAGTTACAGAATAACCCCCTACCCCCTGGCCCTGATTACGTCCCTGATTATCTCCTTTGATGGCTTCTGAACTTTTCCGAGAAAATACAGTTTTTATAGAGATTCGTCAGAAAAGATGGACGCTATTGTCAGTCGGAGTGCCTTTGTGCGTCCATTTGGCTAATCAGAGGCCGAACTCTATGATGGATTCCGTAGGTTTGGGATTACGCTGTAAAAACTAAGTAAAATACTTTTGCATTCGAGATTCGGAGAAAAGTTATCCTGTTATAGCAAATGTAACCACGGTCATTTTATCTCAAAACTAGCTTACGCCCGTGGCTTCGATACCTACGAGGATAAAAAGTAGCCTATGTGCTATTCCAAACTATAATCTATCTCTGTGTTAAAATTTCATGCATATCCGTTCAGCCGTTCTGGCGTGGTTCAGTAACAAACATTGGTCCATCCAAGCATTCCTATTTACAATAGTAGTAAGTTTAAAATTATTCACTATAAAAAAGTAACAAAAAAACAATTTATTTTCCCAAGCATAGTAGACAACCTCTCATATCTCCAGGCGTTTATATTCTTGAAGACGTCTAAAGGGGTTGTCAGAGGCACGTCCAAACATGATGGTACATAGTGACTGGTAGTTGCAACCTGTACATCGCTTTGTAAGTACCTGTATTTTCCGCGTCATGCTATCTAGGGTCGCATAGAAATAAGCCCAAACGAACGCAGCCACACTCATTTTGCTAGAAAAAAAAAAAAACCTAGCACACACGGTATAATAGTACTATTTATCATCAAGGAAGCATGTATCGGACATTTATTTCCGATAATCCACAATACAAAAGCTATTATTGTCCACTTCTCTAGACAAAAACCTTACTCATCGGATTTAGGTGCTTTCAAACGGCAAGCGTTATTTTGAAAGAAAGAAAGAAAATACATTTATTTTGGACACACAAGCACAGCACAAACTAATAAAATAAAAAATAAAAAAGACAAGGTACAGGTTACAATACAAAAGGTAGGGAGGAAACAAAACAAAGGTAGGTAGGAAGTAACAAAACTGGGGTATTCATTAGTCCGTGCCGATGCATGCGTGAGCCAAAAAAGGTTCCATCTCAGCATTGATGCCGCACACGAAGTGTAGCGGCGCTGGTTTTCAGATGGAACCCTTTATTCATTTTGTGTTCCGTTACTTGTATTGTTACCTGAAAGGGGCTTTATCTACAGAAAAAAGGAAATATTTTAACGAAAACCTGTTTTAGATTAAAAAGAGATTAAGAGAGCGAAGCGAGCGTAAATCTTTCAGATAACTTGGACGAATCGGCGTTGTATGTTTGTATGCATATTTGTTAGTGCAGAACGTCGTCAATCCGATCTGTATGGAATTAAGTAGGTCAAAAGATCGTACTACCAAGATATGCTTGCGCTTAAATTGGCTAAGGGGTTGTTGATATATAGTGGTCCAATATGGGGTATACATATAAGAACAGTAATAGATGAAGTAGGGTTTTCTGTCAAAGCTTTATTAATTTATTCCAAAACGATTTCGACAGGCCTCATAGCTCAGTTGGTAGTAACTCTGCCTTCTGCGCTAGAGGTCGTGGGTTCGATTCCCGCACTGGACAAACATTTGTGACTAACTCAGATGTTTGTTCTGTGTCTGGGTGTTAAATATATATCTATTATGTATATCAATCTCTGGTACCCATAGTACAGGCTATGCCTAGTTTGGGATCAGTTGACCGTGTGAATATGTCCGGAATATTTATTTATTTATTTTATTTTATTTTTATCTTAAGCTACATGGTTTTTGATATATGACACTAATGAGTGACTCGTTTGGGTGTGACTGGTTGGGAACCTAAAATTTTTTTTTACCTTAAACCAAAAACCAGTATAACCATTTCCTTAGATTTCAATGACTTCGTAGTTCAGGTAATATTGGATATTAATTATCAGGTAGGGATATTAGTAGAACCATGCTAAAGATGTGATTTTCAAAGTTCATCTTAATTGTGCCTCAGCGATCATCGAAACACCAACATTTCTCAACGAGATCTCAAATCGGGGCGAACCACTAGTATTTTAGTTCAACGTGACTGGGTCAGGTCTATTTAAAAGCCTTTACACACCTCCCTGCAATCAGACAAATATCGAGGGCAGTGCTGCCAGCACGACTGAAAAAGTTTCTCTCTCTTTTTCCCCAAAGATTAGAAAGGAAAGAAACGCCATGTTGGCAACAATGACCCCTTAAATGTCTCTGATTTCAGGAAGGCTTATAGCTCACCGTTTGAACGCAGATAATCTCGTCACAGAATCCTTACCCGCCGGATGTAGCCACTCTTTCATTCACATCACAAAGGCACTCTGTGATCGCTCGGCAAATATTGGTATGCCTAATATTGTGAGTGGCAACCTCCCATTTACATAAGATGACATTTCCTTAGGTGTTGTTACACGGGCAATTTCACAAAACATCTATCCTAACCGCACGACACTGCCCTCCAGCTCTACAAAGCTGTTTCTCAACATTTTGCAAAAAGGACCATCGAAAAAGGATTCCCTGTGTCGTGGGTATCAGTAACTACGAGTACCATGGGACCCAATACCAATATTTGCAGAAATGTAAATATTTGTCTCGTAGCAGGAATCGAACCCTACCCCTCTCGTCTAAGACGAGCACTCGCTCGCTATGCCACCGAGATCGTTTAAATAACAAAAAAATAAAAAATAAAAAAATTGTTGACTTTTTTCATAAATTGCTTTAGATTGAAATCCGTTTTCATAATGTTGCTTAACTTTGTAGTAGATTGCTTAAAAAATTACCCGTGTGGATGTAACCGGCGGCATCTAAGGACTCGCTCTCATAGTAAAATCAATATACTTTGGCGCGGGGCCAACCGGCCCAGGCGAATGTGTTTACCGTGAGTTTGGAGCTCCGATCATTGTTTTTGTACTAAATTAAATGTAGCATATGGGGCAGTGGTCCAAAACAGGCGCTTCTGTTTGGGTCTACTCTCCCTCCTAATTCAATAACTCTAGCAAGCAGGAATTTCTATACGTTTAGTTGTATAAAAATGCGAAACAAATTATGATTCTGGATATTGTTCAGGTGTTCAGGTTCACATCTTCAAGGATCTGATTGCCTGGATATCTGAGAAGATATTTACCATTCTTGGCGTTTTTTTCCTTCAATTTTTAAGGGGCTTTTAAACTAGCTTGTGCTTGCGACTTCGCTCGCGTTGAACCTGAATAAAAAGTAGCCTATATTCTACTCCAGGCAAAGAACTCTATCAATAGTTTCATCGAAATCGGTTGTGCCGCTACGGCGCGATTGAACCTCACATGTTTTCGCATTTATAATATTGTTGAGCTTTCCAATCGGCACCGTACATTTTTTCGGGATAAAAAGTAGCCTTTGTGCTATTGCCATATTATATCAGCAGGGTCATTCACTATCATGGCTCAGCCGTCTGATATGAATAAACAAACAAACATCTAAACTTTCACTTTTCTAATATATTTAGGATATCCGCTTACTCACGGTTTGCATAATTTAATTTGTACAAATTCAGATACAGATAGATCTGCTGTTGGGATGGGACTGAATATGAAATTCCGTATTTGTTAAACATGAAACCAAATTAGTTTCCGTAGAAAATTGATTTATTTTAGTAGTTTTGTGTGCGCTATCAACCTATTTCTACCTATTTTCTCAAAATTAATTTACAAACAGCTGAGATAAAGCTACATTCAAGACTGCTATATTTCAGCTAAAAAAATCAGTAGGTAAATATATACAAACTACAAAGTTGAGCTATCTAAAGATTATTATAAAAGATCTATAGATAGCTCAATTCATCCAGATCACTACCAGTTGCCACGCTTGATGGCAATACTAATCCGTTGGGCCAAATAGTAACCAGCTCTTTCAGATTGTTTTTTTGAAGAGTTATATAATAGAGAAGGGTACCTACTGATTTATTTTATAAAATAGTGGTTCCGAGCTGAACTTTTTTTAAACACACAACGGTCACAATTCTATCCTGACCCCACACTAGGGTACCCTGAAATGCTCTTTGTGAAAACTAACATTAACTTCAGGCAAATAAATGTATCTTTACCTTATCTTAATAGAAATGACAACAGCAAATAATTTAAGCAATTTAATTTGGTGATAAAATAATTTTGGCCCGTAATTCATACTTTCCTTGACTTGCCTCGATTACCATTTGCCTTGACAACCAGTGTTACAAAAGTGGCACTGCCATGCGTTGCATACCATGATGATTACCATTTGTTATGTGCTGTCTACTTATTTATTTATACCTGGGTAGGTACTTTTAGGAGGAGGTAGGGCACAGCGAGATTTTCTCGTTCTGAATTGGAGCAGCCTGGCTGGGGAGGTACCTCCGCCTTACAGAAGATCGCAGCCAAATAATATTATTTGTTTCAAATAGTGTTGTGTTCCTGCGGTGAGTAAGGTTGCCAGAGCTCTTTAGGGGGGAAGGGGGTTCGGGGTCGGCAATGCGTTTGTGATGCCTCTGGTATTGCAAGCGCTCATAGGCTACGGTAACCGCTTACCATCAGGTGACGTAAGCTTGTTTGCCACATCTGTTGTATAAAAAAAAAAAACTTTTATGTTGCTGTCCTATCTTTTGTTTCCCTATTTTTAACCTATTGTTTTGTTTCTTCCTGTCTTCTGTCTGTGTTCATCAAATAAAACTTATTTCATTTCATGATGCAGTTGCAAAAATCTCTCCCGCAAAGTCACGATTTAGGTACCTCTCCGCATGTTTTATAGCTATCCGTCTGAAGGCAGCTTCACACGATTGAAAGTTTAGGAGGTTGATCGAGTGCCGCCATCTTGCGCACTCACTCGTAAACAGTCGTTTGGCGGTTAAATGCATCCGGCTTAGTACTGCACTAAACTATAGAAGCTGGTTTAGTGAGTTTATTTGTGTATTCTTGTTTAGGGGTGGATAAAGTGGAGTACTTCCGGTTTGGTTAAAGTTGTTTGAGTCCGCTTTTAAATCAGTTTATACATTTTTTAATTGCTGGCCAGTTCTTCGTAACTTGATTATAATAATAATATTATTTATTTCAGGCAGCAAATAATTGTAAACAAAAATGTTGGTAGATTAATGACTAAGACATAAAAATATACCTAACATTAACTTATTCCACTCGTAAAGTAAAATAGTAACTTAGGATCTAAGCCAAACAGCAATTTTTCATCCGTCTTGATTTAGATAGATAGATAGATAACGCTTTATTGATTACCACAAAAGAAATAATTTTGAGAAACACGGCACACAAAAGGGCAAAACAATGGGCGGCATTATCGCTGAAAGCGATATCTTCCAGGCAATCTTTGGATGGAACGAAACATAGCAGAGCTTTAATGGATGGCGGCGTACTTACAAAAGTATAAAATAAAACTAAGAAAAAGAAGCACATTACACCTAGGTACAGTCAGCATCAGAAGTTGATGATCAAATTTAGATTGTCAAAACTAGTGATCGAAGTTTGTATCAAAAAGTGATAGCATAACAAAGTGACCTTTAATAGGTGACTGTAAAATGTACCACAATTGAGATGATGACACTAACCCCATAAGTTCATGATAATTTCTTAGTTCAAAAATACATGACTAGTATTATTTTCAAAAATCCGTGCCTGCTATGATATCTAAAAGTAGCTGATGTTGATAGTAACCAGATAAAAGTATTAATCTACCCTCAACCTGCCTTTTATTTTATTCTGAAATTGTTGGGCAAATAATAGGTAATACAAGGTGATTCATGACATGTTACAAGGTGATTTATAACATGTATACCAATGCATCAGTTAATTGTGACCCCCACGACTTTATTGCGCCAAATGTTGAAAAGTAAAGATATTCACGTATTTGTGAAACAATTTTGCATTAGTTAATTATGACCCCACGACTTTATTTCGCCAAATGTTGAAAAGTAAAGATATTCACGTATTTATGAAACAATTTTGCATCAGTTAATTTTGAGCCCACGACTTTATTTCGCCAAATGTTGAAAAGTATAGATATTCACGTATATGAGAAATAATTTAGCATCAGCTACTTCTGAAGCCGCGATTACATTCGAACTTCATTTTATCATCAGTATGAAGATACATATGGAGTTTCAGACATTCATGAACTCAGAAGAGATGTTTTATCATTTACTTCTGTAAATAGTTGGATCAGAGACTTTGTGACACATTTAAGTCATCACGTACTTTTGGAATATTGGGAAGAAACTCCTAAAGTAAAATATTTTCAATCAGGAGTTTTGAGACATGTCTGATCATCAGTTACTTTTGATGCTGACTGTACATAACATCCGAATACATAAAATACGTACGCTTAAATAAACTAACAGATAACTTCTAAAACATACATTTATTTTATTATAATAAGAACGCGAGTGATGACATGACAAACATACAGATACAGTGATTTACAATTATTGAATTTTCGGAATGTAAAGTTACTTTTATCAAAATAAATTATGGCCTATGTTACACAATGATAGTGTAGTACTTTTTTGAATCGGTTCAGTATTTCCAAAGAAACCAAATAACGATGGATGGATTGTGTGAAAGACGACATGAGTAAGAAAGGAGTGAATATTTTATTTTTATTTTTTTATACAACTGAGATGGCAAACAAGCATACGGCCCACCTGTTGGTAAGCGGTTACCGTAGCCTATGAGCGCTTGCAATACCAGAGGCATCACGCACGCGTTGCCGACCCCGAACCCCCTCCCCCCCCCTAAAGAGCTCTGGCAACCTTACTCATCGCAGGAACACAACACTATTTGAAACAAATAATGTTATTTGGCTGCGATCTTCTGTAAGGTGGAGGTACCTCTCCAGGCGGGCTGCTCTAATTCAGAACGATAAAATCTCGCTGTGAATACTGACATTACGGCTGATAGAGGGGAGTGGAAGAGAAAAACATGCCGACACCCCACATGAAGGGATAAGGGCAGGGAGATGCTGATGGTTCAGTATTTCCAGATATTACCCCCTAGATACTAACAAATTTTACATCTTTATAATATTAGTGTAGAAAAACTAAGGTACTCGTATAGTAATAACAGGTTGGTTTGGGATGCGACTTGCGTCGATACGTTGGCACCTTCCCACGTTTCGTCCACCTCCAGGACGGCTGGCGCGGCGGCAGCAGCGGCGGAGAGCCTTAAAAGGCGGAAATATTCGTCCCTTGGCGATGGATACATATTTCTGCCTTTTGGGGTTGAGACGCTAGGACCTTGGGGCCCAGAGGCGTGGCTCCTGTTCGATGCTTTATCTAGGAGGCTGGTGGATGAGACCAATGACCGAAGGGCTGGTGCTTACCTCGGACAAAGGATCAGTATAGCGATCCAACGAGGTAACGTCGCCAGCCTTTTGGGCACGCTGCCTGTGGTTGGTGATCTGAACTCTGTTTTCTACTTGTAGTCGTAGTCGTAGAAAACAGAGTTTATTTCTAGTATAATATTATTTTAGTTTAATTTACAACTGTTATTATTATTATTTTTCTGTTACTTATAATCAATAAAAAAAGAAAAATTTGCTCAAGTAAAAAAAATAACAGGTTCGTACTAAAGTTATTAAAGTTTTAGAACTTCAAGTAGGTAACAGTTTTTTAAAGTACTATCTTGCGTTGTTTTTGTTAAGCATTAAGAAGTGTATTGTAATAGAAGTCGTGAATGGTGCACCTGAGACACATTATGGTCCATTTGCATTATTTATTTAAGATACTTTAGCTACCAAGTTTACTAAGGACAAAAAACTTGAGTTATATTTATCCATTATAATGAAAGTTGTGCTATTACAGGTGAAATAAGTGCCTTATTTGCCGGCTGAAGAATAGGCCCCTCCATATCTACCTATCCGCGGATGTCGTAAGAGGCGACTAAAGGAAAAAAGCTAGGGGATGGGCAGCAGCGTCCCTCATTTTAACAACGATAGCTCTAACTGCGCTCGCCAACCCGCATGCCCAGCGTGGTGAGTATGGGCAAATCCCCCCACATGATAACGACATTTGCTCTCTGTCTGTGGGGGAGGCCATGTTCAGCAGTGGACGTCGTACGGCTGAAATGATGAAGTGCCTTTAGTTACTACATGCGTTCTTCTTCTTCTTGTCTTGTCACTGATTATTTCATGGTCATCCTGTATTATGTTAGTGATGTTGAGGTATGGTGGTCTAAGACCGTCGATGAAAGAATCAGTGTTGTGAAAGGATTAAAGTGCGCCTCTTAAGGCTCCTTTCGTGCACAAAAAAAGTGTTAAAATGAAAAAAAAAACTACATGCGTTTCTTCAACGTCTGAAACCACAAATATTCTAAGATATTTACACTAGGTATGATATATATACATCGACATATGACGACCTCGGTGGCGTAGCGGGCCCATCTGACACGTAAGGCGTGCGGGTTAGATTGCCACTGCGGGACAAATGTTTGCATGAACTGCAAATATTTGTTCCGGGTCTGGTTGTTGTGGTACCATGGTACACGTAGTTTCTGATACCCAAGACACAGGGAATCCTAGTGTGGGGTCGGGACCAAGTATGTGACTATTGGGTGTTATTTATTTATGATTCACAGATTTTTCATCTGGTCACTCGTCCATTATTAATCATGGTGCTTTATGAATATGCCTACGCCATTTTGTATGTTTGGTACATAAAAACCTTGAGTGTCGTGCGCCCTACAGTTTTTATTTGTCCATTATACCGGTGTATTTTTATGGGGACCATTAAAACGAAATTTGCGATACAGTAGCCTTAATATTTAGAACGGTTTTTAAAAATACATAAGCAGGGACACCCTTGTCTAATTTGGCATTGTATTCAAAAATAAAGACGGTCATGTCCGAGAACTTGCACCCTGAGGCTTCCGTACCAATAAACGGGATCAGAAAAGCAATATTCCAAGTGTAGGGAGTGACAAACTTATATTTTGCGGTCGCTCACGTATTTCATTGTTCCCCTTGAACTTTAGTTTTTTCCAAATAATGTAAAAGTGCTTTTTGCTCGGAAAATTAAAAACGTTTTAAATACTACGAAAAACGTACCTGAATAATTTTAACACTAAAAGAAAATGCACTGAAAAATGAGACTAGTTTATCAAACTGCTTTAAAAGCCAATTGAGGAAAACAGAGAATTTGTAAACATTCCACTACCCACTTAATTCACAGTTTAAACGTTTTGTGCTTTTTCCAATTAAATTATTAAACAGTATTAAGGTTTTTGTAACAAGCACCTTTTGACAAAAAAGTTTTTTTTGAAATACATGAATACTTGCAATACCAGACACAACACACACCGAACCAGTTATAGAGCTCTGGCAACCTTACTGACCGCAGGAACATAATACTATATGAAACAAATAATGTTATTTTGCTGTAGGAGCCTCCCTAGGCGGGCTGGTCCAATTTAGAGCGTGAAAAGCTCGCTCAGTGAGTTTCACACAAAGTTATAAAAAATATTATAGGCGATTGCTATGACATAAAGAAACTTTCAAAATTTTAATTCATTTGAATACCAACAGTTTTTGTAATGATTAAACTGTCTTAACTTTCTTATTATAATGCCAGACCCGTACAAAAGCTTAACATTCAAATTGTCGAAACATCTCTACTCAATTATTGTTCCACCATCTTTAATTAAAGCACGCACCTTGAAGGTCAAATAATAATTTTATTGTTTTTGGAGATTGCAATGAAAATACTGTACAAAAATACGCAATGTGAAGAAGCACCAATATTGCTCCTTTGGTATATATATATATATATATATGGTCCAATAGGTGAGGGTTAAATTGTTTTATGATTGTTGAATTGTTTTTTCTCAATAACCGCAAAACGCACAGTTTTGATTTTTATGACAAAAATAACTTGAGCATTTTATTTACCTAAATCCAAGACAGAAACGCGATTGGTAAAACTTTTCCACAATAAACCTTTTTTGATTTTGATTTGATTTTCTCGATAGATTTATTTTTGAAAGTTGGGTCTCTCTGCATCAGTTTTTTCGAAAGTACTCTGAATCTATCAATCAAAAATATTTTTTTTTTAAATATTGTGTTATACATTAACATTAGGCACCTAAACGTAGACCCTTTTTTGAAAAAAATACGTAGTTTTTAAGATAATCGATATTTTCTTATATGTCGCTTACGTCGATTACTTTCGAGCGCCTTCTAACGCTTGCTATCTGTTTCCGCATTCAATTATAGTACATAATAATAAATAAATAAATAAATATTCCTGACATATCACACACGGTCAACTGATCCCAAACTAGGCATAGCCTGTACTATGGGTACCAGAGACTGTTATACATAATAGATATATATTTAACACAGAACAAACATCTGTTTTAGTCACAAATGTTTGTCCAGTGCGGGAATCGAACCCGCTACCTTTAGCACAGAAGGCAGAGTTACTACCAACTGAGATATGAGGCCAGTCAACATAGCGCTGTCACATTCTTCACTCCGCCCACTCGACATTTTATTTTGATTTCTATATCGCCTTAAGTAATTTGAAATAAGCATTTGGCAGTGGCCGTGGTGGCTCCGGCTGAAGAATAGACCCATTCATATCTACCTATCCGCGGATGTCGTAAGAGGCGACTAAGGGAAAAAAGCTAGGGGATAGGCAGCAGCGTCCCTCATTTTAACAACGATAGCTCTAACTGCGCTCGCCAACCCGCATGCCCAGCGTGGTGAGTATGGGCAAATCCCCCCACATGATAAGGAATTTGGTCTATCTGTGGGGGAGGCCTTGTTCAGCAGTGGACGTCGTACGGCTGAAATGATGATGATGATGATGTGGCAGTGGGTAGGCCATATATCTCGCAGAACTGACAACCGTTGGGTAATAAAGGTTCTGGAATGGAGACCACAAACCGGACAATGCAGAACAGAACTACACAACGGCCACGGCAACGGTGCAACAGAACGGCCCCCAGCTGGACTGATGACATTGTGAAGGTTGTGTGAATCCGGTGGAAGGTGAAGGCTTAAGACCATGCGTCGTGGCACTCTTTGGTGGAGGCCTATGTTCAGCAGTGCACTTCTACAGGCTGATGATGATGACGAAATTGAATCTAGGTTTATTTTTCACTCGAATTCCTTCGCTACGGCTACTTGTTCATCCCTGATACACAAACTGTTCTATATTTATTTCAATCTCGCCGTTGAGATCACCATCAGAGACTAAAACTTCTGGCTCAGTTGATTCACATCTGCTACATTACGGTCGCAGTGTAACGGCCGTCTTTTCACGCCTAATAGATATTCCGGCTACTTGACATCCGAGCCGGACTATTATTAATTGTCTAATTTATAACCTCCGGCGTCGGCAGTGACATATCGGCGCCCGCCACGCGACGGTACCCATGATTTGTTATAACCGCATATATGGGGCAAATTTTATTGAAATGCCTTCATATGGAAACTGACCAAAAATAATGCTAAGGGACCTTTCTTAAGATTAGATTAGATTATATATCTTTATTGTACCTACACCAAAAAAAAAACAAAAAAAACATGAAATTATACAAATAGGTAAGCATTACAATGGGCGACCATATCGGTAAAAGCGATCTCTTCCAGGCGACCTTGAGATGTCATAATCTACTTCGTAACTGTTGTACTCTTTATGCTATACAGAAAACACACTAAATAAAAGGACATGTACAAGAGCGAGCTTAACTCTAAAAAAGAGTTTTCTTCCAGCAAACCTTTGAGACTAGAGAAAGTTTATACAGGTAGGGTTCGAGTACTGTCCTGGCTGGTTACGAATTTATGGAAATATGAATACTTACAAATCATGCCAAGAAAAGGACAGGTCAAGAGTACCCTAAACCGACGAGCATGTATGAGGAATTTGATGAGAGTGAATGAAGCAAAAAAGGTATGTCAGGATCGTAGCAAGTGGAAAGCCGTGGTCTCTGCCTACCCTTCTGGGAAATAGGCGTGATTTTATGTATGTATATACAAATCATGGTAAATAAAAAATCCGAAATTTGGGAATCCGTAGAAGAACCAAGGAAGCTTTTACTAATAGAAAGCTACACAAATCCTGTGTAACATACTCTATGTTATTTTGATAAAAAATACTTTTAATTCCGAAAACTCAATAAATATATCAAGGCGTATGAAATATCGCCGTTTAGCTTAGGTCTTAAATGTCAGTGAAAAAAAGATTGGGCCGAGATAGATAGATAACTCTTTATTGTAAGCCACATAAAAATTTAACACATCACAATTAATTCGACAAAATATAAGTTATAATAGTGGAATACAATGGGCGGTCTTATCACTAAGAGTGATCTCTTCCAGACAACCTTTGGATGGACTGGATTTTACGAGAACGATAGAGGACGGTGGTGCTAAGGAAACAGGAAAATATGAACTTACAAAATAAATATAATATATAAACATGAATACGTAATATAATTATACATACGCATAATATAAAAATATATAAATAATACAATAAATATGACACTTATGACTTTATGATTGGCCGAGTCGGGAAGGGAAACAATATGACTTTTGCAATTTCGTCAACTCGTACCAAATGGGCCGACTTTTTCGGTCCGAGATGGCGAACTACTCTAATTAACATAATAGATAGTCGTATTTTTGCAAAATCAGATAATAATGATAAAATCACAATTATGATAGGCCAATGGAAGCGGACAATTTGAGTATGACAAAACAAACAGAACGATACATTCAGAGGAAATTGTAACCAGATTTCTCAACAAAACCGTATTAGATAGTACAAGCGGCTTGAAAAAAAAACCCTTACAGAAAAAAAACATATTTCACACATAAATTACAAAAAATGCGAAAGGAACTCTGTCTATCTTTGAAACACTTTCACGACTAAACGGTAGAACAGATTTTAATGAAATTTGATATGGGGATAGCCCAAGCCCTGATGAAGAAAATAGTCTAACTTTTGATCAGGGTTCTGTGTGAAGCTGTGGGTAGCACTTGGTTAAGAGCAAATACTTTGATCTGAGACTGATTAAAAATTATCTTCTCAAATTTAACTCTTACTATCAGTACTTCATTTTTTTTATTTGAAAAGTAATAATGATTTTATTATAGCCACCTATTAATAAAGAAACTTAAAACTAATACAAGTTAATATTTACAAAATACACAAGAAACAGTTGAGCCATCTAAAGACCGTTACAAACGATCTATAGATAGCTCAACTGATCCAGATCACTACCAGTCGGAAGCGTCCCCAAGACGCTGGCGGAATTGCCAAGCTGGATGGCATTGCTAATTCGCTGGGCCAAATAAGAGCCAGCCCTCGGGTCACGCGTCGCTTCGATCAGACGTCCTGATTAATTGTAGAGAATTTTGATAATAATCCACGGATAATGAAAGACGCCGGGGTGGTCGCCGTGGTGGCCCCGGCTGAAGAATAGGCCCCTCCATATCTACCTATCCGCGGATGTCGTAAGAGGCGACTAAGGGAAAAAAGCTAGGGGATGGGCAGCAGCGTTAACAACGATAGCTCTAACTGCGCTCGCCAACCCGCATGCCCAGCGTGGTGAGTATGGGCAAATCCCCCCACATGATAAGGAATTTGCTCTGTCTGTGTGGGAGGCCATGGTCAGCAGTGGACGTCGTACGGCTGAAATGATGATGATGATGAATGAAAGACGATTGTATGAAGAGGCTGCTAATTTCCACTTGGCAGCTTTTGTAGCGGATAATCTTTTTATGTTTTACATCGCATTTTCTGACTTCGCTAATGACATTGTCACGGCACTTCCCTGACTACCAGAGCTTGTACTACCGGTCTATCGCTTCATAAAATCTCACTGGCGGAAAGATAGCTATCGTTGATGTGGTTAAGCGGTGTAGAATTATTTTATCATTATTCCACAAGTTACTATATTGGAACCACGTCCGAAATGTATGTCCGATTGTTTTTATTATTTTGCTTGGTGTATTATGTTGGGGCTGAGGAAAAGGGTGAGTTTCAATTCCGATACGTATGATAAAGAAACAAGTTTTTTTTTTTTATTGAAAATGGTAAGGCGTTTGGCCACCAACTTACTTTAGCAAGTGAGATGTGGCCTAAGATGGAGCACGCTTTCCCAGAGTGAACTTATTGACCCTAGATTTGAAGACTCCTAGATTGTACTCTTTCGGGAAAAGAGACGCAGGCAGATCATTCCACTCTTTGGCAGTACTTATAATAAAAGTGGAGCAGAAACGTTTCGTTCGACACTGTGGTATGTCGACCAGGTAAGGGTGGTATTTACCTGTGCGTCTGCTTGTTAAATTAAAATTTATTTTGTTATAAAAACAGGTACCTACTTTTTTTACGGTAGACATTAAGGGCCTATGACCGTCGATGAATGAATCAGTGTAGTGAAAGGATTAAAGTGCGCCTCTAGGCTCCTTTCATGCACATGTCACATGTCTTCGAATTTTTAGGTTCTAGGACATGTCATGCCGGTTTCCTCACGATGTTTTACTTCAGCGTTTGAGAGCTCTAGTACAGTGCGCATACATTTCCCGAATGGAAAATCCTTTGGTGCACGACCGGGTTTCGAACCCATGACCTATGAATCGTAAGGCGGGGCCACTACCACGACTCCACCAGTTCTCTCCTCATTATTGCCATCAATAAAATTATTATGATGATGTTGATTATAAAATATGAGCCCAAGACCTAAGCTCCTATACTTTTTCCCACCAGAAAACCCGTTCACGTCAGTAGTAAGGCGTACGCTGATCAGCACAGCGCACTCATGCATGACCCACGTGAACGCCTCCGAGGCGGACCTGGAGTACCTGAGAGAGGATCCTCCCTTCCCGGAGAAGGCTGCCTGCATCATTGAGTGCTTGCTTGAAAAGGTAATACCGCAGAAAGATCTAAAGAGCAGCCAGCAGGAGGTACAGCGAGATTTCCTCGTTCTGAATTGGAGCAGCCCGCCTGGAGAGGTGCCTCCGCCTTACAGAAGATCGCAGCCAAATAACATTATTTGTTTCAAATAGTGTTGTGTTCCTGTGGTGAGTAAGGTTACCAGAGCTCTTTAGGGGGGAAGGGGGTTCGGGGTCGGCAACGCGTGCGTGATGCCTCTGGTATTGCAAGCGCTCATAGGCTACGGTAACCGCTTACCATCAGGTGAGCCGTAAGTTTGTTTGCCACCTCTGTTGTATAAAAAAAAAGCAATTTTTTTTTGATATTAGCCGCCTTTACAGTACGCCTGGCCGTGGTGGCCCCGGCTGAAGAATAGGCCCCTCCATATCTACCTATCCGCGGATGTCGTAAGAGGCGACTAAGGGAAAAAAGCTAGGGAATGGACAGTAGCGTCCCTCATTTTAACAACGATAGCTCTAACTGCGCTCGCCAACCCGCATGCCCAGTGTGGTGAGTATGGGCAAATCCCCCCACATGATAAGGAATTTGCTCTGTCTGTGGGGGAGGCCATGTTCAGCAGTGAGCGTCAAACGGCTGAAATGATGATGATGACAGTACGCCTGATAAGATCCGAAATAAGGAAATCCGTAGAAGAACAAAGTTCACCGACATAGCTCTCAGAATTAGCAAGTTTAAGTGGCAGTGGGCAGGCCATATAGTAAAGGTAGAGTATTTTGTAGAGTAAAGGTTCTCGAATAGCGACCACGAACCGGGCGACGCAGTGTTGGAATACCAATGACTAAGATTTTGCCAATGGCTTGCTCGTCTTTTACTACACGCTATCTCATTTAATATTCCGAATTAAAAATCCATTAGTGCGAGCGGGATTCGAACCCATGAATCGAAAGTAGATGCTCCTCCTGCTGGTCTAAAACGGCTTTATAGTCAAATAATAATTGAAAGTTTATCTCTTCAGATTGGTATAGTCAAGAACAAGAGGTACTCTAAAGCTGGGTTCATGATGTCAATAGCCCCGTTGGTGTTCACGAACAAGAAGAAGATGGAACATATGAAGACCGTCTCTGAAAATTGTGACAATGAGGTAATCCACAACAAGCAACTTAAATTAGTAACAATTAAATTTAAATCCTACCCAAAATTATCGAAACATCGCAATTTAAACTCGAAAATACCGCATAGAATCGGCAATGCGATGCCAACTACGCCATGGAACAAATGACGCTGGCTACGAAAATCTGGGGTAGATGATATATTTTTATCGGTTCAGCACCCACTGGACCTACATGAGTTTCAATCAGAAACATTCCTGCTCAATGCCTTTTACTCAGTATATCACTGGCGAGGGGTCCTGCAATATATTTAATAAAAAAAAGATTTATTATAAAAAGCAGGCAAAATTTTTACTGTGATAACGTTAGGTACAATTATAAATTTGTTCCCTTATGGCCATACATAGAGGCAACTTAGCTCTAGGCCCCGTATGTTAAGGACCAGTGACCAGCTATTAAGTCACTTTTCGGGAGTTAGATATATCAAATTATCGCTACACTTTGCAAATATAAATTAAGTAGGCACAGAGACAGTGGCATGCTCGGTATCAAGCTTATAGACCGTGTTGCCAACGTCGAGATCCGAAGTCGTACGAAGGTCAAAGACGTTGGCAATCGTATAGCGGAACTCAAATGGAGTTGGGCAGGACACCTGGCAAGGCGTGGTGATGACAGGTGGAGTAAGGCGTTAACTGAATGGCGTCCAAGAACTGGATATCGGAACGTTGGTCGTCCAGCAGCGAGGTGGGCAGACGATATCGCAAGCATCGCGGGCCACAGCTGGATGAGGCTTGCACAGGATAGAGGAGACTGGCACATACAAGGGGAGGCCTATACCCTGCAGTGGGTGAAGTCAGGCTGTGGATGATGATGATGAGGCACATATAATAAACTTTTTTTTTCTTTCAGATAAACCATCATAATGTGGACGTTTGTCAGCTTGGTAATGAAGTAACAACATGCATTTTCAAATACGCCCCTGAACTTCATCTGAAAGCATAAACAACAAAATAATGAAAAATAGATTTTTACAATTAATCATTATTTTAGAATTTTTGGTTTAACGTTTGTCGAACAAATGAAAATGTTTTTGTTCTGAAAATTATAATAACGTCAAAGTTCTCCGCCACGGTTGTCTCTTTTTTTGGACTAATCTCGAAAAGTGGGTATGAAACCGCGTATAAACGACCGTTTGTTAGACGGATTTCGATAAGGTTTTCACCATTAGCCACCTTTATACATACGTGTTTTTCCACACTATTAATTGCACACATTATCGCGTAGGACAGAATGCACGCATAAAAAAAATACCACGCGCTTTATGACGCGCTTGACCACATTACCGAAGCGTGCAAGATGAATGAATAAATAGATAAAATTATAATAAATAAAATAAAAAGGGCTTTATTTCACACAAAAATAGCGTGCAAAAAAGCGCGGAGCAATAAACGCGATCACGAAAAATCTGTACACAAAATCTTAGATTCCTTCCAACGCGCAATCACGCGTCCAACTCATGCCTTCAGACACTGGTAATGTGCGTAGTGCGTAAAGGCTTCTTTTTATTACCGCTAACATAAGTAAAAACAATTAAACTTACTTCGAATTAAACAGTACAGTGTACAACTAATTTCAACTGTAGTTCAACTAGTCATACAAAACCAATCATCGGAACCAATCACCCAACCCGCAAAATACAAATACGAAAATATATTAGAATACACCAGCTGAGAGTTATTTGTAAAGTGCGCAAAACCTCAGAAACCTCATCTAATTTAATTAATTTATACAAGTCGATTCATATTAAGTAGGTATACTATCTCGAAAGGGGTTTATTCTACACCCTCTTGGCAATATTGTCTGTGGTACAACTTTAGGAAAATCGATATTTTTTAATGAAAAACAATAATGCATTAATTTTCTGTTAACGAGTCAAATCAATTGAGTCTGTTTAAGGTAGCAGGTCTTGATATCAAACGTATCGTATGTTAAATAATTAGTTAAATAGATGGTAAAAAAAAACAAAAAACAAAATTGAAATAGTTCGGTAAAATTAATTTATTATTAATTAATTAAAATATAGTTACTTTTGTTAATATTTTACTTTGTGAAAGTACATATGTTAAAAAAAACCTTTTAAATATTGGTTCTACGTTCGATTTCAAGGCAAACGGATATTTTTAAGGCTTACGCAAACAGCCCTGTTGATATAATAAAATGTGACTGCTGACGTGACGCAACGTCATATTCTCTACGTCGCATGTCAGTGACGTGCTTAAGGAAATGACGTGTATATGAGCGGGGAAAATGCTAAAGGTGGTTTTAGCAAATTGAAGCCAAGTAAATCCAAACCAACGAGACGAAAACCACTGCAAAGCCAGAACATCAAAGACGAAACGGTATTTGTGCTTTATGAGCAGGTTTATGACAAACGGGACTTACAAATCTAAATCTTAATATCCTTCACCCTACTAATATTATAAACTAGCTGGTGTCCGCGACTTCGTCTGCGCAGGATTAGTATTTCGAGTAGCAAATGAGGTCAATTCACACAATATCTTTATAAATTGTAAATTGTAGCCTATGTGTTATTCTGATGTTTAAGCTATATTATTGTGAAATTTCATTAAATCCATTCAGTAGTTTTTACGTGAAAGAGTAACAAACATCCATCCATACTTACAAACTTTCACGTTTATAATATTAGTAGACTTGATACTTGGAGTTTACTACTCGTAGTTGTAGGGGTGTACTTAGAAAATAATTCCCAAAATTCAACACCTAAAGTCTGGAATAGCACATAGGCTACATTTTATCCTCGTAGATACCACGAGCAAAGCCGCAAGCGGAATCTAGTAAGCTAGTAAGCAACGAAACTATCCTTAGTTAAGTCTAGGGTGGGGCATTAGCTTTGTCCAGAAGTTGGTCCAGCATGTTGCAAGTTTAACAATATTCTTGAATATTAAACAACTATCACGGGGGCGATTCGGTCGATTTGTAAGTATAATGTAGAAGCCTAAGGAACGAAGTTAATTTTATACAGAGCCCAACTATATACTTAGACAAGAGTTTAATTGCTTATAAGAATGGCTGATATAGGTCAGGGAGGTAGAGCACAGTAATATTTTCTCGCTCTAAATTGGAGCAGACCGTCTGGGAGGTACCTCGGCCTTGCAGAAGATCGCAGCCAAATAACATAATTTGTTTCAAATAGTGTTGTGTTCCTGCGGTGAGTAAGGTTGCCAGAGCTGTTTAGGGGGGGAGGGGTTCGGCAGGCCACGCATTAGCAATGCTCCAGGTGTTGTTGATGTCAATAGGTGATGGTAACCAACCGTTAACTTACGACCCACCTGATGGTCAGTACCATCAGGTGTGTCGTAAGCCTGTTTGCCTCCGTATAACATTAAAAAAAAAACTGTGGAATACTTAGTTACGTCAATCATTTAGCTGAACATTAACCATAAACATAATTAATTAATATTGATAGAAACAGACAGGTATCAGGTATATCAAAACAATAAACATTAGCTAAACATGATTAAATCCGTAATAGGTGGTACTGAATTTCTGTACCACAGTCAAAATTGTCAATGTCAAGCAATTATGAATGTCAAGTATATAAATTCTGTTTCCAGTTGATCCACAAAAATGTTGATCTCGGAAGATTTAGAAACGCCAGGCCGTACTCAGCCTTAGAGTAATGACTCATCCACATTGGAATCGACACAAAGCAAGCCTCAGAACAGGACAGCTTCAGTCGAAGCATGGATGTCAAGTTGTCGTATTGTCTCTGGGACAAAAAGCTCTACGCTGCTGGGAAGATTGAGACTATGAGTGTTGCGGACGAGCAACTTTTAGTAACAAAATGATTCAAATTAGATGTGTATTCCTGCAAAGGAATTATTATACAGCAATGAAGTTTGTTCTACTATTTTTGGGAATTCATCATTTTTTTTCGAAAAACACTGCAAAAATCTGCTGTTTTGTGGAAAATCAGTTTAAACTCAATTATTTCGCTGTTTTAGCTAGCAGTTGTGATGCCGAACTTCTTGTTCGTTTGGTAATAAGACCAAAAACAAATTCATTTTATAGTTTGAAATAAAGTTGTTTATTTATTTTAGACATTTTTGGAAAACTAACAGCTAGGTGGACACATTAGATAATTAATTAAACAAACCATTTAGTAATGATACTGCATGTGCACTGATGGCCAATTATAAGTTTCAGTTGTCTTTTATCTTCACAATTTTTTGTTTTTGTTGGTAGAATAAGCCGCTAAAAATAACAAAATGTAAAAAAATAAGTTTTTTCCCCAAAATTTTGGCATTTTTATCATGTTTTATAACTAATTATCAAACGCAAGAGAAGTTTGACATGAAGATTGCTAACTGAATCAGCTGAATAATTGAGTTTGACCTAAACTTTTCTTTAGTGTTTTATCAAAGAAAAATAATCAACTTGTGACTCAATAAAATAAAGAGCAACATAGTGTCCACCGATTAAATTGCCCGTTCATACAGCCCGGCAGTACAAACAAGGGTGTCGCCTCGCCTCTACACAACGCAAGCTTATTTGACTTTGAAACGTTCTTTACGAATACATAACTATTTCGCTTGAACGCCTGAATTGTGAAAACTTTTTTGTTTTTGTACTTTTTATATTCAAATCCTGGGTAAAGAGGGTGATTTCTCATTCAAGTGTTCTAAGGCAGATTTACATGGAGGGAGTTAAATCGCTTTTGGGTCGAGAATGACGAAGCGATAATCTCCAGCTGATATTGCATAGTCCTGTCTTCTTGTGCCCCGTTCTTTTGCTAACGTTATGGAAAATAAAAAAAAGTTTATTTTGACCAACACAGACAGAAGAAGGACAGGGGTAGCAATCCACCGTTAATGCGAGCAATTGCCCGTACCTAGACACCATATAGCTTTACATTACGGGCATGTAAGTTTTCCCTGCAAACACACGTCGGTGCAGGTATGCTATGTATAACAAATCTGCCAAAATTTCATTTGTTTTGTACAAAACAAACGCACAAAGTAGGTAATTCTTATTACTTCTATTTGTTTGACAATTGTTGCTACCATCTCCTTTTACATGTTTACATTTATGTTATAAATAATCTTTAGATGATTATCGCCGAGGAGTTTACACATGCCGATAGTCATAAAAAATGCTTTACATGAAAAAACCTATATTCAAAATCCAGGTGATTCTCGCTGTCGTGAGTGTATAGGTTACATGATTCAACTTTACCAACTTTATCCGAAAATCGCATCTTCGAAGCGATAAATTCTCTTCATCTAAACGAGGCTTCGAATTCTAGGCAAAATTGACTTGACATTTATATTCATTTAACTTTCAGAACTTTTTTTTTCAGTCATTGAATAATCAATTTGTCCCTTGATGATGAAACCCGCATTTATTGAGTTTGCAAAACAATCATAATGCATATAGGTCATATGCAATGTGTGCTCAATGCATAATCATAATAATATTATGATTGTATTGTGTATAGTTATTAATTTTAGCATTTTATCTATACTAAGGAACACAGAACTAGTATTTTAAAATTAGATGTCGACTGAGGTATTTCTCAATTCTTGTGAACAGTACTCAGGTCCCCACGATACAGGCTCTGCCTAGTGTGGGGATCGTCAGATACATCTAAACTGTTATATACCTTCCTCTGCATAAACACCCCAACAAGCAAATTGCAAAATTCTTTGTATTAGGTACATAGGTACCTAATACATAGAATTTTGTAATCTGTATCATTTGTAAATTTTTATTCTAAGTTAAGTTGTTTATGATAGATAGATAGATAGATAAATTGTTTATTTGACACACACTCAAATACAGCACAGACAGAGATAATAGCAAACAGAAGAAACAACAGCAGAAAACAATCACACAAAATAAAAAAAGCTTAGTAGGTAGGCAGGTTAACAGTCAAAAAAGACGAATACAAGTAGCAATACAACATACACAAGAGAGACAGCAGAGCCATCTAAATACCGTTACAAGCGATCTATAGATAGCTCAACTGATCCAGATCACTAACAGTAGACACAAGAGAGAAAAGCAGGCGCCTACCTCACCCATCAAGTGGGTGCCAACTGGTGGGTGATACCTACATTTCATGTGGTATCGTCTACGCTGCAGTGGCATGGGTCAAAAAGGTCCTATCTCAGCTTATTGCTGCTGGTTTTCAGATTGGACCTGTGCAGCAATAAATTAATTTTCATTTTCATTTTCATTTCATAGATCGCAATAAACCAAACTATGTTACGCCAACGGAGTCCGGAGTATTTGGATGCAGTTTCGATATTGAGATATGTAGTTATTCGATATATCGGACCACAAATTTGTTGTCAAACATTTCGAATGCAGCCAGGAAATGAGAAATGGTCATAACTGAACTTTGAGCAAAGTCATAGATAAAATAACCTTGATATTCGTGGCGCAGCGAGCGGGTTCGATAACTGATGAGGGACAAATGTTAGCGACCAGAAAAAACGAGTATTTGTTCTTGGGTACATGACTCGTAATTTCTGATACCATTCAGATTATGAATGAAAATCAATTAGTTTTGGACCTGCAACGGAAACTGTACCTGTTAATCTCGCTGCTTAGCCGTCCAAGCACTTGATACGCCACACTACGCCACAGCACAGAACTTGTTGTTTCGGACTAAAGTTAGTTAATACAAATAGCAATTTTTTCAAACATAAAAAAACGTAAAAATACATCAAAAATAATTTAATAAAAGTTGATATTTATGGTACAGGAAGTCCCTTCAATGGACCGATGACGTTATAAAGGTTTTGGGAGGCCGAGGAGGGCTCGAGACCGATCGTTGTGACAATTTTTGGAGGAGATCTACGTGGTTTTTTAGGCTGATAATGATGATGACAATGCCAACGTTGCCAAGAACGGGAAATTGATTCCATTGCACAGTCCAATGGCCACACATGGTGCGTTACGTAATTCGAACGCTCAAAATGAAAATTTGGACATTTTAATTTTGAATGTTGGCAGTCATTCATTTAGTTTCGATTCTTTTTTTTTGTTCATGTTGTTTCACGCTTTTAATTTCAATTTGGAGTTTCAATTTGGGCATTCGCTCAATTTAATTAGTTTTATATTTTTTTGAGTGGTGGTAGTGGGCCGCGCCTTGCCATTGACAGGTGTCGTGCACCAATGGAATTTACTTCCGGAAAATTTATGTGCGTTTTTAGCTGAAGAGATGGAACAAACTGGATGGAAATGAAAAGAACAAGGGGAAGACAAATAAAAAGATGGGAGGATGAAATAAAGTTAATAACTGGCCCCTTCTGGAGAAGGGCAGCACTGGACAGAGCACATTGGAAAGAGCCTACTCTAGGCCTTTGCCGATAGGCACTCTGAAATAAGAGATATTATATAGTGTAAATTGTGATGAAAGAGAAATGTAAAACTTCAGAAATAAAGACTTATGTTTTTTTTTTTTTATACAACTGAAGTGGCAAACAAGCTTACGGCCCACCTGTTGGTAAGCGGTTACCGTAGCCTATGAGCGATTGCAATACCAGAGGCATCACGCACGCGTTGCCGACCCCGAACCCCCCCACCCTAAAGAGCGCTGGCAACCTTACTCATCCCAGGAACACAACACTATTTGAAACAAATAATGTTATTTGGCTGCGATCTTCTGTAAGGCGGAGGTACCTCCCAGGCGGGCTGCTCCAATTCAGAACGAGAAATCTCGCTGTGCCCTACCTCCTCCTATTATACTAGCCTATTATACTATTATTATACTAGCTCTCAAACGGTGAAGGTAAACATCGTGAGGAAACCCGCATGTCCTAGAACCTAAAAATTTGAAGACATGTGACATGTCTACATCTGCACGAAAGGAGCATCTATGAAGCGCACTTTAATCCTTTCACAGCACTGATTCTTTCTCCGACGGTCATACGCCATTTCAGGGTCTATTAAGTCTATTAAAGTCTATTAAGTTAAACTATATACATCTATTGTCTCTAATTGCGATATTTTTGACTCAGTCTGACATATTTTTTTCAGTAATTTTGATTTAACAACGAAACGACTAATTTTAGTTAAAAAATATATTATTTTAATGAAATTTCTAGAATAATTTAAAGAAAAAAAAACATTCCGAACATATTCACACGGTCAACTGATCCCAAACTAGGCATAGCCTGTACTATGGGTACCAGAGACTGATATACATAATAGATATACAGTGGTGGTCATCTAATTAGAAACACCTAGTCACCTGACATTTTTATAAAGTAACTAATATTATTATAGCATTTAATAGGAGGTAAATTTTTTTTCACTACTTTACAATGTACTTTAATATCTCTAGTTTAATTACAAGCAATAATATTTGACAACCAAGACGACAATAAAAATAAATATCAGTGAAACAAAAAGTATCAATATCGTTAGGACTGGCAGAATGGACAACTAATTAGAAACATTGTATGACTTGGTTCGAAATTTGATTTTTTAAAATGAAATACAGTTCTCACAATTGTCAATCACATTGTAAATATTGCCGTCATTTCTAACTCATTACGAAAAGTTACTATTTATTGTTGTTTTATTAAAAATGGGTAAAAATAAGAGCTGTGATGCAGCAACGAGAAAAATTATAGTGAATTTTCATTTAAAACAAAAATGGAGTTACAGAAAGATCGCCGATTATTTGGAATGTTCCGTAAAGATGATATTTAACGCCCTCGCACATTTCAAACTACACGGAACATCAGATAACGTGCCAAGAAAACTTCGGCCCAGGAAGACTACAGTTCAAGAAGACAGGCTTATGCTTCGATTAGCTAAGGCGGACCCCTTTAAAGGATCCAATGTTATAAGAAAAGAGGTATTTTCAGAAGACGATCCTCGACACGTGTCCACTAAACTAGTTCGTAGACGGTTGGTTGAAGGAAAATTGTTAGGAAGGATCGCTAGAAAAGTACCACTACTAACCAGGCAACATAGAGAAAATCGTCTAGCATTCGCTCGCAAATATGGCAGTTGGACTATTCATCAATGGAAAAAAGTTTTGTTTTCAGATGAAACTAAAATTAATTTGATTAATTCCGATGGAAAACGATATGTACGACGACCAATAAACGAGGCTTTGAATAACAAGTACACTAAAAAGACAGTTAAGCACGGTGGTGGAAATGTAATGGTGTGGGGATGTTTCTCAGGGTACGGGGTTGGTCCCGTGAGAAAGATTGAAGGGCAAATGGATCAATATCAATACAAAAAGATCTTGGAAGAGACAATGATTCCATATTCCGAGGAAAATTTGCCAGTAACTTGGATGACATGACATTGATGACATTGCATGACAACGACCCAAAGCACACAGCACGCAGCGTTAAAGCGTTTCTTACAGAACAATCCGTGACAGTATTAGAGTGGCCTGCCAATAGTCCGGATTTAAATCCCATAGAAAATTTGTGGCACACTATAAAGACCAACCTGTCGCAGAAACACTTTACTAATATTCATGGACTTAACAGTGCATTTGAAGACGCTTGGAGAAGTATTCCTGTAGAAACTTGTTATAAATTGATTGAATCAATGCCGCGTCGCTGCAAAGCTGTTATTGATAATAAAGGCTACCCTACCAAATACTAATTGTCTAAGGATGTAGTATTTTTCAAAACTATTGGGGGTTTGTTCAAATTAAAAAAGATTTAAGTAATGATTTTTTTGGTGTTTCTAATTAGTTGTCCGGTTTGTATCTCGTTTTTTTATTTTGTTATTAATATAACTTTCAGTTTTAGAAAATTCGAAAGGGAATTTGCATTAAAAATATAAACCCAGGTAGGTGTTTCTAATTAGATGACCACCACTGTATATTTAACACCCAGACACAGAACAAACATCTGTGTTAGTCACAAATGTTTGTCCAGCGCGGGAATGGAACCCGCGACCTCTAGCGCAGAAGGCAGAGTTACTACCAACTGAGCTATGAGGCCAGTCGAATCGCCGATATCATTAGCTTTTTTTATCGTCTCGTAAGCGTAACGCATTCGTGAGTTATTCGTGCTTGGGGCACTGATCGCTTTCATACTTCGAAGAGCACGTTAACGCTAATCGGCAATTTTTCATACAAATGTATGCTCCAATACGCCTATAAATCATGCAAGAAAAAAGATAAACCTGAGACCAAGAGTAATAGTCCAGACGACAGGCGCACTTGATAGCGCCAGGTGATACACTATTGGCTTTGCTAGGTCAATTGAATTGTCTTTCACAGTAAAATGAGCTTTATTACGCTGGAATTCGATTCAATATCGTTCAAAAATGGCTCGGATGTAAGGAAGACAGAAATAGTAGATTATGCAACAAGGGCTTAAAGTAGTGTATTATGTCGCGGGCGCTATATTGAACCCCGCGAACGAGGGATTCTATGGTTAACTCCTGAGCGGAGCGAGGGAGTTAAGGCAAGAATCCTGAGTACGAGGGGTTCAAGATCGCCCAAGACAAATACACATTTAAGCCCGCGTTGCATACTCTACTTTTTATACTTTCTGCGAGGCAATTGAAAACAATGACTGTTAAGTAGAAAGAAATGATTTTTCTGGAAGTAAGTTTCCAACTATACCAGAGGCTTCAGATTGTATGCATTCTGGAGTCGAATCAAAATCACTGTCGTCGTCACTTGACATTTTTTAGAAGTTTATTCGAATCGAAAATGAATTTCGGTGTAGATAACAGCACAGCAGTTTGAGCGCTTGGCGCCTTTTTTTCTTTTTTTGTAGTCTATTCTGTAGTGGTCAGTTCGACATTCGAATAAATCCTTCTTCGTGCGCGGGTGAAAATGAATTTCATAAAAAGTTTTCATGTTTTTCTTTTTTTTAATTTGTAGGCAGTGCAAAGAAAATGATAACATACAGCCTAATTAGAATAAAATCTCATTGCACCCAAACATTTTTGAAACCAACCTCGATTAGGCAAGACTAAATGGGTTGCATTCCAAATTCAAATCACATTATGTCCCATGGGAAATAATGAAATTCAGTACAACATTATGACCCGGCTAGACCGTAGGGCTTTAATGACTTACTTTAGGAAAGGTTTGCATGACACATAATATGCCATTGACGAGCAGGTAGTATAAAAAATATATAAGGTGACAATCTATAGGAACGAACGAATGACTGGAAAAATGAGCTGTATATTATTGGTTTTTTAGATCGTTTTTTTTTAAGATTTTGCCCTACGATGACATCTAATTGCCATTCAAATATGGTCCTAAATTATGTATTTAATGAATACTCATTTCTGCAAAATGTGGGCATGTGCCAAAATGTTTGTACTACACCTCTTAGGCATCTTCAAAAGTCTGATTTTCTGGTGAGATGAAAGGTTTTCTATCATGCTCTGGGATAAAAGTAAGTGTATTGTATATACCTATATCTAATTAAATATATATTTTTGAAAAGGTAGGTATTTATTGTGTAGTTATATTACTAAGTATATGTATGTTTATCAATATAATATTCTATCAAACATTGTAGGTACACGAACCTCCCTCTATAATCACGTCTCTCTAGCCTCAAAGGTTTGCTGGAAGAAAACTATTTTTAGGGTTAAGCTCGCCTTTGTACATATCTTTCTTTCTAAATTTTGTATCTGTATTTTACTTGTGTACAATAAGGAATAAAAGCCCTAAGCCTGATAATAACACAGATACACTTGTATTATATTTAAATTGAAAACACAGTGTAACAAATTTATCCAGCTGTATTAAATAATCATATATTTCTAAATTGCGTTCACACAAAACCTTTAAAGCTTAAATCATACGTACGCATAATTACATCATCAAAGACACAATGAAATGAAAAGAATGATGGAAAAAAAGATTCCCTGTAATAAACGCACAATAAGAGACGACTCGACGCAGGAAATTAGAGGACGTGAGACGTGGAGGTAAATATTTTCATCGTCCCATATGAGTCGAATGCTACATAATGCTACGCAGGTGCTACGAATGTGCTATGCAGGTGCTACGTATGTGCTACGCAGGTGCTATGTATGCGCTACACATGTGCTAATTAGGTCTACGCAGGTGCTATGCAGGTGCTACGCAAGTGCAACAGTTTTTTTTTTATATAACTGAATTGGCAAACAAGCATACAGCCCACCTGTCGGTAAGCGGTTACCGTAGCCTATGAGCGCTTGCAATACCAGAGGCATCACGCACGCGTTGCCAACCCCGAACCCCCCTTCCCCTAAAGAGCTCTGGCAACCTTACTCACCACAGGAATACAACTTTATTTGAAACAAATAATGTTATTTGGCTGCGATCTTCTTTAACACTGTGCTACGCAAGAGCTAAGGTGCTACGAGAGGAGATGCTACCCTTGGAGGTTCTATTCTTTATTTAAAAAAAAAATATGTTATTCTTCATGTAGGTACCAAGTTGTGGGTATTAGGTATTGTTTTCTTTTTTTTTTCTCCCACTTTTAGATACCTACGTGGGTACTTGTGCGTACGTAGGTATATATCACTATAACTAAGTATGTAAACTATTTAAGTAGGTAAGTTATTTCGAAGTTTAGTTTAATTGTCATGCCTCACCATCTTTTTTGCACGCCCAGGATGGCTGGTAGAAAATGCTTTAGCATTAAGTCCTCCTTACACTAAGTTTAAGTGTGAAAGTATAAATAAATAAATATTTAAATTGTGAGAAGCATTCTATGCTTGCTTATTTGTCGTGTCACTGGTTATAAGAAGCTCATTTCATGCACATGACATATTTATTACAATTTTAACGTTTTAGGAATTGCCAGTTTTCTCAGATGTTTTCCTTCACCGTTTGAAAGCACTAGTATAACGCACATACATTTTCCGAATAGAAAATACATTGGTACATGACAGGGGTTCGAACCCACGACCTGTGGATCGGAAGGTTACCGCACCAGTGCTTTTCATTCAATGCAGCATTCTATAAATTATTCTAAATCATAGTATAGCATAACATAGCATAGTACCCGGGTATGGCAGCAATTTTTGATACAATGTAGAAACACGTTGGCGGTACAGCTAGTCCTAATATTATCACGACTACGGTAATCGACGAAGATCAAGATCAAGCGTCCGTCCGTCCAAGTGAAACGTAAACAAGCACTCAAGCAAGTTCAAACTTGTTTGTTTCACTCGCGCGCGCCTTGCCATAGACTACAAAAATTGTCTTTTGCAGAGGCGAAATAACGACGCACTGCTTTGCAAAACATTTTTATTAGATTATGTAAATTTCATATTTTTAATTTATTATGTATATGTATTTATTGGTTGGTTCGTGAGGTCACCCGTCAGGTTTGGTCTGAAAACCAGCGCCGCTGCATATTATCCTAATGTGTAGCGGCATTATGCTGAGACCATGCCTGTTTTGGCTCACACATACGGGAGACTAATTAGCACTTAAATATTGTATGACATATATACCTACTTATGTGTTGTTGTTTGTACTGTATGTTATCTGTGTTATGTCAACCTATCTCCCTATCGTTAACCTTTATTCTATTGTTTTTTGTGTCTTCTGTCTGTGTTTGTCAAAATAAATTTATTTGATTCATTTTTTTTTCATTTTCAAGATTTAATACTCCAACCTTTTAAAAAATGTGTGGGTTAGATTTATGTTGCGACCAATCTTTTTCGTCTCAATGGAACGTACGTAGGAAGTTTACTACTAATGAAATTAATCCTACTAATATTATAAATTCAAGACAAGGTTCTCGAGTGGCGACCACGAACCGGACTACGCAGTGTTGGAAGGCCCCCCACCCGATGGACCGACGACATTGTGAGGGTTGCGGGAAGTCGGTGGATGGAGAAGGCTCAAGACCGTTCGTCGTGGCACTCTTTGGGGGAGGCCTATGTTCAGCGGTGGACTTCATCAGGCTGATGATGATGATGATGATGAATATTATAAATGCGAAAGTTTCTGAGGATGTTTGGATGTTTCGATTTTTGTGGTTCAATCACGCCCAAACGGCCAAACGGATTTGGATGAAATTTGGCACAGATATACATTATAGTCTAAATAGTCTAAATAGCATATAGGCTAGTTTTTAAGGTACCACGCGAGCGAAGCCGCAGGTGGAAGCTAGTTCATTATTTTTAAATCTACAAGTTTCGATTCTATCAGAACATCGTAAACTAAACGCTGTAAAGATTTGTCAGTGCACTCTCGATATCAAAGTTCAGGAATATCCAAAGTGGCAATCTATACAACCGTGGCATAGTTCCAAGTGTTCCTTACAACCATAACTCATGAGATATCTCTATACGGGCAACAGTTGATGCTTAGTTCCGCATTAGTGAGGTAACACACCAGGTTAGGGCAAGGAGATGGTAATAAGTCCGCCATTAAAGTCAAAGTCAAAAGGTTCTTATTTCAGGTACGCGGGTTGGCGAGCGCTGTAACGGTTGTTTAAATAGGGGATGCTGCTGTCCATCCCCTAGTTTTTTCTATATATATCTTACGACAACTTAATTAGAGAATGATTGCGATGAAAATAATAAAGTCAGACTTATTTCGGTGTGAGAGTAGTGAAAACATTACCTGACAAGCAGTCAAAAAAGCCATGTGTGACTGATGTTTAGGATTTTATAATATTATACAAAAAAACATTACTTATCGGAATGTTGTTTCGGTTCGGGTCCAAATCACGTTTGAGTCAAAAATTCTTGGATAATTATAAAAATCATAGTATTCCCATTTGATGTTTACGAAAGTTAGGCTGCGTTTCCACCAGAGATGTGCGAGGATGCGTAGCGAAGGATGTGTTGTAAAGAACCAATATAATCGCTTCATCAGAGCTGTGCTGACCGAGGCGAGGTAAATGAAGCGATTCTATTGGTTCTTGCAAACACATCCGTCGCTACGCATCCTCGCACATATCTGGTGGAAACGCAGCCTTAATCGGGCACTCGCTCGAACTGACTCAAAAGCTATTTTTCATATGCGGGGTAATTCCCGCCTGGTGTGTCGCAACACCGCTAGTTGGGAACTTTACCTGCTTCCGTAGGTTTATCGTAATATATCGGCGGGTTATCTCGGGAAATTGGAGAGATTTACGGGAAAAAATACTCGGGTGCTGTCATATTTTAGCCCGTGGCTTTTTATAGAATCTACTGAAAGTGTTTTATTGTTTTCTTAGGGTCACCCCTGATGGACGAAGTGGCGGTGAAGTGACGAATTTGCTGAACAAATGGAACTCAACCTTATTTACTTTCAGATACGTTTGGTATCTCAATGTGAGGCTTGAAGCGTCTTGTACACGGCGTCCAGCGAAGACTTGTTTTTTAAGTCATACCTAAATTCTGCAGTCTTGTGGACTCCCTACGTTATTTTTCTAGTAATTTTCCCCTATATGTTCGCTAGGTAATTATATATCAAAGCTAACAAAATTAGACCATTGGAGATTTTTGTAATATCCGGAAAAATCGACTTTGGTGGGAATCTTACCCGTGACTATGCGCTATGATCTCTGGACCTGGCAACATTTAACGCACGCACACTGAGGACCGACGAGAAGTTGATTGAGCTGGAAGAAGTAGTGAGTAAGTTGCGCTGGGATATCATAGGATTATCAGAAGTCCGAAGAGAGGGAGAGGACACGATAATCCTAAATTCCGGCAACTTATTCTACTACCGGGAGGGAGACCAGCTATCCCAACATGGTATCGGGTTTCTCGTTCATAAGTCCCTCGTCAACAATATTGTAAAGATAGTGAGCGTTTCAAGCAGGGTGGCATACCTTATACTCAGAATCACCGATCGGTATTCGCTGAAGGTCATACAGGTATACGCCCCACACTCGAAACGCCCAGACGATGAAGTGGAGGCCATGTATGACGACATTTCAAGTGCCATGCATGCCTCGAAAACACACTTTACAGTTGTGATGGGGGACTTCAACGCGCGGCTAGGCACGAGGAACGGCGATGAACTGAAAGTGGGGCAATTCGGATTTGGACAGCGAAACCAAAGGGGCCAGCGTTTGGTCGACTTCATGGAGAAGGAGGGACTCTTTGCGATGAACTCTTTCTTCAAGAAACGACCGTCCAGAAAATGGACGTGGCTGCACCCCGGTGGTTACAAAAGCGAGATAGATTTCATCATGACGACCAAGAAGCAAATATTCAATGATGTCTCTGTGATCAACGCGATCAAAACCGGCAGCGATCACCGTATGGTTAGAGGCTCATTGAATATCAACATAAAGCTGGAAAGGTCTCGTCTCGTGAAATCTACTCTTCGCCCAAGTCCTGTCCAAATTCAAAACCCCGAGAGCTTTCAGTTAGAACTCCAAAATCGCTTCCAAAGCCTAGCTGAATGCGATACAGTGGACGAGCTGAACAACGGGCTAGTGGATATTGTCCAAGCGGTTGGGTCGGAGTTCTTTAAGACCCACCGTAAAAATAGAACCCAGAAACTCTCTGAGCACACTCTAAAACTCATGGCTGAGCGAAACGACATGAGACTGCATTCTTCAGTGGACAGGTCGAAATACGGCGTGCTCAATAGGCAGATCTCTAAGTCCATGCGACACGATTTGCGCCTTTTTAATACAGCTTGTATTAAACACGCCATAGAGCGTAATAAAGGCTCGAAAGTGTTCGCAAAAGATCTGTCTATTGGACAAAGTCAGTTGACGAAACTGAAGACCGAAGGCGGCAGTATCGTCTCGTCGAAGCCTGAGATTTTACGAGAGCTCGAGAAGTTCTATGGACAACTGTACACCTCATCGCAAAGTCCTGCTCTAAGCACGGCAAGCGATGCAAGAGCCCGTCTGACCCGGCACTATACCGAAGACATCCCGGACGTCAGCCTATACGAGATCCGGACGGCCCTCAAACAGCTTAAGAACAATAAGGCACCGGGGGAGGACGGAATAACGTCAGAGCTTCTGAAAGCGGGTGGAACACCGGTACTTAAAGTCCTTCAGAAGCTATTTAATTCCGTCATCCTCGAAGGTACAACGCCTGAGTTGTGGAACAGGAGCGTGGTGGTACTGTTTTTCAAGAAAGGTGACAACACCCTCTTGAAGAATTATAGGCCCATCTCGCTGCTGAGCCATGTCTATAAGCTGTTTTCGAGAGTTGTCACTAATCGGCTCGCCCGTAGGTTTGACGACTTCCAGCCTCCCGAACAAGCCGGGTTCCGCAAAGGCTTTAGTACCGTAGACCACATCCACACGCTTCGGCAGATTATACAGAAGACCGAAGAGTATAATCGGCCATTATGTCTAGCGTTTGTGGACTACGAAAAAGCCTTCGATTCAGTCGAGACCTGGGCAGTGTTACGGTCACTACAGCGTTGCCAGATCGACTACCGGTATATCGAAGTGTTGAAGTGTTTGTACAGCAAGGCCACCATGTCTATCCGACTCCAAGACCAGAGCACAAATCCTATCCTATTGCAAAAAGGGGTGAGACAGGGAGACGTAATATCTCCGAAACTGTTCACCTCTGCATTGGAGGATGTTTTTAAGCTTCTGCAATGGGAAGGACAAGGCATCAACATCAATGGCGAATACATCACTCACCTTCGATTCGCCGATGATATAGTCATAATGGCAGAATCGCTGGAGGACCTTGGCGCTATGCTCAGAGACCTCAGTACCGTCTCCCAACAGGTAGGTCTTAAAATGAACATGAGCAAGACAAATATCATGTCCAATGCTCATGTCGCACCTATGCCGGTAAATGTTGGGATCGATACCATTCAAGTTGTAGACCACTATGTCTATTTGGGTCAGACGATTCAACTAGGTAGGTCCAACTTCGACAAAGAGGTCAACCGACGAATCCAACTCGGATGGGCAGCGTTTGGGAAACTTCGTCATATCTTCTCGTCGCAGATACCGCAGAGCCTCAAGACGAAAGTCTACAATCAGTGCGTGTTGCCAGTGATGACATATGGCACTGAGACTTGGTCACTAACTATTGGCCTTATACACAAGCTCAAAGTCGCCCAACGGGCTATGGAGAGAGCTATGCTCGGAGTTTCACTGCGTGATAAAATCCGAAATTTGGAAATCCGTAGAAGAACCAAGGTTACCGACATAGCTTTCAGAATTAGCAGGTTGAAGTGGCAGTGGGCCGGCCATATAGCTCGCAGAACCGACAACCGTTGGGGAACAAAGGTTCTCGAGTGGCGACCACGAACCGGACGACGCAGTGTTGGAAGGCCCCCCACCCGATGGACCGACGACATTGTTAAGGTTGCGGGAAGTCGGTGGATGGAAAAGGCTCAAGACCGTTCGTCATGGAACTCTTTGGGGGAGGCCTATGTTCAGCAGTGGACTTCATCAGGCTGATGATGATGATGATGATGACTATGCGCTAACGACTGCGACACAGAGATAATATAACAATTACTTTTATTATAATCAGTCCCGTTGGTCTCGGGACTTTGGTCCCGGACGTTGGTTGGACACGGACAATAGGAACAACGGGAATTAACCAATTAAACTGTTAAACAGGCAGTGAAATAATTTCATACCGGAACTAACAGGATAACGGATCTTCTCAACGGAGCTGACAGGCCCCCCTTAATTCCTCTCGAAATTCGGTGGGATGTTCCAAGGCTCGATGCGGCAATACCGCTCCCGAGACGGTCATATCTTGAGTTGAAAGAAAAGGAAGTAAGAAAAAAATTATTTGTTACGGCACATTAGGACAGAAATGTGCATAAAAAAAACCTCTAAGAGGCGCACTTTAATCCTTTCACTACACTTATTCTAGGCTCTCTATCTCTTAGGCCCGATTCAGGGTCAACATTCCTCAACCTGGTCACTGACCTAATACAGGATAACCAAGAAAGAATCAGTGACACGCTAAGCAAGCATTAGTTCAGAACAAAGCGATACTCAGAACATTTAACTGAAATAAAATAAACAATGATCACTACTACTATACTTACATAGATAGAACCTAAAATAGCAGCCAAAATGATATTTATATGTCTAGTCTAGACTCGCGATAAAGCATACGAAATTACCGCAGAATTCTTGAAGATTGCTGTGCCAACTGCTTGCTTTAGTCCGAGAATAAGTGAAATCACAAATGTGGTAGATAGTGAACTCCTTTACAAATTACCTGTGCTTCAAAATAAAAACGCCTGTCTTTTGTTTGTTTTTGTTTCTTACCGCTTTGTACCCTGTAGTGTCTGTTTTATCTTATTAGTTTGTGCTGTTCTTATGTGTGACCAAAATAAATGTATTTTCTTTCTTTCTTTCTAAAGGCATGCTCTTACACTCTTCTGTACGTTGTGACTTGACCCTCCTAACAGGTGGTAGAAGTGTTGAAATATCCTAAAAGTAGGTTTAGGTAGGAATAAATATTTGCAATAAAAATAAACATGTATGCATAATAATAAAACAAAAAAGGTTATAAAGAAGAACTTCAAATTCTATTTCTCATTTTATAGTCATCCACTGAATAAGAAGCATCCTTCCAGTTTTTTCAACAGTTTTTAATATAACTAAGGTTGTCAATAATTTAAGTTACAATTTAATATAATTATGTATTTTCTCGTGAAGAGTGTTGTGCAAATGTACAGTGTGATTGGCCCACTGATGCAAATTTCAGTTCTATGTACGTATCCCTTGGCCTATGGTTTGTTTTGTTTTCCTCACATACTTGGTATTCACGGGACGTAGTGGAATAGATAACGTACAAGGACAACCAGATATTACGTTTCCACCTTATTTGGGTTTAACGGACTGAAGATACTGCGTCTGTGAAAACTGTGTTATCAGGTCAAACGCAAGTTTTTTTTTTTTACGGTGGCAATCAGGCCGTCCTGATGGTAAGTGGTTACCGTCGCCTACATCAGCAACAGCTGGAGCATTGCTAATGCGTTGCCTGCCCAACCCCTCCCCCTAAAGAGCTCTGGCAACCCTCACCGCAGGAACTCATATCGCTGTGCTCCTCAAAAAAAAATTCAATTATTTCACAAGTTGAATTTTTTTAAACACAGAAAGAAAGTTAAGGATTACCTACATCTTGAGGAAACCGGCATGTCCTAGAATCTTGTGACAAAATTCGAAATCTTGTGACATGTGCTCGAACGGAGCCTCTAAGAGGCGCACTGTAATCCTTTCACTACACTGATTCTTTCACGGACAGTCATAGGCCCTTTGCAGGATCACCATATCCCAACCTGGTTACTGACCTAATACAGGATGACCAAGAAAGAATAAGTGACACGACAAGCAAGCAACAGTATGATCAAGTTTGCTTTTAAGCAATAGTTGCTATCTCTCATTTATTACGTTGGTTCTTCAGCCGTGGTGGCTGAAGAATGGGCCCCTCCATATCTACCTATCCGCGGATGTCGTAAGAGGCGACTAAGAGAAAAAAGCTAGGGGATGGGCAGCAGCGTCCCTCATTTTTAACAACGATAGCTCTAAATGCGCTTGCCAACCCGCATGCCCAGCATGGTGGGTATGGGCGAATCCCCCCACATGATAAGGAATTTGCTCTGCCTGTGGGGGAGGCCATGTTCAGCAGTAGACGTCGTACGGCTGAAATGATGATGATGATGATGATTAATTTTGTTTAAAGGCCGCCAGATTCGTACACAGAACCGCTCCTTAACAAAAAAGTTGATAAACTCTTTACAATCATCGCTCAATATGTACTACCTATCTCAAAACCAATAGATTTACCGCCATGGCTCTGATGGAAGACCAGCGTTGGTTGCTAGCCTGCTAGCCAACCAAGTCATGCTGAGGCAGAGACAATTCTGTTGCTCGACCTACACCTATTTTTATTTATTTATTTTATTCTCAATTAGGTGTAGGTTTTGTAAGAAAATAAATATATATTCTATTCTATTCTATTCCATGGTTGCAATCCTAAACGAAAATCCACAGAACCGTACAAACCTAATCTCTTAACCAATTTCCTGAACCCCTATTCCCTTCACTAAAGAGTCAAAATCGAAGGGAGTTGTTTTATTTAGGGGAAAAGTACATTTGTCTATTTCTGATCGAGAGGTCCCCAAAACCGTCTATCGCGTGAAATGTCAGATGCAATAGATATTGGTGTCTTGGCTTGATGAAGAGTGCTCACTTCCTTAGGGGATAAGGCTTGAAGAATATGAAGTACTTGAGCTACTTGCGGTGTGTTTTCATTTCTCTCTCAAATAAGGGAGAGTGCACATCATTGTCAAGATAATCTGACGATGGAATGCTTGTCATGTGACTGGTTCTTTCTTGTATTAGGTTAGTGACCAGGTTGAGGTATGTTGGCCTTGATAAGGGCCTATAACCGTTTGGTGAAAGAATCAGTGTAGTGATAGAATTAAAGTGCGCCTCTTAGACTTTCGTGCACATGTCACATGTCACATGTCATCGAATTCATAGGTTCTAGGACATGCTGGATGCCTCACGATGTTATCTTTCAGCGTTTGAGAGCACGCATGGGTGCACGACCGGGATTCGAGCCCACGACCTGAGGATCTAAAGGCGGGGCTACCACCACCACTCCACTTGTGCTCTCAGAAGCACAAGTCTCAGAGCTGATGTGATTTGATCGAGCGAGCAAAGCTAGCAGTGGAAAATATGAAAATTTTGATTTATTATTTCTTCTTGTTGCTTGAATAAGCCCCTTTTTTGGATAGTATACATATTATGAATAAACTTGTATTATATTAGGATCGAAACACAAGAGACACTAAGATAAATAAACTACAGTACAATAAAGGACAATTCCATTTTATATAATTCATTCATATAGTTTTTTTCTGTTTTTCCAACAAGTAATGAAAATTCCCCTATAGAGCGTGCTTATCCCGCCAATAAATAATTTTATAACGAAGGATTAAAATAAGCCGGGGGCAAAGCACATAATAACTTTGAGCTTAGCTACAATAAATGCCTTTTCAAACATCCTTCGTAAATAGTTTACGTATAAACGGTTTTGCAATAGGTACTTCGCTCCTCTTGATTTTCCTGCTCTAAAGAGGTCGAGACGAGAGAAAAAAAGAGGAAAGAGGTAATCCGATATTTTTCATTGAAAAACACCACATAAATCAGCTACTTTGCAATTTTTTTTACAAAACATTGCTCCAGCGCTTGTATGAGTCTTTTTTTATGTTATACGTAGGCAAACAGGCTTACGGCCCTCCTGATGGTAAGTGGTTACCACTAAAGAGCACTGGCAACCTTAGTCACCGCAGGAACACAACACTATTTGAAACAAATAATGTTATTTGGCTGCGATCTTCTGTAAATCTGTCTCGTGAGTGAAATTTCGAGGGATTATTTCAAGAAATAATCAAATTTTACAGAGCATTTATGTCATTAGCATCATACTATTATCTATGAGTGCAGTGAAACTATAAAACGATTTAAGGTCAAAGGATTATCACGCTGGTTCGATTGAGAAATGGAGGAAGAAAAACGGTGGCCGCATTCGCAATGAATATTTCAATAGGTCGGAGGCCGTGCCCATGTGAAAAGGTATAAAAGATAATACAATATTCTAAGACATTATTTCTCTAAGGTCTTAAAAAATGGCTACACTTTCATATTATTTTCATAATTAGGTACTTTACGATTTCCTTTGGAATTAAGTGTATGTCGCCTGAACAGTTATGTTAGGCAACCTTCAGCGCAGTCACTAAATAGATGGGTGATCACTAAAGGCACTCAAGTCAAAGTCAAAAAGCGTGCGACGGGCTTGGCTATAAAAGTCGTAAATCCACGATGGAGGCCTAAGGGGGGCCTAAAGGCTTCGTTGGCAGAGCTGGCCACAAAATAACTAACTTACCTACTTAACTAGACGTAACTTTTGTTAATAGGCATCATTATCATCAGCCTGAGGAAGTCCACTGCTGGACATAGGCCTCCCCCAAAGAGTGCCACGACGAATGGTCTTATTTTTATTGTCCTTTCTTTGTTTGCCGTCGACTTTACTGTTTTTAACCGTCTGTGGAAACTTTTAAAAAGCCTTCAGCATGTACATGTTTCTTTAGTAAGTGTTAATGTATTTTTTTCTGTTATATATTTTTTTACCTGTAAGCTTTCCTAAAACTCAAATCCTACTTATATTATAAATGCGAAAGCTTGTGAGGATGTTTGAATGTTTGTTGCTCAATCACGCCGTAACGGCTCAACCGATTTCGTTGAAACTTGAATGGACCTTTACCTAGAATAATAGCATAAAGGAGTCTTTTTATGTAGGTACCGCGCAAGCAAAGCCGCGGGCGGAAGCTAGTATGAAATAAAACAATAGTACATTATTTCAAATTTTAGTTTTTTATAAAACGTTTGCCATTCGACTGTCCAAGATAGCATCACACCACGCAGAGACCGACAAATTCACAGACTGACGCCTCGTATTTAACCCTTTTTATTCGTAATCCGGCCGCATTTTTCCGGATAATTTCCGGAGCCGGATACACGGACACCTCTACTCGTTCCGCAGCCAAGAGAAGGCAGCAGCCTACATCCTAGCTCATTGAAGTAACGGCTGGTACACTCCAGAAATGGTACCTGATGGAAAGTTAGCAATTTTTATTTATAATAACACTCAACAGTCACATACATAGTCCTGACCCCACACTAGGATTCCCTGTGTCATGGGTATCCAAACGACGAGTACCATGGTACCACAACACGCAGACCCGCAACAAATATTTGCAGATCATGCAAGCATTTGTTCCGCTGCGGGAATCGAACCAGCACACCTCGCGTCTCAGACGGGCGCCACCGAGGATATGCTTGCTTTCTTAACGTATCATTGGTTCTGTTAGGCCCCTCCCAAAAATTTTAACAAGAAACGGTCTTGAGCCTCCATTCACTAACTTCCCAAAATCTTCATATCGTGTGTCAGATATCGCAGAGCAAAGTGAAAGTTGTGGGAAGTCGGTGGATGGAAAAGGCTCAAGACCATTCGTCGTGGAACTTTTTCGGGGCGGTCTAGGTCTAGTAGACTTCTACTGGCTGATGATGATGATGATAGAGATGCATCGTGGAGAGACCCAGCTATTTACCCAGTTTGCGTCTAAATCCTGCAATGCGTGTTTTCGTGGAGTAATAATAAATGAAAAATGGCTTTATAAAACACACCTCCTTTGTTTTATGTTTTTGTTTGGCTTATCGTACGGGTTATTAGGAAGGCTCGGAAAACAATGTTTTTTCAGACGCTCCCCTTTTTTGTTGATCGAGCGAGCGAATCGAGCGAAGATCTCGCATACAACTTGGACAAATCCGCATTGTATATTGTATTGTACGCAAGGTTGTGCAATTTTTTGTTTTATAGAATAAGATATAGAATAAGTATTATAGAATAAAACCAAAAAACATAGGCATAGATAGGCCTAGATTTTTGACAAATAAAATTATAATATTAGAAAACTTATTATAACGTGAGCTTCTATTTGGTTTTAAATGACTTCGGCCTTCAGGTTAGGCTAATTAATAGTTAGAACATGCTTAAGGTGCAATTTTCAGTTTATCTATATTCATTTCCCCAACTTTTACCGACCATCGCGAGATCCCAGTTTGGGGCGTATCACAAGGATAATGAAAAAAGGCATGTCTAAACATTTGAGACATGCCAAAATTTTACAGTAGTAATTATTCCAACGCTTACTTGTTTTTTTCTGAGAACTCATTCATGCACGACCTTTGGATCGAAAGTCGGAGAACCTCCCACTAGGCTAACACCTGTTGATGGTGAAAAAACCTGCGTAGTAACAATGACCTTAAGTGAAACTAGGTACCTACTGCAAAGTAAACCTTGCCAAATGTTTGGAGGTGCCTCTGATTACCTGCTCCTTAGGATATCTCTAGGATCTGAACGCCTGGAAATTTGAGAGTATGTCTACAGTTCTTGGGATTATAGCCGCCCAATTTTTAACTATAGAGTACTAAATCATCTTTCCTAAGTACAAAAAAAAAAGCCGTCAGGTGGATCTATTTCTTCACTTACAGGACGCTATAGTGCCTGGGACACGTTAAGATGGAGTAGGCTTGCCCAGTAGCTGTACCATCCTCTCAGCCTAGTCGACCTTATCCACGAGAAAGACATGGTCAATACGTACGGAGCTAATACAGACCAAGCCGCGGGTTTCATCACGATGTTTTCCGTCACCGTTTTGAGCGACAGAAAACTCAATGGGTGCATGATGACTCTCGGATCCGAAGTCGAGGTACCTCTCGCTAGGCCAACACGGCTTCTAGTAGGCACTCATAAATACTATAAGTGCCTTAATAGCCAAAACTTGCTTAGCTAGTTCACTAATTTAAGTAGCCCAACTTTACGGTAAAGGTTAATTACGCCCGTGAATAATTTCATAGTACGCTTCCATTACACTAAGTACAATAAATTTCAGCACCTTGTAAAAGGTTCTAGCCATTCCCATAGCTGGAACAATCAGCTGTTTCACTTCATATAAATAAAAGACTAAGTTCCAGTCTCGTGCACGACCATAAAGTTGCAAATCGGTATTTTACACAAGTTTATTCATAATATATAATAATAGCTATCCCAAAAGGAGAATATTCTACACCCAACTAGCAATAAAGCTCGATCGACGACTTTTGGAAATACGCTATTTTTTATTGAAAAAACAACAAAATACATAATTTTTTTTCAATTATTTTTTGTGCGCTATAGGTACTCTGCTCTCAAACGGTGAAGGAAATAATCGTGAGGAAACAGCATGTCCTAGAACCTAACACTTCCAAGACATGTGACATGTGTATGGAGCCTCGAGTCGCAATTTAATCTTTTCACTACATTGATCACCGACGATTATAGGCCCTTTTCAGGGTTACTATGCCTTAATCTGATCACTGGCCTAACACAGGATGACCAAGAAAGAATCAGTGACACGACAAAGAAGGACTAAACCTAAGTGAATATAGGCCGTTGTCTGCATTTTGCAACAGAGTAAGCGTGATTTACGACACTAGAGCCTCTAGCGGACCATTACGGAAACTATATATTTTGCCCCAACAAAAACACTGAATAACGCTCACGAATGAGGGTAAAAACTATGTTGTAAGATGCTGACTACGGCCTCTGGTGGAGTGACAAGCACTAGCACTAGGTAATGTGGTGGTAGACCACGCCGTGCGATCCGGAAGTCGTGGGTTCGTATCCCGGTCGTGCACCAATGGATTTTCCATTTGAATTTATGTGTGCTATTACTAAAACTATAACTTACGTTACTACTACGTAAGTATTTAAAAAAATCCAAGTTAAGTAACACGTGACATGCCATTGGTCGTTGGTTTGAATCCCGGTCATGCACCATTCGAATTTATGTATGTTGTCACTAAAACTTTACTTAATTTACTATTAGTAGGTACATAAAACATCTAAGTTATGTAACCCGTGCACACTTTACCCTTTACCAAAGATCACTATCCCTTTTCTAGGATCAATAAAAATCCAGTGACACATCCTTAAGCATCCTTAAAAAATCGTAAGTGACCTAACTGTTCTCATCTCCACTGCTCCATCACTTAACAACAAGAAGGGTAACAGATCATTAAGGGAACTCTCCGATAAAGCAGAACTAATAAAACGACAAAACTTTACGTGATCGGTTTTATTATCTTTACATTAGATATTTTCGCTTTGAAAGAAATTATTGTGCCAAAAGACTGGAGCTAAAGTTGTGATAAGCTTAGAAATAGTGTGTCTTGTGACATTATCTTCAATTTACTCTTTTATAGATTGAACGACATAACATAGACAGACAGATGCATTATCGGTTACTTTTCTATTCATAAAATACAATTTGAACATTTCGAAATAAAGACGGTCAAGTGCGAGAGCTCGCGCCCCGAGGCTTCCGTACCATTGGTCGTGGGTTCGAAGGTACCAGTGTAGGAATTGACAAACTTATTTGCGGTCGCTCTCGTAGTGATTGACCGCAAATATAACTTTATTATAATGTTGATACTGTTTGTTTATTTATCGATCCGAGAAATCAGACTGTCATGGAAAATTTACAATAACCCCCTTATTCATAAGCACTCACTTTATCAGCGTAATAAAAGTATGTCCACTACTTTTCGTTTACTGTTAGAAAAGGACAGGCCGAGAGTTATGGAGCCGATAAAGTAAGGGACTGATTATGAATAAGAGGTATGTCTTTTTGTACATTATTTGTAAAAACAGTATGTATTACAATGGAATGCTCCAGTCTGTTGGCACCTTTAGAAGCTATTGATGACACTAAGGAGTACAGCTTAATACATAGTAAGTAACAAGAGACAAAACAAGACAAAAGGGTCAGTCTTATGTTTGGGAAGTTGTATAATAAACGATATTTACAAAAGTTAGGAAGACATAGAAAAAGTGAAAGGAACAATCTAGAAAAAAAACGGGTTACTAACGCTCACACTCGGTCCAAACATCGCAACAGGTTCACCTTAGACTAGAATTAATTTGATAACAACCTTACAGGCTTTGGATATAAGGGCTAACAATTTACCAACTGACGGCAAACTTTATTGTTTGGTCGTACGAAAAACTATCATCAATTTTTGTCGATAGGAAAGCAGAGTCACTATTCTGAGATGTCAGTTCTCATTTCTCTCTTTTAGACCGTGAACCGTGACCGTGACACCATACAAAACCGGTAAGCTATTCACTTTTCACGGTCGAAAAGTTAGAAGCAACTCACTGACATCTCAGAATAGGGCCTCAGGAATCATCATAAACAAGGTCAACTGGCAAGCATCGGCCATTATGTACAAAGCCCTTACGTATTTATAAAGATGTCACACATCGTCCACATTTAGCGTTATACTATTTACATTTTAAAATTATTAATCACGTCGAACTATCAATAAAATTGGGGTAGTCTAATTGACTATGCTTTGGTACCAGGTCACCTCAAGCTCGAAGCATCTAGTACCAACGGCCTGGGCTAAAGGGAGACGAACTCGGGCGGCGGAGGCGGCAGCGTCAAGACTGGGGTTTCTGATTGGTCCACATGCTCAGAGCTAGCTCCTGGTAGCGACCATGTGGAACTCCCCGTGGCTGTCACTCTAGGCCCCATGTTATCATACGCTGGGATAGTACAACATGTCCTGTTTCGCCTCGGTAAAGTCGCTCCTCCACTCAGAAGATCAGGATACTTCCCAGGTTCCCCCCTTCCTGCTACTTGGACAGATATGAAGATGTTCCCATACGGGACTGGGACTGCGAACTCCGCTGGTGGAGGAGGGAACGCACCTGGCGTACCTTCTATGGTTATATGCACGGGATCAAACCCACAGCCCCTTGGCTGATCGTCACTGGACCGCTCAGTCAGCTCGAAGTCACACGGTGATGCCATATTACCGATCGATCTGTCACAGCTGACGACAACTGACGCATCTATGAGTCTCTTCTCTTGGTCTGTGAAACTTCGGCTTGGTGGGACAGTTCTCCTTCTCAAATGCCAGCAAGCCACAGCTGCTATGAACCCAAGGCTTGCCAAGATGCCCAGAGCTCCGAAGACAACTCCTAGCAACTGAGGAATCCCTGGAGCAGTTCTGGCTGTCGCAGTCTGTGACCTTGGCAAGACCAGACTTATAATAGCTCGAGCTTCACCAGCTACACTCTTTGCCACACATGACCATTCTCCGGCGGCACTTGATGTTACGTTTAGCAGTGTGATGTTCACCCATCTGACACTACCAGGCACTCTATCTTCGGATTCGTCGTCAATTGTGGTCTCATTTTCCTCCATATCACAATCTATGGAACTATTATGTACATCTACGCCGTCAAACAACCACGTTACGTTTGGCTTCGGCACGCCATGGACCCAACACCCGAAGGAAGTCGATACGCCAACTTCTGCTCTGACAACTAAAGTACTGGACCTTACTTCTGGCGGGCAGGCCATACTCTCACTAGGAACGTTCCTCCACTTGGTTCCAGCTTGCGTTGTAGGTTCCACGCAGAGCAAATCTTCTGTACCTAGCTTGCTTTCCAGGAACCAATCCTTAAATTCTCTTAATCTACAGTCACATCTCCACGGATTCCCTGATAGAGACACAGTCTTCAAAGCGGGTAAAGAGAAGGTGATCAAACGTAGGAATGTAAGCTGATTTCTTCGCAAATCTATTGTTTCCAAAGACTTTAGGTTTCGTAATGCATTCGTGTGTATTGACCTTAGTCTACAGCCGTCTAATAAAAGCATTCGTAAATGCGGAAGCGGTGGGAACTGGTCCGCTATTAGCGTGGTCAGTGGGTTGTTTGTCAGAACTACAAGCCGCAGTCTTTCGTTGCCTCTAAATATGTCTCGTGGTAAATGCGAAAGGTCGTTGTCTCCTAGATCAACTTCTATTAAAATTCTCAGTTCCAAAAAAGCATCAGCGTGTATCGATCTCAGATTCGTCGCCCGGAGGTTCAATCGTTGTAAATTCAGTAGTCCGATATTCGAAAATACTTCTTTGGGGAGGTTTCGTAATGGGTTATCGTGGAGGTCGAGGACTTGGACGTCTGATGAGAGAGTGGGCGGGCGGCGGAGGTCACTGGATGCGCAGGAGGCTGTCTTCTTTCCCGATGACCACTTGCATCGGCAGGTGGCAATGTGGGCACAATCGAGCCAGTCGCTGGCGGTCCGAGCGGCACAAGTGGTCAGAATCACAATCCAGTACCATCTGGCCCACGCCACGCGCATACTCATCTCATTTCGGCTCCGTGCTTACATTGGCACTGCCTGTAACAGAAGAAAATAAACGATAAGCTTCATGTCATCATTAGAAGTCAAGTCTGATGACAACAGGATGTGGGTTCATATTTGCAACTTGGGACCAGCAGGCCAATCCCTCAAAAGCACATGCGTCCCTAAGTTTGTTGCGTCACTGATTTTGTGTTCGTTACCCTCGATAAGGTCAACGACCATCAGGTTGAGTTACGGTGAAGCTGAAAAGGGCCTCGAAAGGATAGCTCGAGCTAGCCTCGGTCTAATAAGCCTCAGCCCCGATTTAATAAAAAATTCTACATATCTACACTCTCGTTGTACTCTAAGATAAAACGTCACTAAAAATGTATGTGGTTATTTAACCTTATCCAAAAGGGCCTCTAACACGAGCACTGAATCTTTTGATTAATGTTTCTAACACAATGACTGGCTTCATATCTCAGATAGTAGTAACTCTGCCTTCTGCGCTAAAGGTCGCGGGTTCGATTCCCGCACTGGAAAAATATTTGTGTGATGAACGCAGATGTTTGTTCTGTGTCTGGATGTTAAATATGTTAAAATATTTATCTATTATGTATATCAGTCTCTGGTATCCATAGTACAGGCTATGCCTAGTTTGGGATCAGTTGACAGTGTGTACTATGTCTGGAATATTTATTTACAATGGTGGTTCCTTCACAAATCTCGAGCGTGCACCAATTGATTTTTCTTCTTGAGAAATTAAAGTGCGCGTTAATACGTTTCAAAAAGGTGAAGGAAAATATCCATAAGAAACCCGCGGCTTAGTTAGATCGATTTATTATTACTTTTTTTCTCTTAAATTGTTGTACACGTTGCATCTCCCTTTATTATCAAATCTCTCTAGCCCCAAAGGTTTGCTGGAAGAAAACTCTTGTTAGGGTTAAGCTCGCCTATGTACATGACTTTTGAAATAACCATTTATGTATCATGTTTCTGTGTGCAATAAAGAATTACAGAATCGATGCGTATTGAACATGTCATCTGTGGTGAGGCCGACTAGGCAGAGAAACATGTGGCACAGGCACTAAAGCATCCTCTATGTGAGTAAATGTTCCACCTGACACTGTATAATCTTACTAATAGTAGTTTGTTAATCTTTTCAATCTATGTTTTCCTTCACCGTTCTTAGCACATGTAAATGCTATGCGGCTTACAAGTCATCTAGAATAGATTTAATAAGTTCTTAAATCTGGAACATAATAGTGGGATGGCTTTGTAAATAACCTGCTGAAGAGTGCAGGGGTGTCAAGTGTCAACCTGCTTGCAGATTTTTAACTCAAATGGTTTTCCTGTAATCCCAGAGCGAATCAAGAATTTTAAGACGTAGATTTTTCATAAAATCGGGGCCAAGGTTTACATAACCGGGCTACCGCCATCTTTTACAGTAAAACAATAAACACGTTTATCAAAAACGCATTGCCTAAACAATAGCTGAGTTACGGTCTCGGTAATCGGTTCTGTTTTCAATGGCGCTTTAAATCATAATGTTCGGAACAGGTGGTTTACGCAAACGTTTTTTCGTATTTTGGTCAAGGTTATGTCATGTTTGTGTTAACGCTCTCAGCAGACTGTCCACTAGTAGTCTTCCTCGCCACGAAAAAAATGATAGGCACCAAGCCGCGTTTGTTGCCTGATTCTTCTAGGCTTGGTCGCGAGGAACAGGCATAGCTTCACCTAGTTTCTAAGACGTTTTAAAGTGATCCTAGTGATTTTATTGAAATAAACGCCTTTTAACTTTGACTTTGACACGCGCCCTACTGAAATAATCGTCATTCTCCACTGTTGAACATAAGCGTCTCCACGGAGTTCCAGAGTGACTTTTTTTACCATGTGGGAATGGAATTTGCTCATACTCGTCACGCCGGGCACGAACTTAGCGCAGTTAGAGCTATCGTTGAGCTATGTCGTACGCCCTCAAAATGTCAAACACAAATTGACTTTCATCAGTAGACAGAAGTAAGGATCGTTTTGTCGTTTTTTTTTCATAGGTCGTAGACTTTCATAGTCGTTTGTCGTACGCTTCTGTCGTAGGGACATATCTAGCTAGACAGTCGTCCGCCCCTCCACAGAGGCATTCTTAGTAAATCCAGAGCTGGTACGTGGAAATCGGGATCAAAGTTACAGAAATGGATGTTAGATAACGTTAACCCAAATCCAAATTGCCTTGTGACAATAGAAGACCGTTCCAAGTAGGGAATGGAATGGATTGTTTATAGTCATCGAATGCAAAGTTCCGAAGTTAAGATTCAGACTGCAAACTGTTAGTGGCTTAGGAAGTTGAGTATTGATTGAAAATAATGCAAAAGTAGCTGATAAAATAGGTCATTTGCTAATCAATGTACTTATTTATTTAATCTTTATTGCACACAAAAAACAATGTACAAAAGGTGGGCTTAATGCCAAGGCATTATCTACCAGCCAGCCTGATTGGGTAGAAACAGGAGGTTGGCGTGCAATCATTCAGATATGAAAGCATCTAAAATAGTACTGTAAAATAATATTACTAAGGTATTTATTTTGCGCCTAATTTTATCTTAGAAAGTAGTGTCATTCTCTGACCCCTAAACTACCACTATGCGAAATAGCATGTCGATCCCTTGCTCTGTGAAAATAAAAACAAATGTATCCCACGGAAACCTTATACTTCATTTCCGTTCATTCTGGCATGATTAACAAATATCCATCTATCTATCCATCCAAACTATCGCATTTTTTATTCATGATAGCTACCTAGCATTCATGAATAAAAAATGCTTTTCTATGGTGGTAGGGCACAGCGAGATTTTCTCGTTCTGAATTGGAGCAGCCCACCTGGGGAGGTACCTCCGCCTTACAGAAGATCGCAGCCAAATAACATTATTTGTTTCAAATAGTGTTGTGTTCCTGCGATGAGTAAGGTTGCCAGAGCTCTTAAGGGGGGGGGAGGGGGTTCGGGGTCGGCAACGCGTGCGTGATGCCTCTGGTATTGCAAGTGCTCATAGGCTACGGTAACCGCTTACCAACAGGTGGGCCGTATGCTTGTTTGCCACCTCAGAGGTATAAAAAAACAAAAAAATGTTAATAGTCAAATATTAGCCGATGACGATGATTGAAATCCTTTAATTTTGATTGTCTAATATATGACCTTTACTATCGTATCGTTAGCGTAACGTTGCCGTAAATTATTTGAGCTAAGGCCACAGATCTTATTTCGAGGTCACTTGTTACGACACATGTTACGACTTTGATTAAGTTCGAAGAAGTTGCTCAAAGGGCTTTCAGGATGCGGTAGGATAATTATAATAAGCCATAAGCCTAAATTAGTAAGTTATTCAACGAGAATTCATTAAGTAAAATAACCGTTTGATCGTAACTTTGAGTGAGTTAATCTTTTGTTAAACTTACGCGACGATAAAAACTGGGTTACATAAAGTCTGGAATTTCTAAGTGAAAGAAAAGCCGTGTTGGCCTAGTGGGAGGTAGGGTTGAGACCCTGGGTCCTTGGGAAAGCGCATTTCAATCACGCCGTAATGGCTCAACCGATTTTAATGAAACTTGGAATTTATATAATTCATTACCTAGAATAGCATATAGAGTACTTTTATCTAGGTACTACGCAAGCGAGCCGCGGGCGCATGCTAGTAATATGTGAGGATATTTGGATGTTTGTTGTTCAATCACGCCGTAACGGCTCAACCGAATTCAATTAAACTTGAAATAGATATATTTCTTTAACTTAAATATACGCTACTTTTTCTAGGTATCACGCGAGCAAAACCACGGGCACAAGCTCATTGCATATATTTAATTTATCATCAATTATTCACATTAAGTGCCACGAAATAAATTATGTTCTTATTCCTCAAATTCTTCGCAGTCTAAACAATGGGGTAATTCCGCTATTGTGTCCATACAATTATTGGATAAATTGTATCTGCAATGCAAAACACCTATTCAGTGGATTCGACCCAAACATTTGCCATTTCGCCTTGAAGACAAAGGAACTTGCCCATCTCGGCACACAAATTTGGGCCCGCATAATGAAATTACCTTGGCATTACGGACAGTCGCCAGATGAAGTCAAGACGTCAAAAGCACTAAGTACATTTGAATATCATTAGCAAAACTGTGAACAGAGGAGATCTGTGACAGCTGTGACGGAATAAATTAGGTACTCACTTCCATTATTTTATCTAGAAAATGACGGAAAAAAATATTTCTTCCATACAGCAAAAACGTTACCAAAAACAAAATTATTTCGTGTAGATATTTTATTTTTGCTTTTATTTTAACATGTTTGTCCATGTTTCACTACATAAAGCGTTTGTAATTTTGATCTTCTTATACCGTAATATTCTAATAGGTATAAAATTACACTTTCTCATTGAAAACACTTAAAGTAAATTTACTTTTAACGCGATGTAACAACGCGTAAGTAACTTTTCAGTTGTAAAGTTGCTAATGATACGTATAAAAGTAGATGACCACTAAAGTAGCTAAGTACTTATGCTAGTGACTGTACCTACTCATTCTAGTTAAGATTCAGCGACTAAAGCGATGTATGAAAACTGTTTTAAAGGTTCCAAATAAGCATACGGCCCACCTGTTATTAAGTTGTAACCGTAGCCTAAGATCACTTGCAATACCAGAGGTATCAGACACGCGTTGCCGACCCCGAAACTCCCTCCCCTTAAAGTGCTCTCACAACCATACTAACCGCAGGAACATAACACTATATAAGCAGAGGTACCTACCAGGCGGGCTGGTCCAATTTAGAGCGAGAAAATCTTGTGAAGACCTATGTTCAGTACTCATATGTCTCGCGTTTTTTTAACCTAGGTCTAACCCGGGTCTATCCAACAATTCAGTTTTTTATTATTTAAAGGTTTCTAGATGACAAAAAGATCCATGGTATCTCTCTAGTCGCTCTCTGGTCGCGTCGGTTAGATTGTAGCTTAACACTAGGCCACTTTATGACGGGAGTGTAAACAATTGACCGGCCGCCATCTTGGAACGTTTGAGTGGCGTTAGGAAATTAACAGATTGCTTCTTGAAATATTAATTTAATTAAAATGTGCGCGTGTTTCCTGGTGTTACTCGCCAGGCTTGTAGAAAATATGATCTGATAGCTGGCTTTTTTGATTTTATTCTTCTGAATATTATGAAAAATAAATTAGGCACATTTTTTTGTCTTGCTTGCTTGTGTTGTTTCTTGGTCATCCTGTATTAGATCAGTGACCAGGATGAGGTAGGATGGCCTTGAAAAGGGTCTATGACCGTGAAAGAATCAGTGTAGCCTCTTAGAGGCTTCTTTCGTGCACTAGTTTTCTATTTTTTAGCCTGATTCATCTAGGCTTGGTCCCGCGCGAGTAACAGAGTTCACCTAGTTTGAACCTTTCGAAGTAACTTTTTATAGTTACCTACAGAAGGCAAGATTATGATACATGGGATTTTTTGGAGCGAAGTAGGGTAGGAATATGGAATTTTCCAATTAATTGTCCAAGCAGGAGAGGCTTACAATGAAAATGATATAATAATAAAATAAAAAAATGTATTTATTACCAAAAAGCCGTGGTGGTCCTGGCTAAAGAATAGGCCCCTCCATATCTACATATCCGCGGATGTCGTAAGAGGCGACTAAGGGAAAAAAGCTAAGGGATGGGCAGCAGCGTCCCTCATTTTAACAACGATAGCTCTAACTGCGCTCGCCAACCCGCATGCCCAGCGTGGTGAGTATGGGCAAATCCCCCCACATGATAAGGAATTTGCTCTGTCTGTGGGGGAGGCCATTTTCAGCAATGGACGTCGTATGGCTGAAATGATGATGATGATTACCAAAAAGAAGATTACATTCAACTTAGATGTATGTGTAGTAGGTAATTAAGACAATATAGTATAAGAACAGTTTGTTGTAGTAGGTGTAACAGAACTAATAGTCTTGACAGATTATCATTAAATTGAATATTATCCTATTAAATTATACTTAGTGCTGCAAGAATATATCTAAGTGTTCAAAACTGGCCCTAAACTAGGCAAAAGCCTGGGGCCCAATTCTACTTATTCAATGGCTTCAAAATGACAATGTATTAATGGCAAAATGGTCACTTTTGACACTTTTGGTATTCTGCTATCACAGTCGTATATCAATGGCAGTCATTGTGAAACCAATGAAATCAAAGAAACGAAGGTGGTGACAATCGTAACTGATGATAATGGTGCGACAATTAACATGCGATTATCATTTTTAAGTCATTGAATTTGTAGAATTGGGGGCCTGTGTGATAGGTACCAGTGTATATGAAAGGTCATATTTTGATAAGAGTGCAGCTTAACAATAATGTAACAAAAATATATATAATTTGATTGATGGAATATAATAAGTTTGTCTGTTGAGACGGATGATTAAGTGAATGTACAAGTAGGTATTATTATTATTGTGTGAGGGTATAAGTGATTTAAAAGTATGAGTGTAGGTATGTATGTGGGTTCCCTTACAAACCCCAGTCTTATAAGAGTCTGGTTATCACGAGGGTAGCCAACAGTGTGAAAGATGTGTGTATAAGTGCATGTGGGGGTGTGTATGCATGTGTGTGTGTGTGTGTGTGTGCAATTGGATGTGATTGCGGAGGAGTAATTGTATATACATACATACATATCAATTACACACATACATATCAATTAATAGTAATTGATATGTATGTGGGGATAATTATAGCCATAATTTTAAAGAGATATTTACTTCGAGTTCGGCTGTAAGAGGTCCTCTGTTTGTTGATATGATAGAGTTTGTAACCAAAGGTATACCGTCTTCTTGCACAGAGACTTAGAACAATAAAATATTTGAAGAATGGAATGGAAAAATGATAACTACTCGTACAAGGCAAGAAAATGTTGACAGGAAAAGCCTATTATAGTGTATCAGAATATTTGTGTGATAAATTTGAATAATGTTGAATTTCTATGGTATCTAATAATGGACATGCTTTTTTTTAAATACTTAATTTCAATTGTTATAATTTGAATGCTAATAATAATGTAACTATGACTATGTAATCAATAACTGACATGGAATTTGCATGCTGTAAAGTAGGAACATGGCTGTACTCTGTAACTCTTGACATCTTTTATACCTGTGTTTCGCAAATAAATGAATTATGAATTATGAATATGGCCGTTTCAGCTACTTTCTGAAAATATACTGCCTAGTACTTTCTGTTAGGTACTGTAACGAATTGAACTATATAATCGGTGCAAAACAAACGAAAAATATATTGGTACTAAATGGAAGTCAACAATACCCAAGCCAAGTATATTTGTTTTTCTTTTTGTCTACGAGTAATCAGACAATATCCCAAGAAGAGAAAGTCTTTAGGTTCCGAACTTCTTTCAACAAGATAACGCTATTAGAATTAACCTACAAAGCTAAACAAAGCAGATTACATCGTCTCTATTTTCAGAGAAAATATTTTATATAACACAGCAATCTTATTTTTATTTTATTTTCAAAATCTTATGAAAAACTTACAGCTAGGTTTACACATCATCATTTCAGCCGTACGACGTCCACTGCTGAACATGGCCTCCCCCACAGACAGAGCGAATTCCTTTCATATGGGGGGATTTGCCCATACTCACAACGCTGGGCATGCGGGTTGGTGAGCGAGGTTTACACAACATCAGATAAAATATATATATAATAGAACATGCCTGGGAAGACCAGTGCATGTTTGTTGACGGCTAATTACTGGAAAATCTATCTTTTTGATAAATTAATTGGGAGCTCAGAATCATTGATTATGTGTTCATTAGGTATTAATCTCATGCTCAAGCTCAAAATTGTAAAACGAGCTATGGAAAGAGCTATGCTCGGAGTTTCACTACGTGATAAAACCGGGAATATGGAAATCCTTAAAAGAAGACTGGCCTCATAGCTCAGTTAGTAATAACTCTGCCTTCTGCGCTAGAGGTCGCGGGTTTAATCCCCGCACTGGACAAACATTTGTGTGATAAACACAGATGTTTGTTCTGTGTCTGGGTGTTAAACATTTATCTATTATATATATCAGTCTCTGGTACCCATAGTACAGGCTTTGCCTAGTTGGGTTTTGCACAGTTGACCGTGTGAATATGTCCGGAATATTTATTTATTATTTATTTATTAGAAGAACCAAGGTCACTAATTTAGCTCTTCCGGCTGAAGGCCATATCCAACTACCTAAGGATGTCGTAAGAGGCGACTTAGGCTTAAAAAAGCTAGGTAATGGGCAGCAGCGTCCCCTATTTTAAGACTGATAGCTCTAACTGCGCTCGCCAAACCGCGTGCCCAGCGTGGTGAGTATGGTCAAATTACCCCCACGTGATAGGAAGTCGCTCTTGATATCTGAGGGGGAGGCCGATATTCAGCAGTGGACTTCTAATGGTTTGAATGATGATTTTCTAGTCAACAAACAGGATTCGCACCTAAGAATTTCGTATCGAAGTCCCATTAGGCTAACACGGCTCTCAGTGAGATAAAGCCCAATTTCCATTAACAGCTCATTTGGTGTGAACCGGGCCTTGTGGTTTTCTGTGGCCAAGGAGGTCTGTCAAGATTAGAAGGATTAATGATCAAGTGGGGATGTTTGTCTTGCCCCGTCCGGCCTTGTTCGGACAGCCCGGGGGAAACGGAGCCGGCAGCCACAGCGAAACGTGACAGGGCTGGTTTCCTCTAGGCCGCAGTTACATGTACGTGCAAGATTAGCATGATCTCATAGAATCTGGCCCCCAATTCTACTAATACAATGATTTGAAAATGATAATCGCATGATAATAATCGCATTTCATTGATTTCATTGGTTTCACAAGGACTGCCATTGATAGGTATAGGTACGACTGTAATAGCAGAATACCAAAAGTGTCAAAAGTGGCCATTTTGGAATTGAAACATTGTCATTTGGAAGCCATTGAATCAGTAGAATTAGGCCCCAGACTAACAACATAACAGTTACAATGTTACTCCACAGATACTTCGTTTTGACAATATGACCTCCTCCTTTTTTGATGTCATTTAAAAACCCTCCTGTAGTCTTAAAATAATGCTAATACAAGAATTTCGTGGTGTATGCCTACGTGTCGCTCCAAACGCGTACAACAATCTATCTTCATCTATCATAGGCCGTGCCGCGAATTATGAACAGAAATCTGTATTCGTTGGTTTCTTGAAACAGATGTCTACGAGACGAATGGCTCTTATCTAAAGATATTTTTAAAATAAAATAGCTGACAAGATCAAATGGTACACTATACCAGAATTTGATCCAGCGAAGCGAGTTGCCAGAATAACTGAACAAATTTTCGATTGACTGACAAAAGAGGACCAGTGCTGTAAAAAACTAACCACGAGCGAAGCGAGATACCAGAGTCTACTTGATAGAAAAACGTTTATCTGAAAAGTGTTGGATCGAAAGAAGTGCTATGAAAAGCGAACTACGAGCGAAACGAGATACAAGTCTGTTTGAAAATAATGTCGTTTTGAACTGATAATGTATCAAAAGCAGTGCTATGATAAACAAACCGCGAGCGAAGTGAGATACCAGAGTCCTTTTGTACAAATTGACATTTACTGACAATGTGTTGGATCCAAAAAGAACCAGTGCTATGAAGAACGAACCGCGATAACTGATAATATAAAACGTACCTCATAAATTTTCAGGCTTGAACAAATCGCTTGGATCCAAACCCGTTGAAAATAAATGCAATTCTGCAATTCCATAGATTATTTTTATTTCCGTACAACCAAATACCTCCGCGGATATTCGCCGATTCGAAATCTACGAATATTTTGTAGAAGGAAATATTGTGTAGTAGGTACTTTTAGCATTAGTTTGTCTCAGCTTAAACAAAATGTTACAAAAATAAAAAAGAAGCTGACTTGAATAATGTTATATTTTGGGGCAACATTTTAATTATTCTGTTTAAAAGCTAACAAATATTTACTTCCTACTTCGCATTACTAGCTTCTTCATACATAAGTACCACGAAGAATCATAAGAATCATTATCATTTCAGCCGTACGGCGTCCACTGCTGAACATGGCGGCACAGACAGCGAATTCCTAGCATATGATCACGCTGAGCATGCGGATTGGCGAGCGCAGTTAGAACTATCTTTGTTAAAATGAGGGATGCTGCTTTCTCCCCGTCGCCTCTTACGACATCCGCGGATAGGTAGATATTGAGGGGCCTATTCTTTATCCGTGGTGGCCCCGGCTGAAGAATAGGCCCCTCCATATCTACCGATCCGTAGATGTCGTAAGAGGCCACTAAGGGAAAAAAGCTAGGGGATGGGCAGCAGCGTCCCTTATTCTAACAACGATAGCTCTAACCGCTCTCGCCAACCCGCATGACCAGCGTGGTGAGTATGGGCAAATCCCCCCACATGATAAGGAATTAGCACTGTCTGTGGGGGAGGCCTTGTTCAGCAGTGAACGTCGTACGATGATGATTCTTTAGCCGGGGCCACCACGGCCGACAACCATGAGAATAATAATTAACTATTATTCGCTGAAGAGTCGTAGATTCGCTCCTGACCCCATCACTAAATCAGCATTCAAACCCGGACACAGAAAAACAATCCACAAATCACAGCGACTCCACTATCACCCTGCGTTTTGGCACCTTCAGGGTGATCCACTCAAAAAACCTCCTTTTGGCAACGGCATAAGCCGAGGTATGCCTAGGTGGTTCCTAAGCGCTCATCTTAAGCTAACTTTCTCCGCCGCAGCGCTCTCTGCGTTTCGCTGCATCATCGGTCGTAAGAAACCAACAGCCTAAAACAACGTCCAAAAAAAGATCAGCAGGCATGCAAAGTTCCAACCAAAGAACTAGATAGGCTGGCTTCGATATGTTGTAACTTTCGTTAAAAAGGAACTGTGCAAAATCTACTGTCAGATTTATCCTAAATCCAGACAGACAGACAGACAGACATATTATATGATATCGAAACTGAGTAGTCTTGTCAAAATACGACCAATCTGTAAAAGCGCTTGTACAAACAACACGGCCTCATAGCTTAGTTGGTAGTAGATGAACACAGATGTTTGTTCTGTGTCTGGGTGTTAAATATTAATCTAATAAGTATATCAGTGTCTGGTACCCATAGTACAGGCTATGCCTATTTTGGGATCAGTTGACCGTGTGTGAAATGTCCGGAATATATAATATTATTATTACTGTTTTCGTGTCACAACAAGCACTGATGCGGTAACGCTAGAAACTAGTGGCTAGACTGAAGATGTGCATTACAATTTTATTTTCGCGCCATTTGCTTGCAGGCAATGGCGTCCTGGAGATATTGTTTTATTCATTGTCCCTGGTTCCGATCTGAGCGGTGGACACACTGCCGTGACCAGTTGTTTCGAGTTTAGAGGATTTGTTTCAGTATTTTTCTGTTCAGCTTTTGTGTTCTCTTCATTACAGCACCCACATGGATTAAACGGCAAAGAAACGTATGGAAGGCTAACAACTGCTCAATGTGATTACAACCCCAACTCTTTTCATGCACATAGATGCTAATTTCGTGCACACAGAGAGGCTATTAAGCTGGGGGAAAAAAATCAAATGGTTCTTTTTTCTACCTTTCGCATAGACCAAAAAAATAAAGCATCTTTCTAGCACCATGGTGAGTTTAAGCCTTAGCAAAATTGGCGTGTCTCAAAACAGGCGTCACCTACATGACGTTCCAACTTGGCAATGCACGAGGTGTGCCCCCAGCTTATGAAGAGACCGTTCCAAATATCGATTAGCTTTGCCCCCACTTGTGCGCTTACATCTTCACCTAGAACTCCAAGACACAGGTCAGCTAATTCTACCATTCATAGAATGACTAATGACGGTTGCAATGATGTTGTGATTTTAAAGAAAGAAATGCCTTTTGGTTTTTTAATATATATTATAACTTTTTTTTCCATAAAATCATATAAACCACTAACATAGCTTATGTTGCTAGCAACTACATACGTGCTAGATTATTGTTATGTTCAAGCAACTTAATGCAACAAACTAACAACTTACCTGCCAATGCAGTTTCATATTATAATACGCACTAATTTACGTAGGTAGTTATTTGTTGTTCATAATCACTCACTCACCTCTATCGGCTTGATAAAAATATTTCCGGCTCTTTCTTTTGTTTACTGTTAGATAAGGACAAGGGAGAGTTACAGAAATGCCATTTATTTTTATATTAACCCAATTTATGACTCAGCCGGGAATCGATCCAGCAGTCTTCTTACGACGCAACTTACTTTTAGACACGGTTGATATCATAAAACGTGACTCTGGACTGTGCTATGTGAAGCTTCGAGCCTTACATGTGAAGAGATTTTGTGATTTCAACTGTTTCTTAAAGTGAAATAAATTTAAACTTGTTTATATCGTCAATATAGATCAATATAGATATAGATCGTTTGTTACGGTCTTTAGATGGCTCTACTGTTTCTTGTGTATTTTGTAAATATTAACTTGTGTTCGTTTTAAGTTTATTTCTGTAAATAAAGATTTGTCTATTCCATAACATCTTAGAAAGTGAAAAGCCATAGTATCAGCCTACCCCTATTCAATGTTGGTTGAAAAAGGTGTGATTTTAATTTTTATATATATATAAGCCGGGGCCACAATAGCCGTGGTGGCCCCGGCTGAGGAATAGGCCCCTCCATACCTACCTATCCGTGGATGTCGTAAGAGGCGACTTTGGGAAAAAAGCTAGGGGATGGGCAGCGTCCCTCATTTTAACAACGATAGCTCTACCTGCGCTCGCCAACCCGCATGCCCAGCGTGAGTATCCCCCCACATGATAAGGAATTTGCTCTGTTTATGGAGAAGGCCATGTTTGAGTTTCAATTGTTTAGCAAATAAGTAACTTCGCCGCCACTCCGCTCGTCAGGTGTCGGAGATGAAAGCGCACAAGTGTGGGCGTAGCCAATGGAACTTGGTGGTATCGTGCAATATTTCATTTCTCAGATTTATTAGCGTGCCATTGTGAAAGTTAAGCTTTAAAGCAGTTATTGTTTTTTATTCCATAAGTCGCGTTGAGAGTATTGGAAACGTAGTTGGTACTTTTAGAGTAGGAAAGCACAGCGAGATTTTCTCGTTCTGAATTGGAGCAGCCCGCCTGGGAGGTACCTCCGCCTTACAGAAGATCGCAGCCAAATAACATTATTTGTTTTCAAATAGTTTTGTGTTCCTGCGATGAGTAAGGTTGCCAGAGCTCTTTAGGGGGAGGGGGGTTCGGGGTCGGCAACGCGTGCGTGATGCCTCTGGTATTGCAAGCGCTCATAGGCTACGGTAACCGCTTACCAACAGGTGGGCCGTATACCTGTTTGCCACCTCAGAAGTATAAAAAAAAAAATAAAAAAAAAAACTTATTGTTAACGTGGAAATCTACTCGTGTTGAGCGAGAGTTTTTGGAGATTAATATAACAGGTATGTGAATTAGGTCACTAATACTAGTGTTTCGCGATGAACTGAGGTCACGCGATGTGTGGTAAAAGTTGGTTCTTCGATTATCGTTGATGCACATCATCATCATCAGCCTGATGAGCCAGCCAGCCAGTACCAACTTTTACCACCGCGTGACCTCAGTTCAGCGCGAACCACTAGTAGGAATTTATTGACTTATTCATTATATATAACATAAATTTGCTATGACTCATAAGGTCATAATGGCAGAATCGCTGGAGGACCTTGGCGCAATGCTCAGAGACCTCAGTACCGTCTCTCAACAGGTGGGTCTTAAAATGAACATGGGCAAGACTTATATCATGTCCAATGCTCATGTTGCACCCATGCCGGTACAAGTTGGGAACGATACCATTCAAGTTGTAGACCATTATGTCTATTTGGGTCAGACGATTCAACAAGGTAGGTCCAACTTCGACAAAGAGGTCAACCGACGAATCCAACTCGGATGGGCAGCGTTTGGGAAACTTCGTCATATCTTAACGTCGCAGATACCGCAGAGCCTCAAGACGAAAGTCTACAATCAGTGCGTGTGGACAGTGATGACTTATGGCACTTAGACTTGGTCGTTAACTATAAGCCTCATATACAAGCTCAAAGTCGCGCAACGGGATATGGAGAGAGCTATGCTTGGAGTTTCACTAAGTACGTGATAAGATCAGAAATGAGGAAATCCGTAGAACTAAGGTCACCGACATAGCTCTCAGAATTAGCAAGTTGAAGTGTGCAGGCCGCAGTGGACAGGCCATATAGCTCGCAGAACCGACATCCGTTGGGGAGTAAAGGTTCTCGAATGGCGACCACGAACCGGGCGACACAGTGTTGGAAGGCCCCCCACCCGATGGACCGACGACATTGTGAAGATTGCGGGAAGTCGGTGGATGGAGAAGGCTCAAGACCGTTCGTCATGGTACTCTTTGGGGGAGGCCTATGACCAGCAGTGGACTTCTACAGGCTGATGATGATGATGACTGAACAGCTAGCACGCGGCCACCGCGCGGCCTCGGTGACGACATTCGTGTCGATATAAACGCGTCCTGGGATGTCACGTGTCTGCTGCAAATTTAAATTCCATATGAAGTTAGCGTAGGAAAATGAAGCGCTAGGATCTTGTCTATCTTGTCTTGATACGGGTTCCGTGACAAAATTTAATTTCAGTATTAACATGAGTTCACGCGACGAGGTGTCGCGAATGATTCTCTGATTTAATCTACTTCCGTTTCCGAGAGGCATATTAGAATTCATATGCACTAATAAACATTACGATGTGTGCTGAAATAGGGTCTGTTTGGTTTCCTTAGAAATATTTCCAAAAACTTCGTATCTTCTGCAATATCTTAGAACCACTAATTACTATTTAATACCACCAAAATACGCTGACAGCTTATCTCCTTATCTCCAGGTAATAAAGTTAAGAATAGATGTGCATTATCCCATAATATATTATGCTCCTTTACGGGTTTTCTCCGATGTATTCTAAGCTTTGCCTCAAAGCGGTAAGGTCGAAAATCGTTCTAGGTTTTAGGACATCATTAATGGTGCTGTGGGTCATTAATTAGGCCGAATTTCGACAAAACTTGCGGATAGACTCATTAGTTGACCTTCTCGTGTAAAAACAAACTGAAGCCTTTGTTTCCAAGGAAAGTGGTTATTTACGGTAATTCAACGGTGTGTGCTATCTCGAAACGGGCATATTTTACACCCAAAGTTTCTTTGTAGCGTATCACGCCCCGCACCCCTTCTTTTTCTTGTCGTGTCACTGATTCTTTCTTGATCACCCTGTCTTTGGTCAGTGACCAGGTTGAGGTACGGTGGCCATGAAAAGGGCCTATGGCCGTCGATGGAAGAATCAGTGTAGTGAAATGATTAAAGTGCGCCTCTAAGAGGCTCCTTTCGTGCCCGGCATGCGGAACCCCCATAAATGACACAGTAGTGGAGTCTTAACAGAGATAGGACACCCAAAACACTAACTACATTGGCGTCCTACTTAATAAAATAAATAAAAAGAGTGGTCTGAGTTACCATGCCACTTGAACCACGAGTAGGTTTTGTTTCCACCTATACGTTCAACCACTGTTTTTCCACCTAAAAATAAACAAGGCCTCATCGCGCCTCCAAATTCAGAGCGCCCGATCATTGCATTGTCTCCTCCAGCCCTCCACAATGAAAGTAGGTTCATTAACCTCATTACTTGAGTGGTGACACTTATTAAAATGGCCGTTTGTCTACATTTTGCCTCGCGACCCAAATTTCTTTGACCTACAAAAAGCTCACGTTGCTAGCAGAACGGTAGTTTTTTAAGCAGTAAATACACTTCAATGTAAATTCCAATGACTGATTCATTATTTTGTTAGCCTAGTTGAAAGGGAGCGAAGCGAGCAAATATCTCTTCTCAACTTTAACGAACCTTGGTTCGTACGTTTATTTGTTAGAGCATAAGTTTCGAACTTGGTTTACTTGACTAAAGACGGTCAGAGTTAAGGCCAAACATTATTGCAAGTCCACATTTTTCAGAAGTTATAGTAGTTATATCATTCAAATATGTACGTGATAGGTGCAAGCCAACCGTCGCTAATAAGATTTGTCGACGAGGAACAGGTGTAGCTTTACTTCCTTTTTTCAAGTTGGTTTACAAATCCATTGGTTTAATAATAATTAGTATAAAGGTAATTGTAATTGGTATAAATATTATTATTAATATTATTATTTATTAATACCAAAAAACACACAAATACAAAATTTTGAAACTTAATCACAATTTACAATATTTATAACTATTTAAAATTTCGTACTTAGCAGCTGTGCTAGGTCGTACCTGTGTATTGCAAATTTTTGTTAATTAAAAAAATATTGGTATAGGACTGGGATCTGAACCCACAATCTTCCCACTCGGCCAACACGGCTCTTCTTTCCGACATAGCTACTGCTATGCATCATCATCATCGTCATCATAATTTCAGCCGTACGACGTCCACTGCTGAACATGGCCTCCCCCACAGACAGAGCAAATTCCTTATCATGTGGGGGGATTTGCCCATACTCACCACGCTGGGCATGCGGGTTGGCGAGCGCAGTTAGAGCTATCGTTGTTAAAATGAGGGACGCTGCTGCCCATCCTTTAGCTTTTTTCCCTTAGTCGCCGCTTACGACATCCGCGGATAGGTAAATATGGAGGGGCCTATTCTTCAGCCGGGGCCACCACGGCCATGCAATGCATAGGCTAAACTAAAATTAATGTCTTTACTGTCTAACATTCTGTGCTCACATGGTTATTCGGCCGTGGTCGCGGAATCGGTTAAGTTGGTTATTTATGGCTGAAATTATTGCGGGAAATGAAACGTTCACACAAACGTACTTGCTATAAATCTTTTATATTGATTCTTCTACCAGATTTGTACAGTATTTTTTGATAAAACCATAAATTACAGCCTAAAGGTAGGGTTTCCTTGATCGGGCCGCCTGGGGCCCGCAGCGGCACAACCTCCCAGCAATTATAGGCCGAGACCTCTTTCTGCCGAGTGTGGTAAATGCCATGCTTGGCGACGAGAGATCGTGGCAGGCGGTTGTCTCCTTCTGCGAAGCAGTTATGTCGCAGAAGGAGGCCGCGGAGCGGGTCAGGGAGAACGATGGCCAAGCAGACCTGCTACGCCGCAGAAGAACAGGGGAGAGAAGGAGGCGGTTTGCCCGCCTCCTCCCTTTGTAGTGGGGTCATCGGCGGAAGGTCAGGGGACCTTTCCGCCTATTTCTTAACGGTCCCACAAGTCTGAGCAGGCCTTAGTGAGCAAGGCATAGACGCAGTGGCCCGGTTAAGGCAAATCTGGACCTACCGCTGAGGCGAGATGGTGAATGCTAATACGACCACGGGCAAAAGCTAGTTACCCATATTAAGATAATCTCGCACAGTTGATCTATGAGGAGCATGGGTTGGGGTATATAATACCCCAATGCTAATTGTTTTCGGTCCCGGATACAACAGTCGTTAAGTCTTGGCCTATGAACTCCGTCACTAGGGTTGGCCATTATTGGTGAACCATTTATTTCAGACCACTCCTTTTATTTACAGGGTACGGGCAAATGAATGAAAATGCTTTATTGTACACAAACTATAACAGAAACTTAAACTGAAGACCAAGACAGTACAATGGCCGGTCTTATCGCATAAAAGCGAAAATAATAAGAGTGAAAATAAGACTAAAGACAGAATTAGAACTCGCGATCTTCCTATGGATACGGGGATGCAATGCTGTAACTAACTAAGCCACCGGGTCACTAAACGTATCAGTGAAAGCGGGTTTAAGATTTTTCTCGTACCTTGTACTCACCAGAACACCATCTATTCGATCGTACCAAATTTTCACTCCCCCTTACCTTCAACTGGGAGAACAATTATGTCAATGAGTCAGTGGGTGAGTGAGTGAGTGAGTGGTAGTCTGTGCATGAAAGAAAGAGGCAGCCTGTAAGAGGCCTCATAGCCTCATTTACTGGCCTCATAGCTCAGTTGGTAGTAACTCTGCCTTCTGCGCTAGAGGTCGCGGGTTCGATTCCCGCACTGGACAAACATTTGTGACTAACATAGATGTTTGTTCTGTGTCTGGGTGTTAAATATATATCTATTATGTATATCAGTCTCTGGTACTCATAGTACAGGCTATGCCAAGTTTGGGATCAGTTGACCGTGTGAATATGTCCGGGATATTTATATTTATTTTTAAGAGGCGCACTCTAATCCTTTCACAACACTGATTCTTTCATCGACGGTCATAGGCCCTTTTCAGGGCCACCATACCTCAACCTGGTAACTGATCAAACACAGGATGACCAAGAAAGATTCAGTGACACGACAAGCAAGCAAGTGGTAGCCTAGCTTTAATAATATAAAGCTACGTGTGACTTTGTAAACATACTTTTATACAACAATGTGCGCACGAACGAAAGTTTCTGGAGTAATTTGAGCTCGTGAATTTTTTAGCTGATCTAAGTTAGCTCTAACATGAAATATTTTCTTTTGCATATTATATTTGCAGAGTAAATTGCACACACTTTATGGGTCTTCTACACCTGCTTCCAACAAGGTTCTCTAGTAATCAGTCTTCATAAACTAGAAGGTAAGTTTCACATGGTAAAGCTTTAGCCTGTTCAAACGTTCGTCGATATGTTATCTAACTTTTGTTTTAACTTTCCACTGATAATGGTCTATTTTGAGTTTGAAGGGTGAGCGATATCGCTATACGAGTGTAATCTAAATGTGTAAATATGATAGTGTGTTTGTTTGCCGGTTGGCTGTTCGGTTGTTTAGCTTTATCTGCGATCGCCAAGCCGCATGTCCAGCGTGGCGAGTATGAGCAATTCCCAGATGATTGTTTGGGTGCAACCGTACAGGTCGGTTGCGCTGGAGGTCTATGGGGGAGACGTATGTTCAGCAGTGGACTTCCTAAGTCTGAAATGATGATGAAGATGATTACAAGCTGAATGCTAAAATTTCCAACGCAATGTAACATCGACTCACGCAAAAAAAACTAATTTTGCGTAAATTCGCTGAAGACAGGTGTGGCTTGCCTACTTTAATTTGCCTACTTTAGGTACCGATAAAGCTGGAACAGCCTACCCGAGGTATGAAAAATTTAATAGGTAGGTAAATTCAGACTCTGTGTAAAGTATGTACTAGTACCGCTACGTAGAGCTTTGGGATTGGTCGTGTGGCCTTTTTTTTTTATACAACTAAGGTGGCAAACAATCATACGGCCTACCCATTGGTAAGCGGTTACCGTAGCCTATGAGCGATTGCAATACCAGAGGCATCACGCCCCCGTTGCCGACCCCGAACCCCCCCACCCCTAAAGAGCTCTGGCAACCTTACTCACCGCAGGGACACAACACTATTTGAAACAAATAATGATTGGTTGCGATCTTCTGTAAGGCGGAGGTACCTCTCAGGCGGGCTGCTCCAATTTGGAACGAGAAAATCTCGCTGTGCCCTACCTACTCCAAACCACGTGCATGGGCTACAGTTCCTTCCACGTTGGGAGCCAATGATGGTTATTTATCACGTGTAAGCACAATGGCCATAGTATGAAACGAAGCTTAACCTAAGCCTAAGGCTGAGTTCCACCAGAGATGTGCGAGGATGCGTAGTGAGGGATTATTTGTAAAGAACCAATAAAATCGCTTCATTTACCTCGCCTCGGTCAGCACAGCTCTTGGCTTAGCCCAAGTAAAACGCTTAAACCGTCTACTGTTGCACACATCGGATCCCAGCTATCTTCATTTGGGTGTTACCACAACAATCAATCGACGTTAATCGATTTGCGTGGTAGTTTGGAAAATATATTTTTCAGATAAATTAATTTCCGCAGCTTGGATTTGAAAATGAATAAGTTCAATCCACGTCTATGACGCAGTGTTGGAAGGCCCCCTAATGGACCGACGACATTGTAAAATTTGCGAGAAGTTGATGAATGGAAAAGGGTTGAGACCGTTCGTCATGGAACTATTTAGGGGAGGCCTATCTCCAGCAGTGGACATGTACAGGCTGATGATGGTGTTGATTAATCCACGTAGCCAGGCGTAATTGTAGCACTCTAGTAAGTAAGTACGTAGAATGGAACGTTAGGTAAGCAGGAGCGAGGAACGGAACGCACGCCGTCTTGCAAGATGGTGACTGAAGAAGGAACGTAAGACCTCAAATGTATAATTAATAATATATTATTAATATTATATGTATGTTAGTCTGTAAGGTATTTATTAATATGGGCCATGTCATTATACACATGTTTGTGTAATATGTCAAGTAGCCTGAAATAAAGATATTAATTAATAATAACATAAATATATAATAAAAAAAATACTTTATTTACAGAAAGAAACTTAAAACTAATACAAGTTAATATTTACAAAATACACAAGAAACAGTTGAGCCATCTAAAGACCGTTACAAACGATCTATAGATAGCTCAACTGATCCAGATCACTACCAGTTGGAAGCGTTCCCATGACGCTGGCGGAATTGCCACGCTGGATGGCAATGCTAATTCGCTGGGCCAAATAAGAGCCAGCTCTCGGGTCACGCGTCGCTTCGATCAGAAAATTAAAATAACTAAAATAAAATAATTAAAATAACTAAATATAAGTTTGTGTATGTGTGGAGGTTTTATTGGCAGAACATTACAGTAGTAGCTAGCATATAAATAGAGGCAATATTTTAGGGAATATCGCCGCAGTAAAAAAAAATAAACTATTAAAAGTTAAAAGCCAAACAACACGCAAAGATTGAACGACGGATAAATATAGCGTGCTCGTACATTGTTTGTTGACAAATTGACATCTTTAGTTTTAAAACACAAAGAATGTGAAACGTATATTTATACTTATGGGGTTTTGCCACGCGATAGAGTTTTATAGTATATTATGAAAGTTATTAATTTATAAACATTTTAAAGGTTTTTTTTTTTATTTTTTTTTAATATTCAACTGATCCCAAACTAGGCATAGCCTGTACCATGGGTACCAGAGACTGATATACTTAAAAGATAAATATTTAACACCCAGACACAGAACAAACATCTGTGTTTATCACACAAATGTTTGTCCAGTGCGGGGATCGAACACGCGACCTCTAGCGCAGAAGGCAGAGCTACTACTAACTGAGCTATGAGGCCATTTTTAAGGTTGAAAACAATGGGCCTAGCGGTGCTTTTCGGGTTTTCAAAAATATCATGGCGTCTGACAGAATCGACGCTTGACCCCGGCTTATTCCTAATTAGTCTAACGGATCAGCATAGCAATTTTACCAGAGCGTCTATTTCTTATTAGTTTTTACTATGTTTATAATAATATTTGTATTTATATTTTATGTTTATTTATAATTGTGTGCCTAATTTTAAAGAATGGACCCATCTAGGTTACTTACAATGCTGTGGCCTGTAACTGGTTGTTATGAATAAATGAAATATGAACTTGGGAAATGCTGTGGCCTGTAACTGGTTGCTATGAATAAATGAAATATGAACTTGGGAACTTGAAAATTAGGAACTATCTGTTGATCGTTTGCAACGGTCTTTGGATAGGTAACTTAACTATTTCTTGTGCATTATGTTAAATTGTTATAAATACATGTACCTATTGGTATAATAAAGAAGGTCAAGCGCGAGAACTCGCGGCCTGAGGCTTCCGTACCGTTACAAGGGGTAAAAAAAACTCTAACAGTCGTATCTTTTGCATTAATAGTGGAAATGTAACGCATTACATCATCATCATCATCAGCCTGTAGAAGTCCACTGCTGGACATAGGCCTCCCCTAAAGAGTTCCACGACGAACGGTCTTGAGCCTTCTCCATCCACCGGCTTCCCGCAACCTTCACAATGTCGTCGGTCCATCGGGTGGGGGGCCTTCCAACACTGCGTCGCCCGCTTCGTGGTCGCCATTCGAGAACCTTTACTCCCCAACGGTTATCGGTTCTGCGAGCTATATGGCCTGCCCACTGCCACTTCAACTTGCTAATTCTGATAGCTATGTCGGTAACCTTGGTTCTTCTACGAATTTCCTCATTTCGGATCTTATCACGTAGTGAAACTCCTAGCATAGCTCTCTCCATAGCCCGTTGTGCAACTTTGAGCTTGTGTATGAGGCCAATAGTTAACGACCAAGTCTCAGTGCCATATGTCATCACTGGCAACACGCACTGATTGTAGACTTTCGTCTTGAGGCTCTGCGGTATCTCCGACGAGAAGATATGACGAAGTTTCCCAAACGCTGCCCATCCGAGTTGGATTCGTCGGTTGACCTCTTTGTCGAAGTTGGACCTACCTAGTTGAATCGTCTGACCCAAATAGACATAGTGATCTACAACTTGAATGGTATCGTTCCCAACATTTACCGGTATGGGTGCGACATGAGCATTAGACATGATATTTGTCTTGCACATGTTCATTTTAAGACCCACCTGTTGGGAGACGGTACTGAGGTCTCTGAGCATTGCACCAAGGTCCTCCAGCGATTCTGCCATTATGACTATATCATCGGCGAATCGAAGGTGAGTGATGTATTCGCCATTGATGTTGATCCCATGTCCGTCCCAGTGCAGAAGCTTGAAAACATCCTCCAATGCAGAGGTGAACAGTTTCGGAGAAATGACGTCTCCCTGTCTCACCCCTTTTTGCAATTGGATCGGATTTGTGCTCTGGTCCTGGAGTCGGATAGACATGGTGGCCTTACTGTACAAACACTTCAACACTTCGATATACCGGTAGTCGATCTGGCACCGCTGTAGTGACCGTAACACTGCCCAGGTCTCGACTGAATCGAAGGCTTTCTCGTAGTCCACAAACGCTAGACATAGTGGCCGATTATACTCTTCGGTCTTCTGTATAATCTGCCGAAGCGTGTGAATGTGATCTACGGTACTGAAGCCTTTGCGGAACCCGGCTTGTTCGGGAGGCTGGAAGTCGTCAAACCTACGGGCGAGCCGGTTAGTGACAACTCTCGAAAACAGCTTATAGACATGGCTCAGCAGCGAGATGGGCCTATAATTCTTCAAGAGGGTGTTGTCACCTTTCTTGAAAAACAGTACCACCACGCTCCTGTTCCACGCCTCAGGCGTTGTACCTTCGAGGATGACGGAATTAAATAGCTTCTGAAGGACTTTAAGTACCGGTGTTCCACCCGCTTTCAGAAGCTCTGACGTTATTCCGTCCTCCCCCGGTGCCTTATTGTTCTTAAGCTGTTTGAGGGCCGTCCGGATCTCGTATAGGCTGACGTCCGGGATGTCTTCGGTATAGTGCCGGGTCAGACGGGCTCTTGCATCGCTTGCCGTGCTTGGAGCAGGACTTTGCGATGAGGTGTACAGTTGTCCATAGAACTTCTCGAGCTCTCCCAAAATCTCAGGCTTCGACGAGACGATATTGCCGCTATCGGTCTTCAGTTTCGTCAACTGACTTTGTCCAATAGACAGATCTTTTGCGAACACTTTTGAGCCTTTATTACGCTCTATGGCGTGTTTAATACAATCTGTATTAAAAAGGCGCAAATCGTGTCGCATAGACTTAGAGATCTGCCTATTGAGCACGCCGTATTTCGACTTGTCCACTGAAGAATGCAGCTTCATATCGTTTCGCACAGCCATGAGTTTAAGAGTGTGCTCAGAGAGTTTCTGGGTTCTATTTTTACGGTGGGTCTTAAAGAACTCCGACCCAACCGCTTGGACAATTTCCACTAGCCCGTTGTTCAGCTCGTCCACTGTTTCGCATTCAGCCAGGCTTTGGAAGCGATTTTGGAGTTCTAACTGAAAGCTCTCGGGGTTTTGAATTTGGACAGGACTTGGGCGAAGAGTAGATTTCATCAAACGAGACCTTTCCAGCTTAATGTTGATATTCAATGTGCCTCTAACCATACGGTGATCACTGCCGGTTTTGACCCTGTTGATCACAGAGACGTCATTGAATATTTGCCTCTTGGTCGTCATGATGAAATCTATCTCGCTTTTGTAACCACCGGGGTGCAGCCACGTCCATTTTCTGGACGGTCGTTTCTTGAAGAAAGAGTTCATCGCAAAGAGTCCTTCTTTCTCCATGAAGTCGACCAAACGCTGGCCCCTTTGGTTTCGCTGTCCAAAGCCGAATTGCCCCACTTTCATTTCATCGCCGTTCCTCGTGCCTAGCCGCGCATTGAAGTCCCCCATCACAACTGTAAAGTGTGTTTTCGAGGCATGCATGGCATTTGAAATGTCGTCATACATATCCTCCACTTCATCGTCTGGGCGTTTCGAGTGTGGGGCGTATACCTGTATGACCTTCAGCGAATACCGTTCGGTGATTCTGAGTATAAGGTATGCCACCCTGCTCGAAACGCTCACTATCTTTACAATATTGTTGACAAGGGACTTATGAACGAGAAACCCTATACCGTGTTGGGATAGCTGATCTCCCTCCCGGTAGTAGAATAAGTTGCCGGAATTTAGGATTATCGTGTCCTCCCCCTCTCTTCGGACTTCTGATAATCCTATGATATCCCAGCGCAACTTACTTACTACTTCTTCCAGCTCAATTAACTTCTCGTCGGTCCTCAACGTTCGTGCGTTGAATGTTACCAGGTCCAGGTTTCGTGGGGGTTGGTAGCTGGGCCTCTGCCGGGGATTCTTAGCACCCCCTGCTCCGCCGTTACCGTGGCTGCTACCAGTACCAGGAATAGCGGAGCTGCCGGGGACTGGGGGCCGTCTTTTATTTTTGCCTATCATAGGGGGGATTGGACCGTAACCCACCACGCTGGTCCAGTGCGGGTTGGTGGGTGGAGCGACAGAGCCTCATTCGCTGATCGGCAGGGTGTACCACGTGCCGGTGAGGTTGTCTTGGGTTCCGAAAGGAGTTATCTGGAACCCCTTACACCCCCAACGCATTACATTTTAGTGCAATTTTATCATTTTTAAAGATCATAGCTAGGTAGAAACTAATAGCTACAAATAATATGGATTATCTTGTTCAAATATGAAATAAACAATAACATATTGTTATAGCATTACATATTTGACTGGCCTTATAGCTCAGTTGGTAGTAACTCTGGCTTCTGCGCTAGAAGTCGGGGGCTCGATTCCCGCACTGGACAAACATTTGTGATAAACACAGATGTTTGTTCTGTGTCTGGGTGATAAATATTTATCTATTATGTACCATACCATCTAGTGTATATCAGTCTCTGGTACCCATAGTACAGGCTATGACTAGTTTGGGATCAGTTGACCTTGTGTGATATGTCCGGAATATTTATTTATTTATTTATATAAATTTTAGTGGTAATTTTATCATTTTTAAAGATCATTGCTAGGTAGAAACTAATAGCTACAAATAATATGGATTATCGTGTTCAAATATAAAAATAAAATAATAACAAATTGTTATAGCAAGAGAAATCGAGAAATTAACGAATCGACTACATTCAAAAACAACATAAAATCTAGTAAGTACATCCAATAATGGCTACAGTTATTTGTCTCAATTTTATTACACAAACATGACATCTATACCTTACAGCGTTAGGATGTCTTCAAACGGCCAGCAGCGCATTTATCGCACACTTGGCCTAGCTCGATTTTTTTACCAAAAATAAAATTATTATTGCTCCTAAATCATCATCAGCCTGAAATTGCAAATAGTGAAGTTTATATCCATGATAGTTTCAAAAATTTAATGTATTTTGTGCTTTAAAAAAATATCCAAGCTAGTTCTTTAGATATGTATAGGCAGGATATAAGATATGGCTACGTGCTGCCGTTTGAATGCGGCTTCACAATTCCAGGATTGGCACGCGGCCATCTGCGGGTTATTCCGGGCATCGACCTTATTCCTATCAGTCAGTTCGGTAACAATAAGTTTTTGCGTTCTCGTACAGATTATATAATAATACTTATGTTTAGATTTCATTATAACGTGACGTCACTGAAGCGGTAGTCAGCTGCAATGCCACTATCCCACTGTCTACTATTCCACTAATCTTATTACTTTAATAAACTAGCTTCCTAGACTATAGGTAATCCATCTCGTTGCCAAATTTCATCCAAATTGTTCAGCCGTTCTGGCGTGTATTAGTAAAAAACATCAATCCATCCAAACTAACCTACGAATTTATAATATTAGTTTAAGTATAGATAGATTATTGAAGTGGCAGTGGGCAGGCCATATAGCTCGCAGAACCGATAACCGTTGGGGAGTAAAGGTTCTCGAATGGCGACCACGAACCGGGCGACGCAGTGTTGTTCGCCCCCCACCCGATGGACCGATGACATTGTAAAGGTTGCGGGAAGTCGGTGGATGGAAAGGGCTCAAGACCGTTCGTTGTGGAACTCTTTGGGGGAGGCCTATGTCCAGCAGTGGACTTCTACAGGTTGTTGATGATGAAGTATAGATAGTTGTAGTAGTAGTAGTGGATAGTAGGATGCGAAAATTGGACGGATGGATGTTACCAGACTGTCAACACATTGCCGGAAGTTAGGAAGTTAAGTTATATATCACGACAGGATATATTTTCGTTTCAAATTTCTTAGTAAATATGTCCAAAAGTCACCTTGACAAACCCGGCTTATTTGTAAAATTTACCACCCACTCCGGCCGGGCCATATTTCTAAGTTATGGTCGGCGAGGGACAACCGTTGCGATTACTACTTTATTTGATTACGATCTCTGTAGGACGTTGGACCTTCTACCCTAAACTACCCGGGATTATCCGAGGTCAACCAAAAGACGCAACTTTTCATATCCGCGACTCAATTTTCTTTGGGTTTTGTTTTTGGGTTTTTAGGGGCCTCTAAGAGCCGCACTTTAATCCTTTCATTACACTGATTCTTTCACCGACGGTCATAGGTCCTTTGCAGGGCCACCATACCTCAACCTGGTCACTGACCTAAAACAGGATGGCCAAGAAAGAGTTTGTGACACGACAAGCGAGCAAGTTAATCTACTAGCTAGCGTCCGTGGCTTTAGTCGTATGGTACCTAGATAAAAAGTAGCCTATATTATGCTATCTATTCCAAGTTTCAGCGAAATCAGTTGAGCCGTTCTGGCGTGATTGAGTAACAAACATCCATCCATTCAAACATTCGTATTTATAAAGTTGTGAGATTGTGAAATACTTACCTACCTCGTTTTGTATCGTAGTTTTTTCAAACTATCACCGAAACGGGTACAATGATTTTTTTTTTTTTTATACAACTGATGTGGCAAACAAGCATACGGCCCACCTGTTGGTAAGCGGTTACCGTAGCCTATGAGCGCTTGCAATACCAGAGGCATCACGCACGCGTTGCCGACCCCGAACCCCCCTCCCCCTAAAGAGCTCTGGCAACCTTACTCACCGCAGGAACACAACACTATTTGAAACAAATAATGTTATTTGGCTGCGATCTTCTGTAAGGCGGAGGTACCTCCCCAGGCGGGCTGCTCCAATTTAGAACGAGAAAATCTCGCTATGCCCTACCTCCTCCAATGATTGAATGATTCTTATGTCTACTGTATAAAGTTAATTTTGAGTTTGACTTTTAGGAGTTTGTGATATCGTTGAGCTATATCGCACACGCTCAAATGTGAATGACTTTGTTCAGTAGAGGTAAGGATCATTTTGAAACGAATTTTATGTGACAGATCAAGGACATATCGCATGCCGTTTGAACACGGCTTGGCTTAGTGATGATGATAGAGAAAATATTCAAGGTAATATTTAGTGGATATTAGATGAAATAAATATTCAAAATCATTTGAAATAACGAACCAAAAATGTTGAATCATGTTACCTATGTAAAGTCTAGGATTATCTATTGAAATAGTTATAATGAGTTCGACTTTTACTTGACTTCAAATTTATACCTTTAGTTACTAAAATTCGCATTCCTCAATACTTTTACCTTAAATATAAGTATTTTCCATTTTGTTAAATAATGTTGTTTATTATCAATTTTTAGAACACTTCTTTCAATCTGTGTTTTTTTAAATAAAATGTGTAGGTATGCATTTCTTTCAAAAATTTGGTAGAAGTCTACACTCTCAACTCACATGATTATGCAATAATTAAGAGTAGGTATGCTTGTCAACAGAATACCAGGGTTACTCGCAAAAGGCCTTATACTAGGCAAACGGTACTCCATTCATTGATGGTTCCTTACATAATAGGTTTTTATCGAGCTGAATACGAGGCTAAGTGAAAAGTTCCGCGTTTTTGTAAGAAAAATGAATAAATGTACCTAAGTAATATTTTTCCTTTAATACACGCTGTATTTTGTACGATAATGGAGAAATGTGAGTTTTTCTTAGAAACAAATTACATACAAGAATCATACGAGCAAAACATTTTATTAAATTCTTTGTTGCTATTTTAATTCTTATGAAGATACTAGTGGCTACTCGCGACATCGCTCGCGCAGTACAAGACTGGATGACAAGAAGCTGTTGTATAAAGGCTTATACTACATTATATTGTTATATAAAATTTCATGACAATCGGTTCAACCATTTTGTCGTGAAAAGGTAGCAAACAACAGACAGAGAAACATTCTCTCTCATTTAAGATTTTTTATGAGAAGAAACTCTTGCATTTGAAAAGTGTGATGTGTTGACTATTTTTAAAAAGATCTGTTTTAATTCAAACTCAAAAATCAGATTCAAAATTTGTTTCTTATTAAAAATACAAGGCTTACTTTGAAACGTATTAGAAATAGTTTCGCAATAATGTTCTTTTGTATCGAATTCTTATTATAATGGTTCTCCCCGAACTGAGATCTCGCAGTTTCTGGTAAAAGTTCGTGTTTCGATGACACACACGCTAAACACGCATCAAAACATGCAAAAGGTGCAAAATTGCACGTTTAGCATGATTACACTTATGTCGAATCTTACCTCAAATAACAAATTCATTGAAAGTTTACGGAATAGGAGCTCACGTTATACCCCCGCTGCCCCCTAAAGGGTTGAATTTTGAGAATTCCTTTCTTAGTACACACACATTAAAAAAGACACACCTTCCTAATTTCAGGTCTCTAGGGCCAACGGTTCAGGCTCTGCGTTGTCTGTCAGTCAATCAGTTACTGTTTTTTATTTTATATTTAGACTACCTTCCAACCGCGGCTTCGCTCGCGGTGCACCTACATAAAAATGATCCTTTATGCTATTCTAGGTAAAGAACTCTATATATTTCAAGTTTCAACGAAATCGGCTGAGCCGTTACGGCGTGATTGGACAACAAACATCCTCACAAACTTTCGCATTTATAATATTAGTAGGATAAAGATCGAATACACAAATTAGGTATTTTACGCACTAATTTAACTTTTAACCAATTCTTGGAAACTTATTCTAGTTTCATAGTAATAACCCTTATAAACTTACAAATTGCTCATCAGAATACCCTTGAGGCTACAGTTACTATAACCCTTGTCTGTTTATTGTATAAGCTCGTGGGTAAGCCTATCTTGTATCTACAAGAACCCATTGGTTGTAGTGATTCTAACAGTATCCAATGATATCTAGAAATAGCCGAAAATTCTCTCGATGAATTACAATAACATAAAAAGTGTAAAAAATGTAAACCCACACATATTAAATAACTGATTCTTTAGACTGATAGTTTTTTAGTCTTGTAGATAGTTATAGTATTTAAATAGTTGTACTTATCATACCATTTGATACAAAACACATTTAGGAGTCACATCATATATAGTCTGTGATACCAGGACTATGAAGAAGCTTTATTTGACACCATTTTTGTCATAGTACGATCGTAATTTATGAGCTAGGAGGGCACAGATGAACAAACATAAATAGACACGTTTAGTTTTTAATAAAAAACTAAGAAGTCAAGAGGTCAACCGACGAATCCAACTCGGATGGGCAGCGTTTGGGAAACTTCGTCATATCTTCTCGTCGCAGATACCGCAGAGCCTCAAGTCGAAAGTCTACAGTCATTGCGTGTTGCCAGTGATGACATATGGCACTGAGACTTGGTCGCTAACTATTGGCCTTATACACAAGCTCAAAGTCGCCCAACGGGCTATGGAGAGAGCTATGCTCGGAGTTTTGCTGCGTGATAAAATCCGAAATGAGGAAATCCGTAGATGAACCAAGGTTACCGACATAGCTTTCAGAATTAGCAAGTTGAAGTGGCAGTGGGCCGGCCATATAGCTCGCAGAGCCGACAACCGTTGGGGAACCAAGGTTCTCGAGTGGCGACCACGAACCAGACGACACAGTGTTGGAAGGCCCCCCACCCGATGGACCGACGACATTGTTAAGGTTGCGGGAAGTCGGTGGATGGAAAAGGCTCAAGACCGTTCGTCATGGAACTCTTTGGGGGAGGCCTATGTTCAGCAGTGGACTTCATCAGGCTGATGATGAGTTTTTAATATAAAATTAAAGCACATCTATACACATCCAATAAAAATATTGAATAAAATACAATAGAGATCAAAAGACCTTAGTGTATTTACGTACCGATCGGCGATCTCAGTACAGATTTTTATATAAATAGAAAGGCTTTTACTTTTGTATTTGATGTCTATTTACAGAATTAAAAATCCGTGTCTTTTAAAATTTTGTTCAATACGCATCACATTTAGCCGACTAGCTTTAAAAGGCCGGAACGCTCACAGCCCTACTAGGCTCTAGGGAACATTCCGAATTGGAAGGGCATAGGGCTCTATTTAAAGTAGATTGTAACAAATACGTAACAAAAGGTACGCATATGAATGTTCCTTGTCGAAACTAGGTCGGTTCCGTATTCTTTGCTATATATTTGTCATGCTGGCTTGATCCATGAAGATTAAAGCTGCCTTTCCATCCTTTCACTACACTGATTCTTTCATCGATTCATTCTTATACAGGATGACCAAGAAAGAATCAGTGACATGAAAAGAATAAGAAGAACAAGAGATGTGCTATACTACGTTGATATGGATGCGTCCACTATCACTCCATATCTATATATCCACTAATCATAATTTTAACTTTTTCTTCTTGTCGTATCATTAATTCTTTCTTGGTCATCCTGTATTAGGTCAGTGACCAGGTTGAGGTGTGATGGCCCTGAAAAGGGCCTATGACCGTCGATGTGTAGTATAGTGAAAGGATTAAAGTGCGCCTCTTAGAGGCTCAGTGAAAATTATGTTCATAACCAAGATTAATAATTTTTAAGACATATTGGATTCAGGTGGAACTTTTAACTCACTTCCAGGATGCAGTCTGGGACATGTTTTAGATGGAGTAGGCTTCCCTTTGCCTAGCACCTCCTCTCAGCCTAGTCGGCCGTATCCTTAGGAAAAACAAGATTAATACGTGCGGAGCTGGCTATAACTTGGAATATATAGAGTTTTTTACATAGAAGAGTACATTTTCGTGGTACCGACGCGAGCGAAGCCACGAGCGGAAGCTAGAGTTAAATAAAGTTTAAATAAAAAGCCACGATGACAAAATGCTAGACCTACCAACTGCATTTTTCATTCGTCTTTTTTTTGTTATTCTGTTTGCATTACTACTGCCCTCTTTCTACCAAATCCGTGGACAACGGGGCTGATTACACTCTAAGAACTTTAGTACCTACTTTAATTAAATTTAGTAATATGTGAGTGCAATTGTTTGTTGTTCCAAATAAATTAAAATAAAAAAATAAAATACATGTAACAAACATGGCCACAAGTAATGTACGTTACGAGTTTCCTTGGGCGAAAATAATTCACTTTTCATACAATATTCAGTCTCTGCACGCCCTAATCCTATTTATATTCAAGAAAATAGTTTTACGGCTGCTGAATTATTTACGTAAGCGTTTACACACAATTGTTGTACACGTTAAACTACATTGGAGTTTTTGTGGCTAGTGAAAACATCTTGGCCTAGTGGGAGGTACCTCGGCTTTCGAATCCCGGTCCGACAATTTTAATTCTAGGAATCCAGCTTACACCCTGATACTGAAACGCTTTTATATTACAAGGTGATTCACAATATGTATATCTTAAAAGGGATAGTAAACATTATTCTACACCCAATTGACGATAAAGTTAGTTACGAAATTCTTACTTTTCACTGAAGAATATAGACAAAAATATGTTCAAACTCAATTAATAAACTGTTTTAGGTAGCTTGATGTGGAACTTTTCCTACGTTCAATATTTAGTTTTAAGGATGATGATTAAAAAGAATAGTTTTTTTTGAAAAAATCGTGAATAAAATCAGTTTCTTTTCCCCAAATTGTTTCTTTCTTTTTGATGAGATATAGTTATCTCACAGCCTTTCTTTATGTCAAACATTGTCAACGCCACTCGCTCAACTCGCTCGATCAATCGAAAATATCTTCACAAGTACAAAACATGGTAGGTACTAAGTACATGGGTTACATATAAAAATAATACATCATCATTTCAGCCATGAGACGTCCACTGCTGAACATGGCCTCCCCCACAGACAGTGTGTATCATTTGCCCATACTCACCACGCTGTGCATGCGGGTTGGCGAGCGCAGTTAGAGCTTTAGTTGTTAAAATGAGGGACGCTGCTACCCATCCCCTAGCTTTTTCCCTTAGTCGCCTCTTACGACATCCGTGGATAGGTAGATATGGAGGGGCCTATTCTTTAGCCGGGGCCACCACGGCCTGTGCCAAATAATACATACAGCTGAAAAATAACAAAGGTGTGACCGGCTATTTCAATATCCACACTAAAATTCCCCAACCAGATCCACAGGAACTTCAAAACTTCTTAAAACTCAAAGATCCCTTGTCCCAGGGTTTCTAACTTTAATCAGAAATACCCTTACCTTAAACTTTCATTTCGTAATAGCGTGTCCGTTAAAAGACGTATAAGAAACGCTCATTAGCTCAAACGTCATTTAGCTTAATATATGAGAGACTAGCTCCCGCCTGCGCCTTTGCTCGCGTGGTACCTACATACAAAGCCTATATGCTATTCTAGGTAAATATTTTTTTCTGTTCCAAGTTTCAACGAAATAGGCGGCGTGATTGAACCACAAACATTCAAACATCCTCATAAAGTTTCACATTAATAATATTAGTGAGAAATATACCTACTCGTATTAAGTGATACGTCTTACGAGAGGTAGGGCACAGCGAGATTTTCTCGCTCTAAATTGGAGCAGCCCGCCTGGGGAGGTACCTCCGCCTTACAGAAGATCGCAGCCAAATAACATTATTTGTTTCAAATAGTGTTGTGTTCCTGCGGTGAGTAAGGTTGCCAGAGCTCTTTAGGGGGGGATGTTGCTGATGTCAATAGGCGACGGTAACCACTTACCATCAGGTGGGCCGAAAGCCTGTTTGCCTCCGTATAACATAAAAAAAAAAAAAAAAAAACCTAATGCGCGCGGTGACTAAAACATCTTAATGATAAAAATACTTTACCGATTCCATTTCCGTAAACAGTAACACGTCGCTTGAACATCTCACAATCCGGCTCACAATGTCACCAATCATTTGTGCATGAAAACTTCATCTAAAGTCAAAGAATCTGTATGAAAACAACGTGATGTACCTACCACCGCAATTCCAAACTAAACTAAAGCACAAATAAATGAGTACACTCAAATAAAACAAATCGTTAGAACTCACAAACGCTTTTCCATAGAATCGGGGTCACATTTTCTTGTCAGCCAGTCAGACCGTCTGTTCCACCAAAAACACGGAGCAAACAACATGTATTTTGAACAATACGAGGTCGGTTCGTTAGGTCCCAACTTGGCGAAAACAACAGTGTCTTTAAGGTTGATTTCACACTCTCAGTCACAGTTCTAACTCGTGTTTCCTGGTGGTCCCAGGATTCTATCCCTTTAAATCTATAATTTACATAAACCTAAATCAATTTTATAGTTTACAATATATCAAGCAAAATATAAGATAGAAGCGTATACGAAAACAAAGGGCATAAGTTTTCATGGTTTCCATGTATAAAATTATCATAAATGCATATCTTATCAGATACAAGAATGACCAACTGTCCAATTTGAATGTTTGAAAGAGAAGTACGGAAAATCAATAAGATTTATTGCTTAATTGAATAATTTGCATGAAATCGTTGAAACTTTTAGGGGCGGAACTTCGCAACGTCCCGTTCAATCTTGTGTCAATATAATGGAATGTCAATCGCTCAGTATGTCAATCATTCCGATAGACTGAGTGATTGACATTCCAGCCTGGATAGTGAATATGCAGTCAGAAAGAGAACAGATTGACACTCCAGCCTAGATAATGAGTACGCAGTTAGAAAGAGAACAGATTGATATTCCAGCCTTCAGAGATGCATGCCCATAGATGCTCATAAATGCATAGTATGGGGTCACTAACGAGGTAGAATGCGCTTGTATGACATCGTCAAGTAAATTTTGTGACTTAAGAAAAAGAAACAAAAACAGCAAAAGTGAGAAAGAGCAATAACACTCCTAACTATAAATACGAGGGGACTGTTTGATCATGGCCCATCTTCACCGTCAAGGTGAAGATAGGCCTTTAGCAGGAATCTTCAAAAAATATCTTCGGTAAATACTTTACCCCTTTTCAAAGCGGGACAGATGAAAGATACAATCGGTCAAGCGTACTTTCCCGTAAGCCTTCGACAAAGGTATCTTTGGAGAATTTCTTAGTGTGGTTTGCGGTACAATTTTCATGGAGCTTGAGTTTGTGGTCAATAACTCAACATTGTTATTCTTTTAGGTAAAGGTTTTTGAGTGGTTCACGAACCGGAAGACGCAGTTGAGAGCATCTTGACCCCTTTTAAAACCCTACTTGAATACAACGTCAAAATGAATTAGGGGATGATTCACGGAATTTCTTTCATGGTGTTATTAATCGAGCGAGCGAAGATCTCTCAACAAGTTGGATAAAAAGAAGAGAAATTAATTTCTCATGCCCATCTTCATTCTTGATAGAATAGAATAGAAAAATCTTTATTCATATATCTTTATAGTAACATTCATGCTAGTTTCTTAAATAACCCAACACCATAAGGACTATACTATACTAACTATCATATATATCATCATGTTTATGGTCATCATATATACTATAATGATAACCATTGATAATTTAAGTAAAATACCTAGCTTGATAATAAAAAAAAACTCATAGAGGCGTTGTACAGCCAATAAAATGTTATGTTGTAATGTACTGACTGTTGCAATGACTGTGTTTATATATATTTTGTAATACTTTCAAAAATAAAGACATTTAATAAAAAAACAAAAGTAAGAACAAGGTTTCACTATTTTCAATGCTCGTATATTCCCCACCCGATGGACCGACGACATTGTGAAAGTTGCGGGAAGTCGGTGAATGGAAGAGGCTCAAGACCGTTCGTCGTGGAACTCTTTGGGGGAGGCATAATGACCAGCAGTGGACTTCTACAGGCTGATGATGATGATGATAAGTTCCAATGTGTAACCGACTTGCTAAAAACACGCACGTGTTTTACGATTCATCTAAAAAGAATATAAACCTGTTTTTGTAACCTTGACACGTCCAGTAGGTACTTACGCCATATTAGGGCTTTATTTTTATGCGTTATTTGGGGTTAGACCTTGTACAGCAACTTATAGGATTAAACACCTCCCCTTTTATTGATAAGCATTTAGGTATTCACTTTATCGGCCCGATAATTTGCCCTGTCCTTTTCTAACAGTAAACAAAAGAAAGAATCGGATATTTTAATCGATGGTTTGATTTCCAGTCGAGCACAATGGTACCTAAGTACATAAAATGCCTATATGCTATTTTATAAACAGAACTCCTGAGGCTTTTTTCTAGGCATTTATAATAATAGAGGGATGAAATAACGCGTGCCGTTTGAACACGGCTTGTAAATAATTTTATAACCAACTAACCCACGTCTAAATTGACCTCTATCTAAACATGTCTGACATGTCGGTCTGTCCGCAATTAAGTTAGCCAGTCTGATCCGACTATACCGATACTCGGGCTTGACCAAATTAATTGGGTAATTGGATCACGTAGTGTACCTAAGTCTAGGTTTTGTAAGTGGTTCCTTTAAAATACGGCCAGTTTATGTTTGGTTTTAAATGTGGTGGAATCGAAATAAACGGATATAGTGTTACGTTTCATCATCATCATCATCATCAGCCTGTAGAAGTCCACTGCTGGACATAGGCCTCCCCCAAAGAGTTCCATGACGAACGGTCTTGAGCCTTCTCCATCCACCGGCTTCCCGCAACCTCCACAATGTCGTCGGTCCATTGGGTGAGGGGCCTTCCAACACTACGTCGCCCGGTTCGTGGTGGCCATTCGAGAACCTTTACTCCCCAACGGTTGTCGGTTATGCGAGCTATATGGCCTGCCCACTGCCACTTCAACTTGCTGATTCTGAGAGCTATGTCGGTGACCTTAGTTCTTCTACGGATTTCCTCATTTCGGATCTTATCACGTAGTATAAGATCCGAGAATATAGCTCTCTCATAGTGTTACGTTTAAAATGTTGTAATTAGAAAAAATAAGTGTGCCCCGGCTGAAGAATAGGCCCGTCCATTACATGTAGTAACTAACGTAGGGTAAGAAGAACAGTAGGTATTAACACATGAACCAATTTGTTGATTCAAATTCAAAGTCAAAGGTTTTTCAATATTATTTCAATAAAATCACTAGGATCACTTTGAAACGTCTTAGAAACTAGGTGAAGCTATGCCTGTTCCTCGCGACCAAGCCTAGAAGAATCAGGCTACAAACACGGCCTATCATTTTTTTCGATGATCCTTGTTTTTTTTTTATTGAAATAAATGAATATTATTATTACCATCCGTGGATGCCGTAGGCAAAAAAAGTTAGGGTATGGGCAGCAGCGTTGCCTTTCAGCAATAGTTTTACCTGCGCTTGACAACATGTAGTAGTAAATCCATCCACTCCTACGCGCTTATACTTGGTCTCCACTGATGAACATTTCTAACTTAGTTGCCGTTGATTCTCCTTGCAATTTGCAGAAGACTTATAAAATCAACTCCTTTATTAGTACACATAGCACTTAGTCCCAATCGTGTTAATAGCACAAAATTGCTGTTAAAATTCCAAGAACAGCCAAGATAAAGTAAATACTAAAGTGTTCTAATTAAGTTAAAAAGCCGCCCTAAAACGTTTCAGATAGAGCCTAGCTCACAACAATTGGCTTTCAACGTAAAATATACTTTCTGACTGCTTGTATAACGCGCAATTCAGATGTTCCGAAATAGACTCTATCCAGGGAGGGACCTATTATCCAGCACACACAACATCGGTTTTGAGCCTAATCTCAAAAAATAAATTGCATGTCTGGAACATCTTATTTAATGAATGTCTTAAAAGTAGAACCCGTGCAGTTAAATTTATTTCTGGGATACGGGCCTTATCGAGTGGAAATTCAGAACATTAGCAAGTACTGTTAGTGTTCTGTGGCCTGGTCGTGTGGAAGGGTGCCAAGAGAAAAGGCGTTTCTTGCCAGGCGCCAACCATCGAACATTTTAACTTTGTTAGGTTGAATTTCTATATTTCTAGATATTAGATTAAGTATAAGGCTGGTTGATGCTGCAGAACTGGCATGCAGACTGAAATGACCGGACCGGACCGGACATGTGGTACGAGCAACAGACGGAAGATGGACTGAAAGAGTCTTACACTGATGGCCTCGTAATGTTACCCGCCCCCGAGGAAGACCAAGACGAAGATGGAGCGATGATGTCATGGGGATAGCAGGCGCTACGTGGACTAGACTCGCTCAAGAAGGAGGAAATTGGCAAGAGGTTAGAGGAGGCCTACACCCAAAAATGGGTACTCCAAGAAAATTGAATTAAAATATAATAATAATTTACGAGAACGGAGAATAAATGGCTTGATAATAATAATTAGGCTGGTTGTATATACATTTTAAGGATCGCACTTGTTTACCTTGTTCCTCACAATAACTTTTCAACATACATTCAAACAGTATCAGATTGCTATAGTTACACCAGTCACAAACATAGTCCTGAGCCCACAATAGGATTCCCTATGTCGTGGGTATCAGACAATTCCCATGGTAGGTACTACCTAGACCCGGAATAAATATTTGCAGATCATGCAAACATTTGCCCCACAGCGGGAGTCACCTTGCGTCTCAGTTGGGCACTCGCCACCGAGGTCGTCAATTTTTTCCTCATGTTTGACTTCTACAGGCTGATGATAATTATGATGATGACTCATGTTTTAGTAAGTAGTGCCTACAGTGAATGCGCTGATATGAAAGAAAATGACAGTACAATAGAAATAAAAACAGAAAAAACATTTATTGACCATTATTAAAAAGACACAAGTTAATGTATATGGGTAGGGTAGGTGTGTTGTGTAGGAGGGTGATTGTGTGTATGGGTGGGTGTGTTAAAGATGTATAGAAACATACTTAAATTTTTTTTTATACACCTGAGGTGGCAAAAAGCTTACGGCCCACCTATTGGTAAGCGGTTACCGTAGCCTATGAGCGATTGCAATACTTGTTGCCGACCCCGAACCCACCCCTAAAGAGCTCTAACAAGGCTCTAAGGGTTAAGTAGGTCTTCTATACCTGTATAATCAAATGACAATCTGGATGGTTTTTCCTGTTCCAAGTGTTTCATTTATGTTACAACTGTTAGAATCTATTAGGTTAGTAACGAATGTTTATTTGCTTCCGTTCCTGTATTCTAGGGTGTTCAATATTGCCCCAAATAAGATCTACATTAAACTTTGAACTTTTGCCTTAGAACTTAGATCAAGTTCTTTAGCTATCTAGATTTGCCTTTCCTTGCCTGCCTAATTAACATTTTAAAGTATAATTTCCTTCGCTGAAACGAGGATTTCTTTGAAAGTTTTTTCAGGAAACTTGATAATGAAGCGCCTACATTTTTGTTTTGAAATTCTGCGAACGAGTTAATGAACTGATGTTTTTTTTCTTTGAGCGATACATAATTATTAATTCGTTTCTTTTGCCCTTGTTGTTGTTGGTTACGAAATCAAAATAGAAACATCTTAACTTTTTACTAAAATAAAAAACCTACACTAATATCATCATTTCAGCCGTAAGACGTTCACTGGTGCACCATGATAGGCCTCCTACATAGATTTCTAGAGCAATCTTGCCGTAGCCTATGAGCGCTTCGTATACCATAGGCATCACGCACGCGTTGCCGACCCCTAAAGAGCTCTGGCAACCTTACTCACCGCAGGAACACAACACTATTTGAAACAAATAATGTTATTACATTTGTTTAGTTTGTGACGCAAAATAAATATTTTTCTATTTCTATTTCTATTTATTTGGCTGCGATCTTCCTTCGGTAAATAAAGTCAGAGGACCTTACTAACTTATAAACTCTAGTTAAATTTAAGCATTGTTTAAAATTATCCCTATCACTGTGTGTAAGTTATAGTAAAATAAGGAATTGATAATTTTTTTTAAACAAATTATTTTAAGTAAAAATAGTTTTCCACTGGCTTGACCTAATTTATTTTCATATTTTTGTTCTCACAAAGACAATAAAACCTTCAATCCAGTTTGTCATCAGCATCATTTCAGTCAGTTAAAAATAACCTTTTGTGACACAACAATGTTACTCCAACGATCCAGAATTAAATTATAGCTCTATAAAAACAAATTTATTGTGGCCTACGTCATGTTTACTCGAAAGCATTAGCGTAAACGAGTAATATATATAAATAAACTGCGGATATATGGCGTGATAGTATACTTTGATTAACCAGTACCGCAAGACGCCATTGAGATTTCTTAACTCCGCTACGGAGTACGTACGAGCACGTCGACGTCACTCAAAACGAAAGCATGGCGTCACTGCAACGCATTTAGTACAATAGAATAGAATATAACTTGATTGTACACCAAAAGAAAAATACACAATCCAGGAAAAAACTATAAATTATAGTGCGACCATTCGGCGGCCTAAAATCCGAAATGAGAAAATCCGTAGAAGAACCAAGGCCACCGACATAGCTTTCAGAATTAGCAAGTTGAAGTGGTAGTGGGCCGGCCGTAATTATATGTCTTCAAATATAATATGTTGAAATTTATTCTAAAATGATCCTTACGTCCACTAATCAAAGTCAATATTGCAACGATATCGCAAGACCCTATAGTCAAAATGGACTCCAATCTGTAGACGTTCATTCACATTTAAGATGATATATCGCACGCTGCTTGAACATAGCTTTAACCGGTAATATTGGTTCGTGAACGTCACTCAAAAGTACGTTAACACAACACGTGACTGCCATAAGCGTACGTGAGCGTCGCATGAGTCACATTTTGATGAAGGTGCTACACTGAAACGTGTACAACGTCAGAACGACGTTGAATGTGTTTTGGGTTGAAATAACCACAGACGCGTAGGTAATAATGCTTCATCAGGTTTTAGCTTCAAATACATGTGGAGTTTCAGGATTCCACAAAGCATGACCACACCTAGAGATTCCAAAGCGATTTCATCGGCCTGCCCACTGCCACATCCAATTACTATTTTTTTAATACAATTAAAGTCGTAATCCAACGGCCCACCTGTCGGTAAGGGGGGTACCGTAGCTTATGAACGCTTGCAATACCAGAGATGTCTCTACTACGCGTTGCCGACCCGAAACAACGGCCTTAAAGAGCTCTGGTAACCTTACTCACGGCACTTTTTTTATTGATAATGGTAAGGCGTTTGGCCACCAACTCACTTTTGCAAGTGAGATGTGGCCTAAGATGAAGCACGCTTTAGCAGAATGAACTTATTGACCCTAGACCCTATTTGGCTGCGATCTTCTGTAAAGCGGAGGTACCAGGCAGGCTGCTCCATTTTCGAGCGAGAAAATCTCGCTGTTCCCTATCTCCTACATGAAATTCTAGGAGCTAAATCGGTGACAGCTTCTTCTACGGACTTCCTCATTTCGAACTTTATCACGTAGTGAAACTCCGAGCACAGCTCTCTCCATAGCTCGTTGCGCGACTTAGAGCTTGAGTATGAGGCCAATAGTTAGCGACAAAGTCTGACACGCACTGATTGCAGACTTTTGTCTTGAGGCTCTGCGGTATATGCGACGAGAAGATATGACAAAGAAATAATTTAACGCCAGTATTTCGACCTGTTCGTTTTATGTGTGACTAGCAAGCCCGAGGCATTTCTCGCGTGGTATCTTCATAAAATGGGGCAGTTTTGAAAAACCCTAAAGTCCGTATTTCATTATTTGACTTTATGACTTTATGAGAATAAATCTCTCCATGCGTTAAGATTCTCGCATACAAACTTTGACATCTCATTACACCCTTTTAATGTGATGTTTTGAAAATCTAAAAATACATTATTTTCAGTTAGTTTCAAATCTGTAGGTTCAAGGAATACGAACTTTCCTACAAACGTTTTAACCCCTTTTCACCCACTTAGGGGTTGATATTTTGGAAATCCCTTCTTAGTGGATGTGTTTAGCATATAAGGCAGCTACTGTCCAAATACAGCTTTATAGCTTCAGCGGTTTGGGCTGTGCGTTGATCGTGGAATCAGGCCTTGTTCTTTTATATATACAGATTATCATATAAAATTATTATTATAACTAAGAAAATTTACCAAAAAAGAACCAGTACAACAAACAAAAAGTACCAAAAGCCGAACAAAAAACGGTCCATTAAAGCCATTAAGAAAACCCACAACCAGAATTTTCTCTCAGTGTCATGCCATTCTTAATTTCCATAAACTTATACAATTAATTATTGACATTAGCACCACTTTCTGACCTACTCGAAGCATTGGTGAGTTCGTTGCTTTCAGCTATCAATCACATTCTATGGTCAGATCGAGTGGCAGTGAAGCAACTAGTTCGCGAAGTTTCAGTACTTATCTTAATTTTGATACCTATAAAAGTAAAAAAAAGACTTTTATTTTTTTAAATAAGATATTGTTGCAACTCTTTCTGCTCTATTGGTTTTACTGGCCTCATAGCTCAGTTGGTAGTAACTCTGCCTTCTGCGCTAGAGGTCGCGGGTTCGATTCCCGCACTGGACAAACATTTGTGACTAACACAGATGTTTGTTCTGAGTCTGAGTGTTAAATATATATATATTATGTATATCAGTCTCTGGTACCCATAGTACAGGCTATGCCTAATTTGGGATCAGTTGACCCTGTGAATATGTCCGGAATATTTATTTATTTATTTACTGATATCGTTTAAAGTCTACATTAATAGTTTTTCTCTCTTTCTTTTTTTTCTTTCTTTCTTACATTGTGATTAATAATATGTTTACTATCCCGAATTATTCTATGGTGCTTATTCGATCAACATTAAAAAAATATTAGCAAAAAGCTCGCTTTTCAGGTGAGGAGCCCCTTTCGGGGTTGTATGTATACATATTATGAATCAACCTGTATAGCACTTTCCAAGTCAAGGTGATTCTAATGATACCCTAAACATCAAAATCCATTCAGCCGTTTGAGTGCAGCGCATTACTTTGCCACGCATATAGATACAAAAACATACTCCAGCTGACCGGTCGGGTAAAAAAAGATAAACTGGTGCTCGGGGCACAGAGCACGTTAACCTAAATGTGTATTTTATTACGTTACTTTTCGCGTGAGCGCGGCGGTAATTATGACGAAGAGTACTTGTACAGTCGCGGACAGAATTAATTTATGCATTGGAGCATACGTTCCGTACATATAATTTTATGATAACAAAACCCTGTACGTGCTTCGTGGTAAGCAAATAAAGAATGTGCAATTTACAGAAAATCTATGATTTCAGAAAAAAAAAAATGGCTCTGGTGACAATGTTCAGAGGACGAAGAAGCCGATATGTTTGCGATAAGATCTAATTATAATTAAATTGAACTGAGCTCCCGTGATGTCTAGTAAATTTGCCTCATCAGTTGGTAGTAACTCTGCCTTCTGCGCTAGAGGTCCCGAGTTCGATTCCCGCACTGATCAAACATTTGTGACTAACACAGATGTTTGTTCTGTGTCTGGGTGTTAAATATAATATATATCTATTATGTATATCAGTCTCTGGTACCCATAGTACAGGCTATGCCTAGTTTGGGATCAGTTGACCGTGTGTGATATTATGTCCGGAATATTTATTTATAAAAGTTGGTGCTTCGATGATCTTATAGGCACAATTAAGATTAAGTTTGGTCTTAATGTTAAGACCTATGTACAACCATGCTTCTAGCAAAATAAATCATTTCATTTCAAAACAATTTTTTTATTAGCATGATAACCAATCTTACCTGAACTACCAAGTCATTGAAACTTGTCCAAATGGGGCACGGTGTATTGTTTATACGTCAAGTAAAGAAAGAAAGAAAGAACAAGCTTTTATATTTTAACATAACTATTTTCTTAGTAGGTATCGCTAAAACCATAATATGTCCTACAATACATATTAATATCTTTTTAGAATTCACTAATTTCGTTTTTATAATGTAATTAATTATTATAATATTGATGAAACAGAAAAATAATAATAATAACAGTTGTAAATTAAACTAAAATAATATTATACTAGAAATGAACTCTGTTTTCTACGACTATGACTACAAGTAGAAAACAGAGTCCAGATCACCAACCACAGGCAGCGTGCCCAAAAGGCTGGCGACGTTACCTCGTTGGATCGCTATACTGATCCTTTGTCCGAAACAACCACCAGCCCTTCGGTCATTGATTAATTAAATTAATTCATTCACTAATACAAACATAGCTCCTTCATATGACACCTCGCTTCATGTATTAATATAACTTTTTTTAACCTCTTAAGAACCCATATATCTTAGCAGCCCCTTGGCCCTTGTCAAATTTTGATAATACAGCTTAGCTTATTTTGACAGTTTCGATTAAAAATATAAGTGTAACTATTGTAGAATCTTGGTATTAAATTCATTTAAATGTGTAACGATTAAAAAATATAAGGTCACGTAGTGATTTTATTTCCAACTGTACAGTTTTGCCGTGGTTAATTTTAGTGAAATGATACGCGCAGATTAAAATAGTATTTTCTGAAAAGGTTAAAAAGTGGCAGGAATTAATTCTGTGGGAAATAATTGTTTCACGCAAGTTGAATTATTGCTGCCTTGTGCATTCTGACGTTTATTTTGGGCTTTCTCTTTCGTTTATGAAAAAGCTCTTATTTGTAGAGTGAACTTCTGCTTAGGGGACGAATAAATAGTTTTTCTTTCTTATTTCACACTGCAGTGTAATAATACTCAGTGCACTGAACTCTACAATGGAGTCATGATTGTTTTATACATTATCGGATGATGGAAAATGACTAAATTGTTTTCTGAAAACGTCTCAAAGTTCCTCCAAAATTACCCCAAAACATGAATTTACAAACAAAGAGAAAATTTCCACGTAAATTATACGGCAATAATTTCTCTCTTGACTTTGGACAATCTGAGCAAGTAGAAGTACGAAAGTACCTACTTCTTTTAAGTAACAAATTATATTCCAACGAATAATTCATTTTATGAAATACCCTCAAGTTAACCCAGTTTGATTCACGATATATATTTCTGAAGTAGGTACCTATTTCATACGCTTCGCCTCAAAGCTAAGTGGAATAAATAATTTACAATGAACGTAAATATTTGATATTTTTGTTTAACTTTTTAGAATAAAATATTTTAAAATAATAATACAATACAACACAATACAATAACTTTATTTCAGGCAACAATAGAATAAAAAAACAGATGGATTTTTTCTTATACAACGGCCCATATAGAATATATACCTTAAAGACTAATAATAAAAAAAAAAAAATTAGTCAACAGTCGCGAACATTACAGAGCGGAATTCTTATAGTAAAACGGGAATTTTCACGTACTTGAAATCGATGAAAGGTACAATTCAACCCTGTATGATTCCCGTTTTATATATCCTACTATCCTACTAATATTAAAATGCGAAAGTTTGTGAGGATGTTTGGATGTTTAGATGTTTAGATGCTTGTGGTTCATTCAAGCCTAAACGGCCGAACGTATTTGATTTTACTTTGGTACAGAGATAGATTATAGGCTACTTTTTATGTACCACGCGAGCAAAGCCGCGAGCGGAAACTAGTATAGAAATAATACTTCAAAATATTTTATCAAATGAAAAGTCATCATTTGTTCTCCAGGTGTTGCTGATGTCAATAGGCGACGGTAACCACTTACAATCAGGAGAGCCGTAAGCCAGTTTGCCTCCGTATAACATAAAAAAAACTACAATATCACTTTGAACTCACGATTTGCAAAAACATTTTATTGTATTACGCGTAATTTTGTAAGTAATATAACAGTCTGGGGGTTAACTGGAATCCCAAAATTTTACACGTACAGTACGTACGTGGTTGAGAGTGAGGAATTTTCTCAATTATTTTGATATCTAGCTAGTAGGTATTGCCCCACTACAACCTTGTAGAAGCAATTACTTCTCAGTTTGTATGGTATCCAAGAAATAGCCTTATTACGGGCTAAACCACCGTAATTGAGGCTTAAACTAATCCAATGAAAGCATTCTGTAAAATGTTCCGCCATTTTTACCCGACAACGGAAGAGGAAGTCTATTAAGAGAACATGAGACGAAATATTACCTTCTAAAAACCGGACGAAATCTTTAAAAGCCGGATAGATGTCGACCGGTGCGTTGGTATGGTTCACCTTTAGTACCAGGTAGAGAATTCTGGTACATTCGTCGTAGCATCAGTGGGGCAGAGACAAAGATGAACAAAACAAAGTAAATTTTAAGGAGACGGCTCAAGACCGTAGCTCGAAGCATTCTTTGGGCTAGGTTTATTTTCAGCAGTGGACTTCGTTAGGCCAATGATGACAATGATGATAAACAATTGGAAAATGAGTAGGTTTGGCCGGACAGTTACAAAAGTCCGGACACCCAGCCTCCCTTTTGGACCTCAAAGGACCAATAAAATGAGCGTTGAGACACGTTAAAAGGCAAAGCCATATTTATAGCTGTAAATACTTAATATTCCTTAAACCTCTTGATTATTTCCTACCCGAAAACCACAACTGACTTATTTGTCATTAACATAAATATTTTCCCGTTAAAAATCTGTTCTGAAGTTCTTCTTTGAAGCTGTATTAACCGATTTTGGTAAAAAACACGTTCATCATAGTCATTTCAGCCGTAGGACGTCCACTGCTGAACACAGGCCTCCCTGATAGATTTACAGAAACAATAATTTGGGGGGATTTGCCCATACTCACCACGCTGGGCATGCGGTTTGGCGAGTGCAGATAGAGCTATTGTTGATTATATTATTCTTCAAAGTTCAATACTCAATTATTCATTGAATGTATTCATTGTTCGTATTAATTAAGAAATTTTACACAGAGATAGATTATCAATCAATCAATCAATTTATTTTTATTTCGGTTGTTCACCATAATTGTTAGTACATTTATCTACCTATAAACTATGTTAGTAACCATAAAAACAGATTATAGATATAGCAAATAGGCTACTTTTTCTCTTTATACCACGCGTGCGAAGCCGCGGGTGGAAGCTAGTTGGTTATAAAGATGGAGGAAAAACAGGCTGATTTAAAAAGGTTGTAATTTTTTTTCTCGTAATTATTCTTTGTTTTTGTTGATACATTAAGCCCCTTTCGGGATGGCATACTTAGTTTGATGATAAAAAAAATGACATGAACAGTTTCCGTATTCTAAAACTTACTTTTTTACAAAAACATGTATCATTTATTATGTGGGTTAATTTAATACTTTCTTGATTGTCCACTTCTGTAAAAATAAAACAGCAACAGCAAACTGTGTTTCACTACTAACAACAGCTGAAAAGCTTCACAAACCAAGAGAAGCGCGACTGAAGTGCGAAGCGTAACGAGGTAGTCCTCGATGACCCTAGACCAAACGATCAACCTGAATAGGACAAGAATGACCCTTATTTTTCAGATAAAGTTCTACCAATTTGTGTGCTAAGTTTTAACTTTTAAAATTACGAGATTTACGAGTTTTAAGTCGTAAATCAGAATATGAAAGAGTGTATATATATATATTTTTTTTTATACAACTGAGATGCAAACAAGCCTACGGCCCACCCGTTGGCAAGCGGTTACCGTAGCCTATGAGCGCTTGCAATACCAGAGGCATCACGCACGCGTTGCCGACCCCGAACCCCCCTCGCCCTAAAGAGCTCTGGCAACCTTACTCACCGCAGGAACACAACACTATTTGAAACAAATAATATTATTTGGCTGCGATCTTCTGTAAGGCGGAGGTACCTCCCCAGGCGGGATTAAATAAATATAATAAATAACTACTAACACTAGGATTACCTGTGTCGTGGGTATCGGAAACTACCATGGTACTACGAAACCTAGACCCAGAAAAAATATTTGCAAATATTTGTCCCGCATCGGGAATTTAATTAATTAATTAAATTCCCGATGCGGGACAAATCTTTCCCTTCTTCGGGAATCAAACTCCCTTGCGTCTCAGAACGGCACTCGCCCGCACAACCGAGGTCGTCGATGTTTAATAAATAGTTTATTTCAGTCATTGGTCATAGAAAAATCATGGGTTCTTGACACTCAAACTAAGCGCAAGCTTGTATTTTTTAATAGTTAACTACATGAATTTCAAAATATTAAATTAATAAAAGTTGTGACCCATATCTTTATTAAATATTAAAAAACAAACAATTATATTGCATATTTATCTTGTTACAGACAACCAATGAAATTCAATATTCCAAGCTATCAAAAAAAATTGAAGCGAACGTTCCTTTATTGCAAACGGAAGAGTTTTATTGGTTTTACTAATAACTGCTGAGTAAAATACATTTGAAGGTGTCATCAAACGAGTGCTATGTAAGCATGTATATTTAATATCTCGCTTCTACGCACTTACATATTTCTGCAGTTCGAACTATAAACGGAAAGTTATGGCTAGAAGATATTTACAGAAAGAAAATTTAAACTATTCTAAGTAAATTTACAAAATCCACAAGAAATACATAATTGAGCTATCTAAAGACAACAACGTTACAAATGATCTAGAGATAGCTCAGTTAATCAAGATCACTACTTCTTTATAGCTGATATTTAAGTTAATTTTACAGATAACTTTATCTGACATAGAATTTATATAGTTCAATAAAAAGTCCTAAAATCCATGCTTGGAACGGATTTTTTTTTTTTATTTGAGCAATTTCTTTATACTGTTAAATAACACCTAACAATAACATACATAGTCCTGACCACACAGCAGGAATCCTTTTGACGTGGGTACCAGAAACTACGCGTTCTATAGTACCATCATTGTGCCAAAATATTTCAACGTGCAGACATATTATAGCTCGCCGTTTAAAGCTAGCTTCAGCGAATGAAAGAAGAAAACCATCAATGTTCGAATGCTTTCAATAAATGAGCTTGTCGAACTTGGGAATTGGTATTTATTTCTGTACAGAGAAAATAAACTGAAACGAATGAATGGGTTTTTACACCTTGGTTTTATATGCGTATCTAGATAGATGTGTGGAGTGGATTGCTTGTCGTGACACTGACTCTTTCTTGGTCATCCAGTATAAGTTCAGTGACCAGGTTGAAGTACGGTGGCCCTGAAAAGGGCCTGTGACCGCCGGTGAATCAGCGTAGTGAAAGGATGAAAGTGCGCCTCTTAGAGGCTCTTTTCGTGGATATGAAGTTGCAAGAATGGACAAGATAAGGAATAAATAAATAATAATAAATAAATAATATAAATATTCCGGACATATCACACACGGTCAACTGATCCCAAACTAGGCATAGCCTGTACTATTGGTACCAGAGACTGATATACTTAATAGATATATATTTAACACCCAGACACAGAACAAACATCTGTGTTAGTCACAAATGTTTGTCCAGTGCGGGAATCGAACCCGCTACCTCTAGCGCAGAAGGCAGAGTAACTACCAACTGAGCTATGAGGCCAGTATGAATGAGTACATACAGTGACGAAAAAGTGGAGGAGCAATAGGTTACCGTGGTATCGACATTTCATGAGGAGGAATGAAAGTCATGTAACGATGAAAGTATTGTATATGTAATGTAAAGTAGGTATTGTGTAAGTATTTGTTATATATTATGTATGATACGCTCTTTAGGGGGGGGGGGGTTCGGCAGGCAACGCATTAGCAATGCTCCAGGTGTTGCTGATGTCAATAGGCGACGGTAACCACTTACAATCAGGAGGGCCGTAAGACTGTTTGCCTCCGTATAACATAAAAAAAAACAAACGCTAGTTCTTAGTCTTTTAAACGCCACGTCGCGCGTTCTGATTTGAACTCTAATTTAACGCGGCTGAAACGCAATTTGAATGTCCAGCACCCGAGGCGCTAAGCTGGCCCCTGACAGAGCCTAAGGCTGCGTTTCCACCATGTTCAGTCATGTCTCTAGAGCTTCATAATCTAAGTAAAATAAGGCCGAACAAAGACATGATTAGAGGGTCTCATTTCCATTCATTCCTAGCGTGGGCTCTCGCGACAATCCAATTAAACTGTAAATTTTAATTCGTTACCTCCTGTATCAAACGCCACCTACTTGCTCTATACGTTTAGACATACAAAACTGAGGACTTCGATATTTTTCATTGAAAAAAAACCATTATAATAATCAAAGTCAAAGTCAAAGGTTTTTATTTCCATAAAATCTCTAGGATCACTTTGAAACGTCTTAGAAACTAGGTGAAGCTATGCCTGTTCCTCGCGACCAAGCCTAGAAGAATCAGGCAACAAACACCGCTTGGAGCCTATAATTACTTCGATGATCCTTGTTTTTTTTCTGTTTTATTTATTATATATATATGTATATAATACAGTAATCAGCTGTTTTGGGGTCAAATCACTTCAAACTCAATTATTCAACTGGTAATATTCATTATCGAGATTATAACAAGACTAAAACAGTAAGTTGAAACCGTAAGGGGAAAAACTGTTTTTTTCCGCAATATATTTTAGTTTTTTGATTGAATAAATCCCTTTCGGAATATAATTTCACTTACGGAACACGTTGTATATCAATGATTTAACAACGTAGCAAAAGCTCCCACATTCCGATAACATATCGAGATGAGATTAGGTATTTTATTATCTAAACTTTTGAAAAGCTTTACAGTATTTAAAAATGGGTTTTCTTATTAGAAATTCTACAAATAAAAAAGGCTTACGCCTTGAACATGTCTAGAGGGGTAGTGAGAGGCATATCCGAAAATGTGTCCCATGCCCACATTTTGCAGGATTTAGTATTCCATACGTGACAAACTGCAAGCCCATTGCCGCTTTAAGAATACGTAGGTAATGGTTTCTCACGTTGTTTTCCTTCACCGTTAAAAGCACGTGTTATGCAACTCAATTTAAATTCCGAAGATAATGTAATAAGAAAACCGATGAAAACAGAACCGTTTACACGAACACTTACAAAATAGCACCAGTTACCGCACGAAAATAGTTAAAACTCACCAAATATTGAACCCAGGATTCCTGCACACAACACCAGAGCAATCCCATTTATCTCACATAGTATACACAACACGTAATGTCACACGCGGTTTAATAAATTTAGATGCCGATCGCGAGCATTTGCGGCTCCGACCAGCACGTCCGTTCGCCTCAACAGCTGGAGAGCTTTTGGCTGCGCGATTGCGTAGAGCGCTCCCCCCCCTGAAACCATAACTTCAGCCAGTTTACCACCATAAAAATATTTATTTCTCATCCGTATTGCGCAATGCATAAATTTTGGACATGCACGTAAATGTCCCGACGTTTATTAAACGCTTTCTTAATGGGAAGAGGCAATTTATGGTCAAAATCCTGGGATTACGATTTCCCGTAGGAAGGGATTTGCGAAAGTTTTGTTTAGATTGAATGTGCACAATTTGCACGCGCTTGGCTTATCTCGCTTGTTCTAATTGCTGTACTTAAGTAGCGGAGTAACTTTTTTTTCGCTGATTTAAAGCGTAAACAGGGCCCTGACACTGGTTATTTCTTGTTTGTTAAGTCAAACTTGAAGCTTTTGACGCTGCAAAATAGTTATTTTAATTACAATGAGCGTAAAATAACAAAACATTATACCAACAGCTTAAAGCTATGGAAAAAGCTTTGCGCGGAGTTTCACTAGGTGATAGGTTACTAAATGAGGAAATCCGTAGATGAAACAAATTTACCAACATAGCTCACAGAATTAGCAGGTTGAAGTGGCAGTAGGCAGGAATAGGCAGTCAAATCGCAGAACCGACAACCATTGGGGAATAAAGGTAACTACAAACCGGGCGACACGGTGTTGGAAGGTCCGATGGTACGACGACATTGTGAATGTTGCGGGAAGTCGCTAGTTGGCAAAGGCTCAAGACTGGTTGTCATGGCACTCTTTGGGTGATCCATAGGGATCCCCCAAAGAGCTAGATGCTAATGATGATGATAACATGAGAAAAACAATTCCACAACTTCTAGAAGTTTTTAGGAGGATATAGAGAACAACGAGATTTACTCGTTCTAAATTGGAGTAGCCCCGCCTGGGGTACCTCCACCTTACAGAAGATCGCAGTCAAATAACAATATTTGTTTCAAATAGTGTTGTGTTCCTGCGGTGAGTAAGGTTGCCAGAGCTCTTTAGGGGGTGATAGGGTTCAGGATCGGCAACGCGTGCGTTATGCCTCTGGTATTGCAAGCGCTCATAGGCTACGGTAACCATTTACCAACAGGTGGGCCGTATGCTTGCTCGCCACCTCAGTTGTATAAAAAAGTTGTTCTATGGCAATTCTAAGGACATTTTGAAGTCACGGCTAAGGAATTTATGAAGTCATACTTCCATAGAGAATGAATTAAATTTAGTATATCAATAGATTCAATTTTACGGACGTTATAGAACCGCCCCGTTATCTCCAAACCCGGGTTTTATTTTGAAACGTTTATTCCTAGTTTCATGCATAATTTATTTTCCTTCGCTAAATACCTACATTCTTGTTGAATAGGTAACTATTCACACTTCACAGTTTCAGGGTTTCAGCAGGTTTGCCAATGTAAATCGGGGTCATTGTAAAATGAGCTCTTTAACGCTGTTATTCAGTGTAGATTTAATATGACTCGGATCGATTCGCCTTATTCTTATGCCGAAAAATTGCTTGTTAGACAACATGGCTGCTTTGTTACTACATGGTCGAAGGGTTCGTTTGGTTCCCAGTATAGTCTAAAAAACTGTGTAGTTCACTCAGCCTCGCCTACATAGTTTCTAAGACGTTTCAAAGTTATCCTAGTGAATTTAAACATTTTGTCTTTGACACTTTTTTATTTTGACATTTGACACACATTTTCTGATAATAAAGACCAAAGGGTTATTTGAATAAAATCACTACAAACACTTTTAGAAGTAATAAGGTAACTATGTAATCTGGTAACCTGCATTTGCCCTATTTTTTGTCTATGCCTGTTTGTTTGCTTGCCATAACCCACTTTAGTTATGCTTGCCACAACTTGCACAAAATTAGTTTATACATAATGCCTTATAAATTAAAACATATTTTCTACCAATGTTTAGGATTGTTTAGGATTTTATTTATTTTATTTAATTATATAAGTTGCACTGCATATAAAATATATATGGTTTACGTAAAACGTTGTTTCACCCACGTGATGTCACCCTATTAGGTCCAGTCTGAAAACCAGCGCTGCTTCCCTACTTTGTTCGGGAGTGGCAAATGCTGAGACATGGACCTGGTTTGGCCGCACTCACACAGTCGCACTGAAAAGGATAGTTACCTACCTCTTTCTTTAGTCTTTCTCTTTCTTTTTGCTTGTGTATTTGTTTGTTCTTTATGTAATTTTTGTTTGTTCTTATACTATTTTTCTACTGTGTGTGTGTGTCAAATAAATAAACTCTTATTCTTATTTACACGAAAAAATCTTTCTACGTATGTAACTGGTTACAAAACTCGGTTACGTACGCGAACTCAAGGGATAGTGGAGATTTTATACGAAGCTACTATATTTGCTATTCCGTGACTGTGGTTACCGTCGGAATTAGATTCCGCTATTTCTCCTTGAATAGTTTATCACGGCTTGATTGAAGAGAGCTTATTTGCACGTTTTAATTAAGAAGCAGAATTAAATGAAATGACATGAAAATATACTTTATTGAGGACCATTTTTCGATAACACACACATATATATATATATATATATACCTAGAAATAAATATCTTAGATTTAAATAGGTCCTACAATCGGCGGTCTTATCGCGGACCGCGATTACCTCCAGACAAACGCTACTAGAATTTTCACCGTTAAATGTTATTTTACGGTGAAAATTCGGACCTACGTATTGTTCGAAACATTTAATTGATCAAGCGAGCGAAGCTTTTTTTTATACAAGGTGACAATCAAGCATACGGTCCACCTACCAACGTAAGTGGTTACCGTAGCCTATGAACTATTGCAATGCCAGAGGCATCACGCACGCGCTGGAACACCGAAACACCCGCCCACAACAGGAACACGACACTGATTGAACAAATATTCTTTTTAATGTTCTTTGGCTGCGATCTTCTATGAGGCAGAGGTTCTTCTCCAGGCGGGCTGCTCCAATAGGGAGAAAACCTTGCTTTGCCTCTTCCTGAAAACAACAACTTGGTTTATCTCAGGCTCACTACTTTTATTCCCAAGCATGGTAGACAACCTCTCAGATCCCCAGGCGATCCGATCCTTGAATATGCCTAAAGGAGGTAGTCAGAGTCACGTCCAAGAGACCGTCCTATACCCACGATCGAGGTCGTCATATTGGATGGTGGATAACCTAAAGTAAAATCTTCGGATATGACTTTTTTATGTCAGTTAACGATTTCATCAGAACAGATAAACCATTTAATTGTATTTCTTACTAATTTACCATTAATCGCAGTGCTCGCAATAAACTTGCATGAATTATGAAAACAATTTACGAAAAACGCCGAAAATCACTCAGAATTTCGAAATTATATAAGTGAAGAATGCGGATTAATTAAAAAGATTGTCGCGTAAAGGGCTTTAGTGGGACGTGAAGGGAATTCTAATCTGGAATACAGCTTATGCATTACAGCTGGTACATTCAAATATCTGCAAATATTTTAACCAGTTTTGGCAGTTGTGGTACCATGGTAATCTCAGTTTCTGATACCCACGACACAATGAATCCTAGCGTATCAATATCTAGTTGCTAGATAGTAATTCATACATTGTGGGTTTTTTATGCAGCTAAAGTGGAAAACAAGCATTTTTTTTTAATGTTATACGGAGGCAAACAGGCTTACGTTTCACCTGATGGTAAGAGGTTCCCGTCGCCTATTGACATCTGCAACACCTGGAGCATTGCTAATGCGTTGCCTGCCCTGGAGAAATCTTTTTGTATTTTTCTTAAAGCTCTTCATGTTGTAGGTTAGCGGGAAAACCTCGGAAGGAAGCTGATTCCACAATTTGCGCGTATGGGGGAGAAAGGATCTCTTAAAGCGAGTGGTTCGAGATACCCACGTATCGATAAGATGTGGATGAGCCTTATTCCGGTGACCGCGGGGTCCGATGGTAGAACCTCGATGCGGGTATGAGGTCAAATAGTTCCTCAGAACACTCACCATTGTAAAGCCGATAGAGCACACAGAGCGAGCCAATTCGGTCCATCTGTTGTTATTTGGTCAGTGCTATCGCCTAGGGACGCTAGAAATAAAAAAAGTACATCACACACCAGGTTGTCTTGCCTTTCTAATTCCTGTCTGAGACGCAAGGGTTGCGGGTTCGATTGAGTAAGTTATGGAATGAGCAAGCGGTCTTATATTTTAGTCTGTGCTTTAAAGTGTGTCACGAAGTTTTTTAAGATTAACGTTTTGTATAAAATTCAGGGTTACGGTCCAATCCCCCCCTATGATAGGTAAAAATAAAAGACGGCCCCCAGTCCCCGGCAGCTCCGCTATTCCTGGTACTGGTAGCAGCCACGGTAACGGCGGAGCAGGGGGTGCTAAGAATCCCCGGCAGAGGCCCAGCTACCAACCCCCACGAAACCTGGACCTGGTAACATTCAACGCACGAACGTTGAGGACCGACGAGAAGTTGATTGAGCTGGAAGAAGTAGTAAGTAAGTTGCGCTGGGATATCATAGGATTATCAGAAGTCCGAAGAGAGGGGGAGGACACGATAATCCTAAATTCCGGCAACTTATTCTACTACCGGGAGGGAGATCAGCTATCCCAACACGGTATAGGGTTTCTCGTTCATAAGTCCCTTGTCAACAATATTGTAAAGATAGTGAGCGTTTCGAGCAGGGTGGCATACCTTATACTCAGAATCACCGAACGGTATTCGCTGAAGGTCATACAGGTATACGCCCCACACTCGAAACTCCCAGACGATGAAGTGGAGGCTATGTATGACGACATTTCAAATGCCATGCATGCCTCGAAAACACACTTTACAGTTGTGATGGGGGACTTCAACGCGCGGCTAGGCACGAGGAACGGCGATGAACTGAAAGTGGGGCAATTCGGCTTTGGACAGCGAAACCAAAGGGGCCAGCGTTTGGTCGACTTCATGGAGAAGGAGGGACTTTTTGCGATGAACTCTTTCTTCAAGAAACGACCGTCCAGAAAATGGACGTGGCTGCACCCCGGTGGTTACAAAAGCGAGATAGATTTCATCATGACGACCAAGAGGCAAATATTCAATGACGTCTCTGTGATCAACAGGGTCAAAACCGGCAGTGATCACCGTATGGTTAGAGGCTCATTGAATATCAACATTAAGCTGGAAAGGTCTCGTCTGATGAAATCTACTCTTCGCCCAAGTCCTGTCCAAATTCAAAACCCCGAGAGCTTTCAGTTAGAACTCCAAAATCGCTTCCAAAGCCTGGCTGAATGCGAAACAGTGGACGAGCTGAACAACGGGCTAGTGGAAATTGTCCAAGCGGTTGGGTCGGAGTTCTTTAAGACCCACCGTAAAAATAGAACCCAGAAACTCTCTGAGCACACTCTTAAATTCATGGCTGTGCGAAACGATATGAAGCTGCATTCTTCAGTGGACAGGTCGAAATACGGCGTGCTCAATAGGCAGATCTCTAGGTCTATGCGACACGATTTGCGCCTTTTTAATACAGATTGTATTAAACACGCCATAGAGCGTAATAAAGGCTCAAAAGTGTTCGCAAAAGATCTGTCTATTGGACAAAGTCAGTTGACGAAACTGAAGACCGATAGCGGCAATATCGTCACGTCGAAGCCTGAGATTTTGGGAGAGCTCGAGAAGTTCTATGGACAACTGTACACCTCATCGCAAAGTCCTGCTCCAAGCACGGCAAGCGATGCAAGAGCCCGTCTGACCCGGCACTATACCGAAGACATCCCGGACGTCAGCCTATACGAGATCCGGACGGCCCTCAAACAGCTTAAGAACAATAAGGCACCGGGGGAGGACGGAATAACGTCAGAGCTTCTGAAAGCGGGTGGAACACCGGTACTTAAAGTCCTTCAGAAGCTATTTAATTCCGTCATCCTCGAAGGTACAACGCCTGAGGCGTGGAACAGGAGCGTGGTGGTACTGTTTTTCAAGAAAGGTCCAGTTCCCGAACAAGCCGGGTTCCGCAAAGGCTTCAGTACCGTAGATCACATCCACACGCTTCGGCAGATTATACAGAAGACCGAAGAGTATAATCGGCCACTATGTCTAGCGTTTGTGGACTACGAGAAAGCCTTCGATTCAGTCGAGACCTGGGCAGTGTTACGGTCACTACAGCGGTGCCAGATCGACTACCGGTATATCGAAGTGTTGAAGTGTTTGTACAGTAAAGCCACCATGTCTATCCGACTCCAGGACCAGAACACAAATCCGATCCAATTGCAAAAAGGGGTGAGACAGGGAGACGTCATTTCTCCGAAACTGTTCACCTCTGCATTGGAGGATGTTTTCAAGCTTCTGCACTGGAACGGACATGGGATCAACATCAATGGCGAATACATCACTCACCTTCGATTCGCCGATGATATAGTCGTTATGGCAGAATCGCTGGAGGACCTTGGTGCAATGCTCAGAGACCTCAGTACCGTCTCCCAACAGGTGGGTCTTAAAATGAATATGGGCAAGACAAATATCATGTCTAATGCTCATGTCGCACCCATACCGGTAAATGTTGGGAACGATACCATTCAAGTTGTAGATCACTATGTCTATTTAGGTCAGACGATTCAACTAGGTAGGTCCAACTTCGACAAAGAGGTCAACCGACGAATCCAACTCGGATGGGCAGCGTTTGGGAAACTTCGTCATATCTTCTCGTCGGAGATACCGCAGAGCCTCAAGACGAAAGTCTACAATCAGTGCGTGTTGCCAGTGATGACATATGGCACTGAGACTTGGTCTTTAACTATTGGCCTCATACACAAGCTCAAAGTTGCACAACGGGCTATGGAGAGAGCTATGCTAGGAGTTTCACTACGTGATAAGATCCGAAACGAGGAAATTCGTAGAAGAACCAAGGTTACCGACATAGCTCTCAGAATTAGCAAGTTGAAGTGGCAGTGGGCAGGCCATATAGCTCGCAGAACCGATAACCGTTGGGGAGTAAAGGTTCTCGAATGGCGACCACGAACCGGGCGACGCAGTGTTGGAAGGCCCCCCACCCGATGGACCGACGACATTGTGAAGGTTGCGGGAAGTCGGTGGATGGAGAAGGCTCAAGACCGTTCGTCGTGGAACTCTTTGGGGGAGGCCTATGTCCAGCAGTGGACTTCTACAGGCTGATGATGATGATGATAAAATTCAGGATTGTGATCAGAGGCGGCGTTTAGACTAAAAGATAGTATCGCATTTTCATTTATCAGCAAAAAGGTACAATTCGCTTGAATTTATTTTATTAATTGCTTACAACTATTTCTAGGGCAATTTGATTCTAACAAAGGGGTCGGCACAACATGTTTGTCGACAATTTAAACATAGAATATTAACGAAAAAAAACCCAAATTTTGTATTTATTCTTATTTTTTTTTTTCATTTTATTAGCAAATAACAATAAGTTCGACATCTTGAGGAAACAGCACGTCCCATAACCTAAAAATTTGAAGTCATGATGTGCACGAAAGGAGTCTTTATGAGGCGCACTATAATCCTTCACTTCACTACACTGATTCTTTCACGAACGGCCCTTTTCAGGGCCACTATACCTCAACCTAGTCGCTGACCTATTACAGGATGGCCAAGAAAGAATCAGTGACATGTGACAAGCAAGCAATAAGAAGCAATTGCTCAATAATATAATGCTTTCATGTTACTAATGAACATGACGTCAGTAACATAATCTATCATCAAGGAATCTGATTGAGGACCCATTTGACTGCAAAGCCACGTATAAGAGCACTAATATGGCTAATTAAATTCGTTAGGGGACGCTTGTTTGAGTTTACCTATTATATATAAATTACGGAAACACGATAGGGAACTAATCATTGTTGCCGTTTCTTGGCAATTCTGGGGCATTGCACAACGACAGCTCTCAGAATTAGCAAGTTGAAAAGGCAGTATACATATTAAATATAATCAAAGACAATCATCATCACCATTTCAGCCGTACGACGTCCACTGCTGAACATGGCCTCCCCCACAGACAGAGCAAATTCCTTATCATTTGGGGGCATTTGCCCATACTCACCGCGCTGGGCATGCGGGTTGGCGAGCGCAGTTAGAGCTATCGTTGTTAAAATGAGGGACGCTGCTGCCCATCCCCTAGCTTTTTTTCCTTAGTCGCCTCTTACGACATCCGCGGATAGGTAGATATGGGGGGGCCTATTCTTCAGCCGGGGCCACCACGGCCAAAGACAATAGTAGATTTATTTTCTTCTATTTGTCTTTGATAGAACGCAGAACCGAAAATCGCTGAGCAGTAATAATTTACAAGGTGATTCATAATTAGTATCCTATCCCGAAACGGGCTTCGGTCAACAAAAAAACAGGGAATTTGCGCGAAAAAATATGAATATTGTTTTTTTTTTGATTAACTCTCGAACATTTAACTTTAGCTGTTGTTTGGTATTTTATCATTTCAATTAATATTTATTAAACATACTAATTGAATACTGTGAAGCTGTGAAGCTGTGGAATACCCTTCCTCATTCGATTCGCGCTAGTCCTTCAATAGACACTTTCAAGCGTAAAGTGAAAGAACACTATCTGTCCTTATAAGTTTGTTATATATATATTCTGTATGTATTTATTTATTAAGTATATTTAAAATAATATATGTATTTTATAGTATTGCATGTTTTGGTTTCTTTTATTTATTTATTTATTTTGTAAACAATATCTTTTATTTGTATATTTCCCTTTTCATTGTTGTGCACATGTACCCACTACTTTTATCAGGTCTCTCTAGCCTCAAAGGTTTGCTGGAAGAAAACTCTTTGTAGGGTTAAGCTCGCCTTTGTACATGCCTGTATTTTTATGTTTTATATCTGTATGTTTTCTGTGTACAATAAAGAATTAAAGAATACTTACTGATTGAGATTCGCTGAATGATTGAGTTTGAACTGATTTTGATCCCACAACAACATATTTTTGTATAGTGCTTTTGAAATGAAAAAATACGATTTTCCAAAAGTCATACAACAAAATGTATTGCCAATATGCAATTAATCATTTTTTGCACTTGTTAGTACGCACATAATTTTTAGGAACATAAAAATCTAGTGGAGCCCGAGTGGGGTTCGATTCGAACGCAAGACCTTCGGATCGTAAGCCAAGATACCTCCCACTAGGCCAACGCGGCTAAAACACGCAATGTCGGCACTTTATGGAATGTAAACATTTCATGATGTTCATATGTTATCAAATTATTTCAAAGATATTATTTCAAAAGCTGGGGTTTCTGAATACATTTTTCCTCTAAAGTACTTACTACAAGGGCTGAAATCATAGAGTAGGGCTGATTATTTTTACTACCCTTAGACGTTGCCTACTACACCCACATAAAAATGTACCTTCTTAAAAACTTCTAGATGGTTATTATTAACCGTACCTATACCACTTTTTATTATATTATACTCTTTATATTAGGTACTACTTTTATATTATTATTTTTGTTGTCAAATACAAGGATGAAAGTCTAGTTTACACAGCTTTTAGCCATACTTACAAACTCTGATTAAATTGTATGAAATGGGTTAATGTCAAATTAGCAAATAAACTGATTTCATTTCATCTTTGTATTTTTAGTGTCAAAATCCCAAAAGTGCCTTTGAAGAGAAAATATGAACATATGAACTCTTAATCTTTCAATGAAATACCTAGTTCTCTTCTAATTATTGTATGAGCCGTACATAACAATAATGGCGTCGACACTGTTTCGTTCGCACTGTATATGGAACTTCTTTCTAGTCCTTCTTTGTCTCTTAAGTACTTCAAGAAACCACAGAATTTGAAATGAACTAGGAGTCTGTGTGATACAAAATACCAGAGGGCCTATGAGAATATCTCATAGACCCTCTTTATGTCTCCCTTAATACCATCCATGGCCCAATTTTTGCTCAATAACTTTTAGAGTTTCAGCCGTACTCTGCCGGGATTAACTTTGACATAGGATTTATTCAGCCGAACTAATCAAGGTCTTTGGTACGAAATAATCCACAGAATATCCGAATTTATAGTCATCATCATCAGCATTTCAGCTGTAGGACGTCCACTGATGAACATAGGCCTCCCCGATTGTTTCGCAGAGCAATACCCCATAAGCGGCCTGCACCCGACGACTCCCGGCAACCTTTATTAGGTGGCCTGTCCATCTAGTGGGGGGCCGTTCTACGCTTCACTTTCCAGTGCGTGGTCTCTAGAACGTTTCTCTACAAAAAGGCTCAGGGGCTGTTGTGTTGTGTTCCTGCGGTGAATAAGGTTGCCAGAGCTCTTTATGGGGTGGGGGTGTTCGGGGTCGGTAACGCGTGCGTGATGCCTCTGGTATTACAAGCGTTCACAGGCTATGATAACCACTTACCAACAGGTGGGCCGTAAGCTCGTTTGCCACCTTAGTTGACGTGCAACAAGGCTTTGTTTTTTTTAGGCAATCATGTGGCAGTGTTCTAGCCATATAGCTCACAGAACCGATAATACGATCAAGCCGGATGACATAGCATAGTAAAGCTTTCCGCCCAGTAGATTAATAGCATTTTCAAGGTCGCAGGAAGTCGGTGAATGGAGAAGGCGCAAGGTCGTTTTTTGTCGAACTCATTGTGAAAGGCCTTCTAAAGAATTAATTCGTTTTTACATGATTCAGTCCAAATTGAAGTTTAAAAAAATATAAGGAAATCTTTTCTCAATGGAACCTTCGTAGAATTAGGCAATGGATCTGAAAGTTTTCAGTAAGATCAACATTTTACAAAATAGTTGGAACAAGAAAAAAAAAAGATTTTGGATCCAATGAGAGTAATTTTCGTCCAGCAGTGGACTTGTCAGGTTGATGATTATGTGATTAACACAGATGTATGTTCTGTGTCCGGGTGTTAAATATTTATCTATTATGTATATCAGTCTCTGGTACCCATAGTACAGGCTATGCCTGGTTTGGGATCAGTTGACCGTTTATGATATGTCCGGAATATTTATTTTATTATGATGATGATGTAAGAAAAAACATATTGTTGACTGAAGACACTAGAACCACTGAAAAAGCAGATTCATGTCCCGCCAGTATTTATTAGTTTGATTCAAATCAAAAGCTTTTTTGTTATTTTCTTCGCTTTTTTTTAACCACGTCTTTATATTTTCGAGTTGAAATCTTCATTATTGTACCAAAGGGATTTAAGCTTAGTTTAGCGAACTTTAAACCGAATATGCTGATGCAAGTCTATGTGGCAATCGGTCCCTTTGCAGCGTCTAGACTGTAAACACGTGAGTGTATTAGAGAATTGCCAGTAAAAAGTTTCGAGAGATAAGCTTCTTCAAATAAATAAATAAATATTCCGGACATATCACACACGGTCAACTGATCCCAAACTAGGCATAGCCTGTACTATGGGTACCAGAGACTGATATACATAATTGATATATATTTAAATCATCCTACTCATCAATCATCTAGACAATCTCGGCGGCTAAGCGGGCGAGACACAAAGGGTTCGATTCCCACTGCAGAATAAATGTTTGCATGATCTGAATATATTTGTTCCGGGTCTGGGTTGTGGTACCATGGTACTCCTAGCTTCTGATACTCGCGACACAGGGTATCCTAGTCTGGGATCAGGACTATGTATGTGAGTATTGGGTGTTATTTATTTCTTCATCATTTCACACAATTTCTGCCGTAGGACGTCCAGTGTCTACTGCTGAACATAGCCCTGACCCATAGATTTCCAGCGCAACCCAACTTGTACGGCCTGCACTCAAACAATCATTTGGGGGGATTTGCCAATACTCGCAACGCTGGCATGCGAGTTGGCGAGCGCAGATCGCGAAAGCTATCGTTCTTTGTATCTTTGAAAATGCATATACCTAACTAAGAATACGAGGGTAAAAAGGCTAAAAAGGTGGGTCTCGGCACTGGTACGTAAATCCGGCAGTTACTTTGACAAATAAAGGAGTCGCTCGCTATCATAGTTCAGGAGTTACGTAAATTGGACATCTGCCATGTATTCTATTGTTAGGCAATAAAAGCTATTTTTGTCAGTTCCGCAGTTCTGATCTGTCATGGAAAGTAGTGACGTAGATTTTATAGCAGCAGTTGATGTATATTATTTTACCTATTAATTATGTATTGATAACTAGTGTTTTGCCCCGAACTGAGTTTACGCGATGTCTGGTAAAAGTTGTTGCTTCGATCGGCACAATCTTATCTGTACTATAGGTACATTCATTCTGACTAGCCTCATAGCTCAGTTGGTAGTAACTCTGCTTTCTGCGCTAGAGGTAGCGGGTTCGATTTCCGCACTGGACAAACATTTGTTACTAACACAGATGTTTGTTCTGTGTCTGGGTGTTAAATATATATCTATTAAGTATATCAGTCTCTGGTACCCATAGTACAGGCTATGCATAGTTTGGGATCAGTTGACCGTGTATGATATGTCCGAAATATTTATTTTTTATTTATTTATTATTCATTATGTTTCAGCGGTAGGACGTCCGCTGCTGAACACAAGCCCCATAGATTTCCAGAAACAAACATTTGTGGGAATTTACCCATACTCGCCACGCTGGGCATGCGGGGTGGCAAGCGCAGATAAAGCTATTGTTGTTAACAGAGACCACTCCTGCCCATCCCCAAGCTTTTTCCCTAAGCCGCCTCTTACGACATCCACATGAGGGTAGTAATGGAGGGTCCTATTATTACGGGGCCACCACGGCAATGAACTTTTCGAATGTTGCTCTTTTTTTTGTATCTCAAAAACAATATCTAGGTATAGCCTAAAAAAAAATTACTTTTGAACAAAGCTGTTTCCTATGGCACCCCACTGTATATGTTTGTATTACTTTTTTTTTAAATCCTTTTAAATCCCTTTATCTTAGCAGCGACTAGGCCAATTTAAATCATATTACCACCAACATTATGATAATATAACCTGTTGCCCTACTAAATTCCAAGCATTTGTTTCGAATCGAAAGTTATGCTCTAACTAACAAATAAACATACAAAAATACAACGCCGAATCGTCCAAGATGTTTGGCACTCACCCACTACGCCACTGAGGTCGTCTAACGCTCGCTTTATGACGATCACCGCTAAAAGACAAAGCGAGGCTTTAGCCCCTTTATAACTTAGTCATCCAATTCCATTGCAGTGTAATAAGGGTTCAGAGGGCGTCAGCCGTCAGCCGTCAGTCAGCCGCAAGGACTACGAAAATTGCTATGACGTGCAACGGAATGTTGTTCTGCAGATTTACAAAAATCTATTTTGCGAGCTGAAATTCTGTTCATGAAACAAGGCTTCATTATGTAAGAATAACCTAAATGATTAGCTTCACTTCGAAACGCTACTTATACTAGATACTTACTGATTCAAAAAGTGTACCTATATACCTGTATTTTAATAATAGTTAGTACTGCATGCTCACTGTTTTTATAATAACTAAATTTAAATTATTAACTTCTCATGAAGTGAAACATAAATTAATTTTGAGAATAAAGTTCTATAAGTAGGATGGAGCTCCAAAGGCAACGTTGATTAACCCATCATGTTGTTATACATACAAGGTGATTCATAATATGTATTCCATCCCGAAAGGGGTTTATTCTACACCCAATTGACAATAAAGTTTGTTCTAAAAAAGTCTTTGCGAAAATCAGCTGTTTTGGGGTCAAATTAGGTCAAACTCAATGAATCAGCTGTTTTAGGTAGCAATCTTGATTCCGAACTTCTTGTACGTTTAGTTATTAGTTCTAAAGATGATAAAAATACCAAAAAAAGTTAATTTGAGAAAGTTGTTGAAAAAAAATATTTTTAATATATTGATGTTTTTTTCGCTAAAATTATTTATTTTCGTTGATAGAATAACCCCCTTTCGGGATGGTATACATGTTATGACTCATCTTGTATAGGTAGGTACTTATTATTATAAATGCGAAAGTTTGTGAGGATGATGTTTGGATGTTTGTTATTCAATCACGCCGTAACTCAACCAATTTCGTTGAAACTTGGAATAAATTTATACAGAGTTCTTTACTTAGAATAGCATATAGGCTTTTTAAGCCCCGCGGAAGCTAGCTTTTTATGTAGTTACTACGCGTAGTAACTACATAAAAAGCTAGCTTCCGCGGGGGGAAGCTAGTATTCACTTTCACTAAGCAAACAAACTCTTTAATAAAGATTTATAAAAAATTAAGAAAAAACCTTTTGAACACAGCAGTTTCTTGTTCTACAAAGACCAAAAAGACTTCATAAAGCATTGAAAAAAATATAAACATGAAATCAAACGTTTTAGCGACACGCCAGAATGAATTGTGGAGTCGAAAGAAATATTAACCAGATACGTGCCTACTACTAGATCTTTTGATCTTTTTTTAGAAATCAACCACGGATTTAGAACGGATATGATATTACGTCTGGGCATGCATACGGGCGATTTAAGTTGAGCAATAATATTAAAGAACCGATAACCGTTGGGGAGTAAAAGTTCTCGAATAGTGACCACGAACCCGATGGACCGATGACATTGTAAAGGTTGCGGGAAGTCGGTGGATGGAAAAGGCCGTTTGTCGTGGAACTCTTTGGGGGAGGCCTATATCCAGCAGTGATATATCAACAGGTTGTTGATGGTGATGATTATGATTAAATTAACAACACCCAACAGTCACATACATAGTTCTGACACACTAGGATTACCTGTCGTGGGCACTAAAATAAAAATACAGCCGACTTGAGAACCTTCTATTTTTGAAGTCTGTTAAAAATCGCTTTGGCTTCGGGATCAGAACAGCAAAATTCCAAGTGTAGGAAGTGACAAAGTTATATTTTGTAATATCCTATATTGATACTGTAGTGTATGCCTTTCACCTCGCTGGTTCCTAGCAGGACAACTCCCTCGCTGTTATCATATCACATAACACATATCTCTATCTCCCAGTGAATTCCCGCGCGCCTGCTCGTGCCGGCTTGACCACAGACTGACTGACTTCCCAGAGAGTATGTATCCATCTCTCCATCTCAGGTGTCATCTGTTATCTGTCACTGTCAGTTGTCCCCCGGAGACAGCATAAGTTAAGGAATGCAGGTATCCTTAAATACTAGTCACTACAGATACCATACTAGATGGAACACGGTAGAAGTTCGAGAATAACGCCCAATATGTAAATACACTAGACTCACGCCCGGAGCTTTTGTACTGTTTACTATTTAGAATGATGCATACAAATTTACTTTACATAAAAACTCTACTATTTCAATGCATAAAATGCTTTTTAATTAACTTTCCTATAGGGGTAGAGTTAAACACTTTTATATAGCTTTACTTTTTAGTTAGTTAGTTTGTATGTTTGCTACAGTTAACATAAAAAGTCCAAAAAAGTGTTATGAATGAACTAGCTACATAATTAAATTTTGTTACAAATTCTCATAAAATTGTGAATCCTACTAATATTATAAATGCGAAAGTTTGTGAGGATGTTTGGATGTTGGTGGTTCAATAAACGGATTTTGATGAAATTTGGCACAGAGATATATTTTAGTCTGGAATAGCATATAAATAAACAAATAAATATTCCGGACATATTCACACGGTCAACTGATCCCAAACTAGGAATAGCCTGTACTATGAGTACCAGAGACTGATATACATAATAGATATATATTTAACACCCAGACACAGAACAAACATCTGTGTTCATCACACAAATGTTTGTCCAGTGCGGGGATCGAACCCGCGACCTCTAGCGCAGAAGGCAGAGTTACTACCAACTGAGCTATGAGGCCAGTCAATATATAACTTTACCTTACCTTTACCTTCGTAGGTACAACGCGAGCGAAGCTGGAAGAATAATTAGTTTTGATCTGTTAAACCCCAAAATAGCTTGCAAAACGTTTTTTATATGAAAATTGTCGAATTTCCAAAAGTTACAAATCATCATCTTTCGGCACCGTGTATATTTGTGTCATATAAGTCAAATTAGCATTCTCCACAGTTTAATCCTACCCATTTTCATACAAAATACCGAGTAATATTATTTCGAACGACTTACTTCAGAATACCTTAGTTATATCGCTTCACCCACTCAAAATTGCTTAGGTGTGTACCCAGAACTAGAACAGGAGTAATTCAATCAAATAGTATTGAAACTCCGTCTTCAACTTCCCAGAGCGATAACTGCTTACGAGTTTGATGAACGATAGGTAATTGTTTCCTGTAGAGTGAGGCATCTCTATTCTAAATTAATTATTCTGTCAAACATTTTACTTACAGGACGCTCTAGCGACTTATACCAACATGTTTAGATACTAACCCTACCTCTATAACCACCTATCTCTAGCCTCAAAGGTTTGCTGGAAGAAAACTCTTTTAAGGGTTAAGCTCGCCTTTGTACATGTCCTTTCATTTAGTTTGTTTTTTGTATGTGTTACCTGTGTACAATAAAGGATTGTAGGCTTTATCATCATCAGCCTGTAGAATGCCACTGCTGGACATAGGCCTCCCACAAAGAGCTCCATTACCTATCATAGGGTGAGGGGGGTAGAACAAGGGGTAGCTAAGCATTTTTTCATGTTTTTTTTAATTTTTGGGATACAAACATCTACTTTTAGATACTATACCGGATCTCAAACTCGCAACCTTTAGATCGAAAACTTTCATGACATTTTCCACAAGGCCAACACTTCTCTTCTTGTTTCCTGGACCGTACATCTGTATATATAAAAGAACAAGGCCTGATTCCACGATCAACGCACAGCCCAAACCGCTGAAGCTATCAGATTCAACATTTCCCCTTTTTATCAAAATACCACGCGAGCAAAGCCGCGGGCGTACGCTAGTACATACATAAAAAGAAGGGTAGGCAGAGACCACGGTTTTTAGTTTCAATACATGTCTTTTAGTTTCACAGACCGTTTAAAATTCAATCAAACATTATTTAAACTCTCTTTAGAGCGATGCCCGTCGACGAGTTTGAGGAACAATAACATACCGAGTTGTTTTCTTGAAAATCCAATGCTCCTGTGGCGTGTTCTGGGTCAAGCAACCTACAGCAAAGTCAATATTTGGCTGGGCGACAGCGATGTGGCAACAACTGCTGCTGCCCCCTGCTGACATTAATATAAAGTTCCAAAATGACGAGATTCTAAAGTCGTTGAACAAAATTGATTACCAATTCGGCGTAGACTAAGCCCCTTAGGAATAGCATACGGTTGACCGGACAACTGAACCGGACCACGGGCAATAAGTCATACAAATTATGAATCACTTTTTATACAACTTATAAGAGGCGACTGCCGAACTTACTTTGGTAATTTCAACATGAAAGCGAATATGATATCATCATCATCAAAAACCTGTAGAAGTCCACTGCTGGACATAGGCCTCCCCCAAAAAGTCCCACGACGAATGGTCTTGAGCCTTTTCCATCCATCGACTTCCCGCAACCTTTACAATGACATCGGTCCCACCCGGTGGGGGGCCTTCCAACACTGCGTTGCCCGGTTCGTGGTCGCAATTCGAGAACCTTTTCTCCCCAACGGTTATCGGTTCTGCGATAATATGATAAAATTAAACATTAATCTATAGTTTTAACAAAGATACCACTCGTACAACAGTGAAGTTACTTGAATGTAACGTTATTAGTTCAAGTTTAACACATTGAATGTGTTAAAATATGCTCTGGTGTACCCACTGGGTGGAAGAAACGCGGCGGTATTTGGAACTTCGTAGTCAGTAGTAATAGGTAGTAAAAGAAACTAAACACTTGCAAAATTGAGTTGGTGGCCAAACGCTTAACCAGAGAATATCTAATAAAGGAGTTTTGATTCCAAGGAGTCAAAATATTTGAGTCTACATGGTTAACGTGCAAAGTAATACAATTTCCCATTACCTACTGTATTTTAGACCAAACCTTATTTTAAATACATGTACCTTTTTGCAAATAATTTGTTATAGAAACAAACAATCAACGAGCAAGCAAATACTCACTCGAACACTCACTCTCTCTCTCTCTCTATCTATCTCTCTCTCTCTCTCTCCGTAGAATAGAATAGAAAAACGTTTATTTTGTTACCAATACAAAAAATGCAATTCAACATCATGGTAACAAAAATGGCCACCACTCAGCATGTGCTAGGGCAGAGCAGTTCATACCAAAGCGCTGGTCTTCCGTGGTCGCACTTGGATATGAGCGTGTAACCTCTCTCTCCCTCACACACGCACACACACACACGAATTGACACACACTCATAAATAAACAAATAACTAAAAGCATATACTATCTAAAAAATATAGCTCAGGCACTCCAGTGTCCCATATGTGAGTAAATGTTCCATGGCGCTGGCTGGATAAATAATTTAGCAAACGCAAAACGCCTATCCAGTGCGCCCTTACTGAACAGCGACACGACTAAACGGGCAAAGTTTCAAAGGAATCCTAGTAAACGACATTAGGCGAGCTTGAGAAACCCTGATTTGTAACTTTAGTAAGACTACGTTCTAACACACGCGACTTTGCAACTTCAGCCGACAAATGCTGTTTCAGTCGCCGTTGCTATCACCTTGCCCAGTACAATCAACTTTGCGCTTATATTAGGCGTTGATGTAAGTTAACAGTTTTAAAGATTTATGGTTCAAATTCATGTGAAATAGGAACGCTAGAATTTGATTGGTAAAAACCAAAAATTAGACCAAAAAACACTTTCTCGTTTTAATGTAGGAATAGGTGGAATGATATGAGACAACACATTGAGACCTTAACCTCACTTAAGAGTAGTTAGAATTATTTGGTTATTTCAGACAGCTTTTTTTTTATTTTTTTGGTAATTCCTCATCTGAGTGAGGACACTTGCCACTATAAGCTCAAGGTCAATGCTGTCCAATGTTACCAGCTCTCCAAAGTTCAAAATATATATGCGCTAATGTATTAGCCGATTATTTGTGAAGGTTGCGGGAAGTCTGCGGATGGAAAAGGCTCGAGATCTTTCATCGTTGAATACATGTCCAGCATTGGACTTCTATAGGCTGATGAAGATGATGAGCCGAATGTTTGACATCCATGAATGTATAACATTTATTTGTGTCAAAGTCGCTATTAACCACTGATAGAGGGGAGTGGAAGAGAAAAACATGTAGTGCCGACGACCCCACATGAAGTGGGATAAGGGCAGGGAGATGATGATGAGTCGCTATTAACCACTTAAGTCATGATTTTTGTCGCGTCTGTGTCACTGAACCTTAAATTGGGACAGAGATCGAGTATTAATTGCCTAAGGCTCGCTTGGGCCCGCTTAGGAGTTCGGCCTTGATAATGTAATGGATTCTTTTGGGCTGTTTGGTACGCAAAAGGCGAGTAAACAGATTCATTGGGAATGCCAAGTTCGTATTCTAATTCCCTGATCCCTGTAAAACCGTGTTCATACGCCGTGCGATATGTCATCTAAAATATATTTCAACCTCAGAATACAGAAAAAGGTCAGAAATGACGTACGATGAAATTTGTACGAGCTAATGTGTCGCTAAAAAGCATTGCGCTACCCCAGCTGCGCAGCTTTTTAATGTTGCAAGTTGGGAAACGGTGTACCAATTTTAGGGTAATTTTTTAATGTTGGGTACCCAATTACTTAGACGGATTTCTACACTTTAGGCCGCCAAACAATTGTTGTGCATAGCAAACGTGTGGTACATGCAGCGCAATTAGTTTCAACCGCAGTGCAATCCGTCCCATATTATAATCTCCAATAATTCTACTCGGATTATTCTAGACTTCGTCGTAAGAAACAAGCGTAGCTTCACCTAGATTATCAAACCTTACAAAGTGATTCTTGTAATAAAAAACCTTAGCTAGACAATTATAAGTAGGTATTACCTACATAGCTAATCATGTATAATATAAATTATTATAAAAGACAGACAGAGAGACAGGGCTTGAAATTGAAATAAATAATACAAGGTAAATAATACATATATTATTATTATGTAAAGAAAGACAGTTGCAAACACAAACAAAATGATGGTTTCCAAATCTCTGGTCGCGTCGTTTGTATGATTTGAGTCCATTGCGCTCTTCTTATTTCATCAGTGGGGATCCTAAAATTACAAACTACAATTTTACCCTCAAATATAACAAAAAAAAATTGGGTGAAAACTTTGGTTATGTTTGCAAAACCTTTTTCCAATGTATGAATTTTAGCAATTATTCATTATTTAGTGATTACAAACTTTAAATGTGCTACTTACATGTGAAATGTGATCCCATCTTTTTTTTAACACGCCCAGCCGAATTTTTGCAGGTAGGAACAGCACACGATGGCATATTTCAATTTATTTTGTGACTCCGTACGATTCGACGTCCACAGACCAACTGACATAAACTACTCTTAATGGGATTAGTTTTAGTGGTGACAAGTTTCAAGCTTGCTGTGCTTTTTTCTGTATTCTGAGATTTCAACATGATCCTTATCTCTACTGGATAAAGTCAATTTTGAATTGGAAATTTGAAGACGTACGATATCGCAAGCCCCCTTACGAGTCAAACTATACAAGTTCTATAAAATGCGTAAGTGAGCGTCCATATCTGCAAATGGCCAGCGCGCGCAGCTCTAGAACTGCTACAGTAACTACATGCGAGCGGCTCATTCGCGGCGCGTATAACCTAATCAGAAGCTGGCCTCATAGCTCAGTTGGTAGTAACTCTGCCTTCTGCGCTAGAGGTAGCGGGTTCGATTCCCGCACTGGACAAACATTTGTGACTAACACAGGTGTTTGTTCCGTGTCTGGGTGTTAAATATATATTATATCTATTATGTATATAAGTCTCTGGTACCCATAGTACAGGCTATGCCTAGTTTGGGATCAGTTGATATGTCCGGAATATAAAAAAAAAAAAAGAAGCTACTTGCTTGCTTGTCGTGTCACTAATTCTATCATGATCAGTGACCAAGTTGAGGTATGGTGGCCCTGAATAGGGCCTATGAACGTCGGTGTAAGAATCGGTGTGGTGAAAGTTTCAAAGTGCAAGGCACAAGCTTCCTTTTTTGCACATGTCAAATGTCATGTCTTCGATTTTTTGGGTTCAATGCCGGTTTTCTCGCGATGTTTTCCTTCAAGGCACTAGTATAGCGCACATCGGTAAGTGTTCCGAATGAAAAATCCATTGGTGCACGACCGGGATTCGAACTCCCGACCTATGGATCGGAGGGCCACAGCCACTACGACCGCTCCATCAGTGCTCAAGCGAAAAATAGCGACGCGCTTTTTCAATTATTTACTGCCCGTCACTACAAAATCAGATTTTTCAGAATTACGCGTAAAAACATTTTAAACTCAAATATTACTTTCTATCATAGGAAGCTACTTACGTATTTTGCTACACAATCATTGGTGATTGCAAAATACGTACTCACCTTGTACGTACTTTGTTATATCAATACCTTCGTAAGTGCCTACTTATTATAAAATTAGAATCTACTCCGTATTACTAAATTCACGTAGCTCCTACCTATAGCCGAAGACTACATTTAGCATTAGTTCTACAAATCTTAGTGGTTTTTTTTAGTGCTATTTCTATAAATGACTATGTAATAAATTTTTGGAAGATAAATAAATAAAAAAAAAAGATAGCGAATAAAAAAGAGAGACAAGCTTAATCAAAGTCCATAAATTGAGCTTCAAACTGAAAAATTGTTTACTTTACAACCTGTTGCTTCATTAAAACGCTTACGTTATGCTAAAATTATGCAAACCTTATTTCAAATCTCGACAAAGGTTTGTATGACAAACGTTTTGTGGGTATTAATTCAAAAGGCTCTATCTCCATCCTCCACATTTTCATGGTCATGGTTAAAGCAAGACCTTATTACATAGATGATATATACAGCATCATCGACATTTTTTAATTGCTTCATATAACATTTATTTAAGCAGAAAAACATACGTCACTGTCGCATGGCCGGGGTGTGCCGTGACACGTTCGGGACGGAAACACTCCGAACACTCCGTCCCGTCTCCGCCCTTGCCACTATCCAACCCCGTTACATACACAGCGATCTTTATTAAGAAAATGCTCCAAAACGGACGGTAGGCAATCTCCATGACATTTTCTCGTCAAGACTACACCAATTTTAAGACATGGACCTCAAGGCAATCATTGCTTGAAATTTTTCCTGAGTAGCACAGAGTCAATCTTGGTTTTCCTAAGGATTTCCGCGTTACGGATTGTATCACGGAGCTGAGCTCTCCTCAGGAATATCAAATAGCAAAAAAGTACCTCAAAATACATCCAACAAATTCTCAAGTTGAATGAACACGGCTCAATTTCGACGCACCATATTAAGTAGCACTGGTGACTCGCTACGGCTTCGTCTGGGTTTGACTTGTTAAAATCATGTAAGAGACGTGTGACCATAATCTACGGAACGGAGGATAGTACTCCTCAGCGATTTTGATGACGGCGACCCAAACTAAATCTGGAAATTACTAGTAAACTTTCTTCGTGTAAGCTCGTTAGACCAAACCTAGTTTTGAATATATATCACAAGGATGATAATGGAATGCATTTAACCTTCAGAATTTATTTTATGTGTAGTATGTGAGCGTTTTGTACTGTCTTTAAATGGAGATACATTAACTCATTCGACCGAATATCCATAGCGGTAGCCCCGATAGCATCGGATCGAATCAAAGGGATTTTAATAATATAAATTTCAAACAGACGAACGAATTCATTTGCCTCTATGTTGAAGTTGCAGCCTTGAGGCACGATACCACTAACCAAACTCATTTGTTTTCGATATCGCCCGATATCGGAACGGCTACATTTTCTTCACTTCATTCGCGTGTCGGAAAATGGTTTTGCTACGCGGTGTGGGTGTGGCAAAGAATGGTGTGTAGTTTGCACAGATGTAACAGACATTAGATTTTGTAAAACTGGTTGATCATTTCAAAGTTTTTCAAAGAGAATTATATAAAGTGACTCATAAGTAAGTTATACAGTTTCAGGTATACGGAGTGGCCCAAACTAATGCCCTTTGGAGGTAAAGTATCAGACAGGCAAAATGAGAAAATAAACATTCTATAATTACATGATAACGATCGAAAGTATAAATTCTTTTTAAATTGCATAAGTTCATTTGCATCTACTGATGTTCCTATTCCTAATTCAGACAGCCATAAATTTAATTTGATCTCGTCACTAACTTTATTGGATTGATAAAAGTATGTCTGCCTCTTTCTTTTGTTAGAAAAGGACAGGTTGAGAGTTATCGAGCCGATAATGTTAGGGACTGATTATAATTATGAGGTTATTTTTATAAATGTTGGTTTGTACGATTTTTACGTCTGTTCTGTTCAACTTTATCTTTGTCCAATTCCACGGTATTACCAAATCGATGCGTATATAACTGCTAAAGCATAATACATACCTGGGGTTGGCACGTCCTTGTCTGTATGTTGTGGATTTAAGACGTGAGACATGGTTGATGATTGTTACTCGTACTTTAAGGTAAGAGGTTAATCTGCGAATACGCCTATCTGTAAATATAATCAATAACCGTTGAGAATTAAAAGTTATCTTAATTACTAATTAAGAAAACCTAAAGCAGCTTATTTGTAAAGGTTCGGATTTTTTTTTTTTATCCGCTGATATTCTCTTTTTGTTGATAGAATAAGCCCTTTCGGGATGGTATACATATTATTACTTGATTAAAATGTGTTTTTTTCTCACTTATAAATGTAATAGAATACAAAACAGTAACCGATATTGGAACCGGCGACGCAGTGTTGGAAGGCCCCTCACCCGATGGACTGATGACATTGTAAAGGTTGCGGGAACTCGGTGGATGGAAAAGGCTCAAGAACATTTGTCGTGGAACTCTTTGGGGGAGGCCTATGTCCAGCAGTGGACTTCTACAGGTTGTTGATGATGAACCGATATTTTAGTAATCTTTAAAATCAACCGGAATATCTATGAGGAAAATACCACAGCTCCTAAAATAACAGCTAGGCAATTAATTTGAAATTTCACACCACTCAGCCACTCACGTCGTATGGCTACAAAAGTTAAGCGATTTATCAAGAAACGCCATGCCCACGTGTATCCATTATACTGGTTTCTATAGTTTTAGGATAGATCAAGTTAGAAGCTTACAGCGGAATAAGGTCAAGCAAATGTTGGCTCTTGTAGGCCATCATCCGATGATATTCTTGGTTCTATAAAGAAATAAGAAGGACCGACGACATTGTGAAGGTTGCGGGAAGACGGTGGATGGAGAAGGCACAAGACCGTTCGTCATGGATCTCTTTGGGGGAGGCCTATGTCCAGCAGTGGACTTCTACAGGCTGATGATGATGATGATGATGATAAAGAAATAAATTTTTGAGAAGCATTACAGAAGAATGTGAATAGAATAAAATTAATGTGAGATTAGGGAAAAAGTTTTAACGTACCTTTAAGAATACTAGTGGTTCGCCCGGAACTGAGATCTCACGATGAATGGTAAAAGGTGGTTCTTTGATGATCATTGAGGCTGTAATGCTTGTTCTAACTAATATCCAATCTTAACTGACCTACGAAGTCTCTGGAGCATTACCAAATTAGTTACCTTTATACAAGGTGATTTATAATATGTATTCCATCCCGAAAGGGGCTTATTCTACAAGCAATTAGCAATAAAGTTTGTTTTAAGACTTTTGGAAATTCGTCATTTTTCATTGAAAAAACTCAATGCGAAAATCAGCTGTTTTGGGGTCAAATCAGGTCAAACTCAACAAATCAGCTGTTTTAGGTAGCAATCTTGATTCCGAACTTCATGTACGTTTAGGTATTAGTTTTAAAGATGATAAAAATATCAAAAACAACTAATTTGAGATATATTGATGTTTTTTTTCGCTAATATTATTTCTTTTTGTTGATAGAATAACCCCCTTTCGGGATGGTATACATGTTATGAATCACATTGTATTATTGGTTTTCAAATGTTACTATTTTCTTTGCATATCAAAAACCACATCTATGTACCGGTAGGTACCTATGTATAATCAAAGCTGTTTCATGTGACTCCCCGCTATGTATTTGTTTTACTTTTTATAAAACACCCCTTTTTGACCCCTACATCTCAGCAAACCCTTAGGTAATATAAGATTACCAGTAAATCTTAGTAGTACCTACGACCTTATAGAACAACTTTTTTTTAGATGTTTTTTTTAGATGTTTTATTCCTTAATAATTAAATTACTTATTTCCATGCCAATCGGATTGACAATTCGACGATTTATGCTCTAACAATTAAACATAGAAACATACAACGCGTATTCGACCAAGTTGTTTGAAAGAGCTTCGCTCGCTTAATCAACAGATAAGATGAATGAAATGAACGTGAGGCTTCAATGCTGTTTATTCTTCTCTTACTGCCTTATTGCCTCTTATTTTCCTGTAGCCATTCTAATACAGACCGCATTTTTTTAAATGTTATACGGAGGCAAACAGTCTTACGGGCCCTCCTGGTGGTAAGCTCTTTAGGGGGGGGAGGGGTTCGGCAGGCAACGCATTAGCAATACTCCAGGTGTTGCTAATGTCAATAGGCGACGGTAACCACGGTAACAAATAATGTTATTTTGCTGCGATCTTCTGTAAGGCGGAGGTACCTCCCAGGCGGGCTGCTTCAATTTAGAGCGAGAAAATCTCGCTGTGCTCTACCTCCTACTGAATGGCAATTAGACGTCTTTGTAAGATCCTAGAACTTTTCACTTATAAAACGCTCATCGCTCCCAATAAGGCCACACACAAAGTAGGTCATCGATTAAGCAGTTAGCGCCTAACAACTCAAATCTTCCCGCACGCTGATTAGGCTCCACACATTAAACAAACGTTTGTGAAACTGACGAACTTTCTCTTCCTGATTACATTTACCCGACTGTCGAAGAGTGTAGCAGCTTGGATCACGGGATTTTTCTTGAATTCCGGGAAAACCGGGACTAGGGCTTGAAAATCGGATTTTTTAAATTCTGGTTTTGAGTTTCGATGAAATTCAGTTTTTTTTTTTTTATACAACTAAGGTGGCAAATATAAGAACTTTACTCCTGGCGGGCGGAAACCTCACGTACCTACTACTTTTAGGAGGAGGTAGGTCACAGCGAGATTTTCTCGTTCTGAATTGGAGCAGCCTGCCTGGAGAGGTACCTCCGCCTTACAGAAGATCGCAGCCAAATAACATTATTTGTTTCAGATAGTGTTGTGTTCCTGCGGTGAGTAAAGTGGCCGGAGCTCTTTAGGGGGGAAGGGGGTTCGGGGTCGCCAACGTGTGCGTGATGTCTCTGGTATTGCAAGCGCTCATAGGCTACGGTAACCGCTTACCATCAGGAGGGCCGTAAGTTTGTTTGCCACCTCTGTTGTATAAAAAAAAAACCTGCAGTAAAACATATAACTGTGATCTAGACCACAAAAATAAACTAAAAAAACTTTTTTTTTTTATAATTACACCCAACAGTCAGTCATAGTCTTGAACCCACACTAAGACTCCGCCTTGGCCTAAGAATTGATAAACATAGGCAAACCATCACCCAATAGGCTTAATATAAACTCAAGATTATCGTTAAACAAACCCTCAAAAGATCTCCAAAAACAATTCCACCAGGCCATCATCTCCTCGGGAGCAAAACGCTCAAATCACGAAAATATTAAATGGCGCGAACGCGTAATGGCGGAATTTGACGATTTGCGGGTACGAGCCGTTCCTTGACTGGGGTAATGAGGCGAGGCATGTTTGACCTGTAGCCTTGGTTTTCTGTAAAATAGCAGCCGTTAAATTACGACCGTAAAGACGTAACGTCAATCTTACAATACATCTTCAGAGGCCCGACTTCATTACAAAAGGCATTGAGAAGACCTACCTTATTAATCTGTTGCATATTCCTCGTGTAAAATCTAACTACAGACAGAACGCTTGCTTTTCTGTATCTTTGTTAGTCGTCCATATTACCACTGCATCTAAAACTTAATTAATTTGCTATCAGTGGAAACTTGTAAATAGCCCTCAGCTGTATGTAATTTTTCATATGTTTATATTATTATTGCATAATTTTGTTCTAGATGTAAGTTTTCCCAAAATTCGAAAATAAAATAAAATAAATACATATAATATTTGGACGTGTCTCAGACTACCTCCTAGACATCTAAAATATTTTCTGAGCACCTAGAGATTTAAAAGGATATCTACTTTACCTGGGGAGTGTAGCAGTGAACCTTAGTTCTTTAATTTCTACGCGATTGAATTTGGCAGCAGCCGCTACTTACATCCGCCATCAGCATTCAATCTTACTTTTTGGAATTGTGGTATGTCTCGCCTGCACTAAATTACGGCTGTAATAACACGATTGCCGTTTCATAGGAAACCAAAGTGTTAGTCACACTTGTTTGGATTAAGCGAGAACTACATTTAAAGACACGTGGGCCAGCCACGTATGCGTTTCACGTACGTCGGATTCCATACATTATTTGTTTCAAATAGTGTTGTGTTCCTGCGGTGAGTAAGGTTGCCAGAGTTCTTTTAGGGGAGGGGGGTTCGGCAACGCGTGCGTGATGCCTCTGGTATTCCAAGCGTTCATAGGCTACGGTAGCTATGTACTTGTCAATAGGTGGGCCGTAAGATTGTTTGCCACCACATATTTAGACGTATAAATAAACCATTGTTTATGTCATTGTGTCATTTTGTCATTGTATGGTGCCTAGCTGATTAAGTGAGTTTGAACTAATTTACCCCAAACTTGCAGATACAGATATAGATAGTAGTTTTTCAATGAAAAATGACGAATTTTAAAAACTCGTAGAACAAAATTTTTTTCGAAAGGGGTGTAGAATAAGCCCCTTTCAGGAAAGTAACTATGAAGTCGTCTGATAATACCTATTATCGAAGGTTTACTACTATAAAATAAAATACTTAATCAGTTTTCACTAGTTTGGAACTTATATCTTTATCAGGAATCGTAAACAGCACTCAGTATTTTTCTTTATGACTACAACTAAATATAATTTTATTATATTTATTTATATTTAAAGCTCTTGAAGTTATACCCACATCGTTGAACAAGCGATTCACATTGAACTTAAAACTTACACATGCCATAACTTAAGGCACGCACCATAACAGCCACAAGGCGTCAAGCCATCAAGCCACACCATGCGTTACCAAGGGTGATTACAGATTTAGCGTTTTTTGGGCTCGTAAAAGCTCGTTTTGTGCACTAACAAGCTCTTATAAATGCATGTGACTCATCCATGTTGCTTTCGAATGCAAATTGGTGTGCGCGAATATTTGTAAACGAGCTTTTAGTTGTAGGTAATAAAATTCATACCAGTAGGTATGCAAAATTGAGCTTAGTACACTACTAGACACTACTAGTATTGTTAACCTAGCATTTTTAGGCGCGTCGCTAACACGCTTAAGAGTCGAGACGCAGTCACAGTTTTCTCTAAGATTATTGGTTGTCCCGTCAGTACTATTATTTATTCCGTGGTGGCCACCAATAATCTAAGAAAAAACCGCGACCGCGCCTCGACTCTAGAGCGTGTTAGCGACGCGGCTTAGAAGTTAACTTTTTCACTGCCCTCAAACTGATATAAAACGGACTTTATTTTCATAGAAATTGCCGTCATCATCATCATTAGCCTGTATAAGTCTATATATAGGCCTCTCCAAGAGTTCCATGACGAACGGTCTTGAGCCTTTTCCATTCACCGACTGGCCGCAACTTTAACAATGTCTTCGGTACAATGGGTCTTCCAACAGAAATCAATATCCACTCAAAATTCGACTTGTGGTGGTATGACATGCATTCGTATGCATGTGTGTGTGTAATAGGTTAAGCTTCAGTAATAAACGAGTGTCAAGCAAACCAGACGTGTTTATAATTACCACCTCCACTCCCGAACAACCTCCAACACGACATGGCGACCTTGTCCTTGACCTTGGAATGTCTGGATTAGCCATTTGTATCAGATTGATGCTGACGCCCGTGGAAATGCTCGCACACGTCGCCTAAAACGCCCAATTTGTACACATGGCATGCAGTGCGTTACCTAATCGCCACTCATTATTTAGAATGGCAGCCAATCAAGACGGGCCTCAACGTCCCAGGACATCATCCTACCGCCCCAATGTCTCGGTACATTTGTTTCGTTCGGGACCGCGTGTACAGACTTGTAGCGAGTTAAAAAAAATACAAAATAATAAAGGTACTTGCAAAGTACAGTCAAAATTAATCGCATCGTTGGAAAGGTACGTACGTTCTTGGACCAAATCTATGACGTTTTGGAAGATCAGGTGAACATTACAGTAAACCGAGGACCATGAATGAGGAGTGTGATGAGAGTGAACGAAGGAAAAGAGGTATGTGAAGCGCGTCACACACGGCAGCTATAATGTAAAAATGTAAACTATAGCACGATACATCTCATTACATCTTTCCATAGAAACTGTCAGGAGACCACACACGGCAGCTATAATGTATCTTTTTAGAATAGAATAGAATAGAATATAGTTTATTTGACATACACACGAAAACACAGAACAGACATGGGAACATATAATACAAGGTATAGTAAAAACACAAATGACAACAAAGAATAAACATTTATTTATTTATTTATTTACGAAAAGTACATAAGGACACCTGCCCACCTTATAGGTAGGCAGGCATCCACCTGTAGCCAGTAGGTGCGAACCAGTCTCGCTCAGTGTTGGGTGCAGCCAAACAGGCCCTGACTCAGCTTATTGCTGCTTTACATGACAAAATCTTCTTTACATCTTCGTATCTTGAGACAGTTTCTATGGAAAGATGTAATGAGATGTATCTAGCTATAATATACATTTTACATTATAGCTGCCGTGTGTGAAATGCTTAAGGCTTGTCGCAAGCTGAAAACCGCTGTCCCTTCTTACCTCTTTGGGAAACATGATTTTTTGTATGTATTTAGTAGGTAGGTACAGTCAAATTGAAGTTATTGATAAGTTAAATAAACAAACATTTTTTTTATTTTTTGTTCGTTATTAGTCTGGCGCAGTCAGTTAGGTACAGTGCGTCCATTGCCCTGAGATATGCGTTGCCTTTTTTTGCATACTTTTTTTTAAAGGGCGAATTAAGGTTAAGGAATATTTAAAATTGAGAAATCGCTAGTCGCCTTCAGTAGCAGCACCAAGTATACATGCCTCGGAGTAAACACAACTCCATAAATATGTACCTTGGTTCATTTAACACCAAGTAGGGGACATAATCCCATATTACGTCCAACGCGATATCTTTATTCATAGATATCCTACTAATATTATAAATGCGAAAGTTTGTGAGGATGTTTGTGGTTCAATCACGGCTAAACGGCCGAACGGATTTGGATGAAATTTGGTACAGAGATAGATTAGAGTCTGGAATAGAATTAGGTACCACGCGAGCGAAGCCGCCGGCTGAAGCCAGTCGAAAAATATAGCTGAACAGCGTCTAGTCAGGTAAACGTGACATTTTAAAATGTGTACATCTTGTTCATCGACTTTACACCTATAAAACGCCAAAAAACAACTTGATTTACCCCGGGGCTTAGTCAGTTCCGCACGTATTGAACATATTTTTCCTGTGGATAAGGTCGACTAGGCTGAGAGGATCGTAAGGTACAAAGGCCAACATCTACCAATATGTCTCAGGCAGTACAGCAGACTAGTAAACTTATATACTACATGGAAAATGTACCTACTAGCAATAATGTCTTTCAACTACTGAACTAGAAAGAACTGACCTCATAGCTCAGTTGGTAGTAACTTTACCTTCTGCGCTAGAGGTCGCGGGCTCGATTCCCGCACTGGACAAACATTTGTGACTAACACAGATGTTTGTTCTGTGTCTGGGTGTTAAATATATATCTATTATGTATGTCAGTCTCTGGTACCCATAGTACAGGCTATGCCTAGTTTGGGATCAGTTGACCGCGTGTGATATGTCCGGAATATTTATTTTATTTTATTTTAACTATTCCTAGAACGCGTTCCATTTTAGTCTTATAGTAATCGTTCCGAAACTTTATATCTAAAACGACGCCTTATCTGGATTGTGCATAAGGTATATTTTTACGTGACCTGTAAAATCCAGGCAGAAAATTAAGCTTTATTACTCGTTTTATATTTAACCTTAAATAAGTAATAACCACTTAGGTTTTTAGCGTTATAAAGTTCTTAAAAAGTTATTGTGTTAAAAGTTAAGTCCGTAGAATATTAAAAACGTTTAACGTATTTCACACGGAATAATAATGATTGAAGAAGATTACTTAAATCTTTAGAGACTCGCTCATAATTTAAAACCTATGGTTTACAACGTTTTCCGGCATAAATAATAAAATTTTTGATAAAAATATAATTAAATCACCTATTTTTCCTCCAAATATCCTGTTTTCTGAAAACTTCGTATTAATTCGCAAAGGTGCGGAAATTTAGCGAAACATGCCGGCAGACATTTTGATAACATGCTATAAACACACGGATGAACAATATTTTTAATGGAAAATACTTTTGATCGTACGTTCGACTTACCACTAGATAAACTTACAACAAAATGATTATTAAGGTATTGGATATGCCCTCAGATTGGCAGGAGATCAGATCTTTGAAGGTATCTTGAGGGGTAGTCAGGCACGTCTAATCATTACATTTGGCGCGTAAGCCCACATTTCGAAAAAGTGATTCCATACATGATAGTTTGCAAGGTTATACAAATTTAGTCAGGCCTCATAGCTCAGTTGGTATTAACTCTGCCTTCTGCGCTAGAGGTCGCGGGTTCGATTCCCGCAATGGACAAACATTTGTGACTAACACAGATGTTTTTTCTGTGTCTGGGTGTTAAAATATATATCTATTATGTATATCAGTCTCTGGTACCCATAGTACAGGCTATGCCTAGTTGGGATCAGTTGACTGTGTGTGATTGGTCCGGAATATTTATTTATTAAACAAAAAAAAAAAAAAAAATTGAAATCTAAATATTATAAAACAGTAACTGTCTGACTGACAGACAACGCAGATCCTAAACGACTTGAAATTTGGAGATGTGTCCCTTTTTTTAGTTTGTGCGTTTTAGGGTGTACTTAGAAAGCAATTCTCGAAATTCTGCATGATGGTGCAATGGGGTTGGAAGTAAGTATGAAAAACTTAACGCGACCAAAGTCGCGGGGGCTTTCACTAGTATCTACCAAGTGGTTTCCTCACGACGTGTTCCTTCAGCGTAACAAAAGTTAAAATATCTCTCACGAAAGTCAAAGTTCCTCCGACCAGCCAACACGGCTCTCGTTTTACATAATATCATAAAAATGGCAAAATCTTTCGATCGGTGAGTCCATGACCGCTAGAAAATCATGTTTTCATACATCAGGCCTCCTTCAATATTTGAATAGCCGAAAACTGACGGTACCTTGTTTCCTTATTTACATTTTAACGCTTGACAAGGGTCTGAAACGTTATTACAGCTTCTTGCCAATTGGCAACAGAATTACATAAAAATTGATATATCTGTTTGAAGAAGAGAAACAAAATAATACTTTTGGGTATCTACTAGATGGAGACGACGGTCTGTTCTCCGAGGTATACTTTAGTAGGTACACAAGGTGATATATTAATGTATGATATCCCTGAAGGGGCTTATTATACCATAAACTGGCAAAAAAGTTTGATCTACTTCAACATTTCTCATTGTAAAAATTATATAAATAAAATAAAAAGAAACTCTATAAGATTTTTCCCCGAACCGTTTCAAAGTAGCTTTTTTGGACTTTTTGTCATCTTTATGAGTAATTATTAAACATACTATTGGATATATTATTTTCGGATTGGAGGAATTAAATTATACAGCAGCTACCTATGTCTTTCCCATTTTTTATTTTCTGCCACGTAATTTGTTTTCTGCCGCCTATTTTCTGAGAATTATGTATGTCCTAACTGTTGTGTTATTTTTAGTCACCTCTAGAGGGTCGTGACGTTACTGCTATGGTCTCCGCTGAAAACCAGCGCTGGGTGCACATATCAGTGTGTATTCAGCACAATGCTGAGCGGAGGCCATGTTTTCTAAGAGCTCTGCTGCGCACAATATCTTCTATCATTAAGCATTTAATTTCTTCTATTTTATTTTTATTTTATGTGTAGTAGTTCTTAAGGAAAATAAAAATCTTTCCTTCTTTCTTTCTTTCTTATTCATAGGAATTATCTTTTAAATTTCTGTATTCCCGTGAAATTAGAACGCGGCTAAAACCAGATGTGTTCGCTAGTGTTTAATGTAATCATCCTTTCATATAACTTATTCGTACCCATGTAATACCGGTATTGTTAAAAGCGGTACATTATTAAATAGGTATTAGTACCCGTATTTGTCGGGATTGGGGAATCAATTAGGCTTCCGAGGAAAAGTTTAGGTACTAATAAAGATTGAAGACTGTTTGAGAATCAAGATATTCCTTAAAATTGGACTTTAGAAAGTTTTATTGGGAAAAGATCCTAAATCTGAAAACAAACGACCTCTTTGGCGCAGCTAGCGAGTGCCCGTCTGAGACGCAAGGGGTACGGGTTCGATTCCCACTGCGATGTTTACATGATCAGTGACAAAATTAGATATATTTTGCGGTCGTCAGTAGACGACGACGTCAACAACACATTACAAAAGCATCTATACGCTACCTATCCGCAGCTTTAATGGTCCAGGACTCTGAGCCATACATGAAAATGGAGAAAAAAATGCAAACTATGCAAATCTTACTTGCTTGCTCGCTTGTCGAGTCACTGATTCTTTCATGGTCAACCTGTATTAGGTCTGTGGCATTGTTGAGTTATGGAGACCCTGAAAAGGGCCTATGACCGTGAAAGAATCAGTGTAGAGAAGATTAACGTGCGCCTCTTACAGGCTCCTTTAGGCTCTTAGTTATCTACGTCTGTAGACGTAATGATCATTAAATCAATTTTAGATGAAATATCCCACGTTATTTGTAATCTGCATAACTTAGCCCCGATTGCAGAAAATAAAGCGAAAAACGTTTAAGAAAATGTATTGAAGTAGCATTATAAAAGATAAATTTATATTTATTTCGTGATTGCTATTTTAATGTATTTGTTGGTGCCTCCTTTGAATCAAAGACTTGGATTATGTTTTTTAAATAGGCAATTTCAAATTTTAATATAAATGCTGCCTGCATTAAAATTTCATAAGTATATTAGTAACAAAAAATAATTTACAAGATTAGAAGAAAGAAATTGCTTTGAAGTAAATTCGGTCTGATGCCAGTGTGAAGAAAAAGCATTAGGTACGCGTGCACAATGGCTCATACGCGTGTTAGTGCAGATGAGATTCACAAACTCCGTAATGAGATGGTGGGTCGTTTGAACATTAAACTGAGGTTGGTGTCTGAGTGGGGTGACGCAAACCTTGTGAAGTTCAACGCATCCAAGACCCAGGCATGTGTGTTTACGGCGAAGAAGACCGTATTTATCCTGAGATCAATTTCCGTGGTGCTTCTATTCAGATTACTGACAGTCTGAGCCTGTTGGGTGTTGAGCTCTCCTCAAATTTGAACTTTGGTTCATATATCGAGTCGAAGGCCAAATTTGCTGCCATGAAGCTGGGCATCCTAGCGATGGTGCGGCGGTACCTCTCACCGGGACAGCTTCTTAACCTTTTTATAGCACAAGTCCGATCCTGCATGGAGTACTGCTGCCATCTATGGGATGGCTCGGCTAGATACCAGCTTGAAGCCCTCGATTCGATTGAGCGTCGCGCTGTTAGGCTCATAGGGAGGACTCGCTTGTGGAGGCTAACCTACATAGCCTTGAACACAGGCGGCGCGTGGCCAGACTGTCGGTGTTCTATACGTACCACTTTGGTGATTGTGCGCAGGATTTGCATGACCTCATTCCTCCCTCCCCCTTCCACCACCGGATATGCAGACGCACAGGTAAATACCACCCTTACCTGGTCGACATACCACGGTGTCGAACGAAACGTTTCTGCTCCACTTTTATTATAAGTACTGCCAAAGAGTGGAATCTCTATATATCTGCCTGCGTCAATAAGTCAATAAGTTAAGTCTGGGAAAGCGTGCTCCATCTTAGGCCACATCTCACTTGCAAAAGTGAGTTGGTGGCCAAACGCTTTACCATTTTCAATAAAAAAATTAAAAAAAATTGTTTGTGGTTACAAATAAATGTTTTTTCTTTCTTTCTTTCTTTCAAGGCGAAACACCCTCCTTTAACCATTTGTCTGCTTTAATGCAGATCAATCATCATCAGCCTGAGGAGTACAGGAGAGGAGTAGGTCTCCGCTAAAGAGTACCACTACGAACTATTTCGAGCCTTCCCCATCACTGACTTACTGCAACCTTCACAATCGTTGGTCCATCAGGTCACGATACAAACAGACTGCTCAGATTCCAGACACAATATTTTATTTTATTTATTTATTTCGAGCCACAGACACATTACAACCAAAAGTAAAAATAATAATTATAAAACACAGATTAGAACTAGGTAGTAACATAAATATAATATTTTTTCTGGGATCTGAGCAACCGAGAGGTCTTTCCTACTCCAAGTCATCGTGGCAAATGGACCAGGCCTTATATTACAGTCTCCCAACTTTTAAGAAGGTATTTTTCAGCGCACTTTTATATACTTCTAGTGGCTGCAAGCGGCTCCTTTCGCACGTTATTCGAATAAAAAGTAGCCTATGACTTTCCTCAAGCTAGACTCCAGATAGAGACTGACAATAAAAAATATATTGTATCTCATCCAGAGCTGTTTTTAAGCAGATAAAGGGTTGATGTATGGGTCACATGTAGCTTTTAAAAGCATTTGGTACATATGAGCGCTGATAAAAAGGCTACATGTGACAACCTAGTCGCTGCTTGGTACCAGGCGGTGAGTTGGCGGTTTTTCTCGCCGCTAGTTTTCATTATGACTAATCACATTTACACGCGAAACGTAACTAAAACGTAACAATGGCTAGCTAACAAAGAAGTTGCGGAGTTTCAAGGCCACCAAAAGTCCTCCATATGGGCTTTCTAATGGCAAACTGTCATTTAATGTGTTCTCCAAAAGCATAAAACGCTAGATTCTCATAGTCCAAAATATTTTAACGTATTATTAGCCAGAAATACAGAGTACCAAATCTGTATGAAATATCGCACGGTTTCCCGTGAATCAAAAGCCATTTCCGTGAGATGACGGCACATCATGTGCACATAGCTTTACCTATTCAATGACTGTATTACATAGAGTAGTATTGTGCCAGTGATACATAATTTTTTTCGAACTTTTCCATATCAGCAATTTTTGGTATTTTTATCATCTTTTAGCTTACATAAACCGTCTTACTTATTCTAATTCTAATCGGGGGTGGTTAGACCTGAACTGACTTCCCGCTGTGGGGTGTTTTGTGCATTGTCCCCCTTTATGCTAACCCTACCCCAGCCAGCCCAGCTCCTTAAAATAGCGAAGCAGGACTTTGGGTCGTTGGTAACATTCTCTCAGTATCCCTGTATGCGGCGGTGTCTGGGAGCCGCTTCCGATTACGGCCCGCAGACCCGATGTGGTCCTGGCCTCTTCCGTGGCTGTACAGTGCAAAATTACGTGCTCTACTGTTTCTTCTCCCTGTAGGCAGCCCCGACATAATCCGCTGTCAGTAGCCCCTGTCTTGTACAGGTGATGGTTTAATTCACAGTGACCTGTGATGATGCCCACCAACATTCGCAGGTCCTCGCGTTTCATCTTTATTATGGTGTTGGCGGACTTCTTGTCTGGGCCCGGGAGCATGACTTTCGCCTTACTAGCCACCGGTGAGTGATGAAAATAGTTTGCCGGCTTGTGTAGGGGCCCTTTACGCGAAACCATAGAAAAACGGTAAGCTAATCACTTTTCACCACTCACTAGATAGACTAGTGAGACGGCTTTAAAAGTTTACATCAAACTATTTTAATACCAACTTTTTCTAGAAAATCATCGTCACCATCATTCTAAACTCTCCCATAACATGCTTCGCTGAACGGTCTTTACCACAAAACATACATCCACCGATTAAAAAAACAACCAACATAACAAAGTAACGTAAAAGTGCCATGACATGTATTCACGGGGTATATTACTAAGCCGGGTAAATTACGCGTAACCCTATAGAGATAACCCGTGACGGGGGTGGAAAAACTCAATTGAATGAATAGAAAGCTGTTTTTTAAGGCCTTTTTTGTTAGTTATTTTGAAATCTATCTTGTGTTTTTCTCTCATTATAGCTATGCGATTCGAATACCTAACACTCTCTCACTCTCAACAAATTTTGATGAGATGCTTAGATTTCTAAAACGGATTGAAGGTACTGTTTTAAATAAATAAATATTTATTTATTTATTCGAAGCGACGCGTGACCCGAGAGCTGGCTCTTATTTGGCCCAGCGAATTAGCATTGCCATCCAGTGTGGCAATTCCGCCAGCGTCTTGGGGACGCTTCCGACTGGTAGTGATCTGGATCAGTTGAGCTATCTATAGATCGTTTGTAACGGTCTTTAGATGGCTCAACTGTTTCTTGTGTATTTTGTAAATATTAACTTGTATTAGTTTTAAGTTTATTTCTGTAAATAAAACTTTATTTAAAACAGTACCTATTGTTTTATTTAAAGCACAAGTAGGTCTTAAAATGAGCACGCGTAAGACAAATATTATGGTCATATTACACCCATGCAAGTAGATATCTACAATTTACGATATTTTCTCGTTCTAAATTGGAGCAGCCTGTCTCGCATTGCAAGCGTTAATAGGCTACGGTAACCACACCAACAGATGGCCCGTATGTTCTTTTGATGGAGATCTTTAGGGGAGGCTGTCCAGCAGTGGACATTTACTGGCGATGTTGAATTATAAAAAAAATCATCGAGCCTTTTACATTCAATTTTACTAAAATTAAACTTTTTTTAGTGTGACGTCAGACTTGAAGAGATTCGTGAAACTTAACACACCGTCAGAATTAGCAAGTTGAAGTGGCAGCGGGCAGGCCATATAGCTCGCAGAACCGACAACCGTTGGGGAGTAAAGGTTCTCGAATGGTGACCACGAACCGAACGCAGTGTTGGAAGACCCCCCACCCGATGGACCGACGACATTGTTAAGGTTGCGGGAAGTCTCGACTGGCCTCATAGCTCAGTTGGTAGTAACTTTGCCTTCTGCGCTAGAGGTCGCGGGTTCGATTCCCGCACTGGACAAACATTTGTGACTAACACAGATGTTTGTTCTGTGTCTGGGTGTTAAATATATATCTATTATGTATATCAGTCTCTGGTACCCATAGTACAGGCTATGCCTAGTTTGGGACCAGTTGACCGTGTCGGTGGATGGAGAAGGCTCAAGACCGTTAGTCATGGAACTCTTTGGGGGAGGCCTATGTCCAGCAGTGGACTTCTACAGGCTGATGATGATGCTGATGATGATGATGATGATGAACACACCGTCTGAAATCGGACGCCCATCGAATGTTAAGAGAGCTGTCTTTTCTATTCAAAGCACATTTCAATAAAATTATCCTATCGTATCAATTTCAAGAAACAAATACAGTTCCCTCCTCTTGTTAAAATCGTAATCCGATGCTAAGATAAGCAGAGATCTATTTCATCTGAATTTCAAATGTAAAAACTTGGCACGTGAATTGAATTCCTTTGAAATCATCGCATTACGAAAGGTTGGTTTGATTAGGTTTCGATGATTTAAGGTAAAAGTTGTTTTTAGCTAGAACATAAACATTATCACCATCATAATTCTTATAAAGTCCACTGCTGATCATTGGCCTCCTCCAAAGAGTGCAATGATGATCGGTCTTGTGCCTTATTCATCCACCTACTCTCCACAACCTTCTCAATGTCGTCGGTTCATCTAACACTGTGTCGTCCGGTTCGTGGTCATCCTTTGAGAACCTTTACTCCCCAACGGTTGTCGGTTCTGCGAGCTATATGGCCTGCTTAAATGCCACTTCAACTTGTTAATTCTGAAAGCTATGTCGGTGACTTTGGTTCTTACAAAATAAATAAATAATAACACCCAACAGTTACATACATAGTCCTGACCCCACACTAAGATTTCCTGTCGTGGGTATCAGACAGAACTACCATAACACCCAGACCCGAAACAAATATTTGCAGATCATGCAAACACACTGAAGCTCTAAATTCCATTTTGTGACAAAGGATCATCGACAAAAATGATAGGCACCAAGCCGTGTTTGTTGCCTGATTCTTCTGCTTGGTCGCGAGGAACAGGCGTAGCTTCACCTAGTTTCTAAGACGTTTCAAAGTGATCCTAGTGATTTTATTGAAATAAACACCTTTTGGCTTTGACTACAGAGATATTTTTATAGCAAAGACGATTCGAGAAATGATGGAGATATTTCAAGTAAAATAAGAGGAATGTTGAAGTAAATTCAGCGTCAGCATTTTCCGATGCGGGAACGTAAAGCGTAAAAGATGCTGCCCGTGCTAATGAGGATCTGAACAAGCCCGCACCCTTAGCGGAGCGATGAGTCAGCGACTGTAATTTTTTTATACTACTAAGTTGGCGAACAAGCATACGGCCCATCGGTGGGTAAGTGGTTGCCGTAGCCTATAAGCTCTGGCAACCTCTCACCGCAGGAACACAACAATATTTGAGACAAATGTTTGCATGATCTACTAATATTTGTACAGGGTCTGGGTGTTGTGGTACCATGATACTCTATTTCTTACCCACGACGCAGGGAATCCTACTTAGGAGTCAGAACTATGTATGTGACTGTTGGATCTTATTTATTATTTAAATAATGTTATTAAGCTGCGATCTTCTTTAAAGCGGAGATACTTGTGGAAACCTTTGGGAGACATCTTACGGCCGGGGAGGTAGACATCTTACGGCTGAAATTATTATCTTCACTTTAGCTACTCGCTGTGCTCATTTCCTTGCATCTGCCCAGCAGGAGCGATTCGACGAATCGAAATACGAAAAGGCTCAAGACCGTTCGTCATGGAACTTTTTGGAGGAGGCCTATGTCTAGCAGTGTACCGATGCATGCTGATGATGATGAATTTTTCAACGTTAAAATGCATCACAGCCGTTTTCAGTATGTCGGAAGCTTTGTACGTACATCATAATCATGATCAGCCTGCAGAAGTCCACTCCTGGACATAGGCCTTGTACGTACATAAAATGTAACAAACGAATGACTTCTTGACTCTGAAATAAGCAGTAAAACAAACGATGTATTTATAATATTGTGTTAACATAATGAGAATATTCTCTGAAAAATACTCCACCGATATAACGGGAGTAAAATCTCCGAATGTCGTCGACCCTAAGGCTCAGAGGCCTTTATCACCAAATCTTCAAGCAAAGTTACTTATAAATAATAATACCTTTTTTTATATAGGTAAGATTTGCATAGATGGAAGTGTATGGCCTATAGAATGAAATTCCTAATTAGAAATTTCTACCTATTTATTTTCTTCTTTTTTAAGTGTTCCCTGCCATATTTTGCACACCTATTTTGCTATCATGCGAAAGTTTGTGAGGATGTTTGGATGTTTGTGGTTCAATCGCGCCGTATCGTCTGATCCGATTTCGATAAAACTTGGTTATTTGGATAAAAAGTTATTTACCTGAAATAGCTTAGAGGCTACTTTTTATTAAAGTACCTATAAATTCGTAGAAGAACCAAGGTCACTGAAATATCTAGAAGAATAAGCAATTTTAAGTGCCAGTGGGCAGGCCATATAGCTCGCAGAACTGACAAACGTGGGAAATAAAGGATTTCAAATGGCGACCAAAAATTGAGCGGCGCAGTGTTGGACGATGCAACCTCCACCCGATGCAACGACGAAAACGTGAAGGGGGAAGTCGGTGGGTGGAAAAGGCTCAAGACCATATGTCATGGCACTCTTTGTGGGAGGCTTATGTCTAGCAGTGGACTTCTACAGGCTGATGACGATGATGATGATGAACAGTCTCGGTGATAAAGGCCTTGATTTCCCCCTATAGCGTTACGATCTCATAATTTGGGTCCTTCCCGTTTTGATAGAAAGCGTTCATCGCTTAATAAAGACAATTAAGTTAATTGCCTACAGTTGAGAGCGACTTTTAGGTGCCACTCAGACGGAGACGTATTGCAGTACATAGGTAGTATATAAGGGCGCTTTCAAACGGGACAAATCTGCTCGTTTTACGCGTCGATAACGTCTGAACAAAATATCTGAAAATGTGAAAATTCGTATGTAGATAAACTGAGATCAACTCATTGGTTAATATTAAAAAATATCCCAACAGACTCAGGCAGAATTTGAACCCGTGACCCTCTCCTAGATACGCTCTAACCAATTGAGCCGTTTATTTACACTGCATGCTCTAACCAATTGAGCCGCTTATACACTGCATTTTTTACCGACTTCAAAAAGGAGGGGGTTCTCAAGTCGGCTGTATTTTTTTTTGTGTGTATGTTACTCGATATCTCCGCCAATACTAAACCGATTTTGATAATTATTCCGCTTGTGTATAGAGTATGATCCCGGGGTGGTCCCATCAATTAAATTCCAAAGGGATTGCTACTTGTCCCGTATAACTTAAAAAAACGTCATCATCTCTTGAAATCACGACTTGCCGAAATTTGTTTTTGTCGATCGCGGTATGGTATGGTTAACCCCGCGACTTCGTTCGGTTGCTGCTATTTTTACATAAAATTTAACCTCAGGGGTTGTGTGTCGGGAATTCCTTTCTGTACATATTTCATACTCTTAGGACTTTTGATTAGGCTCTGCGTTGATTGTCAAAGAAAATAAAACCACCACGTTTTATTGTCTGTCAGTCAGTCAGTACCATATGAGTTATTATTTATGATGAATGAATGTCATACTTACTTTGGTTTTTTGTTCGAAAGTGTTGGTGGCCAGTGTCATCCTAAGTAGGTTAGCAAAACGCAAAGAGGTTGATAGCAAAAGAGTTTGGAAATAGTCAGGAATTTGAAGTCGGATTTTAGTTTTTGTAAAAAATATCTTATTCTGGTGTTTACTCGTATGTCAATTTTGAAAACCGAATCTTTGCCTAGAATCAGCAATGTGATACCAGTCTTTCGGCGCCAGAATCATTCGTTCCATGACGTATTTGATATCGCATTACCAAATTTAGGCGAAGATGAGGTTTTTTTCATAAATGCAGTGTAAATAAACGCGCCTGAAAATGAATGAGATGTTATGAGTTTTGTAAAGCCCTCGACGTTTCGAGCCAAAGAACATCCCGAAGGTATAAGTGGTTACAGCATCCTTCTGTCTTGAGGAGAAGGTTAAACTTCGAATCCCACTGGAGTCATTTGGGTCGAACATTATAAGTAGCATTTAAAACTACATTGAGTTTGTTTTTGCGTCAAAATAACGCAAATCTGTAGCGGCCTTACATGTAATACTATCATAAAACGACTGTGCCCTTTATTGCTTTCCATTAGACGTTTCCATAGGTGCCTAAAACGCCATTCCCTCGGCTTTGCTTGAAGTAAATTTACCTGTTCAAATAGTCATGTTACTGTTTTTTTTACCATCGTAAGTCCGTGGTGGCCCCGGCTGAAGAATTGGCCCCTCCATATCTACCTATCGTGGATGTCGTAAGAGGCGACTAAGGGAAAAAAGCTAGGGGATGGGTAGCAGCGTCCCTCATTTTAACAACGATAGCTCTAACTGCCCTCGCCAACCCGCATGCCCAGCGTGGTGAGTATAAATCCCCCCACATGATAAGGAATCCGCTCTGTCTGTGGGGGAGGCCATGAGCCTCACCTAGTTCGATCGGCACCACACTGAAGCTTTAAATTCCATTTTGTGAAAAAGGATCATCGAAAAAAATGATAGGCACCAAGCCGTGTTTGTTGCCTGATTCTTCTAGGCTTGGTCGCGAGGAACAGGCATAGCTTCACCTAGTTTCTAAGACGTTTCAAAGTGATCCTAGTGATTTTATTGAAATAAATGCCTTTTGACTTTGACTTTGACTTTGAAATGTTCAGCAGTGGACGTCGAACGGCTGAAATGATGAAGTCCGTGAAAAGGTGATAAATAATGAACATATTATTATGAGTCTTGAGATCAACGTCGACAACCTCGGTGGCGTAGCGGGGGAGTGCTCGTCTGAGACGCAAGGGTTCTATTCCTGCTATGGGATAAATGTTTGCGTGCTCTGCAAATATTTATTTTGGATCGGAGTTCTGTGGTACCATGGTACTCGTGGTTTCTAATACCCACGACACAGGGAATCCTAATGTAGGGTCAAGACTATGTATGTAACTGTTGGGTGTTAACCTATTTATTTTATTTCGTACTCGATTATTAATAAAGATGTAAAACTTACTTAAATAAGACGTTTCAAAATAATCCATGCGATTTTAATGAATAAATCAATGTTGAAGTTTGAATACGTGACATTCGGCAAAGGTTTTTGGGCGGTTTTGTCGCTCTGTGCAATACGATATGGCCTCAAAAGTACCTCGAATGTTGTTAGTTTCAATTGCCCAATATTGTTACAAAATAAACAATACCCTGTTATTTTTTATCGAATTCATTCAATGATCCGTTATAACAGCAATAAAAGAAGAACAGAATATCATTGTTGTGCCCTCCATCACTCCTGGGGGATTACTGGCGGCCAGTAATTGACTGCACGGATTAACGACAGATCCCAATATCCTTGTTATGGCTGCCTCAGCTTATAGAGGCAGCAGTAAGCTCACGTTCTTATTTATAAGGCCAGTATAGCGTAGCACAGACTTACCCCTTAGACAGCTTTAAACTCGCGATCAGCGAGGAACTTCGAAATTCTCACTTGTTCAATGTTTAGGTAATCTGGTTTAAAGTTAGTATTTTTTTTCAAAGAAGTTGTTTGCTGTTTTTTTGTTAACTTCTTAGCTTTAATTATTATTATTAAGCCTTTTATTCTCCTTTCTCATATCATTTAGATTATTATTAAAGGGAGGCTGGTGGGTGCGGAGAAATAGGTAAAATACACTTCCGTACTTAAGTAGGTATCTAGTATTTTATAATTTGTTATGTAGCTGTTAGGTTTTTTTTTTATTTATAATAATTGTTTATTAAGTGCCCCTACCTGAGTAACTTATTTATTTAAACCTGGGTAGGTACATACTTTTATGTTGCTGTCCTGTCTTTTGTTTCCCTATTTTTAACCTATTGTTTTGTTTCTTCCTGTCTTCTGTCTGTGTTCGTCAAATAAAACTTATTTCATTTCATTTCATTTATTATATTTGAATTCATTTTTCTTGGAGTACCCATTTTTGGGTGTAGGCCTCCTCCAACCTCTGCCAATTTCCTCTTTCTTGAGCGAGTCTAGTCCACGTAGCGCCTGCTATCCCCATGACATCATCGCTCCATCTTCGTCTTGGTCTTCCTCGGGGGCGGGTAGCATTTCGAGGCCACCAGTGTAAGACTCTTTCAGTCCATCTTCCGCTTGTAGCTTAATACCTACGATAATTAGGTTCACAATCAATGATGTTTTGGAAAAAGGCCAGGTCAAGAGTACCCTAAACCGACGAGCATGTATGAGGAATGTGATGAGAGTGAATGTAGCAAAAGAGGTATGTCAGGATCGTAGCGGAAAGCCGTGGTCTCTGCCTACCCCTCTGGGAAATAGGCGTGACTTTATGTATGTTTGTAATTAGGTCCACCTTGGAAAATTCACTGGATTACTTTTTACTTGTAATTTTGTTTACGTCTCATCAATAGCCAAGTGTATTTTTAAAAAAAACTGTATTTTTTTTTCATTTTTTTTAAATACAATACTGTGATTCTTATTTCGTGAAAGTATACTACACTGGTCATCATAAAAATCGGCCCACCTGTACTTTTGCCGAAAAATTCGTTTTTTTAATTTTGAATGAAACAAGTTGTTTTGGAATAATATTTTTTATGTAAAATTGTTTATTTTTAACATTTTGAACTGAAAATTATGTATACCTTTTGGAAAACTTGCACATTATGAAGAAAAATGGAAAATCTTTAAATTTACCCAATTTTTAGGTTTATATTGAACAAGCTGTAATTTTAAACCCTTTGCACTTAAGCCGATGAATCCTTGAAATCAATATTTGGTATTTCCTCCTCTTGCTTTAATTGTAGCCTGCATTCTCCTTTTTGAAGACCTTATCAAAACAGCAATGGCTCCTTGAGGTACTCGCTCCCATTCTTCTTTGATGGCGGTTTCCAGTTCTCCTAAGGTGGTAGGGGCGGGATTTCGAGCTCTAACCTTTTGTTTTAGGGTGTCCCAAATGTGCTCTATAGGGTTGAGGTCAGGACTCCTTGCTGGCCACTGCATAACCTGTATACCGACCTCTTCCAGGTACTGAGTCACGATGTGCGCTACGTGTGGCCGTGCGTTATCTTGCATTAACTGAAAGTGTTCTCCGATATAACCCGCATAGGGCATCACGTGATCTTCTAAGATCTCTGTTATGTAACGTGCAGCAGTTAGTGAACCCCTCCTGATGAATACCAGTTCCGTGCGCGCTGTCAAAGAAATCCCACCCCAAAACATTACAGAGCCTCCACCATAACTGACTGTTTCGCTCATGCAGCATTGGGCATAACGCTCACCTGGCCGTCTTATGACGTAACGGCGCCCGTCTGAACCGTATAACGTCATTCGGCTTTCATCACTAAAAAGAACTGACGCCCATTGGTCCATAGTCCAGTTCAGGTGATTTCGCGCAAATTGTAGTCTTGCTTGTCGATGAGCTGCGGTCAGTTGTGGTCCCGTTGCTGGCTTGTGAGGTCTTAAATCTTGTTCATGGAGTCTCCTTCTCACTGTACTGTCACTTATAGCCACACCCCGCACTTTTTGTAAGCGTCGCTGAAGATCAACCCCAGAAAGGTGCCGATTTCTTAAAGCTGAGGTCACAATAAAGCGGTCATCTCGTTCAGAAGTGACCCTTTGTCTTCCAGATCCTGATCTTCTTCGATACTATCCAGTCTCCAGAAACCGCTGGTAAACTTTTCTAACCGCAGATCGACTGAGTTTCAATCTTCGCGCCACAACACGTTGACTGAAGCCTTTTTGCAGCAAGGCTACAACTTGGGCTGCCTCTGCCTCAGTAGTGTCCATAATTTCAGATGAAATCTTGCAAAACTACAGCCTTAGTGAATAAAGATAGCGTTAATTATCGAGCGCACTGTTTAAATGTTCCGTTTCACAAAGGGAATTGGGTTCAACTGAATCTCGACGTAAACAATGAAATCGACACTAATCAGTGTAAGCGTTAAAAAGTTTGTTAAGTACCCTCAAGTAGGCCGTAATTTATGGTAGACAGATGTCAAATATCGTAACAAACCCTTGTAATAAAAAAAAACAATTCAAAACCACTCATCTCCGAAAAAAATAGTGAAAAAAGAGGGTGGGTCGATTTTTTTGATGACCAGTGTAGTTACGGAGTAGGTATCTACGTTGTAGGATACCAGCTTTTTAACATAAGCTGTACTCTCGTTTATAATACCGGGATTGGCTGCAATGTTTTATTTGTGTTTTGGTTTGTTCCGGGGTTCTGATAGTGTTTTGATGGTGAATTAGTTGTAGTTTGCAAAGGAAATTGGATTTTCGATAAGATCTCGGATGAGCACCGGTTTCTGATAACGTCGTTAACTAGTGTTAGCCCTTGATTAATGTTTGAATAGTTTATAAGATGATTATGTTTTTATGCTGATCATAACCTAAAACTAAGGTACAATGGGGCACATAGATAAATTTTCGATAGGTGATAGGCTTAGCGACAGCTTTGACCGCAATTGCTACAAGTATGTCCCTGTTGTTGGTCATCATCATCATCAGCCTGTAGAAGTCCACTGCTGTACATAGGCCTCCCCCAAAGAGTTCCATGACGAACGGTCTTGAGCCTTCTCCATCCACCGACTTCCCGCAACCTTCACAATGTCGTCGGTCCATCGGGTGGGGGGCCTTCCAACACTGCGTCACCCGGTTCGTGGTCGCCATTCGAGAACCTTTACTCCCCAACGGTTGTCGGTTCTGCGAGCTATATGGCCTGCCCACTGCCACTTCAACTTGCTAATTCTGAGAGCTATGTCGGTGACCTTAGCTCTTCTACAGATTTCCTCATTTCGGATCTTATCACGCAGTGAAACTCCAAGCATAGCTCTCTCCATAGCCCGTTGCGCGACTTTGAGCTTGTATATGAGGCCTATAGTTAACGACCAAGTCTCAGTGCCATATGTCATCACTGGCAACACGCACTGATTGTGGACTTTTGTCTTGAGGCTCTGCGGTATCTGCGACGAGAAGATTATAAAAATACGTTGATGTTTTAAAGTGCCTTGCCAACTCTGGACAAATTACACAAAGAAAGCCCATGATGGTAATCGAGTTGCCTATAACAATATCTTTAAGCAACCTATGGGTCTGGAACGATATTGCAGCGGCTCCGGTATGTACCTGGAGGCGCGAGTCAATTCCGTTAATGCCATCCAAAGGCACCTAATTGCTTAATTCATGTCCAGGGTCGGCAAGTGTCAAAATGATATCATAGCAAGTCTGGCAGAAAGGCTTTTTTTTTTGACAACTGAGATGGCAAACAAGCATACGGCCCACCTGTACTTAAGCGGTTACCGTAGCCTATGAGCGCTTGCAATACCAGAGGCATCACGCACGCGTTGCCGACCCCGAACCCCCTTCCCCCCTAAAGAGCTCTGGCAACCTTACTCATCGCAGGAACACAACACTATTTGAAACAAATAATGTTATTTGGCTGCGATCTTCTGTAAGGCGGAGGTACCTCCCGAGGCGGGCTGCTCCAATTCAGAACGAGAAAATCCCGCTGTGCCCTACCTCCTCCTAAAGGCTCTTTCTGACTGGCGTTTAAAGTCGCTGGGTGCAATTAGCATCCTCGTTAAGGAAGTAGGTAGGTAGGGTACATACCTACACTAATAGTATTTTTTATTTTATTTTTACATTTTATTGTATGTTTGTGTTGTTAAATAGATCTCGTGGCTGCAATAAAGACATATTATTATTATTAAAGTGCGTTTCTGTGACAGTAAAATAAGCCATGCTTTGTCATGAGTAACATCGTCGAAAATACTATAGTTTTCCTCCAATGTCCCGGTCCTCCCCCTTCTCCTCCCACTTACTTTTGGATGCCCCGCAGAATAGTCAATTGCGCAAACCAATAACAATCCGTTGCATACCAAAACGTAGGTGTACAAAAAATCCAGTGATGCGATCAAATGTTTTAGTCCCTACTTTTATGCCTTTCATTTCAAGCCCATTTAACTTATCCATAGAAATAAAATCGTTTACATTTCCAGCTGATTTCATTTGATTTCATTCAGTCGCTCAATCATCGGAAAGTGGTTTAGCGTTGATTTAATTCTACTAAACGCTCAATAGACCTTTGGTATACATGCGGATTACTGAGTGACCAGCCCTTGATAAAAAAATGTGGGGTAGCTTTGAAAATGGTCTTTTCAACCATGTTTTTGTGCATATTAATAATTTCCCTGTTGATGTTTTCCCTAGGGACTGGCCTGAGCATGAATAGTTCACTAAGTATAACGCTACGCTTACGATACGGTCATCATTATCATTTCAGCGGTTGAACGTCCACTGCTGAGCATAGGCTTTCCCCATAGATTTCCACACCGTTGGCTTGTGCCAAATGTAATGTTTGGACGTATCTCAGACTACCTCCATTCGACATTTTGGAGCATGTAAGCGTCTAGAGATCTAAAAGGACCAGCTACAATGCTTGAAAAGCGGTTGTGAGCTTAGTTGTTTTTATTAATTTTGCGTAGGTATTTATATTCCCGGATTGGTATCTCAATCAACGAGATTTAAGAGGTTTTGAACGCAGCCAATTAGCGATGAACAGGTTTAATTTAATAAAACTAGACTGTACTCAAAAATAATTCAAACTATGATTTCATTTTATAACTGAAAATGGGTAAAATATTCGTAATATATATATAATCTCTACAAAAGTATAAATAAATCACAATTTACACGATTTAGCATAGCATTGGATTTAGGAACGCATGATAGTAATTTAATTCAACATCAATGAGAGGTACAATTTTTTGTTTCTGTCTCTCGTACTCAGTCACGTGATGACGTCACAAAATAAATAAATAAATAAATATTCCGGACACGGTTAACTGATCCCAAACTAGGCATAGCCTGTACTATGGGTACCAGAGACTGATATACATAATAGATATATATTTAACACCCAGACACAGAACAAACATCTGTGAATCACACAAATGTTTGTCCAGTGCGGGAATCGAATCCGCGACCTCTAGCGTAGAAGGCAGAGGTACTACCAACTGAGCTATGAGGCCAGTCAAAAAATGGTACCCGACTCAGCAATGACTGATGTTGCGTTTGGTAACCCCAACACAACGCTGATCTTCCGCCGGAATCGAGGCGGGCGCGTCGCGATAAAGTACCTTCTTGAAAATAAACACATACCGAAATTATAAAATTCAAAAATATGATTTAGTTATTATTTTCCATAGCATTTAAAAAAACAAAGGTATATTTTAAAGTAAAGTAAAGTAAAAATTTATTTTGCTTGAAATACATGTAGATAGGTACAGAGGTGTAAATGTTATTATAAAATGGAATCAATGTATTCTGCCACGTTATGGTGTGCAATATTTCGTTTTTTCTCGCAGTTAGGAGCAATATGAACACATAATATAGCAACTCGTTGGTCTATTCAAATAAATTCACCAATCCTTGGGGAAGGGTTCTGCTCACTTCATAAGAGAAGTTGGTTTTGCTTATCTGCGAGTGTGGAAGTTCCCAAGTTTTCACCCCTACCATGGGCCTTATGCGAGGTCTCACTTTACAAAGCGGTTGAAGCCAAGTTTATAGTCTTTTAGACTATTATGAACGTAGCTCGCTTTATTTAATTATAAAAAAAACTGTCAAAATATTGAGATCAAATTATTCATACAGCTTACAATTTCACCATATTTTTCAAACTCATAGCCCTATAATGAGAAATGCGAAAGTTAGTGAGGATGTTTGGATGTTTGTGGCCTAATCACGCCGTAACGGCTCAACCGATATCGGTGAAACTTGGAACTCATAAAGACCTGTATCTAGAAAAGCATAAAGGCAACTTTTTATCTAGATACCACGCGTGCAAAGCCGCGGGCGAAAGCTAGTTTATAATAAAACCAAGATTTCGTATGGTCATAAGTGAGTCTTGTTCGAAAACCATTAGTAACTACACAAGGAACCTTTATCACACCGTTTGTGCGTCTTTATTCGTCTTTCCCCGGCGCGATGGTCATCTTGACCTTTTCCATTCCGGATAGTAAAAGTTTCAACTGTTTCTTAGAGCACACGCAAGCTTTTACAAGCTTTTGTTTTACTTGCCTATAATGTTTAGTGTGGTAAAAATAGCAATTAGCAAACTAAATCAAAATAATAATAATAAACCTCTCGACACCCTTAAGCCCATTGACATCGTTGCTCATTACCGCTGCCTTGCGGTTAGGGGCAAACGTTGGTTGTAGCCCTATAAAAGGCCCAGGCCAAACCTGTGAATAAAAATAAATTAAAGACATTTTTATTATTTTGTAACACTCTACTCTCCCTAACACGGCTCTACTCATAAAATAAAACTATGGCTCACAAAATAGGCTCGCAAAAAATTCTCAAACATCCTAAAATATTAAAGCAACTTACAAACAGCCTCCAGGAAATACGAAAAACGGTTAATTACAGTTCCATTATTCAAGCTAATAAAACAAGCTCTACACTCTTGCTACAAAATGAATTCAGGCGAACGCAGAGAGACAAGTAATTCGCGCAAAATTATTCAGTGAAAATGGCATTCATTTGTAACGGCCCGCATGCGAGTTGTATTATTCACCCGTTCTCTGTACCGGACCGTGTTTAATAAAATAAATCTATATTTGCTAAGTGTGGTCTGTCAGCAATTACAATTTTTTTTATACAACTAAGATAGCATACCTGGCTACCTGTTGGTAAGCGGTTACGGAGCCTATAAACACTTGAAACCAAATTCATCACGCACGCATTCATCATTTCAGCCGTACGACGTCCACTGCCGAACATGGCCTCCCCCACAGACTGAGCAAATTCCATATCATGTGGGGGGATTTGCCCATACTCACCACGCTGGGCATGCGGGTTGGCGAGCGCAGTTAGAGCTATCGTTGTTAAAAAGAGTGACGCTGCTGCCCATCCCCTAGCTTTTTTCCCTTAGTCGCCTCTTACGACATCCGCGGATAGGTAGATATGGAGGGGCCTATTCTTCAGCCGGGGCCACCACGGCCACGCACGCATTGCCGACCCCAAACTCTTCCCCTCTAATGATCCCTGGCAACCTTACTCACCGCAGGAACACAACACTATTTGAATCGAATAGTGTTATATGGCTGCGATCTTCTGTAAGGAGGAGGTATCTCTCCAGGCAGACTGCTCCAATTTAGAGCGAGCAAGAAAATCTCACTATGCCTTGACTCATTGCCCGTAGTCCGGTTCAGTTGTCCGGTCAACCGCACTACGGAAAAAATATATTTTCCATGGTTAGACAACCAAAAATATTAAAGGTCTTACTTTATTGATACAACAAATTTATATTATTTATGACAATTAGGTACTTTAGATTAAACGAATTTTAACTGAATACTCAATGAGATGTAATAAATCCCATGTTCATTTAAATAATGCGAGTCAAAACCAATTTACATGGCAATCGCTACCACACCTGAATTCACAGAGCTAATACGCGCCAGTGATTGAACATATTCATGTGAAAATGCACTTATTTTCAATTAAAACTAGCTTGCATCTGCGGCTTCGCTCGCGTAGTATATAAAGTTGCCTATTTGCTATTCTTGGTAAATAACTCAAGTTTCATAGAAATCGGTCCAGCCGTTCTTGAGTTGTAAATAGTGTAAATAACCCGAGTTCCTTTATATGATATGTGTACGTAGATTTTTTCAGACGGGTACTTAGACTTTTTTTTAATGTTAATCAGGTCTATTCCCTGTATCATTAGTAGTGATAAAATAAAACAAAAATTTGAAAACGTGAAGTAAAAAGTAAAAAAAGTAAAAAGTTTTTATTGCTGTAACCAAATTTTACAAATATTTAAATCTAGGTTGAGACCTTCTTTTAAGTAAATATATACTTATGTTAGAAGGTAATTAATAAGTAACGTACAGCTAAAGGTGAGTATTCATGGGTGGGTGTGTCTGAGCGTGGGGGGTGTGTGTGTGTGGGTGTGTGTGTGTGGGTTTGTGAGTGGGTATGTGAGTATATGGTTTGTGTGTATCTGTGTGTATGCATCTATGTGAGTTCTCCTGAGAACACCAGTCTCGTAAGAGTCTAGGCAACAAGAAAATTGAATGTGATTTGAATACAAAAAAGGAATTTAATTTATTTGACCGAACATTTTGCTTACGTGAGAAATGTACGGTGTCTACACCGTAGAGGCTACGGCTACGGCGTAGCGTCCTCGGTTTTATTATGTAGTTAGTCGAATAGTCTTGTTATCCACACAAAATGGGTTAATTTTTATTTCTATGACAATTGAGGAGATTGCTTGCTACCTTGTCTTGTCACTGGTTTATTTAATTGATCATCCAGAATTACGAGGTGTGTTTGTAAAAACTTTGATGAAACACCAGAGTAGACTAGACAAGAAAATCCTTTATTCAAGTCACCATACATAGAATAAGAAGTTTACTTAAAGGTACCTACAAAAAACAATAATATTTTTATAAAAGAAATTAGAACTAAAAAGAAAAACTAAACTAAAATTCAAGGTGATATAATTAGTTAAAATGATAATAAAAAGACCAAATACAGACAATTGAAAAAGATCGGTTTAAAAAATTTTTTTTCCCCACATTATTCTTTCTTTTTGTTCATAGTATAAGCCTCTTTTGGAATAGAATACATATGAACCACCTTGTAAAAACTAAAAATAATAAATATATTTAGTGACCGGTAACGAAATCGCTCCGTTTCAAGGAAAATGACGCAGTTCGCAGAACGTAGCAAAATGGCCCACAGCTCAGCATCATGCTGCCAGCAGCGCTGATCTTCCGCTGATGCCAGCATTGGTTTTACGGATATCTTGATATCTAGAAAGTTTTACTAAAAAAAATCACGAAATCACAGCAGTAGTGTAGTGAAAGGATTCAAGTAAGTCTCGTAACTGGCCAGTAAGTGAATATTTTTTTATTTTTTTTATACCACTGAGGTGGCAAACAAGCATACAGCCCACCTGTTGGTAAGCGGTTACCGTAGCCTATGAGCACTTGCAATACCAGAGGCATCACGCACGCGTTGCCGACCCCGAACCCCCTCCCCCCCTAAAGAGCTCTGACAACCTTACTCATCGCAGGAACACAACACTATTTGAAACAAATAATGTTATTTGGCTGCGATCTTCTGTAAGGCGGAGGTACCTCTCCAGGCGGGCTGCTCCAATTCAGAACGAGAAAATCTCGCTGTGCCCTACCTCCTCCTAAAATATAGTAGAATATAGTATATCTGATAGTGGATGACCAGTATAAGGCCAGCTGCACACCGGCAGTACAGTTTGTGGTATGCAAGCTCAGCACGCCCCGTTTTGTGAACGAATTCACTTTAAAAGCATAAGCGATTTTGGCATATTCATCCATTTGCAAAGATGGCTATTTCTACAGTCTGCTGGCTTATATTACAGCTTTATTATTGAACTAGTCATCATTATCATTTCAAGCGTTTGACGTCCACTGCTGAACATGGCCTCCCCCACAGACAGAGCAAATTCCTTATCATGTGGGGGGATTTGCCTATACTCACCACGCTGGGCATGCGGGTTGGCGAGCGCAGTTACAGCTATCGTTTTTAAAATGAGGGACGCTGCTGCCCATCCCCTAGCTTTTTTCCCTTAGTCGCCTCTTACGACATCCGCGGATAGGTAGATATGGAGGGACCTATTCTTCAGCCGGGGCCACCACGGCCGTAGCCATTGAACTAGTATCCAGTATAAATAGGAGTAAAGGTTCTCGAATGGCAACAACGAACCGTGCCGACCCGATGGACCGACGATATTGTGAAGGTTGCGGGAAGTCAGTGAATGGAAATGGCTCAAGACTGGTCGTCGTGGAATTCTTTGAGGCAGGCTTATGTCCAGCAGTGGACTTCTTCAGGCTGAAGATGATGATTGAATTAGTATCGAGTACCTTTGGTCGAACTAAAAAACCTAGGTTTTTTCTTTTGAAATTTAAACAATAATGTACGTTACACGTGCTTAGAGCGGTGAAGGAAAACATCGTGAAGAAACCATTATCTAAGTATTCGTATATTAAGTAAGTTCCGACGGTCACATACATAGTACTGATCCCGCACCCTAGTGCGGCATCAATACTATCCTAATTCCCTAATCCTAAATCCTAATCCTAATTCCCTCTGTCGTTGGTATCAGAAACTATGAGTGCCGTGGTACGACAACACCCAGACCCAGAACAAATATTTGCAGATCATGCAAACCTTTGCCCGCAGCGGGTATAGGGACTCGCCCACCGCTACGCCACCAAGTTCGTCAATTCTAATTATATTTTCATGTAAAATAATATTTTTTTTCTATAATATCTTGTGTTTTTTCTTCCAAAACCGACAGAGGTATTAAATTTTAATACTATCAATGATTCAGGGCTCAAAATTGGCAAGCTAGATTAATTTGTTAATTAAAACGTTTTCAAGTACGATCGGAATTTTATATTGAATTTATAAAAGTTATAACTTTTTCTAATCAAATAATAATCATGGTTAAATCAAACGTATAAGAAGGAGGAATGGAAATCTGTTTATTTGACGCAATATGTAGGTAGGTAGTTACAAAGAAAACATAAAAAACACACAAAATAATACATGAAACACAAAAAAAACATAGTTAAACGTCACTAAAATCTCAATTCTTTGAGTCATCGAGTCACTGATGCTTTTTTGGTCTTACTGGTCAGTCAGCAGCACCTCAATATGGTGGCCCTGAAAACGGTCTAAGACCGATTGACAGCACTATTATAGCGCACATATATTTTTCGAATCCATTTGACTTCCAGTCTAACGTACAATCCCATTTATGGAGATACTGTCAAAAGTGACCTAATTGCTTGCCAGTTCTGTGTACAACACGAATTCGTATTTCTTAATGAAAACACCAAAAATTTTGAAACTCATTTAAAGTAATTTACATCAGAAAGGACGAGTTGGTTTTTCGTTGAAAAGTTACAAAATTAAAATTAAGATTTAACGTATTTTTGTGGGGAGACGAAGTTACGCGTTTTATTATTTACGAGGCTTGCTCTTGTTTTTTTTTAAATCGTGATTTGTTTTGTTTCCGCGACTTTTAATGAGTTCGACCTTTTGTTTGTAACTGAAGCGCTGTTTCCTAAACGGCCACCGATCTGTTGTTGTGTGGAAGATTCCATGCATCACATACAATATTTTTGTAGGGTGAACAAGAAGACTAACAATAATCTCATGGTATCCTTCTAGTATCTTCGATGGTATCCTCTGGTTATAAAGTAGGTACAGTTAGATGCTATTAAAATATATCAGTGGGAAAAAAGTTATAGTTTATTTTGTAAAGAAATGTTGAAATTAAAAAAGTTAAGTTATTTAAAGCTTAAATAAAATATTCCGGACATATCACACACGGTCAACTGATCCCAAACTAGGCATAGCCTGTACCAGAGACTGATATACATTACAGACATATATTTAACACCCAGACACAGAACAAACATCTGTGTTCATCACACAACTGTTTGTCCAGTGTGGGAATCGAACCCGCGACCTTTAGCGCAGAAGGCAGAGTTACTACATACTGAGCTATGAGGCTTGTTCCATTGCTACGCGCAGTTACGCTACACATGTTTACTTACGAGCCTTTGTAGGATTTACCCACTACACCGGATCGTACTGGAGGAGGTAGGGCTCAGCGAGATTTCCTCGCTCTAAATTGGAGCAGCCCGCCTGGGAGGTACCTCCGTCTTACAGAAGATCGCAGCCAAATAACATTATTTCTTTCAAATAGTGTTGTGTTCCTGCGGTGAGTAAGGTTGCCAGAGCTCTTTAAGGGGGAGGAGGTTCGAGGTTGGCAACGCGTGCTTGATGCCACTGGTAATGCAAGCGCTCATAGGCTACGGTAACCACTTACCAACAGGTGGGCCGTATGATTGCTTGCCACCTCAGTTGTACAAAAAAATAAATAAATGCCCACTAGAACGTTCCGTGAGCGACCAACACCGTAGCGTGCCATGAACGGACCGACAGCGAATTCACGGCATGAATATTGAATACAATGATACGTTCTAGTGGGCACAGTAGTGTCTGGCAGAGTCCGTTAAGTGTCTGATACGTTCATAGCACGGCCATGCTATGATACGTGGTAGTGGGCAAAGGCCATAGAGCCTACTTAAGAAAAACACATACATTTTTATTTTATTTTTTTATTTAAATTTAACGTTGTCATGACAGTTTGCACCAAAGCGACAATGAAAAGCCCTATTATCTACTACTTAATTACTACTTCTAAATTAATCTTGACTATGGCCGGAATATTTATTTATTTATTACATTTATGTAGTTACTATAGATTCAGGAGCCATTACGCATAGTAACTAACTTGACTACATTTATGTCACACTCAAAAAACGTATGACCTTATTTGTGAATTTCGTCAAACTCATATGAAAGTGTAACATGAAATTTTATAAATGAATTAATGAAAATTCTTTATTGTACACATTTTACAAGCTTCCCACGACACAGGGAAGTGTGGGGTCAGAACTATGTGAATGTAGGATGTATGGCCTGCTCGTCAGGTGGAACTTCTTACTCACTTACCAGGACGCTGAAGTAGGTACTATCATTACTACGTATCTTTCCACCTCCTAATTTAATTCTACGGTCTGGTCCGAGCGTTCACGTAATATAATGGTAATTTATTCGGCTATAATTCTCAAGGCGCAAACATGGACCTTAACGAGTCACCCGGAGACCTCTATTTTTCCTTCCAATTTAACCTAATAAATAGGCCCTTAAGTTGTTTATTTGAACTGTTCTGGCGTTAATGCACCGAGTGTGGGATTAACGGTGGTGATAAAAACAGACTCATTAACTGCGATTTTATGCAAACACTTTCACACATGATTAAATTAAAGTAAATGGAATCGTAGTATTGGAAGGCCCTCCACCCGATGCACCGATGACATTGTTAAAATTACCGGAAGTCGGTGGATGGAAAAGGCTCAAGACCGCTGGTCATAGAACTTTTTAGGGGCTATGCCCATCAGTGGACCTCTTCAGGCTGATACTCGTAAATAAGGAGAATTGAAACTTGAATTGTCAGTAATTCTTTCTTGGTCACCTGTATTAGGACAGTGACTAGGTTAACGTATGGTGGCCCTGAAAAGGGCCTTTGACCGTCGGTGAAAGAATCAGAGTGAAAGGAATAAAGTGCGCCTATTAGAGGATCCTTTCGTGCACATGGCACATGTCTTAGATTTTTTAGGTTCTAGCCCGTTTCTTTACGATGTTTTCCTTCACCGAATGAGAGGATTACATAGAAATCCAGGTATGCGCAAACTCATAAATAAATCGCACATCAATCTAACCCTTAGCCAAAGCGGATCTATCATACTTGTGTTTTGAATTATTTATAAGGCAGCCAAGGGATTCTTCGTTTTTCGATTATTATTATACACTTTGATATGCGGGTGAATTATTTTAAACTGAGGGTTAGAATTTATAAGTAAATTTGATGGGATTTTATTAAATCAGCATCAGCCTGTTGAAGTTCACTGCTGGACATAGGCCTACCCCAAAGAGTTTTATAAAGAACGGTCTTGAGCCTTCTCCATCCACCGACATCCCACAACTTTCACAATGTCGTCGGTCCATCGGCCTTCCAACACTGCGTCGCCCAGTTCGTTGTCGCCATTCAAGAAGGAAGAAGGCTATATCGCAGACCTTCAAAAGTCAAACTCAAAATACACATTATATAATAGAGGTAGAATTTGCCTATTTATTGACTTGTTTATTATTTATGATACCTGTACAGGAATTTATGCTGGTTATTGTAAAATCGAAAATTGTGTAGAACGAGCTTATAATAAAAAAATAAAGTGAAAATGTTCAATATCGAAGCTTATCCAAATGCGGTGCTCAAGTAAAATAAGGTACACAGGTATTACAAGGGTGCCGAAAGGGTACTAATTTCAAAGAAAGACCACCGCATGAAACCCGTTATGAAAATCGTTTGATACTGAGCTCGGAAATCGGGTTCTTACACTCGAGGACAAAATAACTGTTCATTTTCTTAAAATATTATATTAAACCGGAATATTTTGTACTAGCAACTATGCACTTATAAAACTACACATTAATAAGGTGAATAGATAAGAGGTTCGTAGATGTTTGGGAAATTTCTTCATATCTTCTCGTCGCAGATATTAAAGAGGCTATGTTAAGCAGTGAACTTTATCAGACTGATGATGACGATAGGCTCACTTTACATCTATTATTAGGAGGGATAATATTTTAGACAAAGTGTGAACTTTGGATGGCAGTTATCTGGGCTTTTGTCTGAATTTTTTTTGAGTATTAGATTACATGTGATCTAAATATTTTGTAGTCTGGACCTCCATTGAAACGCTAGAGATCTTGTCTAAACGTCAGTTCCTCATATCACTTTAGTTGCTACATTACCTCAACCTGGTCAATGACCTAGTACAGGATGGCCAAGAAAGAGTCAGTGACACGACAAGCAAGCAAGTTGCTACGATATATTCGTATTTTTTTCGACCCTTTTTTTGTCTCCAAGTGTAAGATACACTTACCCGGCCCCAGCTATCACGTCCGTGGATAATATAGGAAATTTCTTATACTTTATAGCGGCGGTATATAAATGGTACGCAACGGAACGTTTCTATTTAATGAAAAACAGTTTTATGAAACAATTTTCAAGGCGTCCCACGAGTTTTGCAACAAAATTAGTTATTTTAGAACTAACTTCAATGTGTAGGAGATGAATAACTAAAGTGATCAAGTCATACTTTTGCCCAGCAGTGGTACAAAGACTATATTTCTCTACGAGATCGAATCAGAAATGAGGGGCCCCGTAGACAAAATTTAAACATATACCACATATTTCTCCAATTTGACATTGCCAAGGAGATTAACAAGTTGAAGTTAGGAGGAGGTAGGGCACAGCGAGATTTTCTCGTTTTGAATTGGAGCAGCCCGCCTGGGGAGGTATCTCCGCCTTACAAAAGATCGCAGCCAATTAACATTATTTGTTTCAAATAGTGTTGTTTTCCTGCGATGAGTAAGGTTTCCAGAGCTCTTTAGGAGGGGAGGGGGTTCGGGGTCGGCAACGCGTGCGTGATGCCTCTGGTATTGCAAGTGCTCATAGGCTCATAACCGCTTACCAACAGTTGGGCCGTATGCTTGTTTGTCACTACAGTAGTATATATTAAAAAAAAAAAAAAAAAGTGGCAGTGGGTGGGGCACATAGCTCGGAGAACCGCTGGCCGTTGGGGCAGAAAGGTTCATGAGACCACGCACCGGAAAACCTCAACGTAGGACCCCCACTAGATGGAAAAATCGAATAAACGTTGCTGGGAGTCGTTGAGTGCAGGCCGCACAAAATCGGAAGCTCTGGACTTTATTAGGCTGATGATGGTGATGATGATGATTATAAAGTCTTAGGTCTTTTTTTACTCTAAACAGTCACATACATAGTCCTGACCCCACACTAGGATGCCCTGTGTCGTTGTGATCAGAAACTACGAGTGTGATGGTACTAACTCCCAGACCCATAACAAATATTTGCAAATCATGCAAACATTTGTCCCACAGCGGAAATCGAACCCTTGCGTCTCAGACGGGTACTCTCCTGCTACGCCACCGAGGTCACCAAATTGCATGGGACATCCTACTGCTGAAATAATGATGATGATGATGGGACAAAGCTAAGGTTACTCACCTATTATATTACACACGTTACGGCAAGAGAGATTTGGTTGGCAGGAACAGGCGTTGTTTGTTGAAAGGGATCCTTGTGATTTTAATTAAATAAACACCTTTAGACTTTGAAATGTATAATCAAGTTTTAGTTACCCAAAGAATAGTAAATATTTGACATCCAGATACAAAACAAACATCTGTGTTCATCACAAAAATGTTTGTCCAGTGCGAAAATCGAACCCGCGACCACTAGCGCAGAAAGCAGAGCTACTACTCACTGAGCTATGAGGCGAGTCAAATAAATTGAATCGCGTATTTCAGGGTAAATAAAATTATCTCTGAGCAATCTAGCAAAAAGCTTATTTATTTAAAGATAAATGTACACGGAAGATGCTAATGCCCAACCCGACTCTAAATAAGTGAGCATGGTCGCAACTTTTGGCATATTTTGGGTGTTTTCGCATTAGGTAGGTATTTGGGTGTTATCGCATAATACGCATTAGCAATGCTCCAGGTGCTGCTGATGTCAATAGGCGACGGTAACCACTTACCATCCGCAAAATCCGAATTCTGAAAAAAATCCGTATTCCGCTATTCTTAGTGATTGGTTTTTCTGGCCCTGCGTGACGCTATACAAGGTGTTTCATAATATGTATTCCATCCCGAAAGGGGCTTATTCTACAACCAATTGGCAATAAAGTTTGTTCTACGACTTTTGGAAATTCGACATTTTTCATTGAATTGAATTGAATTGAATTCTCTATGCGAAAATCTGCTGTTTTGGGGTCAAATCAGGTCAAACTCAATGAATCAGCTGTTTTAAGTAGCAATCTCGATTCCGAACTTCTTGTACGTTTAGTTATTAGTTCTAAAGATACAAAATTCAGCTAATTTGAGAAAGTTCGTGAAAAAAAATATGAAAAAATTGATGTTTTTTTTCGCTAATATTATTTATTTTAGTTGATAGAATAACCCCCTTTCGAGATGGTATACATGTTATGAATCACCTTGTATTATTGACGTTAACGTACCTAGAATTGTGGATTATCAAATATCTGCTATAGCATCGTCGTTAAATTTAAGTTGAAATCAAAGCCTGTTCCGCGTCGCTGCCGACGCGCGACGGATGTAAGAAAAATATACAGGTTTTGATAAATATAAAACCAAATACCTACTATTTAATAGAAGGTAATGCGTCAATTTGGTGTCTGAAATTTTATGGTAAGTATGTTTTTTTATGAGCCGTGGTGGCCCCGGCTGAAGAATAGGCCCCTCCATATCTACCTATCCGCGGATGTCGTAAGAGGCGACTAAGGGAAAAAAGCTAGGGGATGGGCAGCAGCGTCCCTCATTTTAACAACGATAGCTCTAACTGCGCTCGCCAACCCGCATGCCCAGCGTGGTGAGTATGGGAAAATCCCCCCACATGATAAGGAATTTGCTCTGTCTGTGGGGGAGGCCATGTTCATCAGTGGACGTCGAACGGCTGAAATGATGATGAAATGATGATTATGTTTTTTTCTTTAATTCTCTTTGTCGAGAGATAATCTACTTTTAAAGGTGATGTTAAAGGTATGTTTAAAGGGTTTTTGATGCATCAAAGTATATTCAATTAAATGTTCCGACAAAAGATACAAAAAGCTTTTGACGATATCTAGAGCTATGTCGGTGACCATGGTTCTTTTCGTTGTGGATGGAAGGCTCAAGACCGTTCGTCATGGAACTCTTTGCGGGAGGCCTATGTTCAGCAGTTGATTTCTACAGGCTGATGATGATGATGCGATATACTCGAGAACCTTTTTATAAGTACCAGTTTATCTAAGGTGCTTCAGCCTGTCGGTCGTCTAGCGGTCATAACTTATGATACAGACATATTATAACTTTTGGTAAATAAATAAAATAAAATAAAATAAAATAAATAAAATAAATTATGCGACTGAGACTCTTTACTTTAAGAGTTGAAGTATTTTAAGTGTTTTCCTTTGTAGTTATAAAGAGACAAAAAGTTCACTTTAGAAGCCCTTAAGCCTCTCTATTTTCTAAGTAGCGATGACCGCCATATGCAGCACGTAATTATTTTTTGAATTCAACTGAGATTCAAGCATACGGCCCACCTGTTGGTAAGCGGTTAACGTAGCCTATGAGCGCTTACAATACCAGAGGCATCACGCACGCGTTGCCGACCCCTTATAGAGCTCTGGCAACCTTACTCACCGCAGGAACACAACACTATTTGAAACAAATAATGTTTTTTGGCTGCGATCTTCTGAAAGGCCACCTTAAAAGGGAGGTACCTCCCCAGTCCGGCTGCTCCAATTTAGAACGAGAAAATCTCTTTGTGTGACTGACTTAAAATATTTATTTATTTTAATTATTTATCAAAAGTATACTATAAAAGTAAGCACCAATGCACCGTGATATACAAATTTCTTATTTATAAATAACTAGCTTCCGACAGCGGCTTCGCTCTCATGATACCTACTTATAAAGTAGCTTATATGCTATTCTAGGTAAAGAACTTTATCTATTCCAAGTTTCAACGAAATCGGTTGAGCCGTTACAGCGTGATTGAATAACAAACGTCTAAACCATGGGTTCTTAAACTATGTGCAGCCACGGACCACTTTCAGAATTTTTAAAATGCCACCGACGCCCCGGACCCTAAACGTTGTAAACGTTGAAAACGTTGTAAACGCTGCCCACGATTGACGAGTAAGCAAAAACCGTGCGTAGCAGGCCATGCGCTGACTAGTTTTCGCAGGCCAAACTTGCTTTATAAAGCAATAGGCGCTGAGTCGGTGTGAAATACTGTTTAGCACGGTTAAGAACTCCTAGTTTTTTTGAAGTTAATTTAGCCATTGCTTCGAGGTGACTCCCATACTGGACCTCGTTAGAAATGTCGACATCCAAAATTTAAATACTCTCGGAGACGGAGAGTGGAATGCCCTGGAAATGCGGAGTTAGGTTGAACGGAGTCTTTTTGGCTGAGAATGCACATACCTGAGTCTTAGAAGGGTTAAAAGTGACCAGATTTTGGTTACCCCAAATCTGATACAAGCGCTAAGGAGTCTTCGATCTCAGACACAAGCCTCAACCTAAAAATTAATTATACAAATTCAGTTCACAAACTAAAAATATAAAAGCCGTTTTTTAAACAAAGCATATTTTTTTACGATACTGCAAATCGGCTCCGGTTTGTGGCCTGATCAAGCCGCATAGATAACGAGTCTAGATAGCTAAAGCTAGTCTAGGGATAGCTAAATCTTGACTTGATCTTCTTGATTCTTGAAATCTTGATTCACTATTTAAAGCTAATTTTTAATCTAATGAAATTTAAGTTGAAACTTTTTTTAATTTTTTTATAATCCTAGAGCTAATTTTGCTCTGTTTCAAAATCCATTCATATAACAACGAAATAATATAAAATTCATCTTTCATCAGGATATTCTATTTTCACTCGTACGCCCGAAAAACCTTCCCCAGGTCAAACCCATGCCATTCCTTATTCATCATTCCGCAATATTATTCAGAACCAAACACGTATGTAAGCAGAGGTAACTCAAATAAGTCTTACAGAGAGTCGCGCAGGTAGTGTTTATGTAAATTTCGTGTAAGCAGCACATGTGAGATCGTTCGGCCTTCGGTGGGCTGCACTAAGGGTGTAAGAAGGGGCAGATTCAGATTTCCACTATTTTCACAAATATAGTTCTAATTTAGAACTTATTTTATCATTGTGAAAATAGTGGAATCTGCTGCCGTAAATTTTTCACTTAGTCGCCTTTTATGACATCCACGGGTAAATAGATACTGAGGGACCTATTCTTCAGCCGTGGCTACCACGGCAATGGTAATGTTTTTTTTTTTTTTTTGTAGAAAATCTTTATACTATTCTAAAATCTATATATATTTTCGATAAAAAATATTTTTCAAAACTCATGACCATAATCATACCACCACATTTTGTTCAATCCTAATGTGGTTGTTTTTTTAATTGCATACTACTCATACCTTAGAATTATTTTCTCGTGGAAGTGACTTTTGTCTTTTTGAGAAATAAATGTCTTAAAAAGATTTTTTATTGGCTAATATTTTATATTTGCTATCGTTACGTAAGGCTATTGTAAATTATTGTGCTCAGGCTACTGACCTTAATCCAGCCCTGTGTATCAGTAGCCACGTGTCGTTCGTTGACGGCGGGAGGTCCCCGCAGATCTGCATAAGTTTGTGCGAGCGATGTAAGCGGAAGATTTTATTTATTTCATAACGTCCACAAGGCCCTTGGGGGCTCACTTTAAGAACCTGTGAAACACGGGTAAATCTTCGTCAGATTTCCTTTCCTTCTGCGAATATTTTTATGGTATACCTCTATAGAGGGTTATTTGTAAAATGCGCAAAACCTCAGATAACCCATCTGGTTTGAATACCTAACGACAAATTTATATAAGACAAAATTTGTTTTCGATAATAGGAAGTAAAGTGTCTATTTCAGATGCAAAAGAGGTAAGAACGCATAGTTTCCAAAATTATGATACCTTCTCCTTATTCTTCTTCTTTTCGTGTACCTGATTATTTCTTGGTCACTGACCTAATAACAGGATTAGGTCAGTGACCAGGTTGAGGTATGATGGCCCTGAAAAGTGCTTATGACCGGTAGATGAAAGAAATCAGTGCGGTAAAACTCTTGGAGGCTCCTTTCGTGCACAAATCAGTGTGGTTAAAGGCTTCCTGTGCACCTCTTGAGGCTCCTTTCGTGCACAAAATAAGCCGTTTATCATGATTGGGGCATTTGTTTAACGGCTCATTCATTCCACATTAGTCCACCGCTTTAATTCGTTTAATAATCGTCACAGATTCAACTGTATAAGGTTCCAAATTGGCTGTAATTTCACTGTCTTGTCTTCCACAATACAATGCTGAACAATACATAACGTTACACAGTGCTATTACCCGGAATGCATACGTAATGTTCACTGCATCCAAATGTTCATTAACTGATCACGCCTAAATCCAACTAATAAAATGTATGCGAAGGTTTGTGAGGATGTTTGGATGTTTGTTATTCAATCACGCCGTAAAGGCTCAACCGATTTCGTTGAAACTTGAAATAGATTCTTTACCTAGAATAGCTTAATAGGCTACTTTATAAGTAGGTACCACGCGAGAAAACCCACAGGTGCAAGCTAGTATGAACTAAACAAGTTTACGCCTAAGGCGCATAGTGTACTCAACTGTACTTAAGTTCCAAGACTGTATGCTCAACCGAATGGATAGAAGCAAGAAGGCCTAATTAATTGCCCGAACAGCCTTGGAGTTACACGTTACACAAAGTGTCTCGAAAAGGGCAGATTCTATCAACGAAAAGAGAGGAGGAGGTAGGGCACAGCGAGATTTTCCGTTCTAAATTGAAGCTGCCCGCCTGGGAGGTACCTCCGCCTTACAGAAGATCGCAGCCAAATAACGTTAGGTATTTGTTTCAAATAGTGTTGTGTTCCTGCGGTGAGTAAGGTTGCCAGAGCTCTTTAGGGGGGGAAGGGTTCGGCAGGCAACGCATTAGCTTGACGTGTACTAAAAATTGTATATATAAATGAGATTATGAGTTTAGCATTGCTCCAGGTGTTGCTGATGTCAATAGGCGACGGTAACCACTTACCATCAAGAGGGCCGTAAGCCTGTTTGCCTGCCTCCGTATAACAGTAAAAAAAAGAGAGAATATTAACGGATTAAATATAATTCTGTTTGCTATTTTAATTCACTTAGTTTCTAGGTAGTTTCAAAGTGATCCTAGTAATTATATTGAAATAAACACCTTTTGAATTAGAATTGAATTTAAACTGATTTTAATGAAAAGGATTTGATTTTTGAATAGTGTTTTTTTTCAATAAAATAGCTATTAAAAACACAGAATGAAATGCCACAGAGAATTTTTTCTCTCCTTACCGCTTTATCGTAATAATAGTTTCAAAAGTAGAAATGTCCATAGCACCCGCTACATAAACATTTGCATTGGCTAATTACATTTGGTCCGCCTGACTGGCTAGCTAACTGTCTGCACTAACCAGACCGCTTTGGTTGTATCTAACCCATAAATCATCAGCATCATCAGCCTGAGAAAGTCCATTGCTTGACTTGGCGTGGGGTCAGGACTATGTATGTGACTCTTGGTTGTGTTATATCTGGTAGACTTTTAAGTAGGTAGGTTTTACTATGAATATTTTCTGATAAGAATATGTATTAAATCTGCCAAGGGTTTGCTTAGATATAGGGGTTCTAAAGGACCAAAGCTTTTCAAAAAAAGTTCAAAAATAATTACTTACATCGCGAGATCTTAGCCTATGAGCCTACGCGCACATGAGCCACTCGCGACAGCCACGGTACAAGCAGCGGACTCTTTTAGTACATTTTGTATGGACTCGCCGCACACTTGTGGTTGCCACCGGCCACATTCTTTGTATGAAAAGTATAATCCAATGGCCACTTTTGTTTGTCGCGGGTGGCTCGTTTACTCTCCAGCTTAGCTAGAAAATCAAAAAGTAAACAACAGTTCCATTCAAAATTTGCATAACAAAAAATAGCGTTTCATTTTAAGACCAAGAGCTCTATTCCAATTGAAAAACAACCCTTACAAAAAACTAGAGTTTCGTGAGAAAGTCGCGAAAGCAAACTGTAAAGTGTAATTTATTCGCGTAAAAAAGGCTTGTTTTTAACCCCACCCAATATTTATTTTATTTTATTGAGAAAAAATCAAACTAAAAGCAACACATGTACACGAAACGAACCGACGATCACAATATGCCCTTTTCAGGGCCACCATACCTCGACCTGGTCACTGACCTCATACAGGATCAAGAAAGAATCAGTGACACGACAAGAAGAATACTATTAAGTCAAACCAATTTCTACTATGTATATTGTCTTTGGTAAAGCCAACACCTGCGTCGCTCGGTTCGTGGTTGCCATCCGAGAACCTTTACTACCCAACGGTTGTAGGTTCTGCGAGCCATATGGCCTGCCCACTGCCACTTCAACTTGCTTATTACCTTATTTGAGTTACCTTAGGAATAAACCTAAAAGAGTTAAGTGATAAGAATCCGTAGCTTTTAAAATACGAGAAATAATACGGTCGTATTAAAAAAAAAGCCTTTTCAGGCGTAATTCTTGTAATAAATCACCAAGAGTTCTGTAATGAGAAGAAATTCTTAATTACGGAGCTCGAAGGCACTTAGCCATCATCGTGTACAGGGTGTTTTAAGACTACTTCGGAATAAAGACACAGGTGTGCATCCCTGTACCATTCATTTATGGGGACGTGTGTAGTAAGATGGACAAGAAGGGTCACTGAATGGAGACCGTGGGCAAACACCAGACCCTGAAGACGACCGCCAAAGCGATGGGTGGATGATATAAAGGCATATGGGGGCCGTGACTGGTTGATGAAGGCATCCAACCGCCAGGCATGGAAAAAGCTGGGAGAGGCCTACGTCCTAAAATGGACATATAAAGGCTCATGATGATGATGATGTGTAGTAAGCCTAAAGTTCTATGAATTAAACGTACATACACACACACACACACACACACATAATATGCTCATGAGACTATTAAGTTTTTTCTTTTATGTTTTCTTATTAGGTACAACTTATAAATATTATGCAAAATGCTATTGAAGAGCGGAATTTCCTAATATAAGCAATTAATTGCTTAAAGGGCGACTCCAAAAACTGTATGTGTTATTTATAAGTTACTGAAATAAATATTTTGTATTTTTGTATTTATTTAAACAATAACGAAAGTTTTAGTTTCTGGTCAGATTTTCCCCTTACATCATCATCATTATCAAGCGATATCAGTCCAGTACTGACGTAGGTTTATCCCAAGACGCGCCACGGAGCCCGGTCTCTTGGTCGATGTCTTCGTGGCACTATTTGGGATTATAATTAGATTACTTTTATTTTGAGCCTCACCTAGTTCGATCGGCACCACACTGAAGCTTTAAGTTCCATTTTGTGAAAAAGGATCATCGAAAAAAATGATAGGCACCAAGCCGTGTTTGTTGCCTGATTCTTCTAGGCTTGGTCGCGAGGAACAGGCACAGCTTCACCTAGTTTCAAAGTGATCCTAGTGATTTTATTGAAATAAATGCCTTTTGACTTTGACTTTGACTTTGGGGGAGGCCTTTGCCTTCCCCAGGCTGATCAATATGATGCAAGCTACAAGATTTTATTGGTAAAAGTAAGTTTTACAAGTCACATGCTATGACGATGCTACGTGAGATAGGTACATCTTATCCATAGGTACCATGTACCACAATTTTAATAATATATTCTGTTTAATACAATAAAAACGTAAATTAGGTAATTAATATTACTCCCGATTAGGTATATTTATTATATTATTTATTCAAAATTTATTTGATGATGAGATCGTTTGACTTGTTTCACCGGCACTTACCCCGTTTCCGAGAGTAGTCGTTGCACACCCTGTCTTATATTAACGCATGTCTGATATTTGATTTGTTTTTCAGGCGAAGTAAATGGAGTACTCTATAGTCTTATTAGTTATATGTTTATTACTTAATTCAGCTCTTAAAGTCTCTCGTTGCATTTTCTTTTAAATATAAATTAAATATATATATTCCGGACATATTCACACGGTCAACTGATCCCAAACTAGGCATAGCCTGTACTATGGGTACCAGAGACTGATATATATTATCGATAAATGTTTAACACCCAGACACAGAACAAACATCTGTGTTTATCACACAAATGTTTCTCCAGTGCGGGGATCGAACCTGCGACCTCTAGCGCAGAAGGCAGAGTTACAACTAACTGAGTTATGAAGCCAGTCCAGTATAGTTGGCACTATTTGTTTCTTTCTTTATTCTGTTTTTCACAGCCATTTTAATCTCCATCTATAAAAGGTATCTAAGGTATGTTTTTACATAGTGATAACCAAAATATCTATAATAATATTCATGATGCGATCCTCATTTTTATTAAAAACATGTACTCCTAAAACGACACTGTTTCCCTTGGCGGCTCGCTTGACCCATATAAAATCCTACTAATCATATCGATAATGCGAAAGTTTGTAAGGATGTTTGGATGTTTGTGGTTCAGTCGCGCCGTAACGGCTCAGCCGATTTCCATGAGTTCTTTACCTAGAATAGCTTAGAAGCTACTTTTTATCTTGAATATAATACAAACATTGAATAAATAAAATAATAAATATTCCGGACATATCACACACGGTCAACTGATCCCAAACTAGGCATAGCCTGTACTATTGGTACCAGAGACTGATATACTTAACAGATAAATATTTAACACCCAGAAACAGACCAAACATCTGTGTTCATCACACAAATGTTTGTCCAGTGCGGGAATCGAACCCGCGACCTCTAGTGCAGAAGGCAGAGTTACGACCAACTGAGCTATGAGACCAGTCAAAGTTAGTTATGAATCACGATTATAATTACAACCAAAAACTACCAACTCATACATATTTAAACATTCCATACAAAAACTGAACACACCTCCGTCAAACAGACACCCGACTGAATGTAATCACTGGACGAGGGTTGAGTAAGTAAGATTTATACAGCTTTAAATATTAACATGGTGACATGGGTCAGCGGAGTGATATAAAACTTTATTATGAAATGTAGTTTCCAAGCCCCTTTTGGAAAACTATTGGGAATGAAGCGCTGGTGTGACTTCCTGAACTTCATCATCATCATAATTTCAGTCGTAGGACATCCACTGGTATGCAAAGTGATTGATTATTATATTTATTTTCTCTTAACTCTTCATAAACAATCCTGATAACTTGTTTTTCTTTTATCATATAAGCTTTCTCAGCATAGGATTCCCGTCAGCAATTTATTTTGTCACAGTTGAATAAAAATGTTTTATATGACGGGCCCTCTAGCTGGCCTTTTTTGTTACTCTTATATACTAAGTTGTGGATAACGTTGTGGACTACATTATTAATAATTGGTTACATATGAAATTATGTACCTACTACTCACTGTACCTTACATATATAATGTAGTTGTTTGTTAATCCTAAATAAATAAATAAAATAAACTAAAGTGATTCATCAAAGGAGCCATTTCATTCTGGGCCTGGTCCATGTACACTAAATAGAAAAATTAGGAAAAAATAGAAGATTACAAGAAAAATACAGTTTCATTAATTTGAAGACAAATGCGATGGTACAAGAATAGTTCTTCTGGTAAGTTTTTTACTATGTGAACACTATTTGAAGGTCGCCATGTTGGTTTATAATTGGCGTTTGACATGACATTGACATTTTTTTCATGTCATGTTGTTTGCTTTGATGTTTTTGTTTTGTCAGATAAATGTAGGTTGTCAAAATAACATTTCACGCACGTCCATCCGCCATATTTTTGTAGCGCTGTGTGTTGCTCTGTTTGTCTGTTTTTTAACCCACTTGATGGTATCTGGTTGATATAATGATATATCAACCAGATACCATCAAGTGGGTTATGACAATTTTCTCGAATCTACTACATGTACAATAAATTTTGAAATAAAATTATTCATCATCATCATTTCAGCCGTTCGACGTCCACTGCTGAACATGGCCTCCCCCACAAACAGAGCAAACTCCTTATCATGTGGGGGGATTTGCCCATACTCACCACGCTGGCATGCGGGTTGGCGAGCGTAGTTAGAGCTATCGTTGTTAAAATGAGGGACGCTGCTGCCCATCCCCTAGCTTTTTCCCCTTAGTCACCTCTTACGACATCCGCGGATAGGTAGATATGGAGGGGACTATTCTTCAGCCGAGGCCGCCACGGCCAATAAAATTATTATGTTTTTGTGTGAGATAAAGAATTACAGAAATGAATTTGCAAAAGTCGTAGAGGAAACTTTTTTCTCAGTTGGGTTTAGAATAAGTCCCTTTCGAGATAGCGTACATATTATGAATCACCTTGTATTTTATTGACATTTACATGCTTATATTAATCTAGTTAGAATTTTCAATATTAAGTAAATTTAATTTATTTTTGCAATAATAATTTGTTTAATGTTTTCTGATAATATGTGACATGAATAATTTGAAATCTGTTTTTATGGTTACTAACATAGTTTATAGGTAGATAAATGTACTAACAATTATGGTGAACAACCGAAATAAATGAATTAAATTAAAAATTACGGTCGTCAGTAACCAAACTATTTTTAGGGACCCATTGTTTTGGTATGAAAAGATAAATTGAACCACAACGCGCAAGTCTAATTGTATATGAATATTTTAATCTCCATTCATTCTGTAGGTAACTTAATTAACCCACAGTATGCAACACACGAGCAACTTTGGGCAATTTTTGCTTCTGGCCCTAAACGAGCTACTTTTTCCACCCAACCTCCTCATATTATCTTCGAAACTTTACAATAATGGGAGTTTACGTTATATTGTTTTCTAATGTTATTAGTTTCATTGTATCTCAAAAACCATATGAACCTTGAATAAAAATAAAAATCCTTTTGGAATGTATGAACAAACTTCTTTCATATTCCGCCGCCCGCACCAACACTGCACTATATGCCCCAACGACGCACGCACTCTCATTGCTCAACGCAACGATAGCCCACGAACCATACGTAGATGTATTCAATATGAAGTTTCATAATTTTTCTCTTTTGTGTATTCGTTTTCTTTCTGAATTTGTATTTTATAATTTTATGTTTTGATTGTGTAAATTTTCCTTGCTTTTATCTCACACAACGTTTTGGCCCATAGCTGTAAGTTTTGTGAGCATGTTTTGTATATAAATAAAATAAATAAATAAAAATAAATAAATAAATATTCTTCTTCTCGAGTCAAGGACTCTTTCAAACTCTACTCGACCAATATGAAACCCCATTTTATGTAGTAAACTTTTTTTAGTTTTGATAGTAAAACCAACTAAATTTTATGCAGATAGGATAGCCGGTTCGAAAGTTATGCTCTAACAAATAAACATACAAACATATAACGCCGATTCGCCCAAATTGTTTAAGAGACCTTCACTCGCTTCATTCGCTCGATCAATTCATCATCATTAGCCTGTAAAAATAGGTACACTGCTGGAGATAGGTCGCCTCTTTGGCCTCTTTGAAAAAGGCTCAAGCCTTTTTCATCCACCTTCACATGCGTTGGTCCATCGGGTGGGGGTCCTTACAACACTTTTTAGGAGGAGGTAGGGCATAGCGAGATTTTCTCGTTCTAAATTGGAGCAGCCCGCCTGGGGAGGTACCTCCGCCTTACAGAAGATCGCAGCCAAATAACATTATTTGTTTCAAATAGTGTTGTGTTCCTGCGGTGAGTAAGGTTGCCAGAGCTCTTTAGGGGGAGGGGGGTTCGGGGTCGGCAACGCGTGTGTGATGCGCTCATAGGCTACGGTAACCGCTTACCAACAGGTGGGCCGTATGCGTGTTTGCAAACTCAGTTGTATAAAAAAAAAAAAAAAAAACTGCGTCGACGCTCGATCAATTACAGAGGAAAATTATAAAATAAGTTGCTCAATATAAATCGCCCATGTAGGTACCCGCATCATTATTCGGAGTTAGTTGAAGAAGGTAACGTTTTCATTTCTCTGCAACATTTTGTTTAGGTTTGGGTTTTCGAGGGAATGGAATATTTCTCGATTTATCTTAAACTAGCGTCCACCCACGGTTTTGCTCGCGTGGTTCCTACATAAAATGACCTAGAATAGCCTATATGATCTTCTAGGTAAAGAACTCTATAAATTCCAAGTTTCAACGAAATCGGTTGAGCCGTTACGGCGTGATTGAATAACAAACGTTCAAACATCTAAACATTCAAGCATCCTCACAAACTTTCGCATTTATAATATTAGTTGGATTTAGGGCAACGTTGATCAGTGGACGTCCAATGACTGAAATGATGATGATGATGATGATGAAATACGGAAGCCAATAACTCCGGATAGACAATGATGGACGTTTGTCTAGATACATCACGCGCAAAGCTACTGATGCCGCAAGCAGAACCAAATACACACACGATTCTAGTTTGGTAAACAAGTTTTTTTTATACACCTGAGGTGGCAAACAAGCTTACGGCTACCGCTAACCAGCCAGCGGTTACCGTAGCCTACTAGCGCTTACAATATCGGAGGCATTACGCACGCGTTGCCGACCCCGAACCCCCCTAAAGAGCTCTGGCAACCTTACACACCGCAGGAACACAACGCTATTTGAAACAAATAATTCTATATGGCTGCCATCTTCTGTGAAGCGGAGGTTCCTCCCCAGGCGGGCTGCTCCAAATTAGAGCGAGAAAATCTCGCTGTGCCCTACCTTCTCTTTTAGTTTGCACGAAAGCCTCTAAAGGTCGATTAACATCAGACGAGCGAATGCTCATTCTATCCCCACTCTATCAAAATCTCTTTAGTGTAAACAGACGTAGAGCATTATTTCGTAGTTTTATCTGCGTTCACAAAGAAAGAATGAAAAAGCATGAAAAAGAATGCTCTTGTTCCAAGCTCTAGCTCTATGTTTGTTTAGTTTAAACCGGCCTTATTAAGAGTCGGTCTTGTGAGATGACGGGGAAGCCTTTGGAAAAAGGCCAGTTCAAGAGAAGGTACCCTAAACCGACGAGCATAAGGAATGTGATAAGAGTGAATCAAGCAAAAGAGGTATATCAGAATCGGGGCAAGTGGAAAGCCGTGGTCTCTGCCTACCCCTCTGGGAAGTAGTCGTGATTTTATGTACGTATATATATGTAAGAGGCGCACATTAATTCTTTCACTACACTGATTCTTTTATCAAAGTTCATCGGCCCTTTTGCATTAAAAATATAAGTAAAACTAGCTTACACCACCTGGCTTTACTCGCGTGGTACCTAGATAAAAAGTACCCTATGTATAATTCCAGATTATAATATATCTCTGTGCCAAATTTCATCCAGATGCGTTTAGCCGTTTAGCCGCGAAAAGGTAATAAACAAACAAGCACAAGTTACTTTCGCATTTTTAATATTAGTATGGCTAGTAAGATTAGTAGGAAGTGTGATACAGTTGTTCGACAAGTTGTCTGCCTGTAGGTATATCAATAGATTTTGACCTCTGCGGCTGACTGTGATTGATGCGGCGGACTCATCGCGGACAATGACTAGAACGCTACGTCTTGTGTGAGTTGCAATGAATCGGAACTGATGCCTGATTTTGCGGGGTCGGCTAAATTAGACAGTATAATTGGTCAGGAAATTTAAAGGGTCATAAATTAAATTAATTTAGCTCGGCCGTGGTGGCCCCGGTTTAAGAATAGGCCCCTCCATATCTACCTACCCGCGGATGTCATATGAGGTGACTAAAGGAAAAAATCTAGGGATGGGCAGCAGCGTCCTCTATTTTAGGAACGATAGCTCTAACTGCGCTCGCTAACCCGTGTGCCCAGCGTGGTGAGTATGGGCAAATCCCCCCACATGATAGGAATTCGCTATTTCGTTAGCAGGTACATTCATCATCATCATCAGCCTGTAGAAGTCCACTGCTGGACATTGGCCTCCCCCAAAGAGTTCCATGACGAACGATCTTGAGCCTTCTCCATCCACTTCCCGCAACCTTCACAATGGCGTCGGTCCATCGGGTGGGGGGCCTTCCAACACTGCGTCGCCCGGTTCGTGGTCGCCATTCGAGAACCTTTACTCCCCAACGGTTGTACAGGTATTATGATAACATTAAAGAAAACAAAGTAATTGGTAAATATGTAGGTAGACGAGTGAATGGTCGAGAGCTCAACTACGCTGCTGTTCAGCCTCATTAATTTTCTTATTTTGATTGAATTTTTAGTTGCCTTTTAAGGCTCAAGTGAAAAAGTGATAAATGAATCGTATTACAAATTCTGTAGGCAACAAGATAATAAATCAGTATCAATTCGATCACTATTTTCGTATTTCTCAAAAACAAATCACCACTAGGTAATCTATCACGTCGATCGGATTAGTATCACCTATAGGTGGCGCTGGCATAGAAGAAATTTTATCAGCATCGAGCATACGTTTCACTCTCTCATACTGCATCATCATCCTGTAGAAGTCCACTGCTGGACATTGACCTCCCCCAAAGAGCTCCTCGGCGAACGGTCTTGAGCCTTCTCCATCCACCGACTTCCCGCAAACTTCACAATGTCGTCGGTCCATCGGGTGGATACAGGATATCCACCAAACTGGATATAGGAATTTTGTATTATTCTCAAAATTCCCCTCATGGTTAGGAATAAGAGCTTTCTCCCCTTATTTTTAGTGACATAGATGTTGTCACTCCCTTCACGTTTAAAAAGACTCACATATCATTAATTTTCGACTATAATTGAGCTGAGACATTCAAATCATTTCTTGAGTGATAATGATTCTGAAACCCTTATTCTTCGATGAAATGCTTAGATACAAGCCATATTGAACCTAAAATAGTTGCAACACATCTCGTTTGAATGTAAAAGCTGATGAATAGAGTGATACAGGCATGCCAATACGCCACTAGGCGTGAAGCGAGCTCCATCGCACGTCGTATATATCTTTGATGGATGACGTGACAGCGCAACGCGGCAATGTATCCGAGCTACGCGATTTGTTCGCTTTGCTTATATTTGGAAGTTTTGGGACAGTTGTAGATAGGTAGCTGTAGCGCCATCTAGTTTAGCTTAGATATTCTAGGCTTGATCATGTGCACGAAAGGAGCCTCTAAGAGGCGCACTTTAATCCTTTCACTACACTGATTCTTTCATCGACGGTCATAGGCCTTTTTCAGGGCCACCATACCTCAACCTGGTCATAGACCTAAAACAGAATGATCAAGAAAGAATCAGTGACACGACAAGCAAGCAAGCACTTACTTTTAAACAAGGTGTTCTATCAACAAAAAGGAAGAATAATTTGAAGTGTTGTATTATAATTATCATATTTAAGCTCAATTGATCCAGATCACTACCAGTCGGATCATTATCTACAGATTTATTACATTATCAATATCTATAGATCTTGTAACGGCCTTTAGATAGCTCAACTGTTTCTTGTGTATTTTGTAAATATTAACTTGTACTAGTTTTAAGTTTCTTTCTGTAAATAAAATTCATATTATTATTTTTTCCCAGATTTTTAAATTTCAATTTAGTTATTTTTGTTTTGTTTATCATCTTTATAAGTAATTATAAATCGTAAGAAGTTCGACATCAAGATAACTATCCAAAGCAGCTGAATAATGGAGTTTGAACCGATTTGACCCTATAACAGGTGATGTTTGCGTACAGATTTTTCAAGGAAAAACGAATTTTGAAAAGTCGTAGAACAAATTATAATGATAGCATACATTATTATGAGTCACCGTGTTGAACTCTACTGTTCACCAAAACTCTAATAGATAGGTAAATTTACTCAATCTCTTATACCAACATTGGTCGACGCCGCCGGTGATAAGAGAGCTGGCTCATTCCTTGCACAAAGAATTTCTTTGGCAATTCAACGCGGGAATGCAGCCAGTGCTCTTGGCACCTTGCCGCATGTCCAAAATTATTTGTTTAATTAGTTTCTATTTTATTTTGTAATTATTTGATTTTATATTTTATAGTATGTATAAGTGTATATTTTAAAAATAAAGACATTCTCAATCTTATTCTTTTTGAAAAAATTTTTAGCTCGATCAACGATGGCCCAGTACGCTAATAATAAAATTACGAACAAACATAACCGAAACCGCACGGGTACAGCTAGTATACTAATAATTAAACGCTTACATGAAATATAGCCAAACTCATCATTGAATTAATTTACTTAGTAATGTTATTAATAAAATAATTATCTTGATAATGAATCTGCTTGAGATTAGCTGCACGAGACTTTAGGCAATGTTTCACATTTTCGGAGTACCTCGTTAAATTAATTCACGAAAATAAACTAACCAATGTATATAAGTAAATATTCTTGATTTGTGTTCTATATTTACTGATAAATAACACAAGGTGATCCATAAATATGTATGCTATCTCGAGAGGGGTTTATTCTACACCCATCATCATCATCATCAGCCTGTAGAAGTCCACTGCTGGACATAGGCCTCCCCTAAAGAGTTCCACGACGAACGGTCTTGAGCCTTCTCCATCCACCGACTTCCCGCAACCGTAACCTTCTTCCTTATTGTACACCCAATAGGCAATAAAGTTTGTTCTACAGATTTTGGAAGTTCGATATTTTTCATTGAAAAATGCAACAATCAGATTTTTTGTGGTCTTTGGTATTCAGCTGCTTTATTTAGGTAGCAATTTTGTGTGCGTTCCCCCAGCAAAGTATTGTTGAATTTCGGGATTTTAATGTATGCAGGGAATTAGAGCATTTAAATTTGAAATTTCGTGCACAATTACACGAAACGAATCTATCCATCTTTTCTTTGGTCTTCCTCTTCCCTTTTCTTTCAGCGAATTCGCGACAAAAATATAATGATACGTTCTAGTGGGCACAGTCGAATCCATCTGTCTAATACGTTTATATCACGGTCATGGTATGATACGTTGTAGTGGGCAAAGGCGATAGGAGTATCTCTTCAACGGACCACAGTAAAAAATACGTAAAAGCACTTCCAATCATGATCTTATCAATAAAACATTCCTGGACACCGCTTTATTCGTCCGCAAATCCGGAGGTATCCGGACATTTCCAGACGATTCCGGACATTTTCGAAACGAGTCCATTGGTACGGATATCTAGTAAAATATTCAGCCGGTAATCCTTTCCAACTGATTGTACTCATTGTCACAGTTTATTAAGATGGCTGGGTAGTAGAGCCCAACCTTTTTTTTCTCTTTGAAACTGGTCTCCATCCCTCTACGCGTAAGGTCTTTGCCCATTACCCCGTAACATACTATGTCAATGGTATGAACGTATCAGGCATAAAAAACATTATATTCTCGTCGAAAATTCGTTGTTGGTCCGGTCATGGCACGGTTATGGCACGCACGGTGCAGTGTTGGCCCGTGACGTTTTTTCATATTAAACTATACAAATAAATGAAATAAAAATAAATAAATAAGTATTCCGGACATATCACACACAGTCAACTCATCCCAAACTAGGCATAGCCTGTACTATGGTGACCAGAGACTGATATACATAATAGATATATATTTAACACCCAGACACAGAACAAACATCTGTGTTTATCACACAAATGTTTGTCCAGTGCGGGGATCAAACCCGCGACCTCTAGCAAAGAAGGCAGAGTTACTACTAAATGAGCTAAATTGTTTTGCTTGTGCCGATAAGGATACTGTCATGTTATGGGACGTTGTATTAACTTATCCTGTAATTGCGAAATTGGGTTTAGACTAGGTTTAACTAAACCCTGGTTTTGTGACGTGTCATTTCATACATTTGTCATTATGACACAAAGCAAATGGAGGGTACAGGAATAAAAGGGGCTCATCGACATTTTTCGTAAAATCGGACTGACTATGCCATTCGATTCGTTTCAACCGGGCATTTCATTTGGTATTTGAGAACGGTATATAAAGCGCCCATTCCGAAGGTAATCAGCAAACAAAAAATCATGCACACAAATAAAAGGGGCTTATTACAGCTCAAACATGAATAGTGTTGTGTTCCTGCGGTGAGTAAGGTTGCCAGAGCTCTTTAGGGGGGAGGGGGGAGGGGTCGGCAACGCGTGCGTGATACCTCTGATATTGCAAGCGCTCATAGGCTACGGTAATCGCTTACCAACAGGTGGGCCGTATGCTTGTTTGCCACCACAGTTGCATAAAAAAAAATATAAAAAAATAATGACAAAAAGGTGCCCATTACATACAAAAAAGGATGTCAATATTCCAAACAAATTCTTATAAATCACAGATAATATTATAAAAACAATGATTTTAGACGTCTAATCACATGTTGAAAATTTCAAATGCCATTATCTCTGAAAACATGTTTTGTTGATGAACCCCTTTTTTTCCTGTAAACCTTCAAAGTTACCAATTAGGACCTAGTCTAAATCTAGTTTCGTAATAACAGAGATAAAGTTTAAGGCGAATGGCCCGCTCGCTGGCTATGTCCACCGCAGATTGTTTTTTTTCGCACGGATTTTTTTCTCAGACTAATATCAGATGTGGAACATTCAGACAACAACAGAAGCCTCGTCTAATACCTTTTTTTCTGCCAGCCAACATCCTAAAGCAACTAACAACTGGCACAATAAGTGTGGAATAACCCAGCTGTGTTCAATTAACCTGTAAAGCTCAATGAAGTATTCGTAGGGTGGAAATAAAATGTTCTGTTGCACGTAATTTTTTTTATTTACAAGCCCTGCATGTCATAAAGCTTTGAGCAGACATCGGTTTATTTTAAAATTGAACAAGCGATTTTTCTGACAGAATTAATTATTAAAATTTTGAGATTTATAGGCAGCTATATCAGTAAAGTTGGGAAACGTTGAGCGTGTGTGTGTAAAAATTTACAAGGTAATTTATTAAATGTATACTTCCGATACTACTACTTAGCCGTGGTGGCCCCGGCTGAAGAATAGGCCCCTCCATATCTACCTATCCACGGATGTCGTAAGAGGCGACTAAGGGAAAAAAGCTAGGGGATGGGCAGCAGCGTCCCTCATTTTAACAACGATAGCTCTAACTGCGCTCGCCAACCCGCATGCCCAGCGTGGTGAGTATGGGCAAATCCCGCCATATGATAAGGAATTTGCTCTGTCTGTGGAGGAGGCCATGTTCAGCAGTGGACGTCGAACGGCTGAAATGATGATGATGATGACACTTCCGAAAGGGGCTTATAAATGATTTATCTATCTATCTATCTTATTGTACTGAAAATTCGAAGACAGTGACAAGTGCACGAAAGGAGCATAAAGGCGCATTTTTAATCTTTGCGCTACACGGATTTTTTCACCGACCGACGGTCATAGGCCCTTTTCAGGGCCGCCATACCACACCCGGACACTGGCGTAATACAGAATGACCAAGAAAGAATGGAGGAAGTACGGGACAGCCAAGTTTTCTCGCTCGAATTTGGAGCAGCCTACCTGAGGTACCTCCGCCGTACAGAAGATCACGGCCAAATAACATTTTTTAGTTTCATAAAGTGTTGTGTTTCTGCGTTGAGTATGATTGCCAGTAAAGGGGGGTGGGGTCGGATTCGGCAGCGCTCGTGATGCCTCTGGTATGGCAAGCATTCATGGGCTACGGAACAACTTCCCAACAGGTGGGCCGTGGGCTTGTTGCGGGCTTGTAAAAACTGCGGTGTGCTCGACCGGGAACCAAGCCGACTGTCGGTTCGAAACTGAAAGTACTTTTTGAGCAACGCAACTGCAGATCAACGAACAGCCTTACATAAAACAGATACCATTCTCAATTCTTAAGCGATCGTAACATTTTAGAATGGCCATAACGACTATAAAGGATCCCATTCCGATTGGGAACGACAATTATTGACAGATGTACCCTTATAACTAAACTAGCATTGACCCGCGGGTTAACATGCCAATACCAAACTGATTCATTTACCGACGCTCATACAGTATAGGCCTTTTTTCAGGGCCAGCAGAGAGCACTGATGGAGGGCTGGTAGTGGGCCCGCAGTCCGATCCACAGGTCGTGGGTTCCAACCTAATCATGCACCAATGAATTTTCCATTCGTAAAATTTATGAGCGCTATGCTAGTGCTCTCAAACGGTGAAGGAAAACATCGTGAAGAAGCTGAACCTGAAAGTCTAATTTACTGACTGTAAATTTATTAATAAAACAATTTAGGTAGTAGTAACGCTTATTTAAGAATAATTTATTTACACTTATACATACTATATCCCTTCTAACGCCACCCTGATTTTGAGAGGGCGGCACGTGTGCCATTGTTGCAAAATGGCCCCCAAATTTGCAAAATTATATTTCACCCTGTCACAGAAAACTAATATTTAGAGCTCTTTTGTTCATTACACATACCAACAATTGTATATTTTTTGTTTCCTTTTGAAATTTCCTACTTTTTGGCGTTATTTAGTTTTTAAATAAATTTACCAAGTTGGAGTAGACTACAGGTGAAAACAATAGAGACACCAGTTGAGCAATTCAAATTGGTTTATTTTACTAACATACTATCTTTATTTATGTTTTTTATCTATTCTCAACTTATCTACAGTCACAGGAATACATATAAATAACATTTTATATAGGTGTACATACAAAATTAAAAAACCTTTTTAGATTTAGTCAAGCGCGGCGAACCACCGACAATAGAAACATACTGAAAAATTGCCGTACTTTCAGATTTTTTTTAAACACTAAAAATCATTAAAAGCACACTTTAATTGGTCTTTGCAAACAAATTATATATTTTTTATGAGTAACATGCAAAAAGATACACGAAAATACCATAAAATATTTTAAAAATACTGAAAAGAAAACCGATTGCCATATCTTGCCAAATTAGTAACTTACGCGCTACAGCATGTAGTAAAAAAACTGTTGCTCTATCATACAATGTTTACAGTTATTCTTATCCTAAAATAATACGGCTAACGATAACAATCATTGCCTCAAAGCATCCCATTGAGATTTTTTGTATACGACCCACTTGTAAACACTGTAAATCGACACGTGAAGGTATCCGCCATGGTACCTAGCGTTGTCAAAAACATGGATACGCCTTTGTGAGACAGAGAGAATTTCCGTAGACGATTATAGAAATTATATGAAATACTTTGATTAAGTTAACTATTGTTAACGTTTATGTTACAAATAGAAAAGTTCTTAAATAAAACTTGAAAAAAAAGGATAATTAATAGTAAAATCGTAATTCGGTAATTGGAGCGAATCATGAAAGTCATGTCCATACTAGTTCCAAATCAAATGTTGAACCTTGTTGACCCGAAATAGTACGAGTGCCAAGCACCCGCTGCGGGTTGGTTATTGTTTGTTTTTGCCAAATTTTGGTATTTGTGAGTTCTGGGATGTTTAATTATGTTCAATGGAGTAATAGAGTAATAAATTAGTTATTTTGGTTGAATGTACAAGGAGACAAGTCATAAAACTATGAAAAAATCCAAATATTTGTAACGTCGCGCTCCACTGCCCACCAAATTAAGCTTTAAATTACAGCTGAAAGCATTATAAATCGCATAAATATGTTTTAAAATGAAGAAATACTTATTTTTTTTTAATTTTATAACTCTTTCAAACACTTTTCTATTCATAAAACTCTTTTTTTGTAATCACAAAGATGCGCGGAACCGACCATTGAGTGACTGATTTTGTTTATTTTATTTTGCTTGACCCGAGAAGATGAAAAGGTAGATTTAAATTTATATACCTTGCTTTGTCTTTTCTGATAGAGCTGGGACTCAGAGAATGATTTGCCACAGAGAACAATAAATAGTTTTTAGTCGATTTCTAGACCACTTATCTTTGCGTCCTTATAGGGTTGATGGCAAAGATGCCATTTTTTTTTGCCCGTATCAGGTCGATTGGCGTTAGAAGGGATATACATACAATAAAATATAAAATCAAATAATTACAAAATAAAATAGCAACTAATTAAACAAATAATTTTGGTGCCAAGAGCACTGGCTGCATTCCCGCGTTGAATTGCCAAAAAATTCTTTGTGCAAGGAATGAGCCAGGTCTCTTATCTCCGGCGGCATTTTTTTAAAGTCTAATACATGTGAGTGTGCATAAAATGAGCCTCTAACGGGCCTTTAATCCTTTCCCTTAATTCATTTAACGACACGCCATGGTCATAGGCCTTTTTCAGGCCCAACCTAGTCACTGACTTAATACAGGATGACCAAGGGACCGCGAGGAACAGGCATAGCTTCACCTAGTTTCTAAGACTTCACTTTGAAACGATCCTAGTGATTTTATTGAAATAAATGCCTTTTGACTTTGACTTTTTGTCTTTGACAAGAAAGAATAGGTCACCACGGCCACAACTAACCTACTGTGATCGCCACAAAAAATAACATACGTTGAGACAAGTTGTCCGTTAAAAATATGTATAATACCGGATTGAACCGGATAATCTCGTGAACGTCCGGTTCCCTCCAAATGTTCTACAATATCATAAAGTATGAATGGTTATAGAAAAGATTATGGTTCGTTTATCGGTTTTTAGGTGCCGACTGTCGGTAAATGATCGAATCCCTTTTAACCCTCGACTTGGGGCATCGGTGCTTTTACCTTTCATAAGATATAAATCTTTTGATCAGAGGTAAGTTTTTTGAGAAGATGAACAAACAATTTTGGGAATAATTCCGGTAAGGTCGCAGAACCGACAACCACTCTCAAATGGTGACTACGAACCGGACTATGGAGTGTTGGAAGTTTCCACCAGATGCAACGATGACTTTTTTTAACAGTAACGCACATAGTTCTGACCCCACACTAAGATTTAGATACGAGTATATGAGAAAGCTTGTAGAACCGACAACTGCTCTCGAATGGTGCACACGAACCGGACGACGCAGTTTTGAAAGGCCCACCGCCCGATGCAACGACGACCTTTTTTTAACAGTCACGTACATAGTCCTGACCCCACACGGATTCACGGTGGCGATTTCAGAAACTACGAGTACCATACTACCAAAACACTCAGACCCAAAATAATATTTCGAGATCATGCAAACCTTCATGCAAATGGGAATCGAATCGGCACCCCTACGTCTCAGACCACCTGCGCCACCGAGGTCGTAATTGTGAAGGTTGCGGGAAGTCGGTAAATAGAAAAGGCTCAAGACTATACGTCGTTGCACTCTTTGGGGGAGGCCTATGTCCATTATTGGCTTACTTCTGCAGGCTGATGATGATCTAGTAACAACTTGGTTAGGTTGTAGGTATCTCAAAAACAACGGTTGTCAGTTCCGCGAGCTATATGGCCTGCCTTCAACTTGCTAATTCTGAGACCTTGGTTTTTCTACGAATTTCCTCATTTTGGATTTTACCACGCAGTGAAACTCCGAGCTCTCTCCATAGCCCGTTACTAGAGAGTCTCATATTAAAACCGTAAAAGAAAATGTGAAGACGACTAAGCGACAATTAATTCACTTAATTGTCTCCTCATCAGCCATGAATCAGGAGTAAGCGTTTCGCAGCTGGAATCCAGTCATATTTCAGATCCATGAGATCGTTCATTTTACGATTTGGTCCAAGGTATAGGTAAGATGGCCGTGGTGGCCTCGGCTGATGAATAGGCCCACCCATATCTACCTATCCGCGGATGTCGTAAGAGGCGACTTTGGGATAAAAGTTAGGGGATGGGCAGCAGCGTCCCTCATTTTAACAACGATAGCTCTAACTGCGCTCGCCAACCCGCATGCGCAGCGTGGTGAGTATGGGCAAATCCCCTCACATGATAAGGAATTTTCTCTGTCTGTGGGGAGGACATGTTCAGCTACGGCTGAAATGATGATGATAGGTAAGAATCTGATTCGTCGTGAAAAATTTGAAAATAATAGGCAGTTGTGTTATTACAGGCACAAAAAGTTTACCGAAATATAAATAAAGACGATCAAGAGCGAGTAGGACTCGCGCACTGAGGCTTCCGTACACGGGGTCGGAAAATCGAGATCCCAAGCGTAAGAAGTGATGAAATTATATAAAAATATATATTTAACTTATAGTTCAATTAAAGCCACTTTTTCCTTTATTTGTGTCACAAAGATCATAGTTTTGCATAGTGTTTTTGCAATGAAAACTTCGAATTTCCAAAAGAATTTTTTAGGAGGAGGTAGGGCACAGCGAGATTTTCTCGTTCTGAATTGGAGCAGCCCGCCCGGGGAGGTACCTCCGCCTTACAAAAGATCGCAGCCAAATAACATTATTTTTTTCAAATAGTGTTGTGTTCCTGCGATGAGTAAGGTTGCCAGAGCTCTTTAGGGGGGGGGAGGGGGTTCGGGGTCGGCAACGCGTGCGTGATGCCTCTGGTATTGCAAGCGCTCATAGGCTACTACGGTAACCGCTTACCAACAGGTGGGCCGTATGCTTGTTTGCCACTTCAGTAGTATAAAAAAAAAAAAAACAAAAAAAAAAAAAAAAAAAAAAGACGTAGAACAAAATTTATTGCCTATTGGGTGTAGAATAAGCCGGTTTCAGGATAGTATACGCAATATAGATCACCTTATATATACCACAGTTGTAATCTAACCATCACCTTTCGCGTCTAAAGTCATTTGGTTAATCAAACAGGCCCTAGTGTTGGACTGAATGTACTCGTATTTCTCTCATCCCTTGCGCCGCAGTCACGTCTGCGAACTCTTTGAGGAGATAATTTTCTTCATAATTAACTCCCTGAATACCGCCTTATTTAATTGGCCCATTGGGACCCGTGAGAGTGTAACGGCCCTACGTGCGAAGAGAACACTTTAAATTAGAATTGATGAATTACTGCAATGCGGCATCTTAACACATTAAAATTTAATGATTCCGCTACGTGAGGTTTTGAAAATAAACACATTTTCATCAGACTTTTCCTTATTAGAGCCACCATGCCAACCAGTGGGGTAATTACGTAGCTCCTTTACAATCGGTTTCTATTTGAAATCAGTAAATAAGGCCACATTGCGATTACCTATTATAGGTAATTGTCCTAGAGTCAGTCCTTCGTATGGCAGCTTTTCGATTACCTAATATAAGTGATTATTCGGTTTTTGTTTATCGCAAAGGCACCAAGCGGATTACATGGCCTTATAATCCGTTTGGCGGATATTTATAGATTTAAATAGAAACTGATTGCAACGAAGTTACGTAATTGACGGTGACTTTCAAATATCGTATTCTGTAGACCTCGAAAACGCCTGTGGCGCCTCACTCGAACACACGAAGTGAGTTCTGTCACTTGAGAGAATTCGAGTTCGAGTTCCAGTTTATACAGAATAGCTTAGCTGAGCAACATCTTTTGTAGGCGGTAAACCGGTTTTAAGAATAACAGGGTCGATGTTTTATTGATCATAAAAATCACAATCATTTAAGTTAGAGTATAAACTTCCTCTTTCGACAAAAATAAATGTTTTAATCTTTCCAGTTGACTTTGTTAGGGTGACCAACATTTTGTAATACATAATCCCGTACGTAATAAGAAGTTTTGTTTAGGAGGCAAAGTAAGTTGACAGTATCAAAGATTTATGGTTCAAATTCGTGTAAAATTGTGCTGCTTCGTTCACATTTGGATGATAATAAGACGCCCACATTTTGCAATAGTGACTAATCCATAGGTTCATAGGTTGCAAGTCCGTCACCGCTTATTATAAGATTATAAGAATGGTTTGCTCACGATATTTTCCTTCAACGTTTCGACAGTTAATTTTTTTTAACAGAAATAGGTACTCAATGTTGCACGACCGGTTTCAAAGCCACGAACATCGAATCAAAAGTTGGGGCACCTCCCTAAGCTAACTCGGCTACATTAAACCCTTCAAAATTCTCACGCTACGATTAAGATACGAGTCTTAGGCTCGTATTCAGAGACAAGACTCGAGCATTGATCTGTACTTAAATCTCGATTTGAGGCGAGATTCTAATTCTTGAACAGTACTTATGTATAGATTCAATGATCACAGTTCACCTGAGTAAATGCTTATTCTGAAACGTCAATCAGACGAAATCGGTGCTTGAGTTTAGATTTGATTTGACATTTATCAAATGACATTTTCGTTCCGTTACACGTACTTTGATGCATATTTATACTTCACTTTATTGTTCTATTCTATTTCCACCCTGGCTGTTTGAATTTCTGCGTAAAACGGATCGAAAATTATAAATAAATCAAAATGTAAACGAGAACATTTGAGTACAGATTTGAGACTCGATTCAGCTGAGAATAGTTTAAGTGCCGTTCTTGAATAAAAGCTATGTTTGAGAAGAGATTCAATACTTAAGTAGAATTCAGCTGATCTGTGATTAAATCTATGCTTGAGTCGTGTCTCTGAATACGAGCCTTAGACATACCTCCCAGTTTCCCACACTATAAGACCGTGTGGTCACCCAATCCCGACAATCAGCGACATAAATCCGCTTAGCCGGGGCCAGTTTATCAAAAACGATGAGTTGAAAGAAAGAAAGAAAGAAAACGATGAGTTCGAACCGAATCCCAGCAACAACTTCCTTTAATTGAAAATCTGGGATTCTTTTCATTTGGATTAGAAAGTTCGTATGAGCTAGGCCGACTCAGAGTTTTAAGGCCACCCGAAGGCCTCTTGCTTGCTTTTCGTGTCACTGGTTCGTTCTTGGTCATATTGCATTTGATCAATGTCTAAATTGAGGTATGGTGACTCGGAAAAGAGCCTTTGCGAAGGGCATTAAATAAATTAATCAATCACATCCAACAGTCACAAGGTTACATAGTCCTGTCTGACCCCACACTAGGATTTCCTGTGTACCACAACACCCAGACCCGGAACAGATATTTACTGATTATGCAAACATGTTTCCCGCACCGGGAATCGAACCTGTACCCCTTGCGTACCCGGTGCGCCACCGAAACTCCTGTCATGCAAATGTCACGTCATGTCCTCGAATTTACAAATTTGGACTTGCCGGTTTCCGATGTTGTGTTGCATTTGCTTATTCAATTCAATCTTTTTATTTCAGCTTTCACATTCAGTACATAGGTATTACAGCCATATAATTTTTACATAATAATTTTAAAAGTACACACGTTCAAACATTAAATCGTACATTTAAGAGCGCCCAGTGTGCACTCTTGTCCAGTGCCTCATAAATATTGTATCTCAAAGTCAAAGTCAAAGTCAAAAGGCATTTATTTCAATAAAATCACTAGGATCACTTTGAAACTTCTTAGAAACTAGGTGAAGCTATGCCTGTTCCTCGCGACCAAGCCTAGAAGAATCTACGTCCAGCCTGTCCGCTATGAGTTTCAGGTAGCTGTTGGTGCTGCCCCGCACCCTCTGCATCATGGATGCTGTTCTGTTGCGGACGATCGCGTAGAAATCATCTACGCGTGCATCCGCAAACACCACCCGACGCGCTACAGAAGCGCGGCAGCCCCACCAGCACCCTGAAACCGTTATTATATATTATTATTCAAATTGTTATAAATAAATAAATACTAAAACCAAAATATCACAAGTAATTCACCCTACTCCCGTCATGACGGTGACCGCTTTATAAGTAAGATCGCATAAAACAAACGACCATAACACTTGCGGATATCCGTCATAAACGGGTCATAGTGGCACTAGAGGGTCATAGCTGGTTTTATGGCCTGAACATACGCCCACAGGATCTACGTGGTCAGCAGTACCCAGGGTGTCTATTAATGAGCCCTCAGGATACCTTAAGAGCTATTGGGGACATTAATAAGGTGGGGACATACGGATCACAGGATTTTTCCCCAAATGTAAGGACAGAAGTCAGAAAATGGCTTTTCGTGGCGTAACCAAACTAACCAGACTCGTCAGTCGTCAGACCAGTCAAGAACGGGGATTTGACAGTTGAAGAAAAAATTATAAGGTATGGTATGAGATATGGTGGCCCTAAAGAGGGCCTATGACCGTCGGTGAAGGAATCAGTGTAGTGAAAGGATTAAAGTGCGCCTTTTGCAGGCTCCAAAACAACTGAATAATTAAGTTTTAACTTATTTGACCCCAAAACAGCTGATTTTTGCATAGTGTTTTTGCATAGTGAAAAATACGAGTTTCCATAATTCATAGAACAATCTTTATTACCAATTGAGTTAAGAATAATCTCCTTTCGGAAAAGTATACCTTGTATTTCTCAAGTAAGTAAGTAACACTTCAAACATTTTAGAGTGTAGTCAGGTATTACAGCCGACACTGTAAGTGTGGGTGTTAACAAATAATTTAGCGCCCGCTGTGTAACTTAAGGCTTGATTTAATAACACCTTGGTTTCCTAAACGGAACAGTGCGCCGTCCGCCGTCATCTCTAACGTCACAATAAAGCCTCGTGTAAGCGTCGGCTGTGGCCGACTGTAGCTTTAAAACTTTGGGTATTTTAAACATATTTAAAATCACGCATGTTTTCTAGAGGGGTAGGCAACGGCTTTCCACTTGCTACGATCCTGACATACGTCTTTTGCTTCATTCACTCTCATCACATTTGTTATACACGCTCGTGTGATTTAACACTTGAAAAAAAACTGCGTGTGGTCATTCACCCACTTTTATGGGACAATTACTCAATCGCCTTCGATAATTGTCCAGAAGACAAAAAAATCCGACTTTCGAATCGACGTAACGGAAGTGACGAAATCTTTCAGGCAATCAGTGACTAACAATAAGATGGTACAGCCAATGCGAGCAAAGAATATGAAATGGATATCTCAAATCATCGGAAGAGGCTCAAGACCGTTCGTCGTGGAACTCTTGAGGGGAGGCATAGGGCATCAAGTTCCAGCAGTGGACTTCTAAAGGCTGACGATGATGATGATCTCAAATCAAAATGCGTAGAAATTGCTAACGCTAGAGTTTAAGATGCGAATGTCACATTTTTTTGTGTTTGTATTGTTATCGCAATCAATGACTGTCAATCACCGACGGCCGACGGCAGACGCCGCCGTTAGTTTAAGAAAACAAGGCTTTAGCCATCCCTTCCGGGTTCATAATAGGGTGACAACGTGTCATAACTTTCTTATATGCTCAGAGATACCAAATGCTACATAGTATAAATATATTAAATCAATAAAAATGCCATACGGCCACCTCGGCCCGTACCATGTCGTCTTATTGCCATTCAATTAAGAGCGTATCAGCGCTATTTTACACGAATTTGAACCTTAAAACTGTCAACTTACGTCGCCGCCTGAACAAAACCGTAGGAGGTATTACAGCTGAGTAGTTGTTCTCTGTGTGTGTACGGTGATGTTTGCTGGCCCTAAGCACGTGCGAAGCCTACAGTAGCTTTTCCATGCAAAAAAGCATCTCATGGTCACCGCACAAAAAGCTTTAGGATATTAATTATTCCACCAAAGTCGGTCCAAGGGGCTTACAGTAAAAGGATTCCACTATTGTTCACAAGTTCACGGAAGCTTGGGCGGTTGGGTTCAGCAACTTTAGTTAAAAAGTGTCTAAGGTTAAGACTATTATCTACTAGAAAACAAATACAACGTGATTGCATCTTCCATTTCTTTCAGTCTTCAGCTACAGGAATGGCTTCATTTAGTTCTCGGTTGTAGTGCGTATTTGGTCGTTATCCCTAATCGCTGGTTTTTGAGCCTAGATCTTCCAAGTGACGGCAAATCTTTTGACAATATACGTATGTCCACTAGGTTGCGCCTTGCCTTGTGACCAATGTATTCTAGGGTTTGGTTGGGGCAAATGGCTGAAGACTTTAGATAACTGGTGCTGACTCATTTATTTTGTACCACACGCAGTTTTGTCTTAAACACGGTGATTCTATGAACAATAGTAAAATACTAGCGAAAAATGAATAAATGTTAAAAGTTTTTTATCCTGAACTTTTTTTTATTAGCTGCTTATCAGCTGGTCTTGGAGTTTGAAACCTAAATTGCTAACTAAAATATCTGAATAATGCAGTTTGATTTGTTTTATTTAGAGGTTTTTCAATGAGAAATGTCTAAGATCCAAAATATGTAGAACAAACTTTAATAACTTTGACTTTGATTTGACTTTATCTCCATGCGATCAGATCCTTGATAAGATAATCATAATTAATTACTAATAAATCTTTATTCATTACCTTAGCGCGGTTAACATTTATAATTAATAGATAGATAGATAGATAACTCTTTATTGATTACCACACAAAAAAAAAATTGAGAAACATGGCACACAAAAGGGTAAAACAATGGGCGGCCTTATCGCTGAAAGCGATATCTTCCAGGCAACCTTTGGATGGAACGAAACATAGCAGAGCATTAATGGATGGCGGCGTACTTACAAAAGTATAAAATAATACTTAATCCTAAAATAAAACTAAGAAAAAGAAACACATTACACCTAGGTACATAACATCAGAATACATATAATACCTACGCAATAGATAATCTAAAACATTTATAATATATTTTACTATAAACAGGAGCGATGACATGACAAACAGATGATTAAATCACGGTTGAAAGATAGTGCTGTTTCACTTTAAGTTTAAAAACATAATGCAAGGATGACCGTCTCACTTCCACAGGTAGAGCGTTCCAAAGTCGAACAGCTTGAATAGTGAAGGAATGGCCGTAAAAGGTACTACTGTGAACTGGAGTTTTTAGCAATAGGTTTTCTGACGACCTAAGGGTGTGCAATGGTGCACGAAGAGTGAAAATACTGAAATCTATCTTTAAGATAGCCAGGAGAAGAGGGATTTAATAATATAGAATAGAGAAGAGATAGAATATGCATGTTCCGTCGAAGACGTATGGGGAGCCACTTTAGCATGAGGCGAAAAGGAGAAACATGGTCATATTTTTGCAGGCCAAATATAAATCTGATACAAAAAATTTGGAGGCGCTCAAGCTTGTCAAGTTGGTCGAGATAACAAGCATCAGCGTAATCCAAGACGGGGAGTAACAGAGACTGTGCAAGTGCAGTTTTGGTTGGTGGTACTTGGTAAGAAATTTTGCAGTCTTCTCAAAGACCCGGCTGAAGCAAAAAGCTTTCGGCTTGTTACGTCCAGTTGAGCTTTCCATGAAAGATTGCAATCAATAGTTATCCCCAAATTTTTAACAGTATCACTGTAAGGGATAGCCAATAAAAAAAAAAATATGATTATCGTCCCGATAGTGGTGTTAGTGAACGGACTGATAGCGAAGAGCCTCGATCAATACCTTAAGAGGCTCTCGCTAGACAGCTTGGTGAAGGGATACAGAGTGCGGTACTCCTGGACTCGGCACGCATACTCAGGAGGTTCCTCTCTCTCCAGCTCTAGCCACCGACCGCTTGAGCCGAGCTTCGCGGTCGGTGGTTCTCCATTTTTATATATATTTTTTACTATAATAGTTGTTTTGATATTCTTTTTTGATATTAAGATGTACTTTTGTAGTAAAAAAAATATTTTATAAATGAGATTTTAATTAAATATATGTGAATAATAATAATAATTGATATTTAATATTATAACTAAAGGTAAAAAATTACACGATACCTAAACTAGGAAAACATTTACTTACTTATCACATGTTTTTAAAATTTTAGACAAGATAAAACTATCGACTGGCCTCATAGCTCAGTGGGTAGTAACTCTGCCTTCTGCGCTAGAGGTCGCGGGTTCGATTCCCGCACTGGACAAACATTTGTGACTAACACAGATGTTTGTTCTGTGTCTGGGTGTAAAATATATATCTATTATGTATATCAGTCTCTGGTACCCATAGTACAGGCTATGCCTAGTTTGGGATCAGTTGACCGTGTGAATATGTCCGGAATATTTATTTATTATTATTTATTTATTTGCAGTAGTTAGTTTCTCTAGTAGTAATTATCTGTAGTTTTTCCAGTGTGCCACATTTTCTTCCAGTGTGTCACGAAGACCACGCGCTGCAGGAAAATTTTCAAATAAAATTATCATAATGACGCCAGCATGCCTGCCAATGACGAGCCGTCTCTCTCAAGTGTTCTTTGAAGGTGGGATAATAGATTTAAAGTGAGATTAAGCAGATTTCAATGGTCGGAGATAAATTGAAACTTTGAAGATTTTAATTTATACATCCAGCTTTTTGGTGGGCATCGAACTTCGTGAATAACAAATCAAAATATTGTTTAAGCAATATTTAGTTAGGTATTTTATGCATGACAGTAGCCAGCAATAGTATTGGATATCGGCCATAATTAATCCATTTGCGGAACTTTGTTATATTAATTAAGTACATAGCAATTATTTTATTAATTAGGTGTTGTGATTTACCTGTTTACCTCGGCCCAATTGTTGTCTGATTTATTTTTTAAAGACTCTGACTTTCTGTAACGTCGGCTTCATGAGGAAACCATTAAGTATATATTATTCGATCAGATAGAGTTATTCCAAATACAGAAAAAAATATTATAAAAAATTGTTACTGAGTATGTAAATAAATGAAAAAAATTCAATGAAAAGAAATGATCGGCAATGGACTTGCAACCTGTCACGACATCTTCAAGGATCTCATCGCATTGAGATCTGAGAGGACTCTACCTTTCTTGGCGGTCGTGTCGTTTATATTTTTTTTATTTAAAATTCTTAAGTTCGTCGCGTCTCAACTATTAATATTACGGCGGTATTATGGCCGTGGTGGCCCCGGCTGAAGAATAGGCCCCTCCATATCTACCTATCCGCGGATGTCGTAAGAGGCGACTAAGGGAAAAAAGCTAGGGAATGGGTAGCAGCGTCCCTCATTTTAACAACAATTCAATTTATGCTCAATTATTGCTCCAGGTGTTGCTGATATCAATAGGCGGTACCACGTAGCATCAGGAGGGCCGTTAAGCCTGTTTGCCTCCGTATAACATAAAAAAAAATATGTATATAAAAGGTGATTCATAATATATGCCATCCCGAAAGGGGCTTATTCTACACCCAAATGGCAATAAAGTTTATTCTACGACTTTTGGAAATTCTTCATTTTTCATTGAAAAAACTCTATGCGAAAATCAGCTGTTATGGGGTCAAATCAGGTAAAGCTCAATGAATCAACTGTTTTAGGTAGCAATCTTGATTCAGAACTTCTTTTACGCTTTGATAATAGTTCTAAAGATGATAAAAATACCAAAATAAGCTAATTTGAGAAAGTTTGGAAAAAAAAAATTAAAAATAGGTATTGATGTTTTTTTTCGCTAATGTTACTTCTTTTCGTTGATATAATAACCCCCTTTCGGGGTGGTATACATGTTATGAATCATCCTGTATGATATTAAACTTTCTCAAGAAACTTAATTCATGAAGTCCTATCAATCGTTTTTAGGCTACAGCACACATCAACCCGCCCTACACTGTACACAAGACCCAACCCCATTCACCCAACGTCTAAAAAACATAATTGGCTGTCTGCCAACTGCCGAGCCTTACAAAAAGTTCCGTCAGCAAACGACGAGGATAAGGTAAGATGTATAAAATAAATCAGCGACCGTTAAAAGCGGATTGCGGTGAATAGTGCCGTCATAGTGAGTGGGTGTTTTGTCCAACGTATCTCAGGCGAACAGACCCCATTAACTGAGGTGGTAAGCGGTGCTAGATATAGCGGGGAGAGTTAAACGCCGTGTTCATACAACGTGCGGCATGTCATCAAATTGTATTTCAAAATGATCCTTATCTCTAACGGATAAAGTCGATCTTGAGTTTGACTTTTATGGGGCTTGCGATATCGTACGCTCTCAATGTTAAATTCAAAATTGACTTGAACATTTTAGATGATATATCGCACGGCGTATGAACACGGCTATATTGTGGTCATCTATTACCTCATAATTTTAACCCCCTAATTTGCCCCGTTTAGGGATGATTTTGCAAAAAAATGACACACGTATTTCTTTATTTCTTACGAAATGCCTATATATGAAGTTTAAGATCCCTAACTTGAGGAATTATGGATAGGCAATACAAACTTTCAAGCCCTATTTCACACCGTTCAAGATTATTTTTTGAGTCGAATATAGCCTACATTATGTCCTTTTCTAGGATATAATCAATCTCCTTGCCAAGTTTCATAACCATCCGTGCAGCCGTTTAGTCGTGAAAAGGTAAAAAATAAACAGAGTTACTTTCACATAAATATAATACCTATTAATTAGTACGAATGAACATTGGTTTGGTTTGGTATCTAGTAAAAGCCTGGAATCAGCCTGGAACAACATATCGGCTACTTTATGTCCGGATTACACGCGAGCGAAGCCGCAATCGGAAGCTAGTATACCAAACAGCAATATCTTAGCTTTCCCTAGTATAAATACCGCTATTCGCTTTCACCACGGCTCAACCCACCTGCGGTTCGTGGTCTAGCTTTAACCCGCCGAGAACCGAACATCGCTCTAATAGCCTCACCATGACCACACCCCATAGTTATTGTAGCTTCAGCCCGCACTGACCGCGGATCGCTCGCACCACGACCGCATCCAATCCGCGGTTCGGGGCGTTACCACAGACATAATGAAGTAATGACGCTGACGCATCCCCCATTACTGGCACAGAGTCTATTGTACACCCGTTTTACTTTGCTACCTTGCGTTAGTCAGGGGGTGGCGGAAAAAACACATCTTAATGAGGAGTGGCGGAGAATTAATGCTCTTTTAAAAAATGATGTGACCTCGATCATGCTGAGATCTGCGTAAGGTTATGTTACGAGTAAATATTTAGTTGTGTAAGGTCTTTTGTAGCGCGTATGGATAGTGACAAATGGACAAATAAAGTGACGACTTGGACAGGACCCCCAAATAAAAGGAACAGAGGAAGACCAAAAGAGAGATGGATAGATGAGATAAACAAAAGGGCTGGCGTGGACTGGATAAGCAAGGCAAAAAATAGAGACGCTTGGAGCAAAATGGAGGAGGCCTTTACTCGTTGAGAGGTCCTTACATAGAATAGAATAGAATTGAGAATTGAATTGAATTGAAGAAACGTTTATTCTACTACCTATTTAAACAATCAAATAAAATGTAAAAATGAAATTCAATAGAATAATTGTTTAATCTAATACTTAATGCATGCTTTAAATATATTTTGTTGATTTAATATTATATACTACTTAATTTTTACTATTTACCATTTGCTTATGTTTTTATTAAGGAAATAAAAGGCTATAATAATAATAATAATAATAAGGTCTTTTGTGTTTCGTGGTCTTATGATTTTTATTTGAGGTCTATCGTAGCACTGCAAGCTGTGACCAGAAACCTAAAAACGTATGCCAAATTGAGAACCTCCTCCTTATTTTAAATTGCATAAAGAGGCGGTACGACACTATGTACTCTACTAAATGGATTAAAAGAAATAAGCTCAAGACTTTTATCCCCAAGCATAGTGGACTCTCAGATCTCCAGCCGATAAGATTCTTGTCTAAAAGGGGTCAGAGACATGTCCGAATATTTGGCTCATGCCCACATTTTGCAGTAGTGAGTATTGCATACGTGACAGTCTGCAAGCCCATCGCCGCTTTAAGAATAATTACGCTAAAATGAACAAAAATACCTTCGTACCTTAAAGTCCCAAACTTTCAGCACAGACCTAGCTAGCTATAATTACCAAACTTTCGACAAACGATACCACCCATGAGGAATAAAACCGAGTTTTCACAAAGTTTCATAATAAATTGGTATCGACTTGTGCTCATTTGGGAAAACATACATCATACTTTGTCATATTACTTAGAAAACTTATGTAATTTCCACAGAGAGAAAACCAAGAGGCAATAATAATCCTTTTGTAGCTTTAGAGAGTCACGAAAAAGCCACAAAGAAATTGCACCATGAATAAAGATAAAGGCAACGAAAAATAAAGACGGTCAAGTGTGAGTAGGACTCGCACCCTGTTACTTCCCTACCATTCCGCGGGGTCCTAGAGGTTTTTTTAGATTTACCCGACTGCCGAGAAGGAAGGTCAAAGTGTTTGCCATTTTCATTAAAAAAATTAGACATTCATGGTCGTATCTCTGAAGTGCGTTGAGTTAGAAGCTTGTTTTTTTACAGCACTATAAGTTCATAAACATTTATATTTGATATAATATTCAAGTTAATACCTTAAGCCGTTCCTGAGATAAGGGCTCTTGACAGATAGCAGACAGACAGACAGACAGACCACAAAGTAATCCTGCAAAGGTTCCGTTTTCCCGTAGAATAGTACAGAAGCCTCAGGGCGCGAGTCCGACTCGCATTCAACCGTTTTTATTTATAAATTAAGAGAAAAAACCGTAGGATTAAATAAATTAAATAAATAAATATTCCGGACATATTCACACGGTCAACTGATCCCAAACTAGGCATAACCTGTACTATGGGAACCAGAGACTGATATACATAATAGATATTTATTTAACACCCAGACACAGAACAAACATCTGTGTTAGACACAAATGTTTGTCCAGTGCGGGAATCGAACCCGCGACCTCTAGCGCAGAAGGCAGAGTTACTACCAACTGAGCTATGAGGCCAGTCAAATTGAAGAATATCGCGTTGGCCGAGGGGGCTAATACCCTGGCTTTCAATTCGAAGGTCGTGGGCTTAAACCTAGTCGCGTACCAATGAGTCCTTCTATTCGCAAAAAAAATTCCGCCCCTAAAATCTGCGTCCTAGGCTCAATCCTACTCAGTCTGCTGATAAATCCGCCACTGCCTAAAACAGCTCCCATAAATAAATAAAATAAAAAGAGCTTTATTTCCACACAAAAATATAAACTACTTAAGATAAAAGATTCATGTTTAAGTATATAAATTGACTAGCTGTCCCGCTCGCGACTTCGTCCACGTTTGTTTCTACCTACCTGGACTATTTTGTATTATCCATGCCAAAGTACTAACACTTACTATACAGCTTTTTACCTACTTCTACCTACCATCACCGTCACCGTTACCGTTACCGTCACCATTACCGTCACCGTTACCGTCACCGTTACCGTCACCGTTACCGTCACCGTTACCGTTACCGTCACCGTTACCGTTACCGTCACCGTTACCGTCACCGTTACCGTCACCGTTACCGTCACCGTTACCGTCACCGTTACCGTCACCGTTACCGTCACTGTTACCGTCACCATCATGGTCCCGTCTTACTTTTTTATTATGATTTTTAATATGTACCGCCCTTTTCGGTATAAACCTCCTCCAAGGATCTCTAAACCTCTCCATCGCGTGCTGTTCTTGGCCATATTTTTCCAGCGACTTGGAAAATCTCTTCGTTTTCTATCTTTGAACGGTCTTATTAAGTTTAAGGGTAGCCAGTTGGTAACGATGTGGGGCCATCTATTTGGCTTCAATTTTAGTGATTTAAAATGAGGCTAATGCAGTGGTCTACAATATTCAATTGGTACTTACTTACCTACTTATTTAGCATTACCTACATCTAAGAATAAATATTGTAGCTGTTTATTGTCCCTGAATAAATAAATAAAATAAAAATGTTATCTCTGTATACGTCACAGCTCACATACGTAGGTATAAAGTGTTCAAAAACGTATAAAGTATCGATCCGCTGAGGATCTGAGTCTCAATTAGTGCTGAATTGAGCTCGTTTGCATTGCCGACGTCAGCCGGCAATGCCGGATACGCGGGATGCAGATCATATTAAACTTGCTACATTTTAAGTCCCATATTCTTAATCATCTTGAGGGGATTCGTCGTACTCTGATAGATTTACTTAGTAAATTACTAACTTATTAAAAAAAAAAAAAAAAAAAACTTCATATGAGCTCGCTAACATGCCCAGCGTGAGTATGGTAAAACCCCACAAATGAAATTTTCTTGAAATCTATGGGAGTGACCTATGATAATGCTTAGAAGTGGACGTCCTACGGCTGAAATGATGATGACTGTAAGTAATGCGCCTTACCTTTCTGTAATCTTAGCGCCACAAGGCGCTGGCCATGATTCGTTATTGGCGACATAATGTGAGATTATAGGGGTTAGTTTGTGGATGATAAGGGTTAAATACGCTTTACGAAATTTGCCTGACATGATAAATTAATCTGAGGCTCAAATGTCTTGAAGCAACTTGGACGATATTGAAGAGATAGTTTTGCCTATTGAGAGTTAGGGGGAAGATTTAGTGGATTGTATTTTTCAGCCGTCTTGGCCTAGTGGGAGGTTGCCCAACTTTCGATGCGAAGATCGTGGGTTCGAACCCGAACCAATGAACCAATGAGTTTTCTTATCGAAAAACGTCCGAGGCGCAAGCGGTACCAGATATTTGTTCCGGTTGTGGGTGTTGTGGTACCATGGTACTCGTAGTTTCTGATGCCCACGACACAGGGAATCCTAGTGTGGGGTCAGGACTATGTACCTACTTGTATATGTATGTGACTATTAGGTGTGCAAGGAAACCAGTAAGCATTCTTAAAGCGGCGGTACGCTTGCAACCTGTCACATAATGGAATACTTATACCTGCAAAATGTGGGCATGTGCCAATGCTCGGACATGCCTTTAACTACCCCCTTAGACATCTTCATGGATTATTATTATTCTGCTCGCCTGGAGATCTGAAAATATGTCTACCTTTCTTTGGGATACATTTCCCTATTTTTTGTGTTTTTCAGTCCTCCCTCATTGACTTCAAACTGACATATTTTTCATCGCAATCGCTTTTAAATTTGAATCAAGTCTTAAAATACTGGGTTGACGACTGAAAATAACAGGTCTAGGGAATAAGGTGGCGCTTTTCACATGCAAACCTACCTATTGTCTGAAGGTACAGGTACGCATCGATAGCAAGGTGGAAGATCAAAGGCTTTTGTTATAGAATTAATCTTGCCCGTGCAACGTTCACTAAAGTTACACTATCGTTCGTGTAAAGTCCCATAAAATTGTGGTGTATATCAGAAAATTATAGCGGATTTATTTGAGAACGGTAATTTTCATTATTTCTCCAAGATACTGTTTCTTCTTTATCGCTCGTATTCTGAATGATCAAAAGTTTGATTGAATGAATGAATGCAATGAATGAATGGAAATCCTACTAATATCATAAATGCGTAAGTTTGTGGGGGTGTTTGTGACATAAAGAATAAATCAAAAAACAAAAACGAACTACCTATAGACCAAAACTGTATAGTGGGCGCTCTTATCACTAAAAAGCAATCTCTTTCGATTAACTTTTTTTATGGTGTAAAAGTAAGGTTGAAGGAAGATTGGTCGGGGTAGACATAAAAATACAAATAATAGATTATGCAATCCCGTACTCAGTGTGTTAGTCGCGATAGCTCATCTATGTGTGTGGATACTGTTGCTAAGACCAACGAAGGTTACACGTTTAAATACATACATACATATATAAAATCACGCCTGTTTCCCAGAGGGGTAGGCTGAGACCACGGTTTTCCACTTGCTACGATCCTGACATACCTCTTTTGCTTCATTCACTCTCATCACATTCCTCATACATGCTCGTCGGTTTAGGGTACTCATGACCTGGCCTTTTTCCTGGCCTTCTTCTTTCGTTCATTCTCTCTACATGACCAAACCATCTCAGCATACCTTTCTCAATCCTCATCACTACGTTTTCTTTACACGTTTACACCTTGTACCATAACAAAGCTCTCACTTTACCAGCACGGAGTAGAAATTAATTAGAAGAGGCTGGTAAACTTGGCCGTTCCCCCGCTTATTGGGCTCCGAGCAAAAATATGGGACAGCGGTAACGACGGGACGCCTCTTAACTGAGGGTACCTTTAGGTGTCAAACTTCGAAATACTGCTCAAGTTTCTACCGTGCCTCGTAAGATTGAATAAGGTATGCTTTCAAAGACATGATATTTAATCACTTTAGTGCTATTTCAGAGAGTTTAAGAGCGTTTGAGTGGCTTTTCAACAGAGCTATGGGAGGAAAAATCCCACCAATAGGATTGTTTTGTTTTCCTAGCCATACACAACGCAACTCTGGTCTTCTTCTTCTTGTCGTGTCACTGATTCTTTCTTGGGCATCCTGTATTAGGTCAGTGACCAGGTTAAGGTATGGCAGCCCCGCAAAGGGCCTATGACTGTCGATGATGGCATGGATGATCTGGTGGCATGGAGTTAGTAGAGTATGGCAGCTAACGCTCCACTACGCCTGTACTCAAGAGATGCGTGTGGCTACTAGGAACTAGGAATCCTTGCATTGCCCAGCTGCTTGCTTCCTGTGGTCATAACACTGGTTTTTCACCACTGGGCATTCGAGTTGGCGAGCGCAATTAGAGCTAGGGGACGTTGCTACCCATCTCCTATCTTCTATCCCTTAGTCGCTTCAACATCCTCGTGTAGGTAGATATGAAGGGGCCTATTCTTCAGTCGGGGCCACCTGGCCATGTACTGTTAGTTAACTAAGTTTAAATAATTGATGTTTATGATTCACCTACGTTTGTTACACATAAATAAACTTTTTAAACTTAAACTTTAAGTAATAGTATTTAAGTATTTTAACAGCTTGCACCGTACGTGGTCTGTGAAGTTTGTAAAGTTTCATAAAATGTTTTAACACTTAGAAATGCTCTTACCAATGCGGGGTGGAACTTTTAATAAGATGGCATGATACGACTTACAATTGCACTTATCCGTCAGAGTTACTTAAACTAAACTTTTAAACATCGATTGTCATTCTAGTTCTAGAAGCCTGAGAAACTGATGACATATCGCACGCAGTTTGAACACGGCTTTATTCAAAAATACCTTGGCTAAGTGAAAAATTTAATTCACTGAGTCCGTCTTACTTATTCAAGCCAGTCCTTACCTTTTCTTCACTCAGCATTTTCTTTGAACTTTCGTTTGCAGATTTTTGTAGGTGCCTCAAAGAAATCTTAGCCGAACCAACCACGTCACTTTAAACCAACTTGTAATGTAAAATTAACTTTATTAAGATGGCTTTATATTATATTAACTGAATGCCAGAGAATTGTGCATTTTGAATATCAACCCCAAACCTTAATTTTCTGAGTTTCCTAGTCACACTATGGAGCTTCTCAATGTGCACCGACTCTAGCTCTGAAAATTGCCTCTGTTTCCGACATAAGTATCATCAAACAACCATCATAATGAAACGTGTACATAATAAATAATAACAGCCCTGCGTCTATGATTGTATTAGATAAAGAACGCTTAATATTTTATAAGAATTACTAATTGTTGCGAAATTGGAAGGCAAAATTTCCATACATTTAGGGAGAATGTCGTTCCATTTGCAACTGTACTCGTATGCTTGTGTGCGTGTCGGTGAATGTAATTACATGGCACTCACGCACATACTGGTTGTTTTGTTGCCTACGTTTCTGTTAGCGAAAGTCAAAGTCAAAGGTTTTTATTTCAATAAAAACACTAGGGATCACTTTGAAACGTCTTAGAAACTAGGTGAAGCTATGCCTGTTCCTAACAAAATTTGTTCAAAACTGCTGTTCTATGGCTAAATGATTTATTTTTCATATATTTCATTAAATTTTCTATTCCTATGCCTTGAAATAAAATTCAGAGTGATAATAAATAAATTTATTTTGGACTGACACAAGACAAAAAATAAAACGAAAGTCCATCTTCCGTGGATTTGAGGTCTGTTTTTTTAGATTTTTAAAAAATATTGAGTGGTCTATACTTGGTTCTTGTAGAAGTTTATTCTGTGGCGTAGGCTCTTGAATTGAGTATTCTTGTAACATGGCGTCCTCTTGAAATGTTTGACGAAACTTACAAAGCGGACCTGCTATTAAGACGGTTATAATTACAGCTAACAATAATGTCAAGGTTTTGTTCATATTTTATGGAAAATAACGTCTAAATAACAAAAAAAATATGATAATCTTTATTTCTCTTATTTATTTTATTTTATTTTCAAATTTCGGGAAAACTTACAGCTAGAACAAAAATAAGCAATAATAATATAAACACTTGAAAAATTACATGCAGCTGAAGGCTATTTACAAGTTTCCACTGATAGCAAATTAATTAAGTTTTAGATGCAGTGGTAATGGACGACTAACAAAGATACAGAAAAGCAAACTAAATTTAAAATACATGCACATAAAATACATAAAAATAAAGATAAAAGTAAGTAATAAAGAAAAGTAAAGTTTGTATTAGAATAAATCTAAATAAGTAGTTGTTTAAGTTTAAGAAATGTATGAAAAGAATTTGTCACTTAACAGTCGTTTGAGAATGATAGCAGAAGTTGTAAAAATATCAATATCTGCACTTACCAAGGTGTTGAAAGAGGCACTTGCTCTGATTAAGAACGCGTTCTGTCTGTAGTTAGATTTTACACGAGGAATATGCAACAGATTAGGTCTACTCAATGCAGCCCTGTGGGTGCGTAGTCCTATGAGTTCCAACAACTCTCAACAACAACAGTCAACTGTGCCATTTGCTATATTTAGGAGATACACTAAATCAGCGATATTACGCCGTTCATAGAGCGGAAGAAAAATATACATATAACATGTACTTAAATTCGTCAGACAAAATGTTAAAATTGTTAATTATTGATTTACAATATTATACCTATACAAAAACATCAGATACAAAATGTATTGGTTCCGTAAAATTATATTTAAAAAGAAAGGTATATAAAAAAAATCGTTATCAAATACATATACATTATTCAGTTCACACATCGTCATGTTGTAAATACTTAGTAAAATAAAATTTAACAATTTTAATTATTATTATCCAAATAATCAATATCATCATCACAAAACATGTCTTTATCAAGGCCTCGTTAATTTTATAGTAACTTTCAGCTACTAAACATTTTTTTATAAAGCTAAAAAATTCAATGTCACTTTTATGTCTTATGCTATACGGAATATTATTGTACAATTTAATAGATACAACTAAAACACTTTTTGCAGTTTTAGCAAGTCTAATGCTAATATATATGCTGTATAATAAAATATTTAGTGAGCTACCTACAATACAATTGTAGACCACTATGTCTATGTGGGTCAGACGATTCAACTAGGTAGGTCCAACAGTGAACTTTAAAATCTCCCATCAAATTGATTTATGTTTATAAATGAAATCATAAGTACATGCTCTACTATTTATGGATAATTTTGGCTTTACCCAGCACCCAAAGTATTTTAGACAACTTCCATTAAGCCCCATTACTAAAAAAAGTAGCCTTGGTTTTATAATAAACTTAATTACACAAAGGATATTTAAATTATTCCCCACGAGGTTCAGTGGCTGAAGGTACAAAATCCTTTGACAGATATGAAACATTACGACGGCCTTGTTAAATGACCTGCGAAAATAACCCCAAAATACACAAAATTACCCCAACGTACACAAACATAATAAAATACCCAACAAAAGTTAATTTCACATCACAGGGACACGATAATATAAATTAATAAACCCTTCTCACTAGCGTTGGCATTTTAAGTTTAAATTTCGTTTGGATAATTAAGAGAACCAAGGGTGTGAAAGTTTGATGAAAATGTAATTTCTACCTTTGTTTACAAATGAATAGAGGATGGTTATTTGTTCTTTTTTCACCGTGATTGGTTGAATCAATGTGATAATAGATAACTTGTGAAGTAAAAGAAGACGTAGTGATGAGGATTGAGGATGGTATGCTTAGATGGTTATATAGAGAGGATGAACAGGAGAAAATTAACGAAAAAGGTGTGTAAGGCGAATGCGAAGTGACTAAATCGGTGACGTATTGGAAAAAGGCCTAGGTAAAGAGTACCCAAAACAGACAAGCATAAGGATGTGATGAGATTGAATGAAGCAAAAGAGGTAAGTCAAGTTCATAGTATATGGAAAGCCGTGGTCTCTGCCTACCCCTCTAGCAAACAGGTATGATTGTATGTATGTATATATTTAGGTATGTTAACCCACAAAGTCAAAGTCAAAAGGTATTTATTTCAATAAAATCAATAGGATCACTTTGGAACGACTTAGAAACTAGGTGAAGCTATGCCTGTTCCTTGCGACTAAGCCTAGAAGAATCAGGCAACAAACACGGCTTGGTGCCTATAATTTTTTTCGATGATGCTTTTTCACAAAATGGAATTTAAAGCTTCAGTGTGTTGCCGATCGAACTAGGTGAGGCCCAAAAGAAAAGTAATCTAATTATAATCCCTAAATAAGAGCTAATAAAAAATCTTATTCTTATTCTTTATTGTACACAGAAAACACATACAAAAAACAAATTAAATGAAAGGACATGTACAAAGGCGAGCTTAACCCTAAAAAGAGAAAATGTGAAAAAAGAAGACAAATGTGAGCTTCAACAAGTGATCTAAGGGCAGCACACGCTACACTTGATGAAATATATACCTAATGTTTTTATAAAATTAAACAATACTTAAAATATGATGCAAGCAAAAACTGTAAAGACACTGCAAAATGGCATTTTAGCTGTCGAAGGGCAGAGCGACTTCACACAGTTAGAGATATACGCCGTTTCGAACCAAATAACGATGAGCTTATACTGCCTGTATTAAAATCAAGTTTCTAGCTCAATGCATTAAATCTATATGTAATTGTTGTTTTACACCTCTCTTCGCCCGCTTTGGTGAATGGTGAACTAGGTACCTAGTCGGTTAGACTGTTTGCTCAAAGTGAAGTTTCGTTCTGCTACAAAGGAGTTACCTAACGCGCTCTGACGGCCGGAAGCAGCCGGCCTTGGTGACTTATGTAGGAAAACATCGTCAGGAGACGTTAATATCAGGTGATTCTTAATATGTTTAGTATCCTTAAATTTCTCTCAACTAAAATAAACATTATAAAAAAAAGAGTTAGATCGGATTTGACCCAAACACAGCAGATTTTTGCATAGTGTCTTTTCAATAGAAAATGTCGTTGCCAAAAGACGGTATGGACTATCATCATAGACCCTCAGGTCAATGCTGTGCACGAAAGGGGCCTCTAAGATCTTTAAGATCTCTCTCCCACTTTAATCCTTTCACTACACTGATTCTTTGATCGACGGCCCTTTTCAGGGCCACTATACCTCAACCTGGTCACTGACCAAATACAGGATGACCAAGAAAGAATCAGTGACACGACAAGAAGAAGAATTGTGAATGCTTATGTTTTAAAACTTCTTTAACGGCTCAAGCATCTGTTGAGAGCAGACTTTCACTATAAAAGCCAATTTGTTGGTAGTAACTCTGCCTTCTGCGCTAGAGGTTGCGGGTTCGATTCCCGCACAGGACAAACATTTGTGTGATGAATACAGATGTTTGTTCTGTGTCTGGGTGTTAAATATTTATCTATTATTATGTATATCACTCTCTGGTACCCATAGTACAGGCTATGCCTAGTTTGGGATCAGTTGATCGTGTGTGATAATATAATATAAAAAAAAAAAAATTACCCCTACAAGTTAGTTTACAAGATCTAGAAAAACAATCTCACGGCGGATATTAGATCACGGGTTTATGAAGGAGCCTGCAAGTTGATGAGTTGAGCCTTTATTGCTACCTGACTAAGGTAAAGGAGGGGTATCATTCAAATTATATCATCCTACTATCCTATCCCACTAATCGTACTAATAATATAAAATAAAGTTTGGATGGATGTTTGTAACTCAATCACGCAATTCAACAATTCGAATGGAACTGGATGAAATTGGGCACAAAGTTAGACGTGACTGATGACTGAAGACTACGACTGGCGACTTTAAAACGTGAAGGAAAGCATCCTAAAAATAAAGACGGTCAAGCGGGTCAAGTGCGAGAACGAGCCCTGAAGCTTCCGTACCATTGGTCGTGGGTTCGAATCCCGGTCGTGCACCAATGGATTTATAAAAATTAATAAAAATTCTAAGTGTAGAAATTGTCAAAATTATATTTGACATTGACCGCAAATATAACTTTGTTTCCTAAAAAACTACGAAATTTCTAATTTCAAACTTTTCCCATTACTGGTGTGACAAAAGCTCCGAGCATTCCAAATTTCAGAATTGTGAGATAACTGGAAGTACCCTAGAGGTTTTTGATTTTTGCCATTTCCATACAAAAATTATACATTCATTGCCATATCTTTTTCATGTATTAAGCTAGAGCTTTGATTTTTATACGGCACTATAATATTATCTATCCATCAATCACATCATTCACCTGCGTGAGTTGTGGCCGCGCTGTGGGCTCACGCATCGGCTTGTACAGCCATCAGAGAAAGTGTTTGACCCGATCCATCTCAGACACTGCTTGAATCGTCTGCAACAGACGTAGAGGCCAATGATGATGATATAAGATTGACTGGCCTCATAGCTCAGTTGGTAGTAACTCTGCCTTCTGCGCTAAAGGTCGCGGGTTCGATTCCCGCACTGGACAAACATTTGTGTGATGAATACAGATGTTTGTTCTGTGTCTGGGTGTTAAATATTAATCTATTATGTATCACTTCATGTTGTAAGTTAGTGGGAAAACTTCGGAAGGAAGCTCATTCCCCAACTTGCACGTATGGGGAAGAAAGGATTTCGTAAAACGAGTGGTTCGAGATACCCACGTGTCGATAAGGTGTGGATGAGCCCTAGATGCGGGTATGAGGTCAAATAGTTCCTCAGAACATTCACCATTGTAAAACCGACATATTATAGCATACCTTGTTTAAGTAATTAATAAATAAAATAAAATAATAAATAAAATAAAAAGCCTTTTATTACTTGCAAACAATAAATGAACTTATAAAAATTACTAAGTAATTATATATAATAACTAACAAATTTAAATTTTTTACAGAAAAATATATGAACAGAGAACTTTGAATAAACTTAGTAGGTATCTTAAAAATAATAATAATGATAATTTTTTAGTTATAGGTAGGTATATACAAATGTTAATATGTAAGTTTTTAATTTATTCTGCAAGAACCCCTTCGCAGGTGAAGGCCTCCTCCAAAGATAACCAATCAAATTAATTAATTATTCAAATTAAACATTACCTAAACAAGATCCTCAAAGAGACCTCATACCCAATTAAACGTGACGGCATAAACTGAAAGCCACAGACAAATAAATCTAAGCGGTCGCCCAGACGCACTAAATAACCGCTTAGTACAGAGATACCTAATAAAGATAAAGTTAAAATACCGTTCTTATGAAAAATGGTTCGAAATTAATAAAAAATCTGGATTCTGGCTGGAGTACGAATGAAATGTTACTTTTGATGTTTAGTAAATTTTAATAATTACAATAATTTTGCAACGAATAATAATCAATACTCAATCTCATTATATCTCACACTGATATTGCGAAAGTAACTCTGTCTATCTGTCTGTTTCTAACCTTTTTACGGCTAAGCAGTTGAACCAATTTTGAAGGAATTTAATATGGAGATAGCATAACCCTGGAGAAGGACATAGGCATTTTTTATACGTGTCGCGCGAGTAAGGCCTCAGGCAACAGCTGGTTTTTTTTTTTGACCAATCTTCGCATTATTGTTAGAGCCTTAACTGGACACTGTTGTCTTAATAAGCACATGTTCAAACTAAGGCTATGCGACACACAAACCTGCAGGCTATGCAAGGAGGCGGACGAAACGCCTATACACCTGCTAGGTGAGTGCGGAGCACTTATGCTCAAACGTAGCATCCATTTGGCAAAGCACATCCTCAGCCCAATGGAGCTGAAGCAACTCACCCCAAAGAAAATCCTTCAGTTTTTAACAGCTGCTGGGCTTTGTGGTGAACTTTAAAGGCCCTGTAAAGGGGCTCCACAAATAAAGTGGCGATCACAATAGGCCAGTTGTGGCCGCAGTGAAACCATAGCCACAAAAAAGTAAATAAAAAATAAATAACAGCTGGTTTGAAAAAATATACTCCCGACTGTGACCCCCTAGGCTCTAAGGGGCTAGGAAGAGGTCCAAACATGCAGTAACTTGTACTCTATACGTGAGAGGCTGCAAGTCAACATTTGGAAGTAAATAATTAGCTTACAGTTTGAACTAAGGGGAATATCTTTACTATTCTTGAATACTATAGATACAAAGTTGTATCGCTAGCTGCATTATTGGGGAATATCTTTGCTTTTCTTTAATGGTACAAAAGAAGGATACAACGCTGTGTCACTTGTTGCGTCAATGGTACATAGTCAATTGTACTACTGACATAAAATAAAAAATAAAAGGGCATTTATTCACCAAGAATCCTACACACAGTTATAAAGATACAATTGGTAATTTACAAGTTTTGGTATGTATGTAGGTAGACAGGTGAAATGGTCGAGGGCTCAGCTACGCTGCTTTTCAGCCTCGCCATAAAATGTCTGCTGTCGTCACAGCAGGTTTGATCCTCGGAAGCCATCAGCCGCTATCAGGCGATGAAGAGAAGGGCACAGATCATTATTATAACCTATGTAAGTAGGTAGGTAAGTATGGTATAACATCGAGCTAGCAGCAAATGGCATCCGACATCCAGGATAAAATAAAAAACTATATTTGTGTGAAACTATAGTACAATATTAGGTATAACGCAGCTAGGCATACTGTTCCACCGATACATGCTTGCCGAGCAGAAGCGGCAGAAGCCAAATGCTCAGTCCGCTGAGCTGTTGACTACTGAGAAGTAGTCAACAGCTCAGTATAAAGGCAAATAGTATAATTATTTTCGTGTACATGTCACATGTCTTCAAATTTATAGTTTCTATGACGTGCCGTTTCTTCACAATGTTTTCCTCCGTTTATGAGCACTAGTATATCATACAATTTCGGAATAGAAAATCCATTTGTGCACGACCGGGATTCGCACCCATGACCTGTGTATCGGAAGGCGGGCCATACCACACTGCACTCAACCAATGCTCTTATATAGAATTCAAAAAAACCTTTTGTTGAAACAAAATGTAGTTTAAAAACCTCTCTTTGTACAAAGAAAGGATTTTAAAATAAACAATGTTTCAATAAAAATTGGTTGGATTCTGATATTCCATCGGTTGTACAAACGATAGTTTCATGTGACGTGTGGTGCGTCTATGCATGAATGGTATAACTCTTGGACTACGCAGTCAAAAACATATTCTTTACAGGCGTAGACACAGCTAGACTTGTTTACTTTAGCTACTTTCATAGATTTTTGGAGGAGGTAGGGCATAGCGAGATTTTCTCGTTCTAAATTGGAGCAGCCCGCCTGGGAGGTACCTCCGCCTTACAGAAGATCGCAGCCAAATAACATTATTTGTTTCAAATAGTGTTCTGTTCCTGCGGTGAGTAATGTTGCCAGAGCTCTTTAGGGGAAAGGGGGTTCGGGGTCGGCAACGCGTGCGTGATGCCTCTGGTATTGCAAGCGCTCATAGGCTATGGTAACCGCTTACCAACAGGTGGGCCGTATGATTGTTTGCCACCTCAGTTTTATAAAAAAAAAAAAAAAAACTTTGGGAAATTCGTTGTTGGGGAGTGCTGCAGACCTAAACACCGTATCTATGTTGCAGAAGAGGACTGTTCGAGCAATTTATAACATGAGCCCTAGAGAATCACTTCGTAATAAGTTCAAAGAAATAAATATAAAGATTGTACCTTGCCAGTATGTATATGAAAATTTGATGTATGTTTCGCATTAATATTAGTTTGTTCAAAATAATATCATGGTGTTAATACTAATATCAAAGCTTAACTCGTTGTTGCTACTATTACGCTCACCAGGGTTAGTAAAAACTTCAAAGGGCAATGAGTACGCTTCTTAACAAGGTCCCAAGCGATGTGTTAAACTTATCAATTAGCAAATTTAAATACTTAATGAAGCGATAACGCCGAATGAATCGCTTTTCCGCCATCGTCGGTCGTCGCTAACCCTAAGTTCCTATTAAAAAGTGATTCAATTGTTAGCTTGATGGTACCATAAAACATATGCACTATTTGACTGGTTCCTTGGAAAAGTTTTAGTCTCGAAGCTGGACCTTCCTCGATTCAATCTAATGTCGCTTTGGTAAAGCTGCAGCAATGGTGCCGTGAGAAATGTGATCAAGTTTTGATATCAATGCTATGGGGTTTTGGCAATAGCGAGATTAATCCATAAACCCATTCCACCTCCTTCTCAGCCCTGACTATCTTACCCTTATCTTATCTAATCTTATTAATTATAAATGCGAAAGTTTTCTATGGATGGATGTTTGTACTCAATCAAGCCAGAACGGCTGAACGGATATGGATTAAATTTAACACAGTATAGTAGGCATATTATAGTCTGGAGATCGTTAGTGAGGCCCCTGGTTGTCGCCTGGTCACCTTCGTTAGATTAGTGATTGAAGGCTCTTTCAATACTCAATACATTTATTGCTTTCACGTGGTTGGTGCATCCATCCAAACATTCGCATTTATAATATTAGCTTGAAAGAAGACGTAGTGATGAGGATTGAGGAAGTTATGCTGAGATGGTTTGGTCATGTAGAGAGAATGAACGAAAGGAGACTGACGAAACAGGTGTATAAGGCGAGTGTGAATGGGACCGTTGGAAGGGAAGGGCCTAGGCGTACGTTTAGTGACCAAATCGGTGACGTTTTGGAAAAAGGCCAGGTCATGAGTACCCTAAACCGACGAGCATGTATGAGGAATGTGATGAGAGTGAATGAATCAAAAGAGGTATGTCAGGATCGTAGCAAGTGGAAAACCGTGGTCTCTGCCTACCCCTCTGGGAAACAGGCGTGATTTTATGTATGTATGTATGTAATATTATTAGGATACGATACTCAGTAGTACGATTAAGAAGTTCTGCCATCGAACAAGTGAGACTTCATTTTCTGACTAGTTTTACCATTAAAATTTATTTCAGTAGGCAAAACAGTTTGTTCATCCGCGCATATTTTTTTCGATTGAAATATTTATTCCCCGCCATTAAGTATGCAATTATGAGTTCCCTCGTATTTTACAGCACCAAATAGGAGCCGACCCCTGTTCCCAGCCAGGGGTGGAAATATTGCATTTCGCTGCATAATGCTGCAGAAATACTACCCCTACCCCCGGGGCGGAAGATAAAACCGCAGGCCAATTTGTAGATATCTATTGACGGAGAGTTTTATTTAAGGGAACAACAAAGTTGAAGTTATATACAGGTTTAGGTGTTTTTTAAATCGCGCAGAACCTTAATACGCAGAAAGTAGAGTTGATTTATTGAAAAATCTGAATAAAAACTTATTAACTACTATTTTTTTACTAATATGTTTTTTTACAACTAATGTGGCAAACATTTTTTCGGCCTACCGGTTGGTAAGTGGTTACCGTAGCCTATGAACGCTTGCAATACCAGAGGCACTACGCACGCGTTGCGGACACCGAACCCTCCCTAAAGAGCTCTGGCAACCTTACTCACTGCAGGAACACAACACTATTTAAAACAAATAATGTTATTTGGATGCAATCTTCTGTAAGGCGGAGGTACCTCCCAGGCGGGCTACTTCAATTTAGAGCGAGAAAATCTCGCTGTGCCCTACCTCGTTTGCAACCTATATTTATTTATTATTATTATTATTATTATTTTTTTTATACGAAATAGGCTAACGTTTGACCACAATCTCACCTGATGTTAAGTAATGATGTGGTCTACGGTGTAGCACGTTTGCCTAGAAGAAACCTATTCACTCTGGTCTTATTTTTATTTATTATTTATTTATTTAACCTTAAATAATACGGTTTATTTACCAATTACATTACTTAAGGATAGAATTAGATTACAATTATACAATTATTACAATAATAATAATAACAATAAGTTCATTTATTTCAGACAGGTCCATACAGAAATACAATTTTAAAGAGCCAAAAAACAATAATTACCTAACCTAACGCACATTAAACATAGAGGATCTGGAAGCCATATGTACGGCATTCCATTTCCGCACGACGGGACAGTCAACCCTGTCCAGTATTGTGACGAGGAGGCTATTACAATAAATGTCAATAAGATTAATTAAAAAAATATAAAAATATATTAGATATACATATGATCACAGAATGTCAAAATAAATAAAATAATCAAAAAATAAAGTAAATGTAAGTACATTATAATATAGAAGGTGTCCCACGGCTATGCTATATGAGGACAAGTAATTCACATATACTTTCACTTTATACTACATACTGTGTATAATGTAAATACATAAACTAGAACCATCATTACCATCATATCAGCCTGATGAAGTCCACTGCTGAACATAGGCCTCCCCAAAGAGTGCCATGGTGAACGGTCTTGAGCCTTCTCCATTCACCGACTTCCCGCAAACTTCACAGTGTCGTCGGTCCATTGGGTGGTGGGCCTTCCAACACTGCAATAACTAATCATATATGGCTAATTCTGCATTATATCGAACACAGAATCCTTCTTTCTAAAATAGATAACGTCAAGGTGTTTACTTGATAAACTTGCCTTTTGTATATTTTATAGGTTCTAGTATAAATATAGTTTATATAATTTATTTTATATCTTCAGATAAGGTTACCCTTTCACTAACAATAGAGAACTTAATGACCTTAATATCGTGAGAGTAATACGAGCAAGAATGAGCAAGGCGATGTGGCAGTGAGCAGGCTGTATAGTTTGCAGAACCGGAATTAAAGGTGGCCACGAACTGGGCGACGTAGTTTTAGAAATCCCCTATCCAATGGACCGACGACATTGTGAAGGCGGGACGTCGATGGATGGAAAAGGCTTAAAACCGTTTATCATGGCACTCTTTAGGGGAGGCTTATGTTCAGCAGTGGACTTCTATAGGCTGATGATGATGATTACGAGTTATTTTAAAGTAGGTTATTTCATGACGTGCACCGTGTTAGCATAAAGAGATAGATGCCTCTTCTTTCGAGGATATAGCTCAATGAAATTACTAGTTACACTCAAAATTATTCAGAAGACAACAAGGATCATTTTAAAATAATTTTTAGATGACATATCGCACCTCGTTTGAAGAACACGGCTTGGAAGGCTGATGATGAATACGGTTTATTTTAAAGTAGGTTATTTCATGACGTGCACCGTGTTAGCATAAAGAGATAGATGCCTCTTCTTTCGAGGATATAGCTCAACGAAATTACTAAAAGTTACACTCAAAAAAATTATTCAGATGACAACAAGGATCATTTCAAAATAGTTTTTAGATGACATATCGCACCTCGTTTGAACACGGCTTGGAAGGATTATCTCTTAGCTTTGACCTCGCCGTGTCTCGCAGGTATTTTAGTTACATTCATTGACCTCTGTAGCCTAATACTACTCTGCGGTTGTATACCGTTAGAGGCTAATGCGTTTTTAATGGCATACATTTTGTATTGAACACGCGTTTTAATATGGACCGCTATATATACGGTATACTGTGTTAATATTTACACAATTTATGGCGACCTTTTGGAATGATTTAGTCATTACTCGTATGTGTGAAGAAACAGGACACTGTTTCTTTCTTTGTAACTCGGCATAAGTCAACTAAACGTGCTCTTTGAACACTAAACTTTTTGTACACCGTCTTATTTGATCTGTTTATCCTGTCCATCCAAAGGTTGTCTGGAAGAGATCGCTTTTAGCGATAAGGCCGCCCATTGTACGTTATATTTTTTATTTTGTTTCTCCCTTTTGTTAATATCTATCTCTGTGTACAATAAAGAGTTTATCTATCTATCTATCTATCTTTGATCAACTCGTAACTCTTTGGTCGCGAGGAACAGGCATAGCTTCACCTTGTTTCTAAGACGTTTCAAAGTGATCCTAGTGATTTTATTGAAATAAAAACCTTTGACTTTGACTAAGTATCTTATAAGTGATACTAAGTTGCCTCAAAGTGTTTTACCTGATCTGTACTTCCTATAGACTTATTATTATTATTATTTTTATACAACTGAGTTACCGTAGCCTATGAGCGCTTGCAATACCAGAGGCATCACGCACGCGTTGCCAACCCCGAACCCCCTCCCCCCTAAAGATCTCTGGCAACCTTACTCACCGCAGGAACACAACACTATTTGAAACAAATAATGTTATTTGGCTGCGATGTTCTGTAAGGTGGAGGTACCTCCCAGGCGAGCTGTTCCAATTCAGAAAGAAAAAATGTCTTTTTATCACTTGTGTTGAAGCACTTTTTGTTCTCTACCAGTCAACACTATTACGGGTCAGTTATTTTATCAAGCACGCCGCAAAATGTAAATCCTGGCATAAATAACTCAACGGAAGCGTGCCTTAACAAGACGTCGAGTGAATTCTTTAAGTGAATTACACTGTGTATAAATCTTTGTGTTTGTTCTTTTGGAAAAAAAGAGGGGAAATTTAAGAAATGTGAGCTCGCGTGGTCCATTTTTCATTTTTATTTTTTCATATCTTTATGAAGTCAAGATGTGGTATAAAATGCGGAATTTATGTAGTGATTCGTATAATTGTGAAATAAATAATATCTTTGTATCTTGATCTGAAAAATGCGGTAAAATCACAGAAAATTATGTATTTTTTTTAAATTTTATGGCAGTGGGCCGGCCATATGGCTCGCAGAACCGACAACCATTGGGGATTATAGGTTCTCGAATAGTGACCTCGAGCAGGATGACGCAGTTTTGGAAGACCCATCACCGGATGGACCGACGACATTGTAAAGGTTGCGGAAAGTCGGTGGATGGAGAAGGCTCAAGACCGTTCGTTATGGCACTCTTTAGGGGCGGCCTATGTTCAGCAGTGGACTTTATCAGGCTGATGATGATTATGATTGAGCCAAAAGGAGCGAAATGTACCGAAAACAGAGAAGTAAAATATCACGATGCGCAATGATGTAGAGCGAGATTAGCATAGTCACTCGGGGATCACGAACATCAAAAAAATCACTGTCATTTGTAACGCCAACCGTTTTCTCATGCGCATTTGTTTTGCAAATAAATCAAGCACTGTGCTATCAGGGATGTTTGAAAAAGATATCACTGAATGCTTAAACGATTGCTAGCAATACTAAATGCTAAAAATATTCAGGACTAGAGTCCTTTTCACGAAAGAAGTCCCTTAGAGGGGGCGCTGTAGTCTTCGTATAACGGAATTTTACCATTTTATCTTTTTAGTTCCACCGATTTCCGCGGGACTTATATACTCTACTATAGACTATATACTCATAATTGTAACCTCCTATTTTGTTCTATATCTTTCTCATGTTATAATCTCGTATCTATATCCTAGATAAATTTCATTACGAGCCGTTCAGCCGTGAAAAGGTAACAAACAAACAGAGTTAATTTCGCATTAATAATATTGGTATGGTATACCAATATTATTGATGCGAAGGATGTAAATTATGAAGGGTTATTTGAAAAATGCGCGAGTAGAAGTCACTCTGGGAATCTGTGGCTGAAGCCTAGTTCAGCAGTGGACGTCCTACGGCTGAAATGATGATGACTTTTTACCCAGGTGACGCGCGAGCAAAACCGCGGTCGGCACCTTGTTAATTCTGAAGATCCACTATAATTGAAGTTAAACAGAAAATTAGAATGAAGGAGAGAAATCTAATTAGGTACTTAATACATCAAAATATTAGGAGCAGAGTACATATTTTTAATTATGTATTTCAAAGAAGCACATTTAATCAAGGAGCATAGAATTTCAATTATAAAACAAAATCATGGTAATATAACACGTTTTACGGTTTAGGGCTCATTATAGAAAAAACGGGACCTTTAGGTGGTCAGCCTGTTTAGTTGTCCCGTTTTCTCAAAGACTGCTTGAGGTACTAAGTTGAAATTGGTATCGAATAATAAGGTCGATAGCCTCTCGCTGCTGTAAAAGACGCAATTAAAATAAACGCAATAATAGTACTTTAAATATCATACAAAATCATACAAAAAGTCCCCCTGATCATAAACCTCTTTTTTTAAAGGGAAAACCCAAAAGTGCTACTTAGATTGACTACGAGAACAATATTATAATTGCTGTTAAGATCATACAATAACGTTGTTAGTCTTTATTTACAGAAATAAACTTAAACTTAATACAAGTTAATATTTACAAAATACACAAGAAACAGTTGAGGCATCTAAACATCTACAATAACTACATGAGCGATCGCAAAATTTAAATTTTCTGACCTCGTGTTATGTTACGGAAGCCTCAGGACGTAAGTCCAGTTCGAACTTGATCATCTTTATTTAATAACTAACATTTTCGATGAAAACGTCTGGAAAATATATTTTAAACGCAACCTATGCCTTTAAATAGTAAATTATGCAACAAGGGCTTAAAGTAGTGTATTATGTCCCGGGCGCTATATTCAAGATTAAGTTTTCATGTTTTTCTTTTTTTTAGGTAGGCAGTGCAAAGAAAATGATAACATTATATAACCTTATTAGAATAAAATCTCATTGCACCCAAAAACTTTTGAAACCAACCTCGATCAAGCACGACTACATGGGTTGCATTCCAAATTCAAATCACATTATGTCCCATGGGAAATAATGAAATTCGGTACAACATTATGACTCGGCTAGACCGCAGGGCTGTAATGACTTACTTTAGGAAAGGTTTGTATGACACATAATATGCCATTGACGAGCAGGTAGTATAAAAAATATATTTTCTACTTTCAAGGTAGAGGTTCTCTGGATCTCTTGTTTAGTGTATGCACTTAGCGCTTACACTAAACAATGCAGCACGCTATATTTCAATGTAAATCGCCGTAGTGGCCCCCGCTGACGAATTGGCCCCTCCATTACAATCCCTGGATGTCGTAAGAGCTGACTAAGGGAAAAAATCTAGGGGATACAATAGCTTTATCAACGCTTGCCAACCCACATTCCCAGCGTGGCGAGTATGGGCAAATCCCCCCAAATATAATAATTGTTTGGGTACAGGCCGTACGAGGTCGGTCACGCTGGAAATCTATGGGAGGTCTATGTTCAGCAGTGTATGTCCTACGGCTGAAATGATGATGATGATAATAATATTTCAATGTACTCAAATTATGCGTTTTACATTGCGTTTATGCGCTGCGTTTTTACGCACCAAGTAATCTCTACCTTAAAAGTAATTAGTGATGATAAAGGATGGAATTAATAGTTAATTACCTCCTTTAACGGTTAGAAAATAAATAGAGACTTTGGTGGTTCATCGCAGAACCCATCAATTCACTCATTGTTTTCACAATAAAATAACAAGGTGGTTGAGAGGACAAATTAAACGATACGGATTTCATCAGAGTATTTTTATTGAGCAAATTAAAATACACAGTCCCCGGGGTATCGTACTCATTACTCACTTTGTTGACTATTTTAACGATAATATTATCCATGTGAAAGCATATAATTAATTTTATAAATAAATACACACTTATACATACTACAAGGTGATTCATAACATGTATACCATCCCGAAAGGGGGTTATTCTATCAACGAAAATAAATAATTTTAGGGAATAAAAACATAAATATTTTTATTTTTATTTAACTTTCTCAAATTAGCTGTTTTTGATATTTTCAAGAAGTTCGGAATCAAGATTGCTACCGAAAACAGCTGATTCATTGAGTTTGACCTGATTTGACCCCAAAACAGCTAATTTTCGCATAGAGTTTTTTCAATGAAAAATGTCCAACCTTTATTGCCAATTGGGTGTAGAATAAGCCTCTTTCGGGATGGCATACAGATTATGAATCACCTTGTAAATACATTAAACTATAAAATCAAATAGGTAATTAAATAATAAAATAGAAACAAATAATTTTGGTCATGCGTCAATGTGCCAAGAGCACTGGCTGCATTCCCGCGTTGAATTGCCAAATAAATTCTTTGTGCAAGGAATAAGCCAGCTCTCTTATCACCGGGTAATGCTGCATGCATTGTTTAGTATAAGCGCTGAGTGCATACACTCCAAAGAACCTCTACCTTATCTTATCTTATATTTATTTATGTATTTTTAAAAACATAGATTGGCTCACAGAAACGCTCAAATCTAAAGAGCCCATATGTTACAATAAAAATACATACAATCGACACAAAAACAAAACTAGCTAATATTGGATTTAAAACATAGGCAATAATAAGTAGTAGTAAATAGTATTAATATAATGTATGTATGTTTATCTTCATTTTTAGGTGTTTTATAGGTAATAGTATTTTTGTAATTAATGTTATCTACTATTAAACATATTTGTTTAGGTACACGAACCTCCCTCTATAATCACTTCTCTCTAGCCTCAAAGGTTTGCTGGAAGAAAACTCTTTTTAGGGTTAAGCTCGCCTTTATACATACCTTTCTTTTTTATTGCTGTTATCTGTGTTTTCTTGTGTACAATAAAGAATTAAGAATAAATTTGTCAAAAATAGAAAAAAAACAAAATAAACGCATCACAATTTTTTTTACGTTCTCGCGTTTGTCGCGATAATACGGTAGCTAGTTTAAAAAAAAACTGTTGAGTAAGCTGCCACATATTTTGTACGAAACCCGGTTGTGGAAATTAATTAGGTATTGGCGAGTAATAGTAATAGGTGCCCATGGAAAAAAATATTGAACGGCTGGTAAAGTTCCTAGTGACCCACCTCGGGCAGCGCTCTAATACCGTGTTATGTGACCGTTGATCTGACAGAAAGAAAGAAAGATTTTTATTTTCCTTAAGAACTACTACACATAAAATAAAAATAAAATAGAAGAAATTAAATGCTTAATGATAGAAGATATTGTGCGCAGCAGAGCTCTTGGAAAACATGGCCTCCGCTCAGCATTGTGCTGGATACACACTGATGTGTGCACCCAGCGCTGGTTTTCAGTGGAGACCATAGCAGTAACGTCACGACCTTCTAGAGGCTTCTAGAGGAGAAAATTGCTACAACGGCCCGATGGTCGTTTTCTATCTTACCATTTGTCTTGTTATTACGAGACACTTTTGGATACTCTTTTTAAGGGTTCCGTAACTCATTTGGAGAAAACGGAACCCTCTCACTTTGTTGTCCGTTGTTCTTTTTGTTGATATATTAAGCCCCTTCCGGGATAGTTTTCATATTATGAATCACCTCTTATAAACAATCAGACAACATACAACTTGTGGCAATCATCATCATCATCATTTCAGCCATCAGAAGTCCACTGCTGAAGTGCACTGAACATAGGCCTCCCCCACTAATTTTACTTCTTATCATGTGAGGGGAATTTGCCCATACTCACCACGCTGGATACGCGGGTTGGCGAGCGCACTTACAGCTATCGTTGTTGAAATAGGGGTCGCTGATGCCCATCCCCTAGCTTTTGCCTTACAACATACACGGGTAGAAATGGAGGGGCCTATTCTTCAGCCGGGGCCACCACGGCCAATACTGACGTGCAATAGAAACTACATTATCCAAATACACTGGTCAATTTGCACTCAACATTAAACAAACCAATAAATTAGATTCCAAGCCGTCGGAGCGAGGGCGATAAATATCCCGTTGCCTCTAATCTCACCGTAATTAGTACTTATAGCCGTGTCCACTCGAGGTAGGTCACGCAATTACAAACCGCACTGTAATTGAGATGTGAGGTCAATACGGGAAGAGACGAGAGCGAGAGAAAGAAAAAACTACAAAAGTAGCGAAAAGGTCCATGACTTTGCAAATAAGTACTAACTTCCTCTCTTTCCCATACGTGCAAGTTGTGGAATGAGCTTCCTTCAGAGGTTCTCCCACTAACCTACAGCATCAAGGGCTTCAAGAAAAATACAAAAAGATTTCTACAGGGCAGGCAACGCATTAACAATGCTCCAGGTGTTGCAGATGTCAATAGGTAACCGCTTACCATCAGGTGGGCCGTAAGCCTGTTTGCCTCCGTATAACATAAAAAAACTACTTCAAAAATAACAGTTACATACATAGTCCAGATCCCAGGACCTAGGTCCTGAATATTCGTCAGCCGGAGCTACCGCGGCCATTGGTATACGAATCTGCAATCTGTAATAGTATGTGGACACGGCATCAGGTAAGTCACGCAATTAAAAACCGCACTGTAATTGAGAAGTGAGGTCGATAGAGGAAGAGACGAGAGCAAGAAAAATAAAAAATCTAGAACAGTGAAAATTTGTCATAGCTGTATCTGAAATAGAGAAATATTTGTTATTTTTTCCATGTCATTGCACCATAGCTTAACTATGTAATTTAACTTTATGTTAAATTACACAGTTGTTTTAAGTGTTTCCATTATTTATGTTTTTAAGTCCACCCCGACCAATCTTCCTCTAATTTTACCTTCATTACATCCAAAGGTTGTCTGGAAGAAATCGTTTTTTAAGCGATTTGACCGCCCATTGTACATTTATGGTCTTTAGTTTTAGTTTCTGTTTTATTTTGTATTTTTTTAAATTTTTATTGGTGTACAATAAAGCATTATCATTCATTCATTCATTCATTCATAGCTCACTATTTACTAGCATTTGTTCAGATTAATATTATTCATAAAAAGTATACAATACGAAGACTTCATCAGCATGTGAACGTCGAGGCAATCCAGCTCCTCGACAACACAGACATAGTGAGACGTCTCAAAAGGACTAAGCCTTTTGAGTTAGTATGATGTAAAATAATAGTGAAATGTAGTTAAAGCGATAGTGCCTACCTATAGTCATAGTCATATAGTCTGTACATAGGCCTTGTCAATATGTTGTAATATAATAATAATTGCCAATAAAACATGTCATTATAAATCAGTAGGTACAATCAAACAAAACAAACGAAAATTTAAAACATAAATCTAATAAAATGTCAAATAAGTATTGCCATGTCATAACTTAATGAAAGTACCAAAAAAATCAATAAATGTAATGTACACAAGAACAAAGAGTCTTCCCCTTAACTAGAAACTGTAAGAAAAGTGCTATTGGACACATTCTTAGATATAATTTACCTTAAAACTATGTTAAAGTAAAATTGCTCATTGGCCTACTTGGCTAGATTGCAATACTGCTTAGAGTACAATATTTTGTAAACTAGGAATAAAAAAATAAAAAAATGTATGTCTCCTTTACATTTATGTTAAACACTTGCTTGCCTACGGGTCGTAAAAACCTGATTCTAAATATTTTTGACCACATCGGGAGGGCCCATTGGTGGGATTCCGTCATTACTGGGCGTAATCAGGACTGGAATGTGACAGTCCTTCTATCAATGTAAGCGCAATTTAGACGAGGATAGTCGGATACTCAAAAGAGCAGCGCACTTGCATGAAAATTGCTTGCTTGCCGTATCATCTCTTCTCTGTCTATATTAATCAGTGACCAGGTTGAGGTATATTGGCCCTGAAAAGGTCCTTAGTGTTATAGGCCAGGCCTCATCGCTCAGTTGGTAGTAAATCTGCCTTCTGCGCTAGAGGTCGTGGGTTCGATTCCCGCACTGGACAAACATTTGTGTGATGAATACAGATGTTTGTTCTGTGTCTGGGTGTTAAATATATATCTATTATGTATATCAGTCTCTGGTACCCATAGTACAGGCTATGCCTAGTTTGGGATCAGCTGACCGTGTGATAGGTCCGGAATATTTATTATTAATATTATTATATTCTTGGAGATAAAAGTCGTGTTATTTTTTTCTCGTTCGATCGGTATGCCTCGTTTCCTCCTACGCTGACGTCAGAATGAAATGCATCGTGGACGTCAACGTGGCATTGCTAACTAGAACAAAGACTTGCCAAATAACTGTCCTCCTGTGAACAGTAGCAGGGTTGATCGTTGGGTTTACTGCGGGCATAATTGAAAGGTGGTCCCTAGCCCAGAAGCGCTGAATTCATAGTTTATGTTCAACATTGAGTTGCTAAATGGTAGAGTTTTAGTTTTGATGGTTTGACATTACACTATTATGAAAGGGTACATTTCCTTGCATTACTAAAACGACTAAAATGAGCTAAATAGCTCGGAGCCATAGAGTAAATATCCCTTAAAGCGTACTATAAAAAAAAATAACACCCGTTATTTATTTTGTATACAAAGTCCTGACCGCACACTTGGATTTTCTGTGTCGTGGTTATCAGAATCCATGCGAGTACCATGGTACCACAACACCCAGACCCGGAACAAATATTTGCAGATCTTGGAAACATTTGTCCCGCAGCGGGAATCGAACTCACACCCCTTGCGTCTCAGACACTCGCCCGCTGCGCCGACGATGCCGTCATTGTTTTTTTAAGTAACTTTATATCATTTGCAGTTGTTTTTGATATGAGGCCATTTTGCTAAACAGTTTACACAGGGTGATGCACAATATGTGTACCTACTATACCGAACGGAGCTTATCCTAGTGTGGGGTTAGGACTATGTATGGGACTATTGGGTGCTATTATAATTTCGACGATCCTTTTCAAAATTGAATTTAGTGCTTCGTTCAGAAAGAGCTTTACGATTAAATCACGCTTGAGGGTCGAACGGTTGGAGTCCCGCCACAGAGTCAGTTTCAACTCCTTTGTGGTGAGGGTACCGACCGAACATCTTTCGACCTACCTAAAAGAAGATCTCTGGCCGATGGGTGTTGTGTTCCGTCGTTTCCGCGGGCGGATACCTACTGCCACAGACAATTCGCGTCCCGCGTCGCAGTTTCTACGTGGCAATTAATTGTGTTTTTATATTATTATGTATGTTAGTCTTTAAGGTATATATCTATATGGGCCGTAGGATGAGAAAAAATCCATCTGTTTTTTATTATTTTGTTGCCTGAAATAAAGTTATTGTTTTGTACTATATAAATAAATAAATAAATAAATATTCCGGACATGTCACACACGGTCAACTGATCCCAAACGAGGCATAGCCTGTACTTGTTGACAGATTTGCGGTCTGTCTCATAAAAACATAGAGTAGACTTGATATTAAAATCGAGAGGGACTTTTTGGCGGGAACTTGAGAAAGTGATGTTGTGCTCTCAACTTATTTTACATAACTAGTGTTAAATTGAATAATATTATGTGATTATGGTGGTGTTTTGCGTAATATTGTTTGAGTAAACCGCACAAGTGAAGTGAAATGAAATGATTGCGTGTGTCGTCATTTTTCGAGTTGGCGCCAAGAGGTCTCTTGAGGTTTTAGTAAAATAGCCACCATCATATCTTACTAAAACTGAATTTGACTTGACTTGACGGTGACTTGACCATGACTAAGAAGTAAAATGAAGAAGAAAGATAAAAATAACTACGAAGAAATATCAACTTAAGACTTGGCGGTAAGGCCTAGGCCTCTCTAGGAAGGGAAAAAACTTCAAAAAAAAGTAAAAAAAAAATCGAGAGGCAACTTTAGTTGTTGCATAAACGTACTTTAGCGCTAAGCTTACTCTATCTCGATGCTAAATTGTAGAAGACAGCTACTATAGCGATGCTCTATCTTGACAACCAACAGTCACAAAAAGCCATGTTTAAAATGACATAACTTTGTAGAATTAGTTTTCTGATACCGTACAATATACAGCTTTTCAATACCTTTACCTTGTAAATTTTCAAGGAAAAATCATATGTCTAGACGCTGTAAATTTTCCTGCAGATTGAATTCCGCTGACATTGGCTTACCAGCGCGGTGAGAGGATTGCGAAAATAAAATTTGAATTTGAATAACGTAATTTTACTATTTACGATGTTCAGAGCTGGCTTGTGTACTTACTGAGGAATTAATTGTATTGCTTTGAAGGTTGCTAGGTATAATAATAACACCCAACAGATACACATGACTGACCTCATAGCTCAGTTGGTAGTAACTCTGCCTTCTGCGCTAGAGGTTGCGGGTTCGATTCCCGCACAGGACAAACATTTGTGTGATGAATACAGATGTTTGTTCTGTGTCTGGGTGTTAAATATTTATCTTTTATTATCTATATCAGTCTCTGGTACCCATAGTACAGGCTAAGCCTAGTTTGGGATCAGTTGACCGTGTGAAAAAAAAAAAAAAAATTTAGAATTCCCTATGTCGTAATTACTTCGGAAAAAATATTTAGAACTAATTGTATTACTTTGAAGGTAGCTGTACCTACATAGACCACACTAGGATGCCCTGTTTCGTAAGTATCAGTAATTACTAGTACCATGGTTCCACAACACTGGAAAAATGCAAACATGTCGAGCAGTGGGAATTGAACCCGCACCCCTTGCGTCTCAAACGAAGTCTCGCCCGCTGAGCCACCGAGGACGATCTCTAGGCGATCAGATCTTTGAAGATGTCTAAGGGGGGTAGTCAGAGGCATGTCCGAACATTTGGCGCATGCCCACATTTTGCAGTAGTGAGTTGCAGGTTGCAAGCCAATCGCCGCTTTAAGGATACATACTGGTTTCCTCACTATGTTTTCGGAATAGAAAAACTCATCGGAGTTTGACCGGGTTAAAACTCCGAATCGAAAGTCGGGGAACCTCCCACTACGCCAACACGGCTTCCTTCCGCGACAAATATATATATATATATATATATATATATATATAATATATATATATTCCGGACATATAACACACGGTCAACTGATCCCAAACTAAGCATAGCCTGTACTATGGGTACCAGAGACTGATATATATAATAGATACATATTTAACACCCACACAGAACAAACATCTGTGTTAGTCACAAATGTTTGTCCAGTGCGGGAATCGAACCCACGACCTCTAGCGTAGAAGGCAGAGTTACTACCAACTGAGCTATGAGGCCAGTCAATGACCCTTTAGAAAATTGGCTGCTGCTAGCTTGCTTTCTTGGTCATTCGACATTCATTTCGTTCATTTCGACTGGCCTCATAGCTCAGTTGGTAGTAACTCTGCCTTCTGCGCTAGAGGTCGCGGGTTCGCTCCCCGCACTGGACAAACATTTGTGTGATGAACACAGATGTTTGTTCTGTGTCTGGGTGTTAAATATATATCTATGATGTATATCAGTCTCTGGTACTTATAGTACAGGCTATGCCTAGTTTGGGATCAGTTGACCGAGTGAATATGTACGGATTTTTTTTTTTTTTTTTTTCATTCTGTATAAGGTCAGTGACCAGATTGAGGTATGGAGGACCTGGAAAGGGCCTTTAACCATCGGTGACAGAATCAGTGTAGTGAAAGGATTAAAGTGCGCCTCTTAGAGGCTCCTTCCCTGCACATTGGTGCAGACTTGATAATAAATGGGGTACGACTCTCTCCTCAAACCTAATTAGGATTCAGTTCACAGGCTGCGTGGACGGCTGTCAGCAACGAGGAAATTAAGTGGGATCCAAAGTGACGGGATTATCATGAGGCTATGACGAGGGTCGGATGCACCTGAGTCTGCCAGGGATGGCGTGGAAATGGAAACGGCAACACGTTCCAAATTTTTTGATATTATACAGGATGGTAATTCCAGATGTGGCAGTAAGATCAGCCATTTAAAAGGTCACCCATAAGTTAAAAAATTTAGGTACATCTTTATACAGATTTAATAAAAAGAATGATGTCAATTGATTTCGTTCTGTAAGGAACAAAAGATCGTGCTGATTTAATTCCCCTAATTTTTCCACAGTAAAACTAATACAGCCTCATCCAGTAAATCTTGAAGATTCTACGACCGCTATAGCTTGACCTAAATTTTCAGTTTGTGAATCAATTTAAAACGCCTTGCGGTGTCTTTATTGCAAAACTTGCTGGAATTAAGGCATTAAAATTGTAAATTTAATGCTTTGTTCATGACACCTTGATTAATTGTTCATAAAATGATGAATGTTTTTAATTGACTTGACTTAGAAGTTTGTTGAGCCATTTATTCTGGTGGTAACTTTAGCAGGTAACTCTTCTAAATACTTCTATTTGTGTTCTATTTAGGTCAATCTCTATAAATAAATTGTATTAATTATAAATTAAATATATTTTTATACTACCTGCTCGTCAATGGCATATTATGTGTCATGCAAACCTTTCCTAAAGTAAGTCATTACAGCCGTACGGTCTAGCCGGGTCATAATGTTGTACTGAATTTCATTATTTCCCATGGGACATAATGTGATTTGAATTTGGAATGCAACCCATGAAGTTGTGCTTGATCGAGGTTGGTTTCAAAAATGTTTGGGTGCAATGGGATTTTATTCTAATTAGGCTGATGTTAACATTTTCTTTGCACTGCCTACAAATTAAAAAAAAACTGCAAACTGCTGTGCTGTTATCTACACCGAAATTCAGTTTCGATTCAAATAAACTTCTAAAAAATGTCAAGTGACGACGACAGTTATTTTGATTCGACTCCAGAATGCATACAATCTCAAGCCTCTGGTATAGTTGGAAACTTACTTCCAGAAAAATCATTTCTTTCTACTTAACAGTCATTGTTTTCAATTGCCTCGCAGAAAGTATAAAAAGTAGAGTATGCATCGCGGGCTTAAATGTGTATTTGTCTTGGGCGATATTGAACCCCTCGTACTCAGGATTCTTGCCTTAACTCCCTCGCTCCGCTCAGGAGTTTAGCATAGAATCCCTCGTTCTCGGGGTTCAATATAGCGCCCTTGACATAATACACTACTTTAAGCCCTTGTTGCATAATCTACTATAATATTCTTGTGTGTTTATTCATATAAAACTAGGAGAAGCAAGCTGTCTGTTCCTCGCGACCTAGCATAGAAGAATCAGACAACAAACACGGCGCGTGCCTATCATTTTTTATACTTCTACACTCTACGGCATTGGCTAGCGCAGATAAAGCTATTGTTTTTGGAGAACGCTGCTGCCCATCCCCTAGCTTTTTTCCCATAGTCGCCTCTTACGACATCCACGGGTAGGAATGGATGGGCGACGGTCTTATAGTACAAGGCTCATATAAACTCCAAATTTCGATTTGACCTTAGAGAATAATCCGTATGCATCTGCAAATCTCATTGCATTCGAGTTTGCAATGCAAACAACATATTGTAAACCTTTATGGCTGCGACATCTGTAACCTTTGACTCAAAGACGCTCTGAATCGTTCGAACGATTTCAGTGGATTTTTGTAGCTCAAGTCACGAGGTACAGCGGTTGATGTTAATTCTGTTTTTCCAATTTCCAAAACTAACCTTCTAATTTAACCGTAAACTAGCCTACTAAGTTAATAATGGTGGCCCCGGCTGAAGAATAGGCCATTCCATATCTTCCCGTAGATGTTTTAAGAGGCGACTAAGGGAAAAAAGCTAGGGGATAGGCAGCAAGGTCCTCTTGCAACATATTAACGGCCCTGCCAGAAAACCAGTGCTGCTTTGCATGGCGGCATGACATGTGAAGCAGCAATAAACTGAGTCAGGGCCTATTTGGTTGCACCCAACACAGAGCTAGACTGGCTTGGTCCTGCTGGATATGTTTGTTTTTTGTTATCATCATTTTAGCCGTAGGACGTCTACTAAACACAGTCCTCCCCCACACATTTTCAGATAAAATCCCCCAATTTGCGATGCAGCTCAACTCTCACGCACGCTCTGGCACAGAAGTCCTCAAGGTTTCATAAGTATCGTGCTGTGAAGTATAAAGTCACGAAAGCTAAACCAAAAAAAAAACAACATTAAAAAACATTAATTAACAACATTAAACAACATGAAAAAAACATTATAAACATTATTTAACAACATTATAAAGCCAAACAACATTATTTGTTTCAAATAGTGGTGTGTTCCTGCGGTGAGTAATTGTAATTGCCAGAGCTCTTTAGGGGGGAGGGGGGAGGGGTCGGCAACGCTTGCGTGATACCTCTGGTATTGCAAGCGCTCATAGGTTACGGTAACCCCTTACCCATTGGTGGGCCGTATGTTTGTATGCCACCTCAACAGTATAAAAAAAAAAAAAAAGCTTGTAACATTGCCCACCAAATTTATGCACCCAAATGCCTAAATATAAGTCGTACGATTCATAGTTTCTTTGAGCATGTGCATCCAACTCAAAAGTTTGGTTTCAGCGTTGCATAATGCAGCTCGAACGAAGGATTATCTGGATGGAGACAGAATCAGTTTTCTTTGTTCTGGCGCATAGTAGTTTCGTTGTTTTGAATATTATTGTTCCCGAATTCTCGGGGGAAAACATACGATTCGACTGAGTACTTCTGATCGTTGACAAAAACATTTTCGAAGTAAAAATGTTGCCAAGTCTCGCGAGGAAGGAGTAGGTAGCTTACCTGCCTTGCGTGTGCCTACTTAATAAAGTCTTTACTTACCGCACAAAAAAGTTCTGAGATATCATGTAGTACCTAGTCGGTAATTCTCAAAGAACCTTCCTTATCTAATAAATAAATGAATTAGGAATTATGAATAATAATGAACTAATCGTCGTGAACCAATTATTATTATGAACATTTTTTTACTTGGCTATTATGCTCCATGCAAAGATTCTAAAAGCTTCTAATCACAATCATGCTGCATGACAGCCATGTAAAAAAATCCTCTTCCAAAGCACAACTTTTAGGAAAGTTGTGCTTTGAGAAGAAAAGATGAGAAAATAAGCGATGTGTCATCTAAAATTTATTTCCAAATGAGTCTGACATCTTCTGAATAAAGTTAATTTTGATTTTTGACGTAACGTTTCTTAACGTTTTGCGATTATACGAATTTTACGGCATATCAAAGACATATCGCATGCCGTTTGAACACGGATCAATGCTGCCTATTCAAGTTGGATAGACATATCTTCTAACAGTATCCCAAAAATTGTTTTTTATTGACAGCCGTTTAGTGTAGAAAATTACTCATCTATTCCAAGCACTGAATTAAATTATGCTTAATTACTGAGAAATTAAACAAATCACCGATTCCGAGAAGTATTCTTTACAGGCAGTAAAAACACCTCATTTTCCCAATTGGTGGCGCCAAGGCCGCTTCAAGGCCGCGATGAAATGCTTAATTACCAAAAAGATAATAAAACTTTACTGCGTATTAAATTTATTTTGACTCTGTTCGTGGTGTTGCTCGACTAAGAAGTTTCTATCGCTTGAGGTTTTGGCAACTGGCTACTTGTAGTCATATTTCATCTATGGTTTATATATCTTTATATTTAGGCATAAACACTGTTAAAGACATGTAACCTATAATTAATTATTATTTTTATTAGCAATCTGCTTACAATGCATCGCAATGTATCCTACTTTATACTAAAATTATAAGTGTGAAAGTTTGTGAGGTGGATGTTTGGATGTTTGTTATTCAATTACGCCGGAACGGCTCAACCGATTTAGTAGAAACTTGGAATATAAAGAGTTCTTTACCTAGAATAACATATAGGCGAGCGAAACCGCGGGCGGAAGCTAGATATAAATATCTGATTTTGTATAGAGTGATGATTATGTGACCTCGGTGGCGTAGCAGGTGAGTGCCCGTCTGACAGACAACATTCGATTCCCGCAGCGGGACAAATGTTTCTATGATCTTCAAATATTTGTTCCTATTGTTGTTTGTACCTATTGTGGTAGCATGTTACTCGTAGTTTTTGATAACCATGACTCAGGGTATCCTTGGGTGTAAAACAGTAACTAGATTTGATGCAGCATTACGCTGAGACGGGACCCATTTGCCCCACACAACGCACACTACTTACATGTGTTTTGTGTCGTTTTCTTTGTACTACCTACTTATCGCGTTGTGTTAAGATGTAGGCCAAAAAGATAGATTTTCTAAATTTCTTTCTTACAAAACGCCGAGCGCTCCTTCCAAACTAGTCATGTTATAGCTGTTGCGGCCATAACCTCACCGTCTGCCCCTAATTGGTGTTATCTCGAGAATCACTAATCCCGTGTTATCCATTTTCTGTGGAATAAAATAAACGATTCACATTTTATTGGGTTAGAATTTATTTTTCTTTTGAATGCGTAGACATTGTCTAGGGGTCAAGCTGGTTACATTATGAAATTAATATTTTGCCACGATCTTATTCGAATTTGTAAGACATTGTGTCGTAACAGCTATACTATTGCGATTTATTATAGGTAAAAGTTTAGTTAGTTAGACTTGGTCGTTAACTATAGGCCTCACATACAAGCTCAAAGTCGCGCAACGGGCTATGGAGAGAGCTATGCTCGGAGTTCCACTACGTGATACGATCCGAAATGAGGAAATACGTAGAAGAACTAAGGTCACCGACATAGCTCTCAGAATTAGCAAGTTGAAGTGGCAGTGGGCAGGCCATATAGCTCGCAAAACCGACAACCGTTGGGGAGTAAAGGTTCTCGAATGGCGACCACGAACCGGGCGACGCAGCGTTGGAAGGCCCCCCACCCGATGGACCGACGATATTGTGAAGGTTGCGGGAAGTCGGTGGATGGAGAAGGCTCAAGACCGTTCGTCATAGAACTCTTTGGGGGAGGCCTATGTCCAGCAGTGGACTTCTACAGGCTGATGATGATGATGAATAGTTCTTATACTTCTCCTAATCATTCTTAACATAATAACATTCAAAACGCAAACGTGTGAGCACTATTTTTATCAACGCGAATTAGAACCATAAATCTTTGAAACTGTCAGATTAAGTCACCGCTTAAACAAAATCGTATTAGGTACTGTCAAAGCTTTTTTTTCTTATTTCTTTCTAAATCTTTTTAATTTGATTTTGGAAGAGGCACAGCGAGATTTTCACGCTCTAAATTGGAGCAACCCGCCTGGGAGGTACCTCCGCCTTACAGAAGATCGCAGCCAAATAACATTATTTGTTTCAAATAGTGTTGTATTCCTGCAGTGAGCTATGTTGCCAGAGCTCTTTAGGGGGGGAGGGGTTCGGCAGGCAACGCATTATCAATGCTACAGGTGTTGCTGATCTCAATAGGCGACGGTAACCACTTACCATCAGGAGGGCCGTAAGTCTGTTTGCTTCCGTATAAGATAAAAAAAACATTCAAAATCCCTCCACTACGATCGCATAAACATTATTGTCAAAGATGATTTTTTTGTTAATCCACTCAAAATCCCAAGACACGTTGATAATCTCGTATCAACGATAAAGTAATGTAAACAGAAACGGTAAATTGTAAAAAAAAACATTGTAAATAGTATAACCAACATTGTAAATTGTTATAAAAGCATAACTAGTTGCAAGAGATGACAAAAGGAGACCATAACTCTGGCTCCTGTTGCATTTGGATGTCTAATTGCATGCTCCTAGACTTTAAGGGGAGGATCTTACAAAAGCTGCGCATCTTAAAAAATGAAATTTGTTGTACGTATTCCAACTAATACAAAACCTCATCCATTATAACCACTAACATTGACATAAAAACACGTTTGAGGTAAATTTAAGTAACAACAGGGATTCGAACCCATGACCTGTAGATCGTAAAGCAGAGCTACTACCACGACTCCACCAGTGCTCTCTTATTGTAGAAGCTAGAAGTCCAAGACAAGCCTTGCGCTTAGTTTGGTCTTCGCTGGTATCTATGTTAAAATGAATTTATGTAGTACCTCTAAGTATAGTCGTATTAAAATTAAATCTAGTAAATATTACTCTTTTTGGTAAACAAATTATTCTCATATAATTTATAAAAAAAAAATTTTGTTTATTTTACTAGGATGATCAATGTCTTCAAGAGAAAAGTAAAAGAGCACTCTACCTTTCCTTGTAAATTCTGTATTATATTATATTTATGCATATATATATATATATATATATATATATATATATATATATATATGCATAAATATAATATTGTAAATTGTTATATATATATATATATATATATATATTTACTAAATATATATATTATTTTATATTATTTTATATATTTTTACAGAAAGGTATTTATTCTAGTAGTATTATAATGTTACATACATTATGTTACATGTTTATCTTCATTTTTAGGTGTTTTATAGGTAATAGTATTTTTGTAATTAATGTTATTTACTATTAACCATATTTGTTTAGGTACACGAACCTCTCTCTATAATCACTTCTCTCTAGCCTCAAAGGTTTGCTGGAAGAAAACTCTTTTTAAGGTTAAGCTCGCCTTTGTACATACCTTTCTTTTTTATTGCTGTAATCTGTGTTTTCTTGTGTACAATAAAGAATAAAGAAAGAATAAAGGATGATTCGCCTTAACTCCGCGACACACCGCAAACACAGGCGCCGCAGGACCGTTAATTAAGCGCCGGCTGCAACACGTAATTATTGCCGTGAATACAACTCTTTCAAATGAAGCCTTTAATATTTCCTCAGGAAGGATTATGAATGCTAAACTTTTCTATATTTAAAGAAAAGTTGTGAAAAACTGGCCTCCGGCTAGGTGGAGCGATGACCTACGAAAGGGGGCGGGCAGTAAGTTTTTTTTTTTTTTTTTTTTTTCTTTTTCTGCTTGTTATTTGAGCATTTTATTTTAGCACCTTGTCAGTAAGTACCATAAATTTTTTATATTTTTATTATTAATTTATAATTTAATTTATAGTTTTTGTATCCTTCTATGTAATGTCCGTACTAAATTCAAATGATAAAATGAAGGGCAGGCACTATTTGCCAAAATACAAGTTTATACTTAGTTTGGTAATTAGGGCTACTTGGAAGTGTAATGTACCTAAGTGAAATAAATAATTATCTTATCTTATCTTAAGTGGATGAGAAGGGCCGAACACCGGGCTCAGTGGCGTGTATTGGGAGAGGCCTATGTCCAGCAGTGGACTAATGTGCGCTGATGACGATGATGATGATGTGAAAAACTGTGACAATAATCCGGCCTTCGGTATTTAATAATTGTCTAAATAAAGTGGTGTAGCGGGCTAGTGCCCGTCTGAGACGCAACGCGGGCTTGATTCCCGCTTCGGGACAAATGTTTTCATGATCTGCAATTATATAGACATAGACAAACATTTATTCACAAACTTGGCACACAATACACGTCACAATAAAACAAGACACAGAGAGCGAAAAAATGAAACAAAGACAGAGATGTAACACACAAAAACTTAAAAAAAGAACACGTGAAATGTTATTGTGCGCCACAGCAGCAAAAAGGTCTCGGCTCAGCATAAATGCCTTACCACTGAGGAGTAGTTAGGCGCTGGTATTCTGCCGAAACCGTTATTTATAGTCAGTATATGTTAGGAGTCTGGATATTGTGGTCAATGGTACTCGTCGTTTCTGATACCCAAGACACAGGGAATCCTAGTGAGGGGTCAGGACTTTGTACGCGTCGTGGATCTCTTTGGGGGAGGCCAATGTCCAGCAGTGGACTTCTTCAGGCTCATGATGATGATGATAAGGGTACCTTATTCTTTTCTTTTCTCCTAGGACAAGGCACAAGACCGTTAGTCGTGGCAATTTTAAGGGAGGATTCCAGAGGTGGACTTTTTAAGGCTCGTCAGCCTTAAGAAGTCCACCTTATAAATAAAATGAAATAAGTTTTATTTGTTAACACAGACAGAAGACAGGAAGAAACAAAACAATAGGTTAAAAATAAGGAAACAAAAGATAGGACAGCAACATTAAAGTATGTACCTACCCAGGTATAAATAAACAGATATTATATAAATAATAAACCTAACAGCTACATAACAATTTATAAAATACTAGGAAGGTACCTACTAAAATACGGAAGTGTATTTTACATATTTTAATAATGTGCCGTGTAAGCCAAAAAGGCATAGACTCAGTTTATTGCTGCTACACATTTTGATAATATGCAGCAGCACTGGTCTTCAGACCAAACCTTATGGGTAACCTCACGAACCAACTAATATTGAAGTGGAACCAACCAATAAATAAGACATATACAAAATAAACATTACCTACTATATACATAAAGTTTCACTACGTGATAAGATCCGAAATGAGGAAATTCGTAGAAGAACCAAGGTTACCGACATAGCTCTCAGAATTAGTAAGTTGAAGTGGCAGTGGGCAGGCCATATAGCTCGCAGAACCGATAACCGTTGGGGAGTAAAGGTTCTCGAATGGCGACCACGAACCGGGCGACGCAGTGTTGGAAGGCCCCCCACCCGATGGACCGACGACATTGTGAAGGTTGCGGGAAGTCGGTGGATGGAGAAGGCTCAAGACCGTTCGTCGTGGAACTCTTTAGGGGAGGCCTATGTCCAGCAGTGGACTTCTACAGGCTGATGATGATGATGACATAAAGTATACTAAAAATAACATAAAAAATAAAAACAAAAATTGAGTGTCAATGAAAAGCTATGTATGTATATATATGTTCTATGGCTGGGCGCGCACGAGCGAAACAAACAAAAGAGACGTTTCATCGATATATGTAGCCTGGGCCTGCACTGTGTATACTACTCTAAAATATGGCTAAGCAATAAAGTAAACGTATTTAATTGGTTATTTTATTTAAATTGACTTCGTTCTAAGGTACATTAAGATTTTCTTCGACAAAGAGAGCAACACACAGCGCTACAAAAATATGGCTGATGGACGTGCGTGAAATGTCATTTTGACAACCTACATATATCTGACAAAACAAACCATCAAATCAAACAACATGTCATGAAGAATATGTCAATGTCATGTCAAACGCCAATTAAAAACCAACATGGCGGCCTTAAAATAGTGTTCACATAGTAAAAAACTTACCAGAAGAACTATTCTTGTACCATCGCATTTGTCTTCAAATTAATGAAATTATTTTTTTATTTTAATCTCCTATTTTTCCTATTTTTTCTATCTAGTGTACTTGGACCAGGCCCAGAATGAAATGGCTCCTTTGAACTTGCTTGCTTGTTTCATGGACGCGGCGCGCCGCGCCGGACGTGAGTGAGCGAGCCGATTGCTATATCGAAGCGAAGTGACATCCTCACCTTACGATGATGAAGAGAATTTGCTAACCCCTTGGCCTACTTCCCAGTTCCCAATGACTTCTAATCTGCCCCGCAACAAATCAGAAGCCTTATCACAGATGATTTACGGCAAAAGAAAGTTAATTCAAAATTTTCAGACAAAGGCCTAATTATATCCTTTTGAAAAGGCTTTATAGAGCTTTTTACACGGGCAATTAAAATCGGGCAACACCCGGTGAAGTAACGTCATACAATTATGAGAAAACTCAGGGTGAAACGCGACCGTGAGAGGGCATTTTATGGACACGAGTAAAACCCGTTTTTCAAAAATATCTATTAATAATATCTTTATTTCAGGCTACTTGACATATTACACAAACATGTGTAATATGTCATGGCCCATATTAATAAATAACTAAATAATAAATAGCCCAGAACAAGTTTATTCTCTACTAGCTTCCACCCGCGGCTTTGCTCGCGTTAAATGTAGCCTACATAAAATGTAGCCTTTATGCTACCTATTCTAGGTAAAGAACTATAACTAATCAAAGTTTCATCGAAATCGGTTCAGCCGTTACGGCGTGATTGAATAACAAACACCCAAACATCCTCACAAACTTTCGCATTTATAATATTAGTAGGAAATATAGTAGGATATTCTCTCTAGCACTCGCCCGCTATGCCACCTGCGCCTCTGAGACGGAAGGGGTGCCGGTTTTATTCCCGCGGGACAAATGTTTGCATGATCTGTAAATATTTACCACGACACAGGGAATCCTAGTGATTTAGAATAGAAATAAATGTCTTCTTTCTTTCCTTGTGTGTGGTCAGGACTATGCCGACTATTGGGTGTTATTACTAGTACCTCTGTAGATATTTCAGATTTATTTATCTTATAATCGTTTAAAATATAGTTTAATAAGTAAGTTTAGTAGGTGATATGAGTTGGTATCACCTAATATAACTCTAATAATAAATGTTTTTATACCTACCTAGTAACTAAAAGCTGTTCAATTAGTGATTTTTTTGATAATTTTATAATTAAATGTGTTCTTCTCGCCTGAAACACAGGATTACCTAGTTCAGGCTCCTATGTAATATCTACCTATATGTAAAAATGACCAGTAACCTGTAAATTTTTGTGTACCTTATCAATCTTATGAATAAATTATCTTATCTAAATTATTATCTTATCTATTACACGGGCAAGATCTTGTCCGTGCGTTAGTAAATTGCCTGTGCGTTTAGGAATAAATTGTCGGTCTACGTCCACCTTCTAAGAGTTTCGCGGCTAATTTGAATTGGGTTCATTAAACCCACTTCCTTTTAACCCGCCTTTGATTCGCGATTCTTTGTGGAGTTCCAACTTTTTGCAGGAATAATATTTACACATTTTTAGTTCATTAGGATTTCAATAAAGGTTTTTTGGGGAAAAAATTACGACCAAAATCATTTTTTTAATTTCAATCGCCAAAGTCGTTCAATCGTCAAAATAATAATGAAAATATAACAGTCGAAGTCAAAGTCAAAAGGTCTTAATTGTAATATATGTTCCTTATTCAATTAGACTGGCCTCATAGCTCAGTTGGTAGTAACTCTGCCTTCTGCGCTAGAGGTCGCGGGTTCGATTCCCGCACTGGACAAACATTTGTGACTAACACAGATGTTTGTTCTGTGTCTGGGTGTTAAATATTTATCTATTATGTATATCAGTCTCTGGTACCCATAGTACAGGCTATGCCTAGTTTGGGATCAGTTGACCGTGTGTGATCTGTCCGGAATATTTATTTAAAAAATTTATTTATTTAATTGCATGTCATCATCATCAGCATGAGGAAGTCCACTGCTGGACATATGCCTCCAAAGAGTGCCACGACGAACAGTCTTGAGCATACTTCAACCACCCGCAACCATGTATCATCCTACTATCCTACTATAAATGCGAAAGTTTGTGAGGATGTTTGGATGTTTGTTGTTCAATCACGCCGTAACGGCTCAACCGATTGCGTTGAAATTTGGAATAGGTAAAGTTTTTTACCTAGAATAGCATATAGACTACTTTTAATGTATGTACCTCGTGAGCGAGGCCGCGGGTCGAAGCTAGTCGTTTATAAAAAAGTATTTGATAACAATTTGATGGATTGCTGAGTTCGAAACTGGAGTAGCAAAGTAATTTCCATTGAAATAATTTATAATAAGCTATCGTTCAATATGATGTATTAGTGGCTGATGAGTTTCAAATTATCGATCTATAAAGAGCAATGCACCTGATCCATTTTCTGAAATTTTGATAAATGACATAACAAAGTTTGCTTTAGTCAACTTTACGAGGTCATTCATAACATGAATACCATCCCGAATCCGTTCTTTCTACAAAATGAAAGAATATTAGCGAAAAAACAACAAATTATTTGGTATTTTATTTTAGTTTGCTGCCGCCCACGGCTTTGCTCGCGTGGTACCTATATAAAAAGAAGCCTATATGCTATTCCATGAAAATAACTTTATCTACTGCAACTTTCAACGAAATCGGTTCAGCCGTTACGGCGTGATTGAATAACAAACATCCAAACATCCTCACAAACTATCGCATTTATAATATAAGTAGAACTTTTAAACGTTGGTAGGTACAAGAGGTTCAGCATCAATACTGCTATCTAAAACAGCTGATTCATTGAGTTTTAACTGATTGACTTGATAATACCATTAGTGGCTAGTGGTGTTGATAATATTGAAGTCGACATTTTTAACACTACTATCAAGCGTATGAAACGCTTGATGTGTGACTTATTTTTGAATTAGTAGGTAGCTTTGATTTATTTTTTAAACTATATATATATATATATATTCTCTCTGTGGTAGGTACGTGCGGTGCCGTCTACTTTTATACTGTTACGTTTTAATTTAGTTACTTTCACCTATATGTGGAAACTTGTAATTAGCCTTTAAGTACTCAATGTTGAAAACATTCATACACATTAATCTCATATTAGCCGTATGTTTTCCTAAAATTATAAAAATAACATAAAATAAAATAATATGGTACTGAAAGTTGAGTATGGCAAAAATGGATATTCCTACCTACTATTTATGTTGTTAATTTTAATTTTATTTTTTCAATTACCTGCTAAGTATATTTGTAGAGCGTTATAACGTCCACTTTATTTTTTCATTTTTTATAACTTGTCGGTCTCAAAGGCCTCAACGGAAGACCAGCACAGGTTACAATCTGGGGTACAATCTGCACACGCTGAGTTGGGACCTTTTGCAACAGTGTACCGCTGCACCTAAGTAGGCATATATTATGTTGTAAACTTGTAATGTTGCAAATATGGAATTTGTATTGTATTTGTATTGTATTTTAAAAAAGAACCAGTGTGGGATAAATGCAGTGGAAATGAGAACTTTGCGAAGTTTGCGTGGAGTAACTTTGAAAGATAGAGTGAGAAACAGAATTAAAAGACTTTTTGCACTGTCTTCTTTGATAATTTACAGGCCGGACTGAAGGCCGGACTAAGTAAAGCGGTTTCTCTCAGAAAACCCTCTAAAAACTTGACTACTGGACGGGCTGATTTTACTACTTGATTATAAATAAATAAATAAATAAATATTCCGGACATATCACACATTGTCAACTGATCCCAAACTAGGCATAGCCTGTACTATGGGTACCAGAGACTGATATACATAATAGATATATATTTAACAACCAGACACAGAACAAACATCTGTGTTAGTCACTAATGTTTGTCCAGTGCGGGAATCGAACCCGCAACCTCTAGCGCAGAAGGCAGAGTTACTACCAACTGAGCTATGAGGCCAGATTACGGAGGCTTATGTGTTTAATATTCTATATATTTATCGATATTCATCTCTGCCCTCGTAGCTCTAAGCTGATACTTTGTCAAATGAGTGTGAAATGAAGCGTCTTTACGTTCTGGGTATCATAGGCGAGAGCGTTCAGCTTAGCTATTCTGTAAAAATTCGAACCCACGGCCTCAGGAATGGAAGGTGGGATCACTGGCCGGTATTCATCAATAATTGCAATTATAAATTCGTGAGCCGTGGATTGCTAACTAGCTCCGAAGCAGGTGTTAGCATTCATTACGGACGATAACGATATGCAATATTGGCTATCCTACTACACAGCCTACTGGATACATACCTACCTACTACCGTAAAGCCCGGTCAAAATAGACGTATGTCGTACACCCTTGCATAAATTCCAAGAAGGGAAATATAGGGAATACAGCTTTAGTAAATATTAGAAAGAAAAAAGAAAAAGAAAGAAAAGACATTTTTTTGTGACGACAATACAACAATGAGACACACAGAAAAAACAATAATAATAATAACAACAGAAATGTTGACAAAACAAAAACAACAAAAAAGAAACAAAAAAACAAAAAACACAGGCAAATAAAAAACAAGAAAAAAGGTACAAGTTGTATGAATATTAGAATCACTTATTCTCAAAAATTGTGTTTTTTTTTGTGGTGTGGACTTTTACCTATCACAGTGACCTTCTTCCCTTAGTGAAAGCAAAATGTAGACAAATCTGGAAAGAATATTTCGATGAAAGGTCACTGAGTAAGGGAATATGGTATAGAACGATTCAGCCAGGCCTCTCTAGGTCGCCGTGGTTTGATGGTTCTAGTATGGCCAGAACCGACATCATAGCCTTAATGAGGCTTCGATCGGGACACATTCCACTTAATAGCTTTGGTTATATCATGGGTGAAATTCTTTCACCAAATTGTACAGAATGTGAGGTTGCAGAAGATGCGTACCATATTATTGTTGAGTGTGCATTTGCCAATAAATTTAATGATGATTTGTCATTGATTGGCACGTGCAATAGTGTCTTGGCTTTGCCCTTATCGGAACAAGCCAAGGCATTATTGTAACTTGTTAAAGCAGGCGTACGTAGAAGATAAGTTGTTTTTTTTTGTTAAAAGTGCCTTTTCAAGGGTGGCATAATCATTTTGACTAAACCCTTATTAATAAATAAAGATAAAAAATAATAATAATAATAATAATGTTATTTGGCTGCGATCTTCTGTAAGGCGAAGGTACCTCCCCAAGTGGGCTGCTCCAATTTAGAGCGAGAAAATCTCGCTGTGCCCTACCTCCTCCTATGTTGAATGTTATGTTGTGGATGTTAGGGGAAAAAGTGTCTTGTCATTTATTGTAGATAATTGCATGATCTACAATTTTTTTTTGTGCTATTTCTATCTAAACTAACTGTTTCAAAGAAATCCAAAACAATCATTTTTGAGAACTTTAACCTAGAATAAAAAAAATTACACACATTGGATCGATGAGGACTTTTCAAAATTTCACTATATTATACTCAATTATTCGGCCGTTTTAGGTAGTAATCTGATTTTGACCTTCACGTGTGTACCTACGTTAAATAATTAGTTATTATGATGACAAAAATATAAATAACATATGAAATGAAAAAGATCAGCAAAAATATATATTTTACGGGACAGTTTAGCTGAATAGTTACTGAATACGTTGTATATTCTATACATACCTATAATAAAACTGTACACATAGTTACCATTAGTCTGTCTGTCTGTTGTATTGATGGTCACGCTAATTGGCGAAAGTACTTAACTACAGAACTTTCATAGCTATATCCCTTAGTTCAGGGAGGTTATTAACTTTGTTTCATCGTAATTGCCTGAACTCAAATTAAGTATGATTATTTACCTTGCGATCTTGCGGACTCAGAAACTTGGGGACTCGCGAACTCGGGAACTTTGGGACTCGGGAACTCAGGAACTTTGGGACTCGGGAACTCGGGGACTCGGGGATGGGAGATGATGATGAAAGGAGCCATTTCATTCTGGGCCTGGTCCATGTACACTACATAGAAAAATTAGGGAAAATAGGAGATGACAAGAAAAATACAATTTCATTAATTTGAAGACAAATGCGATGGTACAAGAATAGTTCTTCTGGTAAGTTTTTTACTATGTGACCACTATTTGAAGGCCACCATGTTGGTTTATAATTGGCGTTTGACATGACATTGACATATTTTTCATGTCATGTTGTTTGATTTGATGTTTTTGTTTTGTCAGATAAATGTAGTTTATCAAAATGATATTTCACGCACGTCCATCCGCCATATTTTTGTAGCGCTGTGTGTTGCTCTCTTTGTCGAAGAAAATCTTAATGTACTTTAGAACGAAGTCAATTTAAATAAAATAACCAATTAAATACGTTTACTTTATTGCTTAGCCATATTTTAGAGTAGTGTAGGTACACAGTGCAGGCCCAGGCTCCATATATTGATGAAACGTTTCTTTTTCGGCCATGTTACAACAATCGTGATCATGCGAAAACTACTCGAACATCCACACAAACTTTCACATTTGTAGTAAACTAGTATAACATAGTTTGGACTCAAAATGTATGAGCATCTAACTGGAAAACTCATTACACTGGTCAGATTCCAGTGTTTTCGGCAGTTCGGCGCTACAAATCCGGTTGCTACGGAATAGTTTAGAATGCTGGTAAACATCTAGCTACAACTATGATATTATACCAAACTCATCCTACTTTCTGCATATATAAATTACTTGCTTTTGCCCGCGGCTTCGCTCGTGGTACCTACTTAAAAAGTAGCTATATGCTATTAAACGTAAAGAGCTTTCTCTTTCAAGACTCTATTCCAAGTTTTAACGAAATCGGTTGAGCCGTTACGGCGTGATTGAACAACAAACATCCAAACATCCTCACAAACTTTCGCATTTATAATATTAGTAGGATCTGTGCAATAAAAGCCACCTAAGGCCTCCTAGATCCGGCCTCCATCTTCCGTCGATTTCGCTAAAATTACCTAGTTTCCTATAGACTACGATTTTGCAAGTCAGCTCACAAACTGGACAACAAAGCTTATCTTATTTACCACACTATCACCGTTCCCAGTTATGTCTGTCTTATACAGACAAGCCCACAAAATTATATACACATACCACTGAAATTTTGCCAGGCAATTATAATCTGTGATACTTTGCGATAGGGTGAAATTTTTCCCGAATTCAGTTTGACCAAACGCAAAACGTGAAGTGGTTTTGGGTTTCGACAATCTTACTTCAGCAGCTAAATTTCATCTCAGCTATTGTAAAATGAGTTTAATGTAAATATTGTTAAGGTTGTAAGGGGTATTTTTGGAGGTTTCACGTGGTAAGGATGCCGTTGCAACCTGAATGAGACTTAAATACCCATTCAGGTTTTGGTCCGTGGAGTATTTATGTAAATGCCTACGGTAAGGGGCGATCTAGAGAAATTTTGGATCGCTTAGCCATATAGCTCCGTCATGGCACTTTTAAGTAGCGACCTATGCCCAGCGTTGGACTTCTACTATCCAAATCGTAATCGTAATCCATGTATTTTTTAATAATAATAATAATATAAATTTTATTTCAGGTAACTTAAGAATAGTACAGATGGTAAAAACTAATTCTAAGACCCATAGAAATATATACCTTAACCTAAAATATATAAAATACCTATTAATTATTTAAAACATTGTGACTACTGCGACGTGTCGATGTCGCAATCAGGGTGTCAGCTGACGACGGTTGTTGTTTTAGCATGGATATAGTATTTGAAGGACTGGACCAAAGCCGCGGGTTGTGCTAGTTAAATTTATATCATTGAAGTGAAGACAACGGTCAATAATTAACATTTTTGGAGAATTCGCTGGCAATTCGACGATTCGAAAAAAATTTTATTTACCGTACTATACGAGAAATTTTCACGCAAGTCTGGTGTTATTTCTAAATTGCTTGGTGTCGTCGAGGCGAATGTTATGGAAATTGCCCTAAATGGAGCAATACAAATCGCCCGTGTGAGAATACTTTCATAAACTTTTACAAACTAAAAGTATTATAATAATAAGTACTATTGCCTTATAGTTGTTAACCTACTCTAAGTATAATTATAATTTTTATTATTATATTTTGACACATAGCACGGACGATTGGAAGCGACATATACGTATAGCGGCCGTCATTTGCTGGTTGCCGCGTTCTACAAAACTCTGACTTCAGAAGCGATCCTGGGAAATTCAGGATCGTTACTGCATAGTTAAAAGCGTTGAAACTTCATCTTTATTCTATTGAATTTTCTTAAAAGAGAAATTTTAGGGGTTAACAAACTTTTTACCTGAAATTCTTAGATTTTATGAGTGGATTTTATGACTATGTCTAGCCACTACTGCGATTGGTAAAAAGTGCTTTTATAAAAAATAATAGGTAGGTATATCTTCATTTGAAAAAATGTTTGCTCGTATTCGTAGTTGTGGTGGAGTGGATTGTTAGGAAAATAAAATAAAATAAATAAATAATAAATAAATAAAACATTTATTGAGTAAACCAATGTACAAAACAAAATGAAGCCCTGACTCCTAAACTAGGGTTACCTGTATGTCAGGAATCAGTTCCTTCCCAAAAATGGTACTAAACTAAAATGGTTAACGTAGACCATAATGTGTTGAGTAGGTACGAACCTACTATTTACACAAATAAAAGAGTTTAAACACAAATATAACCACTGCTTATTATAGGTGCATGATTTTTAACAAATTTTGTAATTATATGTGAAAGTGTGCGTGTCAATTTACCACTAGAAATAAAGCTTCGGTCTCACTGTAGCTAAATTTTGAGAGCCAATCTGCAATCTTTTAAATTCGAAATTATTTAATCGTTTAATATGTAGAGATGTGTTGATTTTATTGTAAATAAATGGACTAATGTAGTTAAAGTATCTTTTTGCCAGTTGTGTTCTTATTTGAGGAACAGGACATCGGTCGACCCTCTTTGTTACATCTGGAAGAGTAGGTACTATGAGATTATGGAATCTTTTCAGGGACTTATATATAAATAGTTTACGTACACTCAATACTTGAGCCTTTTGATAAACCTCAGTAGTTGGATGTCTAAACGGTAGAAACATTAAAACCGTCAGAATAACTCGTTGAGCTCTTTCGAATTCAATCATGTAGCTCTTGCATGCTCCTCCCCAAACAGAAATGCCATAGTTAATTATACATTGACAGAGGGCATTGTAAGTCTGTATGAGTAGATCAGAGCTTGCAACATGTCGGAGAACCTTGAAGGCATAAACAAGCCTACGCACTCTATTAGTGACGGAAGTCAATTGGGCAGTCCAAGTTAGATTCTCGTCAATTATTATTCCGAGGTATTTTATACTCTGGCAACCTTACTCACCGCAGGAACACAACACTATTTGAAACAAATAATGTTATTTAGCTGCGATCTTCTGTATGGCGGAGGTACCTCCCCAGACAGGCTGCTCCAATTCAGAAGGAGAAAATCTCGCTGTGCCCTACCTCCTCCTAAATGTATGTGCTGAGAGATCTGTTGCAAGGGAAAGTATGAATGGTTATCGAGAAAGAACTGCTGGGGCTACCACGTTTGTTATGGCTTAAGCATAAATATTTTGTTTTTGAGGTATTAAGAGTTAATAGGTTATCTTCTAAAATATTTTAAAACATCTGACAGCAAAAAGGCCTGATTAGGTACATCAGTATTCTAGATGATTTATACAGCGTCAGGTGGAGTTGGGGAAGACCTATCTCGAGCAGTGGACTTCTACAGGCTGATGATGATGATGAAGTATTCCATACCTGACAGGCTGCAAGCCCGTCGTCGCATTTAGGCTTCACCTTTTTAAGCACGAATTTTTCGAATAGAAAACCAGAAAACCTCTGGTGCACGGCCGGGTTAAACCACGACCTTCGAATCGAAAGTCGGGGAACCTCCCACTAGGCCACCAGGGCTTACTGGACCACAAGAAGTCTATCTTTTCAGGTCCCACAGGTATCCCTTTCCCATAATTCATGCAACAAATGCCACTGAAGAAAGTGGTTAGGAATTTTTAATATCTTTGGCAGCAGGAGTAACGAAATATTAAAATGTCTTCTACCGAGTTATGCCCGCTTCCTACGGTTATGATTTGAGTCGGGACTGAGATATTCGGACTCCGAAAATAATACGGCGACTGGCCGATTACAGCCATGGCGCGAAATAGAAATACCAAATCTATTTAATTGACTGGCCGATTATTGTTTATTTTCGTTCATTTGTAACGTTAATGTCTACGCTACAAACAACGTAATTGGGTCATTTGACTCATAAAAGACTTACCTTAGCATTCTAATTTTTGAATACTTTTGAGTTTATTTATTCATTTATTTATTGGCAACAATGTTCATGTTGGTTACATTTACACCTAAGCTAAGTGTAAATGTACTGCAAATACTTTATTTTACATTATTAGTTATATATAAATAATAAACATGATTAATAAATAATTTTAATTTGTCCAAAGTTAAAGTTATTAAGCATCTTTATGTTAAAGATACGATTGCATAAACGCTTTGAAACATTTTAGACCTGAAAGATTAAGCAATGGTAGAGGTTTCTAGGTACGCATTGACCCAAAGCATACACCTGGTACAATCGCAGAAGTTATTGTAGAACATTGAAATATAGACGAAGACGCAGTGCGTTTAAGTAAAATAAAACACACTATTTTGCGCAGATGCACTACTTTCATACGCACCAACGAACCCCTATCTTAACAATGAAAGCTTGACATTGTGAGACTCGCTAACCAGACTCAGATTTCGGACTCCGAATCCTTCACAAAGACATCTCTAGTTATGAAACTTCAACTCTTCAACTTCGCGGCCATTATTTTTATTGCTACTTAGGGACGGTGTTATGCCGTAGTTTTTCTTGGAAATGCTTTAGTTAAAGCGGACATTGCTTTTTCAAAAAACTTTTACGATATTAAAATGTTGCGGAAACGTACCTACAAAATTGAAAAATAATTGCAGAGTATTTATGTGACATTCATTTAACAATGACTTTTGTACGTTAGGATATAAAGCTTTCGAATTTATACTTTTACAATACTCCCGGAAATGGAACGGGAACTTTAAACTCATCATCATCATCATCATCATCAGCCTGTAGAAGTCCACTGCTGGACATAGGCCTCCCCTAAAGAGTTCCACGACGAACGGTCTGGAGCCTTCTCCATCCACCGACTTCCCGCAACCTTCACAATGTCGTCGGTCCATCGGGTGGGGGGCCTTCCAACACTGCGTCGCCCGGTTCGTGGTCGCCATTCGAGAACCTAAACTCACCGAATTAATATTAAAATTTTAATGTCACCGAAAAGTAAACTGTTCAGTTACAGAATTATTTCTGTTCGTTATTTTCAAAATCCCGATTACTGAATGAAAGAAATCCGCATTCAACAGATTGTTTGTTTAGTTAGGATCAATTTTACCATCTTTATAGCTAGCAGTCTAGGTCTTTATCTAGCGCTTCTGTAAATTAGATTTTTACGGCAGGACCCATATTGAAACATTCTAATAGGTACTGAGAATACTTTGGGGTAATTATATTTTATCTTTTTATATAATATTATTAAATATAGCCTATGTAGCGTGCCATGCTCGGTATCAAGCGTAAAGCCCGTGTTACCAACGTCGAGGTCCGAATTCTTACGAAGGTCATAGACGTTGGTGACTGTATAGCGGAGCTGAAGTGGACTTAGGCGGGACACCTGGCAAGGCGCGGTCATGACTGAATAAGTAAGGTAATAATAAGGTGTAATAAAAGGGAATTAAGGTGTTAACAGAATGGCGTCCAAGAACTGGATATCGGACTAGAGGAGGAAGGGCACAGCGAGATTTTCTCGTTCTGAATTGGAGCAGCCCGCCTGGGGAGGTACCTCCGCCTTACAGAAGATCGCAGCCAAATAACATTATTTGTTTTCAAATAGTGTTGTGTTCCTGCGATGAGTAAGGTTGCCAGAGCTCTTTAGGGGGAGGGGGGTTCGGGGTCGGCAACGCGTGCGTGATGCCTCTGGTATTGCAAGCGCTCATAGGCTACGGTAACCGCTTACCAACAGGTGGGCCGTATGCCTGTTTGCCACCTCAGTAGTATAAAAAAAAAACGGAACGTTAGTCATCCAGCAGCGAGGTGGACAGACGATGTCGCTCGCTATCATCGCGTGCCGCAACTAGATGAGGCTTACACAGGATAGAGGAGAATGGCACATACAAAGGGAGGCCTATACCCTGCAGTGGGTGAAGTCAGGCTGAGAATGATGATGATGATGATGTAGAGTAGCTGTCATGTACATTCCATTTTCAAGAGCTGCCTCAAAGATATAATTTAACATTTTTATGGATTTTATTTAATGATTAACAAAAAAAGTTAATCATTAAAACGTACCTCAGACAAGAAGGTAATTTGACTACCCATGTCAGCTCATTACATTTCAGTAATAAGCCTTTCGAGGCATTAAACTGAACTGGCTAAAGGCCAAAACCAAAATCGTCTTTAATGTAACGGCGTAGGGTTCAATATCGCGTTTACTCGTTGATCCCTTTGACCAAACCACAGAGTAAATAATACCGCCTAAGCCAAAACTGAAGAGGTTGACCCTCGTCTTACACACCTGTTCTTTAAAGTCTTGGTTGTTAAGAAACAGGAGCAGTAAATGACGGTCGCCTTTTTTAAACAGATCATTTCCTTAAGTTTCTCTCTGATTTTCAACTTTATGGCATAGCGTTCTGAATCACGCCGTAACGGCTCGGCCGTAAGAGCTTGGCATAACCTGGCATCCATTTAGATATCAATTATTTCGACAACTACGCATATTCTTAAGGCTTGGCTCTAAGTGAACATCTTTATCTATTTCAGTTTTACTTTTTTTTTTATTGGTGATGGTTAGGCGTTTTACCACCATCTCACTTTTGCAAGTGAGATGTGGCCTAAGATGGAGCACGCTTTACCAGAAGGAACTTATTCACTCTAGATTTGAAGACTCCTAGATTGTACTCATCCGGGAAAACAGACGCTGGCAGATCGTTCCACTCTTTGCCAGTGCTTATAATAAAGGTGGAGCAGAAACGTTCTAGAAAAAAAAGGTTCTAGTTCCAACGAAATCGGTTGAGCCCTTACGGCGTGATTGAACAACAAACATCCAAACATCCTTACCAACTTTCGCATTTATAATATTATTAGGATAGGGTAATAGGATATTAAACCCCCATTCCCAAATTTAATGTTTTTGATTTAAGTGCGGGCGACTGTACCTACTTGACTAATACGAAGTTAACTTTAGCGCAAGTGGGTCTGACCCGGCTATGGTTAAGCCGATGCCATCCAACAGTATGCTAATGTTATCATTTTAATTAGTCAGACAATAATTTAATTCATACGACCCCTATCAGCAGTGAAATGAATTGTTTAGTCAGTTGTAAAATAATTGGTTTATAACCATTTGCTATGCGGTCTTTGAGTCCGGTTTATGTTTAAGTCATATAGTGGAAATCGTGGGTGATGGTTTTCTTTTTGTGCCTTTTCACATGCACTCGGTATTGAGTGAAACCAATCAAAGCTTTATAGATGAATAAGGCGTGTTTTGTTGAATATTAACATACATAAGCACAAAGACGCATAACCGGCTATGGAGAGAGATACTCTGATTTTTTTTACGTGATACGAGTAGAATCCGAAATGAGGAAACCCGTAGAAGAACCAAAGTCACCGACATAGCTCTCAGAATTAGAAAGTTGAAGTGGCAATATAAATAAATAAATATAAATATTCTGGACATATCACACACAGTCAACTGATCCCAAACTAGGCATAGCCTGTACTATGGGTACCAGAGACTGATATACATAATAGATATAATATATATTTAACACCCAGACACAGAACAAACATCTGTGTTAGTCACAAATGTTTGTCCAGTGCGGGAATCGAACCCGCTACCTCTAGCGCAGGCCATATAGCTCGCAGAATTGGCAACCTTTAAAGGCATGACGAAAAATCACATTTAGCATAGGTACATGTTGTAATTTTGTATTTAAAAGTAATTGACGCCAAACGAACTTTTAACTTTTTAAACTTTTTAACTTTAACTTTTTTTCGCTGCGTGATAAAATCCGAAATGAGGAAATCCGTAGAAGAACCAAGGTTGCCGACATAGCTTTCAGAATTAGCAGGTTGAAGTGGCAGTGGGCCGGCCATATAGCTCGCAGAACCGACAACCGTTGGGGAACAAAGGTTCTCGAGTGGCGACCACGAACCGGACGACGCAGTGTTGGAAGGCCCCCCACCCGATGGACCGACGACATTGTTAAGGTTGCGGGAAGTCGGTGGATGGAAAAGGCTCAAGACCGTTCGTCATGGAACTCTTTGGGGGAGGCCTATGTTCAGCAGTGGACTTCATCAGGCTGATGATGATGATGATGACGCCAAACGGCTATCTGTACCTAGGTATAGGCTGGTGATGAAAATGGAAAATATTTTCAATATTGCCTATGCCTATAGAAATTTAATGATTACGAAATTTAACAAATTTTTCTCCTGTATGTTTACCGGTGACCATTAAAACTACTATCAACACTTTACTCTTCCATAAAGCAAACGCACTTAGCTTTTAAGGCTCATATCCACTGGGGCAATGAAATGTCATACGCGTTACATCCACAATGTAGAGTTTTATTCGTTTTTGAAATGTACTTTTGGGGATGAGTGTAGAATTCTGTGGAAGTCATCAAATAACATTGTTGTAACGGAATCGAGTAACAGAACCTAACATTTTTTTTTAAATGTAGTGAATTTTTATGCTCAAGGCTCCAGTGGCGGACTCAAGTTGATTTTGTGAAAAGGATCATTGAAATAAATGATACCGAGGTTTGTTGTTGCCTGATTCTTCTAGGCTTGGTTGCGAGGAACAGGCGTTGCTTCACCCAGTTTCTTTCGAAGTGATCTTAGTGATGTTAATGAAATAGACAACTTTAAACTTTTGAGCATCAGCCAAAGGGATGATTGAAAGAAGAGTGTTAAAAAGTTGAGGAGCACTAGTTATGCATATAGGAAGAATGTTATGTGACGAGAAGAGTTTTAAATATAAATTTTGCTGGTTAACAGAGAATTGGAAGTTTAAATAAAAGAAGATTAACTGAAACTAACCTCCTTTTGCCGTTACAAATTCATTTACACTTTACTTTACTTAATATACACTTTCGGCACAAAAAAAAACTATATTATTCGATCTTTCTTGCCCAAGTACAATGACCACTAAATAATATAATTCATGCTGCGGCCACTCAAATATTAACCTGCACGGTTTACGAGCAAATTTATTACGCCACCATCTTGGCGGCCATTTTCCAAAATGGCGGTTTAATTAAAAATGTATAAAACATTCTTGTGCCGTGATTTATGGTGCTGAGTTTAAGCTAATTTTAGAAAGAGAACTTGTAGTTAGCTATTTTGGTGTCATTAGCATGAATATCTTTAAACTCCCCTTGAAATAGGGGTTTTGGGTTCAGTAAATATTTTTTTTTTTAAAGTTCATAATAAATAACTAGCTGACCTGCCCGCAACTTCATCCGCGTGTTCAAGTTTGTTATTACCATTTTATACAATGTTTCATCCAACTTGATTTACAAATAATTATTACAAATAATTATTATTATTGAGTTTTTGGAATGAAGATTGATTATCAAAATAGCCTACACAGGAGTCCTGCCAACACCGCGTCGCCCGGTTCATGGTCGCCATTCATTCATAATAATAATTATTACTGTAGATTAAAGTATTTTGCACTCAACAAATTATGTAGGTACTAACAAAAAAAATGTTTTGAACAAAAACTTTCATAACATGACATTGGTGACTTTTTAAAACAACGACGACGCTAAAGAAAAATATATTTAGCATAATGCAAAATGTTTTGCATTCTGTTTTTTATATAAAAGCAAAATGTTAACCCGTTAGTTTGCGTAACAGATACCTATAACTATGTGCCACATCCGGCGCTCATTCGCTCAAGAGCTGACTATACGAGCGCGCCGTGAGAACATAGAGCTAAAACGAACAGATAGGACAATAATAAAAAGATGAGAAGTTGCCTATCTTCTGTCTTTTTCTCAAGTCTGCATGAAAATAATGCCAATAATCGCGTGTCATTGGTGCGACTTCATTTCTTGTGGCAAAGATTCTTTATGGTGCAAAGAAGAGTCAACTTGGGTCAACTTTTTTTCAGAAAAATCTGTATAGTTTACTTTATAATTTCATAATCAAAAACCGAAAATTAACTATTTTAAAAGTTTCAATAGATAGACAGATATGGCAAAGTAAGAAAAAAATATGTTACTAAACATCACAAAAACGAAAATGTAGTTTTTGGGATTAAAACGACTGCTTTTAAGTTTCTTTGTATTCAAAAATATGGCAAAGTAAGCTCTCAAGCTACGTTTGTAAATATACAAACTGTTCCTTATCAATGTATACTACAAAGACTTAACGTACCAAGTATAAGTTCTGTATTTCTATTCAGCATTCAATTTTTATGTAAACACGTATTTTTCATGATTTGCGCCCAGTTATAGTTGCACGTGCGTTTTCTATCACTTTATAATGTACCTGAAATCAAAGAAGTTATATGACGCACTGCGTGCTTCTGAACTATAATGAGTTAACAAACAAAGGAGCCATTTCATTCTGGGCCTGGTCCATGTACACTACATAGAAAAATTAGGAAAAAATAGGAGATTACAAGAAAAATACAATTTCATTAATTTGAAGACAAATGCGATGGTACAAGAATAGTTCTTCTGGTAACTTTTTTACTATGTGAACACTATTTGAAGGCCGCCATGTTGGTTTATAATTGGCGTTTGACATGACGTTGACATATTCTTCATGTCATGTTGTTTGATTTGATGTTTTTGTTTTGTCAGATATATGTAGGTTGTCAATATGACATTTCACGCACGTCCATCCGCCATATTTTTGTAGCGCTGTGTGTTGCTCTCTTTGTCAAAGAAAATCTTAGTGTACCTTAAAACTAAGTCAATTTAAATAAAATAACCAATTTAATACGTTTACTTTATTGCTTAGCCATATTTTAGAGTAGTGTACACAGTGCAGGCCCAGGCTCCATATAACGATGAAACGTCTCTTTTGGCTCATCTCACACTCTTAAGCAGAGTACAAACGGTGAACATATACTCATAATGTCTAATCTGTGAATGATGTTGTGGGTCATACATTTACTCATTCCTTATGCCTCTTACTGTTTACCTATAGTGTAATGTATGACTGTTTATCTACCCAAATAAATAAGCTCTTCTTAAATAGCCATAAGGTACAAAAGCGGTAAATAAGAGAAAATAAAATCCAAATCCACTCTCGAAGTTTTCACACATTCGTCGGCAAAAAAATACCTTATTCACGTGTAAAACAGCCACATCTGAATATTTAACTCGCCTTTACTGTGGACGTTATCGGCTCAACGCAAGAGGCCCTTATGTACCGACGTTAGGCCCTGTTAAGCCTCGATTTGCTAAGAAGCGGTGAGCGTAATAAAACGGTCGTTATAATAACGTGATAAACGTTGCGATAAACGTTAATTATTTAGGCTAGAGTTTAAAGAGCCGCGGTGGCCTAGTGGGATATACCTGGACTCTCGATCTGAAGGTCGAAGGTAACGGCTAGTTCAATTTTGATAGTCTTTGCACTTTTGGGTAGCTTTGCACGTTTGTGTATAACCATATAAATAATATTGATTTTTATTACGACACTTAAAAAACTACTTAATCACTTAAATCCAGATTTGCAAGAAAACAATTTTACTGTGTGTTACTTATTTATTTATTTAACTGAAGGAGATATATAAATAAATCTCAAATTTGAAGTCTTTTTTTATTAGTTTTTAAATTTATTTATTAGCTGATTTAAGGTTGTACCTAACGCTTTCATTAAAGCCTTTAAGTGACGGTGGTTGGTTTTAAGGAAATTAAAGCTGCCCCGTTAAGAATCGCGGTACAAGAGGGTTTCGTGCTTGACATATTTTTTAAAATTTCATCTTCGTGGCGTTTCGGCCGCCGAGGAAGTGTGGAGTGTGCCCGGAATAATTTATGAAAAAGTTGTGGATACGTACCCTTAGCACCAATATCTGGCTTCACAGGCTATGAGCGAGACAAAAAGTCACTCATGACAAAAACTAACACGTCGAATTGTCAAGTCTGACCGTTGGGAAATTTGTAAATCTACTTCAATATTCATTTAATCATTGAAATCGCATGGATCATTTTGAAACGTCTTAAATCTAATTGAATTTACGCATGTTCTTTGCGACCAAGCCTAGAAGATGCAGACAAGAAACTACGGCTTATTTATTTATTTTTAATGATCCTTTTTCAACTTTATTAACAATCGAGTTGGAGCATATTCAAGCCCAAGCTTTTTTATCATCTAAATAATTGGATATTTTGTAATAATTAGAATTGTAATAGATTTCGCTTAATTAACTTTTTAACACAAACTTACAAACGCCGATTCGTCCAAATTGTTTGAGAGCTCTTCGCTCGCTTTTCTGGCTCGATCAGTGATATTTGCGGAGTACTCTCTATCGACTCGATAACGACGAAACTTCTGCTAACTCCCTTGTAGTAGACGTTCTCAAGTAGCTACTTGAAGACGTGCTGGGACATGTGTATAGTGACATCTACGCCTATTCCTCCTCCTTTTGACGACCTCGGTAGCGTAGCGTGTTCGATTCCCGCTGCGGGACAAACGTTTACATGATCTGCAAATATTTTTTCCGAGTCTGTGTGCTGTGGTACTACGGTACTCGTACTTTTTAAAATAAGCTAAATAAAGAAAAGTATAAAATACACGTAAGACTTGGAGGTAAGGCTTATGATGCCATAGCCAGCACGAAAAGGGAAAATAAAAAAAACTTATGCCAAAATATCTATTTGTATAGGGCTTTCATAAATAACAACAACGGCAGAAGAATATGCCCCTCCATATATATATATACCTATCCACGGATGTGTTGGTGTGCTAGTTTGAAAAGTAGTGTTCCACAAAACTCTGTTTCAAACCAACAGGGTGGATGAAAAACGTTCTCCTTCATTAATGAACAAGTACTTTCAGCGAATGTACAAGGGAACGCCTCGGTAAGTAGGTAGTTAAAATTGAATGCCTTTTTCAAGCTATTAGCACGAAGTACTAAAGAAAAACTGTTGACGTGAAGAAGTGTTTGTAAACTGGCTTTTGTACGATAATTACGATAATATTATCTCGTATTCATAATAGTAAAGAAGTCAGACACTCACCGGTTTATTGGCTTTACCTAGTTTCTAAGACGTTTCAAAGTAATTTGATTGAAATAAACGCCTTTTGACATAGACTTTGATTATGAAACTGGGTTCAGATTTATCCTCTGGGCAATGTCGGTGTTTTTTATCTCATCAATCATTGTTGCATAGTTATATTAACTTAAAACTGTCAACTTTCTGGCGAGAGCCAGAGCAAGTGATTGCATCAGAGTTTTAGAGCACTGTGTGGTTGAGTGGAGGCTTTAATAGAGGAACTCGAGCGCCAACGAAACTAGCCTTTGAACAATAAACCCCACACTAGGATCCCTTGTGCCGACCACCCGGCGCCGCCGCCGCCGGGCCAGAATCTAGGAAACGTATGCTACCGGGGCCCATGCCATGAGTAAGTGTCATCGGCCCCGTGATTTGATCACCGGGCGATGTAATTTTTTTTATGTTGATACTTTTGATGCGTTTTTAACTTCCGCCCCGGTACCGGGACCAGGTTACCGTGGCCGATAGGACTAATCCGTAACAACGGACACTATGGGTACAATAACAAACATAAGTTTTTTTTAATTTTGGGCTAGGACGAATCCTCTTTCAGAATAAATAGCTTGAAAAAGCAAAATTAAAAGGCTTTGCGAAAAAATGGCATTTTTAAAAACTAGTCTCAAATTAAAGCAAGCAAGCAGTGAGGGTCGTAATTTTCCTCTGTAAATCCTCTGAGCGTAGACCGCAACATAGAAGTAGGAAAACCTTGCTCAATGGGCACTTTTTGATGCGGTATCTATAACAGCAGCGGTGGCCCCCCGGCTGAAAAAAAGGCCTTTCCATTTCTAACCGTGGATGTCGTAGGAGGCGTCTTAGGGACAAAGCTAGGGCATGGGCAGCAGCGTTCCCTATCAACAACAAGAGCTTTATCTGCGTTCGCCAATCCGCAAGCCCAGCGTGGCGAGTATGGGCAAATCCTCCCAAATGATTGTTTCTGGTAATCTATGGGGGAGGCTTATGTTCAGCAGTAAACGTCCTACGGCTGAAATTATGATGATTTATGACTCAGAAATCCCATTCTGATAATTGATCGAGTGAGCGCAGATCTTTTTTTGATTAAGCTAAGAACAGTTTAGCATGCAGTTCGTAGGGTGTTATTTAATTTGAATAGACTGGCACAACAACGTACTCACCAGCCTCGATACGTATAGAAAAATCAATTGGTGCTCAACCGCGAGTAAAACCCAAAACCTTTTAAAATACAACAACACAGCAAATTACTTGCGCGAAATCAATTGCCTTTTGGGAATATTCAACAATTTCGTTGAAAATAATTTCAATTTGATCTGACGTCTGTGTGAAAGGAGTGAAAAAATAACAGCACTACGATTCTAGACTGGTCATGCTATTCGTGAATGAAAAATATTTTCTTTTTTTTAAATTTGTATTTCTTTATAATATATTGCCACCTCCATATTTAGTAAGTGACGTACCTGAAAGTAGCCATTACCGGGTTCGCGCAGGGAGATTGCTTGCCGCTCACTTCATTTCTCGTGTAAACTTCATTTTTACCTACTCACGCGCACGCTTACTGTTTGAGGGGTTGCCTTGCACCATTACAAGCTAATCTTACTGCATTGTATTTTGAATCGAAAATGTATATGCCCAAAATTTCCACCAAGTCTTCCCTATAGTAGTTAACACAAGAAACAAAAATAAATTGTGCATTCCAAAATGTAGATTACAAAAAGTAAATGGTTCTTTTATGGGGAATATGGTAAGATTTTATAATAAACTTCCGGTAAACGCGACGCAACTTCCTATTAGAAGATTTAAAGTGTACATAAAGAATAATCTTATTAAGACTTTTATTACTATAAACTAAATGAATATATAAATGATAAAACTGCATATGGCCTAAAGTCGCTCTGCCCCTCGACAGCTAAAATGGCATTTTGCATTGTTTTTGCTTGCATCATATTTTAAGTATTATTTAATTTTATATAAGCATTAGGTACATATTTCATCAAGTGTTGCGGGTGCTGCCCTTAGATCATTAAATTTGTTGAAGCTCAAATTTGTCTTTTTTTTCTCATTTTTATAAGCTCTTATTTATTAGAGATTATAATTAGATTACTTTTATTTTGAGCCTCACCTAGTTCGATCGCCACCACACTGAAGCTTTAAATTCCATTTTGTGAAAAAGGATCATCGAAAAAAATGATAGGAACCAAGCCGTGTTTGTTGCCTGATTCTTCTAGGCTTGATCGCGAGGAACATGCATAGCTTGACCTAGTTTCTAAGACGTTTCAAAGTGATCCTAGTGATTTTATTAATACCGCAACCTCTAGCGCAGAAGGCATAGTTACTACCAACTGAGCTATGAGGCCTACTTATCATCATCTTTTGCCTGTAGAATTCGACTGCTGGACATAGACCTCCTCTAATGAGTGTTACGACGAACAGTATTGAGCCTATTCCATCCACCGACTTCCCGCAACCTTCATAATGTCGTCGGTTCATTGGGAGCCCTTTGTCAACTTCGTCAATAGGTTCATCGTCGCCAATCGATAACCTTTATTCCCCAACGTTTATTCTATTATGTTTGGAAAATAGAAGGAAAAATATTACAGCCACATTTTATTGCAGTCTAGTGCATGTAGTGTTGGAAGGCCCCCCACCCGATGGACCGATGACATTGTAAAGGTTGCGGGAAGTGAGTGGATGGAAAGGGCTCAAGACCGTTCGTCGTGGAACTCTTTGGGGGAGGCCTATGTCCAGCAGTGGACTTCTATAGGTTGTTGAAGATGATGAGTGCTTGTACTCGGGCCATTAAAATTGCTTATTATAATCACCGGTGTAGGGACACTTTGAACCAATATAGTCCTAAAGCGAACCCTCATTCTAAATATAGGAATTGAGGTTTAGCGCGGTTTAGTTGCTAGTAGGTATCTGGAAGTCAGCACTGGTTTTAAACGATTTTTTATCGCTATCGATTCTGTCACACGTGAGAGCATATTTCATTATAACGTGCTTCTGCCAAGTGATTGACGATGACAGGCTTGCTATCGGCTTGGTTATAAATTTTGAAAGTCAGCGTTTTGGTGTCGCTTCCTGCTGGTAGTGATCTGGATCAATTGAGCTATCTATAGATCGTTTGTAACGGCTTTTAGATTGTTCAACTGTTTTTTGTGTATTTTGTAAATTTTTACTTGTATCAGTTTTAATTTGATTTCTGTAAATAGAAACTTTAACTAAGTATTTTTATATTATTAACCTATGTTAATACTAAGATTTATATTTAAAAACGTTCAACAAATGCACAGAATAATATACCCATGTGGATAAAGAACCCGCGTCCTTGCACTGAACACTAACCGAGCCACCCAGACACGTTCTGGCGATTTTTTTTTGCGATCTCCAGGCTCTCATATCCTTGTAGATGTCCTTGAAAAGGATCGCCAACAGCACATCATTAAAAAAATCACAAGTGATTTTTTAAATTATTCAATCAACTAAAGATCAATTATAGACGAACGCAGCACTGGTACAATTTGATAATTTGACATACCAATCTTACCTTATAAAAAGTTTGTCAATGACATAGTATCTAAATATAAAAAAAAATTGCTACGAACTCGATAGTAACGTAAATTACTAGTGCTCAGGGTACGGATGATACCAGTTCGATGTTTCGAACTGTTTGTTTGAGAGGTTTGATTTGGAGTTTGGTTGGAAAGGCTTTTAAATTAATTTGTTCGTATCGAATTGTTACGAGTCCTTGTTATTTAAGGGGTTGCCTCCACCTCCTCCTCGCGTCGTACTCCTCATGACTCATCATCATCATCATTCCAGCCGTTTGAAGTCCCCTGCTGAACATCGGCCTCCCCCACAGATTTCCGGAGTGACTTCCTATCATGTGGGGGGAATTTGCCCATACTCACCACGCTGGGCACGCGGGTTTGCGAGCGCAGAGCTATCTTTGTGAAAATAGAGAACGCAGTTGCTCATCCCCTAGGTTTTTTCCTTAGTGGCTTCTTACGACATCCACGGGTAGGAGATATGGAGGGGCCTATTCTTCAGCCAAGACCATCACGACCAAGTGTGAATTAGTCTTTAAAACCAAATAACCAACTTGTAATTGGAGTTAATCTGAATTTATGAGATAGCTAATAAAATACTAGCTAATCTGTGATTACTGAACCAGTGCATTTGGTTTGTGATTCATTGCTGGTCAATGATTGATGAAACTCAACCAAATAACTATGATAGCATTTACTGAGTTTTAGACTACTAATTACAGTACTGTTAGCACAAGTTGATGAGTTTCTCCTCTATACTATCAGGGGCTAGCACCAGTTCGAATAGTTTTAAATGTCCAGCGAAATGATTGACGACGTTAAATATTGACCATTTGTATTCAAAGACGTAGAAACCAAGATTTCAGTTTATTAGAAGATACAAATAGGTTTGTAAGTACCTATATCAACCATGCCTATTGGTGCTTAACTGCGAAGCAGCGACTCAGGATATAAACACTTATTTTGGAGGTCAAGGCTTCACTCTAAAGCCTTGTTCAAACGGCGTGCGATAAGTCATCTCAAATTTATTTAAAAATTATCTTACTTTATACATACTTACTTGAATAACAAACAACACTGAGATTGGCCGCGGATTACTTATATCTCCACGAAGCCACGCGACCTAGAAGTAGTTGCTTCTAGAGTTGAAGCTTGGGCAACTAGCGCAAGCTAGAGGCCCATACCCGGAGCTCTGAAGAGAGCTTGCGAGAGATGACCTGTCACATCACATCCGATGTGTCCCTCATATGTCATTTATAATTCGTTTCAAAGTTTTTTGACTGTCCTCATAGCTCAGTTGGTAGTAACTCTGCCTTCTGCGCTGGAGGTCGCGGGTTCGATTCCCGCACTGGACAAACATTTGTGACTAACGCAGATGTTTGTTCTGTGTCTGGGTGTTAAAATATATATCTATTATGTATATCAGTCAATATACATAATATATTATGTACCCATAGTACAGGCTATGCCTAGTTTGGGATCAGTTGACAATGTGTGATATGTCCGCATTATTTATTTATAAGTGATTCTTACCTGTACTAAATAAAGTTAATTTTGAATTTTACTCTTAGAAGTTTGCGATATTGTTGAACTTACCTATAGCACACCAACCGAATGTGAAACTTAAAATTGACTTTATTTACAGGTAAGAATCATTTTGAAACGAATTATAAATGAAATATCAGGGACACATCGGATGTGATGTTGCGGGTATGGGCCTCTAGCTTGCGCTATTTGCCTTCAACTCTAGAAGCAATTACTTCTAAGTCGCGTGGCTTTGTTGAGATATTTGTAATTTGCGGCCCATCTCAGAGTTGTTTGTTTTTCTTTTTTTTTTCTAAGGACTTGAGGATTCCTCTGGTGTCCATAAGATCTCTCGCAAGTTGACAGCGCTAAGCCAGGTCAGTCAGAACGCAGCTTTCAATGTCAGACAGGCCCAAAAATTCAAGCATTTAAAACAATGTTTAGGCTAATAAAACTTTTGGGGTAAAGGGCTACCCACGGCTGTTTTGTTATTCCATTAAAAGTTACGTTAAAAAACACATGTTTTTACAATTCGCTAACACGTTACTTTTACGATGATGGTTTTACGCTATTGGTGTTTTTATTAGTGAGAAAAACGTAATTCTGATACAAAAACAGAAAAAATAATTGGATTTTTCAATATTAAATATCCCATTTTTCGGAAAGATAGATAGATAAACTCTTTGTTACTTTCTATCTCTGTGTATTGTATACAGAGATAGAAAATAACAAAAGGGAGAAACAAAAAAATATTACGTAAAAGGGCGGTCTTATCGCTCAAAGCGATCTCTTCCAGACAACTGGCCGTGGTAGCCCCGGCTGTCGCGGATGTCGTAAGAGGCGACAAAGGGTAAAAAGCAAGGGGATGGGCAGCAGCGTCCCTCATTTTTTAACAACGAAAGCTTTAACTGCTCTCGCCAACCCGCATGCCTAGCGTGGTGAGTATGGGCAAATCCCCCCACATGATAAGGAATTTACTCTGTCTGTGGGGGAGGCCATGTTCAGCAGTGGACGTCGTACGGCTGAAATGATGATGATGAGTACAAAAGTTTAACACTACACTATAAACGAAATATTCTGTCTTGTTACAAAATCTCCCTCATATTATCACACAATAGTTTTGTCATATTATATGCAACGGTATCTTCAACTTGCTAATTCTGAGAGCTATATTGGTGACCTTAGTTTATAGATTTCCTCGTATCGGATTCTAGCACGCAGTGAAACTCCGAGCATATCTATCTCCATAGCCAACGGGCTATGGAGATAGTCGAGGTAGGTAGGCGCAACGGGTACATACCTACTTCGAATGATCACTTCAGGTAGGTATACATAAAGTACCTACGTGTTAATAGTTATCATCACTGATTCTGAGCGGCACGTATGTTACCGGCTAATGTGAACTGTCATTAATCAGTCGTAGCCTTGTAGGTATAATCTACCTACGCCGCCTTCATAGTAGGAAGAATCCCGTACAGAAACTCCTAAAATTCTTAGAACTTAAACGCCGAACGGTCGTAGAATAAAGTGATAATTTAGTTTAAAAAAAAAAAGTTCAAGGATGTTGGACTTGGTCGTCTTAAATTAGGAATCTTCTTCTTGTCGTGTCACTGGTTTTTTCTTGGTCATCCTGTCTTTGATCAGTGACCAGGTTGAGGTATGGTGGCCCTGAAAAGGGCCTATGACCGTCGATGAAAGAATCAGTGTAGTGAAATGATTAAAGTGCGCCTCTTAGAGGCTCCTTTCGTGCACATGTCACATGTCTTCGAATTTTTTAGGTTCTAGGACATGCCGGTTTCCTCACGATGTTTTCCTTCACCGTTTGAGAGCACTAGCATAGCGCACATAAATTTTCCGAATGGAAAATCCATTGGTGCACGACAGGTTTCGAACTCACGACCTGTGGATCGGAAGGCGGGGCCACTACCACCCCTCCATCAGTGCTCTCAATTAGGAATAAATAAATAACACCCCACAGTCACATACATCCTGACCCCACACTGGGATTCCCGGTGCCGTGGGTATCAGAAACTACGAGTACTATGGCAAGACCACACCCAGACCCTGAACAAATATTTACAGATCATTTTTCCCGCAAAGGGAATCGAACCCCTTGTGAGTTGTGACTCGCCCGCTTCGTCACCGAGGTCGTCGTATCTTTAGTCAAGTGTATTTTTTCTCACCTCACACAAACATTAGACTGTCTTTTAATGCAATGGCTTTCAAATCTAATACTCTTTTTGGAATCTCCACTCAAAATTCACCTCACGACGACTTATAATACAAGCCTTATTCAAAGTCAAAAGGCGTTTATTTCAATAAAATCACAAGGATCACTTCCTAGAAACTAGATGAAGCTACGCCTGTTCCTCGCGACCAAGCCTACAAGAATTAACAAACACGGCTTGGTGCCTATCATTTTTTTCGATGATCCTTTTTCCATTCTAATTCTATGACAGGCCTCATAGCTCAGTTGGTAGTAACTCTGCCTTCTGCGCTAGAGGTCGCGGTTTCGATTCCCGCACTGGACAAACGTTTGTGTGATGAACACAGATGTTTGTTCTGTGTCTGGGTGTTGATATATATCTATTGTGTATATCAGTCTCTGGTACCCATAGTACAGGCTATGCCTAGTTTGGGATCAGTTGAATTACCGTGTGTATTATGTCCGGAATATTTATTTATTTATTTTATTTATTCTTTTTATTACCTTACCTACTGCTTTCTTTACACTGTGGTCAGCACCTGTGTAGATTTATCACTGCGCGTCGTATTATTACGATTTATCAAAGATATTTAGCGCTGAGCGCTCTCAAGATGAGCATTTGGGCTTATGTAGCACTTGGCAGAAGATCCTGAAAATCCGTTGAAATAACAGGCATTTGCAAGCAACTAGTTGGCTTATTCTACTTTAGGACTAATGTCTAGCGTTATAGAGTCGCGATTACTTGTACACTAGTAATTTTAGTAAACTGTGTGAAAGTGGATATGGTGAAGAAAGGAGTGAGTGCTGAGATCACGACTGATGGAGGGAAATGGAAGAAGAATACATGTTGTGCCGACCCCACATGATGTGGGATAAGGGCAGGAAGATGATGATGATGATGAGTCAATAATTTTAGTAGCTTTGTATTGGAGTGTTAGGGTGCAGTAAAAGAAGAGTTCCCGTAACTTAACTTCCGTTCCCTAAGGGGAATGTAACGGGGGTTGAGGGGGTACATTTGAATGAAAATCAAGTCACCGGTATATTACTGCCGTTTCAATACAATCGCCGCTTCTTAGGAAACCAAAGTTACATCAACATTAAAAACCTTTTGTCCCAAAATAACAACAAACAAAATTTTACTTATTATCTACATAAAATAAATGAATTAAACCTATGATAAAATTATAAAACCCGGCGCAGAGGGTTACGTAGTTTTCCCGGAAATGGCCGACATATTTGTACCCTCACCTCGGTAGAATGACAAACCGGAAGGTGTAATTAAATTAGTCGGTGTTCGCGGGCAGAGTAATATGTTATTCAGGGCCTTTTTTAATTTTAAAAGTTTATTAGACCGCTGTCATTTCACATAGACGAAAGTAATCTAGATAGGGTTATCATTAATATACAAAAAAAGTGTAAAATTAAAGTTTCATGTTGCTAAAGATCGGCGTGATTATTTCGCTGCGTGAAAACTGAAAGGAGGACAAACCAAACAAACAAATACCTTTACCTAGAATATAATATAGGCTTTTTATCAAATGGGCATCATGCAAGATGGTATATATCCTACTAATATTTTAAATGCGAAAGTTTGGATGGATGGATGTTTATTACTTAATCGCGCCAGAGCGGCCGAAAGGATACGGATGGAATTTGATCACAGTGATGCCTAGATAATAGTCTGAAATAGCACATAGGCTACTTCTTACCCTCTTAAATACCACGAGAGTGAAACCGCGGGTGCAAGTAGTAAAGTATTACATTAAGGCTCGTATTCAGAGACAAGACTCAAGCATTGATCTGTACTTAAATCTCGATTTGAGGCGAGATTCTAATTCTTGGACAGTATTGAAGTATAGATTCAATGATCACAGTTCACCTGAGTAAATGCTTATTCTGAAACGTCAATCAGACGAAATCAGTGCTTGAGTTTAGATTTGATTAGACATTAATCAAATGACATTTTCGTTCCGTTACACGTACTTTGATGCATATTTATACTTCACTTTATAGTTCTGTTCTATTTCCACCCTGGCTGTTTGAATTTCTGCGTAAAACGGATCGAATATTATAAATAAATCAAAATGTAAACGAGAACATTTGAGTACAGATTTGAGACTCGATTCAGCTGAGAGTAGTTTAAGTACCGTTCTTGAATAAAAGCTATGTTTGAGAAGAGATTCAATACTTAAATAGAGTTCAGCTGATCTGTGATTAAATCTAAGTTTGAGTCGTCTCTCTGAATACGAGCCTTACTATACATTACATGTACTAGTATAACAAATGTTCCACATACCTTCTAAAAATTAGATAGATGGTAAGGTAAAGTGTCAAAAGCATGCACCCAAAATGCCTATTTTAATTAAACCCTACACAAACATTGCTCGCTCCTGAGGATCAACCCCCTCATAATACAAAATATTTTATTCATGTTGATTTTAATTAAAAACTTCATTATGGCGAACCCGAGGGATGCGTTGGGAATGAGAAGAACAAAGTTGAGTATAGTTTGGGTGCCATCATGTTGGACCACGGTCAATGTATTACATTCTGGTTACCGAGAGACCGCCACATCACCACCGATATGGGGTAGGAGAGTTCTCCTGTAGAAGTCCACTGGCTGGACGTAGGCCCCCAAAGAGTTCTACGACGGACGGTCCAGGGTTGAGCCTTTTCCATCCACCGAATTCCTTCACAACCTTAACAAAGTCGTCGGTCCATCAGGTGGGGGGCCTTCCAACACTGCGTCGCCCAGCTCGTCATACAGACGGTACTTTCCTGTCAATAACCAGGTTTGAGGCCCTAAAAAGGGCCTACGATCGTCGGTGAAAAAATCATCGGGCGGACATCGTTTTACGGGAACAAAGCTTAGAACTCATTCCAAAATTACTTCTATAATTAAAATGACGGACACTCTCTGGCTGACATTTACGAAATTAGGCGCTTTACACCTTTTACGGTGTGCAGCATTATGCTGAGATGAAACTATTTAATCTGGCACAACACCGCAACAAGTTACATTTGTGGTTTATTGTTGTATGCGACATTTTCAGGTGTCTATTGCTTTTTCTGTGTATTCATGTTTGTCAAATAAATAATGTTCTACATTTTCTTATTTATTTCTAACTTATGCACTATGCACCAAAATGTCCTGAGTCCTGACTCCACACTAGGATTTCCTATGCTAGTGGGTATCTACGAGCTACGAGCACCATGGCAACACAACACCCAGATCCAAAACGAATATTTGCACATCATGCAAACATTTAATTTTGTCCCGCAGCGGGAATTGAACCCGCACCCCTAGTGTTTCAGGTGAGAACTCACCCGCTACTCCACCGAGGTCGTCATAAGCATTATCAAGTACAGGCAAAACTATTGAACCAAACCAGTTGGAAGGGTAAGACCTAGGCGTACGTTTAGTGACCAAATTGGTGACGTTTCGGAAAAAGGTCAGTTCAAGAGTACCCTTAACCGACGAGCATATATGAGGAATGTGATAAGAGTGAATGAAGCAATAGAGGTATGTCAGAATCGTAGCAAGGGGAAAGCCGTGGTCTCTGCCTACCCCTCTGGGAAACAGGCGTGATTTTATGTATGTATGTTGTATGTCATATTATTCGAACATCCATAATGTTCAAACAAATATCTTAATATATTTTTTTTTTAAACGCAATAACTTTATTTACAGAAATAAACTTAAAACTAATACAAGTTAATATTTACAAAATACACAAGAAATAGTTGAGCCATCTAAAGACCGTTACAAACGATCTATAGATAGCTCAACTGATCCAGATCACTACCAGTCGGAAGAGTCCCCAAGACGCTGGCGGAATTGCCACGCTGGGTGGCAATGCTAATTCGCTGGACCAAATAAGAGCCAGCTCTCGGGTCACGCGTCCCTTCGATCAGACGTCCTGATATATTTTTGAAAACCCGGAGGGCCCCGTTTCCCCACGGACCCAGGGTCTCAACCCCAAAAGGCTCAAATATGTAAGCCCTATCAAGACTAACATATTTGCGCCTTTTGAGATCCTCGGCCGAATCTGCCGCCGCACCCTAACTGATGTCCCCGGAAGATGTGTGCGCGCTAGTGTATCAACACAAGTAGCGTCCCACACCATAGGCCTACCCTTCTCCCAAGGGACCAAAGTCATGAGGTGCACAACAACGCGCACCCAACCGAAGACAGGTTGCAAGACGAATATTATTATTACACCAAAAACCATTTCTAAGCTTATCCGAAGTAACTAAAATACATTGACTCAAAATGAGAAAGTTGAAAAGTAAAATTGTTCCCTAAAGGATTCTGATGTTTTTGGCACGAAACTTCTTCCATTCAAGACGTCCCAAAAAGAATTAATAAAGACTGTAAAGTGCGAGTTGGACTAGCGCTCTGAAACTTCCGTAAGGCACGGGGTTGAAAATAATGGTCCCCAGTGTCCGAAGTGACAATTATAAATCGTAAAAAAATCGGATATCCTTAATTTGAGACTTTTCATTTAAGTTATAAAGTATTTATGTCGCCAGTATTTTGGGCACGCTACCATCTGGTGGCGACAGGGATCAACTGCATTTTTTATGACGACTACTCGTAAAAAATTCCGTCGCGTTTTTATTAGTACTTAGTCGTTAGTTAAATAGTTATTTAGATTAGATTAGTATATTTAGGTTTATTTTTTAATAAGTTATAGGTCTTTTGTTGAATAAAAATGTAGAACATAAAGTTTCAGAAGTAACTAGCAGCACTATAGTAGTAATAAGTAATAAGTTTTTTTGTAACAGAATAAATTATATTAAAATATGTTTTTCATTTCTGCCTTTTCCATACAAAAATAAGACTTTTGCTGTAATATCATTGTAATATGATTATTTTAAGAATAAGTAATCAGTACAAGCTCAGAAACCATTCTATTTGGTACCAATAAATTTCAATGTGATACCTTTAGCCGTTCCTGAAGAAAATTATCTTGACAGACAGATAGACCGACGGACAACAAAACGATCCTATAAGGGTACCGTGTAAAAGGATCTGAACAGACAGGCAGACGGACAACAAAGTTCTCTTGTTTCCAAATGAGGTACCGTACCCTAAAAAGTACAAAAAGACAGGCACCATTACGCTATTAATATTCTCGGGTCCGAAAATGTTGACAGCCCGTCAAATATTGAATGATAAACGACCTCTATTGTTTGGCAGAACGTATTGTGCTTTCTTAGCCACAATTTGGCCACAATGGTTTATAACTGTTCTTAAAATTTCCAACAATTTGAGGGTATTTTTAATATCTCTCTGAAATCCGGGCGTGTCACTTTTGGCGTTGGCGGCAGAATGGCGAAAATATAAGCAAATATTTATGATCATTTTTCAGTTTGTGGCCATGAATTTTTCAAAGCTCTACAACACTGTCAAATGTTCAAAGTATTTCAGTAGACAAACAATAGTGGGCAAATGTATATGAGAGCTGGCTATGGGAGCTACTTAAACTTGCTTCAAATAACACTCAAAGTCAGACAAAAGTTTTACACCTGCTCTCATAAACCTCAGAACGAGGGGCGTTATCGCAGCCAGAGTAAAAAGTGTCGCCCGTACTATCATCTGCGTAACAATCGAGACGGCAGATTTGCAACATGTCATTGATGTGCATTATGAAAAGCGGGGGTGACAAAAATGATCCCTGCGGGACACCAGCGTTGATAGGCTTCGAATCTAAGCAGGTTCCATTAACGACAGCCTTGATGGTTTGCCCATATAAAAAGGAACCCATTTACATAGCGCTCAGGAAGGCCGTACATTGGCCGTACACTATGAAAAAGAAGCAAAAAAAATACAATCATTTTGATGCCCTTCAGCATACTTGAAGACTAGATTATACCCTTTAATTTGGCATATGTCTCAATCGTGGCTGCTCTTGGGCCAGTTTTGGCCACTGTCGTTTTGTATTCTGTATTTCACATAATACAAGGTCATTCATAATATGTATACTGTCTCGAAAGGGACTAATTGTAACCCCCAATTGGAAATAAAGTTTGTTCTACGACTAAAAACCAACAGTCACATAGGTACATAGTCCTAACCCTTTAACTCTACATTAAGATTACGAAAGAAGAACTTTTACGTTTTCTTTAGAATTTATGTATCTGTTTTTCTTGTGTACAATAAAGAATAAAGAAGTAAAACAATCAGGTGCTAACAGCCGTGGTGGCCCCGGCTGAAGAATAAGACCCTCCGTGGATGTCGTACACCTCCCTCCTGTCCTACGTAGGCGTTTAGGCAAAAAAACTAGGGAATGGGCTGCAGTGCTCTATTTTCGCAAAGATAGCTCTAACTGCGCTCGCCAACCAGGGGCAAATTTCCCCACATGATAGGACATCGCTCTGTAAATTTGTGGTGGGGGCAATGTTCAACAGTGAACGTTTGGAGGAGGAAGGGAACAGCAAGATTATCTCTCTCTAAATTAGAGCAGCCCGCCTGGGAGGTACGGCCACCTTACAGAAGATCGCAGCGAAGTTACATTATTTGTTCGGGTTCGAGGTCGGCAACGCGTGCGTGATATCTCTGGTATTGCAAGTAGGCTACGGTAACCACTATGACGGCCGTATGCCAACTTAGATGTATAATTCAATTCAATTCAAGTATTTTATTTCCGCTTTCACTTATAACACACATAACTTAATAACTACCTACACATAGATACCGATTTATGTGCACTGCATCATCGGTACGAATGGTGCACCTGGGTGCAGTGCTTCATAAAGATGCAGTCTGTGTCCAGCCTCCCTGCTAAAAGTTTCAGGTAGCTGTTGGAGCTGCCCCTCACGCGACGCATCAAGGATGACGTTCTCTTGCGGATGATCGCATAAAAGTCATCGACGCGTGCGTCTGCGAACATCCCCGATGCGCTGCAAAAGTATGGCGGCCTCAACAACACCCTGAAACTATTATTATATTGGACTTGAAAAGCATTCCAGCAGGCCTTTGTAAAGTTAACCCAGAGACTGCACGTGTAGAAAGACTGGCAGTACGCCTTGAACAATTTAATTTAATTCATTTATTGACCATTTCGTTATAACATATAACATAGGCATGTCAGGTTTACAGTAATTACAGTTCTTTACAAGTAAAGTTCATATAATTTTACAAATATTTTAGATTTTAATAGGTAATTTATCGTTTCTACTCCACATGCAAATCAGAGAATGAAACATTTAAATATTCCGCGACATGGTAAAATGGATGATTTTCAAAAAATGATTTAATTTTTATTTTAAACTGATTAAAGGGAAGCCGGGTTACTTCTAAGGGTAGTTTGTTATACATCGCAAGCTTAAGGCAGTGACCATGGTTATAGGTGGTAACATGGTTATAACAGACTTGTCTTTACGGCCGTACTGCAACGTGCAAATCTTCGGGCCAACATGTTGGCTCTGACTGATAATGCCCTTCGTTATATAATAAAAAAAAAAGATCTATTGCTGAAATGATGATAAACGTTGAAACTCGCTAGTTCCGTAGCCTGTGAGTTTACCTGAAAAAGGCTATCTCGCAAACCTGACCACTAATAGGTAGGTACTTTATAACGCAGGTATTCTGTACTTTTATCTTATAGCTTAATCGAGGAATATTTTCAGTGAACAATATTTCAAAGGGAAACGTGATGATAGCAAACTTGGTGTGGGATTTGGAAGAGAAATTTAGAATAGGTTTTTGTAGATTTGTTTAGATTGTGTTTTTAACCATCCTACTAATATTTAAAATGTGAAAGTTTGTGAGGATGTTAATGTACGTTTGTGTTGGCAATAACTCCGTAACGGCAAAACCGATTTCGATGAAACTTGGAATAATTCAATTTATTTAAACAAAAATAGGCTTCCGATTTCTATATCCATGAATGGTAGACAAACTCTCTCAGATCTCCATGAATGTCTAATGGGGGTAGTCAGAGGCACGTCCAAACATTTTGGCACATTCCCAATTTTTGCAGTATAGAATGTACGAATTCTGTTTTGCCTTCAAGCGTTCATATACTACGGTAACCACTCACCAACAGGTGGGCCGTATGCTTGATTGCAACCTGAGTTGTATAAAAAAGGTACTTATTCAAAGACAAACATAGAAAAGCTTCATATGCATGTATTTCACGTTGTAAACATTTGTAAACGTGGAACTTCTTAGCATAAAGCAACGTACCTTATGGCATGTTGCCGAAAGTTCCCTAAGCGCCATTACAGAATGGGCGTTTTTCCAACGCTTATAAGAGCGGTTTCAAACCAGCGTTTCTGCGTGCATAAGCTCGTTTCGTAAGCGCGTTTGGGCGCGCCTTTTGACACAACTCGTAGATACGAGACTTTGAGAGTTGTGTTATTGTTATTGTTGCTGTTTTTGTCTTTGTTTTATTTTTATTTTTTATTTCTTATTTTAATCTATTTCAATTTAATTTATATACCTATTACAATTATTTTTCTGACATTCCTTCCTTTGTTCTTAACATCTAATTATTATTTGTATTATTATTGTTGTAAAAATGTAGGTGCCTATTAGTCAAGGTCATAGTATTTTATTGGCAACGAATTGGTTACAGGTCACAGAGAGCAGTAGATACACATCAGTATCTAGTCTTATATATATATTTTACTTATGTACTAAAGTATCCATTAGCATACATTTATTATTAGTAATATTTCCTTCTTATTAATACTCGTCTTACATTTAAATAAATCTTCGTGATTGTAGATCGTCTGATCCACAAGCCATGCTTTATGTTATGTATAGGTAATAATTAGTGTAATTGGTCATGTAGCCGTGTATAATCATAATAAATAAATAAATCAACAAGCATTGACGCACTTATAAGCTTGTATAAACGCGAGCCGCGCATGTTGCTACTGACTGACCCAAAAAGGTTTGCATAAACACGCCGAAATAAGCGCGTTTTCGCGCGTTTTTTGAAGCGCGATATGTAGCGCGCGTAGTTACCTATTACCGTAATAGGCTTTTTTTTTTTATACAACAGAGGTGGCAGACAAGCTTACGGCCCACCTGATACCAGAGGCATCACGCACGCGTTGCCGACCCCTTCCCCCCTTCCCCCCTAAAGAGCTCTGGCAACCTTACTCCCCGCAGGAACACAACACTGTTTGAAACAAACAACGTCAACGCTCAAAATTAAATTGGCCGTGGTGGCCTTTACTGAAGAATAGGCCCCTCCATATCTACCTATCCGCGGATGTCGTAAGAGGTGACTAAGGGAAAAAAGCTAGGGGATGGGCAGCAGCGTCCCTCATTTTAACAACGATAGCTCTAACTGCGCTCGCCAACCCGCATGCCCAGCGTGGTGAGTATGGTCAAATCCCCCCAACATGATAAGGAATTTGCTCTGTCTGTGGGGGAGGCCATGTTCAGCAGTGGACGTCGTACGGCTGAAATGATGATGATGAAATTTCAAAAAAAGCGGCTGCCTGCGGCTTGGCTCACATGGTACCCAAATATAAACAAGCCTATCCTCCACTCGATACCTCATCAAAATCGCTCCAGCCGTTTAGTTGTGAAGAGGTAACAAAAAAACAGGAGAGTTTCATCATTCATCATTTCAGCCGTATGACGTCCAATGCTGAATATGTTCAATCTATGGCCTCCACTTACATTACCAGCGCGACTGACTTGTACAGCCTGCACCCAAACACCACGCTGGGCACGCGGGTTGGCGAACGCAGTTAGAGCTATCGTTGTTAAATTGGGGACGCTGCCCATCCTGCTGGGCACATGATAGGAAGTGGCTTAGGAAATCTGTGGGGGAGGCAATGTTAGCCGTGACGTCCAACGGCTGAAATGATGATGATGTGAGAAAATGACAAATGGTGAACTTCAGTGAATGTTTTTTAACCTTAAAAGTATTCCATGGATTAACAATGCCGTCGGTCCATCGGATGGGGGCCTCGCGGGCACTGCGTCACACCTTTACGCCGTGTTCATACGGCGGGTGATATGTCATCTAAAACTTATTTCAAAATGATCCTTAACTCTACTGGTTAAAGTCACTTTTGAATTTGACTTTATCCAGAACAGTTATGTATTTTTTGGAGCTTTATGCTCTAAAAAAACGCCCAATCTGCAATAGTGTGTTAGCGAAAGTTCTCTTAAACTGTGAGAACAAGCAACCGTGCTCTTAGCGCACCTCACTCGTAACATTCTGGCCAAAATATGAAACTGGAGAGTCAGAGATGTTCAGTTACTAGAACCACCATAGGTACATCTGATATGAAATGTTTGTAAAAAAACACCCATACCTAAAATTTCTTGATTAGCGTAAATTTTTTTATGGCTTGGTATTTTTTTTTATATAACTGTAGTGGCCATTATGCCGCCACCTGTTAGTAAGCGGTTACCATCGCCTTTGAGCGCTTTTAATACCAGAGGCATCACGTACGCGTTGCCGACCCCGAACCCCCTCCCCACAAAGAGCTCCAGCAACCATACTCACCGCAGGAACACAACACTATTTGAAACAAGTAATGTTATTTAACTGCGATCTTCTGCAAGGCGGAGGTGGTTCTACCTCTCCAGGTGGGCTGCTCTTAATTTAGAACGAGAAAATCAAAGGGCCTATGACCGTGTCGGTGAAATAATCAGAGTAGTGAAAGGATTATAGTGATTAAAATGGTTCATCCAGCATCGCTAAGTCAGTGAGCAGTTCTAAGTAAGTTTACTTAGTGCAGATTTCACGCGCTCCTTGAATGAACGACGGGCATTAGCCACTTGTACCAATTTCTGCGCCAACACGCTTTCTACACTAGCTCTGTTACTCTCAGAAGCGACCACCGTCATACGACTATTTCTAAATCAAATTTCTCTAATTTTGTCTCAAGCAATCAATCCGCGAAATGGGAGTACTGGTGGCCTGTAATACAGGTTTTACAAACCTTTCTCAGGCACCAGTCTCTCACTAAACAGGTTAACAATGTGTTTTTAAACATAATTCTACCTAAGTCTAACTTTAAGAAACCTTTGTGAGAGAGAATAAATAAATGAAATTTATCCGACCTCGGTGGGTAGCCTAAAAGGTATGCTTTTCTAGGTAAAGAACTGGATTTTGGATTTTTTAGGAAAGATTTCGAGGAGGTAGGGCATAGCGAGATTTTCTCGTTCTAAATTGGAGCAGCCCGCCTGGAGAGGTACCTCCGCCTTACAGAAGATCGCAGCCAAATAACATTATTTGTTTCAAATAGTGTTGTGTTCCTGCGGTGAGTAAGGTTGCCAGAGCTCTTTAGGGGGAAGGGAGTTTGGGGTTGGCAACGCGTGTGTGATGCCTCTGGTATTGCAAGCGCTCATAGGCTACGGTATCCGCTTACCAACAGGTGGGCCGTATGCTTGTTTGCCACCTCAGTTGTATAAAAAAAAAAGACCTTTATCTATTCCAAGTTCCAACGGAATCAGTTGAGCCGTTACGGCGTGATTGAACAACAAACATCGAAACATCATCCTCACAAACTTTCGCATTTATAGTATCAGTAGGATAGGATAGGATTGTTGTATGTTTTCTAAAACCGCCTGTGCTATCTTTATGAGTTTCGGCAAGATGTGGACAAAAACATCTACATTTTTCTCAGAAAGAAGTCGAAAACGCAGCGTATGAGTGTACTTTTTTCCAGATTACGGCAATTAAATTACGGTTGCCACTTCTACGAAAACAAGGGCTAGCTTGTAGTAAAGTAATTGTCAGTGTAAGTGCTGCAAAGCAAATTAGAGCATACTTGGAGTGTGTCAGGAAATAAGCGCTTGGAGTTTCCGAGATGGTGACTTTTTACTCCGGCTTATGCTGCGTACAAACGGCGTGCGATGTGTCATCTGAAATTGATTTTTAAAGTGATCTTTACATCTGCGTATTAAAGTTATTTTTTAGTGTGGCATTTCAGAGCTGATATCGCAAGCCCCTAAATGTCAAACTCAAAATTGACTGTTATATAGTAGAGATAAAATTGTATTTCAAATGATCCTCATTTGAAATAAAATTTTATTAACAACTAGCTGGTGCCCGCGACTTTGTCTGCGCAGGATTAGTATTTCGAGTAGCATAAATTAGCGCGGCTTAGATTTTTTACTACTTACTTGACACTTATCGTCATATTTTAGACAATTCACACAATATATTTATAAATTGTAGCCTATGTGTTATTCTGATGTATAAGCTATATTATTGTGAAGTTTCATTAAAATCCATTTTGTAGTTTTTACGTGAAAGAGTAACAAACATCCATCCATACTTACAAACTTTCGCGTTTATAATATTAAGTTTCGCTAATTCTCTGTATCCCTTTCGGGATATCATATATATATTATCATCATCTTGTATATCTTATTTCTTCCTCAACTAGCATGAGCCTGCACAAACATAATCACATCAAAGCCCTTTCGACGAGGACGAGACGCATGATCAAATTATATCGTTAGAACACTCTGTCATCCACACGCCGTCATTGCCATGTGCGAGCTAATTTGTTAGAGAAGCAGGTGGTATATACAATAATATATGGTAAATACCTTATGTACAGTCGACCATTTTGATTTGTAGGCCCCTGTAAAACCTTTACGCACTAAAGCCGTGTTCATGCGGCGTCATCCTACTAATATTATAAATACGAAAGTTTGTGAGGATATTTGGATGTTTGTTATTCAATCACGCCGTAACGGCTTAACCGATTTCGTTGAAACTTGGGAGTATAAAGAGTTCTTTACGTAGAATATCATATAGGCTACTTTTTATCTAGGTTCCAAGTGTCGTCACGGGCGTAAGCTAGTAGTGTTTAAAATAAAACAAAAATTATTTCATCAAGAAAAGTTTAGTAATGACGTCACTAAGTCAAGATACCACAAAAGACCGGCAATAACTTTTACTAGTCATCATTAATTTCGCAAAAATGTGATCCAATTTTGTTTCAACAAATTGCCCTAATTTGTTCACTGCAATGATATTAAATGGAGCTATTTGACAATAGCTGAAATACTGGTCCATTTGATACGACTGAAGCGCAGTGGAGCAGAGAACAGCTCTATCACTTTATAATACTAATTTTAATAATAATAATTCATTTATTTTAGAATATAGAAAAGTCACAGATCTTATTTAACTTATTCTATGGTCCATAGAATAATATACCTACCTTAAAACTAACATACACACACAAAATACAACTGAATTAATAACACATTGATTGTTATTATGGCGACGACGTGTAGTTGACGCAATCAGGGTGTCATCTGACGACGGTGCACGGCGGTACATTAAAACGAACCAAATGCCGTGGTTAGACCGTTCGTGATTGGCTACCCGCAACTGTCCAATCACGCACAGAACAGAATTGCCAGGTAACAAATATTTTAAATTCCAAATGCTATGCTGCCATTATAAGAAATAAATATTTTACTATTATTTTTAAATTATGAATACTAAATCACGACACTTTGAAACTTGACACCCTTCGGCCAAATTTTTTGGCCAGTCATTTCCCTCGCCTTTGGCCTTCCGCCCCAACATTATCAAAACGCTAGCGAGTCCCTTGCAAACTAGTTCGCAAGTGTACATTAAGTACAATACAAAAATATTGACTGGTAGAAAATGCCCTCCCATTAAGCCCCTTGATATAAAATGTAATATTTGGTGCAATTAAGTATTTAATATTAAATAAATACACGATTCCATTTACCTACGGTAGAGGCGGGGCTATAAACTCGTCAGTGCCTAGATAACTTCAAGATGTAGCGTTAAGTTATCCAGGCGCTAACGGATGTAACGATAACTGTCGTTAAACTTCCAAGTGCTTTTTGAAAACAATCCAAACAGTTGGCATTTTCTTTATGTTCGCTATTTTACGGTCATATAACAGTAGACACATAAGTAAACTTAGATAGATAGGTTAAAACGTAAGTTGCAAATTAGAACTATTTGAATGGACAGTACCAGCGATTTCATTAGCAGCTGTGGCCTGATTGCTCATTGGGTCGATGTCATCTGACAAATTGAGATATTAAGTTTTAGCAATTGCCGTGACTTTAGCAGATGGTTCCGTTCGCTTTTGTCAAAATAGGGGACAAATTGCCCCCCACTGCCCTGAGTTTGAAATAACGTCAGAAATTGCTTGGAGAGTCTTTTTCACGGAAAAGTACCTTAGGGGCTATGTAGACTTCGTGAAACGGAATTTTGGTATCATCATCATCATCAGCCTGATGAAGTCCACTGCTGAACATAGGCCTCCCCCAAAGAGTTCCATGACGAACAGTCTTGAGCCTTTTCCATCCACCGACTTCCCGCAACCTTAACAATGTCGACGGTCCATCGGGCGGGGGGCCTTCCAACACTGCGTCGTCCGGTTCGTGGTCGCCACTCGAGAACCTTTGTTCCCCAACGGTTGTCGGTTCTGCGAGCTATATGGCCTGCCCTCTGCCACTTCAACCTGCTAATTCTGAAAGCTATGTCGGTAACCTTGGTTCTTCTACGGATTTCCTCATTTCGGATTTTATCACGCAGCGAAACTCCGAGCATAGCTCTCTCCATAGCCCGTTGGGCGACTTTGAGCTTGTATATAAGGCCAATAGTTAGCGACCAAGTCTCAGTGCCATATGTCATCACTGGCAACACGCACTGATTGTAGACTTTCGTCTTGAGGCTCTGCGGTATCTGCGACGAGAAGATATGACGAAGTTTCCCAAACGCTGCCCATCCGAGTTGGATTCGTCGGTTGACCTCTTTGTCGAAGTTGGCCCTACCTAGTTGAATCGTCTGACCCAAATAGACATAATGGTCTACAACTTGAATGGTATCGTTCCCAACATTTACCGGCATAGGTGCGACATGAGCATTGGACATGATATTTGTCTGCTCATGTTCATTTTAAGACCTACCTGTTGGGAAACGGTACTGAGGTCTCTGAGCATAGCGCCAAGGTCCTCCAGCGATTTTGGTATAGTATCTTGTTAGTTTATCTAGCCGTGGTGGCCCCGGCTGAAAAAAAGGCCCTTTCACTACCCGTAGATGTCATAAGAGGCGACTAAGGGAATATTAGCTTAGCATGATGGGCAGCAGCGTTCCTTATTAATAATAGCTTAGCTAGATATCTAGATATCGCGAGCTCCTCAAAGTCAAACCCAAAAAAAAAAGTATTCAAACATTAAGAAATAAAAAGAAGAAGTATTTCATGGTAAGAAACATTTTAAAATAAACATACAAAAGATGCAGAGCTACAAACTCTTAAGAGCCTAGATAACTTACGACGTAGCGATATCGGTAGTGGCACGATACCGGCAGCTATTTAAAAAAAACAAATAACACAGAAAGAAAAAACCTCATAAACCTAAAAAAAATAATCTTGCTGCTCTCATTCTATTGCAAAAGATTAACCAGTAGATTCTCTTGCAGCTTAAAGCATTATTTTCCTTACAATAAACTGCAACAGTCGCCATCAAAGAGCAGTTATTACACACTTTTTACTCGCACTCATTATCTTACTCCTCCCAGCGAAGACTGGAACGCCTAAAAAGCTGCGGCAGACTTTTTACGGCCGCAATTTAAACTGTATTATGAGTTTAAAGCCTACGCTCTTCACTGGTGGGCCCAGATTAAGGAGCTGCTTACGCTTGTGATATGTCCAGAGACTGTTTTATAGGCTTTCAATAGATTTTCAGTTTTTCAATTGTGATTAAACAACTTTGTGACTGTGCGTAGCTCGAACAACACGACGCTTTTGGAAAGAATACGATAGCTGTCCCTTTGGAACGCATTACTAATCTGCTTAGGGAAAACAGGGAGGGGCAGGGCACAGCGAGATTTTCTCATTCTGAATTGGAGCAGCCCGCCTGGGGAGGTACCTCCGCCTTACAGAAGATCGCAGCCAAATAACATTATTTGTTTCAAATAGTGTTCGGGTTCGGGGTCGGCAACGCGTGTGTTCGGGAACGCCTATCACTTTTCGCGAGCAAGAGCCGTGTTATGCCGAATCTACCTGTGATTTTGTAGGAACTATTCTAAATTGTCTGTGTTACCGAGGTTCATTGAAATTACACACGTCATGGCAGCAAATAAAAACTTTTATTTGCCAAAATCCAAGAATTACCTTAGAAGAGGGATATTCCAGTACAGCGTGCGTGATGCCTCTGGTATTGCAAGTGCTCATAGGCTACGGTAACCACTTACCAACAGGTGGGTAGTGGTGGTATGCTTGATAGCCACCTCATTTGTATAAAAAAACCCTAAAAATATACGATTATCGTAGTTTGTAGTTCGTTTGTAGTAAAATAAAGAAATAACTTCAAAGTTTCCCTAAGAACATTTTCAAAATAGCTCTTCAACGGTGAAGGTAACCAGACTACTGGCCTATTCAAAGCGGTTGAAACTTCCTTCATAGTCCCATCTCTAATTACCACCCTGTGAAATGGCCGACAAATAGCGGTTGCCCCATTTTAAAAATACTTTAAGCAGCGAGCAAAAAGCAACGGCTTTAATAAGGATCTTGTGTAAACTAACAACTAGAGGCTGTTAAGGGGAAGCTAATTGAATTTCTATCAACTTCTCGTATATTCTTTCTTCTTTATCTCAAACTTCTTGGATTAATCAACTTTGTATGTTAGTAGGTACCTATGTAAATTTTGTTAGAGCATAATTTTCGAATTGTCAATCCGATCTGCATGGAATTCAGTAGATCAACAAGCTGTAGATACTTCAAGATTTGCTGGTAGGAATATGAGTCATATCGCCAATCGGGTTGTTAAGAATAGGGCCCTAAAGGGGGTTAATAAAAAGGTTATACAAATACATGCAGTGGGGTGTTATAATGAAAGAAGTTTGCTGAATGTTTTTTTATTATTATTCTTGACCATCGAAATACTACTTGACGTTTTTGAAATACAACGAAAATAGTAACATTTAAAACCAATAGCGTAAACTCCCATTTGTTACAGCTTCAATGAATTCGTCGTTCAGGTAAGAGGTAAGATTGGAAGACATTATTTATTTACAGAAAGAAGATTTAAACTTATAAAAGTAAAATTGTCAAAATTATCTAGAAAGTCGAACTATTTAAATACCGTTACAAACTATCTTTATAAAGTTCTATTGATCCAGTACACTACCAGCCGGAAGCGTCGCTATTAGTTTGTCCTAGAACCTGTGACCGACGACATGTGACATGTGCACGAAAAGAGCCTCTAAGAGGCACTTTTGATTCCTTTCACTACACTGATTCTTTCACCGACGATAAAGGCCTTTTTTAGGGCCACTTTACCTCAACCTGGCCACAGACCTAATGCAGGATGACTAAGAAAGAACCAGTGATAGGGAGAAGAAGAACATGCTCAATATGCGATTTTCAAAGTTTTTTTTCGAAGCACCGAAGAAGACTAGTAGTATACAAACAGACTACTCAGATACTAGTATTAGTTGGGTGAAACACGATGCCCCTTAACGACGGTAGCAGTTTTAAAATATCTCCAAGAAAAGGCGTAAATTAGTTCGTCTATTTAAAATGCTGGGTAGGCGACGAAAAGAGTAGTTAAGTTCGAGTTGGAAATAAAAGTTTTTGAACGAGAATTTTTAGCAAAGGATGGGTGCATTACATTTGTTACTGCATGTAAAAGCATACATTTAATAATTTCGTTAAAAAACTAAAAAAAAACAACACAAACTGGGCTTTTGATTTTTCATTTAAAAGCACTTACTTAAATAAGGGATTTTCGGGGTAGGTACATTTTTTCCAGAAAGGAGCTACCTACCTTATAAAATCGCGTTATCATCATCATCAGCCTGTAGAAGTCCACTGCTGGACATAGGCCTCCCCTAAAGAGTTCCACGACCAACGGTCTTGAGCCTTCTCCATCCACCGACTTCCCGCAACCTTCACAATGTCGTCGGTCCATCGGGTGGGGGGCCTTCCAACACTGCGTCGCCCGGTTCGTGGTCGCCATTCGAGAACCTTTACTCCCCAACGGTTATCGGTTCTGCGATGTATGGATCTGAGTGTTGGGCTACCAAAGGGACGGATGAAAGAAGAGTGCATGCGGCAGAGATGCGAATGTTGAGATGGATGTGTGGAGTGACAAGAATGGACAAAATAAGAAATGAGTACATCAGAGGAAGTTTGAAAGTAGCGCCAGTGACGGAAAAGTTGAGAAGTAATAGGTAAGCGTGGTATGGGCATGTCATGAGGAGGGATGAAAGTCATGTAACGAGAAGAGCGTTAGGTATGAATGTGGATGGATATAAGACTAGAGGAAGGCCGAAGAAAAGATGGATGGATTGTATTAAAGATGACATGAGTAAGAAAGATGTGAGTGCGGAGATGACGGCTAACAGAAGAGAGTGGAAGAAGAAAACATGTTGTGCCACATAATGTGGGACAAGGGCAGGAAGAAGAAGAAAGGTTATCGGTTCTGCGAGCTATATGGCCTGCCCACTGCCACTTCAACTTGCTAATTCTGAGAGCTATGTCGGTGACGCGCGCAATCACGTTATATATTTTTTTATATGTGTCATGTGGCAAACCATCATACCAACTGTTGGCAAGCGGTCACCGTTACCGCGGTTGCAGATGCCTAAGAGGGTTAGTCAGAGGCACGTCCGATCATTTGGCATAAGTCCACATTTTGCAGTAGTGAGTATTCCATACGAGACAGGTTGCATCGCCGCTTATAAGAATACTTAGTATTACATATACATATACTAGATGATATTTGTCGGATGATTACCCAGAAAGGACCACTTCAATGGCGTCCGTGGTAGGAACAAAGAAAATTATTTTCTCCAATATCAATCTACAAAACAAACGAATCGATTACCTAAACTTTTCGCATTACCGACTCAATATTAACACAATAGATAATCTGGGAAATTGCTGAAGCAATATTGCCGCAGCAATATTCGTTTAATTGAGAAACTTCGCAACCAATACCAAACTTAGCAGATCGAAACTGTGAACTGAAAAGTTTAGTGCTAAAATCTTATGAAGATAATCAAACGGTGTGGAAGACAATCACTTAATTTACATACATTATATACATACACAAAATCACGCCTGTTTCCCAGAGGGGTAGGCAGAGACCACGGCGATCTGCCAGCGTCTGTTTTCCCGGATGAGTACAATCTAGGAGTCTTCAAATCTAGAGTGAATAAGTTCCTTCTGGTAAAGCGTGCTCCATCTTAGGCCACATCTCACTTGCAAAAGTGAGATGGTAGTCAAACGACTAACCATCACCAATAAAAAAAAAAAACGTTTTTCCACGATCTTCGGCTTGCTACGATCCTGACTTACCTCTTTTGCTTCATTCATTCTCATCACATTCCTCATACATGCTCGTCGGTTTAGGGTACTCTTGACCTGGCCTTTGTTCAAAACGTCAGGAACCTTAGGAGGAGGTAGGGCACAGCGAGATTTTCTCGTTCTGAATTGGAGCAGCCGCCTGGGGAGGTACCTCCGCCTTACAAAAGATCGCAGCCAAATAACATTATTTGTTTCAAATAGTGTTGTGTTCCTGCGATGAGTAAGGTTGCCAGAGCTCTTTAGGGGGGGAGGGGGTTCGGGGTCGGCCACGCGTGCATGATGCCTCTGGTATTGCAAGCGCTCATAGGCTACGGTAACCGCTTACCAACAGATGGGCCGTATGGTTGTTTGCAACTTCAGTAGTATAAAAAAAAAACACCGATTTGATCACGTATTTGCTGTTGGCCGTGGTGGCCCCGGCTGCAGAATAGGCCTCTCCATATCTACCTATACGCGGATGTCGTAAGAGGCTACTAAGAGAAAAAAGCTAGGGGATGGGCAGCAACGTCCCTCATTTTAACAACGATAGCTCTAACTGCGCTCGCCAACCCGCATGCCCAGCATGGTGAGTATGGGTAAATCCCCCCACATGATAAGGAATTTGCTCTGTCTGTGGGGGAGGCCATGTTCAGCAGTGGACGTCGAACGGCTGAAATGATTATGATGAATTTTCTTATAAAAGAATTCTTAGTAGTTTATAAATTTTTCTCACCTCTTCATTTCATTATTGCCATTTCAAAAATGCTAATTCTGATCTGCATGGAATTAAGTACATCAACTATTATTATTATTATTATTATTATATTTATTTATTACACAAAAGGAATACAAATGAATGGTAGTAAATGTCTTAAAACCTATGTTAGGTTTGTCTAGACATTAGGTTCTCGATATTGAATGTAAGAAAAATTGTAAACAATCTTTACTTATTTTCTATGAAGAGCGAGCGCATGAAAAGATAACACCGTCACAGAACAGCTAACAGTATGTACCTAGTGCATAGGCACAGCAGAAAAATAAAACCCGTCAGGTGAGTTGAGTGGAAGCATAATAGCCAATGCAGTGGTGTTAGTATGCATTACTATCGCTACGCGTGTGTGAGTGCGCTTACGACATATAGGATGCTCCGTTTATAGCTTTTAAAATTTATTGGGAAAGGAAATATTTTTTTAAAATGTTTTTAATATTATTTTTATTTATTTTATTTCTAATTTCAAATGGTAATTTGTTAATTAGATGGGGAATTATATATTCTGAAGTTCTTTTACCATATTCGTTACTATATTTAGGTTTTTGTAGTTTTTTATAAGTGATGCTTCTAGTAGTTATAGAATGACTTTTTAGGACTTGAATTTCTGTGCGAAAGTATTGTTCAAGAAGCAAGTTTAGTTCAACTTTTTCGTGTATAGGTAAAACACCACAGTACTTGAAAAGCCCCATGGGGTCTCCCATATATTTAACTTTTATTTTGGGGGGAACCAACAACTTCAATATCCTATATTGAATACTATATATTTGATCGAGGTAAGTTTTATAAGTACGGCCATAGCTACTCAGCCCATATGATAGTATACTTTCCACTAAGGTTTTATAAATTGTTAATAATATATCAAAGGGTACTTTACATTTAATTATATAAAATTTTGCCATGATGGCTCTAATTTTGTTGCACGTTTTATCTATATGCTTTGCCCAGTTGAATCTATTGTCTATCACCAGGCCAAGGTAGGTATGCTCAGTCACTTGCTCAATTTTGAAGCAACCGTTAGTGCACTGATTGTTAGATGAGTGCAGGCAGTTATGACTATGAGCTACAACTTTTAAATTTTCTTTATCAGGATCATGATTATAACTAGAGCGAACGTGAATAAGCTTGGTTTTGTCAGCGTTAAGCACTAATCCTGAGTCATGCGACCACTTACATATTGCTGTAAAGTCTACTTGAATGTTATTTTCTGCTACCGAGGGATCCTCATCAGCTGCTAATAGACAGGTGTCGTCAGCAAATTGGTAGACAGTGCAATATTTAATAACATTATTAAGGTCATTAACATATGTTAAATAGTGCAATGGACCAAGTACTGATCCTTGTGCTGTTCCTTCGGTAATATTGACACTATCACTATACATGTCTTCAATTCTTACTTGGTAGCTGCGATTATTAAGGTAATCTTTGCACCAATCCAGCAAATTGCCTCTAACGCCACTATTATCTAGCCTTTCTATTAATAAATCATGCCGCAATGTATCAAACGCCTTTCCGTAATCTATAAATAATAAAATAACATGTTTTTTCGCGTTCAAATTATATTTGACACAATCAGTAAAACGAGACAACAACATCGTAGTACTCTTATTTGGCTGAAAGCCATATTGCTGAGAAGATAAGATGTTATTTACTGAGTAGAATCTCTGGATCTTACCGCAAATATATTTTTCAACTACTTTATCCAAGACTGGTAAAATCGTGATTGGGCGATACTTAGAATAGTCCTGCGTACTGCCACCTTTGTGAATGGGTCGAACTATTCCTGTTTTCAGGTCTTTGGGATAGCGACCGGTGGCGATGCTAGTGTTTATTAACCGTGTTATAGCACCAACAATTCTATCTGCAATCCTCACGACATCAATAGCTCGAATGCCATCAACTCCTGGCGCCTTATGTGGATTAGTGTGTTTTAAGATTTTATGTATTTCAGAATTTGTTGCTTTTGGAAAGAATACTGACTTATCTACAGGTCTGACGTAGTCGTACTTATTCATTAGATTATGTGTACAATTTGGGATAATTGATTGAACATTATACTGGAATTGGTTTGCAAAATTATTGGCTATATTTTTTAAACTTTTTTCTTCACTAAAAGCTTTAGTAATTAATTTATCAATTGAATTAGTTATTTTACCCGTTATATTATTAATTATTTGCCATAGTTTTTTAGTATTATTTTTAAATTTATGAATTTCTGCCTTGATGTATCTATTTTTATTAACTGATTGCACTATCAAGATTTACTGGTAAAAATATCATTTTATCGACTACTCCTCCTCCTCACGTCGTACTCCTCATGACTGAGGGTCGTGAAATCCCCATTTAAACATCTTCTTCCGAACAATATCACACCAGCAGTTCCTGTCTTTAGCGGCGTGGAACGCATCATGGAGCTAAGGGGTTACTAAAATATTATAGGGAAACAAAATGAGGTTTTCATAAAAAATCTACAAATTCATAAAGTGGGGGTGGCCTATATAAGAAAGAGAGACGATTTTTCTTTTTATTCTAGGATTTTTTTTGGATACAACAAAAATTGTGCATTTTACAAGGTGTAGGGAGCACGCGGTGTCCGAAACTTAGCCCATTAGGCTTAACAAGGCCCCTTACTGTGTAGGAAGTGAAGTATTACACTCCAAAATTGTGTTACTTGCTAAAGTTGGAATTTACTTCAAGGATTTTTACTGCACTGGTGCATTCATAACTCTGACGCGGTCGTGGTTTTCTCGGCTGAAGAATAGGCCCTTCCGTATGCTTGCTTGTCATGTCACTGATCCTTTCTTGGTCATCCTGTATTATCCTGTATGTTTATACCCTTAGCCGTTCCTGAGAAAATTGGTCTCCACAGACAGGCAGGCAGTAAGAAGACAAATGGACAACAAAGTGAACCTCGGGTTCCATTCCGTTCCGTTCGAAACAGGGGACATTTTCGTGCATTGTGGTGAAATAATTCTAAGTACGTATCTGCAGAACCTTTCACCAATGTTAACAAGAACTTCGCCAAAATTAAATAATTGTATTCCCGAAGCTAAGAAATAACGATAAGAAATTAGAATTAAGTTCTAAAACAAGTTGAAGAACTTGTGTCTAGTTTGCGAACTGCTACCTACTTAGTTCTACTAAGTACTTCAGTTCGTTGCTAGGATGGATCAGGTTGTCAGTGTGGTCAAACTTATAGCGATCATCTAATTAACTAGCGGCTGCCAGAAGATTCGCTCGTGGTACCCCGACAGAAAGTAGCCTATGCCCTTTCTAAAAGTCAAAGCTATCTCCATATCTAATTTCAACATAATCGGCTCAGCTGCTTAGTCGTGAAAAGGTAACAAATATACATAAACTGGAAGGGATTACTTTCGTGTTTTTTATAAATTATAATATTTTATTTTACTTTTTTATAACGCCCCTTCACGGGCGATGGTATTGCTCCATTCAGAGCAATCTCTATGACATTTCAAAGTCAAACCACATCAAGCAATTTATGAAAGCAATTAGATAGATGTCCCATTCATTCATTCATTCATCATCTTAATTAGTTCGGCCTCTGTACATGACCAAACCATTCTCTCAATCCAGTGGGCCGTATGAAGTGGAATACCTCGGCATACCTTTATGGCCCAAATCGGTAATTTAAAAAAAAAATATCCCAAGTCAAGAGTACCCTAAACCGACGATTATGCATGAGGAATGTTATGAGAGTGTAAAGCAAGGTATGTCAGGATCGCAGTAAGTATAAAGCCGTGGTTTACTGCCGCCCTTCTGAAAAACAGGCGTCATTTCATATATGTACTCGTATTTATACGTTGTTTTACAGGGTTGTTTTACAAATTCTAACGCTCTACTCATTGTTGATGATAAGTAATGTTGTATGCAAGGTAGGTCACAGCGAGATTTTCTCGCTCTAAATTGGAGTAGCCCGCGTAGGAGGTACCTCCGCCTTACAGGAGATCGCAGCCAAATAGCATTCTTTGTTTCACATAGTGTTGTGTTCCTATGGTTGCCAAATCTCTTTATAGGGACGTTCAAGGTTGGCAACGCGTGCGTGATGCCTGAGGTATTGCTAGCGTTCATAGGCTGCGGTAACCACTTACCAACAGGTGGTGGTAAACTTTTTTCCACCTTAGTTGTATAAAAAAAATCGTGACTAGTTAACGAACTGATCATTTACTGTCTGTTAATAAGTTAGCTCGCAAAGCTGATTTCATAATGGTGTCAGGAGCTGTTTTACGGAACTCTGTTTCTGTTACCCGAATAATAATAACGAATTTCTAGACATCAAAATCTTGTAAGTAGTTTAGGCGCTACGGTGAAAATGCAAACATACATACATAGCCTGCTAAAACATAACCCTTCCTTATAGCATTCCCGTAATCGGGTAAAAAAAGCCGGCGCATGAAATATTTTCTACTAAAGAATATAAACTCTCGTAACTGAGGTACTAAGGGCCTGTTTCTTGGTAATTGATGATCAAAGTCTTATCTCTGACACTCGAACTGTACCCTGTTTAACAGGAATTTTAAATTAAAACAAGACAGTTGTCACTCCATCAATCTTTGTAAACTGAAACTCACTGGAGACACGAGACTCGAGTAAAAGTTCAGAATTAATTGTAGCTTCAACTCGATACTTTGGGAATTAAATCGAGATAGAACAGATTAGAGAACACATTTTTTTTTAAGTTAACCATGATAAAATAAAAATCGCTACGATATAAAAATAAAATCGCTACATGTTACGGCGTAGCATCAGCTACAGTGCTACGCCGTAGAAGATAAAGAGCTAAGACATAAAGGTCACCGTGGTTGCTTGCTTGCTTGTCGTATCACTGATTCTTTCTTGGTCATCTTGTATTAGGTCAGGTCAGTGACTAGGTTAAGGTACCGTGGTGGTTCTTGTTTTTCTCAATTCGTACTGACATGAAATTGACCTTATTTCGATTGCAATTAATTTCTTTGAAGTGAGCATTAAATTTTCTTGAGAAATAGAAAATGAGATATTTTTTAAGAATTCTACAAATTCAAGTTCATAAGTGAAATCAAAAAAAAAATCAAAATCTCTTTATTCTCATTACTAGGTAAACATATTTGTTAGGCTAGGCCCAATTTAATAATTGGGCTTTATAAATTGGGGGGGGGGGGGGGGTACGGGGTCGGCAACGCGTGCGTAATGCCTCTGGTATTGCAAACGCTCATAGGCTACGGTAACCGCTTACCATCAGGTGGGCTGTAAACTTGTTTGCCAACTCAGTTGTATTAAAAGAAAAAAAAACTGATATTTGCTTGCGATCTTCTCTATCGCTTCTATATTCTTCTATATTCGCGATCTAAGGCGGGCTGCTCAAATTTTGAGAGAGAAAATATCGCTGCGCCCTACCTCCTAGTAAATCTTACAGAACAGTTAAAAGAGAACCTCGTTTTGTGAAGTCGGTGAAAAACACTACCCATCTTCAATAGTACTAATCCTTCCTTACCACAAAGACGATCCGCAAGCAATATCAATCACGCTGACAGTGCAATCGAGAAAACAAATTAAATAGCCCGTATTTTTACACCATCCATTGTATATGACAACAAAGGAAATGTTTGCGACGTCTGTAGTCCAGTTCAAATGGTGAGCGATAGATATTAACGTGAAAGTGTGTTTTGTAATATGTTTGTCCTATAATCACGCAGCAAAGGGGCAACGGATTGACATGTTTTTTGCACGTATGTACACGATGATTCATATCATGTTTAATATCCCGAAAAGGCCTTAATCTAGCATCATCATCATTTCAGCCGTACGACGTCAACTGCTGAACATGGCCTCCCCCACAGACAGAGCCAATTCCTTATCATATAGGGAGATTTGACCATACTCACCACGCCGGGCATGCGCATCAGCCGTACGATGTCAGCTGCTGAACATGGCCTCCCCCACAGACAGAGCAAATACCTTATCATGTCGGGAGATTTGCCCATACTCACCACGCCGGGCATGCGCATCAGCCGTACGACGTCAACTGCTGAACATGGCCTCCCCCACAGATAGAGCAAATTCCTTATCATGTGGGGGGACTTGCCCATACTCACCACGCTGGGCATGCGGGTTGGCGAGCGCAGTTAGAGCTATCGTTGTTAAACTGAGGGACGCTGCTGCCCATCTCCTAGCTTCTTTCCCTTAGTCGCCTCTTACGACATCCGCGGATAGGTAGATATGGAGGGGCCTATTCTTCAGCCGGGGCCACCACGGCCATGCTTAATCTATAAACAAAAAAAAATACAAAAAGAAACTAATTTACATATCAATTATTATTTTCTCCCGTCTTTGTCAAAACTTTTCAAATCAGCTAATTTTGGTCTTCTTATAATCCAACCTAATTATTATTGTTTAGGACAACAGTTTGTTGTTTGTCTTGTCAACAATTGTTTAGGATAAAATCTTTGCAACGTCTGTCCGTGATTACCGCAGTGCAGGTGAACGGTATCGAAAGATAAAGTTTTAATTAAAAGAAGGAATTGCTTTAGAAACTATATATAATTTGTGGAATTCATCGTGGTGTTTATTGTTTGGAAATAAACTAGCGGTTTGCTCCGAACTGAGATCTCGCGATGACTGGTAAAGGTTGGTGACCACGATGACCGTTGAGGCACAATTATCTTTGAAAATAATAGCTTTAGCATACTCTGACTAATATCCAATCTTACTTTTAGTAAAACTTTTATTTACAGAAAGAAACTTAAAACTAATACAAGTTAATATTTACAAAATACACAAGAAACAGTTGAGCCATCTAAAGACCGTTACAAACGATCTATAGATAGCTCAACTGATCCAGATCACTACCAGTCGGAAGCGTCCCCAAGACGCTGGCGGAATTGCCACGCTGGATGGCAATGCTAATTCGCTGGGCCAAATAAGAGCCAGCTCTCGGGTCACGCGTCGCTTCGATCAGACGTCCTGATATCTTTTTGAAAACCCGGAGGGCCCCGTTTCCCCACGGACCCAGGGCCCAAAAGCCCAAAAGGCTCAAATATGTAAGCCCTATCAAGACTAACATATTTGCGCCTTTTGAGATCCTCGGCCGAATCTGCCTCCGCACCCGCCCTAACTGATGTCCCCGGAAGATGTGTGCGCGCTAGTGTATCAACACAAGTAGCGTCCGACACCATAGGCCTACCCTTCTCCCAAGGGACCAAAGTCATACCGTCAGGCCGCTTACCATCATCACGTAGCAGACCATTCGGTTCGAGAATGGCTGGGACGTTAATGCTGGTAAGAGCCCGGCGGATGATGTCATTAAGGCTAGCGTGGCGGGATATTCTTCCGGCAGCCCTAGTGCACGATAATCCGTGGTGACCGAGCTGATCGACCGCCGTAATCTTACTTGAACTAAGCAGTCATTGAAACTTTACCAAATGGGAGCTTACGATAAATTTTTCAATGTTACTATTTTTGTTGTGTATCAAAACCATGGGACAAAACGGCCTATGACCGTCGGTGAAAGAAACAGTGTAGTGAAAGGATTCAAATGCGCCTCTTAAGGCCAAACCAAACGAACATAGAGCTAGAGCTTAGAACAAGAGCATTCTTTGTCATGCTTTTTCATTCTTTCTTTCTTTGTGAACGCAGACAAAACAACGAAAGAATGCTCTACGTCTTTTCACACTAAAATAATTTGATAGAGTGGGGATACAATGAGCATTCGATCGTCTGATGTAAATCGCCCTTTAGAGGATCCTTTCGTTGCATTAGTTGCTGCCGCGTTTCTGCAGTGCATCAGGGATGTTTGCAGAATACGAGACGGATGGTTTGCTGCAATTCTCCGTAAAAAGACCACATCCCTGATGCGCAGAGTGCGTGATAGCCCCAATATCATCCTTCAAACGATTGCTGGCAGGATCACCTCTCCCACGTGGCACTGCTTCGTGAGGAAAGTGATCTACTGAAATGTTTAATTTAATTATTTAGCATTAAGTACTAACCCTAATTATAAGTTCTTTTTATATAATTTTACTAACATATTATGGATTTAAGTCGTCCGAAATAAAATATTTTTATTTTTATTTATTTTTTATTTATTAGTGTACAACGGACCTCTTAAACTGGCTTCACCCTCCACACATGATTGGTCCAGATATTTTGCAAAAATGCGTGTAGGGCGACGAAGGGCGAGTGGTCGTTAAGGCTCCCACGCCGCTCTTAACGCTTCCTGCAGGGTCGGATGTAGACGCGTTTGTTACAAGGGCTGTAGGGACACCATGAGGGCGTAATATATATATTTTTTTTTTTTTTTTTTTTTTTTTTTTTTTTTAAACCGGACATATTCTCACGGCCAACTGATCCCAAACTAGGCATAGCCTGTACTATGGTGACCAGAGACTGATATATATAATAGATATATATTTAACACCCAGACACAGAACAAACATCTGTGTTTATCACACAAATAAATAATAACAATATAGGTTTAAAGATCTTTATTCTCATACAAGCACAGGGTTTACTTAAAATGAGATACATAATATGAGCGAATATATCTAAGTTTTACAATATTTTAACAAGCCTCTGGTACATAAATTATGTACGAAACAAAAACAAAAAAAACTTATATTTGTAAATCAAAACATCAGCCATGTAAGCCCTCCCTATAAACTCATGCACACTCCGTTTTGTACTTGCTAAAGCTTTTTATCAGCGGCTAGATACACACTAGGTACACACTATACATCACACACTCCACAAAAACACACACGACACTGCTCCGGTACACTACACACACACACACACACACGCACATGCACATTTATGCGATTAGGTAAATCATATTTTGTTAATTTCGTAATTAGTATAATAGTATAGGTAGTAGTTATAATTAGTTTTTTTTTTTCTTACTGTATTTTTATATATATTTATGCTTACACTATAGTTAACCTAGGTACGTAGCATACTCGCACAATGTTACTTTTAAGCGAGTGGAATACAAAATGGGGATTCAAATTGGTTCAAGTACGACATATATACATCTAGCCTATATTATACGATAAGTAAACTGTGAATCCTAGATTACTGAAATAAATAAACATTATATCAGCCTGTAAGTAAGTACTTAGGTAATTATAAAATCGGTATGTTTTTATTATGGTGTAACTAAATATTAAATAGGTAAGCATTTATGTATGTAAGCATAATATTATTATGTGTTGTTACAGAGTTTGTATGTGTAATTTAAGTTTATTTTTAAAGGCATTCAGATTAACATATTCCTTTATGTTGTTTGGTAAATTGTTAAATAATGTAGCTCCCTCTGATAGTATTGTATTTTTAACCGACTTTCAAAAGGAGGTTCTCAAGTCGGCTGTATTTTTTTTTCTGTGTATGTTACTCGCAATCTCCGCCAATAGTTACCCGATTTTGATGATTCTTTGCTCGCTGGTGTATGATCCCGGGGTGGTCCCATATTAATTTAATTCCTGAGGGATTGCTACTTGTCCCGTAAAACTTAAAAAAACGTCATCATCTCTTGAAATCACGACTTGCCGAAATTTCTTTTTGTCGATGATGGTATGGTATGGTAATTCTCCGCGACTTCGTTCGGTTGCTGCTATTTTTACATAAACTTTAACCTTAGGGGTTGTGTGTCGGGAATTCGTTTCTGTGCACCCATACATTACGCTACCCTGAAAATTTCATACTCTTAGGATTTTGGTTAGGCTCTGCGTTGATTTTCAAAGAGAATAAAACCACTACGTTTGATTGTCAGTCAGTCAGTACCGTAAGAGCTATTATTGATGATGAATGGATACAATGTCATACTTACTTTTGTTTTTTATTCGAAAGTGTAGGTGGGCCAGTGTCATCCTCAGTAGGTAAACAAAACGCAATGAGGTTGATAACAAAAAAAGAGGTTGATATTAACCTTGTAAATATTCAGGAATTTGAAGCCGGTTTTTAGTTTTTGTAAAAAATATCTTATTATTTTTATAATTAGTCCTTTTTTACCGTAATATCACCTATCATCCCTACAGAGATGAATGAAGACTCGCTACTACGAATCAGTGAAACGACAAGCAAGCATCGAAGCCCCAACTTTTAATAAACATCGCTAGATCTCAGTTTGAGGTGAACCAGTAGCTAGGTCCCATAATAAATATAAATAAACATAAATATTCTGGACATATCACACACGGTCAACTGATCCCAAACTAGGCATAGCCTGTACTATGGGTACCAGAGACTGATATACATAATATATATATATTTAACACCCAGACACAGAACAAACATCTGTGTTAGTCACAAATGTTTGTCCAGTGCGGGAATCGAACGCGCGACCTCTAGCGCAGAAGGCAGAGTTACTACCAACTGAGCTATTATGCCAGTCCATCCAATACGATAGTAACCCCCTTATTCATTTATCACACACTAACTCTAACAGCTCGATAAAAGTATACCTACGTACGTCACCAAAAGTACGCACATATCCGTCCTATTGTCACTCCTATTTACACAGTAGTAAAGTCGATAAAAACTTATTATGTTCTATTTCCGGAACTCAATATTTACCGAGAACAAGTCAACAAAAAGTTATTTTTCCTGTACAACTGACCGGATGAGCGTTTTTGTCCGTCGAAATCACAGCAATATGGCCACCGTAGTAAGGGTCCTGTATAAGGGCGTGGTCTTATTGCTAGCGAAGAAAACAATTCGATGAGCGATTTATTCTAATTTAACCTAAGTAAGCCGACAACCTGCCGTGTAGAGTACCCGACTGAAACGCAAGAGGTGCGGCTTTTTGTAGAACAAAGGTTTGTGTACGGTTTATGTACCTACAGGTCATGGATTTGTTTAGGATGCAACTTAGTTTAGCTTTTATTTCCTACATTATTTACGTTCTATTGACCTAGAGCGGCCTTTGCGGACAATCACGGGTTAGCCTCTTATTACTTTTAAGTTATTACTAATAAACTAGAGATTGTTAATATGTGGTGACTAACCTAACCTAACCTAACTACTACTACTACTACTAGTGACCCCTGAGACCATACAGTTTGCATGATCTGTATTAGAAGCCCTAAAGGAGGCATTAACAAATGCTCAATGAACCAATGTGTGAACCGCTGTGAATACAAAATAAGCGCTTTTTCTATCTTTCTTTCTATCCTACTAATATTATAAATGCGAAAGTTTGTGAGGATGTTTAGATGTTTGTTGTACAATCACGCCCAAACGGCTGAAAGGATTTGGATGAAATTTGGTACAGAGATAGATTATAGTCTGTAATAGCATATAGGCTTTTTATATAGGTACCACGCAAGCGAAGCCGCGGGCGGAAGCTAGTATAATATAATATAATACCTCATGAATCAGTCGCCTAGTCGCTCACACTGGGACAGCACCCTAACAGTATGAATACCGAAAATGTGTCGTATAACAAGCTACGCTTTGTTCTTTTATGTACTACTTAAACTTTATTGCGGGTCCATATTATATTTTGGTGTAATTTTTACTGTTATCTTAGAGACTGTTTCAATTACTGATAATAATAATAACCCTATCTTGTCGATGGATATAAGATAATATATATAATAATAAGGTGGGAGTGTGAATGTGTATTGGCCTCTTTTGGGTCGTTATCCCTCCTTATAATATATAACTATAGTGATATTTATACAAGGTAATTCATTACATGTATTCCATCCCGAAAGGGGGTTATTCTATCAACAAAAATAAACAATTTTAGCGAAAAAAAATTAAGTTTTTTTTCAAAAACCGTTCTCAAATTAGCAGTTTTTAGTATTTTTATCATCTTTAGAACTAATAACTAAACGTGCAAGAAGTGCGAAATCAAGATTGCTACCGAAAACATCTGATTCATTGAGTTTGACCTGATTTGACCCCCCAAAACAGCTGATTTTCGCATAGAGTTTATTCAATTAAAAATGTCCAATTTCCAAAAGTCGTAGTACAAACTTTATTGCCAATTGGTTGTAGAATAAGCCCCTTTGGGGATGGCATACATATTATGAATCACCTTGTATTATTCATGGAAGCACTGGTGTAGCGGTGGTGGTTCCCTTCCGATCCATAAGTCGTGGGTTAGAATCCCAGTCGTGCACCAACGGATTTACCATTCAGAAAATGTATGTGCGTTATACCAGTGCTCTCAAACGGTGAAGGAAAACATCGTGAGGAAACTGGTATGTCGTACAATCTAAAAATTCGACGACATGTGACATGTTTTTAAATATTGATCGATAAGTAAACGTGATGTCTCAATAAAAGTGAATGACGTCAATGATCAAGATGTAAAACTTACTTAAAATAAATTAACATACGAATTCAACTAGATTTAGATCTAAAATTATATAAGCTCTTATTTATTAGGGATCATTATTATTTTTCTTTTGAGCCTCACCTAGTTCGATCGGCACCACAATGACTCTAAATTTAATTTTGTAAAAATATATATAATAAAAAAAAAACAAAAAAAACAAGGATCATCGAAAAAAATGATAGGCCCCAAGCTAGTTTCTAAGACGTTTCAAAGTGATCCTAGTGATTTTATTGAAATAAAAACCTTTAACTTTGACTTTGATCGATTGAATTTGATAAGGTCTTCTCTCTGACTGTACATCTCTAAGTCAACGTCTAAAGGCTTTTATCTCAATAAAATCACTAGGATCACTTTGAAACGTCTTAAAAACAAGGTGCAAAAACAAGCTATGCCTTTTCCTCGCGACCAAGCCTCGAAGAATCATCTCTACTTTTAGTACTGTAGCATAATTTTGAAAATTGTGATAATATACATCTTAGTGCAGCCGACTGCATCTACACACACTAATACACTAGAGGTATCCATCTCGAGCTCCTGAGCGACGTCTTGGCTGCAAACAGTGAAGCCTTGCCTTCCTAAGAAACGGTGACCGTCACCACAGCGGTTTTTTTTTTTTTTTTGTACAACAGATGCCGTAGCCTATGAGCGCTTGCAATACCAGAGGCATCACGCACGCGTTGCCGACCCCGAACCCCCTTCCCCCCTAAAGAGCTCTGGCAACCTTACTCACCGCAAGATCACAGCACTATTTGAAACAAATAATGTTATTTGGCTGCGATCTTCTGTAAGGCGGAGGTACCTCCCCAGGCGGGCTGCTCCAATTCAGAACGAGAAAATCTCACTGTGCTAGGGCACAGTGAGATTTTGATTCGACTCCAGAATGCATACAATCTGAACCCTCTGGTATAGTTGGAAACTTACTTCCAGAAAAATCATTTCTTTCTAATTAACAGTCATTGTTTTCAATTGCCTCGCAGAAAGTATAAAAAGTAGAGTATGCATCGCGGGCTTAAATGTGTATTTGTCTTGGGCGATCTTGAACCCCTCGTACTCAGGATTCTTGCCTTAACTCCCTCGCTCCGCTCGGGAGTTATCCATAGAATCCCTCGTTCTCGGGGTTCAATATAGCGCCCGCGACATAATACACTACTTTAAGCCCTTGTTGCATAATCTACTATAAATCTCGTGTACAGTATGCGTGACTTGTAGTTCCGGTGGCAACTCGCCACGACTAAAACTCGCCGGTGCGACGAGTTTGCAACTTCATATTTTTTTATGGAAAACTGGCCGGAATTGTTTCATGTTTATTGGTGAGGAACCCATACCTATAACTGTTAGTAGTAAAGTCGACCATTTCCTGGAAAATATATAAAATCTTCTTTTAGTCCGATTTAAAATTTTCTGACGGGTATAAATAAATAAATATTCCGGACATAATATATCACACATGGTCAACTGATCCCAAACTAGGCATAGCCTGTACTATGGGTACCAGAGACTGATGTACATAATAGATTAATATTTAACACCCAGACACAGGACAAACATCTGTGTTAATCACACAAATGTTTGTCCAGTGCGGGGATCGAACCCGCAACCTCTGGCGCAGAAGGCGGACTTACTACGAACTGAGCTATGAGGCCAGGGTATGAATGTATTGTCTTGTAGATTTCAAATTCATTGTGTTTATTCAGATTGTAAAGTAAATTTTGTAATCATGTCGGGCCCACGCATTTTCACAAAACCCAAAAATACAGGTGGTGACGCGAGGTCCGATGGTAGAACCTCGATGCGGGTATGAGGTCAAATAGTTCCTCAGAACACTCACCATTGTAAAGCCGATAGAGCACACAGAGCGAGCCAATATCACGGCGCTGGCTCAAGGTCTCCAGCTTACTAGTAAGCTTAGGTTCGTCGACAATTCTGACGACGAACCTAAGGCCTCCCCCAAAGAGTTCCACGACGAACGGTCTTGAGCCCTTTCCATCCACCGACTTCCCGCAACCTTTACAATGTCATCGGTCCATCGGGGGGCCTTCCAACACTGCGTCGCCCGGTTCGTGGTCGCCATTCGAGAACCTTTAATCCCCAACGGCTTAGCTTATACATACATACATACATAAATACATAAAATCACGACTGTTTCCCAGAAAGGTAGGCAGAGACCACGGCTTTCAACTTGCTACGATCCTGACGTACATTATATTGATTGTGTTTGAGCTGTGAATGTGTGATTACAATCTAAAGTTAATCAGTGAGTCTGCTAAATAACGGGCGACGTTTTCTAGGATATCTCTCAAGAGACTCAATTTCACATAGCAAACAGTCCTCGCACAGCGCTATGATGATACACTTTGAGCTGTGGTAGTGTAGAAATAGTTTATTAAAATAAATACCTTACATGGTTCATCATCATCATCAGCCTGGAAAAGTCCGCTATAACATTTTTATATTAATTCCAGCCGTTGGAAGGCCACTGCTGAACATCGGCCAACCCCACAGATTCTCAGAGCCACTTTCTATCATGTGCGAGGAATTTTCTCATATTCACCACGCTGCCGCTGGGCACGCGGATTGGCGAGCACAGTTAGAGCTATCGTTTTTAAAATAGGGAACGCTGTTGCCCATTCCCTAATTCTTTTCCCTTAGTTGCTTTTTACCACATCCACAGGTAGGAGATACGAAGGGGCCTAATTTTTTTTTTTTTTTTTTTTATACATTAGAGGACGCAAACAACCTTACGGCCCACCTTACGCACCCACCTTACGCAATACCAGAGGCATCACGCACGCGTTGCCGACCCGGAACCCCCTTCCCCCCTAAAGAGCTCTGGCAACCTTACTCATCGCAGGAACACAACACTATTTGAAACAAATAATTTTATTTGGCTGCGATCTTCTGTAAGGCGGAGGTACCTCCCCAGGCAGGCTGCTCCAATTTAGAACGAGAAAATCTCGCTGTGCCCTACCTCCTCCTGCCTATTCTTCAGCCGGGGCAACCGCGGCCATACTTATACATTCACCGGGATAGCATATATTTTACGAATAACCTTGGAGACGACGACGGCAAAAACTTTACTAGTTCATGTGTTCTCCCCACCGGTTTCATAACTTCAGGGACTGGTGTTAAGTCTCCTGTTGAGGATTAATTAGCCAAATAGGATTTCGTTGGCATCGTCTTTGTTAGCATATGCTCTGAGAGAGCGTTGCTCTTATGCAATGTACCTATCTGCATAATGTTATATGTGAAACAAGCTTACTACTATTACTACTCACTAGCTCCCGCCCGCGGCTTCGCTCGCGTAGTACCTACGAGGACTACAGTATGGGGTTCTTCAAAAAGGGCGTTTTGAACATTTTAAGGGGTCGGCAACGCTTGCGTGATGCCTCTGGTATTGCAAGCGTACATAGGCAACGGTAACCACTTACCAACAGGTGGGCCGTATGCTTGTTTGCTAATTTAGTTATATAAAAAAATGCCTATGTGCTATTCCAGACTATAATCTATTTCTGTGCCAAATTTCATCCAGATCCGTTCAGACGTTCTCGCGTGATTGAGTAACAAACATCCATCCAAACTTTCGCATTTATAATATAAGTAGGAAGTAGGACTAACTTTCACTCGCGGTTTTGTTCGCTTAGTACCCTAATAAAACGTTGCAAATTTAAAAAAAACACCTTCAAAAAGGGGGACGTTATCACTTCTCATTTTTCGACCGTGAAAATTGTATAGATTACAGAGGCTGCAGTCAACAATGTTCGTGAGTTACTCACTTATCACCGTGTTGGAGAGTGATGATAGATGAATAGCTTTCGGTCGGAAAGGGACCATAACACTGCCCAGGTCTCGACTGAAACGAACGCTTTCTCGTAGTCCACAAACGCTAGACATAATGACCGATTATACTCTTCGGTCTTCTGTATAATCTGCCGAAGCGTGTGGATATGTTCTAAGCATATAATCGTGCATATGCGTGCTTAATTATCATATCATGCATTATATGGCCCAATGTAGGTACATAATATGTATAATATTAATATTATATGTATTTTAGTTTTAAGGTTTTTTTTTTTTTTTTATTTTATACGGAGGCAAACAGGCTTACGGCCCGTCTGATGGTAAGTGGTTACCGTCGCCTATTGACATCAGCAACACATGGAGCATTGCTAATGCGTTGCCTGCCGAACCCCCCTAAAGAGCTTTGGCAACCTTACTCACCGCAGGAACACAACACTATTTGAAACAAACTGCGATCTTCTGTAAGGCGGAGGTACCTCCCCAGGCGGGCTGCTCCATTTTAGAGCGAGAAAATCTCGCTGTGCCCTACCTCTCGTAAAAAGGTATATATATCTATGGACCCTGTATTTGTACATGTACTTTGCTGTGTTGCCTGAAATAAATGACTTAATAAAAAATAATAATTAAATCGATATTGCCTATAAACAATATAGGTACCTCATTAAACGTCTTATTGCGTATGTGAGTGCCTGCAGCCTGCTTTGTTTACGGTACGTGTGGATTTAATGGCCATTAAATTTTATGTATCGAAGCGTCTACCTTAAGGTCGTAAAAGAAGCGGCTTCAAAAATATTTTGCCTTATTTATTTTACTCCATATCTTATATTTTCTGAGCCTTGTTCGATCGGCTTGCTTGTCGTGTCACTGATTCTTTCTTTGTTATCCTGAATTAGCTCAGCGGCCAGGTTGACGTATGGTGGCCCTGAAAAGGGCCTATGACCATCGGTGATAGAATCAATGTAGCGGAAGCATTAAAGTGCGCCTCTTAAAGGCTCCTTTCATGCACAACTTTCAGGCAATCAGTGACACGACAAGAAGATGAAACCGCATTGGTTCGTTGCTTATTGTCCCTTTTTAGGGCCACGATACTTGACCTGGTCACTGATTCACAATATGTACCCCGAAAGGGGCTATTCAACCCTTTTCATTGGATTGTAACCATTTCACCGACATAGCTCTCAGAATTAGCAAGTTGAAGTGGCAGTGGGCAGGCCATATAGCTCGCAGAACCGACAACCATTGGGGAGTAAAGGTTCTCGAATGGCGACCACGAACCGGGCGACGCAGTGTTGGAAGGCCCCCCACCCGATGGACCGACGACATTGTGAAGGTTGCGGGAAGTCGGTGGATGGAGAAGGCTCAAGACCGTTCGTCATGGAACTCTTTGGGGGAGGCCTATGTCCAGCAGTGGACTTCTACAGGCTGATGATGATGATGATGAGTTTGAATTTTGAATTTATGCAATACCTAAATAGCTTCTTTTTTTTTTCATTTCAAAATCAAATATGGTTTAAATGAAGACTATTGTTTTTTTTCGCTAATATTCTTTCTTTTTGGTTGTATAATAAGAGTATCCGGGATAAATTACTGGTTACGGAAAACAAAGCGTTCATCCATCGACGAAAATTCAAATCATTTACTCATTTGTCAGAATCTGCCTAATCTGATAGTATCTTTTCATTTTCTCCGCAAAAAGCATTTAAAGTTAAGAACTTATAAAACTGTGGACGAAAAATTCCCTTTTCCATCCCCCGGCGATTGGACATGAGTACCTACAATCTAATGTCATCATTTGTCAAACTTGGCAATAAAATATTGGACAGAACCGAAGCTGAAACAGTGATAAGGGTTCCGTATGGTGTTTCAGTAGCGCAGGAGTTTTGCCAAAAGGCTTAGAATACTTTAAGGTAAGTAAATACTGAGTAAATCCGTGTTCAAACGGGTGTGCGATATGTCGTCTGAAGTTTATTTCAAAATGATCCTTACGTCTACTGAATATAGTCGAATTTGAGTTTGCCTTTTAGAGGCTTGCGATATCGTTGAGCTATATCGTACACCCTCAAATGTCAAACTCAAAATTGACAATAGTAGATGTAAAGATCATTTTGAGATACATTATTAACATCTATTAGATGACAAATTTCGTAAGCCGTGTGAACATGCTGTTACAGATGTCGGCTGATAGAGGTAAGTGGAAATGAAAATCATGTTGTGCTGACCCCACATAAAATTTGATAAGGGCAAAGATGATGATGATGATGAAGTACACACGAATAGAATAGACTATAACTTTGTTGTACCCCAAAAGAAAATTATACAATACAGGAAAAAAAATTACTTTAACATTTTTTGTGTGCCTGGTAGAGATCGCTTTTAGTGATAAGGCCACCCCCTTATCACTAAAAGCGATCTCTACCAGGCAACCTTTGGATGGACAGGATATACTAAGTAAAAGAGGACGGTAGCGTAATATAAATCTTAAACTGTACCTTATATTGCGTAACCCTAAAACGGACCTAAGAATTCATACCCACAAAAAGAGCTTGTGAATTGTATAATTTAGAGATCCGCAAAATGGTTTCGGGGGAAAAACGTCCGACAATCTGTTATCTGTTGGATAAATCATTTGGCAGTTGCGATATTATTACCTACACAAATGGATGAAGTTGAGTAACGGTTATATAGAACCTACCACCGTTATATTACGGCCGTGAGGAAGACATTTTTGTAATGAAACGAGAATAAAACTTGTCAACACCACTTAATTTATTCCGAACTTGTGGAATATTCTAGATTCGATTACAACTTTTAGTTCTATACTAGGACACTGGTTACACGACAATGCTCACAGCTTGGCTTCCAGAAAAAGAATGCCAGTCCATTCCAACTTTTGCTTAAAGGTTACCTCCGGTCGGTTATAAAAAAATGAACCAAATGCCGTGGTTTGACCGTTCGTGATTGGCTACCCACAACTTCCCAATCACGCACCGAATAGAATTGCCAGCTAACAAATATTTTAAATTCCAAATGCTATGTTGCCATTATAAGAAATAAATATTTTACTATTACTTTTTATTTATGAATATCAAATCACGACATTTTCTTATTTCATTCGATATGTACCTACCACCTTAGATTGATAGCACAAATAAACATTTTTACATTTCATTTTAAAATTCAAGAAAGTCAATTAATAAAAATAATAATAATTAGAACCCAACGGTCAGATGTACCAGAAGAATACCCATGTCGCGGGGAGGAGGTAGAGCACAGCAAGATTTGCTCGCTCTAAATTGGAGTAGGTACCTCCGCCTGACAGAAGATAGTGTTGTATTCCTGCGTGCGTATTGCAAGCGTTCATAGGCTACGGTAACCACTTACCAACAGATTGTCCGTATGCATGGTTGCCACCTTAGTTGATTGACGCAGTGTTAGAAGGCTCGATGAATGGAGAATGCTCAAGGCCGTTTGTCATGGCACTTTGTGGGAGGCCAGTGGACATCTACAGGCTGAAGATGATGAAAGTTAAAAGCTGCCACCGCTATATTACGGCCATAGCTACGTTATATTATTATGATAATGGTTTTACCGTTTTTACGCAATCAATCTATCTTTTTCTGGATAAATGTAAAAATTTACTTTCATGAGCTTTCAGGCATTTATCATTAACTCTCATGTGTAAAGCCTTGTTCATACGATGTGCGATATGTCATCTAAAATGTTTTTCAAAATGATCCTTATCTCTACCGGATATAGACATTTTATATTTGTCATATTTTGAGGGCATATGATATCGCAAGCCCTATAAATTTATTTATAATTATAGTATAATAATTTATATTTATTTATTTATTTATTTACATTCATTTACATTCAAATTGTATGACTCAAATTGTATTACGTATTATGTAAGTAAAATATATTATGTAAGTACGCTTTTGGCGTAAGTACGTAAATAAGTAACTTAAGTAGGTACCATTTAACTATCTAAATCATAAATCATAAATCATACTTTTTATTGCCTGAAATACATGTTTAATAGACGTTATACATTTTATAAAAGTCGCAATGTATTCTGCCTGTTCAGGCGTGCAATTTTTAAATAACAATATAAATTAAATCAAAATTAGATATTATAAACTAAACATGCAAAAAAATAAAAAAATAAAATAAAAAATCTACTGACTATGTATACTGTGTTCATTTGACTTGTTATCTGTTTTTACCAATAAATAACTATGAACTATGAACTATAAAAGTCAAACACAAAATTGACTTTATCCAGTAGAGATAAGGATCATTTTGAAATACATTTATAAGAGATATCGCATGCCGTGTGAACACGGCGTGATAAGAAAAGAAAAGAAAGCTAAGAGAGGTAGGCCACAGCGAGATTTTCTCGGTCTAAATGGGAGCGGCCGCCTTACAGAAGAACGCAGCCTAACATGATTTGTTTCAAATTGTGTTGTAGTGTTGTGTTTCTACCGTGAGTAAGATTTCCAGAGCTCTTTAAGAGGGGATGGGCCTTCCAATACTGCGTCACCCGGTTCGTAGTTGCCATTCGAGAACCGACGGTTGCCAGTATAGCCAGTATAGCCTGCCCAATGCCACTTCAACTTGCTAATTCTGAGAGCTATCATTTGGATTTTTTTATTTCAGTTTTCGGAGCTTCATTACGGATTTCACGTAGTGAACCTCCGAGCATAGCTGGTGTTAAGTTTGTTAGTATAGTAGTATATTAGTATATATAATAATAAATATTTATTTATTTATTTATTTATTTATTTATTTGATTATAGACGAGCAGCTTCCGCTGATGTGTCTACATCTCACAGTGTCGAAATTGAAAGTCTATTGTCATGTCTGGTTCACTTTTCACACATATCACACACGGTCACGGTCACGGTGTTATTCCGGACATATCACACACGGTCCACTGATCCCAAACTAGGCATAGCCTGTACTATGGGTACCAGAGACTGATATACATAATACATATATATTTAACACCCAGACACAGAACAAACATCTGTGTTAGTCACAAATGTTTATCCAATGCGGAAATCGAACCCGCGACCTCTAGCGCAGAAGGCAGAGTTACTTACCAACTGAGCTATGAGGCCAGGTATATAAGACATTAACCTACCCCTTTGTAGAATAGTTTCTACTTTTATCTAGCCTTTGAAGTCGAAAATATAACTACTTTTCTCATCTTAAACTAAGACTAGAGAAGGAGCCGCGACCCGAAAAATCAAATTTAACTTTTTCACTTTGAAGAAAAGTTATCTAAAATACTATTAAATAAACAAAACTCATTTGAAAATAGATTTAAATATTCAGGCTAGACGGTCAGTTACTTATACGAGTAATTTCGACACAGTGTTGGAGGGCCCCCACCCGATGGACCGACGACATTGTGAAGGTTACGGGAAGTCAGTGGATGGAGAAAGCTCAAGACCATTCGTCATGGCACTCTTTGGGGAAGGCCTATGTTCAGCAGTGGACTTCATCAGTCTGATGATGATGATGAGTAGTTTCGACGAGTTAGCGACGAACTCGGTGGCAGAGCGGGCGAGTGCTCGTCTGAGACGCAAGGGGTGCGAGTTTGATTCCCGCTGCGAGACAAATGTTCACATCATCAGCAAATATTTGTTCGGGGTCTGGGTGTTGTGGTACTAGTAGTTTCTGATATCCACGACACAATGAATCCTAGTGTGGGGGGGACTATGTATGTGAAAGTTAGGTGTTTTTTTTTTTTTAATTTATTGCCATTATCATTTCAGCCGTAAGCAGTGTTGATAGAATACTCCACTTTCGGGATAGTATACATATTTTGAGTCACCTTGTAGAATGACTAGTTAACCCTCGCACGACCTCTGAAATTCCACAATAGAATTGGATTCGCGAACTATGCGATCATTCGATTTTTTAATGTTTTATTGTGTATATATTATTGTGAAAATATACCTTTTATTTACACAAAGAAACTTAAAACTAATACAAGTTAATATTTACAAAATACACAAGAAACAGTTGAGCCATCTAAAGACCGTTACAAACGATATATAGATAGCTCAACTGATCCAGATCACTACCAGTCGGAAGCGTCCCCAAGACGCTGGCGGAATTGCCACGCTGGATGGCAATGATATATTATTGTGATATATTATTTTTTGTTAGTTTATTGTTGGTTTTTAATGTCTGTTCACTTACTTTTATTGTTTAACTTACAAAGGAAACTTTACTAGTGCATTTTTATAAGTTGATATTGTACGGTTTGTTTCCCAAATAAAATAAAATAGATAAATAAAAATAAACACCAAATATAGTGCTAAGGGTACTGCTTGCTTATCGTGTCACTGATTCTTTCTTGGACTCTGTATCAGGTCAGTGATCAAGTTGAGGTATGTTGGCACTGAAAAGAGCCAATGACCGTCGGTGAATTAGTCAGTGTAGTGAAAGTTAACTGGCCTCATAGCTCAGTTGGTAGTAACTCTGCCTTCTGCGCTAGAGGGCGCGGGTTCGATTCCCGCACTGGACAAACATTTGTGACTAACACAGATGTTTGTTCTGTGTCTGGGTGCTAAATACCTATATATCTATTATGAATATCAGTCTCTGGTACGAATAGTACAGTCTATGCCTAGTTTGGGATCAGTTGAACGTGTGCGATATGTCCGAAATATTAAAGGATTAAAGTGCGCCGCTTAGAGGCTCCTTTCGTGCACAGGGTGCTAAGGGTACTAGTGTACAAAATGTCTACAGAAGACACACGACACACTCTACAAGTCTACAATGTACTCAACTTATGTAAACAACTCGGTAACTGAAGATTCTTGTCTACTCAGACTCAGAGGGTGCTGAATAAGCAAGCAAGGCAACATACCTAACATTTTGTCACGTCTGTGTAACTAAGCTGTGTTCTACTAGCTTCCGCTACATGTACTACGGTTCGTAGGTACTTCTAGAGACTTTCCGTTACAAAATACTACAGACCTTCGGAATGAAGGGCAATGTGTACGCTTCTATAACAAGGTCACAAGCGATGAGCTAAAGTTATCAATGACCTTTATAATATACCTTTTCGTGCTTCGTGTTTTCTTTATGTATGTATCGTGTTAGTGTGCATGACTTGTTTGGTTCTGGTTCCGACGGAAGATCAGCGTTGTGATAGCCATGTTCAATGGCTATCACAACATAATGCTGAGTCGGACGCCATTTCATAGCATTTAAGTTTTCTTTTTTATAGTATAAGTTTTTTAGTCTTAGTTTGTAGTCTTAGTATAGTCCTTATGGTGTTGGGTAATTTTAAGTTTTCATGATGCTATAAATAAAGATATTTATATTCTATTCTATTCGCCGATCGAATGGCTAGTGAAAACGTTAGAACCAGTGCTAGCCTCCGCTGGGATCTTCTCACAAATGATACAAAGGCTTCTCTTGTCATTTTCTCACAAAATAGTGACAACTTAAACCTCGTGAAAGAACAACAATCAGGCTTTGAGGGATGATTTGCTAAGTCTACGAAAAACAGACTTTATTGTTAGTTTGTGATAAATTTGTTTTTCATTGGAATATTAGGGTTATTGCTCTGAATTAAGGTTTAATATGAAAAAAAAAAATGTTTTTTTGAGATAATATGATGTTTTATGTCCTTCATCGACTGGACAATAGTGACATCATCATCATTTCAGCCGTAAACCGTCCACTGCTGAACGTGGATCCCGCAGATTTCCAGAGCGAATTCCTATCATTTGCCCATACTCACCGCTCTGAGCACGCGGGTTGGCGAGCGTAGTTACAGCTATCTTTATGAAAATAGGACAAGCCCATACCCTAGCTTTTCTCCCTTAGTGTCCTCTTATTCATATTCATATTCATTTATTTCACCCTTAGCGTTACATTGCATAACATAGGTATGTCCAATTACAGTTATTTTCATAAATTATCATGCAGATTATTAATTAAGTATTATTATTATTATTATTACAGATTATTAATGGATTAATAGATAGTGTCCTACATATTACTTGTATGCATATCAGAGAATGAACAATTCATATATTCGGTAATATGGTAAAATGGATGACTCTCAAGAAATTTGACCTGAAATTTAAATTTGTTGATGGTTAACTGTGTATCTTCTAATGGCAATTTATTGTACATAGCGAGCTTAAGGCAAATACCTAGTTTGTAAGTCTTTACAAGCCTTGTTCGTGGCACATCTAGTTTTTCCTTATTTCTAGTGCTATAATTGTGTAAGTGTTTTTTCATAGGTAAATCATCCTTAGCCAAATGTATCTCAAGAAGAGAGTTAAGTATAAACATGGATACCACTGTTAGTATTTTAGTTTTCTAGTAAAATAAGACACACAAGTCCTCTTACGACATCCATGGGTAGGTAGATGTGGAAACTTGAAAAGGGCTCCCATTTGGTAAAGTTTCAATGAGTTTATAGTTCAGTTAAGATTGGATATTAGTTTGGAAATGCGATTTTCAAGTCAATGATCATTGAAGCACCCATTTTTAACACAAATCGCGAGTACCCATTTTTAACAGACATCACAGTACGGGGCGACCCTCTAGTAGTAAATAAATAAATTTATTTATATCACACACGGTCAACTGAACCCAAACTAGGCATAGCCTGTACTATGGGTACCAGAGACTGATATACATAGTAGATTCAGGTATTCTAGGCAGGCTCGACCTCAACAAAACTGACTTCAATATTTGAAAGAATTTATAACACACAGAAAACAATTTCTTTTATACGACCATAGAAGCGATCTTTAAGTTTAATCACAGAACAAGTTGCAAGTTGTATCCCTGTAATCGAAAACTAAATAACAAATGTAATCATTTGAAACAAGAAACCGTTTTTGGAGGCTCTGTCGTGAATTCTTTTGGCTGAAGGCAAAGTCATGAGCGGCGTGAGAGCGATTGTAAACTGAGATTCTTGCTTGTGTGTAAGGTCTTTTTTTTTAATACAAAATAGGCTAACGTTTGACCACAATCTCACCTGATGTTAAGTAATGATGTGGTCTACGGTGTAGCACGTTTGCCTAGAAGAAACCTATTCACTCTGGTCTTGAAGACACCCAAATTATAGGTATTCGGAAGATCAGTGGTTATTTCTTTGTCACAATAAATAATAAATAAATATTCCGGACATATTACACACAGTCAACTGATCCCAAACTAGGCATAGCCTGTACTATGGGTACCAGAGACTGACATACATAATAGATATATATTTAACACCCAGACACAGAACAAACATCTGTGAATCACACAAATGTTTGTCCAATGCGGGAATCGAACCCGCGACCTCTAGCGCAGAAGGCAGAGTTACTACCAACTGAGCTATGAGGCCAGTCCAGTGACAATGTTTTTTCTCCGCTTATATTCTTTATTCTTTTTGATAGAATAAGCACCGTTCGGGATGGTGCGTATAAATGATAAGAATAACCTTGTATATTTGTTTTCAAAAACGTTTATCAAAATAACATTAAGAAACGGTTATCATCCAACATTACTTCTTCTTCTTATTTTCTTGTCCTTAATTATTTCTTGTTCATCCCATATTAGGTCAGTGAGCAGGTTGAGGTATGGTGGCCCTGAAAAGGGACTATGACCATCGGTGAAAGAATCAGTGTGGTGAATGGATTAAAGTGGATTAGGTCCTTTCGTACACAATACAAGGTGATTTATAATCCCCTTGTTGATTACCTACATGTCTTAAGCTTACGCTTGTCGCTCAATACAATATGTTACCGCGGCTTCGTCCCACGTATTATTGGCTTCTAAAACTTTGACCACGAAACTTTTCACACAAGAATCTTTCATTAGGATTTAGTACAACGTTCTTTGTTCGTTAGCCTCGTTCGTTGATCGGCAGGTTGTCGAATCCTACTAATATTATAAATGCGAAAGTTTGTTCAATCACGGATAAACGGCCGAACGGATTTGGATTAAATTTGGTACAGAGATAGATTATAGCCTGGAATAGCATATAGGCTACTTTTTATGTAGGTCTTAGGAGGAGGTAGGGCACAGCGAGATTTGCTCGTTCTAAATTGGAGCAGCCCGTTTGGTGAGGTACCTCCGCATTACAGAAGATCGCAGCTAAATAACATTATTTGTTTCAATTAGTGTTGTGTTCCTGCGGTAAGTAAGGTTGCCAGAGCTCTTTAGAGGGGAGGGGGTTCGGGGTCGGCAACGCGTGCGTGATGCTTCCGGTATTGCAGGCGCTCATAGGCTACGGTAACCGCTTACCAACAGGTGGGCCGTATGCTTGATTGCCACATCAGATGTATAAAAAAAAAAAGGCACCACGCGAGCGAAGCCGCGGGCGGAAGCTAGTTCTTAATAAATTTGTTTCTTGAACATATGAGGAAGATAAGCGGAATAATACTACATATTTGTTTAGGATTTGCATGACCTCATCCCTCCTTCCCCCTTCTACTACCGGACAAGCAGACGCACAGGTACCTGGCACCACCCTTACCTGGTCGACATACCACAGTGTCGAACCAAACGTTTCTGCTCCACCTTTATTATAAGCACTGGCAAAGAGTGGAACGATCTGCCATCGTCTGTTTTCCCGGATGAGTACAATCTAGGAGTCTTCAAATCTAGAGTGAATAAGTTCCTTCTGGTAAAGCGTGCTCCATCTTAGGCCACATCTCACTTGCAAAAGTGAGCTGGTGGTCAAACGCCTAACCATCCCCAATAAAAAAAAAAAAAAATATATATTTGATATCTTAGAATGGACTTCTGCAAAGTCACACCTGAATCAATTAGAAGAATCTATCTAAAAAGTTATATTGAATTGCCTGTAATATTAGATATGCAATAATGTTCTGGGGAAATTCGACAGATGTTTTAAAAGTTTTTAAATATCAGAAGCGCTGCATTAGAACTATGTTTCACCTTAAAGTAACTGACTCTTGTAAACCCTTCTTCCATAAGTATAAAATGTTGACTCTACCATCACTGTATATTTTGGACACAGCTATGTTTGTAAAGAATAATCAAAATCTCTTCGGTCAACCTTCGGATTACATGGTCCGCAACAGGCGGCTTGACTTGGCTTGATTTGGCTTGACATTCGCTATTTTTAAGTTCTTTTTATCCAATTAGTTCCTCGGCGGCAGATTCGGCCGAGGATCTCAAATGGCGCAAATATGTTAGTCTTGATAGGGCTTACATATTTGAGCCTTTTGGGGTTGAGACCCTGGGTCCGTGGGGAAACGGGGCCCTCCGGGTTTTCAAAAAGATATCAGGACGTCTGATCGAAGCGACGCGTGACCCGAGAGCTGGCTCTTATTTGGCCCAGCGCATTAGCATTGCCATCCAGCGTGGCAATTCCGCCAGCGTCTTGGGGACGCTTCCGACTGGTAGTGATCTGGATCAGTTGAGCTATCTATAGATCGTTTGTAACGGTCTTTAGATGGCTCAACTGTTTCTTATGTATTTTGTAAATATTAACTTGTATTCGTTTTAAGTTTCTTTCTATTAGTTTCATGTTTAATTTTTATTTTTTATTTTATTAAGTTTATTTTAATTATTATTATTTGTACAAAGATATTATTATTGCACATCGAAAAATCGGTAGGAATACATTGACTCACATAATTATAGACTTATAAACACCTGTACCTACATGTATTTCAAGCAATAAATGACACTTTACTTTACTTTACTTTACTGAACAAAAAGTAAACTTGCTGTTCAGTGTTCGGCGAGGCAACACGTCTCGGAGTTACCAGCGCACAGCAAGTCAATTCTTCCTGATGATGCCTTGTAGAGAGGTGAAACACGTGTCGAATTCTTATTAAGTGTGTATGTTGAACTTATGAGGAATAGATAAGCGGTATTTGTTTGTCTATTTAATATCTGAGAATGGACATCCGCAATGTCACGCCTGAATCAATTAACTATCCCTTGAAAGAAAGAAAGAAAGAAAATTTATTTATTTGACCCACAACGCAGTAAGTAGGTAGGTAGGTAGGAAGATACAACGAAAGAAAAAAAAATACTTAAATCTAGTAATACAAAAAAAAAACACAATAAGAAAAACAAAAACATGTAGGTAGGTGAGGCGGTAGATAGGTTGAGTAGGTATGCATTGTGTGGGGCAAATGGGTCCCGTCTCAGCATAAAGCTGCACCAAACATAATATGTACGGTGCGGCGCTGGTTTTCAGACGGTTGAGTTGACTTTATCCCTTGAGTTGACTTTATCCTGACTTCAGACTCTGTCTATTTCACTCACATCTCTACACGCTCACATGCGATGTGGCGGGCCCCCGCAAAATAAATTGAAGTCGCGTCGTATATCACTAAATGCTGTTTACTTTGCAAATTGTTTCCCTAGACTTCAACAGAAGTGGAATGTTGTTTGTTTGTGTGCTTAAGGCTGTGTAAGGACTATGTAACCAAAAGGAGCTTGCTGCCTTATTGTTCGTGACCTCGCTAGCGATTTTGAAGCGTAATGCTATATCCTAGTAATATCTACTAGCCTGTGCCCATGGCTTCGCGCGAGTGGTACTTATACAAACATTAGCCTATATGTTAATTAAGGTATTGAACTCTATCTGTTTCAAGACTTTCAAGTTTCATCGAAATCCGCTGAGCCGTTACGGCGTGATTAAACAACAACAAACATCCTCACCAACTTTGGCATTTATATTATTAGTAGGACATAAACGTAAATAATAAATCAATTGCCACAATTTATAGCTTAGTCATAAAGAATAGAAAAGAGTAGAATATTTATATATTTTCTCTCAACAAAAATTAACAGTAATACATGGGATAAATGAAGATATTGTAGGTACCAGTTTTGTGAGGATCCGGTGCCTGAAATAAATTTAAAATTTAATATGAATATAAATAAAAAAACATGTGCCACAGGACACCGAAAACAATCATAAAAAAAGTTATAGTATTTAAACTTAAGTTTTTAAAATCTACTCGTCATTTGATGACCAAACACGATAAATGTTTATACAATTTTTTTGAGGTCATTTCTCGTCATTGTGAATTAAGAGTGACGGCATATAGCCTATGACACCCTGACCACAGATAACATAATAATAAACTAGCCCTGACTATGAAGAGGCTTTATTTGACACCTCATTTAGCAAATGATGAGTAATTTTGCAGTTATTTATGAGCTACGAGGGCGCAAATGAGCATTCATATACATACCAGACGCACGGACACGCGACATCCGTTCATGGTTGATATACCACCTTGCCGCACCAAGCGCTTTGCGTCTACCTTTATAATGCGGACAGCCAAAGAGTGGAACTCGTTGCCGGCGTCTGTGTTTCCGAATACCTATAATTTGGGTGTCTTCAAGACCAGAGTGAATAGATTCTTCTAGGCAAACGTGCTACACCGTAGACCACATCATTACTTAACATCAGGTGAGATTGTGGTCAAACGTTAGCCTATTTCGTATAAAAAAAAACATACATTCAGACTGTAAAACACTTAACCCCCTGTAGTCGGGTATTATAAATGACCTTCTGACCTGCGTCCATTGAAATGGAAATCTCGACTCCTTAGCTGAAATTACGTGAGATAGCCTATACTTTGCCTGCGAGATGCATAATGTTGCATAATATGCCCATAAAGATGCCGCCAAGTGGCCTTTGCCGTTGCGAGGCCGAGTCACACCGAACTGTAACTCATTAATTCTCTTTTTAAATATCAGTAGGTATCGTTATTTATTTATTTAATCTTTATTGCAAAAAACAATGTACAAAAGGTGGGCTTAATGCCAAGGCATTATCTACCAGCCAGCCTGATTGGGTTCTCAAGTTATTCTTTTATTTTCGATATTATGTTCTCAACAGTTCCCTTTCCTGTGCACTTCCTTCACATCTTCTGTCCACAACAACAAAGGCTATCTGGAAGATAATGCTTGTTAGCATTAAGTTCGCCTTTGTACTATATTTTATGTGCAATAAAGAATTTTCTATCTATCTATTAATAATAATAACACCCAACACTCACATAAATAGTTCTGACCCGACACTAGTATCAGAAACTACGAGTACCATGGTATCACAACACCCAGACCCGGAACAAATATTTGCAGATCATGCAAACTTTTGTTCCACAGCGGAAATCGAACCCCTTGCGTCTCAGATGGGAAATACCCCGCTCCGCCACCGAGGTCGTCAGTTATCTTCAGTTCTTTCGAGTTATTGGCCAGTTCTAGTTATATAGACTTATGAGCAGAAAATAAAAAAAAAAATAGTATTGAAAAAATAGTAAGTGGAAAATTGTTATGAATCACATTATTATTTTAAATACGAAATTAACTCTTTTATTTTGTTTATTTGTTACTCGTAAATTTGGTATGGATTAAGCCCTGAGGAAGGACATAGGCTGATATTAACGCTAGCAAATTGTACGTTTGACAATAGATTTTACGGGAAAATGACCTTTATGGTAGAGACCTCAATGCGCGTGTCTCATTTGCACCTATGTCCGTGTAAAAAATCACATAAATCCGGTGCTCTTTTTCTGTTGTTTGCTGCGTGAAAGAACACTTAAAAAAAACACTTTCGTATTTATAAAACTAGTTCGGCATTTTGATTTTTAAGATAAAAAATATCATTCCGGTGTCACATGTGGCCAGTAGTTGAGTTCACGAGCGGCGGCCTAAATGTGTAGTGGAGCGCGCGCGAGGTAACGACTTCCCCAAATTATTTTATTGCCATTTAATAAATAAGAATTTTCCTGTTTTGATCACCCACTATTTATGGAATAGTAAGAGAGTTAAGTGAACAGGCAGATTTAAGATGGGGGGGATCGGGAACGGCAACGCGTGCGCGATGCCTCCGGTGTTGCAAGGGTTTATAGGCACAGGTGAGCCGTGTGCTTGTTTGCCACCTTAGTTGTATCAAAAAAAACTAAGTGATAAAAAAGTAAGCACCGCCAGTACATCATCATTATCAGCCTGTAGAAGTCCACTGCTGGACATAGACCTCCCCTAAAGAGTTCCACGACGAACGGTCTTGAACCTTCTTCATCCACCGACTTCCCGTAACCTTCACAATGTCTTCAGTCCATCGGGTGCGGGGCCTTCCAACAATGCGTCGCCATTCATGAACCTTTACTCCACACTGCAACTTCAACTTGCTGATTCTGAGAGCTATGTCGGTGACCGTTTTACACTACATTTAGGCATATGTTCGAAGCCTATACATTTTATAAGCCTAGCTATCTAAAGCTACTTTAGAGGCGCATATTTAAGCTAAGATACTCCGCCACGCCGAGCAAGCGATACCAGTTTTTTGTCGGACGTTGGAGTGGATTCACGAGATAAAGACAGAGAGATGGGTATTGGGTATCGGTCTGGCAGCCTCATACGTGTGCGTTGACTTTGGTAGTCTTAGGCGTTGTCCTAATAGGACGCGATTCGCGTGAACTTGCGATGCGAATTGGTCGCGACATAATTGCGCGAGTTTAGATTAGAACCATCAGTAAAGACTTATTATTGTTTGATCGCGCATTTGTACGAACAAAGCTCGCGCGATCTTGCGATCGTCGCGTAGTCGCGTTCTATTAGGACGACGCCTTATGTAGCTCGCTTAGCTCTACGTCGTAGACCCTCTACGCCGTAGTGGCACTACAAAGATCTCTGCAGATTTACTCGTTTAATCAACTATCTAACTACACCATATAAACAGCCTGTAATCACACCTTAACCGGGTGATTACCGTGCCATTTGGAGCCGGTTGTAACCAGCTATTACCGGCTGTATCCGGATGTCCGACCTGCAGATGGGACCTCACTACCTTTACATTACATAAAGCCTAAAGCTCGTTACACACATTTGAGTCATCGCACGCAGGTAAAACTTTGCAGCTGTAGTTACTTCATATAATAATAAAAGCCACTTGCTTGCTTATTGTGTCACTTTTGTTTTATGTTATACGGAGGCAAACGGGCTTACGGCCCTCCTGATGGTAAGTGGTTACCGTTGCCTATTGACATCAGCAACACCTGGAGCATTGATAATGCGTTGCCTGCCGAACCCCTCGCCCCTAAAGAGCTCTGACAACCTTACTCACCGCAGGAACACAACACTATTTGAAACAAATAATGCTATTTAGCTGCAGTCTTCTGTAAAACGGAGGAACCTCCCCAGGCGAGCTGCTCCAATTTAGAGCGAGAAAATCTTGCTGTGCCCTACCTCCTCCTAAAACTGATTATTTCTTGGTCATCCTGTATTAGGTTATTGACCAGGTTGAGGTATGTGACCGGAATGGCCCTATGACTGTCGTTGAAAGAATCAGTGTAGTGAAAGGATTAAAGTTTTTTTTTGACTCTCCTCATAGCTCAGTTGGTAGTAACTGTGCCTTCTGCGCTAGAGGACGCGGGTTCGATTCCCGCACTGGACAAACATTTGTGACTAACATAGATGTTTGTTCTGTATCTGGGTGTTAAATATATATCTATTATGTATATCAGTCTCTGGTACCCATAGTACAGGCTATGCCTAGTTTGGGATACAGTAGACAGTGTGTAATATGTCCGGAATAAAAAATAAATAAATAAATAAAAAAAAAAGTGCGCCTCTTGGAGGCTTCTTTCGTGCACATAGGTAGTTACTAAGAGAAACAAATGAAAGTTAATGAAAATTCAACTTGGCATGCTACGGTGACGTGACGGTACGGAGTAGTGGGCATAGGCACTATAAATCAGACCGAAACAGTTTACACAGGCCTTTATTTTATGTATCGGCAATTGAATATCTGCATATACATAATAAGTAACTACTGTGTATGCGTTAATTTTGCCGTAATATTACGTGTACGTAACGATGTCTCATTTGAGTTTATATGCAATTAAATGTAATTGAATTTGACTCTAATAAAATAACAGGAGGAGCTGCAGGCTTCGGTGTCGGTGGACTTAGTGAGGTAGGATCTGTGGTCGTCTGTGGTTTCAGTAGATGTGCTCCTTTCGACATGTATGCTGGTTTCAACCTGTCGACACTGACGTTGACTATCTTGCCATTGACGTCAAGGGTGAAGAAGAACTTCGGTTGCCTTTCAATAACCTTGTAAGGTCCAGCGTAAGGTGGTTAGAGTGAGCGACGCACGTGATCTCGACGTAGAAATACATGAGATGAGTTGTTCAGATCACGCGGGTAGTAGAAGGGTGACGTAGTGTGCCACGAAGTAGGTCTTGGTGTAAGTTTCTGAATATGCGAACGAATATTAAAATAACTGGTCACTTGCCTCACAGTGTGACTGATTGTGACTAAGAAAGAAAAAGAGACGTTTCATCAATATATGGAGCCTGGGCCTGCACTGTGTACACTACTCTAAAACATGGCTAAGCAATAAAGTAAACGAATTTGATTGGTTATTTTATTTAATTTGACTTCGTTCTAAGGTACATTATGATTTTCTTCGACAAAGAGAGCAACACACAGCGCTACAAAAATATGGCAGATGGACGTGCGTGAAATGTCATTTTGACAACCTACATTTATCTAACAAAACAAAAACATCAAATCAAACAACATGACATGAATATTATGTCAATGTCATGTCAAACGCCAATTATAAACCAACATGGCGGCCTTCAAATAGTGTTCATATATTAAAAAACTTACCAGAAGAACTATTCTTGTACCTTCGCATTTGTCTTCAAATTAATGAAATTGTATTTTTCTTGTAACCTCCTATTTTTTCCTGATTTTTCTATGTAGTGTACATGGACCAGGCCCAGAATGAAATGGCTCCTTTAGGTTCGTCTATTTGGAGTTTTTCAATGCGATTCTTGAACGAAACACCATTTCCCTAATAACAATTTAAATAGTTTACTAATACATTTTTTTTGTAAACATGGCATAAGCAATATAAATCAATCGGAAACAGTAAGTACAGGCCTTTATTTCATGTATCGACTATTGAATATCTGCATATACATTTAGTGTACGGGTACGCTTCCGACTTGTAGTGATCTGGATCAGTTGAGCTATCTATAGATCGTTTGTAACGGTCTTTAGATAGCTCAACTGTTTCTTGTGTATTTTGTAAATATTAAATTGTACTAGTTTTAAGTTTCTTTCTGTTAATAAAATACCAATAAAAAAATAAAAAGTTTAATAAGACATCTATCGAAAACTGAAGGTACATGAACAAAGTTCCCCTATATTTAAATATTAAGACAAAAAGGTTATATCCCGAAGGATGTCAGTCAGTCCTCAGTTTCTGACAAAAACATTACTTTCATTCAGAAACTGGGTCATAAACACCCCGTACCTATGTCATTTAATACTATTTTGGTTGATCATGGGCCTACAATTACTAAGCGTAAAGGAAATTGTATTTAAATCTGAAAGCTCATTAATAAGATCTTACACAACATGTGCGAGGTTTTTGTAGCACATCAACAAAGTTTGGAGCCATGAAATCTTCATCTACATCTACTATTTCTTTTATTCATTCTTGTACACGAACCCTACCTCTATAACCACCTAACTCTAGCCTCAAAGGTTTGCTGGAAGAAAACTCCTTTTAGGGTTAAGCTCGCCTTTGTACATGTCCTTTCATTTAGTTTGTTTTTTGTATGTGTTTACTGTGTACAATAAAGAATAAAGAATCTTTTAAGCTATTATTATTATTTATTTATTTATTCCATTCAGGACAGTGAGCTTACAGTTTACACCAAAACGCTGAACTGTCTTAATTAATTGTACTTAACCTATACTTATCCTAAACAAAAGTTTAACTTAGTTTAACTTAATATATTATAATATTCTACAGCAACTTCTACTTTGACAACATTTCGATGGACGACCGTGTAAGTTTCATTTCATAATCATGACTGGCCTCATAGCTCAGTTGGTAGTAACTCTGCCTTCTGCGCTAGAGGTCGCGGGTTCGATTCCCGCACTGGACAAACATTTGTGACTAACACAGATGTTTGTTCTGTGTCTGGGTGTTAAATATATGTATATGTATTTTGTATATCAGTCTCTGGTACCCATAGTACAGGTTATGCCTAGTTTGGGATCAGTTGACCGTGTGAATATGTCCGGAATATTTATTATTTATTTATTATTGTTACTTTTCTATATAAATAGTGATACTAATAGTGTGTAACTCGGCCGAGTTTCGTGGCCCACAAACTCGCTCAGTATAATCTTATATCTAAGTATGTTTTTAATGTTCAAGAAGAAAAAGCCACCATAAAACCTCCCTTAATTAGTAAAATTGCCCACTTTACATAATAGTAACGCTGTAACGGTCTGAAACGCACTGTAATTGTATTTTATGGCCCCACAAAACAAGCTTAAACGCTCAACACATTGCTCAGCCTCACCTGTTTTTCATTAATATGGGAGGAATTTAATTAATTTATTTAAATTTATACGAGCAGGCATGTTTATTGTTTTAAGCCATGTCCTATTTCGAGGAATGCTTACATGGAGAGGAATTAGTACAGCCTTGAAATGGATGAATGTGAATTTATGTTTTCTAGTTTATTTGTTATTATTAACACAAGGTTAATGAATACTATTTCGAATGGGGCTTATTCTATCAACAAAAATAATTTATGTTAATGGTAAAAAATGCGGACAAAAACATTAATTTCAATATTTTTTTTCACAAACTTTTCCAGAACTTTCTTACTCACCGCAGGAACACAACAGTATTTGAAATAAATAATGTTATTAGGCTGCGATCTGTTGTAAAGCGGAGGCACCTCCCGGGGCTGCTAGATATAATCTCACTGTGGCTGGCCTCATAGCTCAGTTGGTAGTAGCTCTGCCTGCAGCACTAGAGGTCGCGGGTTCGATTCCCGCACTGGACAATCATTTGTGTGATGAACACAGATGTTTGTTCTGTGTCTGGGTGTTAATTATTTATCTATTAGGTATATCAGAGTCTGATGCCGAAAGTACAGGCAATGCCTAGTTTGGAATCAGTTGACCGTGTGTGATATGTGCGGAATAATTTAAAAAAATGTAAGGAATATTTACTGTGCCTTAAAGATAAAGATAATTTATTGCCAAAATGATACACATGATAATTGGTAGGTTTTATAAGACAGTGTTTTCATAGACCAAGTTTTGAGTTGTCGTCGAGGCCCAAACTAGGTTTGTAAGCCTGTATCTTGGGTCTCAGGAGTAGAGAAATGAAAATGAAAAAATATGAATTTACTGCAAAAGTATACAGACTAACTTAATTCTACAGTTTTAAGGTACTTTGCAGACAACTATTTGGTTAAGGTAAAAGTATCTAGTGGTTTCCTCACTAGGCTAAGCCTGTATCGAGGAAACCAAGCTACGATTAAATCAAAAGGAAGATGGCTCGGACAACAGGTGCGATTACCATGGTACCAATATTCCAATAAACTTATATAGGTATATATATATCATTTTATGATTAAAGCTTAACATTATAAACTAGTAGATCATCGTTATCATCATAAGATAATGCCACTTATGTAAAACATGTTTTGCCTCTGTGACAGTTTTGTTGATAGAGGTGGTTCGTATTTACGCAACCAGGTTTTTAAACCAGGTTCTCGCATTAACTATACGTAACTGGTACGACTTCATGATACTTAGACGTATTAAATATACTCGGGTGCGGCGCGCAAGGCCACCGCGCACCCTTGGACGTACGGTCGCAACCCGACCGTACGTCCAAGGCGCGGCGCGGCGCGTCCTTCGATACAGGGCGGACTTGCGCAATGGACTTGCGCAGTGGACTCGCGCGGTCGAAGTTATACTTTCAAGTATTTAGTACCTAGTTTTGGAACCTGGTTCTTGTAAAATACGATACGTTATCTCTACTCAGGAGTACGATCATACCTCGTAAGCAAACATTATCAAGCAGGCTCATTTAGCAAGGAGCCTATGCAATCTCTACAGCAAATAATCCGGCAGTATCTCAGATGATATCCGGCCGGATGCCGCGGCTTACGGCCCAACTGCACATATTGCGATCCATTCAGATTCCCGTGAAATACGTATCGTGAACATAATAGGGATGGGGTGAATACTGGAGAATATAAAAATATCATGTATTCTGAGGATTGACTGCGACAGTGCCTTAGGAATATGATTCTGTTAGTTCAAACCGGAATTGTAGAGGACGTTCGTTGGGCTGACTATTTGAAATGGCATAAAGCGAAAACGAAAGAAAGGAGAATGAAAACGCATTTATCAGTCTCCAAAAATATAAAAGAGAATACAAGGTGATTCATAATTATGTATGCTATCCCGAACTGGGCTCATTGGCAAAAAAAGTACTTTTGGGTCCAATCAATTCAAACTCAAAGAATCAGCTGTTTTGTTTTTTTATTTAATTAATACTTTCACACTGAAACTCCTAGGTAGATTATGCTTTAGCATTAAGTCATCATCATCATCATTTCAGGCGTACGACGTCCATTGCTGAACATGGTTTCCCCACAGACAGAGAGAATTCCTTATCATGTGGGGGGATTTGCCCATACTCCCCATGCTGGGCATACGGGTTGGCGAGCGCAGTTAGATCTATCGTTATTAAAATGAGGGACGCTGCTGCCCATCCCCTAGTTTTTTTCCCTTAGTCGCCACTTACGACATCCGCGGATAGGTAGATATAGAGGGGCCTATTCTTCAGCTACCACGGCCAAGTATTAAGTATCTACTCCTAATTTAGGAGTACGTAGGTACTTAATGCTGAAGCATTATCTACCAGTCATCCTGGGCGTGCAAAAATATGGTGAAGCGACTAAACTTAGAAATAACTTACTTAAATCACATACTTAGTTAATGAGATAAAACTTGTTTAGAAATAAAATGTTTTTTTCGCTAATATTCTTTCATAAAACATCCCTCTTTCGGGATGGTACATTTTATTCATCATCCTGTAGTTTATTACAACACGGGCACAACACTACCGCGAGCGAATGTCGCAGGACTCTGTTACATATTTATGCTATTCTAATTAGATTTGACATTTTGTAATTATTTGACATTGTATATCGATTGAGGAATTTTTATATTGACATTATGTAATTTGTATTTATTAATTGATGAATTATTATTATTATTTTCATCACTATTATTTATTATAAGTAACAGAAAAATAATAATAATAACAGTTGTAAATTAAATTAAAATAATATTATACTAGAAATGAACTTTGTTTCCTACGACTACGACTACAAGTAGAAAACAAAGTTCAGATCACCAACCACAGGCAGCGTGCCCAAAAGGCTGGCGACGTTACCTCGTTGGATCGCTATACTGATCCTTTGTCCGAGGTAAGCACCAGCCCTTCGGTCATTGGTCTCATCCACCAGCCTCCTAGATAAAGCATCAAACAGGAGCCACGCCCCTGGGCCCCAAGGTCCTAGCGTCTCAACCCCAAAAGGCAGAAATATGTATCCATCCATCCATTATTATTTTTATATTTGATATTGTTTATTGATTGATGAATTTTTTATATCTTTATTGGGTTTGACATTAGGTAATTTGAATGTATAATTGAAGATTTGTTATTGTAATTTTTCATTTAAATTATATCTTAATTATTATGCTTGGAATTTAAATTAATGTTGTATAATGTTGGTACCGATAACCGTTGGGGAACAAAGGTTCTTGAGTGGCGACCACGAACCGGACGACGCAGTGTTGGAAGGCCCCCCACCCGATGGACCGACGACATTGTGAGGGTTGCGGGAGGTCGGTGGATGGAGACCGTTCGTCGTGGCACTCTTTGGGGGAGGCCTATGTTCAGCATTGGACTTCATCAGGCTGATGATAACGATGAATGTTTGATATTTTTATTATTACTTATTATTTTTTTACGATAATTATATTAATAATAGGTACACTATTGTATTAGGTGCCCCTGTAAAAATAGTGTACTTTTTCATAAATAAATACCCCACACCGGCTACAACACTAAGCCACGGTGCACCAAATAGGTACGCTACTTTCCGAGATGTGGAGGTAATGTAGTTCGCAATAACGTAAATCTACACGCCTTATGCGCCTATTCAGCTTCGGATAGAGATGCTACAAACAAAGTTAATTGAAAATACTTGTGGAGACAACGTACAGCCACTACTCGTATTTCAGTCAAGAAAGACGTGAGCCGTGTTGGCCTCGTGGGAGGTAGCCACCTTGCATTTCGGTCCTATGGTGCGGGTTCGTGCACCAATAGATTGCACTGTTCGAAAAGTTTGTCATCATTGTCATCGCATTGTCTAAAGCTGTGTTCAAACGGCTTGCGATATGTCCTTAGAATGTCATATGGGCAAATGCCAAATGTTCGAACATGCCTCTGGCTACCCTCTTAAACATCTTCAAGGATCTGATCGCTTGGAGATCTGTGAGGATGTCTACCATTCAGGCACCAAACCGTGTTTGTTGCATGTCTTCTACTAGGTGCGAGGTGCAGGCGAAGGCGTAGCTTTCCCTAGTTTCTAAGACGTTTCAAAGTGATTGGATTTGATTTGATAATTTTTGATTGAGCCATTATTTTTTTGATAGGTAGGTACACAAGTTGCAGAATGACCAAAAAATAACATTGACACAACAACTTAAAGCGCTTGGTAGAGTTGAACCGTCAAGATATACTTACTCACTTGACTGGCCTCATAGCTCAGTTAGTAGTAACTCTGGCTTCTGCGCTAGAGGTTGCGGGTTCGACCCCCGCACTGGACAAACATTTGTGTGATAAACACAGATGTTTGTTCTGTGTCTGGGTGTTAAATACTTATCTATTATATAAAGCAGTCTCTGGTATCCATAGTACAGGCTATGCCTAGTTTGGGATCAGTTGACCGTCCGGAATATTTTTATTTTCTTACTTAGATTTCTCAGAATATAAATATTTCGTTTATTTTTTATGTGTGTGGACGGCAAGTGGTGTCCATTCGTATATTATCTAAGGTCCATTCATACACTTGGTACCTAAGTATGGTAATAGAATGACACAGACACAAAAATCCGTTCGGTCGAATAAAAATTAGAATTCCTTCAGCATCACAACCATTTATTCTCCGTTCCCGTCTCCAGGAAGTCGGATAAAATGCACCGAATTGATATAAATTGATCCCAAGGAATTTTAAATCTACAGTTTAATTCAGCGAAGATTGCTCCTTAAATGAACCAGATTTGAGAAAATCTTTTTAAAGTTCCAGCGTTTGTTTCAATTTGCCTGCAGTATTGAATTGTTTTAAGGCGATTGGGGATTACTTTATTTTTGGGTACCTAAGTACTAGACGTTGTTTGAATTCCTCTCTCTTACTAGGTAGAGATTTGTATGTAGATGCGAAGGCTCTTGCTCTGACCAACTCAAAAAATTCATATAACGTATGGTTGTTGTCGGACAGTTTCGAACAGATTCGCAAATCTCTTATGCTAACTCTAGACTAAAAATAAAACTTAAGAATAGGCCCCGGCTGAAGAATAGGCCCCTCCATATCTACCTATCCGTGGATGTCGTAAGAGGCGACTAAGGGAAAAAAGCTAGGGGATGGGCAGCAGCGTCCCTCATTTTAACAACGATAGCTCTAACTGCGCTCGCCAACCCGCATGCCCAGCGTGGTGAGTATGGGCAAATCCCCCCACATGATAAGGAATTTGCTCTGTCTGTGGGGGAGGCCATGTTCAGCAGTGGACGTCGAACGGCTGAAATGATGATGATGATGATGATGTTCTATTCTAGCAGGAGTCCTTGCGTATTTTTAGTCCGGTCTATTTTTTCACTCAATTAACACTGACATTACCTAGGTATTTCGGTTTCATTTTAAATAAATAAATTAAAATAATTATACAACTGAGGTGGCAATCAAGCATGCGGCCCACCCGTTGGTAAGCGGTTACCGTAGCCCATGAGCGCCTGCAGTACCAGAAGCATCACGCACGCGTTGCCGACACCGAACCCCCTCCCCCCTAAAGAGCTCTGGCAACCTTACTCAACGCAGGAACACAACACTATTTGAAACAAATAATGTTATTTGGCTGCGATCTTCTGTAAGGCGGTGGGTTATGGTAGGAGAGGGAATTACATTCCATGCAGGTGTCAAGTTGATTTCTGCGTGTAGTACTCGTAGCCTACGAGTACTACAAACAGTTAGTTAATTTAGTAGTTAAGTAGTTTTGGTCATGTGTGAATATGGACAAAAGTTGGTAGGTACCTACGAGTCGTAGGTGACCAAAACTACTTAACTACCCAAGGTGGAATTAATATGAAAAGTTCGATCAAAGTTATCCAATCAACAACCTCCTTTTGTTGCGACAAGTAATTTATGGCGACACGAGAAGAACTTTCTACGAGCAATGGCCACAAATACGGAGTTAGCCGTGTTCAAACTGTATGCGATATGTCCTTAAGGCGCTACACAAATCATAATAAAATGTCGAGTGGGCGGAGTGAAGAATGTGACAGCGCTATGTACTATAATTGAATGCGGAAAGAGATAGCAAGCGTTAGAAGGCGCTCGAAAGTAATCGAAGTAAGCGAAAATATCGATTATCTTAAAGTCTATCTATTTTTTTTTAAGTATCTTGGTTTTAGGTACCCTGTGCTATTGTCTAACACAATATTTAACAAAAAGTTATTCATAAAAATCAAAACTGTGCGTTTTGCGGTTATTGAGAAAAAACAATTCAAAAATCATAAAACAATTAAACCCTCACCTTAATATCCTGCTTCCTACTATCATAAATGCGAAAGTTGTGAAGATGTTTGCATGTTTTTTCACAAAATCCGCCATTTCGTAGAAACTTGAAATATATTTAAAACTCAAAGCCAAAATCAAAAGGCTTTTATTTCAATAAAATCACTAGGATCACTTTGAAACGTCTTAAAAACTAGGTGAAGCTATGCCTGTCCTTTTTTTAGGGTTCCGAACCTCATTTGGAAAAACGGAACCCTTATAGGATCACTTTGTTGTCTGTCTATCTGTCTGTCCGTCTGTCAAGACCCTTTTTCTCAGAAACGGCTAAAGGTATCAACTTGAAATTTATACCAACTATTAAGGTCTATGGGCTTATGGTGCCGTATAAAAATCAAAGCTCTAGTAGCTTAATGCATTAAAAAGATGGCAATGAATGTATAATTTTTGTATGGAAATGGCAAAAATCAAAAATCTCTAGGGTAGGTACTTCCAGTTACCTCACAATTCTGAAATTTGGAATGCTTCTTGAACAAAGTCAATTTTGTGTTTGACTTCGAGTTCGAATAGGAATTCGCTCTGGCGGATATATATATATAGGAATCTGATAAGGAAAAAACATTTTACAATAAATAAATAAGATATTTTTTACTAAAACTAAAACCGACTTCAAATTCCTGAATATTTACAAGATTTATATTAGTATATATATATATACTGTGGCTCTACGCGAGTGAAACAGCGCGGGTAGGTAGAGACTTTTTCACGAAAGTCCCTCAGGGGGGGCATATATATATATATATATGACCAGCGAAAGAATTATCAAAATCGGCTTAGTATTGGCGGAGATATCGAGTAACATACACACAAAAATAAAAAAATAAAAAATACGGCCGACTTGAGAACCTCCTCCTTTTTAAAGTCGGTTAAAAAATTAAGACTAGCTGTAGAGTCGTTTTCATGAAATAAGTCCCGCGGAAATCGGCGGAACTAAATAGATACAATGGTAAAATTCCGTTTCACGAAGACTACCGCGCCCTCCCTGAAGGACTTCTTTAGATAGATAGATAAAAAAATTATTTGGTACTACAGACACACACAATTAACATAAATAAACAATTTTAAACTAAAGTACATACAATAGGTAGGTATAAATAACAATTTTTAAAAAGTTTGTATCTTAGATTAGGCAAGTTTGCGTGTGCTGCAGTACGACAAATAGGCTATGGTTCAGTGATATATTTTGCTTAAAAGCAAAAACACTGATTTTCAGCCAAAACCTGATCGAGAGCGAGCAGAACGAGTACAAACGAACAATGCGTAGGTATCTAGCTGTGAATTTGTGTTGTTGTGATTGTGTAGTTTGCTATCAATGATAACAAAATATGAAATATAATAAATTAATGATAATATAATAATAATAATGAATAAAATGAGCTTACAATATTTTTGTTTATTTTTGGCATACGAAGTGCTTGGGAACACCCTCTATTTGCTTTTGCAATAAAAACTTTTTAAGCTTTAATTTAAATGTGTATTTAGTGCTAACATTGCGAATAGGGGGATTCTTTCGTGAAAAAGTCTCTCAAGTACCCGTGCTGTTTCACTCGCGTAGAGCCACAGTATATAAAGTAAACTGGCCTCTTACATAGCTCAGTTAGTAGTAACTCTGCCTTCTGCGCTATAGGTCGCGGGTTCGATCCCCGCACTGGACAAACATTTGTGTGATAAACACAGATGTTTGTTCTGTGTTAAATATTTATCTATTATATATTTATCAGTCTCTGGTACCCATAGTACAGCCTATGCCTAGTTTGGGATTAGTTTGGGATCAGTTGACCGTGTGAATATGTCCGGAATATTTATTTATTACTTATTTATTTAAAACTATGTGACTATGAGGTAGGTATATAATTTCTTGTTAATCGTAGTAATACTTTTGTTACTTGTAAGTTTCTCTAACCCTAATACGTTCTACCTAGCTTGTTAACAGGACAGAACTGTTTTATTTTTGTTTTTTTATTCCTTCTCCGCAAGCAAGCAGTCTCTTAGCTTCTACATGCGAGGACATATCAATGGTTACGTGTTATTATTTAAGTTTATTTATAAGGTTTATAAAACTGTTTGTTCTCCGAATACAACAAAATAAAATAAATAAATAAATGACTATGCCCCCCCCCCCTCCCCCTCTGACTCGAAGGCTGGATCCGCCCTTGGGTCAATGACAAGTAATTCAAAATAAAAAAATCAAAAAAAAGTACCTACATAAGCGATTTTATAAGATCCGTGATTGCCTCTTCAAGTCCTGCTCATCATAACAAACGGATAAACTCTCTTTATCGGCCATTAAAAGCAATGGAACGGCACAGTAAAGGAATTGTTCACAAAACGTTTACCTACTCGGTTAAGTACCTACCTACTACTTATAAAGCCTGGACTTTCTGAGTATTTTCTCATCCAGTGTCCAGAACATATACTAGTATCTTCCCTTAAATTTATGGTATTTCTTGGTGCCTTACCTAGGGTATTTTTTGGGTATCTATTCATCATCCTCATTTCAGCCGTACGACGTCCACTGCTGAACATGGCCACAGACAGAGCGAATTCCTTATCATGTGGGGGGATACTCACCACGCTGGGCATGCGGGTTGGCAAGCGTAGTTAGAGCTATCGTTGTTAAAATGAGGGATGCTGCTGCCCATCCCCTAGCTTTTTTCCCTTAGTCGCCTCTTACGACATCCGCGGATAAGTAGATATGGAGGGGCCTTTTCTTCAGCCGGGGCCAGCACGGCCATCACGGGAATCTGTCTATTATTTAGGGGAAAACATTTTGACAGTGTGTAGGAAAAACTTCCACTGGAATTTAACTATATTAAAATATAGTTAGAAGTCTATAGTAAAAACTATGATTTTGCAAAAAAATTAGTGCAAATATTGTTTAATTTAGGTTAGGTCATCCAAAGGTTGTCTGGAAGAGATCACTCTTAGTGATAAGACCGCCCATTGTATTCCACTATTATTACTTATATTTTGTCGAATTAATTGTGATGTGTTAAATTTTTATGTGGCTTACAATAAAGAGTTATCTATCTATCTATCTATCTAGGTATTTTCCACTGAGTCTGGGGAAAAATCAAATTTCAGGATTGGCAACCACTGTTCTCATCATCACTATAAAGCTTTGTTCAAAGCATGCAATGATGTCCTTAAAGGGTGTGCGATATAGCTCAACGAAATCGCAAGCCTATAATAGTCAAACTAAACACTTTTAACACTTTATTTAGTAGGCGTAAGGACCATTTTTAAATAAACGTTGAATAATATATCGCATGCAGTTTTAAAGCGGCTTTACGGTACCGCTTTCTAGGTATAACGACACCAAAGCTTTCCGTACGAAATCAGGTAAATCGGGGTAGGTATATCGGGCCGTTCGGTGCTCGTTCAATACTCTAATATGCACCTGCATGCAGACAAGCGTAGTGCACAGGCAGGCACAGAGACAGCAAACACTCCAACTGTGGGATCTGTTTGATCAGTTTACACAAACCAATCAATCGACTTGATTCGAGCACTGTACCCTTCTGGTATCATATGAAGCGACAACCGTTGCGGAACAAAGGTTTTCGAATGGCGACCACGAACCGGACGACGCAGTGTTGAAAGGCCCCGACATTGTGAAAGTTGCGTGTTGGTGGATGGAAAAGGCTCGAGACTTCGTTGTGGCATACTTTGAGGGAGGCCTATTTCCATCAGAGGAATTCTTCGGGATGGTGATGATGATGATGAACCAAATGAAAGGTCATCAAGGTAAAAATCGTCTTAAAAGAAGCCTTTGCCAAAAAAGACGTTTCATCAATATATGGAGCCTGGGCCTGCACTGTGTACACTACTCTAAAATATGGCTAATCAATAAAGTAAACGTATTTAATTGGTTATTTTATTTAAATTGACTTCGTTCTAAGGTACATTATGATTTTCTTCGACAAAGAGAGCAACACACAGCGCTACAAAAATATGGCGGATGGACGTGCGTGAAATGTCATTTTGACAACCTACATTTATCTGACAAAACAAAAACATCAAATCAAACAACATGACATGAAAAATATGTCATGTCAAACGCCAATTATAAACCAACATGGCGGCCTTCAAATAGTGTTCACATAGTAAAAAACTTACCAGAAGAACTATTCTTGTACCATCGCATTTGTCTTCAAATTAATGAAATTGCATTTTTCTTGTAATCTCCTATTTTTTCCTAATTTTTCTATGTAGTGTACATGGACCAGGCCCAGAATGAAGATAAAGATAAATTTATTTGCTTGAACATAATGTAGGTTAACAATGGTCATAAAATAAATAGTGTTTCAATTATGTTCTACCATAGTCGGCATGCAAAATTACAAATAAATGAATGTCAAAAATCGTATAACTAAAATTTAAAATAGAAGAATGTCAAAATCGTATTAAAAAGAAAAAAAAAATAACAAATTAAAAATTAACAATGATGAAATGGCTCCTTTCAAAATTATAGATCTTGTGGTTTCGGACATTTCTGGAGAAATGAAAAATCGCTAAATAAAACAGAGTACTTATTCAGTGATTGTTATCTCTGAACCTGCTTGCTCTACTAAATGGCATTACGTAGAGGCTCTATTTGAAAATAAGCATGCGACTTTTTTCCATCTCAATGCTATCAAATGCTTTCACAATCGATATATAGATAAAATATATTTGGCACTAAAGACACACACAATTAACATAGATACATAGAAACTGCTTTATTGCACACCATAAAAAGTACAAACATTAACGAAAAAACAATAAAAACTAAACTATGTGATGAACAATGGGCGGCCTTATCGCTGAAGTAGCGATCTCTACCAGATAACCTTTGGATGGTGTGGACTGGATATGATTAAATAGGGGTATATCAGATGTACTTATCTATAATAAATTATGATATAATGTTGTGCACACAACCTTAAATTAAACTTTACCTACTAAACATTTTAACTACATATAATATATTAAATAATATGCCTACCATAAAAACAAATTATATATATATATATATATATTATACCTATATTAAAATTCACAATTATATAAACATTTATATATAAACGTTATCAAAAAAGTAAAGAAATGAGCAAATGTCAGCGACAAGAGGACAAATAGTGATCTTTGACCATCGATTTAAAGATCGATTTAGCACGTCTGATAGCGACAGGCAGTGCGTTCCAAAGTCGGACAGCCTGCACTGTAAAGGATTTTTCATAGTAGGCGGAGGAGTGTGCAGGTGTCTTCAGTTGGAGAGTTTAGGAACACAATTACACAATTTCCAACAAAATTACAAAAACAATAAACAAAAAGCAATTTAAAAAAGTAAGTTTCAGTAGGTAGGTAAGTTTGTGTGTGCAATACGACAAATAGGCTCAAAGTAATTTTTTGCATAAAAGCAAAAACATAGATATTCAAAACCTGAACGAGTTTCACACATTCCTCATCATTATCATCATTTCTGCTGAAACTGAACTGCGACTTCCTATCATGTGAGGGGATTTCCATACTCACCACACTAGGCACGTGAGTTGACGAGCGCAGTTAAGGGGATGCTGCCGAACATTCTTATCATAAACACCTTCCTACCTAAAAGGCTGCTAGGGATTTAACATTCCAACATTCTCAGGGACTGTATCGACTGACACAAATAAAAGAATCCGAGACTTGCATACGAGGGAATTTTATAAGCTTCTTCATCAGGTACCTATCGCCCTGCGTCTCATCAAGGCCTCTAAACCTGAATAATGCAAGTAGCTCATTTAAATAAACTCCCGCGAATGAAATACACTTGCGTAGGCGCATTACAATATTTATGAGAGCTCCCTCGCCACAGAATAGCTGCCTACCTCTTGGCAGCGTGACTGAAATTTCACCCTTTCTGACGCTACTGCCAATTACTTCGGAGGTATGAAGGGTGGAAGGAATGGATATGGTACTACTGGGCGTCATCGGTCAGTCGCGTTGCGTTGCTAATTTGTGTATAATAGATTCTTTACCGGTGGAGAGTCCTCGGTGCATGACTGAATTTCGAACTCATGAACATGAGATCAAGGTCACTGATATAGCTTTCAGAATAATTGAAGGATAGGTACTTGAAGACTAGATTAAGCCCTTTCATTTTGGCATATGTCTCAATCGTGGCTGCTCTTGGACCAGCTTCCATACAAAGTTGCCCACTGTCATTTAACACAACGGCACTAAAACTCTTTGCTAAAGCGTTCAAGTCCTCCAAACTCTTCCTACCTACCCAGGTCTGGTGTAGCTTTATGCTGAGACGGGACCCATTTGCCCCACATAACGCATACACAACCTACCTTCTACCTATATTATGTACCTACCTCACTAGATCTGTGCCTACAACTACATAGGTACCTAAGCTTTTGTGTGTTTTAGGTATGTTTTGATTTTTGTTTTTTCTTTTTTTATGTGTATAGTAAGCGTTGTTGGAGCAAATAAACATGTTTTCTTTCTTTCTTTCTTTCTTCACAGCTCCAAGTAAAAACGATACCGCATCCACACCCGATATTCTTATTGACGGGTATCAGGTATTTGCATCGGTGTTCCCGTTCAATCTACTTTACGGGATAGATACCTACGTGGATGGTGTTATTACGGTATGGAATGAAAACCGTGGTGGGTATCTCTTAGAAAATGTTTCGTAGTTTGTTGCGGACAAACCAGCGGCCAATTTCTTCATCATCCTCTTTTTTGTTTCTTTTCTTTCTTTCTTTTTTCTTTAACAAAAATATGCTAATTCAAAATGAGATGTACCGTATGTACTATCAGTACTATCAATACGTAGATACATCTCATTTTGAATTTGCATATTTCGGCAAGTTTTCCCCTGGCTGGAATCGATGAGAAGTTACCTTCTTTGAAACCCATTGTCACCCAAAGATCAATTCCGGGGGATCCTTATCTATTTCCAAACATTACCAAGGTGATTCCATAAAGTCTACAGCATCCAAATGCCATAAACGGGGATTTTCTTAAATGTCCCCTCTTGGGAGCTCCGGGGGGTCAAATTTCATTTTCCCTAATGAATAATATCCTGAAAGTGGGCCCATATATTTTGGGATTCGAGAAATTATTATCATCTCGTGCTCCCTTTGAATTGAAACCTCTGATACAGTAACTTACCTACTTACCGACTTACTACCTATATACCTACCTACAGAGGTACTCCCTTACTTAGGCAGGTAGATGGTTTTATTTTAGTAGGAAGGTAGGTAAGCTACCTAAGGACATATATGTAGGATGGACAAAAAGAGTAGTGGAATGGATACCACGCAGCAACAAGAGGAACAGAGGACGTCCGAAAAAACGTTGGGAAGACGTATTCCGACAAAGAAGTGGACCAGACTGGATGAGACAGGGCAGAGATCGAAATTTATGGAAAGGTATGGGGGAGGCCTACGCCAGAGAGGCGACTACTACTAGTAACTAATTATAGGTATTTTGCATGCAGAAATATATTTGTAAATGGAAACTAATGTATAAACCTTAAATTGTTTCAAATCTGTAAAACTCATTGTAGGTAGTAGAAATAAAGGCTATTTTATTTATTTTTTTAGGTAAGCTACCTATTCAGGTGCTGAAGTCTTATGTGTGACTAGCGTACGCCCGCGGCTTTGCTCGCGTGTTATCTTAAAAAAAGGGGCAGTTTTGAAAAACCCTTATATATGTATTTCATTATTTGACTTTATGAGTATTTGTACCAAGTTTCAGATAAATCTCTCCATTGCGTTAAGATTCTCCCATACAAACTTTGACATCTCATTACACCCTTTCAAGGGGTAGTTTTGAAAATCTAAAAATACAGTTTTTCCTTATTTCTATCATTCATTATTTTTAGTTAGTTTCAAATCTGTAGGTTCACAGAATACGATTTTTCATACAAACTTTTTAACCCCTTTACACCCTCTTAGGAGTTTATATTTTGAAAATCCCTCCTTAGTGGACGTATTTGGCATATAAGGCAGCTACTGTCCAAATTTCAGCTATATAGCTTCAGCGGTTTGGGCTGTGCGTTGATCGTGGAATCAGGCCTTTTTCTTTTATCTCAGATAAGATCTCGATCAAATAAGTTGTCCATAGATCGTTTGCAATGTCTTTGTAAGACTCAACTGTGTTTTTGTTTTAAGACTTATAAGCAACCTGGATATATTTTTTTTCTGTAAATAATTTGAAATTCATAAATTACCTATTTTCCTTATCCTATGTTGTTAATTAATTATTTAGCTAACCTGCCGTCGCTGTAACTACTTAGGCTACTTACTAGGTAGTAGGTACTTACAAGTTTCTAGCAAGTGGAACGTCGAAACGGGCCTCAAGTACGACTAATGTCCCATATCTTAATAGGAATCTTGGTTTCATAATGTCCAAGACATCAGCGTTTTCCGAATACCCTCAAGGAGCAGGAGTTTTCGCTGATAGCTCCATTTTTTTAATAACCTCTTTGGAAGAATGGGTTTTTTAATTGGGTTAGCGGTGAGAGGAAGGGCAGTGTTACCTTAAATTCTTAGGTAGGTATCTGCCTTTGCAAGATTTTATTTATTAATTTAGGATACAGTATCATAACAGGTTTTTTTTTATCCCTAAGGCGATGCCATATGTTATTAGTAGTACAAGGTAGGTATAAGTAGATACAATTAGATAGGTACTAATCTAAACATTTCGTTTCTTACTAACTGTGCAAGTTGTAGGAGTTTCGGTAGGTGATTGAAAAAATATCCACGCTGTTTGCAGATAATATATTGTGCAGATAGATAGCGAGATATAGTAGCTAGGTATATACCTAGCTACTAAGTACTAGCAAGGGACTTTAGAGGTCTAAAGGTAAGAACTTAGAGTAAGAGAAAGAATTAAACAAAGGCATGTCATCTTCGTTTCATTCTTTCTCTTTGTCTTTAAAAACTTGAGAAAACGAGATACGGAAGAAATTAAAAAATGGCACCCACTCCCACCCACTCTCTGATCCTAGAGACCTTTAATTAGATAACGCTTTTATGCGTAAGTTGGTATCGCGGTGTCGATTCAAAGCTTAAACGGCGTAGATGCAGATTCGAATCCCGCTGGTTCTTTTTAGATTGAAGCATATTTAGAATAGAATAGATAATTATAAAGGGTAGGTAAATAGTATGTACCTACCTAATTTTTAGGCAGGTAAATTATAACATTTCACAATTTTCATAATGATGCCAAAAGTAGGTAGGTACTTACTAAAAATAAAAATTTACGAAGCAAAAACTAGAAAATTGTGTACATAATCAACCCAATATTGGCATCATTTTGAAGGTGGCATCATTTTTAAAATCATGAAATGTCTCATCTTGGTGTATCCGACTGTACTTTGCAATCAAGATAGATTAATGATTTACGTAAATTATGTGACAATACCATCCTAAAATCAGCATTCACGATAGTACTTCTCTAGTAGAATTGATCGATGAATTTTTATAAATAAATAAAATTTGCTACTTATTCTTTTCTGCCTCTGCTTTATTTTTGAGCACAGTTCAATCAACCTCCTGCACACAGACTCAGAGGTGCCTATTCTATTTTTGAGTATTCCCGGTTTCCGGTTAACTTTGACTTTTCCGTTCCTGTATCGGTAAAGCAGTATTAAAGTGACATTAATGGCATTAGCAGCTCAGCATGCGCCATCTACTTGAGAGTAAAGAAGTGATAGTCCATGCTCAGAAGCTGTTTTGACGTTTCAAAAACAGAGCGGCAAATTTGAAATTGAAAATAGTTTTCTACTAACAAGTATTTAAGAACGTTTTACTGTAAATTTTGTGAAGGATCATAAAAAACGACTTTGATGTTCTATTTTAGGAGCAGTTGTTGAATGCTATTCTCTATAAAGTGCCAAATAATGAAAGAGCACTAGTGACATCTAACACATTGTCTCAAAAACTGCTACCGCCATCTCTTGATGTTGTAGTGGATACAGCAATGTGGTTCACGGTATTTCCGTGGCGCTCACAACCCAAACAATGAATTTCCAACATGGTGGCAATGTGATACACAGTTTGAAAATGCAGGTCGTGTCATGCTTTGAAAAAAATCATTTTATGTTCGATTTTGGTGGAAAATGTCGGACCCTAAACGTGCTAATCTTATAACAGTGGGTGCGCCTAAAATTGCAAAAAAGATTGTGAACAAAACAGTGAGATTAACCATAAATTTGGTCGAAAGCAACGAAAGTAAATATCCGGAGCTGAATTACAAGGAACTAGTCATTGCAGAAGAGGTAAGTTATAACAGAAAATCTTAGCAATTTACGCAACCATACTGGTTTTCCAGCTCATTGTTGTGCAGGCACTAAGATTTAAAAAAATTGTGGCGTTGTCTTGTACGGTTTGGCGGTAACAGATGGTTTCGTGAGAGGCTGTTGAAATAGGTGGTAGGATATCTTTTGCTTACGTTACATGGTTTTTTATTGGATTTGTGACACGAATTTGCGTTCACGGGCTGTACGAGAAGCCCAGATAGCGGTCGCCATGTTTGCAACAATCATAGAAGTCTGGGTGTCAGCCTAAACATCAATTCACCAGGGCAATGTTTTGATCCCCAAACCGTTCGTGATTCCGGCAGTTTTAGCTCTAAAACTTATTTTTTATACACCTACACCTCATTAGTATTGTACATAATAGGTTCTGACATTTATTTGCACTGCATACATTATCGCCTAGTACGCGAAAGTGTCCAGTGACCTAGGTTATCCTGCCTATTGGGATTCCGCCGTAAGAAGTGTATTTTTAGGTTATTTTAGAAGTTTATTGCTAATAGTGGAGGTAAATGAATTATATAAACCAAAAAGTATTATCCATTTGAATAGAAAAATGTGTTAATTGTAGAGTAAATAGGCTATGTACTGCTGGCGAAAGATAACACATATGTAGAAAGTAGATGAGTGCCTTTCGCTTCTCATTATAACCGCGGGATTGAATAGCGATTTTGTAATAGAAGAAAAGGATATTTTAATTAGCGGCTGGTTTATATACATTGGTTATGTGTTTGTTTGCAAACTCGCCGCGAACTTGCCAAGTCGGTTCCGCTCGCGAATTGTGCGCATGTTGGTAGAATGTTTCGATGACCTCTGCGTCTCGGGAGATTTTATTTTTTTATTTCTTTCATTGTCACAATCGATAGCACTAAATAGGTAAATAGTGCAGGGTACGTAAGGCCCTATGTATTTTTGCGTGTGTGCGTGAGTGACAGTGATCAATTGATTATTTCGTGTGAGTGTATTTTCTTTTGTTTTTACGTGTTGTGACGTCATTAATATGGGAAGGGGGCATATTTTTGAGATTTCCGATGTGTGCTAGCTAGCTGGTTTAAGGGGTTAGTGCCGTGTAGTATAGACTTATTGTAGGTAGGTAAATAGGTCATTTGAGTACACTGAACGCAGTTAACCTTTATGGATGTTTGATGATGGAAGGATTTTGGCTTTTTGGCGAAAAAAATAAAATTATTATTTCTACAAAAAACACCGGTATTGATATGGTTTGAAAGGAAGTTTTATGGAAACAAAATAAGCTAGTACCAATGTACATTTTTTGTAATGTAAATTGGACACGTGGTGCGTCTGAATTAGCATTTTTGTCGTAAAATTAGGCTAATCACAGTCATCTTGATGACGTCATCTCGTCTTTCTATGATTTTAGACGTTATTGTGGTGGGATAAAATCGATAATCGTTTGAATAAATTATTAAGATAGTGATGCCAGGGTCGACGACTCTTAATGCTAACGCGTTAAAGATTAAATTGGTCTAGCTGTAGGCATTTCTCGGAGCTTTTACTTATTATGTGCGATATCTAAGTGAAGGCTCAGCCATTTTTGATACGGTTTCGTTATTTGATAGTTCTTTTTTGGTTTTAATTACGATAAATTATCTCTTGTCCGTGTAGATTGACGACGGCTGAACCAATTTTGATAGTTTTTAAAATTTTCGATAATTCGATTTTAATTGGCTTCTTTGTTGCTTTAGGATTGTGGTGTAGGTATTTTAATGTCACTGGTTCTCTCTAGGTCATCCTACAGTGGAACTCACTACAACATCTAGGTACCTGGAAAACTTCTTGTTAAGTTAAGTTAGTGGCACTAATAAAGATTGACTAAGAAAAAACTAAGAAATGCAATATCTTCTTATTCATTCTCAATATTTTTGAAAATTTCATTGTTTTTTGTTAAGCGCTTGACTTGAGGCAGGCTGGACGGACTTATAATAATTTTTGGGCAAACAAAGAATATTTCTAAAATACCTAGATGAAAACCTAGGATGCCACACCCATTTCATATTTTGTTATGTTAATATGAATTACTAGCTGTTACCCGCGACTTTGTCCGTATTCATAATAATTTTCACCCCCTACTTTGCCCACTTGATGATTTTGCGAAAAAGCCAAATCAAATCAAAGTAATTTATTGCGTAATATAGGTTAGGTACAGTTGTTACATAATACAATACAAATTAGGAGCAGCCATATTCAGCGTTGTACGCATGCAATATACATATTTTCAAAATTAAGTAGGTATGTCAGAGCTTTAAATTACAATAAAATAGTGCTATTACAAAAAATGTCATTAAAATAATCATGGGTTGAATAATAAGCCCTTTCCAATAGTAACTTTTTCAGTCTCACTTTGAATACTACAAGGCTTGAAGTATCAAGTAAAGGTTTAGGTAGGTGATTGTACACACGAACAGCCATACATAGCACACTCTTGTTCAACAACGCAGTTTTATTTCGGGGTAGTTTGATTTTGTGGTTATTCCGACAGCTTCTTAAGTTTTCAAAAAGGTCCATATTACACTTTACAAAAACTGATTTTTCATAAATATAGAGACAGGGCAATGTTAAGATTCTCAGTTGAGTGAAGTAAGGTTTGCAGCTGTCAGTCTTTTGTAGTTTGCATATGGCTCTGACACATTTCTTTTGACTTATAAATATTTGCTCTTTCAAAGTGGAATTACCCCAAAATATAATACCATATCGTAAAGCAGACTCAACAAAACCATGGTAAGCTGTTATGACAGCAGCCTCATTGACCACCTTACGAAGCATGTACATAGCGTAAGAGAATTGGTTTAATTTCTTACACAAATTACCAATGTGTTTTTTCCAATTCAAATTTTTGTCTAAATTTAATCCTAAAAATTTTGTTACGTCAACCTTACTAATACTGATTCCTGAATAGTTAATATTTATGTCAGATTGATTGCTAGATTTATTATTGTTAGAAAATGTCAGCCAAAACACATATTTCTTTATTTCTTAACAAAAGCCTGAACATGAGTTTTTGAGACAAAAGATAGCCTACCTATGTCCTTCCTTAAGATGTAATCTATCTCCTTTCCAAATTTCATTACGATCCGTTCTACTCATCATGAAGTTTAAACAAACAGAGTTTCTTTCGCATTTATATTAATATATCGATATGGATAATTTACAGAGAAAGAAACGAGTGGAAAATGGCAAAACTGGTGGGCTGGACCCGTTCTCCGACAATGATGAGGATGTGGAGCGAGTCGCCAAGAAGTTTGAACAGAAATATGTGAGTATCTCATAAATTATCAGCTACAGTGAAATGAGCTGGAATGCCACAATATGGAGACTTATATCATGGCTGTGATTGTTGATCACGCCAGCAAAGCTTTAAAATAAGCTCAACATCTCGCATGAACAGATCAGTGCTAAAAAGGTAAACCAAAAACTACAATTGACTTTCAATTTCAATGTTGTGTGATGTAGACTCATCAGCTGAAGCGAATTGTCTTATTTCAATTAAATAAATAAATTTGTTCTATGAAACAAAACGGAAGAAGAACGGAACAAAAGATAATCTTATCTTGTTCTAGGTATGAGGTATCTGCCATGGAATAAATGGAAACCACTCCAAATGATGAATGATAGTGATGTTATGTATTTATTTAAAAATCATTTAAAATGTAACTTTTCAGGGTAATAATAGCACGTACGGCAAGAAGAAAAGGAGATCAAAGCATGATGACTTTGCTGACATTGGAGCAGGCTACGATGAGAATGACTCCTTCATTGACAATACACACGGTGTAAGTATACTCCAAGTTCCATTTAAGGCGAGTGACCTTATCTCATTGACCAACACATGGTGATCAAAGCGTGACGGTTTGCTGACCCGATAAGTCTCCTGTGTTGTGCGTCAGAAACTATGAGTACCACACTCTCTCAGAGTCAGACCCGCAACAAATATTTGAACATCATGCAAATATGCCATTGGGGCAGAAGGGTGTAGTGTAGACCACGCAGCGTAGGATGGCCCCCCACTAGATGGAACGATAAAGTTTGCTGGGAGCTTCTGGACAAAATACTCACAAATCCGTCTCTCTGGAAATCTATGGAGGATCTATGATCAGCAGTGAACGTCCTGAAATTATGACAATGATGATGAAGCATGTCTTCGATTTTAGGGCTTTTCAATGTGGGCAGTGCCAAAATGGTTGGATGTGTCTCTGACTAATACTTTCCTTAGACATCTTCAAGGGCCTTAAGAACTTTGAGTATTGTCTACAATATGCTTGGGAGTTAAAGAGCAATGCTATGTATTTATTTTTATTTTAATGAATTAACTGAAATATTCAGTGAAATTTAGAAAGGTCGCGGGTTTGAATCCCATCTGAGTCGAATATTTTTGTAACAATCTTAATGTAGGTTATCAGTCAGTACTATAAACAAAATTAATTAAATGTTTGTTCATATTATTTCCAGTATGACGAGATGATACCTCCAGATATAGACACGTACCTTGGTGGTTTCTACATCAACTGCGGATCTCTGGAGTTCAAGACTGTGCCTCACGAGCAATCGGGGACTGCTGATGAGCCGAGACGGAATAAGGTATTTCATTTGTGCAGCTGAGCAAGAATGCATGATGAACATGATGAACGGTGTCCTTTTGAAAAAGTTTACCGCTATGGGATTCACGCCTAAGCTGCTGCAGCTATTCACCAGCTACTTCTCTGACCGCGAGCAGTATGTACAACTCTCTAGGTATCGTTCTAATCCCTATGCGACTTGTTCTGGTGTTAGCCAAGGTAGCACACTGGGGCCTACTCAGTTTCTCATCATGATAAATGATCTGCCGAAGGTAGTCAGAACAGCTGAATGCCTCATGTTTGCCAATGATCTTAAGCTATTTCTCGGTATAGGTGACATGACTGACTGTGAGGCGCTACAGAGGGACATCGATAATGTGCTACAGTGGGGAGAACGCAATCACCTAGAATTTAACTGCTCGAAGTGCAAAACTATCTCATTCACTCGGCAACACACGCCCCTACTGTACAACTACCACATGTCAGGTGTCCCTCTTGAGCGCGTCACAGAAATTCGAGACTTGGGACTGACATTAGATGTTCAACTTACGCTTAATCCGCATATTTTAGATGTGTGTAACAGAGCTTTCAAATCCCTGGGCTTTGTTACTAGGCAAACATTTAGATTTAATGATAGGAATGCTATCACTATTCTCTACTATGCATTCGTGAGGAGCAAATTAGAGTACAGCTCTCTTGTGTGGGACCCTCATGAACAAAAATATAACATAATGTTAGAACGAGTCCAAAGAAAATATGCCCGGTACCTGTTTAAGAAAATGTATGGGTATTACCCTTATTTATATCCGTCTCTGTTCGTCGCCGGAATGGTCGGCATCAACACTCTGGAGTTGAGGCGCAAATGTGCATTGATGATGCACTACTACTTGTTGCTTAACAACAGGATTGATAACCCGAGTGCGCTGGCCCGCTGTCGACTGTATACGCCAGACCAGCTGCGGCGGCTGCGCGCGGCGCGCCTGTTCGCGGCCCCGCCGGCGCGGACGCAGACCGCTCAGTATGCTCCTACAGCTCAGGCCCTAAATATGCTTAACGACCTGATTGCTCAGAAGCCAGAAATTGATATCTTCTACACTAAAGTTAATGATATGCTTAACGCATGCATTAGCTTCTTAAGCTACTTTAAATAGTATAATATAAGTATATGTCATCATTATTATTATAAGTGCCCTTTTTTAAGTGCATTGTGAATGGCTTGCTGGACGCGTTGGTGTAAACTGTAAGTGCAGCAAGCAATTGAACTGAAATAAAATAAAATGAGACGTTGAAGAAATCGAAAATAATGGTGCAGAAGCCTCTCAGGATGCGAGTCCAACTCGCACTTGACCGTCTTTTTATTTTTCACACACGGACAACTGATCCCAAACAAGGCATAGCCTGGACTATGGTAACCAGAGACTGATATACGTACATAAAACATAAATATTCAACACCCAGACACAGAACAAATATCTGTATTAATTACACAAATGTTTATCCTGTGCGGGAATCTAACCCGCGACCTCTAGTGCGGCAGGCAGCAGAGTTACTACCAACTGAGCTATGAGGCCAGTCATTAATCACACAAATGTTTATTCTGTGCGGGAATCGAATCCGTGACCTCTGGTGCGGAAGGCAGAGTTACTACCAACTGAGCTATGATGTCAGTCATTAATCACACAAATGTTTATTCTGTGCGGGAATCGAACCCGCAACCTCTAGTGCGGAAGGCAGAGTTAGGTATGAGGCCAGTCAACTTCAGTCAATTTGAACTTTTATTTTGTATTCACAGAGACGAATTTCTTCAAGCAGCAGCGAAGAGGAGTCTTCTGAGAGCTCATCAGACTCTCAGAGTCAGGACACTAAAGACCCCAAGGCTATCACCAACGGCGGAGAAGATTCTCATAAGACTGAACATCGAAAAAAGGTATGCATATGTCATGCATGCTACACACCTTTACAATCTTTTTAAAACTCTCTTCATGCATATCCTTCATGTTCAAAAATTTCTAAGTGAATTTTTAAATGGTTCCCGTTTTGTACGAATTCGAACCAAATCTTTGAGACTGTCAACTTACGCCACCGCCTAAACTGATAAAATCCGAAATGAGGAAATCCAACCAAGGTCACCGACCGGTTGTTCTCAAAAATTATAATAGCAAGTTTAAGTGGCAGTGGGCTGGCCATATTCAGGCTCGCAGAACCGACGACCGTAAAGGTTTTCGAATGGCGACCTCAAAAGGCGCCCCACCCGATGGAACGATGACATTGTGAAAGTTTAAATTTGATGGGTAGAAAAGGCAGTGTTCCGCATTTGACTTCTACAGGATGATGATGAATGATGAAATTATTGGTTTTGTTACAGAAAAGCAAGAAGGTTGATAAGCAAAAGGCGAAGAAAATTCGCAGAGCAGACTCTTCCGCCGCCAACTCAGGGAAACAGACTTCTGATGGTTGGTAACCTTAATTTTTAGTGATGTTTAATGTGCATGAAAGGTGCCTCTAAAAGGCGCACTTTAATCACTAAATTCTTTCACCGACAGTCATAAGCCCTTTCCAGGGCCACCATACCTGAACCTGGTCACTGACCCAATTCAGGATGGCCAAGAAATAATCAGTGACACGATAATCATCCACTGATGGATGGGTTTCTGCTCGGAATGTCCAATTCGCAAAAGGTCCATAGAGATCTAAGTAGGAGGAGATAGGGCACAGCGAGATATTCTCGTTCTAAATTGAAGCAGCCCGCCTGGGCCTGGCTGCTCCAGGCGGCTGCTGTAAGGCAGAGGTACCTCCGAAGAAGATCACAGCCAAATAACATTATTTGTTTCAAATAGTATTGTGTTCCTGCGGTGAGTAAGGTTGCCAGAGCTCTTTAGGGGGGAGGGGTCGGCAACGCGTGCGTGATCCTCTGGTATTGCAATCGCTCATAGGCTAAGGTAAACGCTTACCAACAGGTGGGCCGTATGCATGTTTGTCACCTTAGTTGTATAAAAAAAAAAGTACGTAGGCTCTTTAGGGGGGGAGGGGTTCGCCAGGCAACGCATTAGCAATGCTCCAGGTGTTGCTGATGTCAATAGGCTACGGTAACCACTTACCATCAGGAGGGCCGTAAGCCTGTTTGCCTCCGTATAACATAATAGGTAGGTATGAGACTGATGGGTGTTTTTTTCCTAGATAACATCCACGCAGACGGTGAAGGAGAGAGTGTGGACTCAAGAACGTCCCACTCCGACTCTCTCACATCCAAACCTGCGCCCAGTTCGGAGAACGCTATCACTTCTGATAGCTCCCGGTAATACAAACAGTTTTTTTTTTAAATCCCTTTTTAAGGAATCCTTTTACTCAGAAACGGCTAAAGGTATCAACTTGAAATGTATACCTACGAACTATTAGGGTTCGTGAGCTTATGGTGCCGTATAAAAATCAAGTTTCTAGCTCAATGCATAAAAATGATATGGTACTGAATGTCTTATTTTTGTATGGAAATGGCAAAAATGAAAAATCTCTAGGGTACTTCCCTAGAGATTAGGGTACTTCCAGTTACCTCACAATTCTGAAATTTGGAATGCTAGGAGCTTTTGTAACACAATTAAAGGGAAAAGTCTGAAATTGAGGAATTTCGAAGTGTTTTAGGAAACAAATATATTTGCGGTCAAGTCAGGAATTGACAAAATATATTTTTCAATTCCTACACTTAGAACTTTTATTTTCGGACCCCGTGTTTGGATTTACTGACTGGTAAATCCATTGGTGCACGACCGGGATTTGAACCCACGACCAATGGTACGGAAGCGTCAGGGCGCGAGTTCTCGCACTTGACCGTCTTTATTTTTAATTCCTTACAGAGATACAGAGTCGAAGACAGAGACACACCTCCCCCAGCCAGTGGCGCAAGTGCTGGACGCTTTAGAAGCGAGCATCGCTAAATATCTGATCGAGCACCCGGCCACGCCTGCAAACACACTGTTAGCGAACAATGACACTCATATACAGAGGTAATTAGCCTATTAGCCGTTGTCCTGTTCGCTGTCACCATTTGAGAACCGTAGTCCGAGCGGTTGTAGGTACTGTGAGCTTTATGGCCCCACTGCTACTTCAACTTTCAAGTGTAGGAGAATTTCTGGTGATTTTTTGATGACAGATTTTTTATGCTTCAGTAAAAAGAACAGCTCCTTTTAACTGAAGCATCATCATTCATCGTCGTTTCAGCCGTAGTAAGACCACTGTTGAACATGCCCCCCCCACAGATTTCCAGAGCGAATTTCTGTGAGAGCAAATTGCCCATACTCACCACGCTGGGCACGCGGGTTGGCACAGTTAGAGCTATCATTGTTAAAATAGGCGACACTACTGCCCATCCCGGTTTTATCCCTTTAGTCTCCTCTTACGACATCCACGGGTAGGTAGATATGGAGGGGCCTATTCTTGAGGCGGGGCCACCACTCTTCTTTGTTGAAATAATAGTTGCAATTTATTTTTCAGATTGGAGCAAACCCTTAAGAAATGCGCGTGCGGGTCGCGTGTGTCGCGCGCCGCCACGTGCCGCGCCGCGCGCGCGCTCGGCGTGTCGCGAGTTGCACTCATGCAGCGCGTGAAGGCGACGCCCGCCGACAACACACCACCACGTTAGTACCTATACAACGTGTTCCGTATTTACTATACTCCTCGTCACAATACTGGACAGGGTTGACTGTCCCGTCGTGCGGAAGTCGAATGCCATACATATGGCTTCCAGATCCTCTGTTTAATGTGCGTTAGGTTAGGTAGGTAATTATTGTTTTTGGCTCTTTAAAATTATGTTTCTGTATGGACCTGTCTGAAATAAATGAATTTATAATTATATATTTATTATATACTATCCCGAAAAGGGCTTAAACGATCAACATTAAAGACAAATTACGTGAAGAAAAAAGTTTTTTTTCGCCTATTTATTCAAAACAGGTTATTTTTTGTTAAAAATAACACCTGTATAACTAATTATTCAATGTACATAACGTTCAACGTCCAGAATGCTACCTAAAGAAGCTAAATAATTGAGTTTGAACTGATATGACCCTAAAACAGCTGATATTTGAAAAACTAATGGCTTTTCATACAAAAAAACGTTTTTCTAAAAGTGTAGAACTAACTTTACTCCCAATTTTACGCAGAATAAGCCCCTAAAACTCATAAACTCGTCACCTTTTAAATATCTTATTTCAGAGCCAACCACAGACATTGCTCAACCATCAACCAACACTGCCACGACCACAACTGCCACAAACAAAAACAAACGTAAGCTAGTTGAAGAGGACGACCTTGACGTTAGTACACTCAGCGACGATCTAAGAGAGGCCATGATATTGGAAACTATCAAAAGGTACTTGAACTTTTATTTTATTTTATACTAGTAACAGCCTGTGACTTAGTTCGCGTGAAGTTTTTTCATACCATCAACGCCCGCTGCTTCAATACCTCTTAGGGGTTGAATTTCAGGAGTTCCTTTCTTAGTACACCAAAAATACCACAAACCTGCCAAATTTCAAGATTTTAGGACCAGCTGTTTAGGCTCTGCGTTAACTGTTTGATAATATACTAGTGTAAGACCCTGCGAAAATGTTCCTGTGTAATAGTATTTCAATACAAACTTCAAACCCCGCTGCACCCTCTTAGGGGTTGAATTTTGATAATAAAGACGAGGATAAAGGATAAAACGATGATTGCCGAGGCTCATAACTTTAATCGTGCTATTGTTAGCCAATCTATGTAAAAGTGTAATGTAATCCAATGTAAAAATTATAAATGTTTACTTTCAGGCTAATGGACTTGATAGAGGAATTCAAACCATCAATGTTTGCTAACTACAACATGGAGTGTGAACGGGTCAGAGAGGAAAAGTAAGTCTTATTTGTGCTTTATGTGTCAGGGTGATGACACAATGCAATGCCACATTGGTCGTATCTAAGGTGGAATTGCGGTCTTCATGAAAAGAGTATTGGGTAGCGGTTACTGCTTACCATCAGGTGGAACCTCAAAATCAAATCAAATTGTTTATAGCACTTATGTTTTTACAAAGTAAATTTTCACTATTCATAATAAAATACCTACGACATATAAAGTTCTTAGTGACAACTTATTTAAATCTAAATTCAAACAATTATTAGTATGGTAATTAGATATTAATAACTTTTTAGAAAACGCACATAATTTCCTAGTCATAATCCTCACAATCTGTCTAATGCGGACATTTATAATATTAGTAGGATCTGTGAAACAGCTTATATAGCGTTTATAAGTAAGGGGTATACTCTTTCCAGGAAAAAGCTAACATCGGACGGTGCCACGGTTGAGAAGCGTCTTCCCAAACGGCGATTTCCCTGGTGCCACCGTTCCCGATCACTGCTGGCAAGGATTACCAAACTGGCAGGCTCCCAACAAGCTGGCGCCATGCTGCTAGCTGACAGAGTGCTGCCACTCTTCCCGAAAGGCTTCGTACGGATGCCGACCTTGATGAGACAGGCCAAGTATGTACCAATTCAAAACATTATGGGGGACAAAGACACAAGGGAGGGGTTGAGACGGAGACGGTGATGGTGGGGGGAGGTACCAAAGAGAAGGATTAAACGCAATCGCTGGTTTAGACAAGGGGTGGGAGGTTAACACGAGAAGTTTTAAAACAAAGGAGGGGGGGGGGGTTCGACACTCTGGGAAAGTTGAGTCACTTGAAAGCAATTCATTCGAGGGCTTAGACTAGACATGCCATGTGATACTGCTAGCTAGAATCATCAAACTGGCAAACTCCCATCAAGCAGGCTCCATACTGCTAGCTGACAGGCATTCCAGGCTTCGTACGTATGCCGAAATTGATGAAGCAGGCCAAGTGTGTACAATATGCTGACGTAAATAGCAAGGGTTTTTAAGCATTCAATATTTTTATACAACTATGGTGGCAAACAAGCTTACGGCCCACCAGTTGGTAAGCGGTTACCGTAGCCTAACAATTTATATTTAACAGAAATATTTGTACATCTCTAAATTTCATGAAAATCGTTTTCTGGAACACTTTGCTTGAACTGCTTCTTTGTAGCAGGGTGTACAAAATTAGCTTTTTTGCATGATAATAACAGCTGTTTCTCTCATTTCAGCATAAGCAAGGACATAAAAGTACCAGAGATCAAGCGCCAACGGTTCGGCTCAGTCTCCCAAATCCCTCATCTTCCCCAAAACATATCAACACAAAACATCCCCCCCAGTATCCAAACACCCCCCTTATTCCCCGAACAAATCCAGTTCCCCAGCTCTCTCACTGTCACTGCTACTGTCAAAACATCCCCAGATAAAGACGAAACTCATTCAAGCAAAGAGGTTAATCTAGGCCTACCACAAATTATGAATTCTTTCTCACTAAGCAAGGATCTAATAGTGGAAAGAGAAAAGATTGATAAGAAAGAAGAATTGTACATTCCCCCTAATAATATCGGCAGTATTACCATCACACCTGTGCCCAGTCAGGCGAGTCAGAAAGACAAAAAGACATCTGAGAAACAGAGTTCAGTCCAAAAGACAACCATAATTGATAATAGGCAGCCAAGTTCAGTTCAAAAAACAACTGTGCTCGATAATAAACAACCAAGTGTTGCCCAAAAAACAACCGATACTAAAAGTCTGATTAGAGTCAAGTCTCCGGCAGCTTTGAATGAATCTATAAGAAAGAAAGAAGAGAAAGATATCAAAGCTAAAAAGCCAGACAAAACCTTTCCTAACCCAGAGAAAACTCACCCTAACCCTAAAGACAAGAGAGTCGATACTCCCCTGCAGATAGATACAAATGTACAGTCAACAAAAAAAGAACCGAGTCCCAAAAACAAAGACATTAGTCCCAAAACTCAAAAGCAAATAGAAAGCTTACGAGTCAAAGAAAACAACATCCCCAGACCAACCTTAGTACCTGTGCATCATTCCCCAACGTTCGCAAAGCCTGAAAAGCGGCCAGAAGCAAAAAAGAAGGAAACAGATGTAAAAAAGAAGGAAATAGAAGTTAAAAAGAAGGAAATAGAAGCAAAAAAGAAGAAAGAAATCATGATCGTGTCAGATCTGGACCCGTTATCGGACCAAGAGCCGGTGGCAGTCGATGACAGTTCTAGTGATGTTGAAGTGATTGAATGTGACAAGAGTGATAATAGTGAAGTGCCTTCGAAGGACAATAAAGTGCCAAAAAAAGTTGAGGAGGCGGACGCTGATATCGATATGCTTATGAGGAATATTAGAGAGATGGAGGTATGTAACATTTCATTATTTTCCTATCCTACTAATATTATAAATGCGGAAGTTTGTGAGGATGTTTGTTGTCCAACTTGTCCAATCACACCATAACGGCTGAACCAATTTCTGTTTAACTTGAAATAAGATAAGAGTTCTTTACCTAGAATATCACATCTATAGGCTACTTTTTGGCAAGGTAACACACACACCAAGGTTTGGCAAGTTAATAATAAAGTAAATAAAATTCAGGAAATAGGATGGTGATATTTGTAGGAAAAAAAATGGCTGACAATCGAAAAGGGATCTAAAGGATTTATTTTTGGAGGTTTTTGCGGTCAAGAAATTTATTCTAACACGAAAATGTTAAATCAGCCATTACATAACAATCTTATAATTGGTTTATATCGTACAGTGACTGCAAAATATAATTTTGTGGTACGAGGACATAAAATTATATTATGCGGTCGTACAATCACGATTTTCCGACCGAATATTAGTACGGAAACCTCAGGTCGCGAGTCCTACTCGCACTTGAATATTCTTTCTTTATGTTTATTGAATTTGTGTGTAATGCGTTTGTTCTCATTTCAGCATTCGCAAGAAACGACGAAGTTCAACAGTAATTCATTCGGAGGGGTCGTAGCCACTTCTAACGGTAAGCCTTTTGATTGAATCATTTATTTTATTCCTCGGCACGAAGGGATAGATCCATCATCTATCTAGAGGAGCGTCACGGGTTCGAATCCCGTTGGAAATTTTGCTTATAAAATCCTAGTATTTCCAAATAACCAATTGAATAAAGGCATGATTGTATTTTGAAACTTAAGAATCGTATACATCTTGCTGCAGGCGACTGTACTATACAAGGTGATTCATAAACGTGAACTATCTCGAAAGGGGCTTATTCTACACGCAATCGGCTATAAAGTTTGTTCTACGACTTTTGAAAATTGATCATTTTTCATTATAAAACACACTCTTAAATCAGCTGTTTTGGTGTCAAATCTGATCCAACTAATTATTCAGCTGTTATAGCAAATCTTGATGTTGAACTTTATGTACTTTTAATCCTAGTAATATTATAAAAATGCGAAAGTTTGCGAGGATGTTAGATGTTTGGATGTTTGTTGTTCAATCACGCCGTAACGGCTCAACCGATTTCGTTGAAACTTGGAATAAATAAATAAATATTCCGGACATATCACACGGTCAACTGATCCCAAACTAGGCATAGCCTGTACTGTGGGTACCAGAGACTGATATACATAATAGATATATATTTAACACCCAGACACAGAGCAAACATCGGTGTTAGTCACAAATGTTTGTCCAGTGCGGGAATCGAACCCGCGACCTCTAGCGCAGAAGGCAGAGTTACTACCAACTGAGCTATGAGGCCAGTCGAATAGATAAAGTTATTTACCTTGAATAGCATATAGCTACTTTTTATGTAGGTACTACGCGAGCAAAGCCGCAGGCGGAACCCATTTGGTTATAAAGATGTTAGTCCAGTTTTTTTTTTTTTTTCGCTGATTAATAATAATAATAGTTGATAGAATAAGGCCCTTTCGGGATAATGTACATTTTATAAGTAACCTTTTATATCTTTGTATAAAATCTACTTTGGTTTGGATCAGCAAAGCCAGGGATACAGGCTCAAGGTTACCCCCACAACGGTACGCTCGGCCGTGACGCGGACAAGTTGTAAGTGCGTGGGCGTGCGTCCAACTGCATCATTCCCTTCATTTAAAGAAAAGCTTCTTTGCCCCCGCCATTTGTACCATTCGCCAGGACCAGTGATATGGTACAAATGCTTATTAACACAACCGCAACGGTGCTTATTAACTGTGTTAAAGTTTTTTTTTACTATTTAAACTATAATGCGCTATCGATCTAGTAGGAAGAACAGGTGGATTATAGCCAAGCGTGCTATACAAAGTGATTTGTTATATGTATGCTATCGCTCGCAGAACCGATAACCGTTGGGGAGTAAAGGTTCTCGAATGGCGACCACGAACCGGGCGACGCAGTGTTGGAAGGCCCGATGGACCGACGACATTGTGAAGGTTGCGGGAAGTCGGTGGATGGAGAAGGCCCAAGACCGTTCGTCGTGGAACTCTTTAGGGGAGGCCTATGTCCAGCAGTGGACTTCTACAGGCTGATGATGATGATGATGGTGATGCTATCCCGGCTTATTTTACACCCAATTGGCAATAGAGTTAAGTAAATTCGTCATTTTTCATTGAAAAACTCTGTACTAAAATCAGCTGTTTTGGGGTCAAATCAGTACAAACTCGATGAATCGGCTGTTTTAAGTCAGTAATAGCAATCTAGTAGCAATCTCGATGCCGAATTTCTGGTACGTTTAGTTATCCTACTAATGATTTGTGAGGATGTTTGGATGTTTTTTGTTCAATCACTCAGTAACGGCTTTTTTTTTTATATATATTATTTTTATTATTATGTCATTTATTTATGTCATTTATATATACAATTGAGGTGGCAATAAAGTATACGGCCCACCTGTTGGTAAGCGGTTACCCTAGCCTATGAGCGATTGCAATACCAGAGGCATCACGCACGCGTTGCCGACCCCGAACCGGTGGGGGGGCCACCCCTAAAAGCTCTGGCAACACAGGAACACAACACTATTTGAAACAAATAATGTTATTTGGCTGCGATCTTCTATAAGGCGGAGGTACCTCGAGGAGAAAATCTCACTGTGCCCTACCTCCTCCTACCGCTCAACCGTTGTTGTTGAAACTTGGAATAGATAAAGTTCTTTACCTAGAATAGCCTAAAGGCTTTTTATGTAGGTACCACGCGAGCGAAACAGCTGATTCGAGAAAAGTTTGTAAAAAAAGTTATTAAAATAATAAAATAAAATAAATAAATATTCCGGACATATCACACACGGTCAACTGATCCCAAACTAGGCATAGCCTGTACTATGGGTACCAGAGACTGATATACATAATAGATTAATATTTAACACCCAGACACAGAACAAACATCTGTGTTCATCACACAAATGTTTGTCCAGAGCGAGAATCGAACCCGCGACCTCTAGCGCAGAGGGCAGAGTTACTACTACTACCAACTGAGCTATCAGGCCAGTCATTATTTTTCGCGAATAATCTTTCATATTGTTGATAGAATAACCAACCTTTGGGAATGGTATACATGTTATGAATCACCTATTAAAGTGGAACAGTAAAAAACAAGCCAAACCTATCTATGGCCTTTGTGTCAGTAGTACCATTGATTTGTACAATGTTACAAATAAATGGTACTACTGACACAAAGGCTATCTATTTATCTTGCTTGTATCTTGTCAGGGTCTGGTGACAATGGTCCTGATCGCAGCGCGAAGAGAAAGGGTCGATTTTCTTTGCGGAAAGAGCCCGCCTATGTTTAACTATGTTTGTTTTATTTGCACATGTTTTAGTTTACTCGCTTTAATTCATCTTTTGTTGTCACAAATCCATACTATTAATATGAATGCGAAAGTAAATCTGTTTGTTACCGACTAAGTGGCTGAACGGATCGTAATGCAATTTGGCAAGGAGATAGATTATATCCTGGGGACACAGGCTTTGCACATTTGTCTTAAAAAAAAATCTTGAAAGCGGTGAAATAGGGGTCGAATGTTTGTATGGGCAATCCATAATTTCTAAAGTTAGGGATTTAAAAAATAATATTTAGGCTTTTGGTAAGAAATAAAGAAATCGTGTTTCAGGATTTTTGCAAAATATCCATAATGATGAACACTCATCCACATATAAATGTGGATGAGTGTTCAAACGGCGCGCGTCATCTAAAATGTATTTCAAAATGATTCTTATTTTAATTGAAAAAAGTCTGTTTGAGTTTGACCTAATAATACAACTCAATTGCTTGCGATATCGTTTATTACAGCAAAATGTCAAACTCAAAATTGACTGTAAATAGTAGTCGTAAAAATCATTTTGAAAATATTTTTTGATGGTATATCGCACTCCTTTTGAACACGGCTTTCAGCATCTTTCAAGGATCCCCCCATTTCTGAACGAAAATATTTTCAATTTATTCGCATTTTTAGATTTCAACTGTTGTTTGGCAAGTAATGTATTGTTATAAACAATCATTTTTATTTAGATTAACCTGTAACATACTTAGTCGCCTGGTTGAAGTTGTTCAGTAATTTAGTTTTCTAGTTTATGTACTCATCTATGAGCATGGCGTAGCTACTGTCCGCCGTTTTGAAAAAAAAAAAAAAGTTTTCGTAGCCACTGATTCAAAAAGTGTCAATCAATTGGGCAAATTTTATAAAATATGTTCTATAAAAAAATCGCTTAGGTGATTGTTATAGGACATACTTTCCGAGATATTTGGGTATAAAATGCAAAAGATGTTTGGGCAAAATATAAATCCAAATACCTCGGAAAGTATATCACTTCATCATTTCAGCCGTACGACGTTCACTGCTGAACATGGCCTCCCCCACAGACAGAGCAAATTCCTTATCATGTGGGGGTGGTTTTGCCCATACTCACCACGCTGGGCATGCGGGTTGGCGAGCGCAGTTAGAGCTATCGTTTTTAAAATGAGGGACGCTGCTGCCCATCCCCTAGCTTTTTTCCCTTAGTCGCCTCTATCACTTACGCATTTTTTATAGAACAATTTTAGTTTTAAATCCTTTTTACTTATAGAATGACACAAGTTTTATCCGTGGCTTATACTTTGTTGGACCAAAAGATCCTAGTTTCAAAAGTAGGGTTTCAAAGTGATTCTAGTGATTTTATTGAAATAAACGCCTTTTGAACTTTGAAACCTTATAATCCAAATAGTTTCCTATAATACCTACGTTTGTTTCAGCGCAGAACGAACTTCTTTGAACAAAACGGATGGCTGTAACGGTGTCACTGGTAAGTAACTGTCATCAATAGCCTGTAAAAGTCAAATTTGGACAAAATAATTCCATGAAGAACGGTCTTGAGCCTCCCCATCCACGGACTTCCCGCAACCTTTACAATGTCGTCGATCCATCGAGTCCTTCCTGCACCGCGTCATCCGGTTCGTGGTCGCCATTCAAGAATCTTTATTTCCCAAACGGTTGTCGCTTCTGCGAGCTATATGGCCTGCCCACTGCCACTTCAACTTGCTAATTCTGAGAGCTATGTCGGTGACCTTAGTTCTTCTACGGATTTCCCCATTTCGGATTTTATCACGCATTGAAACTCCGAGCATAGCTCTCTCCATAGCCCGTTGCGCGACTTTGAGCTTGTGTATCAGGGAAATTGGGATCCTTTGTCAAGTTTGAAACTTTTTAGAAATTGATAAAATAGTTAAAGTGAGCCTTAAAGTTACGAACTTTAATGTCATTTAGCTTACTCAATAGCACCACTGGTTCCCTCGTTTTCCTTCAACGTTTTAAATCCTCTAAATTTATTTAAAGAAAAACTCATTCTTCACCTTCGGTTCGAAAGTCGGGGAACCTCGCACTAGGCCAACACGGCTTACTGTAACATTTAAAACATAATTAAATATTCCGGACATATCACACACGGTCAACTGATCCCAAACTAGGCATAGCCTGTACTATGTGTATCAGAGACTGATATACATAATAGATAAATATTTAACACCCACACACAGAACAAACATTTGTGTTAATCACACAAATGTTTGTCCAGTGCGGGAATCGAACCCGCGACCTCTAGCGCAGAAGGCATACTTACCACCAACTGAGTTATGAGGCCAGCCAAATAAATTATCTAACAAAACTCTTTCTTCTATTTCAGGTTGATTTAGCACCGATGGATGATCAAATCATGATATAGGTTGTTAAATAATGCACGGAACTTAGTATAATTAGGTACTGCAAGCAGATTATATAGTTGCCAGGTATCCTAGCACGGATTACAGATAAATTAGCTTACCGTTCCCGGTTTTGCACGAGAAATTATTCAAACAATTTCCTGATAATCGATGTACGCATAAACCGAATGTTTTTAAAAAACGGAGTGTTCTTTAGAATTTTATTTATTTTATTTTTATAAAATGGAGGTGTTTTGACTCAAATTTATCTCAAATTACGTTATACGTGGGATCGGTTTGTGTCTAGCGTTATTTTCTCATTCTTCTTCTTTTTGTCGTGACACTGATTCTTTCTTGGTCTGACACCTTAGTGACACTGATTCGTCCTGTGTTAGGTGAGTGACCAGGTTGAGGCATGGTGGCCCCGAAAAGGCCTATGACCGTCGAAAGAATCAGTGTAGTGAAAGGATTAAAGTGCGCCTCTTAGAGGCTCGTTTCGTGCACATGTCACATGTCTTCGATTTTTTAGCTTCTAGGATATGCCGGTTTCCTCACGATGTTTTCCTTCACCGTTTGAGAGCACTAGGATAGCGCACATAAATTTTCCGAATGGAAAATCTATCGGGGCACGGCAGGTTTTGAACCCACGTCCCTATAGATCGGAAGGTGGGGCCACTACCACCCCTGCAGCAGTGCTCTCATTCTAACATCTTACTACAGTTTGGATCGATGGATGTTTGTAACTATCATGCCAGAACGGCTCAAATTTGGCACAGAGATAGATTATAGTCTGGAATAGCTATATCCTCGTAGGTACCACGCGAGCGAATTCGCGGGCGGAAGCTTTTAGTATTTAGGACGCAGAGTCCAAAAACATCACAATAAATCTATTTTTCCGTGCTAGGAAGGTTTGTTTTAAATGTGTACTGAGACGCTAATATCTCCTTGTATTATCTTTGTTTTAAAATAGTTTTATTGATTTTAGTTTTGGAAAAAGGCCAGGTCATGAATACCCTAAACCGACGAGCATGTGTGAGGAATGTGATGAGAGTGAATGAAGCAAAAGAGGTGTGTCAGGATCGTAGCAAGTGGAAAACCGTGGTCTCTGCCTACCCCTCGGGGAAACAGGCGTGATTTTATGTATGTATGTATGATTTTAGTTTTAGTACTTAGATAGTCACGCGTACGGGCCGTGTAGATTTTTATATACTTTTGTTTTGTATAATAATAATAACACCCTAGGGTCCCTGTGTCGTGGGTACCAGAAACTACGAGTACCATGGCACCACCTCACCCAGACCCGGTACTAAATATTTGCAGATCATGCAAGCACTTGTTCCGCAACGGAAATCGAACCCGCACCCCTTGCGTCTCAGTCGGGCACTCGCCCGCTGCGCCACCGAGGTCATCCTCTTAAGCTCTTCCTTCATATCCAAACGGCAAACTTTATCCTAAATGTTTTTATCTCGCTTCTCAATACACATTTATTCCAAAATAACTTAAACTATGGTTTATGTTTTGCCTTCAGTAAGTTCGTATACAAGGTGATTCATAGCATGTATACCACCCCGAAAGGGGGTTATCCTATCAACAAAAAGAAAGAATAGCGAAAAAAAAACATCAATATTATGAATTTAAAAATTTTTTTTTTGCTCCAAATTTCTCAACTACATAAAGATAAAGATAAAGATAAATTTATTTGCTTGAACATAATGTAGGTTAACAATGGTCATAAAATAAATAGTGTTTCAATTATGTTCTACCATAGTCGGCATGCAAAATTACAAATAAATGAATGTCAAAAATCGTATAACTAAAATTTAAAATAGAAGAATGTCAAAATCGTATTAAAAAGAAAAAAAAAATAACAAATTAAAAATTAACAATGATTACAATGCGTCCTCAATACATGTATTTGGTATTTTAATATTCTTTATAACTAATTACTAAACGTACGGGAAAGTTCGGCATCAAGATTGCTACCTAAAACAGCTGATTGAGCTTGAATTGATTTGACCCAAAATACCTGATTTTTACATAGTTTTTTTTAATTTTTTTTCAATGAAAAATGTCGAATTTCCAAAAGTCGTAGAAAAAACTCCATTGCCAATTGGATGTAGAATAAGCCATAATGATAGCATGCATATTATGAATCACCTTGTAGAAGTCCATGTTTTGTATAAATGTTAGTTTAAAACTATAAATCACTGCCGTAATCAGTAATACTGCTCCTACTCAAATATTTGAAAATCGCTATAAGAGCGATTAAAATGGAGAGTGCGTGAGTGATCTCCAGGCGATTCTAGCATTCATATGTAAACTTAGCAATAGCCAACTCGCTTACGATACCTATTATAAAATGAAAAGAAGCGATTCTCGCTCTTTGACATGCGATAATCGCACTTTACACAAATGGACTTATGTTTACGTTGCTATTATCGAAAAGTGTAACAAATAACTTTTTCGATAATCGCGTTTACTAGGCAAGAAAACTCTCGTTTTTTTGCTAATATTTTTTATTTTTGTTTGAATAACCTCTTTCGAGACACTATATTAGTTACGAAAAACGTTTGTATAGGTGGCGTGCTAATCTTAAAAATCATGCTAAAGCATTTTAAGCTATTTGGAAAAAAATAACAAGGCCATTGCTAAAACTTTTTGAGGCTATGTTAAGCAAAGCCAGGAACGAAACCTAGTGTTCTTAACCAGTGATAATGGAGCAGTAGGTACTGCTGTAAGATGAAAATCTTTTTAGTCAAAGACGATGTTAAAAATGTGGATGAAAATATTGTTTGAATCGGTAATTCCAAATTATGCCCAATGTATGTAATGATGATAAATAAATATTTATAATTAATATCATACCATGGTTTCTTTTAATAACATTAAGATAGTTTTTCATAATACCTAATATTATGTACAGTCAACCAGTTTGATTTGTAGGCCTTTTCACACTAAATCTACGGCGCAACGCGTCACCGCCGGATCTGCCACTAGAGTTGCCAGATATAGATAGATATAGATTGCATTCAACCTCTGATCACAACCAAAAGGTCTAATAAAAAGTTTTGAATAATGCACATATTGTAATAATAAACATTACAGCCACGAGTCACGTACATACTTATGCAAAGTGGCTAAGTCATCATAAGCTTGTAGGAGTCCAAGTGGACCTCTCACAGTGCCATGGCGAACGGTCTTGAGCCTTTTCCATCCACCGACTTCCCGCAACCTTCACAATATCGTGGGTCCATTGTATCTTCGAGCACTGTGCGCCCGGTTTGTGGTCGCCATTCGAGAACCTTTATTCAACGGTTGTCGGTTAGGGGGCTAAATCAAACAAAATAAATAATAAAACAACAATGTGACTTGTGGTTTATGTATATTTTTTTTATTAATTTCACAAAATTATTCGTTAAAAGCCACAGTTTTAAGGCTTTTAAGCTGTTAAAGCGTTCCGTAACATTTCTCGTTTGTTTTGTATCAACGGTGAGCTAGAAAACAGGAATTCACAAGCTATCTATCTAATAAAACTACATCGTAAACATTACACTTTATAGAAAATATTGACATCACTCGATCCGTTAAAAGGCAGTCGAAGCATCTCTCATCTATTGCATCTACGCACGCACGAACGAATAAAATACAGAATTTTACTCGACCGCGCGTCATGCATGATATTACATGACTAGGTAGTCATTTGTCATGTAAGATATGTCATAACATTAATGTCTCGGTTGTTTAATTTTTCGACTCGTAGACGACATCATATCATGACTGGTAGACGACATAATTTCATGACTCAACAACATGAAATTATGTCATCTACGACATTATTTTATGACCCGTAGACGACATAATGTCGTGAGTCGCCGGTCAAATTTCATGACTCGGACGACATGATGCTGACGTGACTTAAGCAAGACTACAACTGTCTTGTCTCATGAAAATGACTACCTATTGAGGTGTCATACTATTTTGTATAAATAATGATTTTTTTTACTTAGCATTAACGTGTATAACACTATATTTACGTATTATAGAACAGCTCAGTGTATTACATTTAATATTATGTGTGAAGCGACACTGATTCTAACTTGAAATATATTGAAGCTATTTTGTGATTTCTAACTTGTATTTCTTAGTCTATGTGCGAAATGAAAATGGCATTTTCCCTAAAACTAACTCTAGAAAACAACAAACAATAATGATGATAAAATCATAGTATGAAAAGTGCCAGTTTCTTTCCCACTTAAAACTATTTTAAAAATTATCAGAAGTTTTACACAAAACACGGTAGTTACACAATTCACACAGAGTTTATAAAATAGACACCCAAGATAGATTTTCAAATGATATATTTTACAGGCTAGATTGTCAGGGCATTACCAAAAACGTGCCATAACGTTTTATGATAAGGCCTTCAGAATTAAGTTGCAAAACTCACTTAGGTCCCAATATCCATTCATATTACACTTTCTATGCTAAGCTTAGCGAAAAAAATATTGCGTTCTTAAGCAATTTTTGTTTATTATATTAAGTAAATCAATACAGGTTTTTTGACTACGACAGAAGTATATTATGTATTTGGGAAAAACTTTTTAAGGTGACTTCTTCGTTATTATATAAATACCCCCTACGAAACAGTGAAAGCTCGAATGTGTTTCTAACACCTTTGTTTTGAGGCTCGTGATTCTTACCACAAAAAGAGATATATGGACTAAATGTTAAAACAATGTAACCGGCTGATATCTGTGAATATCCTATTTATGAAATTAATCAAATAAAAAACTTATGCATACAAGCAGTTTTAAATATGTACAGAGTATTTTGTGACGTAAGATTTAAAAATTTTCTTTTTTCATGGTAAGATTCTATTAATTCTGATCGTATTTTGCATAATATGCAAAAGAAATGTTACAATTTCGTGTACAAGGCTTAAAAGCTTATTTCTATAAATAGATATAATAATTCAAGATCTCAATGCGATGACATACAAAATATATTGATCTTTCGCAGTATAAGTTCTTATCTTAAAGCTTAAGCAAAAATAAACTCTTTTGTCTATACGTTAAGTCCTATCGATTATTCTACAGAATAAAGAAAACTATTAACTAGGCTTATACCGTGCTCGACACCAATAGTAAGGGCTAGATACAGCAGAGATCCATTATAGAACTTTAGCACAGTCAACTTCATTGACTTTATCCTGATTTTACCAAAAACTGTGATAGAGTTCTATCATTTGAAAGCAAGACCGTGAACGCTTGGACTAGAGTCTTGAATTTCAAAAGAAATTTATTCAACTATAATACAACTTCTATTCAACTTACACTGACATTCTAGCTAACAGTGATCCAAACTTTCCCACATTCTTGAAATACAAATTTATATACAATCTACGCGTACTTTCCCATTTTTTTCATACATCCAATAATACTTTATCGACCTTATAATTAATCTATTACACATAAGGAGCCTTTTAGAAAAGTGCTCGGCAATTTGATATACAGTCACAGACTAGCGGTTGTCCGCAGTTTCATCCGTAATATATTATGATCTCAACAGACCTGAATTTTGAAGTATTGTACTATGATTTCACTTATCTGTTTAGCAAATTCAAAATCAGCCTAGCCATCGTGGCATGGAGGCAGATACCGTTTTGCTTTAAAATAGGTATTGGTGAAACTGTGACGTAGCATTTTTACAAAAGCTTTTATTAAATTACCTACTTCTATGGACTAGGATTTAAGAAGGTAACAAACAAATTGCCTTATAAGTATTTCTTCTTTCTTCTAATATCATCAGAAAATCTGACTGAAAGAAACTCCAGAGACGCTTTTAAAATACTTCGGTTGAACATCACGACTTAAAATTATCCCGGACGAATCTGTAAGCTGTGCTAATTTAAAATCATGATTTGGGCATCTTTTTGTAACATCAAAGCTCGGTAAATATTCGTAACTTACAATATCTTGTGATTTAGACTTAATTTTGTCTGATATTAGGACACCAATAGCATAATTTATTCTAATGATAATACTTACAGACTAACATCCGTATCTTATACAAGTATCTTATATAAGTAGTACAAATGATACAACCTTTTTTTCTCTAGCAAATTCACTCGGGTTTCGATACAGATTACAACGTTGATGTTACAAGTTGAAGAAAGCAGAATCCCACCTTTTCAAACTTTTTCTTTTGCTCTACATTTTTGCACATAAATAAAACCATTGAAGAGAGTTTTCCCTCAACGAATAGTAGTACTAGAGATACAAGGTTGTATCATTTGTACTACCAATTGAACTACTCAGTAGTACTATTGATCTGGAGATAAGTATATTTGTATAGGGTTTATGACTTTGGTATTTAAAGTGCCATGCGATTATGATTTTCAATATGTATTTGATCTATCTATCCCGACAGTAATAACAATAATGCTGTTTTACTTATCGCTGAGAAGGATTAAGAATGGATCAAAAACGCATTGAAATTGGCCAATTGGTAACATATTCGACCATAAAACATGCTGCAGGCTGATGTTTAGTAAAATTTCGAGCGTTCTCCCAAGAAAACACGTTTATATCTAGAATTTAGGCAGAAGAGTTGTTGAACAATATTGCTTTTAGCTCCAACTATTTAAAGCTCCCAGTCATCTCTCAGGCAGTACAATTTTTCGTGTTTGGTTGGTATATTATGTTTTATTATTTCGTAACAAAAATCATTTCACAAAAATGTTAAGGAGTTTACAAAAAAATGACAGTATTATAAAATTGTAGAGACGGTTTTTGGTAGTCCAGTTAACAGAGGTATTGCATGAGATACAATGAGTAGACAACAATAAGAAATCAGTCAAACTTAAAAAAATAGCGGAAATTAGGAACTGACAAACAATTGGACCGAAATAAAATTCTAAGAGTATGATTATACATTAACTTACCTACTTATCATAATGATTAGCCTCAGCTGCGTTCAATTATTTTATTTACTTTCTTATTTTATGCAAAATAATGCTAACTATACGAACAATTATTTCTAAGTATATTATTTCATGGCCCGACAAAATTAAGCGCCATGCGAGGACAAGGCTTCAGATAAGCGTCAAAATAAAAATGACTTTTGTATATTGAAAATCAAGACACCGGCTAAGGTAACACCGCCTGATCTCTATACACATCTCATCACATTTACCAAAAACAAATCGTTGTGGCTGATAAGTTGAAATGACGAATGTCTCCCTTAACTTTTTTAAGAATCTAGGACATCCGGCAATCGGCAACGAAAACAAATATAACTTCAACAATTATGAAATATTGCTATCTCATGGTGGCTCACGTTGCCTAGGTATATCAGCTGGCTTAAAGTTTCTACGCGGGAAATTATTGAAACCGTTGTCAATTAACTGCTTCCGTCCAAATACGTTGTCTTGTCCTCACAGGGCTTAGGTAAACTGTCAGGCTGACTATACAATTGGATCCTCGCCGTCGGTGCAAGCGGTGCGGTGCGGTGGCGTCGCGGCGGCTGGCTGCGCGCCTTCGCCGTCCGGACTTCTCAGATCTTCATCTGGAATTGTTGAAGTTGTTTATTCCTTGCCCAGTCTGAAAGCTTGTGGTGAATTTTGACGACGGAACTATTTCACTGAAGAACTGCTCTTCAACCATGATAACCAATGACAGCATGATATAGCTTTCTGGTATACCGACAGCTAAAACTGACCTACGAGGCAGGCTAACTAAAGAGTATAGACAAATGCGGCCTAACAATTTGCGTGGAGAAACTATGGGAGAAAATCTTCTAAGGAGAGGTAAGTAAGTAGGTATTTTCAGAATTAAAAACATCTTAAATTTACTCTGGGAGCTAGTCCGGCAAATCAAGTAGGTTATACCATTAATCAAAAGCAAACGTCATTCCGACGAGTTATTCCATAATCTTATGTAATTAACTTTAAGAATCTTCTTCAAAGGGGATTCCGAAGTCTCATTTTCCTCTTAAACACGGATCTAGAGGTTGTGGAATAGGCAGCATGTTCCTAGAAATATTTCGAGGTTTGAGTGCGGCTAGCGAACCTGGATCCGTCGGCGAAGGGAATCCGGTTCAGGAGCCGCGGCGGCCCGTCAGCGAGCCGACGAAAGACTTGAGTGCCTGCCCGATGCCGCGGCCGCTGTCACCGCCGCTGCAAGAGCTGTCCGCGCTCTTGGTGGCGCTCGCAAGCGCGGCGGCGCCGCCGTGCGCGTCTAAGCACTTTTGGTAGCGGAGCTGGAATACGTTAAAAGTGATGGTAGCCGTAAAAATATCGCGAAAAGGTTGGCTGAGTGAATCGAGAGGCCCGAAATTTAATTTCTTAGTAGATTAAATTCATATTATAAGCGTCTGGAATCTCGGTGTATGACGTGTTACAATGACTCGCGGACGACATAACTTTTATGACTCATAACTTTTCAGTCATACATGTCATGAGTCACAAATAAAAACTAAGGAGTAAAAAATAATGATTAGCTACGATTATCAAGATCGATATGATGTAAGATATGCCAAATTTAAATTCTAACCATGGGAATCGTAAATTGCAAAAGTGGCTCGATTTTTTTGACGTGACGTGAAGACTATATAAATTGTCGTAGTAATTTATACCTTGCAAGCAGCTTCAATAGTCTTGCACAACGCCCCGGAGCTGGGTTCAGTGTGGAACGCATGAGCCACGAACTGGTCCTGTGCGGTGTGCACTATGAATGCGCAGCGCCGAACGTCGCGACCGATTCCGAGGAACGATAGGTAGCGCACCCGGCATTCCACTATTGGTACTGTCTCCTGAAATAAGTATTCAAGGTGATAATACCATGTCGAAAGGGGCTTATTCTACACCCAATTAACAATAATATTGTTTCTGTGACTTTTGGTAATTAGTCGGTTTTCATAATTCATTTATTTGCGAAACAGGTTTATAAGATGTCAAGAGTAAATAAATAAATAATAATTCAAATTGTAACAATTGAAATTAAGTATTTAAAAAAAGCATGTCAAAAATAAGATACCATAGAAATTCAACATTATTCAAATTTATCACACAATTATTCTGATACACTATAATAGGCTTTTCCTGTCAACATTTTCTTTACCTTTTCATTGAAAAAACACTATATAAAAAATCCGCTGTTTTAGGTAGCAAGCAATCTTGATGTTGAACTTCTGGTAAAGATGATAAAAAGACCAAAAATTATATAAAAAAGTTCGGTTAGAAGTAGGTACCTACTACCCAATTGTTTAATTTTCGCTGGTAATATACGAGTATTTTCCATTTGTGATAACATTAAGTCCTTTCGGGATAGTATTACCTACGAAACACGTTGTTTTGGTCAGTAGGTAAGATTTTGTTTTCACAAACATTGCCTCACTTTTTAAAAGTTACTAGTAGGTAAAATTCTAATGAACTGGGCCCATAACTTGTTAAAATCAAGTGGCCTCTTATCTGACTTATCGAAAAGTTTCAGAAAGGACTTTTTTGGACCCAGGTCCATGTTATTGGATTAAGAGGCAAAAAAACGAGAAGAAAACTTACGCCTTCCTCAGTAATAGTGATCATCGAGGGCGCCACAGCCACCGCCACCGGACGCCATGCCGATGGCGCCCTAGCAGCCGCTAAACGCTCCAATGCATCGTTCAGCACTCGCATGCCAGTAGCACGGGGGACCTCTGCGCTGCCTAGGTATCTGGCGCGGACTGTCTTGCGAGGCTCTTCCATTGGAGTTGGGAATACTCCGCCAACTAAATAAATACAAAGGTTCGTTTTAAATTTTATTCTTGTCATCGAAATTCGTTCGTTTATTGTGTCACCGGTTCCTTCTTAGTCTCCCTATGTCAAATTTAGGGACAGATTTAGATCGGTCCTTAAAAAGGGCTTCGTGGTCAATGATAAAAGATTCTTAAGAAAACTTACAATTTTAAATATAAGAAAGGGGATATAATGGTCCCTTGGGTAACACCTCGCATAGTATTTACTTTAGTGTAAATTTTAACTTTGATGGTAAGACTTGCTAAGCTAATTAAAGAAATGGCTGGTAAATTTTAATAGCCGATAAACCAATATTTTAATTACATAAACATTGAATTATAATAAGATTTATATGACAAATTATTTACCAATAAAAGGTAGGACATTTTTATCTCTTTTATTGTTATTTGACACTTTTTAATGCCTATTAGGTAGAATATATTTGTAGTTAACTGTAGATTAAGACCTAAATTGTAACATAATAATATTCTGGCCAAAAAACATAACGTTACGTATCATAACATAATATGCATTTCTAGGTCTAAACCCTTAGTAAATTAGAACAAAAGGTTTCAGCCAATTCAAACGTAAAGAAAAATACAAATCGAAGTAAATAAATGTTACGTACCAGATAGTGGCCTAGGCCGCCTGGCTGCTGGTAAATCAGTGGGCCTAGGCAGTGGCTGGAGAGAGCGCTCGATCATGATACGTTTGCAAATATCGCGCAAGGCATTGGCGATCGTACGCGCCGGAGCCTCGCATCTAAATACATGGCACATGTGTTTGCGCGTCGCACGGTCGCGTGCAACGTACGCGAAGTCTCTGTAAGTAAAATGTTAACGTGAATGATGAAGGATGTCAGAAGTGAGAAGATGGCTTGAAAGGCAGATAATTCACACATTGTGCTGGAAAATAGACCTATGAATAGAAAGGATGTATAAAATGGTGGTACTGGAGGCAGATTTAGAGCATGCACTAGAACTGAAGTGGCAATGGGCGGGGCATGTAGCTAGAATGCACAAAGAAAGATGGGCCACTATTATCACCTCTTGGAAAGGACCAAATGGAAAAAGAAAAGTTGGCAGGCCACTGGCTAGATGGTCCGACGAAATAAGGAAATAAGGAGATTCCTAAAAACACATGACTGGACTGAAGCGGCAACCAATCGCGATCGCTGGAAAGAACTGGAGGAGGCCTTTACCCGAGAGGGGTCCTTACGGTGGAAATAAAATGAATAATCTAAATTAATTAAATATTAAATATAAAAATATTATTTTAACATTATAAATAAGTAGACATAAGAATTAAGATTGCATTAATTGTTAAATGTTTTTTTTTTTAGTTAAGGAATAAACAGGCTTTTTTATTTTTATTTTATTTACTGGAGGCAGAGTTTTAGAAAGGACATGAAAAAAAGAATAACAAAAAGGATTTTAATTAAGACAGAAAATCTGTGAAAGACGAGGATATCTTCCTACATAAATTGGACCTAACTAATGATTTGGTAGATGCGTCTCAAAAACAGAGCTTACCAATAAAAGACACACTTTTTACAAATTAACAAATAAAGATTTAGCGTGAGAGAAACGCGACTGTTGAGAAATATTACGGAAAATCATGTGCTAAGTGAGAAATGGCGATAATCTACAAAACGTGACGCGCATGAAGCCTATAATCAAACTACTCGTACCTTTCGCTGTTCCAAGAAAGCCATAAGAAAGATAAACGGAAACTTATTATAAATACCATAGGATACTAATACAATTCAAAATATATATGTTTTTTTTATTAAATACGTATTGAACTCAAAGGGTTAGTAAAACAGACAGATATAATTAAGGATAGAAATGTAATTAAACCTCTACCCAAAGGATTCTAATGATAATACCTATCAACACCATATAGTTTTATTTGCATCCAGAATTTTATAAGTTCCTGGCCAACCCTGTGGGGACAAAATTATAAGGTCGCTTTCGAGTTATTCATCATCATCATCATTTCAGCCGTACGACGTCCACTGCTGAACATGGCCTCCCCCACAGGCAACAAATTCCTTATCATGTGGGGGGATTTGCCCATACTCTGGTGAGCGTGGTCGCTGGGCATGCGGGTTGGCGAGCGCAGTTAGAGCTATCGTTGTTAAAATGAGGGACGCTTGTGTGTGGTGTTTTCTCGTAGCCTACATCATTCCATCGAATTCATACTGTCTTATTTCTTCTTACCGTCCATTATCCCTGCCGACTCCCCAGACGCGAATCGTGTGGATCGGCTGTGTGTGCAGTGTGTTCAGGCTCTCGGGATCTATCAGCTTGAGGGCTCCGTCGTCCAGATCCATGAACAGGTCTTTGCCCTAGAATCAAAATAGCGTGGAAATTTTAGAGGTAGGTAGGTACTTACGAAAACACTGAAATAATAATGTATGGTCTTGGCGTAGTTTGTCTTTTGTATTTTTAAGTCCTGAGAGCTCATAAATAAAACTAGAAAAATTTGCGCCGGTTCCTTTTGATCAAGCCTAGAAAATCGGTCAGCAAACATGGTTTGGGTCATAATTTTCTATAATATGCCTAGAAGGAAGCTATCCCATCAATTATTTGATTAACCTAATTCTTCTCACGGATTTACCTCCTCTACTACCAAAGTTCAAGTGTTATTAATTCCACCTGCTATTAGGTGTAGTGAAGTTAGTCAAAATTTCGTATTCTCTCCATTCGATGAGCTTATTACTCACATCACCCCAACGTCCAACTTGGTCCAGCAAATCATTTCTTCCCAAGCTTAGGTCCACTATACACTTGTTCACAGCACGACTTGACCGCTCCGGCGTCAGGTCTGACTCTGCAATCTCCACCCAGCCGAGTGAGCGCACGAAGAATCGGACTGCGCGCCCGTCTGCTTCTGGGCGGGCGGGAAAGCTGCGACGTCTGGAAGACGAGGAAAAATACCATTCGTTATGAACTTGATCTCTGCTGAAGATTAATAGCTTGAGCAGCTCTATCCTGACTTCCTTCCTACTATCTCCAGTCGGAAGTTAAGAGGGCCGCCCGATTTATGAATACCATCCGATAACCCCTTTGTAAATAACCTTAACTTCTCACTCTGTTATTAATTTGTTCATGGTAACTTCCGTCCAGGAATGACCACTATAGCTTGCGTCGCGCATCACCTTTCTTATTTTAAAAAAATGGAAACTCTTTACTACCCCCAATCTCTTTCTCTAACACAAATCACTCACTTATAAGACATCTCCTCTCTCCGCTTCCTCTCATCCTGCTGGTCCTGATCCAGCGCCCCGCTGGTCGTGCTCCTGGTGACCGAGGTGTTCATCACGCCCTCATACCGCGCCTCAGACAGGTTGGAACAGTCGCGAACCATGGAGATTCGGGACTCCTTGGCCTCCACCGGCGGCATCTTGGGCAGGTCACGCTGGATCGTGCCGCTCTTTATGTGCCAGTAGTAAGGGCCGTCGTTGTCTGAAATAGCAATAAAGAAACTTTAAAATAAATACAGGCATACCATGGAAGCTGCTGTAAAAATGGTACAAGACCGTACAGAAGCGTAAACTAATTCTTCTTCTAGCGTTATAAGATGACACACAGCTTGAGATGACACCTTCTTAAAACATCATTGATGAAACGTAGAAGGAAAATAAGGAAGACGAATACCAAGAATAAGTTATAAGAGCCAGATAAATGAGAAGATTGTCGTCATGTCAGTGTCGAACCAATCGTTCCAGCTCTACTTTTATTATAAGTACTGGCAAAGAGTGGAACGATCTGCCTGCGTCTGTTTTCCCGGAAGAGTAAAAATAAAATAAAATAAAATAAAAGGGCATTTATTCACCAAGAATTAGTACATCCTAAGAGTCTTCAAAACTAGAGTGAATAAGTTCTTTCTGGTAAAGCGTGCTTCATCTTAGGCCACATCTCACTTGCAAAAGTGAGATGGTGGTCAAACGCCTAACCATCACCAATAAAAAAAATAAAGAGGTAACGGAGCTTGCATCGGAAAGATCATAATGGCCAAATTTTCTCACGCTTTCGAATAGAAGGACCAATCGACACCGTCTGCGTTCTATAGGTGCGTCCACATTTGTGTCATTTCAACGCGCCGTGGCTCCGTGACAGTAACAGTTAGGCGTGACAAACACATAGTGTGGAAGGATTTTGACACGCGGACATGTCACACGAGCTATTGCCACGCAGCGATCCACTCAGAGGCCCACCAACGAAATCGGGAACATTTCGCCGACTGGTCCACACTTAAGAGTAGCAAGTACCGTAACAAGTTACGGAGCTACGCGTTGAAATGTCCCAAATGTAGACCCACCTTTATGTAATTCTACCTACCCTCATGTTTCTCCCATCCTGGAGGCAACTGCGCCTCTTTCTTAGGCCTCAGCTTCACAGGTATGGCATATAAGTCATCATTAGGCCCGGCGCAGTGTGGCACGGGCGATGTGTGACTCTTCTCCGTGTCTTCTTGATCGGCTCTCTCTTTTTCCGGTGGAGGTGACTCCTCGCCATCTTGTGGGGTGATGAATGTTTTGTCGCTGTGAATAAACAGATAAAAATTGAAAACGTGGAAACAACTGAGGGGTTATGTTATTGCCATCGAATTGTTATTTAGTAATCGATAGAGTCTTTAGTGGCTCGGTTTGTAGCGAGCGAAACGAGATTTGGTCAACGGACAATAGACTACTTATAGCGTGTAGGTAGGTAGAGATAATGTTGCCTTGGGTTGCTACATAAATAATGTCCCAGGCGCTACAGCGTCCAGCGGACCTCCCCACGCGGAGCAGCCCGCCTGGGGAGGTCCCTCGCCTCACAGAAGATCGCAGCCAAATAACATTATTTGTTTCAAATAGTGTTGTGTTCCTGCGGTAAGGTTGCCAGAGCTCTTTAGGGGGGAGAGGTTCGGGGTGCGTGATGCCTCTGGTATTGCAAGCGCTCATCGGCTACGGTTACCGCTTACCAACAGGCGGGCCGTATGCTTGCTTGCCAACTAAGTTGTAATAAAAATAAAAAACTACATAAGCACATATAAAAACAAAGTAAGACATGTGTTACTTTGAAACGACAACCGTAAAACCATCAACGGTTTAAAACTAGTTTCAAATTGCAAAGAAAACACGTGCTGCAGCTGTTATCTCAAGGATTAAAGCTCAATCAACAGTGTACAAAGTCGTAGGAACGTTTTATTACCCCGTTTCATAAACCCGTGCGAAACTGCCCGTTAATAAAAGCAAGCAAAGCCGCTCTACAACATTGTCTGCATCATATAGTTTAACTAGCTTCCGCCCGCGGGTTCGCTCACGTGGTACCTACTAGAAAAAAGTAGCCTATATGCTATTCCAGACTATGCCTATATCTATCTACAAAATCATTAAAAGTGTAGTTAAACTTACTTTGACTTTGTGTTGACTGGCGAAGCCGCTTCGTCATCTTCCAGTCTGAAACAATAAAAAACAATATTATTACTTAAAATGATTATAGAAGCACCAAATAACAGAATGTAAAGGTAAGTGTCCACCTGGCTCGGCGGATCTTGCGGCTGAGAAGAATCAGGCAAAAAAAAAAGCACAAAATGGAATGTAGAGCTTCAGCGAGGTGCCGATCAAAATGCTGAAGCTCAAAATAGAACAATAATCCTCGTAAATAAATAAAAGGATGTAAAAACGTGAAAAAGACAAAGGGAATAGCAAAAAAAGATGAAATGTTGCGTTTTTGTAAGTGTTGCAGTGTCCAGCTGCTATGGACGTGACGCCAAGCGTGTAAACAGGATTTCAAAGCCGTTTGCATTTTAATGTCTAGCACCGCAAACGTTATGAGGTCGTGGTGGCCCCGGCTAAAGAATAGGCCCCTCAATATCTACCTATCCGCAGATGTCGTAAGGGAAAAAAGCTAGGGGATGGGCAGCAGCGTCCCTCATTTTAACAACGATAGCTCTAACTGCGCTCGCCTACCCGCATGCCCAGCGTGGTGAGTATGGGCAAATCCCCCATATGATAGGAATTCGCTGTCTGTGGGGGAGGCCATGTTCAGCAGTGGACGTCGTACGGCTGAAATGGTGATGATGATGATGTACGTTCAGGGGCTTTGAAATAAAGATGGCAGTCAGCTGGGGACCAGGCCATCGCACTGTTTATTTCTTCCCAAAAGTGCGTGACAAGCATGCCGGCTGACTTTGACGTCAAAATTACATTTATTTACCTGAGTTCAATAGGTTATTTATCATAATCCCCACTAAGCTGTCCCCACCAGGGGGGATTACGAAAGCATTCAAAAAGTTTTGAGCTTTTTCCCCAATAACATTTTAAATCCTTGTTTAAAAAATATATGACTATAAAAATAGTTTATGTTTATTTTATATTATCACTCCAGATTCGGTGCCTTCTAAAGAAAACGAATAAACTTTAATTTAAATCTAATGTTAATTAGATTTAAGTATGTCTAGGATAGGAGGTATTTAAATTGGTAAACACAACCAGTTATATTAGGTAGGTGGTAGGTTACTTAGTTTTCGGTTGATGTTTTCCGTCATCATTAATTTCCATCAACCAAAAACTATTTGAGAATTCACCAGGCCAGATTTTCAAACAAAGAAAAGTTTTTTTACACTAAAAATGCAGCTGAAAACAACTCGCAAGTGGCGGTATTTTCGAGCCTTTGTAGGGAATTTAAATATTCATTTGCCAACGGGCACTAACAAAAATCCTTTAGTATCAGCTTTCTGGGCATTATTGCTTTGCAGGGTCTCTACATGTGACTGATTAATATGCCTGAATGCCTTGTGAATGGATGGAGGAAAAAGTTGGTGAAAGAACACGTTTCTAGTTAGAACGCGTTTTCTCTAATATAAAATAGTTTTTACAAGAGAAAGTGCCTTCTAACTTGATACTGTAATATAAACAAGGTGATGCATAATATATACTGGCCTCATAGCTCAGTTGGTAGTAACTCTGCCTTCTGCGCTAGAGGTCGCGGGTTCGATTCCCGCACTGGACAAACATTTGTGACTAACACAGATGTTTGTTCTGTGTCTGGGTGTTAAATATATATCTATTATGTATATCAGTCTCTGGTACCCATAGTACAGGCTATGCCTAGTTTGGGATCAGTTGACCGTGTGTGATAGATAGGTCCGGAATATTTATTTATTTTTATTTATTTATATGTATGCTACCTCTAAAGGAGGATTATCCTATCTCTATCTCTATGCAAAATTCTGCAGTTTTGAGATCATAAAATTAGTTCAAACTCATTATTCAGCTGTGTTAGGTAGTAATATTGATGTATAAACTCTCGTACCTTTAATAATTACTTAAACAGATGACAAAACGACCACAAACAAGAAAAAAAAATGTCTATATAAAATTTGCAACGCCCTCACAGTGTCTATATATCTACATCTAGCTGATGTACATTGAGCATGAATGAATAAATATGAAAAATATGTATATTGAATATTTTGATTTTTATTCCGCAAAATTTTCTCTTTGTTGATAGAATTTCAGGATGGTACATATATTGGCCTCATAGCTCAGTTGGTAGTAACTCTGCCTTCTGCGCTAGAGGTCGCGGGTTCGATTCCCGCACTGAACAAATATTTGCGTGATGAACACACTGTGTCTGGGTGTTAAATATTTATCTATTATGTTATAACAGTCTCTGGTACCCATAGTACAGGCCTATGCCTAGTTTGGGATCAGTTGACCGTGTGTGCTATGTCCGGAATATTTATTTATTGTAATTCACGTTGTGAATTCACCTACCTACACAGTGATCAAATTCGTGTTTGTTTTACAGCAGCTAAATCTATTTTATCTCTCATACGTGGGCAACTTTAGCAGGATTAACGACGCCAAACCAGAATTTTGCTCATAAAATACCGGGCACACGGTGGGTGTTTCCACTAACTGTAGAAGTTGCCGAAAAAACAATAGTGATAAAGTGGAAAATTGTATTTTCGCTGTTTATTGTGTTAAATTGTTTTCTGAGGCACTGAAAAATATTATATAGATAGATAGATAAATTGTTTATAGATAGATAGATATATACTAGCTAGCGCCCGTGGCTTCGTTTCCATGGTGCCTAAATAAAAAGTAGTCTTTAAGGCGATACAGAAATCATAATAAACTGTCGAGTGGGCGGAGTGAAGAAAGTGACAGTGCTATGTACTATAATTGAATGCGGAAAGAGATAGCAAGCATTAGAAGGCGCTCGAAAGTAATCGACGTAAGCGACATAACTTTTTTGTTTTTTTTTTCATTTTTATAACTTGTCTGTCTCAAAGGCCTCAACGGAAGACCAGCGCAGGTTATTACAATCTGCACACGCTGAGTTGGGACCTTTTTGCAACAGTGTACCTATAAGTAGCCTACTATAAGTTGTATTTGTTACCTTTCTCTTTCTGCACCTAAGTAGGCACATATTATGTTGTAAACTAAACTTGTAATGTTGCAAATAAAGAATTTGTATTTGTATTTGTATTTACATATAAGAAAATATCGATTATCTTAAAAACTATGTATTTTTTGAAAAAATGTCTTGGATTAGATACCCATAGAACCCATAGAAAGTCTCAGAGTATTTTCGAAAAAATTGTTGCAGAGGACCCAACTTTAAAAAATAAATCTATCGAGAAAAGTTTTACCAATCGCGTTTCTGTCTTGGATTTAGTTAAATAAAATGCTCAAGTTATCTTTGTCATAAGAATCAAATCTGTGCGTTTTGCGGTTATTGAGAAAAAAACAATTCAAAAATCATAAAAACAATTTAATCCTCACCTTAAGCTATTCTAGGTAAATTTTTCTTTGTACTACACTATGTTTGGTATAGATTTAATATTGTACAATAAAGTGTTAATCTAACTATCTATCTATCTAGCATAGAATTAAGATTAGTACTACACTACATAGTAAGTAGGTAACAGCAAACTAAAGTTGCAGATTCCAATACGTAGCAATAACTCATTCCAGACTGCAGAACGTAATACGGTTCGTGCTATACCGTACTACGTGAACGTGCCTACGCAGTGCTACGATACTACGTAGTGCTACGCCATCGGAAATGTAGTTACGATGTACGCCAGCCGCGATACTACGGGGCTCGGAGCTAAGCGGTTTTCTAGGGTATTAAATAAATAAATAGCCTGGAAAGGGAATAGAACCCACACCCGATACGTCTCGGACAGGCAGTCGTCCGCTACGCCAACGAGGTCGTCAAAAAATCTTTGCTCACTTCGCTCGCTTGATCTTAAATATCAAAAGCCAACTAAAATGTATCTGCAACAAAACTAAACAAATGCATTGATTCAGTCCAAATAGGGTTCCGCAGCAACTTCTAACAACTTTAAGATAACGAACCCTAAATCCTCGGACCAGGACTAACTAACAAACTACAAATTGTAGCTAATTACGAAGCACAACGTCAGTAACTTGCTAGACCGAGAGATAAAGAAATAAAAATGCGAAAGTTTGGAGGATGTTTGTGGTTCAAGCACGTCGTAACGGCTCAACCGATTTAATTGCAACTTGGAACAGATGGAGTTCTATACCTAGAATTTCATACAGACTACTTTTTATCTAGGTACCAAGCGAGCGCAGCCACGGGCGCAAGCTAGTATGACATAAGATCACTACGGCTAGCTCCTGCACTAGCACCGGATAATGCACGATCGATGCAGCGCGCATGCGTTTTGCGCGGGTCGATGCACCCGTCACTATACAAGGCTTGTAAAGTATAGCCACACATTTTTTTATTTTTTTTATTTTGATACAACTGAGGTGGCAAACAAGCATACGGCCCACCTGTTGGTAAGCGGTTACCGTAGCCTATGAGCGATTGCAATACCAGAGGCATCACGCACGCGTTGCCGACCCCGAACCCCCCACCCCAAAAGAGCTCTGGCAACCTTACTCACCGCAGGAACACAACACTATTTGAAACCAATAATGTTATTTGGCTGCGATCTTCTGTAAGGCGGAGGTACCTCCCCAGGCGGGCTGCTCCAATTTAGAACGAGAAAATCTCGCTATGCCCTACCTCCTCCTACACATAGCATAGCTTTGAATGGAATCAAATATTATAATATAATACTACACGGTAGTAGGTAGGTAGGATATAATATCATCCTTGATGGAATGCAATTGAGCACTGGTGGAGTGGTGGTAGTGGCCCCCCTCCCGATCCATACATCGCGGGTTTGAATCCCGGTAGTGCACCAATATATTTTCCGTTCAGCTGGATGGAGAAAGTGACGAATGAAGAAGTTCTAAACGCGTAAAAGAGATAAAGGTTTTGACCATACAAAACAGAAGAGGAAAAATGATTGGACATATTTATACTACATGACAGCTTCTTAAAGAACATCATTGAAGGAAAGGTAGAAGGAAAACGAGGAAGAGGAAGACCAAGAATTAGTTACATGAGCCAGACAAAGGAGAAGATTGCCGTCATGTCGTATAAGGAAGTGAAGGAGCTCGCATTGGAATGATCAATTGGAGGAAATTGCATCATTACACCGACAAGAGCTCAGCTCTTTAATCATAGAAGAAGAGCTACCTAGCGTTTTCCTTTAGTCTTGCAACATCTACGGGTAGGATAAAGAAGAGCCTATTCTTCAGCAAGGACCACCACGGCCTTATTTACCTAATCGCATTAAAATCTTACAATTTCCTATTGGCATCTGGAACTATGTTTGTTACCACAAAATCCAGATCAGGAACAAGTAGGTACTTACAGATGAGAAAAAAAATATTCTGCGTCTGCACATCTCTCAACCGGCAAGTGCGGTAAAGGTGGATCCACATTTGTGACATTTCAACGCGCCGTAGCTCCTTAACATGTTACGGTACTTGCTACGTAACTGTGGAACAATCACGGCGAAATGTTCTTGCTTTCGTTGGTGGGCCTCTTAGTGGATCGCTGCGTGGCAATAGCTCGTGTGACATGTCCGCGTGTCAAAATCCGTCCACACTATGTTTTTGTCACGCCTAACGGTTACGGAGCCACGGCGCGATGAAATGACACAAATGTGGACGCACCTTAACGTGGCTTGCATAGCCACACATAATATGGGTATGGGCGGAATACAATATTGGAATTTGTGATGAAATGGATGCGGGCGAAGGTCCTATTAGTTTTCTGTCGTTTGAGATGAATAACTGAATACCCACAGCGCAGCCGACATTTATTTCTGAGGCCAGAGTCTGTATTGTTCGTGCCTCATTTGTCACCGAAGACGTGACAAAGTTGCTTGCTTGTTGTGCCAATGATTCTGGTTGAGGTATGGTGGCCCTGAAGAAGGCCTATGACAGTCGGTGAAAAAATCAGTGTAGGAAATCCTAGTGCGCCCTCTTAAAAGCTCCATTCGTACACGTGTCACATATCTTCGAATTTAACCTTGCTGCTACAATTTAGGGCGAGCAAATTTCGCTGTGCCCTACCTCCTCCTTGTTTGCCGTATAATGCCGTATGTACGTACCTCCTGTTGTCTAAGAAGTCGTAGTCATTCTTATCCATGTCGTACAGGTCGCCGTATAGTGCGGACTCCAGCCGCGATGGATCCAGATGGTAGTTGGGATTCTCGTACGAGAGGAGACCATTCTCTGTAACAAAGATAAAAAATTCAAAACTCAGGAATATATTCTTTATTCCAAGTTAAGACACAGACTTCACACGCTATGCTGAGAATAATGGCTAAAATTGAACAGGTGACCATTTTGTGGTTAAAGAACTTTTGAATTCTCAAAATATTCAAAAGATTTCCGGACATTATCCGAAAACGTATGGTAAAAACATGGATTTTTCTTGTACTGGTCTTTATTGCAAAAATAGTTTTTCATGACTGATACTGTCATGGTATTGTAGGTATGCATGGTAGTTATACCCATGCCGGGTATGCCATGTTGGGAACGATGCCATTAAAGTCATATACATCTAGGTATTATATTTGGCTTAGACGATTCAACTAGGTAGGTAGGTCCAACTTCGACATAGATACCAATTTGGGAAGCTTTGTCATATCTTCTCGTCGCAGATACCGCAGGGCCTCAAGATTAAAGTTCGTGTTGCTAGTGATAACATATGGCACTGAGACTTCGTCGCTAACTACTGGCCTCATACACAAGCTCAAAGTCGCGCAACGGGCTATGAAGATCTATACTCGCAGTAACACTATTTGGTAAAATCTGAAATGGGGGAACCGTAGAAAAACCAAGTTCACCGACATAGCTCTCAGAATTAGGAAGTTGCAGTGGCAGGGGGAGGCCATAAATCTCGCAGAACCGACAACTGTTGGGGAATAAAGGTTCTCGAATATCGACTACGAACCGACCATGATGGTGATGACTACAGTAGGGAAATAGAACTCTGTTAAGAGGCTGTGTACGGATGCCGTAAGAGGCGACTAGGGGAGGAGAGCTAGGGGATGGGCAACAGCGTCCCTCATTTTAACAACGATAGCTCTAACTGCGCTCGCCTACCCGCGTGCCCAGCGTGGTGAGTATGGGCAAATCCCCCCACATGACAAGGAATTTGCTGTGTGTGGGGGAGGCCATGTTCATGGACGTAGTACGGCTGAAATGATGATGATGAGGCTGTGTACAGAGCTGATGCAGGTCGACAAAACAAGAACCAATAACAAACAAACACGTGCCATAAGGAGCCATTTAATTCTGGGCCTGGTCCATGTACACTACATAGAAAGATTAGGATTTTAAGAGGAGGTAGGGCACAGCGAGATTTTCTCGTTCTGGATTGGAGCAGCCCGCCTGGGGACCTCCGCCTTACAGAAGATCGCAGCCAAATAACATTATTTGTTTCAAATTGTGTTGTGTTCCTGCGGTGAGTAAGGTTGCCAGAGCTCTTTAGGGGGGAAGGGGGTTCGGAGTCGGCAATGCGTGCGTGATGCCTCTGGTATTGCAAGCGCTCATAGGCTACGGTAACCGCTTACCATCAGGTGGGCCGTAAGCTTGTTTGCCACATCTGTAGTATAAAAAAAAAAAAAAAAAAAAATAGGAAAAAATAGGAGATTACAAGAAAAATACATTTTCATTAATTTGAAAACAAATGCGATGGTACAAGAATAGTTCTTCTGGTAAGTTTTTTACTATGTGATAACTATTTGAAGGCCGCCATGTTGGTTTATAATTGGCGTTTGACATGACATTGACATATTTTTCATGTCATGTTGGCTGATTTGATGTTTTTGTTTTGTCAGATAAATGTAGGTTGTCAAAATGACATTTCACGCACGTCCATTCGCCATATTTTTGTAGCGCTGTGTGTTGCTCTCTTTGTCCAAGAAAATCCTAATGAACCTTAGAACGAAGTCAATTTAAATAAAATAACCAATTATATACGTTTACTTTATTGCTTAGCCATATTTTAGAGTAGTGTACATAGTGCAGGCCCAGGCTCCATATATTGATGAAACGTTTCTTTTGTCTATACAATAGTGACATGTATGCAATGATTATTCATTGTTATTAGCTACCACTTGTATGGCTGCAACCAAAGCCGAAGCCATAACAATTAGCAATTTCAGCGCGGCCTTTAGAGGCTCTATCAAACATTATACCTCATCATCATCATCATCAGCCTGTACCACTGCTGGAAAAAAATAATTCTATCTTCTATCTATCTATATGTCCTATCATAAGGGGGGATTGGACCATAACCCACCACGCTGGTCCAGTGCGAATTGGTGGGTGGAGCGCCAGAGACTCGTCAGCTGATCGGCAGGGTGTACCACGTGCCGGTGAGGTTGGCTTGGGTTCCGAGGGTTGTCATTTGGAACCCCTTACACCCCATGGAACTCTTTGGGGGAGGCCTATGTCCAGCAGTGGATTTCTACAGGCTGATGATGATGATGATCTATCTATATAGGCCTCCCATAAATTGGCCCTGATGATCGGTCTTGAGCCTCTCCATCCACCGACTACCCCCAACCTGCACAATGTCGTCGGTATATCGGGTGGGAGGCCTTCCTAACCTGCGTCGTTCGGTTCGTGGTCGCCATTTGAGAACCTTTATTCCCCAATAGTTGATGGTTCTGCGAGCTATGTAGTCTCCTCACTGCCACTTTTTATTTTTGCAATAATAATTTGTTTCTGATAATATGTGACATGAATAATTTGAAATCTGTTTTTATGGTTACTAACATAGTTTATAGGTAGATAAATGTACTAACAATTATGGTGAACAACCGAAATAAATGAATTAATAATAATTAATAATAATAATAATAATTTAAGAGCTGTGACGGTGACCTTCATTCTTCTAAGTACCGTAACCATAAAGTATCCTACTTGCTACAAATATTATAAATGTGAAAGTTTGGATGGATGGATGTTTGTTACTCAATCACGCCAGAACGACTGAAACGATTTCGATGAAACTTGGAATTTATAACAAATAAATAATAGCACCCAACAACACACATACTTAGTCCTGACCCCACACTAGGATTCCCAGTGGCATGGGTATCAGAAACTACGAGTACCATGGTACCACGCCACAACAACCTGGTATAGTTCTTTACCTAGAATAGCATAAAGGCTACTTTTTATCTAGGTACCACGTGAGCGAAGCCAGGGGGGGCAAGCTAGTTGCTTTATAAATGTATCAGCCATATTGTAGTCGACCCTACACCACTAGCTTTACAACAGTGTACTTAACGAGGACATTGCACTAACGGCCACATAACCCCACCATTACGTCTGGGTCAAACACAACTGCAACCTCCCAATAACCGGCATATGGAACGTTACACCGCAAATGTCCCATAACCCTGGTTATGGGGTGTTGCGAAGATCATCCTGCGGTAAACATGGGTATATAAACTTCCCTATAGAATCCCCTGGGATAAAGTCTATAGTGCGTAAAATGGCACTCTTTGGGGAGGCCTATGTCCAGCAGTGGACTTCTACAGGTTGATAATGATGATGTTGATGATGATGATGATAGTATATTAGGTTTAGTCTACATTTAAGGAAAAAATACGATAATTTTATCTCCGATCACAAAATGTACACACGCAACAAAATGTAACAGTCGCCTCTCCCCTCTTCCGGTTCATACAATGAGTGCCCGACCTTATGTTACCTACCTTTATTATGTAGGTAGATAGTATAAGTATTTATGCAGGGCCGTAGCCAGGGTCAGAAAGTATTTTGGTTATACATGTATAGTATTATGTTATCTGTGATTTTGGTAAGTAATTGGTATTATTTGGTATATATCTTTAGATGTCAACAAACATAGAAACTATATTAGTAATTAGCAAGTTGTATTGGGATTGGGCAGGCCATATTGCTCGCAGAACGGACAAACCGGCCGACGCATTGTTGGAAGGACCCCCAACAGATGGACCGAGGACATTGTGATGGTTGCGGGTTTAATGGTGGGTACACATGTACGTACATGCGCGATGAGCATGTTTCATCCGAGCATGACTATCTACAAACATGCTCGACCCTGCGTCTTCACGTAAAAGCTTGTTCAAAGAACATGTTTAGTGCGCGTTGAAACTCTTCGAGCAATGGACGATTCGTTGTCGTGTTTGATGGGCATGCTACATTTACTGTCAGGGAAAAACTACGCGAAGAAAGCGTCGTCGTCGCTGGGTTAGGCCAATGTAAAAAAAATTAAACGTTCATATGCTGCGTTTCTTTTACCCTTATCACTATATTCTTTTAACGTAGTTTTCCACAAGCACTCTTCCTCCTGATACATATTTATAAATTGTTCCACAAAATCCCGAGTAAATGAACGAAAGTCCGACATTTTAACAGCGCACTCGCACCCTCTTCACAAAAATATCAATCACGACTAACATGCTCGACTTCGCGGCTACATGTACAAACATGTTTGCATCGAACATCGAGCAAGAATTATGGACGTTTGAATCTTGTTCGAATCGAACATTTTGGTTGGCTTCGAGCATTTGTCTTGAGACTTGCATGGTGCACACGTTCGTACTTGCTCGAGATCGAGCATGTTTATCGAGCAAGTACGTACGTGTGTACCCACTTTAAGATCTTATGCGGCCTGAAAGGTATAAATGTAATGTGGGTGTGTGAAAAAATGTAAAAAATATAGTGTATCAAATATAAATCAATCAAATTTTAAGAATAATCGATCTAGAGAAGAAAAGTGGGGATGCGTTTGAACGAGAGTGTAAAATGTGTTGAAACTCTTTTTTCCTTGGGCTAAGTTGATTAAGATGATTGAGGTTAGAGACTGACTTAGAGACGGGATTTTCCGTTAAATCCTGTAATATGAAGTTTTTGTAGTATCCGTGTACTGACTACGACCCTGTCACCCCGCAACCCAATACCGATACGAAATAATTGATACTTTTGGGTAATGTTAGCGATAGTTCGGTTTTATGATGGCTTCGATGGTTTTTCTTATCAATTTTCGATGATTACTAACATTTATGGCGAGAAAACAGATGGGGCACTATTATTTTGTTAATTTCGCAAGTGTGTGTCCCTTTCAAGGTTTTTTTATGTATTAATAACGTGTTCCCGGGGCTTTGCTCACGGGGTATCTAGACAAAAAGCCTATATGTAGTTCTAGATAAAGAACTTTATCTTTTTCAAGATTTATGCAAATCAGTAGAACCGTTACGCCATGATTGAACCAAAAACATACTCACAAACTTTGGCCCTCTAACTGTCCCCTAGCTTTTTTCCCTTTGTCGCCTCTTATGATTTCCACGGGTAGAATTAGGCCCTCTAACTGTCCCCTAGCTTTTTTCCCTTTGTCGCCTCTTATGATTTCCACGGGTAGAATTAGGGGGGCCTATTCTTCTGTTCTTCAGCCGGGGCCACAACATACGAGTGAAAATGAAAATCATTCAAGTATGTAATGAAATGAAATGATTTATTTTGCTAGAAGCATGGTTGTACATAGGTCTTAACAATTTGATATAACTAATAGGTATAAACCGTAATTTTATTTGCTCTGCAGTAAAATATGTAAGTTAATATGAACGTATTTTATTATAATAATAAAGTAAAGTAACCTAAATATATTTTCCAAAACATGTTCAGTCCCAGGCAGATCCCAATATTGCTTTTAAAATAAAATATAGCCAACCATTACGCCGATACAGACACTTAGGTTAAAAGGCAACAGAAAAATGCTTATTTAAGGTTGAATGGCAACCACGAGTGAGTTTTAAAAGCATAGATATCGGCCGAGGCGTTCGAAGGTCGGGGAAAATCGATAGTCCCCGGCGGCGTCTTGTGACGTACATGTTGTGTCTGAGGTCCTGGCTACAAATTGAATAGAAGAAATACCTTTGAAGGGATCATACATGGTAAGAATCAAAATGAATATGGATCAAATGTCCTAATTAATATAATTTAATAGTAATAAGGCCGTGGAGGGGCTGAAGAATAGGTCCCTCCATTTCTCCTACCCGTGGATGTCGCATGAGCCGACTAAGGGAATAAGCTAGGGGATGGGCAGCAGCGTCGTCACGAATAGTCTTGAGCCTTCTCCGTCCACCGACTTCCCGCAACCTTTACAATGTCATCGGTCTATCGGTTCTTGGAATTAGCAAGTTGAAGTGACAGTGGTTAGGCCATATAGCTCTTAGAACCAACCTATACCAATCAGGTTCACGATTTGCGACCTCAAATCCGACCGGAAAAGCCCCCAATCCGAAGGAACGAAGACATTATAAGGTCGTGAAATATAAGGATCAAAAGCTATATATCTTCAAATAAATAAACAAACAGTGTGATCTCTGCACTCTTTTCGGTAATAAAATCCAGCAATACACGAGAAACTTTTATTAATAATAATAAGTAACTGACTGACATGAACACTACTCCAAAAACTAAAACTAAATTAAACTAAACTGACTGAAACTTTTTGCAACTTTTTTCTTACGTAATCTAATCCGCCATGACAATTTTTGAACTAGCACTTTTTTCTCTTTCCGTTTCCGGTAGCTAGCGTCCCTATTGTGTTACAAGTTTAAAATATTAATATATATTTTAAACTATTGAGTGTTTTTACACTTGTCTGCCATGACATTGATTGATTGGCGACATACTCCCCCCTTGGCACGCTTCTGTAATATCTAAGTGCCCAAAAAAAAGCTTACTGAAGCCAATATGTTTGTCAGAATCAAGGTAATAACACTCAAAGGATTAACACTATAACAATCTTGAGATAAAACTAGTTAATGTTATTTGAAGAAACTTCCAAAACTAAAACAGAACTAAATAAACGTGAACATAATCGTTAAAATAAAATTTGAGCAAAAAAAATACTTAACATTTGTTCAAATTTCAAAATTGTACTCATAGTAATGTTAGATTTTTTAGAATTGAATTAGTAGGCCAAATCTTACATTAGAAATAGAATAGGTAATAATAATAATAACTTAGAAATAACCATTAAAACAAATTTAAATTCAGCTTACTTAATTATAAAAAAAACTTAAGCCTTAACTAAAGCCACAACCACACTGATTCGATTGGCAACATAACCCCCCTTCTTGGCACGCCTCGTAAATTATAAGTGCCCAAAAACCGGAGGCCAATCGGCTAGTCAAGACTAACCTAACTCTGGGAGCTAACCTCGACAGGTATACGCATAATTTTATTACTGGGCCTACGGAATGTACCTCCTGTAGCCTTTACGTCTACTACTCTGACGCGATTGTCTTTACCAGGAAAAGTGGCTTTGATAATGCCTTTGGGCCACATGTTGCGTGGGAGAGTCCCGTCGGCTATGACAACTAGATCTCCTATCTTTAGATCCTCATCGCAGTCTTTTCCTGTCCTTGGTACGAGAGTCGGGAGGTATTCTTTAAGCCACCTCTGCCAAAACATGTCTGCTAACCGTTGAGCAATTTTCCATTGCTTTCGTAACATTAAATCCTTGTCGTCAAACTTGCCGGGCAGTGGGACGCCTGAAGAAGTTCCTAACAAAAAGTGATTAGGAGTAAGTGCCTCAGCATCGTTGATGTCATCTGATACGTGAGTTAGAGGTCTACTATTAACTGTATGCTCTGCCTCTACTAATAACGTTACTAAGGTTTCTTCGCGGGGTGCTCGTTCATGGAGTGTGGCATACAAAGCTTTTTTGATCGACTGCACTAATCTTTCCCAAGCGCCGCCCATATTTGCGGCAGTAGCTGGGATGAAATGCCATTTTATTCTCCGATTCAGCAATTCTTGTTGAAAGTTTTCGTCCTTCACGAGCTCGTTCCAGGCTTTCTTTAATTCTGTTTCAGCTCCTTTAAAATTGGTGCCGTTATCTGAGTAAATGTCAGTAGGACATCCTCTGCGGCCAATCATCCGTCTTATAGCCATGATCGCTGAGTCTGAAGATAGGCTGGAAGCAAGTTCGACGTGTACTGCTCGAGTGACCATGCAGGTAAATAAAGCACCATAGCGTTTTTCGCGTCGTCTGCCTATGGTAACTTCAACTGGACCGAAATAATCCAGTCCGCAGTGAGTGAACGGGCGTTTGTGATGGTCAAGTCTGCATAGAGGTAAATCACCCATAATTGGAGCTGAAGGAGTCGCGCGTTTTATCTTGCAGAATTGGCAATGATGTGCCACTAGTCTAAGTGTAGATCTCAATTTGCTGATGTAGAACTTCTGCCTGATTTCGTTCAACACCGTTTCGGTGCTGGCGTGATGTTGTTTTTTGTGGTAATCTGAGATAAGCAGCTTAGTATAGACGTTGGAATGATCCAGAATAATAGGTCTCTTGCAAGCTTCTGGGACTTCCGGCGCCGAATCGATTCTGCCACGAGCACGGAGTATTCTATCGTTGTCTAAATAGGGACAGACTTGAAGAAGACTGCTATCTTTGCATGGCAGATTATTCTTTAACTGGCTGATTTCTTTGCTATAGCTGTCGAATTGTGACTTTCTGATTAACATTTTCTCTGCTTTATGTAATAACTCGACAGTAAGAGTAATTTCACTGGTCTTTCTGCATTTATTAATGAAGAGTAAAACGTAAGCTGTCGCTCTGATAAGTCTCTGTAGTGATGAAAATCTGGTGAAGTCTGGGACTGAGAATTCGGTTTTGTGAACTATTGTGTGAATTTTCTCTTCCGTTATCGATTCTGAAGTCGGTTTGGGAATTTCTTTTTCTGTGGGCCATGAACTTTCAGGTTGGTATAAGAAATCTGGGCCGATAAACCATCTATCATTAGGTGAAAAGCTGCAGGCTACGATGTCTCTTGTTGCCATATCCGCTACGTTGTCAGCTGTCGGTACCCATTTCCATTGTGAAGGTGAAGATAGATCATCGATGGCTGCAAGGCGATGACCAACATATGCCTTGTACTTCCTAGGGTCAGACCGGATCCAGGCAAGTGTGGTGCCGGAGTCACTCCAAAAGTATTTCTCGTGTAATTTGACTTCATGTTCCTCTTCCACCGTTTTCGCTAATCTTGAGCCTAGAAGAGCGGCTTGTAATTCGAGCCTTGGTATAGACATGGGCTTCAGTGGAGTAACCTTAGCTTTAGCTGCGACTAATACTACTTTGACTTCTCCGTCTTCATAATGGTAACGGAAGTAGCATGCAGCTGCATACGCTTTCTCACTGGCGTCACAGAAGGTGTGCAAGTCTATTCGCCATGGGTTCAATCGCGGTGAGTAACAACGAGGTATCTTGCACTCCTTTACTAAACTTAGCTCACGTATCCATTTTCGCCATTTCTCGAACTGTTTATCTTCTATTTGGTTATCCCAGCCTACTTTAGTTCGCCACACTTCTTGCAGTAGGATTCTGCCTTTGATCGTAAGCGGAGTGACCAGACCTAAAGGGTCAAATACACTCATTATTACAGATAGCATTTGACGTTTAGTGGGGCATTCCTGACATGTGGAGATTTTGGACGGGACTCTATGCATCGACATGTTAAAGATCAAGGTATCTGTAGCTGGCTCCCATACCATTCCTAACGTTTTGTTAAGTTGACCCGCTTCTGGAGTAAGGTCAATGTTCTCGTGAGCCCTCTTCTCTTCTGGTATGGTTTTTAGGACTGCTTCGGAGTTGCTAGCCCAGCTCCTAATATCGAAACCTCCTTGACTGTGTATGAATATGATTTCGCTTGCTCTCTGTATGGCTTCACTTTCATGGTCGTAGCTATCCAAGTAGTCGTCGACGTAATGATTTCTTATAATCGCCTCTACTGAGTCAGGATATTTATCCTGAAATTGTCGCGCATTGGTGTCTTTGACATAAATGGCAGAGCATGGTGAGCAAGTCGCGCCGAAAAGCATAGATGTCATCTTGCAAATTTTGGGAGGATTAGAGTCTGTAGGTTCACGCCATAAAAATTTCTGATAATTCTGATCCACTTTTTTTATTTTAATGTTGAGAAACATATCCCTGATATCTGCCGTTGCATCAATTCGCTTTAAACGGAACCGCCATAATAAACCTAGCAACGATTGTAACAAATCAGGACCGGTTAATAATTTGTCATTTAGAGAAACACCCTGAGTTTTAGCAGCTGCATCGAAAACCGGCCTGACTTTTCCTGGTTTATTTGGGTTGGTTACGGCAAAATGCGGTAAAAACCATGATTCACTATTCTCATTAGTTTCATTCGACTGTGGTTGGCACACTACTGCGTAATGATTTTGAAAAAGTTTTCGCATTTGTTCAGTGTATCTAGTACTCAAATCGGGATCCTTTTTCAATTTTCGTTCTAGAATTTCAAAACGTTTTAGTGCCATATTTTTGCTACAGTTAGGCAGAATGACATTTTCACTCTGCCACAACAATCCCGTTTCCCATGTAGTCCCATCGAGGCGTTTGGTAGTGGACTGTAAAATTTCGATTGCTCTATCTTCGATGGGATTAATTCGGACTTTCGGCTGTATACCTAAACAGTCTAATTCGAAACTCTGTTTTATCATTGCGTGTAGGTCGTCGTCATGGTTATTAACATCACAGTGTAAAGTCTCCGTATCACTGTGGTGTACCCTGTATATTGTATCTATCTTGTCGGCGACCCAGTATATTTCATCGTCCCTATCGAAAACCTTGTATTTTTCATTTTCCCGATCGGACACCCTGTATAGTTCGCTTTCGCTATTGACCACCCTGTATTTTTCGTTTTCACTATCGGCCACCCTGTATTTATCGTTTTCATAATCGGCCACCCTGTATTTTTTGTTATCACTATCGGCCACCCTGTATTTTTCGTTTTCACTATTGACCAACCTGTATTTTTCGTTTTCACTATCGGCCACCCTGTATTTTTTGTTATCACTATCGGCCACCCTGTATTTTTCGTTTTCACTATTGACCAACCTGTATTTTTCGTTTTCACTATCGGCCACCCTGTATTTTTCGTACTCATTATTGTTCACCCTGTATTTTACGTACTCACTATTGTTCACCCTGTATTTTTCGTACACATTCCTAGCAGAGCTAATAGAACCGTGAATAACCCTGTATATTTGGTTTTCAGAACTGCCCACCCTGTATTTTTTGTACACATTCCTAACAGTGTTGATGCAACCATGAATAACCCATCCAAGGGATGTTTTTGATGCCACAGGTTGAGTACTTTCCCCTGCACAAATTTCTTGAGTGATGATGAGTGGCCAATTATCTTGTCCTATAAGAATTTTTGGGACACCATGTGAATACCAATCAATAAACTGTTCAACCTTCTGTATCTGTTCAAACTGCAAAAGTTCAGGTTTGTTCACAGTCTGTAAGCCTAACTCTAAACTGTTTTTGGTCCTAGCATGTATACTGAATGTTTTGCTTTCTTTTCCAGAGATGGAAAAGTTAACCCTTTTGCTATTTTCCACTATATTCAAACCTAAACCTTTCAGATGAAGAGGGTCACTTGGGCCATCAGCACCAATTTCTTGGGCTAAGTCGCTATTGATCAGTGTGATTGTGGCTCCCTCGTCCAGTAATGCAAATGTTTTTACAGATTTTAGAGGTCCTGAAACTGTTACTGGCAAAACTTTCAGGTATGTTTTACTATTTAACATGCTATTGTTACAACAGTTGTTTAATTGGTGAGGTTGGTCACTATTTACAGCGTTTTCAATATTTTTATCTTTTCTCAAGAGTCTATGTAAGTACTTTGAAATTTTGCAGTTTTTACCTATATGCTTATATAATACACACCGTACACATAACTTATTGTCTTTCACAAATTGCCAACGATCATCAACAGATTTTTGAATAAACGATTCACATTTAGGAAGAACATGGTCACCATCACATAAAAGACACTTATAACTTTTCGTACCTTGTTCTGCAGATGTCGCATTGACACTGTACCTCTGGCCCGGGGCTGCTGGTGGAGCTGACACTGGCGGGCTGGCTGCAGCAGTAGACTGGGGCTGGCTGGGCTGCTGAGGTGAAGGTCCGCTCGGAGTGGATGATGCCAGGAAGGGTGCAAAGCGGAGGCATCTCTCAGCCTCACGCTTTAGAAATGCTGTCAATGACAGTAGAATCGGGGAAGAATCATTGTGCACGGTCTCTGCGTAGTCATAAAATCTATCTCTGGTGCTGCTGTCTAATTTCTTTACTATCATGCTGTACAGTTCTGGGTTCTGTAGGTGTTCCATCCTGTTTAGAGTTTTGATGGTTGTGACACAGTTGTTAACTGTACAGGTAAATTTTGCTAGGCTCTGAACATCTGACTTGGTAATCTGTGGCAGGTTTTTGAGGATTTCTAGTTGCTCATTTATAATGCAATGTTGATTGCCGAACCTCAGCTCCAATGCTGCCATCACTTCTTTAGGGTCAGTGTTAATATTCAAAAGAGAACTTACAGTATTCCTTGCTTCACCTTTTAGAGTTGCTCGTAACCTCCTTAAGTTCTCTATCATGCTGAGTTCTGCTGCATCTTCTTCATAAGCCGCTTTGTAAATTAGCCATTCAGAGGCTTTCCCATCAAATGTAGGAAGTTTTAGTGACTGCGTGGCTCTATGACTCTTATGAAGGGCAGCGGCTAGAAGTCTTACTTCGTCTGATGATGCAGGTGCACTGTTGATTGCGGTGTGGGTAAGATCCTTCAGTGGGTGGTCTTTAGGCTGTGGTGGTGATGGATGATTCTTGGCAGGTGTTGCTGCTTGCACCACAGTGGTATCAACCCATTTGGCCACACCGTAAGAAGACTGGCTGTCGGTGCCATCGTCGTCTTCTTCTAATTCAATCAGTTGTTTATCAATTTGAAGTCTCTGCAGTATACTCTCTTCCACAAGCTTGGCCTTTTCATCAGCGGCTTTCAATTTAGCCGCTGTAATTTCTTCAATAACCGTTTTTTCAGCCTGTAATATTCTTGCTCTTTTTAGGCTGATGCTAGATACCTTTGTAAGATAGGACTTAGGCTTGGCGGGCTTGTGTGTAAGTGGCGGCGGCGGCGTCGGTTGCGGCGGCGCGGCATGCTCATGAATTGCCTGGTCGGCGTCTACTTTTACTTGGGCGGGGGCGGCCGAGGCGTCCTTTTGTTGCAGGCCGTCCCGTGATTGAGACCGCGTCGACGGCATGGTGCGTCAGTTAGTACTTTCTGAGTTTCTCGTGGTCGCCGGTCTCTAGGGCTCGTAAGGACCACATGTGATCTCTGCACTCTTTTCGGTAATAAAATCCAGCAATACACGAGAAACTTTTATTAATAATAATAAGTAACTGACTGACATGAACACTACTCCAAAAACTAAAACTAAATTAAACTAAACTGACTGAAACTTTTTGCAACTTTTTTCTTACGTAATCTAATCCGCCATGACAATTTTTGAACTAGCACTTTTTTCTCTTTCCGTTTCCGGTAGCTAGCGTCCCTATTGTGTTACAAGTTTAAAATATTAATATATATTTTAAACTATTGAGTGTTTTTACACTTGTCTGCCATGACATTGATTGATTGGCGACAAACAGGGTATGACAAACTATGACCACGAATAGAAAGGCATATGTCATTACCATCAGAAGGTCTGAAGTTCAAGGCCAGTAAAGTCTCGGTTTCCTAACAAGCAACAATCATGATAACAACGACCGTAATATAGCAGAGACCGCGATAAACACGCTTCAAACGGTTATTGGAAACACATTGGCCAAGTTTAAATGGGGAGTGATTATGCCATCCTAATGATCCTGTCAATGTATCGAATAAAGACAATTTTGGAGCTGTGACATGTCGTAACAGCTCAAATTAGACGGCGGTGTACAAAAGTTTAACACTAAATTAAGTAAATTACCTTCTCTAAAATAACTAAGAACGTATGTAAGAAAATTACCAAGAAGTTGTAGAAGAACCAAGGTCACCGACATAGCTCTCAGAATTAGCAAGTTGAAGTGGCAGTGGGCAGGCCATATAGCTTGCAGAACCGATAACTGTTAGGGAGTAAAGGTTCTCGAATGGCGACCACGAACCGGGCGACGCAGTGTTGGAAGGCCCCCCACCCGATGGACCGATGACATTGTAAAGGTTGCGGGAAGTCGGTGAATGGAAAGGGCTCCATACCGTTCGTCGTGGAACACTTTGGGGGAGGCCTAGGTCCAGCAGTGGACTTCTACAGGTTGTTGATGATGATGATGATGATGTAAGAAAATACTATAAAGTAATATCTATTTTTTTAATATAAATTAGGCCAACGTTTCTGAATATAATAGAGGTTATCACACCTACTAGCATTCTTATATTCATCATCATCATTTCAGTCGTAGGACGTCCATTGCTTGCTGCACATAGGCCCCCGAACGAGTCTCAACAACCTTTATTATTTGATTGTCTTACTATCTAGTTGGAGGCCATTTGCTGATTCCGTCTTAACATTCCTTGAAAACGAACCCGTGTGCGCCTAAAACACGCCCAGTCTGTAACTTCGCTTACGGTCGGCATATTACGGTGCCGTTTCTTAGGAAACCGTGGCTCAACTGGTCCTACTTACTGGTGAGCTGCATTCTTCCCATACTTGCAAACTTAATGGCGAAATGTCACGAATGGTTACTCATTGTTGTGTAGTGATGAATGGTATTCTAAAAGGTTTGTATTTATGTCCGTATCCTATACAACGTGATTATTCTATCAACAAAAATCAATAATAATAATATTATATAGGTAATAATTAAAACAATATATTTCAAATTAGCTGTTTTTTGGTATTTTTATCATCTCGAGAAGTTCAACATCAAAACTGCTGAATAATTGAGTCTGAACTGATTTGACCCCAAAACAGCAGATTTTTACATAGTGTTTTTTCAATGAAAAATGTCGAATTTCCAAAAGTCGTATAACAAACTTTATTGTCAATTGGACTTAGAATAAGCCACTTTCAGGATAGCATACACGTTATGAATCACCCTGTATAAACATTGACCAATAGATCGTAGGTATGAGATTTGTAAACAAATATAAACATCGCTTATGAATCGATGTAGAAAGTATTGAATGTAAACGAGCCTAAACCTCTGTTTACTCAGTGACCAACAAATTACAAGTTACGTGTGAAGCCTTCTGCCATCGCGTTACTTTCGCTTATGTTTAGCTATGTAAAATGACAAGAAGAACGCCCGCAACTTCGCTTGGAGGTCTTGTCAAAGTATTTTTTCATAGCAGTAACAAGCTGATTCAGGGCCTGTTTGGCTGCACCCGATACAGAGCGAGACTGTTTGGCACCTGCTGGTGAGGTGCATGAGGCCTACCTATAGGTGGGTAGGGGTCTATTAGGTTTTATCTTTGTACTTATTTGTGTTCCTACTCCTTGTACATATATTCCTTTAGCCCTTCTGTGTTTTTGTGTGTATCCTACTAATAATATAAAAGTGAAAGTTTTTGGAGATGTTTAGATGTTTGTGTTTCAATCACGCCAAAACGGCCGAACGGATTTGGATGAAATTTGGCACAGACATAGATTATAGTCTGGAATAGCATATAGGCTACTTTTTATCTTTATAGGTACTACGCGAGCGAAGCCACGGGCGGAAGCTAGTGTCAAATAAACTTTTCTTTTCTAATCTATTCTATAAAAAGGACTCTAAAGTCATGATTCTAAAGGCATAGCCCTAGACTAAATGTAAAAGACCATGTACCTATATACCATATACTATATACATTCATCAAAAACATTTTTTTTCTGAAAAACTAAAAATAAATTTCAACTTTTTTTAATGCTGATCTTATTTTTTTTCAAAATCGAGCCCGTAACTCCTAACATCACATTTCGATTACTCTCTTCTCTTATTTCGCCTAAGTGGCCCTGACTCACCCTATACTTCATGCAAATAAAGCCATTCATTCTAGCCTACCCCTAGCCCTCACTTTTCACATTTCGGCCGTGAAAAGTGTATAGATCACTGGTTTTTGTAGGCTTCCCTTTACGTGAATCCATACAAAAATGGCAATCTATACTATACTTTTCATGGTAGAAATGCGAAAAGTCAGAACTGACGAGAACTAACACTCGGGCATCTGTGCATTGCGACAGTCAGTCAGTCAGTTACTGTTATATATTTAGATGCTAATGAGAGATTCATCGTGTAAAATTTGTGTCATGTGAACTTTTGTTATGTAAATGACACCCATCGACCTTATATCACGAGTCATTGCAGTTAAATTAAGTCATTATAATCGACTTCCGTGTATTACGATTTGTATGACTCGGGATTTTATTCTACATTTACACTAACCCCATTATTTTTAGTCGCAAAGCTGTGTTCAAACGGTGTGCGATTGTCATCTATCTAAATTAATATAATATATTATGTTTAAAAATTATTAGGGTTAAGATTTTAAGGGTTAAGTTTGGTAAAATAAAAAATAGTTTATACAAGCTTCCGACCGCGGCTTCGCTCGCGTGATACCAATATTAAAAAACCTATATGCCTATATGCTATTCTAGGTAAAGACCTCTATCTATTCCAAGTTTCAACGAAATCGGTTGAGCCGTTACGGCGTTATTGAACAACAAACATCCTCACAAACTTTCATATTTATAATATTAGTAGGATATAGTTTACTAGTATCTGTCGTGTGACTTTGCTCGCGAGATATCCGCTTCTCAAGCAGCCTGTATCAATCTATCTGTATGCCAAATTTCACCTGAAACTGTGGTGCAATTGTGTAAGCGTAATGGCAATGAAGATCGTAACTTTAAAGGCAATTTTAACAATCTTAGCAACAATCAAAACGTTCCAAACTTGACAAAGGAAAACTTCAAGACCATAGCTTCTTCCTTTTCATGTTTGAAAAACTTCAGATGAAGCTATAATCGATAAAATCATCTTTAAAATTGCGATCTTCATTACCATTTTGCTTACACAATAGCCTGGCTGGTCCTGCAGTTTCGTTGTTGCGACGTATCTTGGGCAAATCGTAGTTTCATTTTATTTTATTGAATTTGTACACGAATATTTCTTGTAATATAAAAGGATGTATCAGATACGCTCAGACACTAAATTAGGAGTTATTCCGACTGTGACGTGTAATTTACAGTAATGACATGGTATGGTAGAATTATTGTGTGTTAAGTCAATGGCACAGATTGAGTGTAATCAGGCCCCCAATTCTACTAATTCAATGACTTGAAAATGATAATCGCATGATAATGATCGCACCATTAGGATTAAGTTACGATTGTCGCCACCTTCGTTTCTTTGATTTCATTGGTTTCACAATGACTGCCATTGATATACAACTGTGATAGCAGAACACCAAAAGTGTCAAAAGTGGCCATTTTGCCATTGAACCACTGTAATTTTGAAGCCATTGAATAAGTAGAATTGGGGGCCAGGCCTTTAGTTTGTGGGAATGTGATTGTTCCCACATTTACTTTCAAGGGTCATACATTATGTACCAACCTATAAGTCAGACATAATAATGGTAACTCATCATTATCATCAGCCTGATAAAGTCCACTGCTGAACATAGGCCTCCACAAATAGTGCCACGACGATCATTCTAAGCCTTCTCCATCCACTGAATAACCGTAACCTTCACAGTGTCGTCGGTCCATCGGGTGGGGAGCTTTCCAACACTTCGTCGGCCGTTTCGTGGCCGCCAATCGAGATATTTTATTCCTCAACGGTTGTCGGTTTTGCGAGCTATGTGGCCTGCCCACTGCCATTTTAACACTTATGATTTTAATGCCACACCTCGCGAAACATACAATGACTAGTGACTAGGCATTGTATGTTTCGCGAGGTGTCAAGGTGGACTTCATCCTAAAGTAGGTGTTATTATTAAAATTAGCATTAAAATCATAATAAAACAAACTAGGCCCTAGTCGATTAAGTTATTTGAACGATCATGGATGGCTTCGCTCGCTCGATCAATTAAAAAATGAAGATTTGTGTGTTGTCTAGGATATCGTGTGTTTAGGGTATTTTAACACTTTTCTTGTGCATGAAAGGTGCCTCTAAGAGGCGCACTTTAATCCTTTTACTACACTGATTCTTTCACCGACGGTCATAGGCCCTTTTCAGGGCCACCATACCGGTTCACTGATCTTAGTGCAAGATGACCAATAAAAGACCAGTGACAAGCAAGCAAGCAACCTTTAAAAAAAAATATATATATATATATATATATATTATGATAGTACCTACCTAGAATACCTAGAGTAAGTACTCTACCTCTTTCTTTTTCCTTGTGTATTTGTTTTGTTCTTTTGTAATTTTTTTTTGTTACTTATATTATTTTTCTACTGTGTGTGTGTCAAAAAAACAAACTCTTATTCTTATTATTTTCAAAATTTATTTATTTAGAATACAGTATAACATCATAACAGGTTTTTTTTTATCCCTAAGGCGATGCCATATGTTATTAGTAGGTACATTATAATAAATAGGTAGAATTCATCATCATCATATCAGCCGTTCGACGTCCACTGCTGAACATGGCCTCCCCCACAGACAGAGAAAATTCCTTATCATGTGGGGGGATTCGCCCATACTCACCACGCTGGGCATGCGGGTTGGCGAGCGCAGTTAGAGCTATCGTTGTTAAAATGAGGGACGCTGCTGCCCATCCCCTAGGTAGGTAGGTAGAATTAAATAGGTACTAATCGAAACATTTCGTTTGTAGGAGTTTCGGTAGGTGATTGAAAAAAATATCCACGCTGTTCGCAGACAAGATATTGAGCAGATAGACAGCGAGTGACATGGGGGCAAACTTAAGTAGGTTGGTCCTACAGTGCGGCACTTCCAGCATGGCGGAAATAATTCCTAAAACACAATATTTTAGGATTTTTTCCTAATATCGGACTGAGTAATACTTACTTTCCCGCTTGTGAAGCCCCATGTTTGTAGAACTAACAAACAGACAGACGCATAACACTTAACAATAGCACTTTCTCACATTTCACTCGCACTGTACTGTACTTTATTCTGTACACGTTGAGGTGGGCTCACACTATAGTACTGTTTATCTGTAAAGTAACATTACGTAATTATTTGGACATTCGGAAGAAAATACGCAAGTTGAATTCAAATGTAAAACATTGGTTTGTTTATCACGAAATGTTGCACAATTACTAGAATTTTGGAAATTACACATAATCTAGTTTTTGAACTTCTATGCTCTTAACGTTCAAAGAGTCACATTCTCAAACGCTCACATTTGTCTTCTTTTTTTTTCACATTTTTATAAGCTCTTTTTTATTAAGGATTATAATTAGATTACTTTTCTTTTGGGCCTCACCTAGTTCAATCGGCACCACACTGAAGCTTTAAATTCCATTTTGTGAAAAAGGATCATCGAAAAAAATGATAGGCACCAAGCCGTGTTTGTTGCCTGATTCTTCTAGGCTTGGTCGCGAGGAACAGGCATAGCTTCACCTAGTTTCTAAGACGTTTCAAAGTGATCTTAGTGATTTTATTGAAATAAATGCCTTTTGACTTTGACTTGACTTTGACTTTGAGTCAAGGTTTTTTTCAAAAGGGTTTTATATTGTTTTTTTTTTAAAATTCCCGACGTTTGTTGATGTCGTGTGTTGCAACAATCGTGGTCGCAGGCGGACTGAAGTTTTGGAGACTTAATAAATTGAATACATAAACCGGAATTTTAAACAGTCATCATTCCAGGTTTTTTTCTTAATTATTTCCTTTAAGTATGTTGCTATGGTGTCACTGTGGCCACAACTGACCTATTTTGATCGCCACTTGTTATTTGTGGAGCCCCTTTACAGGGCCTTCAAAGTTCACCGCAAAGCCCAGCAGCTGTTAATAACTGAAGGGTGATCTTTCAGGATTTCAGCTGGAGTTTAATGTTTATAGAGCTACCGTTCACTTAAATTTGAAACGATTAAACGAATGACTTAACCGTATCTTTACACAACAAAACCGCTACTGTCATTACATTACAACAATCATTAAAATGTTAACGAGTATCGTGTGCGCATGGCCTTATTTTGACAGACCCTGGGAAAGACGCTCAATGGCACAAATTAGCAAATTAATGTGTTTTAAGCACTAATTTCACTTTTAATTTTGTGCTCAAAAGTATTTTCCTGTGTTGACTGAACGTATGAACTAGTTCTAAGACGTTTCAAAGTGATCCCAGTGATACTTTTTTAATAAACACATTTGATTTGAAATCTAGAACAAAGTAGATAAGATTTCAATTCAAATCAAATCAAAAGCCCAAGCACAAATAATTCATAATAGTTAATTAATAGTGTTGTGTTCCTGCGGTGAGTAAGGTTGCCAGAGCTCTTTAGGGGGGAAGGGGGCTCGGGGTCGGCAACGCGTGCGTGATGCCTCTGGTATTGCAAGCGCTCATAGGCTACGGTAACTGCTTACCATCGGGTGGGCCGTAAGCTTGTTTGCCACCTATGTTGTATAAAAAAAAAAACATTATAGCGTTACGCTAACGATACGATAGTAAGATTCAATTATAGGTAAGGCGTGGTCGCCCCGGCTGAAGAATAGGCCCCTCCATATCTAACTACCCTTGGATATCGTAAGGAGCGACTAAGGGAACGAACGCTGGTGAGCGTGCACCTTTATTTAGAATCATGAACCAATTTAACGATCACTTCACAAACATTGAATTCTTTGAAATCTCACCCGGTTCGTTTAAAAAACATATACACGACTCTATGCTGTCTGATTATTTAGAATTTAGATAGTTTAAATTTCAGCTGTAGTTGGTGGGTAGACTGTTTTGTACGTCCTTATAGGATGACAAAATGCTATCTTACCAAGTGCATTTTTCATTCTTCTTTTTTTTGTTATTCTGTTCGCATTACTACTGCCCTCTTTCTACCAAATCCGTGGACAACGGGGCTGATTACACTCTAAGAACTTTAGTACCTACTTTAATTAAGTTTAGTAATATGTGAGTGCAATTGTTTGTTGTCCCGAATAAATAAAAATAAAATAAAGGGAAAAAGGCTAGGGGATAGGCAGCAGCGTCCCCTATTTTCTCATCAATAGCTCTAAGTACGCTCGCCAATCCACTTGTCATCAAATCAAGATCTCAAGTCCACGAAATGACAAAAGTCAAGGTAGGAATATACTTGAACACGCGGCCCAAGTTGCGGGCGGGCCAGCTAGTATTTTCATAATTATGATCTGAATACACTTCTCCGTCATAAAGAGGACACATAAACTAACATAAAAAAACATTGTTAACCTGTTGATCTACCTTCAACTTTTTGTCGCTTCTGTTGTTTTTACGACTATACTAAAAAGTTCTATGTTACAAAGTAAGAATCTGTTATTGGCAGTATGCTAAGTATATACTAAAATATCTATTATATAATAGATATCATAATTATTCTAAAGTGCTGTAGATTCTATGATAAAAATAAATAAAAAATTAATAAATAAACTGCTTCAACATAGATCGGAACGTAGGTGCCTAAACTAACTCCTATTTAGGTATTAAATCTCGGCCTGTCTCCCTGCTGCTATACCCTACTACTATCTACTACCTGTAACCAACCATGTGAAAGCAATAAATGTATTGAGTATTTCCAGCTCTTATCAAACAAACAATATAATTAAAATAAATAGCAACTCTACAAGGCAACGGAAGCACACACTTTAGTAAATTGCTGCGAAGAAATCTAAATATACTCACTCGAACTAAGGTTGTTTACGTAATGAACTAAATAATCGCTAGTACTTGTGAAATCGAATACCAGGGCTCAAAAGTATTTACTAAGGTATTCAATAGAAGCATAAAAATAATAATATATTTATTTCAGGCTACTCGACACATTACACAAAAATGTGTAACATGCCATGGCCCATATTAATAAATACCTTACAGACTAACATACATATAATATTAAATTAAACTTAAATAACTACACCACATCTAGAGTCAGGGACTTTCTTGAGCGTGTGCGCCTCCCTGTAGCGACGGTAGACCACTCCAGCTGACCAGAAGTCGGGCGCGAGGAACACCTCTAGCATTTCCTTTACCTTTAGCTTTAGCTAATTTCATTGCTAGTATGAAATTAGCTTTTAGAGGTGTATGTACCTCTAAAAGCTAATTTCATTCTCAAGCATAAGAAAACCCTAAAACTGAGTTCAAATGGCAAGCGATATGTCACTTTACATTGCCACTACCTAACATATGCCTTCCCTACAGATTTTCAGATAGAACTCAAGAAATCTTAGTTATGTAGTAAGATAAAATATGCTTGTAAGGAAATAGGTAATATATGTTCGGATTATAACTGGCGTAGAGTCAAGTGAAGATTAGTCTTTTTATGTACCTACTGATTTTTTGTCTAGAAAATCACTTGATATTGTTTCGTAGTTGCGGCACGTTATAATTAATTACCGGAGACGATTTGATTTTATCGCTTCTGGAAAACATTTTCATTTTTTTTAAATATTATCTCACAAATTCATTCTATAGACTTTTCATTGTTCAAAACACGTGTAACTAGCCAGATTTGTACCACACAAACATATAAGGCAAATAAAATCAAATCTTGAGATAAACTTATGTCATACGTAACTTTAAACAAGAGACTTAAACGCGTGCGCATAAGAAATGTGGTTGTTCGTAGGTAATTTATTTTTTCCAATTTACAAAAAGTCCATCAACTGTTAAAGTGAATTTTAGCTGTTAAATTACGTCGTCATATCCATATTCATTTATTGCCAACATGTACATGGATACAGCTTAGGTGTAAAGGTAGCTTAAGTAAGTACATGTTCTGTCATCATCATTTCAGCCGTTCGACGTCCACTGCTGAACATGGCCTCCCCATGGCCACAGACAGAACAAATTCCTTATCATGTGGGGGGATTTGCTCATACTCACCACGCTGGGCATGCGGGTTGGCGAGCGCAGTTAGAGCTATCGTTGTTAAAATGGGACGCTGCTGCCCATCCCCTAGCTTTTTTCCCTTAGTCGCCTCTTACGACATCCGCGGATAGGTATGTTTTACAATAAATTATTTTAAAATGAAATGATTTAAAATTAACTTAAAAAATAATTTCTTTATTACTATAATTTTTTTTTCTATTATTTCTATTCTGATATGGAGGGGCCTATTCTTCAGCCGGGGCCACCACGGCCATGTACTCCTGTAGGGCGCTGCAAATATCTAGTTTTACATACATTTAATGAGTATGTAATAATTTATAGTAGTTTTTCTAACTTTTATGAAAAAAGGAGATAATCGTCCGTTCACGATACAATTTTTAGGGGACCACCTCGAGACTTTGTCCTATATGATGGTCGAAAAACTAATGAAATAGGACCATTCGTTCACCGATTTGATAACCTCCTCCTTTTTTTGGCGTCGGTTTAAAATCATTGCCTTTATTATCAGTTTTTATCGTATTAAAACCAGCTGATTTATGATTTGTAATTCTAGATTAGTCAGATTAAACCAAATTAACCTTTTCTGAGCATCGGGTCATTAAGATGCAAATGATAGAATACAGACATACAACCTTGAATTGTTTTTTATATCATTAGTCATTGGATCATTGTTTTTGTTGGAGGTCATTATTATGATATCATGTTTTGATGAAAGGTCAAGACTTTTTCATTTTAACATATTTTTTTTACCCAAAAATTAACATACTCTGATATTCTTAATTGTAAAATTCACTCCACTGACACTGACATCAGATTAAGATTATTTTCATAGAAATTGTAGTTTAATTTGTTTTTTTTATTTTCTCTTTAAAAGTTACTCACTATGATTATTGAGACAAGTAATTTCAGGGCCACCATACCTGAACCTGGTCACTGACCAAAGCCAGGATGACCAAGAAAGAATCAGTGACACGACAAGAAAAAGATACAAGTCATAATTCTACCTGACACTGAACTGACGAGGATTTCTTGGGTCTTGGGTATCAGGAACTACGTCATCAGTGAACCAAAACAATATTTGCAGAAAATATTTGCATATCCAATAAAAACTTTTATTCTGCCAAGGGAATCGAGCCCATATCTCTTGGGTCTCATCCGCGCACTCGTTCACTACGCCACCGAGGTTTGTAATAGTGATGTACAATTATAAACTTCTGTGATACAGGATATGTTATCAAACCGGTCAGTATGTGGAATGGAAGTCGGTTCTACTATGGCAACATTTATTCCTTACAACTTACAAACACAAATTTGACTGTCGAGGGCAACGCACTCCCCATACAAACTATCACTGTATTCTGTAACGTCATACTAACTATTCGCTAGTCTGTATCGGGGTCAACTTCAATCAATCTCCACCCTTCTTTCTGCGGTTCAAGCTCTATATACGTGTGATCAATCATTTTCCCTACTTCCGTATGTTTTAAGCTGTGTTGGTCTAGTGGGAGGTACCCGACTTTCGATCCGAAGGTCGTGGGTTCGAACCCGATCTGCACCAATGAGCTTATTGTTCGAAAAATTTAAGAGCGCACACGTGCTTAAAACGGTACCAGTAAGTATAGTCTTGCTAGCGGCGATTGGCTTGCTTGACTGGCCTCATAGCTCAGTTGGTAGTAACTCTGCCTTCTGCGCTAGAGGTCGCGGGTTCGATTCCCGCACTGGACAAACATTTGTGACTAACACAGATGTTTGTTCTGTGTCTGGGTGTTAAATATATATCTATTATGTATATCAGTCTCTGGTACCCATAGTACAGGCCATGCCTAGTTTGGTATCACTTGACAATGTGTAATATGTCCGGAATATTTATTTATTTATTTATTTTATTATTTATTTATTTAACCTGTTAGTAGAAATTGCAAAAACCAGATGAACCTATTGTGAAATCTCATTAAAAACCCCAAAATAATTGACAATGTTTTAATTAGAATAGTAATTAGGTAAACGACAAAACAGAACCGAAAGAAAAAGTTAATTAGGAATTCGCTGCAAAATTGGCTTTAGCTTGTTTTCTCATAAACGCGTTTTGTTTTTGCTGATTATGAAGATCCTTGGTTTTTGTACACGGAGGTTTTTTTTTTTTTTGACGCATAGGTAAGTTAGGTTTTTTTTTTTTTTATGTTATACCTAGGCAAACACGCTTACGGCCCTCCTGATGGTAAGTGGTTACCGTCGCCTATTGACATTAGCAACACCTGGAGCGTTGCCTGCCGAACCCCTCCCTCCCCTTAAGAACTCTGGCAACCTTATGTGACGAGTAGAAGAAAAAACATAAATTCGCTGTGTCTTACACATCTTAGATGTTATTCGTCACTTATTGTTCCTCCTAATGTTAGATATCATCATCATCATCAGCCTGTAGAAGTCCACTGCTGGCCATAGGCCACCCACAAAAAGTTCCATGACGAACGGTCTACGAGCCTTCTCCATCCAGCGACTGAATTCTGAGAACTTATTATATAGGTACCTATGAAATTAATTTAGATTTTTAGAGAAATTCTTACGTCACTGATGGACATCGAAGCACAGCCCAAACCAGAATTCCTAGGAGTTTTCATACTTCTAGGTTCTTCATTTTATATCATTTTTTGAAAGTCATCCATATTACCATGTCGCGGAATATTTAATTGTTTCATTTTCTGATTTGCATGTGGAGTAGAAACTATAAATTACCTATTAAAATCTAAAATCTTTGTAAAATTATATGAACGTTACTTGTAAAGAACTGAAATTACTGTAACCCTGACATGCCTATGATATATGTTATAACGAAATGGTCAATAAATGAATTGAATTGAATTGAATAGGAAAGAAGACTAGAAGGTCTAGGTTCTAATTAGGGGTGCACTAAGAAAGTAAATCCCTGAAACTAAACCCCTAAGCGGGTACAGTGGGGGTTGAAGTTTGGATAAAAATGAACGAAGTTATACAAAAAAATTCAATCTTCATTATTCATTCATACATTGCAATCGCATGAATCATTTTGAAACGTCTTAAACCCACGACCAAGCCTAGAAGATAAAGGCAAGAAACCACAGCTTGGTTATTTTTTTTTAAAGATACATACATACCTCTTTCTTATTTATTAGTAATAGAGATGAGCCGTGATACTAGTTTAGATATTTAGAAAATAGTCAACGACTTTATTTCTAATGAATTGGTGATTTAGATAATATTTCTCTCATAAGATAAACATGCAAATATATAAATTTCTATAATATACTTTCTTAATAAAAATAAAATATTACTTGCCAAATTAAATTAAGTTAAAGTTAAATATTCAAAGAAGCTAGAGAAATCCAAATACGTTCCAATGAGATAGATCTTTATTTATAAACCAATAAGAAATGAAATAAAAAAAATAAAGTTCAGAGCGATCTCTTCCAGGCCACTATTGGACGGACAGGACAGCTTAGAAAGTATGATGAAAAACTACCTCAATACAATAAAAGTTATAAAACAAATTATCAAATAAACCTACATACACATCATATTTATAATAGGCCATAAGAACATAATAAAAAAAATAAGATGAGGTTAAAAGCGTAGAGAGGTAATGTATGTAGGTACGTTATCATACAAAATGATATTATTTAAATTGAGGCTTGCGAATCCGTAGGGCCATATGTGAGCTTACAGAGGTCGACCTACCCTAAGCCTAGTTTAACCTCCACTTAACCCCAATTATCAAAATGATTTATGGTAACCCCTTTACACGTTAAGGTCCCTAATTTTTTTGTTGATGAAAACTTTTATAGTAATTTTATAGTAAAAGATATAGGTTCAAGACTTTTATACCCACATTGGGTACAAAAGGGGGAGTAGTCAGAGGCATCTCCGAATGTAATATTCGAAGATGCCTCTGACTACTCCATCTACGTACGGAATGGGGTCTATTTATAAATAATATTTAAATCAATGTATTTATCATTTCTACCTATCAGATGAAGTGTTTTCAAGAAAGTGTTTATAGACACGTTGTTTAAATACGATTTAACTTTTAAAAGGTTTTATAGAAATATTAAGTATGCCAAAGATTTCATAGATTCGACTGAGCTAGCGTGCGGTATTTGCATGTTTGTGTTACAAAAGAACCTTGGGTATTAGATCAGAATCAAGACTGACGTGAACTAAAAGCAAAACAGGGTTATTTTAAAACCCAGTTAACATAATTAAGTAAGTTATTTAAATTCGTTATGAAAATAACTTCAAAATTAATCCATGCGATATCAATAAATATTAAAAATGAAGTTTTATTTTTAATAAATAAACAAATACACATAAATGGAAAAAATAATGACTTCACGGAATTTCTAAATCCATCATTACTAGTTACAGTTTTTCATCACAATAAGTACCTACTAGTTTTCAGTTAGAGTAGTACCTACTTCTCTATGATAATTTTATTGTAGAAAATAAAAATGCGCTCATTTTTATTCATATAATATTTTTGAAACCTTTTCTAAACGTTTTAATTTTTTTTTGATAACATAACATAAAATACATTTAGGTAATTTACATACCAGGCGGTACCCATATGAATTCTTATTAGCTCTACGGAATCACGGACCGTAACCATTAATAACGTAGATAAAACCACGGTAACAATATTTAACCTTTGAATAGAAACCGCTTGACCTATTACATTACTTCATCCGTAGTTAGTGTGGAAATCTGAATCTACTATAATAATCGCTTGTCGTAATTCCCATCACTAGTGAACCGTGAAAAACAAACCAATTTCAAAATCGGAACGCATTCCATTCCACTGCATTTCACGTCACAAATACGCAGTAATTTAACCTTTTTAGTAATCGATAGCGGAATTTTCTTCCAAATTCAAACTTACGACACAATCAATCACAAACGTCACTTTTTTATTGAAATTCGATTTTAGAACGCAAGGATTCTCTTTTTTTTCACAGTTGCCAGCGCGCAAAGGTTTCACGTTCGGCCTCGGTTGCGGCTACGATCAGACTGACTGGGCGGTGGAGGGCAATATGGGAGGGGCGCCCGCCCTAGTGCTAGGCTGTACACGAGTTTCTAGGCTATCTACTTGCTGTCAGACATGCCTAATACCCATGTTCAAAATTCAACAACTAAGTAGCTATAATGCGTCCTACAATCCATACTAATACTTAGGTGTTGTTCGTTTGCATTTACATTTCGTAACATAAATTATGCATGTGTGCCTTCATTATGTATACAGGAGCGACAGCCGGAAGTTATTAGGGAGTTATTGGGGACGTTGTGTGAATTAGGTCGAACTTATAAAATATTACTACCGAATAATTTATATAACTCAAGCGGCTTTTTTATTAATTTTTAAGGCGCATCCGTCAAGCGGCGCTGCGACGCGGTGACGACGCGACGCGTACTAAAAACGCTGTATGAAATCATCTAGAATAGATCTAATGAGGCTTAAAACCAATCAATCAATCAATCCGGGTGGTCCACAAGCTCTCTTGGGAGCTGCAGGTAAGGGCCTCGGGCTTGTTTGGCCCATCGCCCTGGCATCTACTCGCGAGGACTGCGATCCCCGGGTCTCTGGGCTTAGCCTCTTGGAGCCTTCCTGGCTTGCAGGCGGCTCTCTTTTGGGCTTTTCGTAAGCCAAGTCAGTGGCGTAGGTTGCCACTTCTCTGCATGCCGTTGGACTTCTTGGCTTAAAGCCGTGTTCAAGCGGCATGCGATATGTCATTCAAAATATATTGTGAAATGATCCTTACGTCTTCTGAATAAAGTTAATTTTGAGTTTGACTTCTAGGAGCTTACGATATTTGAACTAGCACACCCCCAAATGTCAAAATCTAAATTGACTTTGTTCAGTAGTGGTAAGGACCATTTTGAACCGAATTTCAAATGATATATCATCAGGGACAAGGATTATATGTGCACGAAGGGAGCCTCTATGAGACGCACTTTAATCCTTTCACTACACTGATTCTTTCAGCGACGGTCATAGACCCTTTTCAGGGCCACCATACCTTAATCTGGTCGCTGACCTAATACAGGATGACAAGAAGAAGAAGAAGGGACACGGAAGGATGCCGTTTGAATACGGCTTTACTTGAATGAATTAATGAATGAATGAAGTTTTTTTATTTTCCAAGACCTAAACTACACAATAAATTTAACAACTAAAAGAACACACGGTTTAAATGTTGTGCGCAGCAGAGCTCAAGGAAAACATGGCCTTCGCTCAGCATTGTGCTGGATACACACTGAAGTGTGCACCCAGCGCTGGAACTTGAATAAAAACGCTCAAAAACTTAAACAATTTGCAAGGTGTTGACCTGGCAAATTGTGGTCATTAGCTGCTGCACGCAACTTGTCCATAATTACATTGACACGCACCAGTTCCAGCAAACAGGACGAAATGGATTGTGTTTTTCTGTCAAGTGGCATCCTTCTCACTTGCGACCGTGAGTCAGGTGGGTCTTGGTGGGTCTTAAAACATAAATAACACCCAACAGTGACATAGGTACATAGTCCTGACCTTTAATTGACAAAGATTTTTTGGTTTAGTTCACTTTCACAACCATTTTTCACAATTTGGCTTGACATTCGTTATTTTTAAGTTGCATTTTATGCAACATTTGTTTCAAGTTTGATTTTATTTTTTATTTACTAAGTTTATTTTAATTGTTATTATTTGTACAAAGATATTGCACACCGAAACAATTATTAATTAAGAAATGTTAGTATCAACTATTTCATGACAGATAAATTTTGACATCTTATTTTACATTGCGCCTGTTACTATTATTTATTACTTTTAAATCTTTTGTCATTGTTTAAAATTAAATAATAATAGGCTATAGTTAAACTTACTCTAGCACATATTTTAGAGGGGGTAGGGCACAGCGAGATTTTCTCGTTCTGAATTGGAGCAGCCTGCCTGGGGAGGTACCTCCGCCTTACAGTACTTTTTAGTTACATGCCGGTTTCCAGGCCTCTTAGCTCAGTTGGTAGTAAGTCTGCATTCTGAGCTAGAGGTATCGGGTTCGATTCCCGCACTGGACAAACATTTGTGTGATGAATACAGATGTTTGTTCTGTATCTGGGTGTTAGATATTTACCTATTATGTATATCAGTCTCTGGTACCCATAGTACAGGCTATGCCTAGTTTGGGATCAGTTGACCGTGTGTGATATGTCCGGAATATTTAATTTATTTATTTATTCCAAACGAAAATTTCCTTTACCGTTTGAGAGCACATAAACCGCATGAATTTTCAGAAAAGAAAATCCATTTGTGCACGTATTTTTAATGTTATACGGAGGCAGATGGTAAATGGTTACCGTCGTCGCCTATTGACATCAGCAACACCTGGAGCATTGCTAATGCGTTGCCTGTCGAACCCCTACCCCCTAAAGAGCTCTGGCTACCTTACTCACCGCAGGAACACAACACTGTTTGAAACAAATAATGTTATTTGGCTGCGATCTTCTGTAAGGCGAAGGTACCTCTCCAGGCGGGCTGCTCTAATTTAGAGCGAGATAATCTCACTGTGCCCTACCTCCTCCTAAAAACCTATTGATTTTATTGAAATAAACGGCCTTTTGACTTTTACTTTGACTACCTTCACTCTCATATCTAGTAGGTATTTATAACATAAATACCTACTAGATATGAGAGTGAAGGAATGATGATGAGTGAAGGCCTATTCTCTTACTCATTGAAGCACTTTTATGATGATACCCTACTAGGTATATTCTTTTTATGTATTATAATAATTAAACTCTTTATTATTTATGAGTTATATTTATGTATTTATTCTCCCTCTGTTTATTGTTTTTTTTTTGTAGACCTCTTTGTATGATGTCTTTTTATAAGTCGCATGTTTATTTATCGTACGACACTGCAGCCCTGAACTGAAAATCAGCGCTGTTAACTAGTTAGCAGCACATGCTGAGCTCAGGGCTTTTCATACTTACAGTACATGGCAGCGCTTTCCACGCACATACCATACACTTGTTTTCTCTCTTTCTGTCCACCTCTATGGTTTTTGTATTTGTGTGTGTCATACTTTTGTTCTTCTTGTTGTGTACAGTTTGTGTGAATAAATGATTTCTACTTCTACTTTCTACTTCTAATAAGTAATTAGGCCCTAGTTGTGTGAATATTTTCGTAATTTTGTCACAATTCATTGCACTAATCTATTCACACATTCCTTACATCACCGACAGCGCCCGATAACCAGCGGAGCATCGCATTACCCGACCGTGACGTTGCGTCATAGGACGTGTATGCGTTTTTATGAATGCAGCCTCTGTTACCTTGAACATTAACCCTATTATTTGTTAACTAACTGTATATAGTGGCTTTTGTGACGAACACGATGTTTTACCACAAACATATCCTTAAATGTATATATGGATCCATTTGTGATTGATAATTTACACTGAATTGTCTGGTTACATGCAATGAAAAAAAACGCCTTTTGTCGATTGTCAGTATTAGTGGTTAGTGTTGGCTAGAAGTTATAAATGTTCAGATACGCTTCAGTCGAAAGTGCTCCTTAAAAAAGGGTCTGTGCACATTAGAGTAAGTTGGCAAGGACATGAACCTCTTATAATTAAGTGTAAGTAGTCTTGTCTGTACGCGCAAAACCAAAGACAATTTTTGGTCAATGACCTCTGGAAAGCTTGAAGAAATTGCGACCTAATTCACAGAACATTAAAGTTGGAAATTGAATAATATAATCAGGAAAAATATACTCACTTCTCAGCCTGACCACGTAACTAAATAACCTAGTTATTATAGTAAATCTACACATTGCAAGGTCATAACGCCAATTTATTAAAAAAAATGCTAAGTAAAATATATGACTTGACTGAAACTCGAGCACTGACTAATCTAGTTAGTAAATCTGTACATGAATGAAAAACAACACGCGAAAATCGACTGTAAAATTCATTACTCACACTTGAAACTTGTAGGAAAAGCACAAGCTTTTATGCTGACGCAATAGGGTTGAAATATGAATGAGCGTGTTGCGTATATTTCAAGTGGAAAGTCCGCCGAGCGAAAGCTTCGGAAAATACTAAGCTCTGTTGTAGGCAATAGTGTTGAAATTCGAATGTTTTGTTCTGCGTTTTCAGTGGGAAAGTCCAGTAGGCTTAGATCCATACAAAAATTTACCCTAAAGCTGATTGTATAGAGTTGAAACTTGAATGAATGTGGTACTGCGTATTTTTAGTATCTTAACGAATAGTAGCTTTTATGTTAAAGTAATAAAGTTGAAACTTGAATGAGTGCTAAACTGCGTATGTTCAGGAGCTCTAAAGTAGCTTACAGAGTTGAATTTTCTTTGAAAGTTTCAGGGGGTTTTCAGGAGTTTTCAGGGGGTGGAAAGTACAATGAGTCATAGTCCAAGCCGTGTTGGCGCCAGTGCCCGCATACATAACTGGGTAATCAGGTGCTAACATCGTATTGACGCCATAGTGCGTGACTAAGCTTTAGCTTGTACTTGTATTTTTGGTGATTTTTCTGATATTGTATTTAGCATAATCAATAGGTTTAATTCGATCGCACGGATCTCCGTTAGTATGTTTGTTTATCACACGCGTTATAAAGCCGTGGTCGAAAGGCGGCGATTTTTTTTGTACAATTAAGTTTTCAAACAAGCTTCCGGCCCGACTGTTAGTAAGTGGTTACCGTAGCCTATGAACGTTTGCAATACTAGAGGCATCACGCACGCGTTGCTGACCCAAAACCCCCTCCCCTAAAAGAGCTCTGGCAACCTTACCGCAGGAACACAACACTATTTGAAACAAATAATGTTATTTGGCTGCGATCTTCTGTAAGGCGGACAGTCACATTAGGTTGTTTATGCACTTGGGTTTATTTAGATCCTTCAGTTTTTTGGAGTTAACTGTCAGAGCTATTTCGCACACGGCCTTGTACTTGATTATTTCGTAATCTACAATCAATTCGGGTCTTCCATTAGATACAGAAACGCCCATTGTTAACTTCATCTGATATAACGTCTAGAGCAGCGCGTGCGTTCATTCGCAAGGTCGACTTGAGTTTACTTACCACGCTCGACTAAACTGTTCAGTCGTCGCATAAAACTTGATGCCTTTCACTAAAAATACATTTTTTTATAATATTCATAATCTAAGTTGATTCATAATATGTAAGTATGCCATCCCGAAAGAGGGTTATTCTATCAAAAGAAAGAAAGAATATTAGGTAGCGGATAAAAACATATTTTTCTGCCAATTATTTTTCCAAAACTTTATCGAATTGGTTTATCAACTTTATAATTAATTACCTACTATAAGTACGATAACTTCAGCATCAAGGTTGCTTCCTCAACTTCATTGAGTTTGAACGGATTCGACCCCAAAACAGCAGATTTTTGCATAGAGATTATTCTATTAGCTAGCTGCGTTATACTTCATATTGTACTATAGTTACACAAAAATTTATTTTATCCTGGATGTCGGATGCCATTTGCTGCTAGCTCGATGTTATACCATACTTACCTACCTACTTACATAGGTTATAATAATGATCTGTGCCCTTCTCTTCATCGCCTGATAGCGGCTGATGGCTTCCGAGGATCAAACCTGCTGTGACGACAGCAGACATTTTATGGCGAGGCTGAAAAGCAGCGTAGCTGAGCCCTCGACCATTTCACCTGTCTACCTACATACATACCAAAACTTGTAAATTACCAATTGTATTTTTATAGCTGTGTGCTGTATAGGATTCTTGGTGAATAAATGCCCTTTTATTTTTTATTTTATTTTATTAGAAATGTCGAATTTACAAAAAGTCGTAGAACAAACTTTATAGCTAATTGGGTGTAGAATAAGCCCCTTTTCGGATAGCATACATACCTGTTATGAATTGTGATTCAATTAGAAGTGTGCCATGTTCGACTTCTAATCCATAAATTTCGAAATAAATGACTGACAGTGCTACTGTCTATCCATCCGTAAGGCTGTCGTATAGCCAAGGAAGTCGTGACTAATTCGATTATTGGTATTCGATTTTTACGAATAGAATGGCAATCGATTTTGTTTACTTAGAATTAGGCGACATTGGTTCGTTGTATGCACGAGGTCGCATCGCTCTAGTATTCACATCAATGTGTCATTGTACTCAAAGCTTTTTTTCTATGAAGTGGTATTTTGTCATCTCTTAGTAAATTCTCACTCTATCAGTAAATTCAGAGGCCCAGGAAGGAGCTACACAGTTATAAATAAAAAAAACAATGTTGTAATTCTTAATTTTACTTTATAATTTGAGCTATAGAGAGCTCTCAAATGTCTAACTCAAAATTCTTCTTCTTCTTGTCGTGTCACTGATTCTATTTTGGTCATCCTGGTCAATGACCAGGTTGAGTGTGAATGGTGGCCTTGAAAAAGGCCTATGACCGTCCCCGTGAAAGAATCAGTGTAGTGCAAGGATTAAAGAGCGCCTCTTAGGACTTCAATTTTCTAAATATTTACAAGATTATTATCAACCTCTTTTTTGTTATCAACCTCTATGCGTTTTGCTTACCTACTGAGGTTGACACTGGCCACCTACACTTTCGAATAAAAAACAAAAGTAAGTATGACATCCGTTCATCATCAATAAAAACTCTTACGGTACTGACTGACTGACTGACAATCAAACGTATTGGTTTTATTCTCTTTGAAAATCAACGCAAAGCCTTACCAAAATCCCAAAGGTATGAAATTTGCAGGGTAGCTTCCTGTTGTAACGTCTGGGTGCACAGAAAGGAATTCCCGACACATGGTTAAAGTTTATGAAAATTAGCAGCAACCAAACGAAGTCGCGGGGATAACCATACCATACCACCATCGAGAAAAAAAAATTCGGCAAGTCGTGATTTCAAGAGATGATGACGTTTTTTAAGTTTTACGGGACAAGTAGCAATCCCTCAGGAATTAAATTAATTTGGGACCACCCCGGGATCATACTTTATACACCAGCGCAAGAATTATCAAAATCGGTTTAGTATTGACGGAGATATCGAGTAACATACACACAAAAAAAATAAAACAGCCGACTTGAGAACCTCCTCCTTTTTGAAGTCGGTTAAAAATGACTTACTCTAGAATAAGCCTGTTTTCCAGGGAGTTATCCCAGGGATAGTTACTCTGGCATAACATGGCGTTTGGTCGAATCCACCCTTAGAGGTTCCTTTCGAGCACATTTTTTTTAATTGACTTTTCTAGTTAGACCTTCGTCTAACTAGAAAAGTCAATTAAAAAAAATGTTTTTAGAAAATTTATGTAGAAATAAATTAAAGAATACATGTTTTGGGTGACATATCGCACACCATTTGAACACGGCTTAAGGCTTGTATTAATATATTGTGTTCCCTTGTTTTTGCCTCCCCTGAAGCCAATCCTAAATGGCCAGGTAAATAGAGAATGGGTAATAGTAACGACGTCGGCGTCGCGTCGCGTTATCGCAGACATCATGGCGCCGGCGTCGTGTGACGCACTCACTACATTGGAGGTTACCAACCACTATCCATCCATACATATTAACTCTGTACGTTTGTTAGTCTTATGGTCACATCACATTTTTCTAAGTCCTAATTCCATAGTGTCCCGTTATGTACACCCCAATCCAACATTTTCACAAAATTATCCAAATTATTGGAGAGGGCAAAGTATGGGGTTAAAATTATAATGAGTGCGGACGAAGCCGCGAGTAATAGCTTGTTCACTATAACGCGTTCCGTAACTAGTATGGTATCCCGACAGGGATTCTATGTATACATAAAAACAAGGTACCGACACAAAAAACATATTGTTATTCCAGAATATGTTACAGAATCTTCTACTTTTTCATACTAGCTGTTTTTAGACTATAACATTCATATTTCATTCCTTCATTATTATTTTTTTATTTATACATAAACTTTATTAACATAAAGAAACTTAAAACTAATACAATTTAAAAAATATTAACTTGTATTAGTTTAATTCATTTAAATAACATGGATCATTATAAAACGTCTTAAATCCAGTTGAATTTACGCCTGATCTTCGCGATCAAGCCAAGAAGATACAGGCAAGAAAACACGGCTTGATAATTTATAAATTAACGTGTTCTAAACTTTTTAAATCTTTTTTAATCGAGTCCAAAAGTATAAAATAAAGTTTCAACATAAAGTTAGCCTACTACTATTGATTTACACTGTGATAGAATCGTTGACGCGGGCGACAGGGGTGCGTGACGTTTTGAACCCCATTTGAACCCTTCATGACATCAATTTGAATTTTATGATATTCGAGCTTTTTTGCTAGACATCCTTTGACTTCAAAAAGGGAAAGGTATAGTGAGCTTTTAGGGTTCCGTTAGTAAATGGAATCCTTAAGGGAGACTTCGTTGTATGTAGTTGTAGTTGCAGTAAGCAGTTGTGATTCTAAGCAACTATGTATCATGAAAGAAATTGGTGACTAATGGCAAGCATACGGAAAGTATTTTTAAAAATTGGGTCTGACAGGGTTATATTAATTTGTTGATCGGGGTTTCATATAAATGGGGCGTGTAGGTTTCCAATACATTTTAAATGTGTATTAAAGTTGCATACATTACGTTGTACGTTCTTACAGATATATCAACACAAATAAAAAAAATACCTCTCACAGCTAATTTTCGAAGTTTACTAAAATTAAGTTTAAAAATAATAAACCAATGAAAGGCTTTTGTATATTTCCTAAGAAAACATTTCATAAGAGAAAAATTAGAACTTAACTTAATTTCCTTACATATGTACCTATATGATTTTGGTAATGAACAACAAGATCCGGTTTTATTTATCCTGTAACTCAGTTCCGATCGCTAGATCATCACATGATAAATATTGATGCTGTAACTAATTGGTTACGGAACCCTCGTCGCGTGATTTCAACGAACACTTGTCGAATTTATTTTCATGGACAAATGATATTACAAATTGATGTTTAATGCAATTTGTAGAGCAAAATTGGACGACCAAGTACTCGTAGCTCTATGAATACTTTAAAGGAGCCATTTCATTCTGGGCCTGGTCCATGTACACTACATAGAAAAATTTGGAAAAAATAGGAGATTACAAGAAAAATGCAATTTCATTAATTTGAAGACAAATGCGATAGTACAAGAATAGTTCTTCTGGTAAGTTTTTTACTATGTGAACACTATTTGAAGGCCGCCATGTTGGTTTATAATTGGCGTTTGACATGACATTGACATATTTTTCATGTCATGTTGTTTGATTTGATGTTTTTGTTGGGTCAGATGAATGTAGGTTGTCAAAATGACATTTCACGCACGTCCATCTGCCATATTTTTGTAGCGCTGTGTGTTGCTCTCTTTGTTGAAGAAAATCTTAATGTACCTTAGAACGAAGTTAATTTAAATAAAATAACCAATAAAATACGTTTATTTTATTGCTTAGCCATATTTTAGAGTAGTGTACACAGTGCAGGCCCAGGATCCATATATTGATGAAACGTCTCTTTTTGAAAACTCTTTTAGCTTTACTTACACGCATCGTAACTTACTTTCTATTTAGATAAAGAGGTTATTGCTTTCCAGAGGCTCGTATTTTAGCGTCGTAATCCTGTGTAGACGATTTTTGAGGGGTTTCAAAAAATAATCAAGTTTAACAATTTCAGTGAAAATAATGTCAGTCTGACTGAAATGAAAACATATAAGTACCTTCTTGACCAAGAATGCCAGGGTCGTCTTGTGTGGAATTTTAAGGAGAAATTTCTAAAAACAAATCATACATTGACTGTAGGTAATTGCTATAATTTTTTTTAACTGCTACCTTTAGTCTATTTGGGTCTGACGATTCAACTAGGTAGGTCCAACTTCGACAAGCGTTTGGGAAACTTCATCATATCTTTTCATAACAGATACCGCAGAGCCTCAAGACGAAAGTTTACACGTTGCCAGTGATGATATGGCACTGAGACATGGTCGCTAACTAATGACACAAGTTCTAAGTCGCGCAAAGGGCTATGGAGAGAGCAATGCTCGGAGTTTCACTGATATGATCCAAATGAGGAAATCCGTAGAAGAACCAAGGTCACCATCATAGCTACCAGAATTAGCATGTTTAAGTGGCCATATAGCTCATAGAACCGACAACCATTGGCAATTAAACGTTCTTGAATGGCGACCACGAACCGGGCGATGCAATGTTGGAAGGCCAATGGACCTTGTGATGGTTGCAAGAAGTTGGTGGATGGATAAGGTTCAAGACCATTAGTCGTGGCACTCTTTGTCGTGAGGCCTGTATTGATAGATAGATAAAAAAATTATTTGGCACTACAGACACACACAATTAACATAGATAAACAATTTTAAACTAAAGTACATACAATAGGTGGGTATAAATAATCAAAAGATTTTTTTTTTTTAAAAGTAGGTATCTTAGATTAGGCAAGTTTGCGTGTGCTGCAGTACGACAAATAGCCTATGGTTCAGTGATATATTTTGCTTAAAAGCAAAAACACTGATTTTCAGCCAAAACCTGATCGAGAGCGAGCAGAGTATTGAGCAGTTGACTTCATCGGGCTGATGATGATGATGAGGATGAACGATGATGGGATGACGAGTTTGGCGTCAGAAAGGAGCATAATAAGTAATAGCACTTACCAATGAAGCTGGGCTCGTCTTCCCTGTGCAGTGCGTGCATGACGATGGCTGCGAGGAGCGAGGGTCGCGCGGCGGGCAGGCCGGGCGCCAGGCCGCGGAGGGACAGCGGCGCGGCGCTCAGGATGGCCCCGCAGAGCATCGGCACACCAGCATCGCCCGCGCACACGCGCTCTGAAACACACAGTTGCTGGTAGTCGCTTTAGCTAATAAAAAAAAAAAAAAAAAACTCTCGTATTCTAACACACGCACAACAACACACCCACACACACTCACCCACACACGCACACACATATATACACAACACATAGGTACACACACACACTTAAAAACTCTATAACATGTCTATTTCTTGTAGCTTATAATCCATTATCATAAGGTTTTTGTTTTTTTCATTTTTTCTTATCTATAGTACCTACCTGTATTCTGTTAGGAACAAACTGTTCTTAGTCTAAGGAGGTGGGCGTTGGTGGCTGCGACACAGTTTTTACAACTACTGCAGTCATCATCGTTTTTCCCAATATTTTACTGCATCTTTGTAAATGTTCCAATAAACTTTTTTTGAAACTTAGCTACGCCCAACGACGACCGTTACGCAAGCCACGAGTAATTAGGGAATTGCCGACAAAACAATTTAAGAAAAAAATGTATATGTGGATCAATGACAAATGTTTTTACAATATAAATGAAATGTTTATTTGATAATGTATGATTACTTTGATTATTTCTGACTTGTCGCTATTTATTGTCATATTCTTGTCACTGTTATTTTATTATTATTGTTTTGTTAATTGTAATGACGTTAATTTATTTCTAATTCTGATTTTATTGTATGATTTTCTATTGACTAATTTGAGACTATTTTGATTTGATTTGATTTTTGTATTGTGAATAATATTTTTGCATGTCGGTCTCCGACGAAGTATATGACACTATCTCCATAAATGTAAAAGACCATGTACCTATATATATTATACTTCATGCAAATAAAAGCCATTCATTCATTCATTCATTCATTCATTCACGTAATTTGTTTTCTGCCGCCTATTTTCTGAGAATTATGTATGTCCTAACTGTTGTGTTATTTTTAGTCACCTCTAGAAGGTCGTGACGTTACTATGGTCTCCGCTGAAAACCAGCGCTGGGTGCACACATCAGTGTGTATCCAGCACAATGCTGAGCGGAGGCCATGTTTTCCAAGAGCTCTGCTGCGCACAATATCTTCTATCATTTAGCATTTAATTTCTTTTATTTTATTTTATTTTATGTGTAGTAGTTCTTAAGGAAAATAAAAATCTTTCTTTCATTCTTTTCTTTTCTTTCTAGTCAATCTGAGGAGTTTTTGAGCTTGTTTCTTGTTCGTCTTGAGTGAATTTGTAAGGGTAAAATAAAAATGTGAAAAAGATTTGTAAGGCTTATACCGGGCAGTGTTGGATGGCCCCCCACCCGATAGATCGACGACATTGTCAAGGTTGCGGGAGAGGGTACGGCAATAATATTCATGATTAAAATTCAACTTTAGCAACTGACTTTAAAATGTGAATCCTTTTTTGTATCTCCTCAAAGACTCCTTCCCCACACGAAGGTTTAAAATTTAAAATACCTATGAGCTTGAGAAAGGGGTAGTCATAAAGACCTCAGTCGTGGCTTAGAACCGATACTGAACACTCCCACTTACAATCAAAGTTAGAAAAAACCTTTGGCTTGCTTGTAGTGCGTGTTGATCCTTACTTGGTCATCCTGTTAAAGGCCAGTGAGAAGGTTGAGGTGTGGTGGCCCTGAAAAGAGCCTATGACCGTCGGTGAAAGAATCAGTGTAGTGAAAGGATTAAAGTGCGCCTCTTAGTCCAAAAACCTCTGTTTCATCGTGAAGCATTGGCTGCGTCAGTCGCCCACGTGTACATATAGGTAAAAGAAGGTATTGGATCGTTACTAATACAGTGTACGCGTGTGTAGTGACTGAATATTGTATGCGTCATACTTTATTTCGTGATTCATCAAATTAATCTTAGTACCTATGCTTTGAATGTGGGCGCCATTAACCATTTGACCGCCACAGTCTTGTCTACGTAGAACACGAAAGTTTACATGCAGTCAGCGCCACACATTAAAATAAATTTCTTTTGTTTGAGTCTTTGTTTTCTTTACTTTTAACCACGCTGCAACCTTAAACCCTAGACTTTACTATTAGCAAAGACAATAAAGTAGAAAAAAATATTACTGAAGTGACCCTTGTTTGACCCTTGTTGATTTTTTTCTGATCTTTCTTACATGCCGCCGTGCGTGCTTTTTGTATGGGAATTCATACAAATTTTAGGTATCTATTTAGCATTCATAATCATCATCATCATCATCATTTCAGCCGTACGACGTCCACTGCTGAACATGGCCTCCCCCACAGACAGCGAATTCCTATCATGCGGGGGGATTTGCCCATACTCACCACGCTGGGCATGCGGGTTGGCGCGCGCAGTTAAAGCTATCGTTGTTAAAATGAGGGACGCTGCTGCCCATCCCCTAGCTTTTTTCCCTTTAGTCGCCTCTTACGACATCCGTGGACAGGTAGATATGGAGGGGCCTATTCTTTAGCCGGGGCCACCACGGCAATTTAGCATTATAACTAGATATTTTTTAAAAAGCTGAAAACAGGCATACGTTTTCTAAAAGCCTTTATTCACACCTTGTTCTACGCACCGAGAGACACCATAAACAGAAAACACTTCTCCATTCTAAAATATTTACGTGAAAAGGAGCTGTAAAGGAATGTTAAACCCCCGTGGAAAGGCTACGGAACCCTGAATAAATGATATAACCTGTTTTGTGTATGGAAAACATCGATTTGCGCACGATGATTGGACTTTTATTTTTAATCAGGTACTGTACAAGATTGGAATCATAGACTTGAAGACTTGCTTTTCTCAAAGGATACAGTTAAGTTTTATCGAAAAACTACTGAAAAATATACAAGTTGATTCATATACACCACCCCGAAAGAGTCCTAAAATATAAGTAAAAAAAATACTAGCAGGATATTAGTTGCAGTTACAGGCCTCATAGCTCAGCTGGTAGTAACTCTGCCTTCTGCGCTAGAGGTCGCGGGTTCGATTCCCGCACTGGACAAACATTTGTGACTAACACAGATGTTTGTTCTGTGTCTGGGTGTTAAATATATATCTATTATGTATATCAGTCTCTGGTACCCATAGTACAGGCTATGCCTAGTTTGGGATCAGTTGACCGTGTGTGATATGTCCGGAATAGTTATTACTGTGCGCGAAAGGAGCCTCTAAGAGGCGCACTTTAATCCTCCTTACGCTGATTCTTTCAACAATGGTCATAGGCCATTTTCAGGGCCACCATACCTCAACCTGGTCTCTGACCTAATACAGTATGACTAAGAAATGATCAGTGACACAACAAGAAGAGGATTAGTTTTATACTTAAACTTTTTCAAATTAGTTCACGTTTTTGGTCTTTTTATCATATTTTTATGCAACTATTAAAAGTACTAGAAGCTATTAAGATAACTACAGCAGAATAATTGAGTTGGATGGAACTTGACCCTAAGACAGCTGATTTCTGACCAGAGATTTTTTAATTAATAAAATGTTGAATTTCCTGAAGTCGTAGAACAAACTTTATTGCCAATTGCGAGTTAAATAAGCCCATTTCGGGATAGCATATATATTATGAATCACCTTGTATGGGACCTTCTCAGGAACCTATTGCGAAAAACAATCGAAATCGGTCCAGCCGTTACGGATATCAGTGTAAAAATACATAGTCGCTGACATTATAACCTCCTCCATTTTTAACGTTTTAAAAAATACACTACTAATAGCAAAGTATACCCTCGCTCGTCACCCATATAAATAAGTTCCATTATGGAATCAATATCAACTTCAACTCGTGTTCCATTAGTCCATCAATCATTACAATACCATTGTTTTATGGATGAAAATTAACTAGGGTTACTTTAATTACGTGTTCTTTTTTATACAACTAAGGTGGCAAACAAGCCTACAGCCCACCAGTTGGTAACTGGTTACCGTAGCCTACGAACGCTTGCAATACCAGAGGCATCACTTACGCATTGCCGACCCCGAATCCTGGCAACACTACTGCAGGAAAACAACACTATTTGAAACAAATAATGTTACGAGTACCATCGAACCACAACACCCAGACCCGGAACAAATATTTGCAGATCATGCAAACATTTGACAAGCTCGCACTACACCTGTCGAACCCGCACCCCTCGCGTCTCAGACGGGCACTTCGCCTGCTACGCCAGTAAGCGAAGCGAAGCCGTCAATAATAGTTGGATTATTGTTATATGCATAGTACTTAAGGTTAGGTATGTCCATAATAAACGAAATATTTTATATTTTTAATTGTTAGATATAGATTTTATCAATTCATAACAACACGTCATTTCAATTTAAATCCTTACGTAAGAGAGCGAGTAAATTCCTAATAAATCCAGTTATGTTGCCACCCTAGGGGGCGGAATTCCCCCTTATAACACAGCTTACTTATGAATAACAGATAGTTCACTATATGCGCGTTGATGTTTATTTTTTAATTTCTTTTTTTTATTATTCATAAGCAACCTTCTTTGAGTCTCTAACATGTTTTCTTTCTTTCTTTCTTCTAACGCAAAAAATAGGTCTTATGTCACAGAACCTTTGTAGATATTTTCTCTTTTTCATAGCAGCTTTCATATAACCATATAAACCTATGGTTCTATTTCATGTTAATATTGGAACCATTGCGTTGTCTAGACGCGGCTTATTACTATGGAGCTTAATTTTACGTTAATGCACTACCACGGACAACGTGAGTTCCGTAGAGTAACGCACCGTGGAATGCCCCCTTTATAACATGCTCACTAAAAGCTGCAGAATTGAGACAAAAAAATTGCCTGTTTAAGGCGCTTTTGCAATTAATCGTAGCACAGTTTCATACAGAACTAAACAGTTTACGACGGCCATTACTCCGCCAAGACTCGATACCTAGATACTTTTGTGAAACTTTACCGAATTATTGGACTTTATCAGGCTTGTTTGTCATCGAAGAAATCAACATCCACGTGAAGAACATGTTATTTCTATTCGGGAGTGTAGAGATCTCTCTCGTGGATGACGTGATGTGCCGAGCCGTTGGACGGTAAAGCTCCCTCTGATTGGAATTAACCAGTTACCCTCACCACCACTGTGGCTACAACATGAAATTAGGGTTGGGTTTGAAGGGGGTAAACAAACACGTCAGGGGTTCTGTAGACCAATATTTGTCCGTGTGGATTGTAATCGCTATTAAATTGGTACAGGATTGTTACTGCTTTTCAGTTTTCAGTTTGCAGTAAAAATGAAATGGTTACTGGTGTCGATTCTGTTGTTTTGCATTTGCATTAATCTTAACCAACTTATTATTTGTTTCAATTTGTGTGGTGTTCCTGCGTAAGGTTGCCTGAGCTGTTTAAGGGGAGGGTAAGTAGGAACCAGTACAACCTACTAAATTCCGTGCAGATCTAACAACAAACATACAAACATGAAACGCCGAATCGCCCAAGTTTAATCAGACAGCCCTAAAATTATTGCCGTCCTTGTCAATTCCATCAATAAGAAAAGGACCAAAAAATAATTTTGTGATTTTATTTTTTTTATTCAACTAGGGTGTCAAGCAAACATACGGCCCATCTGTTGGTAAGCAGTTGCCGTAGCCTATGAACGCTTGCAATACTAGAGGCAACACGCACGCGTTGCGGACCCCGATTCTTAGTTCATTATGATTTATGAGTCTGCAAGACTACCAAAAATCTAATTTAAAATAAAATAAAATTTACTGAAACTCGAAGGTAACCGACACTTAATGGGATTCGCAAGCAAGCATCCAGAATTCCGCAAATCCATACCCAAACCCTAGTTTTCCAATATATTTCTAGAAATATTTAGGTACGCTTTTTATAATTTCTGGAAAGGTCGGTGTGGCAGCACGTAACTCCCGAAGGCCGCGTCTCGACGTGACGCGACTAAATACAGCCAATACGACATCGTGGCGTAATTATTGTCAAGATGCGTATTTAAGACCCGTCAAGTGCGAGTAGGACTTCGCGCTGTGATAACGTTGACGAACATTGCTTCATCACTGTAGTGACTAGTATTTAAGGATAACTGCATTCCTTAACTTATGCTGTCTCCGGGGGACAACTGACAGTGACAGATAACAGATGACACCTGAGATGGAGAGATGTATACATACTCTCTGGAAGTGAGTCAGTCTGTGGTCAAGCCGGCACGAGCAGGCGCGCGGGAATCACTGTGAGACTGTGAGATATTATATGTGATATAATAATAACGAGGGAGTTGTTCTGCTAGGAACCAGCGTGGTGTAAGGCATACACTACAATCACCATCATTAGCATGATGTAGTCCACTGCTGAACATAGGCCTCCCTCGTAGTGCCAAGACGAACGGTCTTGAGTTTTCTCCACTTCCCGCAACCTTCACAATTTCGTCGGTCCATCGGGTAGGGGACCAACAATGCTTATCTTGTAATAATTCCATACGGGATCAATGAAATGTGGGCTGTGTCGGTTTTAGTTTATGGATCTCTTCATTTCATTCGATGTGATTTATTACTGGTGCTAAAAGATTAATTTGTTAATTATTTTATTTCTTTCAGACTGAAGTCACTCATTGGTCTCTTAAAAGCCTGTAATATCTCGAACCACTTTGTCTGTCTAGCACTTATTTGTTTACTAAGAACCATTGGCTGGCATATAACGGCCGTTGCACATAATATTATGTACATAGTTTTCCTGAATATCCTACATATTTGATTGTTTCCGCTAATCTTCTTTTTTTTTTGTTGATAGAGTAACCCCCTTTCGGGATGGTATACATGTTATGAATTACCTTGTATTATACATATTCCGGGTGGAACGCAAATTCTTTTTTTTTAATTATTATTCCGTACATATCACACACGGTCAACTGATCCCAAACTAGGCATAGCCTGTACTATGGGTATCAGAGACTGATATACATAATAGATAGATAAATAATTAACACCCAGTCACAGAACAAACATCTGTGTTAATCACAAATGTTTGTCCAGTGCGGGAATCGAACCCGCGACCTCTAGCGCAGAAGGCAGAGTTACTACCAACTGAGCTATGAGGCCAGTCAAATTGCGGTAGCCATTTAACAATCAGCGCTTCGTGAGAAACGGGACCTCAAGCAGCACTTAAATCCAAATCTCGAGACTAAGATTAGGTAAGTTTTCAAAGTCAGTCGCTTGAATTAATTACACTTAATCCAGGGTCAAGTTAAGGTTAATCTTTGAGTTAGAGTTCAAGTTGGGATTTGTTAGATTCTCGCCGTACTGGGAATGCTGAACGGGATTGTTCAATTATCTGCCACTTTAACAACCTTGCAGTTGACAAGAAACAAAGGAACAAGTAGGCTGGTAATCGATTTTTTTTAATTACACCCTCAGTTACTTACATAGTCGTGAGCCCTCACTAGGATTCCCTGTATCGTGGGTATCAGAAACTACGAGTTCCATGGCACCACAACACCATGACCCGGAACAAATATTGGAAATCATGCAAACATTTGTCCACATTTGTCCGAAGCTGGAGTTACCGACAAGTTCAATGTGGCTGTAGGCTTGCACCAAGGATCGGCTTTAAGCCCTTATCTGTTCGTCCTGGTAATGGATGCCCTGACATCAGACGTACAGGAGGACGCCCCTTGGTGCATGCTGTTCGCCGACGACATTGTTCTTGTCGGAGAAAATGCACTTGAGGTCCAGAGCAGAGCTGGGAAAATGGCAAGAGAGACTGGAGAGTGTCGGATTGAAGATCAGCAGGACAAAAACTGAGCATCTGTTTTGCGACTTTGGTGGTCCCTCCGGTTTCTCTCCTATTGCCTTAGATGGTGTATCCCTCCCAGTCTGCTTCGACTTCCGGTACCTCGGTTCATTAATCCAGAACGACGGCGATATAGACCGGGATGTGAAAAATAGAATAAATGCGGGATGGATGAAATGGCGACAGGTCACAGGAACTACGTGTGATCCAAGAATGCCCCTTAAACTTAGGGGAAAATTTATAAAACGATCATAAGACCTGTCGTACTGTATGGATCTGAGTGTTGGGCAACCAAAGGGAAGGATGAAAGAAGAGTGCATGCTGCGGAAATGAGAATGTTGAGATGGATGTGTGGAGTGACTAGAATGGACAAGATACGGAATGAGTACATCAGAGGAAGTTTGAAAGTAGCGCCAGTGACTGAGAAGTTGAAGAGCAAAAGGTTAGCGTGGTATGGGCATGTCATGCGGAGGGAAGAATGCCATGTGACTAGAAGAGTGTTAAATATGAATGTGGAAGGATATAAGGGGAGAGGTAGACCAAAGAAAAGATGGATAGATTGTGTGAAAGACGACATGAGTAAGAAAGGAGTGAATACTGATTTGACGGCTGATAGAGGGGAGTGGAAGAGAAAAACATGTTGTGCCGACCCCACATGAAGTGGGATAAGGGCAGGGAGATGATGATGCAAACATTTGTCCCGCAGCGGGAATCGAACTCCTTGCGTCTCAGACGGGCACTCGTCCGCTACGCCACCGAGGGTATCGGGTATACAGTTAGTTATATTAGCAGTGCTACGTTATTGCTACGAAACGCTACGCGAGTGCCTTAGCACTTAACTTAAAAGGACTTTGCCCACTACAACGTATCATACCATGACCTTGCTATGAACTCCGAACGTATCAGGCACGTAACGGACAATCATTTCAATCTTTTGATCTTTTCTTCAATAATTTGACTGGCCTCATAGCTCAGTTGGTAGTAACTCTGCCTTCTGCGCTAGTGGTAGCGGGTTCGATTCCCGCACTGGACAAACATTTGTGACTAGCACAGGTGTTTGTTCTGTGTCTGGGTGTTAAATATATATCTATTATGTATATCAGTCTCTGGTACCCATAGTACAGGCTATGCCTAGTTTGGGATCAGATGATCGGGTGTGATATGTAAAAAAAAAAAAAAAAAACAGCTGATTTAGTATGCAATCTTGATATCGTGTGCAATCTAGGTCTCCTACCATTAATGATTACTTTATTTACATAAAGAAAGAAAATTAAAACGAATGCAAGTAGGTAAATATTTTCTATAGACGGCTGAATTGATCCAGATGAAACTAGGTATAAATATAACAAAAAGATTTAATATAATTGATTTGAGAAATTTAGGGAAAAAAGAATACTTTAAAATTTCGTTTTATTGAATTTTTTCTATTTTTTCTTTTTGTTGATAGCATAAGCCCCTTTCGGAATAGTATACATATTGTGAATGACCTTGTATTATGGCTGTAATATGACGGCCCCGCTTTCAGGAAGAGGCTTTGAGGACTATGTAATGGCTCACGTGCGAACTAAAAGCACAACAAACCATCAAATTCAAAAGTAGGGTTTACCGTAAAATGCGGTCGCCGTGTGCCAGAGTTATGTGCGGTTTCCGGTAATGCTCGGGTAGTTTCGTAGTTGGGGAAGGGGCCAGTGTGATGGAAGGTCTAAACCGGACTAATTTTAAATTCATTATAGTTTAAACTCAAAGAGAAACTAAAGTGTCTATGTGTCTAAAGCGCGCATGGCGGCGTGCCTGGTTTTTCAGAGAGGCTCCATGAAAAAAACCTATTCATTTGATTACAAATGTATTGTGTGGTTTATATAATAGGTGTTTCCGCACGCGGCTTCGCTCACGTGGTACCTACATAAAAATTGCCTATATGCTAAAGGTAAAGAAATAAAAAAAAAAGCTAAATAAGACCAATCTTCGCATTATTGTTAGAGCCTTAACTGGACACTGTTGTCTTAATAAGCACATGTTCAATCTAAGGCTATGCAACACACAAACCTGCAGGCTATGCAAGGAGGCGGACGAAACGCCTCTACACCTGCTAGGTGAGTGCGGAGCACTTATGCTCAAACGTAGCATCCATTTGGGAAAGCACATCCTCAGCCCAATGGAGCTAAAGCAACTCACCCCAAAGAAAATCCTTCAGTTTTTAACAGCTGCTGGGCTTTGCGGTGAACTTTAAAGGCCCTGTAAAGGGGCTCCACAAATACAGTGGCGATCACAATAGGCCAGTTGTGGCCGCAGTGACACCATAGCCACAAAAAGTAAATAAAAAAAAAAATGTAAAGAACTTTATCTATTCCAATGTTCAACGAAATCGGTTGAGCCGTTACGGCGTGATTGAACAATAAACATCCAAACATCCTCACAAACTTTCGCATTTTTTATATTAGAAGGATAGGATTAATGCACTATTACATACAGAGATTTAGTTAGATACCGAAACTGTTTATATAACGATGACCCTAGTCTGTATCGTGGAGAGTATGGACAAATCCCCTAAGCGATTGTTTCTGGAAATCTATAGGTGATGCCTATGCTCAGCAGTGGACGTCCTACGGCTGAAATGATAATGATGAAACAAGATGAACCTTCTTAAGCATGGTAGACATCAACTCAGATCTCTAAGCGCTCAGATGTTTGAAGGGATGGTAGTCAGAGGCAAGTGCAAAGATTACATTTGGCACATTTTGTAACCCACCGTAATACTCTAATAAATCAATGGAAGTAATTTTGTAGGTAGGTACTCGGTCTAAATCAAAAAGTTAGAAACTCGTCGATATTTCGGACCTCACCTGAATTTTGATAAGGAAGGACCCGTACTCGATAAGAAACGACGATATTGTAATTGATGGACGGCCATTATGTAAATGAACTCAGTGGCGACATCTATTCATTTACGAGTGAAATATGGAACGGAGGAGGTTCTCAAGTCGGCTGTATTTTTTATATTTTTTTCGAACTCAGTAGGCCTTGTTCAAACGGCATGCGATATGGCTTACAAAATCCGTTTCAAAATGATCCTTACCTCTACTGAGCTAAGTCAAGTTCAGTAACAATTGACTTACTGAACTGAAGAAAGGTGGATAAAAAAAGCCGAAGACCATTCGTCGTGGCATTCTTTAGGGGGGAAGGGGAGGCTATGTCTAGCAGTGTATTTATACAGGCTAATGATTGCACGCCTGAACAGGCAGAATACATTGTTACTTTTATAAAATATATAACATCTATAACACATGTATTTCAGACAATAAAAAGTATGATTTATGATTTCAATGATGATGTTTTAATGATTGCCCGAAAAATATTGGTTCAAAAACCATTTAGCCAATAATTTATTGAAACAGTTCTGTGATTGAACGCTAAGAAACAAGCTTCAGCTCGTTGCTTTGCCTGCTATGTAACCTGTAACTTTTTACGTAGTATGTATTCGTACTTCCTACTAATATTATAAATGCGAAAGTTTGTGAGGATGTTTGTTATTCAATCACACCGTAACGGCTCAACCGATTTCGTTGAAACTTGGAATAAATAGAGTTCTTTACCTAGAATAGCATATAGGCGGAAGCTAGTACACATTATTTGTGTGCGGGTCTAGTTCGTTTTTATTTCTGAACAAAAGGGTCTTGTTAAGGTCAGGGCTGGGTGACTGCTCGGGGCTATTGGCAGACAAGTTTGTTTCCTCTATTGAGTTAGTCGAGAAGCAGAGGGTTGAAAGGTACATTTTGTTTTATTTGAAGTAAAGTTATAGTTCCTTAAGCTCGGGCACACACGCGACTCGCTCACTCGCTCCTACACGGGCCGTTCTTTCATGCTAAAGTCAAAAGGTGTTTATTTCAATACATCACAAGGATCACTTTGAAACGCCTTAGAAACTAAGTGATGCTACGTCTAAGCTAGATGAATCAGGCGACAAACACGGCGCGAGACCCTACCATTTTTGGATGATAATTTTCTTATATTGGAATGTAGAGCTCCTGTGTGTTACCGATGCCGAGGCTCGGAAAAGATAATCCTTTAAGTATTAAATAAAATGTGGCAAATGAGCTTCAGCGAAATTTCTAAGGGCAGCACACGCTACACTTGCCAGCAGAAATGAATAATGGAGGCGATAATGTACTGCCGGATACGGCACAGGCTGATAATGTACACCCACTTAATGTACTGCCAATAATGCAAGGCAGCATGATATTACGCAATTTGATATCCGGAATCGACTTTAAAAATCAGGAGCTTCGTTATCGGGCTATGCATTATCAGGTCTTGCAATTGGGACTCGATAGTGGTACCCATAGATGATAGATTAAATAGCGGGAAGATACAAAAGCTTAATATTCTGTCTGTCTTTAGTGTTCATCTTTTATAATGGAATTGGCAGATGGCCAGCTAGATACCTATATGTATTTGCGCAAAACAACTGCAATACCAACTCTAATGTAGGCATCTTTACTTAGCGGGATGGTTATGAATCTATGCCCTAGTGTTAGCGTTTAAGAATTTATTACAATGCCATAGCTGGTAGCTATAGAAACATACGCATCTATACTTTCTTGTTTTTTTCCGACTCAAGTTCGACGCGCGGTCGGGCGGTTCGAAAATAAAAGGTTCTAAAGTAAAATTGTAATTACAGCTACGAAGTATTATTCAAGATATTTGTATTACACTAGATAGAATCTAGGTAAATTATAGTGCTTGTGTAGGTATTTGAAGTAGGTTCAAGATTCATGATGTTTATTTGCAGAAATAAGTGTTACAGAGAGGTCTTAAAGCTATGAATATGGCACTTATAAACTTATTCACTCTTTTCGAGCATCGCAAATTATTGTTTTAGACGAAAGACTGTAAACTTAACACATACTATACTTAGTAAATTTTTGGGTATACTACAGAAACAGGACTCTTTGAATATAAATAACATACAAATAAGCAACATTCACTATAATATATACAGGTGCAGCAGGTATTCTTCGAAATAAGTATATATTCGATATAGCAGACTATAAGCACCGCGGTGCATTGGGCCTAGTGGAAATACTCAAGTTTATCGCTGAGACTAGAAGTGGCTCGTTGGCTCGGTTCCCCGTATCTAGAGGAAGGTCGCGAGTTCGAATCCCCTCCAAATTAACCATAGTATTCCCTAAGTATTAAAACAAAATACCTTAGTGTTTTTTTTTGTTTAAATAATATTATGTAGGTACCTATAATTTGGTAGAATCAAGTAAATGAAAGAGCATCATTAAAACAATTATTTTAATGGTAGGCTATAGGTGGGCTATAGGCTATAGGTATAAGTACCTAAGTTGTCATCAATTCATAGATATGCTCTGTGGATTCATACAAATTGATACCTACCTTCTTGATAGCCAATGATTTATTCTCCTTAATTTGATTTTAATAATAGGTAAGCCCCCGCCACAACATCATTAAATAAAATACCTACGGCTAAATCGAAAATCTCCTTTTTTGAAGTCGGTTTTAACTAAGTATACCTAGATCAAAAAGTACCTACAAACCCGTCTCGAACAGCGTGAGGTAACCACTGTAACCAGAATAACAATAAACAAACAAACAAACTACCTAGCTAGCTGTTACACGCAATTCGGAGATCTTATCCGGGTGAAACCACATTTGCAGACCTGAGATAAAAATCAAAGACATCTCCCTAAGCCAGGCTTAAGTAATTTTCTAAAGCTACGTTCTAACGGCGCGCGATCTCTCATTTAAACGACATGTGCCAAAGTAGTCTTCTTCTTCTTCTATCGTATCAGTGTTTCAACCTTTCTTCTCAACCTATATTCTATCCTATAAAATTTTAACTAAAGTTAAATGTGTTTGGCCCAGTAGGAAGCCACTTTTATTCCGGCTTTTATCAGGTCCCCCTGGGTGCAGCTGGTAGGGCACAGGGGGCATGAAGTCAGGTGGGCCATATTCTGAGTAGGAGCTCCACATTCACAATGGCTTAGGGTTGGGTCCCTGAATACCCATTAAAAAAAAATCCAATGTCCCAAAGTGGTATTTTTATGGGACATCCATATTTGGATAGAGATCTCCATTGCGCGACTTTTGCTTCTTTATAAGACCGATATGATGATTAGGGTTATCAAGAGTGCTATGCTCAGAGTTTCACTGCTTGATAAGATCCGATATGAAGAAATAACTAGAAGAACCAAGGTCACCGACATAGCTCTCAGAATTAGCTTAAGAATTAGAAGTTGAAGTGGCAGTGGGCAGGCCATATAGTTCGCAGAACCGACAACCGTTGTGGAGTAAAGGTTCTCGAGTGGCGACCATGAACCGGGCGACGCAGTGTTGGAAACGATGGACTGACGACATTGTAAAGGTTGTGGAAGTCGGTGGATGGAAAAGGCTCAAGACCGTTCGTCGAGGAACTCTTTGGGGGAGGCTTATGTCCAGCAGTGGACTTCTACAGGTCGTTGATGATGATAGAAACTAGAGATCGGCAGACAGAAGCCCCGTGGTCCATCGGAGAGGTCCTCCTAGTTTCTATAGGTACTTTATATTGCATAGTACCTACCTAAGTTTTCTTTTCTCGGTACGATGAAAAAAAAAATACTGAGTTATCAAATAACCTTTATGTGCGAGAAAATTTGTAGTAACAGTGCCATGTTTTGAGCCCCTTCTTTCTTGTTTGCGTAGGTAGGTAGGTACACGTTCGTTCTATCTGAAATTAATACCAGCTTATCGAAAAAGTACGCATAGATATTGCTTTCCCTAGACACTACAGACTACCTACCTCCCTACTCCTGCTATGTATATGTATTAGTACCTGACGCACACTAGGACGCTTCTGTTTTTCTCAAATAAACGTAAGTAGTTAGGTATAGCAATGAAGCATAATTGAAAATCAATATTTTGTTCGTTTTACACCAAAACGGCATAACAAAAGCTTTGAAGATTGCTGGCGTCAACGAAATACTCAAGGAAAATGTCTTACCTATTCGCCTTCACAGGAAAAATTACACAATCTTAAGAGTTTATGAAAAATATTACGTAAGCAACGATTTTCTAACAAAAGTCACGGGATTTTCGAAATTTCAAGTCTGAAATCACTTCACCAGTTCACGCACAGTCATAAGCACACGATTGCACTGATTTTGGTGATTATTTGGTGGTTTTTTGTGGAATTTTGAGAGAAATAACGTAAGATGGTGGCGATAGAATTGGGGTTAAGCAATGAGGGTGCCGCGCCTGCGTGGTTCTACCCTCGCAAAGCAACCCTTAGGAATGCGTTCACAATATTTGGGGTGGATTGTCATCAACATGGGGGTGGCTGATGTTTTGAAGTACTTTTTCCGAACTGTTTATAGGTTGTACCTACTAACGATTTTTCTTTACTTACCTAATTTGGTACTGTACCTAGACATTTGACTGCCCAGGAGGGTAAATAACGTTTTTCTAAATTAGTTTCGTTTTGCATGGGATTGAAGGGATATGGCAACTAGCGCCATCTATTGGGTAGGTACCTACTTTTATCAAGAAGTTTATGTTAAGGTTGATACTTTTTCTCTAAAATATCAGATGACTCGGAGTCGGAGCAGAGGCCCAGTGTTATGTAAAGCGCACCTAGAAAAACCGGCAAGCTATTCACTTTTCACCACTCACCGGTGACTATCGAGACTGCTCATTACTCAGCTAGGCTGCATCTTTCTGTCACTCGTGAGCTTAATTCACATATGAACAAAATAAGTTGCCGTAATGGTCCGCTAGAGGCGCTGTTTCGAATTCCATACAAAAACATGTGTATCATGTATGCTATGATAGTGAAAACTATGTAAGTAAAGATGTAAAATACAGACTACCTGCATAGCCTAGACCTTAATCTATGATCTTTCGATTATAGATACTGATCTAAATCTTTGTTTTATGTGCGCGTGTTTGGAAAGTCTAAAGTGTTCCGTGGTTCCTACAGACCACTTGTCTGTCAGTCAGTACTATTCCAATCTTTTTTCATTCAATATGTGCAGAGCGGACTAAGCCGCGGGCTTCCATGATGTTTTCCTACACAGTTTTGAGCACATGTTAATGCGCACATACATTTTCCGATTGTTATAATCCATTGGTGCACGTCCGGTATACGAACCCACAACCTTTGATCGAAAGTAGAGGTAGCTCCCACTCGGCCAACAGGGGTCTACGTGAGTATAGTAGGAACGTTGAGTGCCATACGAACTAGTGAGTTACAAAAGTTTGTGTATCATGGTGTAACGTTGCGTCTATATTTGTTTGCTTATAACTAAGCATTATCTATCCCTTCTGTAAAGCTGTCTGCGCCGCTTATGCTAACTGGCGTTATTTTAAATTGTCAAAACGGTCGTTGAACTCTGCTCCCAAGCGCGACCGTTACATTAGCGCGGTATAGCAAACAGCTGTGTTCTGGGATGACCTCTAAGGCTCCGCTTCATTCCAGGATTCCAGTACGAGATCTAATCTACGAAGCAGTCCTCTAGGAGGGCGGCCACTACTAGCCTTCTACCCGGCTTGGATCCCTCTGGACGTGCTACCAGCCTACCCTGGTGTTCTGGCGCTGCATCGCAAGCTACGCCTGACTGAACTGGACCTGGACCCGCTGCTGAAGAACGGTCGTGTGTGGTGTTACGAGTTCAGGCCAGTGTCTTCCTAAATGTCTGTGCCATTTATATTTGAAAGGACAGTAAAAGTATGGCATTTACCTAACCTACTTTTATTTCCACACCCTCTCTACCTACTTTTCTGTGAGCTTAGGGACCCTAGCTTTCCCAACGCCGCAATGGCTTGCATTATAAAAGGTGATCCATCTCGGATTTGGGATAAAATAAAACAACCCCAAAAACTATAGGAATAAAATTTGTATTTCACAATCCTGAATACATAATGGTATTCTTGTTATAATAAAATATAACTATCGGCTATCAAATAACACTCAAAAATACAATTTTATCGTAACATTAAATAAACATCGATTTTATTATCAATAACATTAATATGATTTCTAAATCTAAGGTTCTAAGTTCTATATATATTTATAACTAAACTAAGTATTAATAATAATATGGTGTGTACAGCGTGGTACTTGCTTGAATATCCTTCCTGAAATATAAAAATAATTTAATGCAAAATAATGAATGAGCAGCCCGCCTGGCGAGGTACCTCCGCCTTACAAAAGATCGCAGCCAAATAACATTAATTGTTTCAAATAGTGTTGTGTTCCTGCGGTGAGTAAGCCGTTACGGCATAATTGGTGTACATATATAGAAAATAAAAACATAGCCTCCGAATGATAACCTCGTCATTTTCTCGGGAGTCGGGTAAAAATGAAAAAGAAAAGACCGTAGGGTCCCGTGAACTATTTGAATTTCGTAAATAATTTCATTAAAAATGAAAGCATGAGCAGGAACAATAGTATTATAATAATTTGTTCATCTACAATTGGGTTTCTTAAATAGACCCATGTTAAAAATAATGCTAATTCCAAAACAAAAAAATTGCATACCTTGTACCTGTTAGCACCTTTATTTGGTCATGCCCTGTTTCGCCCGTCTCTCCCATTCCGCCCGCATCTGCAATATCCCCTTAAATTGAGGAGAAGCGTCCGCTTCTTCCGCTACGTTTTCCTTCCCCCCCTCTCCCTTCTCTATCACCCCATCCTTGTCTATAACATTGTCGATCACAACACTTTTATCAGAGTCTGTGGACAGTCTATTGCCGTCTCGCATCCACGGCCGTTTAAGAGTATCAGCTTTATAAGCATCTTTAGTTATGCTTTTGATCTCATCCCTGTCATTTGATGAGTCGGGAAAAGTTCTGTTGCGTAGCCGTTTTTCTGGAGTAGAGTCTGATACTTCTTTCTTGTATTTGTGGACTTCAGATCTATAGTTGGGTGCACTTTCTCGTTTAGGGTTCACGCTGTGGATGCTAACGCTTCGTTGGTACTGCCCGAATTGGCTTACTCTTGCTGCTATATCGACAAGTCTCTGCTCTTCTTTGATTTCTTCGTTCTCCTTATCACTGTCTCTTGATTTTATCGAGGCGTTGAATTCATTCTTTAGAATTTTAGTTTTGGCAGCTTGGTCGTCGTCCTTGGCATCAGCGATGTCTTTAGCAATAGAATCAGCTTCTGTGTCTTTGATTTTCAAAGAGCGGCGCGCGAATACTTTCATCAGTTCTGGTTCGTCGTCTTTCTTTCCGCCTTTGGATGAAATTGGTTTTCTTCGTAGTATGACAGCTTCTTCGTGACGATCTGGGATTTTGATATCGTTGCTATCGGAACTTTGGATTGAACTCTTGCTACCGAAACTGGAGTGAGATTTCTGGCCGATTGATATATTGTCGTAGATTTTTTCCGTGCTTCCGTCAGTGGAAACTGAGTTGGCTCTAGGCTTTTCTATTTTCTCAGGAAGATCAACACTGGCAGCTTTGCGTTTAAAGAAAGTTTTTGGAGTTGAAGGACTTTGAGGGATTACAGGAATAACCGATTGGCGAGTAAATGCTTTGTCATCTTGAGTATTGTTCATTACGTTTTCAGTGATTTTGTTCAGGGCGTTTTCTTTCTTGACTTGGTTTTGGGTGTTTTCTAGAGAATCATGCATAATTTCTGATTCTTTTTCGGGTTGCGGACTATCAAGTTTCTTTGGTGTAACATTCGCAGTCAACACTATATTAGTTACAGGTTTGGTGTCAACCTTATTCAGTTGAATGTTTAGAAACTCAGGAACACCTGGTTTACTTCCCGATTTCTGAAGTTTCTCGTCACTTTTATTGATTTTTGGAGCTTCAGTGTTTTTAGTTGGTGTTTGTTCTTTATTGATATGAGTCACAGATACGAAATTCTCAGTTTCTTTATTCTTAGCGCTCAACGCACTTTCCACAGAAATGGTTTTACGTCTATCATCCACCTGTTTCTCAGGGCTACTTTTAACGCTATCTAAAGAGCTAGACTTGAGTATTGGCGCTATAATAGGCTTAGGCGAACTAATAATATCATCTATTTTAGCCTCTATTTGCGAAATATCGCTATCTCGCTTATTAATATCCATAGAAACATGGATACTGTTTGTAAACAGCTTCCTATCATCATTGACGTCAGTTTTGAGGCTGTCGAGATAGCTACTATCCGTGCTAGGCAGGCTATCATAGTTTGCTTCTGCAGTGCCATGTAGGATATTATAGTTACGAGCAGAAATCCTCTTTGATAAATCATGCTTATCAGTCAAGTTTCTTCGATAGTTCACTTCCCAACTCTCAAGCAATGGTTCCGAGATACCAACAATGGCTGGAAGACTAGGCATCTGACTCTCTTGGGAACTGATTGAAGTGGTTTCAGAAGCGTAGCGGAAGCTGTGAGACTTGCCAATGCTGCTTCTACTTTCAACGTACTCATCCCCAAGAGATCTAAGCCCTGATGTGGCATAGGACTCTTCAGTTTTAGCCGCGTGATGAACCGTTTCTCTTTTACGTTCGATTGTCTCGCTGAAGTCTGAAAGGAGCTCGGACGATCTATGCTTGATGTTGTCTGAGCTTTGATGTTTGGTATTCGGAGAAGATATATTGAAGCTAGGATTTAAGTAGGGTAGATTCTTAGGCATACTGCCGCTAGTGAATGAGTAGTCAGGAGGAACAGTTTTGATTCTCATCGCTCTTATTGGCGGTTCGTCATCTGAGATCACTAGCGAAGGAGACAAGACCTCTTCTTGAGCCCTGGTTGTCACCTCGCTAGTTATAAATGCCTTCGACGAAAACTGATCTACTCTTTGTACAGACGTAGGTTTTTTCACTTTCTCAGGAATATTGGGAAGATTAAACGTATCTCTCTCGTCTACAGCCTCTTTGGACGAAGTGCGTTTAGTTCTTTCAATCTTTTCTATGAATTCCTCTCGCCGGCTAAATCGGCTCTTAATTTCATTGTTCAACATTTTGTCCGTTTCATCGGCTATTTTGAGATCAGAGACAATATTGTATTCGACTCCTGGCACTTTGGCAGCACTATAAACATCTTTGTAGGCTCCTTCTTGGACGTAACCTCCTTTGTTATCCAAACGTTTGTGCATTTGGTTGGCGAAGGCCTTCTGTCCGGCAGATTTGTGGGTTCTTTCAGCAGGTATTGGTTTATACCGTTGTCCTTCGAAGCATGTCTCATCTACAGGTTTGTATTGGGCTTGCGGCTTCTCTGTCTTGCATTTCTTGACATCTTGCTGTCCCTCATCTATTTGATCTTTCTTAGATTTTTTTCCACTCTTTCTTAGCAGCAATCTGCTGAAGAATGACTCTTCTTTCTTTGACGACCGTATTACTTCATTCTCAGTTCTCTTCTCTGACTTAGTTTTCTTCTCAAGTTGGCAAGTTTCTTCGACATATTTCTTATCTGTTCTATATTTAGTCATTCTGTCTTCCGAGTGGTAGGTATTTTGTATCTTAGGAGAGTCTCGTAGAGACTGTCCTTGAGAACTAGATTGGCTTCTTTTGATAGAGGATCTTGGCGTATTATTTTCTGCAATGCTAAGTTTTGCGGGAGACTGTCCGACTAGTTGGTTCAGTGCTAGCCCTGGAGGTAGCGATGACGATTTGAGTTTGGTGTCATTAGGTGTTTCCAGAACTCTTTGCAGTTCTCGATTCACTTGTAAATGCTGTTCTCTGACTATCACGTGTTTCGTGGTCGATGAAGAGAATGATTCTGAAAATAAAAATATATATCAGACGAATGAGACTCTAAAGCTAACGAATAACAACGACCTTGTGTTCTTTGCCCACATAAATAAAGGGCAATTCTGCTTACCAGTAACAACTTCTGTGTTTTTGTGGCTGACATCAGGAGTAGCGCTTCTTATCATTTCTTCGTTGAGTTCGGGCGTTATCGGCAAGGCTGATGCGGCAATCTGGAAAGTAATAAGCCCAGTATCAAGTATTTGTCTGTAGATTTGATGATTACACGACTCCTTGCATGAGTCTAGACTAGAATCCAAAAGAATATGATTTTCTCTTAAATAACTTTGTTGTAGGTAGGTACTGTATTGTAGAGTTGTGGTTTCGTGATTTTTTTTTGACTGGCCTCGTAGCTCAGTTGGTAGTTACTCTGCCTTCTGCGCTAGAGGTCGCGGGTTCGATTCCCGCACTGGACAAACATTTGTGACTAACACAGATGTTTGTTCTGTGTCTGGGTGTTAAATATATATCTATTATGTATATCAGTCTCTGGTACCCTAAGTACAGGCTATGCCTAGTTTGGGATCAGTTGACCGTGTGTGATATTCCCGAAAAAAAAAACCGGCTTGCTTCCTCTTCCCTTGCATTGCTTGCTTGTCGTGTCACTAATTCTTTCTTGGTCATCCTGCATTAGGTCAGGGAGCAGATTCAGGTATAGTGGCCCTGAAAAGCCTATGTACATCGGTGAAAAATCAATGCAGTGAAAAAAAAAGATTAAACCATGTCCATGTTCGTAAGTTTTCACTGACGAATGGAATCTAGAATGAGATCATACAGGACTTACAGAATAATAATATGTAAATGTTATACTAACAGGGTTGGTTTTCTTCCGCCGGGGAGCGCCGTGCGTGCGCCGCGGCCGCACCGCCATCTTGTGCTTGGCGGCCGAATGCGACAGTGGCGCCACGCCTGTTGGAGGTTCTGACGTATCTGGAATTGGAGAAGGAACAAGTTACAAAAGGTGTTTGAATCCTTTAAAAAGTAAAATTTCTCGAATGTAGGCAAAAGAGGGCGCGTGCCAAATATTTTAATTTTTGCACGTGGCTCTGACTACCGCCCCTAGGTAAATAGAGAAGACATCAATGCTTATGGACTCTAGATTTTCTCGCTCTAAATAGGAGCAGCTTGACTGGGTAGGTACCTCCGACTTACAGCAGATCGCAGCCGAATAACATTATTTGTTTCAAATAGTGTTGTGTTCCTGCAGTGAGTAAGGTTGCCAGAGCTCTTTAAGGGAAGGGGTTCGGGTGCGTGATGCCTCTGCTATCGCAAGCATTCATAGGCTACCACTTACCACCAGGTACCACCTTGAGAGGAGGAAGGGCACAGCGAGATTTTCTCGTTCTGAATTGGAGCAGCCCGCCTGGGGAGGTACCTCCGCCTTACAGAAGATCGCAGCCAAATAACATTATTTGTTTTCAAATAGTGTTGTGTTCCTGCAGTGAGTAAGGTTGCCAGAGCTCTTTAAGGGAAGGGGTTCGGGTGCGTGATGCCTCTGCTATCGCAAGCATTCATAGGCTACCACTTACCACCAGGTAGGCGGTAAGATTGTTTGCCACGTTAGTTGTATAAAAAAAATGGAACTCACTGTATGTGTCGAAATTGTCGCTTCTGACGGAGCTGTCGTGGTGGTGTCCGGAGCTGTCCTCGTCCATCTCCGAGGAGCCGACGCTGAGCAGCGACCCGTCGCTGCATGAAGACTGCGAAATGCCAGCATGGTGCCGCTGAAAACAAGAGCGAACCATTGTTATTCTAATATTATAAATGCAGATGTTTGGATTTCAATACTCAATACATTTATTGCTTCCACATGGTTGGTTACAGGTAGTACCTATACCTATAGTTTTTTTTTTTTTTTTATATAACAGAGGTGGCAAACAAGCTTACGGCCCACCTGATGGTAAGCGTTTTCTCATGTGGACCCTGTATTAGAGTATGGCAACAGTGAGACAGGCCGAGATGACAGCTTAACTGTATGGAATAATACCTAATTAGGCCTCTTTTTACTCTGGTTTTAATTATTAGCGAAATTAAATTAAAATTATCAGTTTTTGACCAGGTTTTTATTCCTGAACTTTTTCAAATCAGCTGTTTTGTTTTATTGTCTTTATAACTATTGAACGTACGAGAAGTTTCACATCATCATTATCATCATCATCATTGCATCCAAGAAATTATGAATAATGTAGTTTGAACGGATTTGTCACCGACATAGCTGATTATTGCAGTGTTTTTACAATGAAGCATGACGAATTTCCAAAAGACGTCGAACAAACTTTATTAACATGCTTCCGCCCGCGGCTTAGCTCGCGTCGTACCTACTTAAAAAGTAGAATATATGCTATTCTAGGTAAAGAACTCTTTATATTCTATGTTTCAACGAAATCGGTTGAGCCGATACGGCGTGATTGAATAACAAACGTCCTCACAAACTTTGGCATTTATAATATTAGTTGGATTAGGTGTAGAATAAACCCCTTTCGATATAGTTCAGTATTATGAATCACTATTATAATTTTTTAATGAACTGAAGTTTACATACGAAGTAGGTACCTATAACAACCGCGCAACGCTAATCGAAACGCACTGACCGGCAACCGATTAGGATCGCATCACAGCCGAATGAAAAAGCAGACAGTAACATTACGAAACTGTATTACAAAAAGCACAGATAATAATCGGGGAAATAAATCACTGCCGGATGTACCAGTATTAGCATGTAATGGCCAGTGCACATGTTATGAAAATGCTGCAGAATTGTTGTGCGTTCAACATCCAATGCTCAGTAGGGAGTGCATTACGAAATTTCGAAGCTTCATAGTTTCGAAATTTCGGACTATTTTGCAATGTTCTATAATAACGAACAACGATTTTTTAACAACAATAGCTCTAACTGCGCTCGCCAACCCGCATGCCCAGCGTGGTGAGTATGGGCAAATCCCCCCACATGATAAGGAGTTTGCTCTGTCTGTGGGGGAGGCCATGTTCAGCAGTGGACGTCGAACGGCTGAAATGATGACGATGATGATGATGATAACGAAATTGACACTTCCAGTTTCTAAAGTGTGACCACGGAAGAACAGCGCTTTGGTATGATCTGCTCTGCCCTAGCACATGCTGAGTGGTGGCCATTTTTGTTACCATGATGTTGAATTGCATTTTTTGTATTGTGTTATGTTAAGTCTGATTGTATTGGTAACAAAATAAACGTTTTTCTATTCTATTCTATTCTTAATTACGAAACTGTTAAATAGAAGTCAAAATGAAATGAAAACATTGCTTTTCTCTTGACAAATTAAATAGTAGTTTGTCAAGGCAAAAGCTTGCCTTCATTGTGTGTTTTTCGATGGGCAAAGAAACATATTTTGGAAATATGCACCTGTTTTGCACTTAAATACACTTCCAAATCGAACAAAATTAAATACACTTCCACATCGAAAAAAATATCATTTTTTTTCTTCATTTTTAAATCCTCCATCAGTTTCGAAATCCCGAAACTTCTCAACTCACGATGCCAACTTCATACCTTAGTTTCGAAATTGAAAATCATTGAAACTGCAACTCCTACAATGAAGTAACAGAAGCGCTAATGGCGTAGCTTGCCTAGTCGTTCTTATCAGCAAAAAGCAATCTTTAGCGCAGTCGCCATATGGATGGGTGACCGCTAGTGGTAACACCACCGCTTCTGTGGTTCGGTTACGTAGAGATGTCGGTCACGGCTATAAATCGTCAAGCCACGATGCCGACGGAGACCTTCACGGTGATTGGGAATGCGAGCCTATTTGCAACACTATTTCCTGATTAATTAGGACATTATTTTATGCATAGCCTACTGAAAACATCGTGAAGAAACCGGCATGTCCTAGAAATTAAAAAATTCGGAGACATGTGACATGTGCACGAAAGGAGCCTCTTAGAGGCTCTATTTTTCTTACAGGCTTATTTTGTGCCTAAAAATAATAAAATTCATTAAAATGACAGTGCACTTTGTAATTTTAATGAATTAAAAAAGAAAGAAGTTTACATTCACATTTCGCACAAAATACTGAGTTGTTTTTGAACAAACCTTGATATTGGCACTAATATGCTTCCTCCTCGGGGGTCGTTTCTCAACCACCTCCTCTGGTAACTTCGTCATGTACAGCATCATCATATCGATACCCGAAACAACGACAATTACCGATTCATCGATAAAATCATCGACTCACATCACAGCACTATTGTTTTTATCACATGATTTTGCAATTGATTTTCTTACATTCATTTATTAGTATCTAGAGCTTTTGTAGAGAAAGAACGAGGAATTAGTGAAACGAATCAAATATCGACAGTGTTGCAACAGGTAAGCTAAATAATATATTGAATATGAGGACTATCATCATCATCATTTCAGCCGTACGACGTCTACTGCTGAACATGGCCTCCCCCACAGACAGAGCGAATTCCTTTTAATGTGGGGGGATTTGCCCATACTCACCACGCTGGGCATGCAAGTAAGCTGTTTAATTTTTTATGTAACCGAAGCTAGATAAAATAGATAATAAGTTATTCCGAAAATCCATTTGTAAACCACTGTACTTGTTTATCGCACAAGCAGATGCATAGTGATGCGACTAATCGATAATTTAATTATGACGATTACTAACTGATTCAGATAAATATTGTTTATTGGTAATACTTTCACTGAACTTTCAAATTCACAAGGATGCATTAGCACCTTTTCTTTCAGACTACCGACAGTAGTGATAACACATTTGCTATTTACATATCGAATTATCTAATCTTTATCATGCCATCGACAACCAATATTTTATCTTACATCTGAGTATATTATGTAGGTGCTTGCTGACATACGCATCGGAAAGATATAAAGATCACTTCGCTCTAAAACGTTACATAATTCACATATCATCATCATAAATCCAGCCGTATTTTTATTTTAATTGGTGATGGTTAGGCGTTTGACCAGCATCTCACTTCTGCAAGTGAGATGTGGTCTAAGATGGAGCACGCTTTCCCAGAAAGAACGTATTCACTCTAGATTTGAAGACTCCTAGATTGTACCCTTCCGTTTAAAGTCCACTGCTGAACATCGGCCGCCCCCACAGTTTTCCGGGGTGACTTCCTATCATTTGGGGGGAATTTGCCCATACTCACCGCGCTGGGCATGCGGGTTGGCGAGCGCAGTTAGAGCTATCTTTGTGAAAATAGGGGACGCTGCTGCCCATCCCCTAGCTTTTATCCCTTAGTCGCCTCTTACGACATCCAATTGACATATACTTGGTATTATACTAACGTGCTTTTTATCTTTGTATAGTTTGGTTTATTTTTGAGTCTTCTGTCTGTGTCAGTCAAATAAATGTATTCCATTTTCAATTTGATATCCCAAAGTTTGTCCTGAAAATGCAATACTATTTTCAGTTCAAGATCACAGTCCATCAATGTCAATGTTACCTACTGATGCAATACCTAATCTATAAGATAGCAGTATCTTCAAAATATTCCTCGAAATAAAATGATAGGAACACATAACAAACTTAGATTAAGGATAAGGCCGTCATTTTTTTTTATACAACTTAGGTTGCAAACAAGCTTACACCCCACCTGTTGGTAAGTGTTTACCGTAGTCTATGAGCGCTTCCAATACCAGAGGCATCACGCACGCGTTGCCGACCCCGAAACCCCTCAACGAAACTGGCAACCTTAATAAGAACAAACACTATTTGAAACAAATAATGTTATTTGGCTGCGATCTTCTGTAAGGCGGAGGTCCTCTCCAGGCGGGCTGCTCCAATTTAGGAGGAGAAAATCTCGCTGTGCTTTACCTCCTCCGAAAATACTTAATTGACTTGACTGAATGTACAGTAAATAAACCTTTCTTTACTAGGTGTTGAGCAAGCCTAATTTAAGGATTTTGTGACATTGGTCTTTTCTGTGTGTAAAATAAATTCTATTCTATTCTATTCAAGCCTACTCCGTCTAAACATGTCCCAGGGACTCCAGCATCCTGTAAGCGAGTAAAAGTTCCACCTGACGCTGTACAAATCATCTAGAATAGATGTAATAAGGTCTTGCTTACTCATATGCAGACTGGCATCATAGCTCAGTTGGTAGTAACTCTGCCTTCTGCGCTAGAGGACGCGGGTTCGATTCCCGCACTGGACAAACATTTTTAACTAACACAGATGTTTGTTCTGCGTTTGGGTGTTTAATTATTTTTTTTATAATTAGTTTACACATTATGTGCTCTAATAATATTACAATCTAGCCATGCTGTAGGCTAATAAGTAATTTAAAATTGACATAATTTTATAAAATAACTGGGTGTTTAATGTTTACCTATTATTTATACTAGTCTGTGGTACCCATAGTACAGACAGGCTATGCTTAGTTTGGGATTAGTTGACCGTGTGTGATATGTACAGAATTTTAATTAATTTTATTTATTTCATATACAATTTTGTCTTTAAATAGTTTTATGAGTAATTGTTGCTAATCCGTATTAAATCGATATTATAGTGACCTCATTGCTTATCTAATCCTGAAACGTGAAAAAACGCACGTGTGGCTTCTTTTGTGCGTCCTTAAATAATAATAATTGTTTTTACTACAGCGAGCACAACAAGGAAGTTTTATTACAGTTATTAGTAACAGTGTTCATATATGTGTTTAAACACGTATTTGAACACTGTTATATTCTAACAATAAATAATTATGGTTAGAATTTAATTATTGAATACGAAGATTTTAATTATTTTTTTTTTTTTTTTTTAGCTAATACATTTATTAATTACGACCGTCACTGATTTGACACAAAACTAATATTATATATATGTGTATGTGTGTGTGTATGTGTACATGCGTGTATATATGTGGTGTATGTATGTGTGTGAATAAGTGTGACTTCGAGAGAGTGAGTGTGTTAGTGTGGTGCTTGAATGTGCATGTGTGTAATGGATGTGATTATGATCTCCGTATCTCAAGAGAAAAAAACGGAGGCCTTATAGGATCACTTTATTGTCCGTCTTTATTTTGTATTTCCGATTGACTATTTTTTATTTACAGAAAGTAACTTAAAACTAATACAAGTTAATATTTACAAAATACACATAAACAGTTGAGCACTCTAAAGACCATTACAAACGATCTATTTTTTATTAGTTTTCACTATGATTGTTATAATGTTTATTTAAAATAATTTAATTTTTTATTTGTTATGTTGATAATTGTTTATTACCAATAATACTGTGACCTGTGTTACGCATAAATGAACTATGAACTAATACATCTATTTTGCGGAAATATATTTATTTTTACGTCAATTATAATGTAACAAAATATGCATTATTATTATTTATAAGTCTGCTTTCTTTTCATACCTCAACTCTGGTCACTGGCCTATAACAGGATGACCAAGAATGAATCAGTGATACGACTACCTACTTATTATCTAGGTGCCACGCGCGCGAAGCCGCGGGTGCAAGTTAATATCTTATAAAATTACTATCATCATCATCATCATCAGCCTGATGAAGTCCACTGCTGAACATAGGCCTCCTCCAAAGAGTTCCATGACGAACGGTCTTGAGCCTTTTCCATCCACCGACTTCCCGCAACCTTAACAATGTCGTCGGTCCATCGGGTGGGGGGCCTTCCAACACTGCGTCGTCCGGTTCGTGGTCGCCACTCGAGAACCTTTGTTCCCCAACGGTTGTCGGTTCTGCGAGCTATATGGCCGGCCCACTGCCACTTCAACCTGCTAATTCTGAAAGCTATGTCGGTAACCTTGGTTCTTCTACGGATTTCCTCATTTCGGATTATATCACGCAGCGAAACTCCGAGCATAGCTCTCTCCATAGCCCGTTGGGCGACTTTGAGCTTGTGTATAAGGCCAATAGTTAGCGACCAAGTCTCAGTGCCATATGTCATCACTGGCAACACGCACTTATTAAAAAATTAAAAATTAAAATAAAATTACTATAAATTAGGCAAATGAGGTGTCAAGTTTTTCGAATGAATTACCGTTTGTCATTGTAACACGATATTCTAAAGGCTAACTAGGTAGGTACACTAGCGGACACAAATATAAGCCCACGCGAAACATGTCACACGCAGAATTTTATATTTATTTTCTATGAAGATATTTCCATGCAGATGAAGGGTGCACATAAACGAAATAATTGACCTATTTTGTCTAGGATATATGATAAAAAAATCCTGATAAAGATTTAAGAACTCTGTATAAGAATGCATCAATATTCGCGACACAGTCTATACTTCTTCAATTTCCAGTATTCTAAATTGTATCCTGTATCCATGTATTTACGTTCAAATAAATAAATAATAATAAGGTACTTCATGTAGAGAATGAAGAAATGACAAGCACATGGAGCATAAACGAAATCATTATCAGAAATGTTTTTTTTTTTTTTTTATACGAAATAGGCTAACGTTTGACCACAATCTCACCTGATGTTAAGTAATGATGTGGTCTACGGTGTAGCACGTTTGCCTAGAAGAAACCTATTCACTCTAGTCTTGAAGACACCCAAATTATAGGTATTCGGAAACACAGACGCCGGCAACGAGTTCCACTCTTTGGCTGTCCGCATTATAAAGGTAGACGCAAAGCGCTTGGTGCGGCAAGGTGGTATATCAACCATGAACGGATGAACCATGATTGATGTTATTTGTTCAAATATACCTATGAAAAGTACCTAATAGTGCTATTCGTAGGTGCACTTCAGCTTGGTGATCATCTCATTCGTCAATTTCACTGCCCTGCAGTGTAATGTGAACCTGTAGGGTTGACTATCTGTTGCTAAATTAAACACACGCCCGCCATGACGCACCCCGCCGAGCCTTTGTAAGTGATGGTGTACATTGCTTATTTATAACGATACCTATATAACATAGATCAATGTAGGTACCTAATTGAAATATCCTTATGGGAAAACTCCGGGAAAAACCCATAGGTCCGTGTAAAAGGAATTAAACAAGCTCGATCGATGACTTCCAGAGACGGGAATGTGCAAAAAAGTAATGTTTGGACTTGTCTCCTGACTGAAGAATTAAAGATATCTAAGGGTCAGGCCCTTAGATATCTTTAATTCTTTATTGTACACAGAAACATAATAAAACATAATAATACAGGCATGTACAGAGGCGAGCTTAACCCTACAAAGAGTTTTCTTCCAGCAAACCTTTGAGGCTAGAGAGAGCTGATAAAAGTAGTGGGTACTTGTGCACATCTTCAAGGATATGAGCGCCTGGAGATTTGAGGGATGTCTAACTCATCTGGATATTTGAGATGTAAGCCTAATATTTCAATCACTTTCCGTTGTAGTGGGTTAAATCTAAAACTTCAATCGGCGGAAACTTTTAAATGGTCTTAAGTTTTAGTTTAGGATTAATAAGTAGTTTTTTTTCCTGAGAAATAAAAATAAATAAATCTTTCGTGGAACGCGCTTACGCGAGCATCGCAAGACCGCGCGAACGTTTTTCGTACGAATGCATAAAACAAGCTTAATAGTCTCTACTGAGAGTCCTAATCAAACCTCGCGCAATCAATTCTTTTAGAGGAGGAAGGGCACAGCGAGATTTTCTCGTTCTGAATTGGAGCAGCCCGCCTGGAGAGGTACCTCCGCCTTACAGAAGATCGCAGCCAAATAACATTATTTGTTTCAAATAGTGTTGTGTTCCTGCGATGAGTAAGGTTGGGTTCGGGGTCGGCAACGCGTGCGTGATGCCTCTCGTATTGCAAGCGCTCATAGGCTACGGTAACCGCTTACCACCAGGTGCGCCGTAAGCCTGTTTGACACCTCAGTAGTATAAAAAAAAAAAAAAAAAAAAACACGCTGTCATACATGTTTTCCCCGCGCGATCAATTCTCCTCGCAAATTGGTACGAATCGTGTTCAATTAGGATAAAACCTAAACCGTATCGGAGAGAGATATATACTCGGAGTTTCACGAAGTGATAAAAAACGAAACGATGAAATCAAGGTCACCGACATAGCACTCAGAATTTAGCAAGCTGAAGTGGCAGTAGGCGGGCAATATAGCTCGCAGAACCATCAAGCAACCAACGGCCCCCAACCCAATAGACCAATGACGTTTTAAAGGTCGTGGGAATCGGTGACTAGAGAAGACTCTTAACAGCTCATCGTAGGACATTCTCGGGGTTCTACATCATCATTTCAGCCGTACGACGTCCACTGCTGAACATGGCCTCCCCCACAGACAGAGCGAATTCCTTATCATGTGGGGGGATTTGCCCATACTCACCACACTGGGCATGCGGGTTGGCGAGCGCAGTTAGAGCTATCGTTGTTAAAATAGGAGACGCTGCTGCCCATCCCCTAGCTTTTTTCCCTTACAAGGGTTCTACAAGGTGATATGAATCCTACTATCCTATCCTACTAATATTATAAATGCGAAAGTTTATAAGGATGTTTTGATGTTTGTTGTTCAATCACGCCGTAAGTACACTAGTTAGATTCGAGTGCGCCTCGAGGTTCCTTTCGTGCATATCTACAGGCTGATGATGATGAAAGAATAACTAATCTATGGGTATTATCTATTATCGTCTATAAATGGCGGATGAGGGGTGACTGCAATCGCTCACAGCCGGGTGTTGTTGCAACGCGGATGTTCCTTATATTGACACCCACTACGCACTGCAATGATCTTAGATGACAATTTTATCTATTACTAGCTTCCGCCCGCGGCTTTGCTCGCATATACATACCTAGACAAGAAGTAGCCTATATGGTATTCTAAGCAAATAAGTCGGCGGCAAGTGCGGCAACGGCTCAACCGATTTCGTTGAAACTTGTTCTTTGCCTAGAATAGCATATAGGCTACTTTTTATTAAGGTAACACGCGAGCGAAGCCGCCGGCGGAAGCTAGTGAATAATTTACAGAAGTCGTAGAACAAACTGTACTGAAAATTGGGTGTACAATAATCCCTTTTCTGTATAGACATTATTAATAGACATGTATATTATAGACATTCATAAAACAATCGAGGGATTACAAGATTAGAGTACATTGTTATCGATAAGAGTGATAATCGATATTGTCGATATATAATGCGCAGTAAGATGTGACGTATTTCTCTTTGATCTATTAGTTATATTTTCAAAGCTCGTATTCAGAGACAAGACTCGAGCATTGATCTGTACTTAAATCTCGATTTGAGGCGAGATTCTAATTCTTGAACAGTATTTATGTATAGATTCAATGATCACAGTTTACCTGAGTAAATGCTCATTCTGAAACGTCAATCAGACGAAATCGGTGCTTGAGTTTAGATTTGATTTGACATTAATCAAATGACATTTTCGTTCCGTTACACGTACTTTGATGCATATTTATACTTCACTTTATTGTGATATTCTATTTCCACCCTCGCTGTTTGAATTTCTGCGTAAAACCGATCGAAAATTATAAATAAATCAAAATGTAAACGAGAACATTTGAGTACAGATTTGAGACTCGATTCAGCTGAGAGTAGTTTAAGTACCGTTCTTGAATAAAAGCTATGTTTGAGCAGAGATTTAATACTTAAGTAGAGTTCAGCTGATCTGTGATTAAATCTATGCTTGAGTCGTGTCTCTGAATACGAGCGTTAGAGTTTTATAATAACAAAAAAACATTGCGAATACCTACTTGGATTGTTAATTATTGCAACATCTAGCCAGTAGATTTTATAAATGGAAGTTACAAAATCACTGTAGCTCTACATTCCATTTTTTTTAAAAGGATCATCGAAAAAAATGCTATGCACGCGCTCCGTGTTTGTTGCCCTGATTCTTCTAGGCTTGGTCGCGAGGAACAGGCGGAGCTTCACCTGGTTTCTAAGACGTTTCAAAGTGATCCTAGTGATTTTGTTTAAGTGCTGTGATACATGTCTTGTAAAATTCTGTTTTGTGTGTTAGTAGTTTAAGTAAGTTAGCTCATTTGTATTAGTAGTTTAAGAAATAAAAACATTATTATTATTATGTGCGAGTGTATCGCAGTTGCCACGTCATTGCTCTGTGGTACCACAGAAAACCAGCGCCGCAGCAGCTCCACTGTGCTATGCGGCACCAGCTGAGTGGAGACCGTTTTTGTGTCTAGTTTTTAAGCTTATATTTTATTTGTTCCATTTGTTTAATTTGTGACGCACAATAAATATTTTTCTATTTCTTCTTTCTATTTATATTTTATTGAAATAAACGCCGTTTGACTTTGACATTATAAAGTTGTACCTATACAAGATGATTCATAAATGCATACTGTCCCGAAAAGGGCTTATTCTATATTCATTTGGAAATAATGTTTGTTCTACTACTTTTGGGTAATCGTAATTTTATCCTACTTCCTACTAATATTATAAATGCGACATTTTGTGAGGGTGTTTTTTTTATACATCTAAGTTGGCAATCAAGCCTACGGCCCACCTGTTGGTAAGCGGTTACCGTAGCCAGTGAGCGATTGCAATGCCAGAGGCATAACGCCCGTTATGCCTCTGGACACACAACACAACAATTTGAAACTAATAATGTTATTTGGCTGCGATCTTCTGTAAGGCGGAGGTACCTCCCCAGGCGGGCTGCTCCAATTTAGAACGAGAAAATCTCGCTGTGCCCTACCTCCTCCCTCCTTGATTTTTATAATATCCCAAAAATTTCGACTCAGACGGGAATTGAACTCGCAACCTTCCCCATACGGGGATGCTCTAACAAACTAAGCTACGGAGCCACTTCCCGTCCGTATTAAAATATTTCTTTCTTCCAACTTTTGCGAGGTTAATTGGATGTTTTGATGTTTGCTGTTCAGTCACGCCGTAACGACTTAACCGATTTCGATAAAACTTGTAATAGATATAGTTCTTTACCTAGAATAGCATATAGGCTACTTCTTTCAAGGTATCACGCGAGCAAAGCCGAGGGCGCAAGCTATGTCATTTATATTTTGGCTTCAGAAATACCTACCTGTTGCAAAGTATGTAAACCTACCCGCATTGCAAATGAAAGTGTCGAAACTACAACGGCGTTACCCATTACCAATATAAAAGTGAAAATAGAATTTTCTGCAATAGGCATGCTAAAAGTAAACTCTTAACAAGTTATAATCGTTATAGTTAACTGTGAAAACAATTGAACCATGGAAAGCATAGAAAGCGTGCGCAAGAGTTGAACCACAGATTATAAAACGGCCGATGTGCTTAGAGCCGCTTAGTGCAATAATGGAAAACGATTGTTCCACTTCGCTCGCTGTCACCAGATACGATGTAATTTCCATGATTATGATAGTAATTTTGTGATAAAAATATTAAATCTCAGAAAAAATAAAAAAAAACATTGAATACCTGACAATTTTTACTTTGAGCCTTACCTAGTTCGACCGGCACCACACTGATGCTCTACAGTCCATTTTGTGAAAAAGGATCATTGAAAAAATGATAGGCAGTTGCGCCGTGTTTGTTGCCTGATTCTTCTAGGCTTGGTAGCGAGGAACGGACGTTTTAAAGTGATTTTATTGAAATAAAGGCCTATTGACTTTAACATTGCGAAGGTTGGGGGAGGCCTATGTTCAGCAGTGGACTACGCCAGGCTGGTGCTGATGATGGGCAATAAAACGAATTCCAAAAAAAGCATGATTTTTCTACTAATTTCCAATTTCCGAAACAGCCATCAACTTCTGATGATGATGCTACCTACCAGTTGTAAATGATGAAACAAAATTGCGAAAAAACGGCGATCTGTTGAAGTTTTTTGAACAAAGCCTTTTTACAGACGCTTGCACATTACTACCATTAGGCAACCAGTAGGTACCTGAGCATCATTAAACAGCAGGCAGCGCAATGCAGTGCCTACGAAAAAATAGTTAAATTTGCCGCCACTGGCCGGCGAGATTCTACAATCACATTTGAAAATAGAATTTGAAAACAACAATAATGTTTTTAATTCTCTTTTCAAATGTATATTATTCGAATTACAAGACGCACCTTTATAAATGAGATGTGATTTTTTTAAATTACGTATCCAGCCATAATCTTTTTGTTCTATTTTTAATTATTTGATTTTAATTTTAAATTCCACTTGACGACTATGATGGTGATGTCAAATTTGAGTGATGCGCGTGTGTTTTGAACTTATCGATAAAAAATGCGCGAAATTATCGTATGAATTATTTTTATCCAAGTACCACGAAAGCGAAGCCGTGGATGGCAGCTAGTATAAATTTAGCATTAAAAGAGAAAATCGTAGTACTTTTCAAACTGTCGCGATCAGTATACACCTTTAGAATTTATAGAGATCAAACTACAAAACTCAAATGTACCTTTAGAAAATACGCGATGAACAGCCGTTTGATTTCAATAAATTACCTACGGGAAAACCGTCTTTGTAGGAAATAACTAAGCTTATCAACAGGAAACAGAACCCATTATATTTCGTTCATTGTCACTCGTAAGCACCACTGAGGATTGTTAAACGGAAGGAAGTCTAACATATTAGTTATTTAAATTTAAGGTCTGAGACGTAGAACATTTATGGGATAGTGTTCAACCATTTTTTAGTTCGGACTCAAATACAAACCTACAATTATTATGGAGCATGACCTAGCTACTGTCGCCCTTTTGAAAACAAGATTTCGCAGCCACTGATTAAAATAGTCTCAATCGATAGGAAAATGATAATAAACAAGTATGTGTTCTATAAGAAAATCGCCTATGTGATATACTTTCCGAGATATTTAGGTTTAAAAGCGAAACTATTTGGGTAACAGAAAGTATATAACTTGGGTGATTTTATTATCAAAAACTTTTTTAAAAATGTTTTTATTATGTATCAAATGGCACTAGTTTTATCAGTGGCTGCGAAAACGTGATTTTTTCAAAATGGCGTAGGCCAATATGTTATACCTACCTCTTCTCTTGATAATTGTTCATAACTTAGCATTTGGTAGTATTGAACAAAAGAAATGAAGTGACTCACAAGATTTTAAGGGGAATGTGCTTCAAATAATTGTTTGGTCTATAAAACAACAGTGATATTTATTAGGTATTTTAACAATTGCCTTCATACCGCACGCACAAGCGTGAATGCAGTGGCATTCGGGAAACAAGGTTCCGATTGTGTAACCAAATTTTCTCCATGTTGGCAACACTGATTCAATGGCCATAGCGGCTATTATTGCAATTTCGAAATGTTGGCTTTGTTTTTAAATTGGTTGCTATGTGATTTTTTTACGTATAGGTACACCGATTACTCCTTAATTGGAGCCGGTTACGATTTTAATAGTTATTCGCTGCTGTATAGGCTTGTCAATGACTCCATTTCGTTTAAAACTAGGTATTATTAGGTAGTTATCAATGCTTGCTTGTCGTGCCACTGGTACTTTCTCGGTGGCCCTGAACAGGGTCTATGACCCGATGGTCCCGATGGTGGTGGTATGATTCGTTCACCGATGTGAACGAATCAGTATAGAGAAAGGATTAAAATGCCCCTTTCGTGCACAAAAGATTAGAGAGTAAGAGAGTAAGCATAAGTCCAAAAATGGTGATCTTACAGCTGAAGAGTGAGGTACTAGTTAATATGACTTTGTATGCATTTCAAGCGGAAAATGTAGCTGAAGATGATAATGAAAACGTGATTTTTGTCAATGTCTCGATGGCAGCATGGGAAACCTTACAAAACCAACACGATCGAACATAAGCTTGTCACAAAAGTCAGCTATCCACTGAACCAGTCCCTGATTGCAATAGTACCCGTACTATCTACGTTGAAGTGCTTCTTGTAATATTAAACTGTAGTTGGTACAAATCAGTTCCTAAGTCTTCAGGTCGTTAGATTGGTTATTGATTTAACCATTCCAACCCTTGCTTGCTTGTCGTGTCACTGATTCTTTCTTAGTCATCCTGTATTAGGTCAGTGACCAGGATGAGGTATGGTGGCCCTGAAAAGGGCCTTTGACCGTCGGTGAAAGAATCAGTGTAGTGAAAGGATTGAAGTGCGCCTCTTAGAGGCTCCTTTCGTGCACAATTCCAACCTAGATTTTGGATGCAAAGTTATTATGCTGAGCCACTGGTGTGGTGGTAGTGGCCCCCTCTTCCTATCCACAGTCAGTCGTAGGTACGAATCCCAGTCGTGCATTAATGTATTTTCTATTTGCATAATCTGCAAATATTTATTCCGGGCCTGGGTGTTGTGCTACCATGGTACGCGTAGTTTCTGATACCCACGACACAGGGAATCCTAGTGTTGGGTCAGAACTATGTATGCGACTCATAAAAAAAGGCCACCAGTCAAATGACAGTGCTGAACGTTGCTTAATGAATGACCAGGAAAGCTACGAAGCTAAAGCGCTGTTTCATAGCGAAACGGATCTTCAACGGCATTGGATTTACTCGGATCAAGGTGAAATATTATTGATACGGATTAAAGATTTTGCACACTAGCGTCATGCAAATAATGGCGTACTCGTAATCGGGCTTTCAACCTGTCACGTATCGAATATTCATTTTTTTTTAAATAAGCTGGTTTTGAACAATAGATTGAATATCATATCCACTTTCACACTAGACGTGTGACAGTGGATATGACTAAGACAGGAGTGAGTGCTGAGATGACGACTGATAGAGGGAAATGGAAGAATACATGTTGTGCCGACCCCACATGATGTGGGATAAGGACAGGAAGATGAGGATGATTAAACTTACGAGATTAAATGGGGTTAGAACTGATTTAACTTCAAAACAGCTTTTTGGAAAATGACTAAATTTAAATTTTCAAAAGTCGTAGAACAAAAGTTATTGCCAATTGTTTGTAGATTAGTACCCTTTCTACTTTGTCCCTAAAACAAGCCTCAGCCGGCGCTTGGGTTCCATTAACCTCCAAGGTTACTGGTATCCCACGCAGCAAGTCTATCAATATAAATAATCTTCTCGTAGTATAGGGTGCTTCAGACTTTCTCTATCTGCGTCATTGGATCTTTCTTGGTTACTGCTCTTTAAGTTCACCGACCGTGTGACTTATGGTGAATCCAGGTTGCTGAAATGTGCGCCTCAAAGGGGTTTTTTCATGGCTTTTGTTTTATAGGTTTTTTAGTTTAATAATTAATATCATGCTTTATCGTAAAAGCCGGTTTTATCTTGATTATCTCTAATATTCACGTTATAATGTGCTAATTTTCACGTAAGTTCCTACTTGTTTTACTGATGAAAAATAACTGAATACTTAATTCAGTTATTGCAAATTTTCGTGTTTTTTATAAAATTATTGTTGATTCACGATAACTATAAAGAATAGTAACATCTCACTAATATTACTAATTTTTCATTCAGATAACAGCTATAGGAAATTTTTCTAGTGTCCTTCCTCAGTGTCCCGTTATGTATACGTATACCCCAACCTAATATATATACATATTTATTTCAAATTGTAAGTCAGGGAACTTCCCACTAAACAAACACAAAGTTTTCGTCCATCCTTATCTACGAGTAGGCTTACTCATAGATAAAGATGGATGAAAACGAGTAAGCCTACATGTGGAGCACAAAAATCATTGTTATTTATTGTTTGCTAATATTATATTATCCACACACTTTTGTAATTTACGTAGTGAAGTGAGCCACCTGTATATTAAGTTCCATTACAAGTACACGAACAAGTTACACACGTTTTTATGGCCGGGTTAACCGTTACCAGCCGGTACTGTCAAGTTTAATGATAACCTGTTGGCTAACTGGTATCTGAACTTGGAATGAATGGGTGAGAGATGAATCGGTACAGTTTCGTCTTTAGTTTCAAAACGGTTTTATTATTGCGTTGTCAACTACTTTAATATTGCGTTGTCTGCTACTTCAGATGTGAAATCAAATCTTTCTTTTGATTGATAGAACAAGGCCCTTTTTTATATAAATAACACCCAACAGTCACATACGTAGTCCTGAGTAAGGACTACGTATGTGACTGTTGGACCTAGTGTGGTGTCAGGACTCCTGACACCACACTAGGTCCACCAATATTTGCACCAAATATTTGCAGATCATACAAACATTTGTCCCGCAGCGGGAATCGAACCCGCACCCCTAGCGACTCAGTCGGGCACTCGCCCGCTGCGTCACCGAGGTCGTCATGCACATTTTATGAATCACCTTGAATTATCTTTGCAAAAACAATTTAAAGAAAAGCTTGAAGATTTGTATCCGATAAGAATGTCAGAGACACGGAAACAGTGACGGTTAGATTGACAGTAACTATACAGATCGCTGACGCAGTATAAATTAGAGTCGAAGATCCAATCAGAAATTGTAACATAGAAAATAAATTGTGACATAGAAAATCCATTACAAGATTATTGGACTACTACTATACATGTGTGAATGAAGATGTCTAATGTACTGTCGCACTCATAAATTGAGTCACAGTTTTAAGAAAAAAATGTGTCCTAATTTACACTTTAACATAACGCACGCACCAATGTTAACTATTGGTATTAAAGAAAACAAAAGATCTAAACAAATATTAGTAAAATAGGTAATAAATAAATAGTAGAATTGAAATAAAAATAAATAGCTACGAGTACAATAAAATAATGAAGTCAATGTCAAAAAGTGTTTATTTCAATAAAATACGCATTCGTTTTTTTCGCTGATCCTTTGAATGCTTTCTAGGTTGTAATTAAACTTAAGCAAGCAAGCGTTCATAATTATGCACGAAACAAGCCTAGAACTAATAGTTTGTAGGACATGTCGGCTGCAGGCATCACCTATGAGCCCGACTGTACATGAACGGTCGCGTGACAAAGGCTGACAATGCTAAGTAACGTACATTTGTCACAATACCAGTGATCTGTGAATAATGTGTAGCGTTACTAAAAACCGTTAATTACGTAACTGTTATTGGCACCAATAAATTACTGTTGCATTTTTAAATAATATTAACTTTGCTTATTTAGCGATGAGACTAGCAGAGCTACCCGGCTTCATACACGTCTCGTTTTAACCGACTTCAAAAAGGAGGAGTTCAAGTCGGCAACCTTTTTTTTATTTATATGTTTTTAAATTGATTCCTCTGTAACGGCTGGTCCAAATTTGATGAGGTTTTTAATATTGCCTAGGGCATAACCCTGGGATGGTCCCATATTTATTCCCGAGGTATTGCTACTTGTCCCGTTGCACTTTAAAAACTTTATCATCTCTTGGAATCACGACTTGGCAAAACATTTTTCGGTAGGTTATCTTGTTATACTTCTGCTTTATAATCTAAAGTGTGGTTGGCATCCCGAGTAAATAAAATGACGTGAGTTCGCGTATGTATAGAAACGCCAATTACCGTAGGGTACTACTAAATAATCTATGATGCTCAAGGAGTTTGGTCCTATTGACTCTTTATTGAATCGAAGAAATCCTAAAACCAGAAATGACCTATTAAATAACAGAAGCATCGTCAAATTCGGATGCAAAGTTTGCCCCATAGTTTACCTACTCGCCTACAGTCTTTTATACTGTTATATATGTTTTTATAGAAAGATGTGTGTGTGTTTTTATAGATGATGATACTAGTAAAACAGTATACTTACATTTAAGACTTTCTATTTGAGTACCTAGGTACTTTTTTCTTTAATTGCATTTTCTCGAAAAAGTCAACACCACGAGATGTGCGAAAGATTTTATTTATAGATTAAATAGGAAATCAGAAAATCACGGAGTACTGCGAGAATTGACGTAGACTTAAAATGATAACTAAGAAATAACGAAGTGTAAACTATCTACTAAATTACAGTAGTATAGGCTTTTCTATTATAAGTACCTACTTATACCATCCTCTCTACCTAGTTGGCCTTAGCCACAGGAAAGACATACCTACACCTATGTGCAGACTGACTACATGATAATAGTTAGCTACGTACCTACGCTATATTAGGTGGGTTCATCAGTTTTATTTCGTCATTATTAGTAAATAATTCGTCGAACGCAAAAATAATGCATCAAAAATGTTTCAGAAGCCTATTTTTTTTTAATTGGTAAGTACTTATCCAAATATGAATATTTAAAGAATTTTGATTATAACAAACCAAATTAATTTCACCAAATTCCAAATATCGATATTTTTATCGTTTCACATAATATTTTAATTTAGCACACCACTATTTTATTTATTTGTAGTTTATGAAGTTTATATTTCACTGCAAGCTTCCAAATTCAAAAGCGTACAACACTGCACTTTATTTTTAATTTTCAACTTATTTTGTTTAGTTCTGGCCAGAGAACATTAACTGAAAAATTAAGGGTCTGAATACACCGTGGTTTTTTATTTTATTTTGTTGATAATTATTTATAAACTAGTTTAATGTTTTTTATCAGTGTAAAGAGACGCGCGCAGCTGGATCTAAAGCCGCGTAGAGACTGCCGAAGCCGCGTGGGGGTATCAACTCGTGTGTGGAAGCCTTAAATGGCAATGTATGACGCAGTTTTTTGTGATAGCTTCGTTTCGCCATTTACAGGATTGCGTATGAGAGCTATTCTTGACATTGTCTATGGTGTTATCGAAATTGTTCTTTGTTATAAAGTTATTTAAGATCACGTAGAAAGGAGCTCCTCTAAGAGGCGCACTTAAATTTTTAAGTGATTTTTTACTACACTGATTTTTTCGCCGACAGTACCTACCTCAACCTGGTCACTGACCTACCTAATACAGGGATGACCCAGAAAGAATCAGTGACACGACAAGCAAGCAAGCATCACGTAGAAAATATTTGCAGAATTCCCGCGGAACAAAAAGCGGAGCTATAAAGAGAGTAATTATTTTATTCAGCTATTACACGAATACTACAGTGCCCCTTCTGATGGACTTCTTGTGCGAAAAGGACTGAACCATTATCTAGTTTTATTACGTATGCATCCTACTAATATTATAATGCCAAACTTTGTGAGGATGTTTGTGGTTTAATCACGCCATAACGGCTCAAAAGATTTCGATGGTAAGTGTCGATTAGGTTCTTTGTTGTCATTTGTGGTCTTACTCCGTGTAAGTCTAATAAAAGTTTTCTATTATATTCTATGACAGTTGTCACGTGAACTGAAACCCATTAAGAATTGCTGTAAATATTTAATGCCTGACCTCGACAGTGGACAAGGCTTTGTGCCGTAATAACGGACTTACTTATCGATCCCTTTATGTAAGAACTTAAGAATGGAGTATAACTGAGACTGGCCTCAGCTCAGTTGGTAGTAACTCTGCCTTCTGCGCTAGAGGTCGCGGGTTCGATTCCCGCACTGGACAAACATTTGTGACTAACATAGATGTTTGTTCTGTGTCTGGATGTTAAATATATATCTATTATGTATATCAGTCTCTGGTACCCATAGTACAGGCTATGCCTAGTTTGGGATCAGTTGACCGTGTGAATATGTCCGGAATATTTATTTATTATTTAAGTAAGAACATAACAAGACACAAGTGGTTATGATTCATATTATGGATACTTACTGTAGTGTATGCCTTTGCCCTCTAGGACGACTCCTTGTTATTCATCATCATCATTCCAGCCGTTTGAAGTCTACTGCTGACCATCGGTCTCCCCACAGATTTCCGGAGTGACTTACCTACCTACAGCTATTGTTGTTAAAATAGGGGACGCTGCTGCCCATAACCTAGCTTTTCCCTTAGTCGCCTCTTACGATATCAAAATCAAAGTCAAAGTCAAAAGGCATTTATTTCAATAAAATCACTAGGATCACTTTGAAACGTCTTAGAAACTATGCCTGAAGAAGTGGTGAAGCTATGCCTGTTCCTCGCGACCAAGCCTAGAAGAATCAGGCAACAAACACGGCTTGGTGCCTATCATTTTTTTCGATGATATTGATATCCATAGGTAGAAGATGTGGCGGGGCCTATTCCTCAGGGTCCACCATGGGCACCACGGCTAAGTGAATACCAATACCAATAATTTGTAGAATGAGCTCACGAAATGTCGGCTCTATGAAGCATTGAGTCATTATTAATTGCATTGCTGGATGCAACTCATGCAAGTGAAAGTAGGCAGGTTCGATATCTACCCACACGTCGAGGCCGAAATACGTAGATTTATAATATAAAAAAATGCACGTTCTTTGTAACAAGGTAGGTAGGTAGGTATTTTTTCAATAAATGGTTATCCTACTCTCCTACTAATATTATTATAAATGCGAAAATTTGGATGGATGGATGTTTGTTACTCAATCACGCCAGAACGGCTGAACGGATCCGGATGCTTGGCACAGGGATACATTATAGTCTGGAATTTCAATATCAAAATCAAACTAACATAGGTAATTGAAAAAAAGTTTTTTTTTTTTCATATAGAAATACCATTTAAATTTCCGACTTTGCCCGTGGATTTTAAAAAAAACCCTATCTTGACTTTCTTTAGTGACAAAAACTTTTCCATCCCGCAACCTTCACAATGTCGTCTGTCCATCGGGTAATGCACACTTAAACTCTTGTAATCGAAAAACTCGTTGCAGCTCTAACGGGAAACAGCCCACGACCTTTCGGAGTGTCATCATCATCATCATCATCAGCCTGTTGAAGTCCACTGCTGGACATAGGCCTCCACCCAAGAGTTCCATGACGAACGGTCTTGAGCCTTCTCATTCTTATAGTCTGGAATAGCACATAGTCTACTTTTTATTCTCGTAGGTACCACGTTAGCGAAGCCGTGGCCGGAAGCTAGTTTATAAATGTATGCTATCCCAAAAGGCTTATTCTACCTACTTACACCAAATTGGCAATAAAGTTTGCTCTACGATATTAGTTAATTCGTCATTTTTCATTCAAATCATTTCAAACTCAATCAATCAGCTGTTTAAGGTAGCAATCTTGACGTCACGTTGTCAATAAATATTTATTGTAAAAGTACTGGCAGATTTTTTTTTTATTTATCTAAAAATACAGTTTTTCCTTATTTTTATCATTCATTATTATTAGTAAGTTTCAAATCTGTAGGTTCGTTAAATAAGATTTTTCATACAAACATTTTAACCCCTTTTCACCCTCTTAGAAGTTGATATTTTGAAAATCTCTCCTTAGTGGATGTGTTTGACATATAAGGCAGCTACTGTCCAAATTTCAGCTATATAGCTTCAGCGGTTTGGGCTGTGCGTTCATCGTAGAATCAGGCCTTGTTCTTTTATATATATTATACAAATGACGGAAAACCAAACAAGGTAGAGCAAAGTCAACGTCAAAAGGCGTTTATTTCAATAAAATCACTAGGATCACTTTGAAACGTCTTAGAAACTAGGTGAAGCTATGCCTGTTCCTCTAGCTAGATAGCTGAAATATAGTAATCTTTGCTAATCGGATTGTGTCTGGGAATAATACAATGTCAAAACGGCTTCGAAGATTATGTTCGTTTAATAGGATTACATACCCATTTTGAAATTTCGCAATAGGACTTACCCAAATATCTAAAAGAAAATAAATGTACTTATTATTAAAGTGCGCATTAACACGTGCTACAAACGGTGAAGGAAAACATCGCGAGGAATTAATAAGTATTATAAGTATTCGCACGGGGACTATGTTATACTAGCTTCAACCCGTGGCTTCGCTCGCGTGGTACCTACATAAAAAGTAGCCAGTATACTATTCTAGGTAAATAACTCTTCATATTCCAAGTTTCAACGAAATCGGTTGAGCCGTTACGGCGTGATTGAACTAACAACATCTAAACATCCAAACAGAGTCGACAGACAAACCCAGTCTTGTCATTACAAAGTTTATTTGCAAAAGAATACTATGATATTGATCACAGCGCCATCTGTTTAAGATACGGGAAAGTTTAGGTTTCGTTGAGTGATACGAGAACCCGCTGTTCTCAACTAGATGTCGCTAGGAACACGAAGTTTATTTTTCAACTTGTTTCCACAATAAACTATGGCTTTGAGGAAACTGCACTGTATCGTCTGAATGCGTTAAAATAATAACCTACAGCAATGACGTACCTACCGCAGAAACAATTTTATAAAAATTATCCGTCATGCCCATGGATAGAGGAATCGGTTCTGAACTTTAGTGACTGCTCGTAGGCTGCGTTCTGGACACATTCCATCAAATAAATTTGCCTTTTTAATGAAAAAAGTTCCATCCCCCAACTGTGATATCTGCAACTGCCTAGAAGATGTGCAACATATACTGGTGGAATGTGTGCGGAATGCTAATGACAGAATAAATATGTTTGGTCAAACAACAATGTTTGATGTTGGTTTAAGTAACAGCATATTGGCTTCATCAATGTCTGATGAAGCCAAAAAACTGTAGTTTTTGGCCAATAGGTGTAATGAATGTATGCTACGAATGCGTTCTTTTTTTTGTTTTTGTTTCCTTTTTCACTTTTGTTATAAGTTGTTTGTGTTTGTGGAAGTTTAGTATTAAGTTCTGATTGGGCGGTGTGGTCGCTTAGCGACAAAGCCTTCATGTAAATATTCAATAAATTATAAATAAAAAAACGTACTTCTGTAAAAGCACGATCCCTAGAGCTACGTTTTAGTTTCATAAATCCATAATAGATGTCACGACCAATCTAAAAGTATTGTAGCCCAGTGCCCTTGAACTTGAAATCGACACCAACTGTTGATCTTTTTACAAGAAGATAAGCTTCGTCTTTTACCTATTAAGTCTCATATTATTCTTAAATTGGATTGATAATTATTATAATATATTAGTGCTTTAGTAGAGCAAGCTGCTTGCACAATTTGTATATTTAGTTGCAGTTTCAGCCAGTAGGTGTATTTTTAATTATTTCGTTATTTTTGGCATTGTATTTTTTAATTCTGCCAGTTACCACGAGGCTTTTTCTTCAGAGCGGACTCTACATATATTATTATATGGAGCGTGAATGCTGATGACAATGCCGTGGGATTGGAATTGGATGCATTAAATATCTTTTTCATCTCGTGGGAAGGAGCAAGAATGTCGAGCTTTGACATTATCTTCAGCGACATCAGAGATTTTTTTTAGACAAATTGTGTATTATGTATTCCATATGACCTCATAGCTCAGTTGGTAGTAACTCTGCCTTCTGCGCTAGAGGTCGCGAGTTCGATTCCCGCACTGGACAAACATTTGTGACTAACACAGATGTTTGTTCTGTGTCTGGGTGTTAAATATATATCTATTATGTATGTCAGTCTCTGGTACCCATAGTATAGGCTATGCCTAGTTTTGGGATCAGTTGACCGTTATCACACACGGTGTGTCCGGAATATTTATTATTTATTATTATTATTTATTATTATATATTGTTGGACTTTGAAGACCGATGCGGGCTGGCGAGCGATGAATAGATCACCTTCGCTTTAGTGGTGAGAGTATTCATTCTTACCTTATCAACCTTGTCAGTGGGGGGAGAAGCGGGGGGGCTCCTGGGCAGGCCCAGGTCTTCATCATCATCGCTGTCGCCGCGACCGCGTCTGCGCACCGCCGCCACTAGCTCCGCCTGGTGAGAGAAAAGATCTCACTTTTTTTTTTTGCTTTGTATTAGGTACTTTGTAGCCTGTAAAACAATGTACCTACACGGGTCAATTATTGGCAGATCATACAAACATCGCGGCCTCGCTCACTACGCCACCGGAGCGTAGTCTTGCAACAAATAATTATGTAAGTTCAGTGATTTTATGAGGACTATACAACTGAATATATATATTTATATACTACTCACATACAACTATTTAGTACAAACGGATGCGATAACGAATATCAACTACCCGCGCAGCTTCCTTTCATTGAATTAATTTGGTCCAACCATTGGCCAAAGCCCAAAGGAAAATAGTTTTGAAGTCACTTTGCAAAAGACATTAATTAGCAAAAAATGTTTTTACAAAATGTCATGCGTTTTTTTTTTATCTTATCCGCCTTAGAATTCGCATACCAATTTCCTTTCCTGTTTCCCTAATTTTTTTATTATAAAGAAAAACTTTACTAAAATTAAAATCAACATGGCAAATGCACAAGTCGTGCGAGCCACAAAAAAAAAAAAAAAGGAATTGTTACAGCAGTATTTATTTCAATATCAAAATCAAACTAACATAGGTAATTGAAAAGTTTCTTTTTCCATTTAGAAATTCCATTTAAATTTCCGACTTTGCACGTGAATTTGAAAAAAACCCTATCTTGACTTTCTTTAGTGACTAAAACTTTTCCATCCGACATCCGACTTCCCGCAACCTTCACAATGTCGTCGGTCCATCGGGTGGGGGGTCTTCCAACACTGCGTTTCGGAGTGTAAGTCCGAGTAATTGGGGGTGGTTAGACCTGCACTGACTTCCCGCTGTGGGGTGTTTTGTGCATTGTCCCCCTATGCTAACCCTACCCCAGCTCCATAAAGTAGCGAAGCCGGAGTAACTCCCACTACGCCAACGCTGTTCTTTGGATGAAATCTTTTTTACAATTAAACATACCCATAGCTTCGTCACCTTCTTCCATCCTCTCGCCATTGTCTCTGCACATTAGGACACATTACACCCCTTTCATTGTAGAATGCACTTTTTTTTATAATTAAACCTATTTCTTTAAACACTCTTTGGAAAAAAAAAATTCCTTGGTATTTTTCTAGGACGCTTTGTTAAGTTAACAGATATAGATTAAACATACGTGAGTATTATAATAACATTTATAACACATTAAATGTATTTTACACTGAAAGGAAAAATATATTTTAAGCTAATTTAGTATCATCTGTTTTTGTCAGTAATAAAGGCTGGTTATTTGAAATATTAGTCACAAAACCATTATACCTATAAAACAGAAAATCACGTTACCATTACAAAATAACTAAGTGTAGGTACCCACTAAATTACAGTAGTAGGTAGTAATCATAATATATCACATCATCATGTAGAACTCAACTGCTGGAACTAAGCCTCCCCCAAAGAGTGCCACGACAAACGGCCTTGAGCCTTTTCCAGCCACCGACTTCCCGCAACGTTCACAATGTCGTCGGTCCATCAGGTAGGACCACGAACCGGGCGCCATTCGAGAACCTTTACTTCTCCAATCCACATAAGACAAATAAGGAAAAATTAGATTAGAATATCATCAATAGAGAGGGCAATCATGGAATGTACTATAATATAAACAACGTTTGTTTGTCACAAACGGTCCAGGTTAATTCGTAATAAATATTATGTAAGTTTCTTACTATATTCATAAGAATATTATATTAATAGAAATAAAAAATTGGTTAAATTAATTGTTACCAATTTTGTATTTCATTATGTACTTCAAACTGTCTAATAAAAACACAAAACAAAAACCTGAAATCTAAATGCCTGTCGCCCATTTATACATTACCACAGATGATCAGTAAATGAATAACAAAATCCTAAAATATAAATGACTCTGAGCTAAGCCTGACCACAGATTATAAATTAATGAATCCACAAAACCCTAAAATATAAATGCGTCGCTGACCTATGCCTTACTACAGATTATAAATAAATGGACTAGAAAACACTAAAATGTAGATGCGTCGCGGACCTGCGCCTTACCACAGGCACTGCATGATAATTGACCAGGGACTAGAGACTAACACAATGCGATTGTGGTGCTCTCATACAGTCCATGCCACACTTACTGGTGTGTCCCTTGTGTACAAACACCTGAACGAGAGAATACCTCAACGCGGCCACGGACAGAGCGATTAAGGTGGCCACTTATTCATCATCAACAACCTGTAGAAGTCCACTGCTGGACATAGGCCTCCCCCAAAGAGTTCCACGACGAACGGTCTTGGGGCCTTTCCATCCACCGACTTCCCGCAACCTTAACAATGTCATCAGTCCATCGGGAGGGGGGCCTTCCAACACTGCGTCGCCCGGTTCGTCGTCGCCATTCGAGAACCTTTACTCCTCAACGGTTATCGGTTCTGCGAGCTATATGGCCTGCCCACTGCCACTTCAACTTGCTAATTCTGAGAGCTACGTCGGTGACCTTGGTTCTTCTACGGATTTCCTCATTTCGGATCTTATCACGTAGAGAAACTCCGAGCATAGCTCTCTCCATAGCCCGTTGCGCGACTTTGAGCTAAAAAACAATATAAATGTGAAGCGGTGTGAAGCATCGACACGAAAAGAAGAAGACTAACATTCCCGTTCATAATAATTATAATTATTACACAATAACAAGAGATCGTAAACTGAAATCACATAACTGTTGGCATAAAGATAAAACTACAAGTTGGAGTTCAGTCGTTGTGGTTGTACCAATGGCGCTAATTATAGGCGGTAGCGGAAGCTGGTAGAGCGGAGCGTTCCTACAATCCAACTTATATCCTATCCTACTAATATTATAAACGCGAAAGTTTGTAAGGATGGATGGATGTTTGTTACTCTTTCACGTAAAAACTACTGAATGGATTTTAATGAAACTTCACAATAGTATAGCTTATACATCAGAATAACACATAGGCTACAATTTATAAAGATATTGTATGAATTGACCAATATATAAGTGTCAAGTAAGTAGGAAAAAATCTACGCCATGCTAATATAAGCTACTCGAAATACTAATCCTGCGCAGACGAAGTCGCGAGCACCAGCTAGTTATACTTAAATAAAAAAGTTTGTGAGGATGTTTAGATGTTTGTGGCTCAATCACGCCATAACGGCTCAATCAATTTCGACGAAACTTTTTTTTTTTTTTTTATACTACTTAGGTGGCAAACTGGCATATGGCCCACCTGTTGGTAAGCGGTTACCGTAGCCTATGAGCGCTTGCAATACCAGAGGCATCACGCACGCGTTGCCGACCCCGAACCCCCCCTCCCCCTAAAGAGCTCTGGCAACCTTACTCATCGCAGGAACACAACACTATTTGAAAACAAATAATGTTATTTGGCTGCGATCTTCTGTAAGGCGGAGGTACCTCCCCAGGCGGGCTGCTCCAATTCAGAACGAGAAAATCTCGCTGTGCCCTTCCTCCTCTCAAAACTTGGAATGGACAGAGTTCCCTGCCTATAATAGCATAAGTATAGACTACTTTTAATATAGAAGTGCACCATAAATTATTCATCTGTTGCGCTATTCTATATCCCTTCAGCTCATGCCTTAAGGCCACTGACTCGGCATCTTCCTTATAGCTATTTATGTCGAATTTCACTTTCGCGATAACATTACAAGCACGATTTTGGAACTAAGGACGGCCAAGGCTTCACTTCCATGGAAACACAATGTAAAATGAGCTTAATGGCGCTTAGCTTAGATTAATTATTGCTCAAAACAAACACGCTGAAAAAATTGTTGATAACGCACACGGGACCCCACCATGACGTCTAATTGCCGATCACATTGTGACGACCTCGGTGGCGTAGCGAAGGGTTGCCCGTCTAAGAAACCAGGGGTGTGGGTTCGATCCCCGCTGCCTGGTCTGGTGTGGTCTAGGTGTTGCGGTACCATGGTAACTCGTAGTTTCTGATACCTAAGATACAGGTTATTCTAATGTGGGGTCAGGCAGGACTATGTATGTGACTTTTGAATAATTATAATATTGAAGTTTGAAAAAAAACTTTTAGAAAACTTGTACTAGGCTCAATAAACTAAATTTAATCGAAATAATAACTTAAAAATAAGCTTTTTATAATGTTACCTACCTATACATAATCAAACTGCACGAAAGATAAAACAGATAGGTACCCAACTATATTTCTAGATTGAACAGTAGGTACTAACGTAACTTGATCAGCATAAAAAAGATAATATACAGCAATTTTCGCTGCTACAAGCTTCCGGTGCTAAGTAGCCAATAATTATTTTAGAGATATTTTTGTATAAAAACACTACATACAAATTACCAGAAAAACTTTAGTCGCAACGAGCCAAGCGAAGTTCCATAATTTCCCGAAAGACTTTTTAAAAGACTTCCCCATCCTCATTATTCCAATCAATCCCACATACACTCGCTTGCCACTTTTCACTAAAAAAGAACAATCAAAAGTTTTGAATCGTTCAAAAATCAAAAGCTTGTGAGATTCGTAAAATAGAACACTGCACTCGATTTTAAAAAACCGTCGTAAATGCATGCACATATAACTGATAGTTTCGAAAGTCAGATTCTAAATTCAAAAGTTTTTTTTTCTTAAAAATGCGCTCGTTTCTAATGAGAGCACCGAGAGCACTGTAGGTACAGTTAATTGCAGCGTATATTTTACAGACGAGCATTTTGGAAAGTAGACGCAGCCAGCGAGACGATATGAGGCAATTTAATGTAACACAAGTCTGATACACACTAGATACCTGGCTATAAGCATGGATACAAGTTTAGCTATACGAAATTGCTCATCAAATCCCATTTAAAATAGGTAGTGTTGTTGCAACCAAAAGGCCACTATTAGCAACACACCCACAACAAGCAGGCGAAAAAACGTTAGTAATTTACTGAAAGTTGTCTAATGCCACTGTACGACCATCAGAATAATCTCGAGTCAATCAATACCATAGATTATAGAGCAATTGCTTTTAGCTCTACTTTTAATAAAGCGACAAAAGAGCGAGCCAAAAAAGTTCAAAGTAATAAAAATATTTCCTCGAACCTCAACATTATATCTAATTCATAATCATCATTATAGGAAGTTTTTCGAATCTTGTTTGAAATTCAAAACTGAATTCGATTCTAGCGAAAAGCGCGCTTTTTAGAATTCAGTTGGACTTTTAAAACCTCGCCTTCAATGTCAAATAACCAGTTATCGATTGGATGAGTCAGACAAACTTATTGCCTTGTTTGAAGAAGTTCCAATAATCAAGCGATTCATTTTGATAGTGAACTGATGTTATATTTCAGAGCTGAATGAATATAACGGGCGTTGTACTTAAAAAAAATGTAAAAACTTTTTTTTAGTTATTATATAGTGCACTGAAGTTATAATTTAGTTCAAGGCTGGAAGCACCAGACAAGCGATGCAACGATATTGTGAAAAATTTACCTTATTTAAAAAAAAGAAAAACTGATCTAGAGATTTTTTTAAATTGGAATGAATTATTTTAAATTTGGGCAATTATGTAAGTTTTCAGAATGGATACCTATTCGTTACGCTTCTGGTCGGGTATTTGAGAACAGTTATTTAATTAAAGCTAAGTAGTTCTGGTCTGCATGTTTGCATAAAGTAAAATAACTGTAAAGTCAATTACCTAGGCAGATAGGTACCTACCTATTTTTATACCAAAAAGAATTAACACATCAGCAAAAATTACACCAAAGACAATATTATTATGTCTTTGCTTACACTGTGCAATTTAGAATGTGACATCAACAATTCTATTTTGTGTCAATATTTTATGCATAACTTGAGATAATAACGTAATTTTGGAACTAGCTGATAAGGCAGTAAAGACAACTAAAGCTGACGTAATTTCAATTTGCTTTGTTTTTTACAAACGTAAGTATACCAGTCATTCCTATGTGAGTCACATGGACTGTTTATTTTCCATGAACCGTATATATATTTATCCTTTAATTTTAACTTGTTTACGAACATTTAAAACCAAATCGTCAAATGCATATATTTTTCCTATACACTGATCACGGAAACCATATACCTATAAGTGCTGTTATTGATTATTGACCACAACTTTTAATGCACATGTTCAAACTTTTTTGATATTCTCAATTCAAACGAAACTTTTACAAGTTTATAATTAAAAATAAATAATAACCAGCCTTCGAAATACAAAAACACAGTCACAATTTTATTTGAAATTCGATTCGATGTTTAAATTTTTAAGCGTTCAAACCGGCCAGTACCGGCTCGACCGGTCGCGATTCTCAGACTGAGTTCGCAACTTCATTCGTCCGTATGTGATTCATCCCATCGGACTTGATAGAGGAAAATAAATAAAAATAACTAGTGTTGTGCAAAACGGCACGCTTTGCACTGGATTATGGTTTGTGTGACGTCATCAGTTGAAAGCACAGTTGCTATGGGTAATAAAATTGAAGTTTTATCTTATAATAAAAACTGTGCTTAGTGCTGATCGTATTTAAGGCAGCATTGTGGAAGATATTATGTAAAATATAAAACAACATTTTACAAGGTGATTCGTGAGAGGGGAGTGGAAGAGATAAACATTTTGTGCTGACCCAACATGAAGTGGGATAAGGGCAGGGAGATGATGATTTTACAAGGTGATTCATCATCTTCCTGCCCTTATCCCACATCATGTGGGGTCGGCACAACATGTATTCTTCTTCCATTTCCCTCTATCAGTCGTCATCTCAGCACTCACTCCTTTCTTCACCATATCCACTTTCACACAGTCCATCCATCTTTACTTTGGCCTACCTCTACTCCTAAATCCATCCACATTCATATCTAACACTCTTCTTGTCACATGACATTCTTTCCTCCTCATGACATGCCCATACCAAGCCAACCGATTACTCCTCAGCTTTTCCGTCTTTCTGAAGGTAATTCTATTAACAAAATGAAGGAAATTTATGATGTTCAGTTTGATTCCCGAACTTTTTAGACTATTTTCGATCTATTAATCATCTTAATTAGGTACTAATTATTAAACGTAGGTACGAAAAGTTCAACATCAAGATTGCTACCTAAAACAGCTGAATGATTGAGTTTGAACTGATCTGACCACAAAGCAGCTGATTTACGCAATCAATCAAATCAAAAGGTGTTTATTTCAATAAAATAACTAGAATCATTTTGAAACGTCTTAGAAACTAGGTGAAGCCAGGCCTGTTTCCTTGAAACTTGGAATAGATAGGGTTCTACCTAGAATAGCATATCTGTTGCTTTTTATTTAGGTACCACGCGAGCGAAACCGCAAGCGCAAGCTAGTGAAAAATAAAAGCACTTTGGTAACATTATTAATAAATACGTAACTGCTCCCGTTGAACTTCCCGTTGAATCTTTCGCACAGGGAGAAATGCTCAAGGACCCTAAGAATTCGGATCAAAATTCGGGATACCTCCCACTAGGCCAATTATGGCATATCAATTTACACAATTCAACAATTAACAGCGTAATTAAAGGTTCCACTCTTGGCCCTTTTCTAGTCTCGTTTCACGCGCATTTTCTTTACTTATTTATACTTAAACTTTAAAAGCATTGCTTAGTGGTATTGCGCAGGCGCAACTGAAGCCGCCAATATGGCGGCAAACTCGGTGGCGTATCGGACGTGCCGTCTGTGACGCAAAGGGCGCGGATCCGAATCCCGCTGTGGGACACATGTTTGTATGATTGCAAATATTTGTTCCTGGTTTGGGTGTGGTATGGTATTCGTAGTTTCTGATACCCACGACACAGGGAATCCTAGTGTGTGGTTAGGACTATGTATGCGACTGTAGGTTGTGGTTCCCAGACCAGGAACAAATATTTTAGCGTATCATGCAAATATTTTAACTCGCAGCGGGAATAAAAACCCTACGCTACGCCATCGCCACCAAGGTCGTCGAGGTCGAGTGACCAAGTAGCTATTATACATATTTCGCACAACAGCATCATTGTAATAAGCTCGAACGCTCCAGAAATAGATGTTTTTCAATTAGGATTTATTACTCGGAACTCATATACATACACTATCGGGACGTCTGTCTGTCTGTGACTCAGCGTTCGTGACTCAGGTCTAATGAGCTTGCTTTAACAGTTCCAACGACGAGAATCCAGATATTACCCGATTTAGAAATATAATCTTTTATTACGGGGCCCAATTCGGAGGTAAAAAAAAAGTGTGATGGTCGAGGTCAGCTAGGCTGCTTTTCAGCCTCGCTTCAGCAACGCGTGCATGTTGCCTCTGGTATTGCAAGTGTTCATAGGCTACGATGATCACTTACCAACAGGTGGGCCGTATGCTTGTTTGCTAGCATAGTTTTATAAAAAAAACCATACAAAAAAGGATCTCACTTCTCACTTTCCGCAGTCTTAAAGTGAGAAATGACAACTGACATCTCAGAATCGGGCCTCCTGGTTACCTCAACTCTAGTACCACTTGAGGTCGCCGCGCCAACAGACGGTATCTCTGCTCTAGACAGATATTTAATAAGCTTTTACCATATATAAACTACAGATCGTCAAACAATGTATATTGGCATCAAAACGTTACTTTAAGATTGCAACACGCTTCGATAATAGTAAAGGAAAAGGCAGAGGCGTCGCACAGTGGAGCGAAACTGAAATTTGAGGAACTTAGGCCAACTATCTTTATTCGCATCTTGCCGGATAGACCTAAATGGCCTTAATAAATTGTTTGTTTGTCCTAAAAGTTTTAGTTTGGACAGATAAAAATGATTCTGTTTTTTTTTATGGAAATTATTAAAAAAATCTAAATTCCAGATAACTTGCGCTTTGGAACAGTTTTTGCTTACGACTATCCTCAAATTGCAGTATATTTCCACAGTGCTTGCATTCCAACGAGGTACAAAACTTTAGTAGCCGCGCTACAAGTATAGCTCAGTTTGTGGTTATTCAATGGATGACTGGATAATCACTTTGAATTTTTCGATCGACTTTCTAATTGCAACGTTATGTCATATGTGTACAGAATTAGGTCCTAGACAAAACCTAACTAGATTCTTCCTAAATTCGATTTACCCGATTTGTCACTAATGAAATATTTCCCAGCCACTAGACCTGCAAGAGCACCAGAAGCTCTGGCACCGCATAAAATACTGTAAACATACGAAGGTCATGTTCCCGGGCCCAGACAAGAAGTCCACCAACACGAGGACCTGCGAATGTTGGTGGGCATCATCACAAGTCATTGTGACCTAAACCATCACCTGAACAAGACACTACGGACGGCGGATTATGTAGGGGTTGCCTACGGGGAGAGGAAACAGTAGAGCACGTAATTTTGAACTGTGCAGCCACGGAAGAGGCCAGGGCCGTGCTCGGAAGCGGCTCCCAGACACCTCCGCATACAGGGATACAGAGAAAATGTACCAACGGCCATAAGTCCTGCTGCTATCTTACGGAGCTGCGCTGGCTGCGGTAGGATCAGCAGGGGGATAATGCACAAAACACCCCACAGCGGGAAGACAGTGCAGGTCTAAGCACCCCCAATTAGAATTAGAAGTTACACTGACGTCAAATCCGAGTGACACCGTCGGGTAAACAAGCTTAGAACCGCCGCTCGTGTATCGGTTTACGAGTGCTCGTGACGTCACTAAGCGGATTTTAGTGCGTATTTTCTTAATTTATTTGCTAGGTTTTGACTTAGGCGTCTTCCGTAATGAGATTTGAAATGGGTCAAGTATGAGCTCTCCATAATTTGCTGTACCCGCGCGGTTTCACTCGCGTGGAATCACAGTATAGAGAAAGGCAGACCTACAACATGAAGAGCTTTAAGAAACATACAAAAAGATTTCTCCAGGGCAGGCAACGCATTAGCAATGCTCCAGGTGTTGCAGATGTCAATAGGCGACGGTAACCGCTTACCATCAGGTGGGCCGTAAGCCTGTTTGCCTCCGTATAACATAAAAAAAAAAAAGGCAGGCCTTCAACTTTTGTTCATCTCAAACTACAATAAACTGTAAACGTGGTTATTATGAAATTCCTGATACCCGTATGTATCTCATTAATTATTATTATAAAAAATATGTTTCCAAAGTTTCAAATCAATATTTGCATCAAAAAAATCATGTTAAGTCTATCTCCCCTTCAAGGGGGTGTAGCGCGATAACATGTCACAATTTAGACGATAATCAATAACTTTGTAGTTTCATAAAGATCCGTCCAGTAGTTTTTGAGATTAGCTCTGACATATAAACAGACAGACTAAAAGACAGAGGGGACAAAGACTGAGATCATAGTATAAGCACTCGGCAAGTCAACTCCATCTAAAGCATGCCCCAGGCACTACAGCGTCCGGTAAATGAGTAAAAAGTTCCACCTGACGCTGTATAAATCTAGAATATCGCCCTATGGCCTTGCTTGTATTGTATATCATCGGTGTTACCACGAACGTGTCTCGGAGTGGCGATAGGGTATTCGGGAAACTACGGGTTTCGGGGGAAATCCTTACGTACCCTATGTGAGGTGACGTGCGCCAAGGAGTGCGCAGGAGTGCCACGCTCGTCGCTGGAATCGTCGCCGGAACGTTCACCCGTGAACACCGAGTCGTGGGACACTGACAGCCCGCTGCCGTAAACGCCCTCTCTGTGAACATAACGAACAATCTTTAAAAAAAACTCTTTTAAACCCAAGCATGGAGGAGGAACAGAGAGATTTTATCGCTCTGAATTGACGCAGTCAGTTCGAGCCCACGACCTTCGGATTGAAAGGATCTAGGCCAACACGGCTTTATGAATACTATTTAAGGGCAGCATTGTACTTTTCGCGACCACTGGGGGACTGGTTCAGCGCGAAGGAATTGAAAGTCAACATCAGCCTGATAAATTCTATTGCAGAACATAGGCCTCCTCAAAGAGTGTCATGATGAACGGTCCTGAGCTTTCTCCATCCACTGACTTCCCCAAGCCTTCACAACGTCATCGGTCAGTCGGGTGGGATTTTCAGATTGTATCACGCAGTGAAACTCCAAGCATAGCACTCTCCATAAACCGTTGCGCGACTTTGAGCTTGTGTATAAGGTCAATAGTTAGCGACCAAGTCTCTGTGCCATATGTTATCACTGGCAACACCCAATGATTGTAGACTTTCGTCTTGAGGCTTTGCGGTATCTACGACTAGAAGATATGACGAAGTTTCCCAACAAGTGGCGATCACGAAATAGGTCAGTTGTGGCCACCATAGCCACCATAGCCCATTGACAACAAATGAAAAAAAATCTAAGTTTCCCAAACTATGTTGTTTTCAATAATTACATAACCTATCCTACCGTGTCCTAATATCCAACTAATATTATAAATGCGAAAGTTTGTAAGGATGTTTGAATGTTTGTTAGTCAATCACGCCGTAACTCAGCCGATTTCGATGAAACTTGGAATATAAAGAGTTTTTTTTTTTTTTTTTTATTATATTGAAACAAGTCTCCTATCGCGAGGCAAATTTGCAAACAATGATAAAGCTGCATTCAAGTGACTGCCCTCCGTACTACATAGTTTTCACTGTATGACGGCAGGGCGTCGTTGCTCTTGCGTGCAAAGTCAAATAATAATGCAAAAGTAACTAACAGAAGGATCCAGAATTAGATTAAATAAATTAGTAAAAGTAAGTATGTCCAGTACTAATATAAAGAGTTCTTTACCTAGAATAGCATATAGGCTACTTTATGTAGATACCTGGCCAGCGAAGCCGAGGGCGGAAGCTAGTATTTACTAATTGGTACTACGAGTACAGCAGACTACTTACTGCCTTCTAGCATGCCTCTCCGCGTGCAGCAGCTCGCCGGTAGAGCTGCTCTTGGGGTCGGGAGACGCGTCGGCGCGCGCGCCACTGCCTCGCCGCTTGAACATGCGCCGGAGACCGCGCAGGAAGCGACCAGTACGTCCTTCGCCTGAAACGCAGGGAAGTCAATGAGAAGTAGGCTAGCAGTTGCTGCTATAGTTCTTGCTAGAGGGGTCACTGCTGACAGGATGACCAAGAAAGAATCAGTGACACGACAAGCAAACAAAAAATCATAGAGTCACACACAACAATGTTTTTTTTACATACAAGGTTGCTAACAAAGTTGACCAGACCCGGAACAAATATTTGCAGATCATGCAAACATTTGTCCCGCAGCGGGAATCGAACCCGCACCATTGCATCTCAGACGGGCACTTGCCCGCTGCGCCACCGAGGTCAAGAATGACAAATAATCTTGTTTCTACAGAGTCTCATTTAGTCTTTTTATTTCTATCCTCTTCCTGTCCATCCAAAGTGACTAGTATTTAAGGATACCTGCATTCCTTAACTTATGCTGTCTCCGGGGGACAACTGACAGTGACAGATAACAGATGACACCTGAGATGGAGAGATGTATACATACTCTCTGGAAGTCAATCAGTGTGTGGTCAAGCCGGCACGAGCAGGCGCGCGGGAAGTCACTGGGAGATATTGATATGTGTGTTGTCCTGCTGAGGAACCAGCCAGTGTGGCGTAAGGCATACACTACACAAAGGATGTCTGGAAGAGATCTTAGAGAAAAGACCACCCATTGTACTTCGCTATAGGTTTTTTTTTTAAATACAAAATAGGCTAACGTTTGACCACAATCTCACCTGATGTTAAGTAATGATGTGGTCTACGGTGCACGTTTGCCTAGAAGAAACCTGTTCACTCTGGTCTTAAAGACACCCAAACTTTTATAAACTAAAACTTTTATACTAACTTTTTTTTTTAACTTTTATACTTTTTTTTATAATAGGTTAAACTTTTATACTTGTGTGTAATTTGTAAGATGCCTTTGTAATGTTCAATAAAGAGTTTTCCATCTATCTTAGAATTTTTGTATTTGTGTGTAATTTATAAAATGTCCTTGTGGTGTACCATAAACAGTTTTATATCTATCTTGTTTAGATGCTGTTGGGTCCTCGATCCTCTAATCTCCAGGAGACCAGTGGTTTTAAATAAATATAAAATAATAAATAAATATTCCGGACATATTCACACGGTCAACTGATCCCAAACTAGGCATAGCCTGTACTATGGGAACCAGAGACTGATATACATAATAGATATATATTTAACATCCAGACACAGAACAAACATCTGTGTTAGTCACAAATGTTTGTCCAGTGCGGGAATCGCGACCTCTAGCGCAGAAGGCAGAGTTACTACCAACTGAGCTATGAGGCCAGTCAGTGAGGTTTGGTACATACATACCATGGTTGTGCGTGTCTGTGTGCGGCTGGGGCGGGCGGTAGGGCGGCTCCAGTGAGCCCTCGCGCACACACGACATGAGCCCCGCGCCGCCGCCGCCCGACATCCGCCGACCGCCTGGAACAACACAAACAAACAACTTTTGAGAGGAGGAAGGGCACAGCGAGATTTTCTCGTTCTGAATTGGAGCAGCCCGCCTGGGGAGGTACCTCCGCCTTACAGAAGATCGCAGCCAAATAACATTATTTGTTTTCAAATAGTGTTGTGTTCCTGCGATGAGTAAGGTTGCCAGAGCTCTTTAGGGGGAGGGGGGTTCGGGGTCGGCAACGCGTGCGTGATGGATGCCTCTGGTATTGAAAGCGCTCATAGGCTACGGTAACCGCTTACCAACAGGTGGGCCGTATGCCTGTTTGCGACCTCAGTAGTATATAAAAAAAAAAAAAAAAAACTCAGCATTTTTTTTTATGATAGAAGAACGTACCTGGTATTCTACTGTACAATGTGTCGAAAGCGTGTGTTAATCATACGATCATACTTCCTACTATTCTGCTTCCTACCGACAGGCCTCATAGCTCAGTTGGTAGTAACTCTGCCTTCTGCACTAGAGGTCTCGGGTTCGATCCCCGCACTGGACAAACATTTGTGTGATGAACACAGATGTTTGTTCTGTGTCTGGGTGTTAAATATATATCTATTATGTATATCAGTCTCTGGTACCCATAGTACAGGCTATGCCTAGTTTGGGATCAGTTGACCGTGTGTTATATGGAATATTATTATTATTCACACATATTTCATTATAATCTCATTTATAAAATATTTTTTTTACTACAAAAGTACATCTTAATATCAAAAAAGAATATCAAAACACCTATTATAGTAAAAAATATATATAAAAATGGAGAACCACGGACCGCGAAGCTCGGCTCAAGCGGTCGGTGGCTAGGGCTGCAGAGAGAGGAACCTCCTGACTATGCGTGCCGAGTCCAGGAGTACCGCCCTCTGTATCTGGCCCTTCACCCAGCTGTCTAGCGAGAGCCTCTTAAGGTATTGATCGAGGCTCTTCGCTATTATTATTATTTTTACTATTTGACTTCCCACAATTCTAATTCCTACTATCGTACTTCTTACTATCCGACTTCCTGCTATCCTACTTCCTACTATCCTACCATCTTACTAATATTATAAATGTGGTAGTTTGTAAGTTGTAAGATGTATAGGCCGTGGTGGCCCCGGCTAAAGAGGCCCCTCCATATCTCTATCCGCGGATGTCGTAAGAGGCGACTAAGGGAAAAAAGCTAGGGGATGGGCAGCAGCGTCCCTCATTTTAACAACGATAGCTCTAACTGCGCTCGCCAACCCGCATGCCCAGCGTGGTGAGTATGGGCAAAACCCCCCCACATGATAGGGAATATGCTCTGTCTGTGGGGGAGGCCATGTTCAGCAGTGAACGTCGTTCGGCTGAAATGATGAAGATGTATTTGCAACTCTGTTGCAGAGTAACAACAGATGGTCCAGAAGAGTAACGGAGTGGATCCCACGACACGGCAAAATAAAACGAGGGCGACAGAAAAAGAGGTGACAGAAAAGCAAGGAATAGAGACATGTGGCAAGAAAAAAAAAAAACTACCTTAAGGGTTAAGGGGAGGCCTACGCCAATTAGGCGACTGCTACACACGCATAAAATATAAATAGGTATTTTTTTTTTTTTATTGAAATTGAAATAACGTTTATTGAAATATACAATTTGTACAAAATTTCTTAGTAGGTAGGTAGGATTTAACACATTTAGGTCTGTAGGTTTATCTGCAGTTATTTGTAGGCAAAGGAAGTACTAACATAGCTTTAACCCCACACTAGGGAACCCCTGTGTCGTGGGTGTCGAAACTACATAGGCACCTACCTCAATTAATTGTGAGTAGTGGAAATAAAGGCTTTTTTTTTCTTTTACTTTACTTTTACATTTGTAACTCAGTCACGTACTCTCAGAAGCTTTGAAGCGCTCAGCTGGTTATTCCACAAGCAGTCAGAAGAGCTTTTGAAATTCGTCTTTCTTGCTTGATGTCTTATTCCTTTCTTCTCGGTCATCCTGCATGAAGGTCAATGACCAGGTTTAGGCATGGTCGCCCTGGAAAGGACTAATGACCGTTGGTGAATCAATATGGTGAAAGGAGGTCCGCCTCTTAGATAGAGGCTCCTTTCGCTTCTTTATAGAAAACCCAAAACATTTCTTGTCTTTTCTTGGTGTTTATGTTTGTCAAATCCTACAATCCTACAAATATTATGAATGCGAAAGTTTGTGAGGGTGTTTCGGTGTTTGTGGTTCAATCGCGGCTAAACAGCCGAATGGATTTGGATGAAATTTGGTACAGAGATAAATTATAGCCTGGAATAGCATATAGACAGTTACACTTTTTTTCGGTGGTAGGGCACAGCGAGATTTTCTCGCTCTAAATTAGAGCAGCCCGCCTGGGGAGGTACCTCCGCCTTATCTCCCTGATTTCGGCAGCACAATAACCCCTAGCTCACCGCAGCATAACGAGAACATTATACTTTTAATTATCTCGTCAAAACGGGCCGTATTTCAGTTGTAATTAGCGCACCGTGGTAATTATTGTTTATTCTGCGGTCTACTTAAGCGATTATCTGTGGATTACCTCAACTGGATTAAACTGTTTATTAAATCGCAAGCACTAATCTGCTTAACAAAACACGGGAGAGAACTTACGAGACGTTAACGTTTTTTTTTTTTTTTTTTTTATTGATAATGGTATGGCATTTGGCCATCAACTCACTTTTGCGAGTGAGATGTGGCCTAAGATGAAGCACGCTTTCCCAGAATGAACTTATTGACCCTAGATTTGAAGACTCCTAGATTGTACTCTTTCGGGAAAACAGACGCAGGCAGATCATTCCACTCTTTGGCAGTACTTATAATAAAAAAATACTTTAACATCTGCCCGGTCTTGGTGTGTGGTAGGTACTGGGATAACAAATCTCTTTCATATGAAACTCCATTTCATGTACCTATAAGTTTTTTTTATACTACCTGCTCGTCAATGGCATATTATGTGTCATGCAAACCTTTCCTAAAGTAAGTCATTACAACCCTACGGTCTAGCCGGGTCATAATGTTGTACTGAATTTTATTATTTCCCATGGGACATAATGTGATTTGAATTTGGATTTCAACCCAAACCCATGTAGTCGTGCTTGATCGAGGTTGGTTACAAATATGTTTGGGTGCAATGAGATTTTATTCTAATAAGGCTGTATGTTATCATTTTCTTTACACTGCCTACAAATTAAAAACAGAAAAACATGAAAACTTTTTACGAAATTCATTTTCACCCGCGCACGAAGAAGGATTTTTTCGAATGTCGAACTGACCACTACAGAATAGACAACAAAAAAAAAGAAAAAAAGGCGCCAAGTGCTCAAACTGCAACTTTTTGGCGGGAATTTGAGAAAGTGATTTTGTGCTCTCCAATTTATTTTACAATACTAGTGTTAAATTGAATAATATTATGTGATTATGGTGGTGTTTTGCGTAATATTGTTTGAGTAAACCGCACAAATGAAGTGAAATAAAATGATTGCGTGTATCGTCATTTTTCGAGTTGGCGCCAAGAGGTCTCTTGAGGTTTTAGTAAAATAGCCACCATCATATCTTACTAAAACTGAATTTGACTTGACTTGACGGTGACTTGAACTTGAAGAAGTAAAATGAAGAAGAAAGATAAAAATAACTACGAAGAAATATAAACGTAAGACTTGGCGGTAAGGCCTAGATGCCATAGCCAGCCCGAAAGGGAAAAAACTTAAAAAAAACAAAAAGTTCTCAAACTGCTGTGCTGTTATATACACTGAAATTAAGTTTCGATTCGAATAAACTTCTAAAAAATGTCAAGTGACGACGACAGTGATTTTGATTCGACTCCAGAATGCATACAATCTGAAGCCTCTGGTATAGTTGGAAACTTACTTCCAGAAAAATCACTTCTTTCTACTTAACAGTCATTGTTTTCAATTGCCTCGCAGAAAGTATAAACAGTAGAGTATGCATCGCGGGCTTAAATGTGTATTTGTCTTGGGCGATCTTGAACCCCTCGTACTCAGGATTCTTGCCTTAACTCCCTCGCTCGGCTCCGGAGTTAACCATAGAATCCCTCGTTCTCGGGGTTCAATATAGCGCCTTTGACATAATACACTACTTTAAGCCCTTGTTGCAAAATCTACTATTTAAGCCCTTACCCCTATAACTTAGTCAAACCTTAGCCGATTTAACTCATATTTTATCAGTAAATATTGATAGTACAACCTGCTACTAAATTCTATGTAGATCTCACTGCAACGATCCTGACATACCTCTTTTGCTTCATTCACACTCATTACATTCCTCATGCATACACGTCGGTTTAGGGTACTCTTGAACTGGCCTTTCCCCAAAACGTCATCGATTTCATCATTTAATATCTATACAAAAAATTAGGTCGATCCGTTGCTACGTGAAAGGACAAAAATCAAAATATTGTTTATTGTTCCAAACAAGGTGCTGTGTTACATGGTTTGGGAACTTTTCTTCTAAGTTGCAATAACCTGTGTTAGAAGACTCCCCTCTTTTCTGTGGTCCGAATAGGAACACTAAAGCAATGCCAATAAGGACAAACCAGCAAAGTTTTTAGTACTAGCTAGGGCTTTATCTGGCTCCGCCTACTGGCAAAGCCTGACTGGAGGGATATTAATCTACCCAGTGCCTCTTCGGTAGTTCTTCTCGTAAATTCATTAAATATATGTTTCCTCAGGGAGTCGTGATAGCTTATATCTTCCGAGTTGTTTGTTGGGACAACAAAAATAACGTGCCTATTGTAATGTTTCCTATAGCTAACTTTATAGTGAATGTTGCTTATTAGTATATTATTTATATTCAAAGAGTCCTGTTTCTGTAGTATACCCAAAAATTTACTAAGTATATACTTAAGTTTACAGTCTTTCGTCTAAAACAATAATTTGCGATGCTCGAAAAGAGTGAATAAGTTTAAAAGTGCCATATTCATAGCTTCAAGACCTCTCTGTAACACTTATTTCTGCAAATAAACATCTTGAATCTTGAATCTTGGCACAATATTGTATGATTACTAGCTTTCACCCACGGCTCTGCCCGCTTTTAACTCTAGGTGAAGAGTTAAAAAGTAAGGCCTTATTACACCTATTATAGATGATTTGCGACTAACGGCTGAACGGATCGCTTAAATTTAGCAAGGAGATAGATTATATCCTGAGGAAAGAAATAGGCTTTTTTGTGTCTAAAATATATCTTGAAGGGGGTGAATTAAGGGTTGAAATTTGTATGGGCACTCCATAATTCCTCAAGTTAGGAATCTCAAAATTCATACTTAGGCTTTCGGGAAGAAATAAAGAAATACGTGTTTGAACATTTTTGCAAAATTATCCATAAAGGGGCCAAAGTAGGGAGTTACAATTATGAGACTAGCTTTCATATAAATGCGGACGAAGTCGCGGGTAACAGCTAGGTTTTAATAAAGTTGTAAACGGATAAATTATACTAGATTTACATACATACATACATAAAATCACGCCTGTTTCCCAGAGGGGTAGGCAGAGACCACGGTTTTCCACTTGCTACGATCCTGACATACCTCTTTTGCTTCATTCACTCTCATCACATTCCTCATACACGCTCGTCGGTTTAGGGTACTCATGACCTGGCCTTTTTCCAAAACGTCACCGATTTGGTCACTAAACGTACGCCTAGGTCTTCCCCTTCCAACAGTCCCATTCACACTCGCCTTATACACCTGTTTCGTCAATCTTCTTTCGTTTTGATTCTCTCTACATGACCAAACCATCTCAGCATACCTTTCTCAATCCTCATCACTACGTCTTCTTTCATCCCACAACGCTCTCTTATCACACTGTTCCTTACTCTATCTTTCAAAGTTACTCCACACATACTTCGCAAAGCTCTCATTTATATGTTATACGGAGGCAAACAGGCTTACGGCCCTCCTGATGTTAAGTGGTTACCGTCGCCTATTGACATTAGCAACACCTGGAGCATTGCTAATGCGTTGCCTGCCGAACCCCTCCCCCCCCCCTAAAGAGCTCTGGCAACCTTACTCACCGCAGGAACACAACACTATTTGAAACAAATAATGTTATTTATCTTCTGTAAGGCGGAGGTACCTCCCCAGGCGGGCTGCTCCAATTTAGAACGAGAAAATCTCGCTGTGCCCTACCTCCTTCTAGATTTAAGTTTCAAAATTATCCTTGGGATTCCAAATCTGAATAAATTTCAATGCATATTGCAAGCTCAGATTACAGATGAGATTGCAAGTAAAAAGTTTGACAAGCTTTCTTCCTGAGCTAGTCACCCTACTATTTAAGATGTTTACCCCGAACAACAATAAAACGTAAAATTTTTACCCTTCCCGTATAAAATAAGCATTAAAACCCTACTGCATTCACCCTGAAAGTAGTTCCTTGCAAGGTTTCATACAGCAAGGTCACCGGGGTCAAGGTCGTGCGGCAAATCGATACGGATGCTGGAGACAAGGACAGGAGATACATCAGCTGTAGGATAGAAAGAGAGGGAATATACGGGTGTTCGCAGTACTACTTCTTCCTAGCTTTGAGATGTTTACAGATGAATGGCTGTAAGGGATTGGTTGATAGACGACCGTAATACAGCGCTTTTGAGAGGAGGTAGGGCACAGCGAGATTTTCTCGTTCTGAATTGGAGCAGCCCGCCTGGGGAGGTACCTCCGCCTCACAGAAGATCGCAGCCAAATAACATTATTTGTTTCAAATAGTGTTGTGTTCCTGTGGTGAGTAGGGATGCCAGAGCTCTTTAGGGGGGAAGGGGGTTCGGGGTCGGCAACGCGTGCGTGATGCCTCTGGTATTGCAAGCGCTCATAGGCTACGGTAACCGCTTACCAGCAGGTGGGCCGTAAGCTTGTTTTACACCTCTGTTGTATAAAAAAAAAAAGAGCTGATAGTTATATCTCAGCTTCACAAGTAAATTTCAGCTCAGAGTTCTAGTTCACAGGAGGCTAATTATATTAATTTAGGTACTACAACGTTTATCGTTTTATTCAGCTCCAACTATGGTTTTAAATAACGCTGCTACCCTAGCTTTTTTCTCTTAGTGGCCTCTTACCACATCTAGGGTATCCACCTCGGGTAGGTTAATATGGAAAGGCCTATTCTTCAGCTGAGGCACATGGGTAAGATACTTCCTTCTTGAGGAACTGAGGTATTTTGACGATAAGCCGTCGCGCGTCCTGCATTTGCCGCTAAATTACGACCGGCATATAACAGCCGCTACTTTAGAAACCTGGACTTGAAGTCGGATAAGCATTTCCTTGAAAAACAGGTTAATTGCATCCTTATTAAAAGAGCAATAGTTTAAATAGCATAACATTATTATTAAATGTCCTTTGATAAATTAAACCTTGAACAGTTTCCTCGATTTCCATTTGAATTAAACTTGAGGTTGTGAATGTGGCTGTGGTGGCCCCGGCTGAAGGTATACCTGCCCGTGGATGAAGTCAGAGGAGACTAAGGGGGAAAAACTAGGATATAGCAGCAGCATCCCCTATTTTCACAAATTACCTAGCTCTAACTGCGCTCGCCAAACCGCGTACCTAGCTTCGGGAGTATGGGTAAATGGCCCCCATATGATGAGAATTTGCTCTGGAAATCTGTGGGGGAGGCCATGTTCAGCAGTGAACGTTCAACGGCTGAAATGATGATGATGTAGTTCGTTGGTAAGGTCACTAGTCACTGGTCGTTTCTCGATCTCCCTGCCTTCTATCACAAAGACAAGGATCACTTTGAATCATCTAAACTAGATAAAATGGACTGTTCTTCGCTACGATACATCAAATCGTCGCACTGAAAACAGCTTTGTGACCTGACCTAAAACAGGGTGACTAAGAAGGAACCACCGACGCAGAGAAGCCACAGATTGAACCAGAAACACTTTGATAATTGTTTTGGGTGAAGCAATCAGGAATTATCATTTCCAACCGCGAATGGGCCGTTACATTTTAAGACACAATGCTCTTGAGGATATTACAATTTTAATTAAACTTCCTTTTATAAATTCAGAGGTAATAAGTACAAATAAAAAATAGCCTCATGACTTTTATCCTAAGCATGGTAGACAACCTCTGAGGCAATCAGATCCTGGAAAATGAATAAGGACTCCCCTTATACATTTTTCAGGATCTGATTGCCTCTGAATGATATACAGGTAGGTACCTGTATATCATTCAGAGGCACGTCCAAACATTTTGGTGTATGCCCACATTATGCTTACATTTTTAAATGGGCGTCTTCTTCGATGAAAGTAATATATTCCAGGCAGTAGGTATATAGTCGAAATTATTGTATGAAAAGAAACCAAATTCTTATGGAACTCATCAGGAGTGGGATTACTGTAATCACGCACTGTAACAAGTTTCGTACGAAATCACAGCGGTCACACATCACCACACAAATAGTATTAGTGTAGTTACAGGCACACGGTTACTGTCTAAACAGCGCGGCGGCGCTAGGTAAAGTGGCATTACATCATCAACAGCCTGTAGAAGTCCACTGCTGGACACAGGCCTCTCCAAGGAGTTCCATAACGGACGGTCTTGAGCCTTCTCCATCCACCGACTTCCTGAAACATTCACAGTGTCGTCGGTCCCCTTTTCTTGCTGCGTTTCCCGGTTTATGGTCGCCATTCGATAACCTTTACTCCCCAACGGTTGTCGGTTCTGCGAGTTATATGGCCTACTCACTGCCACTTCAACGTGCTGGCATTACATTGCACGACATATTGAGCGTATTCTCAATATACGGCTAAAGGAGCTGTGGCAACCTTACCAGGAACACAACACTATTTGAAACAAATAAGCGCCAAGCCGCTCCAATGGCCCCAGTGGACCACAAATCGGTGACTGATTTTAGTAAGTCATCTGCGTTCAGTCTAACTAAACGAAAAACGTCCGAGAAAATGTGAAAAGGCGATTAGCCATTACACAGCCTGGGAACTAGGCTGCATTGCGGTCTCATAGACGAGCCAATAGTTACTAACTAATGTTAGTCATGTTACAACATTATATTGTTGGACGATCCATTTTGTAAGTAATAATTGCTATTTGTAATGTTTTTCGGCAGTTGAAGAAAAGCTATGGTGATGACCGTTCTAGGGCGAGCGCAGCACAGAGGTCTCGGGGTGGGGGGTTCGGGGTCGGCAACGAGTACGTGATGCCTCTGGTATTGCAAGCGTTCATAGGCCACGGTAACCACTTACCAACAGGTGGGCCGTAAGCTTGTTTGCTACCTTAGCTGTAAAGGACATAGTATGAAAACTACAAGTTATTTCTCAAACTTCAAGAAGTAATAGAAATGCCTAACAGCTTCTTTATGCATCTGGCCAACTATTAAAGATTATACTACAGACAAGATTATAATACAGACTCACGATTCTGTAACTTAATTTAAATAACGTCTGAGAATTGCAATGAGACCAATAAATCCGCCAATATAAACTCAAGGGCTCAGGTGTTTTGAGGTCTGCCGGAGTAAAAGCGATTAGCGATTTCCACGAAGAGAAACTTCGCGAAGCACCTGTGATACCTAGCAATTAGTTATTCTACAAAGTGCACATCCTCTCTTATATTATAAAAGCAAAAGCTTCTGGTGATGTTTGCTCAAAAATGTTTGTTAAAATATGTTTGTTAAGAGGATACAAATATCATAATAAATCTTCGAGTGGGCGGAGTGAAAAAAGTGACAGCGCTATGTACTGTAATTGAATGCGGAAAGAGATAGCAAGCGTTAGACGGCGCTCGAAAGTAATCGACGTAAGCGAAATATAAGAAAATATCGATATCTCAAAAACTATATTTTTTTTTTTAAAAGTGTCTTGGATTTAGGTACCTAATGCTATTGTCTAACAAAATATTTAAAAAAAAGTTATTATTGTTAGATAGTCACAGAGTATTTTCTAAAAAACTGTTGCAGAGGACCCAACTTTAAAAAATAAATCTATTGAGAAAAGTTTTACCAATCGCGTTTCTGTCTTGGATTTACGTAAATAAAATGCTCAAGTTATCTTTGTCATAAAAATCAAAACTGTGCGTTTTGCGGTTATTGAGAAAAAACAATTCAAAAATCATAAAATAATTAAACCCTCACCTTAAAAATTAACATGTTTCTGCCCATAATCCAACATTATGTGGGGTCGGCACAACATGTATTCTTCTTCCATTTCCTTCTATCAGTCGTCATGTCAACACTCACTCCTTTCTTACCCATATCCACTTTCACACAGTCCATTCATCTTTTCTTGGGCCTACCTCTACTACATCCATCCACATTAATATCTAATGTTTATTAAAATACGTTAAAATTGTTTTTTTGCTAAAACATGTTTGTTCAAAGATGTTTGTTAAGAGAAGTTTGCTAAAACATGTCTGTTAAAAAAGGTATTTTCATGTAAAACACAGGCCAAACTTGTTACCTACCCGCTTATTGCTTCCCGTGCCTAGTCGGGCAGGTGCCTAAAGCAAATCATGGGATGTCAGGTCCCAGTCCATTAGAAACAAAGTCTTATTTATGGACCCCTACACTTGAGCCATTTTCTTCAGTAATTGCTTTCACTGCTACATAAATTAGAAATATTGTTTTTATGAAAGCAGCTTTACGTGAAGGGCATAGGGTAGAAAATAAGATGTAATAGGACACCTGATTTCGAGCACGTTCTTGAATTTGTTACTTTATATAAAGATAATAGAGTAGAAAGTCAAATGCTCAGGTTTTTATAAGAATTACGAAGAAGTTGTTTCGGGAGTTTGAGTACATACGATTAAAACTATTATTATTATTATAAGTATATATGCTTGGTGACTATATATGCTTGGTTACAGGAACTACGTGTGATCCAAGAATGCCCCTTAAACTTAAGGGGAAAATTTACAAAACGATCATAAGACCTGTCGTACTGTATGGATCTGAGTGTTGGGCAACCAAAGGGATGGATGAAAGAAGAGTGCATGCTGCGGAAATGAGAATGTTGAGATGGATGTGTGGAGTGACTAGAATGGACCACATACGGAATGAGTACATCAGAGGAAGTTTGAAAGTAGCGCCAGTGACTGAGAAGTTGAAGAGCAAAAGGTTAGCGTGGTATGGGCATGTCATGCGGAGGGAAGAATGTCAAGTGACTAGAAGAGCGTTAAATATGAATGTGGAAGGATATAAGGGAAGAGGTAGACCAAAGAAAAGATGGATAGACTGTGTGAAAGATGACATGAGTAAGAAAGGAGTGAATACTGATATGACGGCTGATAGAGGGGAGTGGAAGAGAAAACATGTTGTGCCGACCCCACATGAAGTGGGATAAGGGCAGGGGGATGACGATATGCTTGGTGACTGTTGTTTTTAGGAATAATATGTAATATGTAAATCCGTTATTAGCTGTTAGTTTAGTTATAAGTTTCACATGTTTTCGTTTTAAGAGCTGTGGATTTTGAAAAATAAATAAATAAATAAAAACTCTGCACCTCGAATATACTGCTTTCCATATCGTTGCATGTTTGATTCCCATTGACGGACAAATGATTGCATGATCTGCAAATATTTGTTCCGGGTCTGGATATTGTGGTGATACTCTTAGTTCCTAATACCCATGACACAGGAAATGTGACTGTTGGGTGTTATTTACATTTAATTAAAACAGCTGTTTCTTTTATTTACTTATTCATTTAATTAAAACTGCTGACTTCTGCAGTGCTTTTTCAATTAAATATGTCGTATTTCCAAAAGCCGTAGAATAAACTATTGCTGGGATGTGGATCTTTATTGCAGTTGTTTTGCAGTGTTCTTTTTTTCTCAATGAAATTATCTCATTTTTAAAAGTCTTAGTGCAAACTTTATTGCCAATTGGAAGAAGAATAAGCCCTTTGTGGATATTATCCTACTTCCTCCTACCCTATCCAACTATCCTACTAATATTATAAATGCGCAAGGTTTGTGAGGATGTTTGGATGTTCGTGGTTCAATCACGCCTAAACGGCCGAATGGATTTAGAAGTACAGAGATAGATTATAGTCTGGAATAGCATATAGGCTACTTTTTATGTAGGTACCATGCGAACGAAGCTGCAGGCGGAAGCTAGTACATTTATAAATACTTTGTAGAAGTCAATCGAACATTTATATTATTCTACGACCGAATTCTACGATAACAGTTGTTTTCAAGTCCGCGTACGTAGGACACACATTACAGACTTTCGTACTGTTTGTACAGGTGGGTGTGTTGGGCGTACGGCATTGCTAGGACGTGGGCTGACCTCGTCTTTGGGAACAACTAGTCTGTGTGTGCAGTGGAAAGTTTCACATTTACATAATGTCCTATTTAAAATTGTAAACAATCGATACTCCAGAGTCGGATCGGAAGAGTTTGGAGTTCCAGCGAGTCCTATAATCCGAAAAATGTAGGAGGTAGGGCACAGCGAAATTTTCTCGCTCTAAATTAGAGCAGCCCGCCTAGGAGATACAGTCAGCATCAGAAGTTGATGATCAAATTTAGATTGTCAAAACTAGTGATTGAAGTTTGTATCAAAAAGTGATAGCATAACAAAGTGACCTTTAATAGGTGACTGTAAAATGTACCACAATTGAGATGATGACACTAACCCCATAAGTTCATGATAATTTCTTAGTTCAAAAATACATGAGTAGTATTATTTTCAAAAATCCGTGCCTGCTATGATATCTAAAAGTAGCTGATGTTGATAGTAACCAGATAAAAGTATCAATCTACCCTCAACCTGCCTTTTATTTTATTCTGAAATTGTTGGGCAAATAGTAGGTAATACAAGGTGATTCATGACATGTTACAAGGTGATTCATATCATGTATACCAATGAAATAAAAAAAAAATATATATATTCCGTACATATCACACATGGTCATCTGATCCCAAACTAAGCATAGCCTGTACTATGGGTACCAGAGACTGATATACATAATAGATACATATTTAACACCCAGACATAGAACAAACATCTGTGTTAATCACAAATGTTTGTCCAGTGCGGGGATCGAACCCGCGACCTCTAGCCCAGAAGGCAGAGTTACTAACAACTGAGCTATGAGGCCAGTCAAATGCATCAGTTAATTGTGACCCCACGACTTTACTGCGCCAAATGTTGAAAAGTAAAGATATTCACGTATTTGATAAACAATTTTGCATTAGTTAATTGTGACCCCACGACTTTACTGCGCCAAATGTTGAAAAGTAAAGATATTCACGTATTTGAGAAACAATTTTGCATTAGTTAATTTTGAGCCCACGACTTTATTTCGCCAAATGTTGAAAAGTAAAGATATTCACGTATTTATGAAACAATTTTGCGTCAGTTAATTTAAGCCTACGACTTTATTTCGCCAAATGTTGAAAAGTAAAGATATTCACGTATTTATGAAACAATATTGCATCAGTTAATTTTGAGCCCACGACTTTATTTCGTCAAATGTTGAAAAGTATAGATATTCACGTATATAAGAAATAAGTTAGCATCAGCTACTTCTGAAGCCACGATCTCATTCGAACTGCATTTTATCATCAGTATGAAGATACATATGGAGTTTCAGACATGAATGTCTGAACTCAGTAAAGATGTTTTATCATTTACTTTTGGAAATAGTTGGATCAGAGACTTTGTGACACTTTTAAGTCATCACGTACTTTTGGAATATTGGGAAGAAACTCCTAAAGTAAAATATTTTCAATCAGGAGTTTTGAGACATGTCTGATCATCAGCTACTTTTAATGCTGACTGTACCTCCGCCTTACAGATGATCGCAGCCAAATAACATTATTTGTTTCAAATAGTGTTGAGTTCCTGCGGTGAGTAAGGTTGTCTTTAGGGGCGAGGGGTTCGGCAGGCAACGCATGAGCAATGCTCCAGGGGTTGCTGATGTCAATAGGCGACGGTAACCACTAACCACTAAACCATCCAGAGGGCCGTAAGCCTGTTTGCCTCCGTATAACATAGAAAAAAAATTGCGCTTCAAAGGCTGATGCATATGTTACATACCTCTCTGTTTTAAGTATGCAAACGAGTTGAAAAATGTTGACGTTTCCGATCGGAAACCTATCCGATGCTTTAAAAATCCCTGCAGATGTTGTTGCACCTCTCTCTGTCAACTCTGGACATGATAGGCTTTTAGTTCTTCAACACGTCGATTTTTTGACATGCTTATTCTATTCGTTACTCGTGTATACCATCACTAGGTTTTCTCAAATAACATCACATTTGAAAGTCAAATCTCAGTAATATATTCGGTTTTCTCTCGCGTTGAAACGCTCTTGAAATAATTACGTATTTGATGAAAAAATAATGATTGGACGGAATATTTAAGGAGAAACTTGTGTGGAAACTTTGTAACTTTATTACACTATACTTATTTATGACTGGGTTATAGTAAAAATTGGGTTCCTATGTATATTATACAATGTGTTTCACAATATGTATGCTAACCCGACCGACCGAGTTTATTCTAAACCCAATTTACACTAAATTTTGTTCTACAACTTTGGGGAATTCAAAATTTTTCATAGAAAAATGTTTATGCAAAATTCAGCGGTTGTTAAAATCAATTATTCTGCGGTTTTAGGTAGTAATTTTGATGTCGAACTTCTCGTTCGTTTAATTATTACTTAAAAAGATGATACATTTAAAATAAAGATATTTGCAGCTCCCTACAGGGTACATGCACTTAATTAAATTACCTTTACACCTAAGCTGTATCCATGTACATGTTGGCAATAAATGAATATGAATATGAATAAAAGGACCAAAAACAGTTAAGTAAATTAAAAAAGTTACGGAAAATATCCTAAAAAAAATACTTGCATTTTTTCCCCGTTAATATTTAATCTTTTTGTTCATAGAATAAGCCCCTTTTGGGATGGTATAAATGTTATGAATCACCTTGAATTAGTTTGGTAATAATTCCCTAGCTTGGACCTTGAGTTAGATAGAAACCCGGGATTTGACAGTGATCGAAAGGTCTTCTTACCAGCTGACCCAGTTCTAAAAGGCAGGGTTCAAGGTCGGGAGTGGGTATGCATGCACGCCCAATCAATACTGCCAGCTGACGCAATGCAATTGACACTTAACTAGATTAAAAAACAGCCATTGTCATTAAGGCTTATGTAACTCTTATTTAGTGCCATACCATATACTCATAACATTGAAAGAGAGCGTAGGGCTCTGGCGGTAAGAGGTAATATGTTGATCCGTAGGTTTTCCCGGTGCACAGAAGAAGTAAAACTAACGCTTTTTAAAGCATACTGCCAAAGCTTCTACACCGGGAACCTATGGGTTAGCTACACTAAGCGACCACTTCTGCAGTGCATCAGGGATCTTTGCAGAATATGATTCGGATGGCTTTGCGGCCATTATCCGCAAAAAGACCACTTTCCTGATGCGCAGAGTGCGTGACAGCCCCAATACCATCCTAAAAACTGTATCAGGCAAAATCACCTCTGCCACCTCGTAAGGAGAGTGATCTTTTAAAATGTTTTAGTTTTAAGTCTTACTAAACCTAATTCATCATCATTTCAGCCGTACGACGTCCACTGCTGGACATGGCCTCCCCCACACACAGAGCGAATTCCTTATCATATAGGGGGATTTGCCCATACTCACCACGCTGGGCATGCGGGTTGGCGAGCTAATTAACCCTACCCTAATTATAAGTGCTTTTTTCGTGTATTTTACTAACAAAGTATAGATCGATTTGTTGTCCGAAATAAAATATTTTTATATTCCTGCCCTACACAGAACACAAAGACAAACAAAAACAAACCTAAAAGACACCTACCCACCTATAGGTAAAGTTATTAGGTAGGCAGTCATCCACCTCACCAGCAGGAGCTAACCAGTCTCTCTCGGTCGGGTGCAGCCAAACAGGCCCTGACTCAGCTGGTTGCTGGTTTCTATGTTACCAAGTTCAAGTTCGCGTGGAATGCACGTTCAATACAAATCGCAGATGACGCCGTGAGACCGACATTATCCTAGATCCACCCCATAAGGGGTGTGTATCTATTTCTGCTGCTCGTGAACCGTGACGACATTGTGACGTAGGGATCTATGCATAATGAGCCAGGTGACGTAGTGAGTGACGTAGAATATGGTTAATAAATAAGGTTTTTTCCGCGCGGTCAAACTAGATTAACTAACTTGTTTGTCCAACATGAATATTTTTCTTCTGGGCCAACTACGAGATAGCACTCTTTTTACAATTATCTTTTGACAATTGTAAACAATTATTGGAAACTATCTAGGTTCTATTGGTCAAAAAGAAAAAAAAATCATTTACCGCATAAAGACTTACTATTGATCAAGATGATAAAAAATAAATAGCACCCAACCTCGTTGGTATCAGAATCTACGAGTACTAACACCAAGACCAGGAACAAATATTTGGAAATCATGCAAACATTTGTCCCGCAGCGGGAATTGAACCCGCACCCTTTGCGACTCAGACGGGCACACACCCACTACACCAACGACTGACCTTCATCCCGCGAATATGGATCTAGCAACCCTGACCTAACATCTAGGTTACCCAGATTTGCAATTCCCGCAAACTGGTTAACAGATGTACCTACTTATGCTCGCGGCTCCATTCGAGTTTCCAGAACTCGTTAAAACTTTAAGAAGCCTTGAATTGAAACTATTGGAAATGTCTCAAATCTTTGTTGATGTTTCTGTATCATGTCCTACACATTAGTCTTTCGAACAGATCATCTGTTCGAAGGACCAATATGTGGGACTGGATCACTGACATGAAACGATGGCATATTCCCACGAATGGGAAATGTTTAAGAGTAGGTAGTTATATTTCAAAAACCTAGAAGGCCTAGAATAAAAGTAAAAATCGTTTTGGAATGTTTAATCAAAGTTCTTTGATATGGCACCCCACTTCATGTAGAATATTTTTATAACTTTTTGAAAACACTCTTTTGGACCCTTATATCTTAGCAACCCTTTGGCCGATTTATCCTATATTCTAACCAGTTAATTTTGATAGTACAACCGGTTGACCTACTAAATGCAGATCGGATGGACGGTTCTTAAGTTATTTTTATTTTATTTTGTTTATTTTTATAATTTTAGGAAAACTTACGGCTAATATGAGTTTAATGAAAACAATGAGTACTTAAAGGCTAATTACAAGTTTCCACACATAGGTAAAAGTAACTAAATAAAAACGAAACAGTAAAAAAAGCTCTAACAAATAAACATACATACAAACAACTCTGATTCGTCCAAATTGTTCGAGAGATCTTCGCTGGCTTTGCTTGCTCGATCAACTTGTTCGACTGGTCTGTGAATATTTGTTTAGGTACTTATTTCTAGGAAGTGATGTTGGGAAACTTACCGCTAGTTTCAGGGGTTTGTTTCAATCCAGGTTGCCATGGTAACCGTCGGCCCCGACACGACCTGTAATCCAAGGATAATTTGTTGTATTCCGCTATTCTGAAGTATTTGTTATGAACGCATAGGGGTAGTATGTAAGGCCGTTGAACCTATAAAGTTTTTCATTTTTTTTGTATATAAAGTTAACAAAGCGATTAACCTTTATAATTTCAACCTATTCTAAACTCGGCTCAATTCTTCATAAGCCAGTTTTGGAGGAGGTAGGGCACAGCGAGATTTTCTCGTTCTAAAATGGAGCAGCCCACCTGGGGAGGTACCTGCACCTTACAGAAGATCGCAGCCAAATAACATTATTTGTTTCAAATAGTGTTGTGTTCCTGCGGTGAGTAGGATTGCCAGAGCTCTTTAGGGGTGGGGGGGGTTCGGGGTCGGCAACGCGTGCGTGATGCAATCGCTCATAGACTACGGTAACCGCTTACCAACAGGTGGGCCGGACGGTGACGCTTGTTTGCCACCTTAGTTGTATAAATAAATACATTAAACTAAATGTGTCGTGCGAGGATGTCTTGCTGTGCTGTGAAAATGTGTGGGGGTTTCCACCAAAGCTGTGCGATGAAAATGTGCCTACGAGGATGTGTAGCGGAGCTGTGAAAATGCGCATTAATGTGTGGTGAGAGGATGCGTTGCGAAGCTGTGAAATGTGTCGACGGGGGTGCGGTGTAGTGGGAGCGGAGTAACGCGAACGCCTGCCTGCCGCTCACATCTCACCTATGTACAGTATGCGCAAACCTCGCAACACATCCTTCTCAACGCACATTCCTCGCAACACATCTCTCGCACACATCCCTCGTAAACATCCCTCCCACACATCCCTCGAACACATCCCTCGCACACATACCTCGCTTGTTTTGTATGCGCAAAAATCTAGCTCCGCTGAGCCGTTTCCACCAGAGCTGTGCTGACCGAGGCGAGGTAAATGAAGCAATTCCATTGGTTCTTTACAAACACATCCCTCGCTACGCATCCTCGCACATCTCTGGTGGAAACGCAGCCTTAGAAATGTTTTTTTTTTGCAATGTTCTGTCGTTAGAATAATTAAGCCCCTTTATGGATAGTATACTAATCACAGAACACGTTGAATTCAGTAACTACTTTAGCTGGCCACAGACCATGAAATAACTAGTGGTAGAGAGCAGTGAGAATTCGATACTGTCGATAGATAACCCAAGTCTATCATTGCCGCACCGATAGAAATCGTCTCAGCACCAACAAAACAACAAAAAAACATTTAAACAATGCACGTGCGTGACGGAACCACACCATACCGGTTTTTGCTAAAGCCATTGAACTACAAAACAGTGATTTACGAGTTACAACTTTATTATAACTGCAAACGACTGCATTTTCCATGCAGTTACTGCTAATGTTGAAGAGCAAAAGAAAGGTGCTTTGAGATCTTTATTACAATGGCATTAGGCCTGTTTCAGTTCAGTTGGTATTCGAAGAATTTTCGCAGCAATTTACCTACTACTCTATCCAGTTTCATTAAAGCATATTTTTGAGTAACAATGTGCCAGTTAATTATGCTGCGAAGGTTCAAGATTTTTGTAATTTAGTTTTTGCTTCTCTATCGGTTTATAGTAAGTATTCTGCTTTTATGATAAAGTACAACACGTGATAGCGTTTTTATAATTTAGTAAAAGATGCGGAATGCATTCTTCCACCACACTGGTTCTCTCGTTGTGAGTAATAAATAACACCCATCAGCCAAATACATAGTCCTGAGCCCAAACTAGTTGAAAAATATTTGCATGATCTGCAAATATCTATAGATCGCTTGTAACGGTATTTAGATGGCTCAGCTGTCTCTCTTGTGTATGTTGTATTGCTACTTGTATTAGTCTTTTTTTACTGTTAACCTACCTACCTACTAAGCTTTATTTTATTTTGTGTGATTGTTATCTGCTGTTGTTTCTTCTGTTTGCTTTTATCTCTGTCTGTGCTGTATTTGTGTGTGTGTCAAATAAACAATTTATCTATCTATCTAAATATTTGTACCATGGCATGGTATTCGTAGTTTCTGATACCGCGACTCAGGAAATGCTAGTGTGGTGTCAGGACTATGTGTGTGACAGTCGGGTGTAATTTTTTATTTATCTAAAATAGTGCTGACACTCTTGCATTTGATTTGGTTAATTTATTTTTCGTTGTGTTCGTAACTGTAATAATCAAATAAGTAAAAGGGAAGTGAAGCCGCGGGCACAAGCTAGTAAGGTGACAAAATCGGTCACAGTCGACTTTGATAAAATCCGTTAGCGTATTTTCACTCTTCATCAACATTAGTGCATGTAACACTTTAAAAGCTTTAAACTAGGGACGCCACTCAAATTTTAAAAGCCTCTTGACAGAAACAAATTTTCCTATCGGAAAGCCGTCAGGGAAATCTTGCAAGATATTCCCGCGTCGAGAAGGTCCTGCGGGGTGAAGGAGAGGGTCCCGCCGGGTGAAGGCTTAGGTGGAAAATTATATGCTATGTTTTGTTTTGATACTTATTTCGCGAAATAGAATAGTGACGGCGACGCTGACACAGATTTTGTATTCATAGTCGCTAAATATTTTTCAAAGTCAAGTCAAAGTCAAAAGGCATTTATTTCAATAAAATCACTAGGATCACTTTGAAACGTCTTAGAAACTAGGTGAAGCTATGCCTGTTCCTGGCGACCAAGCCTAGAAGAATCAGGCAACAAACACGGCTTGGCGCCTATCATTTTTTTCGATGATCCTTTTTCACAAAATGGAATTTAAAGCTTCAGTGTGGTGCCGATCGAACTAGGTGAGGCTCAAGAGAAAAGTAATCTAATTGTAATCCATAATATATAAGAGCTTATAAAAATGTGAAAACAAAATGGCATTTTAGCTGTCGAGGGGCAGAGCGACTTCAGGCCATGCGGTTTTATCATTTAAGTAATCATTTAGTTTATAGTACGCTTTCTTAATAAGATTAGTCTTTATGTACACTTTAAATCTTTTCACTCCACTAACGGCAAATTTCCCTTAAAATTCTGCTCACGACGATTAAAATTACGAGCATTTGTCAAGGGTAATCTAACAAGTTGTTAGGTCTTTGTAATGACGGACGTAGTGTTGGAAGGATCCGATGGACCGACGACATTCTGAAGGTTCGGGGAAGTGGATAGAGAAGGCTCAAGACCGTTCGTCGTGGCACTCGTCAGAGGAGACCTATGTTCAGCAGTAGACACAGGCCGATGATTATGATGATGAGTATTTGAGAGTAGCGTCATTCAAAAGACAATGATATAAATCTGCCGTCTCTACGGCATAGTCATCCCGAACATGTTGCTTTATTTTCTGATATCTATGGCGAAGTTCGGATTTATAGAAAAGTATCTCTTATTTCACCCTGGATGTAAAGATTCTGATGGCTTTTTGTGGGAATTGGAAATCGTAACACCGAAGTTCGATGTGCAGTGTCTTGTATATGTTGATTTGTGTCCTAATATCGGTGTATGTTATTTAGTTTTTTGTTAGCCAAGTGGGAGATTCCTCGACTCTCGATCTGAAGGTCGTTGGTTCGAATCCCTACCATGACCAAAGGGTTTTCTATTCGAAAAACGGTGAAGAAAACGCCGCAGCTTATTCAGCTCCACACGTATTGACCAGTCTTTCCTGTGGATAAGGCCGACTAGGCTGATAGGATGGTTATAGGTGCTGGGCAAGCCATCTCAAATATGTCCCATGCATTACAGCGTTCTGTAAGTGAGTAAAAAGTTTTACCTGACACTGTATAAATCATCTAGAATAGATGTCACCAGGCCGTGGTGGCCCCGGCTAAAGAATAAGCCACTCCATATCTCTATCCGCGGATGTCGTAAGAGGCGACTAAGGGAAAAAAGCTAGGGGATGGGCAGCAGCGTCCCTCATATTAACAACGATAGCTCTAACTGGTGGTGAGTATGGGCAAAAGCCCCCTACATGATAAGGAATTTGCTCTGTCTGTGGGGGAGGCCATGTTCAGCAGTGGACGTCATACGGCTGAAATGATGAGATGTCACCATGCCTTGATTTCTGTAGTTTTTTCACGAGAATTTTCGACATGCATTACAGTTTGCCCGAACAAAGATCGTTTACCAAAAAAATACTCCGTCTGACGAAGCAAATGCCCTCTCATTATGTTCTCCGAACCAATACAAATTACACGTAATTTCACATGCAAATAAATTTGAATTCTATCACGTTCTCGCACGCTATTGGAGTGAGAGGACTGTTGGTGCAAAAACGATTACCTACCTAGAAAGACTGACGATGATACATTTATATATTACTTCTTTCATCCAAACACAACTACAATCTATCTCTGTGCCAGATCAGATAATAGAACTACTATAATAAATGCGAAAGTTTGGATGGATGGATGATTGTTACTCAATCACGCCAGAACAGCTGAACGGATCTGGATGAAAATTGGCACAGAGATAGATTATAGTCTGGATTAGCACATAAGGTACTTTTTATCCTACCACACGAGCGATGTTCCTGGTCTGGTTCTTGTTGCTTGCTTGCTTATCATGTCACTGATTCTTTTTTGGTCAGTATTAGGGCAATGACCATGTTGAGATATGGTGGCCCTATAACAGTCTGTGAAAGAAGAGGATTAAAATGCGCCTCTTAGAAGCACCTTACGTGCACAGGTTGTTGTGCTACCATGGTAGACGGTACACCCAGGTGGTCTCAGGGAGGTGGACGGTGGGTAAGAACCGGTAGGTACTCATAGTTTCTGATACCACGACATAGGGGTCAAGACTATGTATGAGGATGTAACTGTTGGGATTTATAATTATTAAATATTATGCTTTTATACTGGCACAATATTTCCACGACAGTACCCAGAGTTCATTCAATCAAACCAGAGGAACGAGGACCTGGGTTATGAATGTTTAGAGGTGCCAAACGATATCCAGTTTTTTTACAGCTATGGGAAACAACATCCAAACGGCAGAACCGACAACCGTTGGGGAATAAAGGTTCTCGGTTGGCAACCGGGCGACGCCGTTTGGAAGGCCCCTGATGGATCGTCATTTTTAGAGTCATGAAAAAGGCTCAAGGCCGTTCGTCATGAAATCTTTGGTGCATGCCTATGTCCGGCAGTGGACTTATACAGGCTGGTGATATTGACGATTATTATTAATATCATTATTATATTTAAGAGCTTAGCTCTTGTCGGTTTAATGATGCAATTTCCTCCATTATGATCTTTCCAATGCAAGCTCCTTTACTTCCTCATACGAGATGACGACAATCTTCTCATTTATCTGGCTCATGTAACTAATTCTTGGTCTTCCTCTCCCTCGTTTTCCTTCTGCCTTTCCTTCAAAGATGATCTTTAAGAAGCTGTCATGTCGTATAATATGATGATGTTAGGGAAATAAAAATAATAACGAAACTAGAAGAAACAAAAAACTTATTCGTGGTCATTATTAAATTCCCGCCTCTACGCAGACTAACTCTGTTATACCAATTCAATTTCCGATCCAGAGCACGCCTGGACACGAGTAAAATGTAGTTTTTGGTCGCTTGCCAATCGACACGCGGTTTCATGTTACAAACTGGTGGAGCCTTTCGAAATGGCAATTATAACTGGGGGTCTGGAACAGGATCCATTTCCTGCTGGCGTTAACGCTAGCGGACAGATCGAACTATATAGAAATGGCATCAGTGAGATGTCACGCACGAGTTGTTTAAATTCCTTTGTACGTATCAAAGTCAAAGTCAAAGTCAAAAGGCATTTATTTCAATAAAATCACTAGGATCACTTTGAAACGTCTTAGAAACTAGGTGAAGCTATGCCTGTTCCTCGCGACCAAGCCTAGAAGAATCAGGCAACAAACACGGCTTGGTGCCTATCATTTTTTTCGATGATCCTTTTTCACAAAATGGAATTTAAAGCTTCAGTGTGGTGCCGATCGAACTAGATGAGGCTCAAAAGAAAAGTAATCTAATTATAATCCTTAATAAATAAGAGCTTATAAAAATGTGAAAAAAATTAAGACAAATGTGAGCTTCAACAAATGATCTAAGGGCAGCACACGCTACACTTGATGAAATATGTAACCTATGACGTTAGCGTAAAAGGAAAACGAAGCGTGAGGATTTTGCCTAGTCCCTAAACTTGTTACAAGAAATAAAAAGACTTATACTTACATTAGATATCCTTCCAGATAACCACACTGAAGCTCTACGTTCCATTTATGAAAAAATATCGAAAAAAACATGACCCTCCTTTCTTCTCGGCAGTTGGATAAAAATGATAGGCGCCAAGCCGTGTTTGTTGCCTGATACTTTTAGGCTGGGGGTTATCCCAGGGATTGTTACTCTGGCATAACATGGCGTTTGGTCGAATCCACACTAAGACGTTTAAAAGTAATCCTAGTGATTGAAGGACATAAGGAACCTGTGTGGCGTTAAACGTTGCTAATTTTGTTAAGTAAATTAGACTTCAATGCCGTCTCAGCCCGAAAACATAATCGTTTTAGTAGGTACCTAGTTTCAGTAATCCTATTATCCTTTCAAAAACCAGTCAAGTGAGATCCGCTTATTATGCTCAAGGTTCCGCACAAAATACATCTGACATTTACCATAGTAATAATAAAATGCAAAATGCAGGTTTATTTGTGTGACAGGACAGGACAGACATTATCTTTTGCAATATTTCAATGGAGATTTAAACAGCAACATTTACAAACGAGATCATCTCAGTAACTAAATCAAATATCAAGGTTTCGTTTAAAAAATAATATTTTGCAAATAATGAATTCTGCTGCAGTTTTCTTCCATGAATTTAAAAGTTTTAAGTTCTAAATTTTTTACAAATACTTAAATAATTTTCTGATTCCATTCCTGTAGCTAGAATAAGTAATAAAGAGTTTAGTTTCGTATAAAAGTATTACAAAAAAGTACCTAATAGGCTGATGAATTTTATCCCCAAGCATGGCAGACATCCTCTCAGTCTCAGTTGTTTTTTTGTTGTTTTTTTTATGTTATACGGAGGCAAACAGGCTTACGGCCCACCTGATGGGAAGCGGTTACCGTCGCCTATTGACATCTGCAACACCTGGAGCATTGCTAATGTGTTGCCTGCCCTGGAGAAATCTTTTGTGTTTTTCTTAAAGCTCTACATGTTGTTGGTTAGCGGCGATCCAATGGCACAGGCACATGTACACATTTTGCAGTATGAGTATTCTATACGTGACAGATGGCAAGTCCATCGCCGCTTATAGGCATGCTTACTGGTTTCCTCACGATGTTTTCACCGTTTAAGCACGGCGCACTAAAATAGCACGCGCGTGTTTGTTTGTACCCACGACCTTCAGGTCGAAAGTCGGTGTAACTCCCACTAGGACAACACAGCTTCATTGAGTACTAGTTAAAGCCCCAGCGACTTCGTTCAAGTGTTTTTTTTTAAACTAACTTCATAGCCCTCTGCACCCTCTTAGGGGTAGAATTTCGGAAAATCCCTGCTCTAGTACACCCCTACGTACCAAGATAAATACACTCTCCAAATTTCAAGTCAATACGACCAGCGGTTTAGGCTCTGCGTTGCATGTCAGTCAGTATCCAAGCCTTTTATAATGTATATTGATTAGAAACTGACAATCAAATTAACATAATCACTTGTCACAAAGGAAGGAACCCTAAATTCACGAAACGGAACAAAAGCGCTAGGAACAATACGGGCGAGAGCAAAAGAATTCCCAAGGCAGTCCATTCCTTCCTCATAATAGGAATTCTAAACGGGATAGCGCACCTCGGAGTGATAAGGAGCTTAACTTGGACCATTTAGTCTCATCACCATCATCAACAACCCATAGAAGTCCATTGCTGGACATAGGCCTCCCCCAAAGAGTTCCACGACGAACGGTGTTGAGCCCTTTCCATCCACCGATAACCTTTACAATGTCATCGGTCCATCGGGTGGGCCCTTCCGACACTGCGTCGCCCGGTTCGTGGTCGCCATTCGAGAACCTTTACTCCCCAACGGTTCTGCGAGCTATATGGCCTGCCCACTGCCACTTCAACTTGATAATTTTGAGAACTATGTCGGTGACCTTGGTTCTTCTACGGATTTCCTCATTTCGTATCTTATCACGTAGTGTAACTCCGACCATATTATTAACTCATTTATTTCAGATAATACATCCATAATTAAATATAAAATGTCACAATAAAATCTAAATAATGAAATATAAATAATTAAAATTAACATTCATAATATAAAATAATAAAAAATAAATAGCAATAATCTACCTGGTTATATGGACTCTGACCCCATTTGTATTTTCATCCATTTGTTTTGGATGGGACAGTCCAGACGTGAAATAATCATCTGCAGGATGCCATTGCCACTACCCCGCGTTCGCTGGAAGAGGGAGGCGACTTTTTTACGAATGATCGCGTGAAAACCATCCGTGCGCGCCTCCACAAACATACCAGATGCGCTACAAAAGCGAGGCAGTCGCATCAGCATCCTAAAGATGTTATTATACTGGACGCGTAGAGCGCTGGCTGCCCGACGGGTGCAGTTAAGCCAGAGGCTACTCGAGTAGAAGGACTGGCAGTAAGCCTTAAATAGAGTGATTTTCACTTCTCTCGAGCAGCGTGCGAATCTACGAGCAATCATGTTTCCCCGGACGGCCAGCGCTCTACGCTCCCTTTCAACATCTGCGTCATCGGATAAGGAATCGGTCACAATATGTCCAAGGTATTTAAACCTATCTACTACCTTCAGAGCCGCACCGTTGAGTGTTATGGGCGGAACATGAGCCGGCTTTACATTTCCACTTTTAAATACAAGCACTTCGCTTTTCTTAGCGTTGTATGTCAGGCCATGTCTCGCCGCATAATCCTCACAAATATTCAAAAGTTTATGAATAGAGCCAACCGATGGACCCAGTAGCACCATATCGTCCGCGTAACTAATGTTATTCATACACACGTTACCAACAAAACAACCGGTATGGGTGCTACTGAGTTCACCAATGAGCTCATTAACATATAAGTTAAACAGCAAAGGAGATGTTATGCCGCCTTGCCGAACTCCACACTCCAAGCCATACTCCTGAGATAAAGCGCCAGCCCATCTTACGTGGTTTTTCTGACACTTATACCAATATCTCAGTATGGATACAACTTCAGCCGGTACACTCGCGCTCTCCAGCTTCCTCCAAAGCTTGTGATACAAAACTGTATCAAAAGCCTTGGACAAATCCAGGAAACAAGCGTATACCGGCGTCTTCCTATCCGTATAGTACTTGACAGCTTGCTTAAGACATAAAATCTCCATAGCTCTCTCCATAGCCCGTTGCGCGACTTTGAGCTTGTGTTCATACACAAGCTCTCCAAGCCAAGATATCAAGTGCCGTTCTTGGCCACATTTTCCCAGCCACTTGGATGATCTCTTCGTTCCATCTTTTGAACGGTCTTCCTTTTTTCCTTTTTAAGTTTAAGGGTATCCAGTTGACACAAACATTAACATTTATAATAATAGCAGGATAGCAACAAATACAAGAAATACAAATATTTTTATTTCGGTAATAGCAAGGTTCAGTTTTGACGTCTCAGTGAGTAACTCACTTTACAACAGTAGCGAACATTACGAACTTGGGCCTCACTGGATCCATCGGAGGACAATTCGTTGTGCCTTTTTCATAGCTTGCTATAATATAGTTCTAAGGCGAAGGTTCTAAGTATTATTCCATCCTTCTATTTCCATTCAAAGGTTTGTTGGCATAATATTCGAACATTATTATTAATCATTCGCAAAACAACAACTAACTTTTTCACACCACTAGTTTTATCTTGACTGAGGTTTTCTGACCAAGAATTAGTTCCATGAGCCAGATAAAAGAGAAGACTGCTGTCATGTCGTATAAGGAATGCTCGCATTGGAAAGATTAGCATGGAGGAAATTTGGACCCTGACTAAACCTAAATTTATGGGTTCGAATCCTGGTAATGCACGAATGGATTTTCATCATCATCATCATTTCAGCATCATACGACGTCCACTGCTGAACATGGCCTCCCCCACAGACAGAGATAATACCTTATCATGTGGAGGGATTTGCCCATACTCACCACGCTGGGCTTGCGGGTTGGCGAGCGCAGTTAGAGTTAGAAAGAAAGAAAGAAAAGAAAGAAAATACATTTATTTTGGACACACAAGCACAGCACAAACTAATAAAATAAAAAATAAAGACACAAGGTACAGGTTACAATACAAAAGGTAGGGGGGAAACAAAACAAAACAAAAGTAGGTAGGAAGTAACAAAACTAGGGTATTCATTAGTCCGTACCGATGCATGCGTGAGCCAAAAAAGGTTCCATCTCAGCATTGATGCCGCACACGAAGTGTAGCGGCGCTGGTTTTCAGATGGAACCCTTTACGGCGACCTCACGATCGTAGTGTGCTGCATTTCTCGCGTTCTTTAGTCGATGTCGGTAGGTAGGTAGGAATTGTAGATCAAAAAAAAAATTAAATAAAATAAAATAAGAATAAGTAGAACTAGAAGTAGAAGTAAAATTATATAGGTAGGTAAGTAGGTATACAAATAGAATTATTAAGTAGTACATAGGTAGGCAGGTTTAATATACGAAAAACAGGTAAGCAAGTAAGGTGAAGTAGGTAGGTAGCTAGATAAATAGGTACATAAATAGGTTCAGTCAGCCCAAGCGAGAGCATAGATAAAGTAGCTAAGAAGGAATGTTTTTTCTCTGTCAATCTCTGCAGTGCGTCATTAGTCTAGTCCCAATCCCATATCTATGGTGCCTGCAGTATTCATGTAGTGTATAGTCTGTGGGTGCCGCGAATCAAACAAACAAAACAAGTTTAAACTTGCTTGAACGACGCGCGCGACCGACGACGGCGACGACCGACAGACGGACACACGCAAGCAGTACCTGGCAGATATAATAAAGTTACTTTGTATCTATTGCCTGGCAGTACCCAGGTGCCGTGTCGGTAGTGGTTACATGGATTAACAAGGTGAAATGTGGACTGGAGTGAATGGAGTGTTGTGTTACGTAGGTGCCTACAATACTTATACAGTGTGCTGGTGACAAGATCATGAAAAACACTAAACGGTGCGATTTTACTGGCTACGCATACACTCTTGTTTAGAGTGTAATGAACAGTCCGCACCTAACTAGTTTATTGTTGGACCGATGAAACCACTCCCACGTGCCCGCCATACGTGCGTCGTAGTGTAAGGTGAGTTGGAAAAGTTAATCGCTACTGTTTCTGTAATGCAAGAAGCTCTTTTTTGAGTGTATATTTAAATGTTGTGATTGTTTTTAGGTCGTTATCGTTGTAGTTATCGTTGTTAAAATGAGGGACGCTGCTGCCCATCCCCTAGCTTTTTTCCCTTAGTCGCCTCTTACGACATCCGCGGATAGGTAGATATGGAGGGGCCTATTCTTCAGCCGGGGCCACCACGGCCAAATGGAATGAATTTTACACACGAAAAATTCATATGCGCTTTACAAGTGCTCTCGAGCCGGGAAAGAATAATCGTGAGGAAACCGGCATGACCTAGAACTCAAAAGTTCTAAGACATGCGACATGTGCACGAAAGGAGCCTTAATCCTTTCACCACACTGTTCTTTCTGCAACGGTTATTGGCCCTTTTAAAGGCTGCCACAGCTCGACCTAATCGATTATCTTAATGCAGGATGACCAAGAAAGAACCAATGCAATGAGGCAGGAACTACAAATAGATCACAAACAAACATCGGCTAATGAACCCACAATCAATAGTCCCCCATCTGTGACTGTGACACAATCAGCAGTGAACTTGAACAAGTTCAATGAGTCATTGCATTGCTTAGGTCTCCCACTCACGATGCGACACGATTGTGCTGTTACCTTATTGCAGTGTGATTTCTAAAGTCGTTTTATTTAGTTAAGTAATTCTAATTCTAAATGGGGGAATAAGATCTGCACTGACGTCCCGCGTTGGGGTGTATTGTGTCATTTAGTTGCTTATTAGCAAAGAAAAAGAAAGATGAAGTTTTATCGACGCCACCGAGGGCGCCGCGGGCGATTGCCCATCGCAAGGGTTCGATTCCCGCTGCGTGACGAATGTTTGCATGAACTGCAAATATTTGTTCCGGGTCTGGGTGTTGTGGTACCATGGTACTCGTAGTTTCTGATACCCACGACACAGGGAATCTTAGTGTGGGGTCAGGACTATGTATGTGATTGTTCGGTGGTATTTATTTGGCCGTGGTGGCCCCGGCTAAAGAATAGGCCCCTCCATATCTCTATCCGCGGATGTCGTAAGAGGCGACTAAGGGAAAAAAGCTAGGGGATGGGCAGCAGCGTCCCTCATTTTAAAAACGATAGCTCTAACTGCGCTCGCCAACACGCATACCCAGCGTGGTGAGTATGGGCAAAAGCCCCCTACATGATAAGGAATTTGCTCTGTCTGTGGGGGAGGCCATGTTCAGCAGTGAACGTCATACCAGTGAACGTCATACGGCTGAAATGATGATGATGATTTATTTATTCTTGCACTGTTTCCGTCTTGAAGTGCGATTTTTAAAATGGTGTCTTATAATACGCATAGAAAAATAAAGAAATTTGATTTTTTTGATCGCGCGATCTAAGATCTCTGAAACAAAGAGCATAACTTTCGAACCGTCAATCCGATCTAAATGGAATTTAGTATCTCAACAGGTTGTACTATCAAGATTTACTGGTAAGAATATGAGTTATATCGGCCAAGGGGTTGCTTAGATATAGGGATATTATACATTTCAGGGTATGCGATATAGCTCAACGGTATCGGTAGCTCCTAAAAGTCAAAATCATAATCAACTTTATTCGGAAGACGTAAGGATACATTTTAGATGATAAATCGCACGCCGTTTGAACACGGCTTTAGGCCTAGCAGAGCGATTAGATTGGATTCTGAGAACCGAATTAGTTTGTGTTGTGGGTAAGATCTTTGGTTTGTATAGTCTGTTTTGTATAATTTGTATTGTCTTAGTCAAATAGGAATGATTGACTTAACTTATCACTGTTTGTTTAAAATCTCTTCTATTATGATAGTTTGTACTCATGTTAGTAAAGTAGGTATCTGATGCCCGGTTTTTTGTACCCAAATGCGATCCAAATTAGCTATTTTTTTTTTATTCAACTGATTTGGCAAACAAGCATACGGCCCACCTGTTGGTAAGCGGTTACCGTAGCCTATTAGCGCTTGCAATACCAGAGGCATCACGCACGCGTTGTCGACCCCGAACCCCCTCCCCCCCCTAAAGAGCTCTGGCAACCTTACTCATCGCAGGAACACAACACTATTTGAAACAAATAATTTTATTTGGCTGCGATCTTCTGGAAGCTACGGAAACTAACAAAAATGGTGACTTTGCGTATTCAGATGCGATTCGGGAGGGCTCGGTATTTTATCAACGTTCCTAAGGAAGATCTTACTTTGAAGATAACAAAAATAGCTTTTGGAACATCAGCGCTAAGAGGCTCTTTAAAAAAAAATGTAATGATAAACCAGGTCCCCGTTGGACCTATGACATTGTGAAGGTTGCGGGAAGTCCGTGGATGGAGAAGGCTCAAGACCGTTCGTCTGGGCATCTCTATATCCAGCAGTGGACTTCTACAGGCTGATGATGATGAATGAACCAGTACTCTTCATGACTAAGAGATCGCCTCGCTTTCCCGCACGCTTGGTTAATTGTCTCGGTTGAATGGACCTTGCCCAAGACACGACCGAGGTTTCTGAGAACCATAATCGCTAGTTCAAGGCAAAATTCTTCCAGAGAGTAATTTCTACGTTCACAATTATTAGAAAGTTCCTTTTGACCAATTATAGATTATAGGGATAAAGGACGATTTACATCAGACGAGCGAATGCTCATTCTATCCCCACTCTATCAAATTCTTTTAGTGTGAAAAGACGTAGAGAATTCTTTCGTTTTTTTGTCTGCGTTCACAAAGAAAGAAAGAGTGAAAAAGTGTGAGAAATAATGCTCTTGATCTTAGCTCTAGCTCTATGTTCGTTTGGTTCAAACCGGCATTGAGACTATGAGTGGTAAATATGTGTGAGTGGTATAATGTTGAAGGATATAAAGGAAGAGGTAGAGCAAAGAAAAGATGGCTAGATTGTGTGAAAGAAGACATGAGACGGCTGATAGAGGGGAGTTGAAGAGAAAAACATGTTGTGCCGACCCCACATGAAGTGGGATAAGGGCGGGGAGATGATGATGAGGCATATTACCCTGGATGTCGGATGCCATTTGCTGCTAGCTCGATGTTATACCATACTTACCTACCTACTTACATAGGTTATAATAATGATCTGTGCCCTTCTCTTCATCGCCTGATAGCGGCTGATGGCTTCCGAGGATCAAACCTGCTGTAACGACAGCAGACATTTTATGGCGAGGCAGAAAAGCAGCGTAGCTGAGCCCTCGACCATTTCACCTGTCTACCTACATACATACCAAAACTTGTAAATTACCAATTGTATCTTTATAACTGTGTGTAGGATTCTTGGTGAATAAATGCCCTTTTATTTTTTATTAGATAAATTTTTAGTCGAGTATATATTTTTTTTTCACTTCATTACTCTTACTACTCATTCATCCAGTAGTTTTGTCTGTTTTGATTTTTTCTCCTCAATATTCCCCTCAGGCCGATTAAGAATACGAAGTCAGAGCCAGCTTCAAAATAATAATCAGCATAATAATGCTGATTTCTAAAATCTACACTTCTACACATGTATCATACTATCATATCTTCAACTATCATAAAGTGATAACTATTACAAGTAAGTTTGTTTGTATGTCAGTTCTGTAAATTTCTGTAAGTTGTATGTAAGGGGGAAATCCTGAACAGATCCCAAAAAAAAAAATCACGTATAGAAAGCTATCCTATCGCGAGTGGCATAGGCTACTTTTATAGGAGTGGTGGAAGCTTGTAGAAAATATTTTATGCATGTGTTACGTGTCTGATTTAACACCGGCTCCCCTGCCCTTCAAAGCGTAACACAATTCGAGTTACCGTTTACCGCTTGGAAACGATCGATTACCGAAAAATAGCCGAAAAATCTTGAGCAAATCCATCAAATTTCCAATATCACAGTCAGCGATCCCATCTCACGGATATCAACCGATTCCCAATAAAAGCCGCGCCGAGCCGTGTTGGCCTAGTGGTAGCTACCTCGACTTCAAAAGGTCATGGTTCCCGGTCATAGACCAGAGGATTTTTCTTTTCTAAACAATAAAGCGTGCTTAAAACTTAGCTCGTGTTTTTATACGCGCCGATGGATGGACCCTGTCGTGTGTGTTACTACGTAGTATGCCAAATGTAATGATTGCCGTGGTGGCCCCCCGGATGAAACATAGGCCCCCCCCCCATATCTACCTACCCGCGTCGAAATCCATGTCGTAAACGGCGACTATGGGAACAAATCTAGGGGATGGGCAGAAGCGTTGCCTATTTTAACAACGATAGCTCTAACTGAGCTCGCCTACGCGCGTGCCCAGCGTGGTGAGTATGGGCAAATTCCCCCCACATGATAGGAAGTCGCTTTGGAAATCAGTGGGGAGGTCTGTGTTTAGCAGTGGACATCCTACAGCTGAAATGAAATATGAAATAAATTTATTTTGACAAACACAGACAGAAGACACAAAAAACAATAGAATAAAGGTTAACGATAGGGAGATAGGTAGACGTAACACAGATAACATACAGTACAAACAACAACACATAAGTAGGTATCTATGTCATTTACAATATTTAAGTGCTAATTAGTCTCCCGTGTGTGTGAGCCAAAACAGGCATAGTCTCAGCATAATGCCGCTACACATTAGGATAACTTGAAATGATGATGATGAATGTTTAAACGTGGATCTGACTACTCCTCCTAGACTTTCAAAGATCAGAGAGGATGTGAACCATGATTCTTTCAGGCAGAACAGCGTAGCTTCACCTCCATAGTTTGTTAAGACGTTTCAAAGTTATTTTTTTATATACCTTATAACTAGGTATAACAGTGGTGAGATTTGTCTTCTTCTTCAGTTTACTGCGTCACCATGGCGCATTAAACTGTCCCGAAACATCGGGGAACAAATAAACTCACAAATCATGGTAGGTACCTATTTACCCCGTTTATTGTGAAAATGTTGTTTTCTTCTTAACATCGGATCCTGAATAACAACGGATTCTTGGTAACCTTGGCAGTGGCAGCCATCCGCGACGCTTAACCAACCGTGAAAGAAAGCGGGTATCGTCATGAACATTTAATTTCGCTGTATTTACAAGATCTTGTCATTTGTTCGGGCAGTTATTTGAGAAATTAGTTATGTTGAGAAATGTTGTGGCTCTCTTACGACTCTTGCCTTTTTCAAAATCGTTAATTCTTTTACCTTACCGTACCATTTGGAAAAAACGGAACCTTATTATACAAGGTGATTCAAAATAATCAGTAAGGACCGTACGTCCTCATATTGGTTGATTTAATTTTGCTGATGGTGTGGTAAAAGCGGGAACGCACAATAATGACTTGGGACAGAAAAATACGATAAATTTAATCATGACGTGCGTGTTGAAATAATGTTATTCGTGACATAAACAATATTTACATCAATTTGAAGTAATTTGATGATCATAATCAAGGGACTGAGTCTAAGCGCGGTGTTTCGAATGACAGTTCTGTGAATCGTTGCAGAAACTAATTCAGGAATGTGGCTAGTGATGTGGTTACAAGTCAAGACCGCAGCCTTGAAAAAGTGAAGCGTATCGACGTGGAATAAGCAGAACTGACAAACAAGTGACAAGTAAAAAGAAACGTGATGTTGAAGCAAGATACCTACTTACGCGCGGCTTATGTTTGCGGTCGTGACGTCAAAAGGTATACAATAAAACCACAAGGATTTCTGAAAAATCTTAGGAACTAGGCTTACACCTGTGACTAACAAGTTGAAGTGGCAATGGGCAGGCCATATAGCTCGCAGAATCGTTAGAATAAAGGTTCTCGAGGGGCGACCAAGAACTTGACGATGCAGTGTTCGAATGCCTCCCGATGACGGACGACATTGTGAAGGATGCGGGAAGTCGGTGGATAGAAATGGCTCAAGTCCTCCCCCACAGATGTGCAGAACAACTGTCTATCCTATGGGGGGAAATTTTCCCATACCACGCTGGGCATGTGGTGGGCGAGCGCAGTTAGAGCTAAGGTCTAAGTGTATAACTCAAGGCATATTGTATAACTTAACGGAACCAGCTTCTTCTGCCGATTGCGTACAGGTAGATTTTTTTTATTATTATTTGATTGATAAACTCCTGGGTTACATCAAGACGAAGACCGGCCTGAACGTTCTCAGTAGCGTCACGGTCACGCCGCGTGGCGGAGGTAATTGAGCGATGCGGGTGACAGACGACCAAGTGAAACAGGTTCGATGATCGTTCACGAAGAATGACACTTTCCGACAGATAGGTCGTAACTAGTGTGTCAGATCAGCCTATGACCCAATTACTCTATAGTTCATGCCACCATGATGCTTCCGTACACACATAACACGGGGTCGGAAAATCAAGATCTCACGTATACGAAGTGACCAGAGTCAAGGTTGACTTCCTTGACTCTGGTCATACTTGAACACGCGGACGAAGTTGCGGGCGGGTCAGCTAGTCTAGAAACAAAATAGAAAACCAGACGAGTGTTAGAATTTAATAACGGATCAGCAATTTGAAATAAACGAATAACAATGCACAATAGAAATGCTGAATGAAAATGTCATTCATGCTAGCAAGGACTTGTTGCTTTCAATCAGATCGCTACAGTCAGCAATTTGTCCATTGAAGTCGGCTTTCGATAGTCAGCATTTTTACCCACGTCAGAACTGAGGTGGCTTCGTGTTCAGAAAGATAAATATGTAAGAAAACGTCAAACAAATAACAGACAGAGAGAGAGAGTAGCGCTTAGAATTTTTGGTTGACTGAGTGCGACTTTAAGCCCCGTATCATCAACTTTGCTATTTTGTTTAGGCAGTGATGTGTCTCAGAGATGTTTGTCAAATTCGTGTTAAAATTTCTGGCACGTTTGCATTTCATTCGCATCGCTAACACATAGGCGTGTGTACAGTGAACACACATCAGCGTCCATCACGCACTAAAAAATTACACGAAATGAACCTCTAAGAGACACATTCTATTCTAAACAAAAACATTCTATTCTATCTCTAATATATTCTTTCGCCAACACGGTCATAGGCCCTTTTCAGGGCGACCGTACCTAAACCTTGTCATTGACCTAATACAGGATGACCAAGAAAGAAACAGTGACACGAAAAGCAAGCGAGCATCGCGGGTCTAATAGGACGCATCTTTTCTCTGATTTCGCAATGCACAGCGTTGCAAGAACTCTGGCCGCTCGCCAAGGAACCTGGAAACCCGAATTGGATTTACTTCATGTAAACTGTACAGACTGAACTGACATTACAAACTATTTCAATACAGTGATGCTGAATAATTTGCTTTGGTTTATCTAGCCAATCGAACTAAAGGATTTCAATCATCGCCGATGTCTTTGACAATTGCTATCGAATCGTAACATTACCGTTAATTATCCGAGCTTGAGCTATCGGAGCAAGGTCAGGTGATGAACTTACCGACGCTTAGAGCCCCATCATCATCATTCCAGCCGTAAAAAAGTCCACGGCTGAACATCGGCCTCCGCCACAGATTGCCAGAGCGACTACCTATCATATGGGAGGAAATTGTCGATACTCACCACGCTGGGCACGCGGGTTTTTAGGGCAGTTAAAGCTTGCTTGTATAATAGAGGACTCTGCTGCCCTTCCCCTAGGCCACCACAGCCAGGTTTAGAGCCTACTCATCATAAAATAGGGGATAGATGTGGAAAGAGGCTTAGGCAGTTAATACCTCGGGTACTTAGTACTAACAAGATAGTGGCCGATTTACATTTGGTATTGTTTCACGAAATCTGACTTGTTAATAGGATTGTGATACACTCCTATGAGCTATGTAGGTACGTAACACAGTGCCAAACCTACCCTGGTAGCGTATGCGTTTGCCATGTCATTGGCTCTTATGCGGCTTCCGTTATATTACGGCAATACGAACATTATAGCCATTATTGCCGTGGTGGCCCCGGCTGAAGAATAGGCCCCTCCATATCTACCTATCCGCGGATGTCGTAAGAGGCGACTAAGGGAAAAAGCTAGGGGATGGGCAGCAGCGTCCCTCATTTTAACAACGATAGCTCTAACTGCACTCGCCAACCCGCATGCCCAGCGTGGCGAGTATGGGCAAATCCCCCCACATGATAAGGAATTTACTCAGTCTGTGGGGGAGGCTCTGTTCAGCAGTGGACGTCGTACGGCTTAAATGATGATGATGATGATGAATATTATAGACTGTCGCAAACTATTGGCCTTATAGTAGTACTCAAGTTCAAAGTTGCGCAACAGGCTATGCAGAGCTACGAGTATGCTCGGAGTTTCGAGGAATGCACGAAAAAAGGCTCTAAGGCGTAGTTACTAATGTTATTGTTTTACTTAATATAAGCTTTTTCAACCTATTTAATAAAAGATTGTCTGCTGATGCCAATTTTGATTTAATATATCTCAAGTACACGATTTACAAATTAGTTTACTGAAAAACTACGACTCCCTGACCACTCTCGACAGTATTCCCCGTTCCAATGCCCGTCCTACCATCGGAATTGACAAAATGATAAATATTTTACGAATAACAATTACCACCGAAATAATGAGAAAAGTCTTCATAAGTTCAATAAGGAATACTCAATTAACCGATTATCTAAATCAAATTGTCTAATTAAAATCGTATAAATACAATAAATCATCAAATAATTACTTCATACAATGCAACTGCTAACATTATCGTGAAAAAAACTCATTTAAACTCATCTTCTTAGCAGAAGTGGGATTTCAGGATAATAAAAGATCATTAAACTTAACTATCTTTTTCGCAAAGCCGTTGCAAGCCAGACCCGATAGTCGTCTCTTCAATTTAACAGTGCGGCTATAGAAACAGCGGACGAGCTGATAAGAGCGATTCTATTTGTCCGCTAACACTGGCTCATAGTTCAGCGGCATTAGATTAGAATATTTAGAATTCATATTTGTTCATACCAACTGTACACACCAACAAGAACAAAAGTAAGACACACAGACAGTGTGTCATTTAACCTAATTCTCCTAATGACTAACCTCATAGCTCAGTTGGTAGTAACTCTGCCTTCTGCGCTAGAGGTCGCGGGTTCGATTCCCGCACTGGACAAACATTTGTGACTAACACAGTTGTTTGTTCTGTGTCTGGGTGTTAAATATGTATCTATTATGAAGCACACTGCTATCGTGAGGTCGCCGTAAAGGGTTCCATCTGAAAACCAGTGCCGCTACATTTCGTGTGCGGCATCAATGCTGAGATGGAACCTTTTTTGGCTCACGCATGCATCGGCACGGACTAATGAATACCCTAGTTTTGTTACTTCCTACCTACTTTTGTTTTGTTTCCTCCCTACCTTTTGTATTGTAACCTGTACCTAGTGTCTTTTATTATTATATTAGTTTGTGCTGTGCTTGTGTGTCCAAAATAAATGTTTTTTTCTTTCTTTTCTTTCTTTCTATTATGTATATCAGTCTCTGGTACCCATAGTACAGGCTATTCCTAGTTTGGGATCAGTTAACGGTGTGTGATATGTCCGGAATATTTATTTATTTCCGACAGTTATACTTAATATTATAAATGCGAAAGTTTGTGTTTTAATCACGCCGCGGCGCCGCAACGGCTGAACCGATTGCGATTAAATTTGGAATAGTTAGAGTGCTTTACCTAGAATACCATACAGGGTATTTTCTATCTATAACTACCACGCGAGCTAAGCCGCTGGCGCAAGCTAGTTCATAGTAAAGATAGGTCATTTGTTTGATGTTGAGTTCTAGAAGCATGATATCGATTTCTCTCCATTATCTTTGAGAGCAAAGGTGGTGTGGTGTTAGTGACCCAACCTTCCTATCCAAAGATCATGGGTTTGGATCCCGGTTCTTCACCGATGGATTTTTGATGTGAGCTATATAGCTGCTCAAACATCCACCATTTGGCGACCGCGCCACGATTGCTTAACTTTTCTGAATAAACTATAAAGTTTATGGTTTTTAATTTTATGTTTATAAATTAATAATAATTAGTATAATTGGTACTAATTAGTATACTGGTAATAGTATAATCGCCGTTCTAATTAATTAAATAAATGACTAAATAACTTGACTTAACGCCACGAGCGTTTCTGGCGCTTCTAGCTCCACTTTAGTGGCCCAACTTGTCAAGTCAGCTTGACACTCGGCTGATCTCACTTTAATTGCTCTGACGATACAAATCTGCGATCAGAACGGAGGCTTTCACTATTTGGCACACTTTATCGTATTCTAATTTAAATGGCTCATTCCCATTTCAATCAGTTGCAGAAGTTTAAATGGAACCCCGTGTTGGAACTTGGGAGTCTACTGAACAAATAAATCCGAAATTGAACTCGTAATTCCGAACGTCAGTTTTGGAGAAATTATTATCTACATAGTTAAAATTTAAGCAACGAGTACTGTGTTCTTTAATATTTGTCTGCGTGTTGTCTGTTGTGTTCGCTGTTATTTGTTTCAGCTTTAGCACAGCTGCTCTTGACTTCTGCTTTATTTTCTTGTATTTCTTCTATCTATGCACCTCCTCTGAATTCTCTTCAGTCGCCTGTAAAATTTTCTTGCTTCCGGTTTTTGGGTACAATAAGTTAAAAGTTATGGAACACGTTTATGTATTCAACTAGCTGGTGCCCGCGACGTCGTCTGCGCATGATTAGTATTTCGAGTAGCTAGTAGTCATATTTTGGACAATTCACACAATATCTTTATAAATTGTAGCCTATGTGTTATTCTGATGTATAAGCTATATTATTGTGAAGTTTCATTAAAATCCATTCAGTAGTTTTTACGTGAAAGAGTAACAAACATCCATCCATTCATATTAGTAGGATCTATAGAAAACAAAGGAGGTTCCCATTTTTGCGCTCCTTTGTATACCTTCCATTAAACTTTACCTAAAGCTGCTTTTGAACTACTCTTCAGTACAAATTAGCAGCCGATAAGCTCTCAGTGAAGCATTAAGCAGCTTAGGGTACCGTAATACTAGTTAATTGCGAAAATAGCCGAAGTTGGCGCTACAACTCACAGTGTTTTACCTATAAAGTTACCTACATGCCTGGAACTTAGAGAACCATAGAGGGCATTATCTATGTTTATATAATCTACGAATATAAATATAGATTATGAAATTAAGAAATATACAAAACAAGCATCCACACGCGGCTTCGCTCGCGTGGTATCTACATAAAAATAGCCTATATGCTATTCTAGGTAAAGAACTATTTAATATTCCAAGTTACAACGAAATCGGTTGAGCCGTTACGGCGTGATTGAATAACAAACGTCCAAACATCCAAAAATCCTCACCAACTTTCGCATTTATAATATTAGTATTAGTATTGGAGGTGGCAGGGCATAGCGAGATTTTCTCGTTCTAAATTGGAGCAGCCCGCCTGGGAGGTACCTCCGCCTTACAGAAGATCGCAGCCAAATAACATTATTTGTTTCAAATAGTGTTGTGTTCCTGCGGTGAGTAAAGTTGCCAGAGCTCTTTAGGGGGAAGGGGGTTCGGGGTTGGCAACGCGTGCGTGATGCGTCTCAAAGTCAAAGTCAAAGTCAAAGTCAAAAGGCATTTATTTCAATAAAATCACTAGGATCACTTAGAAACGTCTTAGAAACTAGGTGAAGCTATGCCTGTTCCTCGCGACCAAGCCTAGAAGAATCAGGCAACAAACACGGCTTGGTGCCTATCATTTTTTTCGATGATCCTTTTTCACAAAATGGAATTTAAAGCTTCAGTGTGGTGCCGATCGAACTAGGTGAGGCTCAAGAGAAAAATTCTCTCTGGTATTGCAAGCGCTCATAGGCTACGGTAACCGCTTACCAACAGGTGGGCCGTATGCTTGTTTGCAACCACAGTTGTATAAAAAAAATTTGTAGGATGATTAAAGATATACACATAATCTACGAATAACCAGAATGGGGGAAATAAGCGGATCTCTTCTAAGACTAGAAAAATGATCTAATCCATGACTTCTTCTTCTCGAGTCAAAGAATCCCTCAAACTCTAGTCGACCAGTATGTGGCAACCTCAATGGCCGTATCTGTTGCATCGTTTAGATCCTCCCAAGTGCAGGTGGTAATCCATGACGAAGAGAAATGTCCATAGGTAAAGAGCGTTTTTCAAAAGTGGCAAAGCACTTACTCGGGCTGTACGGGAATAGTTAGTGCTGTGGTGGTAATGGGCACATTTCGCGAAACGTTAATTTCACCGCGAGATTCTGCACTCTTGCACGTCCGCCCATTGCCTTGTTACTAGGCCTTTACCTTTGTTTAAAAAGCGGCGACAGTTTTATTTTGTGTCTTTGTATGATTTAGTACGATTTAAATAAATATAAATAAATATTCCGGACATATCACACACGGTCAACTGATCCCAAACTAGGCATAGCCTGTACTATAGGTACCAGAGACTGTTATACATAATAGATATATATTTAACACCCAGACACAGAACAAACATCTGTGTTAGTCACAAATGTTTGTCCAGTGCGGGAATCGAACCCGCGACCTCTAGCGAAAAAGGCAGAGTTACTACCAACTGAGCTATGAGGCCATTTATTTTATATGATTTTATAATTTAGCTAGCTAGCTTCCGCCCTAGGATTCGCTCGCGTGGTACCTTTATAAAAAGTAGCCTATATGCTATTCTCTAGGTAAAGAACTCAATATATTCCAAGTTTCAACGAAATCGGTTGAGTCGTTACAGCGTGATTGAACAACAAATATCTAAACATCCTAATAGGATCATCATCATAGTAGGATAGGTAGGATGTTTAACTTAAATCAGTATACTCTTTACGAGAGGTAGGGCACAGCGAGATTTTCTCGCTCTAAATTGGAGCAGCCCGCCTGGGGAGGTACCTCCGCCTTACAGAAGATCGCAGCCAAATAACATTGCTTATTTCAAATAGTGTTGTGTTCCTGCGGTGACTAAGGTTGCCAGAGCTCTTTAGGGGGGGAGGGGTTCGGCAGGCAACGCATTAGCAATGCTCCAGGTGTTGCTGATGCCAATAGGCGACGGTAACCACTTACCATCAGGTGGGCCGTAAGCGTGTTTGCCTCCGTATAACATTTAAAAAAAAAAAGTATAATCAATACACGAAATTATAAAAGTAAATAAAATCATTTTTCTGTTGATTTATCATACAAATGTGTCATCGCCATCAGCCTGATGATGTCTCATAGACATAAATGGTTATAAGTTATTATCATTAGCGGTCATGCCATGTTTTTATTTGGCGGACATACCTACAGATATTATTTAGATTTTCGTCAATTTTACTCGTAGATATTCAGAGTATAGAAAAATTGGACGTGTATTCCCAGCCTGAATCGTGTTTACTGCTATATTACGGCGGCGGTCATGGCCGGAAACGCAGGCCTAAGAGACCGACTGGAAACTAGGTGACGATAAGTAACACTTAGCAACTCCAAAAGTGTGACTGGGGAGCTGTGAGAGTGGATGCATGGACAGTGGAAGATGTATGAAATATAACTTTGAAACAACCAACACTTCTTCAATTGAACTTCAAACTTCAAAGTTCAAGACTGGCCGCATAGCTCAGTTGGTAGTAACTCTGCCTTCTGCGCTAGAGGTCGCGGGTTCGAATCCCGCACTGGACAAACATTTGTGACTAACACAGATGTTTGTTCTGAGTCTGGGTGTTAAATATATATCTATATTATGTATATCAGTCTCTGGTACCCATAGTACAGGCTATGCCTAGTTTGGGATCAGTTGATCGTGTGTGATATGTCCGGAATATTTATTTATTTATTAATTATTAATATTCATTTATTTCAGACCATGTCCATATTAAAGTTGAAAATAATAATTACTTAATTAATTACATAAAATCATAACACATTACACAAAATTTATAATAAAATCAAATAAAACACATCAAATAAAAGCAATAACACAATTAAATAAAAAATGCTTAAAACGTACTTGACGAAGATATTGTGATACTGCTCCGACCCCAGCACTAATCATCAGCATCAATTGCTTCGAAATCGATGACGAACAGAATTAAGGTACCTATGGCTCTCCTGTCTACTGATCTAGAGTACGTTCATAAATATGTGTATCTGGGACACCAAATTTCGTCTGAGGCATGCACGGAATTGGAAATAGAAAGGAGAACTAAAAGTACCTAGAGTAAATACTGGTTAATGAAGGAAGTTTTTAAAAGTAAGCTGCCCACGAAACTCAAAACCAAAGCCATGGAAACATGCCTTCTCCCATGCCTCACCTATGCATGTCAGACATGGACTCTAACTGTAAAAAACCTTAAGACGCATAGGGGTATGTCAAAGAGGGATAGAAAGAAGCTTTTTGGGTCTTAGACTATAAGATAAAATAAGCAACGCTGAAATTCGCAAAAAGACTTCTTCTTCTTCCTGCCCTTGTCCCACATTATGTGGGGTCGGCACAACATGTGATTCAAAATTCAACAATTCGCAAAAAGACTAAAGCAAAATAATATAGGAAATGGGCTGGCCACATACAAAGATTACAAGACGAGAGATGGTCCAAGACAATAACAAATTGGAACCCAATCCAGAAAAAAACGAAAAAAGGGAAGACCATATAAAAGATGGGACGACGACATTGTTAAAATAGCCGGAAAAGCGTGGAGCACAGCCGCTAGAGAAAGAGCGAGATGGATAGAGCTGGAGGAGGCTTTTGCCGCTGCAAGCGGTCCTTACACTCAGGAACATTAAATAAAGATTATAAATATTGAATGTACATAATATAGATGTAGGATGTTTTTGTTTTACATTTTGTGAATGTGTAAGAGAATAAAAGCTTATATATATATATATATATCAATTGGTTCAGATATTTTCTTGAAAGACTTTTCCGTATGAATTTTTAATTTGTAAGGTTTACGGGATGAAATTGATCGCCTTTGCATAGTACGAGTATATATCTACCTCCATCAATTGCATAGAACTGAACTGAACTGAACTTTGATCTGTTGTATAGGGAATGATCTCAAGATAGGTTTGTTACTTTATCAATAAATAACAACTCAATATAAACAACACTTCAATAAACTTTTTAGCATTGCCATCCAGCGTGGCGATTCCGCCAGCGTCTTGGGAACGCTTCCGACTGGTAGTGATCTAGATCAGTTGAGCTATCTATAGATCGTTTGTAACGGTCTTTAGATGGCTCAACTGTTTCTTGTGTATTTTGTAAATATTAACTTGTATTCGTTTTAAGTTTCTTTCTGTATTTATTAGGGATTATAATTAGATTACTTTTCTTTTGAGCCTCACCTAGTTCGATCGGCACCACACTGAAGCTTTAAATTCCATTTTGTGAAAAAGGATCATCGAAAAAAATGATAAGGCACCAAGCCGTGTTTGTTGCCTGATTCTTCTAGGCTTGGTCGCGAGGAACAGGCATAGCTTCACCTAGTTTCTAAGACGTTTCAAAGTGATCCTAGTGATTTTTTTGAAATAAATGCCTTTTGACTTTTGTAAATAAAGTTTATTTTTCTATTAAAAAAATAAAAATTAACTTCTTTGTATATTCGAATTTGTAGATACATTTTTGTTAAATATTAGCTTTTGCAATTTTATCAGTTGATAACTTTTTCAGGACCAACTTGTCGAGTTGCTTTGTTTGCTAATATTTATATCAATAAAATAGAGAGTACATACAAATATGGAGGATGTAAAATTGTATTACTTAAAATTATTTCATAAGCCGCAATAGAATTCCTTATGCAAGTTTGCGCTTTGCGCATAGTTTACTTACACACGTATTCCACAGAGTGCATAAAAATTCCCGCCATTTCCTCTGCTCGTTACATGCATCGTTTAATTCAGCCTCAAGAACTGTTTTTAGCGTTTCCCGCTTTGTTTGATTGCGTACCGTGTTCCGAAGAAATAGGGTTGGTTTTTAAATGAGTGTTGAAAAAAAGGTTGAGTGCACTCATCCACAGGTGCCCTGCCTTTTAACATTTTTCAAGTGTGGGGGAAATGCGGCAATGTCCTAGATAGGACGAAGCTCATTAGCGAGATCAAAGTTGTGTGTTCAAACAGGTTATCTAAGTCAGGATGTTAGAAAATTAACTTAAAGGGTCTTTCTTTGTCTCTCTAAAGTTTTTCTTAGTATAATACTGCGCTGTGCAGGAAATAACTCCTTTATTTTACACAGGATTAGGTATAGCTAGGCCGTGGCAACTCCGTTTGAAAAATAGGCCCCTCTATCTACCTAACCGTGGACTAAGGGAAAAAAGCTAGTAATTGCAAAATTCAATTCATGGAACAATTCCAAAAGCACATCCCGCATATTAAAACACTTAAGCCTACAGGGAGGGTCTATAGTCAAGTTAGCAAAAAGACAACGCAGCTTGCAGAGCAGTAAAAAGCTCACACATTTGCATGGAGATTCATGCAAAGTATGTGCACTGATCCATATTCAGTGCTTGCTCTTTGTGACGTCAGAAGGCATCGCTAGCCGGTTACGTCATCAGGGCTAAATGAGCTGTGCATAATTATGGTGCTTTTCTCGTTCAGAGAGACGGACACAGTGCATTTAGTTTAAAAGTTGTACCTAGGTACTATTCATTTTAGTTTGTGAAGGTTGTTAACTGTAGCATTGTGTTTTATGAAATTACCCTTGGTATTCTGCATCATTAGGAAACACGTTCTTAGAAGTAGAGAAGGTACGCAAGTAACTGTTGTGAACTATCTTTCTAGTACTAAATCCTAGTATATCCTAGGTGTAGCACGAAACGGTGCCAGGCACAAACGAGCCGAGGTTAATCACGGGTTCAATCACCACGTGCAATCGGTGTCTAGCCACAGAATATATGATACAAAATGGCTCCGGCAGTGTCAAAGGTCATGGTATTCGGGACGGAATTAGGTGACGCTCAGATAATTGTGATAAAAATAAAAGGTGTAATGAAAGGTGAAACTGATGGAGGTGTACTTCAAACTTCACTGATGCTATGTTTAGGTTATCTATCAGAATTCTAAGTTAGTATTTCATGGGTTTGGGACCCTCTTTTAAGTATGGAGATACCTGTGTTGAGGGTCTCGCTCTTCCGTAGTACATATATACCTAGGTACAAAAAGATTTTATGTGCAGCTGTGAATTTAAAGAAATTGAGTGCAGTCGAATTTTATGTCTATGGTAACGAACCTCCCATAATCACATCTCTCTAGCCTCAAAGGTTTGCTGGAAGAAAACTCTTTTTAGGGTTAAGCTCGCCTTTGTACATACCTTTCTTTCTAATTTATGTTGTCTTTTCTTGTGTATAATAAATAATAAGTTAAGGATTTAGAAATACGTTTGCATCATCATCATCATCATCATTTCAGCCGTACGACGTCCACTGCTGAACATGGCCTCCCCCACAGACAGAGCGAATTCCTTATCATGTGAGGGGATTTGCCCATACTCACCACTCTGGGAATGCGGGTTGGCGAGCGCAGTTAGAGCTATCGTTGTTAAAATGAGGGACGCTGCTGCCCATCCCCTAGCTTTTTTCCCTTAATCACAACTTACGAAATCCACGGATAGATAGATATATGGAGGGGCCTATTCTTCAGCCGGGGCCACCACGGCAACGTTTACATAGTTTGTGAATAATATGAAGCCAAAAAGGTTGTGTATTCTTTCTACCAACAGCTGCAGTAACCAACCCGCCTATTGTACTGTATCGAGGACAGTGGTGACCTGGTTTCGATTTCGTGAAATGTTTCCGATTGATACACAATACAACAAATGTACACATGGGTCCTCACAATTGTAACAACAAAATGGAACATAAACTAACATCAACGTTTTATTTATAAAGAACGATTTCATCAGTAACCTAGTGTCTTATCTGCAGTAGATTTTTCGATCCTAATAATATTATAAATGCGAAATTTTGTGAGGATGTTTGGATGTTTTTTAATCAATCACGCCGTAACGGCTGAAGCGATTTCGATGGAACTTGAAATATAAGGAGTTCTTTACCTAGAATAGCGTATAGGCTTTTTTATATAGGTAACACGCGAGCGAAGCCGCGGGCTGATGCTAGTTTTACTATAATATCAAGTTAAAGTGGCAGTGGGCTGGCCAAATATCTCGAGGGATCGACAACCGGTGGGGAATAAAGGTTCTCGAATGGCGACCACGAACCAGTGTTGGCAGGCTCCCCACCGTGGACCGACGATATTATGAAGGTTGCGGGAAGTCGGTGGATGGAGAACGGTCAAGACCGTTCGTCATGGCACTCTTTGGGGGAGGCCTATGTCCAGTAGTGGACTTCTACTGGTTGATGATAGGTATAATAAAGCCTTTTATTTCCCGTAATATTAAATATTAAACATTAATTATAAAAGTAGATTATTTGTTTTAGTACCTAGTTATTAATGTTGTATGTAATTATTATCTAATTAAATTCATCATCATCATTTCAGCCGTTCGACGTCCACTGCTGAACATGGCCTCCCCCACAGACAGAGCAAACTTCTTATCATGTGGGGGGATTTGCCCATACTCACCACGCTGGGCATGCGGGTTGGCGAGCGCAGTTAGAGCTATCGTTGTTAAAATGAGGGACGCTGCTGCCCATCCCCTAGCTTTATTCCCTTAGTCGACTCTTACGACATCCGCGGATAGGTAGATATGGAGTGGCCTATTCTTCAGCCGGGACCACCACGGCCAATTATATTAATCATATTCAATTATTATCATACATCAATTATCATCAATTAACATATTCAGTTATTATCATGGATTAGGTATGTATTTTGGGTTGTCCATTTTTGGTTGGACGAAGGAATAGGATGATAGGTATAGCTTTCGTGAATATACGCACTGATTTTATAAACTAGCATTTGCCATAGGGAAGCCTTTCACCGATGTTCAAACAAAATGAAATTCGCGTTGGAATATAATGTGTCTGTGATTATAACGGACAATCATTACCATAATATTTTATTATTAGTACGGTTGAATATATAGGTAGTTATTATTATAAAAATCATTTTTTTTTCTGCAAATAATAATCGCATTCATTCTGGTAGGAAAGCTTTCATTTTCACTTTATATTTTAGTCTTCCGTTCTTCTAAAAGTACTGGGCCCATAACCTAAATGTCCAAGTACAAAGGTAAGTTATACAAACCGTAAACAAACAGTACCGCCATAATGTTAGTCTTTCAACTTCCAAACCTAATAAAGCAAGCATTAGTGACTATCCCAATATTCCCCAGCTCAACTAACTTTTACTTATTCTATGACCTGTATACAAACAATAGCTTAATCTGGGGCATGAGCCTTAGTAACTGTTGCATGTTCTGTCGCCTCTTTCTCACAGTTCAATTGAAACGATTGGTTATTCTGGGGAAGGTTCTATAGTAACTGTTGTGTACTGTGGCGGGCCTTTCATTACTATTCTGTAGGTGTGTGTGGCAATAAATCGACTCGAAAGGTGTCTTGATTGATATTTCGTACACGACGTGTCTGGTCCAAGCGAGAAGAGACAGGATTATATATAGTTTGCGGAGACTACTAAGTCTATCAAACATCAAACTGCAATATTCGTTAACATCGCATGGATCTAGAAAAGTCTTAAATTTAGTTGAATTTGCTTGTCTGAGCGAGTGCCCGTCTAAGCCACAAGGGGTGCGGGTTGGGTTCCCGCTGCGGGACAAATGTTTGCATGATCTGCAAATATTTGTTCAGGAAACGACTACGACTCAGGAAATCCTAGCGTGGAGCCAGGACTATTATTACTATTACAAACTAGCTTCTTCCCGCGGCTACGCTCGCGTGCTACCTACATAAAAAACAGCTATTCTAGGTAGAGAACTTTATCCATTCTAAGTTTCAACGAAATCGGTTGAGCCGCTACGGCGTGATTGGACAACAAACATCCAAACATCCTTACATACTTTCGCATTTTTAATATTAAGTAGGATGGTACAAGGTGACTTGTCGCTCCAACAGCACCACTTGTACCACAGCACTTGACCACAGTGGAAATACTTTCACCGAAGCAATAAAAACATGTTTGACCATCTACGCGAGATGGTCAGTCGAACATTGAACTGTGGACAAGACTTACCAAGGCCATGGACAATCTTTTAGCACAGCACTGTGAATTGAGAATGAAGTTTTTTTTTTTTATACAACTGAGATGGCAAACAAGCCTACGGCCCACCCGTTGGCAAGCGGTTACCGTAGCCTATGAGCGCTTGCAATACCAGAGGCATCACGCACGCGTTGCCGACCCCGAACCCCCCTCCCCCTAAAGAGCTCTGGCAACCTTACTCACAGCAGGAACACAACACTCATCATCATCATCATCAGCCTGTAGAAGTCCACTGCTCGACATAGGCCTCCCCCAAAGAGTTCCATGACGAACGGTCTTGAGCCTTCTCCATCCACCGACTTCCCGCAACCTTTTATTATGTCCTATCATAAGGGGGGGATTGGACCATAACCCACCACACTGGTCCAGTGCGGATTGGTGGGTGGAGCGCCAGAGACTCGTCAGCTGATGGGCAGGGTGTACCACGTGCCGGTGACTTGGGTTCCGAGGGTTCGATAATATCGTTAAAAAAGAAAAAAAATAGGTTTACAATGCACCTGGTCTAACACGTAGGCGGTGTATACACGCATGCGCAACCACTCCTCATTTTGCTCATTCGAGATGACACTGTGCACGAAAGGAGCCTCCATGAGGCGTACTTTTGGAGGAGGTAGGGCACAGCGAGATTATCTCGTTCTGAATTGGAGCAGCCCGCCTGGGGAGGTACCTCCGCCTTACAGAAGATCGCAGCCAAATAACATTATTTGTTTCAAATAGTGTTGTGTTCCTGCGGTGAGTAAGGTTACCAGAGCTCTTTACGCGTGCGTGATGCCTCTGGTATTGCAAGCGCTCATAGGCTACGGTAACCGCTTACCAACAGGTGGGCCGTGTACTTGTTTGCCATCTCTGTAGTATAAAAAAAAAAAAAACTTTAATTCTTTAACTACACTGATTCTTTCAGCGACGGTCATAAGTCCTATTCGGGCCACCATACCTCAAGCTGATCACTGACTTAAAAAAAAATAATTACACAAGATGACCAAGAAAGAATCAGTGACACGACAAACATATCATGAAGTTCACAAAGAAATGTTTCGGCATATAGTGATCCCAAGAGATATAAACTTTTTTAATTTTTACGAAACTTGCAAGCTCAGGAATAACAGTCTGCGATCAGTCTCTATACACTAACGAAATAATAATCACAATTCATTGAAATCGCTTGGATCATTTTGAAACGTCTTAACTTGTTGAATTGATTAACTGGATTATCAAACCTAAGCCAAACAACATATCCTACATAATTATCGACGTCTAACGCTGTACCTACAAACTTCAAATTCAAAAAGACATTTTGAATTTGACGTTTGAGGGGTATATCACAAGCCCCCTTAAAACTCAAACTCAAAATTAACTTTATCCAGTAGAGATAAGGATCATTTTGAAATACATTTAGATGACATACGCACGCCGCCGTATTAACACGGCGTAAAGCTTCAGAAAAAGTTATAAGAGCACCAAGCCTGTAGCGACTAATGTCTTACACCAAAACAACAATATCAAAGACTTGAATTGACGGACAATTCACGAAATAGCCAATATTCCAGCCGATTACTGATCCTTCAAAACTTTAGATAGAATCTAAAGTTTCTTCAACAGATATCCGCTGATGCGAGGCCATCGACCCCGAGTTATATTGGTCTCCGTCGCATGTCTAGGGACGTCTCAGGCTCTTCTAAGTCTGTCGCCATGAATAGCACTGAGATTGTGGACTTTATTCTTATTAAGTTGCTACTTATAGGCGACACTTATTTTGCCTTTTGTCTTCATTCACTACACTTCGTGTTCTATACTAGTGTTTCGCCCCGAACTGATATCTCACGATGTCCGGCAAATGAGGTGTAGTTGCTTTGGTGGCCGTTGTGGCAGAATTAATGAAAATCGCTGCTTTACTTCTAACTAATTACCAATCTTACCTGAACTACGAAGTCATTGAAACTTTACCAAATGGGAGCTCACGTTATATTGGTTTCTAACATACCTTTTTTCTTTATATACCAAAATCCATTAATTTTGATTAAATACAAAAAAAGCTCTGGAATGTACGATGAAATACACGACACCCACTTTTTTTGTAAAACCCTTTTTGACCCCTAAATCTTAGCTTGGCCGATTCAACTCATAACTTACCAGCAAATCTTGATAGTACAACTTGTAGAGCTATGCAAACCGGATTGACGGTTCTATTCGCTCGCTCGATCAATAAATCATGCAATCTTTTATAACTTTAAAAAAAATCCAACACATTTAAAACTAAATAGCCTGATACATATCCCTAAGCTTCTCAAACAAAATTCTAATAAAACAGAAATGCGTTCTTCGAAACATTAACGTGGAACGTGCAATATTTAACGTGGTTTTTTTTTTTTTTTTACATATCACACACGGTCAACTGATCCCAAACTAGGCATAGCCTGTACTATGGGTACCAGAGATTGATATACATAATAGATATATATTTAACACCCAGACACAGAACAAACATCTGTGTTAGTCACAAATGTTTGTCCAGTGCGGGAATCGAACCCACGACCTCTAGCGCAGAAGGCAGAGCTACTACCAACTGAGCTATGATGCCATTTAGGCACTAAGATAGCTATTCTAGATGTATTTTGTTCATTTGCATAAATAAGTGTTACAGAGAAGTCTTTAAAACAGTCTTTAAAAGTTTTATGGCACTAAAACATTTACTCTTTTCGAGCATCGAATATGTCCGGAATATTATTATTTTAAGAGAATATCTTCTTAACCAAGTGAAACTGAATTATCAACGCATTTCTTAAGCCGTGTACAAACGGCAAGCGATTTATCATCTTCTGCGCTAGAGGTCGCGGGTTCGATTCCCGAACTGGACAAACATTTGCGACTAAGACAGATGTTTGTTATGTGTGTTAAATATTTATCTATGATGTATATCAGTCTCTTGTACCCATAGTACAGGCTATGCCTAGTTTGGGATCAGTTGACCGTGTGTAATATGTCCGGAATATTTATTTATTTATATATTAACTTGATTCACAATATGTATGCCATCCCGAAAGGGGCTTATTCTACAACCAATTGCCAAAAAATAAAGAAATTCGACATTTTGGTGTCAGGTAGCCTACAAAACGAATTCAAGGAAAACGTCCTCCTGGCCAAGTTACAAGCAATTAACCTGCCCACCACCCTCTTGTAGCTAAAAGTCATCAAAGAGAAAAGTTTAAAGCCATTACATAACTTGCACCAAAACCTCATCATCTTCAAAGTGTTTAACGATCAGTTAAAGCTAGATCTAGAAATAGAAGCGTGTTGTGTTTCTCAACAAACTGGAGACTAATAAAACCGAGTGACTCCTTTCGAGAGAGTCTGAAAATACATGGAACATTCTTGTTTTGTTCGATAGAAATAGTGCAAGACTATGTACCTACTGAGCTGAACTGTCCGTTGGAATCGAGAGCATATAGTGGTTTAGAAGCCAGTTTAAAATGTCTGTACTGCTTGCCTTATATTTCAAGTATTATTTATATTAGGAGGAGGTAGGGCACAGCGAGATTTTCTCGTTCTGAATTGGAGCAGCCCGCCTGGGGAGGTACCTCCGCCTTACAGAAGATCGCAGCCAAATAACATTATTTGTTTCAAAAAGTGTTGTGTTCCTGCGATGAGTAAGGTTGCTAAAGCTCTTTAAGGGGGGAGGGGGTTCGGGGTCGGCAACGCGTGCGTGATGCCTCTGGTATTGCAAGCGCTCATAGGCTACGGTAACCGCTTACCAACAGGTGGGCCGTATGCTTGTTTGCCAACTCAGTAGTATAATAAAAAAAAAGAAAATAATAAAAAAAAAAGAGAGATATTGCATCAAGTGTAGCGTGTGCTGCCCTTAGAACATTTTCTGAATCTCACCATTTGTATTTTCTTCACATTTTAATAGCTTTTTTATGTGTTTATTTATTTTTATTATATGTTTATTTATCTTTATTACCTTGTTCGATTGTCCCCACACTGAAGCTCTACATATGTGAGGAACAGCCGTAGCGTCAACAAGTTTCTAATACGTTTCAATATGATCCTAGTGATTTTAATGAAACAAAAAACACCTCTTGACTTTGTTAGAGAATCAACGTTTTGTCAACCATGCATTCTCAGAATCAATAGCTTCTTAATAGCAATAAAAGAGCCTTTGTAATTTGCTGCATTTAGGGAATCTCTTCACATTTATACGAAGATGCTGAGAAGTTTTATTATGTATGTTGAAACGTCAAAAATTCGGAAAAGAGCAATTGAATTAGGACGGTTCTCAGAAACCACTAAGCGTATGAGAATTCCAAAAAACAAAAAAGTGAAGAACCGACAACCGTTGGGGAGTAAAGGTTCTCGAATGGCGACCACGAACCGGACGACGCAGAGTTGGAAGGCCACCCCCACCCGATGGACCGATGACATTGTAAAGGTTGCGGGAAGTCGGTGGATGGAAAAGGCTCAAGACTTTTCGTCGTGGCACTCTTAGGGGGAGGACTATGTCCAGGTTTGGACTTCTACAGGTTGTTGATGATGATGATGATGATGATGTTAAAACGTCAAAAATTCTGAATAGAGGAATAAGGAGTGTTCTCAGAACCACTTAGGGTGGAGTCGACCAAACGCTATGTTATGCTAGAGTAACAATCCCTGGGATAACTCCCTGGAAAACAGGCTTACTCTATAGTAATTAGTCATTTTATTCTATGGTTAAGACTTATACTAGTTTGGTCGAATCCACCCTTAGCGTATGAGAATTCCAAAAAACAAAAGAGTAAGGCGCCGACGGCGTATAGAACTGATGAGAAACTGGTGTAACGAGTTGTACCTCTACTCTAATTCAAGTTCAAAGCAGCTTCATTCGAATCTAGATCAAGCCCATCCGAGTCATGGAGACCTACTGAACCGTTACACCGATTTGACGCTTCAATAAACAGAACTAACCTAGTTTGGTAATTGGAAATTGGACTTTACTATGTGTATTCGTTAGTCATCAACATCTCCCCGCCCTTATCCCACTTCATGTGGGGTCGGCACAACATGTTTTTCTCTTTCACTCCCGTCTATCAGCCGGTATATCGTCTTTCACACAATCTATCCATCTTTTCTTTGGTCTACCTCTTCCCTCATTCTCGTTAGTGTCATTGGATTTTTCTGGGAAACACGTAACGACCATTGCAATGATAAAGTAAGTTCGTATGAGCTGGACTGGTGACAAAGTTCTTAGGCCACCTAGTTCAAGGCCTCCGTCGAGGCTTAACGACTTTTATAGCTAGGACAACCGAATCACAAAAGTGCTCAACTTGTTAACGCCACAAACGGTGACCGCGCTGAATGTTGCTTATTTTAGCTGATTTATAAAGGGCGACTTTGCAACATTTCAAACGCTTCCTCACACTTGAGGGCATTTATAGCTAAGATTTATAAATAATTACACAGGTACGTTATTATTTTTGTCTATGTTATTAGGTATGTATAAATATAAAGTAGGATAAATGCAGTGGAAATGAGAGCTTTGCGAAGTATGTGTGGAGTAACTTTGAAAGATAGAATGAGGAACAGTGTGATAAGAGAGCGTTGTGGAGTGAAAGAAGACGTAGTGATGAGGATTGAGAAAGGTATGCTGAGATGGTTTGGTCATGTAGAAAGAATGAACGAAAGAAGATTGACGAAACAGGTGTATAAGGCGAGTGTGAATGGGACCGTTGGAAGGGGCAGACCTAGGCGTACGTTTAGTGACCAAATCGGTGACGTTTTGGAAAAAGGCCAGGTCATGAGTACCCTAAACCGACTCTGCCTACCCCTCTGGGAAACAGGCGTGATTTTATGTATGTATGTATTAGGTATGTAATGTATGCCTTTGAATGATTTCTTCTATAAAAGGCTTCATGATCAGTTAAGTCAGCCATGTCAAGAAGACAAAAATAATACTCTTATTTTCAGAAATAAGAACCCACAACCTTTAGATCTCAAGCCGAATTGGACATTACTAAGCTAACACGGCGACTGACCTAGTTTCCGTTAATGTTTACTAAAGTTTCTCGTACGTAGTTTTAGTAGTAAACATAAAAGTATAAATATTTATTGCATCAAGAGTAAATGTTTTGAAACTATGAATCATTCACTGAACATGAAAAAGGACCTACTAGCTCCCGCCCGCGGCTTCGCTCGCATGGTACCTACATAAAAAGTAGCCTATATGCCATTCTAGGTAAAGAACTTTATCTATTCCAAGTTTCATCGAAATCGGTTGAGCCGTTACGGCGGCGTGATTGAACAACAAACATCCAAACATCCTCACAAACTTTCGCATTTATAATATTAGTAGGAAGTAGGATGTATGTGTTAGGTCATTTTGTGCACCATGACACTTCTGCAGTGTCTATTGCATTACAAATTATTCGATCATAAAAATAACTTTTATCACCAAGAATGTAAGACATCCTCTCAGATCTCCAGGCGATCAGATCCTTGAAGATGTCTAAGGGGGTAGTCATAGTCAGAGGCATGTCCGAACATTTGGCACATGCCCACATTGACTGTCCTCATAGCTCAGTTGGTAGTAACTCTGCCTTCTGCGGGTTCGATCCCCGCACTGGACTAAAATTTGTATGATGAACACAGATCTTTGTTCTGTGTCTGGGTGTTAAATATATATCTATTATGTATATCAGTCTCTGGTACCCATAGCAAAGGCTATGCCTAGTTTGGGATCAGTTGACCGTGAGTGGTATGTCCGGAATATCATTATTATTTGGTTGGAGCATTCCATACGTTTTACGCTCTAAATTGGAGCAGCCTGCCTGGAGAGATACCTTACAGATAGCAGGCAAATAACATTATTTGTATCAAAAAGTGTTGTGTTCCTGCGGTGAGTAAGGTTGCCAGAGCTCTTTATGGGGAAGGGGTTCGGCAGGCAACGCATTAGCAATGCGCTAGGTGTTGCTGATGTATATAGGCACCGGTAGCAACTTACCATCAGGAGGGCCGTAAGCATGTCTGCCTCCGAGTAACATTAAAAAAAAACTAACGACTATAATTGAGACATCCTCTCAGACCCAGATGCTTGAAAAGCTTGGTTTGTTGGTATTGGTGTATTCAATGGGACCGTTGGAAGGGGAAGACCTAGGCGTACGTTTAGTGATCAAATCGGTGACGTTTTGGAAAAAGGTCAGGTCATGAGTACCCTAAACCGACGAGCATTTATGAGGAATGTGATGAGAGTGAAAGAAGCAAAAGAGGTATGTCAGGATCGTAGCAAGTGGAAAACCGTGGTCTCTGCCTACACTTCTGGGAAACAGGCGTGATTTTATGTATGTATGGTATTCTCGAGTTTTATGTACTTAAAATGTAGGAATACATTTAACTTAACGAGCTAAAGTGAAACGGAGATGAAGGTAAGCTTGCTGCCAATTATCTTCACAACGCAAATATATATTATGTTAGGGCATATTTATTTTATCTGAAGCTCCCATTCGAACTGCTGCCTGCCATCAAACCGTGATCCAGATACCCAGCGAAGTGTAAAACATGTGCCGACGCAATTTGCTATTTAGAGCCTTAACCTTGGCATTATCGCTGTTGAAATCACTCAATATGTACATACAAACATGTTTAACTGTCTGAAATTTAATATAGGATATTGGGTGGCTGTTGCTACTATGATGCTGATCTCCTAACCGATTTCGGCCATGGCGACTGATTTAATTCTGGATACTTTTAATTTAATCTTGAAGGCTTTGTTGTTCTGCCCTTATATGCGCTCTATAGTGGCTTGCGTACCCAATTTTATTAATAAAGGTACGTTCGCATTTGGGACAAACAGTAGTCAGTCATAGGCGTAGATATTGGGATCTACATGCAATACCTACATACAACTGAGGACTGTTGGCGCACACAGTTGATTTTTTGTCATTTTCCGATGTACTCGTATGGCTGAAGATCTTACCTGGAAACAAAGGATAACAATAGGTTAATACAGGACAGAGAGGAATAATAGTACATCCCCAAATGATTGTTTCTGTTAATCAATGGGGGAGGCCTATGTTAAGCAGTGGACGTCCTACGGCTGAAATGATGTTTAATCTCTGATGTACTGGAATGACATGTATACATGTGTGCCATACAAAACTCCGTGCTCATAAATAAGGAGTTGTATAGACAGCAAGGCCGTTCACTGTTTGTTTACATGACGCATCACTCAAACCGTGTAGGTAGAATATACTCTGTTCGAGCTACATGTACTAACTCTCTGTACTCTGTTACCTTTACTACTTACAGACTACCATCATCATCACAATCATCATCATTTAGAAGCCTACTTTAGGACATATGCCTACCACAAAGAGTGCCATGACGAACGGTCCTGAGCCTTTTTCATCCACCGACTTTCCGCAATCTTCATAATGTCGTCAGTCGTCAACACTGTGTCGCCCGGTTCGTGGTCGCCATTCGAGATCCTTTACCGAAAGATTGTCGGTTCTGCGAACTACCGCGAGCGAAGCTGCGGGCGACAGCTAGTTATTTAGTAGAATTCTAAACTTCTTAACAATGTGGCTTCACAGTACCGTTATAATAATCTGGGAGCTCTGTTATCACATATCAAACAATGAAGTTCATGAGAGTAAACTTGATTTGAGCATGTAAATATTTACGAATTAACTTTCCCATAAGACTCAAACAAATAATGGAGGTGATGATTTGTTTAGCTTGAAGCGTTTCTTGAGTTGGTGTTGGCTTTGGAAGATTTTTATCGATACCGAATGTACTATCCTACTAATAATATGAACTAGCTCGCGTGGTATCTTTATAAAAAGTAGCCTATAATGCTATTCTAGGTAAAGAACTTTTTCATAGAAATCGGTTGAGCCGTTACGGCGTGATTTAACAACAAACATCAAGCATTTAAACATCCTCATAAACTTTATCATTTTTAATATTATATATAGTAAGAAAGAAGTAGGGCGAAAGTTTGTGAGGATGTTTGGATGTCTGAGGTTCAATCTCGTCGTAACGGCTCAACTCATTGCGATGAAACTTGGAATAGACAGAGTCCTGAACATAGAATAGAATAAAGGCTACTCCTTATCTAGGTACAAACAAAATCTTCTGTCAACTGTTTACTACCACTCTACTAGGAGAAAAATAACAAGACCTTACATGTCAGATCAGAAGTGAACCCATATAAACGATTAAAACAATAACCACGTAATTACAAGTAATTAACACGCAGTAATCTTCAAACTCGTACGTGATAAGCATGTCTACTGATCTCATTAATATTCAACTTCGTCGTTTGGTCCAATTGGATTATCACAGTCACGTGTCAAGCCCCCTCGGGATTGTGTAGTGAGTGACAACTGGCAGTATTTTATTCCCAGATTGTAGGTTTATTCTTGTTCGGTCAGTCGCTCTGAACTAGCTTAACCGTACTAGTGTACGTACTTTTTATTTTTTTGAAGTTTTTTCCCTTTCGGGCTGGCTATGGCATCTAGGCCTTACCGCCAAGTCTTACGTTTATATTTCTTCGTAGTAATTTTTATATTTCTTCTTCATTTTACTTCTTAGTCATGGTCAAGTCAAGTCTAATTCAGTTTTAGTAAGATAAGATGGTGGCTATTTTACTAAAACCTCAAGGGACCTCTTGGCGCTAACTCAAAAAATGACGATACACGCAATCATTTCATTTCATTTCACTTGTGCGATTTACTCAAACAATATTACGCAAAACACCACCATAATCACATAATATTATTCAATTTAACACTAGTTTTGTAAAATAAATTGAGAGCACAACATCACTTTCTCAAGTTCCCGCCAAAAGTCCCTAGTGTACGTACGGACGTGGAGAAAGAGTTGTGAATGCGAATGAATTTGTGAATTTGGCAACTATGTTTACGGGGTTGGAAAGCATGAGAATGACATTGAAAGGACAGTGAATGCTGGCAATGAAGCGAATGGGGCTATGGTGTCACTACGGCCACAACTGGCCTATTGTGATCGCCACTAGTTATTTATTTTCGAAAGTCTTGTAGTAGTTTTTAGTAGAAGAAAGTTTTAGTTTTAGTTTTTTTTTGCGGGTTCGATTCCCGCGCTGGACAACATTTGTGTGATGAACACAGATGTTTGTTCTGTGTCTGGGTGTTAAATATTTATCTATTATGTATATCAGTCTCTGGTACCCATAGTACAGGCTATGCCTAGTTTGGATCGTGTGTGATATGTCCGGGTTTTTTTTTTTAGCCTCGTTACAGGGCTTTCAAAGTTCACCGCAAAGCCCAGCAGCTGTTAAGAACTAAACTATTTTCTTTAAGACTTTCTTTAGCTCCATTGGGCTGATGGATGGATGCTACGTTTGAGCAGTAGCTAAACTTGGACATGTTATGTTATAATGATGACCAATATTCTAGAGTAGCAAACGATTTCTCCACAGCATTAGCATTCTGTACGTAATAAAATTGCCTATTCTGGTCATCGCTGCTGACGTAATGTGCATGCGCCTTGGTTTTCTATGAAGCGGAAATCGGAATATAGCGCTCAACTTTCAAGATCGCCTTTCAAGATTTAAGGCTAAGGACTCCGAAGCGGTTTTCACCCGCGCCCGCCGCGGTGGCGGAATGGAGTTTTATTTTCTCAACTCACGAGACCGGAGTTTTTTGCGGTTACGCAGCCGTCACGGTTGCGATTATCGCTCGCAAACTTGGCGGTTGATTGTCGCAAGACGGGCGGTTAAACGATCCGTTGAGTTCCAGACGCCAACCGCGCGCGGGTGCTACCCGCCGCAGCTGCGGGACCGCGACCCGCGCCCGCCGGTACAAGATGACCGCCGGAGAAGCGGGACCCGCAAACAATCGCACACGCCGCGGGCGTAAAACGCGTCATGAAATGTGCTTTAATTTTTTACATATATATCTGTATTCTACAAAGGCTGCGGGACCGCAACCACGGCGGGCGCGGGTGAAAGTAGTGGGCCTTGGCTATAAAAGTCTTCGAGCTATGATGGAGGCCTTAATCATCAGGGCACCAATGACCGCTATATTCCTGTCACCGTTATAGAAGAGACTGTAGCCTAACACGGAATAGGAAGGTATTGTGAATGCATGGGTTGGATGGACGGAACTAGCTAAGTTGGGTATTAATTTGCATTGGCAAGGAAATTGAGAAGATGAAGTAACGTGGGCAGCTTGCCGCGCGAGTGTTGAACAGGTTGAAACGAGAGACATTCCTGATTAACTTTTTTACTCTTATCTCTTTGTATAATATCGCCTTGGTATCTATATAGTAACAATATAATATTGTAAACCTGTGCTTGTTGTGTGCTGTGGGACAAATAAATAGTTTTTCTTTCTTTCTTTCTTCTTTATTAACTACAGATGCAATGGAGATTGAATGTCGGTTATTTTCTTTTCAGCTTAATTGGGATTACCTACTTGGAATTCTTGTGATTTTGTCTCATAAATTGCTTCGTGTGGTTTTGCGGTTAAAACTATTAACTATAAAACTCCAGCGATGGAACCGACTTAGGTAAAACGACTGAGGTTCAAATTGACTTCATTCAGTAGTGGTAAGTTATAATTTTTAAATCAATTTAGAATGACGCACGCCGTTTGAACAGTCCTCACACTGATAGATCCATCTACTAAAAATGTCTTCTGAGAAGTTTATGAAATTCCTTCCTTCCTAATTAATCAGTATAAACAAACAAGATACCTAAATATACATGGCAGTTACTAACTGACACTAACCAAAGCCATCAATCAGTTCTAGAAACTTGAAACGAGAGTATCAACAATATATTTCGTGAATACCCCTATCCCTTAGAAGAAATACCCCTTACCCCTTAAATCTGCTGACAGTTTACCAGGGTTCAAAGCCAGAGTAAAACGATGGCTGCGCGAGCAGACTTTCTACAGTTTCAATGAATTTGTTGCGAGCTAATTAAGGTACATAGTAATTTAATTTTGTTTTCGTATTTTTAATTTTGAATATTTCTGACTAGTGTTAATTTTTTTTTTTTTTTATGTGATTAAGTAATTATTCTACCTTGTATCTTCGAGATAAAATTTGTTTCTAAGATAGGTAGGTTTATATTGCCAACTCTAGACCTGTAAATGATCTTTACCAATAAATGCATATGACTTATGATTATGTTTTCAGGTAACCGCGATATATACGAACAAAGTCGCAGGCATAGCGGTTATTAAGTAGGTTTACAAATAAAGGTAAGCATGATCTAATTAATACCTTAGGTAGGTTTATGCATGCATGATCTAATATAAAGCTATTTGGCTCGAGGCGATTACGTAAACATGTTAAAAGTTGTCCAGCCATTAGCGGTTCAAGTCCACATTTTTATGGAAAACCATGTGACTAGCAGATGTTTGAGGGGAAGGTCGTTGACAGTGACCTTTTGATGACTTGAATGACTTGCTTGCAGCTGAACTGAGAGATTTTAGTTGAAGAATCTAACAAATTAATTAAATTAAGTGCACTTTATTGAATTAAAATAATATCTTTAGACCTAAATAAAGCCTGCTGTCCGACACATTTACGATATAATTTAGTCTATGGTCTAATTTATAGTTTACTAGCTTCCGTCCGCAGCTTCGCTCGCGTAATACCTACATAAAAAGTAGCCTATATGCTATTCTAGGTAAAGAACATTAGGTATTCCAAGTTTCAACGAAATCGGTTGAGCCGTTACGGCGTGATCGAATGACAAACATCCAAACATCCTCACAAACTTTCGCATTTGTAATATTAGTAGGATATGTGGTAAAAATGGCTACAATCTCTTCCTATCGATAAAAACTGTGTCTGCAACCGGCCAAATAAATCAAATTTGCAAATATAGTAGATAAAACGGACAAGTGCGAGCGTACTAATACATCATCATCATCAGCCTGTAAGGTTCTAAAGTGGGCTATAAATCATGGTTGACTGTCCTTTAATGGTAAATTTAAATAGGAAATTTTCACAATCAATCAGTAGCTCAGTAATAAAGTAGTAAAGATATTCGGCGTCGTGATTGTCTACTTTGCAAACAAAACCTATACAGAGGGACCACCTCCAAAGAAACCCATAATTTTCTTAAATCCGGTCACTGGTCGTGATCAGATGAACAATAAAACTTTCCTAGAAAGCCGAATGAATGAAATGAAACATTAACCCACTGAGGAGTGTTTTCATAACTTTTATAACAATGACCTGCTCGACCACATGTGACAGAATAGAGATGCTTGCTTGTTGTTGTTGTGTCACTGATTCTTTCTTGGTCTGCTCACTGACCTAATACAGGTTAGGTCAGCGAGCAGGTTGAGGTATAGTAGCTCTGACGCCCCTTGGTGAAAGAACCAGTGTGGCGAAAGGAAGTGCTCCGTGCTCTTTTCGTGCACATGTCACATGTCTGCGAATTTTTAGGTTCTAGATGCCGCCAGTTTCATTTCGATGTTTTCGTTCACCGTTTGAGAGCATTAGTATCGCGCACATAAATTTTCTGTATGAGAAAACCACTGTGGCACGACCGGGTTCCAACTTTTCAGGGCAACCATGCCTGAACCTAGTCATTGACCTAATACCTATAGGATCACCAAGAAAGAACCAGTGACACGACAAGCAAGCATCTCTATTCTCGACAAGAAGAAGGCCAATCTCACAAATCCAGGGAATCCAGGGAACCATACCTCAACCTGGTCATTGCTCAATGCAGGATCACCAAGAAAGAACCAGTGACAAGCAAGCATCTCTATTCTCGACAAGAAGAAGACCAATCTCACAAATCTGTTTTTATTTATATAAAAACAGAGGACGCAGTTTTGGATGGCCCCCCACCCGATGGACCGACGACATTGTTAAGGTTGCGGGAAGTCGGTGGATGGAAAAGGCTCAAGACCGTTGTCATGGAACTCTTTGGGGGAGGCCTATGTTCAGCAGTGGACTTCATCAGGCTGATGATGATAACAGAGAAATAACTTAAACAACTTAGTAGGTACTTACTGTGCGTATGAGCATCATTAACATAGTTACCATACTTACCATCATTTAACTAGGTATTTAAAATCTTTGTTTTATATTCTCAGCTAAACCCGTGCCCTTTTTCCCTACCATTAATCTTCGAAAGTTTTGAAAATGTCTTTGCTTTCGAGTTGTTTTTTACAGTCTGTTAATCCTCTTACATATTCAAAGCCTCGTCTCGAACAAGAACGGTATTTAACGGTAGTTGCTAAATACTACCGTTTGGCGGAAGGTTCTTTCTTTATTCTTTACTAGGTATCGCTCGCGTGGTACCTACATAAAAAGCCAAGGTACATAAATAAATAGCCTATATGCTATTCTAGGTAAAGAACTTTATATTCCAAGTTTCAACGCATTTGTGTGTATGTTACTCGATATCTCCGCCAATACTAAACCGATTTTGATAATTCTTTCACTGGTGTATAGAGTATGATCCCGGGGTGGTCCCATATTAATTTAATTCCTGAGGGATCGCTACTTGTCCCGTAAAACTTAAAAAAAACGTCGTCATCTCTTGAAATCACGACTTGCCGATTTTTTTTTTGTCGACTGTGGTATGGGTTGGTTATCCCCGCGACTTCGTTCGGTTGCGGCTATTTTTACATAAACTTTAACCTTAGGGGTTGTGTGTCGGTAATTCCTTTCTGTGCACCCATACGTTACAGGAAGCTACCCTGCGAATTTCATACTCTTAGGACTTTTGGTTAGGCTCTGCGTTGATTGTCAAAGATAATTAAACCATCACGTTTCTGTTTGTCAGTCAGTCAGTACCATATGAGTTATTATTTATGATGAATGAATGTCATACTTACTTTGTTTTTTTTGTTCGAAAGTGTTGGTGGCCAGTGTCATCCTCAGAAGGTAACCAAAACGCAGAGGTTGATAACAAAAAAAAGAGGTTGTTATTAATCTTGTAAATATTCAGGAATTTGAAGTCGGTTTTTAGTTTTTGTAAAAAATATATTACAAAGTATTGATCCAGATCCATCCATACTAGTCGGAAGCGTTCCGAAGACGCTGGCGTAATTGCCACGCTGGATGGCAATGCTGATCCGTTGGACGCGAAAAATAGTCATATTACAAAACATCCAATAGATTAACCCTTAATTAAGTATGTATTTTGCTATCAACAACTTGACAGCTACTTTACTACAATCACAGTCGACGCAATCCAATTGTCACCAAAATCCAATGCAAATCTGACCTCGTTTCATTCAACTTTTATCTCGCCCTTACACTCTTGTAATAAAACTCAAAATCATCTAGCAAAACACAGACCTTACCATAACTCTTATGACCTCTTGATAAAGCGCTAAATTGCAGTGTATCGTTGTACCCAACAGCTCCAAATCTTGTGATTGTTTGGTTCTTATGACGTTGCTATAAGGTTCAATATTGTCTAGTTCTTTAGGATCTCGGTAACTCGATTTAATTCAGTTAGGTTTCGAAACTACTCGTTCTGTGAATTGGGATTTACGATGTGTCACTAAAAGCCTTTGTTATGAGTTGTTGGAAATGAACTCAGATAGGAATAAGCGAATAGATTCAGCTTATTCATCGTGGTTTAAGTACTTTTGTAGGGTATGTAAATAGGTGTCGTAGGGACAGCTGAAAAGTAGTTCATCATCATCAGCCTGTATAAGTCCACAGCTGGACATAGGCCTCCCCCAAAGAGTTCCACGACCAACGGTCTTGAGCCTTTTCTATCCACCGACTTCCCACAACCTTCACATGACGTCGCTCTATCGGGTGGCCTTCAAAATTGCGTCGCCCTATTCGTGGTCGCCATTCGAGAACCTTTACTCCCGAAAAGTAGTTAAGATTATAAAAAGACAAGAGACTTTTATACAAACGTTTTCGCCCCCTTTTTCCCCGGGATTGAGTTTTGCTAAATTCGTTCTTAGCTAGTGCCTAAAGTGCATGAGGATCCTCTATGCCACATTTCAAGTTTGCCTAGTATGCCTTGTAGTTTCGGAGAGTGGAATACCTACTCTTTTAAACCCAGGAAATTAATTATTTTATTTTTTATTTATTTGGAAAATAATCAGAACAATGATAAATCAAAATTAAGACTAAAATAATATGGTAAAACTTAATCCAGTGAAGTTTCCACTATTAAGGAGAAATGGAGTATTATCTACATGGTCTATTTCTGCCACTCCTAGACATACTAGGTAGGTACCAGTTTCCCATATGAAGCGAGATGTAACCCGCAAAATTTAAATGTGTATCAAGTTGTAGGACGTGAGGTAGTCGTTCCATTCGTTACCTATCTACTTTTACTGCACAGAACGATTTCATTTCAAAGAAGGCAACTCTGTATCAAAAATTGCGTAACACATCGTAAAACCATACTTTCTATCATTCTAAAGCACATCAATCGAGCAAACATGTAAATCTTCTCCGATTTCATCGATAACATTAACAATGCCTCATAAAACCGATGTCGCAACTCTTCTCTGGCTGTGAGGATCGTTAGTGACGTAATTCATCGATAGCAAACGTTGCGCTTATTTTAATCGACTATTCGAATTTTGAAATTGGTAATTTCAGAAAAGAGAATCACTATTGCTTCTGTCTAATAAATAAGCTCAAATAAGAAAAAAGAACCAAATGAACAGCTGATTCATTGAGTTTGAAGTGATTTGATTCCAAAACTGCTGATATTTGCATAGTTTTTAAAAGAAAAATGTCGAATATCGGGAAGTCGTACCAAAAAACTTTATTGCCAATTGGATGTAGAATAAGCCCCTTTCGGGATAGCATACACGTGTCATTATGAATCACTGTCGAATAAGGTTTGCCTTCGGACTTTTTGGCGGGAACTTGCGAAGTGATGTTGTGCTCTCAATTTATTTTACAAAACTAGTGTTAAATTGAATAATATTGTGTAATTATGGTGGTGTATTGCGTAATATTGTTTGAGTAAACTGCACAAGTGAAGTGAAATAGAATGATTGCGTGTATCGTCATGTTTCGAGTTGGCGCCTAGAGGTCCCTCGAGGTTTTAGTAAAATAGCCACCATCATATCTTACTAAAACTAAACTTGACTTGACTTGACGATGACTTGACCATGAATAAGATGAAAAATAAAGACGAAAGAATAAAAATAACAAGGAAAAATAAACGTAAGACTTGGCGGTAAGGCCTAGATGCCATAGCCAAAAGGCCGAAAGGGGAAAAACATTTAAAAAAAAAAGTTTTGCCTTCTCCCTTGCAAATTGAATATTGCAGTTTGCAACACGATACGTTGCATTGCGTCATCCATTGTTAGCTGAAGCCTTAATGGATCCCGGCTCCGCAGCTTTTGCAACGGTTTAGACAATTGGATGTGTGATGTTGCGTTATTCGTGTCAAGTTTTGGTCTTCAGTTCTTAAGTGATCAAGGTTGTGCGGCAATATAATAAAAAACCAACATAAAGTAGCCTCTAGTATAAAAAAAAATCGTACCTACCTATATAGCCAATTAATATTTTAAATGCGAAAGTTTGTGAGGATGTCTGGCTCTGAATGTTTGATATCCAATCACGACGTAACGGGCTAAACCGATTTCGTTGAAACTTGGAATAGATAACGTTCTTTACCTAGAATAGCTTATAGTCATTTTGATATAGGTACAAGCGAGCGAAGCCGCGGGCGTGAGCTAGTAAATCCTATTGCTGCTTTGCCGTTGTTGGGATCGCAAATAGGTATAATGGAATTACTTGATGGATTCTTATGTATGAGACGTTCTACCTATTTATTCATTACTAGCTACTGCCCGCAGCTTCACATGGTACCTACATAAAAAGCCTATATGCTACTCTAGGTAAAGAACTATGTATATTCCAAGTTTCAACGAAATCGGTTGAGCCGCTACGGCGTGATTGAATAACAAACATCCAAACATCCTCACGAAATTTCGCATTTATAATATTAGTAGGATGGGATACCCATTTTTTATCTTTGTAGAAAATGCTGATTTTAGAAATATTTTAGAAGTTGGTTGGTAAGCAAGAAAAACTCCTAAATAATTACATTTCCTTCTAAAATTTTCTTGTCAGTTTTTAGCGTCATGCATACTAAATAGATAATTCATATTTTATTCATGAAAATAGCGAGTCTTATAAAAGGGTAAAGAAGGCTACGACTCAACATTTTTTCCTTCTTCCTTAAAATTCCTTACTCAGAAAACATTTCTTATAGCGTCAAAAAAGATAGGAAAGTATTGAAAATCTGTATCTAATCTACGCTCTCGAAAGGTACACTATCCCTAATGTATAAAAGGCTATATATTTTATTTTGATAAAAATATTTTTTCATTCCGAAAACTAAATATTTCTAATCAAGTCGGATGAAAAATCTACGCTTTGGTCCCAGGTACCTATTTATATTATTATTATCACTTATATTTTTCCCTTGGTGCATCACCGGTTTCGAACCTACGACCAGATCGAAATTCGGGGTGCCTCCCACGGCTTACTTAGCTTCGTAGAAATAAGGTAATATTCTGAATACGGTCATCTAATATCTCCCGAGAGATTTTTCAGCGCTAATTGGTCACATGACGTGCGCAAATACCAATAAAAAAATACACATATCCAATTCCCCAGAGCCCGAACCACCTAAGCTGCTAAAGTTCAGAGTTCACGAGGGTCTGCTGGGATCTGCCCCTCGATTTATTTCAGAAACCTTGAATAATGTGTTATCCTATCCGACCCATATCAAGTTATAACAGCCAATGTACCTAAGCAGGCAGGTATCCAGCTAGTGATATCATTATTTCCTACCTATTTCCACGAAATTCAGTTTGTGAGGCTATCATAGGGTTTATAAATAAAGTATTTATATAAGCGCAATATGGCCGTGGTGGCCCCGGCTGAAGAATAGGCCCCTCCATATCTACCTATCCGCGGATGTCGTAAGAGGCGACTAAGGGAAAAAAGCTAGGGGATGGGCAGCAGCGTCCCTTATTTTAACAACGATAGCTCTAACTGCGCTCGCCAACCCGCATGCCTAGCGTGGTGAGTATGGGCAAATCCCCCCACATGATAAGGTGATTGCTCTCTGTCAGTGGTGGAGGCCATGTTCAGCAGTGGACGTCGTACGGCTGAAATGATGATGATGATAACCGCAATATAGGTACCTGTGTTCGTCTGCGGGTTTAGTTCGTCTGCCAAATTAATCTTTACCTCTTTCTTTGCTTCACATGAGGGTGAAAGTCGCGGTTACCCTATATTATGGCTTACGCCACCGCTTTTAAGAAAACCACAGCTTAAAAGTAAGGAAATGGAAGCATGAGAATGGAATCAAATTTTCCGCTTGAAACGTACGAGTCTAATATTATCTCTGTAACGTTATCTGTTAATGAAATCAATTTTATTTAGTGTGGTGAAACTCGATCCAGACCTGCCTAGAGATTGTCACTCCATTCGGCCGGCTTGCCAAACCGATACGTCGAATACAAAAATTGTTAATAGTTTCAATAAAATCACTAAGATCCGAGAGAAGAGAAAGAGAGAGAGAGAGAGAGAGAGAGAGAGAGAGAGAAGAGAAGTGTTCCTCGCGACCAAGCCTAGAAAAATCAGGCAACAAACACATTTTGCTGTCCGATGATCCTTTTATACAAAATGGAATGTTGATTAAGATCTTCAATGTGGTGCCGATCGAACAAGGTGAGGGTCAAAAGAAAATTAATCAGGTATTTAATAAAGAAACACTCTAGGGTTCAAATTAGAATACCTACCGTTATCTTAATGTAGGTTAAGCAAGCGGTCTCTAATCGGAGGGATGTAGACATCGCATTCTGAACAATCAGAACAGACAGAATCAATTACCAATCGAAATCTGAAGCAACTGGTGGACCGTGAAAGACTTGAAGAAAGTACTGTTGCTCGGATCGTTCTTGCTGAACGAATCTAGAATAGTTAAATCATCCATATAGACGTATCGGTATAAATGTAGATAGTATATAGAGATGAAATGATCTATAGAAACCATGGGTATGGTTCGAAAACATGATGGAATTGGAATCGAATTCTGGATTTAAGTTAAGGCAAACAGTAAGCTTTTCGAAATAAGTTTTCTTGATGAAGGAAATTCAGAAGAACGTGGAAGAATATTATCATTGATATTTGTAGTAACATTTGAAGGCAGGCAGCAGATAATTCAGCTAAGGGTTTGTTAAGTAGGATTGTAGGTATTGGTAGAAGTTTTGTGAGGCTTAGAAATATTGAAACGTTGGGTGGATGGAACAGAAGACTTCCCCTTTGTCCTCTAAGGGTAACAAAAGAACTTAAGCGACCGTTTAGCTTGAAAATTTATAGTTTTATAGTGAGGACATGTATAAACAAGTATAGGCAACTCTTCAGCAATCGTAGTAGGTAAGTGAATATCAGTAAACAACAAAAGAAGCAGGCAGAATGAGCCGTGAAGTTTGCCATTGTCTCCAATCTTTTGTCGCTTGAAGGTCGAAGAAGACAGTTTTGTCCAAAAATTGTTTTGTTTTCATATGCCAGAAATCTTTGACCGGAACTGTGCGCTTATTTAAATTCAATAAACTATGAGTATACCTGCTAAACTATCGGCATTAAAATGATGTCCATTTTTTTGTAATAGGAAATATCTACTATTACGAAAGACCGGAAGGAAGACGTAAAAATCGAGGACACTGGAGACGTAATAACAACGGGTGCATTGATTTTTATACAATGAAACTAGAATTAAATCCGAGCGTCTATTGGCAATTTCATTCCAATCAAGAAGTGAATGAGAGTGTAATTTCAATAACAACAAAGTTGTGATTACTTTTTTTATTTGAAGTATCCTGAGATGAAGAGAAGGTAGGACTAGGAACACTTGGATGGTTGTTAGGTACTGTATGTAACACCATAAACGGGCCGAGTTGAAAAAAGTGAGTTACTTATCAACGAGGCCATGGTAAGAACTTCATGGCAAAGAAAGAAAGAAAATTTATTTATTTGACCCACAACGCAGGTAGGTACAGAAGGTAGGTGGGTACATAGAAAATACTTATAGGTACCTAATACTAATACACAACGCAGTAGGAAAACATAAAAAAAGTAGTTAGGCTAAGTAGTATGCGTTGTGTGGGGCAAATGGGTCCCGTCTCAGCATAAAGCTGCACCGATGGCACTATGGCCTGTTGCTATATGATGCTTCAAATGTCGAACATCATAGCTGATAGTAGTAAACTATAAATCAGTAGCCAACCACTACGAAGCTACCCTTTTGGTTGTTTACTTTGTAAAGTATACATTTAGTTGAGTCGCAATTCACAGAATTCCTGAGGTTGTTGTTTGAATGTCTGAGTAGATAGAGTAACAAGCACTTGTCTAGTTTGTAATTTTTGGTAATTGGGATAAAAGTATTGAAAAGAAATTGAAGCATTTTATTAAACAGCCTCACAGCCTATAAGGATTTCTCAGCAAATAATGCAAATAAAATGAACAACAGAATAAATATTCCATTTTCTGAGACGGTGAACAAAGTTTCTGGAGCGTCCCTTTTTATTTATGTTGCCCTTCACGAATGATTACCTATCTTAAAAGTGGAGAAATCATAAATAACAAAATAAGAACAAATAATAATAAACACCCAAATATATAGTCCTGACACCACACTAGTATTCCTTGTGTCATCATTATCAGAAAATACGAGTACCATGGTACCACAACACCTAGACCCGGAACAAATATTTGCGACTCATGCAAACATTTGTCCCGCAGCAGGAATAGAACCCTCACATCTTGTATCAAAAAAATCAGCGAACGTCAGACAGGACCAAGTATAGGTATATGAACTGTTAGGTGGTTATTTATTTATTAGGGTCATTTTCGAAACTGCTGGTACTGAAGTAAGTAGTTATTAATACAGAATACCGCAAGGTAGTGAGTATTTTCCCGTCGATCATCAAGACTCGAGAGCAATGACGCCCGAGCACTCGATTTAATGTTTTGTTGTCGGAACTGAGAGCGTGCACATAACAATGGTGGCCAACAAAGGGCTTTGGAAATGAACGCTTACAGGACATCTGCGTTACATGTTTTTCGAGGGAACGAAGCCATATACACCATAACATAGTGGGTGTTAAACGGTAACCTATTGGAGAAACAAGGAACTCGAATGGTGACCACGCACCGAAAGACGCTGTCATAGTGGTGGTTATAGGAATTTGTTGGATTGACCCTGACCGTCCGTCGTGGTATTTTGCGGTTGATAAAGATGAATAAATAAAGAGGTTGCCTGATAGAGATCGCTTTTAGCGATAAGTCCGCCCATTGTATTGCCGTGTAATTGTGTAAACTATTGTATTATTTCCATGTGGTGATCAATAAAGTGTTATCTATCATCTAGGTAAATAATCGAGGTAGGTAGCCAGCCAGAAGAAACGGTAGGTACATAGGTAAATGGCGGTAATGGCGATTCGAAAATGGCAAACATTTTTAAAGAGACGAGTATTTTCGTACCAAGTAAGTAAGTACCCACAGACATTGAAAGGCAATTGGCCATCACACAGAAGTAGTATTGTCAAAATAATGGCTCCCATTACGACAAACCGTTTATCTGCGTGGGACGGCGGTCATTGTTACGAAGCCATCAATAGTTGGTGGGTACAGATGAGGCACAAAAGCATCTGGGGCATACTTTTGACCTGTGGATCTAAAATGGTTACTTTTGGGACCAACCGCCCATGTTGTTTGAGAGATCATGGATTCACAAAAATTACGATTTGCCTATATTACTACGTCAAATACCTACATTATTATGAATTATGCAATATGAATCTTCGTAGAAAACTGTAAGAAATGCTAATCTGTATAAATGGTACGGAAATCAAACTTTTAAAGGAATCCTTATACAAAAGTGACTATTTTAGACCCCATGCATTAAGGTTATCTATGTTGAAAGGAACAAGATGACTAAAATAATCCGTATCTTGTATTTAGGACCTCTGTTTATCCTTACTGATCACGTTATTTGTCACGGGAGCACGCCTGAACTTCTTTCGTATTTGAAAGTCCACTGGATCAAACGATCTTTCAAATGCCATTGCTTTTCTTGGACATCCTGCATAAGTTAGTGATTGAGTGTGGAATCCATAATTGAAACCGCATTACCAGTCAAGTAAACAAATCATAAGTTTGATTTCTAGCCCGAAATAGATATCAAATCAAATCGAAAGTCTACACAACAGGCGTCGTCGTCTGTACCTTAACTACTAGGTATATTATCATGTACCTAGGTATGTAAGTATTATATAGGCACAATTGTAACTCGGTCATAGCTGATAGGTTAATGCAACCGTATTTGGCAGTAATTGGTTGTTATTCAGAGGTTTTATAGATGTTTTAAAAGCGGTTTAATGGTGAACTTTGAAAGGTGTGTCGGCAATTGCTAAAAACTTTGTTCTATTGTGTTCTTTGTTCATCAAAAGTGGAACAAACAGCGCGGAGCTCGGCTCCGAGATCCTTGGAGGCTTGAAGGTGCCTATTTGACATCAAAATTTCATACATATCTTCCTCCAAACAAGTAATGAGATTAACTCTTATTCTACGTTCATGAAACTAAGTTTTTCTCGTATTTGTCATCGTGCAACCGTCATTGTAAGCGCATTTGAATTTCAACTTTATCAAATACCTATAAGGTTAAATTGAAAATGGACAAGTCGTCGTGCTTCTCTGGCGTCATACCTAATGCTTCTAAGCTGTCTCTGTGCGTGCACTATGATACCTATAGATTACCTATTTACCCACACCTATAAGCTATCGTAAATAGCTTTGCACGTGGATACTAAGTAGGTATATCTCCACATATATCTCCACATCTGTGGTTAATTCACGCCATGTCGCGTTGTTTTCAGAAACATTTCAACTGCTTACTATGTTTAACAACATGTGGTGGGCTAACAATGAACTTAATTCATCAACTGCGGGATTACACACAATATGTTACCTGCCTACACGTTTCAGGTTCTAGACTTCTAAGATACCTACATAAAGCATACATGACATGACTGCGGGCCCTATCATGACGTCTGCGATTTAAATGCAATTGTGTCAGTACTGAGGATGTTTGTTACATGTTCGTGGTTCAATGAAGCCGTGTGGCTCAACCGATTTTGATGAAACTTGGAATAGATAGAGTTCTTTACCCAGAATAGTTTATACCTAGGCTGGCTTAGGTAGGTAGGTACCACGCGAACGAAGCCGGGGGCGCAAGCTAGTGCAGGTAGGTGCTACCTACTTAGGTAGGTGTTGTATTTCACTGGGAAAATACAAAGGAGGAAACAATCGGTGCCCGCATCCTGTTCTCAAAATAACAGCAGAGGGCTCTCTCTGGTGCACGCGCGTTGTTTGTGATCAAGCTTAGCTTTATTTTGTGCAGTTTTTAATCGACTTCCAATACATAATACAATTTAAAATCAAGTTTTATTAATTACTTATTAACTCATTTATTTCAGATAAAACATCCCTATTACATAACATTTCATGATTAAATAAATAGCATACAAATTAAAAAAAAAAATACCTACCTAATTAAAGTTACTTAACATTCAATAAAATAAAATAATAAAAAGTTTATTCAGTCAACAAATGTAATGAATTTTTTTGACTGAATGAATGGTTAGAGAGTTTAATTATGGATAATATGTTTTTTATCCACCAGTAGGTATCTTCGTTGTCGATACTTTTGTTTCCGTGTTTCCGTAATTTTTTTATAAAGATTCTACAAATTCTTCACTAGGTACTATTAAAGCTGCACTAGGGATAGTGCAGCTTTAAAAGTACCTAGAGTAATGTGGCGTAGGCGTAGGTACCTACTATTATATTCGGGTAGGTAGGTACTTACCACGCGAGCAAAGCCGTGGGCGAAAGCTTGTAGTTAATATAGTAGGTAGATAGGTACGTAGGCACAAAGCAAGTCAAGCAAGTGGGAGATAGGTAACGGTGTTTAGTTGTTTACATACCTACCTACTCGTATAGTCGCGTAAAGCTGTGTGTTTTGAACGATCTTATCAATTTTCTAGCGTACCTACCTAAGTAACCTTCTAGAGTTGGTTAATTCATAGGTAATGAATGTGGCAAACCTGACGTATTTTTTCAGTTGATCTGAGAACCGGCTTGACGGGGAACCGCGACTCAACAGGTAGGGAAGGTAGGTAGGTAGGTATACATACGAGTACAGGGCACTGACCTACAGTCGGCGCGGTGCATAGCATGAATGGCACCACCAACTTAGCTTATTAGTGCTAATGTACCTACCTACCTACAGCTGGCTGAACAATGCTTGGTAGGTAGAGCATCGACAGACGAACGATTTATAACGATATGGCAGATAGAACTAGAATTTGACATGTTGCCCCAAAAAAAAAAAAGAATTCCAAATTCGAATGACAATTTTACAACAAAACAATCAGAATTCATTTTGAAAATGCACGTTGAAGTGAATGGATGTGTTCCGGTTCCAGCTAACAAATTGTACCATAGTGACCTAGCAAGAGAAAATAGGTAGGTACATTAGTGAAGAGAAAGTTGATTATAGCCCGTAAACTATTTGATAAGTTACAAAGACGTGATAAACGCGAAAAAAATAGAGGAATGCTAGAGCGTGATGCCGACGCATAGATTTAGCACGAAACCAATACTGCGTGTGGTAGATATCGAGAGCTAATTAAATCTCAACTAAAGTTGGAATGATTCTATTAGGTAAGTAGGTAAGCTACCTATCTAGCTTGGTAGATTAGCTACGGGTGAAACAAAGAATGTTCCTAGGTAAACAAAAGTATGAACTGATAAAGTATGGAAATCATGCCACTCACCTCGCAAACTGCAAGCGAAACGAGTCGTTTCGAGTTAGCTGCAACCGCCTGTGTCCTTATGAACTTAACAAAGTTCTACTTTCACCGGGCGACTACGTAGACCCAAGATTCAACCATATAAGGCCCTCTACGAAGATCGCGACTTGCGCGCTTTTTTATCAAAAAACAGTAACGTTCAATAATGAACGGTAAATAGCGAACGTAACGCAAGGGGCACTTCACAAACACTGGCGACTGAACACTTTTACACCGCACTGTAGTCCGCAAAATGTCTCTAAACTTGGGCCCGAACTATAAAAGTTAGTAAACTTTTCGAATGTCGGTTGATTCGTTATCGAACGCAGAAACACGTCCGTCGTGGGGCGAGAGCGCCGCGCGAATGGAAAATGGATGAATTGACGAGAACGGCTGGCTGGCTCAGTGTTGACAACTCCATCGTTAGCCATGTAGCTAGATCTCTAGCAAAGTAGCTTATTAACCGAATACTTTTTATTTAAAATTGAACTGAATTGATTTATGGGCGTTGAGAACATTTTCGATAGCGAAATAGTGTTTTATTGGGAGTTTTATTTATGATCTTGGGCTGTCCAGTTGCACATTCCTGCGATCGTAGCTATTCTCATACAAATGGCATGGAAAAAAGTGTTTATTATAATGCTAATTTCTTTTTTGACCAAACGTAGGTACATACTTATAATATTATCTATTACTGACTTGCCTTGCCGGATTCGCTCGCGTGGTACCTTCATGAAAAGTAGCTAAATGCTATTTTAAGTAAATAACTTTTTCTATTCCAAGTTTCATCGAAATAGGTAGAGCCGTTACGGCGTGATTGATTAACAAACATCCAAACATTTTAACATTCTCACTAACTTTCGCATTTATAATATTAGTAGGATGGTAACTGATGGATAGCAAAAATAGCTAGATCTAGCCATAAAGTAGCTAAATTGGCAACAGTGGCTGGCAGGCCGCGCGCGCCGATACAGAGACGATAATAAGACCGTGCAAGGCAGAACGATGCACCGGACGCCCGGGAGGGAGCGAGACAGAGCACAAAACCGTTTGTTCACACCACACCGCACGCGTACCCCTCACCTCAGCTCAGCCCTCACTTAAATTATGGGGACGTAAAACACCTGCCTGTTGGATCACTTTATTCTGCAACATTCTGGTGATAAAAATTAAAAGTTAATTCAAAAGTTTCAGTAACATTATTGAGACACAGACAACGGTCGCATTGTAAGAATAAGCCCCTATCGGGATAGCATGCATATTATTAATCACCTTGTACATGGGCCATATAGTTTCAGATCACAATATGGAACCTTGAGTGGACTTGAGAATATAATTCGTACATGCACAACCAAATCAAGCAAGATAACTTAGTAGGTAACTAGGTACCGAGGCATTAAATAATTATTAAAAGCTTAAATAGGTAGGTAGTAAATGCCTATATATATATATATATATATATATATAGGTAAATGTACAAGGTGACTCGTAACATGTATGCTATCCCGCAAGGGGCTTTTTTTATACCCAATTGGCAATAAAGTTGTTCTACGACTTTTGGAAATTCAATTTTTTTCTTGAAAAAGCTCTAATGCTAAAATCAGCTGTTTTGGGGTCAAATCAGTTCAAGCTCAATTAACCAGCTGGTTTAGGTGGCAATCTTGATGACGAATTTCTCGTACGTTTATTAATTTCTAGTAAAGTTGATAAAAATAGTAAAAACAGATAATTCGTAAAAGTTCGTGAAAATATCTGGGGGAAAAAATGTTTTTTTTCGCTAATATTCGTTCTCTTTTTTTATAGATAAGCCCCTTTTGGATTTTATAATTAGGAATCACTTTGTATGATAGTCGCATTGTAAAAAAACCTAAACCAAATCAGAAAGGATCATAAAAAAACAAGCGTATTATTTATAACAAATAATAATTTAAATCTCATTCAATGGTGTCTACTCTATTTTTGTTTTATAGTATAATGCAACAACACAATCGACACCAATATGTATATGTTATGTTAGTTAGGTAGCTAACTAACATAGACATTGACTAAGTCTTGCTATTAATAAAATTAGTGTTCGATGCTGATAATGGAACCTACTTTCTATTTATTTTTAATTAATTTTGTATTAGTGACATATTTTTATAATTATTTGAAATATTTTGGTTTCCAATTATGTAATATTAATTTGTAATCATTTGCAACTCATTATACAATGTAAGTATATTTCTTTGTTTTTTAAATGTGACATGTACAAAAATTGTATAAAATAAATGAATATGAATACTACTTACCATACAAACTAAATCAGATAGGACAACATGTACCACAAGCAGAGGTTAGGTATAGGCACAGATAACATAATACTGTATAGGTACCTACTACCTACTTAGACGAGTTTCATAACGGATTGTTCTATCAATGAAAAGTAAGAATATTGGTGAAATAAATATAGGTATGTACCTACCAAATTTATTATTTACGAACTTTATAATATTACATGTTTTTGGTATTTTATATCATGTTTATAGCTAATCACTAAAAGTAGTTAGGTAGTAGGTGCATACTCATGTAATCAAGATTGCTACTTAAAACTGCTTAAATATTGAGTTTCAACTGATTTGACTCCTCTCTCTAATTTATGCATAGTGTGTGATAATGAAAAAAGTCGAATTTCCAAAAGTCAATAAATAATACAATTGGGTGTAGAATAAGCCCCTCGGGATAGTAGGTATATTATGAATCACCTTGTATGAACCAAACTAGCATGTGAATTTTGAGATTCAAAAAATTACACTTTTTAGGTGGATGACTTATTTCTGTCCCTGTTTCTGCCATAGTTCCCTAGGGAAACAGATTGTGGACCATTTGATTAAACTCTTCAGTAGCGTTCACCTATGTGACAGAGTTTTAGAGCTTAACTAGCGCTTAGGTGCTTATTAAATAATCTGTATGATGATACATAGATTTATTGGGTATCTACAGAATATAGATCATATTCCTTGAGTCTAGAGAGTCCATGACGTGTATTTTCTTGCTGTGTACCTACCCTACTAGCCGCGGGACCAGTTCCGCGGCTAGTAGAAGACGTTTCAAAGTGATCCTAGTGATTTTATTGATATAATCGCCTTTTAACTTGACTTTTAATCCGGTCGCGAGTTCAAATCCCGGTCACCTATGGATTTTTATGTACGAAAAATTGATGTGTGATCCTGAATAAATCACCTAGAATAGATGGTAAAAACACCTTCACCTACCTAGTGTATTTTTGTATGGTACAGTAATATTGAAAAACTGATAAACTTCTAGTAAACATTATCAGCAAGGCAAGGTTCAATACTTTTACAATTTGCAATTAACTACAATACATACCTACTCTGTAAAACTGTACACTGATAACAGATTGTATAGCCTAGGTATTATTTTCTCACAAGTACCTAGTATCAAAAATATGCTAGTTTTTTGTTTAAATGTTCACTAACCACTGACTCATATTTAAGCAATGCTTCAGTAGACAGTAAACATAAGTATATAAAAATACAATAAAATTGATGTCATTACAATAAAATAATTGATTTAAATAAAATACACATAAATGCATTATATACATTACATTTCACATAATACTTAACCTAGTTTGTATAAGAATCTCTTAAAATACATAATAGTTGCACACAATCAGTAAATTAAGTCAACCAATCAGTAAGGATGTACGGTCCGGCGACATTCTTAATCACCAATCAGTAAAGACCGTACATTATCTGGTTGATTTTATTTTTCCAATGGAAATTTTCTGATGGTGTCCAGCCAGTTTTAAATCTAGGAGCCTAATTCATAAACCATGTAATGCAAAGAGGAACTCAGTGCATTGTGCATGACCCAGAAAAATTGCATGAAGTGTTTGCAAAGCATGATTACTGAATATGGCCCTCAGTACATCCACTATCATTGATTTACAAAAGGAACTGTCAAATCCGGTATGACTAATAAGGGATTCTTTTGATGAGAGTTTTTGACTTCATAAGTGGGCTTTTGGCGAAGAACAACTGGAGATTTCTTATTCTTATCATTAGTTCTCACTACCAGCACAAGGGTATTCACAATACCAACCAAAACATAAATGCCACCGATAATAGCAAACAGTCTTAACGTAAATTGCAAAAGATTCTCTCTCTCTTGATACACCTTCACTTTTAATGCAGCCATGTCATACTTGAAAAATATGCCAGGCACACCGTGCGATCCCTTTGTGTGACTTATGGGTCTTTCCAACTCTTTGACTGAATACTGAAAAGTCTTTATTGACTCAAACGTTGTGTCGACATCTGTTGGGACGACCTCCACAAAGTACTGATATAGCATGTTTTCATCATTTGTAATCTTTTCATCTCCTTCTAACGGATAGATTATACCATTAGCAGGGCTGCCGAAACTGAGTCTGTGTATTCTATGGCTGAAGTTTTGTGGTGTGTCATCAAATAGCATGTTTAGATGTATGTGTCCTCTTGGTAGATGAAGACTTTTTCCCGCAGTGATATGGAAGTTTCCGGCCACTTTGTTCAGTGTGAGGACACCGTGTAGACGGCATGCGTCCGGTCGTCGGTTAGGCTTTGTTTTTCTCTGTGGTACGGTCGCCCGGACTGAACCATGTCCCTTTTTCCAAAGTAACTGCCACACAGAATGGTACTCCTCCCTGAGATAAGAGTTTAGATATTTCACAGCTTCAAAAGCGTCCCGTTGTTCCTCCGTCAATTCGAACCACGTATCCTCCTCTTGAAGTTCACCAAACCCGAAGACACTTTGAGAGGTAGAGTCAAGTATATCAGCACCAATGTTTGAGCAGGGCATAGCAACAGTAATATCTATGTTTATTCGCAGTTTTTCGTCCATGTCTGTATCAGGCATGAATTTGAACACTAAATTACTATCTAAATAATATGTCACCTCACAGTAGATAAGCCATAAAGTTAGTAAAAATGTGAGGACGGAGAATGATCCGCCGACCGGTGTACTGTCGACGTATTCCTCTGGAACTTTGGGGAAGGCATCCAGCTCCTTCATCTTATCCAGGACTTTCTTTTTACCGCGATATCTTAGCATTATTATTTCAGTAGTCACAGTTTGCTAAATATAACAAAAAGGTAAAGCAACAACGATTATAAATGTAAGTATTTTTGAGTTTGTAACTTGTTTGTGGTAGAGCTCGTAGAAAGAAATCGTGTTGTCTTGTCGCCCGATACAAAAAAAGTACTCTCTGCCCACAGATTAGTACTATATATTCTACTCTGCCTGCTCTGTGGTCGCCAGGGTCGCCCTTCTGTCGGTGTTAGGTAAAATCAAAAGCTGCCAATGTCAAAGTCAGCCATCAGTAACCATCACCAACTCAGTTCAGTGATGTCAGCCTGGTTCTGCAGCCACCTTAAGTACGATTTCTTTAATCATATCTTTGCTGGCAATAGATTTTAGTACGTAATGATACTGATAATATTTACTAAAAAATGATAAGCGGTTACCATAGCCTATAAACGCTTGCAATACCAGAGGCCTACCCCGAACTGGCCCTCTTAACCCCCAACCATCCAAAACTCGCCGCCGCGCCGCCGCCGCAGGAACGCAACACTATTTGAAGGAAATAATGTTATTAATTTGGCTGCGAAATCTCCTCTAAGGTGGAGGTACATCGGCGGGCTGCTCCAATTTAGAGCGAAAAAATCATGCTATGCCCTAATTCCTCCAGCGAAATAACACCACTGATAATGCTCCACCCAGTGACATAAATAAGTAGTAAATAGGCAGTGGCGGATTTGCCCTAAGGCCCAGTAGGCCCGAGCCTAGGGTAGCCAGATATTAGGGGCGGCAAATCGTGACAAAAATCACTGATGATAGCAAGAAATAAATCAAATGCAAAGTACCTAAATATTTAAAAGGCTGCGCCATAGACAGATATTACAACTAGCTACAGTAGACATGCAGCTTCGAACAGATTTCGTTGTTTCTGATTTCGATCTGAGTATTTAAAGTTGGCAATAAAGTAAATTAATTATGTACCTTAGTTTATAAGATGGGTGCTAAGAAAGGGGCGGCACATGGCCTGGGGCCTAGAGCGGCCAAGACTGCAAATCCGCCACTGTATATCCATAACGAGCTCCCCCATTAATTAAGGAGCGTCCGCCGCCATCCGCCTAGCCGCTGCGCTTCGTCCGACTCCCTAGATGCAGCGTAGTGGATCCTCAGACATTGGTACCCCATCTCCCTAGTGTAAACAAAAAAGATTAGGACTAAAATACTAGGAACCGTAGACCTCTGTTTACGCTAGGAACAAAAAAAATTAAATAAAATTTGTGACAGTGACAGCTAAGTTATCTGACTGACTGTGACTGACATTTAAACATATACAGTGTTGTGTGCTCTGTTTTGCCGTTTTTACATGCCTCTTGTAAAACGTTATTTTCTATTTTTATCCGCATCGGCAGCAGTCAGTGTATAAACATTATGCAGTCTGACGAAGAGGACACGCCGCTGCATTCGTGCTTTGGCTCCCTGAAAAGTGCAGTCATGGGTTGCTGCTATAGTTTATGCCACAAAGAAAACGATCCACAGGTACCTATTTTACGTTATAATTAGTTCTACTTAGAGCGGAACATTGCGAATATAATGTGCCTACTCTGAATCACTGTAATTTTTGAATAGCTCCATAACTTTCGCAACAAATTCCTTTCAAGTCAGAACAAAGTTGTCTTCCTTTATTTTGGTGGCACTGACACTTATTATTCATTATATTATCTGTTAAAGGAAATCAATGAAGCTGTTTGTTTATGTTTATCATCATAGGTAATGTACTTGTTGAACTGGACAAATGATTGCTTTGTTGTGAAAACACACCCACTTCCGCCCACATTTCTTTAATACTTACTTTAATACTATTTTATCTTTATTCCTGTATTATCCAAGTTGTAGGTTTGTTTAGACTAAATAAAGCAACTTCCGAGTCTTAATTCTTGTTTGGAACATATTAAACATATACAATCTATAGACTAGTAGTTCTGCAAACAGTAGACCTTGCAAGCACAAACTTTTTCTAGTTTAGTGATGAGAAGGTGGCTCCAGGTGCCAATTACACTAGTAGAAATCTAAAAGTGAGCAATTTGGACACCGACTGCATTTTTATGAATCACTGCACACAGTTGCAACATTTGTACCAGTGATGCAGTGCATGTAAATAGTTCTGTGGGTGTGCAGCTAAGCTATATGTGATTTTTTACTTCTTAATAAATGGCTGTAGTAGGTGTAATACATGTTACTATGAAACTGCAATAAACTACTTTGAATTGAATTGAAAAAGAAACGGTTTCAGACTTCAGAACCCTAAAAAACTTGCTTACTTTTCCAGGAGACCATAGTGAACGAGAGGACGCACCTGCTGGAAGTGGCGGAGTCGCAGCAGGAGTCGCCGGCGCCGGCCGCCAGCGCCGCCACTCCGCCGAGGAAGCCGGACGAGCAGAGCGCGCTCAACAGGATACTGTCCGAGACTGCTACGTGAGTTCAATTTTTTTTTTTTTGAATTTTTGCCGTTTTGCCCTGCCATGTCAGCTCCATTGCGACTTTTCGACTCCAAAATTCTGAACACCAAGTAAATTTTCAATCATTTCGTCTTGCTTTTATTGTGGACTAGCTTCCGCCCGCGGCTTCGCTCGCGTGGTTCCTATGAATATTAATAGACTTTATGATATACCAGACTAAAATCTATCTCTGTGCCAAATTTAATCCAAATCCGTTCAGCTGTTTCGGCGTGATTGAACCACAAACATCCTCACAAACTTTCGCATTTATAATATTAGTAGGAAGTAGAATGGAGTGATCTTTAAGGGTACGGGGGGTTCGGGGTCGGCAACGCGTGCGTGATGCCTCTGGTATTGCAAGCGTTCATAGGCTACGTTAACCTCTTACCAACAGGTGGGCCGTAAGCTTGTTTGCCACCTTAATTGTATAAAAAAAGCCTTTCAACAGGTGGGCCGTAACAATGTTTGCCACCTTATGTATTAAAAAAAACTTTTCTTCAGTAACGTCATAGACGTGGGCGCTCTCGGTCCGTACGCGCTCGAGGCGGGCGCGTACAGCGAGCGGGTGCGGCTGTACACCGCGCGGGTGGGGACGGGGGCGGGGGCGGGGGCGGGCGCGGGCACGGGGGGCGGGGGGCGGGCGCCCGCGCCGCGCCTGCTGGCCGACCTGCCGCCCGCCGAGCGAGCCGCGCTGTTGGCTGCGCCCTGCCTACCGCACGCTGATAAGGAACTGGTAAGTACGCCTTTATGATATTCTAGGTAAATAACTCTATTTATTTCAAGTTCAAGTTTAATTCAAGTTTCTATAGGCCGTGGTAGCCCCGGCTGAAGAATAGGCCTCTCCATATCTACCTATCCGCGGATGTCGTAAGAGGCGACTAAGGGAAAAAAGCTAGGGGATGGGCAGCAGGGTCCCTCATTTTAACAACGATAGCTCTAACTGCGCTCGCCAACCCGCATGCCCAGCGTGGTGAGTATGGGCAAATCCCCCCACATGATAAGGATTTCGCTCTGTCTGTGGGGGAGGCCATGTTCAGCAGTGGACGTCGTACGGCTGAAATGATGATGATGATTTCAAGTTTCATCAAAATCGGTTGAGCTGTTACGGCGTGATTGAACAACAAACATCTAAACATTCATCAAATCTACTTTCAACTACTCCCAACGTAGAGCATAAATAAAGTAGCTGCGAAGTAAAAATAAAATAACATCGACAGGGATCTGGTGGTGATGGTGATGGATATGCAAAGATATGGGAATGAAGTGCAATTTTTCGTAGATTCGTAGTAGATTAGGTTCATGCTCCTAATGTACACGATGATGATGGCGACAATGATGGTGATTTGGTATTGAAACATTGTGAACTACAGATAACGAGTGCAGTGAAGCGAGCTGCGGCCGCCATCTCGGAGCTGCGAGTGGAGCACCACGAGGAGCTGGTGGTGCCCTTCAGGGTGCCCTAGCACTTCGCCCTCGCCTCGCCGCACTCCTGTGAGTACCATCTGATCAGTCTGTAAGCGAAACAAAGTCATACTTTTATCCGTTCACCACATTGTGCACGAAAGGAGCCTCTCAGAGGCGCACGTTAATCCTTTCAACTCTGGTTCTTTGATCGACGGTCATAGGTCCTTTTCAGGGCTACCATACCTCAACCTGGTCACTGACCTTAAACAGGTGACCAAGAAAGAATCAGTGACACGACAAGAAGATGAAACCGCATTGGTTTGTTGCTTATTGTCCCTTTTTAGGGACGATACGATACCTGGCTACCTAGATACCTGGCCACGATACATGACCTGGTCACTGATTCACAATATGTACCCCGAAAGGGCCTATTTAACCCTTTTCATTGGTTTGCAATCATTAAATTTTTTTTATTTTTTTTTCAAATTCAAAATATGTATATTTGTGGAACAATAAAGAGTAGCATAATAACAAATGTAAACGATGGTATCTATAGAAACTCTACTACACAAACACTAAACTTCCTTATTTTTAATTCCTATTATTCGACTATGTAGAGTTTTATGAACAAACATGTTTTTTTTTCTTCCAGCTAAGTCCAAACGCCACCTCATCTCATCGAACACACCGAAAACAATATAAAAAATACTATAAAACGAGAAAATCTGACGTTATAAATCCAAAAATACATGCTTATACTTGTAGCTCCGGTTTATAGGTAGTTCATTCCTCTAAAGGTTTACGCTCACTAAACCATAGTGGACATGACTACTTACACAGAAAAAAATGCTGACAGATTGATGTAGCTAAAATAAGTGTTGCCATTTGATTTGGGTTTTATTTCAAACTATTGATTTTATCACTTTTAGTAAAATAAATAGTTCTGAATAACTTCTCTCTAATGTTCGAGGCTGTAGGTTATAAAAAATTATATTGTTTTGTTTTGCAAAAGTTACACATTTTCTGATTATATTTTTAACCAAATTCAATTCTTAGCTCAAATACAGTTCATTTCTGTTATGTTTTTTTATTATATACCAGTATTTTAGTTATTATAATCATGTATGTATTAGTTATTAGTCCACAGCACAACATGTATTTTTGTATCTGTTTCAATTTTAAGTTTATAATGTTATAATCTAGAACTTTGAATTTTATTGTGTATAAAAATAGTGCCAGAAACTTCCCGAGAAATTTATATGAAAAAATTGTATGATTAAACAGAGCCAAAAGTTACCAAATATAATTTAGTCACTCGTATTTTGGAATCACGAGGACGTAGTGTGACAATGACTTGGCGAACTTACTTTAGTTCCAATAATATTAAAATAACTACGAGTAGGTATCGAATTCGATGTATGCCTTACGTGTGTGGATGTGAATTAAAACTGAACTGACTAAAGTAGTTAGTTGTTGTAAATATGAAATGTATGTATGTAAATTATTATATTGGACAGAGTTTTGATTTTTATTGTACAAATAATTTGAAAAAGAATTCATGATAAACAATCATAAATTCTTTTTCACGTTTATATTCATATTTGGCAGAAAAGTTCTGGCAATTATAATTTGATTTGTAAATAAACGTACTACTTACATACTTCTTAAGAAATACTTTGTATAAATGTTAAAAATTTTGTCCACATAAGTCTATCACGGGTCTTCAGTAAAAAAAAACTGAAAATTCGTAATTCTATATATTTGCTGAAAATAAGAGCTTATTGATTTTATGAATACGAGTATAGAATGATGCCATGTCTCTATCGATAATATTTCGGACATAGCTCGATTTAAGGATCAAGCACAGTCGTCACGAGAAGGTATACTTTATTTAAGTATGTATTTAACATTTACAAGATTACAAGCATACAAATAAATTATAAAACCTATTGCCCTGGATTTGCGAAAATGCGATTTAAAAACTATTATATTTAAACGATTTTCAGGGTTTACGAATTTGTAAAAAATATATAAACCCTGGCAACCGTTTCTTCACATTCTAAAGTAGCATCAAACGAGCGAGGAAATTATTATTTAAAAAAGTTGAATTATATAAGCTTGGTACTTATTTTGTATAAAAATCTTCATCATAAAATGTTACCTATCTTGTACTCTCACTAATAAACCAATGAGCCAAAATCTTTACATTACTATTTGTGAAAACTCATTTTCGACTGTGCTTGATCTAGATAAGTAATAAGAATGTATGTAATGTTTTCATTTGTATGTAAGGCTGTGCCTAAGTTTTATTGCATATCTTATAAAAATAATTAATTTTGTTAATCAACCACTTATTTACAAGAAATTATCTTAATTGTATGAGCTTGCGTTCACTACAGTAGCTTCAACAATCTTTAAGATTCTAACGGCCTATGTATAGTTAAAACGCTTGTGTAAAGTGGACGCTTACCTTAAACGAAATAAGTCCAACCTTATTACTTTATAAAGTATTTTATGCAATTTATATTGAATAAAAATAAACTTTGATACTATTCTTCCTTAATATTAAAAATGCGGAAGTTACTCTGTTTTCTGTCTGTTTGTTACCTCTTCACGAGTAAACGGCTGAACAGATTTTCATGAAATTTTGTATGGACGTAGCTCTAACCCTGAGGAAGGACATAAAACTTACTTCTTTCTTTGGGCACTGAGCGAGCAAAGCCGCGTGTAAAAGCGCTGGTTGATAATGTTTCGCAGTGAGCGCAGGCCTTATGCCCATTTACCAATTTGTTCTTAGCCTTGAAAAAACTTCGGACTCTTCGGAGTACCTATACCAAAATGATAAGTAATAAGTTTTAACCGAATAAAGCCGTTTACAAATGGCGTTAGATGTGTAATTTTAAAGTTATCCTTACGCCTACTGAATAAAGTAAGTTTTGAGTTTGTGTTTCAGGGGCTTGCGATATCGTTATCGCTATATCGTACGCTCTCAAATGTCAAACTAAAAATTGACTTTATTTAGTACATGTAAGGATCATTTTGAAATAAATTTTAAACATATTTTATTTGGCATATCGCACGCGGTCTGAGCACGGCTTTACTTGGAGATAATTGCTCACGCTTTGTGGCGCATGTTCATGTTTTCTTTAAACTTCCAAAATTCAAAGTCAACCAAAAGTTACCTAGATTTACGATCTTCGACATGCGATTATCGTAAGTACCTACGTGTAAAACGATTAAACTTTTTTATATCCTTGCAAGAATCGCATCTTCGAGGCGAGAGACGAGGCTTTAGGCTAAGAATCGTTGTTGGAATTGGGCATAAAAACTTATCCATATCAGCCTTGATTTATTGTAGAAATATCAGTTATTTTGCACATTATGAAAGAACCTAGGTACCTACCTAATAAAGTGATACATTTTTATGAAAATCGTTTGGTTTTTATTTATATTGTAGATTATCTAAGCGAGGTAGGGCACAGCTAGATTTTCGCGCTGTGCCCTACTTCTGCCCTACCTTAAATTGGAGCAGCCTGGAGGTACCTACCTCCGCCTTATAGAAGATCGCAGCCAAATAACATTATTTATTTCCAAGAGTGTTGTGTTCCTGCGGCGAGTAAGGTTGCCAGAGCTGGTTCGGTGTCGGCAACGCGTGCGTGATGCCTCTGGTATTGTAAATACTTACCAGCAGGTGGGCCGTAAGCTTGTTTGCCACCTTAGTTCTATTTTACTTGTTAGAGAACTACTTGTTACAGAACTATTTTTAACTCGCATAGTATGAGCACCATATTCTCAAAGAACTGGTTTAGATCTCTATGGAGTCTCTATTATAAAAAACTGCTTTCGATATTTTGATTGATTATAATTTTAGTTGTTATTTGTCAATAATGTGATTTTTGAAGGTCAGGATTTATCATCAATAAATAATAAAAAATAATATCTTTGAATAAAAATAGAAATGTCTGTTTTCGATGGTGAAATTGAGTTTCGCTCCGTCTATATGGTAGACTATGCGAAGAAAAACAAACCGTAAGCATCCTACTAATATTATAAATGCGAAAGTTTATGAGGATGTTTGGATGTTTGTGGTTCAATCGCGTCGCAACGTTTCAACCGATTTCGATGAAACTTGGAATAGATAGAGTTCTTTATCCAGAATAGCATATAGGTACTCGTACCTATATGCTATATACTTTTTATCTAGGTACCTACCTACCAAACGAGCGAAGGCACGGGCTAGTTACCTACTTAATTTAGCATGACTACGTAGATTGAATGGCCCTCCTGCTCTTACGTTAACGACCTCTGAGACGTAAGGAGTGCGGGTTCGATTCCCTCTGCGGGACAAATGATTGCATGATCTGCAAACATTTGTTCCGGGTCGGGGTGTTGTGGTACTACGGTAGGTACTCGTAGTTTCTGATAACCACGACACGCAGGGAGTCCTAGTGTGGGGTCAGGACTATGTATGTGAATGTTGGGTGTTATTTATTATTATTTATTTTTATACTAAAGTGTGCCGACCGACGACGGGTCTAACTAAATGTGATCATTCCCTATTCTGTAAGTAGGATGTTTTTTTAAAAGAGAATACATGCAAAATAAGCTATAAAGGAGCAAAACCCTATATATCAAAGTAACAAGCTTGCGGAAAACCTCGTCCCGGTCATATATAGACAGCCCTTCTACAGGGCTCCCCTCTGGGCTCTCTCTCTCATCTCTCCGGCCAGGTCCCCGGGGCTCTGGGCCCTCTCCTCCCGGGTCCTCCTCTGGCCCCTCATATCTCCGGGTCAAGGAAGAACGTCCCGTGGACGGTAGTCCGACACACAGCCCTCCACGGGTATGCGCTCTTCCAAGGGGAAGGTAGGAAATAGTGTCGGCTATTTCGCAGCCTTCCCAGTTTGGACGCCCTCTATATATGACTATTATGGTGCAGTGTGCTTTGTATTTATACTCAAATGTCGAGAGAACTTCGTTTGCGCGATCTAGAACTCGCGATGTGATTGGTGCTGCTGCAGCATATACCTCCCTACTGTGACTTGGTGACGACGAGGGTGACGTAGCTTTCGTTATCAAGCCGTGTAGTCGTCTCGTTGCAGTAGATACCTACCTACTACTCAGTGAGTAGTTCAACTGATAGTACATACAAATGATATAACCTTGTATCTCTAGTACTAAGGCTCGTATTCAGAGACAAGACTCGAGCATTGATCTGTACTTAAATCTCGATTTGAGGCGAGATTCTAATTCTTGAACAGTATTTAAGTATAGATTCAATGATCACAGTTCACCTGAGTAAATGCTTATTCTGAAACGTAAATCAGACGAAATCGGTGCTTGTGTTTAGATTTGATTTGACATTAATCAAATGACATTTTCGTTCCGTTACACGTACTTTGATGCATATTTAAACTTCACTTTATTGTTCTATTCTATTCCACCCTGGCTGTTTGAATTTCTGCGTAAAACGGATTGAAAATTATAAATAAATCGAAATGTAATCGAGAACATTTGAGTACAGATTTGAGACTCGATTCAGCTGAGAATAGTTTAATAGTTTTAATAGTACCGTTCTTGAATAAAAGCTATGTTTAAGAAGAGATTCAATACTTAAGTAGAGTTCAGCTGATCTGTGATTAAATCTATGCTTGAGTCGTGTCTCTGACTGAGTCGTATACGAGCCTAACAGTAGTACTACTAACTAGTGACCCTATATGGCATTAGTAGTACCTACAATTGAACACTCTGGTAGTACAAATGATACGAATATCTCTAGTTCTGTGTCCCTCCAATGTTTTTATTGAGTTTTTGAACTATGTTTTGGAGAAACGTTAGATATCGGTCCTGTCCTTCAATCAAAAATTCTGTTTTTATATGTTTATGATCATTTATGATCCATGGCAAAGATAATATAGTAGAAATTCTACTCTATATTGTCTTTATGGCCATTTTGCTGCCGGCTTTTAGAGGGCAGTTCGTAAAAAATAGAAAAGAACCTAGGTAACTGTTGTCTGAGCGCAAGACAAAAACATTTCAAGAATATGATTCCTATAAATGTAAAAAAGCAGCAAAAAGCGTTAGGTTTTTTACGACTAGATTGTTGGAAACACACGAAACTAATCCTGACTAGGTGGGTCCAGAGTCCGATACACCCCGGACCCACCACGGGGACCGACGAACCAAAGTATCGGCCCAGTTCGTCGGTCCCAAACATTCACAGTTTCTTGTGTAACCACTTATAATTTAAGCTGCATTTTATATAACCGCCAGCGCAGAGGAAACTTCGCTTGCGCGATCTAGGACTCACGATCTGATTGGCTGGAACTGATGCGTTATAATGACGTAGATCTTGGGTCACAAAGCTGTGAGCTGCATTATTTCTAGCTATCTCGTTCCCTCTGTTGCTGTAAAAGGCAGGCGGATGTAATTTTAACAATACATGCTCTATCAAATCGATGACTCAACCACGTCGATTGGCCTTGTATGGTACAGCCGTAGGTATAAATTCAATTCATCAATATAATTTCAGTTGTAGGAAGGATGTTTCTACACTGCTGTACATAGGGTTCCCCCGCAGATTTCCAGAGCGACTTCTGATCGTGTGGAGGGAATTTGCCCATACTCACCACGCAGGGCACGCGAGTTAGAAAGCACAGTTACAGCTATCTTTTTTAAAATAGGGGAGGCTGCTGCCCATTCCTTGGCTTTTTGGGGGGCCAAATCCAAATCCAACTAGTTTTGCAAAAAATCGCAGAAATCTTTTTGTATTTTTCTTGAAGCCCTTCATGTTGTAGGTTAGTGGGAAAACCTCGGAAGGAAGCTCATTCCACAACTTGCACGTATACGGGACGGGAGAAAGGAACTCGTAAAACGAGTGGTTCGAGATACCCACGTGTCAATAAGGTGTGGATGTGCTTTATTCCGATGACGCAAGGTCCGATGGTAGACCCTCGATGCGGGTATGAGGTCTAATAGTGTGCAATTATAAGTTCTGTTATCCTACTTATATTAAAGTTCTAAGTTTGCACTGGGAGTTACTAAATACCACATAAATTTGATATAAAAGTTTATTCTATTTTTAGGATACGTACACACTTGTTCGAGGTCGCTTAGTAACTAAAGTTCATACTTCTCGCTTCCATCCAAAACTCATGGCTCAAGTATCATTCACACTTACAGGGTCCCTACATAACACCCCCCAAATTTTACACAATAAATTTTCTAAAAAATTAAAAATGTCTTATCCTAGAAACACAAAAATATGGTCACAATAACATTCATAAACTTATTCAATAGAAATACAAAAGTCACAATACACTTAAGATACCATAAACAAATAAAATATATTTTCGTCACCTACTGCACTTGAGAACAAAGAGTCACACATTTCAATAAACACTTGGTTCAAGTTGCTCTTAGCTAGCTTAGATGAAGTGTGGATTGAAATACCGCCTCACTTTTCATTATTATCGGACTATTTGTAACATAAGTATTTAGAGAGCTGATCCTATTACGGATACGATAACGATAATAACCAATCCTTAGAAATGTGATCGATACTGATTTCGGTCTTGAAATACAAAAATAGAATGGAATAAGTTAACAATTAACTAAACAAAAATATTTTTCCGAAATAATTCGTGTTTAATGCATTGCTTACAGTTTGACGAACTTTAATTGATAATTTTAACAATTAAATCTTACTGGTAATCTTATTTTACGACCTTTTTTTGTTACTTTTTCAACATCATTTTTTGTATTTTCTTCACTAATACTAGTCTTAGATTCAACAATACACTTTTTACCTATATTACTACAATTATCCTCTACTTGCTCACTACTCTGCTCATTTAAAATAAATGCAGGTTTAAGCCTATCTATGGATATATTCACTGTTCTATTGGGTAACTGGATTGTAAATACTTTATTTTTCCTTTTAATGACACGATAAGGACCATCATACGGTGATGTCAATGGTCTGCGTGCTGCATCATTCCTGATAAAAACATTTTCACATTTATCCAACTCACTATGTACGAATAATGTGCGTGAATCCCGTAATTTTCGCGAAACTGGTTTCAAATTATTTATATGATTTCTTAACTGATCTAAAAATACATGTTCTCCAACGCTTCGATTATCTGAGATATCATAAAAATCACCAGGTAAACGAAGAGTTGTACCGTAAACATATTTTGAGGGACTTACGCCATTATCGCTTCTACCTACCGCACGTAAACCAAGTAGGACTGTAGGTAATTCGTCACTCCATGATGTATTGTTCATAAGTCGCGCTGTTAAAGCCTGTTTCATGCTCCTATGCCAACGTTCGACTATTCCGTTACTCTGTGGTCGATAAGGACTACTCCTACTCTTTTTTATACCTATTATCTTTAAAAGTTCACAAAACAAATTGCTTTCAAATTGCCGACCTTGGTCACTAGTTAAACGTTCGGGAATGCCAAATCGTGTAACCCAATTTTCATAAAATACCTTTGCGACAATTTCCGCTGTTATTTCGCTAACAGGAATAGCTTCTGGCCATCGTGTAAATCTGTCTATCATTGTTATTAGATATCTATAATTTTCCTTCGTGGGTGGTAACGGTCCTACAATATCAATGTGAATATGTGACAATCGCTTAGCTTCAGGATACTGCTGTAATTCAGATACAGTGTGTCTTCCTACTTTCGATTTCTGGCATTGTATACATGTTTTTGCCCACTGATTAACATCGCGATTCATACCTGACCAAAAGAATCGTTGCGCTATCATTTTTCGCGTTGCTCTAATACCTGGATGACTAGATTCATGAACTGATTTGAATGCTAATTTTCTGTAACTTTCAGGTAAATACGGTCTACATACACTAGTTGAATTTTCGCAGTATATCATTCTATCGTTACCGGGAATGAAAATTTTCTTTAGAGAAATATTATCATTCTTTTCACTTAATAATTTTGACAATTCCAAATCGCATTCCTGAGCTGATGCTAATTCTGTGTAATCAATGGACGTAGGATAGCATATTGTTTCAACTCTCGATAACGCGTCAGCTACGTTGTTGCTTTCGGCCTTTATGTACCTTATATCCGTTGTAAATTCGCTTATGAATAATAGCTGTCTTGTACGTCTGGGTGTTTCGCTGTTACTTTCCACCTTTTTCATTGCATATGTCAATGGCTTATGGTCCGTGAAAATGATTAATTCACGACCTTCGAAAAGAAATCGAAAATGTTTAACTGCCATAAAAATTGCTGTTAATTCTCTATCATACGTAGAATACTTTTGTTGAGCGTTTGTAAACTTCTTTGAAAAATATCCTAATGGTAACCATGCATTTTCTACCCATTGTTGTAAAACTCCCCCTGCACATTTATCAGACGCGTCCGTCATCAGAGATAACGGCACATTGGGCACGGGATGAGATATAATTACTGCGTTTTTAAGGCTCACTTTACACTGTTCAAACGCTTTCATCGCTTTGTCCGTCCATACAATTTTTGTCTTATCATTTTTCTTCGAATTTTTTAAATATTCGTTCAAAATGATTTGATAATTAGTAGCTTTGGGTATGTTTGCTCTATAAAAATTGATCATTCCTAAAAATCGTCTTAATTGTTTAATAGTTTCCGGTCGAGGAAATTCTACTATGGCCTTGACCTTATGGTCCAGGGGTCGAATTCCGTCGATTGAAACTTCATAACCCAAAAATTCAATTTTGGACTTACCAAACTCACACTTTTCTTGATTTATAGTAATACCGAATTTTTGAAATCGTTCAAATACCTTTCGTAAATGCATTTTATGTTGTTCAATGTCGTCACTAGCAATTATTACATCATCAATAAAATTGAATAAAAAATCTAATCCTTTTAGCACATCGTTATTCATAAATCTCTGGAATGTTTGACTAGCATTTTTGAGCCCAAAATTCATACGAATATACTCCGAATTCAATCCGAATGGCGTGATTACGGCTGTTTTCGCAATATCCTCAGGTGCTACCTTCACGTAATGATAAGCTCTATTTATGTCAATTTTTGTAAAAATCTTTTTACCTGCCAGAATGTAAGTAAAATCATGAAGTCTCGGTACAGGGTATCGGTCCGGCTTGGTTATAGCGTTTAAACGTCTATAATCACCTACTGGTCGAATATTTCCATTTTTTTTAGTAACTATGTGCAGTGGACTGGCCCACTCACTCTTAGACGGTCTGCATATTCCCATTTCCTGCATTAACCTAAATTCCTCTTTTACCTTGTGGTATCTATCCGGCGGAAGAGGTCGCGCTCGTGCGTACACGGGTTTGCCTGTCGTTTCGATGTGATGATATACATCGTTGCTAGATATTCGGTCTAAATCATTAAATGACACGGGCTTAGTGATATCAGAAAATTCAGACAATAAATCTAGAAATGGATGATTAATGTCTACTGTGCTAACAGAGTAATCATTCGTTTCTACAATTTTTCCAAAAGTTTTCAAATTAGTCGTCTTATCAATTAGTTTACGCGCTCTTAAATCTACTAACAAATTATGATGTTCCAAAAAATCAGCACCTAGTATAGCTTGATTTACATCCGCAATAATAAATGTCCAACGGTAAGGACGACGCAATCTTAAATTTAAGTTAAAAGTCTTAGTACCGTAGGTTTTAATCTCACTACTGTTGGCTGCATATAGTTTATAGTTAGTGCACTCACCCGATAGTTTTTGCTTCACCGACACTGGAATGACAGATACGTTTGCACCCGTATCTACTAAAAATTGTATACCCCTTTCCCTATCAAAAACACTTAGGCGATGGTTTTTTCCTGGTACAAAATCTCCCATCGCGACAGACTGTACCTCCATTAGTTTTCCGCTGGCGATATCCAAGCGCAAGGCTTTTCGCACTCCCTTGCTTTGTTTCTATATCTATAATGCCATTTGCATAACCAGTTCGGGTCATCCCTTGTCCTTGACTTGGATCTTGGTCTTGAATTGCTCCTAAAATCGCCACGACCACGATTATTTCCTCGTCGAAAAGAACTGCGACGATGTTGTTGCACTTCCTCACGAAGAGATGCCACTTCCATATTGAGTTTGTGCATCTGCGCTAGAACTTCCGCTATAGGAAACTGGCTGCTACTGGTAGAGTTGGTACTAACTTCAGCTATCTCACTTCCACGAATATTTTCTATAATCTTGTCCGCTATTCTAGCTAAATTTTCTAAGTCCTGGTCTTGACTTACAGTAAGTACCGCTCGAACATTCGCTGGAAGTCGCGCAAGCCATAAACTATGCAGAGTTTGATCTGACGCCTTTGCATTTCTGCCCAAATCTCGCATACGTCGTAGTAATTGGGATGGCTTTTGAGATCCCAATTCTATCTCACCTACTAATCTTTGGAATTGCCTTTCAGCGCTCTCTTCATAGGCTTGTAGTAGCCGCTCTTTCAAAACTTGGTACTTGTGATTTTCGGGTGGAGATATGAGAATATCACTTACTTGTTGAAGTGCTTCGCGTCCCATTTTCGCAACGACCAGATTGTATTTGGTCTCATCACTTTGTTTTTGCGACGCTAGAATACCCTCAACCTGAGCGAACCACAATATAGGCATTTCGCTCCAAAAGTCTGGTATGCGGGAAGAAACTGTGATTGCAGCTAATTGAGACATGTTTTCAGTTGTCCCGTCACTTTGCAGTACCTTGTCACTGCTCTCAAAAAATATCGGTTGGTCATTTATTTTTCACTTTATTTACTTACACTTTTATAAAAAATGTCTATGAAACCAATGCAAACTTTATTTCACTTTATTGTTCAAATTGTTCACGGAGTCACCAATTATAAGTTCTGTTATCCTACTTATATTAAAGTTCTAAGTTTGCACTGGGAGTTACTAAATACCACATAAATTTGATATAAAAGTTTATTCTATTTTTAGGATACGTACACACTTGTTCGAGGTCGCTTAGTAACTAAAGTTCATACTTCTCGCTTCCATCCAAAACTCATGGCTCAAGTATCATTCACACTTACAGGGTCCCTACACAATGTAATAAATACATAAATAATAAATAAATATTCCGGACATATCACACGGTCAGCTGATTCAAAACTAGGCATAGCCAGTACTATGGGTACCAGAGACTGATATACATTATAGATAACTATATAACACAGTGTTAACACAGATGTTTACTCTGTGTCTGGGACACAGAGTAAACATCTGTGTTAACACACAAATGTTTGTCCGTGCGACCCGAGGCTGGGTTACAACCGACTGAGCTATGAGGCCTGTCAAATGTGTAATGTATCAACTTTTGTGTCCGTCACCAGTAAAAGTCCTCGTCGAAAGGCCGTAGACGACGATTGCCTCATCGTGGGGGTGAGCCGGGATTCCCTAAAGGCCCGCGATGCGCCTCGGCGGTCTCCCGACGTCCTCTGTCCCGTAGCCCACGAGTACTACAAGGATGCCGTTAAAAGGGTTGGTAGAATCACACACACTCACACGCCACTTAAATAAATAAATAAATAAATATTCCGGACATATCACACACGGCCAACTGATCTAAACTAGGCATAGCCTGTACTATGGGTACCAGAGACTGATATACATAATAGATATATATTTAACATCCAGACACATAACAAACATCTGTATTCATCACACAAATGTTTGTCCTGTGCGGGAATCGAACCCGCAACCTCTAGCGCAGAAGGCAGAGTTACTACCAACTGAGCTATGAGGTCAGTCAATGATATACATAATAGATATATATTTAACACCCAGACACAGAACAAACATCTGTGTTAGTCACAAATGTTTGTCCAGTGCGGGAATCGAACCCGCGACCTCTAGCGCAGAAGGCAGAGTTACTACCAACTGAGCTACGAGGCCAGTCTTGAGACTTGGATTCCATCTGTTGCCTAGACTCTCATGAGACTGGTGTTCTCAGTGGAACTCATATACACTCACGCCCCTTACATTCACACACACCTAGAGTAAGTCACACTATATTTTCTCGTTTGTATAAAATGTTTTAGTATTTTATGACTCCAAGAAAACTGTTAAAAATAGATCTAAGCAGGAGCGAGACCTCCTATGACAAGTTGTTCTTACTTAATGGGAGCTTTCATTTTATCTTACTACTAATTATGCGAAAGTTTGGATGAATGGATGGAAAAATAATATGAGGTGCTGCTATATGAGCTTGCTTTTATATGATATATTAATAGCTTCCGCCCGCGGCTTTGCTCGCGTGTACGTACATGAAAAGTAGCCTATATGCTATTCTAGGTAAAAAACTCTGTATATTACAGTTTCAGCGAAATCGGTTAAGCTGTTACGGCGTGATTGAATAACAAACACCCAAGCATCTAACTTCCTCACAATCTTTCGCATTTTATTATTAATATTCTGTTTGTATTCTGTATATTCTGTTCTGTATTATAATAAACTTCCGGTAAACGCGACGCAACTTCCTATTAGAAGATTTAAAGTGTACATAAAGAATAATCTTATTAAGTAAGCGTACTATAAACTAAATGATTATATAAATGATAAAACCGCATGGCCTGAAGTCGCTCTGCCCCTCGACAGCTAAAATGCCATTTTACAGTGTCTTTACAGTTTTTGCTTGCATCATATTTTAAGTATTATTCAATTTTATAGAAGCATTACGTACATATTTCATCAAGTGTAGCGTGTGCTGCCCTTAGATCATTTGTTGAAGCTCACATTTGTCTTCTTTTTTTTCACATTTTTATAAGCTCTTATTTATTAGGGATTATAATTAGATAACTTTTCTTTTGAGCCTCACCTAGTTCGATCGGCACCACACTGAAGCTTTAAATTCCATTTTGTGAAAAAGGATCATCGAAAAAAATGATAGGCACCAAGCCGTGTTTGTTGCCTGATTCTTCTAGGCTTGGTCGCGAGGAACAGGCATAGCTTCATCTAGTTTCTAAGACGTTTCAAAGTGATCCTAGTGATTTTATTGATATAAATGCCTTTTGACTTTGACTTTGTCCGCGATAACCGAGCCACAGATCCGACCAACGACGACCGTTACACAAGCCACGCAAAATTGTATTAAATTATTAGTAAGTATTAGATAGATAGATAAAAAAATTATTTGGCACTACAGACACACACAATTAACATAGATAAACAATTTTAAACTAAAGTACATACAATAGGTAGGTATAAATAAACAAAAGAGCAATTTTTAAAAAAGTAGGTATCTTAGAGTAGGCAAGTTTGCGTTATTTAAATTTATAAATATGTATCTTTCTGTATCTTTTAAAGCATATTATATGTCATAAATGTTATTTTTATCCAGCACAATGCTGAGCGGAGGCAATGTTTTCCACGAACTCTGGTGCGCACAATATTTTTGTTATCTAGCATTTAATTTTAATTTTATTGTGTATGTAGTAGTTCGTAAGGAAAATAAAAACTTTCATTCATTCACTCTATTGTAATTATAATATTTTGTTTTGTCCATACAAAAGAATTCAACGCGCTACATTATTTTTGTACTGGATTAATTGGTCCTGGTGTTTTTTTTTTCTAAAATAACATGTGTGGAATATAAAAGTATAAAAAAAAACAAATTTTTGCCAACTTTCAAATTAGCTGTTTTTAACTTTTATCATGTTTTTATGTTAAACGTTCGTACAAACCACGTTGTTCTTCCGTCAGGACCGATACTACGAGGCGAACTTGAAAACTATAAAAAAAATGTATAAAAAAATAATTCTACAAAAATTAAACAACACACATAAGTAATATCATAATTGTTGATTGTAACCGTTGTAAAAGTTGGTAGTAACTCTGCCTTCTGCGCTAGAGGTCGCGGGTTCGATTCCCGCACTGGACAAACATTTGTGTGATTAACGCAGATGTTTGTTGTGTGTCTGGGTGTTATATATTTCTCTATTATGTATATCAGTCTCTGGTGCCCATAGTACAGGCTATGCCTAGTTTGGGATCAGTTGACCATGTGTGATATGTCCGGAATATTTATTTATTATTTTATTTATTTATTTCCCTCTTTAGTTTGCAGAAGAACACCCGAAACTGGCTGAGAAGTACATGTCAAAGGAGATAGACTCCGTGCCCATTGATCACGAGATCCAGGATCTGAAGAGGACTGAGTATTTGACCAAGTATTGCTCCAGAGGTACAGTTGACTCACCAAATACCCCTCGGCGGGACTAAAGATAAAACAAATGATACAACTCACACATGAACAGGTAGGTAGTTATTTAGTACTAGCTTCCGGCTTGAAGGACCAAAATGTATATTCTATCTACACCATTGGTGTAAATGCAATCGAATGTACTTAAATATTGATAAGCGTTTTACAATAACGTTTACAAATAAGCGTTATAAATTAATACATGATTACCATATTGACGGTTATACACTTCATCGAGCGTATATTGCAAAGGACTTGGGTATTTTATTTGATTACAAACTTTCATTTCGTGCGCATTATCAACATATAACAACTAGAGCTAACCAACTTCTGGGCTTCGTTTTGAGATCTACAAACGGGTTTAAAAAGCCTCGAAGTCTCTTGTACCTGTTCTTTGCTCTGTGAGAAGTGTATAAGAATACGGTAGCCCTAACTACGAGGTTCATAAGAATGTAATTGAAAGAATTCAGAAGAAATGTCAAAGAATGTTGACTTATCGAACGCATCCAGGTCACTCAGATCTGAATTACGAAGAGAGGCTCTCTAAATATAATGTTCAATCGCTTGAGACTCGACGTATATATTTGACTTTTATATATATTTTATATTTGACCTGGTTTATCTTTATAAAATAGTACATTCTCTAATAGATTCTCCAGAGCTGTTGTCCTTGGTATCATTCAATATTAAGTTTAGGGCACGTAACTCGAATGAAAGAAATCTGTTTGCCTTACAAATTTATAAAAATAATATTTCCTATTACAATCCTTTAACCATGACGGATGGCTCGTCAATATAATGAAATGGCTAAAAATAATTTACAGTTAGATATATTTAGTTCTAAATTGTGTTCTAAATTACATCAAAAATGTTAAGGATATCTTGTATCCTAAAACACTAGATGTTCGTTAGGAAACATGTCACTCACTTTTGTTTACTGTTAATACTTTCGTTGTACGCACATAATTATTTATGTTACTACCTAGTTGTATAAATAATATCGGTTGAGCCGTTACGGCGTGATTGAACCACAAATACTTACCAAACATCCTCACAAACTTTCGCATTTATAATATTAGTAGGATAACGCGCCTCTTAGCGTAACATTGCTTTGCCCTAACAGGATTTATGTTTGAAACGAAAAATATATGCACAACACACTTTAAACATTAGTAAAATAAGCAATTTGATTTCATCATCATCATCAACAACGTGTAGAAGTCCACTGCTGGACATAGGCCTCCCCCAAAGAGTTCCATGACGAACGGGCTTGAGCCTTTTCCATCCACCGACTTCCCGCAACCTTTACAATGTCATCGGTCCATTACTCCCCAACAGTTGTCGGTTCTGCGAGCTATATGACCTGCCCACTGCCACCTCAACTTGCAATTTGATTTAATTTACTTAAAATATTTGATTTCACGTTCCCAGAACTCCCGTTTATGTCCGTGAACCTGGCCCGCCGCGCCCGCGCATTGCAAACGTTGCGTCTGCCAGACGACATATACATCCCGGACACCTCGCAGAAGGGGTCCTACAGACACCCTCGCCCAGAGAAGTACGCTGAGCCGCCCTCCGCGCTGTCTATGAGACCGAAATATGATGATTCGTTGAGACGTGAGTTGCCTTATCATTTTCAGAAGGGGTCAAAATGTATGAATATGAAGGTTTACGAAGTTGATTAACATGTTTGGCGATGTTGCTATAAAATACATATATTTTTTAATGTCAATGCGGTAAGTATTAACGTGAATCAATGCATTACAGCCGAGAAGTTTTTTCTTATTCAATTGATTGAACATTTTGTATAGGTATTGTTATATGATCCTCAAAATTGCTTTCCATGTTGCCAATTTGCTAGTAGCCAAGTACTGGAGCCTCGCATAGAGAAAGGACGACTGCTCGGTAACTCCTCTATGTTCTATAAACTGTGACGTCATATAACTGTTTTTTTAATCATCATCACCAGCCTGATCAAGTCCACTGCTGAACATAGGCCTACCCCAAGGAGTGCCGTGACGAACGGTCTTGAGCCTTCTCCATCCAGCGACTTCCCTATTTTTTATGCCAGTAGCGAACTATAGGTATATTTTTTAAGAACTATTGAAACGAAAAACCTCCGGTATTGCAAGCGTTCATAGGCTACGGTAACCGCTTACCAACAGGTGGGCCGTAAGCTTTTTTGCCACCTGAATATAGTAGGTAGTAGTATGGATGGATTGTGTAAAAGACGACATGAGTAAGAAAGGAGTGAATACTGGCATGACGGCTGATAGAGGGGAGTGGAAGGGAAGAACATGTTGTGTCGACCCCACATAAAGTGGGATAAGGGCAGGGGTTAGTATATAGTATGAAAAAAAGGATTATAAATGGACTCTTTGGGGGAGGTCAGGCCAGGCTGATCATGATAATATTTCTGTTTGCAGAGGAGCTCCGTCGTATCCTACGCATCAGTACAGGTGATACGACGTACGGGGCTTGCCACGGCCTCTTGGCTTCCGTAGTGCTGGACAAGAATCCCTTTGGGCCGCCGCGCGAGGAGCCCAAATACGGGCGCTGGCTCAACCCCTACACATACACTTATAGGATTAACTGATGCTTCCGGTGTTACCAGCTACTGTTTGTTTGTTTTCTATTGGATTGATTTATTGTTGAATAAAGATTGTTTTTTTTTAAATAAAATGTTGCTTTTTTGTGTCTGCTCCCACAATTTTTCATATAGATCGTCTTCGCTGTAAAGTCTGTTGCATCTAAGTAGTTGATGATGTGTCTGTTGCATCACGTTTTAATAGTTCTGCTCAGGACTCCCACCAGCCAGGTGCTGGCCAGGTGGCAGATAACAGACGCCTTGTTCTAAATTAAAACAACGGTGGAAAACACAGGTTGAATTAAAAAACAAAAGTTCGCTTTTATCAATCACTTAAAAGGATTTATTCAACTTTGACTTATATAACGTTTTAAAACAATAATCTAGGTAGATGTCACCAGACGTACACCTATGTTTGCCTATGCTCATTGGATGTCAACTGCGTCATTTGAAATGACAATCCCAAATCAAAGTGCACAAAGTTAAAAAAATATATAATAAACCCAAAATTCAAGAGTGATGCAGAAACTAAAGCAGAAATATTATAAATACTAGGGGACCAGAAGACAATAGAAGATGGACCATTACCTAACGACGTACCGGAAGGACTACTTATGGCCCAACCTGCCGGGGGGTGGTGGCGGTGCGGGGGGCATGGCTGAGTAAATATTTTGATATTAATGAGCTACTCGTCAGCTAATTGATATATAAAGTAATTTGTGGGCATCAGACCAACTTTGGTAGGTACTTACTAAAATATCTCCAGACAGTTCTTAGAATTCTTTGTTTGATAATCGAACCCGTTACCCCTCTAGACAACCAACTACTCTGCTCTCCTGGAAAGTGCCGTCAAGGGTTGCATCTGAGAGGTCTTAGAGGAATGAAAATATTGAGGAAGTCTCTGGACAATCAATATCATTAGAAAAGTGTTTTTTGTAGTGTCAATGATTTTTTCTTGGTCACCTTTATTAGGTCAGTGACCAGGTGGCCCAGGTGGTCCTGAAAGAATGAGCATTCAAAGTCAAAAGGCTTCAATAAAATTACTAGGATCACTTTAAAACGTCTTAGAAACTAGGTGCTGTGCCTGTTCCTCGCGACCAAGCCTAAAAGAACCAGGCAACAAACACGGCTTGGTGCCTATCAATGGGCCTATCAATGGCCTATCAATGTGGAAATGGGCCTATGACCGTTTTTTATTTTTTTTCTTCCATAGCTTTATTCCAAGGTTGTAGGTAGGTCCACTAGGCCACAATTATTTCACTGAATCCTATGCTACTATACCTATTACAAGTACTTATTATTTGATAAACCAATTTCAAGGGTCCCGAAGCTCTCGGGCGAAGAGCTAGCCTTCTATCAGGCCTGTATGCAGCACTCCAGGCCTCCAGACTGCCGATGTCCTCAGAACTCGGGGGGAGAGATGCCGCAGTTGCCCCCCGGAAAGGAGGGCGGATGGAGTCGGAACGAGGTACCCTATTTCTCACACAACATCATCATCAGCCCACATTCGTTAACTGCTGGACATAGGCCTCCCCAATACACGCCAATGAGCCCGGTGCTCGGCTCTTCTCATCCACTTACTTCCCGCCGCCTTTCGTAGGTCATCGCTCCACCAAGCCGGGGGCGTCCCACACTACGTTTGACTAGATAATAATAATAATAAATATTCCGGACCGGATTTCCGACACACGGTCAACTGATCCCAAACTAGGCATTTAGATATTTACATAGATGATTCTTCTAGGTTTGGTCGCGAGGAATAGGCGTAGCTTCACCTAGTTTCTAAGACATTTGAAAGTGATCCTAGTGATTTTATTGAAAAACGCCTTTTGACTTTGACTTTGACTAGGCGTGGTCTCCACTCAAGAACTCGTTGACTGGCCTCATAGCTCAGTTAGTAGTAACCCAGCCTAGAGGTCGCGGGTTCGATCCCCGGACTGGACAAACATTTGTGTGATAAACACAGATCTTTGTTCTGTGTCTGGGTGTTAAATATTTATCTATTAAATATATCAGTCTCCGGTACCCATAGTACAGGCTATGCCTAGTTTGGGATCAGTTGACCGTGTGAATATGTCCGGAATATTTATTTATTTATTATTTACCCCAATGGCTGTCGTTTCTTCGGCATATATGGCCACGGCCACTTCGATTTGCTAATCCTCTCAGAGTTCTATGTCGATTCACTGATTCTCTCTTGGTCACCTGTATTAGGTCAGTGACCAGGCTGAGCTCCTTTCGTGCACAGTCTATTCGATTCGACTATGTCGATGACTTTAGTTCTCTGTCGGATAATCTCGTTACCAGTTCCATTTAGAATTTTATACCTTTTGCTCAAAATTGGTTTCATTTATTCAGATCATGGGGCCTATGTTGGATCCGAAGCTGTATCCTGTGAGGGTTGCGGCAAGTCCTGAGACGCCAACATCTCGCTACGACCAGCCTAATGCATTCCTGGATAAGGTAAGCGTCTACATCGATGTAACCCTTGTCAAACTCAAACTTCTCACAACTCAGGGTATCCTAGTGTGAGAGCTTGTAAGCAATGTACCTACTTTAATAGGGCCTAGACTAAGCTTTCGTTGTCATTGTACACTACATTTTTGATAAATAATAAACTTACTTACTTACTTAAACACTAATATTATAAAGAGGTAACATTTGTTTGTTTGTATGTAGGGGGTAATCTCAGGAACTACTGAACCGATTCTAAAAAAATATTTCACTGATAGAAAGTTACACCATCCCGATGTAACATTTTATTGTAATAAAAATGACTACATATTCATTCCGAAAACTCAATATTTGTAAATCAAGTCGGATGAATAATCTCTGTCTTAGGTCAAGTAACTATTTTCTAATCTGTGGCAGCTGCGCTCTAATTTAGTCCGTAGCTTTACCACAGAGTTACCTAGGTTAAAGAGTTAATAAATAATAAATAATTTATTCCATTTTATAATAACATTAACACCTCTGTACCTATCTACATGTATTTCAAGCAATACATTTTAACTTTACTTTACTTTAATAATATATAAATATATTCCGGACATATCACACACGGTCAACTGATCCCAAACTAGGCATAGCCTGTACTATGGGTACCAGAGACTGATATACATAATAGATATATATTTAACACCCAGACACAGAACAAACATCTAAGTTAATTTTTAAGAGTAATTCCATTTTGAAATAAAGACGGTCAAGTGCGGTTAGTACACACTGGGGCTTCCAAACACACATAACACGTGGTCGGAAAATCAAGTTTATGAATCATTTTTGTTTCAGCTTCAATCCAAGTACCCGATGCTGTACAGCATTCTGCAGAACGAGGCTGGACCTGAACTGAAGCAGAGGATAGACAGAGACAGGAACAAGACCACATACCAAGTTGACTACTGCGAGTCAGGTGGGAGCCCTGATTATTCGTCTGTTTATGGTTTTTTTTTTTAATTATACAACTGAGGTGGCAAACAAGCATACGCCCCACCTGTTGGTAAGCGGTTACCGTAGCCTATGAGCGCTTGCAATACCAGAGGCAACACGCACGCGTTGCCGACCCCGAACCCCCCTCCCCTAAAGAGCTCTGGCAACCTTACCGCAGGAACACAACACTATTTGAAACAAATAATGTTATTTGGCTGCAATCTTCTTTAAGGCGGAGGTACCTCCTCAGGCGGGCTGCTCCAATTTAGAACGAGAAAATCTCGCTGTGCCCTACCGCCTCCAAAATATGTTTGGCCATTGCACATTCTTCATTACCAACTTCATCAGCCGCAGAACCTCCACGAATGGTCGTCATGTATGATATTCATCATCATCATCATCAATTCAGCCGTAGGTTGTCTACTTCGTCGCTAATTAATTTACAGAAGATCGTAGCCAAATAACATTATTTGTTTCAAATAGTGTTTTGTTCCTGCGTTGAGTAAGGTTGCCAGAGCTCTTTAGGGGGGGGAGGGGTTCGGCAGGCAACGCATTAGCAATGCTCCAGGTGTTGCTAATGTCAATAGGCGACGGTAACCACTTACCATCAGAAGGGCCGACGGCCTGTTTGCCTTTGATGCTTTGATGTCTCTTGATCTCTCATCTTTCTCACTCATACAATTTTATGGTGATTCTGACTATCAAACCAGGTCCAGGAGCCAAGTTCGAAGGCCTCCAAAGGGCAGCGGACGAGAGCGGCAGCGGCCCTTGTGCGCAGCCGATGCGCCTGCCCGGGGACCCGTGTCGCGTTGGCCCTAAGCCAAGGAAGGCCGCGCCAAGGACCATGTCGAAGCAGGCTGGCGCAGGTGCTGGAAGTGACCCTAGGGCTAAATGTGGTAAGTTTTTAGTCTTCACGGATATTCGTACGGATAGTACCTACATCAGAGGAAGTTTGAAAGTGACGGAAAAGTTGATGAGTAATAGGTTAGCATGGTATGGGCATGTCATGAGGAGGGATGAAAGTCATGTAACGAGAAGTGTTAGGTATGAATGTGGATGGATATAAGACTAGAGGAAGGCCGAAGAAAAGATGGATGGACTGTATTAAAGATGACATGAGTAAGAAAGAAGTGAGTGCGGAGATGACGGCTGACAGAAGAGAGTGGAAGAATAAAACATGTTATGCCGAACCCACATGATGTGGGACCAGAGCAGGAAGAAGAATAAGAAGTCTTCACGGATATTCATTCATGCAACCATATTTAAACATGCTTTTCTTTCAATACTCTAATATGGTCCTTTGAGCCGGATCCTTGATTCTCAATGTGGTTACAGAAACAACATCAGCGGTGCCGCCTCTCGGCAAGACAGAGTATCAAGACGGGGTTTCGAAGCTCGGAGCCATCATTATGCGGGACAAACTACACAGGAAATAGAAACCACAGTTTTATACGAACCAAACAATCATGGAATAAATATTGGGATCACTCAAATACATACTATTATTTGAACAGAAATCATATTGTTATTCGAACGAAGTGCAACATCCTGAAGTTCACTTAAGGGTCGTGGGTTCGAATCGCATATGAATCGGAATGTTTTGGTATTGTCCTGGTGTGCGTTAAAACTGATGGGAGTCTAATAGACACTGGAGTGCTATTGCGTAAGCAAAATGGCAATTATGAGGATGATTTTACCAATTTTATTTTTTTTTTACTTTTAGAATTTGTTTGTCTTTATTGACTTTATTGAGAAATATATACATACTATAAAATATAAAATCAAATAATTACCAAATAAAATAGGAACTAAATAAACAAATAATTTTGGTCATGCGGCAAGGTGCCAAAAGCACTGGCTGCATTCCCGCGTTGAATTGCCAAATAAATTCTTTGTGCAAGGAATGAGCCAGCTCTCGTATCACCGGCGGCGTCGACCAAAGTTGGTATAATTTTTTTGAAGAGCTTTCTTGTACCTGGGCCCTTTTAGTGACATCTGAAGTTTTTCAACCATGAAAATAATAAATAAATAAATATTCCGGACATATCACACACGGTCATCTGATCCCAAACTAGGCATAGCCTGTACTATGGGTACCAGAGACTGATATACATAATAGATATATATTTAACACCCAGACACAGAACAAACATATGTGTTAGTCACAAATGTTTGTCCAGTGCGGGAATCGAACCCGCGACCTCTAGCGCAGAAGTCAGAGTTACTACCAACTGAGCTATGAGGCCAGTCAAAACATAAGATTGTTAAAATACCCTCAGAAATCCAACTTCATTGCCATTATTCTTACTCAATTGCACCACTGATCTGGTCTGGTGTATTCAGAGGCAGTCAGGTTTCGAACTGTATTATGTTTGTCTGGACAAAACTGGCCATACTTAGTTGCCAAATTGAATTATGTCCCATGAACCCAGTGAAAGATTTTTACCACGTTTTTTACAAGTAAATAAAACTCCAAATGATAAATAGAAGTTTATGTATAAAACACGTATTACAAGTCATGTGGGGTGGGACCGGGCACTCGATATCAGCTCTCCTCGCTTATAAAGCGTGCCCTCCCTCTTCTCTTCTCTTCTCAAGTTCTGCTCCTCTCTCTTCGCGTTCTGCTCTTCTCTCCTGCCGGTCTCTTCTTTCCGGACGCTGTGCTCTTCCTTTCTTAGGGTCTGTTCGTGTCGGGAGGAGACACGGGAACGGACGGCCGTGGTGCTCTCGTCGTGTTGGCGGAGTACCACTGCTCGGGCGTCGGAGGTGTTGCGCTCTCTGGGGGAGAACAGAGGATATCAGTCAAAGCCAAAGGGAGTGTTGTGCACGAAAGGAGCCTCTAAGATATGCACTTTAATCCTTACACTACACTGATTCTTTCATCGACGATCATAGGCCCTTTTCAGGGCCACCATACCTCAACGTGGCCACTGACCTAATTCAGGATGACCAAGAAAGAATCAGTGACACGACAAGCAAGCAGCAGACAGTAACAATGAGAACATATAAATTTTAGAGCGCACATAAATTTTCCAAATGGAAAATTCATTGGTGCACGACCGGGATTCGAACCCACGACCTGTGGATCGGATAGCGGGGCCACTACCACCATTCCACCAGTGCTATAGTCCTCTCATAGTAACTGCTTGTGATTTTTTGATGCCTAACCATCAAACGGTAAAAACACACATTTTGGGAAACCGGCATGCCCTAAAATCGTTGACATCTGCCATGTTGACCTCAAGCTTCACATAAGCAAGCTAATGTGGTAAACAAGCATACTGATGACCCCTTGCCATGCCAGAGGTATTACGCACGCGTTGCCGACCCCGAACCCCACTCCCCCAAAGAGCTCTGGCAACCTTACTCACCGCAGGAACACAACACTACTTGAAACAAATACTGTTATTTGGCTGTGATCTTCTGTAAGGCGGATGCACTTCAACTCAGAGATCTACACACCTGCCAAGACCCACGAGCCTGTCAATATCCGTAGTCCTCTGTCTGTCTTCCGTACTCCGCTTGACCTCTCCCGCCGTCACGGTCACTCGTAGCGGCGCTGTCACCAGCGGCGGTGACCCGGGGGGTGAGGACGAGGACGAGCCCACGGCGGAGTCCCGCTTGGAGCCCTCGGAGCCCGAGGTGGAGCGCCGGCGCGGGGGGGCAGACGGCGCCCGGGGGGAAGGGGGGGAGAAGGCAGCCGGGATGTGGAGGGAGGCGGTGATCACGCAGTCATCGTCTGATCCGCCCAGCGTCTGAAAATTTTAGTTTTATGTAGGAAAGTGGCATAACAAACAATTCGAAAATGACAAACACAATTTTTTTATCAAAATCTTTTGTAAAATTAAATACGTTTTTCGTTTCCTATTAACTAGTTTTAGATGAAAAGCTGTAAGGCTCGGCGCAAACGAGCCACCGGCCACAGCCACAAGTGGCCAATGCAATATACTCCTCATACGAAGCATATGATGCGGTGGCGTCCACACATGTGTGACTTGTCCCTATAATATGTATTTAAAGTGTAGTCCACGTCTTCTACTGTGGCTGACGCGAGTGGCTCGTGTGCGAGTGACCTAAGTTACAATACCTGCCTTGCCATAGTTGAGCATGGGCATTATTGGCAGAAATTATTTAAAACTAAGGTTTCAACATGCATCATTCAACACAAAACAACAATAAAATTAAAATGAAACCAAGTTAAGCCGTTTTCAAACAGCATGCGATATGTCCTTGATATGCTATATTATAAAATCAGTTTAAAACGATCCTTAGCTCTACTAATTAAAGTTAATTTTGAGTTTGACAGAGTCTGCTAGATAGGTATATAGATAAACGGTATCGCAAGCTGGCCAATCACTTAAAATGTATTTAATCTGTTACGCCGTTTGAGCTCGGATTTAAGATTATTGGATGTTTTTTTTGTTAATTTAGTTATGTAATAGATAGAGGCATAGATTCAGTACCTACCGTTTACCACCATACCATGAATGGGTATGAATTCTGCTGAAGATAATACAAAAAGGTTTGAAGAAGATTACCTATCTATATTCAGTGTTATCAAGTCACTCACCCAACCCACCTCGTTATAGTCGCTGGCGGAATCGTTGGAGTCTGCCGTGGAGTCAGTCCTCGGAGCAGGCGTGGTACACACCACTCCGCTGCTGCCACACTCCTCACTGCTTCTTACCCTGAAACAAGAGACCACATTTCGTCATCTTAGTAACTTTAGAACTGCTAAGTTAACCTAGAAACTTTTAGGAGAGTTTTTGGGTATGTATCTGTTCAACAAACGTATTTTGCTGTGTCGTATCACTGATACTTTCTTGGTCATCCTGTATTATGTCAGTGACCAGGTTGGTGGTAGTCCTGAAAAGGGCCTATAAGACCTTCGGTGAAACAAACAGTGTAGTGCAAGGATAAAAATCCTGAGGCTTCTTTCGTGCGCTTATCTTCGAATTTTTAGGTTCTAGGACATGCCGGTTTCACGATGTTTTCCTGAGAGTACTAGTGTACTAGCGCACATGAATTTTCTGGAATTGTAAATCCCATGTGTGCACTACCGGTCCACGACCTGTGGATCGGAAGGCGAGGCCAATACCACCACTCCACCAATGCTCATCTTTAAAGGTCAGGGTGGATAAGCTGGTTGGGGACAACTGGTCAGCGCGAGACTTCGGACTGCGGATTCGATTCCCGCAGTGTGACTGCGTAGGTGTCATAATATTTATAGTTTCTGAGGCCCATCACACGGAATCCTACGATAAAGAAAGGATTAAGTAGGTAAGTATGACTTTTTATGAGTTATTATGAAAGGACATACATAAGACCCACCTGATGGTAAGCAGTAACCACTGTAGTGCTCAATAAAGCTGTACCACCTATGATACAGGACCCGTGCTATTGCATTGCGTCCATCACCATTAGACACGTGTTGGTAAGTCTCATGTGCCGGTAATTTCACCGTTATGATTAATTTACCTGGTGACTATAGTCATGGCAGAGGATAAGGAACCCGAGGAGGTGTCAGACGCCGTGTCTCGCGTCCGTCGGCTGCGCGAGTAGCTCTTTTCACTGCGTCTGCCGGCAGAAGGCAGGAGAGTTAACAATGATGCAACGCACATTATCACCCTGAAACTCCATTATCTCAGCATCTCCAACTACACTTGACTCACACTGGAACGATCTCTAGACCCTTATATTCTACTATCATCATCTCCAGCTACACATGACTAACACTAGACTTTTCTCCATCATCAGCATTGCTCTTGGACATCACCAGGCTGTAAGAAGTTCTACTTCTGTAAGAAGTACAGTATCTGATACCATATATGTAGTCCAAGCCCGACGGACAATATTTTGAAGGTTACGCGAAGTCGGTGGATGGGCTCAAGACCATTCGTCGTGGCACTGTTTGGGGAAGTCGTATGCCCAGATGGTGGCTTATGAACCAACTTTACTTCATTACACCGTCCACCACCTTTCAGTCATCGGTTAGTAGTAGGTACATACATTTAGTGATGGTTCGTCTCTGCCAACTGCCCAGCTCGTTATGAATCAGTGCAGTGAATGGAATCAATCAGCGCCTCACGTACGGTCTTTTACAGGAGAAAGTACCTCGTAGGCTGCACGTGCTCCGGGCTTCAGTCACGACTCTCGTGACCTCATGCTCGTGTACTGGCTAGAGATGAGAGTTGGAAAAAAAGGATGCAGGTACAAAGCGTCAGTCTCACCTCGTAGGCTGCACATGTCCGGGGCCTCCCGTAGCAGCGGCACCGTGGAGACACGACTCGCGCGACCAGACGCGCCGCATGCCCTCAGAGTTCTCCGCATTTGCTTGTTCTGCTGCAACTCTGTGAATCAAAAGGCAATGCAAGAAGTTGTAAGGGGGTTCCAATCTAGTCGTTCGGATTCTTGTACTCGAATAATATTATGATTTTTACAGATGAAACTGATGCCGATTGTCGGATGTTTTTGACAATAAGGCAGGTCACTCTACCACATGATCACAAGGACGAATGTTACGACAAAAGAACTAACTGGTGGCTTCAGGAAAAAGGAAACTCACTCTGCTTTCCTCAGCAGCAAGGGGTCCAGGTGTGCTGGTGCACTGTGCGCTAGCTGTATGTATGCTTCGTGCAGCAACTCAGCCGGGAGTGTCCACAACTCGGCCTGCCGTTCTACCAGCTGCCGGACCACGTTGATCACGTCTGCTCGCTCCGAGAGCTGTTCAGCACTGAAATGGGAAAGTTATATTTTTAGTGGTCTTATGCATAGATGGAGAAAGTCAAGACGAAACCTAATACTCTTCACGAAACAATTGAGCAATAAAGCCCGGGGTGGTATAGCCTGGGTAGTTTGATTGCACTTGGTCTTTATTACGGAAGGTTCATCAACTGCAGACGTCTACACAAGCTTAAATAATTTAGAAACTCCTCGAAAACTGTTGCATATATGCCGATGTGGTCGGTATTTTAAATGGAGCCTCATCATCATCATAATCAGCCTGTAGAAGTCCACTGCTGGACATAGTTCCACGACGAACGGAGCCTTCTCTGAGCCTTCTCTGAGCCCTCTCCATCCACCGACCTCCCCTGACCTGAAATGGAGCCTGCCACATTTTAACTGTGAGAGATATGTATATAAATTACTTAGTGGCGCGTCTTGGGAGAGCCTATGTCAATCAGTGGACTGATACAGGTTTATAATGATATATTTAACATTCTGTGAACTAAACGGTAACTCACTTGGCAGCCTCATTAGGTTTATTCCTATGCAGAATATTCGGCGCGAAGACAGTGGCCAGGTTTGCGGCGTCCATCTTGTTGCCAGGCTGATGGCTGTCTTCAGCGTGAGCAGCCAGCTGCGCCAGGAATGACAGCAACGCGTTCAGCGTGTCCCGGTGGGCGGCTGGTAGCAGCTGGATGATCAGCTTCATGGCTTCCCATTGGTAATGGCGGTTATGTAGTTCTGGAAATGGGAAATAAGAAATCAGCTCGCGAGTGTGTGTGATTAAGTTAATATAAGGTGGCTCTTTTCAGGGCCAGTATAGTAAAATATCTGGATCCAATAAGACTCTGCAATTGGGGGATAGGATTTGACTAAGATATGTCTGAAGTATACGTGGCGTAGCTTGCCTAGTCTTTCTAATAAACCAGCTATGATAAGCAGGGCGGTCACCAAATGGATACCAAGTTAGTCCTGGCTGTAAAAGTCGCTAAGCCCCGATGGAGGTCTTCGAGCAGCCAAAAATTTCTGCCACTAGAGTTAGCCACACTCACACTCACTTAGCTTTTTTCTACGGGGGGGCTATAAACATAGACTTGGCAGTGTTTGCATTTTAAATTAATGTTCTGCTCACTTTGCGTCTGTAAAAACACTGGGTAGAGATCTCGGCAGAGAAGTGGATCAGGCAGGTCTCTCAGGAACTCCTTCAGCAGCGTGGCGACGTCGTGCGGGCACACCGCCGCGTCCAGCGCCACTTCCTGGGTCCGCTCCCAATCTTCCCGGAGCTGGAAAATGAATAAGGATTAGTCTTCTTCGAAGCTCTAGGGGCACAGATAGACCGGTCATCACAACACGTACATGTGTATTGTAAAATGCTTACAAAACTAGCCGAAATCTAATCAGTTGTGTAACAATCTCGCAATCCAAAAGAGGCGATGGACAGAATTAGATGTTTTGGATCGGCAAGTGACCCACTTTGGGGATTTATTGCAAACTTACAGTTACCGTACTCTGTTGCAGACGAAGATAGACTATGACGTGGACGCTTTATGCTTATTGTTTTCTAGTTACAATGTAATCGGCCTTGAAGTTAGTCCCAATATTTGACCTTATTGCGTTTGTAAGTAATCGTGGCACGTTTCTTGAAATTACATACCTACTGTTGAGCCGCACAAAACATACTTTGCACTTAACCGACAACTTTAGCCGTGTTTGTTGCCTGATTCTTCTAGGCTTAGTCGCGAGGAACAGTCGTTGCTTCACCAGGTTTCTTTATCCTCAGAAAAGAACGGACCCCAACCTTTCTTCCTCAGTGATTGGAGGAATTCCTAGATTAAAACCTCAACCATGAAGCTGTGTGTGCCGGACTAGTACATAGGGCGGCGGAGGAGGCCACCTATGTTCGCAGTGCCCCGCGGCAGGACTAACCTGCTGAACAGGGCACCTCTGTCGCGCACCATACAAACACTAAATCTGGTAGCGGTGACAATTGACGTATTCCACTGTTCGCAGAGCGAGTTCGTAAGGCTATGCGGTTTGTGCTATGGTCGATAAGTATTTTGCTATTGTTTTGAATTATTTTGCTAATTGTTATTATTGAATTATGTGTTGTTATTATTATGTTGACTACTCTATTGTATTAGGTCATACCTGTAAGAATAGATGTAATGTTTTAAATAAATAAATGAGGTGATGTGCTATTCGCATCTTACCTGTCTCACTCGCTTCTTAGAAGCGGACACCCTGAAGAGGCCGAGGGTATTGAGGCCGTGCCTCCGCAAGTGCGCGAGGCAGGCGGACACGAGGCCTGGGACTCGGGGCCCACCACCTCCTGCCTCTTCTAATCCTGCCCAGCCCCACTCGCCGGAATCGCAGGAACCACTCTGGAATCACAAAGAATTCATATTCATACATTCATTACTTTGACGTAGAGTGTACCAAAGCGAATTTCCGGAGTGACTTCCTATCATGTGGGGGGAATTTGCCCATACTCACCGCGCTTGGTACGCGGGTTGGCGAGCGCAGTTAGAGCTATCGTTGTTATAAAAGAAGACGCTGACCCATCCCCTAGCTTTTTCTATTAGTCGCCTCTTACGACATCCATGGGTAGGAGATATTAAGGTGCCTAATCTTCAGCACGGCAGAGGTTCTACTAAAGCATAGGTCTATCTAACTATCTTGACTAATGTTTTGTAAACTAATTTCCCGGTTCAGTAGACAGTGCACCTTAGGCAACGTTCAGTTGCAGATTTATCTATTGTTTTGATTGATTTTTTAGAATTTCAGTAAATACCGCGTTGAGACAAATATTACACCTAATGGCTTTACTGATAGATTTGGAGGAATTATTGTGGTTCAAATAAACAATTTAGCACATTAAGCCTTTAGTTTGTTATCTTTGAACAGTTTTATTAGGAACTGTGCAAAGATAATTTGTAGATCACAGACGGACAACAAAGATGTGATGGGTTCAGTTTTTTTCCAAATGAGGTACGGAACCCTAAAAATTCGTTCTTAGGTGCTTGTAGCTAGATCTGGTGAACGAGTTTTAAGCTCCCTGAATGTCCTTACTTTAGCGCTAACGATAACTTGAACGCTAACGATTTCCCAATGACACTTAACATTTGCACCACACTAGCCACTGAAAATAAAAAAAACCGTCTAACCTGCCACACGCTATTCTCTACCCAATCACATTACATTAAAGCTTAGTGTTACACACGCATCGATCGCGGAGAAACCCTTCCAACTTGCCACGCCATTCTCGCCGTTATCCTATTGTAATAAAGCCTAGCGCTATACACGGCAGCAATTCACATAATACAAGCTATTTCTGTAGGTACTACTGGAATACACAAGCGAGCGACGTCATACGATAAAATTATCTTGGCCTTAATGAAAGCAAGAAGGCCGGCAGGTAATCGGACACCCGTGACGTCACGACCCTGATCGCTTCGATATCAGTAACCCGAGTTATTGAGTGGTGAGTGAGAGACTCGTCGTGGGTTCGAATCTAGTTATCATAATTTCAGCCCTTTTACGTCCACCGCTGAACATGGCCTCCCCCACAGACAGAGCAAACTCCTTATCATGTGGGGGGATTTGCCCATACTCACCGCGCAGGCATGCGGGTTGGCGAGCGCAGTTAGAGCTATCGTTGTTAAAATGAGGGCCGCTGCTGCCCATCCCCTAGCTTTTTTCCCTTAGTCGCCTCTTACGACATCCGCGGATACCTATTCCTGAAGAATCCGGCTGAAGAATAGGTCCCTCCATATCTAGGTAGGTAGGGGCCTATTCTTCAGCCGGGGCCACCACGGCCTAGAACGGCCGGAATCTAGTTATGCACCAATACAATGAATTCATACCATTCTGAAAATTTATCTGCGCATATTACTGACGATGTTTTCCTTCACCGTTTGAGAGCTAGTGCTCATAAACGGTGAAGGAAAACGAACACATCGTCAGGAAACCGGCATGTCCAAGAACCGAAAAGTTTGAAGACATGTGACATGTGCACGAAAGGAGCCTCTAAGAGGGCCACTTTAAACCTTTATTTATTTATAGAATATAGGTTTTTATATTGATTTTGTCCCGTAGAGAGAACTGAACGTGTACCTAGGTACTTCTCGCAACAGCCGACCGACAAGACTGCCGTCACAAAACAAATAAAAATTTAATAAAATTATGGAATAAAATATTGTATTTTACCCGTGACGTCATAATAATAGGCAAAGGCCATGATTGTTTTAATATAACGAAGGTTAACAGACTGTTTGGATCCGACAGATCTAAGGACGGATAATTATAAATCGCGGTTTATAGATTAAAAATACTTGTTTATAATATTCTCTCTACGAGACACTAGTGAACTTATAGATTCGGATTCATCATCATCATCAGCCTGTAGAAGTCCACTGCTGGACATAGGCCTCCCCCAAAGAGTTCCATGACGAACGGTCTTGAGCCTTCTCCATCCACCGACTTCCCGCAACCTTCACAATGTCGTCGGTCCATCGGGTGGGGGGCCTTCCAACACTGCGTTGCCCGGTTCGTGGTCGCCATTCGAGAACCTTTACTCCCCAACGGTTATCGGTTCTGCGAGCTTATATGGCCTGCCCACTGCCACTTCAACTTGCTAATTCTGAGAGCTATGTCGGTGACCTTGGTTCTTCTATGAATTTCCTCATTTCGGATCTTATCATCTAATTTATGTTTAAAATAATATGTCATCTGAAACGTAAAATCCAACGGGTGTTTATCGCGTTTACCTTTCTTTTGAAATGCATTTCAAAATGATCCCTACGTCTACTGAAGAAAGTCAATTTCACACCATAACGATATCGCAAACCCCTAGAATTCAAACTCAAAATTGACTTTATTCAGTAGGCATAAGGATCATTTTTAAATAAATTTCAAATGACAACATAAATTTCAAAAAAATCAGGGTAAGATAAATGCAGTGGAAATGTGAGCTTTGCGAAGAGTTACTCTGGAGGAAAAGTGTGAGTAACAGAGAGAAAATCTAGTATGAAAATTTAGAATGTTTTCTTTCGTTGATAGCATAAGCCCTTTTCAGGACAGTACGAAACACGCTGTACATCATTTAAAAAAGGCGCAAACTAATACAAGGAATGCCTACGTGACCCGACAAGAGTAGCACCAGGAAATTAATAGAACTGTTATTATCTCTTGATGAATTCTGATGTAAAAATTGCATAAACTATCTCCACCCCGACAGGAATTCCAATTCCCCAGACGACCTGATGTTTACCTCCACGCCAGACGAGTGTATTGGTCGTACGTGTCGTGCCGTTTCACATGCACTCGGTCGCCGGCGCTGTTTATTATTATTATCCTATCATTACAGCAAAATTTTAGTAATTCGTTCGTATAAGCTGACCATTTTGAGATCAGTTATGTCGGCAGTTAGACTTCGTCGACATAGTTATTAAAAAATATGCAGAAGCTCACGAGCGTAGACTTCATCATCATGTGAACGTCGAGGCAATCCAGCTCCTCGACAACACAGACATAGTGAGACGACTCAAAAGAACTAAGCCTTTTGAGTTAGTATGATGTAAAATAATAGTGAAATGTAGTGAAAGTGATAGTGCCTACCTATAAAGAACACAAGAACAAAGTGTCTTCCCCTTAACTAGAAACTGTAAGAAAAGTGCTATTGGACACATTCTTAGATATAATTTACCTTATAAAACTATGTTAAAGTAAAATTGCTCATTGGCCTACTTGGCTAGATTGCAATACTACTTAGGGTACAATATTTTGTAAACTAGGATTTAAAAAAAAAAAAAAGTTATGTCGGCACCTTTTTTGGGCTTAGATAATTTATTCTCATCAATAATTTAATTCACTTACATGAGAACTTATAAAATCAATCATCCTACTTCCTTTCTATTAACCTACTAATATTATCAATGCGAAAGTTTGTGAGGATTTTTGGTATTTAGATGTTCGGATGTTTAGATGTTTGTTGATCATTCACGCCGTTGGCTTAACAGATTACGTTGAAACTATAGAGTTTTTTTTTTTTTTCTTGACATATCACACATGGTCAACTGATCCCAAACAAGGCATAGCCTGTACTATGGGTACCGGAGACTGATATACATATAAGATAAATATTTAACACCCAGACACAGAACAAACATCAGTATTTATCACACAAATGTTTGTCCAGTGCGGGAATCGAACCCACGACCTCTAGCGCAGAAGGCAGAGTTACTACCAACTGAGCTATGAGGCTATGAGAGATATGGAATATATAGAGTTCCTTACCTAGAATAGCATATAGGCTTCTTTTTATATACTTAGGTACGACGCGAGCAAAGCCGCGGGCGGCTAGTAATTTATAAACGTGCAGTACTTAGTGTAAACATAAAAAAAACTAAAAAAGCGGTCTGGAGTAAACCAACGGAATCATCATCGGCTTTGTTCAAGTCACAGGTAGGCAAGGTATGTTTATTTCGCTGAACGAGTTGAAAGTCGAACGGATGCGGCATTTCAAAAAATATATGATTCGAGCAGAGTAATTAGTTTCTTCCTTTTACCACGCGTTAGAATGCACGTGATCAGGCGCTTCTGTGTTTACTAGTCAATCTCAGATCAAACCAAGTAAATTTACTGTGGCATATCTGTGTAATACTCTGTCATTGCTTGGTTTATGCGCGCTGGTTGATTGGCGCGTGTCATACACACGTTTCGATTGTGTAATACGGTATTTAATGGTATTACTAATACCATTAAACATCATACAATAAATGTGGTTAAGTTCGTCTGCTGAGTGTCTGCATTCTATGTGACCGCAGCACCGTTCAGTGCGGTTATTATTTCACATACATACATATACAAACATACATCAAAATCACTGATTCATTGAGTTTCACCTGATTTGTTCATTGAAGATTTTTATTATATTTTATTATTATTAATCTTAATTAGTATCAAATGAATTTAAATTAATCTTTTTATAATGTTTAATATGATATAGTTCTTTTTATTGTTACTGTTATTAATATGTATGGGTAAGTACACTGTTGCATTAGGTGCACCTGTAAAAATAGTGTTCTCTTTAGGAAATAAATGAAATGAAAATAAATGATTTGACCCCAAAAAAAACAGCAGATTTTCGCATAGAGTTTTTTCAATGAAAATTGACGAATTTCCAAAAGTCGTAGAACAAACTTTATTGCCAATTGGGTGTAGAATAAGTCCCTTTCGGGATAGAATACATATTATGAGTCACCTTGTATAACAAAGGGACTTGAAGATCCTGTACTTCGATCCTTGACGGTTCCGACCGGCCGCATCGAGACAAACATTATTATTAGTTCGATACGTTCAAAACCACACGTAAAACGTAAAATCTATTTATTAATACGTGTTTGAAATTTTCCACTGACGACGTTAAAATTGTAAATTACCTAGAAACGTGTAACAATGTCGGGCGCAAATAAATTACTTTGTTAGCAACAACTCGTTAGGTAGTATTTTCGCTTTGTCTAAAACTGTAGAAATAACTGCAGCAGAGCGTAGAACTACATAACATTCGAATTTCCGTGAGGGATATCACGGAAATGCAAATGTTTTAACGTTCCGCACTCCGTTAGCTCGAACCGGGCGATGCAGTGTTGGAAGGATGGACCGACAACGTTGTGAAGGTTGCGGGAAGTCGGTGGATGGAAAAGGCTCAAGTCCGTTCGTCATGGAACTCTTTGGGGGAGGCCTATGATCTATGTTCAGAGTAGTGGACTTCATAAGGGTGATGATGACGATGATGATGATGACTAAGAATATTCTCCAAAATCGCCTCTGAAAATATACCTGGTTTCTTTTCTTTTCACAAAAAAGCAAGCGGCCATTAATGGAATTAAAAATATTATGTCAAAATTCCGTTACACGAAAACTCCACCTCCCCAGAGGGACTTCTGTGAAAATGATTCTACAAGTACTACCTACTTCAAATTGAGGAAATGTATAATTTGTTATTTACAATTTATGTTTTTGTTTTATGTATTTTAAGTAAATAATATAAGGAACCAATACATAACTTTCATTGTTATATGGTATAGTATTCATATAAATATATTATAAAAAGGTTAGCGTGGTATGGGTGGGCATGTCATGCGGAGGGAAGAATGTCATGTGACTAGAAGAGCGTTAAATATGAATGTGGAAGGATATAAGGGAAGAGGTAGACCAAAGAAAAGATGGATAGACTGTGTGAAAGATGACATGAGTAAGAAAGGAGTGAATACTGATATGACGGCTGATAGAGGGGAGTGGAAGAGGAAAACATGTTGTGCCGACCCCACATGAAGTGGATAAGGGCAGGGAGATGATGATAAATATATTATAAAAACTCAATGGCTTTATTGACTGTAACAGACAACGCAGACTTGAAATTTGAAGGGTGTGTCCCTTTTAGTATGTAGAGGTGTACTTAAAAAGGAATTCCTGAACTTCAACCCCAAAGGGGGTGCAGCAGGGGCTGAAGTTTGTATGAAAAAATACCCTTTCTAACTAACTAACTTTCAGAAGTTAGTATTTAAAAGAGGAATTAGTTTGTATTTTGATTTTCTTTTGGATTTCATGCGCGCAACTTTATGGTACTTGGTATGGGCATGGTCTTTTTATGTTATGTACCTACTGTTGTACCTATACAGAGCACCGCGAGATCTCAACTCAGGGCGAGCTACTGCCAAGGATAATCCTACTATAATATTATAAACTCGAAAATTTGTAAGTATGGATGGATGGATGTTTGTTACTCTCACGTAAAAACTACTCAATGGATTTTAATGAAACTTCACAATAATATAGCTTATACATCAGAATAACACATAGGCTACAATTTATGAAGATATTGTGTGAATTGTCCAAAATATGACTACTAGGTACTCGAAATACTAATCCTGCGCAGACGAAGTCGCGGGCACCAGCTAGTATAATATAGTATGTAGTATTATATAGTCTTTGCTACTACTGATCTAATAGCTACCGCGTTTGTCATGACATTTGAGCGTGCAGAAATAGTCGCGGACAGAGTGGTCGCCAAGACGCGCCGTGACGCGCTCTGATGCACCTGGGCCGATCCGTGTGACACGGACCGCTCTGATAACTTATCAGCGACACTCACTGGTCACTATCTTCTTCTACTAACCACTACACAACTCTTTTTTTTTCATTTTAACACTTTTTTTGTGCTCGGAAGGAGCCTTAAGAGGCGCACTTTAATCCTTTCACAACACTGATTCTTTCATCGACGGTCTTAGGCCAGCATACCTCAACATGGTCACTAACATAATACAGGATGACCATGAAAGAATCAGTGACACGACAAGAAGAAGAACTGGTCCCTTGGTCTCCTTGGTCTTGGTCACCTTGCGTAAAGGTGCTCTATTCTGGCAACACCATGAAATTTTAACGTCACGACTACAGCAGTTACGCTACCTTTAGACCCAAGCTGTCTTCATCCATGTACTTGTACATTGATACTTGTTGGCAATAAAGAAATAAATGAAAAGTCTGCCTAATCATTCGTTATAGGTCGGTTGTGTTAAGCAATGTTCGGCGAGATCACTAAATGGATGAGTGACTGCTAGTGGTATTAACAACTGCGCGCTTTCGTGCTTCGGAGGAATCTCATGCACCTCAATTATTGAACTCCAACACGGGTAAACAAGGGTGCGCCCTAAATGTGCATAGCTGCATTTGAAGCCCTATCACACAAGCGATTTTTAAGCGTAGGCGATGTTACAACTTTATCGTTTGCTTTCAAACAAGGCGGGCTTGCGTATAGGGCTCCTACATATATAACCGTTTACAATTTACAATTATCTATTATTTTAATAGTGTTGGGATTTTTGGCCTCCAAAATACAAGTTTTTAACTTAGTTTGGAGGTCCGTAGTCCATAATATTGTTAATATAATTTTTTCTCAATTGTACTTACCACCTAAGACTAGCTCAAATAAACATTTTTATCTTATCTTAAACATAGAATGCGTGAAAAATGCAACCTTCCGCAAACGGGTAAACAAAAGTCTTTATTGCATTGAAGATTGATGGCTGAATCTTTCAATTCAACAGACTTCTATTGATAGGTTTTATTGTCTATTTTTATAGACACCTTGATCAATGATAAATAATTGACGAAACAAAAATGATGGACAAAAATGAGATGACGGAAAAAACAAGCACAGAAACAAGACTCGGAAGTAGTTCCCGAAGTTGCCGCCAGGGTAAAGAGTAAAATCTATACAAGGTGATTCATAATATGTATGCCATCCCGAGAGGGGCTTATTCTACAACCAATTGGCAATAAAGTTTGTTCTACGACTTTTGGAAAATCGTCAATTTTCTTTCTTTTTTTTTTCCGGATCTGTCACACACTAAATAAATAATAAATATTCCGGACACATAACACATTGTCAACTGATCCCAAACTAGGCATAACCTGTACTATGGGTACCAGAGACTGATATACATAATAGATATATATTTAACACCCAGACACAGAACAAACATCTGTGTTAGTCACAAATGTTTGTCCAGTGCGGGAATCGAACCCGCGACCTCTAGCGCAGAAGGCAGAGTTACTACCAACTGAGCTATGAGGCCAGTCAACTGATCCCAAACTAGGCATAGCCTGTACTATGGATACCAGAGACTGGTATACTTAATAGATACATATTTAACACCCAAACACAGAACAAACATCTGTATTCATCACACAAATGTTTGTCCAGTGCGGGAATCGAACCCACGACCTCTAGCGCAGAAGGCAGAGTTACTACCAACTGAGCTATGAGGCCTGTCATTGAAAACACTCTATGCGAAAATCAGCTGTTTTGGGGTCAAATCAGGTCAAACTCAATGAATCAGCTGATTTAGCAATCTTGATTCCGAACTTCTTGTACGTTTAGTTATTAGTTCAAAATAGCAAAAACACCTGGTTTGAGGAAGTTTGTGAAAAAAAAAATGTTTTTTTCGCTAATATTATTTCTTTTTGTTGATATAATAACCCCCTTTCGGGATGGAATACATGTTATGAATCACCTTGTATATATAAAGGAGTAGTCCACTCACTCACTCACTCACTGACTAGGAAACTACTAGGCTGAGGAGTCTGATCATATATTTATATGTAGTATAGGTTGTATTTATTCGTTTTATGGAGTTATTTTTATTCATTGTCAGCTCTCCAATATTTGTTCCCTAATTTCAGCTAGCACGCTGACCTTTTTCTCTTGTTACCTTTGAGGTTGGCTGTTAGAAAATGCTTGTAGCATTAAGCCCTCCTTTTGTGCAACTGTATTACGTGAATAAAGTATTAAATAAATAAATAAAGACGCCGTTCGACTTACCCGCAACTCCTAAACCAAGATGGTAGAGTCGACGTGTAGATGACTCATGATTGATTGATTACAGATTTACAAGTCCAGTTAATAGTAATGTGTATAATAGGTTAATAATTTTAGGACACTATCGCAATAGTGACAGCCGTGGTGGCCCAGGCTGAAGAATAGGCCCCTCCATATCTACCTATCCGCGGATGTCTCAAGAAGCGACTAAGGGAAAAAAGCTAGCTAACTGCGCTCGCCAACCCGCATGCCCAGCGTGGTGAGTATGGGCGAATCCCTTCACAAGATAAGGAATTTGCTCTATCTGTGGGGGAGGCCATGTTCAGCAGTGGACCTCGTACGGCTGAAATTATGATGATGATCGCAATAGTACTGCACGCACATATCCAAGTGCGACCACGGAAGACCAGCGCTTTGGTATGAACTGCTCTGCCCTAGCACATGCTGAGTGGTGGCCATTTTTGTTACCATGATGTTGAATTGCATTTTTTGTATTGTGTTATATTAAGTCTGATTGTATTGGTTTCAAAATAAACGTTTTTCTATAATATTCTATTAGAGAAGACACTTTCAGTTCAGTATCATTAATTAATACGGCTGTTGAAATTGTTTTGATTCGTCTGCAAATTAATTTCGCTGGAGCATGATTAGTGGGGTTTGGCAAATCGTTAGTAACTGCATAACGTGGTGTTACCACACATCATTTAATATGATTTATGATTTGAATATGAACAGATTAAGCTCAGATTATCAACATCAGCCTGTAGAATTCCACTGCTGGACATAGGCATACCCCAAAGAGTGCCATGACGAAGGATGAAATGAGTCTTTTCTATCCATCGACTCGCAACCTTCACAATGTCGTCAATCCATCGGGTGGGGGGCCTTCAAACAATGCGTCGCCTGGTTTGTGGTCGCTTTTTTCCTCGGTTATCGGTTCTGCGAGCTATATGGCCTGTCCTGTAAGCGAGCTACGTCGGTGACCTTGGCCCTTCTATGGATTTCCTAATTTCTGGTTTTATCAAGCTCGGATGGACAAAATCATTAATAAGTTAGCATACCTGCTAACCTTATTACAACGACACGAATAGCTAGACTAATAATAGCTTACTATTTTGGTTTGGAAGATAATGTGTTGTGACAATATGGTTTACTATGGTAAAATGTGTCGGAATATTAATAAGATTTCAAGAGTTTTGTCCATGCATATTTCATGAGACATCGTGAAATATGCATGAAAAAACTCTTGAAATTATATCACTGTCATACTCTGTTTGGTGTTTTTTAATATTTACCGACCCAATATAAAGGGTTATTTATTAAATGCGAAAACCCTGATAACAGTTGGTTCAAAATCGAAAGTATAATAAATAAATGCTTACCTATACTAGCCGAAGTGTTTAGTAACCTAGGACCTAGTACAATGTACTACTAACCCCTAAGGACCTTTGTTGTCTGAAATTATTCTGTTAAATTTTTATTTCGCCTATTGTTTTGTACAACGTAAAAAACTTATTTTTTTTAAATGTCTCCTTACTAAAATATATCCCGTCCGAAGCCCAAAAGTGCAATGAAAACGATTCCTGCAACAGAAATCGAACGCCTTGCGTCTCAGACGGGGGCTCACTCGCTATGCCATCGAGGTCTTCAATACTTTTAGCCAAGGCTGTGTACTCACATCGTCTCCTTTCTCCAGGGCCCCCAGCGAGGCTAGCGAGGCTCTGCTGCCCCCGTGCTGCTGCCGCCGCAGCGCCCGCTCCGTAGCAACACACTGCGCGAGCGGCACACCAAACACGCTGCCACTTGTAGACTCTGAAAAACAATGAATTCAATTAAAGCTAGACTTACGCCTTTCTCTACGCCTAAAGCAGTGTTCAAACGGCGAGCGATGTCATTCAAAATTTATTTCCAAATTATTCTTACGTTTACAGGATAGTCAATTTTCAGTTTGACTTTTAGGGACATGCGATATCGTTTACCTACAGCGGATGCTCTCAAATGTCAAACTCAAAATTGACTTCCATCAATAGACGTAAGAATCATTTTGAAATACATTTTAAACACATTTTATATGGCACATCTCACGCCGTTTGAACACGGCTGCAATTGGTTGGTTTTTATCAAGGAAATAAGCAAACGAACACGCAGACAGACGCTAGATAAACTGGCGAACTTTATGATGACGCGACGTGCGCCGTGTAAATAGCTAGGAACTCCCATTGTGAGCCGTTAATAGCGCGCCAGGAATAACCGGCCTTTGATAATTATAACAGGCCGCGCACAGTTTGCAGTTTTACAGCGGTGCTATATAACCACTACTGGAATGCCCGTGACTTCGTCCACATTGGGCCTAACTTGAGGGTGGAGAAGTTGGATCCCGTCATAATATGAGCTTTATAAGTACACAGTTTATCTTGTATTTAGTTTATTGTAAAGAGATTATCCTAGCTGTACGATTAATCTCCATAACCTTATTTTCTATTTTATAGTTTGTAAACTCTTTATTAGGTTAAAATTGTCGCAATGCTGTGTTCGCCTGTTATTGGCTATTGTATCAGTCCTTAGTCTACATAGCTTAATATTGTTGAATGTTTGATACATTAGCTGTTGGCGATCATATTTAATAAATAAATAGTTAATTTATGGTGAGTGTTCCACATAGCCAGGCAACCTACATGAATATAGAGTTCTGGCCGAGAGGCTTCAAGTTTAGAGGGTTCACGGGTCGCCTGCAACTTGACTGAGTGCATCGTCAGCTCGACACGCCGCGATTGCGTTAGACATCACCGTCTACAAAACGTGTACCTACCTAGTATATTAGTTGTAATATATATATGTTACCTATGTTAGTTTTAAGTTATTTATAAAAATGGGCCAGTCATCATTTCTTGTATTATTATCTTTATTGGTTGCCTGAAATAAAGATTATATTATTATTATTTCCTTCGAGTTTCATCATCATCATCGATAGTACGGAGCAGATAAAAAAAAACATATTATTAACAAGATTGTAAAATAAAATTTTCACGAAAATATTATAATTGAAAATAATAAATATGCTAGCAGCCACCCGTCAACAATTATGCGTTAAAATTGTTCAGTTTCACAAAGAAGTAGTAGGTTTTCACAAGATAGAGCGATATCGCAAAAGTAGAGAAGATATCGCGACAGTTAAATGCGACTAGAAACTAAAAAAAACTAGAAACACAGTTCGGCGCTGAGTTCGAAGATTCAGTACTTACTGAAGGAAATCTCGGTGAGACATTTAGCTATTTAGACGCCACGCGTCACCTACCCTCATAAAAAGATATTTGATTTTACGACATTTTGATGTGACGTGGGTCATAAAAACTTTTTTTGTGAATGAGCCAATACTAGCGGATAAATGTTTGATTGGCCCGTAAATAAATATAAGGCTGTTAAAATTTTATTGCGAATAATTCAAAAAACCCACGGATATCGGGGAAATATTTTATCATCTCTTTTGTAGTTTTCCACAAATCTCATGAGAAACACAAAATAGACCTAAAAACATTTCTTCACAAAACAAAATATTTCTTCCAAAATGGATGAATGCGAGAAAAATAAATTCGCATCCGCAGGCCTAGCATGGCCGCCCTAAACAGTAGGTCCACAACAACCCTAGACAGTAAGTAGTGGAGCACTGGTAGAGTTGTGGTAGTGACCACGCCTTCAGATTCGGGTCGTAGGTTCGAAGAAATCAGTCGTGCACCGGATTGTGGAACGGATTTTCAACTCAAAAATCCTGGCGGTAATGTTGTAAAAAAAAAAAAAAAAACGAAGATATGTGTCACGTGCACGAAAGGTGCCTCTAAGAGGCGCACTTAAATCATTTCACTAAACTGATTCTTTCACCGACTGTCACAGGCCCTTTTCAGGTCCACCATACCTGATCACTAATCTTAATCAGGATGACCAAGAAAGAATCGGTGACTAGACAAGCAAAAAATTACATTGAGTGAAGAATGTGGCGCTGTGGACGTAGATTTTATTTCATTAATTACAGTGAGGATCATTTTGAAACGAATTTTTTATGACATAATAAGGACATATCGCATGCCGTTTGAACGTGCCTTTACGTGGACTACGTAACTCCATCGCCCACAAGTTTCATATATTCCTCTACATTATTTCTGGCCCTTAACATTCCGTTCTATTTGAATAAGTGGAATATTGTAAACAAACGCAACTATTTACGTTAGAATAATCCACGTAGTGACAAAAGCGTTCCCGAGCGATGACTCACACTTAGCTGTTTTTTGCACGCATATTTTTTGCTACAAATCGGTTAAGGATAGGGCTGACTGAGAGCGAGCACGTGGTTGAACACGATGTTATCATCATCATTTCACACACCATAACACAGGCAATCCTAGTTTGGGTAACTAAATTCAAGATTCAAGATGTTAATTTGCAGAAATAAGTGTTACAGAGAGGTCTTAAAGCTATGAATATGGCACTTATAAACTTATTCACTCTTTTCGAGCATCGCAAATTATTGTTTTAGACGAAAGACTGTAAACTTAACACATACTATACTCAGTAAATTTTTGGGTATACTACAGAAACAGGACTCTTTGAATATAAATAACATACAAATAAGCAACTATCATGGTATGAACATAATACTACTTATATTATAAATGCGAAAGTTGGTGAGGATGTTTGGATGTTTGTGGTTCAATCACGGCTAAACGGCCGAATGGATTTGCATGAAATTAGGCACAAAAATAGATTATAGTCTGGTATAGCTTATAGGCTACTTTTTATCTTCGGAGGTACCACGCGAGCGAAGCCGCGCGCGGGCGGAAACTAGTATAATATAATATCTACAAGTCAACGTGACGGACGCGTTATATCAATGTTATAGGTAGGTTTAGGCCTCATATGTGAGGCATGAACACCAGCACAACTACACCACTCGCAATCGACACAAACTTGAGTCGGTATCGCGGACACTTACGAAATCATCCAAGCTGACACATGTTATGGGTCCAGCTGTATATAACAGGCTCCCTAAAACCGTCACAAAGGCTAATAATATTCTCGCTTTCAAGAAAAAACTAAAAAACTGGCTTATCAAGCAAACTGTTTATACCTATGAACAATTCATAGTCTTTAAATGTAAAAATATATAATGTATTTATTTGTGTTTATTTAATTGTTTTTTTTTTTTTTTTTTTGAGGTATATCAAAACTTTTATTTACACAAAGAAACTTAAAAATTGACTTATATCTACATATTTTTTTCATTATGACATTTTATTTAGAACTATTTTTATTGAAATTTTAATTATATTTATATTTGACATTGTAATTAATTATGAATGTATGATACTTTTAGTAGAAAATGAATGATGTATAAATTGACTTATAATATTTATTATCAATAAATTACTATTATGACTATTATGTTTCCTACATTGCGAAGTCTCTTTACAAAAATAACACAAAACTATTGAAATGAGTATGAATTGCTTGCTTGCTTGCTGTGCACGAAAGGAGCTTCTAAGAGGCACACTTTAACCCTTTCACTACACTGATTCTTTCACCAACGACGGTCATAGGCCCTTTTCAGTGTCACCATACCTCAACCTGGACACTGACCTAACACGGGTGACCAAGAAAGAATCAGCGACAGACATGCAAGCAAGTAAGCATTGGAATGAGTATGAATTAAATCAATGCGATACAAAATGACCCAAATCGCTAAAGGACTTCAGAGTACTTATGCAAGAAAAGTGTTGGCTCAAGTTCAAATAAACAAAACAATCTCACTCATTTATAATGAAACTCTCCGCTTTGTTGTTTTCTCGGAGTGTATGTAAAAATAAATAAAATAAATGTGTATGTAACTATAGGCCTCATATACAAGCTCAAAGTCGCGCAACGGGCTATGGAGAGAGCTATGCTCGGAGTTTCACTACGTGATAAGATCCGAAATGAGGAAATCCGTAGAAGAACCAAGGTCACCGACATAGCTCTCAGAATTAGCAAGTTGAAGTGGCAGTGGGCAGGCCATATCTCAGAACCGACAACCGTTGGGGAGTAAAGGTTCTCGAATAGCGACCACGAACCGGGCGACGCAGTGTTGGAAGGACCACCCACCCGATGGACCGACGACATTGTGAAGGTTGCGGGAAGTCGGTGGATGGAGAAGGCTCAAGACCGTTCGTCATGGAACTCTTTGGGGGAGGCCTATGTCCAGCAGTGGACTCCTACAGGTTGATGATGATGATGATGATTTAAAAAAAAAAAAAAAACCTTCCACAGTAACAAACATAGTCCTGACCCTACACTAGGATTCCCTGTGTCGATTTCCAGAGCGACTTTCTATCATGTGGGAGGAAATTGCCCATACTCACCACGCTGGGCATGCGGGTTGGCGAGCGCAGTTAGAGCTGTCATTGTTAAAATAAACGCTGCCCATCAGTGACTTTTATAGCAATTTTTTTTTTTATACTACTGAGGCGGCAAACAAGCTTACGGCCCACCTGATGGTAAGTGGTTAGCGTAGCCTATGAGCGCTTGCAATACCAGAGGCATCACGCACGCGTTGCCGACCCCGAACCCCCTCCCTCCCTAAAGAGCTCTGGCAACCTTACTCACCGCAGGAACACAACACTATTTGAAACAAATAATGTTATTTGGCTACGATCTTCTGTAAGGCGGAGGTACCTTCCCAGGCGGACTGCTCCAATTCAGAACGAGAAAATCTCGATGTGCCCTACCTCCTTCGAAATGCATGCTAGACAATCTCTCAGATCGGATTTCGATCGGATCCTTAAAGATATCTAAGTGGGGTAATCAGAGGCTTTTTAGGCGATTTTGCGACTGCCCATATTTTGCAGTTTAGTATTCCATACGTAACAGGTTCAAGCCCATCGCCGTTTGCTTGGCGTGTCACTGATTCTTTCTTGGTCGTCCTGTATTAGGTCAGTGACCAGGTTGAGGTAGCGTGGCCCTGAAAAGGGCTTAGCATCCTAGCACCATAAGGTTGCCTGGAAAAAATCACTTTCAGCGATAAGGCCGCCCATTGTACTACATTGAGTTTGTTGTAGATTTGATATGTAATCCTTGTGTACAATAAAGTGTTTATCTATCTAGGATCGGTGAAAGAATCAGTGTAGTGAAAGGATTTAGTGCGCCTCTTATAGGCTCTTTTCGTGCACAAGGGCCTTTCGTGCACGCAAGCAAGCAAGTACGTGTCAATGGCACCTAAATTTTCGAACAGAAAATCACATTGGTGCTCAACCGTTTTCAAACCCACGACCTTCGGATCTAAAGTCGGGGTACCTCCCATTAGGCCAACACGGCGAAGTATTTTATCTCCTATTTTTTCCTCCATTAATAACACTTCCTCCATATTTCATTCAATATCAAAAACATTAGTAAGATCTAGATTATGATGCGTGCCCGCTGACGCAACCTTGTCGCTGCCCAGACGCTGATCTATGGTACTTCTACATGAACAGGTGCGCGTGCGCCGCTGATTTACAAAATAATTATGAATCGAGAAATAAACTTGAAAAGTCTTTATTTTTGTACAACTAAAGTGGCAAGCAAGCTTACGGCCTACCTTTTGGTAAGTGGTTAGCGTAGTCTATGAACGCTTGCAATACCAGAGGCACCCCGAACCCCCTTAAAGAGCTCTGGCAACCTTACTCACCGCATGAACCCAACACTATTTGAAACAATAATGTTATTAGTCCAACCCTAATCACTAGCTATTGCCTGTGGCTACATCCGCATTATTTTTAATCGCTTTAACATATTAAAATGTGGGCCGTTACGTAGACCAAAAACTTCGAAGTCAAGTGTATACAAAAGGGGCGCACTTTAATCCTTTCACTACACTGATTCTTTCATCGAAGGTCATATGCCCCTTTCAGGGTCACCATACCTCAATGTGGTCACTGACCTAATAAAGATTGACCAAGAAAGAATCAGTGACACAACAAGCAAGCATTTTTTTTATTTTTTTTTATTTTTTATACTACAGAGGTGGCAAACAAGCTTACGGCCCACCTGATGGTAAGCGGTTACCGTAGCCTATGAGCGCTTGCAATACCAGAGGCATCACACACGCGTTGCCGACCCCGAACCCCCTTCCCCCCTAAAGAGCTCTGCAACCTTACTCACCGCAGGAACACAACAAGAAGCATTAACAAAAATCGTGAAAACAGGGGATTTGGACTGTGAGGTCCGCACCATACCCCGCTCAGTGATTCACCCAGTATATTGCCGGTCGACGATGGACACTCCTCGGTACACTAGCTTACAACTGCGTATTCTATGCCACAGTATACACAACTAGGTACCTAGTTAGACTACAGCGAACTATTTTTAACCAGCGACCGTGTGGCGTTTACAATTTTCATATTTAACGCCAATTAGCGGAAATAGGTGTTTCGTTTGTTATGGCTGAAGATTTTATTGGGAGTATATGTCTCTTTAAAATATTATATTCTTTTAAAATAAGCTTTAATGCGACGTGTTTGGATTCAGTATTGTAGGGCTGTAAACAATCAAATGTTGCGTGCCACTTTTGACGACCTTGGTGGCGTAGCGGGCGCTTGCCTGTCTGAGACGCAAGGGTTCGATTCCCGCTGCGGGACAAATGTTTGAATGATCTGCAAATATTTGTTCCGGGTCTAGGTGTTGTGGTACCATGGTACTCATAGTTTTAATCTTATACCCATGACACTGGGAATCCTAGTGTGGGGTCAGGAGTTGTCAGGTGTCAGATGTTATTTTTATTATTTTATTTATTTAGGTACTTTTCGTGTTTTTATCAAAAGAAAACTGACCTGCATTCGTTTAATTCGCGAACGTGCCACTAATTGAAACAAAGTTAGTTTTTTATGCCTTGCTAGGTTTATTGGGTTTTTAGTATATTTCTAAGTATTTTTAACGAAACAGTCTCCTATTTTCGGGTGCTAAAAGTGAAATACATTATTATTAGAAAGATGGTATTTCACGGGGTAAAAAATAATGATTTTATTACCCAACCGGCCGGCTGAGATCAAAGAAATCGAGGGTTAATGAATTAATGACGTTGTTGACACAGTCTTGCCGGTTTCGCCACCATGTGTCCACTATTTATTGTATAGTGATAGGCACACAGACTGACTTATGTCAAACTAGCAGTAGCCGCGCGGTTTCACTCGAGTTTAGTCACAGTATAGAGAAAGGAGATACAACTGTCTCTCTTGTGTATGTTGTATTTCAGCCACGTTAAGATCCATCCATCATCTCTTAGAACAGCAAATCTTACTTGGCTCAGCCGAAACTTCTTTCAAACATCTTTTGTGGATCATCATCATCATTTCAGCCGTACGACGTCCACTGCTGAACATAGGCTCCCCCATAGACAGAGCGAATTCCTTATCATGTGGGGGGATTTGCCCATACTCACTACGCTGGGCATGCGGGTTGGTGAGCGCAGTTAGAGCTATCGTTGTTAAAATAGGAGACGCTGCTGCCCATCCCCTAGCTTTTTTCCCTTAGTCGCCTCTTACGACATCCGCGGATAGGTAGATATGGAGGGGCCTATTCTTCAGCCGGGGCCACCACGGCCTTTTGTGGATGCGGTTAGACAAATGATAGTGATGTGAAACTAGCGAGTCAAATGTATTCTAGAGCGTTAGAAAGTTCACAAAAAGAGTGCGGGGGAGGGCAGACTGTACACGTTTATTCCTGAAGCCTTGCCAAACCGTCTGATATCACAATATTAATGCAATCTACCAGATTTGACTCGATCATTTTGATTTTGAGGGATAAGCAATTCCACTTTTTTTATAAATAAATCGACTAATGCTCTGAATCATAATTATTACAGCCTGCGTCTGGCGTATACATCAGAAATTCGAAGCTTCTTTTAAACCGACGCCAAAAAAAAGGAGGAGATTATCAATTCGATGACTCAAGTATTTTTTTAGAACAAATGTAAAAGGCGTGTATGTTAGATAGATAGATAAATTATTTATTTGACACACACAAATACAGCACAGACCGAGATGAAAGCAAACGGAAGAAACAAAAGTAGGTAACCATCACAAAAAATAAAATAAAGCGTATGTACTTAGTAGGTAGGCAGGTTAACAGTAAAAAGACTAATACAAGTAACAAAATGAAATGAAATTATTTAAGCCAGGTAGGGCACAGCGAGATTTTCTCGCTTAAAACTGGAGCAGCACTCCGCCTTACAGAAGATGGCAGCCAAATTACATTATTTGTTACAAATAGTGTTGTGCTCCTGCGGTAAGGATGTCAGAGCTCATTAAGGGGTGGGGGGGGTTCGCTGTCGGCAACACGTGCGTGATGCCTCTGGTATTACAAGTGTTCATAGGCAACGGTAATCACTTACCAGCAGGTTAGGCCGAAAGCATGTTTGCCACCTTAACTGTATGAAAAAAGAGTATGGGGACCACTGATTATGCGAAGTTTTCAGTGTATGATTTATTGCGTTGTTGCGGTTGGCCGTCGGTAAAAGAATCAGTGTAGTGAAAGAGTTAAAATGCGCCTCTTAAACACCTAAATTTTAATAAATCATCCACAGCCCGACTTTGCCCACTACTGGGCATAGGTCTCTACCACATCAACCCAACATTTAGCTTCCAAATATTGCAGGAAAAACCTGCTAGTCTTATTTATATATCACCGCAATGAAAGTCAAAGCCACAAAGTAAACTAAGAAATCAAACGTGGCATAAACATGCGATCTGTAAATATATAAATCAATATGATATATTCATCAGTGAATATATTCATCAGTGGATGTACTCGCGTTCATCAGGCGTTCATCAGGTCGGCTGTATATCACCGGGTCTGAATTAATCGACGTGCGGCTTTGATAGGTTAGTAAATTCAATTTGTGGTATTCACTCGTAATAGTTCATAGTTATTTATTCCAGAAAACGGTTGTCGGCAACGCGTGCGTGATGCCTCTGGTATTGCAATCGCTCATAGGCTACGGTAACCGCTTACCAACAGGTGAGCCGTATGCTTGTTTGCCACCACAGTTGTATAAAAAAAAAATACGCATTAAATAAATAAAATTACAATGCAACTAACTGAAATAACCACTACTTTCAAAAATCAATATAGGTATCAAAAAAAAAAAGAATGTACCTACCTTTCATCATCTTCTCATCATCTTCTTCTTCTCCTTCTAGCTACCTTTCATACTAAGTTAATTAATAAAAGTCAAAGTTCTATCACAAAATTGTCCTAAATGATTCTTTTGATCCATCATCATCTTCCTGCCCTTATCCCACATCATGTGGGGTCGGCACAACATGTATTCTTCTTCCATTTCCCTCCATCAGTCGTCATCTCGTCAAATGATTCTATTGATATGATCAAAAGAATCATTTGACGATTTGACATTTTGACGATAAAAGCCCGAAACGTTCTTCAAGTAAGTACTGACACTTCTCCAGAAGGAAATACTTTAATTTATTTTTAGGTACAGTTTAATAATCATCATCATCATCATCATTTCAGCCATACGACGTCCACTGCTGAACAAGGCCTCCCCCACAGACAGAGCGAATTCCTATCATATGGGGGGATTTGCCCATACTCACCACGCTGGGCAAGCGGGTTGGCGAGCGCAGTTAGAGCTATGGTTGTTAAAATGAGGGACGCTGCTGCCCATCCCCTAGCTTTTTTCCCTTAGTCGCCTCTTACGACATCCACGGATAGGTAGATATGGAGGGGCCAATTCTTTAGCCGGGGCCACCACGGCTAATAATAAATTACCAATTTGATCTCTACTGGAATTTTAGTAAATATTTCTACAGATTGGCAGCTTGTGTGTCATTCATAATGTTAAGTGTATGATGAAATGAAATGAAATCAGTTTATTTGCTAAAACATGGTAGTTTAATATAATCGCTGTTCTTAGGCAGTAAGCGGGCGCACATGTTTTTGCTACACAAGCATGCAAATGTTTTATTTAGTATAGTAGGATTACAATTATTTAACAAAAAAATACCAAAATTTTAAAATTAAAAAACAATGTCGTTATTATTACAAATTGATGATGATTTATTTTAACGTTGGAAATATTCTGCTGCGTCTATGCTGGTGAACCCGCACGATCGGGACCGAACCGTACCGAACCTTACCGACCCGTACCGACCCTTACCGAGTCGTACCGACTTGTTTTTACCGGGAACGCGCCGCATAGAAGCACCCTACAATGTGCTACGCCGTAGCAGTAGTGTCTACGCAACTTGAAAAGAGCAACCGTAGAAGGTAAGCTACGCTGCACCGTAGAGCATCTACGCAACTTGAAGGGAGGAAGCATCGTACTGCACATTTTAAATACGAACTATTTATTATTATTGAGTTTAAAATACTTATTGACATAAAATATTTATGTAATTGCATTCGGAGTATTATAAGTACAGATCCCATCTGGTTAGGGTACCTATCTACGCACTGTAAACGCTCTTTGACGTTTATTGAAATCTTTATCTTTTTTTGTGGGCTTTAAAACGACAACTACTGGGGCATAAAGGTTCTCGAATGGCGTTCACGAACAGCGCAATTTAGGAAGGCCCTCCACGATGGACAGACGATTTTTTATTAAATACGAAATAGTTTATTGACATAAAAAATTCAAAACATTGTGAATAATGTGACAACATTGTGACGATGCTAGAAATCGTTGCATAGAAAAGGCAGTGGACTTCTTCAGGCTGGTTATGATGATCCTTATCGTTCAATCATACCTTTCTCCTTGTCGTCCTTGGTGCGACTCTGGTCAAAGAAGCCGGTTGTCAGTGCTTTCCGCTTCAGTAGGTAAGCCCGCCGCTTCGGCTTCGTCGACGCCACTGCGTTTTCTGCCGAGTGGTAAAAAATCTTTATTCACGTTATAGATAGATAGATAGATAGCTCTTTATTGTACTCTTTATTGTAAGCCACATAAAATTTAACACATCACAATTAAATCGACAAAATATAAGTAATAATAGTGGAATACAATGGGCGGTCTTATCACTACGAGTGATCTCTTCGAGACAACCTTTGGATGGACCGGATTTTACGAGAAAGACAGAGGACGGTGGTGCTAAGGAAATAGGAAAATATGAACTTACAAAATAAATATATTATATAAATATGAATACATAATATATACATATAAATGTAGTACGGACATTACATAATATATATAGTACGGTCGAGAAAATGGATTCGTGAGCCTTTTACACAATATTTTAAGATGGATAAGGAATCAATATTATCAAGTGTAAGTAAATTCATAAACAAAGCCTATTGAGAGAAAATATAGGCTGGTAGTACTAGCACTTTTGATTCGAACGCGATCCCCTGTTTCCTCTTTTTTTATTGTTTATGTGAATAGTGTTCTAGAAAAACTTAATTTATAATCTAGTTATATTGATCCCAACTCTGTTGTCTCCATGTAGCCAGATTTATTCCTAGATTTAAATTTGGTTACATTACCTACTATTACCATTGTATTGCCGTGTAAATTTGTAATTGTGATCTTATGTATTATTTCCGTGTGATCAATAAAGTGTTATCTGTCAATCTATCAATTACATATTTATATTATGTTTGCTAATATTTTGTGATTTAGTGGAATATGTAACGTATTCCGTAGCTAACTAGTAATACTATCCCAAAAGAAAATTCCAACAACAAAAAGAAAAAAATAGTAGCGATAAAACGAATATAAATATTTTCAGACCATTTTATATTTTTTTTGTCAGATTTTTTCCCGGAACTTCTTTCGGTCTTTTTTTCATCCTTTATAACTTACTAGCGTACGCCCGCGGCTTTGCTGGCGTGGTATCTTGATAAAAAGGGGCAGTTTTGAAAAACTCTCAAACACGTAGATATTTCATTATTTTACTTTATGAGTTGTACCAAGTTTCAGATAAATCTCTCCAAGCGTTAAGATTCTCCCATACAAACTTTGAAATCTCATTAAACCCTTTAAAGGGGTAGTTTTGAAAATCTAAAAATACAGTTTTTCCTTATTTCTATTATACATTATTTATAGTCAGTTTCAAATCTGTAACTTCAAGGAATACGATTTTTCATACAAACGTTTTAACCCCTTTTCACCCTCTTAGTAGTTGATATTTTGAAAATCTTTCCTTAATGGATGTGTTTGGCATATAAGGTAGCTATTGTTCAAATTTCAGCTTTATAGCTTCAGCGGTTTGGGCTGTGCGCTGATCGCACGTTGAGGCCTTGTTCTTTTATATATACAGATAATTAAACGTACTCAAACAGACTACTGAATAACTGGTATGTACCAAATAATTTAACCCCAAACAGGTGATTTTTTCATAGTTTTTTCAGTGATAAATTAAATATTTCTAAAAGAAGAAAAAACTTTATTACTGGGTGTAGAATAATAACTTTGTATAGGTAGATATAACTATTATCACATTAAATTGATCTTTATGCTATGTAGCGATTCTTACTTTGATATCAAAAACCCAACAAACAAACGCGGTAACCCAACATAACGCGACGCGACGCGACACCTGTTGTGGTGTAAGTTACGTATTGCCGTCGTGCCAATCAGAACATTCCTAACTAAATTACAATCAAAAATTACAGAATTTTTAGTTAAACATGTCATAGGAGCAGTGTAAAGAGGTGAGGAAGTAAGAGGTTCCAAATAACACCGGCCTCAACCCAAGTCAACCTAACTCGTGGTACCCTGCCGATCAACAAACGAGGCTCTGCTCTACAACCCGCCCTAGGCCAGCGTGGTGGCTTATGTATGATCCATGGGTTATGATCCAACACCCCCTCCACCCCTATGATAAGTTATAAATAAAAGATGGCCCCCAGTCCCCGGTCGCTATTCCTGGTACAGATAGCAGCCAAGGTACGGTGGAGCAGAGGGTGTAAGAATCCCCGGCAGAGGCCTAGCTACTAACCCCAACGACCTCTGGACCTGGCGATGAACAACGCACGTACGCTGAGGACTAACGAGAAGTTGATTGAGCTGGAAGAAGCAGTAAGAAGCAATGTACAGCGCACGTACACTTAGGACTGACGAGAAGTTGATTGAGCTGGAAGAAGTAGTAATAAAGTTGCGCTGGGATATCATAGGATTATCAGAAGTACGAAGAGAGGGGGAGGACACGATAATCCTAAATTCCGGCAACTTATTCTTCTATCGGGAGGATCAGGTATCCCAACCGTAACCAAAGGTATCAGGTAGGTAAATCGCCTTGCACTCGGACGCCTTCGCGACAGGGACGGCGTTATATCAGACGACTGTTGCACATTGCAAGGCAGTCATATGTATTCTGTATTCGTGCGTATGAGTGCAAACTAGCTGTTTATTTGGTTAATTGATCTGTTTCTATTCATAATTTTTGTTGTATTTATATACTATTGCTTACTACCTACCTAATACTTACCCAGTTTGAGTGCTCGTGTAATTTGGGAAAGAACCAACTAGGTTCTGACTAGTGTGAGTGTCCACACAAACCCTACGTGGTTTTTAGGGCACAAAAACAAAAATTGTAACCTCTTCTTTAATAAAGTGTAGAATAAATAATTTAAAAAAAAACACGGTTTTGGGTTTCTCGTAAGCTCTAGCCCTATTTTTGCTCTCAAAAGGCTTTTTTAATGAAAGTACACTCTTGTAAATGTTGATTCTTGAGTCATGAATCAACATTTACAAGTGTACTTTCATGTATCATGCATGACCCATATCGAAACATTTTGTTTTAAAAGATTTATTTATTTTTATAGTGTTAAGGAATACTATGATTTTTAAAATAACCCAAAAAGTGTATAGGGGAAGGTAGCGGTACATATCCCGTCTGAGTCGATTTTTTTTTGGAATATTAATAAAATCATTGTGTAAAAAGCCTAAATCCATTTTCTTAACATCATACAGGATGACAAAGAAAAAAACCAGAGACAAGACAAGGAAGCAGTAGAATAAATAAATTTTCGGGATTTTCACGATTTGGGTCACCTTGTACTCGTAAATGACTACCGTCAATGATTTTCGTAATAGCCGCCAGTGTTCTACGCAATGTCTGTCACCTATTAATCTTAATAAACAGGTGTAAACAGGTAACCGTCAGTCAGGCAGGACTGTGGGCAGCGGCGTAAATAGCCGTATCGTCCGGCGCCATTCTACAAATATAACTTTAATAACGGGGAAAAATGTTACAGCGAAAGTGTGATGTTCGTTCAAGCTCAGTACCTACTGGGTTCTAAAAGATATCTTTTGGTCCTACGTATATCACAACATAGAAAATGAAGTAAGGTTGAAGACTTTATTTAAAGGCGCGTATAAAACACCTTTTTATACTACCTGCTCGTCAATGGCATATTATGTGTCATGCAAATCTTTCCTAAAGTAAGTCATTACAGCCCTACGGTCTAGCCGGGTCATAATGTTGTAATGAATTTCATTATTTCCCATGGGACATAATGTGATTTGAATTTGGAATGCAACCCATGTAGTCGTGCTTGATCGAGGTTGGTTTCAAAAATGTTTGGGTGCAATGAGATTTTATTCTAATTAGGCTGTAGGTTATCATTTTCTTTGCACTGCCTACAAATTAAAAAAAAAAAAGGCGCCAAGCGCTCAAACTGCTGTGCTGTTATCTATACCGAAATTCAGTTTCGATTCGAATAAACTTCTAAAAAGTGTAAAGTGACGACGACAGTGATTTTGATTCGACTCCAGAATGCATACAATCTGAAGCCTCTGGTATAGTTGGAAACTTACTTCCAGAAAAAACATTTCTTTCTACTTAACAGTCATTGTTTTCAATTGCCTCGCAGAAAGTATAAAAAGTAGAGTATGCATCGCGGGCTAAAATGTGTATTTGTCTTGGGCGATCTTGAACCCGGGAATATAGCGCCCGGGACATAATACACTACTTTAAGCCCTTGTTGCATAATCTACTATTAAAAAAAAGATCATTTAAAAATAAAAGTTAAATACAAGGTGCATTCGTAATATGTATGCTATCACGAAAGGGGAAATAAGCTTTATCGGTTGTAATCTGATTTGTGCACTCATTAAATAAAAAATAAAAAAGAGGCTTATTCTACCAACTGGCAATAAAGTTGTTTCTACAACTTTTGCTAATTCAACATTTTTAATTGAAAAAACTCTTTCCAAAAATCAGCTGTTTTGTTGTCAAATCGTTTCAAACTTTCAATACTTCACACTAGAGGGCATTAACATTTTTCAGCAATCGCGCTTAGCTATTTTCGCATATTTTTATGTTTTGGAAAAAGGTTAGGTCAAGAGTAAAACCGATGAGCGTGCATGAAGAATGTCAGGATCGTAGCAAGTGGAAAGCCGTGGTGTGCCTACCCCTCTGGCAGCAGGCGTGATTTTATTTTGTTGGCCTCATAGTTCAGTTGGTAGTAACTCTACCTTCTGCGCTAAAGGTCGCGGGTTCGATTCCCGCACTAGACAAACATTTGTGACTAACACAGATGTTTGTTCTGTGTCTGGGCGTTAAATATATATCTATTATGTTTTTTTTTTTTTTTATTGATAATGGTAAGGCGTTTGGCCACCAACTCACTTTTGCAAGTGAGATGTGGCCTAAGATGGAGCACGCTTTCCCAGAGTGAACTTATTGACCCTAGATTTGAAGACTCCTAGATTGTACTCTTTCGGGAAAACAGACGCAGGCAGATCATTCCACTCTTTGGCAGTACTTATAATAAAAGTGGAGCAGAAACGTTTCGTTCGACACTGTGGTATGTCGATGTGGTATGTATATCAGTCTCTGGTACCCATAGTAGCGGCTATGCCTAGTTTGGGATCAGTTGACCGTGTGCGATATGTCCGGAATAATTATATTTATATTTTATTTAAGTATTTAAGTATGTGTTGATTGGGGTACCTAATCTATGTTCAGTTGTTGGTTATGTATAGTACTAGCGTACGCCCGCGGCTTTGCTCGCGTGGTATCTTGATAAAAAGGGGCAGTTTTGAAAAACCCTGAAATACGTATTTCGTTATTTAACGTTATGAGTATTTGTACCAAGTTTAAGATAAATCTCTCCATGCGTTAAGATTCTCCCATACAAACTTTGCCATCTCATTACAACCTCTCAAGGGGTTATTTTGAAAATCTAAAAATACAGTTTTTCCTTATTTCTATCATTCATTATTTTTAGTTAGTTATCTGTAGGTAAGGAATACGATTTTTCATACAAACGTTTTAACCCCTTTTCACCCTCTTAGAGGTTGTTATTTTGAAAATACCTTCTTAGTCGATGTGTTTGGCATAAGAGGCAGCTACTGTCCTAATTTCAGCTTTATAGCTTCAGCGGTTTGGGCTGTGCGTTGATCGTGGAATCAGGCCTTGTTCTTTTATATATACAGATTATAAGTACTTTAACGTACCCAATCTATGACATGGTTACAAGTTAAATTCAGACTTTGACAGCAACATCTTAAGTAATAAAACGGGAGAGAGGTGTGTCTGTACATTGAACATATTTTTGGAATGGATAAATCTGTTATCCGCGAAGATTTGTACGAAAATAACTCTCTGGAATTCAATCGGGTTGCAAAATGGCTAAAATTGAATACAATAAATAATATTTTGGTACATGAATGAAGTGGAGCTTTAAATACGATTCAATCATTTTGTACGAATACTATGGTGGATTTTGCGATGGATTTATTACTATAAATAATCAATCTCCAAATTTCGAAAATGATGAAAAATCTATATGTCATCTTTAGGTCTAAATTGCCATTTTTTGTGGAGTGATTTTCTTAACACATAGGCTCTAAGTGGTTTTTTTTATGGCACATTTCTAAAAAGAATCACATTTGGCGGAGTTTCCTCCGGCATGTCTTAGAACCCAAAAAATCGAAGGCATGTGACATGTGCACGAAATTCAAAATTCAAATTCAAAATTATTTTATTTGGAACAAAAACAAATTTTACAATTTATAAACAATAGGAACACGTTGAAAAACTGCATTAGTTAAATTAAAAACTGTATCGCAGTTTCCAGCGCCCGCCTCCCGTTTACAGTAATTGATACAATTGATGGACTAATGCTCCAATGAGACATAAGTACATAACAAATGAACATATAAAAGTACTTAATTATAATAAGATCTATAAAATGAGTGACAATAGGGCTACGTCTATACAACCAAATATTTTTATTATTTTTTAATTAGTTAGGCAAAATGAGCTTGGTTGAGAGAATAGGAAGTACCTAAAGCCTCTAAGAGGCGCAATTTAATCCTTTCACTACACTGATTCTTTCACCGACGGTCATAGGCCCTTTTCAGGGCCACCATACATCATCTTGGTCACGGACCTTATGCAGGATGGCCAAGAAAGAATCAGTGACACGGCCAGCAAGCACCTGAATGTTCCATTTCAAAGGCCACTCATATTAGTTTGTAACCTTACTATCTGTGCGTCTATTAACACATTTACAGTTCTGTGTAATCCGAGGACCGGACATTACATTTAACTTTACATTTAATTTGATTAATGAAAGACCGAATGAGTTTATCAGTGTTCGGGCGTATCATAAAGCGTTTCCTTAGGAATTTAAAGGACAATATCCACTAAATCAACAAGTTCATGCTCGTTAAAATATTAGACGCTTAAGCTTGTTTGCCATCTTTGTTTTGTAAATGAATGGCTGGACATAGACCTCCCCCAGAGTTCCACGACAAACGGTCTTGAGCCTTTTCCACCAACCGACTTCCTGCAACTTTCACAATGTCGTCGGTCCATCGGGTGGGGGGCCTCCCAACTGCGTCACCCGGTTCGTGGTCGCCATTCGAGAACCTTTACTGCCTAAATGTCACACGTACGCAGCGCTTTTGTAGACAGCTTCCCTAAAGATGTCTTTGAATTTATTTACGACGGGATAGCCTACTTTCTATAAACATTCATTTTGTGTCATTTTGTTTAATGTTGATGTGGGAACGCTTTGTGAGTCATGGCTTTAATTAAATAATTCCTTGTTTACAACAGCGAGAACGAGAATTTTTGTTTTTAGGATTCCGTACCTCATTTGTAAAAACGGAACCCTTATAGGATCACTTTGTTGTCCGCCTGTCTGTCTTTCCGTCTGTCAAGACCCTTTTTCTCAGAAACGGCTAAAGGTATCAACTTAAAATTTATACCACCCATTAAGGTCTGTGGGCTTATGGTGCCATATAAATATCAAAGCTCTAGCTTAATGCATTAAAAACATATGGCAATGAATGTATAATTTTTGTATGGAAATAGCTAAAATGAAAAACCTCTAGGGTACTTCCAGTTACCTCACAATTCTGAAATTTGGAATGCTAGGAGCTTTTGTAACAAAATTAAAGGAAAAAGTCTGAAATTGAGGAATTTCGAAGTTTATTAGGAAACAAAGTTATATTTGCGGTCAATTTCATACAATAACTAGGTGAACGACCGCAAATATAAGTTTGTCAATTCCTACACTTAGAATTGTTATTTTCTGACCATGACCTGGTGCACGACTGGGATTCGAACCCACGATCAATAGCTGAAGTCGGTGGATGGAGAAGGCTCAAGACCGTTCGTCATGGAACTCAATGGGGGAGGCCCAGCAGTGGATTTCTGCAGGCTGATTATGATGATTAAAGCCGTGTTCAAACCGCGTGCGATATGTCACCTGAAGTTTATTTCAAAATGATCCTTATTCCTACATATTGGGTTACATATACGTAACCCAATCTTGTCTGTATCTTCTAGGCTTGGTCGCGAAGAACAGGCGTAAATTCTACGAGAAATAAGACGCTTCAAAATGATCCATGTGATTTCAATGAATGAGTATTGAAGTTTGAAGAAGTTTGACGAAAAAAATCAAAACAGAATTCGATGTTATCGCAATCTTTAATAGTTTTTATATATGATGGGTGAGCGCACTAAGTCCGTTTTTGCGCTGGCCCATGGCCACGACCATCCATCCCCGTCTCCTAGCGTGGGGAGAGCGATGGTATCTATCTTCCCACGAATACCGACCCACAGGTTAATCAACAGTTTCTACTGCAATATAGTACCTATTTTTATTTTCTATAAATGGCTATGGTGTCACTGCGGCCACAACTTCGCCACTTGTCACTTGTGAAGCCCCTTTACAAAGCCTTCAAAGCTCACCGCAAGCCCCAGCAGCAGTTAAGAACTAAAGGATTAAATAGTAGGTACAAGATTCATTGCGACCGCATCCAAATTATATTTTAATTGCTAATATATTGTAAATAAGACATTTGGCACAAAACTGTAAGTATTACGGCTTCTGTGATTAAATGTGGAAATTTATTAAAACCACGTAAAAGTCGAGCTAAAACCACGGAACAGCACTATTATGTGGTTAATCATAGTGATGTGGGTCATCATTCATCATCATTTCAGCCGTAGGGCGTCCACTGTAGTCATAAGCCTCTCCCCACCCCTATAGATTTTCAGAAACAATCATTTAGCGGGATTGCCCATACTCGCCACGCTGGGCATGCGGGTTGGCGAACGCAGATAAAGCTATGCTTGTTAATAGGGAACGCTGCCCATCCCTAGCTTTTTGGTTTCCGTACCTCATTTGTAAAAAACGGAACCCTTATAGGATCACTTTGTTGTCCGTCTGTCTGTCTATCTGATTATCAAAACCCTATTTCTCAGAAACAGCTAAAGGCATCAACTTGAACTTTATACCAACTATTAGGATCCCGTAAGTTTCTGTAGTGGGTTATGAAAGAGAAGGGTGTGCCTGGGACAGTACGTACAGCTTGTACGTGCTATATATGGAAGAGCCAACATACACGTCCGGTCCGAAGCTGGACTCTTTCAATATCCACAGGTAAAATGGAGGGGCCTACTCTTCAGCCGGAGCCACGGCAGTTCCTGTGGGTATAATATGTTGGTATTGAAAAATTGTTTACTTTTGTTAGGAACTGTGTCGTGGACAGATTTGTGCCGCGAGTGCACATGCGGCGACAATGCGGTGGCTGACGCGGCGTCCGCGCATTCCGAGTATTTATAGAATAACCGATATAAGTGATACTTGTATAAACCACTCTGGTCCTCTTTCCACCAACCACTTTCGGATGACGGGAGGATTGGGTGAGCACAAGTTGGAATGTTTCCGAATCGTGTCGAACGCCAATAGAAACAACCAATGATGATTGCTTGCTTGTCGTGTTGTACTCTTTCTTGGTTATCCGGTAGGTCAGTGACCAGTTGGTTGAGGTATGGTGGCCCTGAAAAGGGCCTACGACCGTAGGTAAAACAATCAGTGTAGTGAAAGGAATAAAGTGCCCCTTAAGGCTCGTTTCGTGCAAATGTCACGTATCTTGGTGCACGACTGAGAATCGAAACCACGACCTGTGGATCGGAAAATCGAAAAGCGAGATAGATTGGAGCACCCCTGAGGAGCTACCTCCGCCTTACAGAAGAACGTAGCCAAATAATATTATTTGTTTCAAATAGTGTTGTGTTCCTACGTTGAGTAAGGTTGCCAGAGCTCTCTAAGGGGTTCGGGGTCGGCAACGCATGCAGTATGCCTCTGGTATTGCCAGCATTCATAAAAAAAAAACAGTTTATCTTCCTTCTCAAACTGCGTCGTACGTTTCAAGTCCTACACTCGATAAACAAGACAATATATAGTGCCCCCATTCCATTATCTGACGCCAAAAAAAATAGCCAGACAGGCCAAAAATATTTTAATACCCAACTTTATAGTACAACATCTATTGCCGTGATGTAAACGACCTATATCGCATTGTTTCCCTCTATAAATACTATAAAAAGTGACATAAGACAATGAGTGAATCCCACGCACAAACTCCATAGTCCCACACTCATATCTTTAGTAATTACTCAAGGGAGGCTCAATCATTCGCGATGAAAAAAACGTCAGTTAACAGTTCATAGGAGTTGAGGAAAAATTGTAATGACTGAGAATACCAAAGTCAATATCAATGTTGAACAATCATGTGGTTTGATTACACCTATTATGATGATGATTAATTGAGAGAGGGGTTGCCAAGAAAAGGTAAGCAAAGTTATGTGCTCAATTTTAGCTATCAATTTGATTTAGAGATCTCATGATTACGACTTTATATAAGCTCTACAATATTTTGGGATAGATAGATAGAAAATGCTTTATTAACCATAAAAGTACAAAAATTAACAAAAAAAAAATTAAAACTAAACTATGTGATACAATGAGCGGTCTTATCGCTGAATAGCGATCTCTACCTGATAACCTACCTGATAATTGTGGTTAAATTAGTTATGAATATTTTGTTATTTTGTTTTGTATATTATGTTGTATATTTTATAATTTCCGCATACAATGACTTGTTTTATGGAATAAATAACTATGAACTAACCTTTGATACCTTGTTTTCAAATCCTAGACGGAAAGACACATCATCATCACCATCCTCATCATCATGATGATGATAATGATGATGTGTGGAATGGCACAATAAATTAAAATCTAAATCAATATAATAAAATAATATGTTAATCTATAAAAGAGTAACTGACTGACATACAACACAGACCCTAAACCGTTGGTCCTAGAGACTTGAAATTTGAAGTCCCTTTTAGGATGTACTAAGAAATAAATTCTCTAAATTCAACCCCTAAGAGGGTGCGGCGGGGTTTGAAGTTTGTATGAAAAACTTCACGAGAACAAAGTCGCGCAACCATTAACTAGTATATCTGTAAAACAGCAGCAAGTCTGGGATTGGCACGCTAAAAGCGTTTCGTGAGGTGTAGCGTAGTTACCATGGTTACCAAAGCGTCATCACTAAAATCACATCATCACCATGGTAACTAAACTACACTTCACACTTCGCTCTAAGCGTACCAATCTTACCCTGGTATTCTTAGTCATAAATATGTTTTAACTCCACTCACACAGACAGCTGTCAAATTACATATTTTGTTTTATTTCCCTACGAGCCTCAGTCTCTCTGTCTCGTTGTGTCTTTGGTGGGCTTCTTGTCAAGAAAGTGTGAAAAATACTATTGCATAGTCATATCATCATTTCAGCCGTAGGGCGTCCATTGAATATAGGCCATAAAATATCCCATAAATGTTCAGAAACATTAATTTAGGGGGATTTGCCCATACTATTACCATTATAGGAGGTAGGGCACAGCGAGATTTTCTCGCTCTAAATTGGAGTAGCCCGCCTGGGAAGGTACCTCCGCCTTACAGAAGATCGCAGCCAAATAACATTATTTGTTTCAAATAGTGTTGTGTTCCTGCGGTGAGTAAGGTTGCCGGAGCTCTTTAGGGGGGGAGGGGTTCGGCAGGCAACGCATTAGCAATGCTCCAGGTGTTGCTGATGTCAATAGGTGACGGTAACCACTTATCATCAGGTGGGCCATAAGCCTGTTTGCCTCCGTATAACAAAAAAAAAACTCACCACCCTGGGCATGCATGCAAATAAAAGAGAGAGAAACTGAGTATATAAGAGATATAAGATAATATATACGGTGAATAAATAAATAAATAAATAAATAAATATTCCGGACATATTCACACTGTCAACTGATCCCAAACTAGGCATAGCTTGACTATGGGTACCAGAGACTGATATACATAATAGATATATATTTAACACCCAGACACAGAACAAACATCTGTGTTAGTCACAAATGTTTGTCCAGTGCGGGAATCGAACCCACGACCTCTAGCGCAGAAGGCAGAGTTACTACCAACTGAGCTATGAGGCCAGTAAATATATATATAAAGCTATTGTTGTTTATAGTGGACGCTGATACCCATCCCCTAGCTATTTCCCCTATGACATATCTTACGAAACCCATGGGTTGAATGGAGGGGCCTATTCTTCAGCCGGGACTACAAAGGCATTTTCAGTATATTGCATAGTATGTACTGAAAATCGGGCCAGACCTCTCACTGTGTCATAAATGACGCTTCTCTGACGTCACGCTTGCGTAACGCTCTTACCGCGTATTTTCGACAGCAATCATGAAAATAGAACCACATGTCTCGTGTTGTAGTGTCAAAGTATTTTTAGAGTCACCTGTAAGGTGGCTGGATGTAGATAGATAGATAAATTGTTTATTTGACACACACACAAATACAGCACAGACAGAGATAAAAGCAAACAGAAGAAACAACAGTAGGTAACAATCAAAAAAAGACTAATACAAGAAGCAATAAATAAAAATAAATAAATATTCCGGACATATCACACGGTCATCTGATCCCAAACTAGGCATAACCTGTACTATGGGTACCAGAGACTGATATACATAATAGATATATATTTAACACCCAGACACAGAACAAACATCTGTGTTAGTCACAAATGTTTGTCCAGTGCGGGAATCGAACCCGCGACCTCTAGCGCAGAATGCAGAGTTACTACCATCTGAGCTATGAGGCCAGTCAAATACACAATACACAAGAGAGACAGTTGAGCCATCTAAATACCGTTATGTGTATGTGGGTCACATTTGGCACGTGCGCTGCAAGGGTTAACCTGGGTCAGACATCGAGGGCGGGTCCTACAGTATGCCCGTCGCTTGCTTGTCGTGCCATTTATTCAAAGTCAACGTCAAAGGGCGTTTATTTCAATAAAATCACTAGGATCACTTTGAAACGTCTTAGTAACTAGGTGAAACTATGCCTGTTCCTCGCGACCAATCCTAGAAAAATCAGGCAACAAACACGGCTTGGTGCCTATCATTTTTTCGATGATCCTTTTTCACAAAATGGAATTTAAAGCTTCAGTGTGGTGCCGATCGAACTAGGTGAGGCTTAAAAGAAACATTCTTTCTTGGTCATGCTGTATAAGGTCAGTAAACAGGTTGAAGTAGGGTGGCCCTGAAAAGGGCTTATGACCGTCGGTGAAAGAATCAATGTAGTGAAATAAATAATAATAATAATAAATATTCCGGACGGGTACCAGAGACTGATATACATATTAGATATATATTTAACACCCAGACACAGAACAAACATCTGTGTTAGTCGCAAAATGTTTGTCCAGTGCGGGAATCGAACCCGCGACCTCTAGCGCAGAAGGCAGAGTTACTACCAAATAAAGTGCACCTTTGGATGTATTTCGATATATGGTTGGACTGGCCTCATAGCTCAGTTAGTAGTAACTCTGTCTTCGGCGCTAGAGGTCGCGGGTTCGATTTCGATTCGGGCCCCGCACTGGACAAACATTTGTGTGATAAACACAGATCTTTGTTCTGTGTCTGTGTATTAAATATTGATCTATTAAATATATCAGCCTCTGGTACCCATAGTACAGGGTATGCCTAGTTTGGGATCAGTTGACCGTGTGAATATGTCCGGAATATATATATATATATATGGTATGTCCATGAGAAAACTGGTGGAGTGCTGGTAGTGGCCCTCCGATCCTCAGATTGTGGATTAAGATCCCGATACGAGGCTACTTTAATGTTTCATATTCATTTGTACAAAGATTTTTTTTTGCATGTGCCGATACGGTTACGTTCATATTATGATCAGTTGTCCTATCCTATAAACTTCAATTGAAGTACAGCTACTTGATCACGTGTGCTCGCGGAACACCAGAGGATTTTATGTTTCGCTATAAATTATTGTTCGCGAATCAGTCGCATAAATATCCCTGACAATCCACGCTATTTTTACGGCTCTATTCATAGATTTTAATAATAAATTGCAGATCGGATGGGCAGCGTTTGGGAAACTTCGTCATATCTTCTCGTCGCAGATACTGCAGAGCCTCAAGACGAAAGTCTACAATCCGTGCGTGTTGCCAGTGATGACTTATGGCACTGAGACTTGGTCGTGAACTATAGGCCTCTTATACAAGCTCAAAGTCGCACAACGGGCTATGGAGAGAGCTATGCTTGGAGTTTCACTACGTGATAAGATCCGAAATGAGGACATCCGTAGAAGAACTAAGGTCACCGACATAGCTCTCAGAATTAGCAAGTTGAAGTGGCAGTGGGCAGGCCATATAGCTCGCAGAACCGACAACCGTTGGGAAGTAAAGGTTCTCGAATGGCGACCACCAACCCGATGGACCGACGACATTGTGAAGGTTGCGGGAAGTCGGTGGATGGAGAAGGCTCAAGACCGTTCGTCATGGAACTCTTTGGGGGAGGCCTATGTCCAGCAGTGGACTTCTACAGGCTGATGATGTACTGTATGGATCTGATTGTTGGGCAACCAAAGGGACGGATGAAAGAAGAGTGCATGCTGCGGAAATGAGAATGTTGAGATGGATGTGTGGAGTGACTAGAATGGACAAGATACGGAATGCGTACATCAGAGGAAGTTTGAAAGTAGCGCCAGTGACTGAGAAGTTGAAGAGCAAAAGGTTAGCGTGGTATGGGCATGTCATGCGGAGGGAAGAATGCCATGTGACTAGAAGAGCGTTAAATATGAATGTGGAAGGATATAGATATGGGATTGGGACTAGGGAGTTTAATGACGCACTGCAGAGATTGACCGTAAAAGTGTAAAAGAGAAAAAAACATTCCTTCTTAGCTAGTTTGTCTATGCTCTCGCCTGGGCTGACTGAACCTATTTACCTAGCTACCTACCTACTTCACCTTACTTGCTTACCTGTTATTCGTAAATTAAACCTGCCTACCTATGTACTACTTAATAATTATATTTGTATACCTACTTACCTACCTATATACTTTTACTTCTACTTCTAGTTCTACTTATTTTATTTATTTTTGATCTACCATTCCTACCTACCTACCGACATCGACTGAAGAACGCGAGCAATGAAGCACACTGCGATCGTGAGGTCGCCGTAAAGGGTTCCATCTGAAAACCAGCGCCGCTACACTTCGTGTGCGGCATCAATGCTGAGATGGAACCTTTTTTGGCTCACGCATGCATCGGCACGGACTAATGAATACCCTAGTTTTGTTACTTCCTACCTACTTTTGTTTTGTTTCCTCCCTACCTTTTGTATTGTAACCTGTACCTTGTGTCTTTTTTATTTTATTTTATTAGTTTGTGCGGTGCTTGTGCGTCCAAAATAAATGTTTTTTCTTTCTTTCTTTCTTATGTAAGGGGAGAGGTAGACCAAAGAAAATATGGATAGATTGTGTGAAAGACGACATGAGTAAGAAAGGAGTGAATACTGATATGACGGCTGATAGAGGGGAGTGGAAGAGAAAAACATGTTGTGCCGACCCCACGTGAAGTGGGATAAGGGCAGGGAGATGATGACCTAACTAGCTAAACCCAAGCCTCGGATAGACAAAAGTGGTCACATTACACAGTATTGGCGTGCTACCAAGTTTCGTAACTGCTTCGCTCCAATGAGTTAAATATTAACTCGTATTCGCTCATATCTATTGAGTGTGTAGTTGGTTGCAAAGCCGGAGAATCCCTCTAGCAAGACGGACCGCGTTTTTCCACCACTAGTATCCGCATTATTAAAAATAGTTGTTTGAATATGCCTACAAGCTACTCGTAAATAAATGGGCAGACAGATGCTTAAGCAATTGCTTACCGTTTGCTTACTCAGATTAGGGTGGATATAAACCTCTGAGAGAGGTTTTTTTTTTTTTTTTATACCACTGAGTTGGCAAACAAGCATACGGCCCACCTGTTGGTAAGCGGTTACCGTAGCCTATGAGCGCTTGCAATACCAGAGGCATCACGCACGCGTTGCCGACCCCTCCCCCCCCCCCCCCCTAAAGAGCTCTGGCAACCTTACTCATCGCAGGAACACAACACTATTTGAAACAAATAGTGTTATTTGGCTGCGATCTTCTGTAAGGCGGAGGTACCTCCCCAGGCGGGCTGCTCCAATTCAGAACGAGAAAATCTCGCTGTGCCCTACCTCCTCCTAAAAAATCTCACGATGACCACAAAGACTGACTTTAAAAAAGGGATTTTTGTTCGCTTTTGCTCAAACGGGAAAGGAATATATCTTTACAAGATTTTGTCTGCCTGTAGAAGTCCACTGCTGGACATTCTATAATATACATAAGTCAAAAAAGAAAAGGCGGCAAAAATTTTGCAGCCTATACTTGGGAAATGTGTTAATCCGCCACAGATCGCACGCCGTTCGAACGCTGCTGTGACAATGTTTAGTTGCTTGCTTGTCGTGTCACTGTTTGTTTCTTGGTTATCTTATATTATATAATAAATAAATAAATATTCCGGACATATCACACACGGTCAACTGATACCAAACTAGGCATAGCCCGTACTATGGGTACCAGAGACTGATATTCATAATATATATATTTAACACCCAGACACAGAACAAATATCTGTGTTAGTCATAAATGTTTGTCCAGTGCGGGAATCGAACCCGCGACCACTAGCGCAGAAGGCAGAGTTACTACCAACTGAGCTATGAGGCCAGTCAAGACTAGATTTAGTTAGATATCAGAGACTAGATTTAGTTATGGTGGCCCTGAAGGTCCTATTACCGTCGGTGTATGAACGAAAGGTGTGGACAATGTAACCGGACAGTCAGAACAGAGAGTCGGACAAAAGATTCAAAAGCCGGAGTGCCAACTCTATCGAGTGCGGTTATGCGGTTACACTGCGTCAACTTTACTATCTGTTTTAGTGGAAACTTATTACGTCCTGTCTGTAGTGTGATGAAAACACTCGTTAGTTCTGAGTGGCGATCAAAACCGCTCGTTATTATTAGTGAGTGGTTAGTGACACGACTCACTGGGAATTGATGGCCGCTTTAGAATCATATATCACAATATATCTCGGAAGGCAACGATCGTGACGAAAGATAAGCCCGTTTTAAGCGTGGCCCTACCATAGCGAGATTTTCTCGCTCTAAATTGGAGCAGCCCGCTTTCTACCTCAATGTGTTTCAAATAGTGTTGTGTTCTTGGGGTGAGTAAGGTTGCCAGAGCTCTTTAAGGGAAGGGGTTCGGGGTCAGCAACGCGTGCGTGATGCCTCTGGTATTGCAAGCGTTCATAGGCTACGTCTCATCATTTCAGCCGTACGACGTCCACTGCTGAACATGGCCTCCCTCACAGACAGAGCGAATTCCTTATCATGTGGGGGGATTTGCCCATACTCACCACGCTGGGCATGCGGGTTGGCGAGCGCAGTTAGAGCTATTGTTGTTAAAATGAGGGACGCTGCTGCCCATCCCCTAGCTTTTTTCCCTTAGTCGCCTCTTACGACATCCGCGGATAGGTAGATATGGAGGGGCCTATTCTTCAGCCGGGGCCACCACGGCCACGGATACGTCTAGGGCTTATATTATACGTCAGTTTTTCGTATTCGGATAATATGGATAGTTACTATCCGGATATCCGGATTTGACAAATTCTTCTAAAAATAGTTAAACTGTAAAAGCTCGGGGCAATATATCGATTTAAAAAAATCTCTTTTTTCTGTTGATAAAGAATATGAGAGAATATGCCCCTTTATATTATGAGTCACCTTTTATTATTGACTCTAAAGAATAACTGAAAAAGTCATAATTCACCACATATTTTGAGATCAAAGACGTAAAACTATTCAGTAACTGGAATCGAATAGAGGCATTTTTTAGCACTGCCCACACATTTTGAACTCAAAGAAAACTGGAGTTTTCCGACAGTTTGTGACAGCCATGGGACAGTGGCGTTGTTTCTGACATAAATGCCGCAGTCCTAATATTTTCTCATGCTATGACAAACGGACAGATGGATAGACAATGGGGTATTGTTTTCGGTTGGAAGCTACAATGTTGCATAGTTATGTCATGTAGAACAGTCAACCTGTTTTATTTGTAGACCACTATAAAGCCTTATCGAACTAAATAAGTCAAAGTCAAAAGGCTTTTATTTCAATAAGTTCATCCAGCGTGGCAATTCCGCCAGCGTCTTGAGGACGCTTCCGACTGGTAGTGATCTGGATCGGTTGAGCTATCTATAGATCGTTTGTAACGGTCTTTAGATGGCTCAACTGTTTCTTGTGTATTTTATAAATATTAACTTGTATTAGTTTTAAGTTTCTTTCTGTAAATAAAGTTATTTTTTATATCAATAAAATCACTAGGATCAGTTTGAAACGTCTTAAAAACTAGGTGAAGCTATGCCTGTTCCTCGCGACCAAGCCTACAAGAATCAGGCAACAAACACGGCTTGGGGCCTAACATTTTTTTTCATGATCCTTTTTTTTTATTTTGTATTATTTATCACAAAAAATTGCATTAAATTAGATTTGCTTTGTATTGATATTTAGCGTGAGAAGTAATATCCTCGATGAGGATGCAGGGTGGCCTGTATTCACCAATGGCTGACAGCACGCGGAACAATACGCTTAGGAAAGTAAGTTTTTTTTAAATAACAAATAGGCTAAAGTTTGACCACAATCTCACCTCATGTTAAGTGACGACGAGAAACTTATTCACTCAGACACCCAAATTAGTAATCAGGATTCACTTACCATCCGGTATCTTGACAGTAGTCCCAAGGATCTGCTGCAGCCTCGCCAGCGCGGCTTGCTGCAGCGCCCTCCGCTCCACCTCGCTGAGCGCCAGCAGAGACGTGTCGGTCAGCCGCACGCAGCGCCCGGCGCCGTCGCACCACACACAACTGCCCTGCACATAACGCGTGACGTCATCTCACCACACACCTTAAGCCGCGTTAACGCGTTTACTAAAAGCATGGCTTGTGGATCAGACAATTAACAATCACGAAGATTTATTTAAATGAGTAATAAATAAGTAGGAAATGGCTCGTGGTTTTTGATTCCCTCGACACAGTGATTCCTAGTTTAGGGTCAGGATTATGTATGTGACTGTTGGGTGTTATTATTATTGGTTAATTAAGGCTCATATGTGAACCTTTATTCGAACTGAAGAGAACCTATTTTTTTCAATCTACTTGCTACTGCTACACCCTCTACGACGATAGGCCGAGACGATAGCCGAGAAGCCCAAGAACAAGACTGTTGGTGTTTGTGTATAAAAAGAGACGTTTCATCAATATATGGAGCCTGGGCCTGCACTGTGTATACTACTCTAAAATATGGCTAAGCAATAAAGTAAACGTATTTAATTGGTCATTTTATTTAAATTGACTTCGTTCTAAGGTACATTAAGATTTTCTTCGACAAAGAGAGCAACACACAGCGCTACAAAAATATGGCGGATGGACGTGCGTGAAATGTCATTTTGACAACCTACATTTATCTGACAAAACAAAAATATCAAATCAAACAACTTGACATGAAAAATATGTCAATGTCATGTCAAACGCCAATTATAAACCAACATGGCAGCCTTCAAATAGTGTTCACATAGTAAAAAACTTACCAGAAGAACTATTCTTGTACCATCGCATTTATCTTCAAATTAATGAAATTATTAGTTTTTTTCTTGTTATCTCCTATTTTTTCCTAATTTTTCTATGTAGTGTACATGGACCAGGCCCAGAATGAAATGGCTCCTTTCATTAAATTTGTGTTATTCCAACCATTATTTAGACTTACGAGGTTCGGACCGCGCTGGAAGGTTTTTTTTTATTGGATCTTTAAACTGTTCTTTACACTTTTTACTAAAAGCATGGCTTGTGGATCAGACAATTTACAATCACGAAGATTTATTTAAATGTGATACGAGTAATAAGTAGGAAATAATTCTAATAATAAATGCATGCTAATGGATACTTTAGTACCTAAGTAATAAATATATATATAAGATAAGATACTAATTTTTATCTACTACTCTCTGTGACTTGTAACCGATTCGTTGCCAATAAATACTATGACTATGACACGATCAGAGTCTGCTCGGACACGTACGGGTAAAATAGATAGATAGAAAATTCTTAATTGCACATAAAATATAGTACAAAGGCGAACTTAATGCTTACAAGCATTATCTTCCAGATAACCTTTATGTTTGTGGACAGAAGATGTGAAGGAAAGGGAACTGTTGAGAATATAATATAGAAGATAAAAGAATGAACTGAAAACTTACTGATATTTAAAAAGAGAAATACGATTTTTTAATGTATACTATTTTTAAAATAATAGTAAGCTTTTTTTTTTTATACAACAGAGGAGGCAGACAAGCTTACGGCCTACCTGATGGTAAGCGGTTACCGTAGCCTATGAGCGCTTGCAATACCAGAGGCATCACGCACGCGTTGCCGACCCCGAACCCCCTTGCCCCCTAAAGAGCTCTGGCAACCTTACTCACCGCAGGAACACAATAACACAACACTGTTTGAAACAAATAATGTTATTTGGCTGCGATCCTTTGTAAGGCGGAGGTACATCCCCAGGCGGGCTGCTCCAGTTCAGAACGAGAAAATCTCGCTGTGCCCTACCTCCTCCTAAAAAGCTTCATACGAGAGATCGGACACCGTCGTCCGAGTGCACTCTGATCATGGGTTGCCACAATCCGAGTTGCGTCCGAGTAGGTATCCGAGCAGACTCTGATCGTGTCAAAGTGGCTTTACTGCACACAAGCTTCCTTAGATTGACGACCTTGGGGGCGTAGTGGGTGAGTGCCCGTCTGAGATGCAAGAGGTCAGGGTTCGATTCCCGATGCGGGAAAATGTTTACATGATCTTGTGGTGGTGGTGTATCCTATGAATAATTATAAATGCAAAAAATCCCTTAATGAATGGCTATTGACACTAAGCTACGATGAAACTGAATAACTCCTAGAAATTGTTTCATAACATACTGATACATCCACACACAATTCATACACTCATCTACTCACACCTTGGGTGCTGCTGAAATACCCATGCTCTTAAGAAATCTGGTGATCAGAAGCACTCACACACATACATGAACACACACTTTGCACCTATGTACTCCCCAAATACCCATTCTCTAAGTAGACTAGTGATCAGGCGTGCTCACACACACAAACACACACACACACACTACACACACCCACTACACATACAAACTATGTAAACGTATTCCTAAATCCTAACTTTAACTTAACTTACTATAGACATAAATATCCTTTTAATTTCTTTACTTACTTAATTCTAACAATTATGTACTACGGAAGAGCGAGACCCTCTAACACAGGTATAGCTATACTTAAAAGAGGGCCCCAAACCCATGAAATGTAACCTAGATTAAGTTTACTGAAATAAAAATATTTGTATTTGTATTTGTTTGAAGTGGTTTTTGATTCCCTCGACACAGTGATTCCTAGTTTAGGGTCAGGATTATGTATGTGACTGTTGGGTGTTATTATTATTGGTTAATTAAGGCTCATATGTGAATCTTCATTCGAACTGAAGAGAACCTATTTTTTCAATATACTTTGCGTAGCACTGGTGCTACGAAGCGCTACACCCTCTACGATGATAGCCGAGAAGCCCAAGAACAAGACTGTTGGTGTTTGTGTATAAAATTTCATTAAATTTGTGTTATTCCAACCATAGTTTAGACTTACGAGGTTCGGACCGCGCTGAAAGGTTTTTTTTATTGGTTCTTTAAACTGTTCGTTACACTATAATCTTACATATAAGTTATTAATTACGTAATCATCCAGCATCTTGTATTTGTGCATCTTGGTCTAGTAGAAGGTACCTCTAATTTCGATCCGTAGGTCGTAGGTTCAAATGCTATCATAGGTAAAGGGTCGTGCACCAATAGATTTGACTATTCGTAAAATGTATGTGGGCTTTAACACGTGCTCAGTACGGTGAAGGAAAACATCGTCAGGAAAACCGCGGCTTAGTCAACTCCACACGTATATACATGTTTTCCTTTAGGTAAGGTTGCCCTTCTTCTTTTCGTCATTGATTCTTTCTTATCTATCCTGTAGGTCAGTGACCAGGTTAAGATATTGTCGATCTGAAAAGGCCTATGACCGGTATAGGTTGACTTAGAGTCAACCTATACCGGTCATAGGGGATTGTATAGGTGCTGGGTGAGCCTACTCCACCTAAACATGTCCTAGGCATAAAAGTGTTGTTCGTAGTAATCCGAACTCATCATCGATTGTGCGTTTTTGCATCGCACTTTCACACAAACTGTCATTTTCGTCAGTACGCGAACTTTCACCGTTTGAGATACTCGCGTGCTCAAATACCATATTAACATTTTTACCATTTTACCATTTGTACCGTTAAACAATTAGCGCCTAAGAACCATTTTACTATTTTTGAACTATTATAAATACCTTCCTAAACAAGTGAATTTCCTTTCGCTCCGTACCAACACCAACTTGCTAAAAGGCATAGGAATCCACCATAGACATTCCTACAGCTTTTTACAAGTGACCTGCATGTAAGTTAAAAATAATGTAATGTAATGCGCCGTATTGGCCTAGTGGAAGGTATCTTTTCTTTCGTTTCAAAAGTAGTGGGTCAAAACACCTCCGGTTTTCTAAGATTTAACCTAGTTCTAATTTGTGTCATACTATTTGAGCACAATGTGCCCGAAAAGAGCCTCTAAGAGGCGCACTTTAATCCTTTCACTACACTGATTCTTTTACGAACGACGGTCATAATTCATACCTCAACCTGGTCACTGACCTAATACAGGATGACCAAGAAAAAATCAGTGACATGACAAGCAATCACAATAAGAATTAATACTTGCATACAATAAAGGAGTAGTCCACTTACTCACTCACTCACTCACTGACAGACTCATCACGAAAGCTCGGAAACTACTGAGCCGAGGAGTCTGAAATTTGGCACAGACATTCTTTAAAAGATTTTACCGTGCAATAAGAACGGGTTTTGGAAAATTCTGCTCCCAAAGGGGTGAAATTTGGGTTGAACGGTTGTATGAAAGTCCTTTGTTTTTGAAGTTGGAGACATCAAAATCAGGTTTTAGGTAAATTGTCAAAATAAAATATACATTTATCAGCATTTTTTGAAAAACAGCCCTTAGGGTGTGGTTATAGGGGATGAAAGTTTATATGGGAAGTCTTATGTTTTTGAAGTTAGGGACACCAAAATCGGTTATCAGGTGAACAGTTCAAAATAATAAAATACCTAATTAAGTTTTTTTTAAAAACCACCCTCAGGGTGTGTAAATAGGGGATGAAACTTTATAAGGGAATTTTCTATCTATTAAGCCTATACAATTGAAATTTGGCACAGAGGTTCCTTATAGAGAGTAAAGATATTTATAGAAATAATTTTTCGAAAATTAACATCAAAGGGGATGAAATGGCGGTTGAAAGGTTCTTTGAAAGTCCTATGTTTTTGAAGTTAAAGACATAAAATTCGGTATTCAGGTTAAGAGCTACAAGTAATAAGATATCCGTATATGAGTGTTGTGAAAAGCAGGCCTTGAGGGTCAATAATCATCATCATCATCATCAACCTGTAAAAGTCCACTGCTGGACATAGACCTCCCCAAAGAGTTCCACGACGAACGGTTTTGAGCCTTATTCATCCACCGACTTCCCGCAACCTTCACAATGTCGTCGGACCATCGGGTGGGGCCCTCCGTGACCATGATGGTGACGGTGAGTAAAGTGGTGACGGGACGGTGAAGGTAACGGGACGGTGACAGTGACGGTGACGGTTACGGTTAACGTTACGGTTACGGTGACGGTGGAGGTAGGTAGAAGTAGGTAAGTAGCTGCATAATAAGTGTTAGTACTTTGGTAAGGATAATGGAAAATAGTCTAGGTAGGTAAACAAACGCGCACGAAGTCGCGAGCGGAACAACTAGTCCCTCATAATAAGGCTTTAAAATAAGGCTAAAAAAAAATCTGACGGAATCAGTTTTCTATGACCTAGAAGAATACCTAGAGCTACCGCTAGTATAATGTATATTTTTATATAAAATATTAATTCTTAATTAATATATGAGAAAAAATATTGTTAATGACATGTAACTTATGGTGTAATAAATAAATTCTGTATTCTATAATCGCCACTTCATTACCTCACAATGGGCGTGTCTAAACGCTTCAAACGAAAACGTATCTTATTATTGGCATACAATGTTTATTTTACTTTGAGATTATCATTCGTTGTACAACTAAAGGAGTCATCGACAGATATCAGGGAACTGTTACGAGGCGATTTATGTGTTTTCACGAATTATTGGACAATTTGTATGGAAATTAATGTGGTATGCCGCTTTGAGCTCGTTTTATTTATTTGTACGGCTATGAATGAAACCTGAAGGTCGGGAGCGGAATGTGAAGTACAAAGGTTAGGATGGTCAGCCCTCTACTTTACTAGCATCATTGTTCGTGCTTGCTCTTCGCCATTCCCATTTCACAGATGCCTTCAACATACCACACAAACCAGATTATCAAAACCTTTTGTTTCTACATCACCATTTCAGTATTAATCTACCTCGTAAATCCCACAACATAGATCTAATGTATGATAACAGGAAACAGTGTAACGAGAAAAAGAAGAAGAATCCCACAACAAAGTCTTTCTTTCTCGGTTTCATCATTCATCACACCTATTTGTTATACCACCACCCTGAAAGATGGTGCATGGGAGAAAAGCTTTAGAAAATGTCAACAAATACGAGATGCCAAGCTTGCAAAAAATATTTGAAGGTACTAAAAAGTTGTTAACGCAGACCATTCGAGTACCAAAATCAGTCATGAAAATCAAAACTTGGTTTGACAGACTTTTGTCGATCAAAACAAGTATTGAAAATTAAAACTTCCGGTCGTCTCAGAATCTTCATGCCATGCAAAACGAAGACACAGCTGATCAAAACACACAGAATACACTGACCTGAGGCGTCCAGGCGGCGGCGGCGCGGCTGGACGAGCGGCTGCGCGTGCGCCACAGCCGCTTCGACACGCTCTGCACCACGCTGGAGGAAGAGCGCGACTTCTGCATGCCACCTGTCGACACACTACACGTCACCGCACTGGCTCCTCGCGACAACAGCGTCGACAGAAACGACGTGTTCTGAGTAGGAGACGTCGGCGTCGTCGCTACGGACGCGAACTGCAACTCCCTATACGTCAAAATCCAATCCTCGGCCGTCTGACAGCCCTTGTTGAACCCATCGTCGTCAAAGTCCCCCGGCGTGCGGGGCTTTATATTCCTCAAGTTTTTGTCGTAGTTGATCCGCTTGAAGCGGTCCTTGTCAGTATCGACGCTCTTCTTGCGCGCCATCCGTAAGTATCGCATCACGTGGTCGGTGACGGACTGTCGCACGTCGTCGTGGTCGACGCTGGAGCGCCGGCGTCCGGTCTTGCGCTCGGAGGGCGGCGACGTCGGGGACGTCGGTGACGTCGGAGCCGTGGCAGCCTCCAGGTGCTCGCGGTATGCGCGTTCGAGCGCAAACAACGTTTCCTCAGGAATCGGCATCGTTTGCGTGCCGTTATCCTCGAACTTCTCCTCGAAAGACTCATGCTGAACCTCGATCAGCGGCGGTGGCGAAAGCGGCGGCGAGCGGGAGCGGTGATCACCGTCCAACACGCGAGACCCCCCGATCGTTCTGCTCCGGCTCGCCGGCCGCGGGGCGCTACCACCGATCGCGACGTAGCCACCCGATCCCAAGGAACCGGACCCACCCCCACCGCCTCCGCTCCGAGCACCACGATAAGGCTTCGGCTTGCGGAGGTCTTGATAAAGTCTACGGAGGGAGTTCTTGTCCGCGAGAAGGTCCCTGACGGCGCGCTCGCTGTGCGCGACCCGGCCGTGTCGAGCCAGGTGCTCGGTCAGCGCACGCCGCGCCGGCTCCGTGTCACCGTCCGATGGCCGCACGTCACCCTGCTTGCGGAGGAACGCGCGCAGCGCCTTCACCAGCTCCTCCGAGTCGGAGGTCGGCGGCGCCTCGTCCTCGACCCGGAGGAACCGGCGCAAGAGATCGACCAGGTCCGTATCCTCCTCCTCGACCGGCGTCGGTGCGGGCTTGCGAGCGGCCGCGGGCGTGACGAACGAGCTCGAGGGCGAGGAGCCGGTCGGGCTCGTGAAGAAGTCGTGGCGGAGCTTCGCGATGTCGAAGCGGCCCCCCGAAGTATGCGGGATTATCAGGTCGGCGGGGCGCGCGGGCGGCTCGGGCGGCGGCGAGCGCGCGCGCACGGAGCCGCCGCGCGCGCGCTTCTTGCGGCGCGGCTGCTTAGGCAGCGCGCCGGGGTACGAGCTCTTCCTCCAGAGCAGGAAGCGCGGCTCGCGCGCGCACACTTCCTGGAACAGCGCCTCGAGCCGCGGCACGTCCTCGGGGCGCGAGGGCGCCTCGGGCGCGAGGCGGCGGCCCGCGTCGCTCATGTAGCGCCATGTCTTGCGCGTGAGCAGCCAGCGCTCGCGCGGGCGCGCGCGGCGGCGCGGTGCGCGCATGTCGGGGGGCGCGGCGGGGGCGGCGAGGGCGGCGGGGCGCGGGGCGCGGGCGCGCTCCATGGCGCTGGCGTCACGCCGGGCGGGGCGCGGCGCGCTGCATGGCGTCACGCGGACATCATCGCGCGCGCTCGGGACCGGCGCGTGCGGCGGCTGGGCGCGGGACTGGCGCCGTAAACAAACGCCGGCCGCCGCCCGCCCACGTGCCCAGCCCGCCCTCCGCACCGCGCGCCTCTGCGCCTGCGCACTCGCTCCTTGACCTCGGTGACACGCCGGCGTCTGCGATTGACGATGGTCAGGGCCCATGGATGCAGCTGGCGATGCACCCTCTGGTCGCTACGATGCTTAAGATCGCATAAGTTCGTTGATAGTTCGAGATGCGTCCTCGCTTGTCTCACGTCCGATTTCAATAGTACCTAATTGTGCAGGCAAATAATGTAATTGTCTCTCATTGCTTTGCCCTGTTACTGCTACTTCAACATCTGAATAAGTAATCGACGCAATTACTTGGTCTGCAATCTAGGCACAACAATGACCTTGACATTTCTACACCACTTCAATTTGATATCAGTTATATTTTATGTCTGGTGATCATTATCGTATTCTAGCCCATCATGAGCACTCCAGCGTCCGAGACAAACATGCCAGGTCTTCAGCATTAAGAAACCTGTGATGTGATTTTACACGAGTCAGTGTTCTAAATCCATCCGATATTACATCAATCTCCAACAGCTGCCTTCACCCCAATGATCCAGTTACCAGTCAAATAACTAGGAACTTTCCTAGAGTGAAGATCAAAACAATATAAAACATTTCATTGCCATCAATAAAATTTCAGCGTAGAGTATTCGTAGAGAACCGTCGAGATTGCAGCGTTCATTCGGCACATTTTGCACGGCAGTAGGTACTTCCTAGGCCACTTATAAAACGCTCAGTTTTAAAAATACACCAACGACATAACATAAACAAAATTATTCAAGAACGTTGCGTCTAACCTACACGTAACGCCATCTAGCGCGTACGCGGCGAACTAGGAAAACTCAACGCGTGCCAACTCCAGCTATTTTCCAAGCAACTTGGATTGAGTCGGCGTGTGTACTACAAAGATGATTTATTAAATCTGCAACAGATGGCGTTGCAAGTTGGCAATGATAAAATAATTTGGTTTAATAATACACGTTTATTATTGCTGCTGTTATTTTTGCATTCAAGGCTTGTTTTATTTTGGTGACTTACGTATTAATAAACCCTGTACGCACTTGTAAGGCTAATTTGACACCCAGATGTTATCAGCATCGGACTTCTTACTATAGATGTGAAGAATATTGTATTGCTAACCGTCACGCCTAGTACAAGTTCGCCTAGTTCTCTAAAGGCAATAAGTGACCTACTGGATGCTAGGCTAAGTCTATCCTGGCGCGACGTACATTGATTCATCAATTTTGGTGCGTTCTAAATGCAAGTTTACAATCGAATTTTTGGCATGCGCCTGTGCATTGTCTCACGCGTTCATTTTAACGATTCTATTAAGGACATTGAGTTGTATTGTTATGGGCGACAATAGCTATGGTGGCTTGCCAACATATCAAGTAGATACGCATCTGACGCAATTCGCGTTAGAATAAACTGATAATAATAATATGTCGTCATATGAGTTGATGCCTATTCGAGACATTAGAATAGGTACTATAAATATTTTATGCACATCAATCGCTTTGGTAAAAGGCCAGGTCAAGAGTACCGTAAACCGACGAGCATGTATGAGATGAGAGTGAATGAAGCAAAAGAGGTATGTCAGGATCGTTGCTCGTCGTTTCCGAGTAAGCAAGGAAAGCCGTGGTCTCTGCCTATCCCGGGAAATAAGCGTGATTTTATGTATGTAATCCTCACATTGGATTAAAACAAGCATTAACTATTCCAAAATTCGGCTCTCTAGCTCTCGGAGGCGGATGCAAAGAGACAGATACCCGAGTTAGTCTTTTTTAGGTTTCTTTTTTCCAAAAACTTGGACGGAACACTAAACATAATGATGTAAAAAGGGGAAATTTTAAATTTCGTATCGGCAAAGGTCGTTGTTCCCGCGGTCGTTACTCGCGTTTTTCGTTAAATTAATATAAATTTCCTCGTTAAAATAATTGAGACAAGGTAATTTATCTTCGCTTTTCAAATGCTTTCTATCTCTTTCTTCAGTCTTTGAAATTTCCGCTTTCATTTGGTTTAGTGATCATTAACAGAAAATTAGTGATGTCCGTTTGTTTGAGATTAAAATACTTTACATCTTAGAAAAAATATTTTATGAACTAGGGTAACGGTTCATTCTCGTCTATCGGAATTTTCAAACCTAAGCTGTAGCTGTACTGACTTTTTCAACTCAGTAAAATTCTCAACAAAATTGAGCAACCATTTCAGAAAGAAACTTAAAACTAATACAAGTTAATATTTACAAAATACATAAGAAAACCTGTTATTGGCTATCTGTTATGTATACTGGTATTTAGCAAGATTATTAAGCTGTTGGTTTTCCTATAAATAAATAAATAAGAAACAGTTGAGCCATCTAAAGACCGTTACAAACGATCTATAGATAGCTCAACTTAAGTGTATTTATGTAGTAATTTTTAGCTATCTAAGTAGATGTAAGTTTGTTTATCTAGTTTGACTTCTATTTTCTGTTGTCATCCAGTGAAGGGGGCTTCTGATACTCAGACCTTTATGGTCTTACTTTCATTCTTTATGTTCATTCTTCTTCACTTCCAATCAAACGTCTTCGTTGTGTTCAACTTCTTCATTGTTAACGGAATGGCTTCATAATATTTTCATAATATTTTCGAAGTTTCCTTCTTTTGTATCCTCATTTCAGTCGTAGGTAATGGGCGTCCCCATAGATTTCCGAGCGCGACCGATCTTACGGCCTGCACCCAAAAATATTTGGGTGGATTTGCCCATACTCGCTACGCTGGGCAGCGCAGAGAGAGCTATTACTGATAGGGAACGCTGCTGCCCATCCCCTAGTTTTTGTCCTTTAGTCGCCTCTTACGACATTCACGGGTAGTAATGGAAGACCTATTCTTCACCCAAGGCCATCACGGCGAGTTCTATTGTATACAACTTTCTTAGAGAGATTGTTTTGTTTTATCAATGTGCGTTTTTTCCTGTTTCGTTCCAAGAAGCAACCCATAGGAGTAGATCTATATATCAAGGGTATTCTATGATACCATCGTAGGCACCCCATTCTGGGTCATTTCCAAACAATCTAATTGCGATAGTTCAAGATGGCTGTCATAACATTTTGTGGATTTAGCGGATTTTGACGTTTGTTTGTGTCTGCTGTACACACGGGAGTGTGAAATCGTGCGCCGGCGCCGACGTTAATTAAGCAAACTGTCCACCAAAGTGACATTTCATAGATTTTTTCTGTGAATAGAACAGTATAGCGTCTGATGTCAGGAAAAACGCGCAACGTGACAGTGCTGACGTATAGAATTTGCATATGTATCAATGAAGGGGACACTTTAGTGGACTGTGGGCTTTAAATAAGCGTGTCGCCATCCCAAATTCAAAATGGACGCTAATCTTTCACCGTTACAGTCGCTCTAGGCCACACGACATTGAACTTACACTAAAATATATTTAGAATTGGAATTTCTGAAACAGAAATGTTTAGAGGACAAGGATGGCAGATAATTTCCTGAAGTGAAGCATTTACACTGATATTCACAAGATACGTATAAAAAGTAAAATATTCCTCTTTTTAACTAGATTCAGTGAACTGGCAAATCATAATCATTCTACTGAAGCCTTAATTTTCTTATAGTAGGTGACTATCAAATTATGTCTATATTTCATTATTAAACAGAAAGAAGTTTTACTGCGTAAAATAAATGGAATACTGTCACACACAAGATAATTTGCGTTACCTACCAGCTTACCTATTATACGCCGGAAGAACTAACGAAAAATAAATAAACATTTATTAAGTGAGTAGTGAAAAATATGGGTTTCGTGGAAATCGTGGAGCCACTGTTTACTGGGTCATTAACCGGTTATAAATTGGAACCGGAAAAATTAAGGAACCGACTACTTGTTGCGGTTTAATACATCAAAAAAAAAACAACAATTTACTAGTATAATCGATGACTGTACAGTTTCGGTCTGTTGCTGTGGCTATAGCAGAATCAAATATGAAAACATTTTCGCGAAGAAAAGTACAAAACTCAACATGTCCTAGCAACGTAAGCATCTTACCTACATGAGCTTCATCATCATTATTTCAGCCGTTGGTGCGAATTATATAAAAAAGGCGTAGGGCGACGGTAAGGCGAAGGCGCATCGCAGGCGTGAGAAGGTAAGGATATTGTACTTTTTGACTTGTTTAAGCACATGTAACATGTCAAAGGATTAATAAATGAATTGAATTGAGTCGACGCAGTGTAGGAAGGCCCCCACCTTATGGCCACGACTGGCCTCATAGCTCAGTTGGTAGTAATTCTGCCTTCTGTGCTAGAGGTCGCGGGTTCGATTCCCGCACTGCACAAACATTTGTGTGATGAATGCAGATGTTTGTTCTGTGTCTGGGTGTTAGATATTTACCTATTATGTATATCAGTCTCTGGTACCCATAGTACAGGCTATGCCTAGTTTGGGATCAGTTGACCGTGTGTGATACGGCGGGAATATTTTTTTTTTTTTTTTATAGACCGATGACATCTTTAAGTTTGCGGGAAGTCAGTGGATGGATAAAGCCCCAAGACCATTTCATCATGGAACTCTTTTGGGAGGTCTATGTCCAGCAGTGGACCTCTACAGGCTGATGATGATGACGCCTTTCACTTCGTTGTATGACACGATAAAATTATCAACGACAACGATGCCACGCACTCTAAGCCTCGTGTCTGTGTGCCACAACAAGAGCCGCGAACTGTACAGTGTAATCAATGTCTCTACCATTCATGTTTCATCATTTCGTAGTAACTACATTAATATTATGTAGAGAAATTACTCAATTGTCAAATAATTCAGTCCACTAGTGAATTTGTAAACAGACTTTTTTTAATAATTTGAAAACTACATTATCTTGAAAACATGTACTTGTGAAAAAAAAGGAATAGGCTTAGATCTCCTGGTGATAAGATCTTTGAAGATTCTAAGGGGGTAGTCAGAGGCTCGTCTTGATATTTAGCACACGCCCACATTGCTAACCGATAAAGGTACCTACCTAATGTGTGTGACAGACAGTAAATTTGCCGTTATATATATTTTTGGTGATAAGTAGGAAAGGCCGAAATGCTGCAGAAATATGAAGTGTGAATCACTTTTCATAGTGCCTAGTGTGGAGAGGCTCCTAGATCTTTGACCTAGTGAGTTCTATCTGCATAATCTATCGGAAATTCAATGTGGTTCATAATAGGGGACGCTGCTGCCCATCCCCTACAACACAAACTACACCTACACCTTGACTTGACACTGTGAATGACTAGCTGTTCCCCGTGGCTTCACACGCGTGATGTTTTAACCCATTTTCACCCTCCTAGGGGCTGATATTTTTAAAATCCCTCCTTAGAGTCATATAAGGCAGCTACTCTCCAAATTTTAGCTTTATAGCTTCATTGGTTTGAGCTGTGAGTTGATTCCACGTTGAGGCCTTTTTCTTTTATATGGACAGAAAAACAGTATCTTTAACACTACCTGCTGCAAATCACGAATATTTGTTCATGTTACTTACATGCACTACTATTGTAATCCACTGTATTCTCCACCTGTATTCCCATGTTTCCAGCTCACTGCATCACTGTCTCACTCACTGCCGAGCTCACTGAGCTCACTCACTCACTTGCACTTCACATGTCACTCACTCACTGCACTGCACTCTCTGTTCTTGTCATGTTACGTCCTCGAACAATGTTAACTGGAAAAAAATAGAAAATTGGTTATTTCTCTTTCGTCATTGATTGAATCCTACTGATATTGTAAATGCGAAAGTTTGTGAGAATGTTTGTTGTTCTATCACGCCGCTACTTTTTATCGAAGTACCACGCGAGCGAATCCGCGGGCGTTAGCTAGTAAATAAATAAATAACATCCAAGCTTCATGACACAGACACCCAACATGGTACCAGAACACCCTGACACGGAACAGATCATGCAAACATTTGCCACGCTGCGGGAATCGAACCTTGCGTTTCAGACGTGCACTCGCCCGCTACGCCATAGAGGTTGTGTTCCTTTGGGCCTTTAATTTTGGTTTATTTTCAAAGTATTCATTTTCAAAGTAGGTATTGGTTGGGTCAGTAACCAGGCCATAAAGTCTTGTAAACCAGCCTGTGCGGTGAAGGGGTCTTGCAGAGGACAGAAACCGTTCAGGTACACACTTATCGAATTATTGCCGTTTTCACGATTGAGAATTCATTAACAAATAATAAAATCATCGATTGCCTCTCCAGTGGGTATGTACAGAAATGAACGAGCTGGTTACAAATAATGATAATAGGATAGGATTATAGGCCGATGGACCGAAGACATTGTGAAAGTTGCGGGAAGTCGGTGAATGGAAAAGGCCGTTCGTCATGGAAATCTTTGTGGGAGGCCTTTGTCCAGAAGTGGACTTCTATAGGCTGATGATCTTCTTCTTCTCGAGTCAAAGACTCCTTCAAACTCTAGTCGACCAGTATGTGGCAACCTCAATGGCCCTATCTGTTGCATCGTTTAGATCCTCCCAAGTGCAGGTGGTCGTGCACTGTGGGCAGGAAAGCAGGTGCCGCATGTCCTGTACGGGGGCTCCACACTCGCACTGTACTCTGGACGAGTCGATTATTCCCCATTTAGACAGGTTTTTTCTGCATCGACCAACCTGGGACCGGAGTCGGTTTTGGGATCTCCATATTGGCCACTGCAAGTCATGTCCAGGCGGCAGGTTCCTGCTGACGGTTCAGGCTTATGATGATGACAATAACGATGATAGTAAGTAAATAAATTCACCTGATCAAACTCTTCAGTCCCTGCACTCAACCACCAACATCACCTGTACCAGCACGGTGCCACAGTAACATGAATGAACGGTGGGACGCATCCAGCAGGCCGAGTATTGCAGCACTACTGCACCAATCGCACCCGCTCTGCGCCAATCGCACCCACACTGCACCAAAAGCACTTGCACCAATAGCACCAGTTGCAAATCAGCAGCGATAGCTCCAGACACGAGCGCGTGCGTCGCTATCACAGCGAGATCTGAAACGGAAAAAACGATTTGGTTTATTTATGTTTCGGATTAGAATGCGGCATTTGGGTGACAGTAGAAATTTGTTACACAATTCGCGCATGAAAAGTCGGCATTTTTGAGTCTTGTTCTCATTTCTCTTTAATATTTCAGTTTGCATGAAATCACTACTTTGTCCCACTAAGCAATGAATGAGAACCTGTTATTTTTAGTCGTAAATATAATCGCTGAGGAATCCTGAAGAAAGATACAGTTGCGAGCCACGGAGTTCTTAATTGAAAACTGTGTAGTGGTGGTAGTGGCTCCGCCTTCCGAATCACAGGTCGTGGGTTTGAAGCCTATGCGTGCACCAATAAATATTCCATCCCGAAAAATGTATGTGCGCTATAGTACTCCCAAACGGTCTCCTTCTTTCACGAAGGAAAACATAGTGAGGAAACCGGCATGTCCTAGAACCTCAAAATTCGAAGACATGTGACATGTGCACGAAAGGAGGCTCTCAAAGGCGCACTTTAATCCTTTCTCTACACTGATTCTTTCACCGACAGTCATAGGCCGTTTTTAGGGCCAACATACCTCATCTCACTATCCTAATACAGGATAACCAAGAAAGAATCAGTGACACAACAAGTAAGCAAGATGAAGCCTGCAATACAAAAATAAAGAAAAACGTCCTAGATTTTTTCCCTTATTATGTGAGTGACACCTACATGGTCTGACGTCACCGCGCTACATCGGTTAACGCTATCGTCATCGGCAGACCGAATAGTCACAAACTGTGACTGATGATTGTCATTTGTTTAACACAGTCATATCAGGCATGTGCCAATTTTAATCAGCTTATAAAGAAAGATGAGCTTTATTCCACCGACATAAGATTAATTCTATCCACATTTTTTAAAATTTATCTCTTTATATACTATCTGTTGCCCGTGACTTCGTTCCTTTGTGCGCGTCCTTTAGGGCGCTGTAACTCTAAGCGGCAGACGAAACTTCTTTTTAATACACGGTTCCTGTAGGATACATAAATTGTTATTCTATCCCATATGAACAATGCTTTTTTCTGGGATAAAAGTAGCATATGTCGTTCTATGACCCCATAACAGGTTGACCAACAAAGAACCAGTGACCCGCCGCACGAATAAAGAAAGTACTAAAGGATGCGATGTGGTAATTTTAATCTCAAACAAACAAAGTTACAGACCCGAGATAAGACGCTAACCTTCCCTAATAATTATTATTGGGCTATTACCCCCATGGCCGCTCCGACTGTGACAGATGAGCGCGACTTGTCAATGTCAATGCCAATAGTTTTTTATTTCGTAACACGTTAAAAATATTTCACAGTCACCTGCTACAGTTAAAAGTCGTTCAAGAGATATTACGTTGAGTCCACCTCTCCTGAGCCTTGAAGGGCTTTAAACCTTCCTACTCTATGCTGAGACTATGTCTGTTTTGGCTCACATAGCACGGGAGACTAATTATTATCACATAAATATTATATCATCATCATCATCATTCCAGCCATTTCAAGTCTACATCGGCCTCCCCCACAGATTCCCGGACCGACTTCCTATCATGTGGGAGGAATTTGACCATACTCACCACGCTAGGCACGCGGTTGGCGAGCGCAGTTAGAGCTCTCATTGTACTTAATTTTACTAACAAATTATGGATTTTAGTCGTCCGAAATATATTTTTTTTATTTTTTTTATTTTTTTTATTGTTAAAATAGTGCACATCTCCTAGCTTTTTTCCCTTAGTTGCCTCTTACGTTATCCACGGTTAGGAGATATGGAGGGGCATATTCTTCAGCCGGGGCCACCACAGCTAAAATGTTTAATAGGTACTTAATTTTGATATTTCATAAATTATAATGTACCTGCTTATCTACCTACCCCTACTTGTATTATTATTAATTATGTGCCCCTATTTATCTATTATTAACATGCCAAAATACGGTTTAATGGAGGCTAACACTATTGTATTTGCGCTTTTTGAGATCCTCGGCCGAATCAAGCCCTAACTAATGTACGATGTTCAAAGAGAAGTGTAGTTCATTTGTGTGTATGTCTACAGCTTACACATAACGAATTTCTGAATTCTGAGTATGCAAATATTTAGTGCATAATTGGTGCAATCTGAAAATCCAATTCAAAATTTAGGTGCCAAAGAGGTTTCTGAGATATGAGCCAAAAACTATGTGTCAGCTGGAGACCCGGGTCTACAGCTTGCACATCCAGTTCTGCCAAACGGCTGACCCGAGAGCTATGAAAACTAGCCAGGTATTTAGTGCCAAAGGTACTAAAAATTTCAGGCCTGTAGCTTAAAAGGTTTGAGAGTTATTAGCAAAAAACTATGTGTCAGCTGGGGACCCGGGTCTCCAGCTTGCACATGCAGTTCTGCCAAACACTGAACTGTTTAAACTAACTTAACTGTTGTTGTGTCAGAAATTCGTTATGTGTAAGCTGTAGACATACACACAGTTCATTTATATATCTGCCAGCGTAGTATCTTGGTTCTGGCTGATATTCGACGCAATTGAGATTAAAATATTTCCGGAATGACTGTAGTTTATCGGGCAGCGAGACGCTGTGACGTCGAATGATATCAACACTAAAAATAAATAAGTTCGCGTGTCCGTACGTCCGAATTGTATACTCATCAAGGAATGATAAATCAATTTCTGATTGGTTGCAGTATCCTTATTATACCAGTAAATAATTTATCGGTAGTACTTCTTTGTAACATCATCATCATCATTATCATTCCAGCCGTACGACATCCACTGCTGAACATGGCCTCCCCTACAGACAGAGCGAATTTCTTATCATGTGGGGGGATTTGCCCATACTCACCACGCTGGGCATGCGGGTTGGCGAGCGCAGTTAGAGCTATCGTTGTTAAAATGAGAGACGCTGCTGCCCATCCCCTAGCTTTTTTTCCTTAGTCGCCTCTTACGACATCCGCGGATAGGTAGATATGGAGGGGCCTATTCTTCAGCCGGGGCCACCACGGCCCTTTGTAACATCTTGAATCAATAATCAAGGGTATAGTGGAAATTAGAAATAAAATTACCGCCTTTGAAAATAGTTACTGCGATGTTAGTGTGAGTGAAAAGATATTATCGACGAAGAATTCTAAGTTTAGTAGCCTTTTAAAAGCAGTTCAAAAATCTCTAAGGTAGCCTAATGGTTATCGCCCAGATCGGCATGCGGCATCGCCTCGCAACGATAACATATGCCGTCAACCGGCAAGTGAGTCCCAACCATAAAGCCCAGCTAGCCACATATCTTCGAGTTTTTAGTTCCTAGGATATGCTTGGTTTACTTACGCTGTTTTCCTTCACAGTTTTTAGAGCACAAATAATCGGAATAGAAAATTAATACGACCTTTATTTTTAATTGCTCAACTAAATCAATATATTTTTTGAAGCGTCATGCTTGTTGCTATACATTATGTCGCCTCTACGCTTGGCACAGAGGTATCACCGACAGAAATAATATTATGAATCGTCCATTCGACACCGCTAACGCCGCGCGTGGCTCACTTACAACATGTTCCGTAACTAGTCATCATTCATCATCATTTAAGCCGTAGGACGTACGCTGCTGAACATAGACCTACCCCAATGATTTCCAAAGCGACTTCTTATCATATCAATTTGCTCATACTCGCCACACTGTGAGCGCAGTTCCAGCTAAGCTTTTTTCCCTTAATATCCTCTTACGACGTCCTCTTCAGATAGGACGACTACGGGAATACTACTAATAACAAGTATAATTATTCTATCAACAAAATCATATAATATTAGCGAATAAAAATATCAAAATTTGCATCACCGAACTTTTTATCATCTATTTAAAGTTCGGCATCGAGAATGCTACTCTTATCTCATATAAAACAGCGGAATAATTAAAAAATCTGCTGTTTTGAGGTCAAATCAGTTCAAAACTTCAAACTAGTTAAAAGTAAACTAGTAAGTTTGAACTGGTTTGACCTCAAAACAGCAGATGTTCGCATGCTGTTTTTTTGTGAATAAAATCGAATTTCCAAAATTCGTTTAACAAACTGTATTGCTATTTAGCACTCGTGGTAGCAAGGTCTGAGATATAGACGAAAAAAAAACAAAAAAATAATACTGAAATTCGTCGAGCCATTTTCGACTTTGCGAGACGAACGCAAGGTAATTGTATTTTATACATGGAAAGATAGGTTGGGTGTAGAATAAGCCTCTTCCGTGATAGTATACATTTTTTGTGTCACCCTGTACACGTCATCGTAGGTATCGTGTACAGACGGCGAGAACGTGACGGATTTAATTTTTAAAAGTACGTTATTATAATTAGCAGTTTCTTTTAACATCATAAAATACGAAAGTTTGTGAGTGAAGCCGTGTTCTAATGGAATGCGATATGTCATCCTACTACCTACTATCTTCCTTATATTATAAATGCGAAAGTTTGTGAGTATGTTTGGAAGCTTAGATTCGCAACTTCACACACAAACTTTCGCATTTATAATAGGTATTAGTAGGATGACCTACCTATCGCTAAAGCTATAGCTAAAGTACTTTTTATTCTGGTTACGAGCAAAGCCGCCGGCGGAAGCTAGGTGTGAACCTTCAGACAGGTTGACACCAGTCTGCCCCGATCGCGTCATAGTCCAATTAGGCCCAGTTTTTGCCCCCAACAGGAACACATTTCATCCGACAGCGTGTAATGACTACTCTTTGATGTGTCAGCGTAAATCATACAAACGGACCATTTCATTAATAATGGGAATATATGATTTGAGTGAGATGTTTTTGAAAACATCAATTTTATTTTTCTGTTTGTCAACATATGTTTTATGTCTATTTTATGAATTACTAGCTTCCGTCAACTGCTTCATTCGTGGTGCCCGGATTGCAGCCTATGCCATTCTCCAGCTATTGCAATAAATCTGGTCCTTTTTGTTTGTTGCTGCCTAAAAGAAGGACAAACCAACCAACAAACAAACACTTTCACATCCCAATAATCCTATCCTACTAATATTATTGGCCGTGGTGGCCCCGGCTGAAGAATAGGCCCCTACATCTACCTATCCGCGGATGTCGTAAGAGGCGACTAAGGGAAAAAAGCTAGGGGATGGGCAGCAGCGTCCCTCATTTTAACAACGATAGCTCTAACTGCGCTCGCCAACCCGCATGCCCAGCGTGGTGAGTATGGGCAAATCCCCCCACATGGTAAGGAATTAGCTCTGCCTGTGGGGGAGGCCATGTTCAGCAGTGGACGTCGAACGGCTGAAATGATGATGATGATGATTAATATTATAAATGCGAAAGTTTGTGAGGATGTTTTGATGGTAAGATATTGGTGGTTCAATCAAGCCGTAACGGCTCAACCGACTTTGATAAAACTTGTAACAGATAGAGTTAAAATCGAAATATAGGCAACTTATTATCTTGGTACCACGCGAGCGAAGCCTCAGGCGGAAGCTAGTATTAGCAAAGATAATAATAGTAATAGTAGTAGCTTGTAAGTATATTTTTAAGTATATTAGTAAGTTCCAGACACGATGTAATTTTTTTTATAATGAATGAATAAATGAAATGAAATAACTTATTACTAATGATAAGGATAGGCTTTCGTGTTATCTCGTGTTATCAGTTAACAAATATTAATGGTAAAAATCAGTTGGTATAATGGGTTTCTACAAACGGGACACAGATATTACGTATACTTTATCGGTGAAATTTAACATAACGAGGAATTCATAAACTTTTTTATGTAATGGAAATGGAAGGAAGTGCATGCAAAAAAGCTAATCAGGTTACGTTCAGATAAGCTAGAGCTCTTTAGGGGGGGGGGGGGGGGTTCGGCAGGCAACGCATTAGCAATGCTCCAGGTGTTGCTGATGTCAATAGGCGACGGTAACCACATACCATCAGGAGGGCTGTAAGACTGTTTGCCTCCGTATAACATTTAAAAAAAATCTTAACTATCAAGTATCGTCATAGTGGCCCAAGCTACGAAACCGCTACGCCGTAGCCCCTCTACGAGTAACACTTTTTGGTAAACTCAGCTGCAAATTCTTGGGTTATTTTTACAGCTAGCCAAAACAAATAAAGCGTTGGATAGAATATGACGCAAATTAGCGATATATTATAAATAATAACTAAGTCCAACCGTAGATAGATGAGTTCTTCTAATGTGACTGCTATCATTATTAATATTATTAATTGCTTGGGTCGTAATGTCATGTATTCACTATAATGATAAACTTTAAAGAAATGACAGAGTGTCGGACATGCTCGAATAACTTTGGCCTTCTTTTTAAAATTAAGAGTAAATTTTCTATTAGAAAACAAGGCTAATAAATACATTAGGGTTTTGTATGAAGATATTATTTATGTGCATATTATAGATAGCTAGGTTTCGTTTTATATGTTACAATTTACAAAAAAGATCAAAAAAAAAATTGGAACAAAAACTAATTTTACAATTTATAAACAATAGGAGCAGATCATAGATCATACAATTAGTAAAAGAAAGAGCCGTGGAGGCCCCGTCTAAAGAATAGGCCCCTCCATATCTACCTATCCGCGGATGTCGTAAGAGGCGAATAAGGGAAAAAAGCTAGGGGATGGGCAGCAGCGTCCCTCATTTTAACAACGATAGGTCTAACTGCGCTTGCCAACCCGCATGCCCAGCGTGGTGAGTATGGGCAAATCCCCCCACATGATAGGGAATTTGCTCTGTCTGTGGGGGAGGCCATGTCCAGCAGTGGACGTCATACGGCTGAAATGATGATGATGAAACATTTAATAGATAAAATAAGAAATTAGTTTTTTAATTTATTTATTACATGTCATGTGAAAAAGCAAGAGAGGTTTGTCTTAGATAAATAAATAAATAAATATTCCGGACATATCACACACGGTCAACTGATCCCAAACTAGGCATAGCCTGTACTATGGGTACCAGAGACTGATATACATAATAGATATATATTTAACACCCAGACACAGAACAAACATCTGTTAGTCACAAATGTTTGTCCAGTGCGGGAATCGAACCCGCGACCTCTAGCGCAGAAGGCAGAGTTACTACCAACTGAGCTATGAGGCCGTCCAAGATGCAAAGTTATTGTGTTGATGTCTACTTATTATGAGGAATGTTAGGTTATGAGTAGTAAGCATAAATCAAGTGGGTAACAAACATCATCATCATCATCAACAATGTTTTCCAAGAGCTCTGCTGCGCACAATATCTTCTATCATTTAGCATTTAATTTCTTCTATTTTATTTTATTTTATGTGTAGTAGTTCTTAAGGAAAATAAAAATATTTCTTTCTTTCTTTCTAACAACCTGTAGAAGTCCACTGCTGGACATAGGCATCCCCCAAAGAGTTCCACAACGAACGGTCTTGAGCCCTTTCCATCCACCGACTTCCCGCAACCTTTACAATGTCATCGGTCCATCGGGTGGGCCTTCCAACACTGCGTCGCCCGGTTCGTGGTGACGCAGATCAAACATCTATACTACGTAAATCCACTGTACTCTGTTCATAGGTTCATTTCAGTCGTAGGATGTCCACTGCTGAACATAGCCCCCCACAGAGCGACCAAAGCGACTTTCTATCATGTGAGGAGAATTTGCTCATACTCACCACGCCGGGCACACAGGTTGGCGAGCGCAGTTAGAGCTATCGTTGTTAGCAGAGGCACTCTTTGTGGGAGGTCTATATCCATCTGTAGACTTCCACAGACTGTTCTTTTTTTTTTTTTTTTTTTTTTTGTATACAACTAAGGTAGCAAACAAGCATACGGCCCACCTGTTGGTAAGTGGTTACCGTAGCCTATGTACGCTTGCAATACCAAAGGCATCACGCACGCGTTGCCGACCCCTTAAAAAGTTCAAAACGCCCTTTTTGAAGAACCCCATACTGTAGTCCTTAGGGAAAACCTCAGCAGGGAGATCATTCCACAACCTGAGTGTTCGCGGGAGGAAGTTCCTCTGAAACCGCACGGTACGCGACCAACCCGGCTCCAGGGTGTCAGGATGGATCCCCTGCCTATGGCGAGAGGTGCGATGATAAAAGGAAGCTGAAGGCATCATATAAAACAATTCTTCAGAACACAACCCTGAACAATTCTTCTGATAATGATGTTAATGAAACACTTTGAAACTAACCCAGTCACTTAAACTTCTGTGCAGGGATTAACAACCCATTAGAATGGCACTTTGATGCGCGATGAGTTCCGTTTTGGAATAAACATTGTTATTTATTTCCGCTGGCATTAACGCCAACAGAAAATGGATCTTGTCTAGACCCCTGAAACGTACAATTTCAATGGCCTGCTGAAGAGACTCACTTGAGTGGTTCCTAGCTAGTTCCATAAAACGATTTTAGCTTACGCTTAATAATTTCCACTATTAGTCACATTCCGGCACTACGTACATGTAACTTTTCGATAGCAGCGCAGGGTCCTATGTTCCTGTTGCTCCAAATAGTTTTAAGTATACCCGCTAATTTGGTATCTAAAATTTATTTATTTATTAAAGCTCGACTTAAGCTAGCATATTAAATCTTATAAGATTAAGATTTAATATGCTAGCTTAAGTCGAGCTTTAATAAATAAATAAATTTTAGATACCAAATTAGCGTAGCTATATGAAAAATTAAACCTAAATTTATGTTTCGTAATTTGAACTATTGATTTTTCCATATACAGAAACATTTTACAGATTTTACACGTATGATTGTTACGTTCTAGGATTAAATCTACACTGGAATTGTACAGTCGCCCACCGCCTGGCCTAAGGGCTATTCGTCACAGCTGAGTCACCGCGGGGCGTCTGCTCGCTCGTGCGTAACCAGCCTTATTTCCGGACACCATGCGCGTGCTCATTAATTGTATCACATTCTTAAACTATCAATGCTTCTGTTTTATTTCAGAGTATTTACCGATTCATTTCTTTGAGTAGTTGTGAACGCTTGTGAATTTATTTATGCAGTTTAGTAAATTGGACGTTTTTAATTGAAAAACTCATACAAAAACAGCTTTCCGAGATCAAATCAGTTCAAACTCAATGAATCAGTTGTTTTTGGCAGTAATCTTGATGTGAACTACTAAACCCTAAAACTAACTTAATTAATTCACTCGCTAGAAGGTATAGGTCATAATAAAATTCTGTTTTTTTTAAAGCTTGAGTATTTCAAAGACTTCTTGGGATACTCTTATGAATCTCATTCAAAACAGTGTTAAGGAGACATTCGCCAAGTTTTTTTTTAAATGTTTTACGGAGGCATACAGGCTTACGGCCCTGTTGACATCAGCAACACCTGTAGCATTGCTAATACGTTGCCTGCCGAACCCCTCCCCCCCTAAAGAGCTCTGGGTGTGAGTTACGCTCATGCGCAGTTGCCGATTTAATTATGTCCACGAATAAGACACAGCATTCCGTATTCTCTGTCCCATCTGCAAATAATCCCGAAATAACAATAGCCAGCATAAATCAGATTCTGTGCAAACCGCTGTCTAATGGTAACGAGCGTCGTAAAAGCCGTGACGTCACCGCTGACGTCACGGCGTGACTTCAAACGTGTCGGTTTCAGGCCAGTCGTAAAGTTGCTCAACAGATAGAAATAGGAAATTTAATATATGGTTCTACTAGCTGTTTCAGACGTCGTCCGCATTTATATGATAGCTAGTATGTACCTTATAGTTTTATGCTCCTACTTTGCCCCCTTTAGGGATGATTTCGCAAAAGCCTAAATCTAAGGATAATTGAAAATATTTTGATTTTTTATGGCATATCGCGCTCCGTTTGAACACGGCTTAAGTTCTTACTTCGATTCACTTTGACATACGAAATTTCCACGCTAAAGCTGTCGCGGGCAATAGCTATTCTATATATAATATGGAAACAAAGAGAGTCATCGATAAAATGTCTTGTAGATTTATTTCTGCAAGACTGGAATATTTATAATTACTCTAGGACAGATTGAAAAAAAAAACGGTCTCCAAATTTTTCGCTCTTATAATCTGGCGCCCTAGGCTCAAGCCTGCTCAGCCTGCTAGTAGATCCACTGGCAACTAGTAACTCATCATCAACATCCTGTAGAAGTCCACTGCTAGACATAGGCCTCCCCCAAAGAGTTCCATGACGAACGGTCTTGAGCCTTTTCCATCTACCGACTTCCCGCAAGTTTCACAAAGTCATCGGTCCATTAAGGCCTTCCTACACTGCGTCGCCCGGTTCGAGAACCTCCCCAACGGTTGTTGGTTCTTGGCTACTAGTAACTACATGTTTACTTTAGTAAACTTATCGAGAAGTAATGTTAGATAACAGCATATATCCTGGCCGCCGGCCAAGGCGTGTTATTTCAGAAATAACATTAGATAATAATCGTAGCTCTTATCGCGACACGCCTTGAATAGGATGTGTAGGTATCTAATGAATTATTAGGATGAATTTGAGTTATCAATTATCTGAGTATTTACAACATGTAAACAAATTAATCAATTGCAACAAATAATTATATTAATAATAAATTGCCATCAACCGGTGTTATCCCCAAGCAACTTTTTAAATCTTTAGACTTTTTAAATTTACCAAAGCATATTTATGTTCTGCTACAAAAAGCAGTTATTTTAAACACCTGCAGAATAGTGAGAAAGTTTTTACAAACAGAACTACCTGGTGAAGTCCAACCCTCTACTGAGGCGAACTTGGCCTAGGCCCGTTCGTCCCAGTTATCCCGGTCTAAAAAACCGAGTAGATTAAATCTAGTAAACAAATAATAATAAATATTCCAAAACAAAAAGCTATTTATTGACATAAAATATTGGACAAGTAAATTAATCCATAGGCTCCCGAACTAGTAAAAACTGTGTTTCAGGAGCCGGTGGCTTCTCCGTGATATCGATTTTACAATAGATATTATGTCTTCACGTGACCATTGATACAAACGTTCCGTTAATCATTCCGGACATATTCACACGATCAACTGATCCCAAACTAGGCATAGCCTGTACTATGGGTACCAGAGACTGATATACATAATAGATAAATATTTAACACCCAGACACAGAACAAACATCTGTGTTTATCACACACGTATAGATATATATAGCGGAATTTCATTATCTAGTGATCTATATTTTAAACCTAAACATCTATTATATTTTGACAAACCTCATAGCTCAGTGGTAGTAACTCTGCCTTCTGCGCTAGAGGTCGCGGGTTCGAATCCCGCACTGGACAAACATTTGTGACTAACACAGATGTTTGTTCTGTGTCTGGGTGTTAAATATATATCTATTATGTATATCAGTCTCTGGTACCCATGGTACAGGCTATGCCTAGTTTGGGATCAATTGACCGTGTGTGATATGTCCGGAATATTTAAAAAAAATGTACCCAGGTTCACAAACAATAAATGAATTATAAAATTATGAACTCGTTATTCCCGCAAGTTTGCTAACATGGGAATCAAAATACATAAAACTGTAATGTGACTGACTGACTGTTTTTAAAACGTAATCATCCGTGATGTGATGGCTGCCGTACTTCCTGAAACCAATTTCATTGAGAATCGGGTGATAATTAAAGATAAACTGGGTTAGTGTATTTATCTACTAAGTATGCGAGGCCTATTTATAGAATCTGCCATTGCGGAGTTATATTGTGGCTAGTACCTAGTACATAACGTTTATTCTGTCCTACCATCGAGAAGTCAGAACGGGAGACGCCGTAATGTCAAATCGTCGAACATATTTCTCAGATTTTTTGCACAGGGTTGCTTGCTTGCTTTTCTTGTCACTGATTCTTTCCTGGTCATCCTGTATTAGGTCAGCGAGCAGGTTGAGTTATAGTGGCCATGAAGGGCCATCCGTGAAATAATCAGTGTAGTGAAAGAATTAAACAGAGCGCCGCTAAGAGGCTCCTTTCGTGCCAATGTCACATGTCTTCGAATTTTTAGGTTCTAGGACATGCCGCTTGCTTACTATGTTTTCTTGCACCGCTTGAGAGCACTAGTATAGCTATATAGTTATATAGCGCACATAAAAGGAGGAGGTAGGGCATAGCGAGATTTTCTCGTTCTAAATTGGAGCAGCCCGCCTGGTGAGGTACCTCCGCCTTACAGAAGATCGCAGCCAAATAACATTATTTGTTTCAAATAGTGTTGCGGTGAGTAAGGTTGCCAGAGCTATTTAGGGGTTGGGGGGTTCGGGGTCGGCAACGCGTGCGTGATGCCTCTGGTATTGCAATCGCTCATAGGCTACGGTAACCGCTTACCAGCAGGTGGGCCGTATGTTTGTTTGCCACCTTAGTTGTATAAAAAAAATCCATTGGTGCACGACCGGTATTTGAAGCTACGACCTGTCGATCAGAACGCGGTGCCACTTCCACCACTCCACCGGTGATCTCAAGGGGATGATCTAAACGCCTTACGGCACTCAGATTGACGCACGCGCAAAGTAATATCAAGGTTATATAATAAGCAGATCGAACTCGTAGCGTAACAAATATAAGACCTGCCCAGTGGTCAAGTTTTGAGGGATACAATATCTGAGAAGACGCGCCTAGTTTGACCAATCTTTGAATTATCTAATAATGATGTCTTATAAATAGCCAGCTAATGGCTCGCAAAACCACGCCGATTTACAAGCCGTGTTTATAATATCACTCGAAGCGAAGATTATTTGAACTGTTTGTTTCAATCCACAGCTCGGCCGAATCGCCATCTTGATTAAATATCTTCGTTCGGTAATTCGCGGAAATTGTGTGGTTCTTTTATTTTTAGATTTAAATTGAAAATAGAGCTGAATGGACACCACCTACCACTTCAAAATATTGGGGTAACAAAACCTCATGGTGAATAGGGAACATGCAAAATGGTAATATTCATCACTAGCTGGTCTGACTGACGACATAAGTAAGAAAGGAGTGAAAACTGACTGCCCCTCGACAGCTAAAATACCATTTTGCAGTGTCTTTACAGTTTTTGCTTGCATCATATTTTAAGTATTATTTAATTTTTATATAAGCATTAGGTACATATTTCCTCAAGTGTAGCGTGTGCTGCCCTTAGATAATTTGTTGAAGCTCATTTGTCTTTTTTCACATTTTTATAAGCTCTTATTTATCTGAGATTATAATTAGATTATTTTTCTTTTGAGACTCACCTAGTGCGATCGGCACCACACTGAAGCTTTAAATTCTATTTTGTGAAAAGGGATCATCGAAAAAAATGATAGGCACCAAGCCGTGTTTGTTGCCTGATTCTTCTAGGCTTGGTCGCGAGGAACAGGCATAGCTTCACCTAGTTTCTAAGACGTTTCAAAGTGATCCTAGTGATTTTATTGAAATAAAAGCCTTTTGACTTTGACTTTGACGGCTGATAAAGGTGAGTGGAAGATAAAAACTTGTTGTCACCCCACATGAAGTGGAATAAGGGCAGGGAGATGATGAATCTACATTATGTAAGTAATGTTCTTCCCAGGCTGTGAGTCGTCATCAAGTGTATATAGAAAACACTTGTGTCCTAATAAACCACACATTCTAAAAACATCTTCATTCTACCTACACCTCGCACAAATAATAGATATTCGAAGTCAAAACAGTTGAAGCATATGTCAATTTATTGAATTTTAAACGGTTGTGCTGTTTCACAAAATGTTTTCGCATATTGAGGTTTTAGATAGGTTAAGAAAAAAATGCTGCGAGCGTCCACACTGCGGTCACAATGCAGTCTGTTCGTAACATTCAACAGGCACGATAAAGCTTCAGAAAACTGGCTGTACCCTTAAATTACAAAGTATGGTTGGTCCTCGATCCCTGCTAATCATCATCATCTGCATGAGGAAGTCCACTGCTGGACATAAGCATAGGTCGCGACATGTAAAAAGAACGCTGGCGGTCAAGCTGCGCAATGGCGATTTATCCGTCTATTTGGTGGTATGAGGTGCGGCGCGGGGCGGGCGGGTCACGCGCCGCGTCGCGTCCAAGGGTGCGCGGTAGACTTGAGCGCCGCAACCGAGTATTTTTAATACGTCTAAGTATCGTGAAGTCGTACCAGTTACGTATAGTTTAATGCGAGAACCTGGTTTAAAAACCTGGTTGCGTAAATACGAACCACCTCTAGACCTTTGCTTTCCGCACCTCTTACCACCAAATAGACGGATAAGTGAATGTGCCGTGGTGGCCCCGGCTGAAGAATAGGCCCCTCCATATCTACCTATCCGCGGATGTCGTAAGAGGCGACTAAGGGAAAAAAAGCTAGGGGATGGGCAGCAGCGTCCCTCATTTTAACAATGATAGCTCTAACTGCGCTCGCCAACCCGCATGCCCAGCGTGGTGAGTATGAGCAAATACCCCCACATGATAAGGAATTCGCTCAGTCTGTGGGGGAGGCCATGTTCAGTAGTGGACGTCGTACGGCTGAAATGATGAAATGAAATAAATTTATTTTGACAAACACAGACAGAAGACACAAAAAGCAATAGAATAAAGGTTAACGATAGGGAGATAGTGTAAGGTTCAGTATAATATTGTACTAATTTATTGAGTGATTAATTCTGATAACCATTTCATGTTATTATTTTGTTACATTAACTGTCAATGTTCCTATTTTAGATGATTATTTCAAATATAAGCGGTGATAATTCATTTTAAATTATTATATGATTTTTGATCTATTTTACATAATGTTTAACTGGGTTTGAAAATTAAAAGAATATATTGTAAGTCGCTCAACGAATATCACCCGACCGAGCCGCCATCTTGTTGTTTACGAGTATTTCTGTATAAGAGCGGGGCGAGTCGGGTGGAGGGAGGATTCGTGATCCGACCGTTGTACTGACAACTTGTCTCTTAGGGTAAGTCTGCTGTATAACTGTATAAATAGATATGTGAATGTGAAATAAGGATTATATTGGAGTGAAATATAGTTGATCTTTGATTAAAAGGGTAGTGTTTCCTTACAATTCAGAAGCGGGATTACCACGTGCTCTCTATCTATTATTCCTGACTTTCATAGCTTTTATTTCATTATATTTGAGCCAAAGCGCGCCATTTTAGAATTGAAACAAGTTTATCGAAGTTTTACTACGTAATGTTTGTGCTGATATAACGGTTTCTTTTTCTTTTCTGTTTCCATGCCGTGCGAGCGAGAGCTGAGCTGCAGCTCTGTGCGGTGACGGTGCCGTGTGGCGATCCGAGCCATACTAGAGATCGACGAAGGGAAAACCACAGCCGCTGTCCACATCGGAGCGAGCAGTGCACCGGGGCCGGGACTACGAGCAGTGTGAGCATAGCCAGAGCAGCATCAAGCGACGTCGACTATTTAGGTTACGTAGTCCTTTGTTTTCTACCACAGATATTGCCCACTCTAAGTCAAATCTCTGAAAAAGTTATTTTTGCTCAGTCATAATCTCACTTCAATCAAAACGGGCAATACATGGAATGAAGTTAAGGGACGCTCCCTATTATTAGATTTAAAGTGTACATAAAGAATAATCTTCTTAAGCGTACTTTAAAATCTGTGATGATTATGATTAAAGGAGAATGGATTTCTTTAATTGAAGATTATGATTTATGAGATTATGATTAAAGATAATGTATACATTTCTAAGCCATCGTCGTGAGAATGGATTGGTTCACGTCACGGTTCCTTGGAAATGTGCGATTAGAACGATGTGTACGTGAGAGTGGATTTCTTTTATTGAAGATTATGATTAAAGATTATAAGTTCCAAAGCCATCGTCACGTGAGAATGGATGGGTTCACGTCACGATATCTTAGGAAAGTGAGATTAGAGATGTATGAGGTAGGATGTACGTGAGAATTGATGGGTTCACGTACAAATAAAGGGATGGATTGGTTTGCAATTACTCGTGAGAATTGATGGGTTCATGTTTCGTTGTAAAATAATCCATCTTACTGCTGATTCTGCGAGAATTGATGGGTTCGCAGAATCGCAGGGATAGCCCTGGGATGGGTTATCAGAATATAGTAGGTATTGAAGATGATTATGATTAAAAGATAATGAAAACATTTCTAAGCCATCGTCGTGAGAATGGATGGGTTCACGTCACGATGCCTTAAAGTGAGACTAGATATGTATGAGATAGGATGTACGTGAGAATTGATGGGTTCACGTACAAATAAAGAGATGGATTAGTTTGCAATTACTCGTGAGAATTGATGGGTTCATGTTTCGTTGTAAAATAATCCATCTTGCTGCTGATTCTGCGAGAATTGATGGGTTCGCAGAATCGCAGGGATAGCCCTGGGATGGGTTATCAGGATACTGATATGAGAATTCATTGTTATTTAGATAAATACTGTATAATTTATAAGAATTAAAACACTTGCCGACTGTAAGGTATCTTAAGGTATTCTACGGATTCGTGCATGGGGACATGCACGTTTTCAGGACGGCCGAGTGTAAGGTTCAGTATAATATTGTACTAATTTATTGAGTGATTAATTCTGATAACCATTTCATGTTATTATTTTGTTACATTAACTGTCAATGTTCCTATTTTAGATGATTATTTCAAATATAAGCGGTGATAATTCATTTTAAATTATTATATGATTTTTGATCTATTTTACATAATGTTTAACTGGGTTTGAAAATTAAAAGAATATATTGTAAGTCGCTCAACGAATATCACCCGACCGAGCCGCCATCTTGTTGTTTACGAGTATTTCTGTATAAGAGCGGGGCGAGTCGGGTGGAGGGAGGATTCGTGATCCGACCGTTGTACTGACAACTTGTCTCTTAGGGTAAGTCTGCTGTATAACTGTATAAATAGATATGTGAATGTGAAATAAGGATTATATTGGATTGAAATATAGTTGATCTTTGATTAAAAGGGTAGTGTTTCCTTACAATAGGTAGACGTAACACAGATAACATACAGTAAAAACAACAACACATAAGTAGATATATATGTCATTTACAATATTTAAGTGCTAATTAGTCTCCCGTGTGTGTGAGCCAAAACAGGCATGGTCTCAGCATAATGCCGCTACACATTAGGATAACATGCAGCGGCGCTGGTCTTCAGACCAAACCTAACGGGTGACCTCACGAACCAACCAATAAATACTGACTGGCCTCATAGCTCAGTTGGTAGTAACTCTGCCTTCTGCGCTAGAGGTCGCGGGTTCGATCCTCGCACTGGACAAACATTTGTGTGATGAACACAGATGTTTGTTCTGTGTCTGGGTGTTAAATATATATCTATTATGTATATCAGTCTCTGGTACCCATAGTACAGGCTATGCCTAGTTTGGGATCAGTAGACCGTGTGAATATGTCCGGAATATTTATTTATTTAAATACATATACATAATAAATTAAAAATATGAAATTTACATAATCTAATAAATAAAATTTAATGTTTTGCATAGCAGTGCGTCGTTATTTCGCCTCTGCAAAAGAAAATTTTTGTAGTCTATGGCAAGGCGCGCGCGAGTGAAACAAACAAGTTTGAACTTGCTTGAGTGCTTGTTTACGATTCACTTGGACGGACGGACGCTTGGACGTATCCTATTGGTCAGTGCTTGGACGCGAGCGACCGAGCGCAGCGCACACCCACCCATCCAGACCCACGCAAAGCAATCTAACTACCCGAAGCAACAATCAGCCGCAAATCAAATTAACGTTATTATTGGAGAAAATAAGGAAAAGGAAAAAAAAAACGCCATTGCTTGACCGCCAGCGTTCTTTTTACATGACGCGACCTATACCACGACGAACTGTCTTGAGCCTTCTCCATCCACCGACTTCCCGCAACCTTCGCAATGTCGTCATCCCTCGGCTGGGAGAGTCCAACTCCATATCACTGTACTGTTATGAAGATTACCTACCATTTGTTAGGAAACCGACGCGGAACTCAATGATTTCACGAAACTAGCGAATCTTCGCACTGTTTTTCAATCAGCGGTTTCACGTTGTTATTTCGGGATCGACTGTTGATTGGTTCGGAAATAGCTCAATTTCCTGCAGTCGGTGATGCTGAGCAGATAGAAGCTCCGAGCCGAAGGTCTGTTCTGCTGAAATGGGTTTATGAGGCACATTAAACTGCAAGCGATTCGTGGGGCGCGGGCCAACTGCGAGCGGAATTAACTGGTGTGTTGACATACATGACAGGACATAGAAAACATTGCCGCGGTTTTCATCGACATAATAATATAATGAATGAATGAAATTAATTATAGAAGTGAGTAAAAACCATGTTTTATGGTACAAAACAACTGGAAAAACGGATCACGGATTGCACAGGTATCGTTATTCTTTATTGTACACAAGAAAACACAGATTACAGCAATAAAAAAGAAAGGTATGTAGAAAGGCGAGCTTAACCCTAAAAAGAGTTTTCTTCCAGCAAATCTTTGATGCTAGAGAGAAGTGATTATAGAGGGAGGTTCGTGTACCTAAACAAATATGGTTAATAGTAAATTACATTAATTACAAAAATACTTTTACCTATAAAACACCTAAAAATGAAGATATACATATTATAATACTACTACAATAAATACCTACCTGTACCTGTGTTATAGTTCCCAGATAAAATCATTATCATCATTATTTCAGCCGTAGAATGTCCACTGCTGAACATAGGCCTCCAGCATAGATTACCAGGGCTACCGACCTTGTACTGCCGATATGCCTGCACCCAAACCATCATTTGGGGGATTTGCCCATACTCGCCACGCTGGGCATGCGGGTTGGCGAGCGCAGATTCAAGCAAGCTATTGTTATCCTATAACGGCGATGTGCAAAAGCGCGAAATGTGAGCTTGTGCCAAATGTACATGATGTGTGGACGTACCTCTGTCTACCCCCTAGATATTTTCAAAGATCTGCGGACCTTCAACCTAGGATTATCGCTAACCGCTTCAGTCCAACACCAACCGACCAACACTTGACCACCACATCCTTTGACGTCAGCTAAGAGAGTACCTACTCTTGCCACTGGTTAATGCATTACAGATTGACATCCGCGCCTATCACATAGATGCTAACGAAGATAAGTTACACCTCATACAAAACCTCATCCATTATAACTACTTTGGTATTCTACTTTACCTAAAACAAAAAAACGACTGAATTATTTAGGAGTAACAAGTCAACATAATTAATTTAGTTTAGTAATCACCTTGTATGTGTGTGTATTACTAAAAGTTAAACATATTATTGTGTTATACAGTGTTGGTAAAGGGAGAGGTCCCGATAAATCATTAGTTGGGCGTCACCCGAATACGGCTAATTTAACCGCTCGGACAGTCAGATAGAAAATTTGTAAGTGAAGAACGCTGTCTCTGTCAATGTTTAGTGGAGTGTTCGAAACATTGTAGAAAGCGTTGACGTCACACAAGCTTAAACGTAGTGATGGGGCGGTCAGTTTCAGATTAGACGATCTCTACTCTACCTAATAAACGAGGTGGCAATCCCAGATTTCACGTTCGTCGCTTCTTGCTTGGTCAGAACTCTTTTTTCTGGACCTGAACCAACCAGCAGACGAAAAACCTGTGCGTATTGGCGTAACTACCAACCAAATGGATCTGAGGCCTATAATGTAATATGGGGATTGGTTGACAAATGAAGATAAAATTATCAAACAGTTATCCATCATTCATGACTGATGGTAGTGAATAACGTCAGTAGAGATCAAAATCATTGAGAGAATTGACTTGTAACAAGGAACTTCGTTTTGCCATGGCAACCGCTTTTTGCTGTGACTGTCCGCGGGTTAGATGCACGCGCTATTTTTAGCGACAGAGCGCGATTTATGATTTTTCCGCGATTGTCTTTTTGCGCTTGAATCACGCAGACATTTGCTCTTATTGGAAGCAAATATAGCGAATAGCGGCCATTTTGTTTGGATCTGGAATTAGATTGGACAAAGAGACCGCGAACACAAATCTAAGTATACTTATACTAATCACGAAGGTTTGATAAATAATATCGTTAAACTCAATTTGAAAATATCATCTGTTTAAGGTTACAGGTGAGAGACTCTCTTACTTGACGGAGCTAATATACCTACCTCGTCTTATTTCATCAAGCGTTTTTATAGGTATTGTATCCCGAAAAAGGCAGCTTGACTGATAAGGAACAAGTGCGGTGAAAGGATTGAGACTGCCGCACAGAGGCCCATTTCGCGCATAACATATCTAAGGAGTTTTTCCTTATTTGCGTTCTTTTGCAGGCGTAGGTGAGATGCTAATTGTAGACTAATTAAAAGCCAACACAACAAACTACACTGTACGCGACCCTTGGGCCTATTTATACCGTACGACAGACTTCCACGAAGCGAGTCAAGAGTACGTGCGATCTAAATAGTGCGCGCGCGCATCATCGCATCGACCACATCGTCTCCACAGCTCATGCAGTGACGCGGTGACGTAGTGCCTACTAACCTATGTTCAGTGATGATGATGATTCACCTAATTAAATGGGTGTTCAGGGACCCAACCCTAAGCCATTGTGAATGTGGAGCTCCTACTCAGAATATAACCCACCTTACTTCATGCCCCCTGTGCCCTACCAGCTGCACCCAGGGGGACCTGATTCAAGCTACCGATGCCGGAATAAAAGTGGCCTCCTACTGGGCCAACACACATTTAACTTTAGTTAAAATTTATAGGATAGAATATAGGTTGAGAAGAAAGGTTGAAACACTGATACGATAAAAGAAGAACCTATGTTCAGTGTGTTGAATAATTAAACCTATTCCGTGAATAGTTATCCTAAGTTCATCATCCAACATGACTTTCTGTGAATAGAAATAGATCTAGATTTAATTATAAATTATAGACTGTTTGTCAATGGTTTTCACTTGTCAGTGTCAACTCCAACGTTCTAGACTAACTTTGTCTCCGTTCTCGGTCTGTGGTTATCACTCGTTGTGTGTGCAATAATGTCTGCGTAAGTTTTCCAAATCCCAGTTAATATTGACAATCGTGTATTTTAATGTAATAGCATTTTTCACAATACAATAATAAATATTGTAGTTCGTGATTCCTGATTTGATTTCGCCGCCTGCACCCTCCTAACCCTAATAGGTTTAGGTAGACCCTTCCACTGACATGCTGGGAATCCATCCCGGCACTCTACTCAACACAGTGAACAATAGTGTAAACCATCACAGAATATAAATGATAAATCCACAAGGCTTCATGTCGCTCTGCCCCTCGACTGTTCAAATGTCCCTTTTCATTGTCTGTGCCTTCTGTTTTTACTTGCCTCTTAATTGAATTATGATAGGTATTTAATTACGTTCATTGTCTTTAAGCAACCGATCAACCAGAAGCACGGCAGCGGCTGCGGTTGCGCCGACGTCACCGTCAGCGGCGGCGTCGCCAGTTGGTATTGTTTACAAAGCGGCCGGTCGCTAAATGGCTACGGTAATAGCAGGGCTGCCCGGAGTTCATGCATCAATCTACAGTTTACAGCCTCTTGTACTATCTTCTTTAATCCAGCAATTTTAAACTGGTGCTATTTGTTAAAAAATCGAAGAATCAGAGGCGCACTTTAATCCTTTCACTAAACTGATTCTTTCACCGACGACGGTCATAAACCCCTTGGGGCAACCATAACTAGGCACTAACCTTATACAAGACCAAGAAAGAATTAGTGTCACGACAAGTAATTAATAAACGAATAATATTGAAGGTAGAAATTTATGAATTTTAAGTTCAGGTTCGACCGTTATTTTGAAATTATATAAACTTAGTAATATTAATTAAATAAGAATGTAATGAGTGAGTGTCTTGTGACCTTACACAAAGGTACTTTTATATTTGAAGGCGCGTGAAGTGAACGTGTGAGGACTTTTTACCAACACAAAGAACTTTGTACTTAAAATACTTTGCAAATAAATCATTTGATTTAATTTGTTTTTCAAAAAGGATGCCTCCCTTCCATTATAGTTCTTGCAATATTCGTGAAAGATGTGGCAGCCCTGTGGAATAGAGTCAGGTTATTATTCAGGTAATAAACTATCGTTATGTGCAATATACTCTGTTCATAAGCTTTTATCCGGTTTTATTGAGCATTTCGCGTGTTTCGGCGTTTGAAGGCCGATCTGAGGGAATGGATCAATTGTTTCCGTTATAGCTTTAAACAAACTCTTCCTTTTATAATGTTTTGGGACCACGCAAGTTTTGAAGAGTTGATTGACTAAAGGGCCGAGTTGAAAAAAAAAAGAGATATGAACAATGGATTTGGCGGCTTATGAAATCGAACGGGTGTTTATCACGTACCTTATTATTTTATTCCCGACGTTTCGTCTCTGTGCAACTTGTTCCGATTATGCCCAAAGAGTTTGCAGAAACTATTTTCGCTACCATAGCTTCTAGACCAATACAACGGGTTGGTAGGTGGGTTCTACCCACTAACGACGGGGTAACTAACTGTACATAAGGTATATTTACCTCTCTAAATATGACTCTAAATGTGCCTTAGCGTTACTCCGAACCCTAGTAAGTAGCTAGTATGTTGTCATAACAATTCTTGTATCAAAATTGGTCGTGTCAGGAGCGACACCTGTGTTTTGTAAACACGCGTCTCGCCTACTGTTACGTTAGAGCCTTTTCAAATGGCTTCGGCCTACTACCTACACAATAGTAAACATTATAAAAATAAATTCAAAGTATAGTAATCTTGATGCTAAACTTGTTGTACGTTTAGTAATTACTTTTAAAGATTATAAACAGCTAATATGAGAAAGTTTGAAGAAAAAATATTGAAAATTTGTTTTTTTTTTCGCTTTTATAGTCTTTCTTTTTGTTGACAGAATAAACCCCCTTTTGGGATCGAATACATGTGATGAATTTGAACCTTGCAGAATTGATAAAATTTTCTTTTGAAGTCACGCCCGTTTCCCAGAGGTTGGCTTGCCTTCCACTTACATACATCCTGACATACCAGTTTTGCATAATTCCCTCTCATCACATTCCTCATGCATGCTCGTCGGTTATGTGTACTCTTGACCGACACTTACGTGTGGAATTGTAGTTTCGACCCGTGTGGACGTGCAAAGGGAAATGTTCAGTGTCGCTCATTGTTTAGTGGGGCAAGCATTTTAACGGCATGTGATTGGAGTAAGATTAGCTACTGAATGACGGTAAGGCAACTCCTAACCTATTTTTGCCGGCGGATTTTAGTGTTTTGTCTCAAGGACTTTTCTTGCATTCTGATTCTCTTCTTGTTTTTTTATCATTCAAAACTTCAATCCCCGCTTAACCCGGAGGTTGTGAGAGTTTTAGTAAGTTTTAAGTTTCCAGTCTCTAGGACCAACGGTTCAGGCTAGCCGTTTCTGTCAGTCATCACTGACGCCAATAAGCTCCTTAATATTATGATAACAATTATTATTTACCTACTAGCTGTACCCGCGCGATTTCACTCACGTAGAGAAAAGAGATAGGTAAAACGCTTTTAAATTTTGTTCTAACTCAAACATCAATCATTATTATCACATCTCTAAACTTAGATTTTAGATATCGCTGACACCCGTATTTCATTAAAAATATGTCATCATCATCATCAACAACTTGTAGAAGTCCACTGCTGGAAATAGGCCTCCCCCAAAGAGTTCCACGACGAACGGTCTTGAGCCCTTTCCATCCACCGACTTCCCGCAACCTTGTCCGTGGTCGCCATTCGAGAACCTTTACTCCCCAACGGTTATCGGTTCTGCGAGCTATATGGCCTGCCCACTGCCACTTCAACTTGCTAATTCTGAGAGCTATGTCGGTGACCTTGGTTCTTCTTTGGATTTCCTCATTTCGGATCTTATCACGTAGTGAAACTCCGAGCATAGCTCTCTCCATAGCCCGTTGCGCGACTTTGAGCTTGCATATGAGGCCTATAGTTAACGACCAAGTCTCAGTGCCTTAAGTCATCACTGGCAACACGCACTGATTGTAGACTTTCGTCTTGAGGCTCTGCGGTATCTGCAACGAGAAGATATGACGAAGTTTCCCAAATGCTGCCCATCCGAGTTGGATTCGTCGGTTGACCACTTTATCGAAGTTTGACCTACCTAGTTGAATCGTCTGACCCAAATAGACATAGTGGTCTACAACTAGGATGGTATCGTTCCCAACATATACCGGCATGGGTGCAACATGAGCATTGGACATGATATTAGTCTTGCCCACGTTCATTTTAAGACCCACCTGTTGAGAGACGGTACTGAGGTCTCTGAGCATTGCGCCAAGGTCCTCCAGCGATTCTGCTATTATGACTATATCATCGGCGAATCGAAGGTGAGTGATGTATTCGCCATTGATGTTGATGCCTTGTCCTTCCCAGTGCATAAGCTTAAAAACATCCTCCAATGCAGAGGTGAACAGTTTCGGAGAAATTACGTCTCCCTGTCTCACCCCTTTTTGCAATTGGATAGAATTTGTGCTCTGGTCCTGGAGTCGGATAGACATAGTGGCCTTCACACACTTCAACACTTTGATTTACCGGTAGTCGATCTGGCACCGCTGTAGTGACCGTAACACTGCCCAGGTCTCGACTGAATCGAAGGCTTTTTCGTAGTCACACAATGGCCGATTATACTCTTCGGTCTTCTGTATAATCTGCCGAAGCGTGTGGATGTGGTCTCCGGTACTGAAGCCTTGCGGAACCCGGCTTGTTCGGGAGGCTGGAAGTCGTCAAACGTACGGGCGAGCCGATTAGTGACAACTCTCCAAAACAGCTTATAGTAAAAATATGTTGGCATTGCAATTTTTTTTTTTAATTCTAACTTCGAACCCCTCTATACCCCCCTGAAAGGGTTGTAGCGCGATATAATATGCCTTTGTAACAACTTAGAGTACCGACCTACCTTTATTTACAGAAATAAACTTAAAACTAATACAAGTTAATATTTACAAAATACACAAGAAACAGTTGAGCCATCTAAAGACCGTTACACACGATCTATAGATAGCTCAACTGATCCAGATCACTACCAGTCGGAAGCGTCCCCAAGACTGGCGGAATTGCCACGCTGGATGGCAATGCTAATTCGCAGGGCAATTAGAATTAACAACTTAGACCAATACCACCTACTTATATTATAAATGCGAAAGTTTATAATATAAGTACATGTCTGGAGGTTTGTGGTTGAATCACGCCTTAACTGCTCAACCGACTTCGATGAAACTTGGAATAGATAAGAGTTCTATGCCTAGAATAGCATAAGGCCACTCTTTATCTATGTACCACGCGTTATTTATGATACGTACAACCAACATGATATTGAAGAAAATTTTAGAAAAAAAACATAAGTATCTACAGAATTTTTGGATTTACTGTTTTGTCATAATATGTACCTATAGATTTATATTTTTTCAAGGGATTATCTTTGTGTTGTTTAAAAATCATTAAAAATAACATTGTATCGCGTCGAAATGTCGATGTGATTATACAGAGGGCCGAACATTAATAAGATCAAAGGGACATCAAGCGAATGAACTCGGTCAGCTGTGTTTACCCACAGCAGATGGAACCTTGGGCACGGAGAGTACGTCTTCATCATTGTTTGGGAGCATCGCCATGTAGGTACCTACACCCAACAGTAACATACATAGTCCTGCCTGAGCCCACACTAGGATTCCCTGTGTCGTGGGTATCAGAAACTACGAGTACCATGGTAGAACAATACCACAGACCCGGAACAAATTTGCAGATCATGCAAACATTTGTCCCTACTTAAACTTGCACAGATAGTGATAGAAACATTTCGTTTCTATCACTATCTGTGTAAGTTGTAGGAGTTTCGGTAGGTGATTGAAAAAAAAAATATCCACTAAAATATTATATTATTATATATAAATATAATAATATAATATTATTCGGAATGGAACCCCTTGCTGCTCAGACGGGCACTGGCCCGTCTTGTCTACCGCTACTCCATCGACATATTTAGGACTTAGGACAGGGCTTAGTATTTAGGACAAATCATCTTCTGAACCCTACAATGAGTCAAGTTGCTGTTTATCTGTAAATTTTACAGTCCAGTTAAGATGGCATCTTTTAAAGACCAATATAAAAAACCTCTCAGATCTCCAAGCGATCCAATCCTTGAAGATTTCTAAGGGGGGGGGGTAGTCAGAGGCTTGTCCAAACACTAGGTGAAGCTACGCCTGTTCCTCGCAACAAAGCCTAGAAGAATAAGGCAACTAACACGGCGCGAGTTATAATTTATTTCGATTAGTTTCGATAATTCCACAATATGTAATGTAAAGCTTGAGTGTAATCACGTAATCTTCGCGCCATTTCATATATAACACTCATCGATAGGTATGTATGTATATCCAGACTTCTAGAATGTCTCGACGGATACTCAACTCACTCCAGAGTGGTATTTTTAGTCAATCAATGACAAATGACGGCATTGCGCGAGAGCCCCTGCAGTCTTTAGTCTTCTAAATAAGCAAGTATAAAAAAAAGATTCGTTATTGACTGACTGACGAGAATCTGCGCAGCCTAAATTCTAAATCCTACAACTCTTGTAGGTTGTCTTAAAGGGTGAACTGCGAAAAGATAAGAAGCCCTTAAGAGGGCATCGCAATTTAAAGAAAATACCCTTATCAAATCCTCTCAAATCTCCAGACGATCAAATCCTTGGAGATCTCAGGGGGTTAATCAGAAGAACGTCCAAACATTTGGCACACGCCCACATTTTGTTAGCGAGTATTCCATACGTGTCTGGTTGCAAGGCCATCGCCGCTGATAAGAATAACTACTTATCTGGTTTTCTTACGATATTTTCCCTCAACATTTTAAGCACGTGTTAATACGCACTTAAATTTTTCGAACAGAAAAACTCATTGAACCATGATCGGGTTCGAGCCCTCGAACTTCGGATCGAAAGTTGGGGTGCCTCCCACTAGACAAGCACGGCTTTTCTAAGCATTCACTATTGTATGGAAATAACTCAACGCGAAGCAAGTTGCGGGCGTTACCACTAGGTCATGTAATAAAACAGTCATAACTGAGTCTAAACATCCAATTTATGCTTCTGCCATGTGTTTTGCAAAGGATTATTTAGGTAACTACCTGCATCAGTTATATACTGTGGGCTGTTAGGTCTATGAGTGTTTTTTTTTTTATTTGATTATAGATGAGCAGCTTCCGCTGATGTGTCTACATCTCACAGTGTCGAAGTTGAAAGTCTATTGTCATGTCTGGTTCACTTTTTTGAGCACTGATTTAATATTTCGTAGCCAGTTGTCGAGCTTGTTTTTGAATGCATTGACAGAAGTAGCAGAGACAACATCTTCCGGTAACATGTTCCAGTTGTGGACTACTCTGTTGCTAATGAAGTGGTACGCAACAAGTAGGTAAGTAAGCAGGAGCTCGAGCTAGCTTAAGTTGATGGCCACGAGAAGGTCTTTCGTTCTTTCGAATACTGTACCTATAGTTTTAGGGTTTACAGACATTTTCATAAAGGTAGTAGACTGATTTAACACGTTTATCCCCCATGACACAACTGCTTCGCTCAACCAGTAGCGCTATAGGAAATTTCCTTCATGGCACTACCATTGTCGACAGCTGTTTGAATCCTATATAAAAATTGCCCGTGAACTGGTAAATTGGTAATGTCCCGTGTCTCTACCGACCAAAATAAGACATTAATGCATAACATAAAAAAAAAATTGATCTCTTTATCTATCTTTGCTTCAACATAGATCGGAACGTAGGTACCTACCTACTCTACCTCTTATATAAGTATTAAATCTCGGCCTGTCTTCCTGTTGCCATACGCTAATACAGGGTCCACATTTAAACCACCTAAATATCATACTTCTACTAACTACTTTCACATAGTTCGTACATACAGGTAGTCTGTATGTTACAAACTATGTGAAAGCACTAAAGGTATTGAGTATTGGGCATCAAATATAGAGAAAAAAGAGAGGGTAACTAACATAAACACGATTCACGTATTTCTGTAAAAACGTATCACTCACCAACTTCATCATAGCGAGCAATAGATGTAAATCGAACCGCTTCCGCCCATTTATTTGATGTTAGCTGTGTCTGTCTATCGGTAGAGATCACACAGAGTTTCAACTGATTGTATTTTTATTAAAATTATGACGTAGGCGGTGGTACGTACCTAAACTCTACACAAAAGTCCGTAGTCTCGTAGAGGTCTCAACCGAAAATATCGTAGAATTTTCTGTGCTACGAATAAAACTATTGCATCATAATGAATGAACACTGCGTTTTTTTAAATATAAATGAGGCTAACGTCAAACGTTAACACCACAATCACACCTGATGTTAAGTGACGATGTGGTTTACGGTTGTAGCACGTTTGCCTAGAAGAAACCTTTTTTTTTATACAACGAATGTGGCATACAATCATACGGCCCACCTATTTGTAAGTGGTTACCGTAGCCTATGAGCGCTTGCAAAACCTATTCACACTAGTCTTGAAGACACCCAAATTATACGTATTGCTATTAATTTTTTTTTTTACAGGCAACATTTGCCTGAAGATTCATATAGCGTAATATTAATTGAAGCAGGAACGATCAGGGCGCTGCACAGTATACCTACCCACTCTAAAAACCGATAGTTTCCGAGCTATTTTAGTAAATTATCACTTCCCAGTTTGCAACCTTGAATAAATAAACGTTTTTGTCTCGGCTCGATATCTCTTTTTTGACGTTTCTTTTTTAGTCGGTCCTAAAAAGGGGGAAAAATACTTGCATATGAGTTAGAGCAATACAACATAGCTTGCATGAAAGCCTTTGAAATGTTATAACTCAAAACGTCATCCAAATGTAAGGTGAATCAAATTCTTCGATATTGTATGTAGACGCTACAAAATTGCTAACATTTATTTATTTAGAATACAGTATAACATTATAACAGGTTTTTTTTTATCCCTAAGGCGATGCCATATGTTATTAGTAGGTACATTATAATAAGTATATCATCAACTGGAAAATTGAGTAGTTATGCAGCCAATAGGATAAAGGTTGGTTTCAGCATGCTGAATATACTGAAATATAAACTTTAAGAAAATTACCATAGTTTCCATGAAAGTCTTCAACACCGGACACTAATGCAAACAGTTGATATGTAGTTTCAGTAACAACCGAATCAATAGCTCCAATATTGATCACTCAAAAACACTGGCTGCTAACAAAACGACTGGTCGTAAACAAAATGATTTAAAAAAAATCATTTGCACGGTTTCCAAATTCAAAATTTGAAATGTCACTCGCGGTCAGTCGCGCGGGAAAGCTCGAAGGCGGTCCGGCGCACGCGCTCTTGCCACTGAAACTGGCGGTTACACGCAGCGGTGCCGTTCTACGTCACACCGACATTTGGCAAACGCACAAACTTCCCCTACCGATTTCGATATGTACACATTTGTTTACATTGCAGTTAATAAGACAAGATTTCGCGTTTTGTCGTCGTGTTGTGACGAGGCGTGCGAGCAGCGCCGTTTCTGCATGAATTGATAGCACATAAAAGAGTGTTATTTTGTTCTTATGATGGCTGAACAAAGCCGGTGGTAGCCCTGGAGACGACAACGGAGACAGGCCCAGTGACAGATGCCACGACCGAGACGCAAGTAGGTACCTAGATATTTTGGTTGACACGCCTGTCGTCTGTGTTCTCTCTTCTATGAAAAGAATTGACAGTAGTAGGTAATTTTTCTGTGCTCCGATTCATTGCCGCTCTTATTATGACTCATATAATCCTGGTCACCCTGATCTATTGTAGTTTTGCTATTTGTGCCGTAACCTGTTAATTTTTGAAGAAGCAGGAAAAACGTCCTATAGCCGTATTCAAACGGCGTGGTATATGTCATTTAAGATGATTCCTATGTCTACTGAATAAAGTCAATTTTGCGATATTGTTGAGCTGTATCGCACGCCTGCAAATAATTTTCTAACGTGCCTATTAGATAATATATTGTACGCGGTTTGAACATGTCTTAGAATTTCCTAGTTTCTATGTCTACCAATCTGTAGGTACCGCCTTTGACACAAAGTATCTGATTGCCCTCGTTTTAAATGCTTTCAATCTCTAGCCAATGACTATTTGGTCAGCGTTGATAGATTCAACTGCTGGTTGTCGTGTCACTGATTCTTTTTTGGTCATTCTGTATTAGGTCAGTGACCAGGTTCAGGTTTGGTGGCCCTGAAAAGGGCTTACGACCGTCGGTAAAAGAATCAGTGTAGTGACTCCTTCCGTACACAATATGTTCAACTGATTTTCTATAGATTTTCCTCCTTCTATTTCGAAATTCTAAATGATCACTACCGTGTGCTACCCTTTTCCCTGAAATTTACTTACGCAAGCTTTTTAGAATTTCCAATGATGTTCAGAGTGTGTTGCTTTGTCCCGAGCCAGTGCGATGTATCACTATAATATATACACTCTTATAATGATTTACTGCGGGTTTGCTTGAATTTCCACCAAACAGTGTTACAAATCTTCGCGCTAATAAGTTAGATATACAATGGACATGAACCAGTTTAAGGAGGTCCATCGTCCACTGAAGTATCGTGGCTGCAAAGAAGGATCAAAACACGCAGCATCCTATGAAATCCTGGACGAAATGCCATAAAGTATTCCAAATTTGAAAATTTACTCTTTTGCTAGGTGTCTGTCCAATAACTACTTAATCTGGTGAGATCCATTATCATCAGCCTTTAGAAATCCACTGCTGGACATAGGCCTCCCTCAATGAATTCCACAACGAATGGTCTTTAGCCTTTTCGCAACATTCACAATATCGTCGCTCCATCATTGGAATACAGAATACAAAAGAGAGCAGAATGTGTCTATGCGGCGACGCTTCGGTGGACATAGGCTCTACGAACCCAGAGAGTTGTTCAAGGAACCAGGTGCAGACACCAAACAGAACGTTTTCGAGGAAGCAAAATCACTAGTCTATTTAAGCTTCCTGAAAAATCGAGAGTCACTCGCTATAAAAAAACATTTACTCGGTCGCAGTTTATAAAATCAGAAAACTCAAAAAAAAGTAATAAAATGTTATAAAGCTTTCAGAGAATTTTATAATTCAACAAGTTGTTGCGGCAGGAAGAGCTTCGGATTGAGTTACGTTTTCCGAAAAATTTTACTTGATTATCAAAATTATTAATGCTTTTCTTCGGCTGCGGAAATGTTTTACGATTTTTAGAACGATTTCGAAGAGTTTTGGTTGATATGATATGATACATTTTGAGAAGCGATAAACTTACAGAACTATAATTCTGAAGTGTTATTAAATTATAAGCTCGGGTGGGGGGCCTTCCAACACTGCGTCGCCCGGTTCGTGGTCGCCATTCGAGAACCTTTACTCCCCAACGGTTGTCGGTTCTGCGAGCTATGTGGCCTGCCCACTGCCACTTGCTAATTCTGAGAGCTATGTCGGTGACCTTGGTTTGCTACAGATTTCCTCATTTCGGATTTTATCACGTAGTGAAACTCCGAGCATTGTTCTCTCCATAGCCCCTTGCGCGACTTCGAGCTAAGAGAGAAAGGAAAGATTTAGGAAAAACATTTTCGGAAGTGAGATCTTGTAGGTTACCTTGGTGGCTCTATCACTATTCTTTTAAGTTTTAATGTTGGGCAAAAGTCATCATCAAAGAGGAGCGGAGAGAAACACAACCAGATTTTTTTTGGACAGGCCTCATAGCTCAGTTGGTAGTAACTCTGCCTTCTGCGCTAGAGGTCGCGGGTTCGATTCCCGCACTGGACAAACATTTGTGACTAACACAGATGTTTGTTCTGTGTCTGGGTGTTAAATATATTATATATCTATTATGTATATCAGTCTCTGGTACCCATAGAACAGGCTATGCCTAGTTTGGGATCAGTTGACCGTGTGTGATATTATGTCCGGAATATTTATTTATTTTAATTATTTTCTTAGACTCGTCATTCGTCGATCAACACGCTACGTGAAAGAGTATTAATAAAATGTTACAAATCTGGCTCATTCGATCAGTTTAAACCATAGGAAAATATTTTGTTTATTAGTCATCCAAAACTCTTCACCCCATATCAATTATATGAATCATTGCAAAGGGTGGGTGATGCTAATGACAGGATGACAAAACGAATATGAATTTAATCTGCAGGCGCAATCAATTGGCAAAAATGCAATATCTACAGGGTGCAGCGAATAGAGATGGTGCAGGTGACTTGGCAGAGTCGGCCGTTTTTTAAGGAATGTTTAAAATGTGACACTTTGGCCATCGACACACCATGCATAATTGCAATAGATCCGCTTATCGTTATAAATACAATATAAATAACACCCAACAGTCACATACATACCTAGTCCTGACCCCAAACAAGCATTATATACCCGCTGCATTATAGCATTATATATACATCTGATACCCGCAACACAGGGTGTTGCGGGAATCAGAAACCTACAAAGGTACACAAAACCCAGACCCGCAACAAATATTTGCAGATTATGCAAACATTCGTCCAGCAACGGGAATCGAACCCGCACCCCTTGCGTCTCAGACGGGCGTTCGCCCGCGACGCCATCAAGTTCACCATTAAAGTGCGAAATTAATAAAAAATCGATAAAAAAACACTGAGAAATTGACAAAATAGGATCGGGAGAGGTCCCTTCTGTCCACAGGAAATTAAAACATAAAAATAATCTATAAAAAATGGTTTCTCTCACGAATAAAATAAAATGTCAGATATTTTAAAAACAAAGTATCTACATGGAAAACGCAAATGATATTAAAATAAATACAAAGAGTGTCCCCTAATTGGTAGTAAAAAAATTATCAGTGATGAGTGAAAACCTCATAAAGTCCCTAAATTATTTATTATTCCCGAAACAGATGTAACCAGGAGGTGTTCTGCAAGTTGCCCAACGTGAGGCCAACGACAGATAACAATCAAAATGTCATCGCGACCGCAGAATATTGCCAACTTTGTGTTTTAGCGCCAAAACTGGCGTTATTTACAGCGGGTTCAGTGGTGGCGCGGCGTAGCGGTTGAGTGCCGTCTATGACGACGCACGGGATTCGCTTTTCACTGCGGGATAAATGTTTGCATATATTTTGTTCCGGGTCTGGGTGTCGTGCTACCATGGTACTCGTAGATTCTGATTCCCTCGACACAGGGAATCCTAGTGTGGGGTCAGAACTATCTACATATTATGTGACTGTTGAATGTTATTAAATAATTTAAAACTTTTTTTTTACTCACTCACTTTTCTCATTTAGTGTCAGTATCAGTAAGGTTTAAATTCGTAGACAGTTATTACTTAGTTGTTATTGCAGACGTAAAATATGTAGTACGACCAATATTAATAGTCTTTGGAACGACGTACGACTCTTAAGTACGACTAGGTACGTTCTATCACCAAAAGTACCACGCTAAGTCTATTTCGCGTGAAATGATCTGTTGCTGAGGCCGTGGTGGCCCCGGCTGAAGAATAGGCCCTTCCATATCTACCTATCCGCGGATGTCGTAAGAGGCGACTAAGGGAAAAAAGCTAGGGGATGGGCAGCAGCGTCCCTCATTTTAAAAACTATAGCTCTAACTGCGCTTGCCTACCTGCATGCCCAGCGTGGTGAGTATGGGCAAATCACACATGACAAGGAATTCGCTCTGTCTGTGGGCCATGTTCATCAGTGGACGTCGTACGGCTGAAATGATGAATGATGATGATGATCTGTTGCTACATCTTGGCTTGCCTTGCTTGCAAAAAAGTATATATTTTTTGTCCAATAATCTATCGCCATTTTGTAAATGTGACGGCATCTTACTAAGCTAGCTGGTAGCACCGGCCAACAATGGCACTGCATTGGCACTGTTCCAGGCACCAAATTCTACTAATCCAATGGCTTCAAAATGACAATGGTTCAATGGCAAAATTACCACTTTTGACACTTTTGGTATTCTGCTATCCCAGTCGTACCTTTTTCAATGGCAGTCATTGTGGAACCAATGGACCAATGAAATCAAAGAAACGAAGGTGGCGACAATCGTAACTGAATGATAATGGTGCGATTATTATCATGCGATTATCATTTTCAAGTCATTGAATTAGTAGAATTGGGGGCCAGGTCTGCTGCTCGGTACAAACGGTACGTGCGTGGCCCTTTGTTAGCTTCCTGACCAACGGACCCTGCTTTTGCTCCTTCTCGTTGTAATGTCCGAGGCGATGAGCGATTCCATTTCTCAGATTTAGGTTATTCATGAACTTAATTTAGGTAATTTGTTGAAGTTGATGCAGGAATGTATGTATTATCATGGTTGAATAGGGTCAGTGTATACAAGCTGATTCATAATATGCATGCTATCCCGAAAGGGGCTTATTCTTCACCCTGTTATTCTACTTACCTACGACTTTTGTAAATACGATATTTTTCACTGAAAAAATATGCAAAAATCTGCTATTTTGGGATCAAATCAATTCAAACACAATGTTGTTTTAGGCAGCAATCTTAACGCCGAACTCCTCATACGTTTAGTAAATCGTTATAATAAGATGATAAAAATACCAAAAAGGTAGAGGTGAATATTCATTTCGTTCGAATATTTTCATGAATGGATTGGCTTAGTACCTACCTACTAAGCAGGATGACAAAATGGTTGTCATTGATGCTTTTTTGGTCCTGTATTAGATCAGTGACCAGATTATATATTGTGGCCAATTGAAACTTAAACTAGGCACAGCCAAGGGAACAAAGTCATTCTTTGTCAAATTGCGCATGAGGCAGCGTGGCGTAAAGGACAACCGGGTGTTGATCATCGGATGTTACACTTTACTTTCCGCCAGCACAAAGACATCCGCCATAAAAATAAATTCCATCAAAGGAAAAAAATAAACCCATTAAATTACACCTAAACAATCGTCGGCTTATTGCTCAAATGACGCATTTGAACATTCGGCACTGCCTAAACAAAACCTTAACAAAACACACCAAACGCGGCAGTTCATTTCCATTTGTAAACATTTGCTTATCCATCGTCGCTGCACTTTCTGACTGGCCTCATAGCTCAGTTGGTCGCGGGTTCGATTCCCGCTCTGGACAAACATTTGTGTGATGAACACAGATGTTTGTTCTGTGTCTGGGTGTTAAATATTAATCTATTATGTACCTATATCAGTCTCTGGTACTCACAGTACAGGCTATCCTTTTTTTTTTTTACTTTCACAGGGAACCGATTCGGATTCCGGATTGGACAGATTATGTTAAACATTCCTAATCAAAAATACAAATCAAGGGATAGGTAGGCTCTTTTAACTCCACACTAGGATGAGAAGCTGCAAATTATCCAGAATAAGTTACTGTCAGTCAGTTATCTTACAACTCAAGTATCTACTTTCTATTCGTTACCTGAGTCGCCAGTTCACAACACTGATTCTTTCACCGAAAGGCCTAGGCCCTTTACAGGGCCACCATAATAATATACCTAATAAATAAAAAATAATAAAAATGTTAATTTAAACTTATACAGGCTGTTTGGTACATAGTATGTTAATATTATAGAAAAAGACTCGTGAAAACCTATAACCATGGTCTCTTCCTTAAGCTTGCGATGTATAACAAAGTACCCTTAGAAGTAACCCGGCTTCCCTTTAATCAGTTTAAAATAAAAATTAAATATTTTTTTGAAAATCATCCATTTTACCATGTCGCGGAATATTGAAATGTTTCATTTTCTGATTTGCATGTGGAGTAGAAACTATATATTCATAAAACAAAATGCTTATTTCGGTATGTCTCTTTATTATGGTAATGCTAAGTGGTTACAAAAGTAAAATTAAAAATAAGTATTTATGTATCTAAATTAAAAAAAACTAAGTAAACAACTAACTAAAATTAATTGCTTGTCTTTTAACATATATCGGCTTTGAAACATTAACATAACGCTTTAAGAGGTTGATAAAAGAACCAGTGATACGACGAACGAACGAGGACGATTATTTGCAACCAAAAGAATCACAAGCATCCAATTAACTTGCTGAATTGGCAATGGAGACTAGGTATAAGTAAGTACAAGGTGATTCATAATATGTAGGTAAACCATTCCGAGAGGGGCTTATTCTATAACAAAACGAAAGAATATTAGCGGGAAAACCAAAAATTAAGAAAATAAAACATTGGATTTGAACTTCTTCTTTCGTGTCGATGGTTCAGGGGGACTAAATCTTTTTGGACCAGTAATCCGCCACAGCTACGGCATTGCACAGCATGCACGAAAGTAGGTGCAACATAGTTTGCGTTGCGACTCCGCAATCGCACTGCGTCCCATTTGAGTATCCCCACTTGCTCAAATTGTACCTGCAGCGGCCAACCTGGCTCCGCAATATGGCTCCGGATTTGAACTGATTTGTACAGATAGGGTCGAATGTCCTAAATCGCTAAAATGGGAATGTTCAGTTCGAAAAGTGTCCCTCAAGGTTCTAACTCTAGCAAGCAAGCAACTATGGGTATTCGGTATAGTTGCGTTCTCCATCGCCATTTTACAGCATTGTTGTGCTCTAGAAAAGTCTCTCTCCATCATAAGGAGCTCCATCCAACTCCGGCTGCCTCGTCCCCTCGGGCGGCAGGCCCCAATGGGGACGGCAGCCATTATGCCTGTGGTACCGCGGGATCCTGTCGTCTCGGATCATCTCGTACGCGAGACGCGCTATGCTCTCCTGGTAGTCGCTGATGCCAGTCTTGAAGAGGCAGGGGCGGACGTAGCCGAGAACTGTAAGAAAATATATAATTACATATCTAACAGTCGCATGTCTACTAGGATTCCTTGTCGTATCAGAAACATGTTACGGCAGATCCGGAATAAATAACATACAAACATTTTTCTGTCCCGCCGCGGACCAATCCTAACCCGCACTGTGTCCGAGAGGCCTAGTTATATGGGCGTAGGTAATTTGAAGGCACGTCTGGTGTAAACTTGAGGGTAATCTGTCTGTTGTAGGTATTCATGCCTTTATAGAATAGGTATGTAGGGACCCTGTAAGTGTGAATGATACTTGAGCCATGAGTTTTGGATGGAAGCGAGAAGTATGAACTTTAGTTACTAAGCGACCTCGAACAAGTGTGTACGTATCCTAAAAATAGAATAAACTTTTATATCAAATTTATGTGGTATTTAGTAACTCCCAGTGCAAACTTAGAACTTTAATATAAGTAGGATAAAAGAACTTATAATTGGTGACTCCGTGAACAATTTGAACAACAAAGTGAAATAAAGTTTGCATTGGTTTAATAGACAGTTTTTATAAAAGTGTAAGTAAATAAAGTGAAAAATGAATGACCAACCGATATTTTTTGAGAGCAGTGACAAGGTACTGCAAAGAGACGGGACAACTGAAAATATGTCTCAAATAGCTGAAGTTAGTACCAACTCTACCAGTAGCAGCCAGTTTCCTATAGCGGAAGTTCTAGCGCAGATGCACAAACTCAATATGGAAGTGGCATCTCTTCGTGAGGAAGTGCAACAACATCGTCGCAGTTCTTTTCGACTAGGAAATAATCGTGGTCGTGGCGATTTTAGGAGCAATTCAAGACCAAGATCCAAGTCAAGGACAAGGGATGACCCGAACTGGTTATGCAAATGGCATTATAGATATAGAAACAAGGCAAGGGAGTGCGAAAAGCCTTGCGCTTGGATATCGCCAGCGGAAAACTAATGGAGGTACAGTCTGTCGCGATGGGAGATTTTGTACCAGGAAAAAACCATCGCCTAAGTGTTTTTGATAGGGAAAGGGGTATAAAATTTTTAGTAGATACGGGTGCAAACGTATCTGTCATTCCAGTGTCGGTGAAGCAAAAACTATCGGGTGAGTGCACTAACTATAAACTATATGCAGCCAACAGTAGTGAGATTAAAACCTACGGTACTAAGACTTTTAACTTAAATTTAAGATTGCGTCGTCCTTACCGTTGGACATTTATTATTGCGGATGTAAATCAAGCTATACTAGGTGCTGATTTTTTGGAACATCATAATTTGTTAGTAGATTTAAGAGCGCGTAAACTAATTGATAAGACGACTAATTTGAAAACTTTTGGAAAAATTGTAGAAAAGAATGATTACTCTGTTAGCACAGTAGACATTAATCATCCATTTCTAGATTTATTGTCTGAATTTTCTGATATCACTAAGCCCGTGTCATTTAATGATTTAGACCGAATATCTAGCAACGATGTATATCATCACATCGAAACGACAGGCAAACCCGTGTACGCACGAGCGCGACCTCTTCCGCCGGATAGATACCACAAGGTAAAAGAGGAATTTAGGTTAATGCAGGAAATGGGAATATGTAGACCGTCTAAGAGTGAGTGGGCCAGTCCACTGCACATAGTAACTAAAAAAAATGGAAATATTCGACCAGTAGGTGATTATAGACGTTTAAACGCTATAACCAAGCCGGACCGATACCCTGTACCGAGACTTCATGATTTTACTTACATTCTGGCAGGTAAAAAGATTTTTACAAAAATTGACATAAATAGAGCTTATCATTACGTGAAGGTAGCACCTGAGGATATTGCGAAAACAGCCGTAATCACGCCATTCGGATTGATGGAGTATATTCGTATGAATTTTGGACTCAAAAATGCTAGTCAAACATTCCAGAGATTTATGAATAACGATGTGCTAAAAGGATTAGATTTTTTATTCAATTTTATTGATGATGTAATAATTGCTAGTGACGACATTGAACAACATAAAATGCATTTACGAAAGGTATTTGAACGATTTCAGAAATTCGGTATTACTATAAATCAAGAAAAGTGTGAGTTTGGTAAGTCCAAAATTGAATTTTTGGGTTATGAAGTTTCAATCGACGGAATTCGACCCCTGGACCATAAGGTCAAGGCCATAGTAGAATTTCCTCGACCGGAAACTATTGAACAATTAAGACGATTTTTAGGAATGATCAATTTTTATAGAGCAAACATACCCAAAGCTACTAATTATCAAATCATTTTGAACGAATATTTAAAGAATTCGAAGAAAAATGATAAGACAAAAATTGTATGGACGGACAAAGCGATGGAAGCGTTTGAACAGTGTAAAGTGAGCCTTAAAAACGCAGTAATTATATCTCATCCCGTGCCCAATGTGCCGTTATCTCTGATGACGGACGCGTCTGATAAATGTGCAGGGGGAGTTTTACAACAATGGGTAGAAAATGCATGGTTACCATTAGGATATTTTTCAAAGAAGTTTACAAACGCTCAACAAAAGTATTCTACGTATGATAGAGAATTAACAGCAATTTTTATGGCAGTTAAACATTTTCGATTTCTTTTCGAAGGTCGTGAATTAATCATTTTCACGGACCATAAGCCATTGACATATGCAATGAAAAAGGTGGAAAGTAACAGCGAAACACCCAGACGTACAAGACAGCTATTATTCATAAGCGAATTTACAACGGATATAAAGTACATAAAGGCCGAAAGCAACAACGTAGCTGACGCGTTATCGAGAGTTGAAACAATATGCTATCCTACGTCCATTGATTACACAGAATTAGCATCAGCTCAGGAATGCGATTTGGAATTGTCAAAATTATTAAGTGAAAAGAATGATAATATTTCTCTAAAGAAAATTTTCATTCCCGGTAACGATAGAATGATATACTGCGAAAATTCAACTAGTGTATGTAGACCGTATTTACCTGAAAGTTACAGAAAATTAGCATTCAAATCAGTTCATGAATCTAGTCATCCAGGTATTAGAGCAACGCGAAAAATGATAGCGCAACGATTCTTTTGGTCAGGTATGAATCGCGATGTTAATCAGTGGGCAAAAACATGTATACAATGCCAGAAATCGAAAGTAGGAAGACACACTGTATCTGAATTACAGCAGTATCCTGAAGCTAAGCGATTGTCACATGTTCACATTGATATTGTAGGACCGTTACCACCCACGAAGGAAAATTATAGATATCTAATAACAATGATAGACAGATTTACACGATGGCCAGAAGCTATTCCTGTTAGCGAAATAACAGCGGAAATTGTCGCAAAGGTATTTTATGAAAATTGGGTTACACGATTTGGTATTCCCGAACGTTTAACTAGTGACCAAGGTCGGCAATTTGAAAGCAATTTGTTTTGTGAACTTTTAAAGAGAATAGGTATAAAAAAGAGTAGGAGTAGTCCTTATCGACCACAGAGTAACGGAATAGTCGAACGTTGGCATAGGAGCATGAAACAGGCTTTAACAGCGCGACTTATGAAAAATACATCATGGAGTGACGAATTACCTACAGTCCTACTTGGTCTACGTGCGGTAGGTAGAAGCGATAATGGCGTAAGTCCCTCAGAATATGTTTACGGTACAACTCTTCGTTTACCTGGTGATTTTTATGATATCTCAGATAATCGAAGCGTTGGAGAACATGTATTTTTAGATCAGTTAAGAAATCATATAAATAATTTGAAACCAGTTTCGCGAAAATTACGGGATTCACGCACATTATTCGTACATAGTGAGTTGGATAAATGTGAAAATGTTTTTATCAGGAATGATGCAGTACGCAGACCATTGACATCACCGTATGATGGTCCTTATCGTGTCATTAAAAGGAAAAATAAAGTATTTACAATCCAGTTACCCAATAGAACAGTGAATATATCCATAGATAGGCTTAAACCTGCATTTATTTTAAATGAGCAGAGTAGTGAGCAAGCAGAGGATAATTGTAGTAATATAGGTAAAAAGTGTATTGTAGAATCTAAGACTAGTATTAGTGAAGAAAATACAAAAAATGATGTTGAAAAAGTAACAAAAAAAGGTCGTAAAATAAGATTACCAGTAAGATTTGATTGTTAAAATTATTAATTAAAGTTCGTCAAACTGTAAGCAATGCATTAAATACGAATTATTTCAGAAAAATATTTTTGTTTAGTTAATTGTTAACTTATTCCATTCTATTTTTGTATTTCAAGAGCGAAATCAGTATCGATCACATTTCTAAGGATTGGTTATTATCGTTATCGTATCCGTAATAGGATCAGCTCTCTAAATATTTATGTTACATATAGTCCGATAATAATGAAAAGTGAGGCGGTATTTCAATCCACACTTCATCTAAGCTAGCTAAGAGCAACTTGAACCAAGTGTTTATTGAAATGTGTGACTCTTTGTTCTCAAGTGCAGTAGGTGACGAAAATATATTTTTGTTTATGTTATCTTAAGTGTATTGTGACTTTTGTATTTCTATTGAATAAGTTTATGAATGTTATTGTGACCATATTTTTGTGTTTCTAGGATAAGACATTTTTAATATTTTAGAAAATTTATTGTGTAAAATTTGGGGGGTGTTATGTAGGGACCCTGTAAGTGTGAATGATACTTGAGCCATGAGTTTTGGATGGAAGCGAGAAGTATGAACTTTAGTTACTAAGCGACCTCGAACAAGTGTGTACGTATCCTAAAAATAGAATAAACTTTTATATCAAATTTATGTGGTATTTAGTAACTCCCAGTGCAAACTTAGAACTTTAATATAAGTAGGATAAAAGAACTTATAGGTATATAATTATATAATTACTAGCTTGCGCGGGCAACTTCGATCGCTTGTACCTAGATAATAAGTAGCCAAGTTTTATCGAAATCTGTTGAACGTTACGGCGTGATTGAACCAGATTTACCTAGGTAGGCCTATAATAGAGTAGGATAAGATTAGTGCTAATATATGTGTTGGCTTATTGCTAAAGAAGACTCTACTTATCACAGGTAGAGCCTTCTCTAACATTCTAACTTTTCGGCTCGATAAAAGTATGCCAGCCTCTATCTTTTATTTACTGCTAGAAAAGGACAGGGTGTGAGTTATCGAGCCGATAAAGATAATGAATATGAATAGGTAAAGAAATAAAAGCCTTGTGAAAGTTACCACAGTTTCATAACTAAATCATGATCGAATCAGTTTAGTTCATTCAGAATAGATTTACAATAAATATCATTGTTGTTCTTTATTACATTGTTATCTAAGCAGTGCGCAAACCAAAATATTTACCTTCGTGCATTGTGAGGCTTGCTTTGTAATAAAAACAACTCACCCGTCATAACCGGTCCGCGGGAAAACAAACCGAACAATCAGATTATATTAATGCTCTCATAGATGAGATATTCCAGATACGTGCATCATTGCAGCCGTAGGCCGTCCACAGCTGAACAGCATAGCTATTGTGTAAGGAAAATTAGAATGAAATTCGCAACATTGAGGTTGATTTTACAATGTAAGCATCATCTGAAAGGTTTCAGACGAGAAGGTAAGGTAATTGAGGTTAAGAAGATTTCACTCGTACATTTTTAAGTGCTTTTGACATGGGATACAATGGTTTAAATCATCCTTAAAGTTGCGAACGTCTTTCCTATTTTGCTTACCTACACAATAACACCCCAGGCTTCCCAATCGATTTCCAGAGCGACCGATCTCGTGTCGCCTGCACCAAACGGCTCTCAGAAACCTTTATTAGGTCGTATTTCCCTCTACTCGTAGTAGGGCTAGGGACTGTCGTGCGGTGCCGTGCTGAAGAATAGGCCCCTCCATCACTACCCGTGGATGTCGTAGTAGCGACTAAAGGAAAAAGCTAGGAGATAGGAAGCAACATTCCCTATCAACAATAGCTTTTTCTGCGCTCACCAACCCGTATGCCCAGCGTGGGGAGTACCCCCAAATGATTGTTTGGGTGCACGCCGTAAGAGGGTGGTCGCGCTGTAAATCTATCTGTAAATCTATGGACGTCCAACGGCTGAAACGATGATGATGATGAGGGTCAATCATGAAATCCCTTGTGGATTATGAACAGGATTTCCAAGCTAAGATTTTGGATGGAGCCTAGAATATTGCCATAAAAACGAGCGCTTAGCTAAAGACAAGACAATGCTGTAAAAAATAACTCTAATACCTCTTACTTCTAAATCTCGTATAGAGCTCAGGAGTTTAAAACACAAAACACTAAAACTAAGATCGAGCTTACAATTCTGATCAGGCTCCTAGGCATAAGTAGACCAGACTCAAAACCGCTTGCTTAGAATCAGCAATACCATTTTCCCTATAAGTAGAGGTAGTTCGATTTGACTCTAAATGAAAAATCACCCGAGGGATATTATAATTTGCATCGGTTTAACGGTATAGTCTTCAAGGTACACATAGAGATCTAAGAAGTTCTATAATGCTGGGGGATTACAATCCTGAGCCTATTCCTTTCCTAAACAACCTAGAGAATAATTAATGAAACTAACCCCTAAAGTGGGTCGGCAGCGGCTCCAGTGTAGGCTTATCCATATCCTGCTCATACAAATCCCTGGCCACTTTCATCAGCTCCGTATCCTTGATAGCGAGCTTCGGGGCTGCAGGAGGAGGCGCGGCCGGCTCCTCCGCGATCTCTTCTTTGGGGACGCAAGGCCGGAGTTTCTTTACGCGCGGCTTGAACGGACGAGTTTTGAACTCTGGAGGAAGAGGAAGTAGCAAGCTTTGATGCTTGGGAGTGAACGTAAGAGTCATCATCTCCCCGCCCTTATCCCACTTCACGTGGGGTCGGCACAACATGTTTTTCTCTTCCACTCCCCTCTATCAGCCGTCATATTAGTATTCACTCCTTTCTTACTCATGTCGTCTTTCACACAATCTATCCATCTTTTCTTTGGCCTACCTCTTCCCTTATATCCTTCCATATCTGAGTGAACGTACCTACGTAAGAGTGCCGGGCGTATTGTGATCTAGCCTCTGTAGCGCTATACGTAGGTAAGAGCCTCTAGCTAGGCGCACTATAATCACTTCACTGATTCTTTCACCGATGGTCATAGGCCCTTTTCAGGGCCACCATAATATTATAGCCACCATACAGCCGTTACAGCGTGATTGAACCACAAACATCCTCACAAACTTTCGCATTTTTAATACTTATTGGCAGAATAGGTAGGTTCTTACCTTGTGATAGATGTGCGCAGTACTCGTTGTAGTAGGTGGACTGGCCCCGTAAGCTTTTCATGGTCTTATTAATGAAAGCTTCGATTTCCTCTTCCGTCCATACTTTCTGAAGCAGAAACCACTTGGATTTGATACCTATGTTTACTTACTATGACCTACTTATTAGGTACTAGATTCCGCCCGCGGCTTCGGTCGCGTGGTACCAAAGTCAAAGGTTTTTATTTCAATAAAATCACTAGGATCACTTGAAACGTCTTAGAAACTAGGTGAAGCTATGCCTGTTCCTCGCGACCAAGCCTACCTATGAAGATAAAAAGTATTCCAGACTATAATCTAACTCTGTTCCAAATTTCATTCAAATCCGTTCGGCCGTTAGGGCTTGATTGTACCACAAACATCCAAACATACAAACTTTCGCATTTATAATATGAGTAGGACTAGTAGGTCATTTGGGGCCTAATACTCGGCACGCTGGGCATACGGGTTGACTGCTGCCCATCCCCTGTTTTTCCCTTAGTAAATTGAGCAATCAGATGTTGTTTATAGAGTTCTAACTTACGTCCTCTGTCCCTTTTCGAGGGTCCAGCCATTTCCCTTCGATTTTTGCCCATCGGTTCTCTGGGCGGCACCTAAAAATACAATTCAAACAACGTTTACCTATCTAGTGGCGATGTGATGGCGATGATCCTACTTCCTAGCTTCCTACTAATATTAATAAATGCGAAAGTTTGTGAGGATGTTTGGATGTTTGTTTTTTAATCACGCCATAACGGCTCAACCGATTTCGTTGAAACTTGGAATAGATAAAGAAGCCGCGGCCGGAAGCTAGTTAATAATAAAGCTATTGTTAATAAAGTAGGTAGAAAGGTATTACTTACATCTTAGTTTTCCTAATGGGGTGCTGCCGGAACTCGTCGAAATACTCCGTAAGAAACGACATTATCGACACACAATTTCAGGTTTTGTAAACACGGTAAAATTTCAAAAAAATTGCAACGTCAAATATCTCGACCCGTATATAAAAAGTTACTCTATGATCTCGACCATAAAGAAAACTCTATAATAAAAAATAATCAAGGCTCATTTTTATTTACAAAGGCTTATTAAAAAAGTTTTTTCTTTCTAGATGAAAATTGTGTATGAAAAGTTATTCACAATTTTTAGCTGGGTGTATTGGTGGTATTGGTTCGGCGTCCTAATCGGATGAAAGCCAGTATTTTTTCTTTGTAAGTTGCTTCGGTAATAAGCTCGGAGTTATTGCGGTTTCTCATGTCATGCGATATATTTTTACGGTGTCGTCAACATTTTCCACGTTAAAAATACAGCCGTAATCATTTTAATTTCTGAATTATAGAATATTAAGTTTATATGTAGGCCGTGGTGGCCCCGGCTGAAGAATAGGCCCCTCCATATCTACCTATCCGCGGATGTCGTAAGAGGCGACTAAGGGAAAAAAGCTAGGGGATGGGCAGCAGCGTCTCCTATTTTAACAACGATAGCTCTAACTGCGCTCACCAACCCGCATGCCCAGCGTGGTGAGTATGGGCAAATCCCCCCACATGATAAGGAATTCGCTCTGTCTGTGGTGGAGGCCATGTTCAGCAGTGGACGTCGTACGGCTGAAATGATGAAGTTTATATTTTTAAACAATTCCAGGACAAATTAGGTAGTAACGCTGTTTCGTGAAAATCAATATGAAATTATTGAGATCTTTAGCCGTACCTCACTGAAATTGGAGACAAAGTTATATCTGCCATTTTTGATTTTCTGTCGGGTGAAAAGTTCAATTTAAAGTGTAGAGTTTCAGTTAAGTTAAGTTCAATGTAGAGTAACATAAGCAATAAGTGATTTTTAAAGAATTGATGTTATTTTATTTTTTCACAAAAACTGCATTCGATTCATTTTATCGATAATTTTAAGCAGGTCACCTCACTATGAAGCTAACACTGACAGACATCAAAAGTGGCCTTTTAATGTGGCCTTTCTTTAGATAGCAAATTGTTGTCAACCCCGCGGCACTTTCCTACATAATTTTTGTACCCGCGAATGGCGTGACCGCGTCGTATAAATCATGCGCTCGTATTTATAGACTTGTCGTAAACTATTAACTATCTACGAGGCCGTAGTCTGTGCGATTTGTCGCTTAACTTTACATTAACTACAGCTGCTAGGTATCTAATTATATTTATGTACAATCGACTGCAGTAAGATGTTCATTTGACTAATTAAGACCAATATTGTACAACAACAATGCATCTATCATATTTTGCTTTTTACATAATATTGTTTACTCCTAACGAAAGATTGCACGCAGCGGAGATGCGAATGTTAAGATGGATGTGTGGAGTGACCAGAATGGATAAGGTAAGAAATGAGTATGTAAGAGGAAGTTTGAAAGTGGCGCCAGAGACGGAAAAGCTGAGGAGTAATCGGTTAGCTTGGTATGGGCATGTCATGAGGAGGGAAGAATGTCATGTGACAAGAAGAGTGTTAGATATGAATGTGGATGGATGTAGGAGTAGAGGCAGACCAAAGAAAAGATGGATGGACTGTGTGAAAGTGGATATGGTGAAGAAAGGAGTGAGTGTTGAGATGACGACTGATAGAGGGAAATGGAAGAAGAATACATGTTGTGCCGACCCCACATGATGTGGGATAAGGGCAGGAAGATGATGATGATGTTTACTCCTAACATCCTCATAAACATTCGAATTTATAATATCAGTAGGAAGTAAGATTTTAGGACTGGCTTCTTCATAAATAAAACAATATTTACAGTAATAATTTACGATAATTATTTATTTACTTACTTATTATAGTCTGATCATGTCAGTCATTTACACGATGATATTCTTCTGAAAATTTACATTTTGGGTAATTATTACCCTAAACATAAAAAATATTTACGTCTAAATTACAATGGTTTTTCTTATTCTTTAATTATTTCATAAATCTCCCCTAAAGTAAATGATAGTTTTGATCCAAGGGTAAGAAGGCCCCCACTCTATGAACCGATAATTGATCGAGCGAGCGAAGATCACTCAAACAACTTGAAGGATTTGGTGTTGTTTGTTTGTATGTATGTTTGTTCAAGCATTACTTTCGAACCGTTGATCCGATCTGATGATCAAGATCATGAGCATGATCAAGATTTGCTGTATATGACCGGAATCGGTGGGGGGTGTTTTTGGTTCCATTAGGGGTAAAAAAAAAATTCTTACAACTGAGGTGGCATACAAGCATACGGCCCATCTGTTGGTAAGCGGTTACCGTAGCCTATGAGCGCTTGCAATACCAGAGGCATCACGCACGGTTGCCGACCCTGAACCCCCCTCCCCCTAAGGAGCTCTGGCAACCTTACTCACCGCAGGAACACAACACTATTTGAAATCAAATAATGTTATTTGGCTGCGATCTTCTGTAAGGCGGAGGTACCTCTCGGGCGGGCTGCTCCAATTTAGAACGAGAAAATCTCGCTGTGCCCTACCTCCTTCAAAAGGGTGAGTGTCGTATGAAAGAGCTTTAAACATACATTCCAAAACGGTGTTTATTTTTATTTAATACAATAATACATAGAAAATATGATGATTTTATTGATTTAAACTAATTTCATTTATACTTTATAATGCACCTTCAATATTGTGTGAAGTTTGAATTTTCCAAGAAAATGTTGTACCAAATTTGTGCCAAAATATATTTATATACAAAATATTATCCATTCCATCGGCTATTCAATTTTCTATCCACTGAGCAGTATTAGAATTTTCCACTCATAATTCGATTTATTGTTGATATGAATAAAAGACAAATGGACGAAACAGACATTATTATGTACTAAATTAATCGTTTTGCTAACCGAAAAATAAGGGGCCACCAAAGCGGAGCGTAAAATCAACCAATCGTATAAGACCTGATGCCATTTTGTTACGATCCTATTGGTTGTCACATGTCTACTCTCCGCCCCTTATCGTTCTCTGTCTAATCTAGCGTGATTGTACCGAAATTTGAATGACAGAAAAATGACATTTCTTCTACAGAATATAGAGTACAAAATGCAACAAACACAAAACCGCTCAAACATAACAACTAAACATCAATTTTAGTGCTCCTTAACCGAAACATGAGTGAGATAACACTCAGTTTTAACCTAAAATTATATTAAAATGCTCATTTCATTTGTTCACTTAAACTAAAATCGCGAGAAATATTCCTGAGGCCACTTATGTTTAGTGAATGAATTGATTCTAATTTAAAAATACAAGTTTTTTTACGAATAGTATTTTGTAAAAATATTCCTTATTGTTCTAATTTGGGCATAACATAACAACAGTGATATTAGAATCCTGATTACAACTATCTATTTTTCACAAATTTTTGAAAAAATATCTGAACTGCGTTTTTAGCGCACAATAAGGGATAGTCATGATAATCGAGTTTTGAGAATTATTGTAACAAAAATATGTTATAACTAGCTTCCACCCGCGACTTCGCTCACGTGTTACCCGGATAAACAATAGCCTATAAGATATTCCAGAGTATTTACTACATAAATGCCAAATTTCATCAAACCGTTCAGTGCTTGCGGCGTGAAGAGCAACAAATATCTTCACACACTCACACAAACTTTAGCATTCATAATATTAGTGGGGTAATTTACATAGTAGTTTCAAGAATAATAATTTCGATTCACAAACGAATCAGCGTCAATTTTAAGAAGGATAAAGATACAATGAATATAATTTACTTTATAAAAATAGACCTCTTGGTAGATTGCCATAGCCGGTCGTAAAACGGATTTTTGCATAGGCCACCCAACTTCCACCCATAATCTTTCATTTACTACGACTTCGGTGGCGTAGCGAGCGAACCGATCGTCGATCGATAGATAATAGAATGCAGCAGTCGACGTCGATCGACAGGTGCTACCACACCAACCGATCGTCGATTGATAGATGGTGGAATGGAGCAGTCGACGTCGATCGATAGGTGCTACCACACCAATCGATCGCCGATCGATCTAAGGTAGAATGGAACAGTCCACGTCAACTGCTCCACATCAATCGTCGACCGATTGGTAACTCAAAGCTACCACACTAATCGATCGATTGTTATGATAACTCCCTTACACATTATTTTTCTACAATCTTCATAACATTTACTTTCAAGTACAAACATACACAATCGGACAGGTCCAATGTCTCCCAAATGCCTAAATTCTAGATAAACATAACCTATCTCTGGTATAAACGAGGTGTGAAGGTTTCTTGATGTGTGTATAATCAAAGTGATTAAAAGATCGTAGGACATAACAGTGCAATGCGAATGTTCAATTTATTGTCAATATCCAGAAAACTGATAAATAATTTTCCCTTAAGAGTAATAGAAAATCGCGTGAATGATTTATGACTTCTCATCTACATAATAAAACCAATTTCCGCGTTTGTGCATTGTGTTCATATGCACCAAGGGTTACTACTAACCGGTTAATAGATCAAAACCCGTTCAATAATTGCTAATTCCATTATTTTATTTTTAATTGTAAACTTTATTTATTTGGAACAATGTATTACATAGGTACAGTAAACTTAATACGAACACTCAAAACTGCTGAAGTAAAAACTGTGTAGCAAAGTTCCAGCCCCCTTAAGACCCTTTGTTCCATTCTTTATTGTTAGTTAAGGAACAACGAAACCGATAAACAAAGAGGTTACCCATGGTAATTATAAATAAATGAAACACACAAATAGAACATGTTCACACCAGGTTTATATTTGGGAGTTGTATACCTAGAACCTAGCGCGGATGTAGACGGCGGCGACGTCGTGGTTGGCGTAGCCGAGGCGCTTCGCGTGCTTGAAGATCTCGTTGGTGGTGGCCGTGAGCGGCAGCGACTGCTCCAGCGCGTCGCCCAGCCCCAGCGCCAGCTTCAGGTCCTTCTGCATGTGCGTCAGCGGCTGGTGCGTCGAGTACGAAGACTCCACCATCGCTGCAAGCACACATTTATTACGTTTAGCTAGGAATATGATCAGGATTCGGAACCCGTTTACGATTAACTGGTTAACATCCGCTTTTACCTGAATTTTCGTCTTGTTCATTTGAAGTGCGAGCAAAACTCTCGAAAGAAAAGGGCGAACCAATCCCGGTCTTAATCCCGGTTAGTAACAGTTATTTATTTATTTAGAATACATAAAATTCTTCAATAGTTGCTTCTTGTATAAATATAATTCTATAATAAAGGTTCTTTAAACCTTTATATGATAAAGGGTTTTTTAACCTATTCCTTTATTTAATAAAGGTTAACATAGAACGAAACTGAAAAATAAACCTGTGTATATGTAAGAACCACGTATCTATCAAATCGTTGAAAACTTTAACCTCGTTCGGTCACTACAAGGTGATTCATAACATGTATACCATCCGGAAAGGGGGGTTATTCTATCAACGAAAAGAAAGAACTTTAGCGTAAAAAACATCAACATTTTACAAAAAAAATCCCGATCTTATCCCGAATTGTTTTTCCCGATCTTTCTCGAATTACATGTTATTTTTATAATCTTTATAACTAATTACTAAATGTACGAGTAGTTCGGCATGAAGATTGCTACCTAAAACAGCTGATTCATTGATTATGAACTGATTTGACCCCAGAACAGCTGATTTTTACATAGAGTTTTTTCAATGAAAAATGTAGAATTTCCAAAAGTCATAGAACGAACTTTATTGCTAATTAGATGTAGAATAAGCCAATTTCGGGATAGCATACATATTATGAAACACCTTGTATACAACTGAGGTGGCAAACAAGCATACGGCCCACCTGTTGGTAAGCGGTTACCGTAGCCTATGAGCGCTTGCAATACCAGAGGCAACACGCACGCGTTGCCGACCCTGAACCCTATCCCCCCTAAAGAGCTCGGGTAATCTTACTCAACGCAGGAGGAACAACAACAGCAGTTACTGTTGTAGTATGTAACCTCTTTAGGTAATCAAAACTATATTTAAAAAAGGTGACAATTTAATTAGAAGATCTAAAAGAAACAGTGTGTGTGTCAACATGTGAAAATTCTGAATAATTATTTTTTTCCTAAGCTTTGCGACTTTTTATTTATTTATTTATTTGTTGAAAGTGCACAAACATTATGTATATTACCAATTACATAAAATAGCTACATAAAAACAGGGTCTGATATACATAAATAATAATAATAGTGCAAAAAAAAAAAGCATTCTCAAAAAAAAAACAGTATAACATTTTTTTTTTATTGGAGATAGTTAGGCGTTTGACCACCATCTCACTTTTGCAAGTGAGATGTGGCCTAAGATGGAGCACGCTTTACCAGAAGGAACTTATTCACTCTAGATTTGAAGACTCCTAGATTGTATTCATCCGGGAAAACAGACGCTGGCAGATCGTTCCACTCTTTGTCAGTGCTTATAATAAAGCTGGAGCAGAAACGTTTGGTTCGACACTGTGGTATGTCGACCAGGTAAGGGTGGTAATTACCTGTGCGTCTGCTTGTCAGGTAGTCATAGTCATAGTCATATTATTTATTCACCTTTGGAACACTGGGAACACTTGGTTTTGTTAATTACATCAAGTTTTAGCGGCTGTACATAGGCCTTGTCAATATGTTGTAATATAATAATAATAATTGCCAATAAAACATGTCATTATAAATCAGTAGGTACAATCAAACAAATCAAACGAAAAATTAAAACATAAATCCAATAAAATGTCAAATAAGTATTGCCATGTTATAACTTAATGAAACTACCAAAAAAATCAATAAATGTAATGTTGCGGCTGTAATGGGGCCTGTAGTGGAAGGGGGAGGGAGGGATGAGGCACACGCCGTCTGCACAGTTACCTCGTCCCTTGAGGATGAGGTGCGGCGAGGCGAGCGGCGTGAGCGCCAGCACGTCGAGCAGGTCGGCCTGCGAGAGGCCGGCGCGGTCCGCCAGCGCGAGCCCCTCCGCCAGCGCCGCCAGCGACACGCCGCCCACCACCTGCAGCACGCAGTTCATCTTCGCCGCGTTGCCGATGTCACCTGCGCAAACGAACGACCAGGTGAATTACATCATCTTTTATGTTCGCGCGCCAAGTTCCTTTTAGGAGGAGGTACGGCACAGCGACATTTTCTCCTCCGCGTGTTACGTGTGTACGGAAGACTCAGGACTCTTTATTTTCAAAATGGATTTTCTCCTAAAAATGATATCTAAAACCTTTTATATATTAATTATTCTGTGGTAAAGCCACTGCCTAATTTAGCGCAGAAAAATTAGGGATATAATTTAAAAAAAATAGTTTTGGGCCACATTTTCTGCCGGTGAGTGTACATTCTCCGAAGATGGTTCATAGAATGTTTGAATCAGATATCGAAGCGAATTGGAGCAGCCTGCCTGGGGAGGTACCTCCGCCTTACAGAAAATCGCAGCCTTCAAATAGTGTTGTGTTCCTGCGGTGAGTAAGGTTGCCAGAGCTCTTTAGGGGGGAAGGGGGTTCGGGGTCGGCAACGCGTGCTTGATGCCTCTGGTATTGCAAGCGCTCATAGGCTACGGTAACCGCTTACCATCAGGTGGGCCGTCAGCATGCTTGCCACCTCTGTTGTAAAAAAAAAACACCGCTGAACAAGGCCACATGCCATGACCCATTGAACGACACGTTGTACAACGCGTTTTATTTCAATTCGCGTACCATTCAATGGTTTGGTGCAGCTTGTGCTGAGATAGGGACCTTTTTGGCCCCATGCAACAGTCACCTCTGTTTATTATGTTTATTATGGATGAAAACTCTTTTGGCTCACGCATGCATCTCGGCACGGACTAATGAATACTCTAGTTTTGTTACTTCCTACCTACTTTTGTTTTGTTTCCTCCCTACCTTTTGTATTGTAACCTGTACCTTGTGTCTTTTTTTATTAGTTTGTGCTATGCTTGTGTGTCCAAAAAAAATGTATTTTCTTTCTTTCTTATATTATTTTTACTAAGTATAAATTATCATGTTTTTATTTTATTTTTTTACCTACCTACTTTTGTCTACTTACCTATGTTGTTTTGGGGACAAATAAATAGATACTCTTTCTTTCTTTCTTCTTTTTTACAGTATAAGATTGCATACCCGTTTTGTAAAGCTGTGTCATCACGTAGATGCCCGCCTGATCATATAATCGGTCGCGCGTCTACCTACCCCCCCACCCCTCCCTTCCCCTAATCAAGTAAAATAATCAAAACTTCTGAAAATGTTGAACTAAGGGGTCGCAGCAATCTGCTGACAAACGACGATACCCCCTACGAAGGGAAAGATCCGTGAGCTGGTAAACTTAATTTTCAATCACAATTTTATCATTATCACCTTGCATTTTCACCTTTTATATTTCTCTTCCACTCACCTCTATCAGCCGTTATCTCAATATTCACTCCTTTCATACCCATATCATCTTTCGTACAATCGTAAAACATAAACGTAGAGTTAAATATGTTCAAGATTTACGATTGTATGCAATAAAATCGGAGTAGTTAATCTACCAAGCGAAATCTTGTAACTTATCTAATTAAAACATCAAATCACAAACACAAAGATAAAATTGTGGAAAACGTAAAAACAATACATTGTAAAAATTAAATGCAATAAATTAAATAAAACCTTATTTTCTAATGGCGCTCGGATTTGATCGTTGACAGAAAATAAAATTATAAAAGCGTGCTGGAGCTACAAATTATATATGTAAAAAAACAATGCAACAAAAATGTTTACCATGCGTTGCAGTAACTAAGTCAAAAAAAGTGTTTGTTTGATGAACTTTGCACAAGTGCAGACCTTTGATGGAGCGAAGCGAACCTCCTCAATTCGAGAGTGTGAAATGACATCTCATGCTCTCTCTTTTTCATATTATAAATATTATGTGCTACTTCTGTTTATTTTCTTCCCCTGAGTCGCTCAGCTGGCTAACTTAGCAATTTTTTTTATGGTATCCGGAGGCAAACAGTCTTTCGGCCTTCCTGATGGTAAGTGGTTACCGTTGCCTATTGACATCAGAAACACCTGGAGCATTGCTAATGCGTTGCCTGCCGTTGAGCATTAATAAAACAAATAAAAAAAATAAGTAAGTTACCTATCAAATGGGTGACTACTAGTGACATTAGCAAATTTGAGCTTCCGTGCTTCAGAGGCTGATGTTATGATGTGGGTTCCGTCCGACTAACTATGAACGCTAGTAACGACGGAGGCTTTCAGTCGGGGTCAAAACTTACTGTTTTGTTCCATATCTTTCACTGTCTACTTTCAATTTCAACCCACATTACGGCATGTGCTAAAACCAAAAAATTCGAAAACATGTGACATGTATACGAAAGGAGCCTCTAAGATACGCACTTTAATCATTTCACCACACTGATTCTTTCACCGACGGACCCTTTTCAGGGCCACCATACCTCACCCTGGTCACTGACAGGACCAAGAAAAGAATCAGTGAATCAGCGGGTTCGATCCCCGCACTGGACAAACATTTGTGTGATAAACATAGATGTTTGTTCTGCGTCTGGGTGTTAAATATTTATCTATTATATATATCAGTTTCTGGTCACCATAGTACAGGCTGTGCCTAGTTTGGGATCAGTTGGCCGTGTGAATATGTCAGGAATATTTATTATTATTAGTGACACGACAAGCAAGCATTTAACCCCACTGCATGTGCAAAGTTCATCAAACAGCACACTACGCGTCTACGGTCAACGTCCTAGTTTCCCAGCACCAGCAACCGGAGTAGCTGACTACTACCAAGGTAAAAGGAGTTCTTGCTCATCGCCTTGAAGCAGGACTGGCAGTCGTCGAAGAGGGTGCGGTCGCCGGCCGCTAGGATGATGAGTGTGCCTTCCTCGGCTTGCGTCTTCGAGCCTTGGATCTGAAAGGAAATTGTTTCTTTGTAAGCAATCGTAACTGCTAATCGTAATCGGTCGGCGTTATCATAAAAATCCCAGTTAAATTAATGGTAATTTAACTGGGATTTTTATGATAACAGTTAAATGGTTAACTGTTAACTGTTAAACAATAACTAAAAGGAACTGATTTTCAGTTTTAGAATATAAGGCTGATGGTTACAAAGTTTTTAAGCTTGCACGTGAGTCATTTAGGCAAGACGACATGCTTTGTAAGTAGAACTTGATGCACTTTGACGTCTTTTGTATAGATGAAGAGAAGCCTCGCAACATTCGTTGACCAACCAATGAGATGGTCCGTGATTCACTTTATCACTGGACGCGTGATTAGTTAGTTGCAACCATCCAATTATAGTTAAACCTAATCAAGGCCTACACCGTGTCGAGTTCTTGAGCGTATTCGTGTTATTTCAAATGAGAGCATGTAGGTTTTTTCGTGTTACTTATCGCTGATGGTACAGTAACTCTTCACCAGAGCACTGAACCGGTTTACAATCAACCGGTCAGTATCTTTTATAAACCGGTTTTTCGTTTTTTCGTTAAAAACACATGCACGCTATCAAAACCCTTTATAAACTAGTTTAAGCCGCCAAAAGAGCACAAAGGAATAGGCTAATCAATTTTGTTATTAACCGGTTTATAGAACGATACCCATTCAGTTATTGTTCCTTCTACTGACGTTCAATAGAGGTTAAAAAAGAACGAAACCAATATGAAAAGTTCAAAACTTGTCAGGTTTCCAAGCCCTGCTCGTCACAGACGGATCACAGTTGAAGACTCGTCACAAAATGAATGAGTTACCTGCGCCTCTAAATAGCGGCCTCCCTTCCCGCTGATGGCCTCGACGATATCGTGCGAGGTGTCCGGGTCGATGGACGTCATCTCCACGTAGCCTTTCGACTCCAGCGAGGGACAGTGCAGCACGCCGCAGTTACCGAACACCATCTGGAAACGATGGAGAATGCTGTTACCATTTTATTTCATTAACAATTTTTGCTATCTAGAATCAACTTTAAAATAATAATATAAATTAGATATGTAGCACAATTATTCGCATCATTTCAGCCGTACTGCTGAACATCAGCCTTAATAAAGCCAAAAAAAATATTAATAGCCTTCATGCTATTCTAGGTAAAGAACTCAAGCTCAACCAAACCTCCTCACAAAATTTCGCCCTGGCTTAAGCACTTAACGCACTAAACCGTCTTTTTTTAACCAATAACACCCAACAGTCAAATACATAGTTCAGAGCCATTATCACAACACCCAAACCCGGAACTCATCATCAGCCTGTAGAAGTCTACTGCTGGACATAGGCCTCCCCTAAAGAGTTCCACGACGAACGGTCTTGAGCCTTCTCCATCCACCGACTTCCCGCAACCTTCACAATGTCATCGGTCCATCGGGTGGGGGGCCTTCCAACACTGCGTCGCCCGGTTCGTGGTCGCCATTCGAGAACCTTTACTCCCCAACGGTTATCGGAACCGATATAACCCGGAACTAATATTTGCAATTCATGCAAAGATTTGTCCTGCAGCAGGAATCGAACCCCTTGAGTCTCAGCCATGCGCCACCGAGTTCGTCCAAATATCGTCGTTGTTTATTGGTAAAAAATATCAATGTTATTAATTCCTTTTAGCTTTTCACCGCGTGAACTTGTGACCTTTTATTACAGGTCAAATCATACAAAATATTTTTTCTATTCCAGTGAATATTGACCTACCTGGATACCCACTGAATGCCGGCGCCGCACCTTCACCTAGATAATCCAGTGGATTTCACACCTGTCTTTCTATTTCCGTGTAGACAAAGGTCAGGTCATAAGGTCATATGACCTCACAAGGGCGTAAAATGTTTTACGGATCTGAGCTGATGCCCATCACACATAAAAGGCGTTTAGAGGATATAAGTTTAGTGGGCGATAAACGAGTAGGGCTTGATAAGCGGTTCTGTCTTACTAGTGTCATTGAAAATGTGTTACATATTAAGTTTTTCGTCAACCTACAAATGTCTTCTTTCTCTACCAAAGAATAACGAAATGGGTAGGTATGCACTTATGGCTCAATGTGTCTAATAAATCCGCCGGATCGCGGATGCGGATCCGGATGATCGAATAACATGCGATATGTCATCTTAGGCTCGTATTCAGAGACAAGACTCAAGCATTGATCTGTACTTAAATCTCGATTTGAGTCGAGATTCTAATTCTTGAACAGTACTTATGTATAGATTCAATGATCACAGTTCACCTGAGTAAATGCTTATTCTGAAACGTCAATCAGACAAAATCAGTGCTTGAGTTTAGATTTGATTAGACATTACTTTGATGCATATTTATACTTCACTTTATAGTTCTGTTCTATTTCCACCCTGGCTGTTTGAATTTCTGCGTAAAAACGGATCGAAAATTATAAATAAATCAAAATGTAAACGAGAACATTTGAGTACAGATTTGAGACTCGATTCAGCTGAGAGTAGTTTAAGTACCGTTGCAAGTTGCAGCCAGGGTGCAAATAGAACAGAACTATAAAGTGAAGTATAAATATGCATCAAAGTACGTGTAACGGAACGAAAATGTCATTTGATTAATGTCAAATCAAATCTAAACTCAAGCACCGATTTCGTCTGAATGACGTTTTAGAATAAGCATTTACTCAGGTGAACTGTGATCATTGAATCTAAACTTAAATACTGTTCAAGAATTAGAATCTCGCCTCAAATCGAGATTTAAGTACAGATCAATGCTCGAGTCTTGTCTCTGAATACGAGCCTAAGTGTACTGAATAAAGTCAGTTTGAGTTTGATTTTTAGCGGCTTGCGGTAACGTTGAGCTTTAACCACGGCCTCACCTGTCAAACTCAAAATTTACTTTGATCTGTAGACGTAAGGATCATTTTGAAACAAATTTCGATCACTTTGACCACACTGGTTCTTTACCTCTTTAGCTGCCTGCGGGTCCGCCACGCACGAGAAGGTGATGTCGGCCTCTTCGACCACATCGCACGGGGTAACGGCTATCGTCGCCCCTGCCTTCTCGAAGTCTTTGCACTGCGGACAAAAGAAAAAGAATTTGTATTATAAGTAGAACAAAGAGCAGGCTGATCCTTAGAAAAATATTGAAAAGTTTGGTTGTACTTGTACTCTATTCGAGTAAAGAGCTTATAAGAGCAACTTCTACGTCACTTTTATTAGGTATCTAACTCTGCCAAAGTTTATCGAAATCGTACCAATCAGCTATTACGGCTGTTGAAATAACGTTTTAAGATGCAAACTTCCCGCTACAATCGAAACATTCCCCTAAAGTTGCGAAGTTAAGGGATTAGAAAACCTTAAAGACAGAATAGCCGAGTAAAACACACCCTTCACCACAATTATAAACAGCGCCATCTACCCGCCCATATCTAACAACCAAATTTCCCAAGCCCACCGCTAGATGTCACTATCAGTCCGCCAGCCGGAGCGAGCTCGGCCCCGCGCGATCAATAAGCGCCACGACGACTCGGCGCGCGTCAACGACCCCGCTCTCCAACACGCGCCGCCATTTTGATAACGAAAGGCCCCGTATCTGGCGGGAAACGCGCAGGCACCGTGACCGACTCAAGCCGTTCATACTCTGGCCTTTTGAATTGTTTGAAATGAAATAAAATGATGAATATATTGAGTTGAATTGAATTTGAAAACATCGTGAGGAAACCGGCATGCCCTAGAAACTAAAAATTCGAAGACATTTAGGTACTTAACATTATTGTAGGGCCCCAAAGGGGTTCATGTTGAGGAAAAATTATTTGTAAGATCGTTTATATTACCAACGTTAAACAATAAAGCACTATATGAATATGAACATATGCACGAAAGGCACTTTAATTCTTTCCCTAGGTACACTGATTCCTTCACCATCATATGCCATTTTCAGGGCCACCATACCTCAACCTGGTCACTGACCTAATAAAGGATGACCAAGAAAGAATCAGTGACACAACAAGCAATAGTTTTGAGTCAGACAACGCACCATACAGATACAAGGTTTATAATCCGACCTTTATAACAGATGCTAACAGATGTGAATGCTAGGCACCGTTGTAGTTGGAAAACGGAATGTGCATCTGGCTGATAGGGTTCATTAAAACTGCAGGCTTCCATAATCCCACTATCCCACTTCCAACTAACCCACTAATATAATTAATGCGAAAGTTGTTTGTTGCTTTTCACGAAAATTCAGTTTATACATTTTTAGAGATACCTAATAAAATGAGGGGAAACCTCTGATATAACAAAAAAAGGTTTTATTTCAGACAATCTTGGTCCATAGATTTACGATAATACAATCATTCAAACATTTAAAAAAAAATACACATCAAAACAAAATAGAAATAAAATAAAAACATAAAAGAAAAGATAATACATAATATAGAACTGTGACAGAAAGCATCTGAGCAGAGGATAATGAATTCAATTCAATGCGTTTATTTCAGCTTAATAATTAAATATTTCAGCCATAGTACAAATAATAATAATAATTGGCAGGAAGTATTTTCCTACATTGATTATTACCCTGATTGATAAAAAATATGAAATAAAATTATAATAAAACAAGATAATGGTCGATTCTGTTCTGTTGTTTCATTTTCATAAACTTAATTTGACAGCTCTAAAAAAGATAATATACATACATAGACTGTTAAAAACATAACCATAGTTGGGTAATAAAATGAAGCCTATGTTGGATATTTGGACAAATAATAAAGTATCGATTGATACCTTATTTAATAAAATTGAATGTGTAGTTTAGGCGCTACAGTGGAACATACGTTAATACAAATATACACATATAAACATACATACATGGCCTGCTAAAACATAGCCATTCTGTCTTCGCTGTAGTCGGATAAAAAATAAAACTAAATTTAAAAATGAAATAAAACCAAGCATTCATTTGCTTCTTCATAGCCTTTCATTTAATTCTAGCAGTAGAGTCCTTTAAAACTAGATGTTAGGTATCAATAAAATTTGCAGACCTGTTGCACAACAAAAGAGTTCTTATTTCTATGAGGTGAAGACTCATTATGTCTTGGCAATTTGCGATTTTTAATTCAGTCGTGGCAACAAGTAGCATCAACCGCTTCTCATGTTCCACGGTGATATAAAACATCAGTACAATTCCAATCTAACTTCTGAACTCACATTGAACTTGAGAGTTCATAGACTTTTCCGAAACATAAAAAAACTACTTCAATGATGAGTCAGTAGGATAAAGCTCCATGGGGCCGCCATCCTAATAAGCACCTAAAGCGTAAAAATTATATGTATATGACTATCTCAGAGTTATGCCCTAAACAACAGTGAAAAAAGCCATCAAAATCGGACAAGTCGTTAATAAATAATCGGTGTACATATATAAAGAAAATAACCTTCATTTTCAAATTGGTTAAAAATGGAATCCATTTTACGCATTGGATTTACATAATTAACGTTTTGGAAGACAATTCACATTAACCAAGCATGAAAATACACAATGAGCGTTTAATGAATGACGCTACGGTGAATTGCAATCTGCTCTGCAGGACACTACAAAAACAAACTCTGTAGAATCTAATGAAGCAAACACAATGTACCATTTGTTTTGATAACACTTTAGCAATTAGCAATGCAATCGCCTGAACCCTAATGACATATACACTAGCAAACAATTGAATTCAAGATCAAAAATATAACGAAACTAAAAGACAATGATACATATCGACTTGTGTAATTGCTTGCGCGTGCAATAACTTTGGTACTCCCGTCTATTCATACAGAGGCACCACTGGATCTTCCCAAACGTCGCAAACAAATTTTTTTTTCAGTGGAAATTCCAGTTTCCGAATTGATAACGTCAATTCACTTTTCTGAGAACAAATCAGACAAACAACGAACAACAGAGGGAAGAATGTCATGAGAGAATAGGTCAATATGAATGTGAAGGGAAGAAGTAGACTAAAGAAAAGATGGTGTGAAAGATTCATACTAGATAATTAGATTAGATTTTTGTTGATAGAATAAGATCCTTTCGGGATGGTATACATACTATTAATCACCTTGTTTAGATACATGTGCCGACCCCACATGAAGTGGGATAAGGGCAGGGAGATTATGAAATCAGACAAACAACGATACAGTACCCGGAAACTAAATCTGATACGTTTACAATACCGGGAATCTTATACATCATCAGATCTAAACACTTGATCTCTAAACTGATCTTCAAAAGAAGTCTATCCGGCCTCTGTTTACGATCCATCAAAAGGTGTTTGCAGTAAACCAGCACGGAATGGAAATTCGCGACAAACGCCAAGCGAAGGTCAACAGCAATGTTTGAGCAGATGCCGTAGTTCAGGGTCGGAACTCAAAATACGCTTTTTTAATACGCTTTAGTTTCAATTGGCCTTTAAAGGTTTCGGTTATAGACTACTAGCTTGCGCTGTATAGCCTATATGCTATTCTATTCATCGAAATCGGTTGAAACGTTACGGCGTGATTGAACCACAAACATCAAACATTTATATTACATTTATGTATTTATATAGGATAGTATGATGATAACAGTTCATGTTATGCTTCCTTCTCAGAAAAACTGATTTAACAATTTCGTAGTATTGCTGACCCATTTTTAAATGGATGAAGCTATCCATGGATAATGATAGTGTTAAAGCCAACGGTGCATGTTAGTTAAATTCAGGATTGCATTGCAGTGAACTTTGTAAGGAAATAGTTACAACAAGTTTTTAGTTAGATTGAAAACTTTTCGGTGGACTAATTGGAGAAGCCTTCAAGTTCATGGTCGTTTCGCTCTTTGGCAAGTCTCGTTCTGATAGGTATTGAAAATCCAATTTCAATTCGGACGTTCATTGGTGATTGTTTTTTGTTTTTCGTAACTTAATCTGAACTGTGGTAACCAAGTTTGCTTTAATTTTTGTTCCACATCATAAACCTACTATCAGTACCCAGTATTAGGTATGCAGTGTCTTTAGTATTAAGTCTTTAGTACTAATTTGTTAATCTGCATTGCGCTATCTGTTTCAAGACGTTCAAAAAGGACCCTTAAGAATCCATTTAATAAAGTTCTATTAATATTGCATAGTCAGTTCAACCAATCACTATGCTAACACGTGTCAACATGTCAATAGAAGAGAGATAATGAAGAACAACAAACACTACGGTAAGCGAGTACTCTCTAGTTTCATGCCCCGATAGGAAGCCACCCACGCGGTGTGGAATAGCTCGACCCACATGGAACTGTACCTACACTACGGACAGCTGATTGCGGCCGCAAGTGACAAGCGACAGGTTCTTATTATCAGCATAAAGTCTTTGCAATCGGAAAATAAAAATAAACAAATTGTGCAGAGGTAAAGGAAAACAAATCTATATGACTAATGAAACATTTAAGAAAAAATATTACAAAACAACAGACGAAGACTAACCCTGGAATTAATTAAACTAGCTGCATAATATAGAGAAGTAGGACGGATACAAATAATCGAGCCTAAAAAACTTAATTAGTGCAAATGTTTGGGGCCGGTTAGTGGACTTATCTCATTATCGCCACACGTGATGATAGCACGCGAGGCCGACATCGGATTTGTAGGTTTTTGTCGCAACTATGACGTCAGACCAGATATACGACCGGTAGGTATCTAACTTACGCATGGGTTATATAAATTTAGATGTTTCTATGTTGTGGATGAACATACATTTTCTGTGATTTACGTTTGATTTATTTTTGAGACTAATGTCGTGCGCAGGTGTATCCAATTCCGACGTAATCATGAATGAAGGAGTAGTTATAAGTTCCATCACATTTGCAATGAGTGTAACAGTAGTTTGGCAATCGTTTGGCAGAGCTCCAGCGTTATCTTGCAGTTTGAACCCTACCTGGCATGCGATACCTGCCGCCACGCGGTTCATTATAACTTTGCCGATATCGCGAGTTGAGAGAAAACCAATGATGCTGCTAATAAAGATGAATTCACGCAATCAGTTTCAAATGAGGGGTTAATTAGCGAGCCGAAATGGCAGGGGGACCCGGCCATGTTTTCCGTAGAACCGACAATCGTTGGAGCAAACGTATACTTGAGTGAGCAGAGACCGCGTTTAGGTAAGCTTAGACAGCGCCCTCTCACAAGGTGGGGGGCGACGATCTCGCCGTCCAGCAGTGGACTGAAATAGGTTGGAGGGCCTCTTTTCATCTATCCAGATTTATACAGAGTCAGGTGGAACTTTTTACTCACTACTACACACTAATCAGGACGCTCTGCTGTATTCCCTGGGACTTTATGATAGAGTAGGCTTCTTGCCCAGCACCGATAACTATCCTCTCAGCCTAGTCATCCTTATCCACAGGAAAGACATCAATAAATCAATCCAGTCAATAGGTGTGGAGCTGACTAAGCCGCGGGTTTCCTCACAATGTTTTCCTTAACCGTTCTGAGCACGTGTTAATGCGCACATAATATTGTTCGATAGAAAAATCCTTTGAGCACGGCCGGGATATTAACCTAAGACCTAAGGCTGATGATGGTTATAATTCGTACTTTGTATAAAATTACTAGCTTCTCAGAGTTTGGCTTATGACAAACATGGCAAAACGAGTTTATATCATAAATGGAAATAAAATAGGAAGTATGGAAAGTATAATATCTTCCTAAATATATATGTTTTATATTTCATTATGATGTGTATCACAAAATTCCCAAATTCATAACAGAATGTTCACAGTCGCGTCCATATTAATTGCAATATCCAATTACCTAGTGTAATGATGAATATCAATTACTTTTCCCTACCATACAATATTCAATTCGATAAAATTATGAAAACAATATAAACATTCACTGCGGCAATGGAAATAAGTTCTACAACAAATGACCTGTTCCGTTCATCAATAATTCCACGTTCACTTTAATTTCGGGCCAAGGTCTCTTCTTTTTCTTCGCACCTCATTTCGTAAAGGTTTTGTTAGGTACATAAACAAAAAAATGCGTCTTTCAGCTAAAGATAATGCAAACTCCCGGAATTTTCGTCTATGCTATACCGGTTTTTACTTTCTCGAGAATTTCACACAGAATTCTTGAAGACTCATTTGAACAATGATACACATCATACAGCGGTCAGCAAGTTTGTAGAGAGATAACATCAGATAACCGGGTTTGCAACTTTGGCGAATGCTAAGTACCTACTAAGCTAATATCAGAATAGAAGTGGATAGGGAAATTGATTGATCTGACACTCATGATTACATTACACCAGATAAGATATCATCCATAAAAAAAGTCATGATACTAATGAAATGAATGATCGAAGCATAAAATCTTTCGACCTACTTAAAAGAAGATATCTGGCCGAAGGGTGTTGTTTCGTCGCTTCCGCGGACGGATATTTACTGCAACGGATAATTTGCGTCCCACGTCACAGTTTCTACGTGGCAACTGAATTTATTTATATGTATGTTAGTCTTTAATGTAGGTATATATTTGTATATGAGCCGTAGTATAAGTAAAATACCATCTGTTGTTATTCTATTGTTTGCCTGAAATATAGTTATTGAAATGAATAAAACATTCGTACACCTTTCTAGTAAAAAGCATGCGCGAGCTGGAAAAGTAGCTTGTCATTTCTCACACCACTAGTGCCTCCAAGTTGCAGTACAAAAGATAAAGGCAGCTCCGGCAACGACCAAAATAAACCTAGAGAGGCGATCGATAAGTCACAGTGCTCGGTGCACGCGACCGCATCTTAAAACTTAGATTTCCTGTTTTACGCAAGCGAATCTTTTCCGTGCTTTCAAATACATTGGAGGGCACGGCTGTACTAGGGTTTTAAGACCGCCTTAATGCCATGACGGAGGCCTTCGCTGGCTTTAAAACTCCGTCAACAGAATCGGCCACTAGATTTTACGAACATCGTTGGCTTTTGTGTTTCCTGATAAATTAATGAGACGCTATGCGAGAAAGTGGTGCCGTGATGGCGCCGGCTGAAGAATACACCCCCCAATTTCTACCCGTTGATGTTGAACGAGGCGACTAAGGGAAAATAGCTAGGGGATGGGCAGCAGCGTTCCATATTACATACCAACAAAAGCTTTATCTGCGCTCGCCAACGCATGCCCAGCGTGGCGAGTATAGGCAAATCCCCCCAAATAATTGTTTCTATAAATCTGTGGGAAAGGCCTGTGTTCAGCAGTTGACGCCCTACGCCTGTAACGATGATGATGCTAGAAGGAACGTCGGATTTTGAACGGTTTAGTTAGTAGATAAAATACTATTGCCGCGGTCAAGGTTACGGATACTAATAAATCTCTAGATCCTAGTTTAAAACAATGCACAGAATTTCTATGCGAAGTGTACAAAACGCAATTCACTTGGTCTTGAACAAAGCAGCACAAAAAAGTTCTTTAGAAAGTACCACACGTACATCTTCAAGTTCGCGGACATACCAGGAAACCGCGTCCATTGTTTAACTTTTAGGTCATACGTGGTGTTTCTCGAGGCCTGATACAAGCTACAACAATGGGACATGGACAGTGCGACTGTGCAGCTTTGCGATTATGTTTAGGCTGTGACGTAAGTTGGCAATCTCAAAGAATTATGGTTCAAATCCGTGTGAAATAGTGCTCTCACGCTCGCATTTGAATGGCAATAAGACGTCATGGTAAGGCCCCGGACATCATCATCTTCCTGCCCTTATCCCACATCATGTGGGGTCGGCACAACATGGTATTCTTCTTCCATTTCCATCTATCAGTTGTCAGCTCGGCACTCACTCCTTTCTTACCCATATTCACTTTTATACAGTCCATCCATCTTTTCTTTGATAGGGCCCCGGACCTTAGCATGTTATTGTTAGATAATATGCGACCTCCGCCGTGGCGATACAAGCCGGTTGAGAAACAAGTCGTCCCTGCTTCGGCTCTAGCACCGTTTCTAGATGTCTGTACCACGATCACCTAGAACCATATTGTTACTTCCTAGTCCATGTGTGGAAAGGAATACCAACCGCACAAAGGAAGTATAACGAGCTGCGAGGTCAAGGCTAATTGTAATTGTGGTTATACAACGTATTCCGTACATTGTCCCCCGAAAGGGGATTCTATCAACAAAAAGAAAAATTATAGCTGAAAAAAATAGAATGTTTTTTTTCTTCTTATTTTTATTTTAACTGTTTTTATTCTTGAACTCTTTCAAATCAGTTGTTTTTTACTTAAAACAGCTGATTAATTGATTTTAAACTGTTGCGACACTAAAACAGCGAATTTGTCAGTGTTTTTTCAATGAAAAATGTTGTATTTCCAAAAGTCGTAGAACAAACGTTATTGCCAATTAGCTGTAGAATAAGCCCCTTTCGGGATAGCACACATGTTATGAATCACCTTGTAAATTGTCAGGCTGAGCAAAGAAACGATTCCGTTACATAATAGTGAACTTGAGCGGGCGCTGTCTGTCTCTGCATAATTACTGGATCGCGTAAGTTTTGGTGTGGAACGATTTTTAGAGCATCGATACACTTAACACCGGACCGTATATTTTCTACATTTTAACTAACTTTTTCCTCTATAGCTATTGTCATAAAATTAATAGTAGTTTTAATTTATCCACATAGAACCACAGAGTAGATTAGTCATAATTTTAACTTTACTCATAATTAGCTAGGAGTGAAATTAAACATAAGCTTGTACCTGAGTAGTGAGTAGTAGATTAAGATAGATGGTACACAGAGACGGCGATCCGCTAGCTACTTGTCACGTGTGTAAAAAGAAAATATCAATGTGAAAGTCACGATCTTTAATATTTACGACTTAAAAACTTAAAAAAAACCGGCTTCGTCGAAGTCAATAGAATAAAACTCCTTGGTGCCATCCTATATAACGCGTCATCCTCACGAAGCAGCAGTTTCTGCGCATGCGCGAACTCGATGACACTGGCCACCCACTCTTTCGATAAAAACAGCAAGAAAAAGCAGCAGTCAGTAACGTAAGAGTTTTTATATATGATGGGAACAAAGGCACAGTAAGTCACACACTAAAGTCAAAGCTTATCAATTATGTTCATGAAAAACAAATGTTAATTTTTGAACATCTTATATACAGGCTACTGATAAAGATGGATGAGCCAACGATGCAGACTAAAGATACGATGATATTATTTGGCACATGTCCATAGAGAGAGGCAAATTTATTGGGTCAGAGACAGGTGCCTGGAGACACTGCATTGGCAGTAAAGATCCAATATTTTGTCTGGATGACAGTGTCAAGGTTATGCTCTGGATATAGACGCAATAATTTGTCCTTAGCTGTACTTAGATAGACATTATTTTTCACAGATTATTCCCACAATATTTGTTGTACACGAAAGGAGCCTCTAAGAGGCGCATTTTAATCCTTTCACTACACTGATTCTTTCAACGACGATCATAGGCCCTTTTCAGGGCCACCATACCTCAACGTGGGCACTGACATAACAAAGGATGACCAAGAAAAAAAAATTACCAAGACAAGCAGACACCAACCAGTACGAACAACAGTAGTAGTCGATTATGGTCTCGATATAGATAATAACTCCGTATCAAGCCTTGGACAAGTTGGGAGCATTCGTCATGTTCAGAATTTTAGGTCGCTGTGTTGGCAACACCATGCGCAACTTGAGTACGCAGTTAGAATATTCGAAACCGCATCCTAACTGATATTAATAACGAGGTTTTACATGACCTTTACTTCAGTAGGCAAACATATAGCTAAAAGGCATAATTAGTTACGCAAGCTAACCGAGCATACAAAACTCATGAACAATAGTCGTATCAAGCTTGGTACACTTGTGAAATGAATTGCTTCGTTTAAGAAATGTCAGGAGAAAGGTTGTTTTAGAGTGGGAGTTTCGATCAATGTTAGCTGAATGGATTTGCTAATTGCTGGCAGGTGCAGAGTTTACTGCGTTTTCGAATCAGTGGATCTTACGGGTCTCTGGTGACCCGTGGCTCTATCCGTCCCGTTTAATCTAATTTGATACGTGGCGAGAGCGAGCGAGAGGCGAGTATTGCTTGAGGTGTCATTGCTACGAGTGTGTAATTACGGGGACTGGGGAAAATATAATTAGCTATCATGGGGATTATAGCATCTACTAAACTGCAGTTACAGGCTGAGCAGAGCTGCTTGCCTTCTCAAGTAACTGGACTCAAGATCAGTGCAGTCGTGAAGCTCTGCATGCCACCATTCTTGGTTAGACTAAATACCAGTAGAACTTAGCTAGTAAATCATTTGTTATACGAATTCCGCGCAACGTAGTTTTCTAAAAGTTCCAGAATGACAAAGTGTCGTTGTTATTTTGATACTTTTAGAAAACTTCATAAAACAGCGCATCCAATCCTGTTCTAGTTTAGATAACAGAACATAGGCGAGGAATAATAAAATTGACTGATGCCAATATGTGGGGGCAAAAACTAGAACATTAGACAGACCGTTTACGAACTTCCACTTGCACCATGGTAGGCCTGAGGCCCGGGATCCTAGTCTGCAAATTCAGCGAGTTCTTACTTTTCGACCATGAAAAGTGAATACCTTACCGTTTTCGTATGGTGTCACGTAAAGCGCCCCTACAAAAACAAGCAAGCTATTCATGACCAATTTTGTGAAGGCAGGAGTGTGCAAGCTAAAACGGATAAGACAGGTTAAACTGTTCTGTAGGTTAGACATTGAGATAATAATAGTGTTTACCGGGGTGCTTTTTTAGCCATTGCCGACATATCTCAGAAATAATTATAACGCATAGGACACAACAGTAGGTATACAAGGTGGCTTATTATATCAACAAAAATAAATAAAATAAGCGATGAAAAATATAAATTAAAAAAAAAACATGTTTTTGTCCCTTTGCTATTTAAATCCTCTGTTTTTGGTTTTTTAATAATCATTATAATCAATGATTAGACGCATGAGGAGTTTACCGTCAAGGTTGCTGCCTAAACTGCTGAATAATTGAGTTTGAACTGATTTGACCCCAAAACCACAGATTTTCAGTGTTTTTCCATTTAAAAAGGTCGAATTTAAAAAAATCGTAATACTAACGTTAATGCTTTTTGGGTGTAGAATAAGCCCCTTCCGGGATAGTTTACATATTATGAATAACCTTTTGTAACAGTAAAATGGCCACACGTCACTAATATATAGAGATCAAGACGTTTCCCAGCCTTGGTCTCGTTATTAGACTTATTTTTTTTTTTTTAGCTTCTTCAATGTTAATAGAAAGTTCCGTGACATTGTTTCTTGGCAGTTTTCAGGCGCGGGCGCATGTTAAAATAATTATACATTTTAAATTCATATAATTACAGCTCGTTTTTCGCATGCGTCATTCGACTGAGACCTATCCTTATACAGTTTCAATTCTATGTCTCTTTGTGTGTCTGATTATTTCCTGATCACTATGATGGTGGCTTGAGGTATTATGGCCTATAGGTAAGCGATGATGGTGAATAAACGAGTGTAGTGTGAGCACTCATTAGAAGATCCACAGTACAATTGTATGATATGAACAATAAAAAATTAAATATACTTGCCGAAAGTAACAAGTTTCTATTTTAGGACTAAATTCCTTTCTTAATACACACCAAAACAAACACACCGTCCAAAAGTCTCACAACCAGTAGTTTAGGATGTGCGTTGTCTATATTATGTCAGTCAGTCAGTCAGGACTATAATATAATACGCTAGGTAGTTTGAGGAGATATTCCATAGAATGAATGATAAAAAGGCCCCGGACTATTAATTCCAAGCATCGCCGATATTCCCTCCAATATCTAAGGTGTTTTATCAGAGGCAAGTCTCAACTCTGTAGTCCACAGTTCTTTGCAACTGGTTTCTTCGGAGAACATCGAGCATCTTAAATTTCCGCGTCTTCACTAGGCATTGTTAGGTACTTCTTATTCTAACACGTGTCCAACTAAGCAATTTTGTTCTCGAAGTAATGATAGGCATAAACTGATAATCTGAGCGTGGGAGTTTGTCTGAGAAGCCGTGGGAAAGCGGGGACCACACGAGAGGAAGCATTCACTGCGCTAATAAAAGTTTTTGCACAATTTTAAATAAAAACAAAAGGAAAAGAAAGTTCTTTCGCAGAGAATAAAGTGAAAATTAAAACATTTCTGCGACTTCCTAACGGGCTGACCATTCCGCGTACGAGGTTTTTGCCTTTTATAATACACACCTGATACACAATTGACTGGCCTCATAGCACAGTGGTAGTAACTCTGCCTTCTGCGCTAGAGGTCGCGGGTTCAATTCCCGCACTGGACAAACATTTGTGACTAACACAGATGTTTGTTCTGTGTCTGGGTGTTAAATATATATTATGTATAATCAGTCTCTGGTACCCATAGTACAGGCTATGCCTTGTTTGGGATCAGTTGACCGTGTGTGATATGTCCGGAATATTTATATTTGGAATATTTATTTTACACATCTGTACTTGTGACAGACAGATAGAGAGTCCTTAACCTCATCAGCAGAATGGCGTCCACTGCTGGGACTACAGAATAGAAAGAAGTTATTAGAATGGGTTTCTGCGTCTAGCGTCTGTTTGGTAGAAAACCAGCTTAGCCATGACACAGTGACTGACACGTTACGCTGACATGCGTAATAATTTGTTCAGTATGTGAGTGATTATCATTCTTAGCCGTCGGTAAATATATGGTGACACATTCGCTTCTTTCTTTGGTAAATATAATCAAGCTTCAAAACAAGATTATGTTTAGTGCTATTATGCGTTTTGAAGTGATTTGCAATTACAAAACAACGTCCTTCATAATACTTTGATCAGTATATGTGACCCAGCGGTTATCAAATTGAATCATTATAGATACCTATAAATCGGATTTTTGTAATCAATAATTCATTAAAGTAATCAAATATCGATTATCGGGACTGCTCCAATCCAAATTACAGATATTAAATCAAATACTTATTGGTGCTTTCATAATATGTAACTGTACATCTACTCGTACTTCACAGGTTGATCGGTCACAACGAAAACAAAAGACAAAAAAAAGGCTCACGAATATTATCCTCAAGCATGGACAACCTCTCCGATCTCCAGGCGATCAAACCCTTGAAAATTTCTAAGGGGGTAGTCAGAGGCCCGTCCAAACAATTTGGCACATGCCCACATTTTTCAGTAGAGTTTATTCCATGCGTGACAGGTTGCAAGCTCATCGCCGCTTATAAGACGACTTATTGACTTCCTCACCATGTTTTCGTTCAAAGCACCTCACCGTTTTAAGCACTCGTTAATGCGCACTTAAATGTTACAAACAGAAAAAGCAGTGATATCACTGGTTAAAATTATTTTATCTGTATACTTTCCTTCATCTCTTCCAGTATATATCTAATTTTTGTGGTCTGGCATATAAAAGCCAACCAAGCGAGTGACATAATCATCACCATAATTATGCAATTATTAATATTATGATTAAATCCTATTAATATTATAGATGCGAAAGTTTGTGAAGATGTTTGGATGTTTAGATGGATAAAGAGTTCTTTACCTAGAATAGCATATAGGCTACTTTTTATGTAGGTACACGCGAGCGAAGCCGCGGGCGTAAGCTAGTATATTATATATCGGCTACAATGATAATGATGAAAGATATTATATAATGGCGTAGGCAAAAGGGCCATCTGCTAGTTCGCTAACGGCGAGTTTACACAATTTCCCACAAATCCGCTGTAAAAACTATCCGCCAGCACAAATAGACCGGACGCAGTGTAAATACTGCGCACCTGAGCAAATCGCAACTGCAGCCGAATCCAGGTCACCCCGCCGGTAAAACTAAACAATAAGTAGGTAAGTACTAACATATACCTACTGGAACAAGTCTTGCTGAAATGTATTATTCAGAACAAGCTTTGCAAAGTTAAACTCTGATAGCAAACGTACCTACTACCGATCTTCTGTCTCTTTGGGGTCGTCCATTAATCACGTGAGGTTCGAAAGGGGGGAGGGGGTTCGAGAAAAGTACGAAATATTACAAAGAGAGGAGGGGCGAGATATATACAAGAGAATAAATATAAGTGAGATATAAATAAATAATAATAAATAAATATTCCGGACATATCACACACGGCCAACTGATCCCAAACTAGGCATAGCCTGTACGATGGGTAGTGTATGATGGGTGTAGTTTATTAATTTTAATATTCCAAAAATTATTGTCCCAAAAAATAGCTTCTAATATGCTCAATCGATACGCGTCGAATTGTGCGAAATTGCTTTTCCAACAGCTATTGATAGATAAGAGAAATTGGACACGAACAGCTGATAGCTCGAGATAATGGCGCGAATATCGTAGGAATGCTATCAAATATCAATATAATCCATCGTTTTGTCCGGGTTTAGTGATACGACTAGGTATACTAAGGCTCAGCTCACCAAAACAATACCGAGATATCAGCTGAATGAACTTGACACTTGTGCACGAAAGGAGTATCTAAGAGGCACACTTTAATCCTTTCACTACACTTATTCATTGGAGGAGGTAGGGCACAGCGAGATTTTCTCGTTCAAAATTGGAGCAGCCCGCCTGGGGAGGTAACTCCGCTTTACAGAAGATCGCAGCCAAATAACATTATTTGTTGTTTCAAATAGTGTTGTGTTCCTGCGGTGAGTAAGGTTGCCAGAGCTCTTTGGGGGCGGGGGGTTCGGGGTCGGCAACGCGTGCGTGATGCCTCTGGTATTGCAAGCGCTCATAGGCTGCGGTAACCGCTTACCAACAGGTGGGCCGTAAGCTTGTTTGACACCACTGTTGTATAAAAAAAAAAAAAACAACGGTCATATGCCCTTTTCAGGCCCACCAGACCTCAACCTAGTCACTTACCTAATACGGGATGACCAAGAAAGAGTCAGTGACACGACAAGCAAGCAAGCAATGTATGGATCTGTTTCATGAATGAATTCGAAGATCCCTGTTGTGTATTACCGAAAATTGCAAGCTTCAATACGTTTTACGTAGTTCACTCCTACGCTCCTACCTAGTTGAAAGCTCCAGTAGGAAATACAATTTATACAGAAACTTGTTCCAGACTGCGTTACAAAAGCCCATTTCGCTAGTTCCCCAGAGACTGTGGATGGTAAAAGTTTTCCAAGCGATGTAAATCAAAGCAGCACTACAAAATTCATATTTTTCGTAGAAATTTGCGCACGTTCGCTATGGATTTTTTCACATTTTAACATTCCAGATTCAGTGTCAGTGTCTTCTTCCATTATATAACTGTAACCATTATATGGGAGAAGACACTGACTTCTGTAACACAGGTTATCTTACGTAGCTCAGGAGTCAGGGAATTCACACAATGTCTGTACATTACTTTATTCAATAAACGAACAAATAAACAAATATTCCAATTCACGAGGAACGAGGTTCCTGTGAAGATTTATTTGTTCCTAGATTATGTAAGTAATTTTTTTTTGAATATTATAGATATTTTTTATAATATGTGTGTATATTGTTGTGAATTTTTATTTATTTTTATTGTCTGTGTGTCACTTAGTACTATCCTAAAGTGCCGTTACAAATAAAAACCTTTTTATCTTTCTTTCTGTGCCGTTATGTCGAGTTTTGATCAACATTCAGCCAAAGCCCATTACCGGCACACGCCACACAGTAAATTGGATCAGTTTAATTCAAAGCGATATTCTACTAACGAATTAAGCCGTGTTCGAGCGGCGTGCGATATGCCGTCCTACTATCCTACTTATTCTATCCCACTTATTCCTACTAATATTATAAACTAGCTTCCGCCCGCGGCTTCGTTAGCGTGATACCTACATAAATAGTAGCCTATATACTATTCTAGGTAAATAACTCTATAGGGTTGTATATTCCAAGTTTAAACGGCGTGACGCGTTACGGCGTGATTGAACAACAAATATCTAAACATCGGCATTATCTCAGGATTAGGATAGTAGGATAGGATAGTAGGATACCTGGTTCCCACTTCTTCTACTCCCTGCCCTTGTCCCACATTATGTGGGGTCGGCACATCATGTTTTCTTCTTCCACTCTCTTCTGTTAGCCGTCATCTCCGCACTCACATATTTCTTACTCATGTCATCTTTAATACAATCCATCCATCTTTTCTTCGGCCTTCCTCTAGTCTTATATCAATGCACATTCATACCTAACGCTCTTCTCGTTACATGACTTTCATCCCTCCTCATGACTTAGTTAATATATTAGACAAACCACGAGCACTTCGTTAAATACGCTGAAAATTAAGCGGCGTATGTGCAAATCGGGTAAAGCGAACTGAACCACCCACGCTTAGCCAAACTAAAGGTCATCGTGGGCGTACTTGCCCTTTTCTGTAAATATGATACCGATGACATTACGATACTAAACCGCAGCAAAGCCGCGTTGAAACGGCGTGCGATATATCGTCATCTAAACAGCGTTGCCAGAAGGTTACTTTTGTAACCTTTTAGGTGATTTTAACTCCTTCAGGTTACTGCTATGACTCGGAAGGTTACTTATTTTTATATCAGCTGTTTCTAAAAAGTAGCTCGCAAATGCAACTTATAATGGTAAACATTTCTAAATCATCCATATTTCTGTAAGCTTATACAACCAACATATTCTGTCTGTCAATTATGAATCCTACTACTGGAAAAGATATGAAAGGTTATTTTTCAAACTAAAAGGTTACTTAAGCATTTTAGGTAACTTTTGACAAGATCCGGCTGGCAGCACTGCATCTAAAATATCTAAAATATGTGTTCTTCTTGTTGTGTCACTTGATTCTTTCTTTCTTGGTCATCCTGTATTATGTCAGGGTTGAGGTATGGTGGCCCTGAAAAGGGCCTATGACAATCAATGAAAGAATCAGTGTAGTGAAAGGATTAGATAATAGATGGCAATAATTTAAGCATTGCTTATCTTATGACAGTTTTTTCTAAGGCAATTGATCGTTACATTCTACGGTAGAGGGAGGTCTATCCAGATATCAACGTCTTGGCTGAGTGGGCACTTTCCCTTTCCTGTCCACTCAAATGGATAAAGCCCGCTCAAGACCGTTCGTCGTTGAAATAAATAAGGAGGAAGGTGGTCTTACCAGTGATGTTCATTAACTTAGTTCGCATTTGGTGTGCAAAATATTTCACGTTGATAATTTGCCGTAATTAATAAAACATTCTGTTAGCATTCGATAAGCAAGCCCAGTGGTATCAATTTAAAAGCAATTAGTGTCAGCCATTAACAGCGAACTCGCTTCGTAAAAGACGCATAGAGTCCGATCACCTAGGGCGAGTCGTAAACGGCATCACTAATACTTTTTACTGCTTAGGTATATCGATATTTCCGAAATGAGGAAATCCGTAGAAGAACCAAGGTCACCGACATAGCTCTCAGAATAAGCAAGTTGAAGTGGCAGTGGGCAGGCCATATGGCTCGCAGAACCGATAACCGTTGGGGCGTAAAGGTTCTCGAATGGCGACCACGAACCGGACGACGCAGTGTTGGAAGGCCCCCCTATATCCAGCAGTGGACTTGTACAGGCTGACGATGATGCTATACCGAAAGGAGCTTTATTGCATTTTGGGTGTCGAATACCCAATAGGAATAAAGTTTGTTCTAAGACTTTTGTAAATTCGACATTTTCCATTGAAAAATCAGCTGTCTTGGGGTTATATCAGTTCAAACTCAATTATTCAACTGTTTTAGTCAGCAATCTTGATGTTGAACGTCTCGTACGTTTAATTATTTGTAACGAAGATGATAAAAATACCAAAAAATAATAATTATATTTTGATATTCTGTCGGAGGAGGTGGAGGAGTACTTTGACTTGATCGTTCTGCCACTAATATTATTCTTATTACATGTAGGACAGTTGTAAATCAAACTGGTACACATTTAGTAATTACTTGATGTACTCGTACTCATGTCTGTGGCCGTCCTTAGTAGAATTTCCTTCTATAAAGAAAGTCATTTTATAATCCATTTTCCTGTTTATAAATAACTTTAGGTTTAAATACAGTGACTATTCGACAGCCGATAACATTTATTAGTTGCTTTATTGTGTTTTAGTTAAATGGTTGTCGATGTCCGGTAAAAGTTGGTGCTTCAATAATTGTGAGGCACAACTAAGATAAACTTGTTCTAACTAATGTCCAACCTTACCTGAACTATGAAGTCATTGAAACTTTACCTAATGGGAGTTCACTGTAATATTGGCATTGAAATGTTACATTATTCATTATATCTCAAAATCCATAATGTCCTAGAATAAATATAAAAAAAAATCGTTATGCACTTTAATATGACACCCCACTTAATTTATTTGTATATGTAACTTTTTAAGAAACCCCCTTTTGGAACACTTAGCAACCCCTTAGCCGATTTAATATCATATTCTTCACAGCGAATCTTGTTAGTAAAACCTGTTGACCTACTAAATTCCATGCAGATCGGATTGACGACGACGACGCGACGACGGTTCTAAAGTTATGCTCTAACAAATAAACTGCGTGTTTTTAACGCCGATTCGTCCAAGTTGATTGAGAAACCCTTCCTCCCTTCGCTCGCTGGATCAATTATACCTACCAATTTCCTATACTTAACTTAAAAGTGGTAAAAACATTACGCAGGTAGGTAGTACCTATATCTTATAGATTTTGTAGAAATATAAAGTTATAGGTACCTACTTAGGTTCAATAGAAGAGTTTAACAAAAACAGTAAATACACAGTTAAAACTGATAACAGCCATACGTTTATTATAATATTACAGTTATCATCAGAAAAGGTTATATGTTATCAATGTTGTGTTCAATATGAGCAAAACCCGAATGGCCTCGCTTAACTTCACAATTCCTAAGGGGTTGTCCCAATTACCATATAAAAAATACTCTCTCACTTTTAGATTAGCGTATCCCATTTGTTTGTAGAGGTGGCTCTTTGAAGAGCCATTAGCTGTAACAAAAACTTTAAAAAGCACGAAGTGAAGTGGACGAAAGGAGCCTCTACGAAGCGCACTTTAATCATTTCACTACACTGATTCTTTCACCGACGGTCATAGGCCCTTTTCAGGGCCACCATACAATCAATCTGGTCACGGACTTCTGTCACATAAATAGTCCTACCTGAGTCCTGACCCCACACAAGGATTACCGGTATCGTGGATATCAGAAACTACGAGTACCATGGTACCACAACACCCAGACTCGGATAAATTGCAGATCATGCAAACCTTTGTCCCGCAGTGGGAATCAAATCCCTGGCGTCTAAGACGGGCACTCGCCCACTACGCCACCGAGGTTGAGGATGACCAAGAAAGAATCTGTGACACGACAAGCAAGCAAAAGCAGCAGTAACAATAATTGCAATAAGACTCACAATTGCATTGCATTGGAAGCAAAGACAATATAGTACAAAAATATTGGAAGAGTGCCATAAAAATGGCAGAAGCGCTATCAAAATATAGCGAGCGGATTTCTACTGTTTAATTAGACGAAACGTGGGGAGAATATAAAACGTGACGTATAAAATACTTTGCTAAATTAAAATAAACATATAAGAATTATCTTCCTTGATTACGTGTGTGAGTAGGAATAACCGGCCATCAACCGACTGTTGTCGGATGTCGGATAAGAGGTCCATATAACTAGTGATTTGCCCCGAATTAAGATCTCGCGATGTCTGGTAAAGGTTGGTGATGTGATGATCGTTGATTGATGCTCAAAGAAGAATGAAAATCGCATCTTACCTAAACAACGAAGTCATTAAAACTTTACTGCACGGACTGTTGCAAAAAGGTCCCAACGTGTGCATATTGTAAGAACCTGCGCTGTACCTCTTCGGTTGGGGCCTTTGAGACCGGACAAAAAATTAAATGTGGACGTTATTATAAAAAACTTAGTAATACAAAAAAAAATAACTTAAATCAACAACATAAAAATACCTAGGTAAGAATATTTATAGACAATAAATAACTTAATATTTTAAATTATAATAAAGGTATAATAATATTAAGGTTCTCCTCGCGATTGCGGTAACAAGTCAAAGTCTTGATAAGATGATGATGATATGTAGTAGTCCCTTAGTAGTAGTCAGTAGTTACAGGAGTCTAGTGAAACCCTTCAGGTGACAAGGCCAAGATCACGGCTACCGGTTTACTCACGTGCGGATATTCACGCCTGTGGTAACGCTGTCTCCGTCTAACACAAGGGTCAGACGCTGACAGCTGTTCTAAAGGTGCAAAGACAGGTAATAGATTCCAACTTGTACACGGTCGAGCGACCGGTACGCGTGAACTGGGAAAAAACGTGCGCGTATTAATAGAAACGTCACGTTGTCTCTGTTTATTTTTAAAATTAAAGAAGTTCCTAATCTCCATGTGGTATTTGCCCAACTACAGAGCGCTCGAAGGATCAATATCTTCCAAATTAGTGCGTGTATTAATAGAAACGTCGCGTTGTCTCTGTTTATTTTTAAAATTAAAGAAGTTCCTTATCTCCATGTGGTATTTGCCCAACTACAGAGCGCTCGAAGGATCAATCTTCCAAATTTTAAAAAACATCACGATTCAGTTGCTTTAAGTAAAATGCCTACAACCTTCTAACAAATATTAAAAAGCTATAAGAAGGTCAAGAGCCATAGGACATAATATCTTCATCAAAATTGATGGTAAACAATCACGATATCCTAATTTATACTGATGACGTTCGTTTTGATTAATGAATCCGCAAACGGAGTCGTGCCATCATATTTAACGTTCGCGTAAGCAATTTCCACCATTATGCAGAATAGCATATCTCCTATTTTAGTTCAGAGTGGCATATTTGTTTAGTCAAAATGTTATGGTACTGCCGCTTCATCGGCAGAACCTCTATTTTGTGCGAATCTTTGAATTAGTAGCTAATTTTGTTCAACACGAAACCTCGCAACGGTGACCTTTCAGAAAACTAGCATATTTTATACTTAGAATAAGTATCCTTGTATGTTTTCCTTCGTAACCAATACGCTTTATAATTTCTATTACAACTACAAGGATAGATATGGTATTGATAAGATTATCCATCTATAGTAGAAAATGCTGATAGTATATAATCTTTCGCTTCAAAAATCAACTTCAACTATAACAGATATAAACCTCATGGAGAAATCTTTTGTGTTTACAATTGCTTTCTAAATAGTCATACTAGTAGTAATACAAAGCAGGCAGTTGTTTTACAATAACAAGCCTCGTAAAATCAACTTTGCGATTTTGTTTAGGCGTAGACGGTCCCAATGATTTATGGTTCAAATTCGTTTAAAATAGCACTGACACGCTCGCATTTGATTGGCAATAAAACGTCATGGTTCTTACGTTACACCTTGTTAGGTGGTTTCGTCTCCAGTCAGCAATCTATAGCTGTATTTCACACTTAAATCGTTTCATATTTGTATGGTCCTATTAGTTCTATCCTTTTCTACTAACCTTATATTTAACCTTTATGCGAAGTGTGTTTGTTGTGTGTGTGAATGTGTGAGGTATGTCTTGTATGAATTTGTGTGTGTGTGTGTGTGTGTGTGTGTGTTTGTATGTGTGCTCCACTCAGCTGCGCTACGGATGATCGGATTTTCATGAAAGGAGCCATTTCATTCTGGGCCTGGTCCATGTACACTACATAGAAAAATTAGGAAAAAATAGGAGATTACAAGAAAAATACGATTTCATTAATTTGAAGACAAATGCGATGGTACAAGAATAGTTCTTCTGGTAAGTTTTTTACTATGTGAACACTATTTGAAGGCCGCCATGTTGGTTTATAATTGGCGTTTGACATGACATTGACATATTTTTCATGTCATGTTGTTTGATTTGACGTTTTTGTTTTGTCAGATAAATGTAGGTTGTCAAAATGACATTTCACGCACGTCCATCCGCCAAATTTTTGTAGCGCGGTGTGTTGCTCTCTTTGTCGAAGAAAATCTTAATGTACCTTAGAACGAAGTCAATTTAAATAAAATGACCAATTAAATACGTTTACTTTATTGCTTAGCCATATTTTAGAGTAGTGTACACAGTGCAGGCCCAGGCTCCATATATTGATGAAACGTCTCTTTTGATAAGATGACTTGTACTTGAACCCTGGGGTAAGATAGGCTTTTTACCCCGGTACCACGCGAGCGAAACCGAGGACGTATGCTAGAGAGATATTTATTATAGGTATCAAAATGGCATCCAATCTGCAAATAGCCGACGACGACCCATCAGGGCACTCTCGTCATGGGTTCTTGGCACGCGATATCTTATAATGAAACCTAATGCATTTTTACTTGTATTGAACGGTTGTGACAGTTGATATAAGCTATTGTCCACAGCAGGCCTAGTATGAGCACCTAGACCTTTTGTCAGGGGAACTGTAGATAAAAATCACATTTGAGCGTACTTGCTTGTCGTGTCACAGATTCTTTCTTGGTCATCCTGTATCAGGTCAGTGAGCAGGTTGTGGTATGGTGGCTCTGAATAGGGCCTCTATGACCGTTGGTGAAAGAATCAGTGTAGTGAAAGGATTAAAGTGCGCCTCTTAGAGGCTCGTTTCGTCCACATGTCTTCGAATTTTTAGGTTATAGGACATGCCGACCGTTTTCCTTCGTTTGAGAGCACTAGTAGCGAAAGCGCACATAAATTTTCCGAACGGATAAATCCATTGGTGCACCTTTGCTGAACAAGGTAGCAACGACCCTTTGCCCGTGGTACAGTGACTAGTGTGGTATTGGTACTATTTATTGTAGCACCGTGCATTTTAATTATAGGTTACAGTTGACTGCACCACGCTACGGGCAACAGTCATTCTCCGAGTTATGGAAACGTTGAAAGCGAAGCAATTTCCGCTCGCTATGACTGGCCGTCCGCTGACTCAGAGAACTGAACCTGGGAAGTTTATGAAAAAAAGATTTTCAGCTGCATCAAAATTTGCGATTTAAAAGAACGTTTGATCTCAAAATTCCTTGTTGAATTTTATCTTTGAATGCACTTTGGAAGGATTATAATATAACTAGCTGTTACCCACGACATCGTCCGCATTTATATGAAAGCATGTTATAATTTTAACCCCTTACTTTGCAACCTTAGGGGATGATTTTGCAAAAATCTTGATATATTTATTTTTTAGCAGTATTATAAAGTCGAAATTTGAATTTTCAGATCCCTAACTTGAGGAATTATGGATTGCCCATACAAATATTCAGCCACTATTTTACCCCCTTTAAGATTATTTTTCGAGACAAAAGACAGCATTATGTCCTCTCCCAGGATATAATCTATCTCCTTGCCAAATTTCATAACGATCCGATTAACTGTTTAGTCGTGAAAAGTTAACAACAAACAAACAGAGTTATATTAATATTAGTATAGATGTAGCCCCATATTTTTTTGTCGCGTTCATCAAATTCGTCTAGTAAGAGTAACCCAAGGAGCACAACTGGGCCCGCTTAGTTACAAGAATGTATCTTTACACTTCAATAGCTAAAAAACAGGTACATAAAATACATCAATTATGTTTATAGCCGCATTCGGTAGACAGACAGATTAATGATAATTGAACATACGTATTCGGATGGCACGTGACGACGACGATATGGTTGTATGAACGAATATTGTTTCAATTATTTTGTATTGTTTTATCGAAGTAACGACTACTTCGAAATACTTCTAATATTGAGCCGTTTGCCCTGAAGAGTACATTCGCCTTGATCGTATGCCGTTAAAAACAATTGAGGGCAATTCGCTCAAAGTAGACTAATTTCGTCGAGATTTATTTATTTTTCACTGCGAATTGCACCTAGTTTCTATATTTACCTATCCACAGCATTGTATTATTGAGAGCACTATCCATTGGTGCACAACCGCGTAGCAAGTCCGCATTAAAATGAGCCGTCTCACTAGTCACCGGGGAGTGGTGAAAGATGAATAGCTTGCCGGTTTTGGTAGGGGCGCTTTATATGACACCATACAAAAACGGTAAGGCCTCCGGGATTCGAACTCACGACCTTTTTTGGGTCTGAGGTGACCCCGTGACCACCGCTGACGCTCATATCAGCGATTAATTAGTTAATTAGATGATTGTTTGTTATTAGTATGTGTGGAGTTACTTTGAAAGATGTGAGAGTAAGGAACAGTGTGAAAAGAGTGCGATGTGGAGTGAAAGAAGACGTAGTGATGTGGTGTACGCAATACCGAGAATGGTATGCTTAGATGGTTTGGTCATGTAGAGATGATGAACTAAAGAAGATTAAAGATTGAAGATTGGTGGTGGTGGAAAAAGGCCAGGTCAAGAGTACTCTAACCCACGAGCATGCATGAGGAATGTGAGAATCAATGAAGCAAGAGGTATGTCAGGATCGTAGCAAGTGGAAAGCCGTGGTTTCTGCCTGCCCTTTGGGAATCAGGCGTGATTATATATGTATGTTTGATACTAAATCACACTCGATAAAAGCAATACTACAGTCCGCCATCTGGAATAGTTTACAGGCTACTAGGCGGAACCTAGTGCGAGAGCAATAAATACCAAACACAATTATACTCAAGTCAAAATTAATCCTATGTGATCTAAAGTATGCGCTGCCGAGTATGCTATACGCACTCTCGTGTGAGGCCAGAGGTACAGCTTGTGTCGAAACTACCACGTTACAGAAAGGCATCAGTGCATGATAGACTTACGACATTGACAACTGCAATACACACGCACCGTATCAATGAAACATGGCACCGAAATCAAACGAACGGTCCTTGCTTGCGTGCTTCTGATTCTTTCTTGGTCATCCTGTATTGGTTCAGTGACCAGGTTGAGGTATGGTGAAAGAATCAGTGTAGTGAAAGGATTGTGATTCGTAGAGATTCCTTTCGTGCACGTGTCAAATTTTGAAGTTCTAGGACATGCCGGTTTCCTCACGATGTTTTCAAACACCTTTTGAGAGCACTAGAGAGCGAACATAAGTTTTCCGAATGAAAAATTCATTGGTACACGACCGGGATTCGAACCCACGGCCTGTGGATCGGAAGGCGGGGCCAATACCACCAATGCACGAGTGCTCTCGAATGGTCGTTAAAATTCTGCGCCGAAGTTCTCCAGAGCGCAATAAATAATCACAAGTATTCTAAGATTATAAACAAAAATATGTTCGCGTTCCGGTCGTAAAGACAAAAACGGCTGCTATAATTTATCCAAAGGGAAAACGTAACAAGGATTATGATAACAAAAGCATTTTCAGAGAGAGGTGGTTCGAATTCACCGGCACAGATTAAAATGTGAATGATTTGGCTCAAACCCAGGGTCGAACAAAAGAACGGTGCAGAAAGGTAAAATGTAAAAATTACCTGGCAAATAGGTCCCAGATCTTGCAATTGAAAACGAAAATGTACCTACTCTTCAGTAACAGAACTACACCATTCCTCAAACTGGTTATGAACCTAATACAGGGTTACTAACAACGACAGGGTAACACTGAACAAGTTGCTTCTTTGTCGTGTCACAGATTCTTTCTTGGTCATCCTGTATTAGGTCAGAGACCAGGTTGAAGAAGGAAAGAATAGACATAATAACGTTATGGGAAACCATTAGGTACTTGTGCAGGAAAGGAGTCTCTAAGAGGCGCACTTTAATCCTTTCACTACACTGATTCTTTCACCGACGGTCATAGGCCCTTTTCAGGGCCACCATTCCTCAATCTAGTCACTGACCTACTACAGGATGACCAAGAAAGAATCAGTGACACGACAAGCAAGTAACCATTACTTGGTCCATGTTATTTATCTCTAGTTGTACGATCAAGTCTTTGTGGGTGTAATCGAAAGTGGCTAGGCCACAAGGCCTCAGGCATGAGGCAGTCGTGCAAATAACATATTTATAAATAACAGTATTTTGCAGAACCTCTCAAACAACTTGGAGGAATCGACATTGAATGTTTGTTTGTATGATTACTAGTTAGAGCATAACTTTCGAACCGTCATCCGATCTGCTAAGAATTTAGAGACTAGGTCAATAGGTTGTACAATGAATATTTGCTGGTAGAATATGAGTTAAATCTGCCAAGGGATTGCCAAGGGTTTGTCATATAGGGTTCTAATAGGGGGTAAAAAAGTTTTAAAAAAACAAATAAGTGAAGTGGGGTGTCATTTAAAAGCGCATTGTTCATAATGACGACCTCGGTGGAGAAGCAGGCGAGGGCCCATCTTCCCGCAGCCGGAATCAAACCCGGTATGGGTTTGATTCCCGCTGCGAATCGAAACAATTGTTTGAATGACCTGAAAATATTTGTTCAGGGACTGCGTGCGTTACCATGGTACTCGTAGTTTCAGATATCTACGACAAAATCCTAGTGTGGGGTCAGACTGTTGGTAGTAAAAAAACTAATGATGAACTTGAGAGGTATTAAATATTAAATAGACGAACAAATAATCTATTCCTAACTAATAAGCTCAACAAAATGCAGACGCGTTTACCCCACGCACCGCCAGAAGCCACAACCAACCGCAGCACAAACTAAATAAGAATTCGATAAGTGTTTCGCTTTCCTACCAAGCATCATCAGAAAGAATGGACTTGACTTGCTGACTGGAAACTGGAGAGAACACACTGTGGATACCATAACTCGCGAACACTGAAACGGGCAATTTAGCTCCGTAACGTAGAACTGTACCGAAAACGACCTTGGGAGGCTCGAACCATTCGAGCCTATAGTTTTGCGAAGCTAGGATAGTCCACGTGGGTGTTTCATAATTGAAAGTGCCTATTCTATGGCCTCGGGCAGGCCATACAAATACAAAACCCATCATAACATATGCACTACATTTGTTTGTAGGTGTCTACGTAACTAAATACGAACCGGGCGACGCGACGCAGTGTTTGAATGCTCCTCTTATATTAAAGGGCAGTTATTCGTAAAATGAACCTAAGGCATTATAGGGACCTAAGGCAAAATAAAATGCGAGCGAAGACGCGTGCCTTCCACTGATAAGTTACACAATAGAATACGAGTGATACACACCGATTCGCTCTTCACGGTTGCTTTGTAAATATTCGCCATTTGCATTCACAGGTATGAGTGACGCCACACGCACGAATAAACAATTTCCGCGGAGATCAACATGCTGTCTGCAGCCTTCGTCATCTTAAAACTTTATAAACCTACAAGTTTCGCTTCGATCTCGTGGTACCTACAATATGCTGTTCTAGGTACAGAACTCCATCTATTTCAAGTTTCACGAAATCGGTTGGGCCATTACCACAAACATCCAAAAATTCTGACAAACTTTCGCATTTATAATATTAGTTGGAAGGTAGCCTTTCAGTTGCTTGCTTGTCGTGTCACTGGTTCTTTTTTAGTGATCCTGTATTAGGTCAGTGAACAGGTTGAGGTATGGTGGCCTTTATCTTAACGGCCCCACAAGTCTGAGGAGTGGCCCGAGTGAGCAAGGCACAGACGCAGTGGCCCGGTTAAGGCAAATCCGGGCCTACCGCTGAGGCGAGATGGTGAATGCTAACACGACCCCATCTCGCCTCAACCAGGCGGAGGAATGCTCACAGGGGGGTTTTTAGTGGGTTCGAGCCCCACATACCCCTTTCCGCCACCCCCCATGGCGGAAAGGAAATGCGACGGCATTTTCCCCCCTTAAAAACGTGGCCTTGAAAAGGACCTATGACCGCCGGTGAAACAATCAGTTAGCAAAAGGATAAAAATGCTCCTCTTAGAGCCTCCTTTCGTAGCCATATATTGTCATGTCTTCGAATTTTTAACTTCTAGGACATTCCGGTATCCTCACTGTTTTCCTTCTTCTTCTTGTCGTGTCACTGATTCTTTCTTGGTCATGCTGTATTAGGTCAGTGACCAGGATGGTCACCGTTCGAGAGCACTAGTAGTGCGCACATAAATTTTACGTACCTATATAAAATCCGTTGGTGCACGACCGGGTACTTCCGATCGGAAGTACTTTTATTTATTTATTTATTTAGTTACCAAAAGTTACACTATTTTTACAGGAGCACCTAATGCAATAGTGTACCATTATCCTTTACATTATTATTGTTATACATATCAAACATTTTATACGATTAATTTTAATTCATAGCATTATACTTACTAGTTAAGAAACAACAAACATAAATCTACAATTAATAAATTCAAATTATATAATGTCAAGCCTAATAAAAAGTAAATAGAAAAATTCGTCAATCCATATATGTCAAATAACAAAAATAAAAATTTGCCACAATAAATACAAATTACATAATGTCCTACCTAATCAAAATTTAAAAAGAATTCGTCAATCAATAATAATGTCAAATAATACAAAAAGTCAAATCTAATTAGAATAGCATAGAATATCTAACAACGTCCTGCGACATTCGCTCAGGGGGCAGTAAAGTACTACTACTGTACTGTACACCCTGTACTGTACTGTACACCCTGTACTGTACTGTACACCCTGTACTGTACTGTACACCCTGTACTGTACCAGGACGGTTCGTATGGCGTGTCGTACGCGTAGTCAAATCTAGCCTCCGGCCCCGTTATGGACACACGACTGTTCAGCCGGTACACAAAAGCGTTATCTGTTAGTGCCCCTAGCAGTCAGTTACCAGTGACGAATATTAAAAGCATAAACCGCCTTAAACAAAACCGTTGCTAAAGTAGGGCTTAAATGAGCTTGTTATCCGTCAAACAATAGCTATAAAGCAGAATAGTGTAATCACCACGCCTATACAAAGCTTTAGTTCGGGCCCCCATCGTAAAACGTTACTATAATGACGGGATTGCAGGTCAGACGTGGCCGATTTGTTATGTAAGGTTCGTGAATAACTTTGGATTTGCTTTTGCACTATTTTATATAAACCTATGTAATAAGTGTTGGATTCGTCCACTGACCTCTAAGAACCTACAGGTACCTAGCCGGTATGACCCCAGATAGATGTACTCGTCCACAACTTAGTGTCCAAGCCTTCATTGGCTACGGTAACCTCTTTGCCAAAAAATAAAAGTGCTGGCAATATATATATATATACATATTCCGGACATATTCACACGGTCAACTGATCCCAAACTAGGCATAGCCTGTACTATGGGTACCAGAGACTGATATAGGTACATAATAGATAAATATTGAACACCCAGACACAGTACAAACATCTGTGTGTGATAATCACACACATGTTTGTCCAGTGCGGGGATCGAACCCGCGACCTCTAGCGCAGAAGGCAGAGTTACTACTAACTGAGCTATGAGGCCAGTCAAACATTTCGTTCCGACATAATTTCGTTTTGTCCATGTTCATTTTCAGGCACACCGGTCGGCCCAGTTCTCGTTGTACATATCACGTTATGTCGCTATCTATGTACAATATGTCCCTGACCTTTACTAAAAGTGAAAACAGCTAAGATTATAGTAAGTACATAGATAATCTGTAACATTGTTATGTGCGGCATAGCCTCCAAATCGTATTAATGAAAGCCTTCTATATGACCTCAATAATTATCTAATCCAATGCGCAATACCTAATTGTAAATCATAAAATCGTGCGTTCATCATCTCACTTGTTATTTCTTGGACAATGTATGTTAGGTTTTTTGCATTGTCTTTTCGGCCGTGGTGGATTTAACAGCAACCTGAGTAGGGTGGCCGATTTTAGGAGCGGCAAATGGGACCGTTTTTTTTTTCTTTAGCAGTCTTACATAAATCAGAAACATTCCGATGATGTCTTGTTGGATGAAGTCTACGAGAACTTTTTTTGTTGGCAAACAATTAACAACCTGTACTTGGGAAATGTGTAAATCTACCTATGCTTTTCAGGTAAGATATATGTTTTTTGGGTAAAAAAGCTGTAGGAAAAGGTAGAAGAGTCCGTCAATTGTTAGTAGACAAATCATTAGACTTACTAGTTTGGAAACTTTGGAATGACTCATTTGAAAAATGATAAGCTCCTACAATAGAAAGACATGTCGAGAATACTTTAGTTAAATGGATGGCTCGGATGAAGGTCAATGATAAAGGAATTGGTCGTTTATCTGCGGGACCGTCGAACTGCCTTAGCGCGAGACCGTTTTCGCATCACCGAGATCCATCCCAAATGAATAGCGCGTTCCCTTCGCGCAGGCAAGAAATACAAGAATGTCGGTCGGTGTTCGACACACGGCGTTTCCGAGTACTTTCGCCTACGGTCGGCCGAGCTCGGCAGTCTCCGCGCCCCACAGCTGACAAAACCGACGCGCAAGCGAGACGGACATGCGCAAAAGCGCCGCGTGGGACAGAGAACGCGCGCCGCGCAACTCGAAGCGCCACCGTCCGCCATTTACTTCATTCTTAGTAGCGCGGCCTCCGTCGTCGTGACAGCGTACTCCATTTATCACAGCGCGGACCTTTATCGTTTTTATTAGTGAAATTATTTTATAAAATCATACGGTCGTGTTTTGTGAAGTGCTAAATTGATGTATCTAGACACAATGTTGTTTGGGTGACCGAGAGATAGGAGAGCGACGAAGCACGAGAGTGCTCTCGTCGCGTCCGTTGTCAACAGAAAATAGCGTGGATTATGCAAGTTGGAATAAAATGTGGATGACTGTTAGGTAAATTACTTGCTTTTTTGTATCGTATACGCAGTGAACAGGATTATTGCATTGCAGTGAATGTGCTATAAGTATGCACTGCAGTGGCACAGTGGCAGGAACGGATTGCACTACTCTGTGCCATCGCAGTTAAAGCAAGTGTACAAAAGTTGTTTCGACGATAAACGAAACACTGAATGCAAGTGAATTATCTCTCGTTACGGGACGGCCCAGCTGTGTTGGTGTGGTTATGAATGTGAACATCTTGCGAGGATAGAGAACGGAAACCTAACGCATAAATTAACATATTTTTTCTTTGTAATTGTACAAAGGTCACAGTGAATTGTAAGTATCGTCTGTTAGGAAAGGTTAGTTTGTCATAGAAAAAAGAAACACAAATCGGATAACCGGTGGCGGTGTACAGGTTTCGTTGAAAGTAGGTCTAGGCTAGTGAAGATGTAAGTATAGTAACTATTATAGATGCACAGGCAATGCACCACACACTGCACCGCGCACACATCGCAAGACTTGTGTCCACTGCTATCAGCGAAAAACCTCTTTGTTTGCATCTGCAATTAAGGCATTGCCTAAATATTGCAAATATATCCATCAGTCTTACTTTTCGCGTGCCAAAAACTCTTAGACAATCAAAAATAACCAGCAACTATGCAATTTGTTAATAATATTGCTTGTTATTACATAAATAAAGCCCAGAGGCCCGAGTCCGTAATGTCAGTGAGTTACTCACTTGTCACCGGTATGTGGTGAGAAGTGAATAGCTTACCGTTTTTGTATGGTGCCACACAAAGCGCCCCTTCAAAAACCGGCAAGCTATTCACTTTTCACCTTTCACAGGTGACAAGTGAGTAACTCACGAACATTACGGACTCGCCCAAAATAAATAACAATAAGTTCCTATACAAAATATTCGATAGCCTAACTCGGACCTTTCTATTGTTACAGCAAATAAGACTATGACGGTTGTAATATAATGCAGCGGCTGCTCAAAATATTGTCGCTGGCGATACTTTGCTGCGGTGTGAGGGGTCAGGGGGTCTGTCAGGCGGGATGCACGTGCAGCGCGACGCAGCTGGCGTGCGCGGCGGCCGCGCTGCCGGCGGACAAGCTGACGCGCGCCGCGCTCAGCCAGCACGGCGATAAGCTGCAACACATATCCTGGAAGGACTCCAACATCACCGTCCTCGAGATAGACCTGTTCACCGGCCTGCACGACTTGGAATACATCGACCTGAGCAGAAACCAAATCAAGCGGACGGAGCACGGCTTGTTCGCGAGACTGACGCTCCTCACGCGCCTCAACATATCCAGGAACGAGATCGACGACATCCCCAGATTCACGTTCGCCGATCTAGAGAACCTAGAGATCTTAGATGTGTCGCACAACCGCTTACGCGCGATCCCCTTCCAGGTCTTCGGGCCCATGGGCAAGCTACAGTACCTAGACATATCGCATAACCAGATAGCGTCATTCCTAGATTACTATTTTAATCCTAATAGGCAATTGAAACAGTTGTTCCTAAATAATAATAGCCTAGTCAAATTAACATCAAACGCCCTAGTCAACCTGAAAGAGTTGGAAGTCTTGGATATTTCTAGCAACAAGCTGGACTACATACCCAAATCTCTGTTCGACAACTTCGAGCAGCTGAGATCTTTGAATCTGAGCTTCAACCAGTTTCAGAACCTAACGCATGAGTCCTTCAAGAACCTGAAGAACTTGCGGCTGATCAACTTGGGAGGGAACAGACTGAGAGCTCTGCCGCCGACGCTTTTCCAGCATAACGAATTTCTGGAATCTATCTACCTCGAACGCACCGAAATCTCAGTTATTCAGAACACTAACTTTAAAGGCTTGGATGAACTACAGCGACTTTACATAAGAAATAACGAATTTTTACGAGAAATAGAGCCGTTTGTGTTTCAAGACACGCCATCGATAACTCATTTGGATATAAGTGCGAATGCGATGACTGTTCTGCCCCTGTCACTGAAAATGTTGGATAAATTACAAGAGCTGCGGATAGAAAATAATCCGTGGGCCTGCGACTGCCGCATGGCGTGGTTCGCGGGTTGGGCCGAAAAAAGGAAAGACATCATAAAATCCGAGCTGAGCTGCCGTCTTTCCTACCCGAATGACATGTTGAGAATTTTAAATCACACATTTTGCAAGGCGCCATATCTGGTCTCGCGCAGTCCGCTGACCCTGTACAGATTGCGAACTGACGCACTATTGGAATGCAAATTCTCTGGGAACCCCCCACCATCGCTCACATGGATAACGCCAACTAGGAATATCTTTCATTGGAATCCGGAGCCGCAGACCCCGGATATCTTCCACAAGCACGGCATAGCGCACGACCAGTACTACCGCAACATAGACAACTCAAGAGTGAGAGTGTTGGAAGATGGATCATTGTTAGTGGGCGACATTCATAGAGAAGACTGCGGCACTTACTTATGTTTTGCATCAAATCCTTCCGCTAATGATACCGCTGAAGTTATACTGAACATAGACCCTATGACCATGTTCGAGATTAAAATATACAGCTTGCTGTGTGGGGCAATATGCGCGGTAGCTTTCCTTGGACTAACTTTGTTGGTGCAGGCTTTACGCTACATATTTTACAGGTTGGTATTTTGATCAAGACTTCAATGAGCAACTAACTTAGATTAAAAATCGAATGACTTGTCATTTTTTTTTCAGATTCCGCCTGATGGAGACCTGTTGTAGTTGCTGCGGCTGCGTGACTCGGCACCAGCCGCGCTCGCGACAGATAACCAGCATGTTGGACAACATCGAGCAGTACAAACGACAACAACTCGAGAAGCTGAGGGAAAACTATGCTGTTCAGGTAAGAAACCTAACATTGATTACTTGTCTAAAAACCCTTGTCTGGAGTGTATGAAATAGTGTTAATTAATGTTTTTCCTCAGGTGCACCGAATAAAAGAGAACTGCACGCAGCAAATGGATTGGATACAGAACAGTTACTCGACGCAAGCGAGTCATCTCCGCAATATCAGAGACATCGGAACCAATCACTTGACCTCCATGAAAGACAATTACTGCGATCAGGTGTGTACCACGAAAACTATTCATATTTTAAAGTATATTGTGTATGTACCGTTTGTAATAAATGTAATGTTTTCAGGTGAAACGCGTGAGGGAGTACTCGACTTGCCAACTGAACTGGGTGCGCGAGAACTACGTGTTCCAAAGGAATAAGATCCGAAAGTTCAGCGCGCACCAGGTCCTACGCCTCCGGGAGTCGTACAAGTATCAGCAGCAGACCTTGAACAAGGTCCTCGAGAATCTGCCCAGCTTGTACTTCGAGAACTGTCGGAGCGGGTCGTGCGGCCGCAGCGATTCCATGGCCTTCGACCCCGACGTGGAAGTCATCGACATGTATCTCAAGACGAAGATTGAGAAGCTCGCGCATCTCCCGACCCTCGGCGATGACGAGTCAAAGATGTCGGTGTACTACACCCCGACGGAGCGCTCCCTTAACTCGAGAAGGGGTTCTCCCGACCCGATGCCGGAGGGAATCCACATCAACATGATCGAGCGCGATCCGCCGCGGCTCTTCGCGCTGATCCGTCCGATGCAGATGAGTCCTCCGCCGTCGGAGGACAGTCCCCTGGAACCGGAGCCATCCTGCTCGGGGACCAAGCCCGGATCGCCGACGCGGACGGCCTATCGGGGCGACCGAGCCGACCAAGCGAAGCCGTCGAGCGAGCCGCTGCTCGGCCGAGAGAGGGCGGCGTACGACCGCTCTCGGCGGAGGTACCACCTCCCGGCCAGCGCTAGCTCCCCGGAGCTGTCGGCGGAGACGGGAGCGGGGCCAAGCTCTGGGGAGGCGAAGGGGGTGGGAGATGCGACGCACGAGCGAGCCCGGGTGCTGCTGGCGGTGGAACTGACGAAGCCGCCGTGCCAGGCGCGGCACAAGGCGGGGCAGTTGGTGTGCGGCGAGTGCGTGGCGCTGTGCGAGAACACGGCCTTGTAGTACAGGCTTCTGACGCGCGTCTTTAATATCTACGCGGTGTCCGGGCGGAGTGTCGCGCGCCACCGTCCTACGGACATCCGTCTCGCAGACTTCGGCGATCCTTCGCCCTCGTTCGTGTGAAGTGCCGCGTAGTGTAGTGTTGATGTGAACCGTGTACCGGAGCCTACAGATATTGTTTCGGAGTGGTGTGAAAGCCGGTCTGAGCGTACGCCGGATGTACTCGCCGAGTGAGCTGTGATAGACTAGATTTGAATTTTACGAGTTAGTGAAATTATACTTTCTGTCATTAGGTGTAGGATAAGGAGTGTACTGAAACGACCTGTTCTTCTCGTAGTGAATCGAATGATGCGTTTTGTATTTAAGTTATATTGTGGGAACTGTAGACTTGTAAATAATGTCTGTTCGTTTCAAATCATATTTTCCATTTTGATGTGTTTTTAGAGTAGGTACTCTTAGGCATTTTGTATTTGTTCGACTTAAATCTTAGACTTACTATGTGGATTAAGGAAGTTGTTACTGCAATGTTGTTATAATTGTTGCGGGGTGGTGTACGTTGGTGTATCTTGGTGGCACAAAGCTCTCCTACTTATAAAAAAAAATATCTGTCCTGATCTCTCCTAACTACATCTGAATGTATATGTCTAGTGTTGTAACGAACATTTTATATTTTCGATAAAAATAGATAAAATGCAATATATTTTTGTCACTTTGCCGTACCATATGTCTACTGTATTAGAATAGTCTTGCAGTGATATGCCAAAAAAAATACAAACCAGCAATGATTATTTATAGCATTTCTTAAAAATTATTGAATATACAAGATATTGTTGAAAGTTTTCTAAATATATAACGAGAGTAAACTGCTAATCATAGAAAAAAATAAATTATTTTTCAATGTAATTGACTTTGTATCATTTTAGCCCAACATTTAGGCGTTGACTTTGTATCATTTTAGCCCAACATTTAGGCGTATAAAATCTAGGCAAAAGGCTAGTTTAGGCAATACACTTTATTAAAAGTGACAGATATCTCTGATGGCCAACTTTATCTAAATTATTTAAAATATTTTGTATTATTAGAACTTCTGTGTATGAGTATATTTGTAAATGTAGTGTACTCTGCATGGATGTTTGAATTATTATATTACAAATAAAACACGCAGGTTTTAGGTATTTCTTTATTTGTATATACTATCCGGAAACGTAATATACACAACTACAAATATCATTAGAGACAGAAATATATGAATTACTAGCTAACGGCCGCGGCACCTCTGGTTACCACGCGCACCGCGCGTAGATAAAAAGTAGCCTATATGCTATCCAAGACTATAGACTATCTCTGTGCCATTTTTTATTCAGATTCGTTCAGCCGTTCTGGTGTAATTGAGTAACAAACATCTATCCAACCAAACTTTCGCATTTATAATAGTATTAAGATTATAAATGTTATAATGGGTCATTCTGCTATCTATTCCATTCCAACTAAATGTTTTTGGTAATTCGATGACTGCATTTTAGCTCTCTCATATTATCTACTTAGAAAATAGAGCTTCGGCACGGATCATCATCATCATCAACCTGTAGAAGTCCACTGCTGGACATAGGCCTCCCCTAAAGAGTTCCACGACGAACGGTCTTGAGCCTTCTCCATCCACCGACTTCCCGCAACCTTCACACGGATTAGAACGTGTAAAGCAATGCATGCTAATGTATGGGGTCCAACCCTAACCGTTACAAAAACTTATGGTAGTAAATATCAACCGTACCCATAGCGATGTCAGGATAAACTTAACGAAGACGACCGAGGTGGCATGGTGGGCGAGTGCCCGACTGAGACGCAAGAGGTGCGGGCTCAAACCCCGCGGCGGGACAAATGTTTACGTGACGTGCACATTATTATTCGGGGTGTGGGTATTACGGTGCCATAGTACTTGTAGTTAATGATACCCACGACGCATAGAATCCTAGCGTGGGGTCAGGACTACGTATGTGACAATAAGGTTAGTTTAGAAATGACGTTGAAAAAGTTTTCCTACGTGGATATTGGCTCATACGACAGTTGTAGAAGTTCAAGACATTAGTTAGGACATCAACCTAGCATTTTTTTTGAGATAGGTTAAAAATAGCCATTTAATACTACCTAGAGCGGCAGCTTAGTTATGGCCGCGACACTTATACCAGTGTCTTGTTGTCCAAACGCACCTAGAAGGGGTCGAAATATAGATTGCACTATCCTATCCTAGTTAATGGCATGCTAGCGACTAGCAACACGTTACACTTTCCAGTACATGGCATATCTCTAAGCTAAAAGCAAAGACGTTAAAGTAAGCTACATGTGTATCACGGTAATTACAGACAGACCTACGCTTGAATGGGACACTTACGTAGACATATCGTGTAAGGCGATATATGCAGTAAGTACACGCGCCGTCCTGTCGCCGGACCGGCTACAATTACATGAACCCATCAAGGTGATTTATAATATGTTTGCTATCCCGAAAGGGGGTAGCAAACATATTATTCTATTCTATCTTATTCTACACCCAATTGGCAATAATGTTTTTTTTTTTTTATACTACTGAAGTGGCAAACAAGCATACTGTTGGTAAGCGGTTACCTTAGCCTATGAGCGCTTGCAATACCCCTATGAGCGCTTGCAATGTTCTAAGACTTTTGCAAATTCAACATTTTTCAATGAACAAACTATGACAAATCATCGGTTTTGGGGGTCATATCAGTTCATAATCGATTATTCAACTTTACTTCTCGTACCTACGTTTAATAATGACTTGTAAAGATGATAAAAAATCCAAAAACAATTAAATAATTTGAAAAACTTGGAAGAAAATCTTTAAGAAAATAATTTTAAAAAAATAATAATATTCCGCGAATATTCTTTCAAACTCAAAGGTTTTCTTGATATAATAAGCCCCTTTCGTGATACTATACATATTATGAATCACGCTGTATAAGGCAGGATTAAGATGGACTTTCAAGGCAATTATACAACTGCCTCGTACAACTGCGATTTCGTTTCGGCGGTGATGCAAGTTGACAGTTTCAGATTTAAAGTTCAAATTCGTGTAAAATTGTGCTGAAACGCTTGCAATTTAATGACAATAGGGGGGGAACGAACCGAACGTCTGTGTTTTGCAACTTAATCTTCGCACTCACTCGGGACGAGAGACTACACGTTTCATTCTTCCTGCCCTTGTCCCACATCATGTGGGGTCGGCACAGCATGTTTTCTTCTTCCACTCTCTTTTGTTAGCCGTCATCTCCGCACTCACTTCTTTCTTACATCATCTTTAATACAGTCCATCCATCTTTTCTACGGCCTTCCTCTAGTGACTAGAGGAACTAGTGTCGACTAGAGTCAAGTCGACACTAGAGCTGAAAGCCCCTTTATCTTAAGAATTAATTTGAGCTACTGCGGACCCCTGTCACACTTATTAGGGACCCCTTGGGGGTCCGTGGACCCCACTTTAAGAAACCCGGCACTAGTCTTATATCCATCCACATTCATACCTAACGCTCTTCTCGTTACATGATTTTCATCCCTCCTCGTGACATACCCATACCATGCTAACTATTATTACCTTAGAGGCTACACTTCTTATTGTATGGAATCCGAAGCAGTGCCTCTACACCATTGAAACTAAATTTGTTCATACAAAAAACCCGTAAATCGCGCTCACGAGTGACAGTGAAAACTATGGTGCAAAAAACCGCACAACGGTCTTCGTGGTAGCGTCCCACACAATACTAATTGGTTAGGTGCGATTAGTTAGTTGTATCACGATAGACTAGGTTTAATATTTGCCATTTTTGTTACCATGATGTTGAATTGCATTTTTTGTATTGTGTTATGTTAAGTCTGTTTGTAATGGTAACAAAATAAATGTTTTTCCATTATATTCTATTCTAATATTCAAATAACGATAATTATAGTAATTCATTAATTAGTAACAGAAAAAAGAAATAGGCTCATTTTATCCCCAGGATTGGTAGACAGACATCCTGTTAGATTTACAGGCTTAAAGTCTAAGGGGGTAGTGTGAGGCAAGTCCGAACATTTGGGACATGCCCACATTTTGCAGTAGCGAGTATTCCAAACGTAAGGATTGCAAGCCCAACGTCGTTATAAAAACGCTTACTGGTTTCCTCACGATGTTTTCCTACACTGTTTTAATCGCGTGTATTTTTAGAATGACTTTTGGAGGCCATGTTCAGCACTGGACATCGTACGGCTGAAATTATGATTATGATTTTTAGAATAGCAAAACTGATTGGTGCACGACCGGGTTCAAAACCCACGACCTAAGGATCGAAAGTCGGGAAACCTCCCTAGGCCAACACGGCTAACTAGTCTTTCAGAATCGTATTTGGGCCGGATCGTGGTCAGTACTAAATTGAAATTGTATTATCAGTCCAAAAATATCTACCGAAAAACAATCGGAACGGTGCCGGTGTGGTAAGACATGACAAAATTTATAATAAATGATAATGACTGGTCAAATGGCTCGTTCGTACGTTGGGGAACAAACTATCCTGCAATAAAGGCTCCCCGCAACCTTTATCTAGTGGGTGGCCGTCCTACGCAGTGCTTCCCGGTGCGTGGTCTCAACTCGAGACGGTTTTTGCCCAACAGCTGTTCTCCGAAAGCGATCTGCCTTTAACATCGGCCAAAACCCAAACTTTTTTATTTCAATAAAAAAGTAATTTCAAAATCTAAAACACGAATACTGAAAAATCACGCTCTAAAAAGTATAAAACAAGAAAATATTATATCTGAAATTGAAAACATACAAGCTATTCAATATTTATCGTCTATTAAATAAACACCTTACACGTAATATACCTATTTAAATGTATTTAATAAATATTTACAGTGATGCTCAGAGGATAGACGTGGATTAAGTGTTACGGGAAAAGGAGGAGGAGAAGACCCAATATCGAGAGGGGCAAAGAGCATTACTAGCGATGTCCTTATTACCTACGAGTGCGAGGGGGAAGGACATATATTGTGTTTCTGTCTCACGGGCACAGAGCATTACTAGCGATGTCCTTATTACCTACGAGTGCGAGGAGGAAAGACATATATTGTGTTTCTGTCTCGCGGGCACAGAGCATTACTAGCGATGTCCTTATTACCTACGAGTGCGAGGGGAAAGACATATACTTTGTTTCGGTCTCACGGGCACAGAGCATTACTAGCGATGTCCTTATTACCTACGAGTGCGAGAGGGAAAGACATATATTGTGTTTCTGTCTCGCGGGCACAGAGCATTACTAGCGATGTCCTTATTACCTACGAGTGCGAGAGGGAAAGACATATATTGTGTTTCTGTCTCGCGGGCACAGAGCATTACTAGCGATGTCCTTATTACCTACGAGTGCGAGAGGGAAAGACATATATTGTGTTTCTGTCTCGCGGGCACAGAGCATTACTAGCGATGTCCTTATTACCTACGAGTGCGAGGGGGAAGGACATATATTGTGTTTCTGTCTCACGGGCACAGAGCATTACTAGCGATGTCCTTATTACCTACGAGTGCGAGAGGGAAAGACATATATTGTGTTTCTGTCTCGCGGGCACAGAGCATTACTAGCGATGTCCTTATTACCTACGAGTGCGAGGGGGAAAGACATATACTTTGTTTCGGTCTCACGGGAATAGAGCATCACTAGCGATGTCCCTATGGCCTACGAGTGCGAGTGGGAAAGACATATACTTTGTGTCTGGCTATAAAACGTGTTATGGCTGTTCGAGTGGCCGGCATGCGATAGGCCCGTCCTATCGAGTCGATATGTCCTATCTGTCAAGCTGCAGGGGTACATACCTTGGCCTGCGTGCGATTCCACACCACCACCTTGTGTCCGGAGTTGAGCAGGTTCTTGACGATGCCGCCGCCCATGATACCGAGCCCGAGGAACCCGAACTTCATGCCGCTCGCCTTGATGTTCTTCTCCAGGAGGGTGTCGGTGACGTTCTCCAGGTCCAGGGGTGGCGTTTCCTGGGGAGTGGGAGAGGGATGGTTGTACAAATCTGATCAGATTTTTGAGGTTCCGAAGTTTGACTAGGAACCCTTATAGTTTTGCCAAGTCCGTCTGTCCATTTCAGCCGTAGGATGTATAAAGATATTTTACTTAGAACGCATAGGTCAAAACATTAGGACAAATCACAAAGGCAGTGGTCCCCAAAGTTTTTGCTTGGTAGACCTTTTGGCATGTTTTCGGTTTGGCGTAGACCCCTTACCTAAATTCACAAAAATGTAATATTAGCTATTGCATTTTTGAGAATTCATCAACTTAATATTTTCTGACTGACATTCTAACTGTAGTGAGGTATTATTATAGATCTCGTTGCATTTCGTAGACCGCTATTAGCATCTCAAAGACCAATATTTTTTCGGTCACCGCCGTCGACTTGGGGGTCGATAAAGACCACTTTGGGAATCACTGAACAAAGGTAACCAGTAGTTATGCTCTAGTTCGTGGGCTCTCAACCTTTTTTTGACCCACCCACACACTTTACAAAATATATTTTTTCCTAGGGCCCCAATTTTTTTACTTACCACTACATTTGTATTAGTTCTTCCAATTTTTTGTCACATAAAATTTATTACCTACAATACATACAAGAAGGAAAATTAGCCAATCTTATATTGGCAAATTTTTAGTTGTTAGTTAACCTGATTAGCGTTTTTTTTTGTCAATTTGAATTGATAACTAAAATTAGCCAATATTAAGTTTAGTTTACGTGATGAGCGTGTTTTTTTGTCAATTTGTAAATTGACAAAAAGACTGAAACTTTATTTTTTTTAAGTGCCCCTCAGCGCCAATAATGTATTAAATGTTATTGTATGTTATTATTTTATTATTAGTAATTTTTGACCTTTATCATAAAGATATAATTTTTTCAATATTTTTATTTCATTGTGAATCTTAAGCTAAGAATTAAAATTATTTTTTTAGCTAATAGGTATCTATATAAATCGATTATTATGTAATGACATGTAACTCTTTTTTGTTATCAATAAATGAAATGAACTGAACTGAACTGAACTCTACGCCCCCTCATTATGTCTGGATCTTCTACTGCCCCTGTGAAACACTCAAACACCCACGAGGGGGCGTTATCGCCCATGTTGAGAACCTATGCTAGTTGATACTCACTGGTCTGGATATATTGGAGGGGCGGTTCAGCAGACTCGACTTCTTGGAGAAGGAGTGGTTCAGCATGGAACTCTTCTCGTTCGCGGCTTCGGAATCGGTGTGCGAGCGAGACAGACTGCTCTTGCTCTTCTTGCGCGGCGTCCCTTTCACACCCGCTGAGGAGGCGCGTTTCACTGCCTTCACTTTGTTGGTCAGACGAATCTGCATAAAGAAAATTAAAAAAGAATTACTAACTTTGAAGGGTGAGCAGAAACTCTCTCCACGTCTACTCAATTCGCCAAGTTTCGTGCGAAAGGCGACCTTATTTCTTAGTATACAAAGCTTACCTTTACTCCGGCTTGGAGCTCTCTATATCTGCCATCCCCTTCATAATGCTAGAGGTTGGTCCACATCCCCTCTTTATTATAGCCACAATGCTTATACACGAATACGAGTGAAACCTTGAAGCAGTGAGTTATGAGTAGAACTTTTTTCTATATTATCACCGACTTGCTTTTGAGATGCAACTTGTGCGACTAACCTTAGGAGTGGAACTCTTCTTCTTCACAACCTCGGGCTCCACGGCTTCTGCGCTGAGCTCCGCCGTCTCCACGCTTTCTGTATCGGCCTCCCCCTCCCCCTCCGCCCCCTCTTGCCCCTCGAGCACGTCCTTCAGTTTGTCGAACTCCTCTTCAGCGTTGCGCTGATGGTCGTCGAGGTCTTCGAATTTCTGGTCCGAAAATTATGGTTATAGTTTTTGTTTTACACAACAGCATCCTCAAACCCGTATAGACGGAAAATAATCCCTAAAAGTGGCTAAGTAGGCGATGTAAATTATTATGAATGCAGACGCAGTCGCAGGTAACAGCTAGGTTGATATATTTTTGTTGGAAACTCGATGTTGTACTAACCTCTGGGTGCTCGATGAAGTCCTCGATCTGAGCAACGGCTTCCTTGAAAGCTGTGGTCTTGCACGACTTGATCAGCTGCTCCTTGAATTCCTGGTATGGCTTGATGTTGTTCTCTTCAATCCAGGCACTGTTGGCGGAATTCTGACGTGAATAATGGCTTAGGAGGAGGCTTGGAAGATGCTAACACTCAATAGTCACATACATAGTCCTGACCCCACACTAGGATTCCCTGTGTCGTGGGTATCAGAAACTACAAGTACCATGCTACCACAACACCCAGATGTGGAACAAATATTTGCAGATCATGCAAACATTTGTCCCGCAGCGGGAATTGAACCCGCACCCTTAGCATCTCAGACGGGTACTCTATATTTTTCTTGTTGCTTGCTTGCTTGTGTCAATGATTCTTTAAGGTCACCATATTAGGTCAGTGACCAGATTGAGGTATTTTTCATGTAATATTGTACTTATGTTTACTGTGCTTCTTAAGACAAAGATGCCCAGTCTGCATAGATACGCTGATTGTGTCTAGAGTCAAGCCAAAACAAGGCTTATCAGTGACCATAATAGTTCATACTCACTAATTGTTGGTTCCGAAGAAGTAAATGCATTGGATATTAGTCGCCTTCTTAGGCGGCTTCAGCTCAGGGGTGGGAACAGCTACCTGAAATCACACACAGGATCACCATAGGTTATTTTTGTCAGCAACTATGGCATAACTTCCAACTTAGAGGGTCAACTTGGAAACTACAGAATATTAAATGAACCGAAATTAGAACAAAGGTCTTGTCGTATCGAGCTTTTTCTGCACATTTATTTGATGATATTAGCAGTTTCTGAATAGCGTCATTACCCCCAGAAGTGCGTAAAGGAGAAATTTCCCGCCCATAGTTGTTTTCTACATAATCATTCATACACTTAAAACCAATCGCTCGAAAGTTTCAATGACTGTAACATGACGATAGAACGTTGACTAAACGTTTTTTGAGCGTTTTTTTACAAGTGAAATGATAGAGAAGCGTCTTACCCGGCCGGGCCATGGGCTGAAACCCTTCATTTTAGCCCTGAAACAAACACATGACACGCATTAGTGACACTGTATGATATCCGAGGACACAATTAACACACTTTTGCTTTACTTTTACATACATACCAGACCAAATCACCAAGTTTATAAGGATCAGTCATGATGCACGTCTACGCGCAACGAATTTTCACGACAAACTGAAGCAAAGACAAAATAAATTTTAAATCTATCTAGTTTTCACAGATCAGCTATAAACTTTGACGCTTCTACAATGATTATAAAGTCTATGGTCACATAACCGTACATTTTCGAAAAAAGGATGCACTACACTGGGTCTTAGTGATCGCTAATATTTTTTCTTTCATGGCAGCACTGGTTAACTGAAGCTAGCTTCAGAGCTATATCCCGACAGCTGACTGACTGTCAGTGTCATGTCAGTCAATACATCAGTGAGTTTTTCTGTGTGGATTTCGTTTTGTTTGTATGTAATTTTTGCTTGTGAGCCGCCAAAATTGAAATAATTTTAAGATTTTTTCATTTTTCTTTTTGAACTCAACAGGTATACACCAAAAATGTCTAAAAGGTTTTATCCTGAACACAAAGGTGATCGCAAAAGAGCAAAACTCGATATAAGTATATCGGATCATAACTTTCCACTTAGCCAAAACAATTATGAAAATAAAGGTAAACGAGCATTATTTTTAACATTATTACTCTTATTAATTATACAAGAATTGTTCAGGTTCATCATTTCAGCCGAAGCACGTCAACTCCACTGCTGAACATTGCCTCCACAGATTTCCGGAGCGAATTCCTATCGGGGGAATTTGCCCATACTAACCACGCTGGACGCGGGTTGGCGAGCGTAGTTAGAGCTATCTTTGCGAAAATTGGGGACACTATTCCCAATGCCCTAGCTTTTTCCGTTTCTCGCCATAAACGGCATCCACGGGCGGGGCATTCAGGCAGGAGCCTGAAGAATAGGCCCTCCCCATATCCACCTATATGTATAATAGGGGGCCTATTCTTCAACCGGGGGCCACGGGCTCGGTATTTCAGGTTAAATCTAGATTATTACTAAATCCTACTCTTACAGCTGCAGAAACAGATAATTTGGTACCGAAACCTAAGGTTATGAGTAACATTTTTGTGTATTGTTGAAACTGCAGATGCAGAAACTTGGGGTGATGACAATGATGACGAAATCCTCCTTCTGGCCAGCCAGGCTTGCGAGCAGGCGTACAACTCCAATGACCTGAGCATTCTACCTGACTACAGTATGTGCATGCAACCCAGGTCAACCAGCACTCAACTCAACCCTCTACCAAGCACTTCAAAGACAGAATTCACATTCAAAAAGCCTTCGGCACACACATCCAGCGTTATATCCACACATCTCAAAGACAAATGCAATCAAATAGCCTCACCATTACCGGGTATAGCATCCAAAATCATCCCAAAATCGAATGCAGTTGAAGAGTTGTCCGATGATGACTTCATGTTTAGTGATAACTGTGATAAGATATTCAAAGAGCAGGATTCTGACCACACTTATCGCCAGCTGCTGCAGCTACAGGAAGAAAATGCCAAACTGAAGTCGGAAAATGGTAAATTGTTGGAGAAATGCGTTACCAAGGAGGGTGAAGCATCTATACTGAGAACACAGTTGAAGTCTTGTCAAGCTTCTGTGGATAATGCGAGGTTGGAGAAGATGAGAGCTCAGGAGAAGGTCCAGATGGAGTGGACGGACAAAATGGCTGCTGCCAATAATCAGATGTGTGATTTGAGGACACAGTTGGACTTCAAGGTAGCGTAAAATAAATAACTGTCACATAGGTACATAGTCCTGACCCCACACTAGGATTCCCTGTGTCATGGGATGGGTATCAGAAGCTACGAGTACCACAACACCCGCCCATACCCGGAACAAATATCTGCTGAACATGCATTTGTCCCGCAGCGGAATCTCGCCCGCTACGCCACCGAGGTCAACGATTTTTTTACGAATTTCTTATAATTTCTTCTACTTTTATAACTCCTTTCTCCACCTATGACTAGTCTTCAATCTCAACCTGATCAGAGTTCAGAGTTCATTTATTGATAACAATCAGTTACACGTCATTGCAATAGGTAATAATATGAGAAAAATAATAATTTGATCAATGCCCTACCTAACACCAGGGAAGGGTTTACAGTCATTTTTGCTAATATTGTAAAGTTTGCATTATATATTAAATAAAAAGGTAATAAAAACGACAGCATGACACAGTTTGAGTCATTTGTTACAGAATCTGGAAATAATCAGCATAAAAGAGAAATGCAAGAAACTGGAATCAACTAAAGTGAGGATGACCCAAGTGACTGTAGGTGGTAATGATGTAACATCAAGGTATTTTATAACACAATATGTTCTGTAACTAGATTAGTACCTATCCCAGGGGAGGCTTATTCAATCTTAATTTTAAAAAAATTGTTGAGAACAGCACAAAATAGGTAAACATGGAAAAAGTTGGAGGCCTTTGCCAGAAGGCACACAGATTGTGACAAGATAAAGAACACCAAACATAATATAAATTCTAAACTAGAAGAATCTGAAAAGAGACTTAAATATAACTAGCTTCCGCCCACGGCTTCGCTCGCATGGCACCTAGATAAAAATTATAAAGTAGAAAGCCTAGGTAAAGAAATCTATCTATTCCAAGTTTCACCAAAATCCGCTGAGCTATTATGGCCTGATTGAACCGCAAACATCCGTCACAAACTATCGTATTTATTAAAATACATAAAAAAAATTGTTTTCAGTCAAAGAAGACAAAGCAGTTTCCACAATGAATCCCTAACACAGAGCAGAAGAGTTAAAGTAGCTACCAGTGCTGTCCAAACTGATAATAAAGCACAATTCATGATCCTTAACAAAACAATCAATAAAGGTTTGTAATTTATTTTTACTTATTTTTTTGGAGAACCAACAGCTTTGTTACATTTGATTGAACATTTGTTTAGCTTTAGAGAGCCAATTACAGGTTCTCACGAATAGAAATACATTATGTACTTAAGTATTACAAACGGTGGGGTAAACAACTAAATTAGCGGTATACAAAATTACATTCACGGTAATTGGATAATTTTTTTGTATTACCTAATAAATTGCCAACCAAAACCTCTTCAGTTCAACCAGAAGCAACTTCAGTTTTGATTGTGTAAACCACAACTGGAGATGCTCATACACTGGCAATTTTTCAAACATTGCTTTGCGGTCATTGGCATAAAATGCTTTGTATGTTGATGTCGCGGCTAGGATACTCTACTGGTCTACATCTAGGCTGGTCGATAGATGATGGAGTCGAAAAAGAGGCCTCAGTGGGTCCTAACATGGTCGGGCATACCAACAAAAACTCCAAAAACATTTAAAATTTTCATGAAAATTGCCTTGAATTGAGGAATTTCAACTATAGTATAATCATCATCATCAGCCTGATGAAGTCCACTGCTGAACATAGGCCTCCCACAAAGAGTGCCATGATGAATGGTCTTGAGCCTTCTCCATCCACCGACTTCCCGCAACCTTCACAATGTCGTCGACCCATCGGGGGGCCTTCCAACACTGCGTCGGTCGTGGGGTTCGCGGTCGCCATTCGATAACTTATGCCCCAACGGTTGTCGGTTCTGTTAGCTCTATAACTATAGCTTAGTCAAAATTATTTCAAATATAGTCAGTCTGGCGTATAGCACCCTTGAAAATAAAATGTTTGCGCTATCAATAGTCTTTCTAATGTTACAGAAAGCCCGGCACTCTCAACCCTGCTTCCCCTTATCCTGGAACCATCACCAATCGACCAGTACTCAATCATAGATTACAACGAGAAGCTGTCCAGAAGGGACTCTCCTCAGAAATGCCTCGTGTACAGCACATTCCACAGAATTCCCTCCGCACCAGGAGTGAAGGTGAAATTGCCTACAGTGCAACTCAGCTCGGTGTATGAGGATCTGACCTGTATTACAAGCGGGAAGGGTGATAGGGGAAAATATTTTAATGTGAGTATCTTGGTATCTCTGGCTGAATAAAAGGCCCCTCCTATCTACCTGTGGATGTCGTAAGAGGCGACAAAGGGAAGGAAGCTAGGGGATGGCAGCATCCCCTATTTTAACAAGGATAGCTGTAAATGCGCCCGCCAATCCTCCATCCACCGACTTCCACCTGTGGATGTCGTAAGAGGCGACTAAGGGAAAAAAGCTAGGGGATGGGCAGCAGTGTCCCCTATTTTAACAACGATAGCTGTAACTGCGCTCGCCAATCCTCCATCCAGCGACTTCCACCTGTGGATGTCGTTCTTCTTCTTCTTGTCGTGTCACTGATTCTTTCTTGGACATCCTGTCTTAGGTCAGTGACCAGGTTGAGGTATGGTGACCCTGAAAAGGATCTATGACCGTCGTTGAAAGAATCAGTGTAGTGAAAGCATTAAAGTGCGCCTCTTAGAGGCTCCTTACGTGCACTCCTTTTGTGGATGTCGTAAGAGGCGACTAAGGGAAAAAAGCTAGGGGATGGGCAGCAGTGTCTCCTATTTTAACAACGATAGCTGTAACTGCGCTCGCCAATTGCGGGAAGTCGGTGGATGGAGAAAGCTCAAGACCGTTCATCATGGAACACCTTCCTCAGGCTGCTGATGATAAATATTTTCCAGATATTCAACGCAGCAAAATCAATGTTAGCTGAAGTAGCCAGCAGACTGGAGACAATATCTCAAAGGATGAGCACAGCATTCCAAAAGGAAATGGACGAAAAATATATGGAATCTACATCTACCTGTCTACATGTTGACAGAGAGGATCTGCTGAGAGGCAGGTAAAATATTAAGTTTTAACAATTAAAACAAATATTTTTTTTATTAGAGAAACCAACGGCGTAACAAACGTGAGATTAAACGCTATAGCTAGATAGAAAGGCTAATAATAGGTTTCTACTTTTGAGTTCATATAAAAGAAAATGTTAGGAACAAACTACATAAAACTTAATCACATGACTACCTACCATGATACTGTTAAAGCCTACTAGGATACATTTTTTCAGAAATATTTATCATGCATACATAAAATTACCTAAAATTTAAACAAAATATATTAATCATACATATATAAAATCACGCCTATTTCCTAGAGGGGTATGCAGAGACCACGGCTTTCCACTTGCTACGATCCTGACTTACCTCTTGCTTCATTCACTCTCATCACATTCCTCATACATGCTCGTCGGTTTAGGGTACTCTTGCCTTTTTCCAAAACGTCACCGATTTGATCACTTATCATATTTATCATCCTTACCTCATTTCACTCCTTACTATAAACATAATTTATTTCTTTTTAATTTCACCATCATCATCATCAGCCTGCAGAAGTCCACTGCTAGACATTGGCCTCCCCCAAAGAGTTCCACGACGAACGGTCTTGAGCCTTCTTTATCCACCGACTTCCTGCAACCTTCACAATGTCGTCGTTCCATCGGGGGGCCTTTTTAACTTAAATATTTAATTATTTCAGGTCATTGTTCAAGGAGGAACAAGAAATTTTAGCGCGAAGAATAATCGCAATATTGGCGTATATTTTAGAATCATCTAGCGGCGTGGAAATGTTCCGCAGTTTTGAACTCTCCGCTTGTCTGAATAAAGACCACTTTCTGGAAAGCATTTCTAGAATCTGTAGTGCCCTTGATGATGCTGTAAGTATTACATTACCATCATCAGCCTGTATAAGCCCACTGCTGGACAGGCCTCTCTCTAAGAGTGCCACGATGAACGGTCATGAGCCTTCTCAGTCCACCGACTTCCCAAAACCTTTAAAATGTCATCGGTCCATCAGGTGGCCTTCCTACGCTGCGTTGTCTATTCGAGAACCTTTTGGTTCGGTTCTTCAACTTGCTTGTCAGGTCACTGACTCTTTCTTGGTCATCCTGTATTAGGCCAGTGCCCAGGTTCTGGTATGGTGGCCCTGAAAAGGACCTATGACAGTCGTCGGTGAAAGAATCCGTGTAGTGAGAGGAGTAAAGTGAGTCTCTTACAGGCTCCATTCCTGCACTTGTCTTCGAATTTTTGTGTTCTAGGACATGCCGGTTTCCTCACGATGTTTTGCTTCACCATTTGAGAGTACTAGATAGAGTTTTTTCCAAATAGAAAATCCTATGGTGCACGACCGGGATTCAAAACCACGACCTGTGGAACGGAAGGTGGGGCCACTACCACCACCTAATCAACTTGCTAATTCTGAGACCTATGTCAGAAATCTGAATAGAAAATTAGTAAAAAAAATAAGAAGATTACTGACTGTCTGTTTAGAATAAGTCTGTCTCCTATCTCTTTTAATAAGACGGGATTTTAACCCGCGACCTTCTTCTTGTCCTGTCACTGATTCTTTCTTCGTCATCCCTGTATTATCAGTGACCAGGTTGAGGTATGGTGGCCCAGGTGAAAAGGGCTTATTAGATACAGCTTCACCTAGTTTCTCAGATGTTTCAAAGTGATCCTAGTGATTTTATTGAAAAGTCTGACTTTTGTACATGTTTGAATGCGCTTATCAACTGCGCCACCGAGTCAGTATAAGTCCAGTCAAAATTATTTGGGACCATATTTTATCCAAACATGGTCCCATCATCATGGAAAACTATTTCAGTACTGCGCTACACTCTACAGCGGTCTACTCTTCTCCATAACATTAACCATTCAAGCTCTAATACATCCCAACGACAAAATCATTCAAGAAATCACCAAAGCACTGATAACATCACGACCGATGCCTTTCCTATTGATTGAAATTCTGGCTTTGGTGAGAAAAATGTCTCTTTGGGACAGTTTTAAGTCGTTTTGCCCGACGAGTAATGTGGGAAACTTGAAGATGGATTATGATCAGGGAGTCTTGCTGTATAGGAAAGGTAATTCTGAATATCTTAGTAATATATATATCGGCGCAAGTACGTCATCACAGGCTTCGGAATGCCTCGCCATTGCAAAGTCACACATTCTAATTAAATTAATTCTCAGATAATCAAGTTACTAAAATCATTTGAGGATTTTAGTCACTGGTTTAATCACTTGCGGGTAGTTTTTGCTTTGTCACAAACATTGCCTGCGTTCGTTTGAGTTTTGCATAAATACGGGCGACGGCCGAAGCACAGGTCATTCCCGGTCGAGCCGTCGCACCGTCCGGACCTACTCAAAGTTAACCTTAACCGGAACATTAACCGAGTTCTTCTTCAGACACCGACGGGCGATCGTCATCATCACCATGATGGTGATGATGATGGTGATGGTAACGGCAGCTAAGCTGACCCTTTTTAAAAACGAAATCTGGAGCTGGTCCTCCTTTATATACTATAATATCCTAGTAGTAATAATACTGGCATACGGTTTATTTACTGTCTGTACAAGTATGACCATATAAGCCACTACCGAAACAAACTTAGATGGCTCCCCATCCGAGATCGCAGGAATCTGCGAATCCTTTGCATCCTTTTCTCAGTTCTCAAAGATCCTTCTTCCCCTGAATATCTGAAATCTCGTTTCCGATTCCGGTGTGATACGCATGACAAACCTCTTAGATCGTCTGACAACCTCCTCCTTGATACCCCTGAGCATAGCACTTGTTTTCGTGGCAACTCCTTCTCCGTTGTAGCAGTAAGACTTTGGAATAAACTTCCGTATAATATCAAAAAAGTTGACTCCAAAGATTCATTTAAACGATTAACTCGTGAACATTTTCTTAAGAACATCTAGCATCTACACTACATGTTAATAAAACTGTTTTGTCCTATCTGTTAATCTATTGCAGTGTATTATATATATATATACATATTTAAATATAGTGTATGTATATATAGTATAGTTTTTAGTTAAGTTAAACACGCCAACCTCCTGTTTCTACCCAATCAGGCTGGCTGGTAGATAATGCATTGGCATTAAGCCCACCTTTTGTACATTTTGTGTGCTATAAAGATTAAATAAATAAATAATACAAAGTGAGTCGTAACTATTACCCCCAAAGGGGCTTATTCTACAAGTTGATTCATAATTTCCGAAATGGGGTATTCTATCAACAAAAATAAATAATATTGGAGAAGAAAAAACACCAATATTTTCATTTTCACAAACTTTATCAAATTAGCCGTTTTTGGTATTTTGAGTTCGAAATCAAGATTGCTACCTAAAACAGCTGATTCATTGAGTTTGACCTGATTTGACCCAAAACAGCTGAGTTTTTTTAATGAAAAATTACGACTTTCCCAAAGTCGTGGTACAAACTTTATTGCCAATTAGTTGTAGAATAAGCCCCTTTCGGGATGGCATACATATTAATAATCACCTTGTATGCACAAAAAAGGAAAAAATATCAGTATTAACTAAAAAAAATATTTATAAGTAACCTTCACCAGCGACTTCGCTCGCGTTGTAGCTAGATAAAAAGTAGCATATTTTCTATTCTTGGTAAAGAACTTTAACTATTCCAAGTTTCATCGAAATCGGTTGAGCCGTTTCAGCATGATTGAATCACAAACTTTCGTATTTATAGTACTAGTTTCGCCCCGCGCGGATTCGAACGCGTAGTACCTACATAAAAAGTGGCCTATATGCTATACTAGGTAAAGAACTTTATCTAACTTGGGCGCGCGCCGCCGCCCCGCCATGCTGGAAGTGCCGCACTGTAGGACCAACCAACTTAAGTTTGCCCCCATGTCACTCGCTGTATATCTACTCAATATCTTGTCTGCGAACAGCGTGGATATTTTTTTCAATCACCTACCGAAACTCCTACAACTTGCACAGATACTGATAGAAACGAAATGTTTCGATTAGTACCTAATCTAATTGTACCTATTTATTATAATGTACCTACTAATAACATATGGTATCGCCTTAGGGATAAAAAAACCTGTTATGATGTTATACTGTATTCTAAATAAATAAATAAAAAATCTTTTCCAAGTTTCAATGAAATCGGTTGAGCCGTTACTGCGTGATTGAGCCACAAACATCAATAAATCATCACAAATTAGCTTTTTATCATGGTACTACGCAAGCAAAGCCGCGGGCACAAGCTAGTGTTTCACAATTATGTGTAAACTAGCTGGTGCCCGCGACTTCGTCTGCGCAGGATTAGTATTTCGAGTAGCTAGTAGTCATATTTTGGACCATTCACACAATATCTTTATAAATTGTAGCCTATGTGTTATTCTGATGTATAAGCTATATCACTGTGAAGTTTCATTGAAATCCATTCAGTAGTTTTTACGTGAAATAGTAACAAACATCCATCCATCCATACTTACAAACTTTCGCGTTTATAATAAACGTAGGATTTGTCTCTGACGACCGCCTAATTTTTTTTTTAAATTTACAGATTCATGCTACCTCCAAGTGCTACTAAAGCAAGTGGAGACGTGCCTCAAGTGTATAGAACTTCAAAATTTTGTGGACAAAGCTGTTCAAACAACCAGACAGTTAATCATTTTGTATAGTAATATCAGTTGGGATAGTTTGGTACAGGATAAGTCAAGGTAAATACATTGCATTTTTTTTATTTCTAAGATTAGATCATTAATCATCATCATTATTTATCTCAGATCAGATCATTTATCATCATAATCATTTCGGCGATGGGCTTGTAACCTGTCGCGTATAGTCACTAAAGCAAAACTTTTTTTTCCTAAAACCTAAATTTTATGGAAAACTGTTAATTAATTTTCAACTTTTTTTAATCTTATTATTTTCAAATTCTAGCCCATAAATCCTAACATCACATTTCGATTACTCTCACGGTTTCCGATTTCGCCTAAGTGGCCCTGAAAAACAACTCACCTGTATATATTATTACAACTAAGGTGGCAGTCAAGCTTACGGCTCAACTGTTGTTAAGTGGTTACCGTAGACTATGAACTATGGCAACTTTTTGAACAATATGGTTTGCGATTGCCGCCGCCAGTTTTGTTTTGTTCTAAAACTCTTGAACTGTTTTTTTTTATTTATGGGCATGGATGCACGTCCCTTTGGCCTAGTCATTTTTTTTGTTTTGAGTTCATAGTTTTTATTTGTTATAGGTGTGATTGCCAGTTAGTATTATTACAAGTTATAGTATACGCTCTACGGATATGCGCTGTGATGTTGGATGGTAGTAGAAGTGAAGTAAATGGTAAGTTATTACTACCGATATTCGGTCGATATCGTTCGATGGGCTCGTATAAGATACTCGTCATAGGTAGGTAGGTACATACTGCAGGCTTAACCCGGCTGAGGTCTCCCTTTTTTTCTGTACTTCATCATTCATAATTTCAGCCGTTCAACTTCCACAGCTGAACATGGCCTCCCCCACAGACAGAGCAAACTCCTTATCATGTGGGGGGATTTGCCCATACTCACCACGCTGGGCATGCGGGTTGGCGAGCGCAGTTAGAGCTATCGTTGTTAAAATGAGGGACGCTGCTGCCCATCCCCTAGCTTTTTTCCCTTAGTCGCCTCTTACGACATCCGCGGATAGGTAGTCAGTAGTCAGTTAGTCCGTTACTATCATACTATAACAAAAGGGGTAGGTATATTATATCAACAAAGAAAAATAGGTGTTTTTTTTTTCATTTTATGATTTAGGTACGTTTGTTCTACGACTTTTAATTTTTTTGTTGATAGAATCATCCCCATTCAGAATACATAACCTTTTAATTAATTTGCTTTCTATTTTCAGCTACTTCCGAGTGTGAGGACAGCCTCCTGGCAGTGTGTCGCTGTGGCATCCAGATACTGTACCAGGGCACGTTGCGGGACGTGGAGCTGAGCGGCCACTTGGCGCACAACGAGGGGCACCTCATACAGTTTTGTGAGGTTATGCGCGGGATCGAACATGGAGAGGTTTATGGTATGTTTCAACTTGACTTTTGACTGTCAGTGTTCTATAAGTACCAGTTTGGTGATTGTGCAGAGGATTTGCATGACCTCATCCCTCTTTCCCCCTTCCACCACCGGACAAGCAGACGCACAGGTAAATACCACCCTTACCTGGTCGACATACCACAGTGTCGAACCAAACGTTTCTGCTCTACTTTTATTATGAGTACTGGCAAAGAGTGGAACGATCTGCCTGTGTCTGTTTTCCCGGAAGAGTACAATCTAGAGTGAGTAAGTTCTTTCTGGTAAAGCGTGCTTCATCTTAGGCACATCTCACTTGCAAAAGTGAGATGATGGTCAAACGCCTAACAAATTTAAAAAAAAAAAGTTATTGGTTGCCCGCGGTTTCGTTCGGGCCATTCCCGGACAAAATTCACCCATGTAATTAAGGGTTTAGGCTATCACCATGCCTTAAGGGTTAAGGAGGAGCTGTGTTGCTGTCATTTCGGTGACTAGTATTTTTTTTAACAATTATACAAGATGATTCATACAATGTATGCTGCCCATAAAGCGGCTTATTCTACACTCAATTGGCAAGTTTGTTCTACATTTTTTACATTTTAAATACGAAATTTTTCGTTGAAAAGTTCAGCTGTTTTGGTGTCAAATCAGTTATATAAAGAATAAATTGAGTTTAAATGATGATTAAAAGACCAAAATATGCAAATTTGAAAAAGTTAGACACAAAATCTAAAATATTTAAAATTTTGATATCTTTGGCTAATATTCTTTGTTTGATAGATTAACCCAGTTTCGGGATAGTATACATATTACGAACCACCTTGTAATAGTGAAGAATGTGCAAGGACAGGGCCTCTACCGCTTTCCTACTGAAAATAGAAGTCCTACTTAAATGCCCACACCCTCTTTCTGGATGGCATACATATTTAAAAATCACCTTGTATGTCTATCTTGTTGCAGCGAACATGTTATCAGAATTGGCGGGTACTCTGCAGTCGAGTCCGGATGAAATGCCGCCATCTTTCCATAGACAACCGTGGCTCAAGAGTTTCGACCAATTCTCTATAGCCGATTAAAAGTGATGAAGTTGGCTCTCTTAGCCACTACTTAAATTATAAATGCGAAAGTTTGTGAGGATGTTTGTTGTTCAATCACACTGTAACGGCCTAACCGATTTCGTTTAAACTTGTAATAGATGAAGTTTTTTTACCTAGAATATCATAAAGGCTACTTTTTATATAGGTACCACGGGAGCAAAGCCGCGGGCGGAAGCTAGTAGAGCTATATAGAAAAGTCAGAAACTAAAGCGTAGTTTATTGTAAACAATATGTACAAGTGATTATAATTTATTATTTTATTACAGTAAGCATAGACGTTTAAAACAATGAAATTGTACATTTCTGTAAAGAAAATAGTTTTGTTAATAAAAACTGATTTATTTATTTAAATGTGTTTATTATTTCAAATATAAACATAAATTATGACTAAAAACCTCATAGGAATGTAAATATAATTTTAAATACTGCTCACTTTGATTCTCTTAAGCTTGTGCTGTTATAATTACCCAATCACATGAGTTTACTAACTACATAATAAAGAATGTTTTTCAGAAACTACTAAACGGATCTTTATGAAAAAGAGACGTTTCATAAATATATGGAGCCTGGACCTGCACTGTGTACACTACTCTAAAATATGGCTAAGCAATAAAGTAAACGTATTTAATTGGTTATTTTATTTAAATTGACTTCGTTCTAAGGTACATTAAGATTTTCTTCGACAAAGAGAGCAACACACAGCGCTACAAAAATATGGCGGATGGACGTCAATCAATCCGGGTCGTCCACAAGCTCTCTTGGGAGCTGCAGGTAAGGGCCTCGGGCTGGTTTGGCCCATCGCCCTGGCATCTACTCGCGAGGACTGCGATCCCCGGGTCTCTGGGCTTAGCCTCTTGGAGCCTTCCTGGCTTGCAGGCGGCTCTCTTTTGGGCTTTTCGTAAGCCAAGTCAGTGGCGTAGGTTTCCACTTCTCGGCATGCCGTTGGACTTCTTGGGTTTTTTTTTTTTATATATATATATTTTTTTTATTTTATTCTTCATTCTTCACTCCCCGTGGGCCTTTCGCCGGTAGGTGAAGTCTGGGTGTTCAGTAGCTCACGAGGTAGTGGTCGCCAATACCCTTCGTGTTCAGGGGGGCGAGCGTGGAGTGGGGCTAGTCCTCGGAGGTGTTCATGGCAACCGTTGTCAGCGCGGTCGTACATCCGTCGTGCCAACATCGATACGAACGCTTCGATTGAATTTAACTGCACGTCCCGTGCGATAACATCGTTGCGAACGTAGCGACCGGCTCCAGTGCACATCCGAAGGGCGAGGTTCTGTTGGGCTTGTATTCGCTTCTTGTTTGTGGCAGAGCATAGGGCGTACCACGCCGGGGCAGCATACGTTAGCCGTGTGCGTATATACGTTTTGTAGACTCCAATCTTCGACCGCAGTGGCAGCTTTGATTGGAGGACTGGACGGAGCATTGCTCTGGCGGCACGGGTCTGTTGGAGCACATGTTCCACCTGTGGTACCATGCGCAACGACTTGTCGATGGTCACTCCTAGGTAACGGACAGATGTTTGCCACTCAACCTCTTGCCCTTTGAGTGTTAGCGGAGGCAGCACGGTGCGCCGGCGTGAGAAAAGTATTGCAGCTGTCTTCTCCACATTTACGGCCATACGCCACTTGGCCAGCCACGTTGGCAGGAAGTCTAGAAGCCGCTGCATGCGCTGTGCGGCTCGCTGTGGGAGTTTTGAGGAGGCAAAGTAAGCACTGTCGTCAGCGAACAGCGCGAGCATGACTTCCCGTGGTTGTCGCTGTTGTTCCAGGGTCGGGATGTCATCGGTAAAGTTGGCATACAGTGCTGGTGAAAGGCAGCTGCCCTGCGGGACACCAGCAGCTATAGGGCGAAGTTGGGAGTCAGCCTGCTCTACTGAGACGTAGAATTTCCGCCCCTCGAGGAATGATGCCACAATCTTTACGATAGCCGGCGGGGTACTGGACGCTATGAGCTTGAACAGTAGCCCTTGGTGCCACACGCGATCGAAAGCCTTCTCAATGTCTAGAAAAACTCCGACAGCACTGCGACCGCTGTTCATCTCGTGTGCAAGGTGGTGAAGTACGCGCGTCAACTGTAGCGTAGTTGAGTGTTGACTGCGAAATCCAAACTGGTTTGGTCCAGGTTCGATAAAGTGAGCCAGTCTTCGCAACAACAGTCGTTCAAATAATTTCGCTACATGAGGGAGGAGTGTTATTGGCCGGTAGCTCGCTGGTTGTCTCCTGTCCTTTCCTGTCTTTGGGAGCACTATAACTTTTCCCGTTTTCCAGGCATCCGGGAAGTGACCAGTTCTCAGCACTCCATTAAAAAGGCGGGTCAGCGTGGTAATACCCCTCCGAGGAAGGTGAAGTAGTGCAGCCGTTGAGATTCCGTCGTAACCCGGTGCTTTTCGTCTGGGGAGGTGGAGGACAGCGTTCCGTACCTCTGTTGGTGAGATGAAGACATTCCCAGCTAGGCTTGGTGATGGGCGCGATAGGAACTCTGCCACTGTCCTGGAAACGGATTCATGGTGGCTAAGGACCTCTTGTGGTGTATCTGAGGCAATTGGATGCGGCGTAAACTGCCCCTCTAGATGTGCAGCGAGCAACTCTGCTCTGTCAAGGGCAGCAAAAACTCTTACACCGTTTTTGTCTAGGAGTGGGAAAGTAGGTGGCTCGGCATAGGTGAGGGCTCGGTTCAAAGCGTGGAGGTTAGTATTTCGTTCTGCGGCCCAGTCTATCTTCTCATCCCAGGTCTTGCCTCTCCATACCTCCACAGCCACCGAAATCTTGTCTTTTAATCTGTTTAGCTCGTTTTTGAGTCTGGGGCATCTCGATCTGGCCCAGTGTTGTCGCAAGATCCGTTTCCTGTGTATGTCCTTTTGGATGTTTTCCGGTAGTTCTTGTTTTTTGCGACTTTCTGGGCATAGGGATGTGGACTCTTCTGAGGCGCTTTGTATTTGTTGTATTACCATTTTAGCACTGGACTCAACTTCATCTGGTGTGGAAAGCGGGCCAACAGTCATGTTTTGGAGTAGGGCTGAGTATGCCTCCCAGTTTGTTCTCCGTCCCAGAGGTCTCGGAGGTGTGCAGTACGCCCCGAGAGCGAGCGTTATGAGGATAGGTAAGTGTTGGGTGTCCATGTCGTATAGTGTTTCGATGTGGACAGGACATGTCACGTGTTTGTGGAGCACTATGTCCAGCACATCTGCGCTGATTCGAGAGTCTGTAGGGATGTGGGTTATTGAGTCCGGTCCCACTACCTCGAACCCACGAGCTTCCGCATGATCGTAGAGCTTCTTACCCGCTGGGTTAATAACTTTTGATCCCCATGCCTTATGTTTAGCATTTAAGTCTGCGGCTAGGAGTGTGGGGGTGGTGTCGCTGAGGATGTTAGTGACGTCTTCTGGGTCGTAGCGGGGTCCCGGTGGGCGGTATCCAGCAAAGACTCTGTGTTCTCTACCAGCTGCCTTAACCAAAACTCCGATGGAGCGCAGTTCCTTGAAGGGTGGGTGTTCGAGCTCTTCATGTATGACATCCCTTCTTACAAGGACGGCCGTGCCTCTGTAGGCATAGTTTCTGGGGGAGATTTCATCTCGGCGGTATATGTGGTAGTTCGGAATCCTGAATGTGATTTGTGGTATTAGCTTTGTTTCACCCAGGAGTATGATGTGAGCTTGCTGCGACTGGGCGAGTAGGCGGAGGGGCGAGATGTGTTCCCTAACCCCTCCGGGATTCCAGTAAATTAGGCGCAGATTGCGCCTATCCATAGTGGTTCTGGTTGATGGCGGCCAATCCTCGCATCGCCGCGTCACGGAGGTCTCTCCCCGTAGCGATGGTGGTGAGCAGATCCGCCAAGATTCCGAACATGATGCGTATCGGATCCCAGGGAGGGCTCCCCATTTGGTGATGTGATCCCACTGGTGGAAGTGGTGGACTTGTGGTCTGGTGGTGGTGATAGTGACCAGGTTGTGGCTGTGAAGGTGCGTAAGGATGACTGTCCCTTTCTAAATTACGTTGGTTGATCGTTTCCTCCATGACCTGCCCTGGTTTTGATGGTTTGGGGATTCTTGGAGAAACCTCATGAGTCATCGGTGGCTTGACTGTTGCTTGCGGCGTAGGTGCCAGGTATCGCTCGGTTTCTTTCTGGGCAGGTGGGACCGGCAGTGGGGGTGTAAAGTGGACTACAGGTCGCTTGTCGTTTTCAGATGGTGGGGGAAGAGGCGTAGACGAAGCCGTAGGGGCTGCCTGCCTTCTTCTAGGCCCTCTTTTCCTTCTTCTAGGTTTGCGAAGTGGTGCTCCACGTTCTGTCGGGTCGTTTGCTTGCGCAAATAGATTTGAGCCTGTTGGTCGTCCGGGAGCTGCTGTCCGACTTCCTGGGTGGGGAGGTGGTGAGGGCGCACGTCCATGAAGCTGTACACGCGGTGGCAACGGGGCAGGTGTTTTTATGCCTCTTTTACGGGTTTCGCGCCGGTAGACTGCGCAGCGGCGGTTATTTGCTGTATACGCCTTGCCACAGTTTGCACACTGAGGTTTGTCCTCACGGGTGCGGTCACAATTCGAGGCTGGGTGAGGACCTCCGCAACGTACACAGCGCAGTGGTCGGTGGCAGTTGCTCGAGGCGTGGCCGAACGCCTGGCAGCGGTGGCATTGCGCCACACCTCCTGAGCCGCCCCGCCACGATTCTATGATTATACCTGGCATGAATAGTAGCTCTCTGATGCTGAATAGTCTGGCGAGTTCTTCTTGGCTCATGTGCTCTAGTTGCACATGGAAGAGGCATCCTGGTCTGGCCCTGATTGGTGGTATTTGTCGTACAAATTTAACGACAAAATCGTGGTCCTCTAGCGCAGCCTTTATATCATCCGTTGCGGTGTCTTTGGGTAAGCCCCGGATGGCCACTTTAGTTGGAAGTTCGGAGGTCATGCTATAACAGTACCATGAAATTCCCGGATCCGTCTGCATAGCCTCTACGAGGTGGCGTTGCACCACTCGGTATTCCTCGGATGAGCGCGGGATGAAACGCACCCCTTTCCCTAGGGGGCGCGCGTTCGGGGTGTGCCCCAGTTTCTGTCGGAGTACGGCGAAGTGCTTCGTCCAGTTGGGTAGGCATTCGACAATTATTGGTGGGTACGTCTTGGTTGTTGCCGCTTGTGGTGTGGATGGGCGAGTGTCAGCAGCGGGTGCTGGGCCTCTAGCCACATTCATGTGCTCTGGGTTAGTTGGGTGCGAAGGCAATTTGCTACTTGCAATCACTTCTGCGTAGGAGGCTGTAGCCTTAGGTGTCGGTGCTGACTCAATACCCACGTATGATGTTGAGTCGTGGGTGAATGAATTTGCGCACGGAGGGGCCCGTGCACCCTCGCAGTCTGAGTAGTTGGATGCGGGGCTTTGTGCTCTAGATGACCTAGCGCTTATGTTGGTGGAGCCTGCAGGCGCTTCCCCTCCATCACACGATGGGGGTGATGGGGGGGTGGGAGATCTTGGTTGTGGCAGTCGGATCACGTCTGAGCTGCCAGAGAGTGGCCATGGCGTCGTTGGAGGGCCTGAGCGCACCGATCGCACTATCAAGGGTATTCTCGATTGGTGTGGTGGTGGTGGCGATGGGGTTTTTGGTGAAGGTGGCGTTGGGGGGGACGTTGGGATGGACGTGCGTGAAATGTCATTTTGACAACCTACATTTATCTGACATCAAATCAAAACAATATGACATGAAAAATATGTCAGTGTCATGTCAAACGCCAATTATAAACTAACATGGCGGCCTTCAAATAGTGTTCACATAGAAAAAACTTACCAGAATAACTATTCTTGTACCATCGCATTTGTCTTCAAATTAATGAAATTCTATTTTTCTTGTAATCTCCTATTTTTTCCTAATTGTTCTATGTAGTGTACATGGACCAGGCCCAGAATGAAATGGCTCCTTTACAAAGTATTCAGTAACATCTACGAGGGAGACTCCACGCAAGTGAAACCGCGCGGGTACAGCTAGTATATTTGCATATTTCTTGTGTTATAAATTTTTATAGGTACATACCTGCATTTGTCACGGACAATAGACAATTTTTGTGTATCTTTAAAGAAAAAAATCCCCACCGACATTCTTGAAATATTCTGGTGTTTGAGTAGTGAAACATCAAGTTTGGTGATCATAATAAAATCGAGCAAAGCTTAAATTACGGTTTAATCGTGGTCACAGATACTACTGGCACCGGGACCGAACTAGGCGCATGAAAGAAGTACAACATAAAACCAGCCGCAAGCAGAAAATGGAACGTTAAAATAGATCCGACTAAAATGAGAAAGTATCTGGACTTGCGCAGCGCAGGCAGGAGCCAGAATATAAGGACGGCTCCGGAGACAAAGGCAGCCATCAGAACAAACAGCCACTGCAGCCACGTCACCTGGATCGTCCACAGCACAGCCACGGGGATGTAGATGGAGAGGGAGTAGCCGTACAGGCAGAACAGTGACATCATGCTCGGTGATGTGTTCGTACCCTGGAATTAAGCAATTGTAGGGTTTCATACTTTGTTTTCATACATAAAATCACGCCTGTTTCCCAGAGGGGTAGGCAGAGACCACGGTTTTCCACTTGCTACGATCCTGACATACCTCTTGCTTCATTCACTCATCACATTCCTCATACATGCTCGTCGGTTTAGGGTACTCTTGACCTGGCCTTTTTCCAAAATGTCACCGATTTGCTCACTAAACGTACGCCTAGGTCTTCCCCTTCCAACTGTCCCATTCACACTCGCCTTATACACCTGTTTCGTCATCTTATTATTATTCTTATTATCTTATTCTTATTAGGTCTTAAGGTCAGTATGGACCTATGGTATACAGCTATGGGGTTGTACCAAAAAGAGTAATATCCTTATTATACAAGGGTTCCAGAACAAAGTGCTCAGAGAAATCGTAAATGCACCCTGGTACATAAGAAATGACGACCTCCATCGGGACCTAAATATCGAGTTCGTCAACGAGGTCATAAAAAAATATGCAGAAGCCCACGAACACAGGCTTCATCATCATGTGAATGTCGAGGCCATCCAGCTCCTCGACAACACGGACATAGTGAGAAGACTCAAAAGAACAAAACCATTCGAACTAGTATAGTGTTAAATAATAGTGTAACGTAGTGAAAGTGCAAACGAGTGCTACCTATCAAGAACACAAGAACAAAGTGTCTTCCCCTTAAATAGAGACAGTAAGAAAAGTGTTAGTGGACACATTCTTAGTTGTAGTTATTGTAAAAAATTATGTCAATGTTAAATTACTTATTAGCCTACAGCATGGCTAGATTGTAATATTATTAGAGCACATTATTATGTGTAAACTAATTATAAAAAAAAAAAAAAAAATCTTATTATTATATTAATGCTATTATTTTTATTCTCAATCAATTTTGTCTGTATGTTGCCTGGGTAGAGGAAATGAGGAAATCCGTAGAAGAACCAAGGTCACCGATATAGCTTTCAGAATTAGCAGGTTGAAGTGGCAGTGGGCTGGCCATATAGCTCGCAGAACCGATAACCGTTGGTGAACAAAGGTTCTCGAGTGGCGACCACGAACCGGACGACGCAGTGTTGGAAGGCCCCCCACCCGATGGACCGACGACATTGTGAAGGTTGCGGGAAGTCGGTGGATGGAGAAGGCTCAAGACTGTTCGTCATGTAACTCTTGGGGGAGGCCTATGTTCAGCAGTGGACTTCATCAGGCTGATGATGATGATGATGATGATGCCTGGGTAGGTGCGTATTAAAATATTATATTCTTTTCTGTAAATTTTCTATGCCTGTAAAGTGAACTTGTGCTTATGGGACGAATAAATAGTTTTTCTTTCTTTCTTTCTTTCATCTGCTTTTCAAACTTTGTTTTCAGGATTATTAAATTTATTTTAAGATCCAAGATGTTCCTATTTTAATAAATATTGTGTAATAAAGTTTAAATGAAAAGTTAAAACTCAACCAAGCCCTTGTTTTCCCCTTGTACATCCCATATGGGAGTCCCATTGGGGTCATGGGTAGTGAATTATTTTGCAGGTGCCCTAGGTACACCTCAAGCCATTTCAGAGAAATTGAGCCACAAGGGGCCTTGGCACACATACAGATGGACAGCAAAGTTATACTATAAGGCTTTAGTTTTTTCTTTTATTAGGTACAGCTTCCGCCCGCGGCTTCGCTCGCGTAGCACCAACATAAAAAGTAGCTTATTATGCAATTCTAGGTAAAGAGCTTTATCTATTCCACGTTTCAATGAAATCGGTTGAGCCATTACAGCATGATTGAACAACAAACATCCTTACAAACTCACAAATTTATAATATTAGTAGGATGGAACCCTGGTCTTTCCTTACCTGTATCTCAATCTCATCCTGTGCCTCTGAGTGAGTAGTGAACTTCAAGGCAGCCCACAGTGCCAGTGGAACTAGCCACACATAGCACACTATGGCTGTCGCGGCGTAAGACACGAGGTGGAAGTCATAACGCCAGCTCACAGTTTTGTTGGCGTTCTGAAGATAGCTGGCTATGTTCCCACTAACTGCTATTGTGAAGATCTGGAAACACATCTACATCTGTCAACATATTTTAAAACAAGCTCGACAATGGCTACGAATGAAAAAATCAGTGCTCAAAAAAGTTCACCAGACATGATAATTCACTTTCAATTACAACACTGTGAAATGTAGACACATCAGCAGAAGCTGCTTAACTTACTCAGGCTGATGATAATAAAGAGTAGAGCAGTGTTTCCCAAACATTGTTCCAGTGACCCTACTATCTTTCTAAGGGACAGAATGCAACATGTTCAGGCCTACTCTTAACTGGAGGTACACAACATACCAAAGTAACAGATATCCATATAGGTCCATACAAGTCCGGCTTCCCCTTAATCCTCTCATCAAAGTAGTTACGCGACACCTTCTGCGGCAGCACTGAAGAGACGATCCTCTCCACCACCTCATTTGTGTGGACATCAAAATACTTCTGGTAGTACTCTATGGTCCAGAAATTGTGGTTACCTGAACAAATTTATAAGAAATTGTGTCAGATTCTTTACACAAGAAAGTGTAAAAACAAATAGAAATGTATAGAAACTCTGGATCTACATCTCTATCCTGCACAATTTGTATTGTGCACGAAAGATGCCTCTAAGGGACAAATCGAACCAGTGTAGGGAAAGGATTAAAAGGCGCCTCAGAGAGGCTCTTTCCGTCCATTCTGTCTCAAAACTGGGTGCTTAGCCTCTAGTTATTCTTCGTGCATTCAGAGTTGTTTGGAACTTAGCCCAAGCCAAGTGTAAATAGTGGATATTGACTACTTGAGCCTGTCTCAAAGCAAAACTGGCACTGCCAAACCAGCAAAGCTGATGTTTTATTGACATTTTGACATAATCAAACTATAAATATTTCGAGCACAGTCCTATCCAAGACTGTTGAATGTTTGAGTCAATGTCTATCTTCAAATACAAATTCTTAAATCAGCTTCGACAATACTATTGTATTGTCGTATATACCATTTGTATTGCCAACAAAGTATTATTGATAAAGAATATGAATATACTTTTCCAATATTTGTCTTAGGAATGACTTCATTCATGATATTTTCCTTCACCATTGATAAGTCTTGAATAGGAGGTCGATTTTTCTGCATTTCTATGTTGTTTTTCATGTTCCTGTTCCTGCCCCAATTAATTAGTTGGGCGAAAATTTAAGGTAGTTGCGGGTAAGGGCGTGAGTTGTGAGCTTACTTTGAGGAGGTGCAGCCTCAGGTTCATCAATCACTCTAGGTTCCTCATACGTGTAATTTGGGTTCGACATGGTGTTGTTGTATTGATTCGTATGCACCGCCTCAACATCAATTCGGGCGCTTCGGTCATTGTGGTCTGGGGAATAGTCCTGAAAGTTTAACAGGTCACTCGTATTCACGTTCGACATGATTATTTCAAAAAAATCTCAATCCTAATAAATATTTAACGTAGTTTTCGCTAAATTAATCTGCATATTCTTTAAAAACCACACACAGACCACATAATATTTTTCTACATGACATGAAACGCAATTTCGCAGTACAGACAAAAAAACAAACAATATTAATACTTAAACAACGGTACACTTCCGAAAAACTGATGATAGCTTGATAGTGTGGATGACCTAATTGATGGATGTGTGTGACTGACATCCGTCATTAGCATCCTATTGGTCTGTGGTGACTGACTAAACCTGACAGTGCTGCCAACCCTGACATTTGGTTTTCCCCCAGACTCAGTGGAAAATACCCTAAATTCAACAACATGGTTAAAGAACTTTATTCTCAAAAGAAAAGAGACGTTTCATCAATATATGGAGCCTGGGCCTGCACTGTGTACACTACTCTAAAATATGGCTAAGCAATAAAGTAAACGTATTTAATTGGTTATTTTATTTAAATTGACTTCGTTCTAAGGTACATTAAGATTTTCTTCGACAAAGAGAGCAACACACAGCGCTACAAAAATATGGCGGATAGACGTGCGTGAAATGTCATTTTGACTACCTACATTTATCTGACAAAACAAAAACTTCAAATCAAACAACATGACATGAAAAATATATCAATGTCATGTCAAACGCCAATTATAAACCAACATGGCGCCCTTCAAATAGTGTTCACATAGTAAAAAAATTACCAGCAGAACTATTCTTGTACAATCGCATTTGTCTTCAAATTAATTAAATTGTATTTTTCTTGTAATCTCCTATTTTTTCCTAATTTATCTATGTAGTGTACATGGACCAGGCCCAGAATGAAATGGCTCCTTTACATTTCCCTTCATGAGAAGTTAATAATTTTAACTTAGTTTTTATAAAAACAGTGAGCATGCAGTACTAACTGTTGTTAAAATACAGGTGTATAGGTACACATTTTGATTCAGACAATTTGACAAAAACTCTTTCTAAGCCCTCAGTAAGTATCTAGGCGTTTCTTGAAGTTTCGAAGTGAAGCTAATCATGATCAATAATCAATAAGTACCTATCATCGTAATTATTATGGAAGAGATACATAATGTTAGTGAGGGTAGTAAGTAAAAAAGATAGCAAGTGGACGGCAATATTGTTCAAGAATGCAACTACGCGCAGGGTCGGATTTAGAACTTAGTAAAAATGAGTTTTTTTAGTTTGGTTTTAAAAATGTTCAGACTGTTGAATGTTTTAATCACTTTTGGTAGGTTATTGAATAGTTTTTTAAATATTTACATAGATTTTTACTAAAAAATATAAAGAACAAAATATCCAAACTTTTTTTGCAAAATCATACTTATTGCCGTAGACTTAAATTGCATAAATAAAAATTGTTTATTTCATGTTGTAAAATTACTGTGTAGTTATTTATTTCATGTTGTTAATGCTAGTGGAATTTTTTCCTCACTCTGTCAAACGTTTTCTCCCTAAACAAACCTTAAAAAATACGTTTGAATATCTTGTTCTTTACACTTCTTATTATGGGAAAACTGTGCAAATGTTGTTGAATTTAGGGTAGTTTCCACTGATTTCGGCGATAGGGCCGCCCATTGTTCATCACATAGTTTAGTTTTTATTTTTATTTGTTAATGTTTGTACTTTTATGGTGTGCAATAAAGCATTTTCTATCTTTCTATCTATTCTGGAGGAAAACCAAATTTCAGGGTTGGCAGCACTGACTGGCCACTGTGCCGCCATTTTGTTTGAGCTGAGTCGCGGTTGCGTCTACACGTCACGTTCTCGCTCGCTCAGAAATACTCAGAATAAAAATTATTGCACCACCAAACGTGCTGTAATTCTACTATAATTATGTGTATTTGGTCGTACGTGAGCTGATAGCTGCATCGACGCGTGATAATCGCCTATTGTGCAGTGATACTCGCGATAACGTAAGTCCATTTCGTGTTGTCTTGTGGTCACCTCACCTCGCCATATTGGCCGATCCACGTAACAGTTTAATTCAGTATTTCGTTCGTTACAGTGATGTGCAGTCGGTGATAGTGCTTGTTATGCTGAAGGCGAAGACAGCATCCCCCTTGCATCATGGCGAAGGAAATTGCGGAGGAGTACGCCTCGAGTTTGGCCGACTTGACCGTGAACAGCAAGCCTCTGATCAACATGCTCACGATTCTCGCGGAAGAAAACATCGACCACGCTGGCACAATCGTTGAAACGGTGGAGAAGCATTTGGAGAAGGTGAATAATTTTTAAAGTATCACGTGCGGGCCTTCGCGGTGCTGCGATTGAGTGAAAAAAATATAGGGAAAGTGATCGCAATACGATGACGCACGCCCTGCGCTGCGTGTTTTACGTGTTTACTATGTCACTGACTAATGACCTCGTATGTATCCTGCGATACGACACAGGTATCTTCTATAGCATTCTAGGCTTCACAATTTATCTTTAAAATGAACACAGACCCACTGTTGTAGATAAGATAAAAATGAAAATTTGGCTGTGTTCAATCAATAGGAAGGGATTGTTTATGAAAGTTCTTAGCTAAACATTTAATTATAGTCACAGATGCGAATCCAATAGTCTTAACAAAGGCTGAACAAAATCCTTTGATGCCTACGAGCAAATTTATTTTCATTAACCTATAACATTTTATTCTGCATCAACAAAACATTGTAATAATTTTCACAACAAACAATTACTCAATCCTTTTTGAAAACAGTAAATTCTACATAGTTGCTGGGGTAATTAGTGCCATAAATAAATAAACATTCTATCCATTTTCCTTGTATTGCTGATGCAATATTGCTATTATTTTGATGATTGAATCAGTAATTACCTATAATAGGAGATACCTGTACCAATGCTAATTATAATGTACCTTCGATGGTATACCTTTTTCATTTCAGTAATGTATCAGAATTCCAATAAAGAAATTTCAAAACTGAGTTCTAATTTATTTTCTGCTGTGAAAATTAAAAGAATTATTGAATATATTCTTGTGTTATTCTTTCCCGGACCGATTGTATCTAGGCATGGACGAAGCCGAGGATGGTGTCCATAAGGCTTAGACTAGACATTAATTTTCTATCCAGGTGAACCCAGATGTCAAGCTGCCTGTACTGTATTTAGTTGATTCTATCATCAAGAATGTTGGCGGAGCGTATATACAGAAGTTTTCGCAAAGCATTGTCAATATGTTCACAAGGACATTCAGACAGGTAATTATTAAATCTTACCCTTTTTACAGCACAACCAATACAACTTTGCCTTCCTGAAGCTAAAATTAACACCAAACACCTGACTCCAGGACAGCGAGTTACATTGGCTGTACTGTATCATGATTTGGAATTATTTTATGAAAAGTATTATTTGTACTAAAGTATCCCTTCCACAGGTGGATGAAAAGATAAGGTCGCAAATGTTTAAGCTCCGAGAGACATGGCACGATGTGTTTCCGCCCACCAAACTGTACCAACTGGATGTGAAAGTGAACCTTGTGGACCCGGCCTGGCCGATCCAAGCCCAGCCTCAGCAGTCAAACATCCATGTAAATCCAAATTTTCTGAAAAAGGTGTTTTTAGTTTGATTATGTTTATTTACTCAAGACACAACTAGAAAGGGAACAGCTAGATCAGTGCAAATAGTAATTTCAACCTTGCAAATATTGTGTGTTTACAAACAATCATCAATTTCTGATAAAATATTTCTACAAGTTATAGAAGTGACCTAGCTTTTCCTGAACAAGCTGTGGCATAACGCTAGCAAGTAATTTGCATAAATTACTATTAATTTGAAGTATATAAGCAATGCAATACAAAACAGTTTGGTTAACTATATAACTAGCCTAATCTGATTTTAGCCATATCACTAAATATTTAAGATGTAACTTTGAGTTGATTTGCTAACTCAGGTTGGTCTTTTTATCATGGTAGAACTGTAATGCCTTAGTATGCAGCCTGCTTTATTCCATAAAAAATAGTTTAAAGAGTACCAGAAACAATTTGATGGTAATTTCATTGCATCATTTAAAATTTTGGTTTTGGGAGCTGGCTTCTTAGGTAGTAGAGGACAGTGGTCGAAGAAACTACTAGGTAGCCTTATTTATGCTGACCTTAGTGGCGTCGCGGGTGATTGTCCCGCTGCGATGCCAGCGGGGTTCAGTCCAGGCGGGACAAATGTTTGCGTGATCTACAAACTTTTGTGCTGGGTCTGGGTGTGTGGTGCTATGTACTCGTAGTTTCTGATATCCACGACACATGGAATCCTAGTGTGGAGTCGGAACTCATCCGTTCAGTCTGGTCCTATAGCGTTGCTGATTCTGGGCTCATGTGCAGGTTCGATTCCCGCAAAATATAAATCCCACCATTGTTATTTCATGTCAAAGTGAAGTTAGGTAATGGTTTTTTTGCCTTAATTTAGCTTTGGTTACTAATCTGTGTAACTTCCGCAGCCTGCCACGTCCACCGCGGCTGTCACCCCCGAAGAAGACGAGAAGATGCGCAGCATCCTCGCTAAGAAGGAACAAGAGCTTCTGATGCTGCAGAAGAAGAAAGTGGAGATGGAACTGGAGCAGGTGCGGAGGCAGCTGGAACAGGAGAAAGTTACTAAAAAGGTGAGCATCTTTTTCAATGAAACGTGACGACCCATGATGGCGAACATCATGGCTGACCCCTGCGACCTAAACAAACACCTGCACAGCTCCCCAATTCTACTAATTCAATGGCTTCAAGCAGCGTCCCTCATTTTAACAACGATAGCTCTAACTGCGCTCGCCAACCCGCATGCCCAGCGTGGTGAGTATGGGCAAATCCCCCCACATGGTAAGGAATTTGCTCTGTCTGTAGGGGAGGTCATGTTCAGCAGTGGACGTCGAACGGCTGAAATGATGAATGGCTTCAAAATGACAATGGTTCAATAGCAAAATTGCCACTTGTGACGCTTTTGGTATTCGGCTATCACAGTTGTATTTCAATGGCAGTCATTGTAGAACCAATGGACCAATGAAATCAAAGAAACGAAGGTGGCGACAATCGTAACTGAATGATAATGTTGCGATCATTTTCATGCGATTATCATTTTCAAGTCATTGAATTATTAGAATTTGGGGCCTGGGCAGAGTTTAATGACAGCGGATTATGTCGGGCTGCCCCCTATTAGAATCCTACTAATATTATAAACTAGCTTCCGCCCGCGTCTTCTACGCTTTTATTTGAACATGCCCGTTTCGGTGTAGTAAACATATTATGAATCAGCTTGTATAACATAAATGATTTGTTATATTTGACTACAAAACAATTTTGAAATGGAAATATTTTGTGTCGTAGAAGTATTTTGATGACAGCACGATGATGATAAGACAAGGTTACCGCTGTACATAATTGACATTCCTACAGTACGGCCGTCGTTTGCATCCGCTGTAGAGATATTACAAACGAAAAACGACCTAATACGGGATGACCAAGAAAGAATCAGTGACAAGACAAGAAGATTCTATATGTGACAGGTTTTTTTTTTTTTTTTTAATGTTATACGGAGGCACATAGGCTTACGGCCCACCTGATTGTAAGTGGTTACCGTCGCCTATTGACATCAGCAACACCTGGAGCATTGCTAATGCGTTGCCTGCCGAACCCCTCCCCCCCTAAAGAGCTCTGGCAACCTTACTCACCGCAGGAACACAACACTATTTGAAACAAATAATGTTATTTGGCTGCGATCTTCTGTAAGGCGGAGGTACCTCTACCTCCTCCTCTCGAGTGTGCCCTACCTCTCGAAAAAAGGAAGGTTGTAGGCATATCGCCACTTATAAGGAACTGGTTTCCTCGTTGTGTTTTCCTTCACCGTTTCGGGCACGTATTTTTTTCTATGGAAACATCCATCCGGCTTTCGAACCCACGAGATCGAAAGTCGAGGTGCTTTCCACTAGGCCAACACGGCTCAGATTCTTACGGAAGAACTGCGCTTTTCTTTGCTTTCTAGTTTGCACCGAGCAAGTAGGTCACCCGTCGCGCCCTAGCCAATGTCAATGGTCCACGATGTCTCTAGAATATTGAATTGCTTGTAATGTAATGTAGGAGGAGGTAGGGTGCAGCTAGATTTTCTTGCTCTAAATTGGAGCAGCTCGCCTGGGGAGGTACCTCCGCCTTACAGGAGATCGCAGACAAATAACAGTATTTGTTTCAAATTGTGTTGTGTTCCTGCGGTGAGTACAGCAACGCAATGCTCCAGGTGTTGCAGATGTCAATAGGCGACAGTAACCGCTTTCCATCAGGTGGGCCGTAAGCCTGTTTGCCTCCGTATAACATAAATAAAATGTAGCTTCTCAAACGCAATCGATATCTAGGTTACTGTTGCTGTCCTAGATACATTAACATACGTGTGGTCACTGTGGTTGGTTTTATTAGTCCAAGATCGGTTTTTCTCGTTTATCGCAAATTTTACATGAATACTCGATATGGATGGAGCATTATGCCTTGTCAAATTAAATGAAGACGGTCAAGCGCGAGAACTAGCGCACTGAAGCTTACCACCATTACACGGGGTATGGAACGTGGAATTTTGCACCGTGCTTCTTAGAGGCGCAATTTGATCCTTTCAGTACACTGATTCTATCACTGAGGGCCATAGCCCTTATCAGGTCCACCATACCTCAGCCTGGTCACTGACGTGATACAGGATGACCAAGAAAGAATCAGTGACACGACAAGCGAGAGGAGGATCTGGAAGTGACAAACTTATATTTGCGGTCGCTAACGTAGTTCACTTTATGAAATTAACCGCATATATAAGTTTGTGAATGAAACAAAAGAGTTTCATTCACAAACTTATATTTGACTTATATAGCTTTGCGAAGTATGTGTGGAGTAACTTTGAAAGATAGAGTGAGGAACAGTGTGATAAGAGAGCGTTGTGGGATGAAAGAAGACGTAGTGATGAGGATGGAGAAAGGTTTGCTGAGATGGTTTGGTCATGTAGAGAGGATGAACGAAAGAAGATTGACGAAACAGGTGTATAAGGCGAGTGTGAATGGGACCGTTGGAAGGGGAAGACCTAGGCGTACGTTTAGTGACCAAATCGGTGACGTTTTGGAAAAAGGCCAGGTCATGAGTACCCTAAACCGACGAGCATGTATGAGGAATGTGATGATAGTGAATGAATCAAAAGAGGTATGTCAGGATCGTAGCAAGTGGAAAACCGTGATCTCTGCCTACCCCTCTGGGAAATAGGCGTGATTTTATGTATGTATGTATGTACAAAAGAGTTATGTCAGGATCGTAGCAAGTGGAAAGCCGTGGTCTCTGCTTACCCCTCTGGGAAATAGGCGTTTATGTATGGTTATAAGTTTGTCAATAACACATGAAATTAATCTCAGCTATTATATTCTTGACTGAAGAACCTCCGTAAATGATTCAAATTATTTCTTAATCTTCGGAGACGTTTTTAAACGTCGTTTAGCATTAAGATTTCGCGTTATTTTATTTTATTAATGAAACAAAATCCACAGCTCTTAGGTATATGGTACAACTTAACTAATTTACTTTACTTAAAGCCAATAAAGGATTTAATTTTTTAGCATTTACTCATTACGACCGTCACTGATTTGACACAAAACTAATATTATATATATATGTGTGTGTGTGTGTGTGTGTATGTGTATATGCGTGTATATATGTTATCCATAAGTGATGCGTTCATCTGTATCTGTAAAAGAACAAGGCCTGATTCCACGATCAACGCACAGCCCAAACCGCTGAAGCTATAAAGCTGAAATTTGGACAGTAGCTGCCTTATATGTCAAACACATCCACTAAGGAGGGATTTTCAAAATATCAACTCCTAAGAGGGTGAAAAGGGGTTAAAACGTTTGTATGAAAAATCGTATTCCTTGAACCTATTGATTTGAAACTAACTAAAAATAATGAATGATAGAAATAAGGAGTAACTGTATTTTTAGATTTTCAAAACTACCCCTTGAAAGGGTGTAATGAGATGTAAAAGTTTGTATTGGAGAATCTTAACGCATGGAGAGATTTATCTGAAACTTGGTACAAATACTCATAAAGTCAAATAATGAAATACGTATTTAAGGGGTTTTCAAAACTGCCCCTTTTTATCAAGATACCACGCGAGCAAAACCGCGGGCGCACGCTAGTTTTGACATAAATTTCAATTTATTAATTTAATCTTTTGACATATTTACATGTGCTTAGATCGGTCAGAACAGAACAGATACATTTTTTTACTTACATAGTAATTATGTAGACAAACAAAATAATAACATGTAAACACACAAAATTACTCTATGAACACAACAAGACAAGACAAAAAGTTTATACACAGCACAGATTAAACGTACACAGCTGAAAGATTGACTTTGACAATAACATGAATGAATGATGATAATGATGATAAAATGATTAGATCATACTTGTAACCTTTCTAAACCCGTCTCGTTGTCCGCAGATGTCGCCAAAGCCGTCGCCGAAGCCGTCCCTGGCGCCGGCCGCCATGCCGGTCGCGTTGGTGAACCCGGTGGCGCCGCTCCCGGTGGAAGCTGCCAGCGTTTCTGTCAAACAGCGCTTGGGCCCTGTAAGTATTTATTTATGAAAAGTACACTAAGGCTCGTATTCAGAGACAAGACTCAAGCATTGATCTGTACTTAAATCTCGATTTGAGTCGAGATTCTAATTCTTGAACAGTACTTATGTATAGATTCAATGATCACAGTTCAGCTGAGTAAATGCTTATTCTGAAACGTCAATCAGGCGAAATCGGTGCTTGAGTTTAGATTTGATTTGACAATAATCAAATGACATTTTCGTTCCGTTACACGTACTTTGATGCATATTTATACTTCACTTTATTGTTCTATTCTATTTCCACCCTGGCTGTTTGTATTTCTGCGTAAAACGGATCGAAAATTATAAATAAATCAAAATGTAAATGAGAACATTTGAGTACAGATTTGAGACTCGATTCAGCTGAGAATAGTTTAAGTACCGTTCTTGAATAAAAGCTATGTTTGAGAAGAGATTCAATACTTAAGTAGAGTTCAGCTGATCTGTGATTAAATCTATGCTTGAGTCGTGTCTCTGAATACGAGCCTAAAAGTAAAAGTTATTATTTCTTACTGAATTATTTACCTCGGAGGCCCTTTGACGAGTTCGGTGGTGTAATGGGCGATTGCCCGTCTTGAGACGCTATTCCATTTCATTATTTTATTTAGTAGCTACTAGCTTCCGCCCGCGGCTTTGCTCGCGTGGTTCCTACATAAAAAGTAGCCTATATGCTATTCTAGGTAACGATTTCTTTATATTCCAAGTTTTAACGAAATCGGTTGAGCCGTTACGGCGTGATTGAATAACAAACATCCTCACAAACTTTCGCATTTATAATATTAGTAGGATTGGGTGTTATTTTCATTGAAAAAACAATTCAAAAATCAGACGTGTTGACGCTTGAGGTCAAATCTGTTCAAAGGTAATGAATCAGCTGTTTTAGATGGCGATTGTGATGCCGACCTTTGCCTTCTTACAGTAATAATTAAAAAGATGATAAAAATACCAAAGAAAGTTACGGATTTTTTTTACGTAACAGAAGTATCTGTAATTTAATTACTGTGGTTTTCGGTTTATATCTTGAAACGTTTTAAACACGACTTGGTTTTAATAGCTTACAATAATTTTATAAGAAGTCCAGCGATCTTGCTAGCACAAGTCAAGCAACCTCACTGGTAGATTGCAACGTTCCGTTTGCTTGCAGCCGGTGGCAAAGCCGAGCGGCCGCATCGCGCCCGTCTCCGCCGCCATGCTCGCCGCGCGCCGCGACCCGCGCCTCGCGCGCCTCGCCCCGCCCGCCGCCCCGCCCGCCCCGCCCGCCGCCCCGCCCGCCCCGCCCATCGCGCCTCACGTGTTCGACATCAAGCCGCTCGAGCGCGTCACCAAGCGCAAGAACGCGCTCACCATCGACGTGCGACCGGACGCGACGCGCGACCCGCGTCTTCACCGCCGCCGCGACCGCCGCGACCCGCGCGACCCGCGCCCGGACAAGGAGAAGCCCCTAAAACGCGAGGAGAGGCTCCCAATCGGCTACGTCGACAAGATCGCCGACCCGAGACGGGTGTCCAAGCTCCCCCCGATCCCGAAGCTCAATCGGGAGGGAACCGAACCCGCGAAGCGGAAAACGGTCCGCGACCGGCGCCGCCGGCCGGACCGGCCCGACACGAAGGACGAGTCCAGCGGCTCCTCCCCGGAAAAGAGAATCCGGGGAAAGCGAAAGCTGAAGGACCCCGTGCCCGAGGAAGTGAAGCCGGAGGACGTGGTCCCGTTCAAGGAGCTCAAGAACTACCACAAGGAGAGATACATGCGGAGAAACAGGGAGAAGTCCGAAAGCCCCGAACGTCCAGCACCACCAGCCCCGGAGCCCGAGCCCGAGCCAGAGCCAAGTAAGAGATACATAATTACCGGAGCGCTAGGGCGCTTAGCGTGTGATGTTAGACAAGTAAGCGGAGCGCTGGTTTTGATAATAAAATGTTTATCAACTGCTGGAGTATTCATATTGTGTTACAGTTTGTACCCTTACGTTTAAGTTTGTGAGTTGCTTTCAAGCACTTTTGGACACGGTTTTAAAGCACTTGGTGTAAGCTTTCTTCAAATGAACTCTATTCTAATATAATTAAGACTCGAAATAAGCGGTCAAGACACGTGACTTCAAGTGCAGCAGATGCCAAAAGGATGTCACGAATATCGTCGAAATCAAAATGGACTTCAAATGCACCACTTTTCTTCTAAACAATTTTCTGGATAATGGTAATTTTAAATAGTCTTTGTGAATAACGTTCCTTGAACTGACAATTGTATCTTTGGGGCTATACTGAAGGCTTTTAGTTTAGTTAATATAGTGCCTAAATTGTGGTAAAGTTTCACATAGAAGATATGTTTTGTGATTTACCGTAAGTATCGTATTTATTTTTCCATTAATTATCATTTGAATGTTTAGTGTAACATCTAGAAACTTATCTTGTTACCTTTATGTTGCAGATTTGTTACTACGGAAAAACTAATCTAACAAACAAAACGTATAGACAAACAGACTAGTACACAAGCATCATAAAACTGTCCATCCTATGCTATCCTACTAATATTATTAATGCGAAAGTTTGTGAGGATGTTTGTGGTTCAATCACGCCGTAACGGCCGAGCGGATTTGGATGATATTTGGCACAGATATAGATTATAGTCTGAAATAGCATAAAGGTTACTTTTATCTTCATAGGTACCACGCGAGCAAAACCGCGGGCGGAATCTAGTTTTTAATACTTTTCATAATTTTCCCCATAACTTGACTTGAATAGGCCAAGTAAATTGGCGTTAGAAACGCGGATCAAATAACGACATCGCAATGAGTCAACTTTTCACTATTCATTCACTAACATTCGTCAAACGAATGTTGCGTTATCATAACTTGGTGCCTGAGTAGGTAATTCTTAAATTTTATGGGCTTGTTTACTACACTCGAGAGCATAGTAATCGCACATAGCGGAATTTTCCTACATTTTAATTTCGACCCTTATTTTTTTTTAAATTAATGTGATGTTGCAAATATAACTTAAATTAAATTGAAGTACACACTGTTAGCTTCCTAAAAACACAAAATGTCTAGCCTTGACCTTCGATATCATAACAGTGGCAACTAAACAATAGAATGGCCTAAATTAGCTCGTTTCAGGTAGCTCGGTTTGTGGGACTTTAAGCAGGTATAAAACGATAAGGGATGATTGAAATTACATCATTTGCATACCAACTCCCAGGCAGAAAGGTCCTTTAACGAATACGTCATCTCTCTAAACAAGAAAATGGATACCACACCAGAAGCAGCGTCTCAAGTGGTTGCACTTATCGAAGCTGGACAGAACCAAAGTCAAGTGGCTCGTCAATTAAATTTGAGCAGATATGCTGTTCGACGTGTATACCAGCGATATCAGCAAACTGGTGGCTATACCAGGCGACCAGGAACAGGCCGAAAACGTGCGACAACACAGCGCGATGACCGTTTCCTTGTGAATACATCACTACGAAATCGCCGGTTGAATGCAGTTCAACTCGGACAGCAGCTCCAGGAAGTTAGAGAAGTGGAAGTCAGTCGGTGGACCGTTAGAAGAAGACTAGCCGAAGGAGGTCTGACAGCGCACAGACCAGCAACTGGCCCAAAATTGACCCCAGCGCACAGACAAGCACGCCTTCAGTTTGCTCGAAATCACGTTAATTGGACTATGGATCAATGGCAGGCAGTCCTCTTCTCCGACGAGTGCAGGATGTGCCTTCATGGTAACGACGGACGAGGTAGAGTCTACCGAAGATCTGGTGAGCGTTTTGCTCAATGTTGCATCTCCGAACGGGTCGCATACGGCGGTGGTTCGTGTATGTTCTGGGGAGGCATTTCTCTGGAAGCGAAAACCGAACTTGTCTTCATCACAGGGCCCGATACCGACCGTCGATCGGGTGGATTGACTTCCCAACGTTACGTTGAGGAGATCCTGGAAGAACATGTTGTGCCCTTTTCTGGATTTATCGGCGAAAACTTCGTTTTTATGCAGGATAACGCTAGACCACACACCGCTGCTATAGTACGCCAGTACTTGGAGGAGGTTGAACTACTCGTTATGGCGTGGCCTGCTCGAAGCCCAGATGTCAATCCCATTGAGCACTTATGGGACGAACTAAAGAAACGAGTAAGAGCTAGAAACGCAGCACCTACGAGTCTCAGAGAGCTCCAAACCGCGATCAAGGAAGAATGGGACAGCATACCGCAGGATTTCGTAAAAAAATTGATTTCTTCAATGAAACAGCGAATGGAAGCTGTTATTCAGGCTAGGGGAGGCAATATCTCGTATTAATAAATCGATACATTCACAAATTTATTGTTTTTTTAACCTTTTATACCTGCTCAAAGTCCCACAAACAGCGCTACTTGAAACGAGCTAATTTAGGCCATTCTATTGTTTAGTTGCCACTGTTATGATTTCGAAGGTCAAGGCTAGACATTTTGTGTTTTTAGGAAGCTAACAGTGTGTACTTCAATTTAATTTAAGTTATTTTTGCAACATCACATTAATTTAAAAAAAAATAAGCGTCGAAATTAAAATGTTGGAAAATTCCGCTATGTGCGATTTCTATGCTCTCGAGTGTAGTTGGTATAGTTGAATGAAAAAAGATTTTCAGCATTAGCGTCATTCGTACCATGGCGTAGTTGGTTATCGCATTGCCGATTCTAGGCGAAGATGCGGGCTAGAATTCTGCTGGTGCGAATTTTTTTTTGGTTTAAGATCTTTATTAATTCTCTAAAGATTATAAATCGCTTACGAGAACTAAAATAATTATCTTATAATAAAGTTTTATAATATTGTTCGTAACGAGCAAAACAACAGATGCGGGTACATTTAAAAACTTTCACAATACGCACTAAACAAAATAATGGACACTGGCGATAACCGGCGAGGGCATGTTCACACGAGGTGCTTTTCATTTAAGTGTTATTCGTCGGCACAACCTTCCAAAATGTGGCAAAATTTTGGGTATCATATTTAAAAAAACATTTTGCAAATATATAATGTTCGTGAACACATTACCATTTTTGTTCTACGAGTTTGGCCTGTTTATAAATTACGTTTTGCTTATCCTATCAGCATAGGTACTGGACCATGGGATCTGACTCGCTCTTCTGTCTTACTCTCTTAGCTGTAAGGCAGAGCAGTCCCCCAATTGTACTAATTCAATGGCTTCAAAATGACAATGGTTCAATGGCAAAATGACCACTTTTGTCACTTTTGGTATTCTGCTATCACAGTCTTATTTCAATGGCAGTCATTGTGGAACCAATGGACCTATGAAATCAAAGAAACGACGGTGGCGACAATCGTAACTGAATGATAATGGTGCGATCATTATCATGCGTTTATCATTTTGAAGTCATTGAATTAGTAGAATTGGGTGCCAGGCTAGTCGTTATGTCGGGATAGAGGCTCGCGTATTCATTACCTCTCACAAGACCTGCTTTTCTGGCATTGGTATTCCTTTGTAAACACCCACTGATAGGTATAACCTTTATTTGGTCCGTCCATCCTACACTCGCTTAGCATTCCATAAAATACCTGTCAGCGGGTTTAGTAACTGCGCCTTAGACGAAGTTTTGTCTACGCACAGGATACAATACATATTATTATGATAATAGTATATATTACTAGTTCAGCCTGCGGCTTCGCTCGCGTGAAATAGGTACTATTTTATTTTATTTTTATTTTATTAATGAAACAAAATCCACAGCTGTACCTATATAAAATGTAGCCTATATGCTATTCTGGGTAAAGAACTTTTTATATTCCAAGTTTCATCGGAATCGGTTAAGCCGTTACGTCGTGATTGAATAACAAACATCGTCACAAACTTTCGCATTTATAAAATTATAGTAGGATTATGATAACAATATGTATTATTATGCTAATGATATGTATTATTATGCTAATGATATGTATTATTATGCTAATGATATGTATTATTATGACAATAATATACTATCCCGAATCCCTTATCCATAATGTTCGAGAGTCACTGTGAGACGTGAGAAGTTTTTTGTTTAGAAGCTTTACGTTTTTTGTATGGTGTCACAAAAAGTGCTTTTACAAAAACTGCTAATCTATTCACTTTTCACGTCTCACAGAGACAAGTCAATAAATCACGATTATAGATATTTGCACGAAAGGAGCCTCTAAGTGGTGCCCTTTAATCATTTCACTGCACTGATTCATTCACCGACGGTAATTTGCCCTTTTCAGGGCCACCATACCTCAACTTGGTCACTGACCTTATACAGGTGACCAAGGAAGGATCAGTGACACGTTGACACGTTGCGATTGCGTTTTTTTTTTCGGAATGATTTATATTTTTTCATTTCGTCGGACTAAGGCTTGCACATTTCTATGTTTGTATCGTAACATTTTGTTGCTTACACTAATCTTAATTAGTACTTAGATAAAAAAAATGGTTTTCTATGAAAAGTGGCCCTAAAGATACAATAGTCACCTAGGTACTTGTCATTGTCAAGAAATGATATTCACCCTTTTTTATTCACTGGTTTTAAGGAATCACTAAAATTCATGTTTTTCTGTAACTAATACATTACGCTCTTAATAGTTTAGGTACCTAGGAGTATATTCTAGTAGGAACTCATCAATAGAGGATATATTTTAAAGTTCTTAGAAAAAAATTATCAAAAAGGAGTGATAAATATAAATTCTACAATAGTATTTCTTCATACACCGGTTAGTGACCAAGAAGTAGCCAAGAACCAACGAATTGTAATCTTGTTAGAAAAGTAGTAGATATACTTATTTGAAGATACAAGAATTTACAAATATTGAGATCATTGAGGATATACAGGGTGAGTTTTTTTTTCAGGGCCACTTAGGCGAAATTGGAAACCGCGAGAGTAATTGAAAAGTGATGTTAGGAGTTACAACTCGATTTTGAAAAAAATAAGATCAGCATTAAAAAAAGTTGAAATTGATTTAGTTTTTCAGAATACTTAGGTTTTTGAAAAACATTTTTTTTTGCATTTTTGGGTTCTTTGTTTGATAATAAATAAATAAATAAATGTATGATAACTATGTGTCTAAAGTTGTTGGAACACCTTAAAAATTATAAATTTTTGATTTGAACAATTTTTGCAAAAACTTACATTTTCTGAAAAACTATAAATTTCAATTTTTTTTTATGCAGATCTTATTTTTTTCAAATCGAGCCCGCGTAACACCTAACATCATTTTTCGATTACTCTCACAGTTTCAGATTTCGCCTAAGTGGCCCTGAAAAAAATACTCATTCTGTAAACCCGTATAGGCATTGAATTCAAACAGTTAAAAAAACTTTAATTCTAGATAATATGTTAAAACTACAACCATAATATATGTGTAAACTAGAGTTAGTACTATTACTATTACTATACTTTTAAGTACTCGTTTTACACACACACTTTTACAATGGCATAGGTTTTGTTTTCATTCTCGGAGTGTGTCTACTGTGCTAAGTACCTATACTACCACCTGAGAACCAACACCAAAAAGATACGAAACTTCGATTTCAATGAATATTTAAGTTTGACCATAAAAGCAAAAACAGCAATCTTCAAGACCGAAAGATAACATGCTAACCAATCTGGAATCCATCACATTATGTATAGAAGAGTTACGAAAGAGGTCACCCAATATCGTTCTAGCACTACCACCATACCTATCTTTGGTGGGGAGGAGTGGCGGTGCCTCGAATTTCGATTCTAAAGTTGTGCATTCGAATACCGTTCGTGCAAGAATATATTTTTGAATTCGAAAAATGTATGCGCCTATTATCACGCTGGAGGAAAACATCGCTTAAAAAGCGGCTTGGCGATGGCCAAGAGCTAGGTACCTGCCGCAAATTATAGGAATGTGTCAAATGTAATGTTAAGACTCCCACAGGTCTGAATGCCCGGATTTCTGGTAGAATGTTTACCAGTCTTGGTGCTTTTTCTGTTCCGTATTCTGCCTAAAATAATTACTGTCTTCTGTGATTTCACTGGTGCATTAGGCAGCTAATATTTCAGAGTAACGGGCGCTCTGCAATGTCATCTACGTAGGACATTTCTCGTGGACGTGAGACAGGCGATATGATTGTTGTGATAGGCTAGGCAGGCTACTGCAACATTTTTAGGCTATCAGCTGTCCCGTCCCATATAAAATATCAGATATAAAAAATATCAAGAAAAAACGTAATTAGTTTTTGTCAAAATTGTGCACCTCAAAGCTAATGAAAGCTCCTAAAGTTCTACTGAAGAGTGGAAGTGGAAAATCGGTAAACAGGTAAAACAGACCCGGAAAATATAGAGTACAATAATAATTATAGACGCTAGGTAACATAAAAATATAGTTCAATTTTCAGATGTCCCCGAAGCCCCGATATTGGAGAATAAGGACGTTGACCTCAGAGTGCTGCCTACAGTTGATCCTAAGGCTGTTGTGGTGACCCAGAAGAGACCATCCACTGAGACCTTGGAGGGGAAGTCTAAGAAGAATAAAGTGGACAAGTTTGATATGTAAGTACTTCTTGTTTTGAAGGTACATTTCCGAGTAGGACTTCATTCTCCAAGTCCTGCATGCATACTGGATACTTTTACCACCTGGATCCTATACAAGGCCGACTGGGCCACTGTATCTTATTCTGGCCTTGACGTTAGACTTTAGACGCAGAGTTAGACTTTGATTTTCAGATGGGCTATCTAGGTCTGCTTCGTAACTCCTGCAGTCAAAAATACAGCGTTGTTTTTCTAAATCTTCGCGATCTAACTTCATCCACTTCAGGCTTAGATTTTAGATGGTTCATGTCTTGATTTTCATCGTCTTTCATCGCCCGTAAAACACACGTTTTTTTTTTTCAAACCTCAAAATTTCCCATTTTACAGTCTATTTGGCAACGAAGACGTTGATCTCCGCCAATTGCCGCAAGTAGATGAAGTGGTGCCCCCACTCAACGGCTCACCCAGACCGAAATCACCAACAAATGACGCCAAAGAACCCCCCAAACCCATGTCCGAAGACGAGGAACCACATTCACCTAAAGGCTCCCCGAAGAAGGATTGGCATGAGGTGAAGGAAAAATCAGAAGGTGCCAAGAAAACGCCGTCGAAGTTAGATCTTGTGAGGGCTAAGCTGGCGGAGGCTACTAAAGGGAAGGATAGACTGGGAAGGCCGCTAATGTTCAGTAAATCACCGAGTAAGTAATCCTTTTAAATACACAATCGCCCAAAAGTGCCCTTAGGGATTCCCTCTGTCGTGGGTAGTGTTTATCATCTGTCAAAGTATCCTTTGATCTTTATTCCAAGGATTATTGACAAAATAGGGCACACAAGTCGCTTCAACAATTCTTCCGGTCGTCGGTTGAGTGATGGTTCATTAACTAAAATTCCCCATATACATATTTCACTATGATATTTTTGAGGTCAGAGATAGTCCCAAGGACGTGAAGGAATCATAACCCGCGTATCTCTTTTAAATTAAATATTCCTGAAGCATATTTTATGTAGGTACTCTTGCTGTCTCTTTCAGGTTTAGAGAAAGAGAGGGAGAGGCGTCGCACTATAAGCTTCGATGATACAGACATGCGCAACGAAAGCGGTGATGATTTCGACGCAGAGGACAACAAAAAGACCATTTCCATCATCATGTCTCAGGCGAAAGAACAGTTCAATGATGGACAGCTGGACAAGACTCAGTACAACGCTCTCATGTACCAAGTCTTCCAGCTAAACGAGAAGTTGAAACTCAAAGAGGCGAAGCAGCGAGAGTCCTTAGAAGTCTCCAAGTTGAAGCTCAAAGAGGCCAAACAGAAGAACAAGGAATCGCTAGAAGCATCGAAAAAGAAACTGAAAGCTCATATCGATGGAGAAAATAAAATCCCTAGTCCAAAGTCTTCTCCGAACAATTTCGGTGATATCGATGAAAGGATAGTACCATCTGCCTTCGTCGGCACCCTGCCCGATAGCCAAGGGTTCACCCAAGATTCAGATATGAGGACTCACATAGACCACGGCATGCAGCCCCTAGCCGGCCCACCTATGCCCATGTTTATGAACGGTCCGGGCGTTCAGTTTATGGAGCGGCCTATTTGGAGAGGCCCCAGGCCCAGGGTGGAAGAGTTCGGGCCTAGGAGGTTCCGAGGCCCTGTGCAACCGTTCTTCAGAGCCAAGACAAGGCTGCCAAGACCGCCGTTTGAGAGAATGCCGTTGCCACATTTACCCACTCCTAAAATGGGTATATGTCAAGGAGAATGTCCTCTACCACCTTATGAGAGAAGTGAGTCACCCCCGCCTCTAGGAGCTCCTGGCTTCTTCATCCCTCCCACAGACTATTCCGTCATAGAATATATCGACCAAGATCCGGTCAAAACCATCCAAATCGACGGCGTGCCTCGTGAGATAAGGTTCTACGGTGACACTGCCGTCATTATGCTCGACTGGGACGATCCTAGAGAGATACAATTCCTGCCAGGGTGTCGACGGGTCACGTTTGACAATAAGGACTCAGTAGTATTATCTTTCAATGAAGGCTACAAGAAGGTAGAGATAGAGGACCAAGTTTTCGACATAAAATTCGGCGCGCCGACCAGGGAACTGTACATCAATGGGAGATGGCATGAGTGCTTCTTCGGCGGTAGCCCCTTAGGGGTCATAATCGATGGCAAACCAAGACTGGTGCACTTAGAAGGCCCCCTACCCCAAGTGGATATAAGAAAGGATAAGCGGTTGGATTTAGTCGCTGGAAAAATCAACCTAATAGTCAACGCCACGCAGATGTGTCCCGTCTACCTGGATGCTAAAGTTCAGAAGTTCACTGTCGACAACCAATTATACACGATTCGATTTGTTGACGCTCTCAGAACTGTACTTATAAACGAGCAACCTTTCAAAGTCGAGTATGGGGACCTCCCGAAGCCGATTTTTATTGGGAACGGCAAGCATTTCATCAGGTTCTCGGCCTTGCCCAGGAATGTCAAGCCAGGGTTTGTTCAGATCGCCAACATGGAAGGCTGCGGTATACCAACTGTTCCTAACTTCCCGATGAAGGTGGATGAGGGGCCGAAGGATGAAGCTATGGAGGTGGAGGAACAGGTGCCGAGGCCCGTGAAGACTCCGAGTCCTGATGTCAATAATGAGAATCAAGGTTAGTCTATTTATTTAAATCTATTTGTCTATTTGTAGAGGGAACTGGTTGAGTGTTGGTGCCAGCCTCGTCTTCCGATCCACCCGTTCGTGCACCAATAAATTTTCCGCTCGGAAAATCTATGTGCCCTATACCAGTGCTCTCAAACGGTGAAGGAAAACATCGTAAGGAAACCGGCATGTCCTAGAATCTAAAAATTCGAAGACATGTGCACTAAAGAGGTGCACTTTAAAGCTCCTTTCATTACACTGTTTCTTTCACCGACGGTCATAGACCTTTTTCAGGGCCACCATACCTCAACCTGGTCACCGACCTAATACAGGACGACCAAGAAAGAATCGGTGACACGACAAGCAAGCAAGCAAGCATCTTATTTAAGTGTTTATTTGGAGGAGGTCGGGCACAGCGAGATTGTCTTGCTCTAAATTGGAGCAGCCCGCCTGGGGGTACCTCCGCCTTACAGAAGATTGCTATCTTCTGTAAGGCGGAGGTATAGTAGTTGGCTGCTGCCAAATAACATTATTTGTTTCAAATAGTGTTGTGTTCCTGCGGTGAGTAAGGTTGCCAGAGCTCTTTAGGGGGGAGGGGTTAGGCAACGCATTAGCAATGCTCCAGGTGTTGCTGATGTCAATAGGCGACGGAAACCACTTATACGGAAGCAAACAGGCTTACGGCCCTATATATAACGTAAAAAAAATATTAATATATTTCGTTCCCAGGTCTCGACATGCTGGCGTCAGTGATGCCGGCGTCGATGGATCTGGCGTCCGGCTCGGACTACAGCGTGGCGGGGCCGCTGTTCCCCGCGCCGGACAACATCCCCGGCCTCGACTCCCCCGCCGCGGAGAAACCCCCGCCCATCAACCTGCCCGGCCTGGGGAATATCAACGTGACCGATTTATTCGCGAAACTGGTAGCAACAGGTATGTCTAAGATGCTAACCTTTCACCACACTGGTTCTTTCGCCCAGCGCTCCCCAGGGCCACCACAAACCTAAAAAACCTAAAAAATAGACTCACGCACGACTTTTTTCCCAAAGATTGTAGACGTACTCTCTAGATGTAGAGAGATGTACTGTCTAGATGTCTAAGGGGTGGTAGTCAGAGGCATGTCCGAACATTTGGCGCATGCCTGCTTTTTGTAGTAGTGAGTATTTCATATGTGATGCCCAACGCCGCTTATAATACTTACTGGTTTCCTCACGATGTTTTCCTTCACCTTTTAATGCGCACTAGCAGTTATGGGCCAACCTGGTCATTAATTTAATGCAGGATGGCCATGAAAGAACCAATGAACCGATAAACAAGCATGTAATATTGTAATCTTAGTGCAAATAGTTACCCATTTTGTAATTCACAGGAATAGTGCCACAAACTCCGAGGGAAAAAGAAGATAAAGTTGAAGAGAAAAAGCCGCCTAAAGAAGACAACACTAAAATACACAAGGTGGACATGCTGCGGCCCCAGACATTGCGCGGGTTAGTACCTTAAATACTTCAAACAGTCTAAGTATATATGACATTATGGGTATAATAGCCAGGTTTTTTTATGAAGGCCTGGATGGATTTTTCTCGTCGTTTCTCGGAGCACTCTCTGTACGATCGTACCAAACTTTTACCCCCTCGACCCCGCATCTGGGAGAACAATTATGTCAATGAGTCAGTCAGTCAGTGACAGTTTAGCTTTATACAGCTTCCGCCGTGGTACATAAAATGTAGCCTAACTTTTATTTTGGGTAAAGAACTCTTTATATTCCAAGTTTCAAGGAATTCGGTTGAGCCGTTACGGCTTGGTTGAACAACAAACATCCTCATAAACTTTCGCATTTATATTAGTAGGAAGTAGGATAGTAGGATGTGGCCAAAGTCAAAGGGCTTTTATTTCAATAAAATCACTAGGATCACTTTGAAACGTCTTAGAAACTAGGTGAAGCAATGCCTGTTCCTCGCGACCAATCCTAGAAGAATCAGGCAACAAACACGGCTTGGTGCCTATCATTTTTTTCGATGATCCCTGATTTTCGATGATTCACAAAATGTAATTCTACAGCCTACGGCCTTCGCATAAACCTCCCTTTCCCGTTGCAGCAAGCAGCCCGGCATCGTGTCCAAGCTGTACGGCGGCATGCAGTGCTCGGGCTGCGGCTCGCGCTTCCCGCCCGAGCAGACGGTGCGCTACAGCCAGCACCTCGACTGGCACTTCCGCCAGAACCGCCGCGAGCGAGACTCCGCCCGCCGCGCCCACTCGCGCCACTGGCACTACGACCTCAGCGACTGGCTGCAGTACGAGGAGATCGATGAGATGGACGAGAGAGGTCAGTACCCACTGCTCCAGCTGTAGAATCGAATAGAACCGCCGGGAGAGACACTGGCTGCAGTTCGAGGAGATCGACGAGAGAGGTCAGTACCTACTGCTATAGCTATAGACTCAGTATCATAGGTAGAACCGCCGGGAGAGACACTGGCACTGCGACCTCAGCGACTGGCTGCAGTACAAGGAGATCGATGAGATGGACGAGAGAGGTCAGCACCTACTGCTGTAACTGTAGGTTGCAATATCACGGGCAGAACCGCCAGGAGAGACACTGGTTGCACTCCGAGGAGATCGATGAGATGGACACGAGAGGTCAGTACCTACTACTGTAGCTGTAGACTCGAATATCATGGTTCTTGATCCGTCATCTTAACGTGCCCTCCGAAACACAGAAGTGTTTATGGCAATAGGAGTCACCCCTCTACTTGGTGAGCGCCCTGAAAGTTGCTTAACTTAGTTAATCTATTTTGACTGAGCACTGAATAATGACCATCAGGCGGGTAACGCCAACAACGAGTACTCACTCATAAAAAAAACTAATAACACATTGTTCGTTCCACAGAAAAGAACTGGTTCGAGACGTCTGGCGCGGAGGAGGGTGATGCGGCGGGTGGTGCGGGGGCGGGGCTGGGGGTGGAGCCTGCGCCCGACACGCCGTCGGTGGCGGCGGGCGCCCCCGCCGACTGCGCCTGCGCCACCTGCGGGGACAAGTTCGACCAGTTCTACAACGAGGACAAGGAGGAGTGGCACCTGCGCAACTCCATCCGCCACGAAGACCTCAACTACCACCCCATGTGCTTCAAGGATTACAAGGTAAGACCATACCTACCATTTTTAACGGATTTCAAAAAGTAGGAGGTTCTAAAATTAGTTGGCGGTATGTTACAATATTAATGCTATCCCGAAAGGGGGTTATTCTACACCCTATTGGCAATAAAGTTTGTAAAGATTATATTAAATAAGAAAAATCTCTAAACGAAAATCAGCTGTTTTGGGTCTAAATCAGTTCAAAATCAATTCTGAATCATCTTGTATAATATTTTGAAAATTTCTTAAACTTAGGCGAGTTTCATCACCCCACTATAATTAATCTTCAAAGATCTGCTCGCCTAGAGATATTTCTGATTAAATTATAACTCTCGATTGTTTTCCCCTAGGCGTCACTAGCCAAAGAGGAGGAAGAGAAGAAGAGCCTGGAAGCGATGGAAGCCGACGAGGACGGGCTAGCGAAGGGCGAGCCCATCGAGATCAAGGACATCGACGACACTCTCGACGACAGGTCCGACAACGAGTCTGTCGTAGAAGTTTTGGAAGACGATGAGAAAATCGACGAACCATTAGAGGTAACGAATTTATCTCTATTAGCTCGCGTGGCACCTACATAAAAAGTAGGCTATAATGATATTCATGGTAAAGAACTCTATATATTCCAAGTTTCAACGAAATTGGTCGAGCCGTTACGGCGTGATTGAACAACAAACATCTAAATATCCAAACATCCTCACAAACTATCGCCTTTATAATATTAGTAGGATGAACTTAAATCTTTATGATTATTTACTGGCCTCATAGCTCAGTTGGTAGTAACTCTGCCTTCTGCGCTAGAGGTCGCGGGTTCGATTCCCGCACTGGACAAACATTTGTGACTAACACAGATGTTTGTTATGTTCTGTGTCTGGGTGTTAAATATATATCTATTATGTATATCAGTCTCTGGTACCCATAGTACAGGCTATGCCTAGTTTGGGATCAGTTGACAATGTGTGATATGTCCGGAATATTTATTTATTTATTTTGATAAGTTGTGATAGCCCACACTAAAGGCATATAACGATTTTTATAAAATCCTCAAAAACCTTCCTATCTACGGGAAGGTTGCGGGTCACGTCCGAGTCAATTTTTTTTGGGATAGCATAAAAAATCTTGAATGTTTATGAATGAATGAATGAATCCACAGATCTACGACGCTGAGGTGGAGGACGAGGGCGAGGAGGACGACGTGATCTACAAGGCGGAGCCGGTGGAGCAGGTGCTGGTGGAGGACGACGCCGACACGGACGACGAGACGGCGGAGCTGCGCGTGCGCAGGGACAAGCAGGCCGAGATCGACTTCGCCAACGTCAAGGTCAAGCAGGAGCCCCTAGACCCCGGTAAGTTCCTCTCAAATATAAAGAAACAAACAAGAAAACTATTTATTTATCACCACATAATGCATAAAATAAAAATTTAAATTATATTATACACCACATAGTTCACCATTTGAGAGCACTAGGATAGCGCACATAAATTTTCCGAATGGGAGAACCATTGGTGCACAACTGGGATTGGAACCCACGACCTGTAGATCGGAATTACCACCACTCCACCAGTTCCAGGTCTGGCATATTTTTATTACGATAAGTAAGCACAGTTTAATGGAGTGTTACCTAATTTATTTATTCTTCATTCACAGACGATGAGCCAATAATAACCGCGGAAGAAGAAGCCGTCAAGCTAACGCCAGAGCCTTTAAACACTGTGCACTCGTCCATCGACGGCAACTCGCAGTTCGAGTCGGCCGCGCCGGCGCCGTCGCTCGGCGGCATCCGCATCAACATCTCCAAGGCGCCAATACCCTCCATTGTGACCGTTGGCCCAGTCATACCCGTCCTCAACAATGCCAGGGGTAAATATCACTTTCATTTTAAGGAATTACAATAAAACTCAGTTGTTAGACCTCAGTCGAGGAACTCGTTAGGTATTACCCTATTACCAACCTTTCATACTCCCAGGTATTGAAGGAAATAAACTTACCTGCATACCTACATCCGCGCTGCTAGACGTATTTGTACTTTATAAATTATAAATAAAATAAATATTCCGGACATATCACACACGGTCAACTGATCCCAAACTAGGCATAGCCTGTACTATGGGTACCAGAGACTGATATACATAATAGATATATATATTTAACACCCAGACACAGAACAAACATCTGTCTTAGTCACCAATGTTTGTCCACTGCGGGAATCGAACCCGCGACCTCTAGCGCAGAAGGCAGAGCTACTACCAACTGAGCCAGTATGAGGCCAGTTTAATAGAGACTTCCCGCTGCTTCGCTCGCGCGTACCCGATCGGATAAAAAGTATCTTACAGAAGGACATAAGATACTTTTTATCCGGTCGGAGTTAAAGTTATGTCCATACAAAATTTCATTAACATCGGTTTAGTCTTGAAAACATATTTCTGATATTAGTTTGGATTCAAAGGGTATTTTTCTCAGTTTCATATTATGTCAGAAATTGTATATACATAGAGAATCATTATTATGTTTTTTTCTCAGACTATAAAAGTTTGGCCTAGCCTTCATGATGATTGTATTTTAAAGTATTACTAATATTAATTGTTTATTTATTCAGGTTCCATGCTCGAAGACATCAGCACGGAGACGGATGAGGAACCACTACCCCCTGGGGAAGAAGTAGAACTGAATTACACCCTAAAGCCAAGTTTGCAAGGGGTGCGGCTGTCGAGAACACCCCCCGAGAAAAAGGGGATGGAGGAGTCTGGGTTGTGTTCTGTCATGTAGACTGATTTAGTTTTAAGTTTGAGGACTGTGTAGTAGGGGAACCATTGCATTTATGAAGATATTTCTTTAGATAAAAATACGAATTATCGCGTTGATAAGACGATTGTTAAAATAAGAAAACCATGTTACCTGTAAAATCAATATTTTGACCCTGTGACTGTCTTAAACAATCAATTCAATTTTAAATGACCATCAGCTTTAAAGGTCTTAAGGTTAAACTTTGCACTGTCTTCCTATCCATATATTTATTATAATGCAAATATTATAAGGTTACGAATTAATAATAAGTCCTGTTATTATAGTATAAATCCCAAAAATACTAGGTAAAGTATATGTCTGAAAATATAACGCATTAATTCCTTGAAAATAATCGAATTTGAGATAGTTTTTAAGTATTTACAAATAGCTACGTCTGCCATTCATGATTACATTTTTATCTGCCATTTTTATGGCATAATTCTAGCCTCTATTACACAGTGCTCCACACGTTTGGTTTAATTTCTCGTTTAAAATACAATTTGTAAACTAAATGTGATACTAAAGTTAGGTTACGAAATAAGTTAACTTAGGGGGGGGGGTTTGTGTCCATGCTTTAATAGTTGCACTGCCTAGCTAGCACTCTTCGCTTTCTAGCATCACTAGTTTAGCCGCTTGCATAGTATAGATACAAGCCTACTTTAATCTGTCTCTTCAAGACGGTTAAGGTGCGTAGGTCTTAGGGGAGAGCGCAACAGTCGTCAAGATCCCTAAGGCAAGTCTGGTGAGTTAGCCTTCACGTGGTTGTCCTCCCGTTATTGGTCTGGTTCCTTCAGAAACAGACGCAACAGAAACCGCCAGGCGATAGCTATCCTCACGATCCCTCGCCTCTATATTAGACATTGCTTGCTTCGCTTACAATAGCTGGTATGGAGCCGGTCCCAAGCCCGGGCAAAGCAGGGAGGGCACTTGGGGCAGTGCGGCTCCGCGTATCTATGGTTACATAGGCACGCTGGTCTACACGCCCTAGCGACCCGGAACGCGAGTGGGGAGGGTGGAGAGGGAGGGGCGACTCAGGTTGTTGCTTCTCTTCCCTGCCCTCGTCACTTGCGAATCGGAAAGAAAATGCCGCTTGGGCAATGGCATTTTTCGCTACAGCTTCTGCGGCCCGCTAACCCCTTTTCTGTTCGCAGTACCCTTAATCATGCAAGACACAAAATTGAATGAGAGTTTGCCATGCGACCCGGCTAGCGCCCGGCGCCCTCCGGTATCCGGGCCGGGGGGTGTCAAGTTGGCTACCGAAGGCGGCGGCGGGGTGGGACCCCAGGCCCCGTCTCCAGCAGATACTACTGGGAGGTCGGCGTTAGTGACGCCCAAAACGACACAGGATGCGCCCTGCGGTGCGGCACCAAGCTCCTCGTCCTCGGCGCAAGAATCGGCAGCTGGATCAGGGCGGAGACGCCACCGGCAGTGCTCCAAGACCAGGAGGAAGAAGGCGGCAGCTGCAAGGGCAGCAAGCCAGGACAGCGCAGCATTAACGGCATCTGGTGATGCTGTGTTGGACAAACGAGCTGTCGGGGGGCCCGCGCCCCACGGCACCTCTCCGGTAGGTATGAAGTCAACACTCAAGAGCGGCGCGGGCCGCTCTAAGAATTCTAGGCAGGAGCGTAGGCGACGCACCGCGGAGCTTGTACAGCTGTGCAAGCGTCAACTCCTGGAGGGAGTGCTATACCCACCTGATATGAAGGCCATCGCGCCGGCGGTCAGCGTGGTTATGGCACGCCCTCTCTCCCAGGGGACCCCTCCCCCGGTTGTGCCTGTCTCGACCCCAGTTGGGGGTACGTACCCCCCCCACGCGGGGCTTCGGGGTGTACCCACGGCGGCCCGTTATCGTGACGTTTCCTCCGAAATAAATAAGGAAAGCGTCCGACCGGAGCAGTGCGTCGAAGACTGGACGACCGTGCGCAGGGGTGGGTCCCATTCAAAAGCTGCAACCGCGCCAGCATCTAATACGAGGCCATCGGTGGGAGCGATAGGGAAGGCCCCGATAGCCCCGGCACCTGCATCTGATCCCCGCCCTGGAACCTCCAAAGGGAAGGGCGTTGGGAAAAGTAGCTTTGTGGGCCGTGGGCGCGGCACCGATCCCGTAGCTACCGCGATGGCTGCTGACAAGGGAAACGTGGCAGAGGGTGATAGCACTCGGGGTGCCAAGCGACAGCGGAGCACTGACCTCGTGTCACCTTCAACCGCAGCGGTGGACAAGAAGGTGCGCCTGGACGCTGGAACCGCTGGAGCTCGTGCTACAACAGGTGTTGGCCACAGCGATGGGGGTAGCGCCGCGAATCGAGGACGAAAATCGTATGCCGGAGCTGTCAAATCTCACCTTAAGGTGATCATTCTAGACAGATCCGGACCGAACATGGACGAAGTTCGCGGCACTATCCTAAGGAGGGCCATAGAAGGCTGCCATCTGCAGCACTTTATGGACACTCAGAACGGTCCCAACTATGGGCCGGGGTTTGAGACAATGGCTCGTGTCGACAGGGGGGGGCTGAGGATGGAGCCTAGCGATGAGTTTTCTCTCGCGTGGCTAACCTCCACCGTCGAGAGTCTGCCATGCCTCTGGCCGGGATCGGGGGGGTTCAGGGTGGTCCCGGAAAGCCAAATGCCACGATACGTGACAGGGAGAGTGTTTCGCTCCGGATTGGGAAGGGGATGTGAGCACTCTCAAGGCTTATCTGGGCCACACAAATGGGCGCGTGGGATTGAGTGTGTGGAGCTGGCCGATCTTCGCGCATGAGATATCGCGCAACATCGCAGACGACCAGGTCGACCACTCAATTGCCTTTGGGGTGCCAATGGACGAGGTCGAAAGATTGAGGAAGAGAGACTGCCGCCTATATTATAAGACTGCGTCTATCTTCGTCGACCTACGCAAGCCCAGAGCGGGGGACGTCCGAGCTGTGGCCGAGGCTTCCGAGCCGGCGGCGCCATGCGCAAGCAGCGGCGTAGCCGAGGCGGGGCCATCCGGCGGCGTGGACCTTCCAAGTTCTGGAGGATGTGATGGCGAGTGGGAGGGGTCGCAGTGCGACATAGACCGGCTGTTAGGCGTGGATGACGAGGGCGGAGAGATTGCGGGAGACCTATCGGGTCTCAATCTCATGTCGCCCGCCCCGTCCATGGAGGAGGAGCGGTCTGTGGCGTCACCCGGCAGCTCCCACTCGCAATCGCATTAGGATGTTCGGCAACGAACACCCACTATAACCCCCTCTCCCACTTAGCTTTCACAATGATGTTAAACAAGGAAAAACGGGTAATTCTAAACAGACGTAATAATAATAATACTTCCATAATTACGGGAAACTCTAAAATGCCCTATGCACAAAAACTAAATAAAATTGAATTTATTCAAGCCAATATCCAACACAGCATCACTGGATTCGCTGCCCTAAGAAGAACTCTCGAAGAGGAACCGAACACCATAGCCCTGGTCCAGGAGCCTTACATTGCCCGCGGGACGGTGAGTTTCTCTGCCCTCAGGGGTCATGTATTCACTCCTCCAGTGCAAAATAAAATACGTTCCTTAATCTATGTCCCGAATAATATTACAGCATCACTGGTAACCCACTTGTGCACCGATGACCTCACCGTGGTGAAACTAGACACAGGACTTGAAGGTAAGCTTAAAACTATCCTTATAGCATCAGCATACTTGGACGGCGGAGCGGAAGCACCTCCTCAGGCCTTAGAGGAGTTACTTCTCTACTGTGCAGCACACAAAACAGAATGCATAGTGGGCTGTGACGCAAATGCTCACAGCACCGTCTGGGGATGCCCTAGTACGAATGAAAGAGGTAAGGACCTACTGGACTTCATATTAAGACATAACCTCAGCATCCTGAACAGAGGATCAGAGCCCACTTTCGTAACGTCGTGGGCCCAAACCATAATAGACATAACACTGGCCACCGACGCCATTGCGGAACACATTAACAACTGGCACGTAGCCAGCACAGAGGTTTCTTGTGCTGACCATAGACGGGTAAGATTCAACTTGGACTCAGGCGAAATAAAGCCTCGCGTTTATCGTAACCCAAAAAGAACGAACAGCAAATTGTTTACGGCAACTCTAGATACTGAGCTACGAGAACTCTCACTGATAGAACCCAACGTGGAGCTGACACCAACAGAAATAGAAAACACACTGACGTTGCTGGCTAATAGTCTCAAAACCAGCTATGAAAAATCATGCCCTCTAACTAAAGAGCGCACTGCTATTTCACACCCAAAAGACAGATGGTGGAATGGGGAACTCGCCAAACTGAGAAAGAAGACGCGCCATCACTTCAACAGGGCGATGAACACAAACCAAGAGGAAGACTGGAAGGACTACCGCGTAGCAAGACAAAACTTTAAACGCGAAATAAAACGTAGCCGCGAATACTCGTGGAGGAAATACAGCAGTTCCATCACATCCCAGAGCGAAACGGCGCGCCTCAGCAAAATACTATCAAGAGACTCAAAGATCAAACTAGGCACTCTGAGAAAGCCTGACGGATCATATACAACAACAGAGCGCGAACAATTCGAGCTGTTACTAAAAACACATTTTCCGGACTGCACGTTGAGTGACGACACCAGCTGGGAAGCAAGTACAAGTCATACACCACAGAAAGCTGACTGGGTACTAGCTGAATCAATAGTCTCAGAGGAAAAACTTTCTAGTGCTGTAAGAACATTTCAACCATTTAAGGCGACTGGCACGGATGGTATATTCCCTGCCCTCCTTCAGTGGCATCTTATGAAAATCGAGGCAATACTTATAGCTATCTATAGGAGCTGCATCGCTTGGAAATACATACCACTGGCGTGGAGAGAAGTTAAGGTTATCTTCCTCCCAAAACCAGGCAAGTCTGACTACACACAACCAAAGTCATTCAGACCGATCAGTTTGAGCTCATTTCTTCTCAAAACTCTCGAGAAACTCTGTGACAGACACATCCGTAGCGGGCCGCTGGCTAACAACCCGGTCAACAAAAACCAGCACGCGTATCAATCAGGCAAATCCACTGAAACAGCTTTACATCAAGTTGTCCACAAGATTGAAAGTGCCCTGGAAGACAAACAATCATGTCTGGTCACTTTCATCGACATTGAAGGTGCATTTGATAAGACCACCTTTCCGAGCATCGAAAGGGGGCTAAGAGATAAAGGGGTTGATGAGAACCTGAACGAATGGATAACACAAATGCTGGCCAACAGGGCGGCTCGGATCGAAAGCTCCGAAATTACACGTTGTCTCGTAACAAAAGGATGCCCACAAGGAGGAGTTCTGTCACCCCTACTCTGGATACTCGTAGCAAACGAGCTCTTAGAACTACTAAACAAAGATGGCATCCTTACAATTGGTTATGCTGACGACCTAGCAATCATGATATCGGGACTATTTGAATCAACTCTATGCGAGAAGATGCAAAAAGCTCTTCGTGTTGTGGAAGCATGGTGCCATAGGCACAGCCTATCTGTGAACCCAAACAAAACTGAATTGATTCTTTTTACTCGCAAAACGAAGAAACTGCAGGCACTAGACCTACCATCCCTATTTGGAACAAGACTGACTTTGTGTAAGGAGGTCAAATACCTGGGCATATGGCTGGACAGCAAACTTCTATGGAACAAGCAGCTTGACCATGTCACGACAAAGGCTACAAACGTGCTATGGCAGTGCACACGTGCCGTGGGCAAGGACTGGGGATTAAAACCGAAGCTGTGTCTCTGGATGTACAAAGTCATGGTTAGACCGGTGCTCACCTATGGCGCTGTAGTCTGGTGGCCCCGAACTATCCTAGTTACTGCTATCAATAGGCTACAACAGGTCCAAAGACTAGCATGCTCACTCGCAAGTGGGTGCACAAAATCTACTCCATCGGCGGCACTCGATGTCATACTGGGGCTGGTACCACTTCAGCTGCACATACAGCAGGAAGCGATGGCAGCAGCACTAAGAATAAAATCCACTAACCAGTGGAAAGGTGACAACAGAACAACATATCATTGCAAGATACTTGACAAGGCGACAAAAGTCATTCCGGAGGCCTTACGAGGCACGGACAGAATCGCTACTTCTTATTTGGTCAACAAATCGTACGAAGTGGTGACTTCGGAGCCCGAAGGCATCTCAAGTTCCTCATCTGGGCTGCCCACATACCACATATACACAGATGGAGCCAAACAGAAAACGGGGGTGGGCTGTGGCTTTTACTGCCCTGAAACGGGACTCTGTAAGGCTCAACCACTCAACACAACCACCACAGCTTTTCAAGCCGAAACTATAGGTCTACATCTGGCGGCCAAAGATATACTGACATCATTAAAGTCTGTGCCGGAAACAGGGAAAGCTCTAGCATGCACACAACAATTTATCTTCACAACAGATAGTGCTGCACTTATAAATGCTCTTCAAAGACCAGACACCAGGTCCAAATCGATACTGGAATGTCATAATGCACTCCAACAACTAAGTGTGAATCATAGAGTGCTTATCAAATGGACAAAGAGTCATAGCACAAACCTGGGCAACAACAGGGCTGACGTCCTGGCAAAAGAGGGAGCAAAACTTGTTCCTACAGAAGCGGACAAGAGCCTATCAAATCCACCATCGGCGGAAATCAAAAACAGACTGAGAGAACACTTTGAAAAAGAGCACCAGAAGCTCTGGGAAAGCAGAAAGGACTGTAAGCAGGCGAAAGTCATGCTCCCGGGCCCAGATAAGAAGTCCACCAACACCATAATAAAGATGAAACGCGAGGACCTGCGAATGCTGGTGGGCATCATCACAGGTCACTGTGAATTAAACCATCACCTGTACAAGACAGGGGCTACTGACAGCGGATTATGTCGGGGCTGCCTACAGGGAGAAGAAACAGTAGAGCACGTAATTTTGCACTGTGCAGCCACGGAAGAGGCCAGGACCACATCGGGTCTGCGGGCCGTGATCGGAAGCGGCTCCCAGACACCGCTGCATACAGGGATACTGAGAGAATGTTACCAACGACCCAAAGTCCTGCTTCGCTATTTTAAGGAGCTGGGCTGGCTGGGGTAGGGTTAGCATAGGGGGACAATGCACAAAACACCCCACAGCGGGAAGTCAGTGCAGGTCTAACCACCCCCGATTAGAATTAGAATTAGAATTAGAATAAGTTAACTGCACCATTTTTCTGTGACTTACATTTTTGTATATTTGATTGTAAATACCTAAACTTTGTCTACAAGCTAGCTATAAAACATTGTATAAAATGTTTGTTTTTGTATAGTTGGTAATTGTTTGTATAATGGTACAAATGTATTTTTAGCGTTAATTTATGGTGGCAATAAGATTATTTTTATGTTGATTACTAGTTTATTTTGTGTAGGTGTATAGAAGGAATCTCCTTTAATTTTTTTGGAATTTATACATTTGTTCTTATTAATTTATGGCATGCTGATTTAATCTTGATTACATTCATGTTATTTTCATTGTGAAAAAAAGAACCATCCAATACTTTCTTAGTTCTTATAACAAATTGTACTCTCTGAATACTTTGTTGCTTTTTCAATCATCTTTTGTTTCTTTAGAGTAGGGCCAGAATCACAATGGTTTAGTTTAGTTATAATGTAATGTAAATAAATGATTGTTTTTATTGAAATCATTGGTTTTTTTGTTACATAGTCCTACCATCCAGTGGGGGGGTGGAGGCCTTTGCCCAGCAGTGGGATAAAAACGGCTGAAAATAGAATAGCCCTACCATCCCCATTTTTATACACCATTCTTGTTAGAAAACTATGAAATCTCTAGGTAAAAAACTTCCGTCTATTCCACAGATAACATAATAAACAAAATTCCGTTATGGCGTGCGTATTGCTTATATTCTCTTTGATGGCGTGATTGAACTACAAACATCCTCACAAACTTTCGCTTATAATGTATAAGTAGGATTCTTGTTAGAAACTATGCAATCTAGATATGTACTATTACATGTAGTGTAAAATAGTTTTTGATATGTACTAGCTTGCGCCGGTGACGTCGCTCGCGTTGTACCTAGATAAAAAGTAGCCTATACGCTATTCTAGGTAAAGAACTATACCTATTCAAAGTTTCATCAAAATTGGTGCAGCTGATCTGACTGATTGAGTAACAAACATCTATCCATCCTAACTTTCGCATTTATAAATAGCAGTAAGATTAAATTATGAATAGGTAGTTAAGTTTATAATAGACTTTCAAAAAAGGAATCATGAAAATTGACACAAAAACATTACTTAGGTACAACTTTTATTTAATTATTTCACATTTTCATTTCCACAGTACAGACAAGAATGATGAATTTCTATTACATATCACAATTATGTGGCCATCTGGGAAAGGGTAGAGTGTCTTTTATGTTATTCACTCCACACATAACTTGCAGTAGTCTTTCCAAGCCGAGCCCAAACCCACCAGTGGGAATATTCCCAAACTTCCTCAGCTCAAGATACCAGCCCAGCCGGTCCGAAGGTAGTTTTGACTGTAGTTTTTTATAGTTGTCTTCACGGAGACTGCCTCCTAACACCTCGCCTGTGATTGGTGTTAGGAGATCTAGGGCATCCACCTAAAAAGACCAGAAGGTGTTAAAGGGGGAAATGGTCAGATTTTTGTACACATCTAAAAATTATTGAACTGGATATGGACAAGGATAAGACTGTTAAGACAGGCAGGATTTAATTCTGGGTGAATAAATCAGAGTAATCAAATTTTCAATCAAGCAGAACATGTAACTATGTCTAATAAGGTAGATGGGTTAGGTACCTTACTGCTATCATCACAGCACTCCTTCATGTAAAATGACTTCATGTTTTTCGGCCATCTCACAACAAATACAGGGATTCCAGCGCAATGATCCACCAAGGCCAACTCTTGTTCCTTGTTGATACCTTCCTCAGTATCTGTTATTCCTTTTTTATCCAGGATACTCTTTGCCTCATCGTAAGACAGTGTTACAAAAGGCTTATCAATCCATTTGGGTAATTTACTATCCTTGTCTAACAAATGTAAGTCAACTTCATTTGTGTTGCGAGTTTCAACAAAAACATACTTAATAAAGTCTTCTATTTCAGTTTGTAGTTGTTCTAAAGTATTGCAAAATGCCAGTTCAGCTTCCAACATGTAGAATTCAGATAAATGCAGCCTTGATCTTGAGTTCTCAGCTCGGAATGTCGGACCTAAAGTGTAAACATTACCAAGGCTTCTACATGCTGCTTCTAAATGCAACTGGCCAGATACAGTTAGGAACACTTTTGAGCCAAAATACAGAGAGTCTTTGTCTCTTCCATTCTGCATCATTGCTTTGACTGTAGCTTCACTGTCTGGTTGTACTTTGAAAACTTCTCCAGCGCCTTCGCAGTCATTTGACGTGAGGATTGGAGTGTTGATGTTAGTGTAGTGTTTCAACATGAAATAGTCATGTATGTGTTTTGTAAGTGCACTTCGTATTCGTAATATTGCTGAGATGTAGTTGGTTCTCGACCGTAAGTGGAGGTACTGGCGTGTGTACTCAGCAGGATGAGTAGTCCGAGGATTGAAAGGGTACCCATCTGAGACAACACAGCTGCCTATAACCTTAACGTCGTCTGCGACGAGCTCTATTTGCCCTCGAGGGCTTTTAGACAGCTTTCCTGTTATGTGTACTGATGCACCGTAAGACAGGGAATCTGTATTCAAATTCTTTGGTATGACAATTTGTAGCTTCTTTGCACACGAACCATCGTTGACATCGGCGAATATAAATTCTTTCTGAACACGCAAATTCCTCACCCAGCCCTGAAATTCATATAATAAAACTGAGAAGACAATTTGCATTCATAGTTTTAAATCCTATCGAGTAGGAAATACATACCTTGACCTCAACTATTTCGCCGAAGCTAGCTTTCTCTAAAACTGAAGCGATGACGCTATAGTTTCTAGACAAATTGGGGGCAGTATTACGGGCCAGTAAGTATTTGTACAACAACCCACTTTTACTAAGCATTTTGTAAATTTTACGGATTTATTTATTTGAAAGAATGCAAAGCACCAATATTTTAATTTTTTTTTTTTTGAAGTTTTTCCCCTTTCGGGATGGCTATGGCATCTAGGCCTTACCGCCAAGTCTTACGTGTATTTTATCTTGTTTATTTTGTTTATCTTCCTTAATTTTCTTACGTTAGTCATGGTCAAGTCACCGTCTAGTCAAGTCAAGTTCAGTTTTAGTAAGATATGATGGTGGCTATTTTACTAAAACCTCGAGGGACCTCTAGGCGCCAACTCGAAAAATGACGATACACGCAATCATTCTATTTCACTTCACTTGTGCGGTTTACTCAAACAAAATTACGCAAAACACCACCATAATCACACAATATTATTCAATTTAACACTAGTTTTGTAAAATAAATTGAGAGCACAACATCACTCCGCAAGTTCCCGCCAAAAAGTCCCAATATTTTAACTCTTTTTTTTTTTTTTTTCGCCCTAACGTGCAGGCTAATGTCCGAGACCATACCACCTACTCTTCTTGTTCTTGGCGTCTGCCTGCTCTGCTGTTTTTATTTTACAATTTACAGTCTGCTGTTTTTATTTTTAATATTTCCAGTGTCAAGTAATTAAGAATGTCAAGTTTGTTAAAATGATGGCGATTTAATAACTCGCTCCGTGGACACGTGGACACGGGCTTAGAATTGCGGGAAATCAAGACCGTTCGTCGTATAATGTAACTCTTTGGTAAGGGGGAGTTATAATATGTCCAGCACAGACTATTAATATGTCCAGCTGTGGACTAGGATTTACTGGCCTGGCTGATGATTTTACGGAAAATTTACCGGTTTTACTAAATTGATGTGAAGCTAGCTGCAAATTGTCTAGTTTTAGATGGTAACATTGACATGGGAATCTAACAGCGTGATAACAGCTCGGGAGTAATAGTGTTCTGTGGCTATCAGTCGACGTCGACTGTCAAAATCACTGCTCAAAAAGAAAAACGTCATCTTCGGTCAATCAATTTCGACGATCATTCATTCATTCATTCGGAAAATCATGTGTGTCGTGTAGCTCCCTTGTGAATTTCCGATTTATTTTGTATTTTGTGCAGTTCTTCTGGATTCAGAGCTAATCGTTATAAAAATAAATCACGTGAGTACTTCTAAGAATGTCAGCAAAACATAATACGGGTAAAATTATGAATATAAAATAGAATTATTTTTATTACCAATTTGTTTCCAACAAACTGGTTTTTCTAGTTGTTACGTCCTTGATATTACGATTTTATGATGATAATGCTAACGAAAGTGACAAGTTGACATCAAATTTGTTGGAAAACATATTTTTTTATTTCTAGTTGCTCTAGATTCATGCATGGCCTACTACTGTAACAATGTAAAAGGCTACACAATCTACACTTTCTCTTAAGCCTTCACTTTTACTTTTCATTCATAGAAGCAGTGAAATTTGTATTACATATTAGAATTTAGATTACTCTTATATTATCAGTAGCATTATCTGATAATTTTAGGTAGATGTCACATTCGTTACAGGCTGTAGTTATAGACAGATTCGTAAAAGTTTTATTTGAACAGACCTACACAACTTTTCATCATTTGGGTAATGATGTTTGTGTAGATAAATACTCTCTCTAATGAGCACTCGCTACCACATAATTAGTTTCCAGTTTTAGACTTACAGTAACTGAGCCTCTTATGATCAATCTAAATTAAATAATGTTATTAAACAAATTATTTAAATTATTATATGTGAACTAGCTATATCTGTATTAATCTGTTCTGTGAGCATATTGAGTTGGAATATCGATATATTGCCATCAGATTGATATCATTTGTCACTATCTTGAGTTTAAACTACTCAGACCAACACAACATTTACTTTGTTTCAGTAAAATGTCAGAGACGGCACCACAGCAACCAACTTCGGGTGGAGACACGGGCCCCCCCAAAGGCATGCCGGCACTGAAGGCCCATATCATTGCTAACAAGATTGATGTGTCACTGTGGGCCATCAGAGTACTCATAGTACTGTGCACTATAGGATATGTCCTTCCATTATTTAACAAGTAAGTTGTAGCATTTTATGATAATTTAATAAAAACTTTTTTATACAACTTAGGTAGCAAACAAGCATAACCATTGGCAAGTGATTACCGTAGCCTATGAACGCTTGAATATCAGAGGCAAAACCCCCTAAAACAGCTCCGACTACCTCACCGCAGGAACACAACACTGTTAATTGCCTGATCTATGCAAAAGCCATGTAGGTTTTTGCCCAGCATATGCCATGCTATTTTATTTAGGCAGTGACTCCAGTTGATAGTCTCAAAGATGTATGTTTATGTGCTAACACACTTGCATTTGTATGGCAATACATCATGGTACGTGAATATATAAGACATGAGGTTCATAACCTTTGTCTTTAACATTCACATACTACATTAAATGTTGCAATGTTTTTTAATTCGCCTACATCATTCCGTTGCTGGTCACAATCTGAATTTGACAAACATTCCAAAGGTCAAGCACTAAGTAAGGTCACTTAGCTTACTGTGTTGTGTTTACTCAAACCTATGCTGTGTTGATAAGTCTTTTTTACAAGAATATATTCTTGTATGTGTGTTTTATTCATATTAGGTACCTACATTATATCTAAATATAAAACAGTAACTGACTGACTGACAGACAATACAGAGCCTAAACAGTTGGTTCTAGAGACTTGAAATTTGGAGGGTGTGTCCCTTTTAGTGCGATGGGGATAAGATAAGAATTCTCCAATGTCCACCCTTAAGAGGGTGCAGCAGCGTAAGTTTGTATGAAAAACTTAACGCGAACAATGTCGCGGGGCTTTCACTATTCATTTGTAAAAACTATTTGGGTTACCTCAGAGGTTACCAAGATCACCGATTTACTTTCATCAACAGCACAATGTATGGCGCCTTTGATCAAATAAATAAATGAATAACACCCAACCACCCAACAGTCAGTAATGTTGTTACTGCAGAATTGTGTCGGCACGATAGAAAATCAAATCTATTGTGTCTCGTCCTGATCTGTGTTTAAACAGACAAGAGGTTAATGGTATAGAAGCCACAGGGAGCGAGTCCTCGCACTGGACATTTCTTTGTCTTCCTACTAATCTTATTGCCATGATCTACCCCACAGCCCAACCTCAGCATTCTACAAGGCCCTGCTGGGCAACGCGGCGGTGTCAGCGCTGCGGCTGCACCAGCGCATCCCGGCGCGCGAGATTGCGCTCTCGCGGGAGTTTCTCGCGAGGTTCTTCCTAGAGGACAGCGCGCACTACCTCTTCTACTCGCTGATATTCATGAACGTGACGCCCAATCTGTGTATCCTTTTTAACAATGCAGCGAGAGCTTAAGGGCTCCAGGTCCATCTGGAGAAGTAGCTACTCTGCCCTCTGTTAACTATGTATATGTAGAAGGCTCCAAGAGGTTGTTTATGAGAAAGCGCCAAAAGTCGCGTTACATTAATTAAGGTCGGTTTAGAGACTGCACAGTCCCAGTCGTTCGATTTAGAATCCCCCCTTCCCCTCAAGACTGCGTAGACTCTAAATCTACGCACTGTGTTAAAAGATGAAGAAATTAACTCGACTCATTATTTCCATTCGAAATGGCAGGCCAGCTTAAAAGTACGTTTTCGTTAGCATTACTCATTACAAATGACCTCACCACCAATAATGTCTTTCAAAGCAGCATTGTCCTTCTCACAGTCTTTATGTACTTTCATTCATTGTAGGTACCTTGTCGTAGCATAAGTATAGGTTATTGTGACTAATAAGCTGATTAAGCTGCTTTCAACACATGAGAAGCCAAAGGTTTAAATATTATAAGATATTGAGTCAACAAAGAAATTATTGCCAATGGATGTAGAATCAGCCCCTTGCAGGATAGTATACATTTAAGAATCTGGCTTATGTTACAAACTGTATACAAAAATCAGGCTGATGATGATGATGAATATTTTGTACAAAAGTTATTTCTTTAGCGGTTACATCAGTGATTTTGACGCCCATCTTCCTATTCGCGCTTCTGCACGCCGCTTCGTACTCGCTGACCATTCTTGACGTAAGTAATAAACGTATGACCTAACTATAAATTACATCTATCGTACACTAGCATCCGCCAGCGGCTTTGCTCGCGTGGTACCGCTATAAAAAGCAGCCTATGGCCTTTCCCAGGGTTAACGCTATCTCAATCCAAATTTCATCAGATCCGTACAGCCATTTTGTCGTGAAAGGTAACAGACAGAAACTTCCTTATAGATTTACATAGTTGTGCGTGTGACTAGAAGTAATTTAAACGGAGCACTTCCATGCTTCGAAGGGCACGTTAAGACTCCACCACCATTGCCGCTAGGTCACATAAACTTCATAAAACATAAACTTCAGCTATGTACATGCTTCGTAAGGTGGTCAATGAGGCTGCTGTCATAACAGCTTACCATGGTTTTGTTGAGTCTGCTTTACGATATGGTATTATATTTTGGGTAATTCCACTTTGAAAGAGCAAATATTTATAAGTCAAAAGAAATGTGTCAGAGCCATATGCAAACTACAAAAGACTGACAGCTGCAAACCTTACTTCACTCAACTGAGAATCTTAACATTGCCCTGTCTCTATATTTATGAAATATCAGTTTTTGTAAAGTGTAATATGGACCTTTTTGAAAACTTAAGAAGCTGTCGGAATAACCACAAAATCAAACTACCCCGAAATAAAACTGCGTTGTTGAACAAGAGTGTGCTATGTATGGCTGTTCGTGTACAATCACCTACCTAAGCCTTTACTTGATACTTCAAGCCTTGTAGTATTCAAAGTGAGACTGAAAAAGTTACTATTGGAAAGGGCTTACTATTCAACCCATGATTATTTTAATGTCATTTTTTGTAATAGCACTATTTTATTGTAATTTAAAGCTCTGACATACCTACTTAATTTTTTTTTTAAATATTTATATTGCATGCGTACAACGCTGAATATGGCTGCTCCTAATTTGTATTTTATTATGTAACAACTGTACCTAACCTATATTACGCAATAAATTACTTTGATTGGATTTTGTTTTGAACTTTGCTAAAATTGACAATTCATAACAGTGAATTAAATATTAAGTGTCATTATATTAGCATAATGTCTTATTGTAAAATGGCTTCAAGCGGCAAGGCTATATGCCACTTGGTTATGCAATCACGTAGGTAGATAAGTATACTCAAACACTTTGTTCGAGATTTTAGCGAAATAAGTTTTGTTTTGAGACTTCGTAACACCACACTAGCCATCAACTTAGTGATTTTGTTTAAGCGGTGACGTAGGATGAGTCTCTAAGATTTAAGGTAGTATAGTAAGAAGGATAGTGCTTGCGTTTAAATGGCAATAAGACGTCGAGGCCCCAGGGCTCCGACACCATTAAAATATTCCAAACCGGTATTGCTTAAAGTAAAAACACAAAACTTTATTTTTCGGTTTCGTTTCACCTTAACCTCTATTAAAGTATAAAGGTTAATGGAAGGACCGTTGTTGAAGGACCGTTGTTGAAGGAGTTTTGTTCTATTAACCGGTTAATAACGAATGAAAGTTTTTATTTTTCATTTCAAATACCGGTTAAAGGGTTTTTCATTCATTCATTCATTCAAGGGTTGTATAATGCTCGAGCTATGAATGAAAAATATAGCTATTTTAACCGGTTAATTGGTAATCGGTTCCGAATCCTTTGCGCGCTATTCCAAAACTTAACTCCAATACTACCGGATTTTTACTACCTGGATAACAATTTTGTTGTTATTTCCCAATGAAGCTATAAAAAATGCCTTCAGTATAGTGATCAAAGTCACCATACCTATCATCTAAGAGTCAGTGAGGTCAAAGAGTTAAAAGTCGCAGGCACCTTTAAGCACACCCTATATACTATAGCTAATGATTTACTACTTTGTATTTTAAATGCTTTATTTTTAAACCGCTCACGACGCGCGGCGTAGCTTGCTTGTAGATCAGCGCGTCCTAATGGACGGGTGACCGCTAGTATCATTAACATTTCAGCGCTCCCGTACTTCGTGCTATCGTCGGTCCTAAGTCCAACTATTCATTTTTTTTTTATAACACCCAACTTAGCTCGTCCTAATGGACGGGAGACCGCTAGTATCATTAACAGCGCTCCCGTACTTCGTGCTATCGTCGGTCCTAAGTCCAACCATTCATTTTTTTTTATAACTCCCAACTTACCCATACGTAGTCCTGACTCCACACTAGCATTCCCTGTCCCCTGGCACCACAACACCCAGACCCGGAACAAATATTTGCAGATCATGCCAACATTTGTCCCGCAGCGGGAATCGAACCCGCACCCCTTGCGTCTCAGGCAGGCAGTCGCCCGCTACGCCAGTGAGATGTAGTCCAAATGTTTCATTGCCTTGTGAAACTTTTCTATTATTATTATTATTTTATGTTATACGGTGGCAAACAAGCTATGTGAACTTGGCACCCGACTTTGGAAAATCAAACTTTTTTTTTTTTATTCTCGTTGAGTTTCGTTTGTAGTTGATTGTAGTGAAATTATTTTCGTTTGTAGTAGCTCCAAAAAAAAGTTAGGGGACTTTGAAAAAAAAACTCTTTGATTTTAAAATATTTCATCCGCGTCTATGGAAAATCAAACTTTTTGTTGTTGATTCCTATAGTACTTCGGTTGTAGTTGATTGTAGTGAAATTATTTTTGTTTGTAGTAGCTCTTAAAAAAAGTAAGGGGACTTTGAAAAAAAAAATCATCCGCGTCTATGGAAAATCAAACTGTTTTTTGTTGATTCCTATAGTACTTCGATTGTAGTTGATTGTAGTGAAATTATTTTTGTTTGTAGTAGCTCTAAAAAAAAGTTAGGGGACTTTGAAAAAAAAACTCTTTGATTTTAAAATATTTCATCCGCGTCTATGGAAAATCAAACTTTTTGATGTTGATTCCTATAGTACTTCGATTGTAGTTGATTGTAGTGAAATTATTTTCGTTTGTAGTAGCTCCAAAAAAAAGTTAGGGGACTTTGAAAAAAAACTCTTTGATTTTAAAATATTTCATCCGCGTCTATGGAAAATCAAACTTTTTGTTGTTGATTCCTATAGTACTTCGGTTGTAGTTGATTGTAGTGAAATTATTTTTGTTTGTAGTAGCTCTTAAAAAAAGTTAGGGGACTTTGAAAAAAAAATTCATCCGCGTCTATGGAAAATCAAACTTTTTGTTGTTGATTCCTATAGTACTTCGGTTGTAGTTGATTGTAGTGAAATTATTTTTGTTTGTAGTAGCTCTTAAAAAAAGTTAGGGGACTTTGAAAAAAAAATTCATCAGCTTCTATGGAAAATCAAACTGTTTTTTGTTGATTCCTATAGTACTTCGATTGTAGTTGATTGTAGTGAAATTATTTTCGTTTGTAGTAGTTCTGAAAAAAAGTTAGGGGACTTTGAAAAAAAAACTCTTTGATTTTAAAATTTTTCATCCGCGTCTATGGAAAATACAACTTTTTGATGTTGATTCCTATAGTACTTCGATTGTAGTTGATTGTAGTGAAATTATTTTCGTTTGTAGTAGCTCCAAAAAAAAGTTAGGGGACTTTGAAAAAAAAACTCTTTGATTTTAAAATATTTCATCCGCGTCTATGGAAAATCAAACTTTTTGTTGTTGATTCCTATAGTACTTTGGTTGTAGTTGATTGTAGTGAAATTATTTTTGTTTGTAGTAGCTCTTAAAAAAAGTTAGGGGACTTTGAAAAAATATTTCATCTGCGTCTATGGAAAATCAAACTTTTTGTTGTTGATTCCTATAGTACTTCGGTTGTAGTTGATTGTAGTGAAATTATTTTTGTTTGTAGTAGCTCTTAAAAAAAGTTAGGGGACTTTGAAAAAAAAATTCATCCGCTTCTATGGAAAATCAAACTGTTTTTTGTTGATTCCTAAAGTACTTCGATTGTAGTTGATTGTAGTGAAATTATTTTCGTTTGTAGTAGCTCTGAAAAAAAGTTAGGGGACTTTGAAAAAAAAACTCTTTGATTTTAAAATTTTTCATCCGCGTCTATGGAAAATACAACTTTTTGATGTTGATTCCTATAGTACTTCGATTGTAGTTGATTGTAGTGAAATTATTTTCGTTTATAGTAGCTCCAAAAAAAAGTTAGGGGACTTTGAAAAAAAAATTCATCCGCGTCTATGGAAAATCAAACTGTTTTTTGTTGATTCCTATTGTACTTCGATTGTAGTTGATTGTAATGAAATTATTTTCGTTTGTAGTAGCTCCAAAAAAAAGTTAGGGAACTTTGAAAAAAAAACTCTTTGATTTTAAAATATTTCATCCGCGTCTATGGAAAATCAAACTTTTTGTTGTTGATTCCTATAGTACTTCGGTTGTAGTTGATTGTAGTGAAATTATTTTTGTTTGTAGTAGCTCTTAAAAAAAGTTAGGGGACTTTGAAAAAAAAACTCTTTGTTTTTAAAATATTTCATCCGCGTCTATGGAAAATCAAATATTTTGTTTTTGATTCCTATAGTACTTCGATTATAGTTGATTGTAATGAAATTATTTTTATTTGTAGTAGCTCTTAGAAGTACTATAGGAATCAACAACAAAAAGTTTGATTTTCCATAGACGCGGATGAAATATTTTAAAATCAAAGAGTTTTTTTTTCAAAGTCCCCTAACTTTTTTTCAGAGCTACTACAAACGAAAATAATTTCACTACAATCAACTACAATCGAAGTACTATAGGAATCAACATCAAAAAAATTGATTTTCTATAGACGCGGATGAAATATTTTAAAATCAAAGAGTTTTTTTTTCAAAGTCCCCTAACTTTTTTTTGGAGCTACTACAAACGAAAATAATTTCACTACAATCAACTACAATCGAAGTACTATAGGAATCAACATCAAAAAGTTTGATTTTCCATAGACGCGGATGAAATATTTTAAAATCAAAGAGTTTTTTTTTCAAAGTCCCCTAACTTTTTTTAGAGCTACTACAAACAAAAATAATTTCACTACGATCAACTACAATCGAAGTACTACAGGAATCAACAAAAAACAGTTTGATTTTCCATAGACGCGGATGAATCTTTTTTTCAAAGTCCCCTAACTTTTTTTAAGAGCTACTACAAACAAAAATAATTTCACTACAATCAACTCCAATCGAAGTACTATAGGAATCAACATCAAAAAGTTTGATTTTCTATAGACGCGGATGAAATATTTTAATATCAAAGAGTTTTTTTTTCAAAGTCCCCTAATTTTTTTTTGGAGCTACTACAAACGAAAATAATTTCACTACAATCAACTACAATCGAAGTACTATAGGAATCAACAAAAAACAGTTTGATTTTCCATAGACGCGGATGAATTTTTTTTTCAAAGTCCCCTAACTTTTTTTTGGAGCTACTACAAACGAAAATAATTTCACTACAATCAACTACAATTGAAGTACTATAGGAATCAACATCAAAAAGTTGTATTTTCCATAGACGCGGATGAAAAATTTTAAAATCAAAGAGTTTTTTTTTCAAAGTCCCCTAACTTTTTTTCAGAGCTACTACAAACGAAAATAATTTCACTACAATCAACTACAATCGAAGTACTATAGGAATCAACAAAAAACAGTTTGATTTTCCATAGAAGCGGATGATTTTTTTTTTCAAAGTCCCCTAACTTTTTTTAAGAGCTACTACAAACAAAAATAATTTCACTACAATCAACTACAACCGAAGTACTATAGGAATCAACAACAAAAAGATTGATTTTCCATAGACGCGGATGATTTTTTTTTTCAAAGTACCCTAACTTTTTTTAAGAGCTACTACAAACAAAAATAATTTCACTACAATCAACTACAACCGAAGTACTATAGGAATCAACAACAAAAAGTTTGATTTTCCATAGACGCGGATGAAATATTTTAAAATCAAAGAGTTTTTTTTTCAAAGTCCCCTAACTTTTTTTTGGAGCTACTACAAACGAAAATAATTTCACTACAATCAACTACAATCGAAGTACTATAGGAATCAACATCAAAAAGTTTGATTTTCCATAGACGCGGATGAAATATTTTAAAATCAAAGAGTTTTTTTTTCAAAGTCCCCTAACTTTTTTTTAGAGCTACTACAAACAAAAATAATTTCACTACAATCAACTACAATCGAAGTACTATAGGAATCAACAAAAAACAGTTTGATTTTCCATAGACGCGGATGATTTTTTTTTTCAAAGTCCCCTAACTTTTTTTAAGAGCTACTACAAACAAAAATAATTTCACTACAATCAACTACAACCGAAGTACAATAGGAATCAACAACAAAAAGTTTGATTTTCCATAGACGCGGATGAAATATTTTAAAATCAAAGAGTATTTTTTTCAAAGTCCCCTAACTTTTTTTTGGAGCTACTACAAACGAAAATAATTTCACTACAATCAACTACAAACGAAACTCAACGAGAATAAAAAAAAAAAAGTTTGATTTTCCAAAGTCGGGTGCCAAGTTCACATAGCTCGGCAAACAGGCTTACGGCCCTCCTGATGGTAAGTGGTTACCGTCGCCTATTGACATTAGCAACACCTGGAGCATTGCTAATGCGTTGCCTGCCGAACCCCTCCCCCCCCCTAAAGAGCTCTGGCAACCTTACTCACCTTATTACACTTATTACACTTTAAGGGCCTTATTAATAAAAAAACTCTACTCGTAGCTTATTAAGAAACTACTCTTAGACTAGTTAATCCAAGACTAGCCCCGTGTCAACTTAGCTTACTTCCTCATTACTCTTTATTTATTAATACTGAATTTATGTAATACTGGCTTAAAACTTGGAGTAAAATTAATCCTAGATTACTCTTTGTTTATAAATAACAGAGTAAGTGATTTTGGCTTGTATTTGATTTAACAGACGCTGGGCCAGAACTCCATGTGGGTGGCGCGACTTCTCATCTCCCTGGTGGAGTTCCAGTCCCGGAACATCCTCCGCGCGGCCGCGCTCGCCGAGATTGTACTGTTCCCGCTCGTCGTCTTCATGGCGTTATTGTAAGTACTTATTGTATGGGTGTTAAATATATATCTATTATGTATATCAGTCTCTGGTACCCATAGTACAGGCTATGCCTAGTTTGGGATCAGTTGACCGTGTGTGATATGTTTGGAATATTTATTATTTATTTATTATTATTATCGTATAAGTTTCGTACATACGACTTCAATCTCGGAAGTCAAGATAGCTATAAGTAGGGTTTATTTTATCAACTAAGCTTAAATTATTTTTTTTCGCTTACAAACTAAGAATTACTAGGACTAGGTAAGCGAAAAAAAATCATTTAAGCTAAATTATTTTGGTATATTTATCATCTTTGATTACTAAACGTACGATAATTTCCGCATCAAGATTGCTACCTAAAACAACTTATTCATTGAGTTTGTATTGATTTGACCCCAATACAGGAATGCAGAAGTATTGTATACCTTATAATTATGTGACTGGCCTCATAGCTCAGTTGGTAGTATCTCTGTCTTCTGCGCTAGAGGTCGCGGGTTCGATTCCCGCACTAGACAAATATTTATGTGATGAACACAGATGTTTGTGCTGTGTTTGGGTGTTAAATATTTATCTATTATGTATATCAGTCTCTGGTACCCATAGTAGATAGAAAGATAGAAAATTCTTTATTGCACACCATAAAGTTCAAACATTAACAAAAAAACAATAAAAACTAAACTATGTGATGATAGTACAGGCTATGCCTAGTTTGGAATCAGTTGACAGAGTGTGCTATGCCCGGCATATTAAAAAAAAAAAGATGGTTGATGTTTTATCGTGCAATGTTGTCGTTCCAGCGGCTACTGCGGCCTAATGTCGCCGTTCGTGTACTACTACTTCGTGACGTGGCGGTACGCGTCGCGCCGCAACCCGTACACGCGCAACACGTTCCGCGAGCTGCGCGTGGCGGCGGAGAAGACGGCGGCGCGCCCCTCCCTCCCCGCGCCGCTGCAGCGCGCGCTGCTCGCCGCCGTGCAGCTCGTGTGCCGCCTGGCGCCGCCCATGGAACACGTGCAGCAGTGAGTTCTACTGCTTATTCCACGAAAGTGGTAGAGGTTATAGGTACTGGTACCGTTGAAACATTTCGGTACCATTATGCTATACCGGTAGGGCATTACGGTACCGTTATTTCATAGCGGTAGATTTCGGTACCGAAATTTTGAGCCGCGGCTAGTTCGCTAGGACAGTCTCAACCTTTATTTATTTCGGTTATAGGTACCGGTAGCGAAATAAACCGAAATGAACTGCGAAGCCAGATTTTCCGGTACCGTTATATCTATCGGTAGATAAATATTCGGGTAACCGGAATTTATCGGTATGACGTTATATCGTTATTTAAAGGTACCTTTATATTCCGGTTATTCAGTCCCTGGCTTATTCCATCTATAAATTAATGAAAATGCTTTATTAAATATAAAATATTTATTTGCTGTGAACATGGTATGTAGTGTACAGGTGTTTATATTTATATCGCCATTTGTCATGACGAACATATATTCAATAGTAATTACATGTCAATAAATAAAAGTCAAAAATACAGATTAATAAAATAAAATTAAAATTTGCATGTCAAAATTTCATAATTTCAAATAACTATTAACTATAAGCCAATTCATTAAAACCCTATTAAACATAAAACCTTTGTTCTCTAATATTGAGATTTGGGTCAGTGATTATAAATTATTGTACACAAAGATAACATTTAAAATGTACAAACAAAACAGAAACTTATACCAAAGATCAAAAATGTACAATGGGCGGTCTTATCGCTAAAAAACGACTTGAACTACACTATCAACAAGCTAAACTATCTTGTCATGTTCATAGCCATGGTAGATATTAGATATTAATGTAGTATGTAGAGGGAGGCCAAACAAAAGATGGATGATTTTCCATACAATTCACTTACATCGTTCTAGCTAGACCTTGAGTTGGAAGCAAGATAAAAATTATTGTAAATCGTTTTTGAATTTTTTTACGCTTCCATGATTTGATCGGTAAATAACGGTGTATGAGATGACGCGCGCTGTAGTGCGAACCAGCCCTGTTGCACCGGCGCATGTGTGGAGCTTACAATTAAACTAGATGAAACTTATCTATTTTCTAGATACAATCTAACGTTGTTTTTTTTTTCTGTTTACAGGTAAATAATATGCAAAATATTGCTTTGGTATCAAGAGAAATAAACATTTTCTACATAATTTTAAAACTAGCATAAAATGAAATGGTGTAAGAATTTATTGACATAAATTACCTCTTTACATTATTCACTACTTTAAATCAATATCTTTTCACGTGTCTGAGCAAGCAAACATATCTGTGAAATACGAACAAAATCGACACTGGCCACATTTGATTTGTGTTGCCAGTCTTTAAATATACTCGTAAATAAGACCAGGAATAAAACTGCCTTTAAGTAAACTGTCGCTTCTCCCCACTGCTGTAGAAATAAGCATGTCGTTTATGCATAATATTTTGGTTGTATTAAATCAGTATATTTTTATCGTTTACGGGAATAAAGAATGGTATTTAATTTTATATTTAAAAGGTCCAATATTGCGTAAGAAGTAAATGATTAAGTTAGACTGATAAGCAAGTTCGGAGATAAGTAGCTAATTTAACTGTGAATTAAGTATTTTCTTTATAACTGGATGATATGAAGTTAAATTATGGTTAAAGTACTGTTTTTCATGTTGCTTTTTATTCACTTAGACCATTCCAATTGTGTGTAAAACGCTGTAAGAGTTGTGCACTTTACCTATCTATGGGAAAAAATGAATATGTACCTCAAAATTATGTTAAATAAACGTTTACTTTTATTATTTTACAATAAAATATATTATTCTATTTGCAAGAACATAATGTATATAATAATTATGTACCAAAATTAAACAATGCACTTGGTTTGGGGTGAATGTAGTCAAGTTTTTAATAAATGTTGGTTTAATAAACAAGGTTTATTTCTGACTTCCTTTAACTTTAGTGTACAGTTTATAAGTTACTTAGTTTATAAGTGTAACTTTAGTGTACAGTTTATAGAGCTGAGGATGGTATAGATGCTGTGCAAGCCTACTCTATCTAAACATGATACTACAGCATACTGTAGGTGAGTAAAAAGTGGTCCCTTACGCTGTATAAATCATCTAGAATAGGAAGGATCCATCCCAGAGGAGGTATCAGGATAATATTGGTTACTGGAACTGCTAATTCCTGTTGTACCTAATTATATCTTCTCTAGGAGATAGGAGAATGAAGATTGCATCAGGAAATGGACAGAACTATGTAATAAGTGCCACATGTGGTGATTCTTACATTCAATCACTGCCACAGGGACCCCACGGAAACCCTTGGGTGTGGTTAGTACTACAGAATAAATAAGTCGCGCACAGATCAAAAAAGCGACAAACCAGTTAATATAAGTTAATAACCGGTTAAATGTAAACCGGTTCCGAGCCTTGGGTCTCACACCCATTGCTGGGCAAAGGCTTTTCTCTTTCGATCTTGTGCTAATGTCAGATAGTCACACATACTTATACAGTAGGTACTACCTATGTGCGAGTAGTTTTACAAAAGTTATTTCGACCTAAACAACTGACTGAATACTATTTCGGTGTACTTTACGCAGTTTTACAGTTACAGTTTGCTTAGAAGGGCTAGAACCGTCTGTGTCTACCATACCATACCATACCAGTGTAAACCTACTTTGAATCTACTACACGTACATATCTACTTACTTTAGGCTGTCCGTCCGCACACAATCAGTCATTTTGGGGAAAAATTATAACATCAACCAATCAGTAAAGACAGATTCTGATGGTGTGTAGATAGCCTTAGCCTACAATCGATGACTTACACGATCAAACTCAAATTTCCGGAATTTACCGGTTTTTAGTCTGTAGGATCAGTTATTTCCGAACTAAAGATTATTTTTGATTGACTGACATTGACATTTGCTTCATCAGAAATCCGGCCTTTTCTCCGTTCCCTTTGCAATCATGGCGGTGACCAACATATCCAAAAAGCGAAAAGTACGTTTTACTGTGTGAAATTTTAGTCGAAATACATGCACAATATCGTGTTACGATCCCCAATAAACGTTACCATGTAAAAAGTATCTCGGTTACTGATGTGAAAATAGTGATGTCAGTGGATGTGTTCAAAGTTTTGATTCCCGACCTAATGTTTTCTAGTTGTATTTATTTACAAAAGTTGCAACACGCTACGCTGTGTTATCCTTGTGAATCTTACATCTTGCGTTTTTGGAAATAGAACACTAAAAGCGTCAAAACTCAAAGAGTCAAAACATAACCTCTCCGTAACATTGCAGTTCGTCGGTGACGGAGTGTTCAAGGCGGAACTCAATGAGTTCCTCACCAGGGAGTTGGCCGAAGATGGCTATTCCGGCGTGGAAGTGCGCGTCACCCCCACCAAGTCTGAAATCATCATTATGGCGACTAGGACACAGAGTGTGCTGGGAGAGAAGGGCCGTAGGATCCGAGAGCTGACCTCCGTCGTTCAGAAGAGGTTCAACATCCCAGAACAGTCAGTCGATCTGTACGCGGAGAAGGTCGCCACCCGCGGTCTCTGCGCCATCGCCCAGGCAGAGTCTCTCAGATACAAACTTATTGGAGGTTAGTTTCTTCCAAAACATTGTATAGAATCATCTGAATTCGTTCAATATTGGTCTCAATTTTTGCTTTATTGATACCGAGTCTGAGTTACTGACGTATGTCCAATAGAAATGTGGCAGTATACAGTGATTTTAATTACATTGCGACAAAGCCTGTGTTTCTCATCTCTCACAAATTGTTTTCCTGATTGTGTGATCAAATATTATATTACAAGCCCCTAACCTGACATTGCCATTCAATATGACCAATGTTTTTCTTTGGGGCAAGATTATAAAATTTTCCCTTCTTTATGAGCTTTATTATTTCAAGCTCTCATGCAGGGAAAAAGACAGTCATGATGATCTATTGTTTTTTTTCTAATATATCCTTTTACTGTTATTTACTGTTATATTTTTCAAAATACAATTCTAACAGCTACCGCTACAGTTAATGCCTATTGCCACCTTAGGCTTTCGTCCGAACCGTTTTGTCCACTGAAGGAGCAACCATTGGTCCAAGTTGTTTGATAATGAAATTTAAGAATTGCCAGCTGTACTTTCACACATCACAGCTCTTGAATATCCCGATTACAACACATTAAAAAAATGGAATTCTTGAAACTATTGCCAACACTCAGAAAGGCTACTAATATAAGCCTGCCTACTGTTTTCGTATATAATTTTTGTATGGTTACACTCATTTTATCGATTCCAGGTTTGGCTGTCAGACGTGCCTGCTACGGTGTGCTCAGGTTCATAATGGAATCTGGTGCCCGTGGTTGTGAGGTGGTTGTCTCTGGCAAGCTCCGAGGACAGCGCGCCAAGTCCATGAAGTTCGTGGACGGACTCATGATCCACTCTGGTGACCCCTGCAATGACTACGTCAACACTGCCACACGACACGTTCTGTTGAGGCAAGGAGTACTTGGTATTAAGGTGAGTTTTCAGAGGCTTTTGGATCTATGGGAATATTAGGGAATTATTTAGTTGGTATGGATAACCCTTGCCATACATATGCCACAAAATGCGTAACACGATCATCGCATTGTAAATGATTATTTCATACTAGCTTATGCCCGCGACTTCGCTCGCATAGTACCTTGATAAGTTATATGCTATTCTAGGTAACAAACTCTATTATTTCAAGTTTCATATGGCGTGATTGAACAACGAACATCCTTACTAACTTTGCCATTTATATTATAAGCAGGGACTGAATAACCGGAATATAAAGGTACCTTTAAATAACGATATGACGTCATACCGATAAATTCCGGTTACCCGAATATTTCTCTACCGATAAATATAACGGTACCGGAAAATCTGGCTTCTCAGTTCATTTCGGTTTATTTCGCTACTGGTACCTATAACCGAAATAAATAAAGGTTTATAAAGGTTTTCTTTGATGAAACGCCGCCACCCCGCCACCGCGGCGCGACTGTCCTAGCGAACTAGCCGCGGCTCAAAATTTCGGTACCGAAATCTACCGGTATGAAATAACGGTACCGTAATGCCCTACCAGTATAGCATAATGGTACCGAAATGTTTTAACGGTACCAGTACTCTAGTAGTAGTAGTATAACCTCTACCGCTTTCAGTCCCTGAATATAAGTAGGATACTTAAATTTTTCTATTTATTTATTTTTTTAACAAAACTATTACATACTGTCAGAGTTGTATCCAAACCACATAGTAAGTGGAAGTCTAGCATTACATCAATTGAAAAAAGTTTATCAATTTCTCCATTTATTTGTTTACGCCAACAAATCAGGGATTGTGGGCCACACAATGGCCCATGATCTAATTTTGAGTGGCAGAGTAACCAGCTTGTTTATTGGAGGGTCAGTCCTGTATTGGCTCTGGTACGGTGCAAGCTGAACATTTATTTTTCTATCAATAATTTGTGTCTATTTTACAACAGTTTAAGGATTTATATGATTGGTTATGTCTATGTATGTGAGTGGTGTGTAAAAACTTGCGCATATTGTGCATAATTTTGTGGTAAAAGATAGATTTACTATAAAATGGTTATGGGAACTAACGCGATCAGAATGACGGAGAGTATACCTCGCGATCTACAATGTACCTATCTAACGTTACTTTCGTTGTTTTCCGTGTGATTGGTAGGGATCAGATTTATCTCACTACAAAACAGTTAAGTAACTGGTTGAGTTAAAATATGGCTGCCGAAAAGGGCCTTAAACCTAAGTATTCAATCATTTTGACTGGCCTCATAGCTCAGTTGGTAGTAACTCTGCCTTCTGCGCTAGAGACCGCGGGTTCGATTCCCGCACTGGACAAACATTTGTGACTAACACAGATGTTTGTTCTGTGTCTGGGTGTTAAATATATATCTATTATGTATATCAGTCTCTGGTACCCATAGTACAGGCTATGCCTAGTTTGGGATCAGTTGACCGTGTGTGATAAGTCCGGAACATTTATTTATTATTTATTTTTAGCCCCCAAGTAGACCCAAGTTTGTAGCCTTAGCGTGTGTTTATGTACCTGGTGTCGTAACTTCATGACGGATGCTCCGATTCCAATGTGGTAAAAAGCTTTATGATAATTGGCCAAAAAAAAATGGGACTGTGTGTCAATTACTGTTTTTTTTAATTACAAAACAGGCTAACGTTATGATGCCTATTTGAATCTAAACTTATCTCTCTCCCTTGCTTCAGGTCAAAATCATGTTGCCGTGGGACCAGCAAGGCAAGAACGGCCCCAAGAAGCCGCAGCCCGACCACATCCTGGTGACGGAGCCCAAGGACGAGCCCGTGCCGCTGGAGCCCACCAGCGACGTGCGCTCGCTGGCGCCCACCGCGCTGCCCGCGCAGCCCGTGCCGCCCGTCGCTTAGCTCTAAGCTTATTAATAAAAACATCCTAAAATGATTGCTGACATTTAATTTATCTTAGACTAGCTTGCGCCTGCGGGTTCGCTCACGAGGTTACTAGATAAAAAGTAGCCTCTATGCTATTCTAGGTAAATAACGTTTAGCGCCAGAGCGCTTTCTGATTTCATTTTTAATTAACAATGCTAGGCAGATTGTCAAAATGTCTCGAAATACACGCTCTTACAACACTTGCCAAGTAAAAACAGCTCGTGCCTTAAAGGCTGCTTTGGCTCCGCTCACGGCAGTCCATCTGATATTCGCAACAAATCCTCGAGAAAACCTTCTACAATCAGCCTATCGAATGATTGAACGCTTTCTGTACTGTGGCCGCTGAAGAGTTGGCCAAATAAAATTCACTGTTACATACTCAATGCAATTTATTACTCAAGATCTCATTACATTACATACAAACGCACCATAATTATGCTTAGCGTAACAAAGTTATTTCACGGACTCTAGTGTCGTGCCGCAAAACGGAAATTATCTATGAAAAATATTATGTTAAAAGCCAAATTATTTATGAAAAAGTCTGACCAATAATGCAGAATTCAACTTTAGCTACAAAATTGAAATTGTGTCATATCCAAGTTGGTGAATTATTTGACAATCTGTAATGATTTCAGATTAGACCCGTAATTATCTTTACGACACTACAGGTGGGTTAAGTAGGTACCTACCTAATAATAAACAAAGTAGAATCTCCACATTTTGGTAAACTACAGAATTACAACAATGTTGTAAATATTTCAATCAAATTACCTATACAACACTTATCTACAACTTATAATTGCTTGCTATTTTAAAATTGAAGATTAGCATTTCTACTGTGCATGCCAGAGCAAAGATTTTCATTCCAGTCAGTTTATTACCTACCGAACTACTAACCTACTACCTACCTTACCATAGCAGACAACTATCATCAGCATCAATCAATAAATAAACTGGAACTTACTATGTAAGTATGAAAGTAGGTAAAATAAATGGGCACACTTCAAGTGCGACAAATATGGCGACTAACATTTTGACGTAACTATTTAAAAAAAAAACATTCATCTGTAGGCATTGTATAAACTGGGATTAACTTTCCTAAGCTTTTATGCATACCTAAATAAGGTAAGGTAGTTAGGGGATCTCGATTGCGTGAAAAGCTTATATTAAATTTTTAGGTTTTTCGGAATTTACTTATAATAAATGGACAGTAATTATCGTACATAAGGTGCTTACCGCTAGAATTAATAACGTTTATTATTATTTCTAATCCAACATTCAACCTTATTTTATTTCTAGTATTTATCTAAGCTTACAATAATGGACAGAATTGCGTGTCGCGTGTATTCGATTTAAATGATGGTTTTGCGTGTGTAGGCGTGATGTGGAATTTATATAATTTCAAAGTAATGCGGGTAGTTGCATAATTTGAGAAGGACACAATAGTGCTGCTAATGAAGTTCACAGATTTTTTAGCATAGTGGATAGCAGTGATAACTAGGACTAAGAAAATTGAAAAATAACATTGCAAAATAGATATATTATGAAGCGCGAAGCTATAGAATTACGATAACTACTAACAGTGGCGGATTTGGGGAACGATTATGTTATTTGAGATGGTTTTCTGATGTCTGGTAGATAGAAGTGTACAAGACATTTTAGATCAATCTTCCCTTTCATTTTAACTCCTAATTCAACGGTAACACAAACTTCTATAATCTATGGTAAAACAAAAATAATGGCGGCGCTTAAACATCCGCCACTGCCTACTAGAAATAGGGTCTAAGATAGATACTACAGTGGGACGTGAGTATAAGGGTTCGAGTTTTTGTACAATTTATCTAGAAGTAACTACAATAGAATTGGGACTATAGAATTTTCTAGCAAGAATGTCTACCGACTATAACCTATGCCTTTTTCTAGAATAAGCCCTTAGTTTTATTTCAGTAAGATCTACGCCAGATTATGAAGTAGGTATATGATTATTATGTAGGTAGTTGAATTTTATCTCATTATTTTGGCACAGAGATAGGAAAACGAAGAGTTTTAAGATAGATATTCTAAAAGTGCAGTTTAAGCCTAAATCACAGAGCGGAAGGGGCGGTGCGGGGAGTGAGTACCTAGTGCAAAAATAGTTCACAGTAGTTGCGTAAAAAAACTATGTTTTTCTTTCATACACTTGTGTCACTTAGCTAAAATAACTTTTATTACAAATACTCCTAATATCCTAAATATTGACATAGTCTAATAGCGAAAATGACTAATGTGTAGCAACTTTCGCGTTGCCGGACTTATCATAAATTTATAACATACCTACTCAATGGTGGCGATTCTTATCATAACTATGACAACGCTAAAATTACCGCCGTTTTTTTTATTTATATGTTTATGGGACAGCAATAATTTTAGAGCTGACATCTAAGTCAGATTAGAATAATGTATAACTGAAACGACATGCCATGATTAAAAATCTTCTAAATAAATCTACAAAAAATAAGGAAATAAAAGAAGCCGAAAATTCATAAAACATTTAATAAAAACCAAAAAAATAAGTAAGTACAACAACGTCAAATCATTTCATAGTAAAAGTACTTTTTTCCACCACCGCAAAATAATGTGTAAGAATAAATAAGTAAAAATGGAATGCGTTGAAAATAATACTTTTCAAGGATAGGCAAAGGTTAACAAAAAATAAGTACCTACTTTATAACTTCAAAAATAAATAACAGTTAATGCACTTGAAATCTTAAATAGATAGGAAAATTATTTTGATAATATTAGTTAGGTAAGTATAAAAAGCAAAAATGGACGTCAATTACATAGAGATCGTAATTAGGAATACTTTAAACAAAATTAAATATTTAAGTAAGTATTGCAATTACCTATGGCACTAAATTATAAATATTTAAGTACATATTTTTATAGTAAATCATATTCATAAAATTAATTCATAATAAATTCTAACAATAATAAGTTTCTTGATTTTCTAATAATAAAAATATTAATACAACTTCATGGAATGTCAATAATTAATAATATTTAGGTACATATTACGAGCTGAATAACCAATTCACTAAACGTAGCAAAATACTCAAATGTATCTAACAAATTTTTACAACCCAAGTTTCTTTGCTAGAGTGGGTACTTCGTTAATTCGCAACTTTCTAAATAGTTATATGCCTATTTTTTCAGGATTGCTGTAGATTCCACCACTCATGATAGCATTGTCCTATCTCAGTACTGCCCTTTAGCTTGTCCATACATACTTTGGATTGCAAATGATAATTTACAATTGGCGCCATATTCGTTTCATTCTCTTACAGCATGGACAGCGTTCCTTTGAGCCGAACAAAGAACAGTACGTCGTTCTAGCCTCGTCACCTATATTATCGCCTTACGTTACGAGTTTAATTGAATTATTTAAAATAACTAACGTCCCTAGTATCGTTGCTGATACTCGTGGTGCCATCTGTTGAAGTCTATGTGGAAAACTACCAGGGAACCGTTCTCGAGACCCGCTAACAAGTATCTGAAAGGGAAATAAATCATAATTTAGACTTAACAAATAATCACTCTCCATCATTAGTGAACTTATGGGCTCAAAATATCCGAATCGTATGGCTGCGCCATGTGAAAACATATTTTTGGCGCAGTCGGTAGGATTTTTTCATGGCTGAAAAATGGTTGGTGGTTAAGTGCTTACTTCTGATCGTGGGACAGCGCCAGCGAGCAGACGGGCGCGCCCGCAGGTGGGAAGGCGTATAGCGGCGCCAGCGTGAAAGCGCGCCACACCTCCACTACACCGGCGTCACCGCCGCATACCAGATATTCGCCGCACCGGGAGAGGACCAGGCACTGGAATGGTAATTAACGAATTAGTTTACTCTTGTTTTGCAAAATTGGATACCATGTGAGACATCATCATCTTCATTTCAGCCGTATGAGGTTTACTGCTGAACATAAGCCTCTCCCAAAGATTAAAAAAAAAAAAACATTTGTGGGGTTTTGCCCATACCTATTCGCCAAGCTAGGCATGCGGGTTGGCGAGCGCAGATAAAGTTTTCGTTGTTTTTTTACAACGAAAGTTTTATATGTTCCCTTTTGGGAACGCTGCTGCCCATCCCCTAGCTTTGTTTGGGAAATGGCCTATTCTTCAGCCGGGGCCACCACGGCGTACCTCTTAAATACTCATTCTATCTTATCTATTCTTATCAATTCCGCACATCTATTTTTGTAAGTACCTACTCTTTTTTTGCGAAGTTCGATGCTAATTGGTACAAACCTGGAAGTTGTCGTTATGCGTCTCGTGCCGCAGCCGGCGTCCGTTGAGCGTGTACGCGGCGAGATGTCCGCGCGCGTAGGCGACGACGAGCACGCCCTCCCGCGAGAGCGCGAGTTGCTGCGGGCTCACGGCGCCCGCCTCGCCCGAGGGAGCGGCGCTCGGCAGCGCGCGCAGCAGCTCGCCGAACGTCGTGTGGATCAGCACGGGGCCGTCTGGGGGATACAACGATAACCGTTCACTCTTTGACAGTCGCTCACGAGATTTTATCTGTGGAGTGAGTGTCTGTGAGTGGGTGTGTGTTTTATCTGTAACTCGATGCGATATTTCGTGTTGAGAAGAAAGAATGAGTGAAGAAAGATGGCCAATGATGATTCCTCGTGTCCGCGTATTTGTCTGTCTGTCTGTGTGTGTCCTAAAATGATTTTTATGAATAATTTGACATGTGATTTTAACTTTTTTGTGTATTTTAAAATAAGATGTTGTCCCACCTTAATTTTGTATGTGTTTCTATCATGAAATAAACAATTTTATTTTATTTATTTAATTTTTATATTTCTTTAGTATATATTTTTTATATTTTACCAAAGAAAAGATGGATAGACTGTGTGAAAGATGAAATGAGTAAGAAAGGAGTGAATACTGATATGACGGCTGATAGAGGGGAGTGGAAGAGAAAAACATGTGCCGACCCCACATAAAGTGGGATAAGGGCAGGGAGATGATGATATTTTTTATATTCTTTTTATATTTTTACTAGTATTTCGAGTAGCAGTCATATTTTGGACAATTCACACAATATCTTTATAAATTGTAGCCTATGTGTTATTCTGATGTCTAAGCTATATTATTGTAAAGTTTCATTAAAATCCATTCAGTAGTTTTTACGTAAAAGAGTAACAAACATCCATCCATCCGTACTTACAAACTTTCGCGTTTATAATATTAGTAGGAATTAGTAGGATAGGATAGGATTTAAAGAATCAGTGACACGGCAAGAAGAAGACGGGCAATAAAAGTGTTGATAGACTCACTGAGCGACGATGAGACGACGAGCCCCAGCTCGGCGGAGACGAGCACGCCGTTGATGGGCGCGTCGTGGCCGGTGAGCGTGACGCGCGGCGCCGGCGTCTCGCCCTCTCCCACTATGCCGCCGTGCCGGGCCGACCTGCAACACAATGCACCATTGCACGATTCCTTCTGATGATGGTAAAAACCCTTACACAAATCAGTGGCAAATCAGTGGCGATATCGGGACCAGTGAACCGAACCCCTGCAAATCAGTGGCGATATCGGGACCAGTGAACCCAAGCCCTGCGAATCAGTGGCGATATCGGGACCAGTGAACCCAACCCCTGCGAATCAGTGGCGATATCGGGACCAGTGAACCGAACCCCTGCAAATCAGTGGCGATATCGGGACCAGTGAACCCAACCCCTGCAAATCAGTGGCGATATCGGGACCAGTGAACCCAACCCCTGCAAATCAAAGGTAATATCATGACAAGTGATCCCAACAATATATTTAGTTTCTTTTTGAAATAAGAGACAATGTTCGCTTAAGTCTTGGCACTTAAAATACAAGCTTAAGAAATGAGTTTGAGTAGTTTGAGTGCTAAAAGCTCATAATTTTTCTGTGTACTCGTGACTGAAATAAAAATGTGTTTTGTATTTGTTAGTCGAGTTGGCGCCAGCTTTTCCCGATATTGCCGAATAAGAAGGCATAATGAGTATTATTAATGATGGGCCGAACTAGGTGTTCCCCGAATAGGTACGAACATGCGACCGAATGTTCGGTAAAAGTACGAACCGATTATTTGGCCGAATTATTCGGTTAAATTTGGTTCTCAAAATACAAGTCTATTTTGGTACTGTAAATTATTTATATTATAAAATTGTTGATTTTGTTTGTTGATTTCGATTTGATGCCATATTACATCCTATGTACTATAAACTAAATAAATAAACGAGATATGACTTTGTTAGACGTTTGTAGTTTAATTACCAATGCCACAGCAGCACAGTGCAGTCTTCAGAGCCGGACGCGATGTAACAGTCGGAGGTGATGTTGCACTCCGAGCGGCACACGCACGTCACCACGCCGTAGTGACCGAATATTATTTGAACTATTTTCGCTGTGAAACAAAAATAATTTTATATAAAATAATTCAAGATTACATTCCTTTATTTCTAATTGTGTACAATAATAAAGAAGATTAGTATGAAACTGTCAATTTATTCATACCTTATCCTCTATTCCGGCTAAAACATTCGCTTATAGGCACCAAGCCGTGTTTGTTGTCTGATTCTTCTAGGCTTGTTCGCGAGGAACAGGGCAACCTAGTCTCTAAGACATTTCAAAGTGATCCTAGTGATTTTATTTAAATGAATGCCTTTTGACTTTGTCTTAGTTATGAAACTTATTTTTTATTTTTTTTTATTTACTTTATGTGGCTATGCTATCGCTGCGGCCACGACTGGCCTAATGTGATCGTAGTTATGAAACTAAGCGAACGTTTTAGCCGGAATAGAGAGCTTGACCAAAAAACCAAATGTTTGGTTAATTAATTATTTTAAGAAAAACAATCAATAGAAGAGAGAGAATCGATTGCTGGATCGATTGCTTGTGGGAATGAGTGTCGAGTTTCCTGCTAGAATATGCCACTGGCGGCTAAAGGTATCCTCAAGAATCTAGAACTTAAACAGTGTTCCTGCGGTGAGTAAGGTTGCCAGAGCTCTTTAGGGGGAGGGGTTCGGGGTCGGCAACGCGTGCGTGATACCTCTGGTATTGCAATTCATAGGCAACGGTATCAGCTTATCAACAGGTGGGCCGTATGCTTGTTTGCCAACTTAGTCGTTTAAAAATAAAGAAGGTCAAGTGCGAGACCTCGTGCCCCGAGGCTTCCGTACCATTGGTCGTGGGTTCGAATCCCGGTCGTGCACCAGTCAGAAAATCCAAACACGGTCGTCACGTAGTCATTGTATGACATTGACCGCAAATATCACTTTGTTTCCTAAAATACTTCGAAATTCCTCAATTTCAGACTTTTTCCTTTAATTGTGCTACAAAAGCTCCTAGCATTCCAAATTTCAGAATTGTGAGGTAACTGGAAGTACCTACCCTATAGGTTTATGATTTTAGCCATTTCCATACAAAAATTATACATTCATTGCCATATCTTTTTAATGCATTAAGCTAGAGCTAGCTAGATTTTTATACGGCACCATAAGCCCACAGACTTCAATAGATGGTATAAATTTCAATTTGATACCTTTAGCCGTTTCTTAGAAAAAGGGTCTCGACAGACGGATAGACAGACAGACAGACGGACAACAAAGTGATCCTATAAGGGTTCCATTTTTCCAAATGAGGTACGGAACCCTAAAAAATAACTTGGAACTCACCAGTCTCTGTGGAGAAGACCCTGAAGCTGTTATCCCAGAAGCCGGCCGCGATCAGGAAGCGAGAGTCCACGGTGGTCACGAAGCAGTTGCTGCGCGCCTTCACGCGCTGGGAGAAGTTGTCTCCGAGCTGCCTCCGGGCCAGGGCTTGGGCGCCACCAGCCCCTGAAAGAATAGAGACCTTTAGAATCTTTCTGCAGGAACTTTAATAAGCAGTAGGTAGGTACATTAGAGTAAATGGTTAACTACCTATGTTGTTGAATCGATATCGTGTTCTACGACTTCGTGCGAAGTTATAGATACCAGATTTCTATGGCATAAGGGTCTATTTTCGTTAGGTGAACAACAATCATCACTGCTTTCGGTCAGATTCGGGTACGTATTCGTTAGTATTAACTACAAAAAAAAACGGAGAAAGAAACTAGGTTCCCGTTGATGAGGACGACAACAATCATAACTGGTTGGTCCCAATTCTTAATAATCTCACTTCGGACGTTCGGTCAAACCGATCGGATGCCCCTGAGATCCGGGTTGTTTTGACGATCGGAACAAAGTCAAAGTCAAAGTCAAAAGGCATTTATTCCAATAAAATCACTAGGATCACTTTGAAACGTCTTAGAAACTAGGTGAAGCAACCATAGCTAGAGTAAAAATGACAGGCCTGAAAGTGTGTTCGCAACTCACCCCCGACAGGATCCATGAGTACCAAATGACCGGGATAAAAAATGAATAGCCTGAAAGTGTGTCCGCAACTAACACAAGCAAACATTTGCTTAAAGGAGACTCCATTTTACCATTTCGCGGAATAATTAAATATTTCATTTTCTGATTTGCATGTGTAGTAGAAACTATACATTACCTACTAAAATTAATTATCTTTGTAAAATTATATGAACGTAAATAAATAAATAAATATTCCGGACATATCACACACGGTCAACTGATCCCAAACTAGGCATAGCCTGTACTATGGGTACCAGAGACTGATATACATAATAGATATATATTTAACACCCAGACACAGAACAAACATCTGTGTTCATCACACAAATGTTTGTCCAGAACGTTACTTTTAACTGTAAACCTGAGACATGCCAATGTTGTACTACCTATCTATGTTATAACGAAATGGTCAATAAATGCATTGAATTGACTCCACATTGAATTTAATAAGTTACTGATACAAACATGGCCATGGTGGCCCCAGCTGAAGAATAGGCCCCTCCATATCTACTTACCGCGGATGTCGTAAGAGGCGACTAAGGGAAAAAAAGCTAGGGGATGGGCAGCAGCGTCCCTCATTTTAACAACGATAGCTCTAACTGCGCTCGCCAACCCGAATGCCCAGCGTGGTGAGTATGGGCAAATCCCCCACATGTTAAGGAATTTACTGTCTGCGGGGGAGGCCATGTTCAGCAGTGGACGTCGTACGGCTGAAATGATGATACAAACATTTTATTGATATTTTTTGTTATAACTCACCCCAGACAGGATCCATGAGGAGCGGGTGGTGCGGCGGCGGCGTGTCGGGCGCGTGCCGCTGCACGTGCGCGCAGCCCGCGCCCGCGCCCGCGCCGCCCACCCAGCGGTGCGCCGCGAACGCGCGCGCCGCGCTCACCTGCAAACGTTACATAAATACAGCCCGCGATCACCTACAAAAGTTACATTACATATAGCCCTGGCTCACCTACAACCGTTACATTACATACAGCCCTAGCTCACCTGCAAACGTTACATTACAATAGCCCTAGCTCACCTACAACCGTTACATTACATATAGCCCTAGCTCACCTACAACCGTTACATTAAATATAGCCCTAGCTCACCTACAACCGTTACATTACATATAGCCCTAGCTCACCTACAACCGTTACATTACATATAGCCCTAGCTCACCTACAACCGTTACATTACATATAGCCCTAGCTCACCTACAACCGTTACATTACATATAGCCCTAGCTCACCTACAACCGTTACATTACATATAGCCCTGGCTCACCTACAACCGTTACATTACATAAAGCCCTGGCTCACCTACAACCGTTACATTACATATAGCCCTAGCTCACCTACAACCGTTACATTACATATAGCCCTGGCTCACCTACAACCGTTACATTACATATAGCCCTGGCTCACCTACAACCGTTACATTACATATAGCCCTGGCTCACCTACAACCGTTACATTACATACAGCCCCCGATCACCTACAACCGTTGCATTACTATAGCCCACTCTCACCTACAACCGTTACATTACAAACAGTTCGCGATTACCTACACCCGTTATATTACACACAGCTCGCGCTCACCTACAATAGTTACATTATAAAATACAAACATTTGCGATGCTGCAACTTTTATGATCTACCTAATGTTTCATCATATGAGTTCCCAGGAACGTCATTGATTTAGGAAACATAATATCATAAAAGTGGTAACATTTATATTGATATTGATAGAGTGTATATGTTCATACCGTGACGGCAGCAGGCATGGCGAGCTGAGGGTATGTGTTGGCAGACACGTGTACTACGGCTGCGTTAGACGGCAGTTTCAGCCGCAAACAGACATCGTCTGGCGCTGCACTGAACATCAGCGGGGCTAGGTGCATCGTTGACGCTCTGTGGATAAAGGAATGACATATAGGTTATTTGGCGCAGCCGGAAGGATTAAGAAAAAAAAATTGACAAACTAATTTTACAATACGAAAGTGTTTGTTGGTTTGCCCTTCTTTCACGTGGCAATGCAGTAACGGACTGCCGTGATTTTTTGCATGAATATATATATTTAAGTCAGTCCGTTACTCGGTGGCCGCGTGAAAGAAGGGCAAACCAATACTGGTACCTCGTTCGAAAAGTTGCGTGAAAGTGCGCCTCTTAGAGGCTCCATTCGTGCACACAATTATTTATTTATTTATTTATTCCATTCTGGACAGTGAGCTTACAGTTTACACCAAAACGCTGAACTGTCTTAATTAATTGTACTTAACCTATACTTATCCTAAACAAAAGTTTAACTTAAATATATTCTTGAAAGTGTATATTAACCTCGGTGGATGAGGCTCGCTCAGCAGCTGCGCCGGCGTCTGGCCGAAGCTGCGGATCTGGTCCTCGACGGCGGCGCGCGTCACCGGCTCCGACACCTGCTCGAGCCGCACCCCGCCCTCGTACGTCAGGTAGTAGAACACGTTGGTCGCGCGGACCGCCTCCGGCCCTGCAAGCAGTCACCTCTGTTAGTCTGAAAGTTCTCGGCAGGGATGGATGGTTACCACCAAAAGACCGAACTAACTTCATCCATGGTTTATGTTGTAGTCATATTTTAAAACCTCGATGATATCATTGCCTCTGGTATTTTATCAGACGTCCAGAGCTCCTGTAAATACGAGCACGACCCGGGCGTTTAAGTCCGTCATGAAATAAAGATGAATGAATGAAGTTTTTTATTTTCCTTAAGAACTAAACTACACAATAAATTGAACAACTAAAAGAACACATGGTTAAAATGTTGTGCGCAGCAGAGCTCAAGGAGAACATGGCCTTCGCTCAGCATTGTGATAGATACTGATGTGTGAAGATCAGAAAAATAATTTATCTTCATCAAGAATCCACTTGCCTCCTCAGATAGGACCAGTCTTTTTACAACTTTATGTTTGCGCTAGTCTTTCAGCTTGCAGAAAGACTGCTTTTCTATGACACTATGATGTCCACATCCAAAAGAATTGCAAAGCGAACAGAGATCCTACCTCTCTGCTTGTATCCAAATATGAGATCGATCCATTGGTGCAGCTGACAGCTGACGAACTCCGACTCGAGCGCCATGCGGTTGATGCGCACAAACTCCTCGGGGGAGGAGGCCCAGGGGGGTAGCACCACGTCCCCGGAAGGAGAGTCGGCCAGGCCGAGCCGGTAGCCTGAGCTGTTCACCAGCATCTCGGGCAGGAAGAATAACTCTGGGATCAGCTCCTGAAATATAGATAGATATAAAATACTTTATTGCACCATAAAAACACAAAAAATAAAAATAAAACAAAAACTATGTAACCAAACTATGTAATACAATGGGCGGTCTTATCGCTGAATAGCGATCTCTAGTATATCATAGCTAGTCTAGTTCTAGTATAGCGATAGTAGTCAGCGTTCTGGTGATAGCACTCTCATTGGTTCCCTAACAGATAGAGAGAGCCGAGATACCGGTTTGAGCTATAACTTTAATGCCAAAAAACCAGGTCTCCGGCTTACACAAGATTGATAGATAGATAGATAGAAAATTCTTTATTGCACATAAATATAGTACAAAGGCGAACTTAATGCTAACAAGCATTATCTTCCAGATAACTTTTGTTTTTGTGGACAGAAGATGTGAAGGAAAGGGAACTGTTGAGAACATAATAACGAAAATAAAAGAGTGTTTCCAGCTGGTTGTGCTATCCTCACCTTGACGTCGGAGGTGTCTCTCTGGCAGTTCTTCCAGGACATGGCGATGGACGAGAACAGCCGGTTGGGGTGGTCGAACTTGCCGCCCTGCAGCGCCAGGAACATCGTTGTCATCGGCTCCTGAAATGACGACAAATCTCTTTGAGTTTCTGAAATTCGTAAGATATCTCAATATCATTATTTCAGACGTCGGATTTCCGTGATTTTTAAGATCCCAAAAATTCGACTCTGACGGGATTTGAGCCCGCAACCTTCCCTTAGTTACGGGGATGCTCTAACTAGAGGTGGTTCGTATTTACGCAACCAGGTTTTTAAACCAGGTTCTCGCATCATACTATACGTACCTAACTGGTACGACTTCACTATACTTAATAAATAAATAATAAAAATAAAAAATAAAAAAGCCTTTATTATTCCTAACTAACATAAACAATGTATTTCCTATTTAATTTTATATATCTAAAAAAGTTAATTAAGGACCCCTCGGCGGGTATAGGCCTCCTCCAAAAATTTCCAAATCTTCCTATCCTTCGCTTTCATAATCCACGGCTTGCCTGCTATCTCTGTTATTTCATCCTGCCATCTTTCTTGTGGTCTGCCTCTTCTTCTCTTCCCTGTTGGGCCCTTCCATATTGTTACGTTTCTTGTCCACCTATCGTCTTCTGTACGTACCAAGTGGCCCGCCCACTTCCATTTTAAGGCCTGTGCATGATGAAGAGCGTCGATTACTTTAGTTTTTCTTCTTATTAATGTGTTTCTTTGTTTATGTACTAGTTTTATGTTTAATAGGCTTCTCTCCATTGCTCTTTGACAAACAAGAATTTTGTTTTTTGCTGTATTATTAAAAATCCAGGTTTGGCAAGCATATGTGAGGCAGGGTAATAAACATGAATTCATCACTTTTGTTTTCAGTTTTATAGGTAATTTTGATTTCATTATTTCTTTGTAGCTCCAAAACTTATTCCAGGTTAGATTTATTCTTCTTTTGATTTCCTCTATATTTCGATTTTTGTTAAAAGATAATTGTTTTCCTAGATATATATATTCATCTACGTATTCAATTTCTTTGCCGTTTATTTTTATTTTTTCCTTTGTCCTGTTTGTAAGTATTTTAGTCTTTGATGTATTCATTTCCAACCCTACTTCAGTGCTTACTCTATGAAGATCATTAAGCATTTTTTCCAGTTGATTGCAAGTCTCAGATACAATCACGATATCGTCTGCAAATCTCAGATGGTTGAAGCGCTTATTATTAATGTATATACCAGAGTTGTGCCAGTCAAGGTTCGACATTATGTGTTGTAGTACGGCAATAAATATTCTCGGTGAAATAGGGTCTCCTTGTCTGACTCCTCTGCATATTTTTATCGCTTCGCCTGTTTTGTCTAGCTTTACTCTGCTCTTGCTTTTATGATATATATCTTTAATTATATTTATGTAAACATTTGGAACTCTTAGTGTCCATAGGGTATCCCAGATGCTTCGGTGGTGAATTGAGTCGAACGCCTTGGTGTAATCTACAAATCCAATATATAGTGGTCTGTTAAATTCTTCATACTTTTCTATTACTTGCTCAATTGTATGTATGTGGTCCACTGTGCTAAAACCTTTACGAAAGCCCGCTTGTTCAATTGGTTGTTGTTTCTCTATATTTTCTTTGATTCTGTTTTCTAAACACGAAGCGAATAATTTATATATATTTGGCATCAAGCTTATTGGACGGTAATTTCCTACATCGGCAGGATCTCCTTTTTTATACAAGAGTATTATGTCGGAAATAGCCCATGAACTCGGGATTTTTTCTTCGGTTAGGACTTTGTTAAACAAGTATGTCAATGGTCGTGTTAGTATAAATTTTGATAGTTGTATAAGCTCGTTGGATATGTTATCGGGCCCGGGACTTTTGTCACGCTTTAATTTCATAATGTGTTTTAATATCTCATTTTCGTGAAATGGTTCTATGGTATTGTCTATCTGGGCTTCTGTTGTCATAAGGTTATGGACCTCCCTTTCTTCGCCTTCTTTTTCGTTGGGGGAACTGTACAGTTTTCTGTAATAATCCGTAGCTGTGTTCATTATTTCTGATCTTGTTTGCATTTTATTTGATGTTTTGCTTGATTTCAGGATAGGTATCCATGTTTTTTCTCTATCTAGGATTTTATAAGCTTTCTTAGTGCTTCCTTTAGTTATCAAAAAATTTTCAAATATCGTTAATCTGTGTGTTTGGTAGTCTTTTTTAATATTCTTATTTGTTGTTTTATAAAGTAGTTTCAGTTGTTGCTTTTCATCTTTAGACAAAGTATTTTTGTTTTGTAAGGCATGTCTTTTCTTAATTAGTAGTTTTGTTTCTTCGCTTAGGATTTCAGTTTTCTTGTTAGAGCTACTCGATTTTTGTTGGATGTTTTTTAAGCTGCTGTTTATTGCTTGTAGTATTTTTTCATAGTATACCTCTGCTACATCATCATCGTTCAGTCTTTTGATTTCTTCGGTTAGGGTTTTTATGTAATTTTTTTGATCGTCTTCTGTTTTCAAAATCGATGGAGCACCGCCAAATTTAGTTCTTTTCTTCTTTGATTTGTTCATTTCAAGAGTCGCCCGGAGTAGTCTGTGGTCACTAGAGTAGGGAATATTTATAAGAACTTCAACATTTTGGAACTGGTTTGGTTTGTTAGATAGAATATAGTCAATTTCATTTTTTGTTTCTCTATTAGGTGAAATCCAAGTCCATCTTTTAAGTGGATCTTTTTTGTATATAGTATTTATTATCGTTAAGTTATTTTCTTGAGCAAATTTTACTAGCTTCTCTCCTCTATCATTCCTCTTTCCAAATCCATATTTTCCCATTATTGATTGTTCTGTGTTTTTCGGTTGTCCTATTTTTGCATTAAAATCTCCCATGATAATTAAATTTTTTCCGGTGTACGTTTGGGCTTCTTGTATACTGTTATAAAAATTGTTTATTTCTTCTTCAGTGGATTCGGCTGTGGGTGCGTACACCTGAATTATTGACAGGGGGTAATCATCGAATTTTAATTTCAGGAGACAGACTCTTTCATTTAACCCAATGAAGGACTCTATGCTCGACTTCAATTCTTTTCTGATAAGAAAGCCAACTCCGTATCTTCCTGGCCTTTCCCCTATATAACAAAATATATCGTCTTCGTCTTCTATGATGGAGTTTCCTTCTCTGCGAATATCTGAAATTCCTATAATGTCATATTTGATTTTTTCAAGAGCATGCTTCAATTGTAGCATTCTTTCTTTTGATGATAGGGATCTTACGTTGTATGTACATACGTATAATTTTCTTTTATCTGTTCGTTTATTAATTGGAGGGTTTCGGTCATTTTCCTCCGCGGTGACCAGCCGTGTTGGAGGAGGGAGAGGTAATTTGTTAATTAATTGCTATTGTTTTTCTTGTAGCTCTGACGTGTTTCTATCTTTTTCTTTATTCGCACTGTAGTCGCTAGGTCCGGCTTGAATATTTTGGCGGATAGGCGTCACAGGCGTCTGATTGCTTTGACGAGTAGGCGTCCAGTATGACGATATCTTGTTTTTCTTCTGAGCTTGTGTGGCTCCTTTAACTTCTTTAGTCTGGTTGTTAAGATTTGATGATGGAGGTGAGTAGGAAAGGGTGCGTTTATTGCTGCGTGTATTTTTGGTTTTTTGCTCGATGGCGTTTGGCGGTAGTATTATTATTTGATCGTATTTTATTAAAACCTTGTTCCCATTTTCTCTTTCAATTTTGGCTTGTTCGTACAGCGCTTTCCTTTTTTCTAATACCTTCGGCGGATAGTCCTCGGAGATTGAGTAATTAGTATTTTGTAACTTTTTCCATTTCTTCTGGACATCAATTTTCAGTCCTAGTGTAGTGAAGGTCAGTATGACGGGTCTGGTCCTGTCCCCTTTTCTTCCGATTCTCCTCACCGCTTCAATTTCAAGTTTTGTGCAAACGACTTCCATTTCATTTTGTAGGATTCTTAATATTTTATTTACTAGGTTATTGTAGCCGTGCTCTTCCTCTTCTACTCCAAATATGACAAGATTTCGTTGCCTCTGCGTCCTTTCCATTGTATCTAGTCGCTTTTCTTGGGTTTCGCTCTTGTGTTCTAGTTCTTGAATTTTTATCTGTAGGTTTCCCACCATTTCGCTAATATTACTGTTGATGTTTTTTGTTATGCTTCTTTCCATGTCCTTTAGTGAGATTTTTGTGTCATTTACATCTGCTTGAAGTTGTTGGAACATTTGTCTAATTTCTTCCATATTTGTGTACTGCTGCTGCCACCTAGTGATTTTCTTCGTAACTACTAAGTTGGTTCAATCGATCAAATCCGTGGAACTCGGGTCTAGTTTTTTTTTTTTTTTTTTACAAAAAGTGTTTCTCGTTACTGAGTTTCGATCCACCATCCGCTGGACTTCAACGTCTGGTTCCCAAGGTGTTATACCAACTCGCCGTCACGACAATTACAATACTGGCCGAAATTAAGTTTCACTTCCAATTTTTACGTTGACGGCAGGCAAGGTAGGTCTAATAAAGTTTTTTTTTTACTACCACCGTCGCGAGACACAAGGATAATCGCGAAGAATTGTATGATGGCACAGTCACTTTTCACTTTTAATTTCAGTCTCAGAAAGGCACTTAGGTTTATATTCACTGTTTGTTCACTTAAAATCGTTTTCAAGGTTCTTGTTTACTATTTTGAGGATTTTTGTTGATGTTTCACAGTCACTTTTTTATGGTGTTTTTGTTGTTTACCGGCTCGATTTCGTCGGAGGTAACGATATACCGGGTTTATTACGCGTTTATGTACACAAACTTTTGATTTTAGCACTGGTTAGACGCTTATTTATATTTTTTCTTTAGATTTTTTGACAGAGCTGATGTTGATTGCGCGACTGTAGCGCCCTCTGTTCTCCCTCTGTTCACTATACTTAGACGTATTAAAAATACTCGGGTGCGGCGCGCAAGTCCACCGCGCACACTAGACGCGACGTGCCTCGCGGTCGCAACCCGACCTTCCGTCTCGCGGCGCGGCGCGTCCTTGGGTACGCGGCGGACTTGCGCTGTGGAATTGCGCAATGGACTTGCGCAGTGGACTCGCGCGGTAGAAGTAATACTTTCAAGTATTTAGTACCTGGTTTTATAAACTGGTTCTTGTAAAATACGATACGTTATGGATCTGGTACGCGAAATAGCAAGTACGACTCATCTCTAGCTCTAACCAACTAACCTACGGAGACACTTCCAGTCGGAGGATGGCTGAAAGGGCCGTAAGCGCTGCCCTACGACTTTTGGAAATTCAACATTTTTCATTGAGACTGCAAAAATCTGCTGTTTTGGGGGTAAAATTAAGTTATTTTACCTTAAAACAGCAGATTTTTGCATTCAATTGCTTCAGATATCTTAAAGCCAAACTTTTAATTACTTATAAACATTATAAAAAGACAAAAACAGAAATAAAACAAAAAAAATAATGATTTTTTTTTGTAGATAGAATAAGACCCTTTCGGGGTGGTTACCTACATAATCACCTCGTATGAATGAGGAGTTTTTTCACAAATTAATTACCTACCAAGAATACCTGCAAAGTACCTATTTAACCCAACAATGGCTTTTTCAATTCATTGCTTATCAGTTATGTAACTAAGTGTAGGCACTCATAAATAATGAGATGAGTGAGGTAGGTATCTAGATAGGTAGGTACTAATTAGTTAATTACATACTAAGTAGTGTCTGTGTCGTGACGGAACTCGACAGTGGGTTAGTACTAACCTACCTGCAGTTGTTAAATATACCTATAGGTACCTCCGGATTTTATAAGGAACCAGGTTCCGCCCGCGACTTCGCTCGCGTCTATAACGTAGTTACTCTGTGTGTATGGCAGACTGATAATAATTTCGTTTTATAATAATAAAAAAAAATTCAGACTTGGTCCATATTTTGTTAGTAGCATAATTATAGAAAATTCTTAAGAAAGAAAGAAAGAAAGAAAATTTGTTTATTTGACCCACAACGCAGGTAGGTACAGTAGGTAGGTGGGTACATAGAAAAATACTTTATAGGTAGGTAATACACAACGCGGTAGGAAAACATAAAAAAGTAAGTAGGTAGGTGGCTAAGTGGTAGGCTAAGTAGTATGCGTTGTGTGAGGCAAATGGGTCCCGTCTCAGCATAAAGCTGCACCGAGTATTATGTACGGTGCGGCGCTGGTTTTCAGAAGGGGCCTAGGCGACGCGACGTGACGAACATCAATAAACATAATATTTATAGTAGGTATATAATAAGGGTAATTATAGTATGTATAGCTAGGTACTTATATAAAAAGAGAGTAAGTAGTAGTAGATAGATTTAGGTGAGTTATATTAATATATAACTCACCTAAATCTATCTACTACTACTGTATCTATCTGTAATTATTATGTAATCATAATAATTACAGATATTGTATTGCGGGCTATGTTGGTAGGTACATGTGGTGGTGCTATACAACACGCAGTGCGTTTGGTAATTTAGCCGGACCGCGCCCGATACCCTTGGCAAGCATAGACCATGGAAGAAAGGAGCGAAGCGGTTCCATAGTCTATGAACACCAGCGTATCTTTTGATTGGCCCATAAGACTGAACTTTATTTATTAAGATAACAACATCATAACAGGTTTTTTTATTAAGCCCTAAGGCGATGTTATATCTAGGTACCTACTTAACTTAATTTATTAACAATACTAATTAATATATTTTGTCTCAATGACAAGCTGTGACATTTCCATGGCTTTCGGCAGGTTTTGGTAAAACACATCTACACTGTTTTGGGACAGAGTATTATTAACAAAACCCAAGTCCGAGGAAGGGGGGCTTGTGTGGAAAGCAATTTGGGATTTTAATATAATACATAATACTAACTACACTGGTCATCATAAAAATCGGCCCACCTGTACTTTTGCCGGAAAATTCGTTTTTTTAATTTTGAATGAAACAAGTTGTTTTGGAATAATATTTTTTATGTAAAATTGTTTATTTTTAACATTTTGAACTGAAAATTATGTATACATTTTGGAAAACTTGCACATTATGAAGAATAATGGAAAATCTTTAATTTTACCCAATTTTTAGGTTTAAATTGAACAAGCTGTAATTTTACACCCTTTGCACTTAAGCCGATGAATCCTTGAAATCAATATTTGGTATTTCCTCCTCTTGCTTTAATTGTAGCCTGCATTCTCCTTTTTAAAGACCTTATCAAAACAGCAATGGCTCCTTGAGGTACTCGCGCCCATTCTTCTTTGATGGCGGTTTCCAGTTCTCCTAAGGTGGTAGGGGCGGGATTTCGAGCTCTAACCTTTTGTTTTAGGGTGTCCCAAATGTGCTCTATAGGGTTGAGGTCAGGACTCCTTGCTGGCCACTGCATAACCTGTATACCGACCTCTTCCAGGTACTGAGTCACGATGCGCGCTACGTGTGGCCGTGCGTTATCTTGCATTAACTGGAAGTGTTCTCCGATATAACCCGCAAAGGGCATCACGTGATCTTCTAAGATCTCTGTTATGTAACGTGCAGCAGTTAGTGAACCCCTCCTGATGAATACCAGTTCCGTGCGCGCTGTCAAAGAAATCCCACCCCAAAACATTACAGAGCCTCCACCATAACTGACTGTTTCGCTCATGCAGCATTGGGCATAACGCTCACCTGGCCGTCTCATGACGTTACGGCGCCCGTCTGAACCGTATAACGTCATTCGGCTTTCATCACTAAAAAGAACTGACGCCCATTGGTCCATAGTCCAGTTCAGGTGATTTCGCGCAAATTGTAGTCTTGCTTGTCGATGAGCTGCGGTCAGTTGTGGTCCCGTTGCTGGCTTGTGAGGTCTTAAATCTTGTTCACGGAGTCTCCTTCTCACTGTACTGTCACTTATAGCCACACCCCGCACTTCTTGTAAGCGTCGCTGAAGATCAACCCCAGAAAAGTGCCGATTTCTTAAAGCTGAGGTCACAATAAAGCGGTCATCTCGTTCAGAAGTGACCCTTTGTCTTCCAGATCCTGATCTTCTTCGATACTCTCCAGTCTCCAGAAACCTCTGGTAAACTCTTCTAACCGCAGATCGACTGAGATTCAATCTTCGCGCCACAACACGTTGACTGAAGCCTTGTTGCAGCAAGGCTACAACTTGGGCTGCCTCTGCCTCAGTAGTGTCCATAATTTCAGATGAAATCTTGCAAAACCACAGCCTTAGTGAATAAAGATAGCGTTAATTATCGAGCGCACTGTTTAAATGTTCCGTTTCACAAAGGGAATTGGGTTCAACTGAATCTCGACGTAAACAATGAAATCGACACTAATCAGTGTAAGCGTTAAAAAGTTTGTTAAGTACCCTCAAGTAGGCCGTAATTTATGGTAGACAGATGTCAAATATCGTAACAAACCCTTGTAATAAAAAAAAACAATTCAAAACCACTCATCTCCGAAGTTTAAAAAAAAAATAGTGAAAAAAGAGGGTGGGTCGATTTTTTTGATGACCAGTGTAGTACATAGCAAACATACAGTTCACGTCCCGCCGGCGGCGCCGCCGCCGTGCCAGTTACTTTCCAAAAACAATGACCATTTCACGGCTAAACCATTTTCAATTTATTTTGAAAAGAGCGGCAATTTGTACAGGCGATGTGTCGTGACGTGTGTGGGAATTATTGCTTGTAAGATGTTATTATGGCTGACTACAAATTACGTTGTCACGCATTTTTAATTTCACAGTGAAATTGAATGCAGATTTCTCCATAAAACTGACACCGCCATTGTTTTGGTGCTCTAAAGTTTACGTTTATCATCATTTCAGCCATTCCGAACATGACCCCAATGATTTATAATACCACCCGATATACTTACAATAAACAAATATCATGTCTAATGCTCATGTCGCACCCATACCGGTAAATGTTGGGAACGATACCATTCAAGTTGTAGATCACTATGTCTGTTTGGGTCAGACGATTGAACTAGGTAGGTCCAACTTCGACAAAGAGGTCAACCGACGAATCCAACTCGGATGGGCAGCGTTTGGGAAACTTCACCATATCTTCTCGTCGGAGATACCGCAGAGCCTCAAGATGAAAGTCTACAATCAGTGCCTGTTGCCAGTGATGACATATGGTACTGAGACTTGGTCGTTAACTATTGGCCTCATACACAAGCTCAAAGTTGCACAACGGGCTATGGAGAGAGCTATGCTAGGAGTTTCACTACGTGATAAGATCCGAAATGAAGAAATTCGTAGAAGAACCAAGGTCACCGACATAGCTCTCAGAATTAGCAAGTTGAAGTGGCAGTGGGCAGGCCACATATCTCGCAGAACCGATAACCGTTGGGGAGTAAAGGTTCTCGAATGGCGACCACGAACTGGGCGACGCAGTGATGGAAGGCCCCCCACCCGATGGATCGACGACATTGTGAAGGTTGCGGGAAGTCGGTGGATGGAGAAGGCTCAAGACCGTTCGTCGTGGAACTCTTTAGGGGAGGCCTATGTCCAGCAATGGACTTCTACAGGCTGATGATGATGATGATAATGATACTTACAATCCTGACCAGCCAGTTAAGCACGAACGCTGCTGTGGAGTAGTGGGTTCCGTAGTGGAAAGGTGGTGTGGACTCGTGCTCCCACGTGTTGTATCTTTCTTCGAAGTAGGCTCGTCTGCTCGGGTTCAGGGCTCCGATTGGCTGTTGGACCATAATAAGTATATTACGGCAGGGCAGGAGGAATGGGGATTAAGGAATTATAATGATTTTTTTTGCATTGTAAATTAAAGACCTTCGTCCAAGGGGCACGAAAGAAGCCTCTAAGAGGTTAAAGTCCTTTCACTACACCGATTCTGTCATCGACGGTCATAGGCCCTTTTCAGGGCGACCATACCTCAACCTGGTCACTGACCCAATACAGGATGGCCAAGAAAGAATCAGTGACACGATAAGATGGAGATCCAAGGGGCTGAAGGGTACAAATTGACAGAGAAAAAGAAATTGCCGTTTACGTATCCAGAGGCTCTTGTGTGAGCTAATCTCACACAAGGGCATGTGAGTGAGTTTACACTTTTGACCGTGAAAAGTGTAGGTACCTATAAATTACTGGTTTTTGTAGGCGCCCCTTTTCGTGACTCCTAAACAAAAACTGTAATCTATACATTTTTCACGATCGAAAAGTGAGAGTTAAAGTGAGTGACTGAATGTTATACCAAAACCCTGAGGTTGAACATTTTGAACCATACGATGCTATTGCGTAATCTTTGTACTTACTATTTAAAACGTTGAAAAATAGACAAGGTAATTCGGGATACCTACTATACTAGTTAGGGAATACGCTGTAAGGTAGAGTCCGGATTAAATATGTACCTAGGTATAAGAAAACTGCGTCGCACGAAGAATTCCATTGCATCCCTCCCCTCTACCCCTGCTCCTCCCCGAGGATCACCTTGCGGTGTATACTATTGACTTACTTTAGATAGGTCCCTGTAGTTTGAGGGTTGGCTGAGGTCCAGCTCCTCGCTCTCGTAGTTGGTGAGGACCCAGGGGAACACTGGGTACTGGTTGAGGTCATTGTAGGTCCGACCTGTGGACAATGCGACATTATAAATACCCTGGTCGTGGTCAGATCCGTTTGGCCTAGTGGGAGGTACCCGGACTTTCGAACCGGAGGTCGCGGATTCGGGTTTCTATTCGAACTTTTACATATTGAATACTCACTAAATAATTAAGGTGGGCATTGTTTTCCCTTTTCTAACGATTAAACCTACTAGACAATTGAGGCTAAATGGGAGATTCCACGATTTTGATTTGAAGGTTCGACTCCCGGCAATGGATTTTTCTATTCGAAAAATTGATTCACTTTAACACTTGATTAAAACAACGATGGAAAACATCGTGAGGAAACCCGTGGCTTAGTCAGCTTCGAACGTATTGACCATATCTTTCCTGTGGATGAGGCCGACTAGGCTGTGAGAATGGTATAGGTTCTGTACAAGCCTACTCCATCTTAAACATGTCTAGGCACTACAGCGTCCTGGAAGTGAGTAAAAAGTTCCACCTGACGCTGTATAAATGATCTAGAATAGATGTTATAAGGCCTTATTTCAAGATTTTCAGTCTGACCAAACCACAAATTGTGACTACATCTGTATAATGACGTAACAACACTTTCGACATTTTTGTCGGGTTTCTGCAGACCACGTCTCCCTTCAGTGATTGTCAATGAACGCGCTAATCGTCTTGGTTGTGCAATAATTCAGTTACCGTTATCTTGACATCGATTAGAAAAGTTTCTAAATCGTATTCAAGACTTGAAAATGAAAAAACGCCGCTTTTATAAAAAAAGTATAAGTAATATTGTTTTTACGCAGAAATATAGATGAAAAAGCAATTCGCGCTATTTTAGCGCGAATTGCTGCTTGCCGCGGGCCCAAGCAACTAGCTTGGGCCCGTGGCTTCACTCGCATGGTATCTAGATAAATATATACTATAGCCTATATGCTATTCTAGGTGAGCTGTGTCGAAATCGGTTGAACCGTTGCGGCGTGATTAACTAACAAACAACCTCACAAACTTCCGTATTTACAACTCTACTTACTCTACGATGACAGACCGTTTATGTCGACCCCAATGACCCCGATTTTGGGTTGCGAAACATTAGCCAATACATCCTTCACAAATCGACACTTGACATTGTTCATGGTGGCGCGCTGCCGGCACCGTTGCGTACCTTGACAACTACAGTTAGCATTGTGACACCAATTTTGTTGTAGAACCAATCTATTCATGTCATTCGCTGTTTTTTTTAATTACATACTTATTATGAGTGAATCAATTTGTATTACATTTATGAGCAAAAATGCGATGAAACTGCATCTTGGAAAATCAAAATGTAGGCTTTTTGAACTTAACTTTTAGCCTAACAAAAACAAATCAATGCAAATTATGTTATGTAACATCCTTTCCTAGATGTTGGGCGTGTCATTAAGGTTTTTGTTATAATTTGTTGTTTTTCACACATAAAAACTGAGAAAAACAAAGCGCAGGGCATATTAACATGTAGTTCAATAAATAAGTGGCACCTACCCAATTATGATCAGTTACGGTAAACTTCCTACTGGCTAATTTTAATATCGACATTTAGGGTACGTTATATTTTATTGATTACGCCAATAATTTGAAACAGGTAATTGTGTTGTAAACCTGTTTCAAATTATTGGCATTTAAGTATAAGCAAAACATAATTATATACCTTCCAACTTTTATACTTCAAGTCAAAGTAGGAATGGTTGATGACTATTGACTAGTATGATAGAGAGTACTGGTGGAGTTGTGGTTGTACTCCGCCTTCGAGTCCCAGTCATAAAATATTTTGGCAGTGGACTGCATGTTTTTTTGTTCATTTTATGGCTACTGCTGTATCTCAGTCAATATCGTATACCTATAGGTATACGATTCTGCTCCTTAGCAACTAGAAGCTATGTGGTCATAACAGATAATTTCTAAGAAAATGGTGGCAGTTTTATTCAAAACTTTGAACCGCATTTTTTGTCAAATAAGAAATCACATAATACAAGGGGCGGCTGAATAGTTCTGAGCCTAGGGTATTGAAAGATGAGCTAAAAATCTAAACCCGTTCTATTTGCCTACACTCGTGCTAAGATCCTAAGCTGTAATGGTTATAATACCACCGAGATTATACAGTAAAACATAATAAAACACGAGAAAAAGAAACTAAAACGGCAGAGCTTAAACGCCTTTCCAAAATGGCTAGAAGTAGATCCGGTGTAAGTTTAGTAGAAAAATGAATTATTGCCCAAAACAACACTTTCAAATGTCAGTGCCAATATAAATTGAAGTTTTGCTTATTACTGAAATTGTCAATGAAAGCCACATTAAAATAATTATAGGCTATTACGCGGCCAAAATCGATAAATTGCCAATATTTTGAATAGCCTCATTTAGAAATGACCAATTACTTACTTGAAAACTGCCGCGAAATAATGAGATCAAGACCTTTTTCGATGATTGATGTGAAAAACGGATCCAAGGCTATGGTAACGCAATTCACATTTTGCTATTTTAAGTATTTTTTAAACTAGTAGGAGTTTTATTTTCAAAATTGTATTCTTATTCTTAACCCAATTGGCAATAAAGTTTATTCACCGGTTTTTTAAATTCGACGTTTTTCATTCATAATACACAATATATGATAAAACACTATGTACGCAAATTTCTGCTGTTTAAGGACAAAACAGTCGAAAGTACTCTTGATGTTGAACTAGCCTAACGTTTCATCATTTCAGCCGTACGACGTTCACTGCTGAACATGGCCTCCCCCACAGACAGATCAATTCCTTATCATGTGGGGGGATTTGCCCATACTCAGCACGCTGGGCATGCGGGTTGGCGAGCGGAGTTAGAGCTATCGTTGTTAAAATGAGGGACGCTGCTTCCCATCCCCTAGCTTTTTTCCCTTAGTCGCCTCTTACGACCTCCGCGGATAGAGATATGGAGGGGCCTATTCTTTAGCCGGGGCCACCACGGCCTAACGTTTAGTAATTAGTTATAAAAATGATAAATTATCAAAAACTGATGATATAAAAAACAGAGTTAAAATCTGCAACATATAATATTGAGAATTTAATTAATTTATCTTTTTGTTGATAGAGTAACCCCCTTTCGCTATAGTTTAATAGTTTACTTACTAGTTACGGAACACGTTTGTAGCCGGTATCGTTATCAACGACATTTGACACTGTAGCTCGTGCATTGATAAGGAGCAGAACAATGACATGCAAACATTGACAGCTATGTGATGATCACAAGTTTATACTATCACTTCAAGATAGTGCAACACACGTTTAATATCGCCGAGTAATTCAGACAAAGAATTTCAATAATAGAAATATAAAAAATGGTTGGCATACGAACAAATTGTAATAGTTCATTGAATTTTAGACTTTTTCCTATAGGTATTTGTGTCACAAGGCTCCTCGTAGCATTCCAAATTACAGAAGTACTTAGCCTTTTTTTTCATTTATGCCATTTCTATGCATTACAAAGCACTCAATGACTTATAAATTGGTATAAATTCTAAATTGATACCTTTGGTCTTTAATGAGATAAATGATCTTGGCGATTCTAAAAGGCTTCAGTTTTTCCAAATGAAGTACAGAGCCCTAATACTGTTAGATATTATATTTTTAGGTTTTTTTTTTAAAGTACGACTCTATAAAATACTTCCTGCGTGGTAAAGTAGATTTCTGAACTATCATTATCGCTTCACCTTTCGATAACTGCATCAGCTGTGTACGCAACATCGATATCGCGTCCGCTCAGTGCAATCTATCTATTGTTGTGGTCACGTGGTGGTTTCCCGAGCTGACCCGGAGGCACAAGAGTCCCATTCCACAGTCAGTGGCCAACTTTTGTGGACGCATCTCGAGTTTAAATGTCATAAAAAGTGCACGCGCGCATTTATACCCGTCGGGTGTATTAAATTAATAAGTTTTTTTAGCATGGTGATTAATTTTTGAAAGTTGGGTATTTCTATATGATAACTACGCGGTTAATATAAATAACTAGTGTCTCAAAGTAACCTACGAGCGTATTGTATAAAGCTGTGCTAAAAAACATTGCGTAGTGAAGAAGATAAACTGAATTAACATAATCGACTGAAAAATAAGAAAGTTCTAACGTGTCGAACACGAATCATTTTGTAAAGTGAAAGTGTAGTGAAGTACGACAGTGTCTGAGCGACCGGCCAATGGCAGTGAAGTGTGCAGTCTGTGAAGCGAAGACTGCCCGCTTCGAAGAGGGCTGAGCTGAGATGTTATAGTGTAAAGCGATGGAGATCTTGAAAGGGTATGCTAATTACCTATTATAATATATAAATTGTCTTTCAGGTAACTTAAATAGTACAGATGGTAAAAACTAATTCTAAGACCCATAGAAATACAAATATATATATATTATAGCTTACTAGCTTCCGCACGCGGCTTCCCTCGCGTCGTACCTACATACAAAAGTAGCCTATATGCTATTCTAGGTAAAGAACTTTATATTCTAGTTTCAACGAAATCGGTTGAGCCGTTACGGCGTGATTGAATAACAAACATCCAAACATCCATATAGCTCGCAGAACCGACAACCGTTGGGGAACAAAGGTTCTCGAGTGGCGACCACGAACCGGACGACGCAGTGTTGGAAGGCCCCCCACCCGATGGACCGACGACATTGTTAAGGTTGCGGGAAGTCGGTGGATGGAAAAGGCTCAAGACCGTTCGTCATGGAACTCTTTGGGGGAGGCCTATGTTCAGCAGTGGACTTCATCAGGCTGATGATGATGATGATGAAACATCCTCACAAACTTTCACATTTATAATATTAGTAGGATAGTAGAATTGAAATCAAACGGGTGTTTATCGCGTACCTTTTGATTCTGCCCGCGACCACGATTGTTGTAACAGTCGAAACGTCGGGTATCCTATCCTACTTCCTACTAATATTATAAATGCGAAAGTTTGTGAGGATGTTTCGATGTTTATGTTGTTACGGAATCTAGTATAATTTTATTGATAAATAAACGCATGCGCACCCGCTTGCGTGCGTCACTAAAGCCTAACCCTAAACCTCACTATCGTAATATAAGTCATCATCATCAATTAATACACAATTTAACTACAAGTTCACACAATGCCTAGTTATCAAGAAGCACGTGCTTAGCCACGTTAGCTTATTTAAGTAAGGGCTAATGTCCACTGAGTAGATCTTCTTGTCGTGTCACGGAATCTTTATTGGTCATCCTGTATTAGGTCAGTGACCAGGTTGAGGTATGGTGGCCCCGAAAAGGGATTAAAGTAGTAATCTATCTATTGTTGTGGTCACGTGGTGCTTTCCCGAGCTGACCCGGAGACACAAGAGTCCCATTCCACAGTCAGTGGCCAACTTTTGTGGACGCATCTCGAGTTGAAATGTCATAAAAAGTGCACGCGCGCATTTATACCCGTCGGGTGTACAAATGCGCGCGTGCATCAAGTGCGCCTCTAGAGGCTCTAGAGGCCTCTAGACGTTTCGTCAAGATGTTTTCATTCACCGTTTGAGAGCACTAGCATAATGCAAAATGTCGCAACCATGCCGGTACATGTTGAGAACAATACCATTCAAGTTGTAGACCACTATATCTATTCAGGTCATTCATTCAACTAGGTAGGTCCAACTTCGACAAAGAGGTCAACCGAAGAATCCAACTCGGATGGGCAGCGTTAGGGAAATATCGTCATATCTTCTCGTTTGGATAGGATTTGTGCTCTGTGGATCAATTGTGTAAGCGTAATGGCAATGAAGATCGTAACTTTGAGGGTAATTTTGTCAATCTTAGCAACATTCAAAACGTTCCAAACTTGACAAGGGAAAACTTCAAGATCTTAGCTTCTTCCTTTTCATGTTTGAAGAACTTCAGATGTCGCTAATATTGATTCTTAAAATTGATCCTTAAAATTGCGATCTTCATTACCATTTTGCTTACACAATAGCCTGGCTGGTCCATGAGCATTTAGCATAATATTTGTCTTACCTATGTTCATTATATGCCTAACTATTCGGAGATGGGATAGTACTTCACAAATATAAAATATTCTGTATATTGATGAATAACAAAAATATTGTCCTATCGGTAGATTATGACGTATTGAAACATTTAACCTAAATAATAAATTTAGAGCTATGAAAGAGCGCATTAGTTTGAGACGATAAACATTTTTGTTTTTATTATTATCATGGCCGGCGAGTGACCGGTCGAGACGCAAGAGGCGCGGGTTCGACCTCTCGGTGGGACAACGTTTGCCTGATCTGAAAATGTTTGTTAAGGGTCTGGGTTTGCATGTAACTCGTAGTTTCACACGAGACCGGTAATCATAGTTTGTGTCTTTAGCACATAATGTTTGTGCGAGTTAGGTGTTACAAAAATTGGAGTGAATGATTTATCATTACTGAACCAGGACTGAGAAGAATCGCATTTTCTGATAGTCATACGCATTAATTATTAATTTACGCAATAGGTACTTGACGATAAACAGCCATTAGGTACTTTAACTCAGCCAATATTGTAAAATTGCAAGTAAAACAGGCCACTATCCACCGAAGCGCACTCTCCACAGATGGGCAGTATACTTGTTCGTCACCTCTTTCATTATCCTCCTTCTTTTTGACAAAATTCGACAAATTCTGACGTAGACTGTAACTACATCGATCAGGAAACAAACCGTACGCGCCGAAAACGTCGAAGTTCAAATTCGAAAGGTGTTTATTTCAATAAAATCACTAGGATCACTTTGAAACTAGGTGAAGCTTCACCTAGATTCTAAGATTTTATGAAAAAGTGTTCTTTGCGACCAGAATAACGCTACAAACACGGCTTGGTGCCTATTTTCGATGATCCCTTTTCACAACATGGAATATGGACCTTCAGTGTGCTACCAATCGAACTAGGTGAGTCTCAAAAGAAATATAATCAAGTAACACAAGAGTCATGCAAGACGTCATTCATTACTTCGTCTTAGTGTGTTTTGTATGGCGCCAATTGTCTATAACCATATTCCTCTGTCTATTCGAACCATAAATAATCTAAATAGAACTCCCTGGCCAGATTGTTAGCGGATAAGGCTTACTATACTGTCGACGAATTTCTGAATGACTTTAAAGTGTCACAATTTTATATCATTATTTCCAATATTTTATTTCGTCGTTTTTCATTATTTGGTTGCATAATATTAATCATAAAAAAATGTGTAAAATGTTTGTATGCCTTGTAGGCAGGACTAGTGAAACTTTTGAAAATGTATGAACTACTCTAAATTATGGCTCGTCGAGATGGTGTTCTATAAAGTCGAAGACTTCATTTGCAAAATGCAATAACAAAATTTTATAATTTATGTCATAATTTATTTTAATTAAAATATTATATTTTATGTGTAATATACCTACTTAATTTACTGCCGTGTAAATACTAATTTTACCAATAAATTGATTATTCTGATTATTCTCTGTACCTAGATTCCACAAACAATAAATATCTTTTTCTTTAATAAGGTCGCATCAGTGTACTCAGTTGTAAGACAAGACTCATGATTTAAAATGTTTGTTTGTAGAAATAAGTGTCTTAAAACAATTAATATGGCACTTAAAAACGTATTCACTCTTTATAATAATAATCAAACTTTATTTCAGACATATAGGTACACAAACACACATGAATAGCATCGCAAACTATTATTTTTCTTCAAAAACTGTAAACTTACCTATTTTATAGTACTCTACAATAAAATGACTGTATTTCACGGAAGTAGGACTCTTGACATTTCAGTAGGATATAAATAAGTGACATTTATTATGAAGTGAGATGGAAACATTACATAGGCAACGTACTTTTATAATAGAAGAGTTGGCAAAACTACATGCAGAGGAGATATTATTTTTAAAGTATTCTTCAAATGATTAGAAACTGTTTTTGACTGAGTAAGGTTTTAATTGTTTTCTACATAAAGTACATTTTGGTTCGTTTTTTGTATCTTTCTGCATATCCTTCTAATAGCGAAAGTTTGGATAGATCGATGGAATGGATGTTTGTTACTCAATCACGCCAGAACGGCTGAACGGTACTGGATGAAATTTTACACAGTGACAAATTATAGTCTGGAATAGCACATAGGCTACTATTTACCCTCGTAGGTACCACGCGAGCGAAGCCGTGTGCGGAAGCTAGTTGTTAATAATTTACACAGAGCCACTTTCGTGAATCTTCGTGAATCTTCGTGTGACCCAAAAATATTCACGAATAAGTGGCCTTATCGACTATTCAAGGTGATTCATAACATGTATGCTATCCCGAAAGGGGCTTATTCTACATCCAATTGGCAATAAAGTTTGTTCTACGACTTTTTGAAATTCGTCAATTTTCTTTGAAAAAACTTTATGTAAAAATCAGCTGCTCTGGGGTGAAATCAGTTCAAACTCAATGAATCAGCTGTTTTAGGCAACAATCTTGATGCCAAACTTCTCGCACGTTTAGTAATTAGTTATAAAGACTATAAAATACCAAAAACAGGTAATTTGAGAAAGTTTGGGAAAAAATATAAAAAAATTGCAAAATATTGATGTTTTTTTTCGCTAAAGTTCTTTCTTTTTGGTGATAGAATAACCCCCTTTCGGGATGGTATACATGTTATGAATCACCTTGTAGATTTGTATTATTATTGAGTTCCGAAAATTGTCTTGGCTGCTTCGGTGACGCGGACTTTACGCTCCTGTGCCGGTATAGTGGATTTACTGCCTTATATGTAGTTCTTAGAGTACAAGTGGAGGATTCCTGCTTATCTGTACGACCGATCATTGTATGCTAATGTCGTTGCTCGAGAGTCTGATTGTAATTGGTGTCGACTGTTGTACAATTAATTGATTATTTATTATTGTTGGGGAATAAAAGTTCTTGAATGGCGACGGGAATTCGGTGGATGGTGAAGGCTCAAGACCGTTCGTCATGGCACTCTGTGCGGGAGGCTTAGGCTGGAGGCTCTCAGACGGTGGAAGATTAATCCTACTAATATTATAAATGCGAAAGTTTGTGAGGTTGTTTGGATGTTTGTTGTTCAATCACGCCGTAACGGCCCAACCGCTTTAAGTCAAAGTCAAAGTCAAAAGGCTTTTATTTCAATAAAATCACTAGGATCATTTTGAAAGGTCTTAGAAACTAGGTGAAGCTATGCCTGTTCCTCGCGACCAAGCCTAGAAGAATCAGGCAACAAACACAGCATCTAAGAGGAGGTAGGGCACAGCGAGATTTTCTCGTTCTGAATTGGAGCAGCCCTCCGCCTTACAGAAGATCGCAGCCAAAATAACATTATTTGTTTCAAATAGTGTTGTGTTCCTGCGGTGAGTAAGGTTGCCAGAGCTCTTTAGGAAGGGGGTTCGGGGTCGGCATGCCTCTGGTATTGCAAGCGCTCATAGGCTACGGTAACCGCTTACCATCAGGTGGGCCGTAAGCTTGTTTGCCACATCTGTTGCATTCAAAAAAAAAAAAAAAACGGCTTTCGTTGTACTGAGTAAAGAGTTCTTTACCTAGAATAGCATATAGGCTACTTTTTACGTAGGTGCCACGCGAGCGAAGCCGCGTGCGGAAGCTAGTATTTCATAATTTACAAAATGATGAGCGCCCTTAAAGATTTTAGAAGAAGAACATTATTATTTTTTTTTTTTTTTTTTTTTTTTTATACTACTGAGGTGGCAAACAGGCATACGGCCCACCTGTTGGTAAGCGGTTACCGTAGCATATGAGCGCTTGCAATACCAGAGGCATCACGCACGCGTTGCCGACCCCGAACCCCCCTCCCCCTAAAGAGCTCTGGCAACCTTACTCACCGCAGGAACACAACACTATTTGAAAACAAATAATGTTATTTGGCTGCGATCTTCTGTATGGCGGAGGTACCTCCCCAGGCGGGCTGCTCCAATTCAGAACGAGAAAATCTCGCTGTGCCCTTCCTCCTCTAAAATCCTACTAATATTATAAATGCGAAAGTTTGTGAGGATGTTTAGATGTTTGGATGTTTGTGGTTCAATCACGGCTAAACGGCCGAATGGATTTGGATGAAATTTGGTACAGAGACAGATTATAGTCTAGAAAAGTTTTTTTTTTTAATTTTTTTTTCGAACGTATTTATATGCTGTGGGTCTCTTACGACCACTGCCAGCTACACCGGGCTAGACCACTGCCAGCTACACCGGGCTAGACCACTGCCAGCTACACCGGGCTAGTGCCAGCTACACCGGGCTAGGGTCTAGAAAAGCTAGGCTACTGTTTATATAGGTACCACGTGAGCGAAGCCGCCGGCGGAAGTATGTCTAGTCTAGTGTTAGAATTGTGGCACAATTTTGAAAAATTCGTAATGCATAGTGCATGCGATTTTAGTAATTGCCTGTCTCAGTGGGGGTGATCTCGACTTTCAATAGAAAGGACTTCATCAGCACATAACAGAGAGGAGAGAATTCAAGGCCTTTGCCATGCAGTGAGACATTGCAAACTTGAATGGAATTCTGATTTGCGTCACTTTCTCTACATAATAAACTCAGCCATAGTACCTACCTATAAACAATTTAACAATGTACAATACTTTCGTACGGTACTTGATTTCACCACCCATTGTTCGCCAAAAACGTTATTTCACAAATTGTTTTTTTTGCATATTTTCCATTTAAGCACTGTTTCTTCTTGATTAGGTAGGTACCTACATAGTTTTGCGGTTTTCTTTCTTACCACGGAATCTTTTACGGCACTGGTTGACACTGCACGTAACTGTGCCCTGAGAGGCTGAGAGCAAGTTACTGACGATATCGAATCGCTAGAGTCCATCGCAAGTGCTAACTACCAGCCCAGACATTTGATAATACATACAAAGAAGACTACTAATAGATGACCTCAGCTGGGAAATTTCCTAGCAGGTAATTAGCAATTACCATGGAACTCATTCCTATTACCTACTTTGAAAGTAATTTAAGAACAGTCTAAGTAGCTACAATTATTTCATCAAAACGTTTAGCGGACGACGTCAAAGGGAACTCAATTGGAAATTAAGGAAAATGAGAACCTGACCTAGTCAGGTAATAGATGTCACATCATGCATTTGTCGAATTTGTCGTAGATATAAAGCCATGATGGTGTAGTGGGAGGTTCCCCAAATTACGATTCGGAATGGAATCTCTAAGAAATCCACTAATCTTTGGAGATTTTATTTGGAGGAGGTAGGGCACAGCGAGATTTTCACGCTCTCAATTGGAGCAGCCGGCTGGGGAGGTACCTCCGCCTTACAGAAGATCGCAGCCAAATAACATTATTTGTTTCAAATAGTGTTGTGTTGGCCGTGGTGGCCCCCGGTTGAAGAATAGGCCCCTCCATATCTACCTATCCGCGGATGTCGTAAGAGGCGACTAAGGGAAAAAAGCTAGGGGATGGGCAGCAGCGTCTCCTATTTTCACAACGATAGCTCTAACTGCACTCACCAACCCGCATGCCCAGCGTGGTGAGTATGGGCAAATCCCCCCACATGATAAGGAATTCGCTCTGTCTGTGGGGGAGGCCATGTTGAGAAGTGGACGTCGTACGGCTGAAATGATGATGATGATGTGTTCCTGCGGTGAGTAAGGTTGGCATAGCTCTTTAGGGGGGGAGGGGTTCGGCAGGCAACGCATTAGCAATACTCTAGGTGTTGCTGATGTCAATAGGCGACGGTGACCAATTATCATCAGGAGGGCCGTAAGCCTGTATGTTGCCTCCGAATAACATAAAAAAAAGCTTTAAGCGAAAAACTTGGCAAGTATGTTTAGAAACGTTACAGTATCAACAAAATACCATCGAAAGGGTCGCCTATGGTCGCCATCCTGCCCATGGTAATTTCTTAGCCATTTAGGGTGGATTCGACCAAACTAGTATAAGTCTTATCCATAGAATAAAATGACTAATTACTCTAGAGTAAGCCTGTTTTCCAGGGAGTTATCCCAGGGATTGTTACTCTGGCATAACATGGCGTTTGGTCGAATCCACCCTTAGGCTCGTATTCAGAGACAAGACTCAAGCATTGATCTGTACTTAAATCTCGATTTGAGTCGAGATTCTAATTCTTGAACAGTACTTATGTATAGATTCAATGATCACAGTTCACCTGAGTAAATGCTTATTCTGAAACGACAATCAGACGAAATCGGTGCTTGAGTTTAGATTTGATTTGACATTAATCAAATGACATTTTCGTTCCGTTACACGTACTTTGATGCATGTTTATACTTCACTTTGCTGTTCTATTTCCACCCTGGCTGTTTGAATTTCTGCGTAAAACGGATCGAAAATTATAAATAAATCAAACGAGAACATTTGAGTATAGATTTGAGACTCGATTCAGCTGAGAGTAGTTTAAGTACCGTTCTTGAATAAGAGCTATGTTTGAGAAGAGATTCAATACTTAAGTAGAGTTCAGCTGATCTGTGATTAAATCTATGCTTGAGTCGTGTCTCTGAATACGAGCCTTAGACTACTAATGACATTAATCATTTACTCCTAGAACACGTGGCACTCACAATACATGCCTAATCTCATATAACGTGGGCTTGCCCGCACCAGGTCACGAGTGAATCAGACCAGTCGACAGCCGTGTTATGAAGCAGTCATTTTGTTATCAACGCCATTGCGCAAACTGTTGCTGGGGGGGAAGTTGCTGTGGCTTTCTCACGAATGGTAAACATCCGTCTGTTGAAGCTCGTTTTTAGAAGAACCAAGGTCACTGGCATATGCATGAAAGGAGCCTCTTAGAGGCGCACCGATTCGTAAATGATTCCACACCTTGGCCGAGTCAATGAACGGTAGCGAGGAAGTACAATGCGAAAAAGGTGTATAAAATATAGAAATGTCACAGAATAAATAAAATGTCTTTTAGGGTAAAAATAACGGTACATAAATAAGGTTGAATTTCTACTGTGGGTGTAAGGGTCAAGTAGCGAATATTGAAAGAAACATGAGGTCGCTTAGTTCTCGTTAATGTTTCTCTAGATTGTGGGTTGTTTGTTTTGTATTTCGAAAATAGCCTAGTAATTTTGACAAGTCCATTTTAGGCCGGCACTTGAATTCTTTCATTACACTGATTCTTTAACTGACAGTCATAGGCCCTTTTCAGAGCCACTATACCACAAACCAGCTCACAGACCTAATACAGGATGACCAAGAAAAAATACCACACCGGCATACCTCTCAGAATTAGCCAGTTAAAGTGGCAATGAGCAGGCCATATAAAAAGAAAGGCAAGGCGTAGATCTGACAACCGTTGCGTTATAAACTCATACCCTTATTCGCCTCTCACGACATCCACCGGTAGTAATACATACATACATACATAAAATCACGCCTGTTTCCCAGAGGGGTAGGCAGAGACCACGGTTTTCCACTTGCTACGATCCTGACATACCTCTTTTGCTTCATTCACTCTCATCACATTCCTCATACATGCTCGTCGGTTTAGGGTACTCATGACCTGGCCTTTTTCCAAAACGTCACCGATTTGGTCACTAAACGTACGCCTAGGTCTTCCCCTTCCAACGGTCCCATTCACACTCGCCTTGTACACCTGTTTCGTCAATCTTCTTTCGTTCATTCTCTCTACATGACCAAACCATCGGTAGTAATGGAGGGGCCTATTCTTCAGCAGCGGCCTTCAGAATTATGGATAGGTACTCACCGGCAATAGTGTTCAGGAACATGAGGTACTCGAAGTTGGAGATCTCCCGCCGCTGCCACTTTTGCGTCATGTTGGAGTTGCGCATGAGTTGCCTCGGCGACATCATGGACGCGCGTCTGCAACAAACGAATACTATGCTTATTACATGCTTTCTCTCATCCGCGGCTTTGCTTGGTACTTGACTTGAGTAAAAAATAACCTTGCAAGCAATTCCGGTCAGGAACTACGAGGTAGATATCTATGAGTCGCCATCCTCGGACAGAGTTCAATGGCTGCTTGAAGGCTTCCGTTAAAGCTTTAGGTTATCCAACGTAAGTTGATCGTGCTGGACGTTGCATACCCTAGATGGCCTGTCAAGAAGTACCCCTACACCCCTTAGGAACATTCCCGTGAATAAATAAACAAAAAAAACTGTCAGCGTCCTCAATAAAATGACCTTTCACAATAGTGTCTCTACAAACAAATTGTCCAATTACGACCATCAGTTGGGTAGACTTACTGGCATTGGGGGGATTTTCCAACGCATATTCTTTAGAACCCTTTGATTTTTCTTAGCGCCTCTGTCTATCTATGTCTTTTGGGCAATCTTAAAGACAAATTTCGCTATAGATTTCAAGAATAACCAGGCTATTTATCAGGCAACGTTTGTGTGTATAAATTATCCGTGCGAAGCCAGGGCGCTTCAGCTAATAACCAATCTAAATATATAAAACAATCAGATATTTAGCAAAGGCACATTGCCATTAGAATAAAGACGGAAAGTCTTCCGGTCGCTATATATCAGTGTTTTTGTATTTATTTCCTTAGATACTAATTAATTAACTATTACAAAATCATCAACAAACCAGTTATAACAAAAGTAAATGATTAAGCGGCACGCCATTTAAATTACGAAAGAATCTTATAATGACCGATTCTTAAATGATTCCACACCTTGGCCGAGTCAATGAACGGTAGCGAGGAAGTACAATGCGAAAAAGGTGTATAAAATATAGAAATGTCACAGAATAAATAAAATGTCATGTAGGGTAAAAATAACGTTACATAAATAAGGTTTAATTTCCACTGTGGGTGTAAGGGTCAAGTAGCAAATATTGGAAGAAACGTGAGGTCGCTTAGTTCTCGTTAATGTTTCTCTAGATTGTGGGTTGTTTGTTTTGTATTCAAAATCCATGTCAAGACAAAGTATTAATGATTTTGTTCTCGGATATATAGATTAACATGAATTTTCAAAAAATATCAAAGCTCTCCCACTCCAATTTACTTTCACATTAGGCGCAAACTAGCTCCCTCCTTTATGCTATTATACGTAACTCTGATCTATTCCAAGTTTCATTGAAATAAGCGGAGCCGTTACGGCGTGATTGAACCACAAACATCCAAACATCCTCACAAACTTTCGCATTTATATTATTAGTAGAATAAGATAGGAAGGAAGTAGGATTCATGAACGGTATTCATAAATAAATCCAAAAACAAAAATATTTAAATTAAAAATTATAACCAAAAACTACTAGGCTTTCAGACACGCTGCAGAGGTGAGCTGGCCACGCAGTATGTCAAGGTCGACGGGAGCATTAACCCGCGGCATTGCGAATACGCATGGTCAGTTGATACAGCCGTCAAAATGAGTAGTAATTTTTTGCGAAATCCAAAAAGAAAAGTACCAGGCGAGCATATTCGCGGTAGAGGTTGGCACGCAGTATGTCAGGGTCGCCGGCGCGGTTATTGACCCGCAATATTGCGAACACGCAGGGTCGTCGACTAGCCGTTAAAACAGCCTGTGTATTATAATCATTATGATTGTTTTTTTTTTTTTTTAATTGGTGATGGTTAGCCGTTTGACCACCTTCTCACTTTTGCAAGTGAGATGTGGCCTAAGATGGAGCACGCTTTACCAGAAGGAACTTATTCACTCTAGATTTGAAGACATATTTATTATCAACATCATCATTTCAGCCGTAGGACGTCCACTGCTGATAATAGGCCTTCCTCATAGATTTTCAGAACGACAGATCTTGTGGCTGCACCCAAAGGCGTTCAGCAACCTTTATTAGGGCGCTTTCCTGTGCGCGGTCTTCACTCTAGAATCTTTCTGCCCCTTTCTGCAACCAGTTCTCCGAAATATTTAACCCGCTCACTGCCACGGTGTGTGTAATTACTAGATGTGCATAACATTGGTAGAGGTGATCAGTATGTCAGGGTCCACGCTGGCGTGGATCTGCAGAGTAACGAATGTTGAGATTGATACTTCATCGAAAGTTGGAGGTTATAGCCATACTGTTTCGTCTCATCATCATTTCAGCCGTTCCACGTCCACTGCTGAACATGGCCTCCCCCACAGACAGCAAATTCCTTATCATGTGAGGGGATTTGCCCATACTCACCACGCTGGGCATGCGGGTTAGTGAGCGCAGTTAGAGCTATCGTTGTTAAAATGAAGGACGCTGCTGCCCATCCCCTAGCTTTTTTCCCTTAGTCGCCTTTTACGATATCCGCGGATAGGTAGATATGGAGGGGCCTATTCTTCAGCCGGGGCCACCACGGCCAAAACTGTTTCGTCTACATAGTAATATTTCGGGCCCAATTCAGTTTTAACTCAACTAAACTCGACTCCTTCTGTTAGCACGTTATACGATAGCAAATGTCAAATATGAGCCAATCAATAAAGATCGCCGATGTCATTATCTAATCCCCAATCGATTCCAAAAAATATTATAATATTTTTTGGAATCGATTGGGGCGCTGCTGGCACAATTTTCCGAACTACCGTGAAAAATAACACAACACTGGTTAGAATTAATTTAATATGCTGCTTATAATATGCTTATTTTGGTGAGATTATCACCCGGAACATAAGAAGATAACATAAATAAGAAATATAACAAAAACTATACAATGTAGGTGTATGTATATCAGTGACATTACTATGTATCTGTAGCCGGAAGCTTGCAGAGGTCAGGCTACCTTTAACCGAAAACAAATAAACTAGTAACAAACCGAGAAAAAATACGCTTTTTGCTGTATAAATTATTCAGGTGGCAGAAAAACTATTAATTTTGAAATCATTTGTTAACAATAACACCCAATTTGATAAGGTGCAAGGTTGAAGCCCACGCCGCGATAAATACAAATAACTCAGACATAAATTAAAAGGTTTCGCTTGTTTTGGTAGTTATGGGGGAAGAGGGGGGAAGGTCGACTTACTTGATACGAATTCGGAAGCTAGCGACATTCGAGTTTGGAGTTATTTTTCATATTTGGAGAATTTTATACATCTATCATTTATATGAAAAAGAAATAAATATAATTTGGAATTGGGAATTGTTTTATTATTAAAACAACATTTCTAAATCCACGATAAAGAAAATGTGTTTTTTTTTTAAGTTTGAGGTAGAACAAAAATTAATGGCTCGTGAGTTCGAATGTTCACAGCAAATAGACATAGACATAGACATTTATTTAATTGCCACCAAAACACACACATTTGCACAACACTTTACAATAAACATTAGGTACTTATAATAAAAGAAACAAGAGAAAAGTAAATAAATATTTTATCTTTATCTTTAATCACGGTCGAGCACAAATGGATGTTTCACTTATAAAAATTGTAAATTGCACATCAACACGTGCTCCAAACCATGTCTTTCCTGTGGATGAGGCCGACAAGGCTGTGAGAATGGTATAGGTTCTGTACAAGCCTACTCCATCTTAAACATGTCTAGGCACTACAGCGTCCTGGAAGTGAGTAAAAAGTTCCACCTGACGCTGTATAAATGATCTAGAATAGATGTACTAAAACCTTACTGATCATCTTAATACAAATAATTATTAATTTATTTAGAATACAGTATAACATCATAACAGGTTTTTTTTATCCCTAAGGCGATGCCATATGTTATTAGTAGGTACATTATAATAAATAGGTACAATTAGATAGGTACTAATCAAAACATTTCGTTTCTATCACTACCTGTGCAAGTTGTAGGAGTTTCGGTAGGTTAGGTTAGTAATTAATAATTATTATGTCTTTACTATCAATCCTTATAAAGTCCATAATCAATCGCATTGTAAAAGTGGGTGGACTATTATAATCAAGTAAATAGAGCAGAACATTCAACAAATTGAAACAATAAACTTATATGTCTACTAGGAAATGCTTTATCGACTTCCTATCAAAAAGTATTTATTTATCTTCCGAGCGGAAGTTACGGAATAAGCTCGTACGCACACCTACGACTTTTTGTCGATTATCGCGACATTTTAATCTACGACATGGGTGGGGCACTTTGCTAGAATAGACGCGACCAGAACGCTGGACCAGAAGAACCCTGGAATGGAGACCCAGAGCGGATACCCGGGGACGAAGCCGACCGCCTAACCACTGGGTAGACGACGTAAGACGCGACGGAGGCCATGACTGAATGAGACGGGCACAAGCTCGCCAGGAATGGAGGAGGGAAGAGAACATTCAAGATTGGATCACGAAGAGGCCACCATGATGATGATGACGATAATCTACATCCACACTAATTACAATTATACGCCTCGGTCAGATTACTTCGGTGGCCTCGGCTATCTTTGTGTTATCCTTTATTTCGTTTTTATGCACTTACGTGAACGAGATGCCGATATGAAAGACGAGATATCAGACGCGCATAACTTTTATCTTAATAATGCTTTGTGAATTTATTTGTGCTTTAATCGTAATATTTCAATAAATAAATAAATATTCCGGACATGTCACACACGGTCAACTGATCCCAAACTAGGCATAGCCTGTACTATGGGTACCAGAGACTGATATACATAATAGATAAATATTTAACACCCAGACCCAGAACAAACATCTGTATTCATCACACAAATGTTTGTCCAGTGCGGGAATCGAACCCGCGCAGAAGGCAGAGTTACTGCCAACTGAGCTATGAGGCCAATGTTTATTTGTTTGTATGCAGAAGGTAATCTCTGAAACGGCTGAACCGATTTTAATAACTTGTGGTTCCCGAACGGAGATCTCGCGATGTCTGGTGAGTGTCATAAATTCCTAATTTAGTGATTCGATGATCGAATAAGTGTAATTAAGATAAACTTAAAAAAAAACACATTTTTGTCCTGTTTTCACTAAAATCAAAGACATTAGAATTCTCTTTTAGATTGTCTTTGCTCATATCCAACCTTATCTGAACTAAGTCATTACAACTTTGTCAAATGGGAGTTCACTTTATATTGTTATGTATGTACTATTTGCATCCTCGTTCGCTAAATCCTAACAAAACAAATCCATACTAACTTAGCCTTTACCACCAGGCAGCAAAGAGCTAAACGAAGCTCTCTCCGGGCCAGTTTTATCGTACTACCTAAAGTGCGAACGAATTACGGCAGAGAGCAATTACCTTTAGAGGCGCACACACAACTTTATAATAAAATACCCTCAGAAATAAAAAAATTAAACTCATTCAACGCATTTAAAACAAGACTTGCACAATATATTGAAAAACAATAAACTACTTTAACATGTTATGCGATGGGTAAAATATACTTATACATATATAAATAATACCTACTATGTACTTAGAATGAACCTACATAATATTACTTAACTACCTACCTACAACGACCCACTTTTAGGATTGTTTAAGATACTAGTGTTCTCATGTAAGTGACTCACTGTCTTTAAGGGAATAAATGAATTTAAACTATTTTCGTTGTATCTCAATCCATATGGCATGAAAAAAAAAAGAAATAAAAAAGCTTTTTAATATGACACCCCAGAAAGTATCGCATTGTACCACGACCAAAAGTCACCGCGTGCACGCTTTTAGTCGTGTGTGGAGGCACGAGCGACGTGTCGGGCTAGCACGTCCGGCAGACTGACATTGAACTACACCCGACTTATTGCAAAACATTGAAATGATCTCGTTTTGCCTACTTCATCATCGTCATTCCAGCCGTTGGAAGTCCACTGTTGAACATCGGCCTCCCACATATCCCCAGAACTTCCTATTATGTATACAGCTTAACATTATAACCTACCTATTATTTAACTCTGCAACCGCTGTTGTTCTTCTAATAAATAAAATAAAATAAAAATAAAATTATGCTAGAGGAAAATGCCCAGAGTCACTACGCTAGGCGCGCGGGTTGGCGAGCGCAGTTAGAGCTATCGCTGTTTAAATAGGGGGGCGCTGCTGCCCAATTTTGCCTCAATTTCTTCTCTCTTTCTCAAATTATCGTTTTTTTGGTTTTTTTATCACCTTAATAACTAATAAGGTACGTACGAGAAGTTTGGCATCAAGATTGAGTTTTAACTGATTTGACCCCAAAACAGAAAATTTTTGCAATAGAGGTTTTTCAATGAATAATGTCGAATTCCCAAAAGTCGTAGAACAAACGTTATTGCTTATTGGGTGTAGAATAAGCCCCTTTCGGGATAGCAAACATATTATCAATCACCTTGTATATGTACTTACGTAATTGTTTAAGAAAATGGTCACGGGTCAAGCTTCGTATCAAGTATTCTTATTTATAAGCGGCGATGGGCTTGCAAACTGTCACGTATGGAATACCCACTACTGCAAAATATGGGCATGTATCAATATGTTTGGACATGCCTCTGACTACCCCTCTTAGACATCTTCAAGGGCCTGGAGATCTGAAAGGCTATCTACCATGCTTGGGGATAAAATTCGAGAGCCTATTTCTTTTCTTACAACCGCTACTTAGCGGTTAACTAAATAATACCTTAATGATAATTACTTTATAATGACCTTTGTCCTGATCATTCTTACAAACCGGTAATTGTGTCGCACAATTACAATACCAACAAAATTCAAATTATGGATGCGGATATCGGAAACAGCTTACATTTCTACAGTTTACCGAAACATGATCCTTTATTGCCCTATCAGATAATTATGCATACTTACTTACTACAGGCCATTAATATTTGGTAGGTAATAGTGTTACCCCGCGAGTTTGTTCGCGCTGTATTTTGCAAACATCAGAATAACGCTAGAGAACACAATATGCCTTAAAAGAGGGGCTTTTTAGGGATTGTGGTTCGGATATTGAAGCTGTTGTCGTTTGCATAAGGCTGGCCGCATACCATCAGAACTGACCAACAGAAATGATTGACAGAAAAATAAAGGGCCCGTTTGAGACGCAAAGGGTGCTGGTTCGATTCCCGCTGCGGGAATAAAGTTTGCATGATTTGCAAATATTTGCTCCGGGTCTGGGTGTTGTAGTACTCTTACTTTCTGATAACCACGAGAAAGAGAATACAAGTGTGGGGTCAGGACTATGTATGTGACTGTTGGGTGTTATTTATTGGTCTGATTCGGCTGTGCTTTAATTGTCCGTCAGTCAGTAGAGCAGTTTTTTATATATTTAGTACTTCTACCAAGGAGAACTATCGACCTGCCTGACAATGAAAAGTTTCCTACTTTTACCCAGTGGTGAATTATTGGTGTCTTAATTCCGAAATGAACACTATTTATGTCTCCAGATAAAGCTTACATCTTACTGATTTATTGTATTTACATAAACACCAGAATTTTAATTATAAATTTTCAAGGGAACATTCAAACAATCGCGATTCATCATTATCATTTCAGACCTACGACGTCCACTGCTGAACATGGCCTCCCCCACATACTGAGCAAATTACATAACATGTGGGGGGATTTGCCCATACTCAGCACGCTGGGCATGCGGGTTTGGCGAGCGCAGTTAGAGCTATCGTTGTTAAAATGAGGGACGCTGCTGCCCATGCCCTAGCTTTTTTCCCTTCTTACGACATCCGCGGATAGGTAGATATGGAGGAGCCTATTCTTCAGCCGGGCCACCACGGCCAATTGCGAATCGCGATTGGTTGGCTGTAATTGAAACAAACTCAATATTTGTTGGCAATATAAGGATAAGGATTTGATCAACCAAATGATTGTTAACGTTTAGAGGTCTATGGGGGCCCATAGACCTCAACGACCGCTCTTCTGCGGTATGTGTTCAGCAATGGACGTCCTACGGCTGAAGTGATGATGGTGATGATCGAAACAAATTTGAAATAAGGTGGATTTACATTTTTATGGTACGGATATCAGAAACTCCTTTCTGCATCCCTAGATTGAATCATTCCTGAGTCACCCTTAAGTTAATGCTAGCTGGAGAGGATTCAGTGAATAATTATAAAAAATCATAGAAATGACTCAATTTTAAACTATTGGGAATTTAAATTGATTCGTGTTGTTTTACTGACATTGTCAAAGGACAGTCCGACCGACGCCGACGTCTGCATTATGAAAACCACCATTTTTATGTTCTGTTTGTTTTGTTAGATTGTGCCTGTTTTTAATAGTTTTAATAGGTAGAGTAGGTACCGAGGGCGCTAATATACATTTTTGACGTACGCGGCTCGGAATGCTGGTTCGATTTCCGCTGCCTGACATATCACTGCATGACCTGCAAATGTTTGTTCCGGGTCAGGGAGTTCTACCACAGTTGTCATAGTTTATCAAATCCTCATCAGGATCAGGATTTCATTTCTCAGATCCACTACACAGGGATTCAATTGGATCAGGATTTATTTACTCAAATCCACTATATGGATCCATTGTGTCAGAATTATGTATGTGATTGCTGAGTTTTTTATATGACTATTAAATGATTAACCTCGAAGATTGGCGTGCGACAATATTCGCAGTTGTCTTTACGTTTCTTAATTCCCAAAACCGACGCTGACTGAATAATAAACGAGTAGCCAGCTTATTCATCCAAATCATGTAACTTGAGGAAAACTGATGAGCTACTGTTCACCAACACAGGAACGTGTAGTTAATGTAACCAATGGTAATGCTAAGAAATAATGTTTGAAAACGTCTTGACGAAATTAATTGGTTAGGCTAGTTTCTTCATCGTAACAAAGTAGAAAGGTTTATATTCAATAACGTCACAGGGACGTGATCCATGACCTCTTATAAACTAGTCTATTTGATACATATTATTATTATTTTTATTGTCTATCTGCTCAATATCTTGTCTGCGAACAGCGTGGATATTTTTTTCAATCACCTACCGAAACTCCTACAACTTGCACAGATAGTGATAGAAACGAAATGTTTCGATTAGTACCTATCTAATTGTATCTACTTATTATAATGTACCTACTAATAACATATGGCATCGCCTTAGGGATAAAAAAAAAACCTGTTATGATGTTATACTATATTATAAATAAATAAATAAAATAAATATTCTTCACAGCAAACCTAGATGTATCAAGACATCATCACAGGAACTTCCTTGGTAGCGTCTGGTCTATGAACAGGTAGATTCATGCGACTCCAAAAAGAGGCCAAGACCTCGTCTCTCACTAGTGTTGCCAACACTGTACAGTGGTTAGGTTAAACAGTAATTTAACAGCTCTTTAAAGGGTAAGTGAACTCTACTGTAAATAACACCAAATCTTTATTGTTATCGTTCCTACGTATAAATCAAACTGGATTGTCAGAGTCACCGCAGACCACAGACCTCATGTCACCCAGTTAAATTCATGACGGGTGGCGGGCTGACTAAGTTTCGCCGTATAAAATAAGCTTTGGCCTCTGTGGTTGAAATAAAGTAAAGGGAAAATTGTTAACAATTGTTTTTTGGTTGATTTGAACAAGATTTTACTTCAAGCATATTTTTCCATCATTTGTGCCAACTAGAGGTACAAATAGATAGATGCCATGGACACCCGCCGCGTCAGAGCGTGTTCCGATTTCAGCTTTATTTTAAAGGTTATAAAGGTTATAGCAGTTATTTAAGAATGCAATCGTCCAGGTGCTAATATTATCTAGATTTTATGTTCACCTTAAACGCTTGTGGAAATATTTTGACGTAAGCATTAAACGAGTTGACGTGCTACATATTTCCATGCCTGTTAAAACCTGTTAAGTATTTCGGAACCGTATGTATTGACTTAAGAATTAAAAGAGATCTGTACCTATACGTTTTTGAAGTGAAAAAAGAGAGTTGTAAAAGTGATAAGACTGCACGTTATTAAGTATACATTGTGCATTTTATCTTGACATTTAGATCTGTTAGATAAAAGTATAGTCTAGATAAAAATGTAGAAATAATTCAATAATACGCAAGTCACAAAGAAAGTTTCTGCCTATTGAGCATACGAATTCCTTGAATAGATTTTAATAACTGATATCACTTAAAGAACCTAGGAGAAAACTCTCCATAGGATATACGTCTTGCTTCCTTTGCATTAGGGTCTAAATTGCTTTGAAAGGTAGCTTTGCTACAGTGTTGCTATCAGATAAAAGGTATTGTTGGCATCGTATTTGCAAACAATGGCGCGAAAGCGACCTTAATGCCATTTCAATAAAGCAGTTGAAATTGGCCTCGGTACTTGATGAGACGCACAAGCAAAGATAAAACTACAACATTATAGGTTAGTGGTGTTTAACCCATAAAAATATTTCATCTGCCCAAGGTTTTGGTCGATAGCGTCATTTGTTCCAAGGCGTAGTTGGCATCGCATTCCACTGTTTCGGAAATTTTGGGTATCATTTAAATTTCATCTACATACATAAAATCACGCCTATTTCCCAGAGGGGAAGGCAGAGACCACGGCCTTCCACGTGCTACGATCCTGACATACCTCTTTTGCTTCATTCCTCATACAATGCTCGTCGATTTAGGTAACTCTTGACCTAGCCTTTTTCCAAAACGTCACCTATTTCAAACTATAATATTATCAAATTAAGTGTATCTATATACATACACAACATAATATGTTCCCATTTAAGAAAATCAACACCTATAAATGAAAAAGGAAAGGAAATAAAAATCAAATTTTGGCGTTAAATCACTCGTTAGGACATTCGGGAAAACGGGAAACTTTAAAATAGGTGTGAATAGGTCGTTTTCATTTAAACGATGCATCTATTTATGACAATCAATTATCGAAATGCACATAGCAGCCATTTTGTAGCAGTAGTCCAAAAGGGCCTACGATTCGTAGCGGGAAGATTCACTCAAGGTCTACGATGCCTCTACGACGTAGGAGTGCTACGAAAGTGGCGTCCATCTCACATACACGTCATTAATCAGATTCACTAGCAACCACGAAACGAGCCTGAAACACTTTAATTCTTTCAGCAACCTTCGTTGGCCCTTTTTATTTGTAACGGCACATTAGGACAGAACTAAGCGGTACAAAGACAATAAAAATGACAATTAAAAAAAAAATAACTAACTTAGTTATTTTTTTTACACTATATGTACAAACTCACATGCCTAGGGCACAAAATATTACATACATAATCTAGGGAACAAATGTTTTACATATACCTACCCACCTGCTCACGGACCTTAATGCAGGATGACCAAGAAAGGACCAGTGACATGACAAGTAAGCACGTACTGGTTAGTATTCATCTCTGGGCGTACTTATGAACTAATACTAACATTTCTTAAAATTACCAAACAAGACGAACAATTATTAATAGATAAAAATATCTGTGACAGTTCAGTGTTGTTTATACATCTCATTTTTCTTCTTAGCACATACAAACGTATTGTTAAGTTTGGTATGTGCTAAGAAGATAGCAAATAGTTCATGTTCGTAATTTTGAAGATAATATATGTTCTTTGAAAGAAATATGACACTTTACTCAAAATAAATAAACAGTTCAGTACATACAAATACTATAAAAATTGCTAAAAAACTATAAAAATTGCTTGTAAAAAATAGACCACGTATCAAAGAGGATGGTAAAATTATAATGATAATATTGATAATCGTACCAGATTATCGTTTCAGAGTGCATTAGCACAATTAGCTGAAAACATCGCATAGTACTGCTCATCACAACCGGCGCAGACGCCGACGCGTCAGTAAAAGTTATGACAACAATATGCGTTATAAAACACCCGGTTACAGCCAAAAGCCGATTCAGTCCGCCCGAGAACTCCGCAAGGTCAAGAGCATATGAACTCTTTTCAAAACAGTCGAACGCTCGGTAGAACGCCGATGTGACTTAACCACAATTAATAAAAATTAAATTTAAAAAAAAAGTTTTTTTCAAATCGCGTGAGAGAACACGTGCCGTTCCAAATTTAAACGCTCTGTGAGCTTCCGATCCCGACTTCCCGCGCTCGCGTGTGCCAAAATCGAAATTTCAGTGCCGGATAATTTCGTTTTCGTTGATTTAATCTTGCAGTGCGCTGAAAACATATTGAAAAGTGCAAAACCGTCAAGTTGGGGGACTACAGGAGTACAATTTCCGAGTGAGTACTGATTATGCACTACAATTTATGCTGCTTTACGTAAACACATGTTTTTCTTTTGTAAAAACAAAGACAAGTGTTTAGTCACAATCACAACACTAAAAAGGGTTTGAAACAAAGCAGCAAGTAATTTTACTAAACTATCTGCCAACTTACTAGGTACGTCTTTACGAGTCAGACAACATAAATAGAGAAACATCATTCAAACAGAAGTTTCAATGTATTAATATTAATGATACGAGAGAAGTTTTTCATTGTAAAGATTTTAATCACAATAATTATCAAACTATCAAGTGCAAACAACAATGACTCACAGAGTAAAGGCATTATTAGACATTAGGTTATGTAGTTATACAAGGTGATTCATAACATGAATGCTATCCCGAAAGAGGCTTATTCTAACTGGCAATAAAGTTTGTTCTACGACTTTTGAGAATTCGATATTTTCCTCTGAAAAAAAAACACTAACACGTTATATAATTAGTTGTCAAGCTAAAAGACCGAAGACAGCTGATTTGAAAAAGTTTGAGGAAAACAATCTGAAAAATAAATGATTTTCTTTCCCTAATTGTTTTGTTGATAAAATAATCCCTTTCGGGATAGTATATTAGTTACGGAACACATCCCATTGTTTCCGAAAGAAGTTTTTTTTTTGTAGAAGTTGTAAGGCAAATGATGTTTTTCTATAGCGTGGGAAATTGTCCCAATGCAAATGTACATAGTAATACCATGAATATATGAATTTTATTTAACATAAGTAAAACAAGTCTTTATACAACGCAATGGTTAGCAAACCTCCCAAAAAAAAAGTATTACTTGGCTTGTACGTTCCGTTACCCTTGCCATTTCAAAAAAAAAAAAGAGGGTCAAGTGCGAGAACTCGCGCCCTGAGGCTTCCGTACCATTGGTCGTGGGTTCGGATCCCGGTCAGACAGACAAACAGACAGACAGCAGACGGACAACAAAGTGATCCTATAAGGGTTCCGTTTTTCAAATGAGGTACGGAACCCTAAAAAATCATTTAAATTCACTTGGATTACTTTGAAACGTCTAAGAAACTATGATGTAAGTAATTTATACTGAATTGTAATATTCTTACCAAATTTATAGTTTTTGAACGAAAAATTTCATTGTTCGAAATTCATGCATGTTATGTCTCTACTTTTGATTTTGAGATGAAAAGTGGGAACATTAGTAGATTATTACTAATGTGATGATGATGATGATGGTGAGTATAATATAATATTTTATTCTATTATATATTTTTTTATGCCGTGGTGGCCCCGGCTGAAGATAAGGCCCCTCCATATCTACCTATCCGCGGATGTCGTAAGAGGCGACTAAGGGAAAAAGCTAGGGGATGGGCAGCAGCGTCCCTCATTTTAACAACGATAGCTCTAACTGCGCTCGCCAACCCGCATGCCCAGCGTGGTGAGTATGGGCAAATCCCCCCACATGATAGGAATTCGCTCTGTCTGTGGCCACATCATGTGGCCATCTGTGTGGCCATGTTCAGCAGTGGACGTCGTACGGCTGAAATGATGATGATGATGATATATTTTTGTTGAGTTCTAAAGATATTCAATTGTGCGTAAAACCAATAAGTAAGTCTAATCGAACAAGTAATAACGACGTGATTTAATTTGGCGCGATTCGATATGTGCGATTCGGTTCGACTCGGTTCGGTAGCACAGTGTTTACGATAATCATGTAGATTGAAAGCGTTGAATAAAATCAAATGTGTAATATTTTTCTTTAAAAAATAAATTATTGATGTTGATTTACGTTTCACGCGCAAAATTCTAGGAAATTGACTAACCATTTGTTTTACATTATTTCTCAAATAATATTTGCTCTTCCATTTATCTGTTGTTATTTAGCAGTATTGATTTTGTTTAAGCCAACTGTTATTTATTATAAATGTGAAAGTTTGTGAGGATGTTTGGATGTTTGTCGTTCAATCACGCCCAAACGGCCGAGCGGATTTGGATGAAATAGGAGCAGAGATATAGGATATAGAGTCTGGAATAGCATATAGGCTACTTTTTATCTTCATAGGTACCACGAGAAGGTATAGGTACCGCGTGCGGAAGCTAGTTAATAATAAATTCCAAATGCCTTAGCACAAGTTATTAGGACTTAGTCTTCTTACTAAGGAGGAATTAGTCTAGAACGTTCTTAGACAGACGAACAAAAAATTGAATACTATAAATAGCTGCACTACATTAAAATAATCTCGTATACATTTGCATAAATTAGCAAAAAATAAACAGGTGTCTCCTGTGAATTAAATTGATACAAAAAATGAACGAAGTCTAGTGGCTACACAAATTTAGTGAGTCATTTTGATAAATATTCATTATCTAAAAGCTTAATCTAAATGATTATTGATTTGGTTGTAGCCCATTTATAAGTTTCTAGAACAAGTCAATGTTCTTAGTCGAAACTTGTTTAAAACAATAGCAAAACATACATTACATTATATAATTTATACAACTAATGTGGCAAACAAGCATACCTACCACCACCTGTTGGTAAGCGGTTAGGGTTACCGTAGCTTGCAATACCATCTCGCACAAATAATGTTACTGGCTGCGATCTTCTGTAAGGCGGATGTGCCTGCCTGGAGAGGAACCTATTCCAATTTAGACATAATATTTATAAAAATAAATAAATAAGTAAACTCCATGCAAGTTTATCAGAGCATGATAGAAACACTGGAGTTAGCTACGCCCTGAAAAACACTAAGCGAAGATGTCATATTTTGCAACTAGCCAGTCGCCAGTTACAGTTCACGCTACATCACTTTCATATCTGAACTTGTAGGATACAAAAAATATACAGGTAGGAACGTATTCTCATCATCTACAAAAAATCTTCTCAATTCTTCAACTTCTAGTTAAGAATTCCCAACTGATACTGTGGTGGGCGGCACATGGACATGCGACATAATTTTCGTTATGTCCATGTTCATTCCAGTACTCACTTATGCTAAAAACGTAATTACTTATTATAAAACAAAAATGATCTAGTAACTTACTATATTTAAAAAAATACCATGTACGTGGGTGAATTTTTGCAACGCTACTTTGCAATGGGATATGCCGATATTGTTTTCATGTGCACACATGCGTTACCAAAGCGCTCACATCGCAGTGTTAGCCCGTAGCTGTGGTCGAAAGTAGCTACATGGTTCTATTCTCACGCGCAGTCTTGTGGCGCGTACTGTACCTATGTACAGTTCAACAATGGCAATTGTGAGATAGTTATGAGATATTTTATTATTTATTTGTACAACAATAATGATTTAGTTGCGTGTGTATGACGAATGCAACATCGCAAGCGTGAATGCGTTTACAGTGATTTCAACTTATTGCTTGCTTGTCGTGTCACTGATTCTTTCTTGATCATCCCTGTATTAGGTCAGTGACCAGGTTGAGGTACGGTGGCCCGAACGTGTATAAAATAGCCATGGTATTCAGGATTTCACAGTCTAGCCAGAGCCACTGATACAGAAAAATATCTAGCTAAAATTAGCATGGTTCGTCGGCTAGTAGTAGGGATGACAATTGTAGTCCAGTAGTTTACTAGTCAACAAAACCTCGATTTCAAATCCCAATGATTGTTATTTTCGAAATATTATTTTATTTTTATTAATTGTACATACTAATATTAGTTTTTATTTAAGGGTTCTGTACTATTGTCTGAATGTAGCACCAGATGGCGAGTCACACGTGTTCTGTAGGATATAGTTTCACCGCCGGTTGGCAAGTCGCCCGTGAACCCACTACAGTAGATACACGTGCTCTAAACGATGCCGATAAATATACATTTAACGCGAATTCAATTCAACATCAGAAAGGAAAACGCGATATAATATATGACCAACCAAAACAAGGGCAGGAAGATGATGATGATGAACACCGAACAGTCACATACATTGTCCTGACCCCACACTAGGATTCCCTGTGCCGTGGGTATCAGACAGAAATGACGAGTACCATGATACCACAAAACCCAGACCCGGAACAAATATTTGCAGAGCTTGCAAACATTTTTCCCTCAACCAGCGAGAATCGAATCTACGCCTCTTGCGTCTCGGACGGGCACTCACCCGCTACGCCACCGAGGTCGTCAGTTTAATAATAATACTAGCTTGTGCCTGCGGCTTTGCTCGCGTGGTACCTAGATAAAAAGTATCATATGTGCTATTCCAGACTATAATCTATCAATGTGCCTAATCTCATCTAGATCCGTTCAGCTGTTCTGGCGTGATTACGTAACAAACATCCACCTATCAAAACATTCGCATTTATAAAATTAGTAGGATTCGACAGTGATTATAATTTTCCGTTTAACTTATTATCACAGTTATCATATTGTGGTAGTTATGTACGATGTTTTATCTCAGTTGTGTTTCTGAGTGATATACGTAGCTAATGTTTACTAACAAACATACTTTACTTACGAATTACGTCACAATGACCAATATATACAATGTTTATTGCCATCCCTTCATTTTGACGACGATAATAATACATGATAATGCGTTTTACGTACTAACTGGACTAATTTTTTTTATTGTCATTTAGTAGCGAGTTCTATCGTCCAGCAAAAGGTTGATTTGAAATTCCGCAGATGTTTTCAACTTTTGATGCTGACTGTTCCTTGCTTGCTTGTCGTGTCACTCATTCTTTCTTGGTCATCCTGTATTAAGTCAGTGACCGAGGAAATTGGCCGAAGCGGTTCATTAATTCAAACTATATCAACTATTGGTATAGATCAACAGATTCCTTCGAAGATGCGACTCCGTTCTGTGGAGTTATTTTCTATACCTAAACTTTTAACCCTTGCACTGCACCCTCTTAGGGGTTGAATTTTAGGTATTCTTTCTGAGACTAATATAAAGCTACCCTCCTAATTTTTGGTTTTTGGGCCTTACTAATAAAAATCTATCTGTTTAAAAACTCAAGTGTTCATCATCATCATCATCATCATCATCATCAGCCTGTAGAAGTCCACTGCTGGACATAGGCCTCCCCCAAAGAGTTCCATGACGAACGGTCTTGAGCCTTTTCCATCCACCGACTTCCCGCAACCTTCACAATGTCGTCGGTCCATCGGGTGGGGGGCCTTCCAACACTGCGTCGCCCGGTTCGTGGTCGCCATTCGAGAACCTTTACTCCCCAACGGTTGTCGGTTCTGCGAGCTATATGGCCTGCCCACTGCCACTTCAACTTGCTAATTCTGAGAGCTATGTCGGTCACCTTAGTTCTTCTACGGATTTCCTCATTTCGGATCTTATCACGTAGTGAAACTCCACTCAAGTGTTGTCATCTCTTAATTACATAATGAGAAACAGTGACAAAGTAGCGTTTATATTTTAACTTGTACCTTGTAACTTACCTTTAAGGTTTATGTTGTCAGTTGATTGTCAGTCAATCAGTCACTACTTATTTCGAAGATTCCTCCACTTGTATTTTATTAATAACACCCAACAGTACCACCCACATACATAGTCCTGACTCCAAACTAGGATTCCCTGAGTGGGTATCAGAAACTACGAGTACCATAGTACCACAACGCCCAGACCCGAATCATGCTTTTGAGACATTTTCATTTGCTATTCATTTCAGATGAGATGATAAATTTGACCCGCAGCGGCGATCGAACCCACACCTTCAAGCAATTTTTCATCTAATTCTTATTTTTAAGCGTTGCTGTTTGATCGCAGGAGTGCGCACGGAGCGCGCGGCGCGTGCGGCGCGGGACGCGCGCACTGGGGCACGCGGCGCTCCACCATGCTAGCCAGCATCAAGGGCTTCTGGAAGGTCTGCCAGTATGGAGACATGTACATGGTACGTACCCAAACAACTTTAAGCCATCAGCTGTTTTTGGTCTTGGTAACAAACCCTTATTACTAGTGAAAGTCCCCGCGATTTTGTTTGCGTGAAGTTTTTCATACAATTAGTGAACACTATGAATCAAATAATGTTATTTGGCTGCGATCTTCTGTAACGCAGAAGGTACCTCCCAGGCGGGCAGCTCCAATTTAGAGCGAGAAAATCTCACTGTGCCCTACCTCCTCCATACTATACCTATCATTAAACATTGTGTATTGTGTTTGTAGGTATCACTGCCATATATATTTAAGTCAGAAAATGTTTATAATTAAGTAATTTCAAAGAAAGAAAAATAAGCATGAGAAGTAGAGTGTAAGCGAAGTGCGGACGGAAGAAAAGCAGTGTATTCGATAAAGGAGCCATTTCATTCTGGGCCTGGTCCATGTACACTACATAGAAAAATTAGGAAGCAAATAGGAGATTACAAGAAAAATACAATTTCATTAATTTGAAGGCAAATGCGATCGTACAAGAATAGTTCTTCTGGTAAGTGTTTTACTATGTGAACACTATTTGAAGGCCGCCATGTTGGTTTAAGATTGGCGTTTGACATGACATTGACATATTTTTCATGTCTTGTTATTTGATTTGATGTTTTTGTTTTGTCAGATAAATGTAGGTTGTCAAAAAGACATTTCACGCACGTCCATCCGCCATATTTTTGTAGAGCTGTGTGTTGCTCACTTTGTCGAAGAAAATCTTAATGTACCTTAGAACGAAGTCAATTTAAATAAAATAACCAATTAAATACGTTTACATTATTGCTTAGCCATATTTTAGAGTAGTGTACACAGTGCAGGCCCAGGCTACATTAAAAAGTATAAAAAAGTATAAAAAGTTTATTTATGTGTAACAAACGTAAATGGATTAATCACTAATTAATGGAAACTTACATAACTAATTAACAATAAAGTTGTGGGACGGTACAGTGTATTGTTATGTTGGTTAATAATGTTGAGGGTACTTACAATAAAATTATTTGAGTGTGCGCTAGCTCCCACCCTAGGAGAACCTGTGTTGTGGGTAGCTAGCCTCTTTCGAACTTTGTGACCATGTTGAGTGAGATTGCGGTCTTACGCTTATTTAGAGTGCAACAGGTAGTTCAGTAGCGAGTGACATGTTAAATAGATGTTATTGAATTACATAATTAAATGAACGAAATGTATGCAAGAGAAGAAGATAGTATGTAAGTAATACAGTTATATATATATATATATATTTTATAATAATTAGTCTGTATAAAACATGTTGAGTGTAGTTAAAAAATATAGTGTAAGATAAAATGTGTGAACGTAATGTGTTTGTGTGTATTATATATTTGTGTATGCGTTTGATGTGTTAATTAGATTACGTAGGAGGTATTAATATTAATTCATTTAATATTAATACCTCCTACTAATTCACATAAATTGATGAAACGTCTCTTTTACCCAACATTATCTTGTTGTTACAGAGACGTAGAACGTGGAGACTGTATTTCATAGTGTTATCTAAATTAAAATATACATTTAAGTTTAGGTTTTAATAATGAGTTCAAAGCCGATTAATTTTAATTATCAGGCCAAGGCCATTAGAAACAACGAAATTATTGAAACTTTAAATTTTGCAACAATAATACCCACTGATCGGAAATTATGCAATGTCTAGCGTGGCTTTACGTATTAGCGCGTGTGTGCGAGAATGTCACTCCAAATTAGTCTTATTTTATGGAGACAATAAAATTTTATAACAACGTGCCTTTTATATATAATTGTTTTAATCAGTTACTTAGGTTGTAAATATAAGTAGGGACCAAATAACGCATTTACTCATCAAGTTGTTCCGTTGGAAACTTCTGTCCCTATAGTCCGATCATCTCTCTGTCATATTATAGGTACCTATTATTATCGAATCTTGCCAAATGCCGTCTGCAAAGTCAGTGAATTCACACTTTTCACTATTCGACCGTGAAAGGTGAATAGATTACTGGTTTTTGTAGCCACCCTTTTCGTGGCACCATACAAAAACGCTCGTCGTTGTTTTTTTTTATGTTTTAGGCTTGGTCGCGAAGAACAGGCGTAAATTCAACTAGATAAATTTAAAAATTGTCTCTGCGATTTCAATGAATATCGAAGTTTGATGTTTATCGGTCTGTCTTATAAAAACTTAGAGTAGACTTGAAGTCATGTTAAAATCGAGAGGCAACTTTAGTTGTTGCATAAACGAAGTTAGAGAAGACAGGACCATACTATAGCGGTGCTCTATCTTGACAACAGTCACAAAAAGCCAGTTATTACAACTTTTTTTTCGTATTTAGCTGTTACGCTGGTTGATTGGCCTTGTATTATTTATTTATTACTAGATAGTTTGTTTGAAATAGGTAGACGAAGTAATCAACACAACAAAACAATATTCAAATCGAATAAAGTACAACATTACTTTGAAAGTATCCGCCAAAAAGTAAACAAACAGCCGCCGCGCCAAAAATGTGAGTGTCAAAGTGCACTTACACTTATTTCTGTCAAAATAAAATGGAAAATTATTGTTTAGTATAAATCAATTCTGTCATAGGTACTTCTATTCCATCATACTTATAATATATGATAAAACCGTTGATAAATATCGTCATCCGTTATACTAGACCCATGCGCCAGAAAAAGACGCGACAAAAACTACTGCGAAACTTTTGTCATATCGATGAACAACTCACGAATTTTGATCAAATAAGGTCATTGGCATTTATTGACAGCAACTGAAAATAGTCTAGATAGGTTAACGGTACTTGAACCTATTAAGGATAGATAAAATACTTGAAAATCCAACCTAAGCTGGAACGAGTGCCGATCTCAATCCACAGGTCTTGGCCTCGGCTTCCATCCACAGGTTGTGGGTTCAAATCTCGGTCGTGCACCTCTGTTGTTTTGGGGACAAATTAATGCTTTTCTTTCTTTTTTTCAATGGATTTTCCATTCCGAAAATGCATATGCGCGATACTAGTACTCTCAAACGGTGAAGGAAAACATCGTGAGGAAACCAGTAAGTATTCTTTTCGTGTACTCACTACTACATAACGTGGGCATGTGCCAAAATGTTTAGACATGCTTCTGACTAACCCCTTTCGACATATTTCAAGGACATCAAAATCGTGAGGATAATTTTTATTGAAAGACATTTTTTTAAATAAATTTTATAATTTCTTGTATACGATACGAAATTCAATGAAAACTTCGCTATATTGAACTCTTTACATAAATCGGCTGTTTATTCACCACATCCGCCAAAAGCAATAGATGTAACGAGCGTGTAATTCGGCCCTGCTATTGTGCGAGGTTAAAATAAGCTATTGAACTTGAACCATTCCACATAGTAACTTGTGGTACGCCCGCGGCTTCGTCCGCGTGGTGCTATTGTCTTTTAAACCTTCGCTACATAGCTACATTATTTAATGTTTAATTACGGAATTACTATTTGGATATCAATTAAATTAAATTTCGTCGGTAGCCTGAATCAGGTCCACCTGGGTACAGCTGGTTGGTAGGGCACAGGGGACATGAAGTCAGGTGGGTAACTTTTTGAGTAGAAGCTTCGTATTCACAATGGCTTTGGGTTGGGTCGCTTACTTCCACAGTAATACTTTCTTAAATTAGGGTGCTTCGGGATTTCTAGAAAGAAGCTACTTAATAAAAGCTCATTATCAATATTCAAAGTCTCAAACAAAATACAAATCGACAGTCATATGCAAAGACATTTTTTATTATTATTGAAGATTATTATTTATGAAGCATTCATAGATCCACGTCATGTGACATTTTTTGATTGATAGTATAATGTCATTTCATTTTGTTAACAAACACAGATCTTCATTGTTCTTATTTTGTGGCAATTTTAGGAATTATATTTTATACGTTTTGTACAATAAATCTCTGCGACTGTCACTACTAAACAAAATCTAAAAGTTGATAGTACAGGCTCAAGTCTATCTCCATTTGTATTTCTAACTAAACTCGCTGTTTCGCTTAAAGAAAACACAATTAGGTACAAATGCCGCCAATCACCGGTACATCCGCTGAATTAAACTGCCGCTTAAATAGCTATTAGAATGAGCGTACCAGCTCCATTGTGAGGTGAATACGCGCTATTGAACTTGAAATGTTTTGGTACGGCTAGTACACAATCCCCCGTACTGTCAACTTTGAGATTTTCTTTAGAAGGTGACGTAAGTTGACGGTCAAAGATTTAAGGTTCAAATTAGTGTAAAATAGTGCTGACACGCTTGCATTTGAATGGCAGTCATCATGGTAGGGCCCAATGTTGTTACGCCAAAGTTCTCTGTTTAGGCTGACCGCACATGGCGACTGCCGTTTGAGCGATAATCGCTAGTATTTGTCGATTGCTGCAGTTATCTACCATCGCTATTAGCAAAGGCGATCGGGTTGCACTACTTACTGCCATATCATCGTTGTAAGATTTCCCTGGGAAAAGCAGCCGTCATAGCGATAAGATCGATCGCATTCGCGTTTTTATCGATGATTGTAGGCGCTTTTTAGCCTACTAGTCGCGGTGCGAAGCCTGTATAAAGTCGAATGGATCAATCAGTTGCTCTCGTTATGCTAGCCCATGTGCGGCCGTCCTTAGTTTTTTGCCCGCGTCTCGGTTGTGAGTTTGGGGTAAAAGTAAAAATGTATATAATTGCTGGTTAGGTTATTAGAGGCAATAAATAAATAAATTACGGATTTAAAGCATTTAAAAATGTATGCGAAATTGATAAAAATGTTGAACGCTTTTTAGTAATAACCTGTTTTTTATCTTTTCTGTTAAAAATGTTGGAAACAATAAAATCTTCTCTCAAATTTATTTATTTATTTAAATTATGAAGCCTCTTGTACTTCGCTGCTTGCAGTGACCAATTTCAAAAAGATGTACCTGCTACTTAATTTATCCTTTGGTTAGATACTATAAAAATATATGATCCATGCAAAATGAGTAGACGATATAAGGTATCTACATCTCATGTACAGCCTGATAGTATATGGAATATTAATTTTAACTAGTGGGTAAATTTGTACCTACAGGTAGGTAGGTACATTTTTTGTACTCTGTATAATTAAAGCGGTTGTAGGTATTACATAAGATATTGTTCTTACAAAAATGGTAAGATGGTACACGGTTAATAAAAATAGGGTGCCTTCTACGGGAGTGGCCTAGGTATCAAGCACCGCCGTAAAGTGATCAAAACATAAGGGTATATTTAGCTTTGCAACGAATGCAAGAAATTTTCGTGGTCTGATCCCCAGTTCCCAGGAAATAGAAGAACAAAAAAACCTTGAGACCCGCACTTATGGCTAAAACAAAGAGTTTCATGCATCTCCAAATATAGTGATCATATTACTCACGAGAACTAATATGCGACGCATATGTATCCAAATAGAAAAAAGAAACCGTACATGTATGTATTTAAAATGCGTTGTTTTTAATTAGAAGCGTATCCTAGGTTACGGATACGTGCCTAGCACCGAAGTCGCGATTTCAAATAAATAAGTATTATTTTATATTTTATTAGGGTAAGTTAGGTATATAAAAAGCCTTCGATGTGCAAATTGTATTGCATAAATATTATGCAATATATAAAAGAAGATATAGGTTTTGGACTCGCTAAAAAGCAACGAATTAGAATAATTATTAAAGTGTTTTGTTTTCCAATTTAATTCTGAGTTATAAAATTATATTTGTCCAAAATTTTACCTATATTGGCTAAACTTTTGCTAGAATGAATTTCAATGTTCATATAACGCGTACCATAACTATAAGAACAGTACAATAACTACAGGTTCTCATTTAAAAAGGTCTGAATAAAATGAATATTTTTTTTCTATAATATTCGTTTTTTTATGTATTAAGCCTCTTTCGGGGTGGTATTCTAGTTATGGTACGCGTTATATGAACATTGGCTCTCTAAAGCTAAACAAATGTTCAATCAAATGTAACAAAACAGCTGTTTTTTTTTTTTTTTTGAAAACCACTCCAAAAAAATAAATAAATAAATCAGCTGTTTTTGATGATTTTTTCATCTTTAAAACTAATAACAATAAGATAAATTTGACATCTAGATTGTTACCTAAAATCATTGAATAATTGAGTTTGAACTGTTTTGACTCTTAAACAGCACATTTTGCGTGGTTTTTTTTCAACTAAAAATTTAGCTCAAAAGTCATAGATGAATTGTTAATTAATAAAATAAATAAATATTCCGGACATATTACACACGGTCAACTGATCCCAAACTAGGCATAGCCTGTACGATGGGTACCAGAGACTGATATAAATAATAGATATATATTTAACACCCAGACACAGAACAAACATCTGTGTTAGTCACAAATGTTTGTCCAGTGCGGGAATCGAACCCGCGCCCTCTAGCGCAAAAGGCAGAGTTACTACCAACTGAGCTATGAGGCCAGTCAATTGCCATTGAAGTGTAGAATAAGCCCCTTTCGAGATACTGATCGTATTATATATCACCTGGTTGTACTGTAAGATGGGTTGTTAAATTCTAGAAAACGCAGATAACTACATGGCAATCAACTATAAAAAGGCTCACGAGATAATAACAGGACTAAAATAATATCGAAGACAAAAACCGGGTAATTAATCCGGTCTAAAAAACCGCTGACATTTCCAGTTCCTTCCATTCCTTCCATTACATAATGTAATAGCTTCATTTACATAATAAGCCATTGTAACCTGTTTGCGTGAAAGATCAGAAAAGCTTTATTCTTTGCAGTTTTGCGCAAAAAAGTGAGACATAAATCATACTGGTTTTTGCTATCTAGCATAATTATTGCGAATTAATTAGTAAATATGTTATAATCAAACTTCTGCATCAGTGCGGTATTACCGACTTTTTGTGGAAATAACTTGCATATTGTCTGTTTCAGTCGTAATATTTAGTTTATATTGAATAGGAACATTTTCAGAAAACCACTTCAAATTTCTGCTCTGCTATACAATATTTTTTTCAGTAGTACCTAGTAATACTGAAAAAATATTGTATGGACAGTTTTAAAATTAGTATGTTAATATTTAAATAATAGGTCTCTCACCTATTATTTAAATATTCACTCAAACATAAAAGATTTTTCTTGTTCTTGTTCTTGTGTCGCGATTCACGCAGTTCTAGCTCAAGAAAAATCTAAATTGGTATTAAATGCACTAATATTTAGTCAGCAAGTACCAGGCCCGCATAAATCTGCAAGAGGTAAGCAAACGTGAAGGCGACATTGCACGGTCAAGGGTATCCGCGCAAAATTATACCAAGCGTATCATTCTTATTTCAATTATGATATAGCTCTAATTTGTGTAATTTTAGCTGTTTAATGCAAAACAGTTTAAATTTAATTCGCCGTATTTTTATTCGAATAAAGATCAGAGTCGGTTATTTCTAGAAGATTGCAATTTTCGATTCATATTTGCCTTATAGTACACGCGTTAACTGTGACCGATTTCCGCTTTGCGTTTCCGGTTTTTTGTCATAAAACATACTGGTACAAGTGCAGGTAACTTCACATACTTATTAATCATTTTGTTTTTAGGCTTTTTCAATGATCTATTTTCGGTAGGTTATTGCCAAGGTTACGGGCAGCGTGAACCGCATATTATTATTAAAGATGGTATAGAAAAACTTTGTTTACGTACAAGCAAGTATAGGTAGGTACATAAGATAGGTAGTTATATTATAACATAGATCGTTGACATCCTATCTGACTAAAGTCAGCCACAAAGCATAGCTAGATAAATTGTGTTCATAGTCATTATTACACATAAAAAAATCGTTTTAGTACTTGGGTACTATACAAGGTGATTCATAATATGTATACCATCCCGAAAGGGTCTTAGGTATTCTATCAACAAAAGAAAACTGGAAAGTAAGAACAACATTTTCATTTTTTCCAGAACTTCATCAGATCAGCTGTTTTTAGTCTTTTTATCATCTATATAAGTAATTTTTAAACTAACGAGAAGTTCGACATCACCAAAAACAGCTGGATAATTGAGTTTAAACTGATTTGAACAGCTGATTTTTATCTTTAAAAAATGATAAATTTCCAAAAGTCCTTGAACAGACTTTGTGTCTAATTAAGTGTAGAATAAGCCCCTTTCGGGTTAGCATACATGTTTTGAATCATCTTGTAGATCTAATTACAAACGAATAAAGTCAATAATCAATACAATCACTGTGTTATTCATAAACAAAACAGATCATACGATTTTCAGCCTTTCCCACTTGGGACAAGGTTAGGAATAACGACCCAGAAACGGATTGTTTTCTAGAATTATCACGATCCAATGCCATGGGTAGAAATGTACACACACAAGACATATCAATGTGTCCTTACGTTCACTCGATACCACACAGAGGTCGTAGTATATCGATACTGGAAGTGACATGATAGGACATGATACGATCCATGAACATTGAAGGTCTAGAAGAGATCATGTCGGTCAAATACTAAAAAACAGACTAAAAGATTTGAATCAATCTTCACTTTTCTTGCAAACGGTGGTCCGAAAAACACACTGGCAAGATAAACCATCATTAAAGCCAAACTGAGAGCCTAGTTATCATCATAATCATCTCCCTGCCCATATTCTATTTCATATGTGGTCGGTACAACAAGTTTTTCTCCTTCACTCACTTCCATCAGCCGTCCTGTCCGAGAGCCTAGTTATTATCTCCCTGCCTTTACCCTACTTTTCTATGTGGGACTCCTTTCTTGCGCGTGTCTTCTTTCACACAATTCATCCATCTTTTGTTTGGTCTACATCTTCCCTAATATCCTTCCATATTCATATTTACCACTCTTCTTGTCGGATGACATTCTTCCCTCCGCATGACAGGTATATCCATATATCTCATATACTTCAAATTAAAGAATAAAACTACTCACCACGTCAAGCCTGGAAGACATCTTCTCTACTTAGATAGAGATGTTTTGTTGCGTAATGCGGTGGGAGCGCAGTTTTGGTCTAGACTAGAGGATCACTATATTATTTATGGAAAACTCTTGTTCTGTCTCAAAATATCATTTCTCCTGGCTCTTCCAGCACCCGCGTACCTTCGACCGCTATTGCCAATAGCTTTGATATATCAGTTCGTTGCGCCCACATAGGACAGTTTACCATCATCTACAGAACAGTTCCGACTGATGAGAATGCTCTCATTAACGTGTCTAGTGTTTAACTCCTAGACTCCGGCAAATTCACTATATAAAATCTATCGTGTCACGTCCAGATCTGTGACTAAGCAGATAAAGGGTTAACGTGGGAATGTATGGCTCTCCTCATCTGAATGTATTTGATTCAAACGGCAGGTCTACTGTAAGTACTTATACATAAATACCTAATCAAACAAATTATCTAAAAGGAGATGGATTTTTTGTGATATGTTAATCAAAATGGCTCCGCGGATTATCAGGGAAACGTGCAAAATGACTAAGAAAGAAGTGATAAAACGATAAACGAGACCTTTGTGTGTGAGAAAAGTGATACGCCTGTGGTTTGTGATTGATTGTTAGTGATTATAATCATGTCAACCACGTCTGTCTGATGTTCTTAACGCGATAAACTCGAAAAGTTCTGAACGGATTGTCGTACGGTTTTCAATGGATGGAGTGATTCATGAGGATGGTTTAGGTGTATAACTCATTAACGTTTACTGTAAATTGACTGAAAATATGACGATGGTTGTTGAAGATATCGGAAAAAATGTAAGCCGTGGCGGGACGCTAGTTAGTAATAAAATCAAGCGTAGGCACATTTTGCATAATGATACGTCTTTATGTGTCATATATAAATCGGCCATTGTGACAAATTAATGAATAAATGAATATGGAAATACGTTGATAAATATCTAATCGGTACAATCGCTAGACAATGTATGCTAATTTCACGAGCTACATATTATAATATTTAAACCCCTTAAGAACCATGACAGGTCTTAAAACAAAGTCTCCCGTCCGTCTGTTTGTAAATATGATTTGCTTAACCAACTTTCAATGTGTTAGTCGTTCATTTCGCTGTGGCTTCATCGGAAGGATGAATAGCCAGACCACCTATTAATTTGTAAACGGAGGAGCCCGTACTTTTGATAATGGTACAATTCGTAAAGGAACGAACAATAAACGAAAAATCTATGTAAAATCATAACTTTCTGTACATAATCGCTCATTCTTACATATTTTATTCTTTGGCTCTTGTTACGTACGTTCGGTCCTGTTAAAGTTTTCAGTACCTACTCGTTTCACACCCTAATAAGAAGAAGTATGAGTAGTACTACTAATCATACACAAACGTAAAGGAAATAACAATGCAGGCTAGTTATTTCATATATAAATCATTTAGTTTAATAGACCAGGAACCAAACACTAATTGTAAACCAGGCTTCATTTATTGTAAAAGTTGTAGACAAGAAGGTAGTGAATTAAAAGCCTGTTAGTATTTATAAGCAGCAACAAACAACGTGAACGAATTCAATCAGAGTTCGCATAATTCTGCATCTACCTTAAATCATCCTTCCGTCGTGATAGAACAAAGTCTAATAAACTACAGAGATCTTATAAATCATCATCATCATCATCATCATTTCAGCCGTACGACGTCCACTGTTGAACATGGCCTCCCCCAGAGACAGAACGAATTCCTTATCAAGTGGGGGGATTTGCCCATACTCACCACGCTGGGCATGCGGGTTGGCGAGCGCAGTTAGAGCTATCATTGTTAAAATGAGGGACGCTGCTGCCCATCCACTAGCTTTTTTCCCTATGTCGCCTCTTACGACATCCGTGGATGTAGATATGGAGGGGCCTATTCTTCAGCCGGGGCCACCACGGCCATCATATAAATAGATATTAATAAAACGTACGTAGTCGTGTTGGCCCAGTGGGAGGATCACAGACTTATACCCGTTTTACTATTCGCAAAATTTTAGTGCGCATTAACACGTTCTCAAAACGGTGCAGAAAAACATTGCGAGTAAACCAGTAAGCATTCTAAAAGCAGCATACTGCAAAATGTGCCCACATTAAGTACCAACATTCATTCATGACTCAGATTAGATCCTTGATCCTTGACCAGATCCTTGAATATTTTTTAGGGACCCTTAGACATCCTCAAGGATCTGAACGCCTGGAGAGAAGATGTCTATCATTCCTGGGAATAAGAGAAGTGAACCTATTTCTTTATTTTTCTGTATTAAAACCTGTTTTTTATCAAAAGTTGTTTTGCTTGCGACGCATTTCCTTCAGTCTTCATAAACTATACAACCGTTTTGATAAAGTGCCTCGAATAATGAGTGCTAGTGGCGTACGGAGTAATACAAAGATGCATGTGTTTTACATACTCGTTAGATTGTAGCATTTTATAAGTAGGCATTATGTAGTTATGTAAATCTGCAGACAGTTGTATATTTCAGATGGTAGAGTCTGAACAATATAGGTAGGTAGTTTTCTCATTAGTACATCAGAGGAAGTTTGAAAGTAGCGCCAGTGACGGAAAGGTTAAGGAGTAATAGGTTAGCATGGTATGGGCATGTCATGAGGAGGGATGAAAGTCATGTAACGAGAAGAGCGTTAGGTATGAATGTGGATGGATATAAGACTAGAGGAAGGCCGAAGAAAAGATGGATGGATTGTATTAAAGATGACATGAGTAAGAAAGAAGTGAGTGTGGAGATGACGGCTAACAGAAGAGAGTGGAAGAAGAAAACATGTTGCGCCGACCCCACATAATGTGGGACAAGGGCAGGAAGAAGAAGAAGAAGTTTTCTCATTAGTAGCACGAAGGCAGGCTGATCCTAGTAATATTGTACACGCGAAAGTTTGTGAGGATGTTTGTATGTGGTTCAATCACGCCGTAACAGTTCAACCGATTTCGATGAAACTTGGAACAGATAGAGTTCTTGATCTAGAATAGCATATAGGCTTGTTTTTATCTAGGTACAACGCGAGCGAGGCCGCGGGCGCAAGCAAGTAAATAATAGTTCAATTTAGTTCCTACGCCATTATTATTAGTGCGACATTCTGCACTGGACAAACATTTGTAACTAAAACAAATGTTTGTTCTGTGTCTGGGTGTTAAATATGTATCTATTATGTATATCAGTCTCTGGTACCCATAGTACAGGCTATGCCTAGTTTGGGATCGGTTGACCGTGTGTGATATGTCTGGAATATTTATTTTATTTATTTATTTATTCTGTATTAGGTGGCTCAGGTTAGGTTACAGTGATGTCGTGACCGATGACTTGTCTCTACTAATGTGTACCCTGCCTCAAGTAGCCTTAAGGCGGTTCTTCACGTCTCATCATCATGATTGCAGGCCGAGGCACGTGGCGTTTCAGTGTTTTTCCAACTCGCCAACGTGACTCCCATCATTACAGTTGTGCTTGGTCACCGTGTCATTTAAGGGGTGGGTGGAGAAATTACCGCAATTGAGTGTTTTTACCTAGGTACTGGAATCTTGACACAGCATACATAGGTAGAAAATCATATCTGGCATTGTTTTAAACAAACCAGGGCCATACCATGACGCCTTACTGCCATTCATATGCAAGCGTTTCATCAGTATTTTACATGAATTTGAACTATAAATCTTTGAGACTGTCAACTTACGTCATCGCCTAAACAAAACCGCAAAGTTGATAGATCAGCTCCTGACCTCAGATAATTGAAGTTGCATACTGTGGGGTATTTAGGAAGAGGCATATCCAAAAATAGCTTCGATTTAAGCATACATTTTCAATACGTTCTTTTTTTCGGGAGGTTAATTTCAATTTAACAATTTTGTGATGTACTTACCTACCTATCTGAGTTCATTAGCCACCTGAAGGCCTCGTCAATCTACTCCTAACATACATTCCGAAGCCTGGAAGCGCTCACTTGTGTAATCAACCATAAAAAGAGTGACCATTCCGAACAATCCATAGCCTAGTTTAAAACCTCCAGGCTAAGCCACTTTGCTGACACAAATCCCCAAATTTTCCATCAAACAATTCCATTCCGGCGTGAGCAAAATAACCATTAGGTATGTATATTATATCCCCGTTTTTTAGTGACATGGCAGCACGCTCGTTATAATAGGCATGTTCCACTTCAGATCAGCTTGCAACGTAAAATGAGCTTTATTACGTTGATTTTAGATTCAACAATTGAATTGAAAATTAATGCGTTCTTTAAAATTGACTCACTGAAAAGCTGTCGAAATGAGCCTTTAAAATATCGGATAATATGGCCAAGAAACATCAGTTTCATCAATCATCAATTTTTTACTTTATTTATTCAAATAACATAAATCATTTTGAATCATAACGTATGATGCTTAACTGGTCATACTGATACCATATAATATGTATCAAGAAAGGAATCTAAAAAATGTAATCTCTAAGGGGTTGCCAATTGGGTGTAGAATAAGCCCCTTCGGAATAGGATACATACTTATTAAATCAACTTGTATACATATACATACATACCAATTTCTACATTCTTACCTACCTGTTACATATCTTAAAAGAATGCCTAAGTGAAACTTTTGTTCAAAATACAATTGTTTCTTCTGTGCTGTTGCTCCGGAAGTCAGTTACAAAGTAGAAACTAGATAAATGTAGGTACTATTATTGTAATCGCTGATGGTGGGGACTTCTTTATTTATAAAATTTGTCACCGAAGCCAAACGGGTTCAAAATACGCCGAAACGCTACAAGAAATAGTATGGTCTTTGTTTTGAATTCACCTAAGTTACGACGTTTCAAAGTGATCCTCATGATTTTATTGACTTGGGTTTGGTAAAGCATCAGGATATCATGAATTTCAGGTGCTGGCAGCACTGGCGGCGCAGTCGATCAACATCTCCGTGGGGTTCTGCCAGGGCTTCTCAGCGGTTCTGCTGCCCCAGTACACGCACGAGTATCCGCAGATATCGTATGAGGAAGCGTCATGGATCGGTCAGTATTTTGAAATTTTCTGAGATAAAAATCGCTAAAAGACGAATACTAATCTTGAAATCTGCTGGATCAGCAGTGCTTAGCATCTCCATGCAATTATTGACATTATAGAAAACCATATTGCTAGATCAATTAAAAAACACATCAGAAGGTACTGATCCAAAAAGAAAGAGCAGTGAAAATTGCAATTTTTAATTAATCGCCTATATGCAACAAGAGGAGTAAGATACCAAAACACTTGCCTAGAGATACCGGTTTTTGAGTCAACTACAAGACATAGGTAATAAGAGAGAATTCGACAGATAATAAGGATATGATATGAATAGTTAATAAAGATAATTTATTAATATTTTGTCTTCAATGAAAGTACTGACGTCAACAGTAGAGCATCTATAAGAGATGCTCTATGGAATCCGTAAACAGTACTCACAGTATGTTTACGTTTTATTTATAAAATCCTGAAGCCGTGCCAGCGACACACATAAGTACATACAAGATTTCAGGTCAATATACCTAGCACTACTGAGAAATCCTCTCTGGATATGCACAAATATTGACTAAGTCTGAATTTATCATCGTACAAATGTGGGAAAGTATTTTTATGACAAGAAAATACATTATGGATTGATAAGAGTTAATGCATACCCAATATAAAAATATTTTTATACAAGTATTTACAGACCACAGAAAAGACACAAAATTTTTTTTTAATTGCTTTACCGAGTATTTATTTAAGATGAGGGTTAAATTGTTTTATGATTTTTGAATTGTTTTTCCTCAGTAACCGCAAAACGCACAGTTTTGATTTTTATGACAAAGCTGACTTGAGCATTTTAATTACCTAAATCCAAGACAGAAAAGCGATTGGTAAAACTTTTCTCTATAGATTTATTTTTTAAAGTTGGGTCCTCTGCAACAGTTTTTCAAAAATACTGAGGCTTTCTAACAAAAATAACTTTTTTTAAAATATTGTGTTAGACAATAGCATCCTACCTAAATCCAAGACACTTAAAAAAAAAAATACATTGTTTTTAAGATAATCGATATTTTATTATAATGTCGCTTACGTCGATTACTTTCGAGCGCCTTCTAACGCTTGCTATCTCTTTCCGCATTCAATTATAGTACATAGCGCTGTCACATTCTTCACTCCGCCCACTCGACAGTTCATTTTGATTTCTGTATCGCCTTAATGAGTATATTTGTACTTTGTACTGTACTGAGTTATTTGATTTATTAAACAGATTTGTTGGATAAGTATCGTTGCGTCTAATTATCAAAATTATACGAAATTATGATGATATTCGAAGAAATAAGATGATGGTGGTGAGAATGGGTGATAATACGAAATGCAGATCTCGTAGCCTTCAAATATAAAAAAGAAATGCAGAAAAAACAATGTCATCACTAAGAAAGTCTTAGTACCAACGTTTGCTCAACCAGTGTGTACAAACAAGATACGGCTGTTTGCTGTTTGCACATTGTCAAGAGCTACCAGCTGTTTATCTGCACATCAAACACACTGTACAATAAACCAAAGAATATATAATACAACGGGTAGATAAGGGTAGGTAGGGAAAGCCGCGTGATTTATTCGTGGGCAGGCATGGCTTCCGATATACGCGATGACGATGACCAATAAATTTAAAAATAACATACAAATACGAGTGGTGGATGAATGAAGAGTGCATGCGGCGGAGATGCGAATGTTGAGATACTAGTCGTGTCACTGATTCTTTCTTGGTCATCCAGGATCAGGTTGAGGTATGGTGGCCCTGAAAAGGACCTATGACCGTCGCTGAAAGAACCAGTGTAGTGAAAGGATTAAAGTGCGCCTTTTAAAGGCTCCTATTGTGATCAATGTTGACACTGTTCTCAGTTCAGCAGTCAGCTGGGATGAATCTCAGTTCAGGTTAAGTTCAGTTCAAGTTCTTGTCAGAATGGACAAAATAAGGAATCAGAGGAAGTTTTAAAGTAGCGCCAGTGTCGGAAAAGTTGAGTAATAGCATAGCGGGGTAACGTCATACGAAGGGATGACAGTCATGCAACGAGAAGATTGTTAGGTAGGAATATGGAAGGATATAAGATTAGAGGAAGGCAAATGAAAAGGTGCATGGATTGTATAAAAGATGACATAAGTAAGAAAGAAAGAAGATGATGATGATGATGACGAGTAGTAAAGTATATTTGTGCCATATATCTACGACCCAAATACCTTATTATAGGCTACTGACTTTAATCAGGGCAGGGTAAACAAGAAAGAACCAGGAACACAAAGGAACCGGAAGTATAAAAGCAAATACAGACAAACTGATATCTACCTCTTCTATTGTTTATGTATTAATTAGTATACTTTCTTCCTTATCTGAAAGAAAGAAAGAAAGAAAATTTGTTTATTTGACCCACAACGCAGGTAGGTACAGTAGGTAGGTGGGAACATAGAAAAATACTTTATAGGTAGGTAATACACAACGCAGTAGGAAAACATAAAAAAGTAGGTAGGTAGGTGGCTAAGTGGTAGGCTAAGTAGTATGCGTTGTGTGAGGCAAATGGGTCCCGTCTCAGCATAAAGCTGCACCGAACATAGTATTATGTACGGTGCGGCGCTGGTTTTCAGACGGGGCCTAGGCGACGCGACGTGACGAACATCAATAAACATAATATTTATAGTAGGTATATAAATAAGGATATCTCGTTTGGCATGGTTCGTTTCAGGTTTGTTCGGGAAACTAGATTTTAAACTATTAATATTTTTATTAATAAAGACAAATTGAAGTTTAGAGCATGATTGTGATTATTCATCAGTGATTACCATGATTCAAATATTTGGTTTTTTGATTCAAGTTTGATTTTTTTTATTTGTTAACAACTAACAGTAACCTACATAAGTCCTGATCCCACACTAGCATTACCTGTGTCCTGGGTATCAGAAACTACGAATACCAAAGTACTGGTACCACAACATCCAGACCTGGAACAAAATTTTGCAGATCATGCAATCATTTGTCCCGCAGTGGGATTCGAACCCGCACCCCTTGCGTCTCAGTCGGGCTCTCGACCGCTGCGCCACCGACGTCATCATTCCCGTTTCTTGCAAAATAGAAATAAGAGCATCATAGTTTCTGTAATAAAACTGTATTTTCCTTCTATTTCAGCCAGTCTGGGCGTCATATCCAACCCGGTTGGTGCTCTCCTAGGCGGTATGATGGTGGACGCTGTCGGCAGAAGGCTGCTGTTGCAGTCCATAGTGCTGCCCAACCTGATCGGCTGGCTGGTCATCGCCTTCTCGGAGTCCTATGTGTTCCTGTGCGTGGGGCGGTTCATTACCGGTTTCACTATTGGTGAGTAATCGGTGAAAATGGTTTTTTTTTCGTTTTTCTGATTAATAATTGTCGTTATTTGGTGCTTTGATTTTACATATAACTTTTCCTACACTAAAAAAAATCCCTGCTTATAAATATACATAAAATAGGTATTTTTAAACGTTTAACATTTTAGTTTATCCTAAACCCGCAATTTGTAAACCAATTATTAGCTCTTAAATAATTAATTACTGATGCATATTTGGGGAATTCTAACCATAATTAGAGGTAGGTATATTACAAGCTATACCTACTACAACTTTATTGATTTTATAATTGACCAGTTTACCATCTTCGTTACAGGTATGTCAACGGTCTCCTACATCTACGTCGCGGAGATCACAACTCCTGAGAAACGAGGGGTTCTCAGCGCTTTGGGACCTGGTCTGGTCTCTACCGGAATTTTCATCGTCTATTCCTTGGGAGCTTTCGTCCACTGGAGGAAAGTGGCAGCTATATGCGCTGGAGTATCTTTGCTGACGCCGTTCTTGATGTATTTCGTCCCAGAATCTCCTCTCTGGCTGGCTTCGAAAGGACAGATGAAAGAGGCGTACAATGCCATGTTCTGGCTGAGGCAGAATAACAACACAGCACAACAAGAACTAATGGAGTTCACCAAAGATAGGAAGATTGGAGAAACCATGAGCTTTAAGCAAAAGATGGGGCTGTTCAAACGCAGAAATGTCCTCAAACCTTTCGCACTTCTAATAGTCTTCTTCATCTTCCAAGAGATGTCAGGAATCTACGTGATCCTATACTATGCTGTGGATTTCTTCAAGTCTGTGGGTACTAGTGTCAACGAGTTCACAGCGTCTATTATCGTCGGAGGTGTTAGAGTTTTCATGGGGGCAGTAGGTGCTTGCCTCATCAACAGCTTCCGACGAAAGACCTTAGCTGCTGTCTCAGGGTTGCTGCTAGGAATGGCTATGCTGGGTGCGGCAGTCTGTGACACTTTGAACGGACCGCCATTGGTGAAACTAGCCTGTGTTTTACTCCACGTTTCGTTCAGTATGGTGGGGTTCCTACAACTACCGTGGATCATGTCCGGGGAGCTATATCCACAGGACATAAGAGGTGTCATGTCTGGCGCGACATCTTGTTGCGCGTATGTCCTTATCTTTTTTAACATAAAGACATATCCTCAAATGGAAAATCTACTAACCAGCAACGGAACTTTATACCTGTTCGGTATATTTTCTCTATTAGGAGCGGCGTATTGTCTATTCTTCCTGCCAGAGACAAAAGGAAAGACTTTGACGGAAATCATGAAGCAGTTTGAAGATGAAAAGAAAGATATAGACCCAGAAGTGGGGTATACGAAAGAGAAGGAGACAACTATGGAAGGAAAGCCCGTACATAGGAGACACAGCGCAGGCGCTGCGGTATCCTTGGAAAAGAAAGACTTCCCCTGGATGCAAGAAAAGAACTGAGCTCCTAGAATACTATGCTCTCCTGGTACTTTTTACCGATGGATGGAGAAAACTCGAGGCACCCAGTCTTCCATTTGTGTAATGGTTCATTACAATGTACATCATCACAAAAATCCGTACAAAGTATTTAAGGAATCATTTGATGGATAAGCATGAGTGACATCTGACTATCGATGCTCCTAGCATCTTATGCTCGCCTGGTAGTTACCAAATGACTTTACAATTAATGTATTGTGTTTGAATATGTGATCAGTATTATATATCTAGTTAGTGTTTTTGATAATGCATTCCATAAGGTAAGTTGTTTTTTAAAGGTGACGACATAGAATAAGTAGGATTAAAGATATATGGGCCTCTTTCACAATGGAAAAACAAACTGTCTACATTAATATTTATCTGTTGTCTGCCGATGGTGAAAAGGACCCTTGTATACATTTTGATACTAATTATAAAATGTAGAAAAATATTTTTATACAAAGGAGCTGTTATTAAAATATTGCGTTTGATTAAATATAGAGCTTATTATTGTTACTAAAAATCGGTTTGCCGCAATTTAAAACTATGTAAATTTTTACAGGGTGGATATTTTTGGAAATATTAACTTAAAAATAACTATTGTTACGAATGCTGTGATTTATGTTTGATTAAAATAATGTGTTGTTTGAATATGATCGTTTTATTACAAATATTTTTTCCTGAAAGAAAAACCCTAGCTTGTAATGGCGTATTTTCGGCATTGTCCTTTATCTTCTCTGTATATATATAAGAACAAGGCCTCAACGTGCGATTAACGCACAGCCCATACCGCTAAAGCTATAAAGCTGAAATTTGGACAGTAGCTGCCTTATATGCCAAACACATCCACTAAGGACATATTATCAAAATATCAACTCCTAAGAGGGTGAAAAGGGATTAAAACGTTTGTATGAAAAATGGTATTCTTTGAACCTACAGATTTTACACTAACTATAAATAATGTATGATAAAAATAAAGAAAAACTGTATTTTTAAATTTTCAAAACTACCCCTTGAAAGGGTGTAATGAGATGTCAAAGTTTGTATGGGAGAATCTTAACGCATGGAGAGATTTATCTGAAACTTGGTACAAATACTCACAAAGTCAAATAATAAAATACATATTTAAGGGTTTTTCAAAACTACCCCTTTTTATGAAGATACCACGCGAGCAAAGCAGCGGCCGTACGCTAGTTTGTAATAAATAGATTTTAAAGACTATTTGTAGAGGCTCAAGACTGGTGTATATACTCAGAACCTTAGGTACTTATCTTATCTGTGCCCAGATTTACCAGGGTATGTCAAGAGGAGTAGTCAGGGGCAAGTTCGTAGCGTTATTTTGTGCTACTTATACAAACCGTAAGGTACTACTAGTGCCATCTATCGAAACAGATCAACATTACTTAGCACGAGATCAAAGGTAGAGCGACTGATCAAATGAAGGTTCTTTGCGCGTTCAAAGCTTTAAGTTCGACGTCCAGCTCATAGATGGCGGGGAATGTGCATTTTAATAACAGAGTTTAGCATCAAACCTAACTTACTTCCCTTATTTTTGACAAATTGTTCCCAAAATCGTAATTTAGTAAGTTTTAAATTCGTTACAAGAAGTTATGTATGAAGTGTGGGAAAGATTTTAAAAAATCTTGGGCGCTAGTATGCGCCCACTTTGAACATATTTTGGAAAATAGATGGCAGAATTAAAAAGGCACTGACCTGGTCTGCGGGATGCCATACTTGATGCCGACGCCCACGCGTGGGAGCGCCTTGATCACCTTCTTCACCGTGCTCTGGTCCGGCAGTGCGAAGAATATCGACGCTGGAAACCAGAGACAATTCATGTTAGGTTCTTATACATTTTTTTAAACCCAACAGTCACATACATAGTCCTGAGCCCACACTAGGATCCCCTGTGTCGTGGGTGTTAGAAACTACGAGAACCATGGTACCACAACACCCAGACCCGGAACAAATATTTGCAGAGCAAGCTCAACCTCAAAAATCACCAGCAGGAAAAAGTTTTTAAGAAACTCGAGTATTTTTTTGTGGATAAGTTGTAACTTGTAACCCGTTCAGTATGGACTTACAAGTAATAACATATTTTAAAGATTTAGTAGGCTTTCCCAGCGCCTGTACATCCTTAGGCTAGTTGACCTTATCCATAGGAATAACATACTCAATAGGGAGCTGACCAAGCCGGAGGTTTCCTCGCTTTCCCATCAGCATTGCGGCAGCAGAAAATATATCAAATGTAAGCATTGGCAAAAATAAGATGGTTGCTTACTTCTGCTAGCCAGGAACATCTCGATGGCAACATTTTGCAGCAGGTACCGCCTGGAGAAGATGGCGCGGATCTCGCTGAAGTACCACTTGCCGTGCAGGTGCTCGCAGTACTTCAACACCTGGAACGAGACAAAACATCTGTCAGTAAATATTCCGGACAATAACACACACGGTCAACTGATCCCAAACTAGGCATAGCCTCTACTATGGGCACCAGAGACTGATATACATAATAGATATATATTTAACACCCAGACACAGAACAAACATCTGTGCTAATCAGACAAATGTTTGTCCAGTGCGGGATTCGAACCCGCGACCTCTAGCGCAGAAGGCAGAGTTACTACCGACTGAGCTATGAGGCCAGTCAATAATGTTTTAGTGACCGTAATGAAAGAGACGAATAACAATCGATAGGTTTTACTCTTTTAGTGTAGGTAAGTAAAGTTTGTTGCCAGAGATCTAGGCTTGATGGTTTAAAGGGTAGCTGACGGTGAAGTTAGTCAGACACTAAGATTTTTCAATTTCAGTTCTAATGGCAATTTTTTTTATAAATAATTCCCAACAGTCAAATAGTCCTGACGCCCACACTAGGATTCCCTGTGTCGTGGGTATCAGAAACTACGAGTACCATGGTACCAGAACAGCCTGACCCGGAACAAATATTTGCAGATCATGCAAACATTTGTCTAGCACCGTCTCAGACGCGCACTCGCCCGCTATGCGAGGTCGTCAGGTATCAGCAATGCCCTGGCGATAAGTGATGGGAACCACTGTTTACCATCAGTGGCCTAAGAACGAATAATTCACGATTCAGCGCCAAAGGCCTCGGGCCACAGGTGATCAGTGCGCATGTGTGCGTGGTTTCATCAATAAATAAAATGCCATTTGAAAGCTAAATATTATCGTTGTCATAAAATGTCAGCGGTATCATTTATCAGAATAGCCAATTTGACATAAAATAAATAAAATAAAAAAGACTGTTTATTCCTTAACTAAAAAAAAAAAAAAAGCCAATTTGACATAGAAATGTGAAATTAGCTTAGCTATTTGATACGTGGTAGGTATTATACAAGGTGCAGCCAAAATTATGGTATGTTTTCGGGTTTGTTGCTAACAGCAATAGAAGTGATTTATGACCTATTTATGTAGATAATACTGTAACATGATACTTATTTACTATAAACTATTTGAAGACATCAAGACATTTTAAATAAATTCACAGATAGGTACCATTGACGTTAAATTCCGTCTAGAATTCAGGAACCGCTAAGGTTCTAAATTCTAATTTAGTAATCATATGACTGGTCATTTTAAGATCACCCTGCGTAAGGTCAACAACCCGGGCGTACTTCAAATAATATTAAAGACGTCCATTGTGTAACCGATTACGATACCGATTAGTTCAGCTAACATTATGACGGTATATTGAAGCGTAAATGGTATATAATATATAACATTAATAAATACCATAATACATACCATTAATAAATAGGTACGTTTCAATATGCCGTCAATTGTTAGTTACTATCTGAAGCTTCGAATAGTGACAAAGGTAAATAAATAACGAAAACTTTAGGACAAAGCTGCCACCACTAAATTCACGTATTCAATAAACAAAACGCACCCACAATTAAGGTGCGACAATTAAAACACAAATAAAACAGTGTGTCCTCGTAAATGCGGACCATCGTCGTAAACCGTTCGTTAGACGTAATTTACACACACAATAATTGTGTAAATCAGCTGACACGCCGCCATATTGTTTAAATTAGGTACTTTCTTAAATGGCGCCTTAAAACAGTTGTCGCGTTTTGTTAACGATGCGGGAATAGAACTGTTTTTAGTTTTTTCTTAATTAGCTTATTAATCTGTTTTTGTGGAAGCTCATTCCATATAAAGTCTTGCCCTAGAAATTATATGGCTTAGTTATATCCACGAAAACTATATGATTATTAATTAAGAACTTTATGACTACTTAAATAGAAAAACTCCGTGTTTACGTATACATTCACTTAACACGCCTAACAAATCCTCGACCCTAGCACGATGGTTTAGTTTCATAGTAAAAAATACTTTTTGTGTAGCGAAATGGCTAATTGAAAAATCATTTTATACTGTGTCAGACTTCTTGAGCCATGGACGACCAAAGATAACGCCATTCTTACTTAAGCCATCATGACCTTATATATATATATTATGCCATTATACATACATACATAAAATCACACCTGTTTCCCAGAGGGGTAGGCAGAGACCACGGTTTTCCACTTGCTACGATCCAGACATACCTCTTTTGCTTCATTCACTCTCATCACATTCCTCATACATGCTCGTCGGTTTAGGGTACTCATGACCTGGCCTTTTTCCAAAACGTCACCGATTTGGTCACTAAACGTACGCCTAGGTCTTCCCCTTCCAACGGTCCCATTCACACTCGCCTTATACACCTGTTTCGTCAATCTTCTTTCGTTCATTCTCTCTATATAGATTCTCCATTTAGTATTTGAAAATGTATGATTCTATTTTAAACTTAATTTTTTTAATATTTATTTTGGTTGCTTAGGTATATTAATAAAAACTATTGTAATTTGCGCGCCGTATTAACGGTGAAGTATGTGAAACAGTTTATTGTTATGACCTAAAAAATAAATGGTTTCATTTCATTTTTATTTAATTTTTTACTCTATTTCCACACTGAATACTATAATTGAAACAAAACAAAATAAAGTATTATCACATGTTCAGTTCTCAAAAAAATGCCTGGGGCACCCTAGCTAGGGGCACATCGCGTAATTGGCACCCTGTGATTGATTGCACTGCTCTGATTTGTATGGGATTGTAGGGCTGTTCTATTGTAACTATTGTTCTATTGTAACTTTAGTAGTCTTGATTTACAGACTGAACTTTTAAACAGTGAGCCAAACATCTCAATAGAAGATCTCACTACACCCAAATGTAATAACTCATTTCCAATTCTGAAAGGGAGTAACAGAATTAAAAAATATGTAAAGTTAAGTAATTTTATAAAAAAATCTGCTAAAAAGCTAAAAATGTATAAAAATGTATTTGATAATGCTAAGATTTGTAGGCAGAAGTGTAACTTGAATGAGGAATTGAATTCCTGCTATAGATTAATTGGACGAAACTCCATGGAATTAGACTACATGACAGGAAAAATAGAAAGCCTAGAAAAGTCACTTCATGATATAACTTGCAAATATCAAAAGGCAGAAAAAGATGTATCAGATAATCTGAAAAAAATGCACAATATCGTAGAAATAGTCAATAATGATAGCATATATGTTCAAGTATGCAACAGTAGCTCGCAGACAGACCCTTCCATGTGTGATTTGTTCCCCTCTGGCACATCACCAACTACATCAGTACAGGTGGCACCAGATGTCTCACAGGTGCACTTACAGCCTACACTCCCTGTACTGATTGAAGTGCCTGTGCATGCCACTCAGCCACCGGTTAGACAGCCAAAAGCCTGTCGGCAGACCCGGAAGACTGTGCTGTATTCAGACAAGATAGGCACAGGGATGGGATTGTTGCTTAGCGATCAACTAGGGCAGACCGTCATGAATAACTGTTTTCCGAATGCCCCCATAAACTTCTTAACAAACTGTATAAGAAGTGACGATTGTCTTGACAAGGACACCACTTTGATAGTGCAATTAGGTGAGAGCAGTGGTGTCAAGCGGTTAGACTTAATTAACCTAGTAGAAAGTTTGTTAGAAAAGTTAGATCTAGGATTAGGAAAACTAATTCTATGTGCATTCCCATATTCTGATTCTTTGAGTGCCAAAGAGAAGCAGAATATTTTCAACCTGAACCTAATATTATATAACTTGACATGTCGTCATAGTGACGTTTTGTTTTTTGATACTAATAATTTTATTAGTAATTTTATTTTGACAGGAAGTACATTGTACTTGAGTAGGAGTAATAAGGCGATGATTGCTAAATTGTTAGCATATAATATTTTTGATCCTGTTATAAATAATATAACACAGTTTACAGACGAGTCCGTAGTTAGTAGTAGTACTAATGAGGGCACAAAATTAGTAGGGCCAGCTGACCAGCATTTAAACTGACCACGTCGACAATGGGTAAGCAAGGCACTTTACATGTAGTACACCAAAATATGCAAGGCCTTCCCAGCAAAGTATTAGAATCAGAATTATTTTTAAATCAGTTTAATGTAGATATTATGTGTGTTACTGAACACTGGATATTAGAATTTGAGTTGCTCCCTTATTATAAGAATTTTAATATTGTTAGCTCATATAAACGTAAGAACGCCATTAGGGGCGGATCTTTAATTATTGTTAGAAATGACATAAAGTGCAAGGAACGTAAAGATATTGTAAATCTCACTATTGAGAGGAGCATTGAGCTGTCGTGTGTTGAGCTAGAGCGGCATATCGTTGTGAGCGTTTACCGTCCTCCCGACGCAGACTTCGCGTTATTTGAATCCATTATGGAAGATGTATTGCTCAAAATTTTTGCATGTAATAAAATTTTAATAGTCTGCGGAGATTTTAATATAGATATTCCGATCCATCCGTTATCTGAACGACTGCTTAATTTATTTAAATGTTTTAATTTAAATCATCTCTTTGTGGAACCAACAAGGGTGACACTAACCACTTCCACTTGTTTAGACAATGTTTATTGCAGTTGTGTACCAATCGCTAAATCAGTAATTAAACATTTCAGCTCAGATCATTACGGCCATAGTGTCATATTTACATGTAATTTAAGAAACAAACCTGAGGAATTCACGTACCGACCCATCACAGAAAGTAATATTAAGAAGTTTCAGGCTTGTATTGAACTCAAAATGTCCCTTGTACCATGCATGGATGATCCAAACGACCTTTTTACCATTTTATCGAATTTAATAAATAAAGAACACGAACAAATTTTTAAATTAAAAACAAGCACAGTTAAGGTTAGCGTCGGGTTTGCTGACTGGGCTACACCTGGCATTTATAAAAGCAGGAATAAATTGTACGAACTATATGCTGATAGGGAGTCAAAGCTGCACGACATTACTTTTATACTACATGTTAAGAATTATTCTAAAACTTTTAAAAAAGCTTGTCATGCAGCCAAATCATTGTACTTAAGAAACAAAATTGAAAAGTCTTCTAATAAAATTAAAGCTACTTGGAAACTAATAAATAATGAAACAGGCAAATCAAAAGCCCTCAATAAACAAATCAATTTAATTAATAATGATAGTGTTTTAACTAAGAAAATTGAAGTGGCGAATGCCTTTGACAGTTTTTTCTCTAGTATACCTAATATTGTAACCCAGTCGTTAAAATCTTCAGCTTCTGGAGCGTCCCTTCTTCTAGAAGCTAGTGTTGCTAAATGTGAGACTGAGTTTAGTTTTAGTTACATTAATGCGGGTAATATTGTGAAAACCTTTAAATCCCTCAACATAAAAAACACTGAAGACCTATGGGGTATATCTACAAAGGTAGTAGGTGCTATTATTAACGATATTGCTCCATGCTTAGCCCACATCTTTAATAGTTGTGTTGACGATGGAGTTTTTCCTGACCTTATGAAGCATAGCAAAATCATTCCTTTGTTCAAGTCCGGAAACGAAAAAGATCCCGCTAATTATAGACCTATCTCGATATTGCCTACTCTAAGTAAAATCTTTGAAAAAGTTATTCTTACTCAGTTATTATCTCACTTCAATCTTAACGGGCTTCTTCATTGTAATCAATTTGGATTTACCAAAGGTCGATCAACAGCCGATGCCGGGACTTTGCTCTTAAAGCACATATACGATGCCTTTGAGAACTCACAAGACGCAATCGGTGTATTCTGTGATTTGTCAAAAGCGTTTGACTGCGTGAGTCATGCAACATTAACCTCAAAGCTAAAACATTACGGCATCCAAAACCGTGCAATTGACCTTTTACAATCTTACTTATCCAATAGAGTCCAAAAAGTTGACGTGGGTGGTGAAAGGTCTTCTGGATCAACTATTGTCATGGGTGTGCCACAGGGTTCGATTCTAGGCCCTTTCTTGTTCCTAGTTTACGTTAATGACCTCCCTTCTTATGTTAAAGAAATGTGTGACATAGTTCTATTTGCTGGCGACACCTCGCTAGTGTTCAAAGTCGACAGATCCAAAACAAATTACGATGACGTAAACGCATCCTTGTCGCTAGTCCTTAATTGGTTTTCTGTAAACAATCTCTTGCTAAATTCAAAGAAAACGAAATGTATCAAATTCTCTTTGCCTAATGTAGTACACAATAGCCCCACTAACATTGTATTAAATGGAGAGTCACTAACCCTTGTTGATTCTACAAATTTCCTAGGACTCAATATTGATTCAAAATTGCAGTGGGGACCCCACATTGAAACTCTTGCCGGTAGACTTAGTTCCGCGGCATATGCCGTTCGTACGATAAGGTGGCTCACAGATGAAGCCACAGCTAGGTTAGTTTATTTTAGCTACTTCCATAGTGTAATGTCCTATGGTATCTTTCTCTGGGGGAATGCAGCAGATATCCAAGTCATATTTGTTTTACAAAAACGAGCAATACGTGCCATTTATAAAATGAAGTCAAGGGACTCCTTGAGGGAACTTTTTAAAGAAATTAACATTTTAACTGTAACTTCACAATATATTTACGAAAACTTATTGTACACACATAAGCACATGGCTAGCTTTAAGAAAAAAAGTGATGTGCATAGTATTAACACAAGAAACAAAAATAAATTGTGCATTCCAAAATTTAGATTACAAAAAGTAAATGGGTCTTTTATGGGGAATATGGTAAGATTTTATAATAAACTTCCGGTAAACGCGACGCAACTTCCTATTAGAAGATTTAAAGTGTACATAAAGAATAATCTTATTAAGAAAGCGTACTATAAACTAAATGATTATTTAAATGATAAAACCGCATGGCCTGAAGTCGCTCTGCCCCTCGACAGCTAAAATGCCATTTTGCAGTGTCTTTACAGTTTTTGCTTGCATCATATTTTAAGTATTATTTAATTATATAAGCATTAGGTACATATTTCATCAAGTGTAGCGTGTGCTGCCCTTAGATCATTTGTTGAAGCTCACATTTGTCTTCATTTTTTTCACATTTTTATAAGCTCTTATTTATTAAGGATTATAATTAGATTACTTTTCTCTTGAGCCTCACCTAGTTCGATCGGCACCACACTGAAGCTTTAAATTCCATTTTGTGAAAAAGGATCATCGAAAAAAATGATAGGCACCAAGCCGTGTTTGTTGCCTGATTCTTCTAGGCTTGGTCGCGAGGAACAGGCATAGCTTCACCTAGTTTCTAAGACGTTTCAAAGTGATCCTAGTGATTTTATTGAAATAAATGCCTTTTGACTTTGACTTTGACTTTGTTGTTCTGTTCTTCGGTGAATGGGATGCGTGTCTTGTTACATTAGTGCAAATTAGTAGAAGATAATTATTTTGCTTTGAGATGAAATAAATATTTTTTTTGATAAACTTTTGTTCGTTTATCGTGCAACTGGTCATGTATCAAGGATACGTTTTAAAGTGGTCAAAACTAGATACTCTTGCAATACAAAATTTTAGTAAGTAAGTATGTATAGTGTCATTCGGAATATCCGTATGAGAACAAATCTATTTCAGTAATTTTCACGATCAAACGATTAGTAACTCTTCCTTATTTAGTGCCTATTATATGGTAAGCAGCAATGCACTTAGTTACCATTCCAACTCTTATTATCCACTTAGGATTAAATAAAGCCCAAATTAAACAAGACCCAATTTGTGCTAATAGTTTCAACAAAAACCACCCCTTAGACTCATTACATCCGTATCAACACCACCCCCCTGCCTGCACTAATCGTGTCAACTCACTCTTGGGGATGCTTAGGATCGAGTGTTTTTATACCAGTAATCACGAAATCGAGAACTGGCTATGAATTGCTATGCTGGGAGTTTCACTACGGAATAAATTCCGGGACAAGGAAATCCGTAGAAGAACCAAGGTCGACATAGCTCTCAGAATTAGCAAGGTGAAGCGACAGGGGACAGACATAAAGCTCGAAAAACCAAAATCCGTTGGAGAATAAAGGTTCTCCAATGGCGATAGTGAACCGGACGACGCAGTGTTGGAAGCCCCCGCACCTGATAGACCGACGAAATTGTTAAGGTTGCGGGAAATCGGTGGATGGAGAAGGCTCAAGGCCGTTCGTGGCACTCTGGGGAGGTCTGTGTCCAACAGCGAATTCCTCAGGCTGATGATGAATGAATTACGGAATAAATATTCTGTAATTCTTAGAACAAATAATAACAGGGGGGATAAATAAATAGGGGAGGCAGATACCTTAGATTTCTGTCAGACTTGCGACGTTCTTGATGCCTCTTTCATCACATTCCTCATAAATATGCCTTTGTACATGCCTGTATTTTTATGTTTTATTTCTGTATGTTTTCTGTGTACAATAAAGAATTAAAGAAATATTGAAAATACTTACAAAATATGAATAAATATGAATTTAGTTAAAAAAATTAAAGCAAATAAAACAAGATTAGAGCACTGCAGGGACCAGGGACGCATAAGCAGCGAGGAGCTGGGCCGTCTCGTCCAATTGTACTGCAATTTGTCAAACGCCACCCTCGATAGAACGCGCACTTTCATCTCCGATGAGCAGCACGGCCTGCTCACTTTGAATCCCAATATGGACAACCTATTTGGGTTGGAGTTGGAAATACTATTTTACAACTGAACTCTGTATAAATATATTTTCGATATCAGCGAGTAGTCATCAAGTGTCTTTTTAGTTACAAATGTTTTAAAACTTTGTCAAAACTATTAACAAAAAATATTAGTACGAAGTTAGTTGAGCCGTTTTGGAGCTACTCAAAGAATAAGCTGCGTAATATACTACAAAGTAAAAAAATATTATTATTATTTCATTTATTGAAATAATAATAATATTTTTTTACTTTGTCATCACGAGGATCAGTTCGAAATGCCCTAGTTAAACTACGCGAAGAATCGAAATCAATCTCACTTTTATCAACTCATTCATAATCAATCCATCCCCACCCGATGGACCGACGACATTGCGACATGGAAAAAGCTCAAGACCGTTCGTCGTGGAACGCTTTGAGGGAAGCCTATGTCCAGCAGTGGACTTCTACCGGCTGATGATGATGATGAATCAATAAATCATTTATGTAATTCGCAATACAGTAAAGTGGTCTATTCATCTCGTAGCCGATGTAATTAGAGATGTAATGGTAGCGGGTCACGCAAGATGAATGAATAAGGGATGCTGAGTGGGAACAAAACACGTGCGATTTTTTATTTCATCATCATCATCATCATTTCAGCCGTACGACGTCCACTGCTGAACATGGCCTCCCCCACAGACAGAGTAAATTCCTTATCATGTGGGGGGATTTGCCCATACTCACCACGCTGGGCATGCGGGTTGGCGAGCGCAGTTAGAGCTATCGTTGTTTAAAAAAAATGAGGGACGCTGCTGCCCATCCCCTAGCTTTTTTCCCTTAGTCGCCTCTTACGACATCCGCGGATAGGTAGATATGGAGGGGCCTATTCTTCAGCACGGCCAATTTTCCACCGAGGATTTTTGATTTATTTGACACAAATAATGGTGGACGTGGGTGAGAGGCACCTACGAGCATAATGAGCTAAACTAGTGGTGCGGTTCGATGATCGTTGAGGCACCTATTTAGATAAACATTTACAATCGCATCTTAAGAATGTTTTAAGTAATCCAAGCTTACCTAAAACACGAAGTCATTGAAACTTTACCAAATGTGAGTTCACGTTACATGGGTTTTTAAATAAATAACACCCAACACACATAGTCCTGACCCCTGACTAGGACTCTCTGTGTCGTGGGTACCTATCAGAATACTCGAGTAGGTACTATGGTACCACAACACCCACACCCGTAACAAATATTTGCGGATCATGCAAATCATAGTCAAAGTCAAAAGGCATTTATTTCAATAAAATCACTTGGAAAACTTTGAAACGTCTTAGAAACTAGGTGAAGCTATGCCTGTTCCTCGCGACCAAGCCTAGAAGAATCAGGCAACAAACACACATATAACAAACACAAATATTAGTCCCGCAGCGGGATTCGAACCCACACCCCCTGAGACTTATACGGGCACTCGCCTGCCACGCGACCAGGGTCGTCATAGTTGTATATAAGCAGACTATATTGCCTAAAATTAAAATAATAATCGTTTAGGAATGTATGAACAACGCTCTTTCATTTGACATCCCACTTAACCCCTTGGCCTATTTAACTATATTCTTACCAGTAAATATGCGAGAAGTCGGTCGAAGGCTCAAGACCGTTCGTCGTGGAACTCTTTGAAGGAGGCCTATGTCCAGCAGTGGAATTCTACAGGCTCATGATGGTGTAATAAAAATACAACGCCTATTCGCCCTAGTTGTTTGGGAAACCTTAGCTCGCTTCGCTTGCTGGATATGTTTATAGTTACGCGCCAGGGTGTCGTGCCTTATCTACCCGTTAGTGATAAAAGTGACCCCATAATTTCACCTACACCGTGTTTGTTTGTTTGTTAGATTATAGGCACGCTTTGCGACTGCCTGCGCATAACTTAGCACTATACCCGTAAGGGAGAGATAGCACGTGGGAAAGTTCGTTGTTCGCACTCCTGTGTACCCAGCAGTGGTACCAGGCGGAAACTATGATGATGGATCAACGTTTCAGCGTGGTACCACTGCTGCGTATATCTTTCTCTTAGCTAGTATGCTCGTTCCTGTCTCTGATCCAGGTTTTACCAGATATAAGGCTATAACCTCCCTGCTTGACACGACAACTGACACTGACACGACAACGACACTGTTTCTTTTTACTGAGACTGGCCTCATAGCTCAGTTGGTAGTAACTCTGCCTTCTGCGCTACAGGTCGCGGGTTCGATTCCCACACTGGACAGACATTTGTGACTAACACAGATGTTTGTTCTGTGTCTGGGTGTTAAAATATATATCTATTATGTATATCAGTCTCTGGTATCCATAGTACAGGCTATGCCTAGTTTGGGATCAGTTGACCGTGTGAATATGTCCGGAATATTTATTTATTTATTTATTTTTGGTTATCCTGCATTACCTAAGGTTAGTGACCAGGTTGAGGTTTGGTAGCCCTGAAAAGAGCCCATGGCCGTTGGTGTAGGAACAAGTGTGTGAAAGGACTCAAGTGCACCTCTTAGAGGCTCCTTTCGTGCACATGTCACATGTCTTCAAATTTTGAGGTTCTAGGACATGCTGGTTTCCTCACGATGTTTTCCTTCACTATTTACGAGCACAGTTATAGAGAACATACATTTTCAGAATAGATGGATCGCAAGCGGTCACGACCACCATCTGTTCTTCATTGATGGATAATAGAAACGGTTCGCGGGTACCACAGCAAATTTAACAAAAGCTGGTTTCCTAATATATATATTAAAAAAAAACTTGGTTCCCCCAAAGCTAGGGGCCAGAGAGATGGTATCGGGACCGTAAATAAGGGCTGCTGCGTGACAAGTGCCCCATTACAGCGGCCGGTGACAGCCACCGGGATGTCCCGAAAAAAATGACGCTAACGGTACGATCAGCACAAAAAATGTTCTGGCGGATGTTCTGGAAAGGGAGGATCCCTTAGACATCTACAAGGATTTTAAGACCTAGGGATCGGTGCAGATGTCTGCCATACTTAAAGATCTAGAACTTTTCTACTAGCTGGCCCTTTCGCAACATCGTCCGCGTGTTCAGTTATGTTCCTACCATGATTTCTCTTGATATTATTTAAGACTGATTATTATACAAATAAAAAAAAATACCTCCTCGAGCTTCTGCAGGGTGCCCTGAATACTTTCACCACACCGGTTTCGGTTTAACATCAGTAACACATACGGCCCTAATTATAGTTCATAGTTCATTTATTAATAACGGATAATAGTTACATGTCAAACACAGATTTATATACTGTAATCCTTACATAGCATAATAATTATCAATAATCGATTAAATATAATAATATAATATTGATGTCAAAAAGAACACAATCATAATTAAGACAAGAAATAAATAAAGTAAGATTCACACTCATATTAAAGAAATAAAAATAAAAATCAATTAAGAATTAATTATAATTAGATTAAATTTATACATTGAATTTGGGAATTACCTACCAAATATCTATAAATACCAAAATTAGGTAGGATTTACAGAGGTAAGCTCATCACAATCGTAAAAGGACTGCTCTAAAAGCCATTTCTTAAGCTTATTTTTAAAGGATTGTGTCGATGGAGCGCTAGTGATTTCGGCCGGAAGACGATTGTACACAGTTGGCCCCATCACGCGAATCAGTTTTGACGTTTTCGTGAGACGCCGCGGAACCGCTCTCAGCCTATCCACGTGCCTTGTGTTATATCTATGACCGTCACCGTACCTTGCGTATTCATCCAAGTTATTAACCTACACTTTCACTTTTTGGTGCTGTTTTTGCTAACGCTACTACGGCAAGGTGCATCGAAAAGATAGGATATGTAAATAACAGAAGGTTGTCATCGCTGCTGCCCACCCCAGCTCCGTGAACGACACGAAGCGGTATGCTTACTTAATGCTCTTAAGTAGAGTTTATAAAATTACTTTAAGTGATGGAATTGTCATAATTTTACGTACCTACTTTGGTATAAAAAATCCCCAGTGGCCCCTCTTATAACAACGATAGCCCTAACTGCGCTCGCCAACTCACGTGCCCAGCGTGGTAAGTATGGGCAATTTCCTCCAACATGATAAGAAGACGCTCTGGAAATCTGTGTTAAATGTTTTAAGAGAGACAGAGGCCATTGATTCTTTAAAACGCATAATACGAGGTTAAACCTGGCGTATTATTAAGGCAAGAAAGTCTCTACATCTGAACGAGACTAAACTCGAAGCACAATATACGATGCGACAGCGTCAAAGCTCCATCACAAGTTATTAATCTCCTTCCGCGCAATTTCAAGGAATCAGAGAGATCGTAATGAAACCAAAATGGACTAATTCCGTCGAGGCGGTAGGTGCAGGGAAGTACTAATTAAAACACCATACATCAGCGTCGCTGCCGGGGCTTGAACCCGCTACCTCTATTAACGAAGGATTACTATTGGTTCCCGCATGGGTGTCGAAAGAGCCCGAGAAATTAATTTATATTAATTTATATTATATACATCCAAATCCACATCGAAGCACTCGCTGATGATTTCAACATTATGCAGTATACGTAACTGCTATTTTGTTTCATTACTTTTCTCATTTTATTGTTACTTTTTTTAGGATTTCCATTGTTATCTACTTGTAATTATTGTACTGTCATGTGCCAACGTAAGTTTTTAATGTGACTTTCCCGTACACTTGGGAAAGTCACAAAAATTGTTGTATCATATTGAAATAAAATAAAAAGAATCTGATAATAGAATAGAATAAAAAGTTTGGGCTATTTTAAATTTTCACGACATTAATGTTTAACAGATGAGGACCAGATCGGATGAAGATGTCGGAAGAAGTGCTACGTTTCGCCGCAACATTGTTGGACGGCCGTGCAACTACGCGGCCTACAACATAACATGGATTATATGTTAGATCTACAAAACGCGTGTAAGAAAATGTCAAGCTTCTCGACCACAACTCGCTCTATATAAAACGAACTCGACTCAATTTCGAAGCCCGTGGTAGGTACTTCTCGCGTTCCCTATTCGCAGTCACTCATCCCGAATGGTTAATAAATTCCCTGTCATCGTCTGCGTTTACACTATTTCTGGAGACGGGACTTTTTTTACCAGCTTTTTTAGTATTTTTTTTATAAAGTTTCGTGAATAAATCTGTCCAGCTTGATGCTAATGCCGAGATAGAATTTGTTTTGTTTGTATTCGGGCTTTGTAGGTATTTAAATAGATAAAGTGGTTTCTTTTTGGCAAGATATGTGGGGGGTTTGTTACTAAAATTTAAACGAGGAAAAGTATAATTTAGTTTTTGTAGTGAAAAATATTGATGTGTCATATACATCAAAGATCGTCAATTGAAAATTTTAGCGTTTTGTATGTTTTTAGATCAGAAAAGCCCTAAAAAATATAATTTTTTAAAGAAACAGCAGTGTGGTGATTCATAGAATTATCTAAATGGTATCTCATGCTCGCAGTGTTGGAAGGCGCTCCAATGGACCGAAGACATTGTGACCAGTCCAGTAAAATTCATCCCAAAATGTTTCCCTTCTATGCGTTATTAGTGCTCACGAGCCTTAGTTAATTTATGGAAACTACAAACGATTAATTTTTCTATTTCAAGGAATCCTACCACATCCTGAGGATTTTGAGCGGTTCAATATAAATCCTGCCGTAATTTAGCCATAACATCTCCAGGGACTTGCAACCCTCGGGACACGGTTGTGTAGAGTTACGGCGACTGTCATATTGCGGATTACCGCGGATTACCGATGTCGATGTTGAACTAAATCTTAGAGAGCTTGATTACTCTGTGGAATGGGATATTTTCGTATTTAATGGGTAGGATTAGAAGCGGCCTTGCGCATGTGCGATTTAATATACCCACCCAACTATGGGATACTAAGTACGCATAAAGTTACATAATACACTTTGTTGACTAAGTCAGTTCATGTGAGTTAAAGTGTGAATTGACGACCTCGATAGCATAGCAAGCGAATACTCGTCTGAAACGCAAGGGGTGCAGGTTCCATTCACGCGGGACAAGTTTGTATGATCTGCAAATGTTTGTTCCGGGTCTGAGTGCTGTGGTACCATGGTTCTCGTAGTTTCTGATGCTCACGACACAGGGATTTCTAGTGTGTGGTCAGGACTATGTATGTGACTGTTGGGTGTTATTTATTTATTTAAGCAACGCCATAGGCCCTTTTTAGGGCGAACATATTATGTAGCACAGAAGCTACTTTTGTCCCAAACAAGCTTTTGTTCTTTACTTTTTCAAAATCAAAAACATTCACCATTAAACTTTTGTTGTTTCTCATTAAAGTGATTCAGAATAAAGCCGGCGTTCCACTGTCGCCTGCGATTATCGCGCGCAATCGCGCGTGTGACGCGTCGCACGTGCGTCGCCGGAAGACGTGACATGTGCGCGCGGTTAGTGGCGCCACCGGCGACTTCCGGATGCGAGATTTAAAAACGTTTAAATGGAAGTTTTATAAGACAAAAAATCTGTCAAGATAGTAAAATTAAAAATAAATTGTTACACGAGTGTATTCTCATATATCACTCTAGGTACTCAATATCCTTGAATAAAACAGTAATTTAGCCGTGTGAATCAAATTCGCCAATACTATGCACCGCCTTCTTAAATCAGGGTAACAGGGGCCAATGTTGCCAACAATATTTATACGTATAATATAATTCCAAACAAGGTTTTTTTTATTGGTGATGGTTAGGCGTTTGACCACCATCTCACTTTTGCAAGTGACACGTATGAAGAAAAAAAATTTGCCACCCTGGCCTCAATTTTGCCTCGGATTTTAGGAAGGTTTATCGAAGCTGTAACTCTGTCAAGCTGATTAATGAGTTAAGCAGATCCAAAAACAAACAGTGACCCGTACCATCAACTTTGCGATTTTGTGTAGGTGGTTACGTAAGTTGATTTATGGTTCAAATTCGTGTAAATAGTACTGACACGCTCGCTTTTGAATGGCAATAAGACTTAATGGTAGGTTACAAATTACACTTGCTATGGACACGGAAAAGTTATTCAATAAAATACAAATATGGTGCTAAACTTGTTCATAAATGATTTAACTATGAAATGAACCTATTTACACTAAATAGTGAACCTAGTAAGTTACTCAGTTACATAACTTTTATATCGCCGTTAACAATTCTCCCACAATCGCTTACAAACTTTACAGCTAGTTAGAGATAAAAGCAGTAAACCTCGGCTTATCTGCGTGTAACACATTTAACTGGTGGTTAAAACTGTGTTGCTGATAACTGCCGCTCCCGATTTATGTGCCGGTTATTGATAATGGATCGTTAAAGATAAGTTAACATAGAGTTAATAGTAGCTATCAGTTGAGTGATTTAGACAAATATGGTTCTTTAAAATGAATGGCCCAAATGAAAAGCGTCAGGGAGGCACTTTGGCTCTTTCACCTCACTAATTACCTATTTGGCGTAATCTTTAAGGTGTGTTGCTGTTGTTTTCTTCAACCATAAGAGAAGTGTTTTATTTGCTCCTATTGTGATTGGTAGCAGTTGAGCAACATCAAGCAAAGAGAGTCCTATGCACATATCTATGACGATGTAGTGCTAACCTTTACCTACAAAGAAGTTTTTGATATCTGTTTTTAAATTAAATGATATCGCAGGAAATACTTTAATAAAATAATCTTGGAATCTCTCAGCCATTGCGATTCATAAACGTGCACCAAGACCGCAACCGGCTAATGACGCAAAAACCACAAGCGACAAAACAAAGAACTGCCATTATCTCCATCTTTATAATAATTACATCGGACAGCGACGTCTCAATCGGAACGGACGCATCTGAACGAATCCAATTACAGACCGAAATATCTTTGCGATCTTGAAAAATAACTTTTGAAAAACGGTGCGCGCTACCCCCGACTTACCTTACAGTTCTCCAAACTCCACCTTATGTAATGGTGCTAAAGTTCATAATACATTAGGTCAGGGAAATGCTTATGGCGCGCGTCCCGAGTTAACCCTGTATGGGCGGAGCCTCCCCTCTTGGATACAGAAGGGTGGGACGCCAGTCGATGAACAGCGGTGGGGGATGACAGATGTCCGTCCGCACGCATCGTTCATACAACACGATAGCGAATTCAATCCAACATAAATAATACGAGAGCGCCGTCTGTCACCGTGTCTGTCCGGTGAAGCGGCTGCATAGCAATGTTTTATAAATCGCAACCGACCGGACCGATCCAAACATCGGATTAAATAGTGTTAATAACCCTCAAACGCCGTATGTCATTGCAATAGATAAACAGCGCGGTCCAAGCGACCGGCGACAGTAAATCTGTTGCAAATACGCGATGAGAATGTAATAAATGATTACTGAATGTGACGGTATTGTGTGGGAATATATCGCATAATGATGTGCGCAATTTTAAACAATTGGTGAAAAAACTATCGGCTCTATTGTCCTACGCAAATTGATCAAATTCTTTGATGTGCGTCAGCGGTTTTAAGTTAATTTATCACACAGTAAAATCGTTGAAAATTTTGACATTAACTGCATTTATTTTTCGTCAAAATAACCGAAAACCATACAAATAGTATCGTAGCGTAGTAGACTTCAATAAGTTTGTCGTTAAAAATTCAAAAAACGTGGAAGAGTAGTTAAATAAATCGATATAGCTGTGTTGTCCTCGAAAAAGAATACATTAAGACCATTAACTCTTAATTAACTGCGTTCCTGACCATTTAAATTTAGTTTTGAATCCGAAGTTTCATTTAAGAGTATAAATATTCATTCTACGGTCCTACGCCTTATCTTTGCATCTTTAGCTTTGATGCAAAATAGGTACATACTTTTTTTAATTGTGCATTTACACAAAACAACAACTTTAGTCGGGCGATTTTTACGGCGATAAGAATACCTTTTTGTTATTAAGGTACGATGCCTTTAAGATTCCAGGAAAGCCCAATATTTGCACAACACCCATAAAATTACTAAAATATGGTGGCAGTAGGTAATCTTAAGGGGGTTGGTTGAACACCGGATTTCCGCCGGAAGAAGGCGGGTCCTGGCGGCCATTTTGCGACACGGTACGATGCGCGCGCACCCGACGGGTTAAATAATAAAAAAGCTTGGAAAATGGGAGAGCTTTTTGGGAGTTTCAAATACATTTTATGATATTGCATTTTTGGGTAAAGAAGCTATTTATGTGTTTAGGGGCGCGGCAAACTAAGCATGAATAATTTCCAAGCTCTGTAATCAAAGTTACCAAGATAGAGTATGTTTCACACAGAATTTAAATTCAGTAGCAAGTATACAGGACTTTTTTCTTTTATCTTACACATTTTAGTCAGTTCAGATGTTTAGACTACAGGTAGGTAGGTATGTGGATTGATACAGCCTAGCCGATTGACAGCCTTTTGATCAAAGTGCCTAGGTACCTTTTATAATAATACTAGCGTACGCCCGCGGCTTTGCTCGCGTGGTTTCTTGATAAAAAAGGGGCAGTTTTGAAAAACCCTTCAATACGTATTTCATTATTTGACTTTATGAGTATTTGTACCAAGTGTCAGATAAATCTCTCCATGCGTTAAGATTCTCTCATACAAACTTTTACATCTCATTACACCCTTTCAAGGGAGTAGTTTTGAAGGAAAAAGCAGTTTTTCTTTATTTCTATCATTAATTATTTTTAATTAGTTTCAAATCTGTAAGGAATAAGATTTTTCATACAAACGTTTTAACCCCTTTTCACCCTCTTAGGAGTTGATATTTTGAAAATCCCTCCTTAGTGGACGTTTTTGGTATATAAGGCAGCTACTGTCCAAATTTCAGCTGTATAGCTTCAGTGGTTTGGGCTGTGCTTTGATCGTGGAATCAGGCCTTGTTCTTTTATATATACAGATAATTACCTTTTACATTATTCCGTTTTGATCTTTCAACCCTATTTAAGCATCAATGCATTCGTCTCTTCATTTTAGTCAATACAAATTACACTACTCCGGATGCCAGTATGAATGGACTCATCAACTTCATGCTCAAGCTTGGTGATAAATTTTCTTCCTTCTCCCAAAATAGTAGGTATACTCTACCAACTCTCGATATTCAAATCCAATTTTAGCATCCTATAAATTGGTAAAAGTATTTCTTTATTTAGTTCTGCTCCAGGAGTACCAGGCTCCCATGAATCCGCGGGAGTGCGCGTAAATCATGCAGCGTCGCGCCATCAATCACGCGGTGTCGCCCCATCAATCGCCAAGACCGAAATACGACGAGGATTGCCGAACTGGGAATATTCCCACCTAGACGTATGAGCGCGGAATTTAAGGGCGGGGGCAGACCTTCAGTCACTACTTCAGACCGATCAAATCAAATAATTTTTTATTTCCATAAAATTTCGAGACCACCTAGCACTTGCTGGCTTATTGTAACGAATTACCTCGGTACTAAGGCATTTTCACAGTTTCTTACGCACTTATATAGGTACTTAAAGTTACATAATGTCTTGAACTTGTCTTTAAGTACATTAGCACAGATTTCTTCATTAAGTCTGTCTCAAGACTGTCTCGACTGAGGTCTGACTAGTGCCTGAGTTGTCACGGGGCAGTTGCGAGACAATTTTGAGTATGAGACTTTAGTATCCTAGCAAAGTCGTGCGATCATAAAGCGATTTATTTACTTGTGACTGATGATACTGTATAACAAAGGTCTGCTGACTTGACACGGAACAATTTTGACTTTGAAACGTTTTGTCGCAAGTGCGTCCGTCATCTTCCTGATTTCATGAAGCGATAGTGATGATTCAGTAAGTTTTGCGCCTATCCTTAAGGACAGCACATTGCCAATCTGAGGTGGATCCATCAACGACTTTTAACACGGCACGTGCATTTTAGCTAAGTGCACAATTTCAATGTGTCATTCACTCATACCATAGTTCCTGAATGCGATTTTAGTCTGGGTGCTAATCTAACGCATAGGAATTAAGGAGAAGTGCTAAGACCTTGGAAGGCTTAGAAAAGTCAAAGTCAAAATCAAAAGGCATTTATTTCAATAAAATCACTAGGATCACTTTGAAACGTCTTAGAAATTAGGTGAAGCTATGCCTGTTCCTCGCGACCAAGCCTAGAATCTATCATTTTTTTCGATGATCCTTTTTCACTAAATGGTATTTAAAGCTTCAGTGTGAAATATGTGGTTATACCTACCTATCTATTCATAATTGCTTGCTAACCCTTTTAGGTGCATCTAGAATTCTCCTGGGTGCGCGAGATGGCAATACCAAGAGCCACAAGATCTGCAGTCTAACAAAAATGAGCATTCTAGAGGTACCTATGTAAGTTTTGTTTACAGCAGAGTACGCAAAAATATATTTTAGGGTGGAAATGAAATATGCCTCTGTTTAAGCATGATGCTAAAAAGAATGAATGGAACCAGGACTTTCGTTGATGGGGTGTTAGATTCTAAAACCACTAAGGCATAAATCATAATTTTTTTTATATATATTATCATAAGTTTATCATAAATCATCATTTCAGCCGTACGACGTCCACTGCTGAACATGGCCTCCTCCACAGACAGAGCGAATTCCTTATCATGTGGGGGGATTTGCCCATACTCAGCACGCTGGGCTTGCGGGTTGGCGAGCGCAGTTAGAGCTGTAGTAGTAAAATTGAGGGACGCTGCTGCCCATCCCCTAGCTTTTTTCCCTTAGTCGCCTCTTACGACATCCGCGGGTGCATATGGAGGGGCCAATTCTTCAGCTGGGGCCACCACAGTCTATCATAAATAATAGGTACCAAAAGTACCAATGATATCTTGGATGCTCATACTAGGCCAGCATCAGTGGGTAGGAATTGAATGATAATGATGGAATTTGACATGGTCTTGTGAAAATGACAATCACGACTAAGTTTGAGATAAGCGTTGATGATACGACAGATGAAGTGCAACCTATGATTTAATACCTAGGTGTTCTAAAGGAAGAGATTAGGTATTTTACAACTATTAATAATTTATAATTATAGTAATATATTTTTTTCCGGACATATCACACACGGTCAACTGATCCCAAACTAGGCATTGCAACACCCAGACACAGAACAAACATCTGTGTTAGTCACAAATGTTTGTCCAGTGCGGGAATCGAACCCGCGACCTGTAGCACAGAAGGCAGAGTTACTACCAACTGAGCTATGAGGTTTGTCTGTATTAAGAGGTAAGTTTGGAATATCGAAAGTGCATTTCATATTTTAATCATAATTCATGCGCAATAATATTACAAATGCATGCCCAGCGTGGTGAGTATGGGCAAATCCCCCCACATGATAGGAATTCGCTCTGTCTGTTGGGGAGGCCATGTTCAGCAGTGAACGTCGTACGGCTGAAATGATGAATATTACAAAAAAAAACTCATCGATACGCTGTCGCTGAGTTTTGTACTCCCAGTTAAACGTAACCTGATTTTATTGTTAATTATCTCACCAATTTCGGATAAAATAATCTAATCAATTACCAAAAAAATACTCATTTCCCAACACTTCATTAGGGAGTGGTTAACAAGACTGCCTAAAAACTTTATTAATAGAACTTAACTTGGGCTACCGAATTAACGAGGTATCATGTAATTACGTACACCTCGATACCTACGGGATTCAGGCGGGGCGAGAACAGATCAATACTTCGCCTACCCGTCTCGCTTGCACAAGAGTGCGAGTGATGGTGAGGAAAGAGAGGGGTGGAGCTTGCTAGGGCGTCCCTCGATAGGCGTGGCTGGTTAAGTCGCCCGGTTGTTAGCCTGAGTCGGCTCAGTCGGCCAGCAGCGCGGGCCGCGCGCGTACGCTCGGACCATGCCATCCGCGTAGCCACCATGCTTGTCCCCCCGGAGATGATGGCAGCCCAATCCAAACTCGTCTACCAAATGAATAAGTACTACAACGAGCGCGTCGCGAACAGAAAGGCGCAGATCGCCAAAACGATCCACGAGGTCTGCAGGATAGTTCAGGATGTCCTTAAGGAGGTGGAACTGCAGGAGCCGAGGTTCATCTCCTCGCTTACGGACTACAACGGCCGCTTCGATGGACTGGAAGTGGTCTCCCCGCACGAGTTTGAGATCGTCATCTATCTAAACCAGATGGGTGTCCTCAACTTTGTCGATGACGGCTCTCTGCCCGGATGCGCGGTTCTGAAGCTGTCCGACGGCAGGAAGCGCTCCATGTCTCTCTGGGTTGAGTTCATCACCGCCTCCGGATACCTATCAGCTAGGAAGATCCGCTCCCGATTCCAAACACTGGTTGCTCAGGCGTGCGACAAGTGTTCCTACAGGGACTGCGTGAAAATGATCGCGGAAACCACAGAGGTCAAGTTGCGGATACGGGAGAGGTACATTGTGCAGATAACCCCGGCGTTCAAGTGTGCTGGTCTGTGGCCGCGGTCGGCCGCGCACTGGCCGCTGCCGGCCATCCCCTGGCCGCACCCCAACATCGTCGCTGAAGTCAAAACCGAAGGCTTCGACCTCCTCTCTAAAGAATGCCTCGCTTTGCAAGGAAAAAATTCCGCTATGGAGGGAGACGCTTGGGTCTTATCATTTTTAGAAGCAGAGAATCGTTTGCTCCAAGGTGGTTGCCGGCGGAAATGCTTGAGCCTCTTGAAAACGATTCGGGATAGACACCTTGACTTGCCGGGGAACCCTGTCACGTGCTACCACATGAAGACGCTCCTTCTGTATGAGTGCGAGAAGCATCCTAGAGAGCATGAGTGGGATGAAGCCGCTATAGGCGACAGGATCAATGGAATCTTCCTGCAACTGATATCTTCACTACAGTGCCGCAGATGTCCCCACTACTTCCTCCCCCATGTGGATCTATTCAAGGGAAAGTCCCCGACAGCGCTCGAGAACGCCGCTAAGCAGGTCTGGCGTCTCACCAGAGAGATGCTGACCAACTCCAGAGCCTTCGAGAAGCTGTGAAGTGAAAGACTAAGTGAAGTGAGCCCGCTCTAAGCGGTTTATGTAATCCTTGAGTCATTTTCTCTAGTTTTAGAACATTTAGGCCATGCATTTCTGTGTTTATGGATGATCCGAACATTGCCAGTGATGCCTAGTTGTTGCGCAATAGTGAATTTAGGTTCCAAAAGGATCAAACAGACTGTAAGTAGAAGTGATACTACTAATAGGCTAGGGCACTTCTATAAATAACTTTATTTGTGATATACTGTAAATAGCTTTGTACAATTTAGTGATAAATTTAATTTAAAATCACCATGTATTTATTTGACTGAACTCTTATAAAGTAGTCGTAATGTGTAGTTAAAATAAATAATTTGAAAATTAATATGCTTTGATTTGTCTAACACCTTAAACATAAAGCTTCTACTCACAAATTTGCACATCGCGATATTTAGGCCTACAGGCCAACGCGGCCCGGACTCGTTTTCCATAAAGAGAGAGAATATACCAACGCAGATTCAAAAACAGCGTATTTTTCTTTATCGAAAACAATTTTATTTAGGAAACAAACAGGATGATATCAATGCAGTTTCTGAGTGGGACATGTCAATAAAATTGAATACCCTGCTCCATATTTATTCATGTAACATCACATTTAGATGCAAACATTCATAACGCAGGTACACATTGTTTTTTATGGATTCTTGAATGTATTGGACTAACATTTTGTATAATCTTCACTGATTTGCACGAGACTCAATAAATTTTACGTTCTCAATAAAAAATTTGGTGAGGTTTAAAAGAAAGGTTAACTTTTTTGACTCTCAATGAGCTCTCTGCGAGAAAAACAATGATCACACTATTAACTAGTTATTAACAATGCTAAAATAACTAAAACAGCGATCCGATTTTTATCAAATTTGGTATGGAGATAGCTTAAATTCAGAGGAAGGAGCAATAATTTTAGTAGAGTCCAAATTACAAAAAGAAAGCATTACCTAAATTTAACTCTGATAAATAACTAACTCTAGCTATGTGAAAGATATCTATTGTATTATTGTCTGCATTATTCAAGGGTTGGTGCCAAATGTTTTAGTTGAAAAGGTTGCGACGAACGTAAACTCACTTTATTGTGCTTTCAATGAACTAAATACCTACTTAACTATCAAACTCGTCCAATTACCAAAAACAATAACTCTGAGAGTACGACCTCCGAGAGACATTGATACAAAACAATGTAATAAAGTCATGTCCGATATATTGATCGTAAAACCTTTGTCCCAGGATCGCGGGTGTCCGGCCTACGTGCCGTATCGGGTTTCAACTGATATTTTATGTACACTAGCGAGCGCACGCGACTTTATCTATTTAATCTGCCTAGGGGATAATATGTTAGAATTTATAAGTCTGGATTTTATGGTTTTCTTTTCATTTAAATTATCAAGTTTGTTTGAGAGATTTCATCCTTATAATTGACCCTAACGATCGATGCAATAAAGGTACAGGGAGTAATTTTACAGATTTTAGTCGGTGCGATCGGGTTTGACAAGCGAATTTTCGAAAATCAATGAAAGAAATAAAGAAAGAAAATTTGTTTATTTGACCCCAACGCAGGTAGAATGTAGGTAGGTGGTAGAACGCACAATGAATGCAGTTTTTTCTTTTCAGTAATAAAGGAATGTTTTCTTTGAGTAAATTAAACAGTGCTTTCACTCCAGGTGGCATTACAAAATTCCAGCCTGTACCTAAACATACGAAGGCCTTATTTTATTTTTAAATCGGAGTTTATGTGGTCTCAATTTTCAAGTTAAACCAGAATCGCTGTTATATATCATATCATAAGTATATCAAAGATAGACAGACACTGCAAAATATATATATCGAACTGCGAGAATCCAACGCAGGCTCCGTGGGCAGAAGTAGGCTGTATCTGCTGTTCTCGGAATTAATTTATACGCTGATCAAGTGGGTAAAGTTATTCGTAGGATATCTGATCGAGTTGTTTGTCTAAATATTTTCCGCCATTATCTAGAACCACGCATTCCAGATAATAATGTTACAAAGGCTTTGAAGGCTTTTTTTTAAGTTGGTATGGCTAGAAACATGAACCTACCTTCTCATGCACTGCTCGCTAGTTTTTGATCAACAAATAGTGTATTAAAGCTTGTCTACCTACCGTAGCCCACTGCCCGAGATTCATTGACTTATTATACGTAACCTAATCCCTAAACCTCCTACTTTACCTACCTAATTACCAGAGCCTTCCTTGAAATAGTGTTATCAATCATGTAATTCTGTATCTACCTACTGTCTTAGAATACCTACTGTACTGAATCGATGATAAGTATGTAGCCTAAATGTGATAATATTAAACATACCTACCTACCTAATACTAATCCTACAGCCCCCGGAAGAGACTAGCTACTCACAACACAGGGAATCCTAGTGTGAGAGCTAGTGTCCATAAGTCCTTATCTTCTTACACCTAATAACATACCTACTATTGAACTAATGGTACTAGGCTCCTACCTACCTTTAACCCTTAGAGTATATTAAATACAATCGATGTAACCCTTGTCAAACTCAAACTTCTCACAACTCAGGGTATCCTAGTGTGAGAGCTTGTAAGCAATGTACCTACTTTAATAGGGCCTAGACATTACACTACATTGTACACTACATTTTTGATAAATAAAACTTATACTTATACTTATACTTAATTAAATCTCTCTTACAAAATATATAACTTACATTAGGTTGTGCACGAAAGGAGCCTTTATGAGGCGCACTTTAATCCTTTCACTACACTGATTCTTTCATCGACGGTCATAGGCCCTTTTCAGGGCCACCATCCCTCAACCTGGTCACTGACCTAATACAGGATGACCAAGACCGAATCAGTGACACGACAAGCAAGCAAGCATTAGGTTAAAGCCGTGTTCAAACGGCATGCGATATGTCCTTGATATCCTACTACTCCTTATTTGAACAACAAACACCAAAATATCCGCAAAAACTTTCGCATTAATAATATTTGTATGATAATAGGTATTATTAACCCTAATTATGTAGGTATACGATCCGCTCTCTATAAACACTTCTCTCTAGCCTCAAAGGTTTTCTGGAAGATAACTCGTTTAATGGTTTAGCTCGCCTTTGTTTCTAATTGCAGTTATCTGTGTTATTTCTTGTGTACAATAAAGAATAAAGATATAATAAGTCACACAAAATATAGGTCGTTTATTTTATTTTTTCCTGGATTGTGTATTTTGCAAAATGTTTGGTCAAATTCTCGTTTAATTTCCGCTGTATCATACCTTAGTCACGAATCTTATTAAACATACGTTTAAACTTGAAACAAACGCAACAATACATATGCGTAGTAAATTGAATTAATTCTTACAATAAAAAAAACGTATAAAGCGCGTTTGGTTTGGTCATCCGAGTAAGTCGCCCGCCCACGCGCCCTCTTGTTATAACGTCTCTGTTGTGACTTCGGAGATAAATGACGAATCATGGTTTACCTATGCTTCTTACACCAAAATCAGAAACTTCTCACTATGGAACTCACCATAGAGAACTATGAGAGATTAAGTAACGAGAAACAAACTTTCAGGTCAATTTGACTACCAACCGGAATACTGTGTCTGTGAATTTGAAAAAAATAAATTCTGAAAATGACTTTAAATATAAAGTCACAACAGAATTTATTTTTACTTTGACAAGGGGGATTCTTCAACCAAATGGCAAGAAAGTATGTTCTACCACTTTGTGAAATTCAACATTTTTCATTGAAAAAACTCATTGGGCTCATGCATTGGCTTATACAGCTATCAAATTAATGTTTAACTCGACCCAACAAAGGCACTGCTTAAATTGTATGTGAGAGACAATGTTTCATTTCATTTCATTTCATTTATTCATGCTCCATGTACATATTCAGCTTAAATGGTATTTCTAACTTAAAGTAGGTAAGTACATAGACCCTGTAAGTGTATATTCGTTATTCTCGATGTAAGTTTAGATACATATGCAGTTTTATTTTATCTACCGATATAAGGATCGAAAAGCTATCATTACTCATTAGACCGGTACCTAGTGCTTTCAAACTTCTACCAGAATGCCTTCAGCAAAATAGCGAAAAAATATCCACAACAAATCATAAACCAAAATCAATAAACACATTTTTTTACCATAAACTAGAGATAACGTATCATAATACCAGAGTGGGCCATCAATTACAACTAAAGTTATAATTCCATGGGCGGTTTTCAATAAGTCTTCAAGGAGTCGAAAGAGGGCGGAACTGTGGGCCGAAAAAGGCGGGAAGGGATGTCAAAACATATAGAAATGATGATAATAGAGGTGGAATGATATATTTGGACCTTGTCAGGTGTTTGGTAATACGGCGCTTGGTGGTAACGGGTAAAAAGAACAACCACAGACCATATACGGTCTGTGTTAACAGCTGTTGTGTAAACGAGTTTTTGGGTCGAGAACTTCCAGTTTAGAAGATGGGATGAGAAACGTCATACAAATTTGCTTGTAAAGTGTTAAAAGTCGGTGACGTTTTGAAAAAGGCCAGGTCAAGAGTACCCTAAACCGACGAGCATGTATGAGGAATGTCATCATCATCATCATTTCAGCCGTTCGACGTCCACTGCTGAACATGGCCTCCCCCACAGACAGAGCAAATTCCTTATCATGTGGGGGGATTTGCCCATACTCACCACGCTGGGCATGCGGGTTGGCGAGCGCAGTTAGAGCTATCGTTGTTAAAATGAGGGACGCTGCTGCCCATCCCCTAGCTTTTTTCCTTAGACGCCTCTTACGACATCCGCGGATAGGTAGATATGGAGGGGCCTATTCTTCAGCCGGGCCACCACGGCAATGAGGAATGTGATGAGAGTGAATCAGATATGTAATCAGGATCGCAGCAAGTGGGAAGTTATGATCACTGCCTACCCCTCTGGGAAATAGGCGTGATTTTATCTAATTACATATGTATGTAATACGGGAATGCTACTGATGGCATTATTTGATCCTAGCCTACAAAGACATTAGATCTAATTTACAGTATCTCTTTACAATGCAGTCAGGTTTAAGATTAGGGTTAACTGTACCATCTGGTAGCCAACTACGCCATAAATCTTAGCTAATCGATCGGCTCGCATCCCTGCTCGCCCGTTATCTCCAATGGGCCATCAAGAGGCCATCATGTAGTGAAGTAGTTTCGATGACGCGACGTTTATTGCTAAGTAATTAGTTGATAGAGCTCGCCTGTGTGTAGTAAACGTCGCCGTCGTGAGTAGATCGAGAGAGCTTTAGACAATTTACTTAGATATTAACCCCCATATTACAAAAGAAAAGACGAACAAAAAGTTTCCATCTCAGCTTTAATGCCGCACACGAAGTGTAATGACTTTGCATTATCCCTTACAATTATATCATGGAAAACTCTTTAGGTAGGTACTCCGTGTCTACTACAACTGAAACACGCATACGGCCCACCTGTTGGTAAGCGGTTACCGTAGCCTATGAGCGCTTGCAATACCAGAGGCATCACGCACGCGTTGCCGACCCCGAACCCCCTCCCCTTCTAAAGAGCTCTGGCATCCTTACTCTCGCAGGAACACAACACTATTTCAAACAAATAATGTTATTTGGCTGCGATCTTCTGTAAGGCGGAGGTACCTCCCAGGCGGGCTGCTCCAATCCAGAACGCGAAATTCTCGCTATGCCCTACCTCCTCCTAAAAATATCTATGTTTATATGATATCAATGTCACTGGTATCATATTCAAACAATTAATCAATGTCACTGATTTTTTCTTGGTCATCCTGTATCAGGTCAGTGAGCAGGTTGAGGTATGGTGGCCCTGAAAAGGGCCTATGACCGTCGGTGAAAGAATCAGCGTAGTGAAAGGATTAATTAGCGCCTCTTAGAGGCTCCTTTTGTGCACATGTCACATATCTTCGAAGGCTCCTTTCGTTCAAAGTCAGTAAAAACGTAATTTCTGTAACGTTGCATTGGATGGCGTCGAAAAGGATGTCCATAATTCGGAAACATGGCGTCAATACGAATAAATTAAAGCTGCAACACGCCTTACCTAAAGAAATAACAATCACTTACAGTGACCATTCCCTTTAAAGTAGGTACTGTCGAACTGTCACAACAAGTAGCTTGATTTCCTTTCGGAGGCTTTCGAGGAATGTAAAGTTTTGAGGCACGTGACGATTGTCGTGCATTGCTGCACGCTTTACTCAAAATTCATGAAGTTTTTGAATGCTTATTTATTTGTAAGAAGCCGCTGTATCACCAATGGACATGACCACAGCAAACAGATCATCATCATCAGCCTGTAGAAGTCTATACAATATCAAATAAATCAGATGGGTTTTTTTAATTTTTAACTTAATGTTTGTTTGTATCAGGCTCTTACAATATGCTGCTAAAAATAACGATTCAAAGACAATCACTTTGACCATTCAACGATTGAACGCCGTAAAGCCGGAACACTTTTTTTCTTTCCCAAAATTATAAAAAGCACAAAGCTCATTATGACACTTTCATATTTGACATTGCTTTATTCAGGTCAGGGGAGTTTTATGATTTTAACTGTCATAAATTGTATGGTGATAAAGACGACATCATTTAATTGCATATATCAATTTAAATGGCTCGAGTGACTACCCTACGTGTGAATATGCTTGCGACCGGTAGGTCTCTCTTTCCTACTTTTGACATTTTTCTACTCAAAAACCCAGTCACATACGAATATTAACGGTGTCTTGTTTGAATATGATTTGAACATCGCGGTGCGGTGGCGCCAGACCTTTTACACTTTGGACATCAGAGGCATGTCAATTAATTTTGTATTTGTATGGTTTACTACGGAACACTTTTGGTGTTTATTACCTGGTGGCCCCGGCTGAAGAATAGGCCCCTCCATATCTATCTATCCGCGGATGTCGTAAGAGGCGACTAAGGGAAAAAAGCTAGGGGATGGGCAGCAGCGTCCCTCATTTTAACAACGATAGCTCTAACTGCGCTCGCCAACCCGCATGCCCAGCGTGGTGAGTATGGGCAAATCCCCACACATGTTATGTAATTTGCTCAGTATGTGGGGGAGGCCATGTTCAGCAGTGGACGTCGTACGGCTGAAATGATGATGACTCTAAAACAACTATGGAGAAAAATCTTAGTCTGTCACTCATTTATGAAAATAGTTGCTTACATACATAAAATCGCGCCTGTTTCCCAGTGGGGTAGGCAGAGACCATGGCTTTCCACTTGCTACGATCCTGACAAACCTCTTTTGCTTCATTCACTCTCATGACATTCTTATATATGCTCGTATATCATATGCTCGTCGGTTAAAGGTGTTCTTGACCTTTTTAATAGTTGCTTAATTTGAAGTATTTGCTTTTTATGTAAAGGTGAATACAATGATCTAGAGGCTAACTTAGTCTAGGCCTCCTAGACCGTCCTATAAACGTCCTCACAAGTCAAACTCAAAAGGTGTTTATTTAAATAAAATCACTAAGATTACTTTGAAACGCCTTAGTATGTGAAGCTACGCCTGTTCCTCGCGACCAAGCATAGAAGAAAGAAAGAAAGAAAGAAAGAAAGAAAATAATTTTATTTGTAACATACATAGGTAGGTATCGGCATAACAAAGAATGACCTCCGTGCATTTACTGACCGCGCTGAAGGTTGCTAAACATAGATGATAGTTAAGATACCCTCTTCGCTTCACTGCTAGCAAAAATTGATGAAAATTATGGTATTTTTGATATCAGAACGAACTTTCTGGTTTCTGATTGTTTTGTTTTTTCTGGTTATTAATATTTATTTATTTAGAATACAGTATAACATCATAACAGGTTTTTTTTTATCCCTAAGGCGATGCCATATGTTATTAGTAGGTACATTATAATAAATAGGTACAATAAGATAGGTACTAATCGAAACATTTCGTTTCTATCACTATCTGTGCAAGTTGTAGGAGTTTCGGTAGGTGATTGAAAAAAATATCCACGCTGTTCGCAGACAAGATATTGAGCAGATAGACAGCGAGTGACATGGGGGCAAACTTAAGTAGGTTGGTCCTACAGTGCGGCACTTCCAGCATGGCATGGCAATATGAAGAATGCGGTTACAAATTCTAAAACTCCCTTTTCGTTTGTATTTAACGATTTGCTCATTTTCCTCTCCCCTCATAAGCAGTGCCCAGGAATATGACAACAGGTTACATTAAACTATAAATATGTATGTGCGCGATGTAATCGAAGTGCGGCTACCGCTCTCTGCATTATTCATAGCCGCAAATTGTCGTATTATACAAATTTGTCGCAGCGACCAGCTCTGTATGTTATGATTTTAACCTTAGGACTTAAAACAGGCTTCTTATAGTCTCATCTAGCTGGAGAAATGGTTGCGACTTCGCGTAGTCATATTTCTCACAAATTTCGAGGACTACACTAACACAGGATCATCCTACCCATAGGCCTCCCCAAAGAGTGCCACGATGAACGGTCTTGAGCCTCTTCCATCCAACAAATCCTATCCTACAAAATTAAATATTTTAAAAACGAAAGTTTGTGAGGATGTTTGATGTTCAACGCCGTAACGGCTCTACCGATTTCGTTGAAACTTGGAATAGATAGATAAAGTTGTATACCTAGAATAGCACATAGGCTACGTTTTATGTAGGCATGCGAGCGAAGCCGCGGGCGGAAGCTAATTGGAAAATATATTTGGGCTTGCCTCAGACAACCACCCTTGGGAGAAACATAGCTCTTAATTACTAGAAAGGAAAGCACCTTTTATTAGATACATCATCATCATCTCCCTGCCCTTATCCCACTTCATGTGGTGTCGGCACAACATGTTTTTCTCTTCCACTCCCCTCTATCAGCCGTCATATCAGTATTCACTCCTTTCTTACTCATGTCATCTTTCACACAGTCTATCCATCTTTTATTTGGTCTACCTCTTCCCTTATATCCTTCCACATTCATATTTAACGCTCTTCTAGACACATGACATTCTTCCCTCCGCATGACATGCCCATACCACGCTAACCTTTTGTTCTTCAACTTCTCAGTCACTGGCGCTACTTTCAAACTTCCTCTGATGTACTCATTCCGTATTTTTATTAGATACATAATGTATGTAAATATTCTGTTAATGTAATCCTGTAGGTACATGCTATGTCTGCCACCTTATTCAGGATAACCAAGAAATAATCAGTGAAACGACAAGCAAATCGCTAAAGAAAGATTTATAATTTCATAGAATGTCTAACGCAGCAGTAGAGCCTAAATGTATTTGTAAAGCCACATAATTCAGAGCAAACATGAGAACTCACCATCACTATTTAGTGCTCAGTTATTGTATTTCAAATACTAGAATACATTTAGGTGTCTAGACGGATATTAGAATACCTACTATTAAATACTAGAAACCAGGCTGTTACCATGGCGTTGTTGAGCCTTGTTTATAGCTACATACTAGTTTAATTTTTTTTTTAATTAAAGACCTGGTGGCCCCTCTTAAAGAATAGTCCAAAATCAAAATGGGTTTAATTCAATAAAATCACTAGGGACACTTTGAAACGTCTTAGAAACTAGGTGAAGCTACGCCTGTTCCCCGCGACCAAGCCTTATCCATATCAAACTATGTCGTAAGAGGCGATAAAGGGCAAAAAGCTAGGGGATGGGTAGCAGCGTCCCCTATTTTAACAACGATAGCTCTAAATGTTCGGCCATGCCTCTGACTACCACCCTTAGATTTTGAAGGATCTTATGGAGATCTGAGAGGATGTCTACCATTCTTAGAGAGATTAAAGTCCTGATCCTATTTTTTTTAAAACCGCCCTCACCGACCCGCTTGCCCAGCGTGGTGAGTATGGGCAAGTTACACATGATAGAAAATCGTTCTGGAAATCTTTAGGGGAGGCCGATGTTCAGCAATCGACGTCCTACAGCTGAAATGATGATTAAAATTAGACAACTATTTAGCTTACATAATTTTTGGTTAATCAATATTTTTCGGTCCTTTCTGTTTTAGTAAAAAGTTGCTTAAATGTTATCGAACAGTTTCATCACTGGCTAATATTTTATTGTGCATTGAAGAAAATTTTACCCCAACGTCCAAATGGTCGCGAGGTGGAAATGGTGGAATAATTACCTGAATCAAAGTCAAAAGGTATTTATTCAAATAAAATCACAAGAACCAGTTTGAAACGTCTTAGAAATAAGGCTGCGGATGTTCCTCGCGACCAAGCCTACAAGAATCAGAAAACAAACAAACACGACTCGCGAGCCTACAAGGATCCTTTATACATACATACATACATAAAATCACGCCTGTTTCCCAGAGGGGTAGGCAGAGACCACGGTTTTTCACTTGCTACGATCCTGACATACCTCTTTTGCTTCATTCACTCTCATCACATTCTTATATGTAGGTACAACTATTATATATACTAAAAAAAATAGTATTTAAATCACCTATTTTTGGGCTTTTTTAACTTTCTTAACTAAGTAATCATTAAACGTACGAGAAGTTCGACATCAAGATTGCTACCTACAGCTGAATAATTTAGTTTGAACTGATTTGATACCAAAACAGTGGTCTATTTCAAAATTACGAATTTAAAAAAGTTCTAGAACAAACTTCCGGGATAGTACCTATACATATTCTGAATCGCCTTGTATTTTATTTTATTAGGTCCAGTTAGTGGACCTTTCATTTATCATGTCTCTGAAAACGATGAGTTTATAGTACAAAATCTAAACGGGCGATATCGCGGGTGTTCGTTAGTTCAAATTATAACATGATCTCCTCAATTTCCTACAACTTTTTTCACCGTTCAATAACTACAAATAATATTCACAATTCAATGAATCTCAAAGAGCACCGTAAAATAAACTAAGGTAACGAAACACTGGCTTATCTTTGGTATAATAATATTTAATAATTCACCCGGACACTGTGTCTGTCCGAGCGTCTAATGCGTTCTGATGTGTGGGGTGGGGCTCGAGTGTAAGAGTCGCTATAAACGCAAGCGGGATGGAGAGCGAAGCGAGATAAACACACAAAACTAAACCCAGAATGCACTAAGACGCAGTGGTGTCTTAGTTTCTAATGCGTTCGGGTGTGTCTATAGTGAACGCTTTGCTATTTATAGATAAAAGTACACAAAAGGGTACAAGTGCTAGGCGGAGGAGGTAAGGGAGAAAGTGCAACGAAAATTGCACGTTACTAAACTCTACCCAGACATTGCAGAAGCTTAATCACTGCGTTCAAAGGTGTGAGGTGAGTCTCAAATGATATAAGCGGAGGCGGGTGAGAGAACGAAGAGAGAGAGAGACAGATAAAACACGATATATAACTCTACTCTAACACTGTCTGACCGATCAATCTAGCCCGGTGTAGCTGGCAGTGGTCGTAAGAGACCCACAGCATATAAATCCGTTCGAAAAAAAAAGGAGGGTCTGACCGATCGCATTCTCTGATGCATTTTGAAGTGTAGCGTGGGGCTCGAGTGCTAAGTGTTGCTATAAAATATAGGCGGACGCGGGAGAGAGGGCGAGTCAAGGTACCTAAGTACAGAACTCTATTCTAATACTGTGTCTGGCTGAACGTGTCTGTAACTGATGTGAAGGAAAGATAACTGAGTCAGATCATTTTTATACGACAGAGTTACTCTACAATTTTTTCGTAGCGTCTAAGCTAGGGTGACTGTAGAGCTGTTCTACCCGAAGCCCGCAAACAGTCAGCCCGCACCCCACTTTCGTGCATTAGTGCATGAAGCATTGAATATTTACTGAATACGCCTTTGTTATTCGTTATTACGGTTTTCTAGATAACGAAATGTTTATTTTTTTATGCCGAGCCCTTATTAGGATAATGGGGTGACTTCACGTTGCTTTTTTTGGTAGATACGGTAAAAGGCTCTGATTATAGCAAAAGTTTTATTAAATGCAATCAATAGCTACTAATAGGTTATAATGTACCTACGAGTTTGACTATTTTTTACCCGCCCACACAGACAAACGAACAGGAATACGTTGCCTTTTTGCATTTTATCTGGACTGAATGAAAAACGGAAAATATATAATAGTGCCTCTCATCATAGACATAAACACTTTCCTTAAATATGTTTTGTTTTAATTATTTTATTTTAGCCTGAAAAATGTTTCCAAACTTCGCAATTTAAGTTTAAGTTCTTACCTTTAGAAAAAAAGGAAAGATATTTTTAGAACACTGCCGCAAGAATTTGAATACAAAAGTCTCGTCCGCTCGCAAACGTTTTTTTTTCACAATAAGTTATGCGATAACGCACGTCAGCCAAAAAGCTTTTCTGTGTCATTCGAATCGAGAAAAAATAAGCAAAAAATAAAAAATGCCACTCACAAATGGCCTCTGATGCATCCGATGACATTTTTCATTATCGAAACAAAAAATAGGCGGAAATTAAAGGGAAAAAATAAATACAACGTTTCCTTTTACGGTGTTATCGGTTATTAACCGTAAAACGACCGGTCGAAGTGTTCGCTACCTGATATCTTTTGACAAGGATGCTATTTTATTTGATTACCGTTTTAGTTTGGCAAATAACTTAAATCTAAATTCGTGACCAATAAAAGAAAGTTTCCCGGCACTATTCCAAAAAGGTTCGAATTTCAAAAATAAACGTTTATTGTTTCGAGCTATTCACGCTTGGCTTATTAAAGCGAGAGGGTTGGGTATCCTGTCGAGTGCGAGAGAGACAGGCGCATGTATGATGGACGTGCGACGTCCAATCCCGAGACAACGTCCATAGCTCAAGAGCCGGCGAGCACTTTCTCATCGCCGTACTCAAAAATAAACTTAACTTTTTATGCGTTCCTGGTATATTTACTTAGATGATTGTCGCATGAAAAAAGTGTTAAGTGGATGATTTATTTTAACTGCGGGCCCGTTATGGGCTTCCGGAGTAATTATTTAAAAGTTTACAGTAGGTGCATTTTGAAACGGTGACCTGCATAATGGGGGACACTTGTGGAATTATTCATTTTATATTTCTCTAGTTTCCTTTGGCGGAGCGAAGGAATTGTACGAGGACAGTTCTAAGTAACATTAACACATTTACAACTTTTTTTTATGTTACTGAAGTGGCAAACAAGCATACGTCCCACCTGTTGGTAAGCGGTTACCGTAGCCTATGAGCGCTTGCAATACCAGAGGCATCACGCACGCGTTGCCGACCCCGAACCCCCTCCCCCCCTAAAGAGCTCCGGCAACCTTACTCATCGCAGGAACACAACACTATTTGAAACAAATAATGTTATTTGGCTGCAATCTTTTGTAAGGCGGAGGTACCTCACCAGGCGGCACTAAAACAAAAAAAAAACTAAAGCACTAATCTTACAATTCACCTAATTTGCAAACAGAAAAGACTCAAAAAGCTTTTTTTTATTTTTATTTCATTTAAATCACTAGGATCACTTTAAAACGTCTTAAAATTGGTTCTTTCATGGTTATGTTTTCTGCCCGATGTGCTAACTCTACAAATAGGTAGGTACGTTAAAATTTTAGGTATTATTTCCTAAAATTTTAACGTATTTGTAGAGTTATTTACACGTAATAGGTAGACATACCTATAGTTATATGGTAAAAGGAACCCAAAAATAGTTTCAAAAAAACTATCAAAGCTATAATTTCTACTTATTTTTATTTAACGCCACTGAACATTTATGATGATTAATAATTGAATTTTAATTAAAAATATAGTTGTTGTTTTAATAGGATAATAATAACGTTAAAAACGTTATGTACTTGCACTTTTTGAATGATAACGTTATTATTGATTAGCGCGAGTCGGTAACGGTTGAGCGAGCGCACGCATACAAACTACAAAGTAATTAAGGGTGCATATATTAAGATAAAAGGAAAATCTATTTATTCACAACGTAATCAACTGAAATACTAAGAGCGTTCTACTACAAGCACGACACGACACGTGCGTCCAGCACAAATCATTCACGTGCGTTCCTCCACAAGCCACGTCGTGCACTCGCGACACACTACAAACGACAGCTGTGCCCCAAGCACGAATCATTCACGTGCGTTCCTCCACAAGCCACGTCGTGCACTCGCGACACACTACAAACGACAGCTGTGCCCCAAGCACGAATCATTCACGTGCCTTCCTCCACAAACCACGTCGTGCACTCGCGACACACTACAAACGACAGCTGTGCCCCAAGCACGAATCATTCACGTGCGTTCCTCCACAAGCCACGTCGTGCACTCGCGACACACTACAAACGACAGCTGTGCCCCAAGCACGAATCATTCACGTGCCTTCCTCCACAAACCACGTCGTGCACTCGCGACACACTACAAACGACAGCTGTGCCCCAAGCACGAATCATTCACGTGCGTTCCTCCACAAGCCACGTCGTGCACTCGCGACACACTACAATCGACAGCTGTGCCCCAAGCACGAATCATTCACGTGCGTTCCTCCACAAGCCACGTCGTGCACTCGCAACACACTACAATCGACAGCTGTGCCCCAAGCACGAATCATTCACGTGCGTTCCTCCACAAGCCACGTCGTGCACTCGCGACACACTACAATCGACAGCTGTGCCCCAAGCACGAATCATTCACGTGCGTTCCTCCACAAGCCACGTCGTGCACTCGCGACACACTACAATCGACAGCTGTGCCCCAAGCACGAATCATTCACGTGCGTTCCTCCACAAGCCACGTCGTGCACTCGCGACACACTACAAACGACAGCTGTGCCCCAAGCACGAATCATTCACGATACCGTTACGCTAACGATACGATAGTAAAAGTCAAATATTAGCCAATTAAATAAATATTAAATAACTAAGTACATATAAATATAAATATTCCGGACATATTTACACGGCCAACTGATCCTAAACTAGGCATAGCCTGTACTTTGGTGACCAGAGACTGATATATATAATAAATAAATATTTAACACCCAGACACAGAACAAACATCTGTGTTTATCACACAAATGTTTGTCCAGTGCGGGGATCGAACCCGCGACCTCTAGCGCAGAAGGCAGAGTTACTACTAACTGAGCTATGAGGCCTATCAATATCAATATCAATTATATCGGCGATGCTATTTGAAATTTGCTATCGTATCGTAAGAGTTACGCTATCGAGAAAAATTCGTGCTCGAGCCACTGAATATGCGTTTGCAAACCGTTCGAGTTACGTCGCTGTCATCGTTCCATTAGAAAACCAGGTTCAATATTATTCTACGGAAACGTCAACGTTTTTTCCAAACTTTCCTCCCGAACAAGCCGGGTTCCGCAAAGGCTTTAGTACCGTAGACCACATTCATACTTTGCCTATTAGTAGGTTATAAATTAATTCATGCAATCTTTATTTCCCACATCATCATCATCTACCTGATGAAGTCCACTGCTGAACATAGGCCTCCCCCAAAGAGTGCCACGACGAACGGTCCCGAGCCCTCTCCATCCACCGACCTCCCGCAACCCTCACAATGTCGGTCCATCGGGTGGGGGGCCTTCCAACACTGCGTCGTCCGGTTCGTGATATCTCCACAGAAATTTAAAAAAGTGACCAAATGAATACAGCTTAGATTTCTTGTTCAGCTTCTAGTTTCATCTCTGCGTGTACAGATGCCTCTCCCTCACACAGTCCAGATGCCTCCCTACACGCGAGTTATAATCCTATTAGTATCGACTTCAAACGAAGAGTTTTCCTTCACCTAATTTATATCGTCGACTCAACTAATGGTTATCGTCTCAATTGCTATCGTTGCTAATGAGTGCATGTGCCATTTTGTCTTAACCAGGAAAGAACCAGGGAATTTATTCAACCGTATTGCTCGGTTATTAACCGTATTGATCTTATAGATAGCCTGATGAGTGATGATTCTTTTTAACTCGACAAAATGACAAATTTTTGATTCATATTGATCTCGAGCAAGTACTCTATTACAAAACTAAGAGTATCATTACCGAATCACACGAAATATTAAGTACTTAAGTAGGTAAATTATTTGTATATCATTTCAATGGCCAGATCAGAGCTCGACGGGAGGCAGGCGCCACGCGGGTGGGGGTTCGAATACCTCCGACGTGGCACACAAACACACAGACATAATTTTATTTATCTAATCTCGACCATAAATCAAACCCGATCATTTGGTCCTTTTTAATCGGAACATAAAGATACCGATAAAAGGTATTTCGCGAAATTTTATCGTTTATGCTTTTTAGTTAGGTGCTTGTGTTTCACGGCACAGTTAAATAAATGTAAGTATTTACAAAATTCAACGAGTTATAAATATAATACTTAATGAAACATCTCGGACTTCGATAGCTCGGCCACGTGGAAGGAATGGGGGTAGGTCGGGCCACAAGACGGGCATGCCTTAGGCTTAGGGGAGGCAGTCGGCTGACGATCGGTTGGACGACCGATTTCACTGGAAGGACGAGGTGGAGAAAGACAACGCGCTCTCTAAGTGGTATATTGGAAGGCGATGGCGCAGAACATGGAAGCACCGATGGAAACTTAGTGTCGAAAGCAAAGACCATCTTCGGGATTGATGCGCCATAGTGAGGGAGTTTGAGTAGGTAATTATATTCGCCCGGTGTGGTGGGATAGTAAGTTAACAATTTATTATTTTGTAGAGCTGGCTAATATCATCATCATCAGCTGAGGAGGTCCCTGCTGGACGTACGCCTCCCCAAAGAGTGCCACGATAAACTATCTTGAGCCTTCTCCATCTATCGACTTCCCGCAACTTTCATGACGTCGGTAAATCGGTGGGGGCTATTATCAAATAACTATGGAAACTATCATGGTTACTAACATCCTAAATAGTAGTATGTTTCCTAAGTGATACCAATACCAACCCTCTTGCGCCGAGTGCGGGTACAAAAGGCCCCTTGACTAAAGCGTTAAGTGCACTCAGAATGGAATACTCAAACAGTATTACTATTATACTAGCGACCCGCCCATGCTTCGTAGGGGTAGCAGAGCATATACACCAGTAAAGCTCCCAGTCGCCATTATTTTTTCAGACTTCAATAATCATCGCCATATTTCAACCAACTTACACACAAACCATAATGAATCACTTTCTCCATTGGTGAAAACCGTATGAAAATCTGTTCTGTAGTTTTTGAGTTCATCGCATTCAGACAGACAGACATACGCTTCGGGGGGACTTTGTTTTATAATATGTAATGATCTCATTTAAAAAACAGGTGTCCACGTTAATATTTCGAACCAATTTTTTTGTTACAAATTATATTTAAAGAAATCGCAAGTCTTTCAATAAACCGTTTAGTACGAGAATAATTGTCATAAGGTACATGTAAGCCGCAAGTTTTCGCGTTTGAATAATTGTTATTATTTAACAAATCATGACTATTAACTTTCAATAACAAACGGCGAGAGTTGCACAAAATACGGCGCCGATTAATTTTACTCGCATACCTAAATTCTTTTTTGAATATCTAGAAATATTACTGTTCGATATCTCAAATCGTTTCGACTATTAACGTCGTGCGCTCCGACCGCATAATAATAATATCTTCTAAATCACTGTAATGGGAGCGGTACACGAGGATAGTACGAACGGGCTGATGCGTCAATAACTTTGACAAAGAAGGCGTGTTACGCAAGCCTACCTCCTTGTGCAGTCGCGATACAAATGAAGATGACAGGTATATAGATAGGTTAAAAATGGCACGATATCATGGTTAGGTACATAGATTTCTAGTTTTTGCTGTGTACATCTTGATTTTTAGTCATCATCATCATTCATCATTTCAGCCGTACGACCTCCACTGCTGTCATCAGTCATGACCTTGGTCATGAAATGACCCAGATTTATCTGTTGATACATAAAATCGTTGTTGTCTGATCATTTCATCATCATCATTTCGGCCGTACGACGTCCACTGCTGAACATGGCCTCCCCCACAGACAGAGCAAATTCCCTATCATGTGGGGGGATTTTCCAATACTCACCACGCTGGGCATGCGGGTTGGCGAGCGCAGTTAGAGCTATCGTTGTTAAAATAAGGGACGCTGCTGCCCACCCCCTAGCTTTTTTCCCTTAGTCGCCTCTTACGACATCCGTGGATAGGTAGATATGGAGAGGCCTATTCTTCAGCCGGGGCCACCACAGCCTAGCATATATGCTTTTTTTTATGTAGGTACCACGCGAGCGAAACCGCGGGCGTAAGCTAGTATCTAATATAGATCTTTGGTCTCCTTAAGAATCTATCAACTTATCATAGTATTATCATAGAACGCGTCAAATTTGCGTCTTCTTTTTCATGCCGTGTCACTGATTTTTTCTTGGTCTACATGTAATTATCATAGAACGCGTCAAACTTGAGTCTTCTTTTTCATGCCGTCTCACTGATTTTTTCTTGGTCTACATGTAATTATCATAGAACGCGTCAAACTTGCGTCTTCTTTTTCATGCCGTGTCACTGATTTTTTCTTGGTCTACATGTATTAGGTCTGTGACGGCTCAGCCTGTGGGTTGCAGCATCAACCCACAGGCAGGCTAACCGGTAAGAGCAGTTCTGTATAAAACCAAAGCTAAATACTTAAAATAAATACAGCCTACAACTAGCTTCGTGTGTATCTGCCAGATAAAACATGGAGACAAAACATAGCGAAAATTATTGTCATACACCGCGGTATACTTTTCTCGGGGGGTGCATAATGAAAACAAACGACAGGAGCCCACGCGCGTCCCATAAAGAAGGCGATTCACGATGGGACGAAAATAGGTAGCAGGAGTATTCAATTTAATATCCAGCAGCATTTTAGGGTTTTTTTGACAGTAACTCGGTGAAATATGGATGTTTTGTATTGGGTTTGAAAGTTCGCATCAGCTGTTTCTGTGATGTTTCAATTGCTCTTATTTTACGGTTTGGCTTAGTGTTTTGAATCTCATTTGCAAGATTGAGTATTTTTAAGAGCGCTAAAATTACAAAACAAATAATTATTTTATGATTGTTTTTTTTGTATTGGGTAAGTTGTATTCGTTTCCATACGCAGTTTATTCACTGCACACTTCGTAATGCGTTTATTTAATTTTCAATACATTGTCATTATAATCTCATGAATATTTGACCTGTAAGGCCGACCATGGCTACAAACTTCACAATTTACGACGTAGCCTAATGGAAGGGACTTGCAATTTCAATATCAAAGACCAATTTTCAGAAAGATATATTATATTATTTATACTGAAACGTAAGTAAATGTCTCAACTGCTCTTTATTCTGCCATTTAACACAAAATCTCATTAAAATTGTCACAGTAACGTCCGCTGTAGTACCAGGCGTCTATAAACACAAAGGAGCTTATAATTTACGATTTTGCCTAATGGAAGACGCGCATTAAGTGCCAGAAATGTTTACTTATTAATAGAATCGGTAGCCAGGTGGCACTAGGAGGTAACAGCTTCATAGCTATTTTACTCATTAAGGGGGGTATTTTTAAAGTGACTATTAAGTTATTAAGGTTTAAGTGGTGTGTTGGAGAGTGCTTGCTTCGCAGCTAGGAAGATGTTTTAAGATATTTTATTCATAAGATTGTTTTTATTTCAACAAAGAAGTAGGTTGCGTATACAAAGCCATTAAACACTATAAGGATAAAATAAATGTCATCGATTTTTCTGAATTAAATTTAACGAGTAAGCCATTTTTTCCTAACGCTGGGCAATAATAATAGCATCTGAATGTATGTATTTTAATTGACACAAATTTATAAGACCGTGTTATGTTTTGATGTTCATTTTGCCATCTGTCATGCACTTATCACATTTTAAACTAAAACGCAAATGACCCGTCGCCGTCATCCCATCCATCATGCAAAAGGACTAAAAGGGTCGAATTTTGACTAAGTGCGTTTTGTACCCGTGGGGTACAAACCACCCTAGCGGAGGAGAAAGGGGTTAATTCGGTAATTTTATTGCTTTACGCGGAAGGGTTAAGAGAGGTGAACGCTGAATCGTGTTTTATGCTTTTTAATTTGTTTTTAGTGATAGGGGCTGAGGGATGATGAAAAAGCTTTACAGTTAAAACGAAGTTGCTTGTTTTTCATTCACCGGTTCTTTATTGGTCATCCTGCATTACTACAGAAGGAACAATTGGTTTGCACCTGCTACCTTGCTACAATGACTAAAGCTAGTTTTAGTTCATTGACGAGAGGTGTCGCAACTTATTTAAAAGATTATTTTTATACAAATAAATCTAATAGAAATGTTCAAGGACAAGTTTCAAATAATGTCTTCTCTTATCTAATGTCCCACCTGTGAACCATAACTGCTGATAGGGATCTTAGATCTACCCGCATGTGGAAGTCACAAAAAGCGGTATCCGGTAACACTGCCGAGTGAGTTTAGAAGATGAGATCGACTCTCAAGGGAGTGGGTGAGTGCGCCCTTGTAGGCTCTTCTGAGATGAAACGCTTAGGGGTGTCGCTTTTACGCGTGCTTTTACAGGTGTCAGTGTCGAGTTAAAAACAAAAAGCCTCTCAAACAAAGGTAGCTTGCATTCAAACTGGGCCGTGGCTGGGCTATTAATATACTCCAATTCCTATAAGACGACTGGATCCCTATGCAGAGGCCCAAAGGATCCTCCAAAGGCTTCCAATCTCATTCTCCAGATCCCATTTTCCAGACTTTAGAATGCTCGCCTAATTCATAGCACCATCTCCGCCTGGACTGACGCAGACGCTTGCCCCATCGGAGTCATCAGACCCGATCAGAATTTTTATATGAAAAAGTTTTTGAGTAAAATGGCTTATCCTAAACTCAATTTTTGACAGGCCTCATAGCTCAGTTAGTAGTAAATCTGCCTTCTGCGCTAGAGGTCGCGGGTTCGATCCCCGCACTGGACAAACATTTGTGTGATAAACACAGATGTTTGTTCTGTGTCTGGGTGTTAAATACTTATCTATTATATATGTATATCAGTCTCTGGTACCCGTAGCACAGGCTATGCCTAGTTTGGGATCAGTTGACCGTGTGAATATGTCCGGAATATTTATATATTTTATTTATTTAATTGGCAATAACAAAGTTGTTCTACGACTAATAGAAATTCCTCATTTTTATTGAAAAAACACTACGCAAAAATCTATGATTTTTGAGGAGTTTATTTCTATGATTATCGAAAGTATAATTTCCTAAAATATTGTTATTTACGAAATACGAAAACTTTTGAATTTAGTAGGCAGCGAGTGAAATGGCAGTTGAGTTTTTTTTGGTAAGTTTAAATAATAACTTAGTTATAGTGATTAGAAAAAGGCTACCAAAATGGAAAGAAAAATATTATTTTCATTTAAGTAACTACATAATTTTATTTGATTAACGTAACCTTATGCATAGGTACTCATTAATGAATCGTATTTGTACGTTATCAATAAAGGTCAATTCATTGTAATTTGTTCGCACTAACAAGGTGGCAGCCCTACTAACCATTGGGACCAGCTACACCCCGCTTGTTTTGACTCTCTCGCTCCCAAAGCATAAATCACACGCCTAATGTATCGAGATGACGACGCACCAAAGCGCATCGGTAACACCAGTGTATCACTACCCTTATCTTTGACCGACCTTATTCTCAACCATAAACAGTTGAAGTTCCTGTGTCTCTTTGTGAAGGGCTAGGGTTGTAAATGCAAGATCAAAAGTAAATTGTAATGTGTAGAGGTGGCCGAAAATATAAACTCTATAACGTACATCTCAGAGTCGAGATTCGTATGTATCGGTGAGTAAAGAAACTAGAGCTGGTAATGCACGAAAATATAAATGCTCACTTATGTTGCTATACAGAAAGTGCCATTTCGCTTGCTCTGTAAAATGATAATAGAGGTTTTATAGATCGAGAGTGCAAACAATAACTGTTACTGTCACAATGTTCACAATTGGACCTTTGTCTTGTAGCAACAGGGTTGAAAATCATTTTCTGGGTTAGAAAAAATAGGGTTGTCGATCTCTAATCCACATGAAAGCTTTCGGATTAGTGTTTGATGATGTCATTATTTTTCGGATGACGATCGAGTTGCGATTTTCTCCGCTCTTTGGGGACTCGGGGTTCTAAGTACTCACCATTTTTTTTATAACTTTGTACTGATTTATTATAAGGACGCAATTTGCTAAGTGTCAGTTTTTGCAAGTGTTTTTTGGTTTAGTGTTCTTTTATGGTTGGGAAAACGTTGCTACAAATTGTGATAAATTGCAGAATATAACACCATAATGGGCTTAAAAATTGCCCTTCCCTTGGGACAAAACAAAAATTTGGAAATAACTTTGAAGTAATTTTTTTTTATAATTTAGAATATTATTTGAATAAATGATCAGACATTGATTGGCCGTGGTGGCCCCGGCTGAAGAATAGGCCCCTCCATATCTACCTATCCGTAGAGGCGACTAAGGAAAAAAGCTAGGGGATGGGCAGCTGCGTCTCCTATTTTAACAACGATAGCTCTAACTGCGCTCACCAACCCGCATGCCCAGCGTGGTGAGTATGGGCAAATCCCCCCACATGATAAGGAATTTGCTCTGTCTGTGGGGGAGGCCATGTTCAGCAGTGGACATCGTACGGCCGAAATGATGATGATGAAATGATCAGACAACAACGATTTTATGTATCAACAGACAAATCTGGGTCATTTCATGACCACAAGGTCATGACTGATGTTTATAATCTGTGCAGTAAAAACTAATAAATACATTATACAGTTCAAAATAATCGAGACCCAAAAATGAACAGGTCAAAATAATTTGTGCAGTGACTGAACTATTTGCCAATAATTCTTTTAAATCCTCAAAATCACTAGGGACGTGCCAACCCTACATTACTTCACTTCTCATGCTATTTTGAACTCTAAAACTATACAAATAAGATGGTATTTTAAATAAAATTGCTCTTGTTTTAATATTTCATTCCTAGAACCGTTTTCATCTATATGTCTGATGATTAAGGTTGAATTTCGTATGTGCTGTACCGTTTCAATTTTCCGGGTCACTAGACGCTGTCAGAGATTGAGATTACTATTTACTATTGTTTGTGCTGTGGTATGACAGGAATCGCAGATGTCGACGATTTGTTAACTTTTTGCAATTATTTGATGATAAATTAATCATCACATACATCTCTGTATCTAAAGTACCTAAGTAGGTGCCTATAAAAATGACATTGACCTTGATAAACCTATAAAACTTCAAGCAATCCACACGACAATGTTGGAAAAAGTTTGAATTATCTTTTTATTTAAAAGTGACGCAAGGTGTGCGGGTTCGATTCCCGCTGCGGGACAGTGTTTGGATGATTTGCAAATATTTGTTCCGGGTCTGGGTTTTGTGGTAGGTACCACAGTACCACAACACCCAGATATAGTAGGTAAGTACAGTAGGTATTTGGCATTCGTAGATTCTCATACCCACGACACAGGATATCCTGGCCAAAAATTACATAAAAAATATAAATATTTTTTTATGGAAAGTGTGGGTGCAGCACCTGACTCATGTTTCCTCCTAAAAAACATAATTGCTAACAAGTTTTCATCATCATCAACAACCTGTAGAAGTCCATTGCTGGACATAGGCCTCCCCCAAAGAGTTCCACGACAAATAGTCTTGAGCCTTTTCCATCTACCGACTTCCCGCAACCTTTACAATGTCATCGGTCCATTGGGTGGGGGGGCCTTACAACACTGCGTCGTGGTCGCTATTTGAGTACCTTTACTCCCAAACGGTTGTCCAACAAGTTTGTTAGCTTAGTCTAACAAACAACCAAACAAATTATCTCTCAAACATATGCATAATTCCCACAGCCCCCACGGTGGGGGTAGGCAGGGGGTTATCTCCCGCGGGACTCGTAACCGGAGACGAACGGACAAACAGACAATTTGTACACACATAACACTATGTTATGTTGGATTTGGATACTCGAAGATATTTTATGACAATAAGTTTAGGGTCACCCTGCATGATGTCAATGTTTAGGTTATGTGATGAACCAGTGTGGAGAAAGTATTAAAGAGTAAAGACTCTTTTAGTTTGGATACTGTTTGGCTATTCTATGAAGATATCAATTAAAGATGAAACGGCTGGGAAAAAAACTGTTTCATATAGTTACCTAATTTGCTTTCTTTCAAATATACAAGATGATTAATTATATGTACGCTATCCCGAAAGAGGCTTATTCTACACCCAATTGGCAACAAAGTTTGTTGTACAGCTTTTAGAAATTTAACATTTTTCATTTAAACAACTCTACAAAAATCAGCAGTTTTAGGGTAAAATTAGTTCAAACTCAACTATTCAGCTGTTTTAGGTGGTAATCTTGATTTTGAAGTACTGCGTTTAATAATTATCTACTTATTTAGATGAATAAAATTTGGAGGAAAATATTGAATTCTTATTATGTTTTTTACCGCTACTATTTTTTTGTTTATTAAGAACGTTTCAGCATGGTATACATATTGTGAATCACCTTGTAGTTCGTATCGAGATTCAGATGGCAACTGATTTTGTAAATATTATACCTAAAATAAACCCCTCTTCTTTAGTAGCCTATCACTTACCGTATCTCTGCAATCTTGTCTCGAACCTCCAAATATTTTCTTATGCGCAAAAACTTACCCAGCACGCAGAAATGAAGGTATCATGTTGCTTACCTGCAAAGATAAATCAGATAAGTTACAAACATGCAAAAAAAACCCGTCAAGAGTGTGCCGGGTCATGTTTAAGTAGGATTCCGTGTATGCTCTGCTAAATATATAAATAAATGTATATTTTATATCGGGTCTCTTTGTAGTCCCATATAAATAGGAACAAAGAAGGTATAAAAAATTTCATAGTCCGGGTTCGCGGCCATGTTCGTAAGAGACCAACAGCTAAAAAATCCGTCAAAAAAAGTATAAAAAAGTACCTGAGCATACAGGCAAAACTCTAAAGTCTAAGTTTGTTTCTGTCTAGACTACGGAACCCCAAAAAAGGTGATTTGTGTGTGGGAGAGTCGCAATATCTGTTTATGGTAGCCATTGTAAAAGTCTACGCGAAATGAATGTCGTGTTTCTGATAGGTAAGCTGATAAGAAAGATATTACTATCTATTTGGTCATCAGCTAGTTTTGGTAATCAACCGAGATTTACTGCCCAGTTTTATGGGGCTCTAGTGTTTTTATTGATTTAAGTTTCTTAGTTCTGATTTAACTAACATACAAGATGTTTGGTTTACATTTTTATAAGTTTTTACATAATAGAAACCTACCTGATTATTTTTCTTTTGAGTCGCACCTAGTTCGATCGGCACCGTACTGAAGCTCTACATTCCATTGTGTAAAAATCATCGAAAAAATGATAGGCGTGGTCGTAAGGGACAAAACTACCTAATTTATAAAACGTTTCAAAGTGATCCTAGTGATTTTATTGAAATAAACGCCTTTTGACTATGACTTTGCATCATCAAATTAAAAAAACCAGATTATTTTTTCAGATTTTTCTCTTATTACCTCGTATTTTATACCGTACATTTATATCAGTTTCAACATTTTTTTGTATGCAAGAGTCACCCTGAAGAAATATGCCCGAGAACCTTCGTCATAACATCGTTAAGCCAACATCGTATATTGTGTTCTACGAAGCACGAAATCACTGTTATAATTGCCAACAACGTCCAGCGCAGTCGGCATTTAGATGGGTGACCGCTAGTGGCAGTTACCACTGATCGATTCCGTGCTTCGTAGGACATAACATAAGCTATCGTTTAGCCTTACAAAGGTTTTCGGGCGGCTTTCTTCGTGGCATCTTATGTCATCGTTTTACGACTGATGATGATGATAAAAGTGATGATAATGATGATGATCTTAGGAATGTAGCATTGAACAACTTAATTTTATTGGAGGCTATCTACCAGGCTACCATAAACGCGCGACAGTGAGGTTTACGAGCAGCTTTATGTTGGAACAGTTCGTTAGATGGTTGTTATCTATGAAAATGAATTTCATTACTGCGTAAATCATTACGCACATACATTGAGAAAGAGATAAAGACAAGCCAAAAGCTTAACTAAACTCAAATTAACTAGTGGTTCGCCCCAAACTGATACCTTGCGATATCCGGCACGTTGAGGCACAACTAAAATAAACTTTGAAAATCGAATTTTTAGCATGTTCTAACAATAACCAATCTTATCTGAAATACGAAGTCATTGAAACTTTACCAAATGGGAGTTCACGCGACATTGGTTTTCAAATATGACTTTTCGTTGTATCACAATAAAATACGGCCTTGCTTCAAAATAATTTTGGAATGTACGAACAAAGCTCCTAGACACCTCATCTCATGTATGTATCTTTATTGTATCTTTTTAAACTATTTGTATCTTTTTAAACCGTTCTTTTGGACCCCTGTACCTTGGCAACCCCTGAGACGATTTAACTCATATTCTCTACAGCAAATCTTGATAGTACAGCTTTTTTACATAATATATTCCATGCAGATCGGATTGACTGTTCGAACACTATGCTCTAAAAAATAAACATACAAATATACACAACGCCCATTCGTCAATATTGTTTGACAGACATATTTTCGTCCATGTTGTTTGAGATATCATCGCTCATTCCATCAATGAATATGCTCAATGTAGGTAGTTTCCATCCCCTGATACCCGGATACCCTTGAGGACCTCAGAGGTTAGTCAGAGGCAAAGCATGCGCATATATATACAATCTTTCTAAGTAGGACAAGAAAATAAGAGGTGGAACAGTTTTTCTTTTAATGTTTAGACTAAAATCTATTCAGTTGCTTTTTTTTTTTTTAATAGGACTGAGGTATCAATCAAGCATCCGGCCCACCGGTTGGTAAGCGGTTACCGTAGCCTATGAGCGCTTGCAATACCAGAGGCATCACGCACGCATCTTGTCTTCTCACTGATTGTTTCTTGGTCATCCTGTATTAGTTCAGTGAGCAGGTTGAGGTATGTGGCCCTGAAAAGGGCGTATGACCGTCGGTGAAAGCATCAGTGTAGTGAAAGGATTAAAGTGCGCCTCTTAGAGGCTCCTCTCATGCTTCTTCAGTAAACGGCTCAAATGATACGAAACCTTCTTCTTCCTGCCCTTGTCTCACATTATGTGGGGTCGGCACAACATGTTTTCTTCTTCCACTCTCTTCTGTTAGCCGTCATCTCCGCACTCACATCTTTCTTACTCATGTCATCTTTAATACAATCCATCCATCTTTTCTTCGGCCTTCCTCTAGTCTTATATCCATCCACATTCATACCTAACGCTCTTCTCGTTACATGACTGTCATCCCTCCTCATGACATGCCCATACCATGCTAACCTATTACTTCTCAACTTTTCCGTCACTGGCGCTACTTTCAAACTTCCTCTGATGTACTCATTTCTTATTTTGTCCATTCTTGTCACTCCACACATCCATCTCAACATTCGCATCTCTGCCGCATGCACTCTTCTTTCATCCGTCCCTTTGGTAGCCCAACACTCAGATCCATACATTACGACAGGCCTTATGATCGTCTTGTAAACTTTCCCCTTAAGTTTAAGGGGCATTTTTGGATCACACGTAGTTCCTGTGACCTGTCGCCATTTCATCCATCCCACATTTATTCTATTTTTCACGTCTCGGTCAATATCGCCATCGTTCTGTATGAGTGAACCGAGGTACCGAAAATCGGAGCAGACTGGAAGGGATACACCATCTAAGGCAATAGGGGTAAAACTAGATGGACCACCGAAGTAGCAGAACAGATGTTCAGTTTTTGTTCTGCTGATCTTCAATCCGACACTCTCCAGTTTACCCCGCCATTTTTCCAACCTGCTCTGGACCTCAAGTGCATCTTCTCCGACAAGCACAATGTCATCGGCAAACAGCATACACCAGGGTGCCTCCTCCTGTATGTCCGATGTCAGAGCATCCATAATCAGGAGGAACAAATAAGGGCTTAAAGCCGACCCCTGGTGCAAGCCTACAGCCACACTGAACTCGTCGGTAACGCCAGCTTCGGACCGGACATGCGTGCAGGCTCGAGCGTACATGGCACGTACAAGCCGCACATATTTCCCAGGCACTCTTTTCTCTTTCAAAGCCCACCACAGAACCTTTCGGGGTACTCTATCGTACGCCTTTTCTAGGTCAATGAACACCATGTGCAAGTTTTTGTGCGCATGTTTGTATTTTTCGCACAGTTGGCGAAGCGAAAATATGGCGTCCATTGTCCCACGACCAGGCATAAACCCAAATTGGTTCTGCGATATCTCACTCTCCTCTCTCATTCTTCTTGCTATCACTCTCTCCCAAACCTTCATACTATGCGACATGAGCTTTATTCCACGGTAGTTGTTGCAGTCCTGTACGTCACCCTTGTTTTTGAAAATGGGCACCAGTGAACTATTGCACCATTCATCTGGGATCGCCTCATCATGCAACAACTTATTGAAGAATAAAGTCAGCCACTTCCATCCATCTGCCTTTAAAAACTTCCATACTTCCACTGGTATACCATCTGGTCCCACAGCTTTTCCATTCTTCATACCTTGTACAGCTTTTTTAACTTCATCCATACTCACCTCGTTGACCACACTCATGCTTAATGGAACTTTCTCTAGCAAACCACTCCAATCATTCTCCTCATTCATCAGTTTTTGAAAATAACTCTTCCAGCGCACTTTTATCTCTTCATCGTTCGTCAAAACCTTCCCTTCGTCATCTTTTATACATTTGATGTGAATTATATCCCTTGCATTCTTTTCTCTTTCTTTCGTTATACGATATAGATCCTTCTGTCCGTGGGGGCTATCTAAAGACTCGTACAGTTTGTTCTGTACCTTAGCCCGTGCCACAGCAACAGCTCTCTTCGCATTCCTCTTACACTCCATATATACCAGCCTTTTACTTTCTTTCATAACGACATCCTCGCCTTCCACTCTTTTCCATTCCTTAAAAGCATCCTTCTTCTCTTTCAAAATCCTTTGTACCTCGTCATTCCACCACCAAGTATCCTTATCTATTTTTCCTTTTCCTTTCGTTTCGCCAAAAACATCCTTCGCCACACTTCTCATACAGATCGCCATTTCATTCCAGCATTCATTTACAGATTTTTCTGCCATATCCTTCATTTCAATCATCTTATCTACCACTCTCTTCTGAAATTCCTTTGCATACTCATTCTTCCCTATCAAATGCCATTTGATTCTAGGGGGGGGCTTTGGCTTGCCCTGGGCCGGCTGTATTCTGAGTTTCATTTCCAAAATGAGCAATCGATGTTGGGGGATTAAAGCTTCTCCTGGTACTACTTTACAATCTTTGGCTGATCTAAAATTATTTCGTCTAAAAAGAATGTAATCGATCTGTGTGGCGTGATTTCCGCTTTTGTAAGTTATAAGGTGTTCGTCACGCTTTTTGAAAAATGTGTTTGCTATAGCCAGGTCAAAAGCAGCCGCCGCTTGAAGCAGGGTTTCTCCCTCCCGGTTTTTATTTCCAAAGCCCCATCCCCCATGCACTCTTTCATAACCACCACTCATTCTTCCCACATGTCCATTAAAGTCCCCACCAATATAGATATCCTCATTCTGTGGAATATCCATCATCACCGCATCAAAATCCTCCCAGAATTTATCTTTCACTACATCATCACATCCAGTCTGCGGTGCATACACACTCACAATATTTACAACAGAATCTCCTAACAATATCTTCACTACTATTAATCTATCATTCATTCTCTTAACATCCGTCACACACTCTTTTAGCTCACTATCTAACGCAACTCCCACACCATTTCTCTTGCCATCACTTCCACAATAGAAGAATTTATAACCCACTCCAATCTCTCTAGCTTTCGTACCCTTCCATTTCGTTTCTTGCAAACATGCCACATTTATTCGTCTCCGTTCTAAAACGTCCGCTAGCTCTCTTTCTCTTCCAGTCATCGTTCCAACATTCCAACTTGCAATCCTCAGTCTTACTTCACGGACTCGCTTCTTACGTTGCACCCGTCCCTGATGCAACAACCCTAGTCCATTTCCCACAGACGCCGGGTGCTGCGTCTGCGCGTCGCCTGGGGGGTACGCCCTAGCATTGTCGCCATACTTATTTATACTTGAAACCATGTTGTAGAGGATTTGGCTGTGGTATTTTACAACCGGCCGCCTGCCTGACGTTAACCCTCCTTGGGAATACTTGCTAAGTTCGCAGTTAAAGCTATTGTTGTTAAATTGGGGACGCTGCTGCCCATCCCCTAGCGTTATATACGCAAAACACCACCATAATCACATAATATTATTCAATTTAACACTAGTTTTGTAAAATAAATTGAGAGCACAACATCACTTTCTCAAGTTCAAATGATACGAAACCTATGCGGGATTAAAGCTTGAATTCAGAGACATTTCATAAGTATTTGGCTGAGGACTCGCCAACAAACTAGAACAAAAAATAAAAGACACCACCCACCACACCCACCGCCACCCACTCGAAATTGTGCAGGAGTACGTTTACCTCGGGCAAATATTGCAAATGGGTAGACACAATTTCGAGAAGGAGGCTAAGAGAAGGATTCAGTTGGGCTGGGCAGCGTTCGGTAAGTTACGTCGAGTCTTCTCGTCGCCTATACCACAATGTCTGAAGACTAAGGTCTTCAACCAGTGCGTCCTACCCGTGATGACTTACGGTGCCGAGACGTGGACACTCACAGTGGGGCTCATTCACCATTTTAAGGTCGCACAGCGAGCTATGGAACGGGCTATGCTTGGTGTTTCTTTGAAGGATAAAATCCGCAACGAGATTATCCGACAGAGAACCAAGGTCATCGACATAGCCCAGAGAGTTGGCAAGCTGAAGTGGCAGTGGGCTGGCCATATATGCCGAAGAACCGACAACCGTTGGGGTAAACGAGTTCTTGAGTGGAGACCACGTCTAGGCAAACGTAGTGTGGGGCGCCCCCCGGCTAGGTGGAGCGATGACCTACGAAAGGCGGCGGGCAGTAAGTGGATGTCAAGGGCCGAACACCGGGCTCAGTGGCGTGTATTGGGGGAGGCCTATGTCCAGCAGTGGACTAATGTGGGCTGATGATGATGATGATGATGATGATGACTCCGAGAAGACATCGCGTAAATATATCAAATCGAAAACAATAGGGCGACAGCGATATCGCATCACGCCACGGACCCACGGACATATTTCAAAAACCAAGATAAAACAAAAAAACATTTCGAAAAACCAACATTGAAAAAAATACGTGACGGGCATTAATTAAAACGGACCCACGACCAGGAATCCAGAAAAACAAAGAGGTTAAACAAACCATCGCAGTGGGATCCCTCGCAATGATCATCATCTCACATTTTTAATCATCGAACATAAAATAATTGGTGACGATCGAAAACTAACTTTAAACTTAGATCGGTTAGGGATGCGACTGGTCTGTCCGGCGTCTTCGTTTTTATCGATATAAAGAGCTGTTGAAAATTATTTTTTGGTCGGATTGTCACCGTTGTTTTAATGGTATTACGCATTGAAGAAGGGTTATCTTTTGGGTCCGATCTCGGGTCCGCAGGTACGCGACCAAGATTGATTGGACACCACGCGACATTTTTATGTTTGTGCTTCTCGGATGTCGTCGACTCGTTGTTAGGGATAGGTTATTAAATTAGTGATATCGATGATATATAAGGGCCGTAATTATCGCGGGTGTATTTTTATAAATGTGAATCATCATTTTTATCGATTTTTGTGAATGGATGTGTCGAGTTAATGGTTTCGGACGTATTTTTGAAGTGTCATTACGTTTTAGCTAATGGATTTTTTTTATGTGAACTTTGGTGCACTTTTGTTAGAGTTATGTGCTGTGTGTTTTTTATGCGAGGTCCTTGCGCTTTTTATTACTTTACCATGATATTTTTTGCGATATAATTTTGTTCATTATAACGTCATATTTTCAGAAAGCAGACGACAAACTTTGCGTTTATCGAACAGCCATAAGTTGATGTCAGTTTGGAATATGTATTATTTTTTTGCGTAGGGATGAAAACCAACAAAAAGATGCAATAGCAACAATAGTTGTCAACACAATATCATTGTGACAGAGGCGGGGGACGCAGACAGACGGACAAAAGGACAACGATTAGTGGTTAGTAAGGGCACGGCATAATACAGTGCTAGAGTTTAAGAGGGTGAATGTGTTTGCACGAAATGGTTTATAGGATGGCTTTATTGGAACAGATTACGAGGAATGACGGCTAAAGAAAAAAACATGGATATACTAGGATATAGATGTTGGTGTCGATTCTGTTATTGCATTATCTTAAACTAACTTGACTACTGAGCACTAAAAATTTATGCGGTCTTATTGTTATGACATCGAAAAGACATGGCTGGCTATAATTTTAGCGCTCTAAAATTTATTTAGTTTAGGAAAATACAACAACAGAATCGAAAACATTATAGGAGGACTACAACTAAAATAATAATAGCAACAAATAAAATTAAACTCTACTTTATATAAGTTCAAAATAACCAATTCATAAAAAAATTGTGAAACAATATTGGAAAAAACAATAAACATTTCAAGATTAAACAAAATAAAAGAAAGTAGCTGTAAAAGTTAAAAAAAACTATCAAATATTTAAAAATGAACGATAACAAAATTGTTTACATTTTATTATGATCATATACTCGTAGTTGCAAATGCAATATTCATAGCAGAATCGTAAACGCAACATCTGGAGATCAACTCGCAAACAAACAACCATATCAGCCGAAATCATCAGAAATGCGATCGCTGGATAGCGCAACAATGCTATATTACGTTACCTTTTAAAAAAAATGTTCCAAAAACGCACTGAAAGGCAAACAATACTCAATAGAGATTTATCAAGGGATTTGGATTCAAAGGGATCTCGAGGCCCTTTGTTTCTGAGCCTTTTAAATCTCGCGTCTTGGGGTAACTGGACCGTGCGCGGCTGCGGCGGTGGTTATAGCGTGCTATGATGATACACAACCTTCGAAACAAGGTTTGAATAATACCTACTTAAAAACCTCAGATTTAACGTCTAGATTTGTATGCCACGTTTGGCATTTTTGTCTGTGTTATTAGAAATTTTTATTTTGGTAGAAATTCTAGCAAAATCTGTTAATAATTTCTGTGAATATATAATACAACTTGTAGTTCCCTAAAGTTATGGTTTACAGGTGCTTCTGTGCTGTTTACACTAGTAACAGTTTTGAATACAACTTGCCTCCAGAGCAAGATTATTACACATTGTTTAGACGATGCATGTGATTTTACTGCTGCATCCAGGCAATAAACTTATGCTGTGTAAATGGGCCTATAGTAGGCGAATGCTCCCGTCCTCAGAAAACCAAGGCCGGACACGTTGCCCGCTCTCAATCCCGCCAATCCCTATACTTCTGTTCATTTGGGCCACAGTCGGCGTTCTTTGCAAGCCCTAAACGGGTAGTGATGCGCGCTTTTTGCCACCATCGGTAAAAAGGCGCTGCGCCTTCGAATGGCGAATAATACTTTATTGTGTGAAAATAATGATGTTCTTTTTTGTGCGACGCTTATTAAAGTAGAGCGGCATTTGCGGAGCGATTTCTTGTGGAAACTGGAAAGCCTTCGTTGGAGAATAATGTAAAATGTACATAGTCTTACTATAATAATTGAATTCGTTATTGTTTCTACTGCAGGTACAATAAAGCGTTCCAATTTAGCCTGGTTAACGTACATGCCCAATTACTTAAAACAGACTACACATTTGGCAAATGCAATTATTTGCAGTATGACTCTAAATTCTTATCAAAATTAGGAACAGGCTGATATTCTAAATCGTGTGAGGTACTATCCAAAAAAATCATCAAATATTACATTACTTTGAAAATAATAACTGGAAATGGAAAATACCCTCCACTAAGAATGCCAGGGTAAGTACCTCTTACGATTCGTATGTGATAAAAATTATACCTACCTATATGAAAAAAAACCCGTCCGACATGAAAAACTTAAAACCTATTTCAGAAAGACCGATTAAAAAGTGACTGCGATAGTTTTTATTGCATGGAAAAAGCTGGAAAGGCTGAAGTAACGTCAAGAAATGAAATGCAACCAATCATGAAATGTTTAATAGTGATGTCTACCCTCGCGTGAAGCCGATACGAGTCGATACGGAGACAAAGGTCGGTGAGAACAAAGCGTAAAGTAATCAAGACATTGGTGGTGTGGAGTATAAGAATTTGGCTGGAGCGATTCAAAACCACTAAAGCCTCCAAGCAGCTCCTAGTGAACTGAAGAGTTATAAATTGTCTTGTCACCTTGACAAGACAATTTATAACTCTTCAGACAATTTTGGCATAGGCGTTTGAGACGCAAGGGGCGTTAGATTCCCGCTGCAGGACAAATGTTTGCATGATCTTCTAATATTTGTTCCGGGTCTGGGAGTTGTGGTACTCTTCGTTTCTGATACCCACGACACAAGGAAACCTGGTCTGGGTGGTGTGGGGTCAGGACTGTATGTATGTATTATTATTATATTCGCTTCATCCCGCGACGTCAGCCCTAGAACGCATCTTGCGCTGGTCGGATTATCGGGGTTCAGCCATGCGCGTGCGCGCGCCAGACCCGACGTAATGCGGCCGGCGCCACCGCTCCGAGCTATACAATTAACAAATCCTTATGAAGTCCTCCGCAACTCTTGGTGCCGGACTTCAAGTAATTAAAATTGCAAGATGGTATTTGCATAAATGTGGAATTGAATGTTGGGGGAACTAAAGCCTCAGGGGGTAAGACCCAATTCGGACGTTTCTAAAGTGTTTAGAGCCAGATATTAACTAGAAAGTTGCTAAATTCAATAGGTACTAGGTGTTTTATTATATGTTTGCTATCCATTTTGCTGTCATTTTGCGTAATGCCTCTCGTATTGCAAGCTTTCATAGGCTAACTACTTACCAACAGGTTCGGTCGTATGCTTATTTGCCATCATAGTTGTAAAAAAAATGTCATGATAAATTCCTACATAGGTACCTACTGATGTCACATTGAGATACCAGCACTAGTAAGTATCGGTGATATCAATATCTGAAGCACGCGGTCTTTCGATCTTCAGTTACGTTAGATTTATGCCAGCTTAGTGCTTGCATAGTTGCCGAGGTTGCCCCGGCTGAAGAATAAATTCCAAATCTACCTATGCGTGGATGTGTAAGAGGCGACTAAAGAAAAAAAGGGGATGGGCAGCAGCGTCACCAATTTTCACAAAGATAGCTCTAACAACGCTCGCCTCCGCATTCTCAGCGTGGTGACCGTACTAACCAAATTCCCCCAGCATGAAAGGAATTCGCTCTGGAAATCTGTGGGTTAAGCAATGTTCAGCAACGTCCTACGGCTGAAATGATGATGATGATAGTGAACTTGGTTTCGGATCTCAACACATAAAACACACTAACAAAGCGACGCTCACTAAACCCAACTAGGGCATAATTAGAATAAATTTAGTGTACCTATACGTATCTGCTAATACTAATTGCCTTCTTAACTGAGAGATACTGTGCACGTTAACTTTATTGGCTTTGGTCAACTAAGTTTGTATGAGTTAGTATGGATGCCCTGTCGGGGTTTATAAGCAGCCTTAAAGCCGTGTTCAAATGACGTGCGATATGTCATCTTACTATCTTATCTTACTTATATTATAAATGAGAAAGTTTGTGAGGATGTTTGTGGTTCAATCACGCTGTAACGGCTCAAGTTTAATGTAGATATTATGTGTGTTACTGAACACTGGATATTAGAATTTGAGTTGCTCCCTTATTATAAGAATTTTAATATTGTTAGCTCATATAAACGTAAGAACGCCATTAGGGGCGGATCTTTAATTATTGTTAGAAATGACATAAAGTGCAAGGAACGTAAAGATATTGTAAATCTCACTATTGAGAGGAGCATTGAGCTGTCGTGTGTTGAGCTAGAGCGGCATATCGTTGTGAGCGTTTACCGTCCTCCCGACGCAGACTTCGCGTTATTTGAATCCATTATGGAAGATGTATTGCTCAAAATTTTTGCATGTAATAAAATTTTAATAGTCTGCGGAGATTTTAATATAGATATTCCGATCCATCCGTTATCTGAACGACTGCTTAATTTATTTAAATGTTTTAATTTAAATCATCTCTTTGTGGAACCAACAAGGGTGACACTAACCACTTCCACTTGTTTAGACAATGTTTATTGCAGTTGTGTACCAATCGCTAAATCAGTAATTAAACATTTCAGCTCAGATCATTACGGCCATAGTGTCATATTTACATGTAATTTAAGAAACAAACCTGAGGAATTCACGTACCGACCCATCACAGAAAGTAATATTAAGAAGTTTCAGGCTTGTATTGAACTCAAAATGTCCCTTGTACCATGCATGGATGATCCAAACGACCTTTTTACCATTTTATCGAATTTAATAAATAAAGAACACGAACAAATTTTTAAATTAAAAACAAGCACAGTTAAGGTTAGCGTCGGGTTTGCTGACTGGGCTACACCTGGCATTTATAAAAGCAGGAATAAATTGTACGAACTATATGCTGATAGGGAGTCAAAGCTGCACGACATTACTTTTATACTACATGTTAAGAATTATTCTAAAACTTTTAAAAAAGCTTGTCATGCAGCCAAATCATTGTACTTAAGAAACAAAATTGAAAAGTCTTCTAATAAAATTAAAGCTACTTGGAAACTAATAAATAATGAAACAGGCAAATCAAAAGCCCTCAATAAACAAATCAATTTAATTAATAATGATAGTGTTTTAACTAAGAAAATTGAAGTGGCGAATGCCTTTGACAGTTTTTTCTCTAGTATACCTAATATTGTAACCCAGTCGTTAAAATCTTCAGCTTCTGGAGCGTCCCTTCTTCTAGAAGCTAGTGTTGCTAAATGTGAGACTGAGTTTAGTTTTAGTTACATTAATGCGGGTAATATTGTGAAAACCTTTAAATCCCTCAATATAAAAAACACTGAAGACCTATGGGGTATATCTACAAAGGTAGTAGGTGCTATTATTAACGATATTGCTCCATGCTTAGCCCACATCTTTAATAGTTGTGTTGACGATGGAGTTTTTCCTGACCTTATGAAGCATAGCAAAATAATTCCTTTGTTCAAGTCCGGAAACGAAAAAGATCCCGCTAATTATAGACCTATCTCGATATTGCCTACTCTAAGTAAAATCTTTGAAAAAGTTATTCTTACTCAGTTATTATCTCACTTCAATCTTAACGGGCTTCTTCATTGTAATCAATTTGGATTTACCAAAGGTCGATCAACAGCCGATGCCGGGACTTTGCTCTTAAAGCACATATACGATGCCTTTGAGAACTCACAAGACGCAATCGGTGTATTCTGTGATTTGTCAAAAGCGTTTGACTGCGTGAGTCATGCAACATTAATCTCAAAGCTAAAACATTACGGCATCCAAAACCGTGCAATTGACCTTTTACAATCTTACTTATCCAATAGAGTCCAAAAAGTTGACGTGGGTGGTGAAAGGTCTTCTGGATCAACTATTGTCATGGGTGTGCCACAGGGTTCGATTCTAGGCCCTTTCTTGTTCCTAGTTTACGTTAATGACCTCCCTTCTTATGTTAAAGAAATGTGTGACATAGTTCTATTTGCTGACGACACCTCGCTAGTGTTCAAAGTCGACAGATCCAAAACAAATTACGATGACGTAAACGCATCCTTGTCGCTAGTCCTTAATTGGTTTTCTGTAAACAATCTCTTGCTAAATTCAAAGAAAACGAAATGTATCAAATTCTCTTTGCCTAATGTAGTACACAATAGCCCCACTAACATTGTATTAAATGGAGAGTCACTAACCCTTGTTGATTCTACAAATTTCCTAGGACTCAATATTGATTCAAAATTGCAGTGGGGACCCCACATTGAAACTCTTGCCGGTAGACTTAGTTCCGCGGCATATGCCGTTCGTACGATAAGGTGGCTCACAGATGAAGCCACAGCTAGGTTAGTTTATTTTAGCTACTTCCATAGTGTAATGTCCTATGGTATCTTTCTCTGGGGGAATGCAGCAGATATCCAAGTCATATTTGTTTTACAAAAACGAGCAATACGTGCCATTTATAAAATGAAGTCAAGGGACTCCTTGAGGGAACTTTTTAAAGAAATTAACATTTTAACTGTAACTTCACAATATATTTACGAAAACTTATTGTACACTCATAAGCACATGGCTAGCTTTAAGAAAAAAAGTGATGTGCATAGTATTAACACAAGAAACAAAAATAAATTGTGCATTCCAAAATTTAGATTACAAAAAGTAAATGGGTCTTTTATGGGGAATATGGTAAGATTTTATAATAAACTTCCGGTAAACGCGACGCAACTTCCTATTAGAAGATTTAAAGTGTACATAAAGAATAATCTTATTAAGAAAGCGTACTATAAACTAAATGATTATTTAAATGATAAAACCGCATGGCCTGAAGTCGCTCTGCCCCTCGACAGCTAAAATGCCATTTTGCAGTGTCTTTACAGTTTTTGCTTGCATCATATTTTAAGTATTATTTAATTATATAAGCATTAGGTACATATTTCATCAAGTGTAGCGTGTGCTGCCCTTAGATCATTTGTTGAAGCTCACATTTGTCTTCATTTTTTTCACATTTTTATAAGCCTTATTTATTAAGGATTATAATTAGATTACTTTTCTCTTGAGCCTCACCTAGTTCGATCGGCACCACACTGAAGCTTTAAATTCCATTTTGTGAAAAAGGATCATCGAAAAAAATGATAGGCACCAAGCCGTGTTTGTTGCCTGATTCTTCTAGGCTTGGTCGCGAGGAACAGGCATAGCTTCACCTAGTTTCTAAGACGTTTCAAAGTGATCCTAGTGATTTTATTGAAATAAATGCCTTTTGACTTTTTTTTTTTTTTTTGACAACTTATTTGGATGAAACTTAGAATAGATGGAGTTCTTTACCTAGAATAGAATATAGGCTACGTTTCATTTAGGTACCTCGCAAGCGAAGTCTGTGGACGAAGCTAGTCTAATATATGTTTTAAATTTATTTCAAAGTGATCCTTACGGATAAAGCAAACATAAGGATAGCATACATATTATCAATCACCTCGTGATAAAATTGCGTTTCATTGATATTTATTAGAATTCGTTACTTTTGTGATCAAATGTTACTCTCTGATCATTTTTGTGTAACTTTTACCATGAGGCAACGTTGGTTAGTAAATTCTACCTTTAACGAACAGTCAATAGCAATTATTTCAAAGTGGTCGATTCTGGTCGATTGTAGAGCCATCTCTCGAATGGTTTCATTTAATTTGTTAGAGACATTAAAATAAGGATCGGGTTACACGTGTGCGCAACCAAACGTTATTAATGCTTCTAGTGCGACTATAAACTTTCAAGGTGGTATTTTATCTTGAATTTTTTTGGTCCTAATTTCACAGATGGTTTGTTTGTTTTTGGTAATTAAATATGTAAGTTGATTTGTAGAGATTTATAATAAATATTAAGGATACATTTCTAAGATAATTACGATTCGTTTAAGAAGATTTAACAACGAGTTATGATTTATTAAAGCAACTTTACTTGAAAATTAAGCAATTATGCTTAAAAAACCCAATAAAGAAATTTTAGTTAACGAAAAACATTACAATAAAATTAATAACTACAATAATTTTAATTAAATTTAGACATAAACACGCTTCGCCGGTTTCGAAGTTTCCTCACATCAGGTTTAACATCTTCTAATAAATCCGCTTTACACCAACATAAATAATTTCGAAAGCCCTAATTAAAACCTTGTTCTATTACTGGGAGTAAGAATTTCTGGCGTAGAAAATGCGCCCCGTTGTGATTTCAACGTTTAACCGGCAATGCCCTTTATCATGCGCCCGATAGTCGATAAAACGCCAAGAGTTATGGGCGCGGTAAAAAAACATCGACAAATTTTATGCGACATCACTAGTGCCCGCAGGGCGTCGTAAGCCCCGCCCCCTCCGTACGCAACTGAGTAATTACAGGCGTCCCTTTCTCACTCGTTGCGGCGACAATTAATAAGAATTAATCACTCTGCTGAGCCTTAAATTAATATTAATTAATGTCAAAACGCCTTCTATTAAATAGAGATTACAACTTACGTAACTTTTTTATGATCAATTTCGAACGTTCAAAAATCGAATGCAGCTGTATTCGAATCATTTGTTATTTTTTTTCAGAGCGTTTAAGGCGATGACAGTTAGCCACGCTAAATCATTGCAGTAATCCTCGGATTAGCGGGTGCTTAATGAAATCCCGACGACATGATATTTTGTGGTTATATTCAGTACATGTGAGCAGTGAGTTATGGAGTCAGGAAGTGTACAGGATTAGTCAAAAAGTTTGAAGTGAAAAATATGGCGGACTATTCAACGCAGCTTGGAGTAATGACAAAAAAGCTTGGGACTAAACATGATTCAACTCGGATTATTAATAAAATAACCAAGCCGTGGTTTCTTGTCTGCATCTTCTAGGCTTGGTCGCGAAGAACTGGCACAAATTCAACTAAATCAAGAAGTTTCAAAATGATCCATGCGATTATGAAAAAAATAATATTGATACCAGTAATGACAAAGTTAGAAACCAAGGCAAGAAAGATGGAGTAGGTAACCGATAAATAAAAACTCTACAATCGAAGATGTAAGGGCGCACTTCAATCGTCTCCCCACACAAACAAAAACCACAAGACATTTTTCACACCAGAGTGCCACAACCGTCACTAACAAACAAGGGAACGTACAGAAGTAGGCGAATTTGAAGAACAGACTCACGAGGCTGATGAACATTTAACAGCTTTTTGCGAGTAAAACCACGGCTACAAGCCAGTCAACTTAAAGATTGATGGCTCGCATTGGAAAAACATCATAATTCAGCTGAAATCGTATTTCACGCACTAGGAGAGCAGCGGAGCGGTGGATGTAGCGAATTGGCGCGTGGCGCGCGTGCGACTCTCACACGATCTGGGGCCCTGGTAATTTGACGGTTCGTAAACCCGTGATTTGCTTTTCGCGAAATGCATGACGAATCGATGGACTGCTTAAACTTACACTGCTACAGTAAAAACATTACCCCCCCCCCCCCCCTCCCCCTTCTCGGCAGTCGAGTAATAGACACTCATTTTGTCAGTGGTAATAAAGTCCTCTAATAGTCTGTTTTACTGTGTGCATGGTTTGAGCCATTTGCGGCTGCTTTTTTTCCATTCATTTTGTCAATTTGCCTAAAAATACCTACAACTTAGGCAAAATAAATAGGTAAGAAATTATTCTTAAATGAAGGCCACTGTTCAATTTTAAATTCTGCCCAAAATAATCTATCCTCTTTTCTAGGACTAACTGAATTGAATAGTATCTTAAGGTAACATAAATATTTAACAAGAATAAGCTGATAGCTGACTAAGCCCTCGGGTTTCCTCACCATGTTTTCCGTCAACATTTTCTCATTTAATTTCCCAAATATCATAATCTCATTGCAATATCCCAAGTGCAAGAGCAATGCACTTTGCTATAATCTAATAAATAAACAAGTAACGTCAGCAAATGAGAACTAATGTTAGGGACGGCACTGGTCCGGAAACTGAAGCACAATCTAATTTGCCGACCCCCATCTGGGGACTGATGTTGCAAACGCGACGTGGAGAGTCACAATACTTTGTTTTACGCACACATATCAAAAGGAAGTTTGAAAGTAGCGCCAGTGACTGAGAAGTTGAAGAGCAAAAAGTTAGCGTGGTATGGGCATGTCATGCGGAGGGAAGAATGTCATGTGACTAGAAGAGCGTTAAATATGAATGTGGAAGGATATAAGGAAAGAGGTAGACCAAAGAAAAGATGGATAAACTGTGTGAAAGATGACATGAGTAAGAAAGGAGTGAATACTGATATGACGGCTGATAGAGGGGAGTGGAAGAGGAAAACATGTTGTGCCGACCCCACATGAAGTGGGATAAGGGCAGGGAGATGATGATATCAGTATATATAAAATTTTGCTTGCATGACAAAATCACTACTACTACTACTACTACAACTACTACTCTGACAGGTAATAAATAAACGCACACTCTACATTAAACGAATAGGTACAATCTCTGTTCCATCTAGGGTAAGCGGTCTCGGTCACTGAATACGTACCTATTGTTTCTAAAATTGGGTTTGGTCGCGAAGAACACGTATATATTCAACTATATTTAAAACAATTCAACATGATCCTTTATCGTTTCACTGATTCTTTCTTGGTAATCCTGTATTACTTCAGTGGCCAGTTTGATGTATGGTGGCCCTGAAAAGGGCTATGACCGTCGGTGAAAGCATCAGTGTAGTGAAAGGATTAAAATGCGCCTCTAAGAGGCTCCTTTCGTGCACATCCTTGATCCTTGTGATTTCAATGAATAGACAAATTAAAGTAGAATATGAGATATAAACAAAGACAAAAGAAATATACAATTGAATTGAAACAACACCCCCTAGAGACAGAACAGACAAACAGATCACCAGGGGAACAGGATCACCAGGGGTTCATAATGAAATCGGAATTAGATTACAGCGGTCTAATGACAAGGGGCGCAGTAACGAGATTACAATGCAGAAAGTGATTACTAGGAGCGTAGCGATGATTTGTGATGGCGGACCGGAAGTTTATGTTTCATAAATAATTGATTTTATGTTTACCTGGGAATGGGTTGTTTCAATTTTGTAACGTAATTAAAATAACAACACCGCTTCATTCAGCACTGGTTCATTCATGGTCACCAGCTTTAGGTCAGTCTTTAGTTGGAGGTCTGATGGTGCTCTGAAAAGAGCTTGTGAAAGGAATACGTTGAAATACTTCATACCTACTTATCTATTCAGGAGTTTAACTACGTGACTAAATCCGAAATGAGGAAACCCGTAGATGAACCAAGGTCACCGACATAGCTCTCGCCGGCCCGGTGGCCTTCCAACTCTCACCGGACGACGTAGTTGAAAGGCCACCGGATGGACCGAAGAGATTATGAAGGTTGCGGAAAGTCGGTGGCTGGAAAAGGCTCAAGACCGCTCGCCACAGAACTACTTGGGCCTCCCCTATTTCTACAGGCTCATGATGATGATACTTACTTATTTATTAATGTTTTGTTTTAGATCATGAAACATCAATAATAACTTTATTACAATCAATCACTTACGAAACATCAGTAATAGATATCATTTTCCCATTGATTATAAGTAAGTACAACTTTAATATCGGCATTGACAAAAGTTACTTTTGACAGCACTAGATTTAAATAGAAAAGTATTAAAAAAACTGAAAATAGTTTTAGAGATCGGTTGCATAATTATGCAGTGTTGGATAATTAGGCACTGATATATCATACAAATGGTCAGGATGATGATGATGATGATGAGCCATATTTCTCTTTTATTAGAAAACTAGTTCTCTTTTATTGAAATATGGATAATTTACACCTACTTAATTTCTGATAATTTCTTTACCACGTCATTCAATAACATTGCTTATTAGTTTTTACTTAAATAAATAAAAACATCATAAATATGGATCTGGTGTCTGAAATTAAGTCATTTTTTTTTTTTTTTTCAAATCCTAGTTTACAATATATTGTACCCTAAGTAGTATTGCAATCTAGCCAAGTAGGCCAATGAGCAATTTTACTTTAACATAGTTTTATAAGGTAAATTATATCTAAGAATGTGTCCAATAGCACTTTTCTTACAGTTTCTAGTTAAGGGGAAGACACTTTGTTCTTGTGTTCTTTATAGGTCGGCACTAGACCCTATCTCGAAAAAACTGAACCTGTCAACCTACTTATCACGATGCCAATACTGTTTGTATTGCTAAGTACCTACCTACTAAGGTATGTATATGTTTGTGTTTGTGTCGGCGAGTACAAAGCTTCGCGAGCGCACATGATGATTATCAATCAATGCGGGTCGTTAGCGCGCCGCGGGCCGCGATTTGAGCAGCGCCGACCTTATAAAGAACACCGAAAAGTAAATAAGAATTGAGCACAATATTCCTACCTTTAATGTATGTATAAGTGTGATAGGCCGTGGTGGCCCCGGCTAAAGAATAGGCCCCTCCGTATCTCTATCCGCGGATGTCGTAAGAGGCGACTAAGGGAAAAAAGCTAGGGGATGGGCAGCAGCGTCCCTCATTTTAAAAACGATAGCTCTAACTGCGCTCGCCAACCCGCATGCCCAGCGTGGTGAGTATGGGCAAAACCCCCCCACATGATAAGGAATTTGCTCTGTCTGTGGGGGAGGCCATGTTCAGCAGTGAACGTCGTACGGTTGAAATGATGATGAAGTGTGATATATGTGTGGACAGTCACATACACCAACTGAACCTCACATAGTCCTGACCCAACAGTATGGCCACCTAGGATTCCCGGTGTCGTGGGTATCAGAAAATACGAGTAGGTACCATGGTACACAACACAATACAACACCCAGACTCAGTTTTTTTTTTTAATAAAGCAAAGGTTTCTAACTAGCTTACGGCCCAACTGTTGGTAAGTGGTCACCGTAACCAATGAACGCTTGCAATACCTGAGGTATCACGCACGCGTTGCCGACGCCGAACCCCTAAAGAGCTCTGGCAACCTTACTCACCGCCAGAACACAACTTCTTTTTATATTATGTTTGCAGAACATGCAAACATTTGGCTCGACGCGGGAACCGAACCCGCGCCCCTTGCTTCTCAGACGGGTGGTCGATCAATACGCCACCGAGGTGGTCAAATCGTATGAACTAGTGACCAATTTTTGTGACGTAGTTTTTCGGCCACCATAAGACCTCCGTCGTGGCTTAACGACTTAATTAGCCGCAACCGACATCTTTATAATTTCAGCCGTAGAACGTCCACTGATGAACATAAGCCTCCCCCATAGATTACCAGAAACCATCATTTGGGGGGATTTGCCCATACTCTCCACGCTGGGCATGCGGGTAGTAAGTACCAAGGAACGCTGTTGCCCATCCCCTAGTTTTGTTTCCCTTATTCGCCTCTTACGACACCCACGTGACTTATTCTTCAGCCGCGGCCAACCACACTCAGACCGGATAAAATATTTGCTAATCATGCCAACATCTGTCCCGCTGCGGAAATCGAACCCACACCTTTCACCCCGAGAGCAACAGAGGTGATTATTGGTAGTTGTTAAAGATTTGATAGTTTTTCTGATTCATGATTCGAAAAACATAGCCTTAGGGTTCGATTCCCGCACTGGACAAACATTTGTGACTAACACAGATGTCTGTTCTGTGTCTGGGTGTTAATTATATATCTATTATGTATATCAGTCTCTGGTACCCATAGTACAGGCTATGCCTAGTTTGGGATCAGTTGACCGTGTGTGAATATGTCCGGAATATTTATTTATTTATAAGGCATACACACACTGAACATAATCTTAAACAAACACATTAGGCGCGGCGCACTCACGCGCATTTGATTAATCGCCTGCGCGGGACCACTGGCCGACTACTATAAATTATTATCGGTAATGATCAATACCTCTGATTTATTATCGCGATAAATATATCGATCGGGAACGAAATAACTGGCCGATTGAAATTAACGTAAGGAGCAATTTGGCGTAGGAAGACTATACGTATAGGAAGAAAGATGATCATTACATTAAAATAAATAAAAGAGGATTACGTTGTGACCTTGTAGAGGTGGCACTCGCAATACCCCCAATTGATTGTATCGCTCTGGAAATCTATGGGGCGGCCTATATTTAGCAGTGGACGTCCTACGGCTGAAATGATGAGTGTGGTAAGTTTTTAAGCCGTTCAAAGGCTTCCATCCAACACGCGGTAGAGCTTACAGTGGTCATGCCACGACGACGGAGGCTCTTGGCCGGACTAAAATCTTCGTAAATAAATATATAACACCCAACAGTCACAAACATAGTCCTGACCCCACACTAGGATTCCCTGTGTCGTGGGTATCAGAAACTACGAGAACACCCGAAACAAACATTTGCAGATCATGCAAACATTTGTCCCGCAGCGGGAATCGAACAAGCACATGAAGCTTTAAATTCCATTTTGTGAAAAAGGATTCTTCTAGGCTTGGTGGCGAGGAACAGGCGTAGCTTCACCTAGTTTATAAGACGTTTCAAAGTGATCCTAGTGATTTTATTGAAATAAACACTGACTTTGACTTTAACACATTGCGTCTCAGACGCGGCGCCACCGAAGTCGGCACCAAAGTTGGCTACTAGCCATCTTGCGTGTCACAAAAAGCATGTCATACCAAGCTGATTGTTATTCCACGTTCATATCTGGTGTTCCGCAAAAGGCAGCAAAAACCAGGTGGCACATAATCGCTTCATCGTCGCGTTCCCAGACGCGGCCACGATGTGCCACCACAAAACATGGAATGCTGGATAAACCTTCGGAGAAGCCTAGAATAGCACCTTAATAATGCGCTAGTTTTTGTTAAATTTTGGTCACCATGTTATTAATAGAATGTATAGTACATTCAATCCTACTAATATTATAAATGCGTAAGTTTGTGAGGATGTTAGGAATTTTAGTTTTTAGGGTGTTTGTTATTCGAATACCATATGGCCTAGAATATAAACTGAAATTGTTTGAAATCTTTTTTATACCGTAACAGCCCTAACCGATTAAATGTTCTAACAAACATACAACGTCGATTTGATAAAACATGAAAGTATCGATTTTTCGTTATAAAAAGACATGAAATATTGCATACATATGAGGTTCTTTAATGAAAAACCGTCAAAAATATATTATAATATCACGAATCACGCTTGAGCTCAATTAACAGCAATCGCCTTCATATACCCTGTATTCTGTATAACTAAATAGAGCCAAAGTAAACAAACGCTCAACTCGTAAAATAAATCTCCAACCGCGCGTCCGAGATACAATCTACCATCCATACATTCCTAAAGTAAAAATGCAATGTTTTAATTCCAGCGGCCCACGAAAGGTCCAGGAATACCGCTGATGCTGGAGATAAACGGACGAGGATTTTTCCAAGATTTTTTTACTTTTTAACTTTAAGTTATGAGGACGCGGCGTCAGTATTTCGTCGGGTGGGTTCTGGAATACGATGTTGTGATGCATGCGGTGGGATGTTGGGTGATTCAGTCATCAGTATATTTATGCAAATCAAAGTCTTGACTGACTCACCCATAGACAACGCACAGCCTACGTCAGCCACCTACGTAGGTTTACTAATAATGGAATTGTGAAAATACGCATCTGAAGAAATGAAAATGGGTGTCAAAGTTTGTGCACAAAATCATAATGAATGGACGTATTTCCTTGAAAGTTCAACCCGTGCGAAGCCGGGATGAGCTGCTAACAAATAGGATCGACGATCAGCATGTTACAGACATTCCCAAACAAACTTCGTCATCGAATGAAGACTTATTTATGAAGTAAGCTAATGAAAATAGTTTCTATTAAAGATCATACTTCGAAAACTCTTAACTACCTCCCTCTTTATCTTGAGTAATTTCTTGGCTTTCGATCAATGGCTTATTTTTTTGGATAGGTATGCCGCAGCCTGCCAAGTATAAGCTTAACTACATTTTCGAGTTAGTAATCCTTGTGTCGATCCCCATATTCACCCGTCAAATAAATGCTTATTTTACAATGCATCATCTTATACAAGAGCCTTATGAATTCGAAAATGTAGCGATGCCATCTTTAATGGTGAAATGAAGCCACTGCGCCCTTTATTACACCGGTCTATCAAATCAAAATTAACAATAATCCCACTAATCCTATCCTACTAATAATATAAATGCGAAAGTTTGTGAGGATGTTTGGATGTTTGTTGTTCAATAACGCCGTAACGGCTCAACCGATTGCGTTAAAACTTGCAATAGATAAAGTTTTTATATGGTGGCCCTGAAAAGGGCCTATGACCGCCAATGAAAGAATCAGTGGAGTGAAAGGATTAAAGTGCGCCTCTTAGAGGCTCTTTTCGTGCACATGTCACTCAAGACCATGTACCTATATATACTATACTTCATGCAAATAAAGCCATTCATTCATTCATGTCTTCGAATTTTTAGGTTCTAGGACATGCCGGTTTCCTCACGATGCCACTCAAGACCATGTACCTATATATACTATACTTCATGCAAATAAAGCCATTCATTCATCCATTCATTCATTCATGTCTTAGAATTTTTAAGTTCTAGGACATGCCGGTTTCCTCACGATGCTTTCCTTCACCGTTTGAGAGCTAGCAAAGCGCACATAAATTTTCCGAATGGATTTGTGTGCGGGCTGTGCGTGAGGTGCACGCGTCTCCATTTTGTTGAGCTTATAAGAAATAGATTAGTGGATTGTACTTCATATTTGTTTGTCTATTATAATATCTTACTATGGTATTACAAAAGTGTTTTAACCACACACCCTTCTAGGCTTCACCACAGAATCAAGTGACCCAACTCCAAAACCGTCCGTATCTCAAAATAGTTGCGAAAAATCATTTCAAACTCTTGTCAAAACGATACTATCATACATAAAACATGTCACACTGTCGGTATGATTGGACGAGCCAAGACAGGACAAGTCCTGGTTCTTGTTATTCGTTGTTAACAAGTTCTTATATGTGTTGTATTTCTTGTGCGCGACGACAAGGTGATTTTCAATTAGGACATGTTACTTTATTTGATTTAGTTCATTATAAATGTGTTGTTTTAAAATGTTAACTTTTTAAAGGATGACACGGTTTGAAAGAATAAGTGTGTTTTAAAATAAGATTGTAGCAATTTAATTTAATTTTTATTTTATTCTCTTAGGAAAACTTACAGCTAGTCAAAAGGATATAAAGTTTAAAGATATCGAGGGCCATTTAAAGGTTTTCACAAATATAAACAGAGTTTCGGCTTAGGTATAGACTTCGGTTGTTTATTAACATTTTGTTCGAATTCATAAAAAAAACAAGGACATTCGGATCCTTGCGTGCATGAGCGAAAGTAGGCTATGAAGCACGCGATATCCTGCTGCAAATTATCAAAAAACACTTGTAAATATGGCGGTGGTATAACAGATAATGGTTCGTTCGTCATGTCACTGGTTCTTCCAGGTCCAGGTTGAAGTTTTACGAGAGGTAGGGCACAGCGAGATTTTCTCGCTCTAAATTGGAGCAGCCCGCCAGGGAGGTACCTCCGCCTTACAGAAGATCGCAGCCAAATAACATTATTTGTTTCAAATAGTGTTGTGTTCCTGCGGTGAGTAAGGTTGCCAGAGCTCTTTAGGGGGGGAGGTATTCGGCAGGCAACGCATTAGCAATGCTCCAGGTGTTGCTGATGTCAATAGGCGACGGTAACCACTTACCATCAGGTGGGCCGTAATCCTGTTTGCCTCCGTATAACATAAAAAAAAAAAAGTTTGACTCGGAAAAGGCTTCGTGACCGCAAAAGAACCAGTGTACCAAATAATTACGGTAAATAGCAGCTGAGCGCTTCCGTGTTTTGGAGAGCACGGTTGCTATAAAAGTCGTCAAACCACGAAGACTCCGTTACTGTTCTAGCCCGGTGTAGCTGGCAGTGGTCGTAAGAGACCCAAAGCATAAAAATCGGTTCGAAAAAAAAAAAAAAAACTGATGAACTGAGTCGTTGGGCCATTTACTATTATTTATCGCAGAGGCCTTCTCAAATTAGGTTTTTCGTACATACATAAGTTTTCATAGAGCGATTCCAAGTCGCAGGTCGCATATTTCGAAACCCACCCTTAATAAAATACAAAGAAAACCACCAGCCAAATCCAGTCCAGCGCAAACCATCACGCTCTGCGTGTCGCTCGGACGAACAGACAGGGCATCGCAAAAACTACATATAAATATTTACGAGCCGACGGACAATGGGACGTCAATCATATTAATGTTGTCACTGCGCCATTGTGTTACCATTTGTCCTTTTAATGTTTTTTAATTGTGTTGAAATTTTTTTTGTGTTATAATGGTTTAATTCGATTGGAACAATCGTGTACAAATACTTAAGGTGTAGTTCAAACACGAGTAGGTACAATTAAAGTTAAGATAGTGAGCAGTTTTAACGGTGATTTTGACTTATGGCTATCAGCAGAAAACCAGCGCTATGGCATAAGCTGTAGCATTATGCTGAGCTAGTTCCCTTTCGCCACCACGCTCTTAACAATGAATTATTATTTTAACATATGCTGTAATAAGTACATAACTAATTAGTGTCCCCGTCTGTGGAAATCTAAATTCCAACGTTTGTTTACCTCTTTAAACACAGTCGGATTTTTATTTGTAATAGGTATTTTTTTTTATTATTGAATATAATAATTTCATGATATTTGTAATTTTTAATATTAATCCGTATTTTAAATGAATATTTATATCACATTCGTCGCAAGACTGTGGCTCTGGCGACCACCGCACCCCGGGCGCATGTAATTTGACCGATGATGTTTGTTTTGCCTGCCCTCAACTCTTTACTGTATCTTCCATCCTTTTCTATCTCAAACATACTTGTATTACCCTCCTACTCCCACACAGCACTGTTCTGCTACTTAAATTTAATTTATCACTCCACATTTCACTTATCATAATGTCTTATACTCCGTTTGCGTTATTCGATTTTTTATTTTATCCCTCGGATTTAAAATTCTTTTTATCATTTTGTGGAAGGGTTTATAGGCTAAGTGGAGGAATTAAAAGTGGTATGCGGTTTCGTACAGGTTATTGATTGTAATTATCATGGCGCCGTAAGTAAACACGGGTGATCACGCGAGGCTTGCGTAGATTTATGACGGGTTTTTATAGTCTATCATAGTTTATAGTACGTTTTATAGCCTATAGTCGATGTGTTATTGAATGCTCGTTAATTTTTGAAACAGTCACTTTTGCTCTATTGTAAAATGGTGATTTTGAATAGATTACATTTAATTATTTAACTTTGCCCTGGTCACTAACATAACGCAGAGTGACCAACAACGAACCAATCATACGACGAATGCCGGGTATTTATTTCCACAATAACGTTTTTGTATGTTAAATTGTGCTGTTCATTTTTAGGCAAAAAATATAAAACGGAAAATCGAGAAATCAAATTTACTAAGTGATAAGCGTCAAGGTAGAACACGGGACGAATTCTTAGGTGAGTCAGTTGGTAAAAGAATAAGTTAGTAGCCCAGAGGGGTGAGTGGGAGTTGGCACCATGGATTTTACACTCACTTGTGAGCGTGATCCACGTGTTTGTGTATGGAATCCGTAACAGTGCCTCTAGCCTCTACTTATAATATATAATATAACTATCCATTTATTAAAACAAACCTACTATAAATATTATGTTTATTGATGTTCGTCACGTCACGTCGCCTAGGCCCCGTCTGAAAACCAGCGCCGCTCCGTACATATTATGTTTGGTGCAGCTTTATGCTGAGACGGGACCCATTTGCTCCACACAACGCATACCTACTCAACCTACCTACCGCCTCACCTACCTACATGTTTTTGTTTTCTTATTGTGTTTTTGTATTACTAGGTTTAAGTATTTTTTTTCTTTGTATCTTCCTACCTACCTACTGCGTTGTGGGTCAAATAAATACATTTTCTTTCTTTTCTTTTTTTTCTAGCGGATCATTACTGTCACTCATTTTGTCCATACAAAAACACGCGTAACGTACTTGTTTCCTCGCACGAGTGAGAGTGAAAACTATTATGACAACTCCTACTCAGTTACCCTCAGTACACCCAGTTATTTGACGGTGTTTTTAAGCCATCCTGGGTCCTCAGTCATGGCATAAGCAATAGTACAAAACACGGAGTTAGATATTTTTTTTTTATTAGTTCTGTGGTACAGTGCATGCACTCCAGTAAGTGAAGTAACTAATACATCATCTCGGCCCAGTTCAAAGGTGGCACATTTGTATCGAGCTGACTTCACAGGCAGTGCGAGAGTGATGGCTGGCTCCTGGAATTTAGACGATTAATCAATAGCTGTTTCGAAATGAGTTTAGTTATTCAATTTAATATGAGAACTCTCGGCTTGTGATTGCACTGCCTCAAGATGGACTGTTCCATCTTTGTCTAAATAGTAGATACCTATGAGCCGTTCTATGTATATGTATTTGCAGACATTCCTGAAGTGTTTTCCTATTTAAGTAGAAATTTTCGGTTACTTTTTTTAAAGTAATTAATGGCCCGTCTCAGATCGTCCGCTACTCCGAGGTCGTCAAAATCAATCGAGTAGGTATCTAATAGGAGGTAAGGCACAGCGAGATCTGCTCGCTCTAAATCGGACGACCCCTTGCGTCTCAGACTGGTCCGCTGCACCAACGAGGTCTGTTCTATGCTACTACAAATCTTAAACTAAACATGTTCCAGGGAACACATCAATTTACACAATCTCATAAAGACAGAAAAATAAAATTTCTGCTCATGCACCAACACTATAATGCCAAGAAATGGCGCTTAGCATTCAGGCAAGTCCGTGCTAACAATTAGGAGCGCAGAAATTCTAGGAAGTGGCGAATAAAGCCAGTGGAGCAGGTGGAATGCAAGAATAATACAGTAAAGTACGAACCGCGTGTCCATTTTAATAAGGTGGTGTGAAGTTATCGTGTGAATCGTTAAATTGCCAGAGTATAGCGCGTTTTCTATAAATTTGCACATCGCTGGACAGCGACTGATGACGCACCTCTATCCCTTGAACCCCGTACCATCAAATTTGAGAATTTGTTTAGGCGCTGACGTAAGATGACAGAGTCCCAAAGATTTCAGGTTCAAATAGTGTTGACACGCTTGCATTTGAATAGCAACAAGGCTTTCCTCGAAGAAGACAGTCATCATTTCAGCCGTACGACGTCCACTGCTGAACATGGCCTCCCCCACAGACAAAGTAAATTCCTCATCATGTGGGGGGATTTGCCCATACTCACTACGCTGGGCTTGTGGTTTGGCGAGCGCAGTTAGAGCTATCGTTGTTAAAAAATGAGGGACACTGCTGCCCATCCCCTACCTTTTTTCCCTTAGTCGCCTCTTACGACATCCGCGGATAGGTAGATATGGAGGGGCCTATTCTTCAGCCGGGGCCACCACGGCCAAGAAGAGAGTATTTCCTCAGAATTCACGAAACGAGGTGCAATCTTATAGTAACCGGGCAATATTTATATCAGTAAATGATGGATATGATATTCATATATATTATTTGGTTTTGCGTAAGGCTATTGGAATAACTAATCTCTCTCGACATAGTCATGGAAGCCTTAATAAGGCATGTCGCAATATTTACTTCAAACTTTTTATTGATATTATGCCTTAACTTATAAAATAGATGTCAAAAGAGAAACAATGCTTAAAGTAACTATTACCATCTCTTACTATTCCTTAGTATCAGTAGTCCGATGATCGGATTACATGACAAACAGGCATAATTTTAAACAACGCTTAAATTTAACAAGCTTTTATAAGTACGGAGAGTTCCTGTATCTTTAGAGTTATTTTTCACTCCTCTCAAACTGACATCGGATTGTCATTTGAATTGAATTGAACCTACTAAAAAACAGTCCAACGTTGGCCAAAGTTCCTACCAACTTACTTTATGGTGGCCTTTAACCTTGCCGAGTCCTATCACACGCACATCTAGACTTGGGTTAATTTATAAGGACACGCTGACAGCAATATGAATGTCCCGTTGACAAGATTGCAAGATACTGCCTGCTATGACATATTTGGGGTTTAAAGGTTGATTGCAATCATTCATGATTTGTTTGATTTGTCTGTATAATTCTCAAAAAAGGGTAATAAGCCTTTATTGTACAAAAACTATGTCACCATAATATCAGGAATAAAATAAAACACGGGAAATTCGAAATATTTCAATCTATTTTGATTGAACATCCCATTATAAATAAATAAATACCATACACAGTCCTGACCCCACACTAGGCTTCTCTGTGTCGTGGGTATCAGAAACTACGAGTACCATGGTATAACAACACCCAGACGCGGAAGAAATATTTGTAGATCATGCAAACATTTGTCCCGCAGCGGGAAACTATGCCAAATGTTTTAACAACGTCAGCATCAAAAAAAGCGGTACAAAGCTATACCACACATACACACCTATAAGCACATAAAATACAAAAAAATACGTCAGATTTTTTACAGTTTGATGAAACGGGTTGTTTTTAAATTGAAAATAAACGATTTTAATGAAATGCCGAACAAACGATATCACCAGGCGCGCATAACACACAGGGGTTAAAACAAAAGGGCTGCTCTATGGCATAAATCATACGAGACCGTTTTGAGGAGGAAGCGGTCAATCATGCCCCTTTCTTGAATCCACAATGTGCTGTGTCAAATGTCGGTTACGAGGCTACGAAAAGAGCGGACGAAATCCTACTATCGTATCATACAAATTCCTACTATTTCAACTAATATTATTACTTCCTACCAACCTAATATATCCTTTTTAATCTTAAGCGCCGTGGTGGCTTCGGCTGAAGAATACTACTGTGGATGTCGTAAGAGACTACTAAGTGAAAAAATGCTAGATGAGGATAGGCAGCAGCGTTCGATATATCTGCGCTCGCCAGCCCGCATGCCCAAAGTGGTGAGTGTGGGCAAATCCCCCCAAATGATTGTTTGGGTGCAGGCCGTACAAAGTCGGTCGCGCTGGAAATCTATGGGGGAGGCCTATGCTCAGCAGTGGACGTCCTACGGCTAATGATTGAATGTTATTATTGATGTTACTCTTTCGCGCCGCAACCACTTAACAGATTGGAATAAAATTTGGCATAATATAGCCGTGAGTACAAGCTATTAGGACATATAATTTATGATTAAACGAACTTACCAAGTGAAGTTCTATCAAAATTATACGAGTAGCACCTCATTCGAAGAGATAAGTATCCTGAAATAAATATTATTAATTATTTATGTACACAACATGTAGTACCGCATAGGTGCCACCGTTCAAGCACTAGTTGAGAGAATAAAAAAAAAAAAAAAAAAAAAAAAAAAAAAAAAAATAGAAGCATCCTGTTATTGTTCCCGTTCGCCGCGCAAGGCCGCCATCTTGGCCGGTCTGTCATTTAGTTTAGAGTTAGGATCATAATCAGTAGATTATGATGATGATCATCATCATCATCAGTAGATGATGATGATGACGAGGCATACATAATCAATGTGATATTTAGAAATACTCAGGTGTGGATAGCATAGAGAGCTATGTGGGCGGGAGGGAGTTTAATACTTATCTCTTCGAATGAGGTGCTACTCGTATAATTTTGATAGAACTTCACTTGGTAAGTTCGTTTAATCATAAATTATACTTCTTAGCACCTCATTCTCGAGATAAGTATCCTGAAATAAATATTATTAATTATTTATGTACACAACATGTAGAAGTTGAGAGCTATTTTCTAAATATCACAGTAAGGATAAGAAATAACTGTAAGTGTTATGTATTAAGTATTGATTTATTTTTCACATATAGTAAAGTACTTCTCTCTTAATTATAATTAGCTATAATCAGTAGGAAATCACAATTACTTTGTTTCTAATAGATGAGTACTTATTATATAATTTTTAACTTTAATTAGTTTTTTATGCCTAGATTTTAATCAATCAATTTAATTGAGTTATTAATCAATATTATTATTATCCAAAATTGCCCTAGCTAGATTGGTCTGATCAGTGTCGGTAATGATAGATCTGTGATAGAATCGTCCAAAAACGGTAGAAGTGCCACTCCAGCCAGCAGTTTTTCGGATGGTATCAATGTTAACACCTAATTGGTGAGCTTTGGAAGTTGAGGCGTGGCGGGTGCTGTGTGCCGTAAATATGCTTACATCAATACCACATTCTTTAAGCGTTGCCTTAATCCATCGTGATATAGTTTGTGTACTAACGATTTCATGAGGTTTTTTCAAAGAAATAAATAGAATGTGTTTTTTGCGAAGAGGGTCTGTTTTGGTTATATATGCTAGTAAAGTGGTAGCTGGACATATCTCTGGTTTATCATTAAAGAAGGGAATACAAAGGATGGGCTGGTTACTACCTGCTTTTGAAGTTTTAATAAGATCCGGTATTTTAATATTTATTTTTGATGTAAGCGTTTCTACATTATTAATGTTAATTTTTTGGAGAGTTTGCACCCTATGTGCAGTAGTGAGGGCTAACAGAGTTACGCATTTCTTTGAAAGTTTTTCTAATGGGAGTGTTTCGTTAGGGTACCATGTTCTTAGGGTGTCTAAAACTCTGGACGTGTCCCAAGTAATATTATATTTGGGTGTGGGAGGACGAAGTCTGAATATTCCTTTGAAAAATCTCTTTAGTCTATCGTCAGAGGATATGTGTGAGCCGATTATAAGAGATAATGCCCCTCTATAGCTATTTAATGTACCATACTGAACTCCAGAATGAAATGTTTGTGTTAGGAAATATATTATTGTTGGTACTGAGGTTTCAAACACGTCGTGTTTGTTAAGAGTGCAAAATCTGTGCCATCTTTTTAAGCACACGTCGTATTGCTTGATGGTGTTATTACTTAGAGATGCCAGCATGATATCTATAGACGATGGAGGCACGCTTCGTCTCAGCCACGCCGCCCGCACAAGACTCCGGCAGCCAGGGTAAGATTTTCGTGAATCCTCCCTTTGCTGGAATGGGAGATAATTACATTTTCGTTAGGTTTAAAGATAATTAGGTCAGATAACAAGAGTTTTCTAAATATTGGGTACCATGGCTGTGAGGGCCACATGGGGATCACGACGATGCCTCTGGCCTTATCCCGTACTATTTTTCTTAGGGTTTTTAAAACCATGGAGAATGTAGGAAAGGCATAGAAGTAGAATTGCGACCAGTTAATAGTGAAAGCATCTATAGTGAATGCATCTGGGTCTTTTTGCCATGAAATATACAGGTCGCATTTTTTATTGATACGACTGGCAAATAGGTCTATTTGAGGGGGCCCAAACTTAGTTCTTATGGTTTCGAAAGCCTTGTCATTCAGTTCCCATTCGATGTCGGGATGAGAGCGCCGTGACTCCCCATCAGCCACATCATTATCTATGGATTTGATGTATGAGGCAAACACAGAAAGTTTGCGTTGTTCACACCATTGCCAGATGGTTTTCGATATTTCGGTCAAGTGTGGGAATTGGATACCGCCCATTCTATTAATGTAACTAATAGCAGTAGAGTTGTCTATCCGCATTAAAATTTGGCAATCTGTATAGTTTTTTGCAAATATTTTTTGCGCGATGAATGCAGCTAGGAGCTCTAACTGGTTAATATGGAACTTTTGTTCATTTTTAGACCATGGGCCGCTAGCAGTCTCACTCCCGCACGCGGCACCCCATCCTGTCGTTGAGGCGTCAGAATACAACTCTAAAGCGTAGTTGTCGTCCCTTATCCGTTTTACGGAACTAGGAATGGCCTGTAGCCACCATTCAAGGTATGGCCGCAAAGAGGAGGGTATTTGCATGATCTTATCATAGTTTTCGTGGCCTTGTAAGTTTAAGAATTTGCAACGCTCTAATTGTTTTGTGTAGAGCCATCCATACTCGATAGCTGGACAAGCAGAGACAAGTAGTCCGACCAGTTGAGCAAAGTATCTGATTTTACATTTTTGTAGTTTCATGAATTTTTTGATTTCCAGCGCAATACGATCTCTTTTGTCAGAAGGTAGTTGAACGTTAAGCCTGTTTGTATCGATGACAAAACCCAGATATTTACACTTTGTGGAAGGGGTCAAGGCGCTCTTATCAAAATTTATTATAAAACCTAAGCTGGTAAGGAACTGTTTGGTTGTATCTACATTATCTAAGCAGTTTTCGTACGAATCTGATATCAGGCATAGGTCGTCGATATATACGGTTGATAGGTAGCCGGCAGATCTCAGCAACTTGACCACGGGTTTCATAATTTTTGTAAAAATGTATGGAGCCGTGTTTAGGCCGAAAGCCAAGGCGTTAAATTGGTAAAGAGTATCATTAAAGGTAAACCTCAAATATTTTTTAGAATTTTCATCTATTTTTATTAAGAAATAGGCGTCTTTTAGGTCTATGGTCGCCATAAAACTATTTCTAGATATAAGTTTCAAAACTGTGCGCAAGTCTTCCAATTTGAAGTGACAAGTTTTAATAAATTTATTGAGTTCCTTTAGATTGAGTATGAAACGCATCTTCCCGTTTGGTTTTGGTCTCAAGAATATACTAGATATAAACTGATTTTTACATGGTTTACAAACTGATATTGTTCCGATCTTGAGAAGATCTGATATGGCTTCCTCAAACTGTGCGAGTTCCGTATTCGAGTAGTTTTGGGTTTTAGGTAACGAAAGTTGTTCTACAGGTTCCGAAAAATCAAGTTTATAGCCAGAAATCCATGATAGGATTATTTGATCGCTAGTGATGCGTAACCACTGGTTGTAGAATAATGATAGGCGTCCCGCGTACATTACCTCTTCTAAGTTCGGCGGTAGTTGGTGAACTTCCGCTGCTGCGATGACGTCCTGTATGATTTGGCGGGCTGATTCTGGTGATAGGTGGGCTGATTCTGGTGATAAGCAGGCTGACGCGTCTTCTGTATTGTTACCGGCGGTTTCCGGGGTGGAGCCGCCGGAGCTTTCACGTTTAAATTACCAGGCTTTGATGTTGATGGCTGTGGCTTTTTGTAATTATTGTTGTACGTGCTTTTTATTTCAGCGCAAGACCTGGAAACGGCTTTAGCCGTTCTAAGTGTGTCCGGGAGATTTTCGCCAAATAAGAACTTGTCAATCTTGGCATTCAGTATTTGGGTTTTAGCATCCTTCTTAAGCACTGATGTGCTGAACATTCTTCTTGTTACAGAGTCAGCATGTTGTATGTCGCATAGTATTCTGCTTGCATCCATTCGTTTTTTAAGAAGTTCATGATTTTTATCATGTGATCCTAGCATCTGTGTTGTGGCTGATGCTAAACAAGAAATAGCCGAGCAAAGAAGTTTTTGTTTCGCTTCAATTGCCTTGTCCCGGTTGGCTAAGGATTCCGGCAAGGCTGCCTTTATTTCAGGGTTCATCAAAGGTGCGCCAAAAAGTATTCCGTTCGATGGAAGAAGGTATCTTTGTTGTAGCTCTTTTTTTGCTTCCTTAGTAAGTCCAACAGTAGCAATATGTTGCAATCGGCTTGCAAGCTCTTTATGTATTTCTTGTCCATATTGAACATTAATGTTGGGGTCGTCCCCTAGGATTTCCAATATGTCTTTGTCCAAACCGGTATCTTCAGTTTCCTTTTGGGCTAGCTCATTAGAGCTTTGTTCTAGATTATCTAAAGCAAGGTCAGAGGCTATCTCCGTATCTGCCAAAACTTGAGGTGTGAAGGATATTTCTGGTGGACTTGGATCGGAGGTTAGGACATCTTCGCTTATTGTAGGCTCAGTCATGAGTTAGTTTAATAGACCATTGTCTGAAACGATATTGTACATATATTATAAAAAGTAGGTAGGATAAAGTTTAACCGAACCGTGGGACTACTATGTAGCATAGTAGTGTAATGACCTAGAAGTAGGTAGGTAAGGTTGCATTACAACGCAGCTTGGTGTGCAGTGGAAAAGCCCACAGGCAGGTCCGATAGCACGATATATAGCATAATTAGAAAGGTGCAGAGAAAAGCTGAGGTTTGCAGAATGTAGTGAGACAGTCCAAAGAGCAGCTCGAGCACAATTCTTTTAGCAAACTTTAATAAAAATGCGATAAGACAGTCCATAGATCAGCCCGATTATGCATTTTGTTTGTAAAAAATAAGATCACAAAATGTCTTTGTGGTTAGGGATGGTAATGCAGTGAGGCAGTCCAGAGATCAGCTCGATTGCATACCTATAGTGTTTTTATCGTAAGCAAGCTGGTAAGACAGCATGCAATAATCACTGTATGTATATATTAAATGGTAGTTGTACATACCGTCAACGCTTCGATCACTTTCACTCGAAGATAAATCCTCTTGTTTACGAACACGTCTTATTTTCTTCTTCAGTTTTTTGATCTCTTCATTGATATAATCAATGTCTTTAGTACGCTTGCGTTTCGGCATGTTTTAAATAATTTTTCACTGTGGAAATAACACTGATTTTAGTAGGATTTAGTGCGAAATAAATAAATAATTGTGTGAACGGTTGAGCACTAAAATGCGAATGACAGACCGGCCAAGATGGCGGCCTTGCGCGGCGAACGGGAACAATAACAGGATGCTTCTATTTTTTTTTTTTTTTTTTTTTTTTTATTCTCTCAACTAGTGCTTGAACGGTGGCACCTATGCGGTACTACATGTTGTGTACATAAATAATTAATAATATTTATTTCAGGATACTTATCTCGAGAATGAGGTGCTAAGAAGTATAATGCTTTTCATCCCGGTACGTCGCGAAGCAAGAAAAAAATACTGAGTGAGACCACCAGTGCAGTGCAGTGCACCAGTGCAGTGCACAAAGTGTCTGGGTAAAATTACCGTATGTCCGTCGACTTCATAGCCCCACAATCCGCTATCTACAAACACATTGGTAACCACAAAAACAAACACGACACACCTTTATTTCATTAATTTGAATATTTAAATGATAACTATTCCTTCGTTCGTATCAAATTAAAGAGACAGTTTTGCTTCTAACTAGCAACTATGATGTAAATAAAATTTACCTGCCGATTTATTTCGTAGGTCCGCTGGTAATTTGGGAATGGTACCTATCTGCCTGCCTTTAGATGTCTACAAGGTTTGTTCTTTGTTGTAATTTATGTTCTTACCCCTTGTATCTTTGACGACCTCAGTGGCGCAGCGGGTGAGTGCCTGTCTGAGACGCAAACGTGCGGTATACCCGCATACAATAAACATATTTGTTCCGGGTCTGGGTGTTGTGGTAGTGCGGCTTCACGCGTGGAGTCACAGTGTCGAGAAAATCACACCTGTTTCTCTCGATATAGTCTTCGACTTTGCAACGCGTGCGTGATGTGATGCCTCTGGTATTGCACGCTTGCATAGCCGTATGGCTTTTGCAACCTTAGTTATAAAAAAAAACTTGTAAGAAAATCTCATTGAATATTTCTATATACGCTCTTGCCTCAGCGAGAATGTACCACTACAACAAATTAAGGTAATGTTCATTTCCATAAAGATGGTTGGTTTTACATGGTTACATGGTAATACCGGACTTAGTTGCAGAACTGCATCTGTAGGGCCAAGGGTTAATGGATTCGCACACATCTGCTATGCAAATTACAATAAATGTGTTTTGAATTGAAATTGAATATTATGGAATGTGTTTAACTGTTTAATACTAGCACAAATATAAGGAAATGTATCCCCCTTTCTCTTCCTACCACCATGTAACGACTACTTGTGTCAAACTAATAAATGTATTTCTCTATAAATCCTACAAAACAATTTCTTCATACAATAAAATAGTCCACCGAGGCGGACAAAAATAACGAAAATAGTGAATTTAAAAACATTTTACCATATTTTAAGAATCGAAACCGGAAAAACGAATTGCCACCAATGTCGTATACTTAACTGAATTTTAGTTCTAATGTTACATACATACATAAAATCTCGCCCATTTCCCAGAGGGGTCAGCAGATCACGGCTTTCCACTTGCTACGATCCTGACATATCTATTTTGCTTCATTCACTCTCATCACATTCCTCATACCTGCTCGGTTGCAACGGTTTAGGGTTCCCTTGACCTTTTTCCAAAACGCTCCGTTACCCCTTCCAACGGTCCCACTCACAATTGCCTTTTACATCTGTTTCGTCACTCTTCTTTAGTTCATCCTCTCTACTTGACCAAACCATCTAAGTATACCTTTCTCAATCCTCATCTCTGCGTCTTCTTTCACTCCACAACGCTCTCTTATCACACTGTTCCTCACTCTTTCTTTCCTCTTTCTGGTCCACACATACTTCGTATGTTCGTATCAATCTTAGTTCTTATTTATTAGTTAGTAAACACTATACAATAAAATTATTAAATACAATAAAATAGACACATGAAAAAGGACTTCGATAAAATTAGATTCAATTACATAAAAGTACCAGGTCGTTATGAAACCGAGGAGTTGTTAAAAACGCATCAACAACCGAATAATCAATTCCGACACTCAAATAAAGGTAATCACTTAACAAATCATGTTTACCTGGTATGTAATAATCTTTTAATTACTAGTACGAGTGCCGAGTGGTGTACGAGGAGTATACAGTAGCTCAAGCACGAATAACTCATGGTAACGCTACGCTTACGATACGATAGCAATTCTCACACGTAAGTCAGCCAAAATTAAAGATTACGAGCATCGCTGATGTCATTGGATAATATTTTAACGTGATAATATTGTAACGCTTGGGCTACAGGGTGATCTATTGAAAATGGATCAAGTCTGCCATCTGTAGTGTGGAGTAAATGATAATGTAAAGCCGTGTTCAAACGGCGTGCGATATACAAACATAAAATCTGCAGACGGTTTAGATGACATAATATGACATCTAAAATATATTTGAAAATGATCCTTACGCCTTTTGAATAAAGTTAATTTTGAGTTTGACTATTATGAGCTTGCGATATCGTTGAACTGTATAGAACACCCTCAAATATAAAAACAATATTGACTCTATTCCGTAGAGGTAAGGCTCTTTTTAAAACTAATTGAATATAAAATATCCGTTTGAAAACGGCTTTGTAGAAATAATGCAATTGCTTAAAATTATAGTCGCCAATGAAGAGATATTTCAGTGTTCAACTACCACATTATAAAAAGCTATTAAGATAAATAAATATAATATTATTTTATGAACAACAAGCTTAATTAAAACATAAAAATAAATATATACTAGCTACACCCGCGCGGTTTTACTTCATTTCAATTATTTCCCGTTCTTAACTTACCCCCTTTTAACCCCTTTATAAACAAATTAGGTATAAGAAATCACTTATCGGACGACCGGACGACGCAGTGTTGGAAAGCCCCCCACCCGATGGACCGACGACATTGTTATGGTTGCGGGAAGTCGGTGGATGGAAAAGGCTCAAGACCGTTCGTCATGGAACTCTTTGGGGGAGGCCTATGTTCAGCAGTGGACTTCATCAGGCTGATGATGATGATGATGATGATGAATCACTTATCAGGTGTCTAATAATTTGTACAAATTATTTCTAAAAATGTTTCAAGGCAATTTGTAAAGTTGATAGGAGATACACGCCTTTAACTTGGTTGGTTGGTGGTTCTAATTCAAATATCAAAAATATTTTTTAGGTCTTTAACTTGGATATTTAGAAAACATTTTGTTAGAAATACTTATTGTAAAGTTTCAAATAAGTAAATATTTCAATTAAAAAAATCATATAAATTTCGAACATCTCTACAGCACCCTCATGGGGGTGCACCGTGATGTTACATAGTTTATGTAAGAATTGAGGTCATAATCAATATAAATTAAATTTTTCATACAGATCCGTTCAGTAATTTCTTAGATTAGCCCGAAAAATTAAACAAACAAAGTCTGCTAATCCAAAAATCATTTTTTGTAACAAATGTTATTTTATGATCTCCAAAACATGTTTTTGTAGAAAATACATATTTACAAAATTTCGGGGTTAACTGTTTTATTGTATGTATAGATAGATATAGCTATGCTGCTTAGGTTATCTTAATACCAAAGGAATATTAAATTACAACATGGTTAGGCGTTTTGCATAAACTAATTAAGTATATAAATTGAATTTACTGTTAGGATGTGCGTGGCAGTATGGTTAAACGGATATCTACCTAATTAAATATAATTTAATGAGTAGTTTTTGAATAACCCGTTATAAGTTTCACATAAAATGTTTCATATCTACGATAAAATGTATGACTTATTGCAAACATAAAGGAAATCAATTTCCAGAATTTGGAATATAACATTTTTGATCTCTGGATTGGTATTTTTTTTTAATATTTGACATATCACATTTCTTCCGATATAGTCGCGCTTTACTTAAACAATATTCTAGGCTTGATATACATTAAATTTAAGGTATTTTTTGTGTTCAGGTACAACAGCGAAATTGTTCCTATGCACGAAGTGTTGGAAGGCCCTAGGCCACCTAATGGACAGACGACATTGTGAAGGTTGCGGGAAGTCGTTGGACGGAAAAGGCACAAGACCGTTCGACATGGCACTCTTTTATCCAGCAGTGGACATGGCCTATATCCAGCAGTGGACTTCTACAAGAAGATAATGATGATAAAGTTTTGAGTGCGCAACTTAGTTTTTCGGAACGAAGCTGGGATAACCCAGAACCAAACATTTGGAAGCATGCAGCAGCATGAAATAAGGTCCCTATAACCAGAGTTGGCTCGGAGTAACGTCCTAAGGACACACTTTCCTTATGCACTTATATTATTCCATACCTCTAAAAGCCTTTACTTAACTTATCATAATGTGCAGTATATATCAGCGGTACGTGTGTACAGATATCGCTGAATATATTACTATTATCGCAAACTGTCAAGCGATATCGCTCGCTAAAAGCGTGCATCCATCTGCACTACGTTCGCTCTGTAAGTTTGTTCGTCGTCTTACTGGTTATTATTTTCTTTTCTTTTCTTTCTTTTTCTTTAAATTCCATTTTGTGAAAAGGGATCATCGAAAAAATTATAGGCACCAAGCCGTGTTTGTTGCCTGATTCTTCTAGGCTTGGTCCCGAGGAACAGGCATAGCTTCACCTAGTTTCTAAGACGTTTCAAAGTGATCCTAGTGATTTTATTGAAATAAATGCCTTTTGACTTTGACTTTGACTTGGTCTACATTAGGTCAATGCCCAGCAGCCTTATTGCGTAACTGAGCCGATAATCGTAATCGGCTTCAACTGTCAAATTCCTGTTATCTCTTGACAGCTAAACGGTAGTACTATGACAGTTTAAGTTGATAAGGATTATCAGTTCAACTGCGGAATACGGGCGCAGGTTGAGATGTAGTGACTGGATTTTATGATGATTACTTGCTTGTTGTGGCGCTGATTCTTTCTTGGTCATCCATGGATTGGTGGTTTTAGGTCAGTGACCAGGTTGAGGTATTTTGGCCCTGTAAAGGGCCTACGACCGTCGGTGAAAGAATCAGTGTAGTGAAAGGATTAAAGTGCGCCCCTTAGAGGCTCCTTTCGTGCAAAAATAATGGTGCTTGTGTGCAGTAGAGACTTCGTTCACGCGCATTTGTACTTTACTAAAGCCTTCGCGAAATCCTCGTAACCACCAGGTCAGGGGCCAACAACCGGCGGCGCACGTCAGCCAGACGGGCCATCACTCAGACTGTTTATTTTTCAATTTGCCCCGTCAGTTGGGCCGCTGAGTTAGGGCCGCCACACACGGCGACGCCAGATTACGGGGTTCGGTAACGCCCTCAGTGTGTGGGAACGGGGTTGTCAGATTGGTTTGGAAAAACCATTGGATACCGAAATTGGGAAAGATTGTACTCTTTTTACCCGACTGGCGAGAAGGAAGAAGGGTAATGTTTTTGATGACAGAGAAGGCAAATTCTAGATATTCTAGATAATAGACAAATTCTAGATAATACATGATAAACACTAAATCACGTATGTGAGTGTTAGCTGTTGTTGTTCAAAGTTTGAGGTCCTTCAAGCCGGATCTAAGCGTTAAATCAACCCAGATCGGCCGAACCACAATACTGAAGGAATATCAAAACAGGTCAGTCTCCAACGTTTACTGAACAAATTCACGGGAAATTGTTTTAAACCAAACTAGTCGACAACCCTACTAACCATGGCGCTCGCGATGATGCGAGGCGTCGAGAACCTACAATTAGGTGCGGGCCAACAAGACCACAACACGGTAATACGTACCCTAGCATCAAAACTATACTACAACATCAAGTAATGGAAAACACACCTTATCACCCCGTAAAACGGTCTAAGTGATCGCACGCAATATTTGAAGGGTTAAACTGCACTATGAAAGCCTGAATACTAAAATTGCGGCAACAACCATACCTACCCCAATAGCAATAGAGTTGTTTTTGGGTTGGGTAGAAGTGTTTTGAGTTTTGGTGGTAAATGTATGAGAACTTTCGTCCGTTTATTGGCACAGTAAATGAATTATGGCGTCGTGAATTTCGCGAAATATATTGGGTGAAAATTGATTTCTCGACTACTGCTGCATTACACCCATAAAAGTTTATCAGCGGGTTGGTTATAAAAGACAATCCTTTTGAAAATTATCATACAAGATAACAGGGTCGCAATTCACGGAAATAAACTAATCTATATTCAATGCATGGCACTATATGCAAGTAGGCACTAAAAATAAACACCTATATAACTATCACTAGGACAAAAATGCGATCTTAGTAAATAATTATGTGTAAGTTGTCTTCGAAAAAACTCCGTCATCACGCTGCTAAATAATGATAAAACTAAGAATATTTTCCAAGACTTGGAAAAATGCCCTTGTGGCAGTTGGTGAAAGAACCAGCGTAGCGAGAAACTGTTTTATGATATTGATGCAGTACTAGGAGGTCATAAGCAAGGGACCTAATCTGCTTAGAATCTTTTGGCTCAATACCGTTTCAAATTCGAAGTAAAGTTCAAGTTTCGCTACCAGGCCATCATAAAGCAGAGGATTTAGAACACATATCGGGACCACACAAGAGGAAGGCGGTAGCTGCTCTGTGGTTAGCGCTGCCCTGGGGCTGTTCGCTGTCTATAGCTGGTGTGGACCAGTTTGGGCTGTATCTTGGGTGGGGCAGATTCGATGTGAAAGTTTTAGTAGCGGTATTAAGTAAACTTCATGACATTTGTAACAAAATACCGCTACTACCGTGATTTACAGTTGTATCCCTATTTCATAAACTACTAACTCTAGTATTAAATGGTATTCGATTAAGAAGTGTAGAGACGTGTTGCCTTTGAGAAGTGGATAAAGATCTATAATTGTATATACTGCCTTCATCATTTAGACTTCATTAGGATCTCGATTATGGAATATACAGCGTATGATGGGGGATTACAGTATCCCTATTTCATAAGGACTTAAAGTCAGGTTCAGGATGATGATGCTTTACCAGTCCTGCCGAATAATCAAATAGCCAGTAAGGACAGGACCAGACCATACTAGCTTACCTTACTTAATGTAATTGTATCCCCAAGATTTACCGCTCCGGAGAATTACAGTAATTACGTTACGCATCCTCGTACGTTATACAAACCCGTCGATAAATACACGATCTGACAGTACACGTGAACAGGACTGGAAAATATATATTTTGCTACAAAGTTCATTGAATTTAAACTACTTAGGTGAATATACGCCTATTCTTCGCACACTAATACCTACACCGTGAACTCTGAACAAAGTTCGTTCGAGAAGAACAGTCATTTAAAAATCACGCTGTATAAAGTGCATAAGATAGTCCTTTTGTACCTACATGTCCTTTCATTTAGTTTATTTTTTGTATGTGTTTTCTGTGTACAATAAAGAATAAAAATTTAAAAAAGGTTTTGAGTTGCCTCCACCGCCGAATTCCTGTCCCAATTTCAGGTTAAGCCAACAATTTCAGACGTCTATCAAATTGGATCTTAATTGAATGCTGAAAATTCAGACAAGACAAAGCAATCGTCGGCCGTCACAACACGCGCACTCGCCAACAAACACACGCGACTGACGTGTACGTATTTAATCTGTGCTCGTTTATTAAGGCTGCGTACACAACACCTTGTGTGTGTAGGCGACAATCATGTCCTGGCGATATTTTTCGCCCATATTAAGTACAAGCTTGGGCCCGCAGATTCGCATGCTACTTAGATAAAAAGTGGCCTAAATGCTATTCTACATAAAGAACACTGTCTATTTCAAGATTGCCGAAATCGGTTGAGCCATTACGGCATGATTGAACCAAAATATCCAAACATCGTCTCTCTTGTGACATTCATAATCTAAAAGTACTGTTGCATTATTGTCTGAATGACAATAAAAGCACAGCCAAGCCCCCACACTACCATTCCGTGTGTCCTGGGTAACGGAAACTATGCGTGCTTACCACAGCACCTAGAAATGCAAACAATTGTCACGCCACGAGGTAGGTACCCGCACCTCTCACGTCCCAGCTAGGGCACAAGCCCGCTAAGGTACGGAGTTCGTTAATTACGCGTGTTTCACTAGTTTATGAGAGCTCTGGTGGAGTTGTGGAAGGCGGGGCCTCCGACCCAAAGGTCATGGGAAAAATGCGCGCGCTGTCAAACGGTGAAGGAAAACATTTAGTATGTGAGGACACAGCTATATCCGACGAAAAATAACGAAAGGATCCTATAAGAAGCGCACTTCAATCCTTTTACCACACTGGTTCATTTAACAACGGTCACTGGCCATTTTCAGGGCTACCATACCTCAACCTGCCCACTGACATAAGACAAGATGACCAAGAAAGAACCAGTGGCCGACAAGCAACTGTTGCACATCGATACGTTCGTTGAATCAGGGCGACCACAAGTGAAAAGTCGCTTGATGTCGCCGGACATGTCGTGTCGTGCGAAGTTGGGCGACATTCAGTGCATACACAGCTTTAAACTGCGGTAGAACAATGGCACTGCATTTGCCAAGGTATTTAAACGTATTTAATTAGCAGTTTGTAAGTAAATGCACTTCGGATTGACACTTTGTGGAGCATAAAATGCCAATCAGTTTTAAGAGCACTGGCCTTGGACTCTCTTTCGTATGTTCAAATCTTACGTTATATAATTATAACTCACTTACCTTATAGAACAGGCAACTCATGATTTCCACTTTATGTTGTACTTACCTGTAAAAGAAAACAGAAATAATTAAACAGTGAATTGATTAAGAATTCTATACCTTCGCGGTTCATTCACGCTATAGTGTCTGAACAGAAAAAAAAAACGATTGGAAAAAAACGCGAAATAAATATATAGTTCATGACCAGAAATATCATATTAGATAAGTAGTAACCTACTTTTACCACCAGTACCATAAGCGAAGACCACGGCATTCGCTAGTAAGCTGTGCGTTTCAATTTCCATATCAAACCATGTAGTTCAGGCAACAAAAAAACACGTGTTGACCATCAATTAAAATCAAATTAACAATTCCAACGTCAAAACCAATTATTGTGAACTAGCCTCAAGCGTCAGCCATTCCAAATTAGCCCTTGTCACTCAAAGGTGAAGGTGCAGAATTGCGAGGGCGGGTATTGTTGGTATTATAAAGACAAGTGTGCATGGCTACAAATTGTGGAAGACACTGACCAACTATGCACAGCTTATGGAGACTGCAGCAGGTTCATTTTATGCTACAGAACCTACAAAAAAAAATCAACCAAAAAAACTCTTACTGCGACAAATGAGGTAGCGGTATTACCGCAGCAGTGAAGTTAAGACAAGCACTCGTGGCGTAGCTTGCCTAGACGTTCTTGTTAAGCAACCTTCAGCGCGGTCACCAATGGAATGGTGACCTATAGTGGCACTAACGGCGTAGCGGACCCAGCGGCACCCAGCTCTACAAAACCACGACGGAGGCCTTTAAGTGGCCAAAAAACGTGTACATCATTGCTAGTTACGCTTCGGGTATAGAAGCTATAGACATAGGGTCATCAAGTCTCTAGTTGAAGCCGTTATACAACCTAGTTAATACTGGAGGCTCGACAAAGTAGCTTTCTATCCATTCTACTAGATGGCGCTAGTTGAAAAGTGCAAAAATGTATGTAAATGAAATGGGTCATTGAAATATAACCCGGTCTATTATTGTATGGTAGTTATCGTCAACTCTTTCAATGCAATCGATAAATATTTACATAATCTAGGGGCGCTGTTTGATCCTTCACTGCGGTTTATGCGTTATTGTTTTTTAATCGGCCGTCCCGCCCCCACAAGCTTTTGCCATCCATCATAACTTTAAAAAACAATTTAAAAATAAACAGTCGACTTCCCCGCGGCGCATTCCTTCGAAAGTAGAGTTTAAAACAACATATAAATTAATAACGAGCCAAGGGTTACTAATATTCAGGTGAGCTCGATCTGGGCTTAATGATGGTTAAACCATACAGATTTAAACATACTTTCTATTAAAAAATCGGTAAGTAGGTAATCGCAAAGAAAGATTACCCTGAGACCTCAAGATGCTCAGGATCCTAACTAATGTCTCTCACGACAGACATCTTAGATGGGTTCTCACGACTTAGGTAAGTCCCAGATCTCCCTCTTAACTTTAGGTCCTCAATATCTTTCGAAATGACTAAGGAGTTAGCCAGAGGCATGACAAAATTTGCACAAGTCAAATGCAACATTCCGAACATGCCTTTTGAATCTATTAAAATGAGGTTTGTTATTATGACTCACTGGTTCTTTTTGCAAGAAAAAGAGACCTTCTAGATTCTATCACGAAATGGTTCCACCAGGGCCTATTGACCCTGAGTTCATCATGCCTCAACCAGATAGACGAACTAGTGCAGGATGACCTTCTACAACCAGCGATAGAACTAAGGACTGGGTTCTTTCTTGGTCGTCGTCACCCTGGATTGGATCATTCAGATTCAGCTTGGTCGCGAGGAACAGCTTCACCTAGTTTCTAAGACGTTTCAAAGTGATCCTAGTGATTGTATTGAAATAAAAACCTTTGACTATGACTTAGATCCTATGGAATATATCTTTAGATACACCTACTTATTAGTGTTTTTTTTACTGTCGTAATAGGTCGTCTAAGATTATAATCTAAGAATTTTTAACAAAATTCATCTGTGTGCATCATCATCATCAGCCTGTAGAAGTCCACTGCTGGACATAGGCCTCCCCTAAAGAGTTCCACGACGAACGGTCTTGAGCCTTCTCCATCCACCGACTTCCCGCAACCTTCGCAATGTCGTCGGTCCATCGGGTGGGGGGCCTTCCAAAACTGCGTCGCCCGGTTCGTGGTGGCCATTCGAGAACCTTTACCCCCCAACGGTTATCGGTTCTGCGAGCTATATGGCCTGCCCATTGCCACTTCTACTTGCTAATTCTGAGAGCTATGTCGGTGATCTTGGTTCTTCTACGAATTTCCTCATTTCGGATCTTATCACGTAGTGAAACTCCTAGCATAGCTCTCTCTGTGCATCATCTGTGTGTATAGAAAATTATTATCTAAAACCAGATACTGGTCATCGACTTTTAAAGAAAACTAACTGTTAGTTACTACAAAAATACAAATAAAAAACAAACATTTTTATGGATGCAACCTGCTAACGATCTATATAAAATACAGACAGACATGACATGTGTTGAAAGGAAGGTCCCATGGCGACATTTGGCGAACCACCTGCCTAGCGGATAGTTTGGGAATCGTCCGTGATAGGCTGATAAGGACATATTTATTGCCATTCAAAATTGTATACTTATACTCTTGCTTGCATAATTTGGTAAAACCATCAAGAAGGTACACGTCAATGTAGAATATTCAGGAGTATTTCGCGAAGTCCGTCCGCCATGCAGCAATGCCTGCGGTGCTGTCTTAGTTTGAGTTAGCCAGTGACATTACAGGCATATTAGACTAATCTTGGGATCGGCAAAGCGTGCGCGATGCCTCTGGTATTTCAAGCGTCCATAGGCTACGGTAACCATTCAACGAGAGACTTATGCATGTTAGCCAAAATAGTTGCATAATGAAATACATAAAAAACACGCATCGCATCGATTGGTGACCTCAGAACGCATAACTCTATAAAACTTTGGAAAGTAGAGCGAATGTCACAGTTCTGAACTATTATAGCCACGAACACCTGTAAGCTCCCATATCCACATTCACATTCTCCAGGCGAACTATCTTACGGACATAGAGCTACTATGGAGAGGGTTACGCGTTATTTTCTTCATTATAGAATTTTTATGTCCAGATTATATTATGCTGAGATAACGACTGATAGAGGGAAATGGAAGAAGAACGATAACTTACATTTATTCTAGAAATTTTAAATACAGCGTAGGTATGGGTTAAATTTATCGTTATGTTATTTTTATTTTTGATGATAGAATAAGCCCCTTTTCAGATAGCATAGATATCTAATAATTACGAGACACGTTGTATATTTAAATCAAAAAGGTTTAACGTCTCATAAATTCCGATAATTCTGATCAAAAAATTGATCGGCGTGGTCGAGTCTAACGTAGAGCCTGCGCCAGCCGCTTCCATTCCTTGTTTGTCTAACAAGTAGAACAACAGTCATATAACTTGACTAAACTAAGTCATATAACTCATATGTTCAGTATGTTGAGCTAACGACGAGGCAAACTTTTATGGGCACAGTAAAAATGGCGCCTGTGTTTATGGCGCCCAATTGGATATCAATTAGATCCATAATATATTTGTTTGGCTGTTATTTATTGGTAGGTTATCTATGGGATTAATCTCAGATCTAAAAGGTGATACAATTATGTATACTATGCTGAAAGAGGCTTATTCTAAACCCAATTGGCAATAAAGTTTGTTCTACCTAGGAGAGTCAAGTTTTTTTTTTTCGTCATTTCACACACGGTCAACTGTTCCTAAACTAGGCATAGCCTGTACTATGGGTACCAGAGACTGATATACATAATTGATATATATTTAACACCCAAACACAAACATCTGTATTCATCACACAAATGTTTGTCCTGTGCGGGAATCGAACCCGCGACCTCTAGCGCAGAAGGCAGACTACCAACTGAGCTATGAGGCCAGTCAATTGAAAAAATTATGTGCATAAATAAGCTGTTTTGGGATTAAATCAGTTCAAATTAAATTATTCAGCTGTTTTAGGTAGCAATATTGATGTTGAAGTGAGTTAAATAATTAGTAATAAAGATATTTTTTCAAACACTCAACAGTCACATACATAGTCCTGACCCCACACTAGGATTCCCTGTGTCGTGGGTATCAGAAACTACGAGTAACATGGTACTAGAACACCCAGACCCGGAACAAATTTTTTTGTAGATCATGCAAGCATTCGTCCAGCAGTGTGAATCGAACCCACACCCCTTGCGTCTCAGACGGGCACCGGCCCGCTAAGCCACCGAGGTTTTTGTTAGTTACACTTATCTTCATCGAATCGAAGGCATTATCAAAAGAATTTTCGAGGACCTTCATGTCTAGTGGTCGCGTAGCTTTGTCAGACACAGATCACGTCAGTTTTATATAGTAATCTATTCAGTAATTACTAATTATTATACAGTAGCGACTACCGGTATTGATTTCGCTACAAAATCAATTTCAGCTTGATTAGAAGAACTCAATAGCCTCAAAAACAGACGGCGTAAAGTGTGTAACTGATCAATAATTTCCGATCTTATTGCAAGGTCGTAGAGTCCTCGATACGAGTAATTTTCTAAGAGTCTGTTGGATACTACTGACATTCAGAAGCGTTTAATTTTAAGCTCTATTTTAAAGATTATAGGAGTTAGATTCAGTTGTTTAAGTAAGTTATGAGTAAATATTCCGACATTCCATCCATCAATATCAGTTGGTTCAGAAGTAACTCTCCGCATTCTTTAGGGCTCATTACTCATTATTAGAAACGGCTACCGTTATTATTAAAACCTAAAAAATAATATAAATTACAACAATCAAGATCAGAATAATAACTAGACCGTATGCAAAAAATAAGCTACAAGCAGTATACGAGTTTCTGTATAACTTGACTGGTCGTTTTTAACAGATAAACTCAAACTCTACGAAGTTAAAAGTCTAGCAACTTCTGATAAAGGGGCTCCACAAATAACAAGTGGCGACCACAATAGACCAGTTGTGGCCGCAGTGACACCATAGCCATACAAAGGAAAAAAAAACAAAAAACTTCTGATTGCTCGCTACGTTCTGACTTGGCAATAACATCCATTTTAGCTTTATGAAATACTAGCTTGCGCCCCCGGCTTCGCTCACGTGGTACCTAGATAAAAGTAGCCTTTATGCTATTCTAGGTAAATAACTCTATCTAGGCTGTGGTGGCCCCGGCTAAAGAATAGGCCCCTCCATATCTCTATCCGCGGATGTCGTAAGAGGCGACTAAGGGAAAAAAGCTAGGGGATGGGCAGCAGCGTCCCTCATTTTAACAACGATAGCTCTAACTGCGCTCGTCAACCCGCATGCCCAGCGTGGTGAGTATGGGCAACTCCCCCCACATGATAAGGAATTTGCTCTGTCTGTGGGGGAGACCATGTTCAGCAGTGGACATCGAACGGCTGAAATGATGATGATGATGAACTCTATCTATTCCAAGTTTCATAAAAATGAGCCGTCACGGCTTGATTGAAGAAAAAACATCCTTACAAACGTTTGAATTTCTAATATTAGAAGGATTTTCATTTAACCACATGTACATTACTGAACTTTATTTTGATCATAATTTAAGCTCATAATAAATTCCCCTTTTTTACATAGTATTACGAAATCTGATATTTACGCAAGAATCACAATTAATATTAATCAACGAATTATACAAATTACTTAGATAAAACCAATAACCCGTGGTCGATTAAAACTGTGTAATATCAAAATATGAATGCATAATGCCAGGTCTGTATCTGTAGAGTCTGCGTGGTATAATTCGTAATTTATATGTAAAGCGATGCTGGGCGGGGATGCCGCTTGCCGTCCGTCACACTCAGGCACAGGCCAAGTCATGTACATCTACATCATTATCATTCCAACCTTCGGAACTCCACTGCCGAACATTGGCCTCACCCACAAATTTCCAAAGGGAATTTCTATCATGTGGGGGGTAATTTGCCCATACTCAATATGGGTTGGCGAGCGCAGTTAGAGCTAACATTGTTATAAGAGGGGACACTGCTGCCCTTCTCCTAGCTTTTTCCCCTTAGTCTTACGACATCCACGGTTAGATAGATTTTTCGGAAGGATTTTTAAGTTGTTGGTCTCTTACGACCTAAGCAGCGAAACCAGACTATAGGCCTATTCTATAAGCTTTGTTATGTCATTTTTAAGTGTAATTGTTTGTTGTCCTGAATAAATAAAATAAAGGAGGCAAAAGAGAAATGAAACCTATATCTAGCACTGGGGGGTAATTATGATGATAACTTGGCAAGGAATGTGGACTGCCGTAAGCCACACTTGTACAAATAATAGAAAATTAAATTTAATCATCCCGCAATGGATTCAAATCTGATCTAAAAACAATTCTACCTGTCGGAGCTCCGTTTCTACACCCGGGGCGAGGAAATCTTTCAATCAACATTAAACTTCACACCACGCGACCGGCTTCAGCAGCATGCTTTGCTTGAAATATCTCATCATCATCATCATTTCAGCCGTAGGATATCCACTACTGAACTTTGCCTCCCTCACGGATTTCCAGAGCGAGTTCCTATCAAGTGGGGGGAATTTTCCCATACTCACCGCACTGGGCACGCGAGTTGGCGAACGCAGCTATCTTTGTGGAAATAGCGATGATGAAAATGCAATATCAATTTGTGCGAAAGATGCACTTCCGCCGCATCTTTGCCTATCTCTGTCTATGCTGTATTTGTGTGTCGAATAAATGATTTATCTATCTATCTTATCTATCTATCTATCTATGCCCGCAGGTTAACTCGAAAAGTAACAAAACGATATATCTAGCTTTTAACAAACAAACAAATGTTTCCACATTAAACAACAGTCCACTTGGTCAGGTCGGCCACCCGGCGCGCGGCCTAGAGCACGCACGCGCAGCCCTGCAGACACAACGGTAACCTAACTAACCTCCTAAGACGTCATGTTAGCCTGGTACTTCCGTCAGGTCGATTGGAAAGTGAGAAAATATTAGCTATGGAAAATAAGGACAATGGCAACTAGGTGTTGATTCTGCTCTGTTATTTCCGCCAGGTCTATTGAAAATAGTACAGAATTTATTTCCCAGTTGCACAGACATAATAAGATACCAAACAATAATACAGATACAATATTAACTAGGTGAATTTCATAGAAATAGTTATAAATCTATGGTGAATGCCATGTTATCTTAAAGGATTTTACCCACTACAACGGATCATACTATGAACGTAACCGTATCGGCACTCAACTCGGCAAGTTTCAAACATTGGTCAATGACATCGGCGTGGTTTTTAATATTTATTAGAAAATTATATTGCCTCATTATCGTCCATAACAATTCAATACTGTTCTTGCATTCTGTGCAAGCCATTTTGAATATCTATCTTCCTTTATGATAACAGTTCGAGGCGCCGGCAATTGGTCACGTAACTTGATGCTTTAGTATTGTATCATAATAAATAAATAATAATATGTTATCCCTAAGCAACTTTTTCAATCTTTAGATTTCTTAGATTTACCAAAGCATAATTATGTTCTGCTACAAAAAGCAGTTATTTTGAACACCTGCAGAATAGTGAGAAAGTTTTTACAAACAGAACTTCCTGGTGAAGTTCAACCCTCTACTGAGGCGAACTTGGCCTAGGCCCGTTCGTCCCAGTTATCCCCGGTCTTTAATAAAAAACCGAGTAGATTAGAGCTAGAAAAAATAAATAATAATAATAAATATTCCGGACCTATCACACGGTCAGCTGATCCCAAACTAGGCATAGCCTGTACTATGGGTACCAGAGACTGATATACATAATATAAATATATTTAACACCCAGACACAGAACAAACATCTGTATTCATCACACAAATGTTTGTCCAGTGCGGGAATCGAACCCACGACCTCTAGCGCAGAAGGCAGAGTTACTACCAACTGAGCTATGAGGCCTGTCAAAACAAAACAACAAAGGACTAAATATGTGTCCAAATTGCGTATTCGGTTGTAGAACCTTTTCACAGCAAGATGGTGGATTTAACGCAGCATCACTACATAACACCGCGTGCACTTTCAGTTCAACAAGTCCATCCAGGCTAATTTAAAAAAAAACGTGTTTAGAAGCCATTAACCTAATACCTACCTAGCCTAACTACCTACCTTCCTACCTAATTTGGTACCTATATCAACCTAACCTAATATAAATTAATAATCTTTTCAATGTAAATGAAATACTTTATCAAGCTCTAATTTGATCTTTCTAGAAACACTTTCCAGTACCTCTACTTTGTTACGACTTATTTCAATTTTTAATATGAAAGCTAACCTAACCTAACCTAACTACTTATCTCTTTTTCTGATTTTTGTCTACTAATGCTATATTTTTTTTTTTTTTATAAATTTAGTTTTTTATGTTGCCTGGGTAGTTGGTTATTAAAATATTATATTCTTACTTTTCTGCTAATTGTCTATGCTTGTAAAGTGAACTTGTGCATAACGGACGAATAAATAGTTTTTCTTTCTTTCTTTCTTTACATTAGATGTATTTCGAAGAGACTGGCCTCATAGCTCAGTTGGTAGTAACTCTGCCTTCTGCACTAGAGGTCGCGGGTTCGATTCCGGCACTGGACAAACATTTGTGACTAACACAGATGTTTTTTCTGTGTCTGAATATTAAATATACATATATCTATTATGTATATCAGTCTCTGGTATCCATAGTACAGGCTATGCCTAGTTTGGGATCAGTTGACCGTGTGTGATATGTCCGAAATATTTATTATATTTATTATTATTTATTTATTCGAAGACTGCGATCAGAGGCATTCCAACTTTATTTCATGTTCAATTCAATGTTTATGGTTTCATCGATAGGACATAGGCCCTAAGCCTGCAAAGTTCAGCCTCAGACTTTCAGACTTTTCGACCGTGAAAAGCGAATAGATGTTTTTTTTGTAGACGCCCTTTTCGTGACGTCATACGGTTAAAACGGTTTGCTATTCACTTTTCACGGTCGAAAAGTGAAAAGTAAGAGCTCACTGACTTGGCAGGGCCTGAGATGAAAGAAAGAAGAAGGAAGAAAATTTATTTATTTGACCCACAACGCAGTAAGTAGGTAGGTAGGTAGGAAGATACAAAGAAAAAAAAATACTTAAACGTAGTAATACAGAAACACAATAAGAAAACAAAAACATGTAGGTAGGTGAGGCGGTAGGTAGGTTGAGATGAGATTTCTTATTTTGACAAGGTTCCAATAACATTCACTACATGAATGGATCAACATCGTTCAATAATTAAATACAGTACGCGTACGTGAGAAGAAATCGACTGAACACATGAATTGAAAGCAAACGGCCATTTCCTAGAAGTAAAACGATGAATTTTGATAACTGAGCTTTGCACTCGTGATGTTCTCACAGTATATATAACTAGATATACCTAGTTACTGTTGTTGTGATCGCAATGAATTTGTAATTTATTTTATTGTCATTACCGTTAGGCAATCTATGTTTCTTGGAAATAATTAAAACCCAAAGAACCTTAACTACCTAATACCGTTTCATTGAGAAACAGTTATTATCAAAATAGATACCGTTTCAGTCGGTTACAGTTTCTATCGGTAACCGAAAACCTTTATGAATAGGTTTTCCGATGCTTGATTTGACCCCTAAAGAGTAGATTTTAAATTTCCAAAAGTCGTAGAACAAACTTTATTGCCAATTTGGTGTAGAATAAGGACCTTTCAGTATACATAATTATGAATTGCCTTGTATTGTTGATTTTAGGTATATCAAAAAAGTTAACGTGGCATTTGTCATGTGTGAGCCTCGTTATTTGGTATTTTTTGCATCTTTAAACATTTTATAGCCTTCCACACTTTAGAAGACCACATGCAATAACACAAGCTTTACAATCTAGCGTGCTCAAACAGTATAAACTATCCAAACTTTTGGATTTTTTTCGCCAAACTGCTAAAGTTTCTCGGAGCTCGCGTGATCCGTTCTTGGCCCTTAGCACTAGTTTAAACGTTACGAAATTGCTATGCGATTGAAAAAGTTAGGTGCAAAGGACCTCGGAATAAAAAAAACAGCCCTTACACCGTAGAATAGACAAATTCAGTTTCTTTCAGGTTAACTAACCTACATAAAAAGTAGCCTATATGCTATTCTAGGAAAAGAACTATAAACTATTGAGTACAAGTTTTAACGAAATCGGTTTAGCCGTTACGGCGTTATTGAACAACGTTACATCCAAACATCCTCACAAACTTTCGCATTTAGAAAATTAGTAGGATTTGGCTGACTTTTACCTAATTCAACTTCACGACTTAAAGAATTATCTGGCAACCTACTAAAAATAAAACTACATAAATGGCTAGCAGATAAATGTTTTTATTCTATTGCTGAATTTTTAGACTTTAAATTTGACTAATGATTACCTTCTTATTGCTAAAATCTAATTTAATTAATGTAGAATGTGCAACTAATATAAATAAAACTCATAATCTTGACTGTTTTTAACTATGACTCTAATCTTGTATCTAGGTATCTTAATTTGTAATCATAGCGACATAGTTTTTTAATTTTAAAATTTTGGTATTTTTTAATTATTGTAATCCTACTATACTAAATAAAACATTTGCATGCTTGTGTAGCAAAAACATGTGCGCCCGCTTACTGCATAAGAACAGCGATTATATTCAACTACCATGTTTTAGCAAATAAACTGATTTCTTTTCAAAAACGGGTGCTAGCACCCCTTTTTTATTTCTCGGTGAATCGATCGCAGTCACCTTGGGAACGGGGGGATTCACGCGAGCAGGATCAGATATAAGGATAATTAGGTACCCGGGTACCATAGGTGTTGAGGCGATTGCACCTTGTAATGATGCACCGAATAACTAAATTGTTTATCCTTGCTTCAACCTACCAAATATCAATAGAAGTCGATCCAAAGGTCGTGGGTTCGAAACCTGTCGTGCACCAATGGATTTTCAGTTCAGAAACCTGCATGTCCTAGAACCTAAAAATTCGAAGACATGTGACATGTGCACGAAAGGAGCCTCTAAGAGGTGCACCCTAATCCTTTCACTACACTGATTCTATAACATTTCATCTTTTAATATTTCCAATAATTTTTCCTCTTCTGGTGTGTATGGTCTTAATCAAAACCCTTTTCTCCTCTACTCGTTTTAGTACTTCCTGATTAGTATTTAAAAAAAAAAAAAACCGGACATATCACACACGGTCAACTGATCCCAAGCTAGGCATAGCCTGTACTATGGGTACCAGAGACTGATATACATAATAGACAAGACACAGAACAAACATATGTGTTAGTTACAAATGTTTGTCCAGTGCGGGAATCGAACCCGCGATCTCTAGCTCAGAAGGCAGAGTTACTACCAACTGAGCTATGAGGCTAGTATTACATGGCTAGTTATAGAACTAGAAAGATACATCACAAACTTTTCAAAGATTAGTTTAGAATTGGTATCGTCTCCAGTCTCCCACGCTTAAAGATTGTGATCGTTCAAAACATTAGTTTTAGAATCAATAACATTTTATAACTACCTACCCAAAAATGTATTTCCATTCAACCGAATCCCATAACATTCATAACGTCAAACAAATTACCCGAATAGGTCTCAGGAGACCAACCAAGAAGAAATCATTTCCTATCCCTAACTAGGACCACATGAGTCGGAGAGAGTAGATTTTTTCGTACGATTTTTGTCCGTAATTATTCCGCCCCTAGTTTAGCGCTCCGCTGCCGGTAATTAGGGCTTCGCTGGCGCTCACGACATTCTAAGCATTAACCTCTTCATTGGTATGTCACCCGGATAATTAAGCAAGCGTTTATTGGGTTCGGTGAATAATTGTTGTGATTTATTTTGTGTTCTTACATTCCATTATTTAAGGACACATTTTCAATCAATATTTGATTTGAAACGGTTTCTAGAGGCACGTACTGAATTCTCTCATTTCACTATCTTTTAGGGGACGTAATGCCATTTAATTCAACTCTCAGCAAACTATTAGTGTGGAACGAACCAATGTTAGCGTTTTAAATGCTGTACATATTCTCAAGCGATAGTTCTAACTGAATTCTGCCAAAATTCCCAAAGTCCGAGCGAGCTGTATCATACTAAGATCGGAGTCACGCAGCGTCTTATCGTGCATCTGGCGCCTAAATACCTGCGCTCGCAGACGGATAGCGGACTAGCCACTGACGAGGTAACGTGGCCCGTCCGACTGAAAAGTGTGGATACACCTTAGTATTATTTATTTATTTCACACAAAATACAGGTTTTTAAGAATGGTTCTGGTTAATAGAGGTTCTGGTTAGATAAGTTTTGCTAAACACTAGGTTCTTGATCGATAACTACTGGTCCTTTACTGGTATCTTGGCTGTAAGTCAGCAACAAGCTTGATTTATAACACCGATAAAATAATGGTAAACGAATTCAGGGCATGTTATGAGTTTTAATATGCGATCCAGTATCTAAGATCAGATACCTCCACGCGTAAGCGGATAGCGCAAAGTAGCCACTGAGATGTAACAAAATGAGCTGTAAATAGTTAGGATTCACTTTATCGAAGTTGTAACAAGTAATTTGATTCTAAAATATGACGATAAAATCTTTCAGTGATCCTTGTCATTTTAAAACACGTTAACTAGTACGGCACATCCCCACTAATCTAACATCATAATCCATATCAATTTTCATAATCTCGGTAAAACAGAGAAACTACAGGTAGGACAAGTTACGGCCCATAAAAATAAAAACTATAGCAAATTTGAACTCTAACCTACTCGTTTAGAGTTCAAAGTGTTTCCAACAGGAGATAATAAATCGTTGGTCAATGACACGTGTCAGAGACGGGAGCTGTCAGAATGACGTAACGTATTTATCTGTGGAGGAGTCATGCCTTCGTCACTGATGACGTGGGAACGCAGCGTGATACTTCCCTAGAGTTATGATGTCCTGGTACCGAAAAAAATTACTTTCTCTTTGGGTTTTTTTTTTTGATTTCACATAAAATTACAGACAGATGAGATCTACCTTTTATTTGCAGTATGTAGATAATTGTTCAAATTAGAAAAATACTATCATGGAACTGCACAAACAGTGCAGTGCTGAAAGCTGTTGATAAGTGTAGCTAAGCCACATTGCTATCCAGAACTGATTCAAACTCAATTATTTCCAATGACGGTGATTCAGAAGTTCAGAACGAACCGTTTGCCGAGTAGTTCAATCAACTCCTGGTACTAAACCGCTGCGTTATGGTATCTCGGGCAGAATCACTTTTATTTTACTAGAAATTAAACGAAAACCAATAACATTTGCATATGAATTCTAATAGAGGTAGGGACGACGGTTCATAATTTTGCATTATTGCCGTGCGCCTTATAAATACTGTGAAACACATGCCAGCGGGTGGCATATCGGCTACTGGCAAGTCAGCATGCCAAGTATTGGAAATAAAAAAACGACCTATATGTTTAACTAGTATTTAGCTACAATCCTAGAGTTAAATTCTATTGGCATTCTAGAGTTAAAGCCTGTGTCAAAACGATACACAAGCCCGTTCCAAGCAAAATAGTTTTTGAAACGCTTTCTTCGTTTCTAGAAACGAATAAATAAAGGATCAGTGATCTGGTTGAGGTATGGTGGCCCTGAAAAGGGCACATGAGCGTCAGTGAAAGAATCAGTGTAGTGAAAGGATTAAAGTGCGCCTCTTAGAGGTTCCTTTCGTGCACATGTCACAATACATGCCTTTGAATTTTTAGGTTAGGACATGCCGGTTCCCTCATCATGTTTTACTTCATCATTTGAGAGCACTAGAATGCCGAATTTGTGCACGGCACGACCTGTGGATCAAAAGGTGCATGCACCTCAGCATGCTAATATAAATAAATATATGTTTTTAGATCATGCAAAAATTTGACATTTGTCAGCGGGAAGCGAACCCACACCCCTTGCTTCTCAGACGGGCACTTGCCCGCTACGCCACCGAGGTTGAATAACTAGCAAGTTACTGACAGAACCTTGCTAGCAGCTCGCACTTTGAAACCGCCTTATTAATGGTAACGATATGAATACGATGCGGTATTTTAAGTCTGGTTAAAAGGTAATGAGAAAATTACGAGCATAAAAACACGGACACATAAGCAATAAGCAACAGGCCGCATTTGTATTGACGATACCGCCACTATTAAAATTGTGAACGAATATGATTCGCCGAACGAAGCTCAAAAGTTAGCGGTAATGATACTAGATTGATGGTAGCTTTTTGTTTACTAAACTAAGGAAGGTGGCAATCAAGCTTACGCCCCACATGTTTGGTAAATGTTATCGTAGTAGTCTATTCTTCTTCTTCTCAAGTCAAAGACTCCCTCAAACTCTAGTCGACCAGTATGTGGCAACCTCAATGGCCCTATCTGTAGCATCGTTTCATTGAACAATTGTTGGTGTTGGCGGATGGAGTTGCCATTGGTGGTGGTGCTGATGAGCGCCACTGAGATGGAGGTCGTGTTGGAGTTTGAATTTGAGTCATTGTGGTAAAGAGATTAGTCAGCCTAGATCCTGCGTTACCGGATCTAGCTGATTCCAGGGTGCGCCGCGTGGAGGATCTCTTCATGCACCCCCGTATCCATCGTAGTCTATGAACGCTTGCAATACCAGAGGTTTCACGCACGCTTTGCCGACCCCCAACCCTCCTCCACTTAAAGAGCTCTGGCAACCTTACTCAGCGATATAATGTTATTTGGCTGCGATCTTCTGTAAGGCGGAGGTACCTCTCTGCGGGCTGCTCCAATTTAGAGCGAGGAAATCTCGCTGTGCCCTAGCTCACATAAAAATATATATCCATTTCCCACTTTGACATGTCAGAAAGGGTTAGAACTATTATTATTAGTCAAGTAGAGATAATTAGAGATGGTGAAATAGGCACTTAGGCTCGTATTCAGAGACACGACTCAAGCATAGATTTAATCACAGATCAGCTGAACTCTATTTAAGTATTGAATCTCTTCTCAAACATAGCTTTTATTCAAGAACGGTACTTAAACTACTCTCAGCTGAAGCTGAAGCTCACTGAAGCTCAGTGTAGATCTCATTTTCCTTTGAATAATGTCAAATCAAATCTAGATTTAAGTACCGATTTCGTCTGATTGACGTTTCAGAATAAGCATTTACTCAGGTGAACTGTGATCATTGAATCTATACTTAAGTACTGTTCAAGAATTAGAACCTCGACTCAAATCGAGATTTAAGTACAGATCAATGCTTGAGTCTTGTCTCTGAATACGAGCCTTAGTATGTTAAACAAATCAACGAGATTTTTTCAATATCAGATCAACATTAAAAAACAAACGGGTCTGCGCCCACGTTTGTAAATAATCTTACAATTTAACTAGAGAACCTTCAAGATTGGTTGTGATCAGAAATTCTATTACAGACTTGAGCAGGTAATAGGTATGTAGAGGTAGATGTAGCTTTTAATAGTTAAGAATCAAGCTGCTAAGAAGACTAAGCAACGCTGAACAGAAACTGTATCATAAAATGCAAGATTTTCACACACACATGAATTCCCGAAACTCACGCCACAGGTGCTGCGGGCGTGTGGGTTGGTATTAAAATATATGAACGAAAACACGACTCACTCCACTCCACTCAAACTCCTTTACTAATAATATTACAGAACACTAAAAAAATAAATCAGCTGTCCCAAAAAAGTTTCCCCAAAAAGCTAAAGTCATCAAAACAAAACATAAAAATTAAAACGTTATAGGAAATGCATTATTCAACACATTCGTACCACCCAGGATAGCCAATCTACTCTCGAGGGATGCTCATTAATTAATCAAAAGGTAATTATGAAATATGGGCCGATAAATCGATGTCGTGCGCGGGCGCATAGTCGGGATTCCAATGACATCCGTGGTTTTTGGGGTACCGCAAAGATATTGTAGGATTTAAAATAGGGTTACTATTTTCGAGCACTCACTGATATTTTCATTAATCAATCGGTATTCGGTCACGATTATTGCCATTTATAACACTCATTTTTGAGTCAATTGGACTTCACACACCTATTAGCTTCAAAACTGTAAGGCATTTTATTTCACGCAATGAATTATTCTAACAGGTAAAAAAGGGATGTTGCAAATAATGAAAGCCATTATTCTAAGGCCTTCTTTTTCTCCTTGTCACTGAGACTTCTTAGTCAAGCTATTTCAAGGCAGCCACCAAGCTAGCTTCCAAGTTTTGTATAAGAAGATATTTATTTAAAAGTGTGCGGAACCCAGACTTCACAGTGCCATACTCCACTTAACCCTTATCCTCTCAGGTTAATTAAACCCGTGCATTAGCATAAACAAATAAAACGGCGCATTAAGAATTCAATTTACAATCGTTTCGAGCGGGATATATTAGTCGCACTAAATAATCTCCGGTTATCGATTTAGTGACGTTTGGATTATCTGATATCTTGGGATTATAGTTATTATATAACACTAGCTTCCGCCCGCTGCTTTACCCGTGTGGTGAAAAGGATAATATACGTAATTCCAGGCTTCATAGATACTAATTTCCATTCAATGGTTAGGTCGTGGTTGAGCAACAAACATCTTGAAATCCTCACATATTTCCATTAAATAAACAAAAAAAACTTGAGAGGTGTCAAGGGACACCCGGATGGAACGAAGTTCCTTTCGATTAATTAGTGAAGGAATTGTAATAAAATTTTATTAAATACATGCGCATTGATATAGTAATTATAAGATATTATTTACAAAAATTAAAAACCTACTTCAAATTCCTGAATATTTACAAGATTAATACCAACCTCTTTTTTTTGTTATCAACCTCTTCGCGTTTTGCTTACCTACTGAGGATGACACTGGCCACCAACATTTTTGAACGAAAAACCAAAGTAAGTATGACATTCAAAAAGTGTCGTTACAACTTTTGGTCTTAATTTTTTCCGTCTAGCCCCCTTTCGCAACGCGCGATAAGGAACTTCGTTCCAATATATAACACCCGACAATCACATACGTCGAATTTTGTCAGATTCAAATTTAAATAATTAGGTAAGTACATGATATGAAATGAAAACTAGCCTTCAGCGAACTCATGCTATGTAAAACCAAAATGAGAAACGAGTAGGAAAAAAATTGTTTATGAAGAGCAAAAAGTACTAACTACGGACCATAATAACTATACACCGGCAATCGTTGTCGATTCAAAATGGTGAAAATGGGTCAAATGTTAGGACAGTGCTTCCAGTATCGATTTGAAACTAGTACCCAGTACTTCCAAGAACTAGAGATGCGCCACGTCTATCGATAACAAGCGAGCCTATCGAGCCCCCCGCGGCGCGCCCCGTGCCTCGCCGCAGGGTTCCATTGTCCGCCTGTCCGAGCTGAGCCGCTGCCCCACACGCCGCTAGGGCTGCATTGTGCCGATATCGATACTTTACTGTATCGGCTTACTTTATTGCAAGTTATAACTTCTGCTTGCTTTGTGTGTTTTGCATTGCTGTTTTGACATTCGCGGATAAGTGACGGTAATAGGATTTGCTAAAAATTATTAAGAATATCGATGAACAAAATCATTTTGAAAACAGGAGGATTTCAGTTTTTTTTTTATGAAAGGAGCCATTTCATTCTGGGCCTGGTCCATGTACACTACAAAGAAAAATTAGGAAAAACTAGGAGATTACCAGAAAAATACAATTTTATTAATTTGAAGACAAATGCGGTGAAGAACAACAAGAATAGTTCTTCTGGTAAGTTTTTTACTATGTGAACACTATTTGAAGGCCGCCATGTTGGTTTATAATTGGCGTTTGACATGACATTGACATATTTTTCATGTCATGTTGTTTGATTTGATGTTTTTGTCGAAATTACATTTCACGCACGTCCATCCGCCATATTTTTGTAGCGCTGTGTGTTGCTCTCTTTGTCGAAGAAAATCTTAATGTACCTTAGAACGAAGTCAATTTAAATAAAATAACCAATTAAATACGTTTACTTTATTGCTTAGCCATATTTTGGAGTAGTGTACACAGTGCAGGCCCAAGCTTCTTATATTGATGAAACGTCTCTTTTAGATACCTAACAATTTGATTTTTGTGAGTATTTCTCAACGAGAATGATGATAGTATTTAAGGATAGGTACCTACGTGATAAATAATAGTAGACTATGTAAAAGTTCATCTTGGAATCATTCCAAACCTTTTCATGAGTCATAGAATTCCTTGATTAGTTTTTATATTAACTTGTTCACTAGTTTATCAACGATGAGAATGAAAACAAACGATCCCAAAAGAAACACTGAATTAATTAAGTGTTCAAAATCTACATTCTAAGGTAAAATTAATATAGTGCTATAGAAAAATGATCCAAAATTAACTGTCAGATGAAAAATTGATAAAAATATAAATGCAAAGCCGAATCATCGACCAACAACAACACTACCGTGGCGCCTCGCGTCCGCACCGCGGGGTCGCATTGTCCATCCTTAAATGCCTCATATTTGGTTACCCGGCTACATTACTCCAATATACGCGGTATCGATACCCCGCGCAATCTCATACACTCACATCCCTAGTGCATACCTAACCTCACGTTATTCTAAACTTTGTAATAAACGTAGTGAGTTGTTTTTCGTCTGTTTTGTGTTGGCGTTTGAGATGTTTTGTATTGTAGATTTGAAATGATATAATTTTCATTTAACTACACGCAGAACAAACAAGAGACTATAATAAATTAGTAAACAAAGACCTCTTGTCGCACCTTGTTTGTTCGAGCGAGGGTTTGTCATACTCTTCTTTTTATTAATTTATGACCGAATTTAAGAGAAACAAATGATTTCGTAGTTAATTTATGGGATAGTTTGATAATCTGATGTTAATTTATTTAGATTTTGTAATCTTGAAAAAACATGGTTTAAAGGTAAAAGGTCTCCTTCCACACTCTTAAAGGCAAATCACATAAACGGCAGAAATTACTTTCTACACTATTGTCATAGGAAAACCCCGTTTTACTACTAAACAAAAACCTACCTCAGGGTCTATTTTCTTATAATCCGGATCGTCTTCGTCCACTTCGAAGTATAGCTCGGTGGAAGTCAGCGAAACGGTTCCTGGAGCCACCAACCCTGGAGCCACCAGCTTTGCCTTGGTGCTTATATTCACTGGACCTGAAGAGAAGAGGAATTTTAGTCCCAGAAGTGAAGCACTTTGTTTGAGGTCTCGCCAATTTTAGCTCACTAGAAGTTGGTATCGGGCGTACGACAATTACTTATTTTGTGTTTGTAGTTTAGGGACCTACCTATCCCGGTAAGATTATTTTGCTTAGGGCCGTATTTGTAGTAATAACGATGGCCTGCGATCGCAGGATTCAGTGCCCTTTTGTAAAAATCCCCTTTCCATGATTATACTGGTCTGCTGATCTGGTCTACTGGTCTACTGATATGACTGGCCTTATAGCTCAGTTGGTAGTAACTCCGCCTTCTGCACTAGAGGTCGCGGGTTCGATTCCCGCACTGGACAAGCATTTGTGACTAACACAGATGTTTGTTCTGTGTCTGGGTGTTAAATATATGTCTATTATGTATATCAGTCTCTGGTACCCATAGTACAGGCTATGCCTAGTTTGGGATCAGTTGACCGTGTGTGAATATGTCCGGAATATTAAAAAAAAAAATTAAATTAAATACTAAGCTAATCAGTATTTACATTTGTAATGTAAACGTTGATCTTTTTGTACCAGTAGCGCCATCTTTTGAATCAAGCAAGAACTTTTTTAGTGAGAGTCACTCATACAACCGTTCGTTCTGATTGTAATGTAAGCATACGCCGTTAGATGACGCTCTAACAAAGTTCATATTTTTATCGTAGTTTACTCATTTGACTTATAACTTTCGAGGTTGAACAGGAAAAAACAGCGACAAAACGTACCGGTAAGATCAGCATCTATCTCCCGGTCATCGACCAGGAGTTCAGCGTCGTCTAGGAGCTCCGCGGCGGCCGGGGTCGGCAGCTGCGCGCCGCGCCCCGCGCCGCCCGCCGCTATCCTTGCATGGAGTTCTTCTGTCGCCTGAAATTTAAAAAAATTACATTATTATTTTTACAAGATGATTTATAACTGGTACATATCCCGAAAGAAGATATTATTAAAATAATAATAATAATAATACACGAAAAAAACGAAATAAACAGATTTTTCCCTTACTTTTTCTAACTAGGTAGTTGTTCTGGAGGCCTATGTCCAGAAGGGGATTTTTTTTTATACAACTGAGGTTGCTAGCAAGCGTACGGCCCACCTGTTGGTAAGCGGTTACCGTAGCTTATGAGCGCTAGCAATACCATAGGCATCACGCACTGGTTGCCAACCCCGAACCCCCTCCCCCTTAAAGAGCTCTGGCAACCTTACTCACCGCAGGAACACAACACTATTTAAAACAAATAATGTTATTTGGCTGCGATCTTCTGTAAGGCGGAGGTACCTCCCAGGCGGGCTGCTCTAATTAAGAGCGAGAAATCAACTCAAAAGAGAAAAAATATATCGATCTGACCTACCTCCTCCAACTGCCGGGACTTCTACAGGCTGATGATGATCAATTTAATGCGTGATGCCTCTGGTATTGCAATCGCTCATATGCTACGGTAACCGCTTACCAACAGGTGGGCCGTATGCTTGTTTTCCACCTCAGTTGTATAAAAAGAATATGTAATGTATGGTACCTGCAGGATGGCGTCGTGCGGGTGCGGGTGGTGCGCGTGGTGCGCCAGCGCGGCGGCGGCGTGGCGCTGGCCGCGCGCGTCCGGCACCAGCCGCCGCCGCCGCCGCGCGTCGTCCTCCCACGAGTCCAGCTTCCAGAACTGCGACGGACTGCCGCTGCGCAACAACAACAGAAGGCTCATACATCTTCTATCCACATCTAGAAGACAATGCTTTCTAGCATTAAGAGGATACAAAAATCATAATAAATTGTCGAGTGGGCGGAGTGAAGAAAGTGACAGCGCTATGTACTGTAATTGAATGCGGAAAGAGATAGCAAGCATTAGAAGGCGCTCGAAAGTAATCGACGTAAGCGGAATATAAGAAAATATCGATTATCTCAAAAACTATCTATTTAAAAAAAAAGTGTCTCGGATTTTGGTACCCAAAGCTATTGTCTAACAAAATATTAAGAAATAAAATATTTTTGTTAGATAGTCTCAGAGTATTTTCGAAAAAACTGTTGCAGAGGACCCAACTTTAAAAAATAAATCTATCGAGAAAAGTTTTACCAATCGCGTTTCTGTCTTGGATTTACCTAAATAAAATACTCGAGTTATCTTTGTCATAAAAATCAAAACTGTGCGTTATGGGGTTATTGAGAAAAAACAATTCAAAATTCATAAAATAATTAAACCCTCACCTTAAGTTCGCCTTTGTACAATTTTTATGTGCAATAAAGAATTTTCTATCCATGTACCATACGCTGATCATTGAAAAAAATATGTTAACGGCTCCCTGGCTCTTTCTCAGTCATACTAAATTGAGCCAATGATCATTAATAAAAAATAATCAAGCCAAGGTCAATCTTGCCTTAACTAATTTAATAAATAACATTAAAAATTAACTTAAATTCAAGGAGATTTAAGAGGCTTAAAAATAATCCAAGTGATTTCAATGATTATGATTTTTTTCACATTATTTGCGTAGTGATTATTTTAATAAATTATTGAGAATAAACTAAGCTTGATTTACTCAAATAAGTTTTTTATAAATAAGGCTTTTTTTTCCAACTGTTCATATTATGCACTCAATTATGTGAATAGTGCCTACGAATAGTAAGATTTAATATTTATAATATTGAAAAGTCAGTGGGGCGAACGATTATCTCAAAAACTATCTATTTAAAAAAAAAGTGTCTCGGATTTTGGTACCCAAAGCTATTGTCTAACAAAATATTAAGAAATAAAATATTTTTGTTAGATAGTCTCAGAGTATTTTCGAAAAAACTGTTGCAGAGGACCCAACTTTAAAAAATAAATCTATCGAGAAAAGTTTTACCAATCGCGTTTCTGTCTTGGATTTACCTAAATAAAATACTCGAGTTATCTTTGTCATAAAAATCAAAACTGTGCGTTATGGGGTTATTGAGAAAAAACAATTCAAAATTCATAAAATAATTAAACCCTCACCTTAAGTTCGCCTTTGTACTATTTTTATGTGCAATAAAGAATTTTCTATCCATGTACCATACGCTGATCATTGAAAAAAATATGTTAACGGCTCCCTGGCTCTTTCTCAGTCATACTAAATTGAGCCAATGATCATTAATAAAAAATAATCAAGCCAAGGTCAATCTTGCCTTAACTAATTTAATAAATAACATTAAAAATTAACTTAAATTCAAGGAGATTTAAGAGGCTTAAAAATAATCCAAGTGATTTCAATGATTATGATTTTTTTCACATTATTTGCGTAGTGATTATTTTAATAAATTATTGAGAATAAACTAAGCTTGATTTACTCAAATAAGTTTTTTATAAATAAGGCTTTTTTTTCCAACTGTTCATATTATGCACTCAATTATGTGAATAGTGCCTACGAATAGTAAGATTTAATATTTATAATATTGAAAAGTCAGTGGGGCGAACCCAATGACTTCAGTAGTGGGGTGTGTGAATTTTTATTCCTTACCACCCATTGATAGGCATGTTTATTTATTTATTTGTTGAAAGTGCACAAACATTATGTATATTACCAATTACATAAAATATCTTCTTAAAAACAGGGTCTGATATACATAAAAATAAAAGTGCACTATAGCATTTTCAAAAAAAAAACTCTTTAAATAAACATAAACTTAAATAGTGCTCAATGAAAGAAAAACAAAAAAAAATGTTAGTGGCGTGGTTGGGAATATGTTAGTGGGGTGGTTGGGAATATATCAAATAACACGGACCTATGATCGCATTTATTTTTTATTTCGACATGAATGACTTGTTTTATTTTATTATTAAAAAGAACATACCCGTTCTGATGATTAGGCTGATGCCTCAGCTTGTCGAGTAACCTGGCGGCGGCGGCGGTGTCCCTTCTCCTAGCGGCCGCTATAAGACGTTCGCAGTTTCGCTCTTCCTCGGCTCGCTCCGATACCGACGTGGCGCATAAACACTAGAAAATAATACACAGCAAGAGATAGTAACTGCATAAATGAACACTTGGGGTGTGGTAGTGACCCAGCCTTCCAATGCACCGTCGTGGGTTCTAAAACTGGTCGATTTCCCATTTGGAAAATTTATTGGTACCTACTATACTTGTGCTCTCAAGCGGTGAAGGAGAACATCGTGAGGAAACCGGCATGTCATAGAAACATGAAAGGACCATCCAAGAGGAGTACTATAACCCTTCACCACAATGGTTTTTTCAACAAAAGTCCCTTGATCCCGTTTCGGGGCAACCATACCTCAGCTGCTCATTGACCTAATACAGGATGACCAAGAAAGAATCAGTGACACGACCAACAACTCTGCTGCCTAGTGACAATGCTTGCAATGCTGAGTTCTGGTTTGAGGTTTGAGTTAGTTGGTGAAATTACGGGCATATGAGACTTACCAACGTATCTCACAGGATGATCGACAATTACCTCGAAATCGGCATGCTTCAGCACATCATCAGCCCTCATCCTGTTCAGGATGAACTCGGCTTCGTTAGCGACCCTCACGATGTGGTCCCTCATGGCGTGCGACAGCAGCCGACCCTCGTTGATCAGCTCGATAAACGCCAGCCCCGCGTGCTTCTGGAGGGAGTTCTGCCACTCTTGGGAACAGAGTAACATGACCAGTTCCACCACGGAGGTGCTGGATTTGAAGGTTTGGAGACCTGGAATAAAACGAGATAGTGTGAGCTAGTGACCAAGATTGGTGACGGGAATCAAAGGACACTTGAAGGCCCGTCCGGTTTATTGACCGATGGCTTCAACTTTCACAATGTCGACTGTGAAAGTTACGTGAAGTCGGTGGATGGAAAAGGCTCAACGCCGTTCGTCATGGCACTCTATGGGAGAGGACTAAGTCATTTGGTGATGACATGGTAATAGAAAACTTGACCAAACGCATAAAAACGAATATGTCAGCAGGAATATCAGTATTCTTCACCAGAGTACAAGTTCTAGTGAAAAACGAAAGAACCAAGGAGATCTAAACTACCATGCTTAGTACCGAATACCTTTACCCTCCATCAGCAACTCCTGTCCATGGCTGCCCACCAGGGTTTTCGAGAGGAACGGCGCGAAGTCCAGCATGATCTCCCTGAGGAGCGGGCACACGGGGCCCAGCGCTGTCTCCAGCTTGTGCGTGAGGGAGGCCTCGCGGGACACCCCGTCCACTGCCATGGACACGTTCATTGCGTTCAGGCCTACTATGGTCTCATTGTCCTGAAATAATGTGAAATTTTTGTTTGTGTAAGCTGGGGTGGGTCATACTTTGTTCGGGAGTGGCAAATGCTGAGACATGGACCTGGTTTGGCCGCACTCGCACAGTTGCACTGAAAAGGATAGTTACCTACCTACTTTTTCTCTTTCTTTTTGCTTGTGTATTTGTTTGTTCTTTATGTAATTTTTGTTTGTTTTTAATACTATTTTTCTACTGTGTGTGCGTGTGTCAAATAAATAAACTCTTATTCTTATTCTTATTCTTATATGTCAGACTATCACTATGAAAACACGATTTAGGAACAAAATGGTCTCATGGAAAAAAATTGAATGAGTCATAATGTATCAAGGCTGTTTCGACGAGGATCTTTGCTTTAACGTTCGGTCAAATTTAAAAAAAAATCTCGTTTCAGATATCTCTTTCAAGGCTACTGGACTTCAAGCCATGTAACCGGAAAACCAGGAAGGAACCAGACACGTATTAAAAGAAAACGTATGAAATAAAAATATGACTCAAAACATTCGGAGTCAATCAATAGTATAGTAATCTACACTATTGATTGAGTCCGATTGCTTTGCAACAGCTGTTTATCAATAGAATGTAATCATACTATTGATGAACAGCTATTGCATCGCCAATTAAATAATTTCAAAAATTTCAGGTTGTCTCAAATCGTGAAAGGGTGTATAAGGGCTAACACTTACAGGATGTAAATGCCTTTGTGCTGCTTGTAGACTCCTGTTCTGATGCCTCGTTTGGATGTGATGGTGGGTTTCCGTGTTCCTCATGTGGATTTGCTTGTCTATGTCTAAAAACAACAATGTTATGAACCAAATTTTATTAAGTCTTCAGAATTATCGTAATTTCTACTAATAATATAAATCCGAAAATTTGTGAGCATGTTTGGATGTTCGTGGTTTAATCACGCCGTAACGGATCAACCGATTTCGACGAAAATTGAAACTTAGGTATCCCACATCATATGGGGTCGGTACAACATGAATTCTTCTTCCATTTCCCTCTATCAGTCACCATCTCAGCACTCACTCCTTTCTTAACCATATCCACTTTCACACAGTCCATCCATCTTTTCTTTGGCCTACTTCTACTCCTACATCCATCCACATATACGACTTTGTACCGGTTGTTTTTGTTAAATGTTTTCATACATTAGATCTGTTCATAACCGACGGTTCAAGTGACGCCCCTTTTACGTGATGGTGAACTGTTCAGCCTTAGAAGTGTTCAAGTAGTATTGTTATTTAGACAGATTTTCTGACTGAGATTTTGAATACCTTCATGAATATTTCCCTCGTGGTCTCGTGTCCTGCCGGTGATGGTGGCTGGTCCTCTTTCTCCATCCTCGTTTAGATTTACATCTGTCCATGACTCATCGTTGCTCACCTGAGAACCATAAAAAATCTTTAAGAAATATATATAGTTCAAAGCACGTACCTAAACTAAACAAAATTATGTAAGTAATCAAAATAACTAGGTAAAGTTATCAAACAGAAACACAAATGAGGCATCTCATCCCATGATATCCCTATTAAGATGAAACATTCGCTGAAAGATGAATAATGTTTCTCAAAGTATAATAAAATATCGGATACCCACAGTAAAAAAGTAAACGTAATAAAAAAATGAACATTGAATTTCTGTTACATACACTACGGAAAACGATAGTGTGTCAGATTGGGTAAGTGAAGCATACTCGTACAATTAACAAAGTTGAATTCTCATACTTTCTGCATTTGACATTACCGCCCATTGTTTTGTTTTGTATATTATTTTAGAGTAAATCCACTATTAGTATAATAAAAGTTCATAATATATATCGTTTTCAGTTTCTGTCCTCAGGCTACCTAAACTATGATTTTAAACTAGGTACTAACCGGGTGTTTATTGTCATCCAGAGCGATTTCGCTAGACGTCTCTGGATCATTATTAGTCGTCTCATTAGAGTTGAGGTGGAAGGAACCGGCGTCTTCTATCGAGTCCACACTCTGTTGGTGCAATTATAACTTGACATCCATTGTTTCAAAGTATCAAACATATTGACTTTACGTTTTCTATCTTTTACAAATATTGAACTGTCACATAATTCGAAATTTCAATATTTTTATAGATCTTGCTTACCTGAAGAACTTTGACTAAATACCTAATAGTGAAAAGGTTATTAGTCTACATACAGGTGGAAGTGAAGGAATACATGCGTTGAAACAAGGTGGAAGAAGCAAGCCAAGCACACACGGAAACAAACCCAAAATGAAAATAAAGTAAGCTTCAGTATTACACATTAGTAAAATAGAATTTGGAAACAATACCTGAGTAATTAAATTATTCAGACCAATCATTCTTTTACAAAAATAGGTATCATAAGTTTTAAAACATTTTTTATCGAAATTAATAACTTAGTTATAGGCACACAGGTGCTAAAGTACAAGTTGTTATATTATGTGGACGTAGTGCTCAGTGCTGTAATGTTTGTGTTTTGTAATACCTACACTTATGAGCATTGTGAGCATAGCTTCGCCTATCTGCGTTTCAGTAACATATACACAATATTATTTCGTATCAAGCTGTGTATACTTCGTGAGTAGGTATAACTTGGCATAGACTGGTATTGCAACGCTTAAAATGTTGATATAAATTTTGGCGAACTTGAGTTTAGGTTCATTAGTCATATTGATATAGTTGTAATTGTAAATGCAGTCCCAAAACCAGTCATGTGTGTGAACATAAAACCACGTGTTAGTAAAGTCATTTTACAAACCAAATTGACCACAGACACCGTAATCCCAGACAACGTTTTAGACCTTGCGGTCGGAGGCTTTCAACAGGAGATTAATATTTATTTAGTAAAAGGAAGAACAACACTTATCGAAAAGAAACAGGTTAATAAAACTAAGATAACAATTTCATTAAATTGGGAGTTCATACATCGTAAGACTGTTGTTATTGAGACTGATGTGAAGTGTAAATTACACTTCCCATTTTAATGAAAACCAATAATACAACACCAAGGGGATCCGCAACACCAGAATTAAAATGAAACGCATCAACTAATAGAGAGAGACAGAGTATACAATCGGTTCGTCTCCAGTTTATTTTAACTAACCTTTATTTTCGGTTGTATTTTCATGCGAAGGCTCGATTTGAAAAGCGGTTCCTCCTTTTCCGAAGATGGTGACGGTTCGGGGTTGTGGGTCTTTGCTTTCTCCCCCGAATTGGGCTTGAGTTCGTCTGTTGTGGTCTCTATTTTCGCGACTAGCTCTTCTTTCCCTTCCGTCTCCTTATTTATTTTATTGCAACAGCAAAACAAAAGGAATATAATGAAGCGATCACAATTCACATGGAAATCCATACATCATACACTCATCAATATAGCGACACCGATAACGAAACCAATGGGTAACATAGCAAACGAGTCTAACATAAAATGTATGGATCTGGTTCAGGGGTTGAATGGCATGCATTCCAATCTACACTGACCTTACAACTAGCATTTGTTAAGTATGACCAAGAAGAAACACTAGTCTACAGAATGTTTTTGAAAAATACCTAGATCTATCACATACTGTGGTCATGCTAGAAAAAGATCTATCAAAAACTTCAAAGGTAACCAATTCAAACTATTGTCAAACAGAATTTAACTTCAACTTAGAATTTCTAGTCATTTACTACAAGGAACAAAAAATATATTTCAAAATTTGGAATAATCTTTTCTTCATGCGAATGCTATCCCTACAAAAGACAAAATCATTGAATCAAATAGGTGAATGGTTAGACAAGTGATATTACCTTCAGAGACGGCGAATCCATATCATTGATTGTCGAGTTATTCTCATCAACAACAATCATAGCGTACTCCACGTCATCACCATTGTGTTCTAGAGAAAACATAAAAAACATTATATTAGATCAGTTGTAATATAATTTGCATTTACAGACAACATCGACTAAGCTCGCTTTAATAAAGCAGGTAGATTTTATTTATATCTGGACAATGAAAGTAGGGTCTAACATAATATATTATTTGTCTATTGGTAATACAGCTACAAAGAGAACAGGATAATCATAAGATACATACTACTGACGAAATCATAACATAATCTACAGATGATTTTGCAACTGAATCATAAAGGAAATAAAAATTTCAGCGGTGCCTTAGCGGTGCAAAATACACTACCTTGTCTTGGAAGTTTTACATTAAATGAGGTGGGAAATAGTACACATGTATATTGTAGTCTTATTACTGGAAACGTTTTATCAAGACAAAACAGTGCGCGCGAACATCGACCACATTGCGTTACTTAGGCGATCGCATCACGAAGGAACCTTTTCAAAACATTCTTTGAAGTTCCCATACAAAAGAGTAGGCACTAAACGTCTTTATACGTATATATAGCGTAAATCAAAGCTAGGAAAATTCAAATAAATTGCTCTTTTGGTATTCGTTTCAAATTACTACTGTAGTAACTGATAGATCTCTTGCTTTTTACAATGGAAATCATCATATTGATTCTGTTTTTCAAGCCAATAAGATACTTTCGCTCACTTATTTGAAAAAATATTACACTTTCAAATATTTGTAGAGGAAAATATATGCCAGTGAGTAATGTTACCAAGGAGTAACTTTGGGACCTATTGTGTTATTGTATTTTTTTTCCGTTTTATTGAATATTGTTTATGTTTTTATTTATTTTAAAGCTCTTGCTATAACTTCGATGCGATCGCCGCTTTTCGTCGTCAACGGCCGCGTTACCTGCGTGAGCGCGGTGGTAACTAGCGATGCGTGAGTGTGCGTGCATATTATTGTTAACGTGTTGCCCGCATTCGAGCTTGCAGTGCGTGTGAGAGTGGCGGTGAGCCGGGTGCCCACCGGGCAGGAACTGGGGGTAGACGTGGTGCGACCACTGGGGGAAGAGAGGCCGGGACCCTGGAGTGTAAAGCCAGCAAGGCGGGACAAAGCAGGGATGGACAACAAAATACGGAGATCAATAAAAAAGCAAAGACAAATGGAAACAATGAAGAAATTAGTAACAGCAAAACAGATTTGAAATAAGGTGTAACGCCAATTTTAATTAAGTTATGCAATAAAGCATAAACACAATGTATAGCAATATGCAGCAGAACATCAAAAAGATAAAAAAGATAGGGAGAAAGAAAGGAATCAGGAAGTGTATCCGTGAGTTTAGAGAACAGAAAAATCAGTGAAGATTTACAAACGATCGTTTGAACGATGCAATATGCGATCAAACGGTCGAAGGTGTTGTGTTCGTGGCAGAATGCATAGCACCAAGATTGTTGACGGTTTTACCAGTGTATCCAAATCGTGACGCGATTATCAAGCGGCGTGGAAAAAAGGAGAAACGACACACTTCAGATATACATGTCTATTAGTATTCTTTTGTACTGACGCAGTTGTCGATTGGCTGATAAAACATCTGATGCATTTATGTTTTACAAGGTGGAGAAGTATTTTTACAATAAAACTTAAACCACTATTTGGTTTAGTTTTTTTTTGGACAACAAATATTTCAGAAACCTTGATATGTACCTTGATTAAATCAAAATTCCATACTTAAATGGATATGCTAAATGTAAAGACTACAGATGTTTTAAATCTAACTGCGGCTGTACATAATGATGATCATGATAATAATACAATTTTGAAAAGTATATTACTTAATCAACTACCTATAAGTATAATGAATTTTGTGCAATGAAGCATATTGTAAGAAGCAATGAAATAGCAGTTATACCTATACAAAACTCTAAACACACCCGATAGTTCTATGAAAGGAAAAAAGAACATTAATGTATCATTATGTAGTACATAATATCATATAAAAAAATATAACATGACAAAGTCCTAATAAACAATACAATATATATTTTATAGTTACGTCTACATAAAACAGTGAATGACTTTTTTAAATGGAACATGATGTACACGAAACTACACAAAACCTATTAATATCATATTTACACGACAAAAAACGAACCCATATCAAATATTATAAAATAAATAAATAATGCTTTAGCCTTAATAAAATTACAATTCTTGTGAATATTCTCTAAATGTCGAATTGAGTGTCGTTTATCCAAGTTTAAAATAAATAGCTAAATGTGTTTATACGCATAATCGAAATTGCTAAGTGGAAGGAAGTAAAAAATGTGCCTGACGAAGGCTTAAATTCTTTTAAAAGGTTAGACCGAGCTGTAAACACAATGCCTAACCTTTTTATAAATGGCAGCACTAGGCATGTGCATTCAGCCTGACGTTTAATTGACAGTGTACGTACCGTGATGCTCGTGCGTATGATGCGGCCTCCTCGCGCACTCCTGGGGCGCATGCGCGGGCGGTTCCAGGATGTCCCGGTACTTGGAGACCATCAGCACAGAAATGAAGTAAACTATGGCGAGAGAGAGGAACTGAGCCTGCTTAGTCTCTTCCTGAAATAGAACGATCTTGAGTGCACAATATACCTTGCTTTGGTTGAGTTTAATTGGATAAATATTTTGTAAATAAATAAAAATAATTTCAATTTAACAGACACCTAGTGTTTGCTTCATCTTCTCAGTTACTTGGAGTATAGCAGAGAGAGTAACTTGATTGAAGTACTGATCATGTAGGTATAAGGGGTCCCTTCGAAAGATTTTCAAAGTGTCTTTCAATATAGTATAGATATTACTTAGTGTATGTAGCACACAACATTCGTAGCCATAAATATAAAGTAGGAAATGTAAGACTTTTACAATGGTTTTGATTTCGACTTTATGATATACTTTTATAGTGGTTGTATATGGTGTAATGAAAGATGGTGATATATATTTGAGCAAATTAATGTTGTTTTGTCTGTAATGTTATCTTTTAAGTTCTAAATAAAAGAGTTGTCATATTTTATCATTCATAGCTAAGCTACTTGCTTCTCATTATATATATATAAGAGGAAAAGAAAAGCATTATTCTTAGCTTGTGTATTTTTATTAGTTAACGTATCATATTCCACTGCTGGGCAAAGGTCTCCCACCATTTTAAGCACTAAAGTTTTCAACAAGTCGTAACATTTCATAGTACTCACGACATCTCTGTAGATGACAGCCCTCAGTCGGTTCACATCCATATCTTGCAGAAGCCTTTCAGGATCCTTGACTGGGCTTGAAGCATCAGCCAGACTTGCCACCACACTCTGCATACAAAGATTAGGGTACAAATCAGTAGTTTTATCTTTCTTAGTCAAAACGATTTCAAAATTTACAAAGATGTTTGTAACATTCAAAAATTAAATTTACATTTTGATAATAATAATTTAATGGTAATAAGGAAGAGGTACTGTGCCATTGCAAATATTCACATTTGTAGTAGGCAAGCAGAAACTACCAAGAGGTTTTAGGATACAACAAGATAATTATCTAACTTAGAAAAAACATGCATCAGGATTGTGTTGTATGACAATTTTGTAGAAGATAATTTAAAATTGCACAACATGCAAAAAAACTAGTGTTTACTAAAATTAATGCGTGTGTCGTGTATCTTTTGTAAAACAGGTAGGTAGGTATTTTTTTTATTTTTTTAAATATTTATCGACCATTGTGGAAGCAAATCCCTGTATCAATGTCAACGAGATGTATTAGGTTGACATCATTTAGTAAGAGGTGGCAAAAATCTTATTAAATAAAAAAAAACTCATCACAGAACTAAACGAAAACGAAAACCACCCTAAATTAGAACGCAAACTAATTAGTGGACCACAAAGTACCAGGCCAGCAGATGTTACAAGAAGGTTATAAGATGAACCAACCGAGCGTCTTATAAAAAAACTTAGTTGCGCTTTCATTGGTTGTGCCATCCATAGTAACATAACATTTATCTCTAAATCAAACCTTTACAAAAGTTTTTGTGCTTATAAAAAAACTTGAAGGGGCTGTGAGTGAAGAAGAAAGAGCTTGCGGAACAGATCTTAATATATAATGGGGAAAAAAGAGACAAAAACTAACCAACAGAACGTAGTGACGTATAATTTATTGCAATAGACGCGACGTTTAAAGTCGAACAAGAATAGACAACAATTATAAAAAATAACGGTCTAAAAATCTCTGGAGTTCGAAAGGCGAAGCTCCTTACAAGTTATAATCTCCTAGTATTAACACGATATTGGCATAGCAACAAACAAGCCCTTGGCTTAGTTATAAGCCAAAATAAAAATTCTTCTGTTGTCACATTTATCCTTACAATATGCAGAAAAAAAGGATTTATACTAGGTAGGTTATTATAATTTTACGTTGTCTCCTTTTATTTTGGGTACTGTTTATACTTCATTGAGATATGTTACAAAACGACTCCCCGGTGTAATAAGTAAATGAAAGGGTTCGTAGAATTGTACTCCTGCGTATTTATGGCACCCTGGTGCTTAATGCATTCACTCCTACAACATTTAACCCTTTCAAACCAATGAGGACAAACTGTTGCAATTTTTTGGGGTTTGTTGACAAGAATCTTCAACAGTTCTTGTTCTTGAATTTTCAATCTCCCATAGCAATATGAACTTGTAAATCACAGCGAAAACCCAAGTGACACTTTGCAGTGGAATAAGCAAAAATCGGAATTCACTAGATCTTTACTTCCCTAGTAGATTTACAATACCTCATGGTCAAAGAAATTTACAATTCACATCACAATGAATACCAAAGTAACATACGGACGAACCAACCCACGGGCACGAATTTTTTTTTCAATAGGATAACCTCCTCCACCAACTTACTCTCCTACGCATTTATGCGGCCTTGGTATGTTATGCTTTTTCTTCTATAACTTTTAACCCTTTTTAATTCATTTCTTGAATCGCAAACTATTTTGGTTGGCCAAGTTTGGGAAGCTTTTATTTGCCAATAGAGAAGCCCTGAAAATAACAGTTTCTTCGCAAAACTCTCTCATTGTGCATAGAGCATGCTTCTTGATATTTATGCTGCCCTGCTATATAACTCATTCACTCTTAAACCCTTTAATTTTTTGCTTTCAACTCTTGAATGCGCTCCGCGACAAATAAACCCTTGATTATCGTGTAAATAACAGTGAACGGCTTTTAACTGCCAACCAACGTCATAATGTTTTGTTGCAATAGATTATTGCTATACACGAATCAGAACGAAGGGTTCTTTACTTGTATGTGTTCCTAGTATTTTTACAATAGGCACATTAGCAAGCGAATTCAAATTCCCACTATAACGAATTGTTGGAACCGCAGCAAAACTTTAAAAGCTATTTGTTACTCTAACTCAACGAATGTAACTTTAGGGGATAGCTCTTGTCCACTTATGCCATCCTGGTGCCTAATTCATTCACACCACAACTAATAAACCTAGTTGTGTATCATACGAATAGTGCCTGATATCCATTTCTTATTTAAACTGCGTATGAAAAACAATTTCGTATTCCTCAAAGAGGTTGATACGTTTAGTTGATCTTTTAAGAAAGACAGTTAAACAGCATGATATATTAGTAAAATCTGTTTCTGAATAGTCACTGCCAAATTATTTAAGCTAATATAGGGTGCTCTCAGTATCAATTCAACTTTTGTGTTTTAACATTGTTTATTATAAAGGTTATTTTTGAGATGATTTGGGGATGAGAGAGCCAAAATAATATCATTTACCTTAGGCTGCGGCGATTCGCCGGGGCGCGCGGCGTGCGTCGCATATCGCTGTCTCTCCTTGCACTCGAGACAGTTGCGAACCGCACACGTGCACACCTACGCACACACACTAATGTCTAGTCTACTGCCATGTCACGGTAAGTTGTGGCCAGGCGCTACGCTAGACTAAGGGGTGCCAAACTCTTTGGGCAGGGTAAATAGGAAAAAAGGAGATATAGAGGAATATTAAGACAGCGATGAATAGAAGAAAGAAATGCAAGGTTTTGCCCTGCTGTGGGAAAGTATCTTGATCTAAAAATTAATAAGAAAGTACACAAGAACCGCAACTCTAAAAACCATTGACTTTTCATGGATTCATGGTTACACAGAGTAACCAATTCAAATAAATTCAGATTTAAACATAGAGTTTGGCACCCAGAAATTAAAGCTAGAACTAAAATAAACAGTTAGAATTCATTCAATAACTAGAAGTAACTCATTAGTTTTACCTAAACTATAGCTATAGATATGCACATAGTATTCTGTCAACTTCTATGCATTTCTAGAAGATAGAAAGAGATAGGCTAAATATTATTAAGAGTAAATATGGTATACGGATGATTTAATAAAAAATCTGCTATGCTGTTTCAAGTTAAACTAAGTTTGAAAACCAAGTCTTACAAATGGAATCGTACTTCCGAGTTAAATCTCCTAATAAGTCAATTCAAAATATAGACTAAACCAAACTCATATTTTCAGGTTTTTATTAATTGGTAGGTAGGTAGGTACTCATTACTCTCTCAAATACGATTCCCCTTAAAATAAGGCGGCCCACCCCTATATAACACTCCAAACCCGCTAGAACCCTTTCAAATCTAACCCCACACTACCAGGAGATCATAACAGCATAGCAGCACTCACCAGTCGCAAGCACTGCCTTAGTATACCCCCGCTGGACATATTCTTTTCCGCTTCTAATTCAGCGAAGTTTAGCGCTGAAGCGAAAATAAGGACATCGGCCATTGAAACCAGACGTTGGAGGAAGGTGACTGCCACTTCGACTGGCATTCCTTGTGTGGGTTCGATGACGTCTAATTCGCTCTGAAAAACAATCTTTATATTAAACAAATTTGCTTACATGTCGACGGATGTAGTGGCGGCTAAACAAACTTCGCTAAGCAATCGAAACTCAATCTAAACTATTTCTCATTGGAGCTGTCAGCATCTTAGGAAAAATAAATTGTCAAAAGATATCTTTATGCGCATAACTCCCTAGTATGTTTACAACGCGTACTTAGCAGCAGCTTTCATTTTCATTTCAAAAGTACTGTTATGACTTTTATTGGTTTGGGTCCTATTGTTCTCACAGCTTTTATTCTTGATATCCATTATAATATCATCTATTCATCTGTCTGTAGCCGATATCGAATGTACATCTCTGTATGATTATGTTTTCCTAGTATTTTTGTAACTTTCACAGCTTTATTTTGATTTTTTGAAGGTTTGGCATTTTTTCAACTGTGTACTCAGGTGAGGGTTAAATTGTTTTATGATTTTTTAATTGTTTTTTCCCAATAACCGTCAAACGCACCGTTTTGATTGTTGTGAGAAAGATATCTTAAGCATTTTATTTACCTAAATCCAAGACAGAAACGCGATTGGTAAAACTTTTCTCGATAGATTTATTTTTTAAAGTTGGGTTCTATGCAACACTTTTTTCGAAAATACTCTATCGAGACTATCTAACACAAATAACTTTTTTTGTTAACATTGTGTTCGACAATAGCATTGGGTACCTAAATCCAAGACACTTTTTTAAAAAAATACATAGTTTTTAAAATAATCGATATTTTCTTAAATGTCGCTTACGTCGATTAATTTCGAGCGCCTTCTAACGCTTGCTATCTCTTTCCGCATTCAATTATAGTACATAGCGCTGTCACTTTCTTCATTCCGCCCACTCGACAGTTTATTTTGATGTATCGCCTTAACAGTCGTATTTGCGTTGCATGAACACTTTCAAGGTCATATTTCCCTAGTACTTTTACAATGTGCGCGTAGCAACCGGTTTTCTTCGAATTTACATTTCTATAGTACAAGCTTTCTATTCATTCACAATGGTTTTCTGAACACTCCTATGCGATTGTAATCGCCTGGTACATTTACAATACATATTACAACAAAGCTTACAATGCACCATTTAACATTCGAATGAATGTTTAATTCCCACCATTTGCATTGCTTTTTTATTGCCTTGTGCCTGGGCCTTGTTTTCAATACTTCGTGTACATTCTTTTTTTATACAACAGAGGTGGCAAACAAGCTTACGGCCCACCTGATGGTAAGCGGTTACCGTAGCCTATGAGCGCTTGCAATACCAGAGGCATCACGCACGCGTTGCCGACCCCGAACCCCCTTCCCCCTTTAAGAGCTCTGGCAACCTTACTCACCGCAGGAACACAACACTCATACTTGAATTTGAATTGAATTTATTTATTTATTCTCTCTCACAAAGGTTTCTTATAGTTAGACTTAGAATTAGGTTGAGAAAACTTACTTATACTTGCCTGATAGTTGCGGTAACTAATATGGCTTTCGAAGCCTTAACTTTTTTACCTATTGAATCACAACCGGAGGTATCGAGAAATCGTACCTACAAGGCAAATAAAATCGCATAGGAGGTGTCAGAAACAGAGTCTGATGCTTACATTGGGAGAAGTGGCAGATGCCAGCAATGGCAGTAGGCCTCCACACGCGATAATGAGGTTGTCCGCCAGTTGGCTGATCAAATGGACGGTGTTCACCACGAAAATGGCATTTTCGCTACTGTTCACAAAGTCTATCACCGATTTCGTGGAGTGACTGCGCCAGACCTGAAAATGGATGATGTAAAATCAATTTGGACATATTTGACTTTAGTGGAGATAAAATTAAAGAGGACTTTGGACTTCTTCATAGTTTAGAGTTATTTAATGGTAAAATACAGATTTGCAAGTCCAGTTAATAGTAATGTGTATAGTAGGTTAATAATTTTAGGACACTATCGCATGTCGGTCTCCGACGAAGTATATGATCTCCATAAATTTAAAAGACCATGTACCTATATGTACTATACTTCATGCAAATAAAAGCCATTCATTCATTCAATAGTACTGCACGCTCATATCCAAGTGCGACCGCGGAAGACCAGCGCTTTGGTATGAACTGCTCTGCCCTAGCACATGCTGAGTGGTGGCCATTTTTGTTACCATGATGTTGAATTGCATTTTTTTGTATTGTGTTATGATAAGTCTGATTGTATTGGTAACAAAATAAACGTAGAATATAATGTACACACCGGCACAATTAGCGGAACAGAAAAAAAAGTGAGACTATGAGATAATAACGCATATATTTGACAAAAATGTAATTAGACACAAAATAACAAATTGATTAACATCTTTTAACAACGACTTTGAAAAGTCTTCGTTATTTTTTATTGAAAAATAAAGAAATTTGAAATAAGTGAAATTTTTAGATGATTATGAAACATCACAAAAAATAAAAAAAAGTAAGTATTAAATGATTTAACAATAAAATTAAAGCAAAATTAATAAAGAGTGTTTCAGTGTGAGAGTGTTCAATTTGTTATTTTGTGTCTAATTACATTTTCGTCAAATATATGCGTTATTATCCCATAGTCTCACTTTTTTTTCTGTTCCGCTAATTGTGCCGGTGTGTATAGATATATGTTTGTTTCATAATTTAATGGTTCTTTCTTCAGTTATAATGGCCCTAAAACGAACCTCGTGACCTTTGTGAAAGAACCAGTTTGGCGAAAGTTTTAAAGTTAGTAATAAATGTAAAATTGAGAAACGAAAGAGGACATTGCTAGATTTGGTAGTGATAGGTCAAAGAAATTGTGGTCTCGTAATCAAAATGGTAATGAATAAGATTACTCACTTGAATATCAGTCTCCAATGAGAACAGTACATCTGATAGAAGCCGCTGGTGGATGTAAGACCACCGGAACTCAGGTATCCTGAACGGAGGCCTCGTGGGACCAGGAGAGAACATCGGCCGAGAGCATTTCGAGGGGCGTTTCGTTTCTGAAATATCAAGAGAAAAAAAATTAAGAAAAATATATTTTCCTATAACTGTTTTAGTCTTATTTCTGCTATGTAGCTTGATGAAAAGTGGCTATAAAAGTGGCAGTGCGGTGACGGCCGGTGAGTTTCTGTGTGAAGACCATGCACTGGAAATCGCAGCGTAGGTGTAGGGAAAGACTAGATGGAAAGACGAAATTAAAAAGGCCGCACAAGATAGGTACCTCTGGAAATCTATTGGAAGGCCTACGTTCTGCAGTGTATGCCCTACGGATGAAATTATAATGTAGATGAAGTAAAGATTGACGGGCAGCCAAGATATTCTAACTAGAACTACATTGCAGATGGAGTACCCTTAAATAACATGTAGGTAACAAGTAGCATTCACGCAAGCTGAGAAATATATTCTTACCAAAATGATTAGAGTCCACTTGTGTGCTCGTCGAAGCGCTTCGTGGCCGCTTCGGCGACGTGGACGTATTCGTTCCCTGCGTCGCAACACCCTCTCTATTGCCGTCCTGCTTCATCTCATTATCTCCCGGCAAACTGACCCGTCTCTTGTCCCTTTCATTCTCAGAGAGCCTCTCTTCTGACTCAAGTTCCTTGTTCGAAATGTTCTCGCTTATCGTAGAAATCGCTGGTATCTCTATCGTTTTCTGCTCCTCTGGTACTTCAGTTTCGTTCTCAACATTGTCGTTTGCAATGTCTTGTTCTACTTCAGTCTTTGTCTCTTCTGTTCTAGCGTTAACTAGGAATTCTCCGTCTAGAGGTAAAACATTGCTTTCGTGAGGATGATTTTCTATGATTGGTGGATCTTCAACGCTGTCTTCAATAATTTCTTCATTACTTTCTTCGAAGGTTTCTTCTGTTTGTGAAACAGCGTTTGAAATAATATCCATTACTATTTCGTTGGCAATAGATACAGCTGCCTGTTTCGCGTCAATGATTTCTTCAATTTCGTGTTCATAATCATCTCTTCCATTTGGAGTGTTTCCTTCAGACTGTAGTCCAGATATAGCCCCAGAATCAGTATCGTCATCAGCCTTTATTCTTACAGTTTCTAGTGCTATCGTCAATACATCATTTACAATATTGATTGCTATATGTTTGGGATCATCGTCGTTTTCCTCTATCATTTTTTTGGGACTAGTCGCTTCGCTCGGAGTCAGGTATAACTCGGACGGATCTGATAGTTCAGATTCTGCTGCTCCTATGTTCAGTTCTGCAACTCTTTCTGGGCTTGCTGTCTCACTCGCTGATAAACTGGATGGGATACCTTCACTTTTATCCGTATTATCGTCTTTGATAATCTCTCCTACATCTCTCACAGGAATATAATCCAAGCTCCCTTGTCTGGTGAGAGATTTCTCTGTTTTCTCCTCCAGAGTCGCAATGCCTGATTCAGAGCTTTCTAGCATCTTATTTTCCATAACAAGTTCATCAGTCTCTATAATATCTTCAATAATCTCTATTTTCTCTTCTTCCTCATCGATCACGTGTTCGACTTCATTCTCTCGTTTATCATTATCACTATGCACTTTACACACTTCACTGTACACCGCTGTAGTTCTGTCGTCACAATTGCACGTCTCGACTTCCCGGAGCGACAGCCCTTGTCCAATTTCAGTCTGAGCTGCGTGGTTTAGTACATTCTGCTTGCGTATTGAGGCAGGCGAGCTCTCAATACTCTCGTCCGTATCTGGAACGACCCTGGGTTGTTTGTCTGTGTGTCTGTCCCAGCCTGAGATAGTCGAAATGGGTCTTTGTTGCCTCTCCGCTGGGTCGGTTATGTTGTCGGCTCGGCGCTGTTCGTAGTGCTCGTACATTTGAGCGAATTGGAGCTTGAACTCTTCGTATGACACCTGGAAAAACAAAATCCATATGATCGTTAACGGTCACTATAGATGGAATTAGAATCAGCCTGAGAAATGCAAAGTTTTGTTTACCGGCGGTATAGTGAATACTAGTATGAAGACAGGACTATGTTTGTGTGTATATAGATTTAGAGATTTATAGATTGAGGCTTGTAAGAAGCCTTAACCCCGTAAGACATTTAGGGGTCGAATTTGAGTTTTGAGTTTGAGTGGTTTAAGCTCCCTATTGATTTATACACGAATACTTGAGTGGAGATCGAGGTAAGCGTAGTGTAGGACGCCCTCCAGCAAGGTTGGGAGATAAATTGCGTAGTGTAGCTGGCAAACACTGGATGTGAAGAGCAGAAGACGTCCAGCGGCGAACTGAAGGATGATGACGATAATGGTTAAAACACAGTCAGTCAGTGGTAGGTACCTTAGAATGAACGATAGCCAGGGTATCCACCCACACCCGCCAGCCGCCGTACTCGTGCTTGATGGCGTGGTGGAGCAGCATGCGGAACAACGAGTACACCATGTCAGATATCTTCTGTTCCTCTGCGTTCTTCGGGTGGATGTACGCCATTGCTATTAGCCATTCCTGGAAAGAATACCGACTATTACAGCTGAATAATAAATAATTAACGCTTGGAAATAATAAAAGGCCTTTGCCATCTACTTTATAATACCCAGAATCAGCTGGTAGCTTTGTCCAGGACCATACCATCCTCATGAAGGAGAGTGACCTACAATTTTTTTAGTATTATTTAGTATGAAGTACTTAGTATTATGTCAAAGTTAACAAGGTGTTACAACAACCGACCACGATTGTTGTAACACAGTCGAAACGTCGGGAATAAAATATAAAAAAGGTGCGCGATAAACACTCGGTGAATCCTTTCACCACACTGAAAGTTTTCTACCATAAGGTTACCTACTCAGAAGAAAGCAGTATTGTCACGGCTTCATTACCTGCCAAACTGACATCTGCAGTACAGTCCGTCGGTTCTCCCGGTTGTTGCTGCAGAGCAGCGTCATATCAGAGAGGAACAGCTTCTTCACTTCCAGCAGCTGTTCCGTTTGCTTCGACTGACGGATGAGGGTGGCCACCACTTTGAGGATCACTGGAAAATTAAAATAGTTTTAAAGTTAAGTTAAGCTTCCTTCCGAGGTTTTCAAACTAGCCTACAACATGAGCTTCAAGAAAAATACAAAAAGATTTCTCCAGGGCAGGCAACGCATTAGCAATGCTCCAGGTGTTGCAGATGTAAATAGGCGATGGTAACCGCTTACCATTAGGCGGGCCGTAAGCCTGCTTGCCTCCATACAAGATTTTAAAAAAAGCCTGCTTTGCATGAACTTTGATACTAGACTGTAAGACGCTTATGGCCGTAAAACGTCCATTGTTGGATGGACGTAACCTTCATCCACAAAATGCTGTATGCTGTGTGCACGGTCGAAAGACTTTCTAATGATCTTATGTAGTCACTTACTAGGGTTCTCTAGTCTAAAGTGAGGCTGCGGCTCCGGGTGTCCAGTATACAGGATCTGTTGTCCAACGTGTTCCGTTAACAGCTCATAGAGGGCGTTGTACACAGGCAGGGCTAAGCCTTCCCCACACGCGCCCAGCCGGGTCGCTAGGAGCGTGTAGAGATTGTGTGGGGACATCACGTCGTATTTCCGTCTGGAAGGAAGAAATTCATTTAAAAGCCATCAAACATCAGCAAAAAAGTTAGGTACTTGACTTGTAAGTTTATCACAGTACCGTGACACATCTTAATAATACCCAAATCAGACCATTGAGAACTGACCCAAACGATAACTCAATAAACTAATCTTCTACTACTTCCTAGTCTCCTGGTAGTTTTTTTGGAGGAGGTAGAGCACAGCGAGATTTTCTTGTTCTGAATTGGAGCAGCCCGGCCGGGGAGGTACCTCCGCCTTACAGAAGATCGCAGTCAAAACACATTATTTGTTTCAAATAGTTTTGTGTTCCTGCGGTGAGTAAGGTTGCCAGAGCTCTTTAGGGGAGGAGGGGGTTCTGGGTCGTCTACGCGTGCGTGATGACTCTGGTATTGCAAGCGCTCATAGGCTACGGTAACGGCTTACCATCAGGTGGGCCGTACGCTTGTTTGCCACCTCAGTTGTATAAAAAAAAGTTTGAGTAGGTACATACGGTAGTTTTGACATGATCTTCTGTTATTTTGTTCAAAGCCAAAAGTTATGTACTTAATTGCCGCGAATAATACTTATTTCTTACTTGTGCGTGCTCCTGCTCAAGAAAAACCCCAATAGCTTCAGAGCCTGGAGTCGGATGAGCTGGCTCTCCGAAGCCAAGAGCTTGAAGATGGTCCTGACTCCGCCTTTCGCGTCGAAGGCCGGCACCATCGAGCTGGGGTGCTCCGACATCAAGGAGATCAGCATTTGCAGTACGTCGTGAAGGTTCTCATCCTGGAATCGAGACAGGACAGGTTATTCTGACAGGCCTCATGACTCAGTTGGTAGTCAAAGTCAAACTCAAAAGGCATTTATTTCAATAAAATCACTAGGATCACTTTGAAACGTCTTAGAAACTAGGTGAAGCTATGCCTGTTCCTCGCGACCAAGCCTAGAAGAATCAGGCAACAAACACGGCTTGGTGCCTATCATTTTTTTCGATGATCCTTTTTCACAAAATGGAATTTAAAGCTTCAGTGTGGTGCCGATCGAACTAGGTGAGGCTCAAAAGAAAAGTTATCTAATTATAATCCCTAATAAATAAGAGCTTATAAAAATGAGAAAAAAAAGAAGACAAAAGTGAGCTTCAACAAATGATCTAAGGGCAGCACACGCTACACTTGAGAAAATATGTGCCTCATGCTTCTATAAAATTGAATAATCCTTAAAATATGATGCAAGCAAAAACTGTAAAGACACTGCAAAATGGCATTTTAGCTGTCGAGGGGCAGAGCGACTTCAGGCCATGCCGTAACTCTGCTTTCTGCGCTAGAGGTCGCGGATTCGATTCCCGCACGGGACAAACATTTGTGTGATTAACACTGATGTTTGCTCTATGTCTGGGTGTTAAATATTTATCTATTTTGTATATCAGTCTCTGGTACCCATAGTACAAGCTATGCCTAGTTTGGGATCATTTGACCATGTGTGATATGTCCGGAATATTTATTATATTATTATTAACAGGGTTATTAACCTTCACAGAAGTATATAGTTAAGTTTTGCGACTGTCAATTTACGTCATTGCCTTAACAAAATCGCAAAACTGATGGTAAAATTAAGTGAAATTCTCACCTCGTGCATAGTGGTGAGATAGTTTAGTATCGACTGCAGTTCATCCTCCTTAACGCCGTTCCCGATCATGATGAGCTGCTTCAGGAACAGCAGGATGTACGCGCGGATGGTGAGGATGTCCTTATGAGCTGGCCGGGGGCCCTCTGGAAGAACAGAATAGGAAAAGAAATGATTATCCTAATTCTATTCAAGTAGACTTTTGCTTACTTTATCGGGAAGTTAGGACAGCGTACTTCGCTATTATAGTTTTTTTTTTAAAGTTACAGCTGTATCTTTCTCGATTTTTGAATTTTCCTCAGTTTATGCTGACCGAACAATTTGGTGGTGATTCTACTCATAAGCATTGACAGCCCAGTAGTCAAACTTAGCGTATGCATAGTGCTGACGCGTCGCATGATGCCGTAGATATTAGCGTCAGCGATGAAGTCAGCAGTACAGCTTGGACTGCCGATGGCGTGTCTATCGCTCTAGTGTATCGTCCTAGTGTGTCGCGGAGAGACTCACCTAGTCCTTTGGTGGTTATTCCGCTCTTCGGCCGCGGGTCGACAACCCAGTAGTAAAACTTCAGCGTATGCACAGTTTGCAGCACCGTGCTGACGCGCCGCACGCTCCCGTAGATGTGAGCGTCAGCGAGGAAGTCCGTTGCCAAATAGCAGTACAACCTGGCCTGGACCGCCGCCGGCGTGTGGATCCAGAGCGCCGGGTTGAAGAGGATGTGGTCCAGCAACTGCCAGGTGAGAAAGGATTGGCAGAAGGACTGCATTAGGAAATATCAGGGCTGTTCTAGGTTGATAGCGTATGGTTCTCTTGCTTGGATTTAATAGAGTAAGTTAGATAGTCTGTAAGAGATGTTAAAGAGTTTTACAGAATATAGTGTAAAAACTCTATAGAGTAGCTTCGACCTGATAAACAGGCCTACGAAGGGCCATGGTTCACCAAAGCGGAGCGGAGAATACTATGGTAAAATCAACCAATCGAATTGGGACAAATTGCATCATGCCAACTGCGCATAGTTTGATCTCTCGAAGTGAAGCATATTTCGTGCCATGAGGTAAATGTGACTAATATGAGGTCAAAGCTATATTTATGTATTGAGGTTGAAAATTAAAAACAGCTTGTTAATTATAAAAATTGAAGAATTCGGTGTACGACATCAATGTAAATAGTTATTTTACTTTGTACGGTATCTACTAAAGGTTTGTAAAAACATTGATTGGACCCATCATGCGGGAAAGTGCATGTTTTAAAGGGGTAAAATAGAAAATATATCAAAATACAACATCAAATGGGGAGGGATTCCAGAAATATATTTTAAGGTCACATAAATTAGGATCATTTTATACAATTATGAGCAAAAGTGTAAACTGAAAATAATAGTGCATTGTGCTACACATTTAGTGCTTCACACCTAAAGTGTGTTTGCTAAACCCATGTAAAAACTAAAGTTCTAAACCAGGCACCTCGAGTGTTTAAAAATGTGTAAGTATTGAAAAAATTGATGAAGTATTTGCAAAAGACAAATGTAAAGGAAAAAACACACAAGGTGTTCTCTTTTATGTAGGTATGTATAATTATGGACAAAATTATTGTTAGTAATATTTATTTTAAAACTACTTTGTAAAAACTTGATATTTTACAGACCGTATACTAATCGTAAAAAATCCTTTATGGCATCGACTAAAACCAAGCTAAAACCACGCTGGTATTCATTGAAAATATAGTTATATTGTTTTATACACAGATGGGGTGGGGGTGGGGTGGAGTGTCAAGCAAGAGAAGCATGCGGTACCAACCTTATTCAATATTAAAGTCACACAATCAAGTGCTTATAAATAACACATCATGCTTTTAATTCGATTGAATATATGAAATAATAAAAAATATGGACTACTCAAATAAGGTCTCAATAAGTTTTTACTAAAAATATTAAAAAGTTTCAATCGAACTAAAAGACAGAGATACATATTTAAAACAAATATTTACAGTAAATATTTTCCTGTAAAAAAAGTGAAAAGGAAGTGCATTGCTATTTGCAATGTATTTTCACACTGAATAAGATGGATGTTAGTAGATAAATAGTGAATATTTCATCTATAACTATAACACATTATTACACACAAATATAACGAAATGTTTTTGTGATACCGGTATACACCATCGAAATTTACGGTTAATTCAGGGTAATACCTACCATTGGCCGCAACCAACATTCCTAATCATCCCCTAAATACCAATTAACTCATTCATGTACAAATTACAAAATTAGTCGAAACATGAAGGTCCAAAATGGCCGCTTTATAACAAACCATTACGATATCGCTATTTGTTTAAGATAAATAACGGAGAATAGCTTCGAAACGCACAATTCAGTACAGTCATCGACACAAACTGTACAATTAAAACTACTAAATTTTGAGTTTAACTGCAATGAGTGATGTAAAAAAGCATATCACAGGAATTACGAAAGTAGCGCCAGTGACGGAAAGTTGAAGAAAATAATAACAAAAAAGGTGTAAGCGGGATGCGAGTTGTAACGAGAAGAGAGATGAGTGTGGATGGGTAGAAGAAAGCTAAAGAAAAAAAAATAATGGGTTGTATAAAACATGGCATGAATAAGTGCGGAGATGATGGCGGACAGAAGACAGTGGAAGAAGATATAATTATCATAAACCTTGCGGAACAACCTCGGTCTATTGTGCAACTCGGTAAGTCTGTCGGTGATTGTACGTTACCTGTATTTTAATCCACATGTTTGCTCCAATTAATATGAGTAACCGAATGCGATTAAATCAATCTAAATGTGTTTACAATGAGCCTGAAAGCGATTAGCTTTTTTCATTCGGATACGGATTTATGTTTTTGGAACAAAAGTAAATTTAAACAAAAATCCCGTTACATAGCTATTATAAAATGATTCATATGCTATCCCGAAAGAGGTTTATTCTACACCCAATTGGCAATAAAGTTTGTTTACGACTTTAGTAAATTAGATTTTTTTTCATTGAAAAAACTCTATGCCATAATCCGACTTACCGACGAATTTACTATAGAACACCAAATAGCTTGAATGAAACAGCCATTAAAACATGACCCAGAAGACCTTCAGAAGATATTCTAAGATCTATAAATAAAAAGCAATCTTCGGAAGCTCTTTGAAGTGAATAAATCAAGTAAATGGTCCCGCGGGGATGTTAAACAAGTTGCTTAATTATGCAACTTTACAGTTATAACATTATTTATGAACACTCCTTCCCCTGCCCTCGTTAAGAGGGGGGAGGCGTGCTTACGTGAATTAATTTCTGAGGCTACGAATTACATTTTTCACGTTCACGTTTTAATGTTGTTTAGACGTGAAAATTAATTATGTTTAGTACTAGCTAGCCCGCCCGCAACTTATTCCGCGTGTTTAATTATATTCCTAACTTGACCCTTGTTACTTCGTTCGTACACTTGAGATGTTGATTTTTCGACCCCATGTTACGTGTGTACGGAAGCCTCAGGGCGCGAGCCCTACTCGTATGGTACTCGTTATGTCAAAAAGAAAGAAAAGAAAGAAAGAAAGAAAGAAAGAAAGTTTTCCAGGCTTTATATTAGATAAGACCGCCCATTGTACATATAAATTTATTTAGTCTATATTCAATTGTAATTAGTTATTAAGGTGTGTGTACAATAAAGAATTTTCATTCATTCATTCATTAGATAAACATAATGCGTATCCTAATAATATTAATAAATGCGAAAGTTTGTGAGGATGTTTAAATGTTTCTTGTTCAATCACGCCGTAACAGCTTAACCGATTTCGTTGATATTGGATTATTTATATAGAGTTATCTATATAGGCTACTTTTTATGTAGGTACCACGCGCACGTAGCCACGGGCTGAAGCTACATACTACGTAGCTAATGTAGGTACATGAAAACTGAGGATCACAACATCTTACTAATATTATAAATGCGAAAGTTTGTGAGGATGTTTGGATGTTTGTTGTTCAATCACGCCCAAACGGCCGAACGGATTTGGATGAAATTTTGTACAGATATGGATTATGGTCTCGATTAGCATATTGTCTACTTTTTATGCATATACCGGAAGCTAGTATTATATAATACGTAGCTAACGTATAAAATAGTTATGCTAGTAGACATGAAAATTGATCACAACTCATTTATAATACCTGTTTGAGCAGCAGATCGGAGTTGGGCGAGCAGCAGGTCACGAGATGCTTCGTGAGATGCAGGAAGCTGGCCAGCGTGTCCGCGGTGAGGTGGTCGCGGCTGCAGCGCTGCAGCATGTGAGAGATGACGAGGAAGCCGCGGCACTGCAGCATGTGCTGCTGCACCGTGCTGCACGACTCCACCAGGGAGCACACGAAGCCGAGGAGTTTTGAGCTGGAAAAACAAATTTACAAAATAACTAGTGCCATAAAAATTATTTGTAGCAGCCAAATAACATTCTTTGTTTCAAATAGTGTTGTGTTCCTGCGGTGAGTAAGGTTGCCAGAGCTCTTTAGGGGTGGGGGGGTTCGGGGTCGGCAACGCGTGCGTGATGCCTCTGGTATTGCAATCGCTCATAGGCTACGGTAACCGCTTACCAACAGGTGGGCCGTATGCTTGTTTTCCACCTCAGTTGTATAAAAACAAAAAAATAGTTACATGAGCCAGATAAAAGAGAAGTTTGCTGTCATATCGTATAAGGAAGTAAAGGAGCTCGCATTGGAAAGATCAGAATGGAGGAAATTGCATCATTACACCGACAAGAGCTGAGCTCTTTTTAATAATAAACTAGGGACATGCTACATAAAAAGTAGCCTATGTCCGTCCTCAGGTCACTAGAGCCATACTATGTAGGTACATAACAAGTAGCCCATGTCCGTCTATCTCCATTTCATACTCATCATACTCATCAAGGTCGGTTTAGCCGTTTAATAGTGAAAACACCCCTGAACGAAAATAAGTCGATAACTAGTGGTTTGCTCCGAACTGAGATCTAGCGATGTCTGGTGAAAATTGGTGCTTCGATGATCGTTGTGGCATAATTAAAATAAACTTAGAAAATCGCACCTTAAGCATGTTTTAATTTATAATAACCACCTAGCGGTTACCCGTTTATTTCTGTATCAGACTGACTCTATGTAATCTTGTGTGAGTCCATTGACAAAATACAATATTATAAATTTTTATTCGGAAAACTTTCTGGACTAAAGTCCAGAAAGTAAGAAGTGGGTTAAAACCCAACACTGCAAAAGCCCTGTCTAAAGAGGATAAATAAGTAAGTAATAACCTATCTATCTAACCCATACCTCTTGTGTCTCAGCTGGGTTCTTAGCCGCTGGGCCATTAAGGTCATATGCCAAGACAATCGAAAATATAATTAAAAAAAGTTATTACGCGATAAAAATCAGTTGAAATCTTTAATTAATCCTATGCCATTTCTTGTGATGTCATTACCTCTGCAATACAGAATAAGATATACGCTCAGTTTACCGAACATTGTAACTTAGTACATTAATAAAGCAACTTCACAATCAACATTCGCGGAATCTCAACTCGAACACATTATGCACTTCAACGTCTCAACTCCGCTCTAATCACCCCCTAATTATCAGTTACGCGTTCCGCAAATATTTGTCGCACAAATCCGGCCTCATCGTCATGACACGTGAAGTGAGCCTTTGTATTATATACGTACATTTGATGCGAGATACATTTTAATGTGAGACACAGAGCAGAGAAATCAGTAGCTAAAGCCAGTCAATCATTTTAAACTGAGGAAAGTAATTTAAACGTATGAAAGTGGTTATTATTTTAATAATAATTAACAGCTAATAACACGTAAGTACAAAGTCCTGATCCCACACTAGTATGCTCACTAGCATGATCTCACTTGCGTGATCTGCAAATATTTGTTCCAAGTCTGGGTGTAGTGGCACAGTCACCTCTTATAGTCCTTTTGTAATTTTCAAAATACTGCCACAAAACTTTTATAGATGATGTAAATTTGAAAACACCACAAGTTGATGGTAAGTACATATTTTTAAGTTTTTTTGTAAGTACATTTATATGTTTAGTACTGTGGAATCATTTTGAAAATAATAAAAGGTATTCATTTTATTAAAGGTGACTGGACCATGGTACTCGTAGTTTCTGATACACACGAAACAGGGGATCCTAGTGTGGGGTAAAGACTATGTATGTAACGGTTGAGTAATAAGTAGGTGCATGCTTGCTTAATATATTTTTTTAAAATTAATAATGACAAAGAAAGAATCAGTGACACGACAAGAAGAAGAACTGTTGAGTGTTATTTATTTATCTAATCTTTCAATGAGAAATTGTCGCAACTGGAAATACTAAAGTTTGATGAACTTATAAATCTTTTGCCAGCCACTGTGTTAACACAACTATGATTAGTGAGAGTGCAACTCTGTGGTCCTTCTGGGGCTCGCCGCGCTGTGGCTAAGGGTTTGCGGTCCGCGGTCTGACAGGGGTCAGCTCTTTGAACTGTCCTGTCATGAGGGCTCTGTCGTGCGGACTGAGCTCAGGACAACAATTTACTAGAAAGGAAATTAAAACGAAGCCGGCTCATGGCTGTAATACACCTTGCATGTTAGACTTCTTCAGGTCAGGTGCTTGAGTTTCTCAATTTGACTCTCCAAAGGCCTGTCCAAAGATTACATTTGGCACAAGTCAAAAGGCGTTAATTTCGATAAAATCACTAAGGATCACTTTGAAAGTCACTAAGGATCAGTTTAAGTCCACATTTTGCGGTTGTTTGTATTAAATAGGTACGTTAAAGGTTACCTATGGCAGCTTATAAGAATACTATGCTTATAAGAATGTTCGTGCATCTGATCCCACTTCCATAGGTACGCAGAGATGTACGACACCCACTATAACACTAGATATAGAGCGCGTAAGGTTCATTATTGTAAGGTGTAACGCGCTCTACTGGCTATTACCACTCTGAGCGTTGGCCGGTCATGTTATAAGGGCTTGGTCACGCGTGTTACACGCGTCAGCGACGCAAAGGGATGTGAATGTGAACGAAATGCTGTAATAAAGCAATTTTGAAGTCTGACTTTGAGGGGCTCTTATGTAAATTGTTTCGTCTATAGTATGAAACCAGCATGAACATACTTGGACTTGTCGCAACTTTGAATCCTACTTTTATCATAAACTAGGTTTAACCTCGGCTTCACTCGCGTGTTCACTGTTTAAAGAAAGGAGATACACGCCCTTAACTTTTGTTCTAACTAGAACAGCAATCATTTTTTTGACAAGCTTGGATGTTTAGATATCGCTGATCGTCCGTATCTCATTAATTGTTATTAAAAATATGTATGTATACAGCGCCGTGATATTGGCTCGCTCTGTGTGCTCTATCGGCTTTATAATGGTGAGTGTTCTGAGGAACTATTTGACCTCATACCCGCATCCAGGTTCTACCATCGGACCTCGCGTCACCGGAATAAGGCTCATCCACATCTCATCGACACGTGGGTATCTCGAACGACTCGCTTTAAGAGATCCTTTCTCCCCCATATGTGCAAATTGTGGAATGAGCTTCCTTCCGAGGTTTTCCCGCTAACCTACAACATGAAGAGCTTTAAGAAAAATACAAAAAGATTTCTCCAGGGCAGGCAACGCATTAGCAATGCTCCAGGTGTTGCAGATGTAAATAGGCGACGGTAACCGTTTACCATCAGGTGGGCCGTAAGCCTGTTTGCCTCCGTATAACATAAAAAAAAATGTAAAGTTTCAAATCAATATATTTGCATTAAAAAAAATATTTTTTATACAAACTTTGAAGATGATTGGATGCTTGTGGTTCAATCACGCGGTAACGGTGCAACCGTGTTCGTTCATTCTACCTAGAATAGGATAAAGGCTACTTTTTATCTAGGGTACCATGCGAGGTACCTTGGTACCTTGGTACCACCAAGAAACCCCTATTCAAATAAATATCGCCGCAAAATTTGCATAAATTAGGTGGCTCAATAGAGCAGATACCAGGCAATTAGGAGTTTGCAGGAGTTTGTTGGCAAATACTGATAGTTGGAGTAGAACCTTCATGCGCTTCTTAGTTCTTGTTCCGTTCATTCAAAAAGTACCAAACATTACAGGAGCGTTTGTAAGTTCACTCTTCTAAAAGCTTTTAGCAGAGCTAAAGAGGTCTCACGCATTCCACCGGCAAATAATAAAGTTTTTGAATTTGCATGTCGACCCCGAGTTTTGGGGATGTTTGAGGATTTATGCTCACCCTCATTAAATTAACGTCACAAACACATAATGAAATTACCCTTGTATGCTAATAATAAACCTAAACTGTCGCCGCAAATTGGTCATAAATTAGAAAACTACCTCTTTAGCAGGAAACATCGCTACAGAGAAGCGAGTAAGAGTTGAATTAATAGTTTCTCTATTTTTCTTAGTATAACTTTGGTTCTTTTTTGATTACCCGTACCGCGGTCGATGACCCTTGTAGCGTGGCGGGCGAGTGCCCGCTGAGACGCGATAGGTGCGGGTTTGAACCCCATGGCGGAACAAATATTTGCATGATCAGCAACGTAATCGTAGCGCCTGACACCCACGACACAAGGAATCCTAGTGCGGGGTCTGGACTATGTATGACTTTTACCGGTTTTAACCTTTTACCTAGATGTGAGCATGCGAGGATTTGAGGATATGAGCATGTAAGGATATGAGCATGCGAGGATGTGAGAACGGGAGGATGTGAGCATGTGGGAAAGTGGGGAGCAAGGATTTCAGGATGTCATGATGTCAGCATGAAAGCAAGTGAGGATATTTTTACTATTTCACACCACAACCACTCAACGGATTGTACCTATTTAAATTAGGTATGTATGTAGTAAATAGCCTGGAATAACATACCTATAGGCTAATTCTTATCCAGGTACCACTCGAGCGAAGCCGCGAGTGGAAGCTAGTTCTCAATGAAACACGGCATTCCCAGCTCCAACTATATTAGTCCGATAGTTAACTAAACTAGCCAAACTTGGAGCCATTCATTAGTATTCAAGCGGACGCATTAGCTGGCTAAATGCACTTTCTGTCGTCATATCCCCCAAGGAGTCCAGACCAACTACAGGGTGGTCCAGAAGCTGTGACGATCTCTCACTGCGGCCGATAACAGTTCACGAGTTTTATATTATGAGTACATGGCCAATTTACGCTGGAAGGTCTAAAAAACCTACTATTCGAAATTTGATGAAGAAGATGTTCCGAAGATCTGTATCAGAATTTAGCCCTGTCTGCTGTGTTGTATTATTTAAATTTTAAATAATACAACTTAACAGACAGGGTGTAAACAAAAAAAACCCTAAAATTATTAACTTCGAAAAAAATTGGCAAAATTCAGGTAAAGTGGTTTTGTATATCTGCGTCTCGGTCTGCCGCGTCGCCTTCTCGTTGGACACTCGGTGGCTATCTTTGCCCACAGCTCTCCGGACATGCGGCAAATATGGCCAGCCCAGTCCCACTTCAGCTTAGCGCCCTTTGAAGCTACATCTGCGAATCGGGTCTGTGAGCGCAGTTCGGTGTTACGGATCCTATCCATTAATTTGACACCCAAGATGCTGCGCTGCATCGCACGTTGGCAAACCTTGAGTCTAGACTTCTGAAGTTGAGTGAAATTATAAAACCGCATGGCCTGAAGTCGCTCTGCCCCTCGACAGCTAAAATGCCATTTTGCAGTGTCTGTACAGTTTTTGCTTGCATCATATTTTAAGTATTATTTAATTATATAAGCATTAGGTACATATTTCATCAAGTGTAGCGTGTGCTGCCCTTAGATCATTTGTTGAAGCTCACATTTGTCTTCATTTTTTTCACATTTTTATAAGCTCTTATTTATTAAGGATTATAATTAGATTACTTTTCTCTTGAGCCTCACCTAGTTCGATCGGCACCACACTGAAGCTTTAAATTCCATTTTGTGAAAAAGGATCATCGAAAAAAATGATAGGCACCAAGCCGTGTTGTTGCCTGATTCTTCTAGGCTTGGTCGCGAGGAACAGGCATAGCTTCACCTAGTTTCTAAGACGTTTCAAAGTGATCCTAGTGATTTTATTGAAATAAATGCCTTTTGACTTTAACTTTGACTTTGAGTCAGTGACCAAGTTTGCGCACCATACGTTAGGACAGGGAGAACGAATGTGTCTATTAATTTATGCTTCAGCGATAATGGAAAGTCTGGACTCTTCCTAAGATCTCCCATGGCCCAATAACTCCTCCGGGCATTTCCAGTTCGCCGAGCGATTTCTTTGTCTTGCCTGGACTCGAAGGAGACTATTTGGCCGAGGTAGATGTAGTCCTCGAGGTAGATAAGGGAATAAATGCCTTTTTTTATTACAAAGTTGACTGATAAAACCAACATCATCATTTTTTATGCGCTTAAATTAAGAAGGAAAGGAAGAAAATGGAACTTACCATCAAAATATTGAATGAACTTGATTCTACTTAGTGAAGAGATAAAGCAAGCACGACAAAAATAAATAAATAAATAAATATTCCGGACATATTCACACGGTCAACTGATCTCAAACTAGGCATAGCCTTTACTATGGGTACCAGAGACTGATATACATAATAGATATATTTAACACCCAGACACAGAACAAACATCTGTGTTAGTCATAAATGTTTGTCTAGTGCGGGAATCGAACCCGCGACCTCTAGCGCAGAAGGCAGAGTTACTACCAACTGAGCTATGGGGCCAGGTACGACAAGGCACTACTAATTCCTAAAATTTGAAAATAGGAAACTTTTCACCACGATTCTCGATGAAGGAACTTACCATAGCAGAGGATCTCGCTTAGGGTCGGCCGCCGGGTTGTCATGCGGTAGGTCCAGCTGTGCGAACAGCGGGAATAGAACCTGTACCCCGCCGATGGAGTTGAGAGCGCTGTGTATGGAGTGCGTCACCACGGCTTTTACTTCCTGTAGCAATAATATACGTGTGTTACATAGAGCAAGTAGAACGCCCGCGACTTCGCTTGTCTGCATTATTACAAACTGTAACCATTGCACTGGAGATGAGCTTTGGTAATCTGTAAAGGTTTAGGTTAACGTAAAGGTTTTTACCTACTACAACATAACATACTATGGCTCGTATTCAGAGACACGACTCAAACTTAGATTTAATCACAGATCAGCTGAACTCTATTTAAGTATTGAATCTCTTCTCAAACATAGCATTTATTCAAGAACGGTACTTAAACTAGATACTCTCAGTTGAATCGAGTCTCAAATCTGTACTCAAATGTTCTCGTTTACATTTTGATTTATTTATAATTTTCGATCCGTTTTACGCAGAAATTCAAACAGCCAGGGTGGAAATAGAACAGAACTATAAAGTGAAGTATAAATATGCATCAAAGTACGTGTAACGGAACGAAAATGTCATTTGATTAATTTCTAATCAAATCTAAACTCAAGCACCGATTTCGTCTGATTGACGTTTCAGAATAAGCATTTACTCAGGTGAACTGTAATCATTGAATCTATACATAAAACCTGTTCAAGAATTAGAATCTCGCCTCAAATCGAGATTCAAGTACAGATCAACGCTTGAGTCTTGTCTCTGAATACGAGCCTATGACCGTGCTAAGAGCGTATCAGATTCCTAAATTTCTGGTTTCAGATTTGGTAGAAGTAAGTTGTCAACACGCCCACAGCTGAACAACAGTAAGGTCTCATAAAAAATCAAAAGATGAAGCCAGTGGATGTTACCTGCAGCATCAGCGCATGTGGCGTGTGCACGAAGTAGGAAACGTTGCCTTTCGGAGCAGACTGGAGGCACAGCTGGCCATCAGTCGCCACCGGGTTGTACATGAACACTATCGCCGAGGAGAGCTTTCCATCGTATAGCACCTGCATTTTAAGACTTACATTAGAATAAACGAAGAAAGTTGGCAATGATAGTCAAGATTGAACTTTAAATACTCCGAAGCCTGTAGCACACTCACACCGCGAAATATAATTATACACGTTCATAAAGTCAATGTTGAGTTTGATTTTGTGAACGAATACCTCACTCCCAATTAGTATTACTATTATTTTATTATTATAGCCTTTCCATTGAATTTCAAACATTATTCAAGTAGTTACTATTTTATTTACATACATACATACATAAAATTACGCCTGTTTCCCAGAGGGGTAGGCAGAGACCACGGTTTTCCACTTGCTACGATCCTGACATACCTCTTTTCCTCTTTCTATTTTATTTATGTGGTATAAAATATAGTTAAGTTCGATATTTTTGTCAGTTTCTATTTATGTATGTATATTTCATTCAAAAATCTCTATCCGAGATATCCGACCTCCCATTATAAAACTCAAAATTGACCTTTATCCAGATGTAAGGATAACTACGGTACGTGAAGCAGCTCCGCTGAAACTACTTCGGTTTCGGCCTAATAGATTGACAAATCACACAATTTATTATGTACAGGGGGTCATGGACAATGTCAGTTTCTGTTCACGACTCCTTGTATACGTCAATTGATTATGTCAAGTAGCCAGTGGGTCATGAGAACCTTGACAGATATACGAAAACTGATAAGGGTGATCATTTAACTTTTAGGTCAGTGTAGAAATTGACATAATTTCATTGAAAACAGTTTCTAATTTACTTTCGAGACGCTACAAAATCTAACTACTCACAATAACTAATGAAGAAATATATCAAATCTAATTTCAATACAAAAAAATGATTACTTACAAATAAGTTACTTATGTATAAAGGTAAATTAGTCTAAACATGCACAACAAACACGAAACGAACAACATGCATCTTAAGATTATAAATTATAAATATTTAACGTTTGTTTTAAAAAAACATAATTTTTGTTTTACCATTTGACAGTTGTGCCTTTAGTAAGACGTTTTTCTACACATATTTAATTGTAGAACTAAACGTACTTTGCATTAGCCCAGCATTAGATTTTTTTTTAAATTGCCTTTGTACCCGGCTTATTTTAGTCAGGCAAGTTATACCTCAGAAGCGTAATGATAAACTTCGTTGATAGGTACAATAAATTGTCGGCATAAGAAAAGATACTATGAAATCGAGAACAGACATTATTATTTATCCAACACAATAAGTAACACAACACCATTACATTAGCAATAACAAGCAAAACAGTAGCAAAGGTGACGCGACACAACATTGTTAGGCTCGCATTACTGCTCGACCGATAGGGCTGTTCCAAATACTGCGTCATCATCATAATCATCAACATCAACAACCTGTAGAAGTCCACTGCTGGACATAGGTCTCCCCCAAAGAGTTCCACGACGAACGGTCTTGAGCCTTTTCCAACCACCGACTTCTCGCAACCTTTTCAATGTACGCGTGTGAGTTAGCACCAATAGCCTCCTCGTCACAATACTGGACAGGGTTGACTGTCCCGTCGTGCGAAAATAGAATACCATACATATGGCTTCCAGATCCTCTATGTTTTATGTGCGTTAGGTTGGGTAATTATTGTTTTTGGCTCTTTAAAATTATATTTCTGTATAGACCTGTCTGAAATAAATGAATTTATTATTATTAATGTCATCGGTCCATCGGAGGGGGGTTCTTCCAACATTGCGTCGCCCGGTTCGTGGTCGCCATTCGAGAACCTTTACTCCCCAACGGTTAAAAAAAAACTTTTACAAAATATTATTTAATATAGGTATTAAGTGACACCCCTAACGCATTGGCTAACATCGCTAGTGTCAGTGAGTAGTAGCACTAAAAGCTCCCCCTGCGTAACGCCAGACCAAATGGACGGATTATATGACCCCTGACAATGGGCTGATCTTATGTCAGAAGTCTTCGTTTGTACCGAGAGCATACAATATGTCTTGTAAGTATATGGTAGTGGACCTAGAACAAAATGTTTAATTAGTATGAGTTGCCTTTAGAATTTCTTTTTTAGAAAGCCTTGATGGTCGTAGGTTCGAACCCGGTGGGGCACCATGATTTTTTAAATGCACATTGACACGTGCTCAAACTGTGAACAAAAACATCTTTAAGAAACCAGTGAGTATTATTTATTTATTTTAACAACGATAGCTCTAACTGCACTTGAAAAGCTTTAAGCAGTGTTCAAACGACGTACGATTTGTCATCTGAAATTTATTTCAAAATGATCCTTATCTCTACTGAATAAAGTCAATTTAGAAATACATTTTAAACATATATTGTTTGAACACAGCTTTAGTAGTAGACTGTAGTTGTAGTCAAACGCGCGACGTAGCTAATCATAATCGGCGCCGCAGTGCACCCGCTACGAGTATGTTATAGTTCACTGGGATTAATTTGTTCAGCTTCTCAGCGACGCTAACTAAGCTGCTTGAAAACCGAACATATCACAGTAGAGATACGGGTACATTGGAAGTAAAACAGAGCTAAGCTTATCCTAACTATCCTATCCTACTAATATTATAAATGCGAAAGTTTGTGAGGATGTTTGGATGCTTGTGGTTCAATCACGACTAAAGGGCCGAACGGATTTGAATGAAATTTGGTACATCATCATCAGCCCACATTACAGCCCTTGTCATCCACTTACTGCCCGCCGACTTTTGTAGGTCATCGCTCCACCTAGCCGGGGGGCGCCCCACACTACGTTTGCCTAGACGTGGTCTCCACTTAAGAACTCGTTTACCCCAACGGTTGTCGGTTCTTCGGCATATATGGCCAGCCCACTGCCACTTCAGCTTGCTAATTCTCTGGGATATGTCGATGACTTTGGTTCTCTTTCGGATAATCTCGTTGCGGATTTTATCCTTCAAAGAAACTCCAAGCATAGCCCGTTCCATAGCTCGCTGTGCGACCTTAAACTGGTGAATGAGCCCCACTGTGAGTGTCCACGTCTCGGCACCACACAATTGGTGCAGAGATAGATTATAGACTGGAATAGCATATAGGGTACTGTTTATGAGGGTACCACGCGAGCGAAGCCGCCGGTGGAAGCTAGTGTTATTATAAATAGGAAAGTGTGTTTGCTTTTTGGTTGCTTGGTTTGACTTTCTTTCACGCAGCAACGGAGAATCGGATCGACGTCATTTGTTGCATGGTTATAGTTAAAAACCTGCAGACACAATTGGTACAGAGATAGATTATAGACTGGAATAGCATATAGGCTACTTTTTAAATAGGTACCACGTGAACGAAGTCGCGTTTGGAAGCTATAGTGTAGCCTATTGCAGCTTTGCTGTGCCGCCCCACATGTAGTAGGATAAGGGCAGGGAGATGATGACTGTCTGATCTCAGAACTTTCCCAAACACACACAATAATAAACGAAGAACCAGTGTGGTGAAAGGATACAGGGTCCTACGTTTTTCCGTTAAAAATACATCGTTCCCGAAGCGCGGTAGTCTCGCCTGAGTGCACGGCACTTAGATTAGCCGTAAGTGGTATTCACTTAGTGCTTTAGCTTACCGAATAGGGGAAATGGTGTATGAAGTCACGATACTAACCCGGATTATTATTGATAATTATGATAAATAAATAAAAATAAATAAATATTCCGGACATATCACACACGATCAACTGATCCCAAACTAGGCATAGCCTGTACTATGGGTACCAGAGACTGATATATGACTAACACAGAACGAACATCTGTGTTAGTCACAAATGTTTGTCCAGTGCGGGAATCGAACCCGCGACCTCTAGCGCAGAAGGCAGAGTTACTACCAACTGAGCTATGAGGCCAGTGACAGTGATATCTTACGTCAATAGGTTATTTATTAGTACTTTGGCAGGAATAGTGGAAAATAGTCTAGGTAGGTAGAAACAAACGCGAACGAAGTCGCGAGCGGGACAGCTAGTCAAAGTCAAAAGGCATTTATTTCAATAAAATCACTAGGATCACTTTGAAACATCTTAGAAACTAGGTGAAGCTATGCCTGTTCCTCGCGACCAAGCCTAGAAGAATCAGGCAAACACGGCTTTAGTATTCAATAAAAGCGAAAAGACTAAGCTATTGTCAAGTTTTTTATAGACCGGAACAATGCAAGCATAATAACACAGTTTGTTACTAAACTACGAGACAGGGGAACTTAAGTTAGCAAAAAGTTGCCACTGCAAGGGACATACTTGTGATATAATAGCTAGAAGTGAGGCCGCGCGTAAACGATGCCAGTAGCTCGCACTGCCATGAGAGGAACCCTAGTAATCATGGCCGTAAGCCAGTTAGTTTAACCATTACATAATTCAGTAATTATTTTTTTGTTTCTGCACATTAAGAGTCACTTCATAGGACTAGTCTGGATCGCTAGATTCTGGCCGTACAAAAATTTCAAATAAATGCAAATGCAGCCGATTTCATTAAATAAATAAATAAATAAATATTCCGGACATATCACACACGGTCAACTGATCCCAAACTAGGCAGAGCCTGTACTATGGGTACCAGAGACTGATATACATAATATATTAATATTTAACACCCAGACACAGAACAAACATCTGTGTTCATCACACAAATGTTTGTCCAGAGCGGGAATCGAACCCGCGACCTCTAGCGCAGAAGGCAGTGTTACTACCAGCTGAGCTATTAGGCGAGTCATTTACCAATTGAGTAGGATAATCCGCCCTGGTTGTTGAAGGGGAGCTTAAAAATACCCTTGAGATCAATGGTGAAGCTTCCTATAGGATTCAGTGTACCTAAAAAAGGCATCTTTCAAGCACATGCCTTTGACTTTGGCTTCTTGACGATTCGCTTACCTACTAAGAAGCCTTCTACTATCGTAGTGTGTACGCAGCTTGTAAGCTCGCAGCCAGCGGAGCGAAGCGAAACTTTTTACAGCGTGTCCGCCAAACTAGTGAAATATGTCTGCGACACGACTTAATAAGGAGTTATGGCAAAATTGTATAGAGATAGTTGCGGCACAAAAATATACAAGTGTATTTGTAAAATGTGCAAAACTCCAGACACCCCAACTGATTAAATTGTATTTTTTTTTTCAACTGTTGTGGCAAACAACCTTACTGCCCACCTGTTGGTAAGTAGTTACCGTAGCCTATGATCGCTTGGAATACCATAGGATTAATAAAAAAATAATTCTTTAGAAACATTTTGCAAATCAAAATACTTTTCCTCCGCCACACCCTCTATCAACGCATCTCTGTCCTCCCCTTTCTTATTAAAAGTTATCAGAATTTTATTAAGAATTGCTCAAAACAAATACCTCGCAGCCGTGACAAAACTTAAGCAAGTAGAAATTTAATAATAAAGGGTCTGCCGAAGACAACAGCGTATTCACGCGACAAACTCAAATGTAACTTTAACTCACTTTGAAAACTGCAAACGCAGTCTAGGAAGGAAGGGAAATATTTTTTCATTTGGTTCCGTATAAAATAGCTCTATCACTGAAATACCTATACCTTTTATACCTGGCTTACGCGATCTATAAACATTTTTACTATTTCAACAGGGTCTAAGAATTTTTCAGGAAAGTAATCATATGATACGAACCATTAAATATTGTCACTGTACGCGTGTTGACTACAAGCTATTTACTATTTATATTTAACTTTATTTATCTTTCAATCATTCCGAAGTTTCGACTACAAACAAGCTGTCTGTAAGATCTCTACCAAAATGATGTTTTCTTTTATGAACTTTCAAAAAGAGGCCAAATAAAATTACAGCAGCTAACTCCTGATTCCACGGCCCTCAAGCAGGGTGTCAAAACTTGGGTCCTTTGATAAAAGTTGGCGGTGGCATCTCCCGCCAGTTATGGAAGGCTGGTACTCGGTAAACATTCCCCAAGTTTCCACTTCAGGAGCTTTTGTTTTGAAACCGCTACTTGTTTTGACAGAAAAAAGGAACTGCCGTAAAGTTCTTTTTAGGAAAGAAGTAGTAGTCTTCGTACAATGGAATTTTGCCATAGTATCATTTTAGTTCCACTTATTGCCGCGGGACTTCTTTCGTAAAAAGAACTCTGCGAATTGAGTGTGAGCTCTGAAAACACAGGGCCCAGAATTGCAATGATAGTATAACTTTTAGGTCCCGATAGACGTCAACTTTCGACACCGTGGGCGGATTTTTAATAATCGTGATTATGATGTTGTTCCACAGCTAAGATGATAAACTGTTCGGATACATAGATTGCCAAATTCATTGCGAAATCTAAGAATCGTCTGGTTTGATACGAAAGACATTAATCATTAATATCTTAAAAAACGCTTAAAAACATTGATATAAATAAGGCAAATTGTAATTTTTCATCATCAAATTGAATTCTTGTTTTTCGCACAATTTGAATTTAAGCTGAGTGCTAAAAATATTTGAATGGAAATTATTCATGAAAGTTGAAACATATTAACAATAGTGGCACTACGAATTCACAAGAGATTAGAAGGCTGATATTATATCCACGAACTAGACTTCTAAACTAATCCGTAAAATATTTATCGGTATCCAATAAACTTGTCTGAAGACCGATCTAGTATTTTCCTTCAAAGTCATTCTGTCTTGTACTTTCTAAGGACTTATTCAGCCCCCAATTACTTAAACCAGGTCTAACAAAATAATTACTTGAGATAAACCATTTTTGTTCAGGCTTAACAGTCTACAGCTTAACCCGGGTAATTCTAAACTTAGTTGCGTAATTAATCTTCTTACAGAACTTAGTTTCGCGGGACAAAGCATTTCTAATCAGCCGAACTTATTGCCCAGCGCAGAAAACATGATAATTACTAGGTACCATTAAAACAGAATAAATGACAGTTACACAGTAACTAATCCTACTTAGCAACTGGAATGGATAGCTGGGCCTGGAGAAGGAGTAATGAAGTCCTTACTTGCTTATCGTGTTATTTATTCCGTGGCTTTACCGATGTTTTACGTTTAATTTTTAGGTGTAAATATATTCTTAAATAAAAACGGTCAAGTGTGAGTACGAGCGAGCCTTCCGTACAGACGTAACACGAGGTCGGAAATTCGAGATCACACGTGTACGAATTAATAAGAGTCGAGAGGTAGGAACATACGCAAACGAAGTCGCGGGCGAGTCAGATAGTGATAAATAATATTTTCAGATTTTATTACAAGAATAACCCCTCGAAATTAGAGTGTACGATCCATAAAACAGAATGTGGACTCAAACATCATTTTTACTGCCACCGCAAACTTGGTTATGCTCAACGACTAGGGCAACATAATTCATTAGGAGCTGTAACTCGTTTATGACTACGTATGAAGGTGACTACTAAACTTCAGTGGCAGTAAATGAAGTAACCAACTTTTTATGACAGCTGTTAGCTTGAGGTACCTAGTGCGATATCAGACTAACTCTCCTACTGAATATAACGTTCTTATACTACTTGTAACCTGACATCAACATCCTGCTCAACAAAGGCGGCAAAAGCGGCAAACTCGTTCGATGAGTTCACCGGCCTCAGTGTAGTAACATAATGTTTTATTTAATTGTTAGTTTTATTCTATTAGTATTATTATTTTTTAATTACTTAATTGACATTTAAAGAATACAATCAATTAGTACTTCATTATTTTCAAATTCTATTTTTGTAATGAACTAACAATACAATGTTTATTCTTTATTTAATTTTATGTGACATGTACAACCTGTATGAAATAAATGAATCAATGAATCTATGCGGCTCCCAGCAACATTTACTAGGTCGTCTTTCCATGTATTTGGGGGACGTTCTACGCTGCGCTTTCCCGTGCGTTGTCTCAGCTCTAGAACTCTTCTGCCTAAACGTTTACGTCTGTCGGTTCTCAGAGCTATGTGCCCCGCTCACCGCTACTCCAACTTACTAAATAGTTAGAATATAATCAATGCGCTTTAAAAATTGATACTTTTTTCTCGACATTTTACAGGCTTTTGATCGCATTTAGAGGTTTTCATAAAATTGGTTGGATATTCAACGGTGAAATGAAATCTGAGCTATTTAGCTATCTTTTTATCTTTTGAAGGTATTTTATCGCGAATTTACCTCCGACTGTTGCGATTATAAGAGTACCTCACGGGCAGACCATTTGTCCTATACTCTTTTGTTCATCTATTTATTAAGCTTCTACTGATGCACGTTAATTTTTCACTGAAAAACGGTTCTTTTATTTTTTGTGTACATACGACTAAGTAGTACTTACCACGGAGTTACAACCGTGGGTTTACGACAAACTCGCAACTACCGAACCGAAAAGGATGCATCAATGTTATACGTGCTCTACTGAACGCGGTTTTTGAAATAATACTGAAAAATTTCTAGTTAAAATATAGCTTAGAAGAGCTTTACAGAGAAATGACATGAAAATGAATAATTGCCACCAAGTAAAACAATGCTTTTAAGTATTGCAGTCTCTCATTCTTTCTTTAATAATGAAACACAGCGGCAGGGCTAATTTTAACAAGAGTTTAACATTAAATACCTAGCATTAATAAGAATTCCTTGTTTAATGATCTTTTATGAACACATTTCAATGAACATTATGCTTACAGGATAATTATATTCTGTTTCCTACATCATCATCATCATTCTTTCTTTAATAATGAAACACAGCGGCAGGGCTAATTTTAACAAGAGCTTAACATTAAATACCTAGCATTAATAAGAAGTCCTTGTTTAATGATCTTTTATGAACACATTTCAATGAACATTATGCTTACAGGATAATTATATTCAGTTTCCTTAGATCATACAAAATATGAAGTGAATATTCATGAAAGATTAACATTGAAGGCACCGGGAGCACATGGATGGATATAGTCAAATTATGAGGTTAGGTCGATGCGCCTCATTATGCCTCCGTTTCTCGCCTCAGGGTGTCTGTGTATAATTAAAAAAAAAACAATTAGCAAAGTTTTAATGACCGTCGCAGTCGAATTTTCGGCATGGAAATTGTCATAATGTTCTTTAATTCTTTTATTGCATAAGTTTTGGACGTGGGCGCCATTTTGATGAATTAAGTCAAGCAAGGGGAGAAAATAGGTAGGTATAGATAGAGATAGACAGGTTTGAGTGAACCAGGTCAGATCTTGGTCAGCAAAAATCAAAATGCCTGAGTATTACAGGCTTCTGCTGACAAAGACGAGATTGAAGACAGTTATCGTAGTCGAATATTCTATTTGTACGCATTAGACCAAAGTGAAGTTAATTTATAGACTTTGTTATTTCAATCCAAATGCTTAGACCTAGACGCTAGACCTATTCAAAATGCTTTACGAGCTATGTTATGTTGGCCGCCAGAAGACAAACTGGTGATAAAAAAAGGAATAAATCCCTAATCAAGGATTAGATAAGATACTCAAGATCATCAAATAACGAATTGTGGAGGATTCTACAAGGATTATAAATCCTTGTAGACAGCCTTATAATATAACCAGGATAAAAGCAGTGGGGTACTCTGAGCTGATGATGATGATGTAAAAACTAAAGGTCGGTTCGATATGTGAAAAGTTTGTCGTAAACACTTTATAAACAAACCCGAATCCCATACCCACTGCAACCAGTCGTTTGTACCAGGGCGTCATAAAACCAAGGCGTTGACTGACCCGCATACCCGGCCCATTCCGCACATAACGGCCCGTAAAGGGACAAACTTGTGCGGAATCACCCGCACTAAGAACGTTTAAGTTGTGAGCATACGAGGGGCGTAAAACTGGCGGTTATGAGCAAAAACAACTATAGGTCAACAATCCTACAGGACCTAGTGTGGATGACATTGATACCTACTTAAGTATATCAGGAGTATCCTTGCGAGGTGCACTGAATCCTACACTCACACTTACCTACGAAAGGAGCCTCTAAGAGGCGCACTTTAATCCTTTCACTAGACTGATTCTTTCACCGAAAGAAGGGAACTTACGGGCAAATGGCTATAAATCAGTTTGATTTAGAAAATCCCAGTATAAATAATCCCTAAAAACATTTTAGGTACATAGAAAAGATAAAAGTCCCTAATGGTTAGAAAATTTCATATAAATATTTGATTACGAACGACCCAGAGAGCGCTGGCGCCGTTCAGTGAAATATTTAAACAGTATCCTTTGAAGTCAACAGAGTAATGAAGCAAACTACAGGTTGGGTAAGGCAGCGGTATGAACACCTGAAACGGTGTGAGCATTGGTATAAAAGAGCTAGACTACCAACAATCATGCTACCTGGCAATACTCTATGAAGTGCATCCTTGCCTACTCTAAGGCTCGTATTCAGAGACACGACTCAAGCATAGATTTAATCACAGATCAGCTGAACTCTACTTAATTATTGAATCTCTTCTCAAACATAGCTTTTATTCAAGAACGGTACTTAAACTATTCTCAGCTGAATCGAGTCTCAAATCTGTACTCAAATGTTCTCATTTACATTTTGATTTATTTATAATTTTTGATCCGTTTTTCGCAGAAAATCAAACAGCCAGGGTGGAAATAGAATAGAACAATAAAGTGAAGTATAAATATGCATCAAAGTACGTGTAACGGAACGAAAATGTCATATGATTAATGTCAAATCAAATCTAAACTCAAGCACCGATTTCGTCTGATTGACGTTTCAGAATAAGCATTTACTCAGGTGAACTGTGATCATTGAATCTATACTTAAATACTGTTCAAGAATTAGAATCTCGCCTCAAATCGAGATTTAAGTACAGATCTATGCTCGAGTCTTGTCTCTGAATACGAGCCTTAGATACCTACTTTTTAAAAATTGCTCTTTTGATTATTTATACGTTTACGATTATTTTGATTATATACCTATTATATGTACTTTAGTTTACAATTGTTTATCTATGTTAATTGTGTGTGTCTGTAGTGCCAAATATTTTTTTTATCTATCTATCTAAGTGGAAATGATAGGCTTTTAGAATAAGATAGTCAGCAGTATTTAGTTCGTTGAATTACTAACTCAACGAACTGTTTCTGATCCAAAAACCATGACGGTTGTAGTTAGAATGATCTAGACGAATCATCATGCAGATGAGGTCAGACTGTTACGAGTAATTACGATGATGATGTATTAGTTTATTAGTAGGTATTATTTTTTTGCCTTTTAATGTTTGCACGCCAGGACAACTGGCAGGTTGTAACAGCTCTATATTCTTGAGATCTAAGATCTATGCTAATTTTGACTTACATTTTGCAAGTAAATGACTCTGATAATGATTTTAACATAAGTCACAGAAAGCTCACAAAACATTGGCTGCGCGAACTAAAGGCATTGTGAGGTCTCTCCTGCAAAGGCTTACCAGAGCTACGATGTTATGCGCCTCGGAAATCTCGTGTCTCATGTCTCCTTCTCGCAAATGCATAAAGACGAAGATAAAGGATAAAATGAAGATTGCCGAAACGCATTTTTGCTTGACGAAACGTACTTTCGTTAACAACAGCTTGCTCAGCAAGCTCTCGTTCAAATCAGATTGAATTGATCGACTCGATAATTCAGACTATTCATTTGAGAGAATCGTTTTGTCTCAAACTTACGCCGTGGTTTCCAAGCAAGCGGCGTGAGATAACAACGGCTGCAATAAAGCTACTGAGAAGTTCGCTTCTCGTCTACATTACGGCCGGCATTGTGACGCGCGATCTTTAAGAAACCGCATCTTTACAATCATTTCGATTTAGCTTTCTGGGAATCAGAGAAATTAAGCAGTCTTTTGTTCTGTTATCTTTTGTCTTAAATGATCACAATTAAAGCAACTAGAGATTTACGGGTATTTATCTTGAGGATAACGTCTTTATCCGTTACACACAAAATCCTTTGAAAATACAGTAGAATTATAGCGATTTTTGTTAATACTGAACACTGGATAACTTTGAAACAGGGCAACCTACTTTGAATTTATTAAGTTTCAAGTACATCTAGGTTTTTGGCATTGTTTAAACTCAGCAATTACCAATCGGATTTTCCAATTATTCCAATAAATATCTAATTCGGGTGTTTGATTGGTTAGGAGACGTACATTTAAAATGCACAGATTCAGTTACTTTTAATTAGATGTACCTTTCATTATTCCCAAATAATACCACATGTACTAAAACTAAAGATGTACACTGCAAAATCTCAAAAGTAGGTCTAACCTAACCTAACCATCATCTTGTGTCACTTGCAACTTTCCTGTGTATCTATCATCGTCAAGAGTATTGTGGTATCATTTTGATTACTAAAGGTATACATATTATTAGAGGTGATTGTAAAAGGGATTATGAAAATCTATAATTAGTATTAATATAGTATTATCTATTATTAGTTTAGATATTAGTCTTCTTTTTGTTTTTTGATTATTTTATTTATTTTGACATTCTGTGAATATGTATCTCTAATTTATTTTTATATTTTTTTAATTAATCTGATTGACATTTATTGTAATAATTGTAAAATTGTAATCTTATTCTATCCTTAAGTAATGTAATTGGGAAATAAACCGTATTATTTAAGGTTAAATAAATAAATAAAACATTTATTAGTATAACCATTACCTTTTTCATTATTTTTTATAAAACTGATGACCCTTCTAGTTCCTGTTGGAGTCCTATAAACCAAGAAACCAAATATGGGTTCCAAAATCAGTACCCAGAAATACCCAGAAATTTTCTCCATGCATACCTAACCATTTGTAAGTTCAAATATTTGTCGGAGTTAGAACCCAAAGTTCCCCACCATGCCTAAATTGCAAGTCCTTACGTCGTGGATGTTCTGCGTGGGGTCATGGACGAGGTCACCGAACCTATCGGCACGAACCTCCGTGGTCGGCAGCGGGGTCTGGCACTCCGTGTCGAATCGGAACTGCCCCTAGCACAACACAATAGCGTATAGTACAGGTAATGCGGTGGGGTATGCTAGGGCTTAGGTGATTTACATATAATATTTATAAGATACCTACTAATATACTTTGCATAATAGATAAATGACACTGGACTGCCTATAACGCTTGAAAGATAAGAATGAAGGAAGTCAAGGCGCGTAAGGAAAAAAGAAAGACATGCCTCCGTAGTATCAACTTTGCGATTTTGTTTAGGCGGTCAAGTAAGTTCACGGTCTCAAAGTAAGTCTCAAGTTTATGGTTAAAAATAGCGATGGTGGGATCGCATTTGAATGGCAATAAGACGCCATAATAGGACACATGGTCCTTTAAATATAAAAAGAAGAAATATAAAGTCCAGGAGCAAAATACAAAGAGAGATTAAATGTCTCGTGAGTACATAATTAAGAATTTTGCAAGTATATTTTGACTTTCAATGTAAATCGCCTGCACCCCTCACATAGCCAGAAACAAAAGCAACACAGACACAGTAAAACTAACACAAGCATGCCATGCTTACACGCTTGCATGCTTCAACATCTACGAGCATAGAAGCATGCGCTGCAGCGACTTCGCGCGCCTCGTCCGCCAAGCGAAGTCCTCGAGGAGTCCAGTCGTCCTTCACTACTACGCATGCTGCTCCACTCTGAGGGTCTTCTCTGTCCTCAGACTCGAGGCTTTGAGGACCTTTGGGAATTCTTGGACCTTCTGGACTTTGAGGAGTTTCGGGAGTCTGAACTCCCACAGGAGCAGCGAATATAGGATACATGGGATCTTCAGGATTGTAAGGTAACAGGGAATCAGGATCGGGAGGCGGGTTTTCGAGGTCAAGCGCGGGAGCCTCGCTCACCCTTTTATGGTTATCCGGCAAGCTGATGTTGCATTCGTTGTCGAAACGGAATTGACTCTGTTGGTGTCCAAGGTTAGCGGGAAACAAAGGTTTACAATTACAAAAAAATCCTACTTAAATAAATGAACTATCATACAATACAATGCAATATGCTTTATTATTATTTTCCGAAGATTTTTGCCACTGAGATCGTTTAACTAGAGAGGATAAAGGTTTTACTTTTATCCTCTAGAATACAGGCAAACCTTCAGAAGTTACTTTATATCTTCAATGAACCAGAATAACATATACTTTGTACATGATTGATAGATACTTGGTTAATTAAAATTGTACATGACAACTATAGTGCTACAATTGTATAAATAAATGATTTCTAAATGATTTCTTTTGTTACCTTATATCCCGGCCCGAGCCGGTGCATGGCGCAGATTTGGTGCGTGGTGAGAGCCTCCCCGAAGAGATAAATGGCTGCCATCTGGCCGCAGAAGACGCGCTCTTCGTCCAACTCAGCTGTGGCGCCGATGTAGCATTTGTCGAATGGCTGAGGAGAAAGCGTGCGTTGTCATAGATAGTTTATTCTCCTTTGGAACACTGGGAAAACTTATTATTCACTAGCTTCCGTCCGCGGCTTTGCTCGCGTGGTACCTACATAAAACATAGCCTATTTGCTATTTAGGTAAAGAGCTTTATCTTATTCCAAGTATCAACGAAATCGGTTGCGCCGTGGCGTGATTGAACAACAAACATCCAATTTATAATATTAGTAGGATAGGATAATCACTCAATAACTTTATCTCGATGCTTGATAAATAAATATTCGTCTTACCTTTTGTTTATTGTTAGAAAAGGACAGGGCGAGGTTTATCGACCCGATAAAGTTAGTGACTTAAAGTCAAAGCCAAAGGTTTTTATTTCAATAAAATCACTAGGATCACTTTGAAACGTCTTAGAAACTAGGTGAAGCTAAGCCTGTTCCTGACTAGGAATAAGAGGGATCAAGTTTAGCGGCTGTAAGTTCATTTTCAATTGCCTAGTAATAATAAAAATAGGTAGAGCATTCATGAAAACAAAACATTAAGTTGTATTTGCCAATACATTCACGAAATTCTAAGAACTTTCTAAATGGATAACATTTCTCAGTAAATTACAATAAACAATTACCATTATTGACTTCTTTATTAGCTTTGAGACGACGATCTTGTGACGAGTATTGAATACATCTTGAGCTTTGTTTAAACTTATAATATCAATCTAGTTACACGAAATTGTACCTATATTTCGAGAAATTCGTATTATTCAAGTCTTTGAAGTAATTTAATGTTATTCCTCCGAGCTCTCATCTAAAACGTAGTATTTCAGCATAGACTTTACATGCCGTTAGTGCGCAACGAATTGTGGATAACGACCCTTAGTGCTTAAGGTTGGTTTCCCAAGCAGCGACTGTTATGACTTATTGTGTATTCGGCCTTTAAAATGTTGGATCCCAAAACAAAATTCCGTTTGCTTGCTTGTCGTGTCACTGATTCTATCTTGGTCATCCTGTATTAGGTCAGTGACCAGGTTGAGGTATGGTGGCCCTGAAAAGGGCCTATGACCGTCGGTGAAAGAATCAGTGTAGTGAAAGGATTAAAGTGCGCCTCTTAGAAGCTCCTTTCGTGCACAATTCCGTTTAATCATTAAAATCAAAAGGATGGTTATCACGTTAACCAAATGAATTTATGAATTTGAAATTGTCACCGTTACGGCTGGTATTTGATGATGGCCGCTATCTACAAAACTGAGTATTAGATGCGCAACGAATTGTGGATAACGACCGTTTCGGCTTACTCTCGGAGCAAAGCCGCGGTCTTAACTTAATAATACATACATATATAAAATCACGCCTGTTTCCCAGAGGGGTAGGCAGAGACCACGGTTTTCCACTTGCTACGATCCTGACATACCTCTTTTGCTTCATTCATTCTCATCACATTCCTCATACATGCTCGTCGGTTTAGGGTACTCAAACCTGGCCTTTTTCCAAAACCTCACCGATTTGGTCACTAAACGTACGCTTAGGTCTTCCCCTTCCAACGGTTCCATTCACACTCACCTTATACACCTTAACTAAATAATAAGAATAAGAAAACCTTTATTAATAAGAATTGCACTAAGTTTCTTAAATTACCCAACACCATAAGGACAAGAAACTCTACTGACTATGAAATAAGAAAACTTAAATGCTACAAAATGGCGTCCGACTCAGCATTATGTTGTGATTGATAGCCATTGCACATGGTTATCACAACCCTGATCTTCCGCCGGAACCAAAACCATAATGTATGATGTATGTAATACATCGAGCTCGGTGGCGTGGTGGACGCCTGACTGAGACGCAAGTGTGGGTTTGAACTAGCGGGGACCAATACCTTGAAGTTACTGATGTAGTGCGAAAATGCTCAGCTGCTGTCGCCACTGGCAGTCCCCCATCCATTTGTGACTGAGCCGAAGCTTGATTAGCCTAGGGGATCTTTTAAGAACGACTGGCAAGTTATGCCCTTCAAAAGCCTAATGACAATGTGGCATATCTGTTACTGCAGGTCATCTACCATTTCTTCAAAGGTTCATCGAAAACGATTAAACTTTTATTGCAAACTGGCGTTATTGAATATCTTAATGAATTTTATGTTTAAATTAGCTTTTATTTTCCGTCATATTGAATCAGGAGTGACTTCATAAAGCATACAAACAAACATGTAGGTACATGGACTGTTATACACGTAAACTTCCGTAGTCGAGTAAAATAAGGTCACACTCGATCTTAGAAATTCGAACTGGCGACGCGTAAGATGAAATATTTATAAGTCAATAATTTCTTGAGGCAACGAAGCGTATGGATTTACGTCAGGAATTGAGCATGCTGGTGCACCTATAATGTTGGCTCAGAGACGACATTTTATTTTATATTAAAGCTCCTAGCTGATAGGAATTAAAAGAAAGTTCAAATTTTATTTACATAATATACACTGTACTGTATAAAATCACTGGTTTTTTGGTAGGATAGTTACCCAAGGCGCTGCTATAGATGTCACATACATTATTAGAAAGCTCTCTTGAATGTAGACAAAACTCTAGCGAAGTAAATTATGTAATTTAAGTTTTTTTTATAATATTTGTAGTATTAAATAGCCGTGATGGCCCCGGCTGAAGAATAGGCCCCCATAGCTAGGGGATGGGCAGTAGCGTTCCCTATCAACAACAAGAGCTTTATCCCGCTCGCCAACCTGCATGCCCAGCGTGGCGAGTATGGGAAAATCGCCCCAACCAAATGATTATTTTTGGTAAACTATGAGGGGGCTTATTTTCAGCAGTGGACATCCTAGGGCTGAAATGATGATGATAATGATTAAAAAACAATTTCAATTTATGAATTCGTAATTTTTAGATTTCTTGTTCTAATAAATTCTTGACAATAACAAGATAGCAAAAATGTTGCTACTCATTTAAAAATCTTTGAAAATCCATCGAGCCTCTTTAGGACCAATATCGGAAGAATAATTTCTTCGCCGACTAAATGCCCCAGGGCGTAAACAAAAAAGTTGTTTGATATAAAACTCGTTAGGAAGTACCGCAAGGTATTTATTGGCGGAATTTCAGGCCAATAAAGTAGGGATCGGGCCGGGCATGCGAAAACATGTTTATGTACGGTATTCGGTATTGCGCGTCCCGCCGCCTGATTGGGGTGTAGATATTTGTGAACATGGGTGAACAGAGGTTCCCAAAGATTTTAACGCTCATTGGCTTTGAGCTGAATCAGATTGCCTTGGGATTTCGCGCCTTCTAGATCTAGGCTTTAATCTTCTAATATACAATCATATTCTTTTGAGCCTCACCTTGTTCAATCGGCAACTCTACCTTAGGCTTACCCTATTTTTTTTTATATAACTCAGGTGACAAACAAGCTTACAGCCCACCTGTTGGTAATTGTTACCGTAGCCTATGAACACTTGCAATACCAAAGCATCATGCACGCGTTGCCGACCCCAAAATTTGCTAAAATTGGGCATGTGCAAAATATTATGTATGGACGTGCTTCTGACTACCTTCTTTAGACATCTTCAAGGTCTGAGAGGATTTCTACTATAATTGAGAAAAAAGTCGAGAGCCTTTTTAACCGACTTCCCAAAAGAGGAGGTTCTCAAGTTGGCTGTATTTTTATTTTTTTTATTTTTTGTTTGTATGTTACTCGATATCTCCGCCAATAGTAACCCGATTTTGATGGTTCTTTCGCTGGTGTATAGAGTATGATCCCGGGGTGGTCCCATTTTAATTTAATTCCTGAGGGATTGCAACTTGTCCCGTAAAACTTAAAAAAAACGTCATCTTCTCTTGAAATCACCACATGCCGAATTTTTTTTTGTCGACTGTGGTATAGTATGGTTTTCCCCGCGACTTCGTTCGGTTGCTGCTATTTTTACATTAACTTTAAACTTAGGGGTTGTATGTCGGGAATTTCTTTCTGCACCCATACGTTACAACATGAAGCTACTCTGCAAATTTCATACAGTAAGTTAGTAAGTTTCATACATACAAAAATTCTTAGTAGGCTCTGCGTTGATTTTCAAAGAGATTATAAGCACTACGTTTGATTGTCAGTCAGTACCTTAAGAGTTATTATTGATGATGAATGGATGTCATAGTTACTTTTGTTTTTTATTCGAAAGTGTAGGTGGCCAATGTCATCCTCAGTAGGTAAGCAAAACGCACAGAGGTTGATATTAATCTTGTGATATTCAGGAATTTAAAGTAGATATAGTTTTTGTAAAAAATATCTTATTTAAAGTAATGTCCTACTAAGCAAGGGCTTAGGCCAGAGGTTAGTTCATACTTTCGTGTCACTAGTTCTTTCTCGGTCACCCTGTTAATCGTTAAGATTGTATGAACCAGTAGCCGTGGCACGACAAGCTGAGCGTGTCCGATTATACGTGAAATCGGTCAGTTCTAAATGCGTCTATCAATGGTCAACTATCTGAATGTTCATCGTAATTAACGTAGCTTTACCCTTTTTGATCTGCTAAAAACGACCAGCCAAGCTACACAAGGTTTGACCTCAGCGCCCAAAAGGTACCGAATTAATTATACCAATCAAGAACTCAAAAAGTAATCCAAATAGATCTCTATTACAGACCTTTCAATTACAACGTAAATATTTTCCACACCGAGTATTTCGTATACAAAATGCTAACAGAAAATACGAGCCTAATTATTCATCATTCGTCCGGCGTAATTACGCCACGGAATATGTAGTAGCGGCAACTAATTTTGGTCCTTCGAGCCGGACTAATTTTGGTCCTTCAACGAGAAATGGGACAAAGAACTTTACATGAATAGTCTATACAAAGGAAACGTATTGTCTTCGTAATAAAGATGAGGATTTTGTTTTTAATAAGTACATAATTACTAAACATGACTGAAAATGTACTTTCGGTAGACAATGTATCTGTGAGATGTTGGTTCATTAGTGATTTCATTCTACAGTAATTTAATTCACGTTCTTTGTTTCATCATCAACATTATCCACATCCTCACTCATTAAGTCTATTTTCCTGTTTGTTAAGGCACAAAGTAGTTTTTTTTCTATGTATTCTGTAAAATCGCACCGGTGTCCTTATGTAACTATTTAATTTTTAATTTCATTGGGTTAGTACGCTCCACATTCCAAATATTATGTTTCTTCATACTTCTTTCAGTTTCGCTACTTCACAACCCCTATAATTGAATTTTTAATCCCCCAACGTATCTCAAATATGCGCGAGCACGATTATGCATATTCATCTCGACACGTCTAGCCATTAGGGGCTGGACGGACGGTTGGTTTCATATCATATTAGACAACTTTATTAAATAGGTTTTCGTAATTTTTGACTTTGTTCTTTCATGGCTTAAATAGATATCTGTTAAATTGAAAAGTCTGCTTAGAAATTCAAACAAAAAATCTACGTATCACAACTTCTAAAATTCAATAGCCTAATAGTAGATACGTCGAATTTGTAGCGGGGCCTAAGTTACATTTAATTTCAACGCTTAGATTTACTTTTATTTCGAAGAAAGGTTAAAAGTGGATCCTTAAACAACTTCTTAATCTGACTGTTATGTACCAAGGTGCCATAACTCGCAAGGAGCTTAGCATAATACAGTTATCTGTAGGAACATTCCGCGTTCCGTTCGTCACGTGCGCGTCGTTACCAACAATTTATATCGACTTACGTGCAATTTCACCGAACACATGATAATGTGAGGTGGGGTTTAGGTTGACTTAAAATGGGCAAAAGTTTCTTCAGTACTTTCTTAGTAAGTACGTTTGACCTTGCTTTAGACGTGATGGAGATTTTAAACCGCCCTAAGGCTTTATTCATGGCTTAGCTGTTAAAGCCGGGATCGAAGTCTTATGTAGCTTACGAAGTTCGCTTTCCAAATATGTAAAAATACAATAGAAGTATATACAAGGTGATTCATAACTTGTATACCATCCCGAAAGGGCGTAATTCTACAAAAAAAAAAAGAAATAATAATTCTTTCACAAACTTTCTCAATTACCTGTTTTTGGTATTTGTATCATCTTTATAACTAATATATCTCACTCATATACGAGTAACTCACTAGAACTCACACTCGGGCCTCTGACCCTTAGCATTTGATCTCGCATGTTATCACCGACAGATTGATAATGATTGATAGTGATAAATCATGATTGATAGCTGAACTCACATCGTTAGTGGAGACGAACCAAGCCATTTCTGTGCTGGAGGCGAGCTGGCCGTTCACTAAGCATTTGATCTCACTTTTCGTCCATCGGTTGTAAATGTAAACTACGGCGATCGCGTACCACCTGCAAAAAATGCATTCTTAATATAACTTTTCGTGTAACTGGTTCTTTCTTGGTCACTATGTTTTACGTCCGTGAACAGCTCGAGGAATACGGCTTTTGAAAAGGGCGATCACAAAACCCTAAAATATTTAGATCCTTACTTATATTATAAATGCGAAAGTACTCTGTTTGTTTGTTACCTTTTCACGACTAAACAGCTGAATGGATCGTAATGAAATTTGGCAAAAATAAAGATTATATCGAGAAGATTAGGGAAGGACATAGACTTTGGCCCTAGTTTCGTAATACTTTTAATATCTTTACTCAAACGTACCTACTCTTAGAACAATTAGCTGCCTAATATTATATGGCAGCTAATTGTTTGTACGTAGGTAATCGTCAGAACCCTTACCTCCTCGGCTGGAACTCGTACTTGACGCAGTGCTGGAATCCCTTCCCTCGCACCTTCATCGACGTCAGCACGAGGCAGTTGCCCACAAAGTGTGCCGTGTAGCCGACGCCTTTGCTAGTCTTGAAACTGCACAACAAAATACAGATTATTAAAATCTAGGGAGCGCTTAATGAGACTAGTATCCCCGAATCGAGCGATACTCGGAACGGAACAAAACGTATATAATAGTTTATTACAGGCCTGGTCTTGTGTCTGGAATTCGGACCTTAAGTTATTAACCTAGTGAAGAGATCATTACACGATTTACACGGGTTTCTGACGGGCCCAACTGGTCGATAAGAGAACCTACAAAGCATTGCAGTATATGTGTTAATAAGTAAGTGAGATCTGTGAGTATTCTACATGGAAAAAGGCCAAAAATGTGCCTGCAACATGTGAAACCTGCTGCAAATGAACAGATATTCACTCACTCAACTATACATGCCAACTACACTTGCCACGTTTTTCATTTATTAACAGAGCTCTAAATCCCACATAACTTACACATTAAATCCAATTCAAACTTTATCACTTAGCACTAAGGCAGTATTTTACGTAAGAGTACAAACATACAGAACTAACAGCTCTACCAAAACAACAGATCCAATCCAATTAGAGTAAAACACGATGCGATTTTCCGTGCCAGAGTACCAGGATAGCATAACACGCTAGGATCTACACTTGAAACGGCGAGCTTCCAGATTGAATGAAAAGTTGCACACAAACACGGACATACAAATAAACCGAGCACACGCGACGGCCGCCCGCGCCGGAAGAGTATAAAATTTGCAAATTATTTCCATTCCGCTGTGCTTTAACACATATTTAATCGTTTACAAATGACTTATTTAATCGTATTTCAATGTGTAGTATACTCTCAAACTGTTTCCCACAGGGGTAGGCAGAGACCACGGATTTTTCACTGGCTGCCATCCAGACATACCTCATTTACTTCATTCACCCAAAATTACTAATTTAAGTCATAAAGTTTCTAGATTCTATTAAAATTGAAGAATTAAATGATTAAACTTTCAAAAAAAATTCAAAAAGACGTTTTGAGAGCTTCCTGCTTCATTTCATTCATAAAGGTGAAGCTTACGATATTCAGAGACAACCCTTCATTTTTTACTGCACTTTTTCGTTAGCACGTCTTGCTACCTCCTCATGCTTGTTGTTTGCCTTGTATTCTTGTGAATTTAAGAAAGGGCTAAACGTTAGAAATTTACATACTATCCTAATAAAAGCGGGATTTTGTGTTTGTGGTTCAATCACATCGTAATAATAACCGCCTTAACCGATTTCTATGAAAATTGGAATAGATAGCATTCTTTACTTAGAATAACATATATCCTACTTTTGATATACGAGTAGGTTCCGCGTGCACAAGCTAGTGTGTTTAATATACAAAAAATATACAGCCATGTAAAACACTTGAACATGGCTCCCGAAACAGAGCAAGGAGGATATAGACAGACATTAGGCTTTTTATCAGAAACTGGAATTGTTCAAACATAACGTGCATGATAATGATAACTGTCAACTGCTAATTAAAGAGGATTTGTAGTGAACGATCATCAAGACCTGAAGATCCTGTGCATCATCATCTAACCGTCGGTTATGTGGAAAAACAGTAAATACTAGAGTAAGTAGCATAGATACCTGTATAAATATGGTTTTTCCCTTTCAATGTTGACGGAGTTGATGGGGTCCAGTCGGAACCAGGTGGTGAATGTGAATCCGTTCTCATAGGGCCACCTCGCGAGGGGTGGGAGAACTACCGCCTGGAACAACAGTAATAAATTAAATCTTTTGAGCTAGTTAGCGCCACAGGCGTTCTTTAGCTCTAGAGCCATCCAACAGCAGAACCGAGAGGAGGCGGATGATTGGAATCTTGGAATAGTGGAAAATGATTGGTCTAGGAACATGTTTTTCTTTGTCCTAGGCTTTGGTACATGAAAGCTGTGACAGACTGACAGCTAAGACGCCGCTTCTTTCAAAGGGTATCGTTTGATGTTTTCCTAAAATCCTAACAATATTCAATACTGAATTTAATCTAGGAACAGCATTCCTGTATTTATATTATTAGTTTCGATTCGTTCAAGCGATTAAGCTTCTTAAAGGCGATTGTAGACAGACTGATATTTTCCTTTGCGGCTAAACCACGGATGGAATCACAATTATGTTTATCTCAAGAGTTTTCTGAGCCATTTAGAAACCTAACAAAGAAAATGAAATTTGAACTTTTAGTACTCCAAGATGAGATTGCATCGTACTATTGCTTCTTCTGTGATCTAAGTGTCAGTTCTTTCCTGTTTTTTTACCAACTTTTGAGCAGACAATAAAGAAACAGATAGTTGAGGAATATTTGATATTAATTAGATCGTGCTAAAGATGCGATTTTCAAAGTTCTGAAAATTGTGCCTCAACGATCATCAAAACACAAACCAGACATCGCTAGATCTCAGTTCGGGGCAAGCCACTAGTTTGAATACATCTTTTGACTAAATCCTGTTTACTAATGTTAATCCTTGCATACGTACTAGGCGAGCAGAAGTCCGCAAGAGGCGTCACTCTGTCGTCAGATCTCGGATAAGCGCGACAGAGAGAAATGGAGCCACCCCGAGGCGGTACTTCGCGACGATAAATAAGAGAAAAAAGCGGACACACCAGATAGCCCAGTATGTCACGCGGATTACAACCCAGCCCGTATTTGAATAAGAATTGCCAATAAGGACGGGCAGGGACGCTTAAACAGCGCTCTTAAAGTGTTCTGCCCGCCTGGTATCGATCTGTCGAGCGTAGACTGGGCTTTGTTTAAGGGTTTAGTCGATCGAATCAATTTTCTCGATCCATTGGGTTAGAATTAATAAACATTATTTATTATTCTGTTTTCCATAAAAAAATCTAGGAATGGCCTTAAGTTTGCAACTTTCAGAAGTGTAAATCGTGACCACCAATCGAGAAACCTCGAACCAAACTGTGCTTAAAGGGAAACTTTGGCCAATTTCGCCACCTCGGCCCCCAGGGCTGAGTTTCGCGTGTTAAATCGTTTTCATCAAATTCGTATGCCTCTTGCGCGCCAAGTTTCAACTTTAAAGATAGGATTGCAGCTGAATTACAGCTATCCAAGTTTGAAAGGCGAGTTAATAAGAACAGGGATAATGAGTAGCGCTGACTGAGCTAGGGATGTGACGAGCAAAACTGTTCGGAGTCAGAGTTAGAACATTTTTGTATCTGAAATGTAAATAACAATGAAAAAGTTGCACGAAAGAAGCCTTTTCGAGGCGCACTTTATCCTCTTACTGCATTGATTCTTTCACCGACGGTCATAGGCGCTTTTCAGGGCCACCATAACTAACCTGGTCACAGAAATTATACAGCATGACCAAGAAAGAATAATTGACTCGACAAGCAAGCAAGTTGAAACAGGCTCATTATTAAACGGGTCATGGTGGCCACAGCACTCTGCTACGTGAGAGGGCGAGACTGGGCAAAGATAACTACACTCGAGAGCATAGAAATCGCACATAGCGGAATTTTCCTACATTTTAATTTCGACCCTTATTTTTTTTTAAATTAATGTGATGTTGCAAATATAACTTAAATTAAATTGAAGTACACACTGTTAGCTTCCTAAAAACACAAAATGTCTAGCCTTGACCTTCGAAATCATAACAGTGGCAACTAAACAATAGAATGGCCTAAATTAGCTCGTTTCAGGTAGCTCAGTTTGTGGGACTTTAAGCAGGTATAAAACGATAAGGGATGATTGAAATTACATCATTTGCATACCAACTCCCAGGCAGAAAGGTCCTTTAACGAATACGTCATCTCTCTAAACAAGAAAATGGATACCACACCAGAAGCAGCGTCTCAAGTGGTTGCACTTATCGAAGCTGGACAGAACCAAAGTCAAGTGGCTCGTCAATTAAATTTGAGCAGATATGCTGTTCGACGTGTATACCAGCGATATCAGCAAACTGGTGGCTATACCAGGCGACCAGGAACAGGCCGAAAACGTGCGACAACACAGCGCGATGACCGTTTCCTTGTGAATACATCACTACGAAATCGCCGGTTGAATGCAGTTCAACTCGGACAGCAGCTCCAGGAAGTTAGAGAAGTGGAAGTCAGTCGGTGGACCGTTAGAAGAAGACTAGCCGAAGGAGGTCTGACAGCGCACAGACCAGCAACTGGCCCAAAATTGACCCCAGCGCACAGACAAGCACGCCTTCAGTTTGCTCGAAATCACGTTAATTGGACTATGGATCAATGGCAGGCAGTCCTCTTCTCCGACGAGTGCAGGATGTGCCTTCATGGTAACGACGGACGAGGTAGAGTCTACCGAAGATCTGGTGAGCGTTTTGCTCAATGTTGCATCTCCGAACGGGTCGCATACGGCGGTGGTTCGTGTATGTTCTGGGGAGGCATTTCTCTGGAAGCGAAAACCGAACTTGTCTTCATCACAGGGCCCGATACCGACCGTCGATCGGGTGGATTGACTTCCCAACGTTACGTTGAGGAGATCCTGGAAGAACATGTTGTGCCCTTTTCTGGATTTATCGGCGAAAACTTCGTTTTTATGCAGGATAACGCTAGACTACACACCGCTGCTATAGTACGCCAGTACTTGGAGGAGGTTGAACTACTCGTTATGGCGTGGCCTGCTCGAAGCCCAGATCTCAATCCCATTGAGCACTTATGGGACGAACTAAAGAAACGAGTAAGAGCTAGAAACGCAGCGCCTACGAGTCTCAGAGAGCTCCAAACCGCGATCAAGGAAGAATGGGACAGCATACCGCAGGATTTCGTAAAAAAAATGATTTCTTCAATGAAACAGCGAATGGAAGCTGTTATTCAGGCTAGGGGAGGCAATACCTCGTATTAATAAATCGATACATTCACAAATTTATTGTTTTTTTAACCTTTTATACCTGCTCAAAGTCCCACAAACAGCGCTACTTGAAACGAGCTAATTTAGGCCATTCTATTGTTTAGTTGCCACTGTTATGATTTCGAAGGTCAAGGCTAGACATTTTGTGTTTTTAGGAAGCTAACAGTGTGTACTTCAATTTAATTTAAGTTATTTTTGCAACATCACATTAATTTAAAAAAAAATAAGCGTCGAAATTAAAATGTTGGAAAATTCCGCTATGTGCGATTTCTATGCTCTCGAGTGTAGTAACAATGAAATCACAAAGGTAACTTTAACACTAGGCCTTTTTTACATTCTTCCAAGCGGCCAGATGATCTCATTCTTGTGAAAAAATGATATTGTGTAAATTATGATATTGCGGTGCTTGTAGCTTGTGATAAATACCTTAAATATTATAAAGAATCAAAGTATAAAAATGGGGTATGAGCTGCCCGACTTTTCGGAGTGGAAGAATTTAGATTTTTCGGAGTTGGTAGGCGCGTCTTCGGCACAGCTGAAGGTGTCAGAAACTGGAGCAAGTGAGAAGTTCCTCCAGTAAGTTATATTTCATTAGCTCTTTAATTTCGCAACACGCGGGAAATGGAGGAAATGATACATAACAATTAATTTATGTTATTATAATTAACTAGCTGTTACCCACTAGCTGACTTCGCTGGCATTTATAAAAACTTTCACCCCCTACTTTGCCCCCTTTAGGGAAGATTTGGCGAAAATGCTGAAACACGTATTACTTAAAATATGCATTTTCAGATCCATAACTTGAGTAATTATGGATTGCCCATACAAACTTTCAACCCCTATTTCATCTTTTTCAAGATTATTTTATGAGGCAAAAGATAGCCTACGTCCATCCCCAGGATGTATTATTCAGAACCTTTCCTAAAACAACTGAATAATTAAAATTAAATTCCAACAAAGAAATACGTTTCAAAAAAAACTCCCGACATTTTCATTATACTCCTCAAAAATACCCACTGGTCTGTTGTTAAAATAATTATTCGGTCTAAGGTCGAATTTTAATTTGTAGAAAAATTATGAGACAGAAAAATGATCCTTATTTGTATGAAGATTGTGACGGACAAATCGAAGGCTGGGGTATCCGAATAGTATGGAAGTCAGTGATCATTTTCTAACATTTTTAGATCCCACAGAGTCAAAACTCATCCGATAAGTTGAGAGATAGATCTATGAGAGGCAAGTCCAAATAATGTAGATAATGCCCACATTTTGATTGAGATAAAAAATCACTTTGTTTTTATTATTTTGATCTTTATAAAGCGTCACTATCTCCCGCTCTACTATCCCTGAACACAGTGGGGGGCAGGGGGGGGGGGGGGGGGGCGTTTGAAATATGAGCACTGTTTATAAATAAAACAGTTGGTAATGGACGGCCGTTTCTCTTCATTTCCCGCGAAATATCGCCGTTCGGAGAAATGGCGAAACGCCACCAGGTGCCTTTCCAGTACCTTTATCGAATTGAAAATACTTTATTGATTAATTTACTGTTCACCAAATAACTCGCTGTGCTCTGCGGCACCAGCTGATTGGTGACTGATTTTGTGTCATTAAATTGTAACGGGAGCTCACGTTCTATTGGTTTATAAATATTTTCGTTGTATTTAAAAACAATACGACCCAGAATAAAAATCGTTTTGAAATGTATGAATGAACACAGCTCTTTCATGTATGTATTTGTATTACGTTTTTTTGAACCCCTTTTGGACCCGTATTGGCAACACCTTGGACGTATTATTGACCTACTAAATTCCATGCGGATCGCACTGACAGTTCAAAAGTTATGCTCTAACAAATAGACATACAAACATACAACGCCTATTCGTCCAAGTTGTTATAGATATCTTTTCTCGCTTCGTTCACTCGATCAATAGACACACAGTATTTAATTAAAATGACCAAAAATGCGGATTTCGAAGCGGCATCTTCGCCTAGAATCGACGACCAACTATGCAGTACACACTAACCTGTATTATTTATGAAGTGAAAGGCGACTGTTCAACCTTTCATTATGCAATGTCCTTGTCAGTTACCTTCAGACTTAAAAACAGGTGTGGATTAGGTATGACAGTAGATAAAATTCGTCATTGGCTGCAACGGGGGCGTAGCTCAGATGGTAGAGCGCTCGCTTAGCATGCGAGAGGTACCGGGATCGATACCCGGCGCCTCCAACCTAACCTCATTTTTTTTCAACAGTTTTGCTTGCCTCAGATCCCTAAACACAATTCACAATTTCATCATTTCAGCCGTAGGATAGGCCTCCGCCACAGGTTTCCAGAGCGGATTCCTATCATGTGGGGGGAATTTTCCCATACTCATCATTGGTTACGCGGGTTGGCGAGCGTAGTTAGAGCTGTCGTTGTTAAAATAAGGGACGCTGCTGCCTATCCCCTAGCATTTTTCCCTAGTTTCCTCTAATGACATCCACGGGTAGTTAGATAAGGAGGGGCCTATTCATAAGACCACCATACATATTTTACGCTAGGTTAAAAACCTGTGTTGTGGGTTTTGATACCTTCCTTCGGTTTATCTTTTTCATAGGTATAACATTTTTTGCGTCGTCGTCAGCGTAATAATATAAATGGGTGTTACTATTATTATGGCAGTTGCAGAAATGTGTGGATGGAAGCTCATGACTGTTTGTCGTGGTATTTAACCCATGTCCAGTACGAACGTCTTACGACTAATTATGGAGTTAAATTTTATCAAGTTCTTAATACATTCTGTTATCTACTAACTGAGTTCTGTATGGATGTGTCCTATGATGCCCGGTATAGAGAAATGCGAATCGTCACGTACTGAAAAAGAAACAAACGCATGTATCTCGGAAGTTCCGCCTCAAGGCCAATATGCGTCACGCATTTCTTACAGTAGAATAAATTCAAAGTGTTTGCCTACAGGGGGCGTAGCTCAGATGGTAGAGCGCTCGCTTAGCATGCGAGAGGTACCGGGATCGATACCCGGCGCCTCCAACCCTTTATTTTTACCATTACATGTTTTACATAAGAATTCATGAATATTTTATTTTACAATAGCTAAAACATGAGCTATGTATCTGTTATATTGATATATATATACAAAACAAAAAAGACTCAAGCCGTGTTCAAACTATATACGATATGTGATACAACATACGTATCAAAATGATCCTTACCTCTACTGAGCTAAGTCAATTTTGAGTTTGATATTTGGGGGTGTGGGGTATAAATGAACGATATAGCAAGCTCCTGAAGGCGAAACTCAAAATTATCTAAATTAAATTTGAGATGACATCTCGCACCCCGTTTGGACCCTGCTTCAGCCTAATGTTTAATTCTTAAGATCAGTCAGTCATAATGCTTAAGATGACTGACATTTGTTCATAGTAGGAGGAGGAGGTAGTAGGAGGAGGTAGGGCACAGCGAGATTTTCTCGTTCTAAATTCGAGCAGCCCGCCTGGAGAGTAACCTCCGCCTTACAGAAGATCGCAGCCAAATAACATTATTTGTTTCAAATAGTGTTGTGTTCCTGCGGCGAGTAAGGTTGCCAGAGCTCTTTAGGGGGGGAGGGGTTCGGCAGGCAACGCATTAGCAATACTCCAGGTGTTGCTAATGTCAATAGGCGACGGTAACCACTTACCATCAGGAGGGCCGTAAACCTGTTTGCCTCCGTATAATAAAAAAAAAAAAAAAAAAAAAAATTGTACCTACCACAACAGCCAGACCCAGAACAAAGATCATGTAAACATTTATACCGCAGCGGCTATTGAACCCCTTGCGTCTCAGGTGGGCACTCACCCGCTACGCCACAGAGGTGGTTCATTTTGTGCTGGTGAGAGACATGGACGCTGGTTTAGTACACAATGTTTTAAGTTTTTATAATGTATGTATGATCGTTTTAAGGTATATATTGATATGGACTGTAGAATAAGTTAAATAAGACCTGTTACTTTACTATAGTCTGAAATAAATGAATTATTATTATTTTATAATTATAGTACAACTAAATAAATCTGCGTTTATGTCTCACTTTGTCCTCGAAATTCCTCTCACGACGATGAAAGATACGAGACTCATTCGGACGAAACTCACCAATCTATGGGCAACTTAGTGAAAGGTAATTCCTGTTTAGTTATTTACGCAGTATAATAATACACTACATACACTTTGATTTGACCTCAGGCTATATAGCTATTTGTTCAGTTGCTATCTGTTATTTAAACAAGTATCATAAGAAGGGGGCGTAGCTCAGATGGTAGAGCGCTCGCTTAGCATGCGAGAGGTACCGGGATCGATACCCGGCGCCTCCAATTCTTATTTTGGACAAAATCAAAATAAGGATCAGTTGTTTGTCCGTCTAGATTTCAGGAACTTTTTACAGCAACTTAACACAATCACAAAAATCCAGATTAATACCTTATATTTCTTGTAGTCTAAATGGAACCTGTCGGATCTTGTTATAGGTATCCTATGAAAATCAGTTCAATAACGGTTATCATTTTTTTTATATACTCTACAACCCTTCTGCAAATCAAAGTGTGTTTATTTCAATAAAGTCACTAGGATCACTTTAAAACGCCAGAAACTAGGTGAAGCTCGCGACCAACTCACGATTGGTTATGTGGCTAGAATAACATTGCAATTGCATTGAATTGACTGAAAAAATAAACTACTGACGAGATTTTGCTCTACTTCTTCTTCCTGCCCTTGTCCCACATTATGTGGGGTCGGCACAACATGTTTTCTTCTTCCACTCTCTTCTGTTAGCCGTCATCTCCGCACTCACATCTTTCTTACTCATGTCATCTTTAATACAATCCATCCATCTTTTCTTCGGCCTTCCTCTAGTCTTATATCCTTCCACATTCATACCTAACGCTCTTCTCGTTACATGACTTTCATCCCTCCTCATGACATGCCCATACCATGCTAACCTATTACTTCTCAACTTTTCTCATGTATGGATCTGAGTGTTGGGCTACCAAAGGGACGGATGAAAGAAGAGTGCATGCGGCAGAGATGCGAATGTTGAGATGGATGTGTGGAGTGACAAGAATGGACAAAATAAGAAATGAGTACATCAGAGGAAGTTTGAAAGTAGCGCCAGTGACAGAAAAGTTGAGATTTTGCTCTACTGCGGAAACAAATTGGCAAGTGCTGCATCCGCACCGACTCGGCGAGGCTCAGTTCGACAGTTTCTTTCACTATCTATTGGACACCTGCCAATTAACTGGATAATTGGACTGCAGCTCTCGAATATTTACTAATTGCCATTAAAACATTGCAGTATTATTTATTTATTTATTTTAATCTTTATTGCACACAAAGAAAACAATGTACAAAAGGTGGGCTTAATGCCAAGGCATTATCTACCAGCCAGCCTGATTGGGTAGAAACAGGAGGTTGGCGTGCGACAGATTGTATTATGTTAGTAATATGTCAGTATTATATTTTTACAGAATTTATTGCACCTTATACACTTAAAAAATAATATTTTGCATTCAATTACATACTTACTAGAATGTCTCGTCAGTATAATGAAATAGTAAAGACGAATATTGAGCTAGATATTTTTAACTCTAAATTAAATAAATTTGTTAATACTTTGCAAGACATCCTCCATTGTAATGGGACCCCTGATGCTTCCGGTGGTGTCCAGGTTTATAGGTAATCTTAGATTTTTATATATGTTTCTGATTTTTTTTAGTTTTGTTTTATATTATATTATTCTCGATAAGTTAAGTTCTCCCAACGCTTTTTGTCCGCTTGATGCTTTTATATTGTTTTAGCAGTACGCACGTAAGTTACGTTTCAAGCCAGATCAAAACTACTTTTTTTAATAAGTATTTTATTGTATGCTTGTAATGTGTAATGTGTGTCCAAATAAATAAATAAAAAATAAATAAATAAAATTCAACTTCTCTTATACAATTTACCTGTATGTAAGTTATAACCACTAATATATCGTCAGAACTTTTATTAAAATATAAACTGACATAGTTCTGGAGAGTTATTTACTTACATGCAAATGATGAAAGAAACAAACTTTATCAATAGTTCAAAACATCAGGGTCATGAGTGGGATCATTGGAGTAGAAATAGTCTGGCAATTGCAAAGCGTTTCCTCTGGCATCGAAGCGCGTTTCCGCTACTCCAAACGCTGCGGGTCTCCTTATCGCCCCATCGTAATACACAACTACGATCAAATCCACCCTCCCGCCTGTCTCATTCACATGCCTGGTCATCTCCCTCTCACTTTCTGTCCAAATAGAGGGAGCAATCACGGGAGCTCCCTTCACCGTACCAACATTGATTCTCGCAGTCTGCGGTACGATGTTGTAAAAATCTGGAGGTCCCCCATTCTTGTACGATACCAAATGACCCAGCTCATCGTTGTTTCCATCTGCTCTGCGCCGATTCATGCCCATTCGTTCACAATTTCTTTTTGCGTCGGCTGACACTGCGCCAGAGGTTCTGGAATTAGGAGGCTTGATGGAGGCAGGCGTGATAGAAGCTCGCACCACGTACGGAAGTCTAATCAAACCGTTGGGACCGTTGATAGATTTGAACGTGTATTGTGAGACAGCATTGATTTGGTTGGGATTTCTAGTTGGCTGGTTGACGTTGTATAAACGTTCCATCGCTGAAGCGTAGCTTGATATGGGTTTGATTATCTGCACTTGTCTTTTTATCCTTCTGTTCAGCCAGTTCGATAGCCTGTTTCTTCCATCAGGCATGAAACTTCTTATATTATCGTCTGCACTCATTATTGTTAATTCATCCTTATCGTAATTCAACCCTTCATTAAAGTCCCTTGCTACTCCATCATCACCTTTAACATGACGAATATCTTTGGCTAATAATGAATTGCTGAAAAACAATAATACAGCAAAAATTGCGAACATTGTGATCGAGTTTTTAAACTGAAATGATGTCTGTATGGTCACTTTATGAAAATGTTAGCTGGATAGGTATTTAGGATATCTAAATTTAGGCAATAACAGATACCCTTGACATCTGTTAGTTGTGCTACGCCCCCTGGTGAGTCAACCAGCTAAAGATAACTGGAAAAAAAATTGTTTTTGTCTGTTCCATTTGAGTTAAGATCTGAAACTAATTAACCATTAACCAACAGACTTAAGTCTGTTTTGGTCTGGTCTAGCTTAACCTAGGATGAGCAGTTAAGAATCTTTTGTTTCATTTCTGCGATTGCTAATAACTCCCTACATTCTCCATCCGAATCAATTTTTGTATAGGAAGAGTTGGTCCACTCACCGATCCCTTCCGTCCAGGGAAGCTGAAGAACACGTCAGGTCCGTTTCTGTGTGGCATCTGACGTAGCACGTTCAACAGCTTGGCGGAGTGGCGGGGCTGAAAGATAATTCAAAATTTATTGCATAGCACAATCACTTACATGCTCCTTTAATATGAAGAAAATGGAAGAATGGGGCTGCAACGAGCTTCAAACCTGAGCATTAGAATTTCCATTCAATAAAACAATTGTCCTAGGTATTTTATAAATTAAAAAACATAATAGTTGAAAAGAAGGAAGCTTATACGGCATAAAGTACATAAATGCAGTTTTAGTTTTCTCCAAGCTGAAAACTAAATGGGTCATTAAATTACCCAACGGCATATTCAAGACATTCATGCTGTCTTGAAAGAGCTAAAAACTTAATTAGACTCAAATAGAGGATGAAAAAGAACCCGAAAGGGCCAATCTCAATTACCAGGCGAGGATAAACACAAAGTATCTATTCAGCTGGCGGCTAATTACGGAACCGGTGCGGCTAAAACGATGCAGATTTCAAAAGCATTGCGCCACCAGTAATTGCACGGCTCTTTCGTGGCTTCGCCGTTTCGTTCGAGTTATCTCCGTGCAGTTTATGTTGCCCTGGTAGTTGTGGACTGTATTGCGGGGGTGTTTTGCGTTGAACTCGTGTCGAAGCACGCTTGACTATTTATGGTGTTAGGGGTGGGCTTATTAGTGTGAATGTGGATTGATTCCTATCTTCGTGAAATACAAACGTAGCTAATTAATAAATTTTCATTGGAAAACCAAAAACTGCACGTACTGAATTGCAAGTTGGCACTATGTGACACTCGAGTTACACTCTATGCTCTGTGATCCAAACATGTTCATACTGTGTAATGCAGCTTCACATTACTGCTACTAAAAAAAGTAAGAGGAATAAAGTAAAACAGATTCTTCATTTAGCGAAACAGGTTGCTAATTTTGTAGGTAGCTCAAGACAGCTGGTGAAATTCCATACCCATTTCCCGTTCACAGCTCGCATGGCGTTGAACAGCTGTTTGAGCTCCTTCACTGTCACGCTGTAGCTGGCCAGAACGCCCAGCATTTCTATCAACAAATCTGGAACAAAGAAACAAGAGATTCTTATTATTCGTGCCACTGGTTTTTTGTTGGTTACACTGCATTAAGCCAATGACCAGCCTTGTTGTAATCGGCTTTGGCTTCAACTAACCCCCATTACGAGTACGTAGCTGTGTAAGCGCAATAGGAATTTGACGTAGCCGATTCCGATTACCAGTTGAGTTGATAAGACTGTTAAGGGGTGTGGAAGTGTGGGGGGGGAGAAAACTGAAAGAGATTGATGACAAATGCTTATAGAACCTGTGTGGTGAAAAGATGCAGCGCACCTCGTAGACGTTCAAGTCTCAAGTTCATCTTTTGTGAATGCGCACACAAAAACAACAAAATCCAATTTATGACTGGGATTCAAACCTCTTAGGATTGCTGGGTCAACCCACTTGCTTGCTAGTCGTGTCAGTGATTATTTCAAGGTCATCCTGTATCAGCCAGGCTATTGTGTAAGCAAAATGGTAATGAAGATCGCAATTATAAGGATGATTTTATCAATTTTACACTACATCTGAAGTTTTTCAAACTTGAAAAGGAAGAATCTAAGATCTTGATGTTTTCCCCTGTCAAGTTTGGAAGGTTTTGAATGTTGCTTGGATTGTTAAAATTACCCTCAATGTTACGATCTTCATTGCCATTACGCTTACACAATTGTACCACTGGTCAGATAAGACGATGAGGTATGGCAGCCCTGAAAAGGGCCTACGGCCGTGAAAGAATCAGTGTGGTTAAGGATTAAAGTGCGCCTCTTAGAGGCTCCTTTCGTCCTTACGTCACACCTAAAACACAGTGCTCTTAATCAGATAACACGAGATAGGTTAGTAGCAGGTATCTATTGCAATTAGACAATGGAGTGAATACATCACCATAATTACCGACCAAACATTAATTCCGCATGCAGTTACTGAACGCAATCATTCTAATTAAATTAATTACTCTCTAATCGCAATTAATCTATATTCAAATTAATGGCTGTTCTGTCTTTCATGGTGTACTAGCTTCCGCCCGCGGCTTTGCTCGCGTGGTGCCTACATAAAAAGGCCCATATGCTATTCCTGACTATAATCTATCTCTGTACCAAATTTCATCCAAATCTGTTCGGCCGTTTGGGCGTGATTGAACAACAAACATCCAAATATACTTTGATACAAAGATACTTTGTTTCTTTATACGTCCGCTCTAACAGCTCTCTTATAATATACTAAAATATAAGTACTAAAATAATGTCATCTCATCCCTCCCACCAGGGGATGGGCAGCAGCGTCCCTTATTTTAACAACTATAGCTCTAACTGCGCTCGCCAACCCGCATGCCCAGCGTGGTGAGTATGGGCAAATCCCCCCACATGATAAGGAATTTGCTCTGTCTGTGGGGCAGGCCATGTTCAGCAGTGGACGTCGAACGGCTGAAATGATGATGATCCCTCCCACACTAGTCTTTTGTGATCAATATTCTTGTAGAAAAAATCTTGTTTTCAAAACAAGTTATATAGATATCTAGGATCTCGGACAAACACTATTGGGTAAAAGGTAAAAAAAAGGAAAAGAAGCATTAAAAAAAAAAAAAAGGAGGAATGCATGTAGATGACATAGCTTTATACAACTAATCATGAATGATCAAAATTTTACAGGAATGAAATAGTATTTTTTAAAAGCACGCGTTTCTAGGGCTAATGAATCGCTACAACTCTCTACCGATTCCATAGCGCTAGGAACGCGTGCTAAGACATCTTCATCGATATAAAACAATACCAGAGTTGAAAGCGGCAGCCTTAGCAGAAGTACTCATAATACTATTATACTCTTATTGGTTTTTAGGATGAATATTGAGTTCTGTAGATAGTTGATCGAAACGAAGATCTCTCAAACAACTTGGGACCTTGGCGTTGAATGTTTGTAAGTATTCCCTACATTTTGGTGAAGGCAACATTTCAAATGTCAATGGCGTTTAGAAGTTTATTCCTATTTTTTATTTGTTGTGAATTAACAACGGACTACCTACAAAATGGGTAATTTAATAACATAATAAGACTGGTTTAGGTATTTTTTATCTTTTGGCATTATATTTTGCACAAATTAATGTTATTTTCGGTAGGATGTCTCTCGTAATTTTCATTACACATTTATTCCACGCTCCAAACCGTTCAGCATGTCGGTAATCATGTAAATTATTCCGCCCGAAAATACCAGGACTACATAAATATGGAAGCGTTCGTTCCATGCTCGTTGCCACTGAATTTGCGAATCGCGCCTCGTGCCACAGATGATAAAATACTTAGTATTCAACTTACTCGTGAACCGTTTTGTTTTTCACTTGTTAGCAGCGTGCATTTGTTCAGTTCGAATTGTTTCCTTTGTAGCGTTTATGTTATGCACCGCACAGTTTAGAGTTGTTGTTTTCGAAATGTGCCGTTAGTTTTGTCGATTAATTTAAATTGTTTCCAGTGCTTAGAATATGCGTACGCACACAAATCTCTCTACTGATACTGTCTAGCTAGGAGCCTAGAAGCCAAAATACGCAGAATAAAACTAACAAAGGCTCATTTACAAAAAAAACAAAGCGTTAAAGTCCATCTGTCGCGTAATTTCCTTTGCTGGCACCAGGGCCTAAGCCCCGGTGAAGAGTTCGCGCCGTTTACTAATCTCTGGTAATCCAACGCGGATTGCAACCGGCCAGTGCCTCTGTTTTATGCAAGCCTGGTAGCCGTACTGGGATATTAAAATACTTTACGCGATTAAGCTCGGGATACTTCTGAAGGCGAAGCGGAATCAGTAGAGTATTAAAAAGTTATAGAGCGAGTTAAGTATTTGGCTGCAGCTGTGTTTTTTTATAAGCTTTTCTCCTCCTCTTGTATAAGTAATAAATTTTATTACACTTTTTTATGCCTCCTCGTATCCTTACTACGTATACGTAATTAAACAATGGGTTACCAATGTAAAAAAAGCACTAATACAATTTACAAGAAAAACCATTTATATATAAGTTTTGTTATCAATAAAACCATTTCAGAAGAAATTCGTAAGTCAATTTGTTTGCGCGTGAAACAGAACGATTAATTACCACTGCCTCTTACTCATGCGCGCCTGGTGTTTCGCTCCTGGTGAACAAAGGGCAACAAATGAGCTTATTAATTTGTTGACGGCAGGAAACCGCTGATGGGCGGGAAAACACCATTAATAAGGGGTCCACACGAGTAATGTACACAAGTCTGCAAATAGTGTGATTTAGGAATGCAAGTCGCTAGAAAAGTCGAGAATGATTGATGATTGAGAGTGATTAATTTTAACAGATTCAATATTCTGGGAGAGCCATGTACCAACTCTACGTTTTTTTTTAAACTAAATAGGCTATCGTTTGACCGCAATCTCACCTGATGTTAAGTGACGATGTGGTCTACGGTGTAGCAAGTTTACCTGAAACAAACCTATTCACTCTGCTCTTGAAGACAAATTATAGGTATTCGGAAACACAGACGCCAGCAATGAGTTCCACTCTTTAGCTGTCAACATAATAAAGGTTTTGTTTACGCAGTCACATAAGTTAAGTCTAAAAAAAATATGGTTCAAATTCGTGCTAACTAGCTTGCATTTAAATGGCATTAAGACGTCATGGTAGGGCCACAAGCCCCCCAAGTCGAGTAAAGTCGGAGTTCATTCCTAAGATCGCAAAATATAATACTCTCTACGCTTTAGAACTAAAATCGAGTTTAGAATTTAGCTACCTGTATATATTTGACTCAGTAGGGGGCGTAGCACAAGTAACAGATGTTAAAAGTTCTGTTTTTTTCTAATTATATTGTTTTACTATGTAATTAAACACCTACTAAATTTTCATATATATATCATGGAGAGTCCACGTCATACCCATCACTTCAGTCTGATAACTCGTTCACGATGATCGCACTTTTTTGTATATTACTGTTGATCAGCAATACATTACTAGCTAAAGAAATTCGGCATCCAAATGGTGATAATGGCGTACATAGTGACATAAACAACGGACTAGACGACATTGAAGATGAGTTCGCAACGAAGACTGCAAACAACTGGAAATTGACTGGAAGTAACTGGGCACCGGGCGCGCACGACAGGACTAAAAGGGCTGTACAAATAATCCGACCCATCGCAAGCTATGCCGCAGCAATGGAACTAACGTATACCACCGAACAGGCCCCTTTGCTTCGAAACCGTTCGAATGCTGTCCACCAATTCACATATAAATCTATCAACGGTTCCCAGGGTTTGATAAGGCTGCCGTACGTCGTGCGAGCTATGATCACACCTGCCACCGTCTTGGCTGATAATGCTGCAGTCCCTCGTATGTCCTCGGAGGCAAGTAAAAATTGCGAACTAATGGGGATGAACAGGAACAGAATAGATGGAAACAATGATGAGCTAGGTCATTTGATAGCTCACATGCACGGAGGACCGCCACATTTCTATAATATCGTGCCGCAGACCAAAACAATCAACAGGGGTACTGGGCACAAAGCTCCCATGCAGGTGCGGTCCGTGTGGGCCGACGGCGAGAGAATAATAACCAATTTTGTCAACCAGACGCAGGGACGGGTGAGTATGACCGTAGTTGTGTATTATGATGACGTTATAACAAGACCGGCCGCGTTTGGAGTCTCTCAGACGGACTTAGACGCTGCGGGTAACCTAGTTTACCAATGGCCAGACTATTTCTACTCCAACGACCCCACTCAGGATCCCGATCATATAAATGGTTAATTTTTAATTTAGCCCAAGAATATTTTACGTTTCATTATAAAAATATGAACGTACTTGGTTCGTCTTTGATCATTATTAGGGCTGCCATACCTCAATCTGGTAAACGTATACTAGGTTGAGGTATGGTGACCCTAAAAAGGCCAACGTGGTGACAGCAAGTGAGACTTGTAGAGGCTTGCACAGATCAATAATTATATATTTTAAGCAAATTATACTTTTGTTTTAGTTCTTACTTTTACGTACACAATTCCAAAAAACGCAATTCGTTTCAAAATAAGGGTTGGAGGCGCCGGGTATCGATCCCGGTACCTCTCGCATGCTAAGCGAGCGCTCTACCATCTGAGCTACGCCCCCGATGTTAATATCTACGATTTTTAGCGACAGTTGTGGAATGTCCGATTGACATGCCCCACGGCAACGCCATTACGAAATACCCGCATTTAAAACGCGTTGTACGTGACATCTAGCGCCTTCCTCTCAAAACAATAGTTTGCATCAGAAAGTACTAATATATTAGGCCGTGTTCAAAAGGCATGCGATTTGTCATGTAAAAGTTATTTTAAAATGATAAGTCTTCTGCTCAAAGTGCCCAGCGTGGTGAGTATGGGCAAATTCCCTCCACATTATAGGGATTCTTCCGGAATTCTGTGGGGAAGGCCATGTGCGGCCTACGACTGCAATGATGATGATGCTGATATTTTTACTTACTAAGATTCATTCAATATTTTATCTAACAACTAATTTATATAAACAAAGTTAAATTTTGGGGTTGATATCCGGCGTCTCCCTCATTTTGTATTTTTGACTATTTGAAGTTTGATTCATGTAATTATTGCTGAAATAATAAATAATCAAATATATTTATTTTGCTTACAAATACTAACATTGTTTTAGTTTACTCTTGGAGTAAAATATGGCCAGATTAGTCAGCAAAGTGAAAGGCTTTTGTTGCGTACGCGCAACCTGTATGTATGCCAATGTCACAACTACTTACGTGATCTGGTTTGTACATTAAATAATAAAGCGATCATTTTTTTTAACAATGTGACCAACGGGGGCGTAGCTCAGATGGTAGAGCGCTCGCTTAGCATGCGAGAGGTACCGGGATCGATACCCGGCGCCTCCAATCTTTATTTTGTACCCCCAACGAATACGGTCCTTTTTTTCCTGTTACTCATTTTCTTTTACTTTACCAATTATAAAAAACCAAGAGCGAGTTACGAGTTTTATCCCTAAGCATCCTAGACATCCTCTCAGATCTACCGGCGATCTTCGAAAAAGCTAAGGGGGGGTAATTGGAGACTCGGCTTAACATAAGGCACAAGACCACATTTTGCAGTAGAGTATTCCATACGTCATAGATAGCAAGCCCATCGCCGCTTATCAGAGTACTAACTGGTTTCCTCACGATGTTCTAAGCACGTGCTAATGTTTTCTTAAATATTCGATAAGAAAATCCCATTGGTACACTACCGGATTCGAATCCCACGCCCTTCGGATCAAAGATCCCACTAGGTAAACACGAGTTTAACATTTAGTAGTTAAAGAAGGTCGCGTTAATTTTAATAAAAATATTCACCTGAACGACAAACAAAGCATTGTTGTAAGACTTCTCATTTGGACTTGCTCATTTTCACCCCCGGGCACACTGACCCCGTTTCTCACTCAGGTGACGTGAAAAAAATCAGAGAAGAATACCAGACGTGCATACAAAAGAGGCGGTGAAAGACGACCGTGTGGATACGTTTGGTAGCAAGGCGCAAATTAAAAATGTGAGCACTCTTCACTTGTCATGCATTCCTGGTGGATGGCGAAAGAGAAAATTAATTGGCGTTCTTTGGGCTTGTTTGAAAAGTATGTTCGTTTGGTTATGAAAAGTGCGAAAGTGTAAAAAGAAGTTTATGAAAATGATCAACTCATCTCAATCAACAAGGAGGATCAACTCAGTCTGGTTCTTAGACAGAAAACATTTATAGCACGTATAAAATACAGATAACACTTTTTCAAGTCAAAGAAAAACATGCAAACGTTTACCCAAACGGATAATACGGGGCATAACATAAAAATAAACCGCATTATGCCATGCGGCGCTTAAAAGATATTGCGTAAAAATGAGCTTTTAAAAAAACTCGGGAATGTTTATGAAAAGGCAAATAGGAGGGTGATCGTATTACTTTGAATTTACATTATTTGATACGAACCTGGGTACGGAACTGATAATATGACGACATTTATTTTTAGCTTAGCTTTGTGACCCAGTAAAATAACAGGTTTATTTTGATCTCGCTATTAACTTATTTCATAGTCGTAGATTTTTTTATTCTTGGAGAGTTTTAATAAGTAAGCTTTAAAGTTTAATGATAATAAAGGCAACACAGGATTTTGGAAATATCTGTGCCACAAACAAGAATAATTCATGATAACGTTATTCTTATGATACCACAGTAATTGCCAATTATTATCCAAACAAATATAGATTTTCCATTTGGAAAATGCTATACTCAAACAGTGAAGGAAAATCATCATCTCCCTGCCCTTATCCCACTTCATGTGGGGTCGGCACAAAATGTTTTTCTCTTCCACTCCCCTCTATCAGCCGTCAAATCAGTATTCACTCCTTTCTTACTCATGTCGTCTTTCAAACAATCTATCCATCTTTTCTTTGGTCTACCTCTCCCCTTATATCCTTCCACATTCATATTTAACACTCTTCTAGTCACATGGCATTCTTCCCTCCGCATGACATGCCCATACCACGCTAACCTTTTGCTCTTCAACTTCTCAGTCACTGGCGCTACTTTCAAACTTCCTCTGATGTACTCATTCCGTATCTTGTCCATTCTAGTCACTCCACACATCCATCTCAACATTCTCATTTCCGCAGCATGCACTCTTCTTTCATCCGTCCCTTTGGTTGCCCAACACTCAGACGGACAAACGGTGAAGGAAAATATCGAGAGGAAACTGGAATGCTCTAGAACCTAAAAATTCGAAAACATGCGACATGTGCACGGAAGGAGGCTTTAAGAGGCGCACTTTAATCCTTTCATTAGTGAACTGGCTACTTTCGTGCACATGTCACTCATTCTTTCACAAACGGTCATAGCTTTTCAGGGCCACCATACCTCATCATGGTCACTGACCTAATACAGAATGAACAAAAATTAATCAGTGAACATGGCTATTTGAAATCATCAACGTGAATTATTCGTACCACGCCTACGGACTTATGTTGTGTTTCTCAGGGACACCAAGCAAACAGAAGATACAAAGAGTTAAAAATCGTTGGCATTTAATCGCTCATAGATACATACAAGGAACTTTTATTCCCACCAAAGTTTTTTTATTAAGAATACGAATCTGTCAAAAGTGCGCAAAGGTACACGCATTATTTTTTACTTACATCTGTTGGTATTTTACAACATCCACCTGATATTTTTTCTTCGCACAGGGCGGAGCTTTAAGTTTGACACACTCTGTTGCACCATTTTACACACTTCATTTATTGCAAGATCCTTGAACTCCGCCACCTCCTGTTACGTTTTAGAAGCCTGGTAATCTTGTCATCAAAACCTTTTGTTTACGTAGTTGTGTTTGTGTACCTACTTGTCTTGTTGGAGGAGCTTTGATCTTCTAGTATCTTTTGATATTCTGGTACCGTACATCGTACTTGTGATCTTGATTTTCTTACGTACGCCTCAGGGCACGAGTTCTACTCGCACTTGACCGTCTTTCTTATTCCCAGATCACGAAACATTTTTATTTAAAAACTCTTCCACGGTAAATACCTTAATATGATGGAGCTATTGGTTATTCAATGTGACGAAGAATTACTATGATTATGAAACCAAAGATGGCGGCATGTGCAAGTTTTTTATTGAGCCCACAATGTATTGTTCGGGTGTAATGGACCTTGGCGAAAATCTCAGAAATACTAAGTCAACATAAAGTTATAGGAGATGCAACAAAAGTTTATTTTAAGTAATGGGCATCTGCCCATTACTTAAAATAAACTTTTGTTTTGTTTATGTTCAAGCCCTTTTTGGAGAACACTATTCATTCACATAGTTTATAACCATGCTTTTTTAGTAAAATATGGTGTCACGTATGAACTACATTTGTGTTTGTTCAGTCAACCTTGATCATTCTCAGGACAACTAAGCGATCAGAAATTAGAAGGTGATATAAGCTCATAGGGATAGAGAATTCAGAAAATCGCCGTCAACAAGTTTTGCAGTTTCGCATGATAACTAGGGCTGCATAGATCAGATGGATGTTATTCTGAACTTGACTTTATGAACTGAAAAAACATTTTTTTTTAGAAACAAATTCATCCACATTAACCTATTTCAGTCCACTGCTGGACGTAGGATTCTATCAAGACCAGACACTGAGCTTCTGAGCCACTGAAAAGACTTGACGAAGTTTCCAAACCAAGCTGAATTTTCCTCTGAATTCTTTTTCACATGGAATTACGATAAGATGTTCAATCGAGTTTATTAGATCCAAATGATTCATCAACTGGCTCGATATTGGAAATGATGGAAGGACCTACCCGGTTCTAAGGACATGTTTAGGATTACATTATTTCACATCAATACCAGGCTTGCATAAAACGGAAGAGTAAAATACATTTTTTTCTAATACCCTACAATATCCCAGCTGCTTTCTGGTTGGACAGCTAAACAGCACAGGAAATAGGAGTTTTATGTACCTTTTTCATTAATAGGCTCCTCCCTTCACTGAGAAGGACACAAAGGCAGGTAGTAGTTTTCGGTTGAGTCACTTGCATAATAATTCTCATCATCTCCTTGGGACCGTTGGTACCCTGGTCTCCTTGGGAACCTCAAGACGAGCTAGAGAAATTAATTGTCTTTGGCAAATCTTCAAAAGAGACGTTTCATCAATATATGGAGCCTGGGCCTGCGGCACATGGCAACATGGCGGCCTTCAAATAGTGTTCACATAGTAAAAAACTTACCAGAAGAACTATTCTTGTACCATCGCATTTGTCTTCAAATTAATGAAATTGTATTTTTCTTGTAATCTCCTATTTTTTCCAAATTTTTCTATGTAGTGTACATGGACCAGGCGCAGAATGAAATGGCTCCTTTACAGAACTCGTATAAATCGATTCCCAAGCTAACCAATATAAAAAATCTAAAAGAGACGTGAAAATATTATAATCTTCCGAATTCAAAAAGACAAGGACAGATACGTATTAGTTTCAGTGATATGTAGTCTGTTATTCTTTATAACACCACGATAAGCTTGAGAAATATCTATTATGAACCAATAATTCATTTCACGATAAGGATATAAAGCGCTAGGCTCAGACCAAGGATGAGAAATCTGAAGATATATTACAAACAACTAGACTAGAAATATATAGTTTGGGCATCTCTTTTATGTCTTAGCTGGTTGCTGATTGTTCTTGGGAATGATAATAAGTTTCATCACTTAATTTCATATTACCTTCGCAGCATCATTTCTTTAGAAAATCCTTTCATATTCTTCCACCTCCTTTGCTTTCAGATAGCTTGGTGAGCTTGAGAATTTTAATCAACTTTGAGTGAGCATACACAATAGATTTTGATCCCATTGTAATGGAGAGAGATGCTATTGTAGTTTCAGGTAGCTTGGATTTTAAATCACTGAACAGGATATCGTCTCCAATATCTCTTTACTTTTTATGCCCGCCTGGTAATCATGAGAATGATTCAACCCTTTCGTGATCGCAAAATTCGCAGTGAAAATGAGTAAAATAACTTTCATTTTGAGTAGAATATCACCCACATCTGGGCACACGGGACTTAATTTCCCTTTAAAAAAAACATTTAGGCAGATGTTGATGTTTTACCACTCCCAAGCGTCTTCTGCAACCCTTGTTTTCTTGGGAATCTACAGAAAATACTGAGAAAGAGCCTTAGGAGATGAAATAGTGCTGAATGTCTTGGAGACTTCTTTCCCGGGATGCGAGCCCAGTAATGGTGAGAAATAATTTACGATTCAGTTAATTTTGTAAAATGAATTCATAATTATGGCCTGCAGGGTGGATTCTTTTAACTTCTAGCTATGACATTTATAGGGTGGGGTTCTACAACCTAAAAAGCCAAAAATATCGAGAACTTGTTTCTCATGCTCATGAATCATGAATGTTCCCAGTTGACCAGGCTAGCAAAAATTTGGAAAAGCAAATAGATCTCGAAAAGTAAATCACGGCAAGCAGGGGTCTTATGACAACTTGCAACTGTTTTCATAAGAGTTTTTTTATAAAAATATGTTGATGACGTCTACACCAAAATGCAACTTAAATATCCAAAAATATTATGATTGTCAAGAAAACCTGTCAATAAGAAGCCATCAAAATGAAAGTTATTGAAAAACTTTGTATTAAATTTGGCTACCTTACTTCTAACGAAGGCGGAGCCTTCGAGGATGTGCGACGTAAAATCAGCCATCATGATATTTTGCTTGCTACCTCCTTGTTCTTCTGGTCACTTGCTATTCCTGAGAATCTTCACTTACCCTTTTGATCATGTAAGTGAAATTACAGTTTCCAATGTAGGCTATTAAAGTAAACAATTCTCAGGCTCTTCAAAATGTTCTCAGGAAGACTAGGATAGAATAAGGCAGTTGGAGATGCAAAGAATAGGCACCCATCTGCAGCCATTGTAAATAAGGGCGGATATTTGAATTAACTGTACCTAACCTAACCCCTGCTGAGTTTTACTATTGCAGTCCTTATCTCTAGCATTTCTTATCACCTCCTGGTGTCTTCTTAAAGCTTGGTATAATGGGCATTTTAATATTACCCTTCCATTGATTTTTATATTACTGCCCTCGTATTTTTTTTTTGCAAAATTTACTTTTAATCATGAAGCTGGGTAAAGCTTCCTTAAGATATGCATTTTTGAGTCAGGTTCACCTTTAACAGTCAATGTGATTTTACTAACGCGGAGAACTGAAATGGTCCATAAACATCGACATGCCAAACGAAGGAAAGGTTGATGTTAATTCCAAGAACCATGTGACAGTTGACATTTTCGGCATTATGCCATTGTTAGAGAAGATTCTTCGTCGTAACGTCTTCCCAAGAGAACCAGGGTACCAAAACACTCAAGTAAGTAGCAAGACGTAAACTGTACAGGCCACAAAAACTTGTACCTGATTTTTTAGGGAGGATCTTTAAATACAAAATGCAACCCGCATAGTATCCCATTTTTTTGACCATATTGCCGACTGTTCGACACCTCTTTCCACTTTCTGGTGCCTTGGCTATTATGAGAGTCATTAATCAAATACTTATCTTAACTTACGCAATCTCGGTTAAGTTCTATTCATACAAGTACATAATTTACAATGAAAAATAAGAAATCATTTCAATAATATTCTCAGGAACACCAACACAGCATAAGGTGATAGGAGTAGGTATGAAGAATCAGGATATGATTTTTTTAATGTCCAAGACGTTCCATTTCGCCAGTTATTCTTTCGATTCCCAAGGAAACCAGGCTTACAGAAAACAGAAAGATATGCTTGGGGAGAAGGGGTCAAAGTAGAAAAAACACCATTATGGACCCCTGACTCTTCTCAAAATCAAAACAGATCTTAGAAAATTCTTGTCAAAAAACTTGTCCCAAAATCACTGAAGGGTTTATTTTGTTCACACCTTTACCAGGCAAGCATAGGAGTAAAATGGTGTCGAAGAAACCCATTTCTGAGGAGCTAACGGTAAGACGCACCCCTCGCAGCAGTCATAATTTTAAAACCCCGCCCATTCCATGGCACGTCTTACTTACAACGTCTTTGTGAGCTCTGATTCCCTTGTTAAACAGATTGTAATCGATCTGATTATGGATCGTTTTGATCGGAAGAAGGTGGAATAACGGTGACTATTTTCTTCTGCATGAACCAAGGAATGTCCGTATTTTTTGAAATTATATTTTATAAAGAAGCTGCGCTTTTTTAAATTCCCTGGGGAACCAGGATACTATGTAGATAAAGAAGGTAGCAAGATATTGTACACAAACAACTATCTGCTTTTAAATGAGGGAGGAGCTTCAAAATACATAAATGCAACCCCCTATAAAGACCATATTTTATGACGTTTTAATTTATGGTCTGTCTGTTCCGTATAATTTTGCAATCGATTATTATAATTTATATAAAAATTATTTTTCAATAAATTACATCAACAACACCTTGCAAAAATTCCAAGACGATGGAATTCTCAAGTATTTCTTATGATTCCCAAGACAACTAGGCTACCAGAACATACAAGCAAGTTTGAGAAATTTTTACACAATAAACGCAGGGATGAATGTGGGCTCAGCCAATCAAGTAGCAGATTTCTTTCTGACGTCATAACAATCGTGTGACGAAATGAGGCAGCTTGGGAACCTTCCTCAAATTCCAAAGATTTTTTCAAAGACGATGCAGTTCTCAAGCTATTCTTAAGATTCCCAAGACGACTAGGCAACCAGAAAGCGCAAGGAGGTTAAGAGATAAATTCCATGGTATTTTTAAATATGGCCACGTAACTCCGATCAATAGGCCAGGTAGTTCATCTTTACGCTATTATTCTTAGTAACGTATAGCAGAATCGTGTGACGAAAATGGCCAACATGGGAACATCTTGGTAACTATGTGAACTACAGGTACGCATTCCAAGTTGTTTCTAAGACAGTGCAATTTTCAAGCTATTCTTACGATTCCCAAGGCGACTGGGCTGTCAGAAGGGGCAAGGAGGTGGCAAAGCACGACCAAGGTACAGGAAATACTGGTCAGGAATATCTTGGCTCAATGTAAGTCAGTTTGAAACAGGATATTCTTATTATCCTTTTTTGCAGGATAGCGAAACCTGCAGTAATTTATTCAAAATAGCTTAGAAATCAAAAATAGAATCTTGAATAAAAATTATCTACACGGAGAGCTTAGAAAAGGGTTAAATGTAACACTGTACTACCAGAGTCGCATAAGCCGCCAAGAGTGTGTGTTCCTTCGTTCCCTGCTATTTTAATCCTGTTCCCGTCCCGCGACTTTTAAGGTAGGTAGTCCACCACGGTCTCGATTTAGAGACACCACAGGCGCAAAAAAGGAATGATAGAGGAGAGTTTGCTTTGTTTATGTGAATCGTTATTATTAGAACGAGTAAAGATGTTTTGTTATGAATTATTAAAAAAAAACGGGTGTTTATCGCGTAGGTACCCTAGTTTATATTTTTTCTACGTTTATTTTCAATAAGTCATGTATAATGATCGCGAAAGTTTGAAAAATACTTACTGAATATATATATAATACTGAATAATTTTGTTAGTCAAACTCAAACTCAAAAGGTGTTTATTTCAATAAAATCACTAGGATCACTTTGAAACGGTTCATAATTGCAATTTCCAATGTTATGCTTGTAATAAGAATGCGTGGAGGCTTCCGAAGAAACTGTGTCGCTCGATACTTCATGCATGACAAAACGATTTATAACTTTTTTTATATCTTAAACATGAGATATAAGGACGCGAGTAGAAATGCGACGTCCCGCGCCGTTACTCTAGACAGAAGTGGACATCGTTAGGCTGAAATGATGATGATGAAGGCAGAAATTTAAAAAAATTCTCGTCAAGGAATAGATCAAGTGATATGAATAGATCAATAGATCAAGTACATACCTGCGACGACGGTCTCGGCGCGCGGCAGCCGCTGCAGCACGTGGTGGATCAGCGCGACGTCCGTGCACGCTTGCAGGTTGCGCACGCTCTTGCGCAGGATGGCGATGAACACAGACCATATCTCCGCCTGGGACAAACCAAATAGATAGCCATTAATTTCTATGTTCAGAATAGCCTTTACGCCAGGCACACGCCATTGCGTAGAATTTTTTTATTTCAGGAGAATTGCAAAATATGCAAAATATCATCTATTCGATCGTTTTATTTGAAGAATCTTCAATTAACGGTTTCCGAAATAAGAATAATTTTTGTTTTCATTAAACCTCCAATTTGGATCAAATTCCATTCGTAATCGCCACAACGCACCACAACAAACACACCAATATTTCAAGTCTCTACGACCGGCGGTTTAGGCTGTGCGTTGTCTAAATGTCAATCAGTGAGACACGACTTTGTTTCGTATTATATATACGTATTACCCATCAATATATATTATATATATTGATGGATATAATACAGAACATCTATCTCATCAGCTTGACAAAAAAGTAAATTTATGATATCGCCGCGTATTCGAAAATATCCGCTACATGCTAACGATGGAAAAACGCTTAAAAACTGTAATAGCTTCGGAAACAATCCGGAATTCAAAAAGTTGTACAATAACGGCGTATTAAAGCTTAATGCTGCTGTTGCTGCCCACCCAACATGGAACAATGTGGAAACGGAGGAGTTGAGGGAAAACAACTTATTCAAGTAGGTAACAAATATTTTACAAAATACACTACATCTTCAAATAGATCAACTTATCCAGACCACTACTAGTAGGCGTACCTACCGGAGGCCGGATAAGCGCATCAACTTTAGTTGTTTTTCAAAACGTGACACTGATTGCATGAGGTCTGTGACCAGGTTAAGGTTTGGTAGCCCTGAAATGGGCCTATGACCATCGGTGAAAGAATCAGTGTAGGGCGTCTCTTAGAGGCTCCTTGCATGTCACACGTCTTCGAATTTTTAGGTTCTAGGACATGCCGGTTTCCCCAGGATGTTTTGCTTCACTGTTTGAGAGCACTAGTATTATAGCGCACATTAATTTTACGAATGGAAAATCCATTGGTGCGCTACCGGGCTCGAACCCGTGAACTTTTCCTAGACAGTTTTTCTTGTTTTAAAGTTTTTCCATACTTAAGTTTGGAAAAAAACACGTCAATATTTATCTTGTTTAAAACTTAAAGAAACTATGCCAAAGTCTGGAAATAGAGCTTCAATACATATTGCATAGCGCATTCTGGGTTGCCATCTGACGCCAGCTTAGTTGAATCATAAAACGTTTAAGAATTCCTGAAGTTCGTAAAACTATTTGCATTTTTGATATCTTACGGAAGTTGGTGCTCAAGTGATGTTAAGACGTTGTTGTGAAAAGTCTTGATTGCAATGGATACCACACCAATGTGAGTTGTTTGTGAACAAACCGCCCATATTTAGTCTGAATTTCTCCTGGTAGTTGCTGATTTATTGACATTAATATAAATTGAAGGAGTTATCAGAATCTTATCAAAAATTACATTAATTTGAGCTCATGTTGAAGGATTGTGAAGGTTGCGAGAAGTCGGTGGATGGAAAAGGCTAAGACCGTTCGTCGTGGCGCTCTTGGCCTATGTCCAGCAGTGGACTTCTAGAGGCTGAAAATGATGATGATGAGCTAATGTTGCGAAAGTGCGCACATAACAACGAATAGACAAACAACACCTCTATTTGCGTGGGATGAAAGGGTTAAAATTTCCCACAGGTACTAGGCTAACATGACATAGCTAGGGGCTTCGACAAGGGTAGTAGCCGAGGGGTGAACGGCGCTTGGAAAAAAGTTGAAAGAGTCACCGCTTGTGCTTAGTTGTAGGCGTTTTAATAGGATAGTGACAAAAAATCGACGGCTCCTGCTAAGCTGAAAATGAACTATTACGGGGGGCTTAGAGCACAAAAAACGTCCATAGTTAAAAATGTAAAAGGGCCTTTATAGGGTTATTGGTTCCCATCAACACCAGGGTATTATAAGAATGTAGGAGATTAGTAAAATTTCTTGCCTAAAATTGTATGGAATCTTTGGCATTTTTGTAAAATATTGGTCTGTGGCCCGAGCACGAATATGCACGAGAAAATATAAGGTAGCATGGGAAGACCAACATTATTATATTCCCAGTCTCACTGGGATATCATAAGTATTGGGAGAGTTATATTGACAGGTAACATTCTGGGACATAAATATGAGCTTCCAACGTCGATCACGTTATTAACATCCTGTTTAATTTACTTCCGTAGCGAAAGTAGAGGCATCATTCTATAAAGTGCCGGTTCATGGTTGGTTTATTATAGCAGCAAAATTAAATGCTTTTGACAAAAACCTTCAATACCAGAATATTGGAAAATGAATTCCATTCGTTTGTTTTCACTTCTTGTGCACGAAAAGATGCCTCTAAGAGGCACACTTTAATCCTTTCACTACACTGATTCTTTCACCGATGGTCATAGGCCCTTTTCAGGGCCTTCAAACCTCAACCTGATCAATAACCTACAGGATGACCAAGAAAGAATCAGTGACACGACAATTAATTTCATACTAAAGCAAACAACTTGGAAAAAAAAACAAAACCAAACGCGCGAACGAAGACACCAGGCCACCAGAAAACCGTGGCGGTGCACAAAAGCTCTGTTAACGAGTACTGGGTGTAATTTTATTACATTCTTCCAGTTAGCGGTACAATCTCGGAATCACAAGATTCAGTCAGAATTTCTGGAGTTCTCGCCATTTTAACCGGCGACGGCGGCGGGGTTTTAAGGAAATTCCTATTACATACTTCTTTGGATGGAGGTTTGTTTGTAAATGGAGCGGGTGAGAGCACACTGAGAACGCTGTTGCTATGTCGTCTTTAGATTTCGTTTTAGAGATCAGATCCTTAGATCGTGGGTTTGCAACAAGTTTTTACAATAATTTATTTCTCCACTTGTATTTATAATAGCCCAGGAAATTCAAATACATGTGACAATATGCAGGAGTATCTGCCAGCGACGCATAGTTCTTTCACCACATTGGTTTTTTCACCATCTTCGATTACAAGGCCTTTTTGCCATCACACCGAACTTAGTGACATAAAATAAACCAGTAAATCAGAAAAAGCGAACGTCTTAGTACATAGTAGAAATCTATGGTGTTTATATACCCACTTCATTGAATAAAACAAGCAAAGAGTGTGTATGTACGGTGGGATAAAAGGGGAATATATTGAAAGCTCTCTGCTGTTTATGTCGCCTTGGTAGCACGGGAACGATAAACACGTGGGCTAATGACGTCACGTTCTCGTGTATGTGAGAACTTCCCCTCTAAAAATGATCCATCGCACACATTCATACGTCCGCTTATTGTAGGCATGCGAGGGGAACTCATTGGATACTCCTTGTGGTTTATGTCGCCTTGGTATCCCGGGAATTAATAACACGTGGACCCATATGACAACACGCTTTCAACAACCACCCTTGCTGACGACCTTGACCTATTTTGATAAAAAAAGTGCGCTCTTGATTGCAGTGCAAATATCTCTTCGAAACCTTTCGATCGGACGTTCTGTTGTAATGTTCTCTTTGAGAACAGCGTAATTTTAGAATATAGTAGGAAGGTTGAGTCCTTTCCACGAAATAAGTCCGTCAGGGCACATAGTATCTTGTTAGTTACGCTATTTGTCGCGGCATTGTGAAGTGTAAAGGAGTTAAGTCCGTTAATTTACAAAAAAACAGTTTTCCAGTATAATGTATATTATAACGTATAGACTACTTAACATTGACAATTCAATTTGTCCTCACTGTTAGTATCAGTGAACAAAAACGCATGATGAGGAAGATTCAAAAAAGCATCAAATAAACAAGTTCGTTCAAGTTCATTACCGAGATAATTCAGTCTCATCAACGCCTCGCGCTCATGTTCGCCTGGTAACGAGGGTACCGGCTTACTAATGTAATATGATTCGGCGAAGTTTATGGGAAAACAATGAAAGTTCTAAGAAAATACGGAGGAATTAGGTTTCATCTTCATCCCGTTGGTTCATTCTTTAGCTGTTATAAACGGTTTTGGTCTGAATTGAGAGTAGATCGCAATCATGGAAGCCCGACTTGCGCTCCGGGTGGTATGGGCTGAAAACACAACACGATGTTGCCCGTTTTCAAGGTACCTCAAACCTGGTCGCAGACAGCGGTGATCAAGAAACAACCATTATGACTCGATGAACGAACTTCGCTCTCATTGTTAGCATATTTTTAAAGCTTATAAACAAACAAATCTAATAAATACCCCACCAACTTTTCTCATTAGCGCTAGTCCACCTGAGTCACCAGGCTGGCATGACGCGTTTGTTTTAGAGCCTAATTAAGCAATACATCACGTACGCTACCAGGCTCTCAGCGTGCAAGAGTGATGGACGACGCAACCTCTCGCGAGGACCGGGAGAATCCGCGGAGTCATCTTATGAGATGTTTTTGTGGGGTTTTGACCCGCGTCGGGGTTTGAATGATTTTATTACCCCGTTTATTGGGGGTTTTTAGTGGCGTTGGGTCCGTAAATAGCGCTTAAGTAACGTGATGTTGATTTTTATGGCAGGTTCGGGGAAGCTCTGGATATTATGAGGTAGGTAGGTAGGGTACTAATGCGATTAGCGACAATATTTAGTCGATGAAGAAAATAAACACCTCTTGTTTTTTCATGATAGCCTTATTGCACATGCACCAGTGCGTAAGAAAACGGGGAAAATTAATATTTTTTTCTAGTTTTCAATTCGCAAATTGCTATTGATTCGGACCCTTGAAATTCAGAGGCCACGTTCAAGAAGTGTCTAGCTCAAAGTTGCTAAGTGCTAGTCCCAACTTAATCCAGATCGCTGCTAACTCGCCAGCTAAGTGACCGTCGACAGAGCAAACTTTGACTTTGACGGCTATTAGGTAAGTGACCTACTAAGTTTCAGCTCAGTCTTGGACACAGTTGGAATAAAGCGATGTTTACATTGTTCACATGTGGGCCACGACCAGCTAATTAACCGACAACCGATTCAAAAAAAAGAGGAAGTTCTCATTCGGCTTACATGTAATTGTAGAGATATACAACAAGCAATGCACAATGCACGGCTGGTCGCCCATCTAAATTCTGATCATGAAAATTGCCTTACTTAGTTGAAATGTCATAAAGTTTCTTGGCAAACACAATATTTAGGTATTTCTACACTACTTCTCTGTCCTACTTATTCACATAATAACTATTGTAGTTCTGTGGTTTGGCTGGCTCCGGTATTTATGTGATTCCGATACGCGATACGGGGATGGGTCAATCCGAAATATATTGCCCTCGGAGGGATGTTAGTCATGTAGGCTGTGTTATTCTTGTTTGTGTCAAAATATAAGGCTCTAAAAAACCTATGTATAAAAGAAGAACGGGGTCTGTTACTTTAACCAGCATGCGGTTGCTTGCTTGTTTGTCGTGTCACCGATTCTTTCTTGGCCATCCTGTATTATGTTAGTTACTAGGTAGGGGCATAGTCGCCCTGAAAAGGCAAATGTCTGTCGGTGAAAGAATCAGATTAGTGAAAGGATTAAAATGCGCCTCTTAGGGGTTCCTTTCGTGCACATGTCACATGTTTTAGAATTTTTAGGTTTGAGGAATTCCTCACGATGTTTTCCTTCACCGTACAGCCTGCAGTTATAGGCACTTACTAAGTAGTAAAGAAAGAAAGATATTCTTTCACAAAAAGCTAGATACAAAAAGAAACTGTTTCCGCCCGGGATCGAACCGGGGGCCTTGTGCGTGTGAAGCACACGTGATAACCGCTACACTACGGAAACTTATTCCATTAAGGCGAAATTATCTATCATAAATTATTCACACACATACATACACCACATATATACACGCATATACACATACACACACACATACACATATATATATAATATTAGTTTTGTGTCAAATCAGTGACGGTCGTACTTGATAAATGTATTAGCTAAAAAAATTAAATCCTTTATTGGCTTTAAGTAAAGTGAATTAGTTAAGTTGTACCATATTATCTAAGAGCTGTGGATTTTGTTTCATTAATAAAATAAAAATAAAATAAAATAAATATTGACGAGGTAAAGTTTAGTAGAGCAATTTCTTGTCACCAATAAAACATTATCTAAATCGATCTACCAAAGAAAGTAGGTCAGTAATCTGTTATTTATAGCAGTGGTGATGTATTTTATCTAGGTGTTGTAGCAATAAATTCATATTGTGAAGTATTTTCAAGTAGTTGTGGGTACAACTAAAATACCTAGGTATTACAGATAGAAAAATCAAAAATTGTTATGTGCGAGTATATCACTAACAAAGCATGCCACCTCCCATCACCCATCCCTTTCCTTCCCGGCACGTGCAGTAGTAAGAAAAAGACGGAATAGTTGGCACCTTTTTATGGAACTTTTTTTATCCCTTTTGATCTCCCATATTCTCTGGGATTGTCTTCGAAACCCCTCAAAACGTATGCCGTCCTAGTACAAAACGAGATCGAATTTAACTCTTTTGGTTACTTTTGCACAATAATACGCGAAATTCTGGGACAAATTTATATTCGCACGGGATATAAAAGTCCAAAAGGGCAAAGAGGGCCCTAAAAATACCGCATGGCCCGGTTAACCCTTGGAATTAAATCTGACAGATACCAGGCACACATATCTATGAAAGAGGTTGTATGTTGAACGCGTCAAGGGAGCGTGGCCCTATTTCTTTAGAGATGTTTCGGATTTAGGGAATCTGACTACGAAATTGATATGAATGAAATGTTGCGTAAAATTCACACTTAATGTTTCTGCCAAGATTTTGCTTAGAGTGGAGCATGTGAATGTAGGTGAACACGAAAATTGGCCCGGAGTTATTTTGTTCAGGCTGAAAACATTAATTTGGCAAAATAGAGGAAGTGGTCTGAATGCATAATTTTAGGTTTAAATTTAGCATTTCAATGTCCGCTAATTAGCAAAACCTATGGGGCTTTGCGTGAAATTCATTAAATAATTATAATTTAGACGTTATCTTACTGGCAGACAGTCCATTTTGGTAAAGTTAGTAAAGATAGTCATGTGCATTTATTTTAAGATTAGTATTTTTTTGCTCTGTAAGCAAAGGGTTAATTTGATCTCCATTTGTACCAGGCCAGCATAACATGCACGGAGATATTCTTTCTCAAAAGGGATTCAAGAGGCTCAGGTAGTCAAAGACATAAAAAAGTATCCCGTTTCCATCTCTGTTTATCTCGTGAAATCATATAGTTTGAAAAGAGAAGGAGAATAGTGTTGTTAAAGAAGATCAAATAATGTTGGGCCTATTAGCTGTCAGTGGGCGGACACTGAGGCCGTATTGGAAGGTTTTTGTGAAAGAAAAGGCAACCTTTTTTCGAATTAAAAGCTCATTATACATAAACAAGACATGACAATTTGTCTGGCAAACAAAAGGCAGAATCGAACTACATTTTTATTTTAGTTTCATTGATATAATTAGAAAGGTTGTCGTGTTTCATGTTACTGACGCGGTCATTGTCCTTTCAAGTTGAGTGGAGTGACCAAGTCAGTGGCACGACAACGCCTGGGGAGGTACCTCCGCCTTACAGAAGATCGCAGCCAAATAACATTATTTGTTTCAAATAGTGTTGTGTTCCTGCTGTGAGTAAGGTTGCCAGAGCTCTTTAGGGGGGGGAGGGGTTCGGCAGGCAACGCGTTAGCAATGCTCCAGGTGTTGCTGATGTCAATAGGCGACGGTAACCACTCACCATCAGGTGGGCCGTAAGAATGTTTGCCTCCGTATAACATTAAAAAAAAAAATGTTGTGTTTCTATGTTACTGACGCGGTCATTGTCCTTTCAAGTTAGTGGAGTGACCAAGTCAGTGGCAAGACAACGATGCATCTTAGCGGGCGTTAGACCAATTTAGTATTCCTTCTTCACTGGCCATACAGCAATACCACATGCTTCACGTAGTGCATTTCGTGCATCACCGGTGCATTGCGTGCATCGCAAGTCTCATGTGCCGGTTGCTTGCTTGTCGTGTTACTGGTTCTTTTTTGGTCATCCTGTATTAGGTAAGTTATATCCTGTAGTAGGTGGATTGCGTATTTCGGTTTGAAGAATATTTATTTTCTCTTAAGAAATAACAGGAATTTCGCTTATAAGAGAAACTTCATCATCATCATCAACAACCTGTAGAAGTCCACTGCTGGACATAGGCCTCCCCCAAAGAGTTCCACGACGAACGGTCTTGAGCCCTTTCCATCCACCGACTTCCCGCAACCTTTAGAATGTCATCGGTCCATCGGGTGGGGGGCCTTCCAACACTGCGTCGCCCGGTTCGTGGTCGCCATTCGAGAACCTTTACTCCCCAACGGTTATCGGTTCTGCGAGCTATATGGCCTGCCCACTGCCACTTTAACTTGCTAATTCTGAGAGCTATGTCGGTGACCTTCGTTCTTCTACGGATTTCCTCATTTCGGATCTTATCACGTAGTGAAACTCCGAGCATAGCTCTCTCCATAGCACGCTGCGCGACTTTGAGCTTGTATATGAGGCCTATAGTTAACGACCAAGTCTCAGTGCCATAAGTCATCACTGGCAACACGCACTGATTGTAGACTTTCGTCTTGAGGCTCTGCTGTATCTGCGACGAGAAGATGTGACGAAGTTTCCCAAACGCTGCCCATCCGAGTTGGATTCGTCGGTTGACCTCTTTGTCGAAGTTGGACCTACCTAGTTGAATCGTCTGACCCAAATAGACATAGTGGTCTACAAACTTAATCTAAGATAATCTAAGTTTACATTTTTATGAAGTAGGGGCAGCGAGCGTACATGTCTAACTTAAAATTTCTTATTGGAAATAATTTTAATATAGATGACGGTTGCTCGAAAAAATAACACCGGCAGCAAACATCAGCGGCTCCACCATAGGTTGATACTGTATCTGTGCGCCAATCATGCGCCCGGTGCGGCGCTACCAACCAATAACAGCTGTTCATGCGCTTGCGTCATCACGCTAGATGCTTGAGCCTCGACAGGGCCGAACTCTGACTTATGATAATTTATTCATTCTCGTCCTACATGTTCAAAGTTAAGTGTTTGTTTATTATTCGATCGCGATAATTTTAGTTAATAAGTACTAGGAATCTAAGCAAAATAGGTAAGTAGGTATTTATTTCTTATTATTATTTTCGTTTTGTTGGATAGGTAGGTTTTTTTATAATAACAATTAATAAATTGAATTAGGTAGGCAATGCAGCCAGTGTCTTGGGGAGCTTCCAACAGATCAACTGGGCAATCTGTCGATCGTTTGAATCGATCTTTAGATAGGTAAGCTATTTTTGTGTTAAGGTATATTTAGTATAGAAGTTATCATTCGAAGCTGTCGATTCGTATCTATATCTGTGTATAAATCTCTGGTTTTCTCATGCAGTAGTTGGCAATTACGCCCTCTTCATACATTTTTCCTAATTCGTTAGTTGCCACCAGAAGTGGTATAAATATAGTGGAATTTGTTGCAAAAGCTACCTGTAAGCTGGAGGGGCAGTGGTCCAGCAGTTCCAGCATGTGCTGGATGTTCTGTGCGTCCTGAATCACGAAGTTCAGCTCCATGTCGAACTCTCCGCCCACCAGCTGGAACAAACAGAAACACGTCATTGTAAAGTTTAAGTTAAAAGGTATTTCATTCAGTACTAGCTGACCCGCTCTGACTCTTGTCATTTGGTACACTTGAGATGATTGTCCGACCCCGCGTTACGTGTGTACGGAAGCCTCAGGGAGCAAGCCATACTCTCACTTGACCGTCTTTATCTAAAAATTGATTTTCTCCTAAAATGAACTCTAAAGCCTCGGTTAAACGCATACATACAAATTTTACCTCTTTATAATTTTAGTGTTGATAAAGACAAGTGATTTTTTTAATCATCAAGAACTCTACGGAACCACATGACCTAGAAATAACAGGCAGTTCTTTGAGGATGGAAGGATGAGGATGGCTCGTGGGGATTGAAAATCCTATCCCAAAAATGCTAATAATTTGATACAAGGTGGTGGGACAGATGAGTGCCCGGCAGAGACGCAAGTGGTGCGAGTTAGATCCCCACGGCCGCCTACAGTAGGCAAGAAAAACTCATATATTACTAACATTTGATCTGCCAAATTATTAAAGAATGCAGAGCAATGAAATAAATGCGATTAGGACATAAAAATACCCAACAAGACATAAAGAAACAACAGTTTCATAAAAAATTGGAGATGTTTCAAATATAAATAAAATAATAGCCCTTTCAAACCATTAAACCTCATCCAACCATATCTCATAAATCATTCCTTTCTGTTCGTTCCTCGTATGAAATATTATACACCTGCTACCCGGTTATGCTGGCCTGGTGCAAGGAGTATCGGTAACACGGGAATTCTACCCCGTTACCTAATAAATATTGAATTTCCACATCTTCTGATACATTCTTACGTTCTAAGAAATTGTATAACCTGCACAGTTATGGGAGCCTGGTGCAAGGCATATCGAGAACACGGGAATTCCACCCCTTTCCCTCATAAATATTGGATTCCCACAACCAGGATACATTATTATCATTCCTCACTTTACGAGAAAGCCAGGATAAAATGTTATATGGTGTTTTTTTATTCTTAGCCTTCATTGGTCGACTTTACTAGTAATAATTTTTGTAAGGTCACCTCTCCAAAAACATCCCCCATCATCAGCCTGTAGCCATTCTTCCAGCCAACCTTTGAGGCTAGAAAGAGGTGATTATAGAGTAAAATTATATTTGAATAAGTATGTTACCACAATTCCACAACATATTGTCAACCGCGCTTAAAGTTCAGAATCCAAAGTGAAAACGACTCTACCTAATTTTGTATCTTCAGCCTACGACCTCCGACATTACCTACTATACAAAGTTAATTTTGAAGTTTTTACCACCAATCTAAATAAGACAATAACCGACTCAAGTATATCCAACATTATTGCAAATTGTCCGACATTATCGTAACACGCTTTCATGAAAATCACGTACAAAGGTTCCGGTCCCTAAGCTTCCCTTATCATTGACAATTGAATGAAATATTGACTGTACAAGTGTAGAGCCTGTGCGTATGAATAGCCCAGCCCCACCACAGAAGAAATGTTACTGATATTCAGAAGGTCCACTCCATCCAATAACAAGAATACGAACAGTATCATCAAGCACCCGTCTTTGGATTTCTGCTCGTCTAAAGTAGAATCTAATATAAATGCAACAAAGCTCATTTTAAAGTAAAAGCCAATGGAGAGTGACAAGCCTGACCGCACCTACCAATCTATCATTTATTTCCTAGCGCAGGACAATAGCAGTTGTCCCTGTCCCGAACGGCAACCGGCATTCAATTTGTGCGATCGGTCAATCTCTCCGTGGAGCTACGGGCGCTTGGTGGCCGATCCCTTTTGCCGACAACAATGGCGCCAGCCAGTGGACACGTGAAAAATGGCTGCTAATAAGTTACATTGTAAGCTAACACCTACAGCTACACATCGAAAGGTACTACTTGTATATACTTTTACATTCGGGAAAAGCGAAATGCTAGTTTGCATATAGTAATAATTCATTTAAAATGCATTTAAAGTGCTATTTCATAAATTTCTTAAGATGAGAATCCATCTAACCCCTTCGCAGCATCTTCGTTTCAACTAGGCTCACATAGAATCAAAGAGCTGATTCATAGTTCAAGTTACGCTCCTCTCGATATCATAGAGAAGGCGTGGTCGTAACACTTTTTATGAAAGTGGCTTACTTTTTAGTGGCCCCATTGCTGTTGCTTTCTCGTTTTTAGTTTTCTATCTCCGTCTTTACTTTTTTCACCCCATAGTTGACTTCCCCTCTTAAATTCAAACAATGGGTTTTACACCCTTATGGTGTTGCTGTACTAGGAGATAAGGAAAATAGAGGAGTGTTGAGTAATTCTATGGGGTTGTGCTGGCTTTTGATAACTTATTAATGAAATAACCTAGAAGGAAAGTGACACGGTAGCGGTAGGTACTACCTACCGAAAGTTGTTTTCAATCAACTCATCCAAAGCTTCTACAGCTCCAAGAAAATCTTCTGTCTAAGATAAGATGTTGATTTAATACTTGAAACCTTTCAAGTTCCAAGTTATAACAACACGGCTTCCTCCTGAAGCTGTCGGACAATGAAATTCAAGACATTTACGCAAAGTTTATTTAAGAACTTTGAACAAGCTAAGCAAACCTTCAGAACTCGTCCGTTTCATCTTATAAAGTACCTACGGTTTATTTTCACCATGAACTACTAAGACAACATAAAATACTAGGAGCTTCTAATGCACCCCTCGGGAATCTAATAAAATACGATCGATCTGGATTCTATTGTCCTTCGGGTAAAGTACCAGAAAAGCATAGCTAGGGTAGAGGTTTGGCCATCGTACTTGCTATAGAACTTGGAAAAAATATCCTTGCTCTATATGGACAACACAGAAAGAGATGTTTTTGGGTTCCGTGCGGGTCTTTAACTCTTTCTTTTTACACAGTTTTTATTATGTTAGGGATGAAATTATCTGTCTTAACCGGGTTCAAGAAAACGAGGAGGTTATTAAGAGTTATTTATTGAGTCTATAGTTAAATGGAGTGTATCATACAGTTTTGAAAGAAAAATGATGGAAGAATTTAAACCAGTAAAATTTTTTGTTACATGCAGTTTGCCACGCAGTAATGAATGCAGATATTTTTCAGACAAATCAACTCGCTGTAAAGTGAATAAATATCAAAGCAACATCCAAACATGCGGTCTAGTTAGTTAGGGATGGCAATACAACTTTTTGAATTAAAAGTTGTATATAAACTAATAAAATGTGAAAAATCTTTTAAGGTAAGTATAGAAAACCCGACGTTTTTCTAAAATAATACGCTTCTAAATTGTTTGCTTCTAAACGGTTTTAACCTTTTATTTTAAATCAGTATATTTCGAAAAAAGTGTTTTCTGAAAACGTTGTTCTAATATACTGTCGGGCTTACACAATATGATGGACCCAGCTTCAAAATAAATTATGTTTAATAAGAGATTTTTGACTTATAGCATTAACGTGTTGACTGTAAATAAAAACCTTACTAACCCTGCATGAACCGAAATGAAATTTTTCCGCGGCGCAAACCGAGAAAATTTAAAATGCTCGTTTTTCACGGTCTTTTAATATGCAAGTAGCAGTGCATTAGGCTAATGTCCTTTTATATATTTAGTTGGGAAAGAAGTCAAATTCGGTAGTAGTTCGTATAAAAGTTAGAGGAGTTCAGAGTTAAAAAAAAACGTGGTTAGTTTGTTATAGTGGCTGCATTACACGCACGAAATCAAAATAATTGAATATTTAGTTTATAATAAATAAAAATAAAAAATAAACGTTTTATTTCGGACAACATAGATCCATATGGGGTTAGTAACACAATAAAATACAGTAAATGGTTAGTAGGCAATCGAAACATAAAATTCAAATAAAATAAAATTTAAATTTATATTAAATTTAAGTTTATCAAATAAACTAAATATTAAATACTTAGAGGACATCTTAATAGAATTTTGGCGAATTTACGCTTTTAGCGACCAAAATCTAGTTAATTTTTAATGACCATTCTTCCTGCTGAGGAAGAAGACATTCTAACTGAGGCTTTAGCTGCGCTAAAAGCTAGCTTTAGCTAGCTTTTAATGATTTACTTATAATTTCTCAAAAAAGAAGTAACAGAACTGAACACGAACTCGCTGTAGACTTAATCCATAACTTTGGAGAGCTTCTGAGAGCTTTGTGCAGTGTAGCTTCAAGTGGCCGTTTATTGATCGTATAAATTACTTTTTGAAAGTAACCACTCATTAAGCGAATGGTTACACACAGAACGTAGACACTAAACGCAAAACCTCAAAAGCTCGAAAGGTTCAAAGGATTCGTAGCTCTAAGGAAGGAAAAAATACTAAGATCACTTTGAAACGCCTTAGAACTAAGTGAAGTTTCTTGCGACCAAGTCTAGTAGAGAAGAATTAGGCAACAAACACGGTGCGCGTGCCATTTTTGTCCCGATGAACCATTTCAAAAAATGAAATTTAGATCTTCAGTGAGGTGCGAAACGAACAAGGTGAAGAGGTCAGAGCAAAAAGAAAAGCTCTAAAATAACTATATAATTATCTGTAAAATATCTCCATTTACATTGCATCCATCAGCGAAATGAATTCAAAAAACACCGGTGACATCGTGCCGGGCGCAAACGTGATTACCGGACGACACGGCCCGGTAATTCGATTGCGCCCGGTCAGGGCTGCCACACATCAGGTTATAGCGTGTTATGTGTCGTTAATATACTTAGTTGGTTCATTTTCTTATACTTTTGTTTTGTTCAGTGTTTTGTATTAATTTAAGGTTGAAGATATGTTATTGGCTTTTTTAATTATCCTTTTTTTATTTAAGATTATCATGTACTAGCTTCGGCTGGCGGCTTCGCTCACGTGGTACCTACATAAAAAGTAGCCTATTTGCTATTCCAGACTATAATCTATCTCTGTACCAAATTACATCCATACCCGTTCGGCCTTTTAGCCGTGATTGAACCACAAACATCCAAACATCCTCACAAACTTTCGCATTTATAATATTAGTAGGATAGGATAGGGTAGGATATTACATAATGTTAGTCCTTCCCATAAAAAAAAATTATAGAAAAAAAAATATAAAATAAATTAGTCCAAAATAAACTCCAATGTACCTACTCGGCCGGTACCATACAAGGTTCGGTTTCTAGGCCGGTTTCTAGGAAACCATACTGCACTTACACAGGGGACATAACAAAGAAAGAAACACACTAAATCTACACATGAATACATTAAAATCAAATTGATTAACACGTGCTGAATGTAATTTTGACTATCTCCCTTAAACATGTCGGCCATTTCATTTCAGAGTAGCAAAGGATTTCTTGAGCACAATGGTTGGAAGTCGTCTTTTTATAAATGCACCGGTCCCAGTGCATAGTGACAACCCTACGCCGGTTATTACTGCCGGTGACCCCCTATAACCGGATCCATCCGGCTGTAACCCGGTCATAATACGGTTGGCGCTAGACGCTCGTTATTTTATTAGTAATGGAAAATATTTGTTCTAGGCTGATGGAATTTTCAATTACACTGACTGCGATTGTACCATTAAATTACACCAACATATTTTTAAACTAAAAAAATAAATAAATAACATCTAACCTGACCCCGCATTCCCTGTGTTATGGGTATCACAAACTACGAGTACCATGGTACCACAACACCCAGACCCGAAACAAATATTTGCAAATCAGACAAACATTTGTCCCACAGCGAGAATCGAAACCGCAACCCTTGCGTCTCAGACGGGCACTCGCCCGCTACGCCACGGAGGTAGTCAACTGAAATAAAAACTACCGCCATCCTACTAAGATTATAAATGCTAAAGTTTGTGAAGATGTTTGGATATCTGGATTTTTGTGGTTCAATCGCGATGTAACAGCTACACCGATTTCGATGAAACTTGGAATCGATAGAGTTCTTTACCTATAATAGCATATAGGCTAGTTTTTATCTAGGTACTACGCGAGCGAAGACGCGAACACAAAGTAGTTTGTTATATACAGAAAATCTGAAGTGGCAAACAAGCATACGGCCCACCTGTTGGTAAGCGGTTACCGTAGCCTATGAGCGCTTGCAATACCAGAGGCATCGCGCCGACCCCAAACCCCCCCCCCCCAAAAGAGCTCTGGCAACCTTACTCATCACAGGAACACAACACTATTTGAAACAAATAATGTTATTTGGCTGCGATCTTTTGTAAGGCGGAGGTACCTCCCCAGGCGGGCTGCTCCAATTCAGAACGAGAAAATCTCGCTGTGCCCTACCTCCTCCTCCTTTCTTCTAAGTTTCCATTTTAGAAAAAAAAGCACAACAGTTTCAAACTGCGAAAGGAATTAAGGAGGTACCTAAACATTCGTTGTTCTATATTTTCACTGCCAAAACGCAAATAAATATAAAGCACCCGAACAAAATAGCGTTTTTAGCGGCATTTCTCACTGCCGCCGGCCAAAGTGGCCATAACGTCCTGCGCAGACGGACGGCTTGACAAATCGTCTGGTCTGAAAGGGTCTTTACTTGTACGAATATCTCACGCTCAGTAGAATTTAGGCAGATATTATTCTTTGGAATTTTGTTCACACTAAAATGGCTGCGGGCAATAAAAATTGTTAGGTCTACTCAAGACAAAATATTAAAGAATCTTGAACCACTTCAACTTAAAGTACGCTAAATTCGAGTTTAATTTGGTGTACAAGCAATTTCAGCCTCCTCCAAAGTAAGTAAAAATGAATTTTATAATAACCCCTATAGACCGAACAGTTTATACAGAAAACGGAATTATTCGAGTTTCCGAAAAACATTTTCGGTGAATGCGTCTCAATTACCGGAAATTCCGCGTTTAGGTGCCCTCGGCCGGATCTCTCGGGATTCCCGAAAGAAACGCTCCACGTCTATAAACCGGGAATTATTTCACCGTCCGTGATGTCGGAGAGAAACGACAAGTGTCTGTGTTTTATGGGGTTACATTTTATGCGTAGGTATCTTAATAAAATATGACCGACACACAATTTTATAAAGAACCATAATCATCAAGATAACCAGTTTTAAACAAATGACAAAAGGCCATTGATTCCCGTCCTATTCATCTGAATAAATATCGTTCACGAGCGAATAAAATTACAGTAACTAACATAGAAAATAATGGGGTGTGTTTGTTATTAGACCCTTTTTTTTCATAACGTTATCGGCCCCTCGTTCTTTCGACATTCTGACCAGTCATGATATCCTGGTAGCGCGATTAGACGTTAATGTTTCTATTCCATTGTCTATTTTTTTCTGCGTTCCATCATAGAGTGTACTCCGTGGGAAAGTTCGGTTAGAAGGGTTGAGCCGTGTGAACGAGTGTACCAGGCGAGCATAGATCGATAGGATCTCTGTTACGTTTCGTTTCAAAGACGTTCCCTGGGGATGCTGGGGAGTATTACAGATTCACGTCGTCATTAGGCGAGCAGAAAAAGGCAGGATGTTGTGTAAGCCTCTTAGCAAACTTTCAATGGAGATGGGAGACACGCACGATATTTTTGCTATTATGTACTCGTAGTTCCGAGAAATATATCTATAGATTATTCAGTTGAAGGGATACAGAATTATTTCTATATTATGTATACAAATATACATTGCTGTTCTTAAGAAATGAAGTTGTAAGAATAGGACTAATTGGAACAGACGACAGTCTCTGCAGCATGCCTTCAATTATTTTTAGCCACTCACTGGAATATTAATTATTTGTTTTATTTATAGTTGCTTGCTTGTCGTGTCACTGATTCTTTCTTAGTCATCCTTTTTTTTAGATCAGTGGCCAGAATGAGGTATGGTGGCCCTGAGAAGGGCCTATTAACCGTCTCGGTGAAAGAATCAGTGTACTGAAAGGACTCAAATGTGCCTCTTAGAGGTTCCTTTCGCGCACATGTCATGTTTTCGAATTAAGGTTCTAGGACATGCCGGTTTCCTTACAATGTTTTCCTTCAACGTTTGAGAGCACTTGTATAGCTCACATAAATCTTCCAAATGGAAAATCCATTGGTGCACGATCGGGATTCGAAACTACCACCTGTGGATAGGAAGGCGGGGTCACTACCACCACCCCACCAGTGCTCTCACAAAGGCCATTACGAATATGGTAAAAAAAATGAAAAATGTTAAACCTTCGTAAATAAAATCTGTGAAAGATTTTTCTTCTCTGAGCGTGTACACCTGTGATGTTTTTCAACTGTCTCTATAATTACCCCTTCAACGCACCCCTTTCAACCCCAACGTTGCGAATCTCAAAAACCTCTATAAATATGCAATAAAAGTACCAGGACAGCATAGAGCGCGAGGGATGTTTCGCAAGGGATGCTGCGCGGTCAGGGGTGTAACATCAATAGGGTAGATTTACTCTTGGAACATGGGGCGGGTAAATGTTTGGATAGTGTATGGAAGAAATTGTGTACGTAGTTTTGGTAGTAAGATGGTGAAAGGACTAACTGTTACTAATACTACTATTAAAACCGAAGGTCAAATCAAATCAAAAACTAGCTGATCCGCTCGCGACTACAACCCCATGTTTAAGTATATTCCTAGCTTTAATTCTTACTTTGACAATCAGCTGTCGAACCACATTTGCGCACGTAGTAAAATTAATTGAAATAGAAACAAAAACTACTTAAATTGGACACGCAAACAACACAAAAGTAAAAACAAATGTTATTTTATTTCAGGCTGGAATGCGTTTACCAGATTTTTTCCACTTTTGCAAGTTTTTTTTCAATGGGAGCATTAAGGTGAGGGTTTAATTGTTTTATGATTTTTGAATTGTTTTTTCTCAATGACCGCAAAACTCACAGTTTTGATTTTTATGACAAAGATAACTTGAGCATTTTATTTACGTAAATCCAAGACAGAAACGCGATTGGTAAAACTTTTCTCGATAGATTTATTTTTTAAAGTTGTTCCTCTGCAACAGTTTTTTCTAAAATACTCTGAGACTATCTAACAAAATTAACTTTTTTTTAAATATTGTGTTAGACAATAGCATTGGGTACCTAAATCCAAGACACTTTTTTCGAAAAAATAAATAGTTTTTAAGATAATCGATATTTTCTTATATTTCGCTTACGTCGATTACTTTCGAGCGCCTTCTAACGCTTGCTATCTCTTTCCGCATTCAATTATAGTACATAGCGCTGTCACTTTCTTCACTCCGCCCACTCGACATTTTATTATGATTTGTGTAGCGCCTTAACGAGCTAAATAAAATGAATCCACCAAATATGTCGTTCCCACCGTCAGTTATGTATGACGGAGAGTGCATACCAAAAATTTTATTTCTGCCTTTGTCCGAATTTACCGGCTTTCCTGCTTTTTTACATGAAACCTTTTCCATGTCCGAACAAAACAAAAACGAATTACGCATATCCATAATTCAAATTGCATTTATTTCATACAGAAATCTCATAGAGTGAACCTATTTTCCCAAGTTTTCGGGCAACCCGGTTTTTATTTATTTATTTGATCATATAGATCGGTCGCTCTAGGAAATCAAAGGAGAGGCATAGACCTCTAGGCTATAGGTAAAGCAGTGGACGTCCTACGGCTTAAAGTATGATGATGAGCAACGCGCCTTGGGTAGATACTTCTCCTTGAGACCGACTGAAAGTTCTGAAGGAGGCGGTGACGTCACGCGACGCCGAGACGTCGGGCGCCCACACAAGTTTGCATCGCAACCCGCAATGTTCCGCAACTTCTAAGCTCGTTTAACATCAACAAATATAATTATTTTTAAGGCTTTACATCCATACTAAGAATACGTGAAACACGTATATATTTATATACGTAATAAGCAGCATTTTCGAAAAATCATCTCTAGAGGGGCAAAGTAGGGGGTTAAAATAACTATGAATGCGGACGAAGTCGCTGTTAACAGATAATGTAATAATATACAGGGTGAGTTTTATTTAGGGCCACTTAGGATATATATATAGGATGTAAGATATGCATTAAAGTTGAAATTTATTTACAGTTTTTCAGAAAATGTAGGTTTTTTGCCATTTTGGGTTCTTTCTTTGTTAATAAATAAATAAATGTATGACGTGTCTAAAATTGTCGGAACACCTTCAAAATTATAAGTTTATTTAAAGTTTATAATATCAACAATATTTATTTACCGAAGGTTATTTTTTTACTAATTAATTGTTTTGCTTGCACATAGCCCGACCTAAATAATAAAGTTTCTATAAATAAATATTTATAATTTATCGTTTAATTTATAAATTTGCAGTTTTGAAGTTGTTCCAACAACTTTATACACATTGTTATCGTACATTTATTTATTTATTATCAAACATAGAACAAACACATCAATTAAAAAAAAAAATCTTCAAAAAAAACTATTTTTTGTGAAAAACTAAAAAAAAAACTATTTTTTATGCAGATCTTATTTTTTTCGAAATCAAGCCCTTATCTCCTACCCTCACTTTTCGATTACTCTCACGGTTTCCGATTTCGCCTAAATGGCCCTGATAAAAAAACTCACATCCGTTAATGTTAGTCCTTCGACACCTGTATAATTATCGTCATGTTAGTCCTCCCTTAAAAAAAATAGCCCAGCCTTTCTCAAGTGATGCGTTACCAACAACGCATTATATATTTAATTTCTTGTCCTATTTGAGTATTTCGGCCACTTCTTAGCCACAATTCGGCGACTTCGACTTTGGTTTTCATTTCTCTCGAAAAAGTCAAACAATAGGCCGCTCTACCAGGGCAACATGACCAGCCAGAAGGTCGATCCATTCACGCGGCCGTCGTAACCACAGTCGTGTGATTACAGGCACGAAAACAAGAGCCTATTACAATTTATTCGCTCTCTTTTGGGTAGAGGTTAAGGGGCTGTCCGACCGAACATAAGTAAAGGGTCAATGGGGATCTCCTTAGTAAAAATAACATTTGACGATAGGTGGGTTATAAAAACAAATTATGTAATATTGACTATATTTATTATTTAATTTCTAAAAATAACGAATTAGAAAGGTATTTCCATTTATAACATAAATGTATTCTATTCTAAATATTATATTATAAAGAACATTGGTCTAAATTCCCATTAATTTGCGTGTCACGTCTACTGTCATACAACATCATAGAAAATCATCTATCACCTACCAACTACTACTACAGTCCTGGTTACTTTCACGCAGAATGTTTACCTCTAAACAATCCCAGTATTTCCAGTTGACAAATAAGGACAAAAACTTAATTTATGATCGAAAAGGAGAAAAAAAGCACCTGCATCGTAAATAAATATGAATGAACCAATCAGAGGGAGACTTTTTGTAAAGAAATACATAGTGGACACAATGTTGTTGATAGGTCCAACAAAAAAAAGAAATGGTTGTTCAAAACTGGTTCAAAGGGATTCATGGGAGGGATCCTAAGCTCCACCCAATGCAGTTTGAATAACTCCTCAGTTTGTATGCACTCCTGGTAATTTTGTGTGGGATGCGTGACGTCATATGTGCCAAAGATTAATTTGAGAAAACTGTGTAAATTAAAATAAAGTTTTGAAAAAAGTAAAACATCATTTAAATAAATAATTATATAATGAGGTAAAATTTGTTTGTATGTACAGGGTAACCTCTGGAAATAACAGTTACCGGTTCCCTGGCTAATATTGGCTACTTTTTGTCCAATACCACACGACACACGCGAGCGAAACCGTGAGTGAGAAAGCTAGTCGCTAGTTTAATTGTATACCTTTTTTAATAGTTTTATTCATAAGCTATTTTATTTTATGCATATGTTTTATGCTATTCTATCTTTAGTGCTATTCTAGTCATAAATAACAGGAAAATTTGCGCCTTATATTATCTATCTATATAGGTGCTACATACATGGGTTCAGGTCCAGAGAATTCCCATGGTGTGACGTCGGCCAGTAGAGGTGACACGGTACAAGAATACGTAATGCAATAAAGTTATTCATGAGGTCCGTTTATCGATCGGAACCTTGTATTATTTATACTGTGACTGTCCCGTGAGGATACTAACTGTCAGTAGATAGAAATAAACTTCGACTGTCCGCTGTACAGTACACTGTATCTGTACAAAGTCCACCATGATTGTCCGTCTTCGGGACCCAGAGCTAGAATCACATCCAATTGCAAAAATAGGTCAGACAGGGAGATGTAATTTTTCCGAAACTGTTCATCTAAGCACTGGCGGATGTTTTTAAGCTTATTCACTGGGACGGACATGAAATCAATATCAACGGCGAATACATCACTTACCTTCGCATTGCCAATGGCAGAATCGCTAGAGGAACTTGACGTAATGCTTAGTGACCTTAATAACGTCTCCCGATGGGTGGGTCTTAAATAAGAAGAATACATGTTGTGCCGACCACACATGATTTGAAATTAAATTAAATAAGTATATTTTGACGAACACAGACAGAAGACACAAGAAGAAACAAAACAATAGTTTAAAGATAGGTAAACAAAAGACCATAAAGTATGTAAGTACCTAGGTATAAATAATAACTCAGGAAGGGGCACTTATTAAATAACTATAGGTATGAACTTACCAAACCTACCTAATAACAAATTATAAAATAAGTAGGTACCTACGTACTAAAAAACGGATGTGGGATAAGGACAGGAAGATGATGATTATGATGGATGGGTCTTAAAATGATCATGAGTAAGACAAATATGTCCAATGCTTATGTCCCACCCATGCCGGTACATAATAATCTACAACTTGAATGGTATCGCCCCAATATGTACCGTACCAACATGTTAGAGACGATACCATTCAAGTTGTAGACGACAACGCCAATTTAGCTCAGACATCTTATCTTATCACAGAGCCTCAAGATAATGTCTACAATCAGTGCGTGTGAGAGAGAGCGCTATGCTCGGAGCTTCACTACGTGATAAAATCCGAAATGAATTTGCAAATTGAAATGGCAGTAGGCAGTAGGCAGGACAGGTGATGGAAGTCCACCCACCTGATGGACCTACGACGTTGTGAAGGTTGCGGGATATCGGTGGATAGAAGAGGTTTAATAAGTATGCGAAAATTTGAATAACAATAGAGTGTACGAGATGAAAATAACCCCTTTAAGCCTCATTTACTAAGGTAACAAGCATACGAAACCGCGGGTTTTATATATCAGCCATTTTGTCCACGTGCTCTTGAACTTGAGACGGCGAGGCCGAGGGAGCTATATTGGACGAACCTTAATTTCAATTTCCGTAATAAATAGCTCTCAATTCACTCCGTTTCGATATTGAATCCTAACGTATTATAAAGTCCTGCTAGGGAAATTCAAGTTAATTTGGGGAGTTGGTGCTTGATAAAGTTTATAAAGTTCTAGTTAAATTCTGATGAATTGACGTAAATTTATGAAAATGTTATAGCATATTTCTTAGCAAAACTGATTGATTTTAAAATTGGGTCATATTTTTACCTTCACATAAATTTAACTTTTCATCCAAACACCGTTCCCAAATCTATCTCAAACGGTGAAAAAGAGGTCTCATCTCAAAACGTTCCAAAAGACGTCGGTTACCAGGAGTACATAAGTGGTGCGGGAGTGCTCTACATTCAGCCGTTATTGTCGAAATGTGTCGCGAAGTGAACTAAAAGCTCTGTATGACTCTTCAAATCGCCTCGTTCGAAATCTGATTTTGTGCGACTCGAAGTAACGCCCTACTTACTACCTATCTTTTAACTTTACAAGGTAACTCTTTTTTACGAAGAGGGATTCATAGTTCTTGTACTTATACTGAATTGATAAGTTGCCGAAAAAATGCGACTTTAATTCTTTCTTAGCAGAAATTTGTGAACCATAAATGAGATCAGTGTAAATACGTGTGCTCGAATGATCGAGAATGAACCTGATTCCGCGCGTTAGTTCCAGTGGCCCAAGCATGGAAGTCAAATATCAGCCAATGACATCTCGGTGCTCGAAATCTTTTAATTTTGATTGGCTAATAATTTTGCTATAGTAAGATACAATAAATAGATTTCTGATAGTTCAGAAAAACGAACGCTTCTTGTAACCTACTGCATCAAAGACATCAAAATCATACTACCAAGCTTGCATAAGCACGCATGTGGTACCAAAGCGAACAACAACTAAGCTACGCCACGATCGTTCATCGTTCGTCACCTTGACACTAAAAAGCTACACGTGTCAAGATCCCCATTAGATCCAAATCCGAGCATCAGCTGCTATGCCATTAGCTCGCAATACGAGACGTGGTCCATTCATCTCGCTGAAAAACATTCAAAGGTTATCTCTTTAGGGCCAGTTTTTGCCCTATTAAAGTCTGGCTGAAACAGGCAGATAGTCCACTCTCTAAGACACGAAAAGAGCTTTTAGTGAGACAAAAAATGTTCTTTCACATTTTTACCATACGACATCAACCTAGTGATGTCCAGAAAAGAATGAGAGGCTGGCAGAGGGTTTCATTAATTTTGAGGTTTATATAAAATTTAAAATTAAAGTAACGAAGACTGTGTTGACAAATGATTTGTTCTAAATATACCCAGATCTACGAATAAAAGTTTCAGTGCCAAATTGTTGACAGGCCTCATAGCTCAGTTGGTAGTAACTCTGCCTTCTGCGCTAAAGGTCCCTGGTTCGATTCCCGTACTGGACAAACATTTGCGTGATGAACACAGATGTTTGTTCTGTGTCTGGGCGTTAAATATATATCTATTATGTTTATCAGTCTCTGGTACCCATAGTACAGGCTATGCCTAGTTTGGGATTAGTTGACCGTGTGTGATATGTCCGGAATATTTATTTTTTATTATTATTTATTGTTAGTGCTGAAGCAACCTGGAAATTGATAGCGCAATATGGAATGAGCTAGCTGCTCTAGCCCGACTTGTGTGTCAAGTTTTTGCCCTATTATACTCGAGGGCGTGGATTACGCGGCCGGTTTTTATTCTTTAAGAATGAGATAGTAATTTGGTACGACAAAGTTTACAAAGGTTTATGTAGTAACTTCTTGAATTATTGAGTTTTAGATTTTACCAAAAGCACAATCCCTCTTAGCGAAAAATTCGTATGAATGTGTTTGATAAATGGAAGAAAAATACATAGTTTTGATAGATAAAAACATCCTACACAAACCCTACCTACAATCGCCTGACTATATAGGTATTTCCAGATAGTCATTATCCTTCACAAGGACTTCGGCCCACCAGGGTCGCATAACAACAAAGAGCCTAATCCTCAGACCTTTGATGAATTTAGTTACGAAGGCGTCGGACCATGTTTACGAATTAGACGTGTGATTATATTGTTTGAGGAGTTATGACAGCCCGGTATAATAATAGTTGGTACTTTGTGACTTGTTGGTACTTATAAACTTTGGCACTAAATGTATATAGAAATTGTTTTCCAAAAAGATTAGTTGCCATGAGAGAAGGCACACAACAATTGTTAGTCCCTGATAATTAAATAAATCGACGCGTCATCTTTCCTAACATAGTTAAGGTACTTACTATGAGAAATAGAAGTTCAAAGGCAAATAAATCTGAACCCTTTGCTAAAAAATTGACTCTCCGGTGTTTCAATCCCAACTATATAATTAAAATAGCTTTTTCGTACACCAAAACGTTATACGTAACGACGTAGTTTCACTGAAATTATTCCACGAAATTATACGGAAAAGCGCAATGCAGCCGGAATGGAGACCATTAGGTTTGCGACTAATTACCTATACGTGACCTCCTCTCGCATGCTAGGTGCCTGGCAGGTTTTAATTTTTATATTTTTTGTTTTTTATTCCTAAGTTGTATACCTGGGTTTTGTTTACAAGAGATGGGAAGCATGAGAGTGATATTCAAAGGAGAGTGAATACTGGAAATCAAGTGAATGGGGCACTACATGCCTTTATGAGCAGTCTGATAGTGTCCAAATAGGCAACGACTGGCTGTGCATGGAGGAGTGTTCGTGCCGACACGAATGTTTGGAAGTGAAAGTTGGGTATGGCAGAAAAAGAATCAAAGTCGGATAAATGCAGTGGAAATGAGAGCTTTGCGAAGTATGTGTGGTGTAACTTTTAAAGATAGAGTGAGGAACAGTGTGATAAGAGAGCGTTGTGGAGTGAAAGAAGTCGTAGTGATGAGGATTGAGAAAGGTATGCTTAGATAGTTTGGTCATGTAGAGAGGATGAACGAAAGAAGATTGACGAAACAGGTGTATAAGGAGAGTGTGAACGGGACCGTTGGAAGGGGAAGACCTAAGCGTACGTTTCGTGACCAAATCGGTGACGTTTTGGAAAAAGGCCAGGTCAAGAGTACCCTAAATCGACGAGCATGTATGAGGAATTTGATGAAAGCGAATGAAGCAAAAGAGGTATGTCAGGATCATAGCAAGTGGAAAGCCGTGGTCTCTGCCTACCCCTCCGGAAAATAGGCGTGATTTTATGTATGTATGTATGTATGTTTATTCCTAAGTTTATTGTAAAACTAGCTGACCCGCCCGCAGCTTCGTCCGCGTGTTCAAGTATGTTCCTACTTTGACTCTTGTCACTTCGTACACTTATCTTGATTTTCCGAACCCGCGTTTCGTGTGTACCGAACCCTTAGGATTCGAGCCTTACTTGCATTTGATCGTCTTTATTTCAAAATAGGTTTTGTCCTAAAATTAACTCTATAACCTCGGTATATACCATTAATTATTCTGTGGTAAAGTCTCAGACTAAATTAGCGCGCATTTGTCACAGATAAGGAAATAGTTCATCCGAAACAAACAACCCCACTGTAGGACCAATACTTATGTTTGCCCCCATGTCACTCGCTATCTATCCGCTCAATATCTTGTCTGCAAACAGCGTGGATATTTTTCTCAATCACCTACCGAAACTCCTACAACTTGCACAGGTAGTAATAGAAACGAAATGTTTAGATTAGTACCTATCTAATTGTATCTACTTATTATAATGTACCTACTAATAACATATGGTATCGCCTTAGGGATAAAAAAAAAACCTGTTATGATGATAAACTGTATTCGAAATAAATAAATAAATAAATTTTATAATGACCCCTTTATAATATTCATCATCATCATCATCATCAGCCCACATTAGTCCACTGCTGGACATAGGCCTCCCCCAATACACGCCACTGAGCCCGGTGTTCGGCCCTTGTGTCTTGCATTTGGAGGGTTTTGCCCATAATCGCCACGCTGGGCAGGCGGGTTGGCGATCGCAGGACACAGACTTTTGCGCCGCAGACGCTGCTGCCCGTCAGCGACCAGAAGATTTAGGTACTGTGTGTTTATAATATTAGTAGTGTAGATTGGCTTCCGAGCTAAAAATTACTTAAATCATGTCAAAATCGCCAGAAAAACAGCAGTCATCGCCACATAACGCAAGAGGTTCCGCCATAAAGCTGAAGCCCGTGAAATAATGGAGAGAGCTGCAAACAAAGACCTAAATCACGAGCGCAGCTTCAGAAGTGTTTAACGAGTTTCCAAGTTCCAACTGTGTGTTGTTGCATGAGCATAGCGATAAGCGGAGCGTTTGAAGTCCGCTTTACAGTACTGTGACTAAAGTTATGCGCCTCGGCAATCTTTGTGTCCAAATTATAGGTAAACCACTTAACTCACTGCGGTTTTTCAGGGCATGGAGTGTGCCCTGTGTACTACTCGCCTGAGTAGATAGTAGTACTCTGAGTGAGGTGGTTAAGCTAACTCAGTTCACGCTGCTCACGCGCGATGTGGCCCAAGCATTCATGACAGCAGCGTTACGTTTACGATACGATCAATTACAAGTTAAATTACAGCCAAGGATTTCAAGGATCGCACAAGAAATGTCATTGGCTATTTTTTGGCTACCATATTTGGCGACCCTGAAAAGCCGTGAGTGAATGAGCAAGTGTTGCAAATATTGGTATTAAATCGGGCTTTAGATCCTGAAGGACTCTTAGTACACAAATCCCGTTTATGTATCATTGGTGCATGAAAAAGTAGTGTTTTTCCTACTCAAAAAATTGTTAGCCTTCAATGTTCCGCTAGTCACACAACTTGTTAAATCGCTACGCTTATGCGCAGTTATCGCCGGCTGGTTATGAGTTACGGAAACCAGGTCATCTGGGCACCTTCCGAAGTTGATAAATATTCTAGTTCTAGGCGTCAGTGAAGAGAGACTTAAATGAGCCTTATCAAAGCGCCATCATAGGTGAACTGTTATTGGGGTAAAAAGTTCTTGTAAGGTGACGCAGTGTAGGATGGAAGGCCTCTCACCAGATGGACCGATGACATAGTGAGGATTCCGAGAAGGCTCAAGATCGTTCGTCGTGGTACTTTTTGGGGGAGGCGTATGACGAGCAGTGGACTTTTTCAGATAGGATGACCATGATGATGGTGATGTGTACTGTTGGTTAATCTTTTGTTTTCAATGAATTTAATTCATAAGTTATATCACCAGAACTGTTAGATACCGCATCTGTGTGTAAGACTCTACTTGTTACTTCCGTTATGTATAACGGAAAGCAATAAGTTTCACTACCAGGAGCTCAGTCGGAGTAATCATACGGAAAACCAATCAAATAGCATTCCAGACGCCTTATGCCTCCTGTGTTATTCTGTTTTCCTGGTATTTTGGATTTATAAAAATAAATAAAATTGCCTGAGAAATAATGTTTTTTGTATGTGACTGGTTTATTCTGGTACAATATAATACAAAGTGATTGACAATATGACGTACTGTTCAAAAAGAGGCTTATTCTACACCAAATTGGCAATCAAGTATGTTCTAAGACTTAAATAAATTCAACGTTCGTTACATTAACGTTAAAAAAAATCCATCCAAAAATCAGCTGTTTAAGGGGTGAAATCACTTCAAACAAAAATATTCAGCAGTTAGTAATCTTGATATATATTTACATACATACAAATGATAATAAATCAAAAAAAATATTTGAATATTTTGTTTTTTTTTTCAGCTCATATTCTTTCTTTTTGTTGATAAAATAAACCCCTATCCGTTTGGTATACATGTTAAGAATCACTTTCTATATAACAAAAGTATGACCACAATACAAAATGGATGAATTTTTTATATCATAGTTTCTTTACGAGAGACCTATATTATTCTACCATCGCTGGAAGTGGAAATGTGTCTTCAAATTGCCCAATTCACCCAAAGACCTATTCCTAGACAAGTGTCCATTTTTCTACAAGACCCCTCAAATCCGTTTTATACCCAGACTGTGACCTCCTGGCCCTTTTATATATACAACCGTCCCATTTCGCAAGTTTCACGTCCGGCCTTCCAACTATCAGGGTATTCTGCGCCATTGTCCCATTTAAATGAGCCCGAGAGGATCAATTGCAATTGACAATGTTAATGTGATTGATGCACTCTGGCGCGACCAAATTATCACTGCAATTGACTATAGATTTCAATTATCGGAGTAAGTGGTATAAATATTGATGGGCATTGATGCCTCTGACTGTTTCGCTGCGCAATTAACAATCTTTCTGTCAATGACTCGCCGGTCACCAAGCGAGAAACAAAGTTTTAGTACTAGACATTGCTTGCTTGTCGTGTCACTGATTCTTTCTTGATCATCCTGTATTAGGTCAGTGACCAGGTTGAGGGATGGTGGCCCTGAAAAGGGCCTATGACCGTCGGTGAAAGAATCAGTGTAGTGAAAGTATTAAAGTGCGCCTCTGAGAGGCTCCTTCCGGGCACATGTCACATGTCTTCGAATTTTTAGGTTCTAGGAGATGCCGGTTTCACTAGTATACATATTCACTAGTACACATACATTTTCCGAATGGAAAATCCATTGGTGCACGACCGGGATTCGAACCTACGACCTGTGGATCGGAAGGCGGGGCCACTACCACCACTCCACTAGTGCTCTCACGACATTGGAGCGCCGATTGGTGGGTCATCAATGGCCTACAATGTATAAACCTTCAACAGCAACAGTCACTAGAAGAGACACGACCAAAGATTGAAGGTCGATTTAAGACTCATCAAACCCTTTAGTCTCAATAAAAAATTGTCAATTTCAACTGACCGTCTCCAGGGCCCGTAATTCGCATTGTCCCATTTAGAGAGAAATTGTTTCTGATTCGGTTCGTTCACCTTACTCTACCTAATGTTATTGGGGTAGTTATGCTTCCTTTATTCATGAAGTAATGTAACAAACAACAAAAGAGAATTTCGTGCTTCTGCGTAATAATATTGAGTTCGTCTTGTGTACCTTATCTTTTATACAATAGGTCTCCAGCCTTGTTCAAACGGCTAGCGATATGCTATCTACATACAACCTGTACTCTGAATGATATCCTTAACTTAGCTACATTAGTTAAATTTTACCTACTGTGTACCAACCTACTTATCCCGCTTAATTCTAGTGAGCAACATGTAAGTTAAGTATAGGGGACAAAGTCAAAAAAATGTTTCTTCCATTTGTCTTGGCACTCAAAACACAAGCTTGCGCTTAGCTTGAGTGTCAAGAGCCCATGATTTTTTCTGTGACCAATGACTGAAATATACTATTTGTATTTGTAAAACGCGTAAATGAATGAATTAAGTCTATTTGAGTTTGACTTGTAGGGGCGATATTGTTCAGCTACGAGTATATCGCACACTCTCATTATGTCAAACTCAAAATTGACTCTATTAGAAGTAAGGACCATTTTCAAATAAGTACCTACATTTTAAAATGTGTATATTGTACGACATAACACAAGCCGTTTGAATAGAGCCGCTTTTGTTGTTTGAATACGGCTTCAGATAACTACTCGCGGAGGGCCAAACGCACCGAACAATTCACTGGCTTGCTGTTTTTAGTAGTTTTTCATCGGCTAAGTTGTGTCAGCTTCGACGCAGTCATTAAATGAATGGGTGACCCTTAGTGGAATTAATAATTGAGCGTGTCCGTGCTTTGGAAGGCAAGATATCGTAGTCAAATTATCCGAGAGTTATTCCTCCTAGTTATATTGTTCGCTCTATCATAGAACAAAATGGACAATAAATCCAACTAGTTTTACTGCTCAGTATGACATATTGGATTCGAACTTAATATTGGCCGTCCACCTAGTTCTACTATAGAACAAGTAGGGCGATAAAAATAGTTAGTAGCACCATATTATAAAATTATTTCAATTTTTATGTCAAACTATTGCTAACTTCATCCTTAAGGTTCTTCGTAAATTTTCTCGAATGGCGACCACGAACCGGGTGACGCAGTGTTGGAAGGCCACCAGATGGACCGACGACATTGAGAATGTTGCGGGAAGTCGTTGGATGGAAATGGCTCAAGACCGTTCGTCGTGAAACTCTTTGGGGGAGGCCTATGTTCAGCTGTGGACTGCATCAGGCTGCATCAGGCTGATGATGATAATGAACTTCTTCCTAACACACGTAACACACAGTTTGTTTTGTAAGGCACCAAATTTAATTTTCGATGGCAGACTTCTAATTTAATTCTCATTAAAGTACAAGTCCCTCAGAGGTGTCCCTTCTCGACCCAAATCATAAACAGAAAGTGGGCCTGAGTGCCACACAATAGATAGACCAGCGCGGCAGATATCACGGCACATTACTGCTAAAAGCGATGGAGTAGAGTAATTGATGCATTATGGAGATAATTTTGGCCTACTTAAGAGAGCAGTGTTCAATAGCTTGCGCAATGTCAATCCAATTTTTAGTTTTAATTTTAAGGAACTTGCGATATCGTTCAGGCTATTTTTCTTCGTAACACGGCTTCAAATGAGTTTTAGGCTCAGCCTAAGCCCGGGTCATTCTAGTGCCTATTCTAACGTCTTATTGCAATTCAAATACGAGTGTGTCAGCACTATGTTACACGAATTTGAACCATATTCTCAAATATGACTGCCAACTTACGTCAGCGCCTAAACAATAATAGGCGGTGGCGTCAGTTGACAATCTCTAAGACTTATGGTTAAAAATGGTGTAAAATTTATTCATCGATAGCATTGAGAGGCGAATTGAAATTGGACCAAGCTTTGCCAAAAACTTTTCAACATCATGTTAAATCGAGGCTACGAAATTCGCCAACCCAAAACTACCAAATTACGTTCTACGGAATTATCCGAAGCCACGCAGCGCGGTGTAGCAAAGTACCAGGGCATTAGAAGCGAACAAGAGTCGATTGCAGGCTCCGCTTCCCACAATGGCGTCAAATCGCGCTAGGGGAATTAGTCGGGGCCCGTCCCGGCCACTTTGTTGCAATTTGCGGCCATTCGGTCACACTCTCGCAAGTTCTGCTCCCCTGGGAGACGCTGAAAGTTTATTGATCGCAAAACGTGAAGATGGGTGATAGTTGAGATTTCATTAAACAAAATTGTACGAAGGTACCTCGATATCTTATAACCACAACCTTCGTTTTACAATAAACTCCAAATTATATAATACAGCCATTTTGTCAAAGTTAAAATACATCATCGGCATCGAAATTCTTGGGACTTTTACCGTTTATTTTGTTTGCGCATGCATAGCACAAAAACCATCCAACCGATTTTACTGGGATTTTCACTGTATCAAACACAAAAATGTTTCCTTTATAAATTCCTAGTAAACATCAATAAGCTTAGCACTGCAAGATTCAGCAAAGCGGTGTGAAGGAATTGACAGAAAATAAAAGTACAGTTACATAGTAGCTTTTATATTTATTTACATAAAGAAAATTTCATCGATATATCCTTATATCCTACTAATATAATAAATGCGAAAATGTGTGAGGATGTTTGGATGTTTAGATGTTTGTGGTTCAATCACGCCGTAACGGCTCAACGATTCATATGAAACTTAGAATAGATAGAATTCTTTACCTATAAATACCACCTGAGCGAAGCCGCGGGTGCAAGATAGTAGAAATATATACAAACATTTAGAATCAGTCTAGAGACTGTTTCCTTGACGCTTTTCCTTCTGTTTGAGATCATACATTAATTTATCAATTTCAATCATTGCAATATCTCGTGTATTTTCATTTAAAGCTTTTAATTTGTTATAAAGTAAACTGCAATACAGGGTGCATGTGTCCGTGGCGGGATTCAGAGGGGCCTGGCTCAAACAACCCACAGGTTGCTTAATTTCAACAACTTCAGTTAATATCGTGGGTGATTCTTCAGGCAAATGTTCAATTTTAATTATTGCGCTTTTATCGTCCTCATCGTCCACGCTCGCTTCCATAATATCCTCTTCTTCCATAAAACCTTCTGTGTCCAGTGATTCCTAAAAAAATAAATAAAAAACATTTACAAAAATGAATAATTGATTTTATTGTGAAGATTCAGCTCAGAAGTAACTTGAATCTGCAAACAAAAGTCACATACCGGACCCCATGGATGTCATGGTCATCAGAAACTACAAGAAAGTATCATACGCAACACCCAGACCCGGAACCAAATATTACCAGGTCATGCCCGCAGCGGGAATCGAACCCACACTATTGCGTCTTAGCCGATCATTAGATCCACACGCCACCCACGTCGTCAATACGAGGATGCGCTAACGAACTGCGCCATCAAGTCAGTACGAGTAGAGTCGAAATTATTTAGGTCATCATCAACTCAAAGCGCCACCTACAGGCGAAACAATCGGTTTCTACGCCAGCTCAATGATTAAAGTATGTTTAGGTCATTGACGATAAGTGTCGCATTGCTACTCAAATGGTTTATCATCATCATCATCATCATCATCACCCTGTATAAGTCCACAGCTGGACATAGCCCCCCCCCTTCGCGAGATCGCTTTCAGCGATAAGGTCGCCCATTGTAATGCTTAACTATTTGTATAATTTTATGTTGTTTTTTGTATCTTTTTGGTGTAGGTACAATAAAGATATATAACCTAATCTAATCCCCCAAAGAGTTCCACGACGAACAGTTTTCACAACGTCGTCGGTCCATCGGGTGGGGGGCCTTCCAACACTGCGTTGCCCGGTTCGTGACGTCAAATGGTTAAACAATTAATACCTAGGCTTACTTTTATTGTTTTCACTTTGTAATTGAAAACCATTTAAATACAGATTGATATTTTGAAATAAGTATCTTCTTACCCCGGAATGCTCCTTTTCCCTTGGTTTATAAATATTGTCCAAAAATGAGGCCATTATACTGTAAAAAGGCCACGATGGCGTGTATATATCAGCAACTTTAAAACCAGGCTTCACGGAATCTCTCACTTTGGTTCTCTGCCTTCTATAAGTCGACATCAAATTGTCTCTTTTCCTCTTTAGTTCCTTAATGGTGATAGTACCATCTCGCAGATTATTTTTTATTCTGCTCCAAGCGTCGTATTTGTCCTTGTTAATGTGCTCTGGCGACATTGAGTCCCATAAAGCGGGCTCCTTTTTGTACAGCTTTAGAAAATCTAATATTAATTCGCTATTCCACTCCATTTTATGTGTATTATTGTTGATAAAATGATTGTACGCGCGCACGGCCTTCGTCTGTCTGCGCACTGCGTCCGCTTCGATCGAACCCGGTCCGTGGCGCGGGGCGCGGTGCGGGGCGGGGCGGAGGGAGCAGCACGCACGCGCGGTGCTCAAGCATAAATGTACTGACATTGACATCCGTAGTTTCTCGGATCGAATTCGGACGCAGCGGTGCGGAACGCTCAAGGTCGATACGACCGACGGACTTGTTTTTAGGGTTCTCTTATATACGGAACCCTTTGTTGTAAGTATGTCTCTCTGTCAATGCCCTATTTCTCAGAAACGGCTAAAGGATAACTTAAAATGAATACTAACTATTAGGGTCCGTGAGCTTATGTAGTGCCGTATAAAAAAAAACAAGTTTCTAGCTCAATGCATGCAATTTTTGTATTTAAATGTCAAAAATGAAAAACCTCTATTACTTCCAGTCACCTAACAATCCGGAAATATTGAATGCTTTGACCTGACCTTTTTGAATGACTTTTTGTGACATAATTTTTTTTTCCGGACATATCACAAACGGTCAACTGATCCCAAACTAGGCATAGCCTGTACTATGGGTACCAGAGACTGATATACATAATAGATAAATATTTTAACACCGAGACACAGAACAAGCATATGCGTTAATCACACAAATGTTTGTCCTGTGCGGGAACCGAACCCGCGACCTCTAGCGCAGAAGGCAGAGTTACTACCAACTGAGCTATGAGGCCTATCATGTACGATGCATAACTATGAACGCGTCTTCATGGAGCGTCGTAGGTGTCACCATGTGCGGGATAGTCCGTACAATTTCGCTCCGTGGCAAGCTAACAAAGTGACGAATCGGCGACTTGGGAGAAACTTAAACATTTTGCATAATTTAAACTTTTAAAGAGCCTAACAAAACGAGCCGCCAAAAAAGACGGACCAATTTCGACGACTGCCATTTATCCAACTTCATAACTCGAAATGCCGGTAATTTATTATGCTAAAATAATAAGGATTGCCTTTTTTGGCGGGAAAAAGGACCGGCAAAGATTTCGGAATTACCAAGTTTTGGGGATAATAAAACTTTTACCCCCGGGGTGGTATCTGTCAATTATTGCCACTAATTGGTAGACTTTTTGCCGCTAACTTGGGAATGGTGTTCTTTTTATTTTTATTTTATTTTGTACTGTTGTGACGTTAATTGTGCGTCAGGTTCAAGGTTGAAACTTGTCAAAAATTAAACCAAGACCGCATTTACATCACTACGGAAGGTTAACAAAGGTGTTTAATTAAAGGCTCAAACTCAATACAAGTTGGGGGCTTAGTTGTCGGGTAAAGTCTTTTGTGACACATAACATATAACCCAAGTTTGGGTTACCGCAGGCGATATCGATAACCTAACCTAATTTTAAACACTTTGGAAGAAAACATGTTCAAATAAAATAGTTATCGAAAGAAAACGGTAACACCAATTGATCAATTAAAAAAATATTTGAAAATCTTTTTTTCTCACATTTTATGCGGAAAACGTTGGATATAAAAACTAGCAACCGAATATTCTGACAACATTTTTGAATGAAACTGTACATTTTTATTTGAATATTTGAGCTCCCAAATGAAGATCAACTTTATGTTTTAAAAAATACGTCTGAAATTCCAATGGATTGATGTTAATCCTACTAATATTATAAATGCAAAAGTTTGTTAGGATGTTTGGATGTTTGTTGTTCAATCGCGCCATTACGACTCAACCGATTTCGATGAAACTTTATAGAGTTCACCTTCTTTGTATCAAGGTACCACGCTAGCGAAGCCGTAGTAGTGGATCATAGCCTTGTACGTCCATGTACTCCCAGCCTTTTCCATGCCTGGCGGTTCCAACCGCCAACCGCCAGTAGGTGGATAAATTACAAAAAATTCAATGAGATTTTTCAATTACAAAACGAAAGGGTTGCACAAAAACGTCTTGCGCGCCACCAGGCTACCATAACAGTACAGAGGTATAGTTCTGGGCCACGACAAAGGACCATAGAGAGCCGACGCCGTGTCTTCGGCGAACTCCTCGTGCGACGGAATATTTTTAGTCGTCCTGTCAATTTCGGTATCTATTTTAAGTCCAAGACAAAAAGTTCACTATTAAAAACCTTCAAACAATAGATTTATGGTGACATTTCTTGGCGAGTACCAGGCAACCATAACCACAGCAGAGATCAAAAGTGAATTCAACGCAAAAGGAACAATGTCAACTGCATAGGGCGAGGAACGAAGGGACGAACAGGGCGGAGCATAGAAAAGGACAGAGCGATAAAAAGTTATTCTATTCTTTCTAAAAAGGGTCCCACTACATTATTCATTCGGCTGTAAATGCAAATGGTGCGGCCATAACTGTACACGTAATCAAGAAACTTTATTGTTTTTGGCGGGAACTGTTTTACCACTGAATCGTCAACGGGCTTTGGGTTTAATGGGCTGTCAAAACATTTGAGAAGGAAATCAAACACAAAAGGTGTATATTTAATAAAATCACAAAAAATATATAAGATCTATATTGTATATATGTAGTTGAGATCTTATGTAGTTCGCTTTTTTAATAAGTGGCATCGGTCGTTTATTAATACATATATATATATATATATTTAATACAAAATAGGCTATCGTTTGACCACAATCTCACCTGATGTTAAGTAATGATGTGGTCTACGGTGTAGCACGTTTGCCTAGAAGAAACCTATTCACTCTGATCTTGAAGACACCCAAATTATAGGTATTCGGAAACACAGAAGCCGGCAACAAGTTCCACTCTTTGGCTGTCCGCATTATAAAAGTAGACGCAAAGCGATTGGTGCGGCAAGGTGGTATATCAACCATGAACGGATGTCGCGTGTCCGTGCGTCTGGTTGTCCGATGATGGAATGGGGATGGGGGGACTAAATCAAAGAGTTCAATTGCACACTCTCCGAAATGTATCCAATGAAAGACCGATAGGCTGGCTACTCGGCGACAATGATCGCTGATCGATGATATAACTTGAATATCTGCTTCATTGCCTTATGTATGACATTAATTAGGGAAGAAGCTAAAATAAACTAACCTAGCTGTGGCTTCATCTGTCAGCCACCATAACTTACGAACAGTATATAAGTCGGAACTAAGTTTTATCAACAAAAGGTTCACTGCAACTTTTAATCAATATTGAGTCCTAGGAAAATACCAGTTATGGGGTTAGCAACAGGGATGCTTTACATCCTCGTAATTTGCTTTGAATCTGTCGACTTTGAACACTAGCGAGGTATCGTGAGCAAATAGAACTACACTATCGTGTATGTCATAAATATAAGTCATTAACGTTGACTAGGAATAAAGGGCTAAGAATACTTGATGACTTAACCTTTATTTTTTTTATAACTAAACTTTTATAAACGTAGCGCAGAAGGCAGAGTTACTACCAACTGAGCTATGAGGCCAGCCTCAAATGGCCTAAAGAAGTCATTAATTTTCCCTACAAACCGGGGAAATTTACCCCAGCAGCTCAAAAAGGACAAAAGTCATGTTTGTCTTTATGCCTGTCTCAATCCTCCACAACAAAGGGAAAGGGTATCACTTCACCAGGCTCGCAGCAATAAGAAGAGCTGAATGCAGACGTTATGCAATATTGATGCAGGGACCGGTGACCGGGGGCGAACCCGGACCACGAGAATACCAATAATGTGGATGTGGCATAAGGGCGAAGTACGAAGGCAATCACTGGCCTAAGAACAAAACGGGACTTACGTTAAACTTAATGCGAAAATAAGGATGGATGTGTGTTACTCAATCACGCCAGAACTGCTGAACGGATCTGGATGAAATTTAGCACAGAGGTAGATTATAGTCTGGAATAGCCCATATGCAACTTTTTGTCCTCGTAGGTAAGTACCACGCGAGCGAAGCCGCGGCCGGAAGCTAGTCAAATATATTTAATTAAAGGTGTGATGGCTTGATTTAGTCCTTCCGTCATCAACTAAGAAACTCTCAGAGAGCCTAGGAGCTTAGGTAGATTACTACAGATAGTATACCTGAATATGTAGTAAATAGTATCTTATTGAATACATCTATTTTAGTTCAACTTCGTGCGCTTAACCAAGTGAGAGGGGTGCATCAAAGGATTCTGAGGCGTAGCGACGCGACGGTGCACTAAAACCTCAACCATCTACAATGTATGGTGCCCTGGTGTTTAGGTCGGCATGAATATTTTAATATGGCCTTTCAGAAGTTTCTAGTGGTGTGAACAAGGTCGGTCCTTCGAGCCAGATAGGTACGGGGTTCTTAAAGTTGGATCCCAGCTTTGTGGTTCTTCAAACCGGATTTATCTATTTTGGTCCTTTCCAAAATTTGGTCATTCATAGAGTACTTTCATTTTGACTTTATTTGCTTGATTGAAGCACTTTTAAGTGCGTCTTTTTACTGTTCTAATGGGGCTATTAGAAAAGCTAGGCTAGTTAATAAAGCGAGTTAAGTTTCATGCATATAACCAGCCAGAGACAAGTTTCAAAGTTTCTAAATAGGTAATTAAAGGTAAATTAAAGTAGAAAGACAAATTTGCCAAACAAAATATTGGTCGTTTAATTTTATATCTCTAATCTCTACTAACTAACAAGAATAATTAATTTGCATATCATTCAATAGAATGAAGCGTCAAACGGTCGATGCAATCATATCAAACAAGCTAGCACCCACGAACAAAGCCGGGCGAATGGATTGTCGGGCGCCGTCGAACGCAATATCACATGACAATGGAACAGAACTAGAACACCTGCTGCTTATGATAACCTGGTACTGTGCTCTAGATTTACTGCTAAATTCATTTAAATTAATCATTGGAAGCTGCAAAATTTTGATGTAATTTCAGATCAATTTCCTCCGTGTAAATTGTTGAGATGTAAATTGATGACACGCACTCAGAAATAAAAATTAGGTAAATGATCACAGTGGATGTATATGAAAACCTGATACAGAGACCGAGGCCCTACCATAACGTCTTATTGCCATTCAAATGCGATCTTTTCAGCACATCTTTGAGACTGTCAACTTACGTCACCGTCTAAACATAATCGCAAAGTTGATGTATTATTAGCAGGGATAACCAATATTTTCTAAGTTCAAGTACCACTTTGGAAAATTCCTCAGTTTCCCAGCAGTTAAGAGGATACAAAAATCATAATAAATGTGATTTAATCTTGTGTGTCCAAAATAAATGTATTTTCTTTCTTTCTTTCTTTCTTTCTAATAAATTGTCGAGTGAGCGGAGTGAAGAAAGTGACAGCGCTATATACTGTAATTGAATGCGGAAAGAGATAGCAAGCGTTAGAAGGCGCTCGAAAGTAATCGACGTGAGCGAAATATAAGAAAATATCGATTATCTCAAAAACTATCTATTTTTTTTTAAAAGTGTCTTGGATTTAGGTACCCAATGCTATTGTCTAACAAAATATTAAAAAAAAAGTTTTTTTTGTTAGATAGTCTCAGAGTATTTTCGAAAAAACTGTTGCAGAGGACCCAACTTTAAAAAATAAATCTATCGAGAAAAGTTTTACCAATTGCGTTTCTGTCTTGGATTTACGTAGGAAAATAAAATGCTCAAGTTATCTTTGTCATAAAAATCAAAACTGTGCGTTTTGCGGTTATTGAGAAAAAACAATTCAAAAATCATATAATAATTAAACCCTCGCCTTAAACTACATATAAACATGACAAATGGGCTCGCTTTGCGCTAGATCTTCTCATACTTTTAACCCCTCATTAGCTCGACATAATCCTTCGCCGTCGGAGGCTAAGCAGAGCGTCCCATTATGACCGGATACGGCCGGGCCCGGTCGTACGGCCGGCTGCGGTCGCCCTTTAGCCTGCTTTTGATAGTTGGAAAGTGCACTTCCGTTCAAGACGTCTCTTATTTTGTTGTTATAATTTACTTGGTGATTTGGGGCTCGTGATACGAGGAGACTATAAATCATTTCATTGTATTTAGATTATTTTATAAAAATAAATATAAAGATTTGTACACACATGTCATTATAGTTAATTTAGTCTAGATTAAACAATATGACGACCACGAACCGGCCGACGTAGTGTTAAAAGTCCCCCCACGCGATGGACCGACGACAATCTGAAAGTTGAGGGAATTCAGTGGATGGAAAAGGCTAAAGACCGTTCGTAATGGAAATCTTTGAGGGAGGCCTATGTCCAGCATTGGACTTTTACAGGCTGATGATGATGAAGCAATATGCAAGCCAATCAATCACGGATAGCCCTCGTTCATATGTATGTTCACGGTTCGAGTACCGACCTTCGTTTACAGAACTAACCAAAATACCAGTATTTTTTTTACAAAAACTGAAGTTTGTTCGACGAGTTGACATATTCTATGGATATACGCATATTTATGCTTTCAATCGCTGGAAGCAGCGCCATATCAAAAAAGCTTCGATTTGAAAATTCGATGTTTGTTATTTCTTCTTCTTCTTCTGTCGTGTCGATGGTTCAGGGGGACTAAATCTTTTTGGACCAGTACTCCGCCACAGCTGTGGATGTTTGTTATGTAATCTTACTACTATTATGAATTCGAAAGTTTGGATGGATGGATGTTTATTACTCAATCACACAGAACGGCTGAACAGATCTGGATGAAATTTGGCACAGAGATAGACTACAGTCTGGAATATCACGTAGGCTACTCTTTATCCTCGTAGTACCACGGGCGGAAGGTAGTTATTAATAAAGTGTACATAGTACGGACTTTTATTTTGCTTGATTAGATAAATAAATAAATAGATTGCATTTAAGATGTATAAAGGAGGAATGAACGCATCTTCAAGGCTTTCTAAATCTTTTCCTCACACTGATTCCCTAGGACACTGGTTGGCTAAGAAAGAACAAACAAGAAGGCCGTACAGATATACTATAATACAAACAATCTACAGCATTCTAGAAACGTACACAAACTAATACGTTCCTACGTCTCACAGACAAGATCTCAGCTAAGACACAATGGCACCGCGTCCGGTTCCGGTGCACACAGCCGTCCGGTTTCCGGCCATCAATACCGGCTGCCGGACGAACAGTTCCACAATCCAGGAGAACCCTAATTTATTTTATGTGGCTCTAAATAAGGGAGAGGACTAGGTACTCGTGACAACAGTACCTACCTATCGGCCTAGTGTGTACCTATGTTATGTTGTTTGTTTGTAGGTATTATTGTATAAATAAATTATTGGTATTTTCTGTGTGTGTCAAATAAATAATATTCTATTCTAAATCATCATCATCATCATCATCATCATCATCATTTCAGCCGTACGACGTCCACTGCTGAACATGGCCTCCCCCACAGACAGAGCGAATTCCTTATAAAGTGGGGGTATTTGCCCATACTCACCACGCTGGGCATGCGGGTTGGCGAGCGCAGTTAGAGCTATCGTTGTTAAAATGAGGGACGCTGCTGCACATCCCCTAGCTTGTTTCGCTTAGTCGCCTCTTACGACATCCGCGGATAGGTAGATATTGAGGGGCCTATTCTTCGCCGGGGCCACCACGGAACCCAATAATCGGAAAATAATAATCTATTCTAAATAAAGAAAGAAAATGTGTTGTTTTGGTAGAAATGTCCACTGGAATGATGATTAATGATAAGGAGGTAAGAAGAATACAGTAAAAATCATATTTTAGAGTCTTAATCTTAAATATTTTTATGAAAACAATGTTTTTGTGAATCTCCTGCTATTGAAAACTGCACAAAGATTCGATCAAGTTACAGTAACAACATTTTCCATTCTCGAATAGATGGAACATGCATTCGAACAAAGACTGCATTGTGTTCGATATTGACGGAGTTCACAAAGCTCGGAATAATGCAAGCCTCCTAGCCTATATGATGACCTGGTAGTTTGCTTTTGTGCTAATAGTTCTGGCGATATAGGTAGGAAGTTTTGTCCTTTCATTTTTGTCCATGAAAGAAATTTTATCTTTGCCCTGACCTTTTCTTATCTTTAGCCGCAGTCTATTAATTGAAAACGGAATTATCATGAAAATATTGGTTTGCAACATAATCTTTATAATATCAATAACAATTTAGTCTCCAACTGACTAACGTGAATTGCTGTTTAGTTGAACAGAAATACTCTAGGAACTAAAATCTGCCTCTGCGCGTCAAACGACTTCATCTTTGCCTAACCAACCCCAGCATAACTAAACATTTAAGGGAACGTTGACGTTACACAAGCGTAAACACAGTGCATTTTAGATTGGAAGATCTCTACCTACAAACTTTTCAGCAAACCACTGATGTATATACATTTTCCCGATGTACTTTTACATCGGGAAAGTCTATACAGAATCATAAGAGATAAAAATATATCAAAGATTTCTTCGTGGAAAATTATAGCCGCATCAACCCTTTGACAGATTCGATTCCCGTGACGTCACAGGACCAGTTCGCGGTGTCGTATAATCTGGTTGCAGCGAAGCCTTCAGACGGAGATAAAAGCGAAATGTTTTCTGGAATCTACGCAGAAAGAACGGGGGTAGATCAAAGGGCGTATTCGTTTTAGCAGAGTTTGATAGATTTTATGCTGAACTTAATTCACAATGAAGTGTATCTTATTTTGAAATCAGACCATTCGTTACGGAGGAATCAGTGTACAAACAAAAGAAAGGTCACCGAATTGATAACCTCCTCCTTTTTCTGGCATCGGTTAAAAAGTCATAACTACCAATTGCGAGATGCAAGTAAGGAACTCACATCTTACATTCGCCATCTGCCAAGTGTTACGTACCTGTAACAAGATAACGATCAATTAGTTTCCATCACTCTAACGTCGGAAGCCAACACGATTTGCCGGCGCTTTGCTAAATAGGCAGCGTTTCCACGCGATTTACTGCCTCCAGAACCGGCAGCCAGCCAACTGGGATTGAACCAGCACCACCATTCTGGAAGATAGCCAAGTGCACCCGTGCGGTATCTGATTGTTATTATTGGATGGATATTTTCTATGGAGAATAAATCGAGTTATGTTAGCCCATCTCATAAATAAGATCTTTTGCATTGACTTGCTTACTTGAGCGAAATAGTGATCTTTGATCTATCACTGAGCAAGGACAGGGTGAACGACATCGCCGGTCATTGCTGAGAGGTGCGCTTCAGAAATATTCAGAATATGTCAAAACTATACATATATTACATATATTCATACTTGGCTATACTATGATTAAAAATGTTTTGCGTGACTGAGCGGTTGGCTTCTGCCGCTTCTGCTCGGCAAGCATGTATCGGTGGAACAGTATGCCTAGCTGCGTTATACCTAATATTGTACTATAGTTTCACACAAATTTATTTTATCCTGGATGTCGGATGCCATTTGCTGCTAGCTCGATGTTATACCATACTTACCTACCTACTTACATAGGTTATAATAATGATCTGTGCCCTTCTCTTCATCGCCTGATAGCGGCTGATGGCTTCCGAGGATCAAACCTGCTGTGACGACAGCAGACATTTTATGGCGAGGCTGAAAAGCAGCGTAGCTGAGCCCTCGACCATTTCACCTGTCTACCTACATACATACCAAAACCTGTAAATTACCAATTGTATTTTTATAGCTGTGTGTAGGATTCTTGGTGAATAAATGCCCTTTTATTTTATTTAATTTATTTTTAATAGGTTTTTATTTCAAAAAATCACAAGGATATCTTTGAAACTTCTTAGATTTTAAGTGAAGCTACGCACGCCTGTTCCTCGATTTTAAAACAGGCCATAGCAACTAAGTTTTTCAGGGCACGGCTAGTAAAAGACCGGTAAGCTCATTTCAGTTAACTTAGCAGATAATTTGCCAGCATAACATAAAAAAGGGAGTTATTTTCGCATGCAGCTGAGTTCTAAAGTTCCTGATACGTTTTAAGAATAGTTCTAGCGAAATTACCTGGAAGTATAATCAGCCGTGGGTATTATCAGTTCATGAGATACATCTATCAGATGCGTTCTAATTTACCTAGATGCAATTTTTATCCACCACAACAAATGGACGGGTAAAGTAAATGATGTTGATCGGCACCACATTGAAGCTTTAAATTCCATTTTGTGAAAAAGGATCATCGAAAAAAATGATAGGCACCAAGCCGTGTTTGTTGCCTGATTCTACTAGGCTTTGTCGCGAGGAACAGGCATAACTTCACCGAGTTTCTAAGACGTTTCAAAGTGATCCTAGTGATTTTATTGAAATAAATGCCTTTTGACTTTGGCTTTGGTTTATTTCCATTAATATTTTCAAATGCATGATAGTAACTAGCAACGCATAAAGCTCATTAAAACGACGGTATGTCGGTTTTGGTCAGTCCTTCCGCCTCAATTTTCGGAAATTGAAATAACTCGTGTCGCCATTATTGAAATATATTTTAATGGTTGAGCGGAAAATAGTTATGGAGTAATAAACAATTACCTATCAATGTAGATAGATTAAACTTTACGTCTAATTATAGGTTAAGGTAACTCTACGCTTCCAAGACCAACGCGTGTATATTTTACTACAACAGAATTATAGAAAATAAAGACGGTCAAGTGCGAGAACTCGCGCCCTGAGGCTTGCATACCATTGGTCGTGGGTTCGAATCCCGGTCGTGCACCAATGGATTTATAAAAATTCTAAGTGTAGGAATTGACAAACTTATATTTGCGGTCGCTCACGTAGTCATTGTATGACATTGGCCGCAAATATAACTCCTCAAACGAAATTCCTCAATTTCAGACTTTTCCCTTTACTTGTGTTACAAAAGCTTCTAGCATTCCAAATTTCAGAATTGTGAGGTTACTTGAAGTACCCTAGAGGTTTTTGATTTTTGCCATTTCCATACAAAAAATATACATTCATTGCCATATCTTTTAAATGCATTAAGCTAGAGCTTTGATTTTTATACGGCACCATAAGCCCACAGACCTTAATACGTGGTATAAATTTCAAGTTGATACCCTTAGCCATTTCTGAGAAATAAGGTCTTGACAGACGGACAGACAGACAGACAGACGGACAACAAAGTGATCCTATAAGGGTTCTGTTTTTCCAAATGAGGTACGAAACCCTAAAAATTAAGAAAACTAAATTAATTTGGTGATAATTGAACCTACTTCATGAATCTGCTTGATTAGAAGTTTTTGGAAAACTATTACTATTACTATTAATACTAAAATGCAATGTGGTAAGTAGCCAGCAACAGACATTAGCATTTTAAATGACGCTCCCGTCCTTGGGACGAATAATAATGCGAATCTTCAATGGCTACTTGCATATTCATACTTTTTATATGTATGGCTGGCTTTATTTTCAGGATTCTGAAAACAAAGAATAATATAATGCCGTCATACGATTTCGCTGGCGCAGCGGGCGAGTGCCCGACTGAGATGCAAGGGCTGCGGTTTCGATTCCCGCTGCCGGCCAAATGTTTGCATGATCTGCAAATATTTGAAACGGGTCTGTTGTGCTACCTTCTCTATGTTGTTGGTCTATGTTTGTTCTAGCAAGAAATAATGCTTTTGCTTCAAGCTTATTGTCTTTTTAATCTAACCAAATCGACCATAACATTTCTCGATTAGCAACTGATAGATCCTCTCAAAATGTGTATTGCGCCTTGTCTACGTCTAGTTCAAACTATTTGTCTTGTTAAAAGATACTTGAAACCACGAAACACGGCCAAGAAAATTAGCAAAGAGAACTTGGAGACAATAAAACCGCAGAACTGTTCGCTCAAATCGAATAAGCCCACACTCGCGTGTGGAATGCCTCTCATGTTAATTTAATTTGACTGCGTAGTTGGGTAGTCAGCCACGTTAATATTGGCCCAATCACCTCCTTGTCGCGTAAGTACAGTCAACAAGTATTTATTTATTTATAAAATCACAGCCAAGCCAAAGCGATGTTATAATAAGCAAGGAATATAAATGCCCTTCAAATCTAAACATATAAATTTAAACATAATTTATTTATAAATAAATAAATAAATAAATATTCCGGACATATCACACACGGTCAACTGATCCCAAACTAGGCATAGCCTGTACTATGGGTACCAGAGACTGATATACATAATAGATAAATATTTATCACCCAGACACAGAACAAACATCTATGTTAGTCACAAATGTTTGTCCAGTAATTTTTACCTACTCCATATTTTCCAAAACCGCCTGTGCTATTATTTGAGGAATAAAAGAATATTACATAAAGTAATAATTTAAATTTGACATATTTATGTTATAAGTATGATTTGTAGACCGCTAAAGAACCGTTTCAAACTAAATCGATCATTGATGTTATTCCCTTTTGACACACCGTTGTACGATCAATCTTTAAATTGTATCTACACACGACGCAGTGCGACATTTACCTTCTTTGCTTGTACCATGGCTATCTACCAGCTTCCGCCCGCGGCTCCGCTCACTTTGTACCCTTGTGAAAAGTTACCTAATGTCACTATCTAACACTTATCTATCTAAGCCGAAAATCACGTCGATACGTTGCTGCGTGAAAGGAGGACATTCATAATGTTTTTAGAAAACTTACTCGTAGGATTGTCAACAGTTTGTTATTTTTTATTATATTTTGTTGTTCGTTACATAAAGATATTTTATTTTAACGTATTGGTTAAAGATAAAGATAAAGATCATTTATTTGCTTAAACATGTGTACAGTGGATGACAAAACTTGTAGGTGGTTCAACATGCTTGACCGGCGACGATATGCAAATTTAGAGAGATGGCATGCAAAAAATTATAATAGTAATAACTTAAATTTAAAAAATTATAATAGGTTAACTTATTATTGTGAACGGAAACCTGATAATCCTCTGACTCGTATTAAATGTTTTATCGTAGGTAATAATTTATCTGGCATCCAGCGATGATGCGTTGCGCCGTAGATTTAGTGTGAAAAGATTCTAGTGGCCTACAAATCAAACAGGTTGACTGTACTCCTGATGCAAATTATACGTTGTCGGAGCGAGTACCGTGTAATTGATATTATTATTGTGTGACTTTGACGTCTTCATGGACTTGCCTCATAAATATTGCATGAGCATATCCTCCGCATACACGATCAGTCGACGCGACGAGGATTAAGATGTATGACAAATTTGATTTATCACAAAGCGAAGGGAAATTCGTGTTGATTCTGTGCCGATTTAACATTTTATTTTCATTTGGTCATTTACGACAGCAATATAGCAAGGACCCAATATTTTAATGAAACACGCGAGAAACAGCGAACAGGGACGAGAAATCAGGAACGGAAAATATAAAAAATGATTTGTGTACATAATGAAAAATATAATTAAAAACCACATTTAAAACTGCGAGTTTTTAAATAATAAATAAAATAAATTATAAATAAATATTCCGGACATACCACACACGGTCAACTGATCCCAAACTAGGCATAGCCTGTACTATGGGTACCACAGACTGATATAATAGATTAATATTTAACACCCAGACACAGAACAAACATCTGTGTTAGTCGCAAATTTTTGTTCAGTGCGGGAATCGAACCCGCAACCTCTAGCGCAGAAGGCAGAGTTACTACCAACTGAGCTATGAGGCCAGTCAAAAATCTACCTCATTCGTCCTCATTTCGTTAGTACCATGCTTGCTTGTCGTGTCATTAATTCTTCTGTATTAGGTCAGTGAGCAGGTTGAGGTATGGTGGCCCTGAAAAGGGCCTATAATAATATTTAATATATCTTGATTTCAGACACGAAATCCATTTCACATATTTAAAAAAACAACACAAACTTACACCTTGAAGCTCACATTTGTCTTCTTTTTTTCACATTTTTATAAGCTCATATTTATTAGGGATTATAATTAGATTACTTTTCTTTTGAGCCTCACCTAGTTCGATCGGCACCACACTGAAGCTTTAAATTCCATTTTGTGAAAAAGGATCATCGAAAAAAATCATAGGCACCAAGCCGTGTTTGTTGCCTGATTCTTCTAGGCTTGGTCGCGAGGAACAGGCATAGCTTCACCTAGTTTCTAAGATGTTTCAAAGTGATCCTATTGATTTTATTGAAATTAATAAAAAAAAAAAAAGAATCAGTGTAGTCAAAGGATTAAAGTGCGCCTTTTAGAGGCTTCTTTCGTGCACTTTTGTACTCCTGTTGTTAGTACCATAATACGTTTTTAATCTAGGCTTACTTTTGAGGCTTACGTACGAGCCTACGCGCATCAGCAAATTCAAGCAAATTAGAAGTTTACGAAGTCGCAGGCGTTTGCCTAGGCCTAGTCAGAAATGGAATTTCGCAAGCGTACGTCAAGCGCATGAAAGGTGAATGACGTGAAACAACTCGACTGAAAACACCTGCCACCTGCTTCAAACTTCCCAAACACTCTTAGGCAGATTAAAAGAAACTTTTCGCAAAGTACAAACTTTTACCGGAGTCATCAGAGACTACTTAATGAGCCTGGACTTTTAATTAATTCTACGCTAAGCATTAATAAAGTTTAATCTGAGAAATCTTGACACTTCCTACGTTTTTGAACTGTCTGCACGGACCGCCATGACAGTGATTTTGCAAAGTTGGGAAAATTCATCATCATCATCATGATCAGTCTGAAAAAGTCCACTGCTGAACATAGGCCTTCCACAAAGAGTGCCTCGACGAACAGTCTTGATCTATCTCCATTATCTTATGGACCTTTACATGTACTCATTTATTCGTGAAACTACATCGAGATTGGTTCAGTCGTTATACGATGACCCACTAATGCACTTAACTAAATATACATTCCCCTTACTAGTTCCGAGGTTCTCAGTGCTTTCCTACGCGATTGGATACGCAGTATTTTCCCAGTGTTGCAATGAAAAATAAACCACGGCACAGTTGTTGCCAGTTAAAACAGTTTTTCTTTTTTTCGTTCAGGCTGAGGGTGAAATTAAAAAAAAAAAAAAAATATTCCGGATATATCACACACGGTCAACTGATCCCAAACTAGGCATAGCCTGTACTATGGGTACCAGAGACTGATATACATAATAGATATATATTTAACACCCAGACACAGAACAAACATCTGTGTTAGTCACAAATGTTTGTCCAGTGCGGGAATCGACCTCTAGCGCAGAAGGCAAGTTACTACCACTGAGCTATGAGGCCAGTCAAATGAAAATCTATGAAACTGCAACCCCTAGGGTACAGTACCTTCAGGGATATTGTACACGGATTTTATATGTGTGTGTATACGTGTTATTAGTTAAACTTATGATGATACAATGGCCGTACGACAATGTCCTGTAAAAGTAGGCTCATAGAGTTACCTACATTATATGGGTAAGGGGGTTTTACGAGCGTATATCCGACGGTAAAAATACGTACAGTTACGTTACAGTAAAAATACGTAAGTTAAACTCTAATATTCCTAATTCTGCATACGTGTCTCTATTATTATTCAGATTCTATTGAAAGTCTTATTTTTGATAGGATAGCTTCGTACAAACTTCAAACGTTCGTTATAACAACTTACTTGTGTGCCAAATAAATAATATTCTATTTTATTCTCAAACCCCGCTGCATCTCGTCAGATATTTTAGCGGGCTGCAATGAATTTTCGCTCGCTGTTTGAACACAGCTTAACCCTGTATTTCATTTATACTACGTGCAGCGTTTTTGTGTAAAAAAATATAAATAAAATAAAATAAAAAAATAAATAAAATTTTAAGGCCGCGTCGTCTCCAAAAGCGGCGATGAGTAAGACGTTTCCCTACTCTGTGTGTTAAGAACTTTTCATTACATGCGCGTGTATGTGTGTTTGTCTGTGAAAGGCACAGATTGAGCATGTGTGTGTGACACGTGGACTAGCTGGCGTGTGAGAAATTGTTTTATAACTCGAGTGAATTTACGAAAAGTTTAACGTTTACAAAACAAAAACAAGTTGCGGTTCTAATTTGGAATTTAAAATGATCTATTTGTTATTCGATAATGACTAGAATACACTCAGAAAATACTAAAAAATGTGAGCATGTGTCATGCATGTTCGATCGTGCTTCTGATTATCCTTTTAGACATCTTCAAGGATCTTTTTATTTATTTATAAATAAATATTATAAATATAAATATTCCCGACATATTCACACGGCCAACTGATCCCAAACTAGGCATAGCCTGTACTATGGTGACCAGAGACTGATATATATAATAGATAAATATTTAACACCCAGACACAGAACAAACATCTGTGTTTATCACACAAATGTTTGTCCAGTGCGGGGATCGAACCCGCGACCTCTAGCGCAGAAGGCAGAGTTACTACTAACTGAGCTATGAGGCCTGTCGATTTATTTGATCATAAAGATCGGTCGCTCTAGAAAATCAAAGGAGAGGCATAGACCTCTAGGCTATAGGTAAAGCAGTGGACGTCCCACGGCTTAAAGGATGATGATGAGCAACGCGCCTTGGGTAGATACTTCTCGTTGAGACCGACTGAAAGTTCTGAAGGAGGCGGTGACGTCACGCGACGCCGAGACGTCGGGCGCCCACACAAGTTTGCCTCGCAACCCGCAATGTTCCGCAACTTCTAAGCTCGTTTAACATTATCAACAAATATAATTATTTTGAAGGCTTTACATCCATACTAAGAATACGTGAAACACGTATATCTTTATTTCTTACCAAGCAGCATTTTCGAAAAATCATCCCTAAAGGGGCAAAGGGGGTTAAAATAACTATGAATGCGGACGAAGTCGCTGTTAACAGATAATGTAACAGGTACAGATAATGTTGTTGTGAGTTTTTTTTCAGGGCCACTTAGGCGAAATCCGAATCCGTGAGAGTAATCGAAAAGTTACGGGCTCGATTTTGAAAAAAATAAGATCATATTTTATTTACATTCATCATCATCATCAGCCTGATGAAGTCCTCTGCTGTACATAGGCCTCCCCCAAAGAGTTCCATGACGAATGGTCTTGAGCCTTTTTCCATCCATTTTTTAATTTACAGTCAGAAAATTAAAACGAAAACAACTAAGTTTTTCACAACTATTTTACACTACGAAATAAAGATGAGCTATCCAAAGACAGTTGCAGACGATAGCTAGATAGCTTAGTTAATCCAGATCACTACCAGTCGGAAGCTTCCTTAAGACGCTGGCTGCATTGCCTCGCTGGATGACAATGCTGATCCGAAGGCCAAGGGGTAGTCTATTCAACGAGTAGTCTGTGTCTAGACCAAACATTGCACAGTCTGCAAGTCTATCGCCGTCTTTGTAACTGATAGTGCACTCTCGATTTTTTTAATTTAAGTAGGTTTTGTGACCTAGAATAAGATAAAGGCAACCTATCCTAGCTCTGTAAAGACAACTCTATGAGTATTCATGCGGTGAAAAGATCCTATCAAATTATGGTATTTATGTGCAAATTACATTTTCGGAAACTTCAAATAGGTACCTTACTTCCAATATTCCATAATATTTCACATCACAAGCACATCGTAATTGCAAATTCTATTAAGCACGTGATGTATCATTGTATGGGCTGACAGCCGAATCCTGCCTTCAAGCGCTGCGCGGCTTTAGTTAATACCTCCTCGTGTCTCCTTCCAGCCTGGTAGCGATGCGTTCGCGCGTGACCTTGTTAATATCTAATTTCCTGGTTGTGGCGTGTTGGAAGCAATTTAATTTGTAAAAATCATAAGTGTCTTTAAATTGTTTACGATGATAATAGATACTGTCGTGTTACGATTAGAATAAAGAATGCGTTGTTTTAAAATGATAAATTGGCTATTTGAACAGTAGGCGGTGCCTTGAGAAACTATGTAGATATGTAAAGTTTCTTTCAAATAAAAAGATCAACTGTAACAGTAGGTATCTAGATTGCAGAACTTTCAGTCATTTGCTAAATCCAATATCAAGCTCCAGAGTTTAAGTCTTCAATGCTTAACTTCAAGGCCCCGTACCATCCACGTTGCGATCTTGACAGCTCATAGTAGCTCAACGTTCACAAAATTCCTCTTCAATCGATAATTCCAATATAAAATGTGGGTCCATTCGTGACAGATTGTCCCGTTGATCGAAATTCGGTTCACGTCCCGACCGCATAGCATCGATCGCTAGCAGGCCAGCAGAACAACTTGGCAGGTAAGCGGGACAGTGGAGTTTTAAAAAAGTTAATCTTCGGGATATGGCGTAAAACGAAGATAGTGAGGAAAAGTTAAATAACCTAAGTGGGTTTAATTTCTGTATAGCTGCAAGCATCTGCTAACTTTTTTATACGATGCTCATTAATGACAAGGCAGCAAGCCCTATTCAGCGAAACGCAAACGATCCTGGCAAACCCAGATCTACCCGTTTTCATTGAGCTCACTAACACCCGGCTACACGGACTAAGATATCGGAATCCATCCTATCAAACCCCTTGTAGCCTTATGAACACCAACTTCAGTATGGTTGCTAAGTGGAAGCAGGAATGGAAAGCAAAACACAGCAGGAAACAAACGGGAAATGAAACAGAGAAACCAACATCAAGCCTACCACGAAACCACCTGGCTTTACACTGCCCAGAAAAAAACAGTGTCTGCTCAACATACTTATTACTGTGGCCGCAGCAGACCCTTAATGTATAACTGCGGTTGGAAAGACTCGCCTGCTCAAGCATATCATTAGAGTCTGAGTCTGTCCGATCACCAAATACGACGGGGACCCAGCAGATTTGTTTACCCTCGAAAAAAGCACTATTTTTTATACATTATTGTTGTTCCTGAACTATTATAAAATGCCATATATCACTTAATAAATAAAAACGATACATTTTACTACCAATTCACCCCTCAAATGTAAAGAAATGGCTTGAATATCAAGTTGAACTGGCATATAAACTGAACAAGGTTTTACGATTCGTAACTTTTATCAACAATACTCTTGACAATCAGTTAAGAAAACTCAGCATTATTTTGATTGTAAAGAAAGTCGCAAATTCAACTCGACTGCATGAATAACACGCGATTGTCCCGGCCCGAAACAGTTAAGAAACGGCCCACTGAACAAAAGACTATTCAATAAAACTAACACAAGCCCCGGGGGCCGATAAAAGATTCCGTATTCTTCCGTGGCGGCCAATTTCGGGGAATAGACAGAGTATTTGGAGTACGCCATAGAGTTTTTAAATGTTTCTAGTATTATGCCTCCTAGAGATGCTCTACGGGCGCGTATGGAATGGCTATTTCATGAATTTGAAATGGCCCAGCCTCGCTAGAAGTTGTTTGTGTTACGAGTCGGTGAGGAAAACTCACTTATAATTATTTTTATTAAAAACCGTATCTACCATCGAAACGCGCCAAACTTATCATACCCTGTAAAGTGTGCGAAAGGGATAAAACTAGTCTTGAAAGTTTTTTAATTATCGCATCCGTATGAGAGGTACTACACGCTTGGATGGCTCGGTCTCTTGTAAAATGATTCAAGCCCATTGTTCGCGCTGATAGATAGTGCCTTTCGAAATGAAAATCGAAGCTCTTCGCCAGTCATGGGAGCCTGGTAGCTTAGGTGTGCAATGGTGCAATATGGCGACAAGGTTTATTTATTTATTTTGTTTACTTAATGAGTGGTTATTTGCTTCGTTACAATGGTTAGAGGCTTAAAAGCATTAATAGAAAGCAAAAAATAATAACCTTGAAACGGCGCTAGCTCTTCTCCGGAAAAGGTCTCGAACCTTGCTGTTCTTCATTTTCACAAATTGCCAAATATATTAACTGATAGAATCGCTGGATATTTCTATAGTTCTCAATATAACACCTTTGATGATAGCTTCATTTGACACAGAATTTCGGTAATTAAACTAAACGGAGGGAGCCACTCAATTATTTCGACGTGACGTAATGGCTCAAGTTTTCGGCCAACTTAAGAATATTATTGACAGGTCGGGCAAAGTTTCACGTTTAGCCTAGCGATAAAGTTACTAGGAGACGATAAAGAGTACGCGGTACAAAGATTCATCTCTGGTTCGCGTAAAAGCGAATCTTTGTATTTTTTACAGCCACGTAGATAAAAAAAAATGTTTTCTAAATAAACAGCATTCAATTATTTTAAGGCTAAGCGCACAAACATAGAATTTTAAAATATTTTTTTCCATATGGACGCCCCAGTTCATTCAGTAGTACGCAATCCAGATTTCTAAAAGGCACAATGTATTACTTAAATCTTCACTCCCCAGTTCTCCTAAGGGTTTCACGCTCCAAGTTAATAAAAACACCAGGGATACATTGCGATAAAAGAGATAGAATGACAACTAAACAGGGTATGTAAGGTCCGGAGAACTAGCCCAAAGTTACTGGGATCATAAAAGTAACGAGAGAATGATTGATACCATTTCTCTCCATCCCACTAGGGCACAATAACAACCAAGGAGATGGATGCAACCTCTTAGTAAACCTTTTACTGGAAGTCGTTATCGATTATCCGGACAGAAAACCGCTTAAAGTTGGAAATGCTTCAGATAAATAAATAGCGTCGAAGCGGGATTGATCGTCTCGGTTTAAGTTACTCGATAAGGGATCGGACAGACGATGAAGACTTCTCTGGCTGGCTTACGAAATATGAAAATTACAGCTAGGTTCAGCCTAATTTTCAGCATTGGTACGAGTAGACCAAAACAATTACTATTATAGATTGCTCGTGCGTAATCAAAATCATTGTTATCGAATGACACTATTGTTACACTATTTTAAGGTCACGAATTGCGCTGATAACTGGACTGATTGAAAAGAATAAGGATGCCTCACTAAGTACCTATGTCCTACGATGATACCTACAGAGAATTTGTTAGTTGTAATAAAATAACTGATGCTAGTACCTCTGTAGATATTTCAGATTTATTTATCTTATAAGCTTAGTTTAAATTTTATGGGATTAGTTTAAAATATAGTTTAATAAGTAAGTTCAGTAGGTGATATGAGTTAGTATTACCTACATAATATAAGTCTAATTATCTTATCTTATCTTGAATAGAATAGGACTGATTGACTTTTAAGTTATAATAATACACCAAAAGTGTAACTGGGTATAATAAAATAAACAATATATTTAATAGACATAATTTTGAAAGACGCAGAACGACGCAGATTAGGAAGGTGGATCGATGATATTGTAAATGTTGCGGGAAGTCGGTGGATGAAAGCTAAAGGCCGCTCGTCTTGGCCCTCTAGGCGTGGCCTATGTCCTGCACGACATTTCTCTTGGATTGATGATGATGATTCAAAGGACTAAATTTTATTTATCACGATTCGCATCAGTTTATTCGAATTAAACCTGATCGTGTAGAGAACCCCTTATCTCTGAGCTAGATAGATTTCTGAGTATTCCGTAGCTTCATTGGAATCGCAAACACGCAATCCAAAAAGGTACGTCCATACAAAGCGCCATCTTATTGTTTCCTTTTCAAATATTTTTCTCTCGGAATCAAGAAAAGTCGTATATTTTCCAATCTTTATAAGAATATCATCCAAGATTAATTTCCTTAAAATTTTTTTATCATCATCTCCCTACCTTCCCCCCCTATCAACCGATTTTTACAAAATAAGGTAGGAAGAAGGTAAATTTTGCATGTTTGTGGTTCAAATATGACGCCGGAATGGTTGATTTGACCCATACTTAATTATTCAACATAGGAACTTGTCTATAAAATTCAAGAGGCTGACCGTATATATAGGAAAATAAATATTCGATCCAAACAAATCTGGGCCGACCTCAATAAAATCAGCATTTTTACAAGTTCCTCGCGGACCGTGTTATGCTCGGACCCAGTTTAACGGGCCGACTCACACACAAGGTACCGTTTGTTTATCGAAACAATAATATTTAAGAGCGCGCTTCGATGGTCCCACATTTTAAGGGTCGAGCTAGGCTCAGTATATGCCATCATCTTCCTGCCCTTGTCCCACATTACGTGGGGTCGGCACATATTTTCCTCTTCAACTCTCTTCTGTTAGCCGTCATCCCCGCACTTACTTAATACAGTTTATCCATATTTTATTTGGCCTGCCTCTACTCTTATATCAATCCACATTCATACCTAACGCGCTTCCCGATATATGACTTTCATCCCTCATGACATGCTCATACCATGCTAACCCATCATTTCTTAATTTTTACACCACTAGCGCAGCGCGCTATCAAACACCACTTTTAGGCTCGTATTCAGAGACAAGACTCGAGCATTGATCTGTACTTAAATCTCGATTTGAGACGAGATTCTAATTCTTGAACAGTATTTAAGTATAGATTCAATGATCACAGTTTACCTGAGTAAATGCTTACTCTGAAACGTCAATCAGACGAAATCGGTGCTTGAGTTTAGATTTGATTTGACATTAATCAAATTACTTTGATGCATATTTATACTTCACTTTATATTTCTTTTCTATTTCCACCCTGGCTGTTTGAATTTCTGCGTAAAACGGATCGAAAATTATAAATAAATCAAAATGTAAATGAGAACATTTGAGTACAGATTTGAGACTCGATTCAGCTGAGAATAGTTTAAGTACCGTTCTTTAATAAAAGCTATGTTTGAGAAGAGATTCAATACTTAAATAGAGTTCAGCTGATCTGTGATTAAATCTATGCTTGAGTCGTGTCTCTGAATACGAGCCTCAAACTTCCAATGATGTACTCATTCCTTATTATGTCCATTCTCGTGACCCCACATATCCATCTCAACAATCGCATCTCTCGCATGCACTCTTCTTTCATCTATACCTTTGGTAGCCCAACACTCAGATCCATACATTACGACAGGCCTTATGATGGTCTGAGGCACATTACATAACATAAACTACGTATACTTAACTAATAGCTCGCTTCGAACTGAGATTGGGCATTGTCTGCATTGTGTAACATATATTTCACCACCGTGAGCGTGATTCAAGTGTTTTTTTATGGAACATAAAATAGCGCCAAAACGGAACATTGCAGCAATTCACTTTGTTCATACAATAACCCTAGAATTACGTTACAAGAGTCAAGACTAAATGGCTTCTGAATAAGACTCAAAAAACATAAAAATAAGTTTAGGCTCGTAAAGAAAACTAACTAACGAACGAAGTGGTGTATACCAAAGTTCTAGCAAACTATTATATTGAAGAAATAATAAATAGTCTAGCGAGATAAGACTGTAATCTCTAAATAATGATCTTATTACACCATAAGTGATGAAATAAACACTTATTTATAATAATTAGGGCGCGTATGTCGTTAGGACTACCGCAATGGCTCGAGGGAGCACATTTGTCACTTTTCGGGCACGAGACCGCAAGATTAATGCCGAATTCGGCTTCTAGGGATATGAAATAATCTTATTTCAGGATAGAATGAAGTTTAAGAACAAATTTGATTTTCGGCATTTTGATGACGTAACTACTACAACTACTGTCGTGTCATCCTGGATAATGTCAGTGACTAAATTGAGGTATGTTGGACCTGAAAGGAGTCAATGACCGCTGGTTCAAAATCCAGTGTGAAAGGTCCTTAGATCCTTATTCTTCGGATATTACGATGCTGGTCGATTTTCGTGACAAATTTCATCTAGAACGGACCCTTAAAATCACGAAGGTTATTCATCAAGAATGAATTCATGTAAAGACAGAGCCATCCCTACTTCATCATTTCAGCCGTACGACTTCCACTGCTGAACATGGCCTCCCCCTCAGATAGACCAAATTCCTTATCATGTGGGGAGATTTGCCCATACTCACCACGCTGGGCATGCGGGTTGCCGAGCGCAGTCAGAGCTATAGTTGTTAAAATGAGGGACGCTGCTGCCCATCCCCTAGCTTTTTACCCTTAGTCGCCTCTTACGACATCCGCGGATAGGTAGGTATGCAGGGGCCTATTCTTCAACCGGCCATTACTACTTAGTTCTCGATAAGTAATTACAAGCTTTGAATAGTGAAACACGTCCGAACTCAGTCAGCCGTAGCTAAACGAAATCTGTCAAATCGACAAATCTGCCGAGAAAACTGCTACTCGACAGAAATGGCGAATTCTCTTTTGCTGAATTTCTCTGCAGTAAGGTAGCCCGCAATTAAGGAATGTCTTTTTTTGATGGCAACGCGAAATTTTGTGCAAAATGCGACTTTGGAATCAATACTCATGATTCTTGGACCACTAGACGCAGTCGGTCTTTCTTTCGTTATTATTAAAATTTAAATACATACGCAGCACGCACTCGGCGTGCTTCAAAACTTTGTCAGTCCAATGATGATAGTAGAGGTATTTAAAAATGTAGTTTTACAACAAAAACCTATATCTCACTTATTTGTTTGTATGTATCTTTGAAACTACTAAACCGATTATAAAAATTCTTTCACTAATAGAAAGTTAGTAGGAAATGCTTATTGCGCTTCCTAGTGTGATATTGCTGTGCCCTAACAGGGTTTATGTTTGAAACAAAAATGTATCCACAACACATTTTGAATTTGAATTTGACTTTGTTACAACTATCAAAATAATTATGTAACCTGGAGTAGGCCAGAAATTATAAAATTTGATGGATTAGGTTACATATTATTTTGATAAAAATCACATTTCAGTAAAACAATTCTAAGTAAAAACAAGATTATGTATTTCTTTAAGCCAACATATCCTACATCTAAAGATAGCCCTTAAATCGAAAGATATATCTCTAAGTCCCACTCAATCCAATACGATCCTCAGAGAAATCCCAGCCATTTGCTTCTCAAACAAAATTGAACGCTATGAAACTTCCAATACACAGGATTGGAAAGTCTGGTTTACAGAGACGGCTAAGCCAAGAAGGATTGTACTTCTATGGTCGTATAGCCAGATGTTTGTGGTAATTCGCTTGGTAAGAACTTCTATTTAGTAAAAGTATTTTACTTTTTTTATACAACTAAGGTGGCTAAGACATCGTTAGTATTTTTTTTATGTTATACGGAGGCAAACAGGCTTACTGCCCACCTGATGGTAAGCGGTTACCGTCGCCTATTGACATCTGCAACACCTGGAGCATTGCTAATGCGTTGCCTGCCCTGAAGAAATCTTTTTCAACAAACACGGCTTGGTGCCTATCATTTTTTTTGATGATCCTTTTTCACAAAATGGAATTTAAAGCTGTGTGTGGTGCCGATCGAACTAGGTGAAGCTCAAAAGAAAAGAAATCTAATTATAAACCCTAATAAATAAGAGCTTATAAAAATGTGAAAAAAAGAAGACAAATGTGAGCTTCAACAAATGATCTAAGGGCAGCACACGCTACACTTGATGAAATATGTACCTAATGCTTATATAAAATTAAATAATACTTAAAATATGATGCAAGCAAAATCTGTAAAGACACAGCAAAATGGCATTTTAGCTGTTGAGGGGCAGAGCGACTTCAGGCCATGCGGTTTTATCATTTATATAATCATTTAGTTTATAGTACGCTTTCTTAATAAGATTATTCTTTATGTACACTTTAAATCTTCTAATAGGAAGTTGCTTCCACTATCTCAGCCGGTTAATTATTAAAAATGGCGGGTCTGATATAAACGGTTTTATAAATTTAGTAAGCCTGTGGATCGGGGTGCACAATCCATTCCTGCGTCCGGTTGGGTAGCGATGCGCCTCCTCCAGCCTCTCGAATTTAGTCTTAGACCCCTAGTACATTGCCCACTTTCACTAAGCTCTCAAATACTGCTAACATATTTCCCTAAGGCGAGTTTACACAGGACGGTCGGGTTGCTAAAATAAGCAGAAGGTCGGAACAAAAACACGAATTTGATTAGCATTTTAGCCAATTCTAGCGAGGAGTGTGGAATACTGATGCGTGGTAGTTTTCCGAGCTCACTTTTAGGGGATCTCACTTCAGATGCAATGTAAAATGCGCTCTACTACATTATTTTTTAAATACACAATGGTTTGAATAAAAATAAATAAATAAGCCAGCAATCACGTAATAGTCCTAATACGAGGATTCCCTGTCCTGGGTACCGTGGTACCTCAGCACTGAGACCGGGAATAAATATATGTGGATCATTCAAACATGTGTCCCGTCGCAGGGATAGAACCTGCACCACTCGCGTCTCCGCCGGGCACTCGCCCGCCACGCCACTGATTCTATTCTATGGAAAATAGAGTTTTATCCATCAGAGGTCGCTTGAGTTTTTGCCAAATGAAATTGAGCCGTCACTCACTAACTTTATGTTTCAGTATTGGTAGTGAATCCATTTTCTGTGATCAGAACGTACCTACTACTATTTATGTGGCCCCTGTAGGTAAGGTATAATGTAGGAATTTATTTGCATATTATAGGGAAGTAGCTGTTGTTTAAAATCCATCATCATCGTCATCAGCCTGACGAAGTCCCAAAGACTGCCACGACGAACGGTTTTGAGCCTTCTCCACCTGGTGCATGACCAATAAACACTGAAAGTACAATCATCACAAATTCATGAGATCCTAGTACTTTAAAGTACCTTGTAATAAACCTAGAACGAGTTCACCAACACATCACAGACGATTAATATTATCATCATCATCATCAGCGCGTAATGTTAGAAATAAACAAAATTATCTCTAAGTGAAAATCTCTAAATAAACAAGAATAGATCGCTTAGTAAAGCAAGGTTTAAACTAGCCGATGCTACAAAAGCTACAAAACGCTTGAAACACCCTGAAGAAAGTTGTATGTAACCAACAAACATACCTAGATCCAAAGCAAGTTAGACTATACACAACTTGACTCGCAAAATGCATGTTTGTTCGTTTCTATCCCGATATTTTTCCGCTTTGGCACGAAAATTCTAGACTCGAGTCAAAAGTTTGCAAACAATGTACCAGGAGTTCATAGTTCGACTGGAGTTGGGGTGAACACGGATAGTTGGCCGTGACAAGACGAAAAGTTTCGTTTGAAATAATCGATAAATCAGGTTTTTTTACCTAAGCCTGCCATTTTATGTTTTAGGCAATGATATTATGAAAACAAGAAAATTTATTAAAAAACTGGACTGAGTGAATAGATATTAACTATCAACGAACTATATCTAGGGGAAGGTTGAGGGATCAAACTCTGTAAAAATTCTTATTACTAAATTTAGGACGTTATCTAAATAATCCATTCTATTTTAATGAATAAATAAATATTTAAGTTTGTAGTTTTTGCCACTTGCATATATACAAAGCCGTATAAATGTGCAGAGCTGTGCAAAATACCTTGTCAATGTGTCAATACTGTCATAAAAATTATAGCACTCACATAAAACATTGCTGGACAAGTCAGCTTCCTTAAAAACAAGGAAAATAAAGACATCTTAAAGTTCATTGAAGTCGTAAGGAGCTCGTCAGTTTTCTCATCAGCGGCCACCGGGCCGTGGCTAATGCGGACATTGGAGGATAAACAGGGGCGGACGTGACGTAATCGATATCTTACACCCGTATCCGTACCGTTTCCGTACCCGTATTTCGATATAAAGACATTATTTTTTATTTGAATCTAGTTCTTCGAGGTAATTTATAAAACTTCTGGTTTTTACTGCAATTACGATGAAAATAAAATCTTCGATGTAGAGTCAATTCTTCGTGGATATGTAGTCTTATAGACATTTTATTTTACCCCTTCTCCTACATCAATATGTATTCATACTTACACTTTCCTACCGCTTGTAGCAGTGTTTATAAACTTCACAATGCAGAATGTATTATCTTGATTCTGACTAACCACATTCGCAGCCACAAAACTCATTTAATTTGAATAGAGTTTTAGCAGCCTTTTGTGTGTGGACCACCGACTTGTTGCCTTTTGTTACTCTTTAACTCGCTGAGGGCCTGGTACAATGGCTCCACATACACACGTAAAAGAGGGTTTGTGTTTGTGGATTATGGAATGGAATTTCGATGTAACGAATTTTTTCGGCTACACAGATTAACAAACAAAACATGTCAGGTAACGCCGAAATGCTATTTTTTCTGCGGATTATGAAAAACAAACATTTTTGTTGATTGCACACCTGTTGGGATGAAAATAGCTCTCGATTTATATGGGAATGATGAAAACAAACCAAACGAGCTACATACGCAGTTCGTTCATCAAGATTTATTCAATAAAATAACAAGGATCACTTTGTAAACAGTGTAAATAGGAGAAGGTACAACCGTACGAATTGACGAATAGACAAAATTACACGTTTACCCCACACTTCATGGCACATTACCCCGGAACCGTTTACGCGAAACTCGACAGGCGTGAAAATTTAAAAAAGTTCTTACATTTCCACACTTTATCTAATTTGCGCCACGAGACGTTGATACGACCGACGCCCCGCTCGGAAGGCATACGACGCCAGCGGGAATCGAATTTGGGTCCTCGGGACCTCGGGGCCTAAATTGATTCACCACCCAGGATATCATGAAATGTAAGAGGTTCGAGTAATCTTACGTTGATATGAGGGAAATGTGTCAGGTGGAAAAGCTGCGTCATGCTAATGTGGTTCCGATCGTCGATTTTATTTAATGGAAGGAGAAAGAGCATACGTCAGCTTACGTGGGCGGGTGAAAAATACTTTCTTTGATTCACACACATTACATAGTATTATTATTTCTAAAGAAAAAAATATCTTTCAATAAATACAGTTCCGACTGTTGAAGTACCCATCATATTGTGGACAGTAGAGGTGCTATTTGGTCATCACTGAAAGTGTGATCGTGTATATAATACGATAGTAATAACTGTAGAACTGTTACTTTTATTCTCGTAAATATTATTTTCAATACAGTTGTTCGAAAAGGGTACTGACAAGCCCCCGTTTCCATTTTTAACCTTTTAAGCACTGTACGGGCGTGTATTACAAATTCGAGACCATGGAAAACCTTCGGCTAGAGCTTACAGACATCAACTCGTTACTAATAACCTATTTTCATGCATTGTGGTGAGGTAACTGTCTGTCTCTTCTCAATGAAGTGCCACCAACATCCAGGGAATCCTACTTCCAAATGCGAAAGTTTGTGGGAATGTTGTTTGGATATTTGTTGTTCAAAACAGATTTCGATGAAACTTGAAATAGATAGAGTTCTTTACCTAAACTATTATATAGGCTACTTTTTTTTAAGGTACCACGCGAGCGAAGCCGCGGGCGCAAACTAGTAAATCATATTTCCGTTCCTACTCTATTAAAATCAAACTTTGATCTTTCAAAATTGCGGATCAACTTTCTCTCTTATCCGGGGATGAATCAGGATTAAAATAACTCTAATTTAGACCACAATCATTTGAGTACTACCAGGACCGCAGAACGCGCAAAGAGAACTAATTTCACGCAAGTTAATCCGCCCAAACCGATTGTACAATACAAACACATCAAAGCAAACAGGAATGTACGCAACACGGCGCTTCGGAAGTGTAGCGCGTCCATTACCGCAGGATAACCACACTGCTGCAGTGTTCAACGAACGAAAATAATAATATAAGCACACAGGTCGTGTTTACCAGATGTTACAGAGAGATGAATCTGGTGAAACTGATGCACAACAAAAGGCCCGAAGCTTGATGCAAATGAACTGGAAATCCTAGTATTATAAATGCGAAAGTATGCAAGGATGTTTGGATGTTTGTTTACCAGCATAGCATATAGGCAACTTTTTATGTAGGAACCACGCGAGCAAAGCCGCGGGCGGAAGCTAGTAACTACTTATGAAACAATGTGGCGTGCAAAAAAAAAGGTCCACAATCAGTACTTTTAGTCTATGTAAAAATAAACATACACAAACATAATTATGATAGGATACCTGTGCAGGACGACGTTAAATAGATATTAAGATAGTTTTCATTTACCTAGGAACTTTATAAGTTAACGATGTTTCTACTTTTTAGTGTTAGTTAAAAATCGTATCAAACCGCCTTCTGTACGAAAACTCCTTGCGGTACCCTAAAAAGTACATAGAACTTTCGAGAAACATCGTTGACTAAATAGAAGCTTCGAGAAGGTTAGTCTTTCTCTATGGAACTTTCTGGAATGATCTAGTAATTTAGTAGTTTCGAGATTGATCTAGAATGTTCTTAGAAATAGTAGTAGATTCGAGAAACATAGGTCTAGAAAGTTCCTGGAAATTTAGTATATAAACAGAGCCAAATTGTCATTCGCAATTCAGTTTAGCAATGTCCTACGAACAAGTACGAAAATAAAGGATGAAAACTCCCAAGAGCCTTTCATTCAGAACTCTTAGAAAACAGGAATCCTCGCCTTCCAATCCAGCAAATAAGTGTGTGGTTTTGCACAATACCGTTGGCTAATAATTACGATAAGCCGGTTAGTTAGTCCATCACACAATTGATTGTCAACTCGCAAATCATTCGAACAATGAGCTCGCTCGCGTTTACAAACATTTGTAGGTTACGCACGTGACTTTACCTGCGATTGATGACTGAATTTGCAACCATATCGACTTATGCTTATTTAACAGTTTTCTTTTTGACTTTGCCCCAAATATTGGTTACGAGCTGGCCGCTGATGTACTAAATGTTTGTTTGCACACATGATGCTGGAACTACAGTCCTAAAATGGGTGTATACTTCCAGGTACTGTGGTTTAGTGATAGATTTATTTAGTTATGATAATTAGCACGGCTTAAACCAATTACACTAAAAAATGAAAAATCAAATAATTACAAAATAAAATAGTAACTAATTAAACAAATAATTTTGGACATGCGGCAAGGTGCCAAGAGCACTGGCTGCATTCCCGCGTTGAATTGCCAAATAAATTCTTTGTGCAAGGAATGAGCCAGCTCTCTTATCTCTTATTTAAAAATAAAAATTCAATTACACTAATAAACTATATTTATTACGAATCACAATATGGGTATTTTACATCAAAATAATACTTACAAAAAATGTAAAATATTATGACTAGCTACACTAAGTATGAGAAGACGCACCCTTTCTACTTAATAATGCTACTTTCACACACCTATATGGCCATTGGTTACTAACACATAAAATGAATGTTTGACGGCAATGTTATTGTCCTCTTTTTTATCAAGCAAAATAAGCAATTGATACAGAATACGTGGAGGAAAATGATAATAAATTAGTAAACAAATAGAAGGTATCAAATTGTCAGAAATGGGCTTAGCACTGTTACATGACCACCTCTCTGATCTTCAGGCACTGATTCTTGAAGATTTGAAAATACCTTCATGAAAACCCTTTCAAGGCACGCTTAGCAATGAAAAATCCCAGACACCCTTGTATAAATCATGAGCCCGCTAATAAAATAAATCGTCCGCAGAATAAATAACAGTGAAAAGTACAGGGTGGTCACGACCGATTGCAAACTTAATCGTCCGGTCGATCCCGCGCGACGCTTAGCGTTGATACATGTCGCTTTTGGGTCACTGCATCCCTAGTGAATGAAGGGTTATTCCAACTGGAATTTGTTTGCTTTATTCACTGAACAAATGCAGAATGACCAAGAAAGAACCAGTGACCGACAGACTGACCGGCACGAAATGGAAATCCGTGAAGATCTTAATTCGTGAAAAAAAATATGAACCCACACTAAGGTAATATAACACGTTTCCACGGAATAAATATCAATGGGTCAAATTGATAATTGATGGGTCAAAATACCAAAATTAGATTCCAGAATTTCTTAGACATGTGGGTCTTTAGTTGCCAGAGATCTGAGGGACTACTTTATGTCGTGAGCATTTATCTTTCAGTTATAAGGTTCGAAGCATGTGACACGTGTTCGATGCACTTTAATCCTTTTCCTTTGGTTCTTTCACCAGCGTTAAAAGTTATATTTACCGATAAAATTAACGCAGGCCCTGAATAACAGTAGCAAAGATTAGATTATTTATCTGACAGCAGTACAGTACGTTTGTCATTCTGACTTCCATTGCAGACTTTACACCCTTTGTTTTGCAAAACGACCAGCCTCGGACAGGCATTGTCTGTGAGCGCGCATTAGTGCTATAATCTGTGGACGATTAAATAGAAGGACTGTTTGGTAATAAATTAAAAGATTATAGGCCCAGTCCTCGTCCTGTTTTGTACGTAGACTGAGAAGTCTCACCATCAATAAAAAAAAACCGAGGCTCTACTTATACCTACGCTTTTTTGGATTGTAGACAAATACAGGATTTCTATTCACAGAGAAGGTCAATCAATCTCCTAGATGGCTTTGCTCTCCTGGTAGTTTCAAATTGATTAACTAGGTATAGCATCGGCTCGGTCAACATTTGGATGGGTGACCTTTTTATGCTTCGAAGAGCACGTGAAACGTGATATCCAGATCTTTAAACAATGAGGGGAGAATTAAAATAAAAAAAAACATTGGGCATAGCTATACCGTAAGCCACGATGAAGCTTAACTGTTTCATTATAGCCATGCCCTCCAAAGCATGGAAACGCTCAATGTAAATACTAAGGAAGAGCTCCGGGCCCTACCATGACCTCTTACTGCCATTCAAATGTGTCGATCAAAAGTATGGTCGATTATTTTTCCAATGTACCTACTGGCCATATTATTATAAAAATACCGGCCATTTGCTTGACATTTTCTCCATAAAGGTTTATAAAACTAGCATGAAACAGACATCGGTAGATTTATGACAATAGCAACAGTAGCCATAAATAAGAAGTTGAAGGATACCAGCTCTATTTTACACAAATTCCCACCTTAAAATTTGAGACAGTAAACTAAAGTCACCGCGCCAAAACAAATTCGCAGAGTTGATGATACAGGGTCAGCCATAGTTATTTCTAGTTGTAAAAGTACGTAGAAAGGTAAGGTTTAAATAATGTGACTTTCCACTGTGGTCAGCGGGCGGGCCGCTGAAACGCTGTCTCTGTGAAAGAGCCGCGCGTCTGCGGTCGAGACTATCCCACCGCACCTTCTATTCACGTATACCTTACGACAGAGGATTGAATTAAGGACGGTTGGAATGAAAACACATATTCCAAAAGTACAATACAATATCTGTAATTATTATGTAATATATAACTCACCTAAATCTATCTACTACTACTTACTCTCTTTTTATATAAGAACCTATATTAACCTATCCATACCTACTATAAGTATCCTTATTACATACCTACTATAAATATTATGTTTATTGATGTTCGTCACGTCGCGTCGCGTCACATAATATTATGTTCGGTGCAGCTTTATGCTGAGACGGGACCCATTTGCCTCACACAACGCATACTACTTAGCCTACCACTTAGCCTACCTACCTACTTTTTTATGATTTCCTACTGCGTTGTGTATTACCTACCTATAAAGTATTTTTCTATGTACCCACCTACCTACTGTACCTACCTGCGTTGTGGGTCAAATAAACAAATTTTCTTTCTTCTTTCTTTCAAAAGATTTTTTTTAAATATTGCATAGTGTATAGCTGTTGGCTGCCGAAATCTTTGGCGTTGGTGACAGAGATAAAAATGGTGGTACTACTTCTTCCGGACGAGACTTAAATGGAGCACACACATAGCAAAATACAAATATTTACGTAATTTTGAATTAATGATTTATCATCATCATTTCAGCCGTATTACTCTGCTGGGTAATACCAAGCTAGTTCTCTTTTGCCGGTCTCCTCGGACCCGCGCATATTCGACCGGAGGCCGTTTGTCGAGCCATTTTATGAAAGAACTATGACCAGCAGTGGTGGATAATTATAAAGCGCATAAAAGTGACTACAGTAGGGAGAGTAGATGAAACTTTGTGTTTGTGAAAGGAGCGCGTGTCTGCGGTCGGGGCTGTCCCACCGCGCCTTCTCTTCAAGCTGACCTTTAGCTGGGCTCCAGAGAGAAATGGCTTGGGAATAGCCAGAATGGAAAACACGTGTAAAGAGTTACAATTTGAAAAAAGATGATTCTTAATATGTATTCTGTCCCAAAAAGGGGCTAACTAACCCGATTAGCAATAAACTTTGTTCAACGAACAATTATCAATGAAAAAATTATAAGCAAAAATTTGCCGTTTTGGGGACAAATCAGTACACACTTATTTATACAGCTACTTTACTATAAGGAAAACATCGTGAGGAAACCAATTAGTATTCTATTACTATATGGGCGTGCCTCTGACCACCCCCTCAGTTATATCGAATGATCAGAGCCTTTTAAAGTCTGAGACGATGTCTACCAATTTTGGGCTATTATTAGTGATCCTAATTGTTTTAGGTATTATGAACTGTGCGACACAGTACTGCGCACCAGAAAAAAACCCTTTCAAAATCTTTAAAAGCATGTTTTGTAAACATCCATTCTCAAAACAAGTTTATTTTTTCTTATTTCAGAGTTATTTTTAAGAGCACTTTTATGACTTTGTTTTCGAAAGCAAAATCCCAATGTAAAAACACGTAAGTAAACAAAAGTTATTTACCCAATTAGACGACTGAAATATTTCATAAATTCGTATGAATTAAAATATCTGGTCAATTTATTAAATAAATAGAAAATATTTATGAATTTGAGTTATTTTCAAAATAATTAAAAAACACTTTCACATACTTTTTCCTGAACCCAAATGTCGTGGGTCGGTATCAGACACTACGAGTACCATGGTACCACAACACTCAGACCCGGAACAAATATTTGCAGATCATGCAATATTTTTTTTAGCAGTAGGAATCGAACACGCACCTCTTACGTCTCAGACGGGCACTCGCGCGGTACGCCATCGAGGTCGAAAATATTACGCTTTGGTTAATTTTCATCAGTGGAGAAACTACTCATCCCTATTCATCATCGTCATTATCATCATCATCATTCCAGCCGTTTGAACATCGGCCTCCCCCACAGATTTTTGGAGCGACTTCCTATCATGTTGGGGGAATTTGCCCATACTCACCACGCTGGGCACGCGGGTTGGCGAGCGCAGTTAGAGCTATCCTTGTTATAATAGGAGACGCTGCTAACCATCCCCTAGCTTTATTCCCTTTGTCGTCTCGTACGACATCCACGGGTAGGAGATATGGAGGTGACTATTCTTCAGCCAGGGCCACCACGACACTCATCCCTATTAAACCTTACAAAATATAACTACAAGAAAATTTCTGTAAAAGCTTAGATTTATGAAACCACAAGTATGTACTACTTGTTGTGTCTATAATTATTTCCATATGGTATGTTAGTATATCTGTCATCGTTATACTTCGCTCCCATTCTGTATCATATAAATCCCTGTAGGTTTTGTCTCTGGATTTGCCCGGATTTTAATCAACAGCCCACACAAACAGAACGTACAATGGGACATTTTTCATCACGAAAGCCATATAAATGTAATTTGGCCGCACGCAATCATTATCTGAGGCCGCACAGAGCTTTTGGCCTGGAAGCTAGGCCATTACAGCCTTCGGCCCATTTGTTACCGTTACCACAGATTGAAAATTATGTCGTATGAAAGTAGAAGTAGAAAAAAGTAGAAAATAATTTATTCACACAAACTGTACACAACAACAGGAACGAAAGTATGACACACACAAATACAAAAACCATAGAGGTGGACAGAAAGAGAGGAAACAAGTGTAGGTCTGTACGTGGAAAGCGCTGCCATGTACAGTAAGTATGAAAAGCGCTTAGCTCAGCATGTGCTGCTAACGAGTTAACAGCGCTGATTTTCAATTCAGGGCTGCAGTGACGTACGATCTGGTAACTAAAATAAACATGCGACTATATGACTATATATATGCGTTGCTCCGTATCAGATGGGGACTCATAACTAGAAGTTGTTGACGAGTACGTCTAACTGGGACAAACAGTCTCCAGCTACGAGCAAGAGGTTAGTTGACGAATCCAACTCAGATGGGCAGCGTTCGGGAAACTAACCGAAACCTTCTCGTCTGATTTTCATTGAAACGCTGGTGCCTTAAGTAGAAATCCGGTTCGCTTAATAATCTTATTACCTACCTACCTACAGAACGACCTACTAACAACTTTTGCATAATGTTTATTAATATTATCATGTAAGTGACATATTTTTGAGAATGTCTTTAATGTATAATGTATCTATGATCATTGACTGGCCTCATAGCTCAGTTGGTAGTAACTCTGCCTTCTGCGCTTGAGGTTGCGGGTTCAAGTCCCGCACCGGACAAACATTTGTGTGATGAATACATATGTTTGTTCTGATTCTGGGTGTTAAATATTTATATATTATGTATATCAGTTTCTGGTACCCATAGTACAGGCTATGCCTAGTTTGGGATCAGTTGACCGTGTGTGATATGTCCGGAATATTTATTATTATTTATTTATTTATCATGACAGTTTATGAAAGCTTCCTTCTTCTCCTGGTACTGGTGTGCCTATAAATCTGGATCACAGACCCAAGGAAGCTTAATCCTTTAAAACAATTTTGATTAAAATCAAATCCAAAGCCCCGGCTAAAATTGAATAATACCTTACGCAATTAGCCACTGGCTTACATTAAATCTGCTAAGCCTTCCCGAATCTGGTGTAAATTAAATTCCTGGCTGTGAGACAGGTTAATAAGCAACGCGGGATGGAGAGATTTTCGCGGGATACGGGATAACCGATCGGGCGTGCCCGGTGTGATAACAGGAAGCATACCAGGATAGCAGAAGTAATGATGCGGTGAGAAGGAAATGATAGAGTAGGTAAACCCACACATCTCGCAAGCTCCAACCAAGCGACGAATAGAGGCGTATCTCATATCCAATCGCTTTGAATGAGTTATTGGTAATATTATCTGCATAGACATGTCAAAACTTGAGCTCTCGGGTAGTAAAATCATTACTAAATCAACTGTGGGATCTCTCAATGTGCGAAACTTGTTACAATATCTAAATATCTAACGCGTGCTAAAAGAAAAATGCAAATACACATCTCTTAATGCATTCTATAAGCCTGGTACGTTTATTGCATACTCAGGCAGGCCATTGTTATATTATCTAAACTATCCTTTGGTTGCTACCATAGGCCCTCGCTACGACAACTATGGGGTGTGCAAAAATACGAAGGACCTCCTACCGTATTCTGTGAGCCCGTGAAATTGCATATTGTACCTGCACACACATACAAATGCCATTGATACTTTACATTAAGTGTGATTCGGTTCTTCGAAAGGACAACATGGGGCCCATTTATATTTTCAACGCTTGCCTTTTGTTCCGAACGCCCCCTCTCTACTCTAGGGGTTGCAAAAATGCAAACGCATCTCCTCATAAATTCTATGATCCTAGTACATTTATTGCATATTCTTTTGTTACGGTCTACGAAGCTCTACGCTACGGGATCTAGGGCCCTATAAGAATTGTTGTTATCCTAATGCTACGCAGAATTGCATTTGGGGTTCTCGGTTCTACACTTTCTTTTTTTTTAACAGGGCGTTTTGCAAATTAATCTTCTAAGAAATTCTGGTAACCTTGTATATTTATTACTGGCTGCCATTGTGAGTGTTAGAGTAATTAAAGCTATTGTCAACGAATGTCCGGGACTCCACGTAATCTCTTTTGTTGCATTTGCTACGGTCTACACTACTCTCTACTCCCTCCATTTTGTCAGTTACGAATTTTGTCGTCGATAAAAAAAAAAAAAAAAGCTACAGCGGAAGTCAACGCCCTTCTTAGGGTGTGCCAAATGCATCTCCTAACGGGGTCTAAAAGCCTGGTACATTTATTGCGTATTTTACACTTCCTATTGTTAATGTTCAGTCAACAGTAGTAATTTTTAAGTACTTAGGGGTTGGAGACAAATAGGGTATTTTATTGAATGTCCTTTATGTCGTTCTCAGAAACAGTTACCACCCTCTGTTGTGTGCCAAATAAGAACTCATCTCCTAATGCGTTCTAAAATCCTGGTATGTTTATTTTTGTTGTCCATGAATGCTTACCTGAAAAAAATTATACGTCGTTAATTTTCAAAAAGTTTAGCAATAAGTCAATATTAAAATTTTTCCCACAAATATTATAAATGCTGCAAAATAACACGAATTGGTTTTAAAATAAAAATAGAACACATTTTTTACTTTCAATAATAATAAAGTGAATTTCTCTGCGTATTTTCAGCGGAGCAAATACCAGGTTAGCAGGGAATTACAAACAGCTAAGGTACCAGAGTACCAGTCACGAGTACCGCATTGCGAAACTGACGTTCCGACTTTTTTATGTAATGTGACGCATAGCTATAGCCTGACAATTTATTGTTTACGAGGAACACTATCATGAATCAAAACAGTTTGGGACCAATTATGATAGGGGGGTAGAGGGCACAGCGAGATTTTCTCGCTCTAAATTAGAGCAACCCACCTGGGGAGGTACGCCTTACAGAAGATCGCTGCCAAATAACATTATTTGTTTCAAATAGTGTTGTGTTCCTGCGGTGAGTAAGGTTGCCAGAGCTCTTTGAGGGGCGGGGAAGTGCGGGGTCGGCAACGCGCCCGTTATATCTCTGATATTTCAAGTGTTCACAAGCTACGGTAACCACTTACCAACGGGTTGTGTGTACGCTTGTTTGCCACTTTAGGTGTATAAAAAAAATAGATCAAGGAACTGCGAAGCTAAATAGGTAAAGATACACGCAAAACAATACCCATATTCGAGCAAAACATTGCATAAACACATCAAGGCCTATTTAAATTAATACTTGTTTAGGGGTCGCAACAGACCCCGCGAGCCCCCGGATAATAAAAGCAAAATAAACAAGCCTCTGTTAATGAAAAAGAGCCTACGAGCTTTAAAATGGCGGCTCTTTAATTAGGATATCAAAATAAAAATATACCCTACTAATTATTTTATCCTATCCTACTATCCTACTAATCATGTCCTACTAATATTATAAATGCGAAAGTTTGTGAGGATATTTGGATGCTTATGGTTCAATCACACCGTAATGGCTCAATAATTTCGAGAAACTTGGAATAGACCGAGTTATGTACCTAGTATAGCATATAAATGCTACTTTTTATCAAGGTACCTGTAGGTAGGTAGGTTTAAGTGGCAATGGGCCGGCCATATAGCTCGCAGAACCGATAACCGTTGGGGAACAAAGGTTCTCGAGCCTATGCTCAGCAGTGGACTTCATCAGGCTGATGATGATGATCATGATGATCAAATCAATCAACCACGCGTGTGAAGCCGCGGGCGTCACCTAGAATATTATATTTTTAGTGGTTTTGTGACTCGAATTCCAGTTCATACATACTGCCTACTACGAATGCAACAACAGATTTTTTACCCAAAGAAAGGAGACAAAAAGACCGATTTCAAAAAACACATCTCACCGAAACGAGTAAGCATGGTTATTTACCTTTAAGGCCTGACTTAGGGGCCAAACAAGAACCCGTGATTCCGATAAAAAAACAAATTTCGCTAAAGATGCCCTCTACGACCCCGTCTCGTAGGTATCATGCTTTTATATTAAAGTTGATAGACGTGTCTGGAATTAAGATTTATCACAAAAATGTTATTTTCTTTCCTTCACGAATTTGTGCAGTTATATTACTTTATTTAAAAAAAAATCCAGTAGCAAGACTAGAAATGCGACAGCTGGTGCTATCAGTGAGACAATTATGTAACTTCGTTGCAATCAGTTTCTATATGAAACCGGTACAAATGGCGGATTTGCGATTACCTATGAATTACAGGTAATTGACCTATATTATATACCTATTAATCGTTATAATAATCGTCCTACACATTTTTTTTTAATTCATTTGTAATATTTTCTCTGTTATCTCTATTGCTTTAACATACTCATTTTTAACTTATCTCCGCGGCGCGGCAAGGACAGACGCGAGATTTATGCTGGCGCCATGCGCCACGCTGCGTGACAAGGGTTCGACTCGTGCTCGCGATATTGCGACCTCTTTGCGCCTCTGGGCCCCTGGTAGCCAGACTAGTAAGCCTACGCCCACGATTAAGTTGTGGATGATTTATTGTTTAAAAACATCGTCTCACTGGTGTCAATATTCCAGAATACATAGAAACTACTGCGACATACAGACAGAGTACCCCTATAAATTTATTTTCTATCAATCGCTCTACCTTCTGAAGAGAAATGGATCTATTGATAAAAATTGCATAGCTAACTGATTCCCGCTCCGCGCGTCATAACTATTAGAAACGAACAGGCATAGGAAATAAATATAGATGTTGATAGAAATAGACAGCTGCCGCCAAGGAAATTGTTTCCTACCCTAGCCGGGGCCGGAGCTTGGTTAGGGCACAAAGGGTCCAGGGAACCATTCCTACTGAAAATACTGTTTAAAATAATACATTAAAAAAACGAAATAAACGGCTGAGATCAGGATAAAAAGCTTATGATGACAGCGAATACACAGAGCCAAATGAGGAATGTTCCTTTTGATCAGCCCGATAGCAGCATTTTACATTTTGAGCTTCGACCCTAGCTGCGGCCCTGGCATCCCTCTTCGGCGACGGATGGAAGCCGCAGGCGGATCGCTTCCGCAAATACGTCTGTTGGCTCCTTGCAGTTTTGTAATTGGTTTTCTGGAACGCCTCGTTTACTATGCTCTGCTAGTATTTCTTTTAAAGTTTTGTAAACGAATATTGCATTGTGACCTCAGATTTTATGTCAATTGACATTATTCTTCTGTTAACAACAACGTAGGCAACTTCAATGGATAGCTCCATTGAAGTTGCCTACGTTGCCATAATAAGTTTTTGAATACGGAAAAACTAGAAACATACTCGTTCGTTGTTATGCATGACGAGTAAAATGTACGCTACCGAAATAGGCAAAAAGCAAAGCTTGCACAAGGAAGGGTTCCGTAGTTTGTAATTTTTTTTAAACCTTTTATTTTGAACAATATCTCTCGTAATCTGATTATACCGAAAATTATAAACTCGAGTGGTATTAACTAGTACTTATTTTCTTAATAACTGCATTTATGATTTTCAGTCTGTTGCTGTGAATGAAAACGGTTTTCGTGTCTTTGTGGCTTTTTAAAACTGCAATGTCCGCTGAAATGTTCCAAAAATAGAAAAGCTCGAGCCGACTGCGGAACCCAAAAAGAGAAAACAGAATTGGTTTTCACGTATTCCCAGTTAACTCCCATATTGTAGAGGAGTTCAAATTATTCACACACACGACACGCCAAGTTAGATGAGTTCCCGATGTAAGCGGCAAGCTGGATAATTGGGAGCAGGGTGCGATTGTGTTTGTTTGATTCGATTTCGCAACCCTCTGCGTGTTTATGCGAGCCCGGTAGTACGGGCGCAGATGTTTGGCTATTGATTTGTTTTGATGCAGCACGTTCCATTACTAAGAGCCATTATCATCCTACGAAACAGAGCGGAGAAAAATTGTAAAATAAACTAATAATTAAACTAGCTGTTACCCGCGACTTTGTCCGCATTTATATGGAAGCCACCTCATAATTTTAAACCCCGACTTTGCTTTTTTACTTACGAAGGTTTATCATGAGGGTAGTTACTCCGATATTAATTTGCAATATTTCTGCGAAAGTTGACGCTCAACTTTCATACCTGCGAAAGAATACTGAATACTTTCCCTGGAGGAAAATTAGAAAAGTTTGGAAGTTATCGAGGGCCGAAGTGGGCTCAGATTTGGGCCGTTTATCGTTTTAATAATGACGCTAATCTGCAATCTTTGCGGTTTACTTTTGAAAATTCCAGATATCTAAGGAACTTTTGTATTTAGCGGAATTACAATTCAATTTACGCCATCTTTCTTTTGCAATTGGAGATTGAGAAATCACGTACTATAATATTTTTTTGATATAAACATAATGTGTCAAATTGTAACAACTAAGCGATTTCCAAAGAGGAGGAATATATGATAACAAATAAGATATTTTTTACAAAAACTAAAAACCGACTTCAAATTCCTGAATATTTACAAGATCAATGTCAACCTCTTTGAGTTTTGCTTAACTACTGAGGATGACACTGGCCACCTAAACTTTCGAATAAAAAACAAAAGTAAGTATGACATCCACTCATCATCAATAATAAGTAATAACTCTTACGGTACTGACTGACTGACTGTCAATCAAACGTAGTGGTTTTATTCTCTTTGAAAATCAACGCAGAGCCTAACCAAAATCCTAAGTGTATGAAATTTGCAGGGTAGCGTAACGTATGGGTGCACAGAAAGGAATTCCCGACACATAACCCCTAAGTTTAAAGTTTATTTAAAAATAGCAGCAACCGAATGAAGTCGCGGGAATTACTATAACATACCACAGTCGACAAAAAAAAATTCGGCTAGTCGTGATTTCAAGAGATGATGACGTTTTTTTAAGTTTTACGGGACAAGTTGCAATCCCTCAGGAATTAAATTAAAATGGGACCACCCCGGGATCATACTCTATACACCAGCGAAAGAATCATCAAAATCGGGTTACTATTGGTGGAGATATCGAGTAACATACACACAAAAAAATAAAAATAAAAAAATACAGCCGACTTGAGAACCTTCTCCTTTTGGGAGTCGGTTAATTAAGAAAAACGTCCTAGATTTTTTCCCTTATTATGTGACACCTACATGGAACTGAGAACCTCCTCGTTTTGGAAGTCGGTTAAAAAGGATCAACATTTTTTTACCACATTGACTCTGTAAAAAGATCTAAGGTAGGATACGCACCTGACAATATTTTTTTACTGCAACTTAAATAACGTAGGTATTCCATTTTCAGCGTAGTATTTTATTTTTTATATTGGATTTATATCCAAGAGTATTGAGTTTTGATGGTGCCAGTAAAGTTCAAAATCTTTGTTAAAGCGCGTGTAGGCAACGTTTTAATAATTTGAATTCCGTCTCAATTTCAACAAAGACGAGCGAAATACTAATTACATTTGTTTAATTTCCGGTACGGGCCGAAATGCTTTTTGATATCTTTTTTTTTGCGTTGGGGACAATAATACCGCCTAGTATAGAGTGCCCCTGCTAACGTAGCTCAAAAAGAAAAGCCAGGTCAATGATTATAATTGGGATGGCTTCGTTTAGATCTTAGATAACGCATGACCAGGATCAAGAATCTGTCACTAGTAAAACAGAAGATCTCCAATCGGACTGTCCGAATAAAACTACGTTATATTCCGTAGTAGCTTCCGCCCGCGGCTTCGCTTGCGTGGTACCTATAAAGATAAAAATGTGCTATTCCAGACTATAATCTATCTCTGCGCCAAATTACATCTATATCCGTTCAGCCTTTCTGGCGTGATTGAGTAACAAACAAACATCCATCCTTCAATTGATCCAAACATTCGAATTTATAATAATACTAGCTTGCGCCCGCCGCTTCGCTCCTGTGGTAGACACTTAATAAAAATTTGCTTATATGCTATTCTGGGTCAAGAACTCTATCTATTTCAAGTTTCATCGAAATCGGTTTAGCCGTTACGGCGTGATTGAACAACAAACACTTAAACATCCTCACAAACGTTCGCATACATCTGACTTGCCTATTTCAGAGCAAAATTGGACGAGACAAGAAAACGGAGTGATTTTATCAGTTTTAAATCAAGTGTAATGAAACGAGTTTGTCCGGCCCGGATTATTCCATTTGTAGATAGCGAGCCAGTTGTCCCCATTGTACTGTGACATCGGGGACAAATTAAATTAGCATGAAAAGAAGTGGGGATAATGAGGTTGTGTATTTTAAACAGCGGACGAGGGAACCCAGCGCGGTCGATTTATTTGCTGGAGAATTACTCACTGCGAGCACTCGGTGCGGAGGGATACTTCACTCCTTTGTGTTTCTGCGAGCCTAGTAGAAGAATATTTAAATTAAACTTGTACTTAGAGTAGAGTAGAGTAGAGTAAAAATCATTTATTCACACAAACTGTACACAACAACAAGAACAAAAGTATGACACACACAAATACAAAAACCATAGAGGTGGACAGAAAGAGAGAAAACAAGTGTAGGTATGTGCGTGGAATGTGCTGCCAAGTACAGTAAGTATGAAAAGCCCTGAGCTCAGCATGTGCTGCTAACGAGTTAACAGCGCTGATTTTCAGCTCAGGGCTGCAGTGACGTACGATTTGGTAACTAAAATAAACATGCGACTATATAATATGACAACAGAATATACAAAGAGGTCTACAAAAAAAAGACAATAAACAGAGGGAGAATAAATACAAAAATATAACTCATAAATAATATAGAGTTTAATTATTATAATACTTCCCCAATGTACGTTTCGTTCGTTTTTTTTATCACGAATTATGCAATCTGTTTTTAAAGGGACACGTAAGTACATCACAGTAATAGAGATGGACAAAATATGGTCACTCAATCTTTGTGATTATGCTAGCCTAGTAGTAGAATATTCAAGATTTTGTTTTCAAAATACAGAATAATAATAGTGTTGGTTGGTCTAGTGATGTACCTAGACTTTGATCCGTAAGTCGTATGTTCGAATCCCGGTCGTGCCAACGGATTTTCCAATTCCGAAAATGTATGTGGGCACGAACTCAGAGCGGTGAAGGCGAACATGGTAAGAAAACCCGCGGCTCAGTCAGCTCCGCACGTATTGACCATGTCTTTCCTGTGGATAAGGCCGACTAGGCTGAGAGGATGCTGGGCAAGCCTACTCCATCTAAACTTGTCCCAGACACTACAGCGTCCTGTGAGTAAAAATGTTCGACATGATTCTGTATAAATTATCTAGAATAGATGTAATAAGGCCTTACTAGTTATGTAGATACACAAAGGACAGACGGACGGACGATGTAATTATGCATAAGGAGTCCCGACGAAGTGAGATTAATGGACTTCACAAAGGCCAGTGCACACTAAAGCGGACAAAGGCAGACTACACACGGTGTGTAGAAATTACATTCTGAGAACAGAAACTAAATACCCACATGAAAGCAGAATTCTCTCAGAATACATTTCTTTGTAGTTTATTTTTTTACAACGCGATTTTTCATAGAAATAAGATGAGTTGGCGTTATCCCAAAAGCTTTAGTGCCATTAGGAATTGGGCGTTAATTTAGGGACAATGCGCAAAATGGCGGCACAATATCGTAATCATCCTCGCCCTAGATAATTTTTACGATTTACATAAGCCAGTGCATTGGATGGGTGACCGCTAGTGCATTTAAAACTGAGCAATTCAGCGTTTCGATCGGTGGTGCAGCGGGCGAGTTCCCGGCTCAGACTCACGGTCTGCGGGTTCGATTCCTGCGGCGGGACTTAGACGCTTAAGGAATATTTATTCCGGGTTTTGGTACCATGATTCTTGTTGTAGAATGCAACCTCTTTGTGGGTTATCAAAACTAGATTAAAAAGGTGACAATTAGTAAAGTCGTAAAAGAAAACTGTGGTGTCAAGATATGAAAATTCAACTTTATGTCTTTTCAATTTCAACAGTACCTACTCGTAGTTTCTGATAACCACGACACAGGGAATCCTAGTTTGGGTTCAGGGCTATGTGTGTTGGGTTGTTTGACTGTTGGGTGTTATTTATTATGATTATTCGGAGAGAAGCTTACCTGTCAACGAACGTACCACACCAGATAACGTTACGATGGAACTTGTACAGTGTTGAATGTTGTACAGTTCTCTAGTTACCCACGATCCAGTAAGGGCAGTCCCTAACAAAGGTATTCCTTCAATGTGTGTATGTAAGTGAGGAACCACACGTGGATAGGCGCTGATGGGCATTGCGTGTTGCGGACGTGGTTACTTACCTGAGCGACCCCGCTTTAAGACATTTTATACTGACATTGTTCACCAATACGATAACCGATCGTTTAACGCACTCCTGTGTAAGTCCGTTGACTAAATACAATATTATAATTCTGGATTTTGAACGTTCTGGACTTCAATTCAGCACTGCAAAAGCCGCTTCCGACTGGTAGTGATCTGGATCAATTGCGCTAGGTATCTATAGATCGTTTGTAACGGTCTTTACATAGCTCAACTGTTTCTCATGTATTTTATTAATATTTACTTGTACTACTAATGTATAGGGTGTACCGTGGCAGATTTACAACTTAAAATTTAAATATTTTTACACACTGTATATTAGTGGTCCTACTATGAAGTCTTATTGCCGTTCAAACGCGAACGTGTCAGCGCTATTTTACGGGAATTTGAACCATAAATCATTGAGACTGACAACTTACGTCACCGCCTCAGCAAAATCTCAAAGTTTCGTTTCTTTAAAAAGATGGTACGGGAGTAGTTATGTATTATCCCTACTATATATAAATATGAAATATAAATAAATATTCCGGACATATTCACACGGTCAACTGATCCCAAACAAGGCATAGCCTGTACTATGGGTACCAGAGACTGATATACAACACCCAGACACAGAACAAACATCTGTGTTAGTCACAAATGTTTGTCCAGTGCGGAAATCAAACCCGCGACCTCTAGCGCAGAAGGCAGAGTTACTACCAACTGACCTATGAGGCCAGTCGACTATAAAACTAACTGAATAGCACAAAGTCTGAAAAAATTATCTAAAATTGATCCACTAAGTTCCCAGCTCCGTAACTGAAGTGGCATACATTTTTAAACATTTCCTACGTGACCTCCACTTAAATATTAAGGCACCAAGTTTGGGGTAAAACTGGAACTCAGGAATAAGTAATATTGTTTTACTGTGGGCGTCGATAAAATAATCATGAGTCCTGGCCAGGTGGCGGCGGGTAAGTGCCCAGCCAAACGCAAGAGGTGTGGGTTCGATTAACGCGGTTAGTAAAATATTTATATGACCTGCAAACGTTTGTTCCTGGTGTAGATGTTCTTGACTATGGTCTAGTTTCTGTGCACGGTCCATGAGAAAAAGAATCTTCGCAGACAAACAGACAGCCCGATGGAAGGGATTCTCTAAGGGTTCCGTTAAAATGAAGGAAGCTTCTTCTTCGCGAGGAACAGGCGTACCTTCACCTGGTTTGTGTGTAATTTTATTGAAAAAAACGCCTTTTGACTTTGCCTTACGGAACACAATAAGGTTAAGCTTCACCTATCATTATCTTCAAAATCTTTAATTGAGTCCTTTTAATGGAACAATTGTTTGTTATCTTCATTCTGAATATGGAACAAATCGGCTGTAAATGAAGTGACTACACCCACTGGCACTAATCCCTAACCGAAAACCGTCGAATACCCTCCAATAGCCAAATGCACGAATCGTGTCCAATAATGGAAAGCGGGGAATCCGATAGTCCTCTATTATCCCGGTAATCCCCGTAATAGAGGGGTGGAAGGGGGTAAAGGGGGTTAAGCCTGCAAGTTGCAGTGTAAGCGTTATGCGCTGGCTGCGGCGCCAAATCGCGACGATTAGTGTAATGACTGTGTTTTAGTTTGGGCTTAAGTGGCCGGAAAGTATGGTCCTGGAGTTTTGATGCTGTTTATTTACTAAGTTAGAGAGCGCGTGCCTCATACGGGGTGGGCAAAATGTATTATTATTATTATATTTAAGAGCCTAGCTCTTGTCGGTGTAATGATGCAATTTCCTCCATTCTGATCTTTCCAATGCGAGCTCCTTTACTTCCTTATACGACATGTCGGCAATCTTCTCTTGGGCAAAATAATGGGGCATAATAATAATATATCTTTATTGCAGACACGAAATTTATTTCATACATTTAATAAAAACAACACAAACATACAATACAATGTAATAATAAAATAAAATGAAATACAATTTGCGTAGGTACATCTACTTCCCTAACTAGGATACTAATTGCACCCAGCATCTGTAAACGGCAGTCAGAAAGAGCCTGTCTGACAGACTTGTTACGACCGCATTTTTACACTTGCCGACCCTGGACATGAATTTAGCAATTCGGTGCCTTTGGATGGCATTAAGGGAATTGACTCCGCATACGCTAGGTACCTCTTCTTTTATAATTAAGTTATGTTGTTAGGAAACATTAGGTAAATTAAAAAAAAATATTATAAAATTATCTTCTCAGTAATAATTAGTTCCTTTTTAATTAAATTGTTAAATTGAATAGTGTTCTTTTAATTTGAGATACTATGTTATTTAGAAGCTGTTAATCCTTTTGACTGACCCTTTCAATCCGTACCAATAATAAAATATACCGGATGTTTTATTTTCTCATTTTGCGGGTTAGAATCCCAATCAGGAAAGATACTTTTTAAAATCTTTGAATTCGCTATATTTTCCCTCCGGTGCTTGGTTTCGTCAGCCCTGTTTTTTTTTCAGTATTTCAAGAAAATGTATAATCTTGTGCAACAGCTCCCAGGTCATTGATCATATGCAGGCTGACCAAAAAAGAACCAATGAGAAAACGAACAAACGCCCATCGCCGCTGCGATGGTGTGCATTAGCATATCATCGATAGTCATTACATTAGAGCGAGGCACCGCCAGTTACCTCATTCGATTATACCCTCATTCTCGTGCAAATGTCGTGTCTCTCCAGTAGAAAGTGTAATGGGATCGCCATATTAGAATTTTTTATTTATATAATGTTCGTATAGGTACAATGGAAAAGGGATTTTTTTAAAGTGTCCGTTACCTCAAGTTGCGCACTTCAAGCTTGCTGGGCCCATAACCTGAATGGTTTTGAGAAACCAGGAATGGAATGGATTATCACCGATTATCTTTATATCTGCGAAACAAAATAATACAGTGATTTTCTATTATTAATATTATTATAACGATACCATTTTAAACTATTTGGACATAGATTTAATTTTTTTTGAGATTTTATTTTTATTTCTATTTGAATTTTATAGTTGTTGACTTTTTGCTAATGATTAATATATTTTCTTGTTTTTTTATTAATTGACTGTTCACTTAGTCAATTTAAGTTATTTCAATTATAATTGTTTGCATGCCATCTCTCTAAATTTGCATATGTCGCCGGTCAAGCATGTTGAACCACCTACAAGTTTTGTCATCCACTGTACATGTTTAAGCAAATAAATGATCTTTATCTTTAGACTTTTGATTTAAGACTTTGACTAGTGATTTTATTGAGCAAACCCCTTTTAGTACGCCTCATTTTATGCATAACATGAGGCATCTGAGAACTTTTGCACAAACCTATATGATATTCCGCGCGACCTTACCTTAATACCGTTTATTTTTTGATATTTTCGCCCGACCCATTGCAATATGTCGAAATGGCGAATTACTTCCGCCGTTCCGTTTTATTGCAACATGGCGAATATTTGAAACATTTCGAATTTTCCGAATGTGGATTAAAACATGCCTCGGGACGTTACGTGTAACGCCACAGTCGTGTTTCCGCTTCCGGTAAACCTTTGTGAATACAGTGCATACATACTCTTGTGTTAATTACTTTTCCAGGGAAATATCTATGCAAAACTGTAGTATCTCCATATCGGGACTCGAAATGAGCACGTTGAATTTGAGAAGTTTACATTTCAAAAGATCCTTTTTTTTAAAAGTAACATAAAAATATTAAAAAATAATAGCCTATTCAGCAATGGACTTCATTAGGCTGATCATGATGAGATTATGTTAAGTAATACCACCAAATTGTTGTATTTTTTTACAGCAAGGGCCAAAAAAATGGTACTCATAGTTTCTGATACCCACGATACAGGAAATCCTAGTGTGGGGTCAGGACTATGTATGTGACTGTTGGGTGTTATTTATTTTATTATTTTCCCGTTCCTAAAATAACCTTATAAACAAGTGACCTACTTAGAACAGCTCCTTAATGTTAATTTATCTAGTTCTGGAATAGGCTTAGGCGGGAAAATGCGGGTCCATGGTCCATTAGAAGTACCAAGAAAGACTAATTGGTAAGTACAAGAATAAGTAACACATTACTTATATTTCATGGCCGAAACTTTTCCCGATCCTCATTAACTATCGGAATAATCCAGCCCACACTTTGTTATAATTTAGTTATGCCCGAACTTAAATAAAAAATAAATAAAATAAAAGGGCATTTATTCACCAAGAATCCTACACACCGTTATAAAGATACAATTGGTAATTTACAAGATTTGGTATGTATGTAGGTAGACAGGTGAAATTGTCGAGGGCTCAGCTACGCTGCTTTTCAGCCTCGCCATAAAATGTCTGCTGTCTTCACAGCAGGTTTGATCCTCGGAAGCCATCAGCCGCTATCAGGCGATGAAGAGAAGGGCACAGATCATTATTATAACCTATGTAAGTAGGTAGGTAAGTACGGTATAACATCGAGCTAGCAGCAAATGGCATCCGACATCCAGGATAAAATAAATTTGTGTGAAACTATAGTACAATATTAGGTATAACGCAGCTAGGCATACTGTTCCACCGATACATGCTTGCCGAGCAGAAGCGGCAGAAGCCAACCGCTCAGTCACGCAAAACATCATTAATCATAGTATAGTATAGCCAAGTATGGGCACCTATCCGTTACTATCTAAGTAACAGATAAGTACCCGACCATTCAACCACTGATTGAATGGTCTCACTTTTATGATTAATCCCCAGTATTGAGATAGAACTGAGCGAAAATACCATGGAGCGCCTGCTACACACATGAACCGTAAAAACAGCGAAAAACTTGACTTTTGCTACGCATAGCGTTATTGTATAAAACTTCCCGCCCGACGTTTGGAATAGGTAACTGGTATATACTATGGGTACCAGAGACTTAATATCATTACAAATATCACATTATTTCTACTACTACTATAGCTGTATTGAAAACCTCCTTCTTTTTTGGAGTCAGTAAAAAATTATCAGCCATTCCACATAAGAACAGGATCAAGAAGAGCGTCTTCAAAGACGGAATCTGTATGTGGAAATGGGGAATACAAAATTTAAAACACAGAATAAAGGGAAGAATTATAGATAGATCAATTTGGAATGACATATATCTGGCATACGCTCTCTCTATATAGTATTTCCCGTCCGTTTGGTATCACAGACTTCGGCACAAGAATTGATATACGCGCAGTCCCAGGGTCCCGCAGGCCGGGGTTTGCACCAATTCAATTATCCAGAGAACGCTGGAGTTCCGTAATCAATGCTGAAGTATTTATAGCTTTTTGGGGTTGTGGATTTTGTAAACTTCGCACTACGAGTTTGCTTTTCGTTCAATGACCCTTTAAAATATTAAAAACGCAAGTTTCTTTAAGATCGAGCAGCCTCCAAAAACGAGACAATAGTTGTCAGTAGTATAATTCGGGTGTCTTCAAGAGCAGAGTGAATCCCAATCTGGTCAAAACCAAGAAATCAGTCACAGTCAAGCAAGCAAGCAACCGAACAATGTCGCAATGCATTGCAAAATACATGTAAGTTACCGTTTAACCATGTACCACCACATTAAAGGTTACATCAAAATCGTTACACCATTTAAGGTACAGTGTAACAAAAAGGACGAGCTTTAACTGTATAACCGAGATAACAGGCATCCTTAACAAACAGATCGACCAAACAGTTGTGTAACGAAGCGACATGATACGCCATCTCTATGATGGCTCGTTAGGCACGCGTGACGTCACCGATGACGTCATGCATATTCAGCGCGCGCTCACGTGTGACGCCGGCTCCAGTGAGACCTGTCTTGAGCTAGATACATAACTAGGTTTAATACCCTTAGTGTAATTAGTCCTTAACCAATCTAATCAAGTCAAGACTGGCCTCATAGCTCAGTTGGTAGTAACTCCGCCTGCTGCGCTAGAAGTCGCGGGTTCGATCCCCGCACTGGACAAATATTTGTGTGATAAACGGAGATATTTGTTCTTTGTCTAGGTCTTGTCTTAAGAATCTTGAAGTCAATTCTTGTCTGGTTCTTGTCATTAATATCTATAAATAAATAAATAATATCTATGAAGTCTTTTAAGCGGTGTTCAAACGACATGCAATGTTTCCTTGATATCATATCAAAATCGTTTTGAAATGATCCTTACCTCAACTGAACAAAGTCAATTTTGAGCTTGACATTTGGGGGTGTGCGTTATAGCTCAACGATATCGGAAGCTCCTAAAAGTCAAGTTTTTTGACTTAATTTGACTGGCCTCATAGCTCAGCTAGTGAACATTTGCGTGATAAACACAGATGTTTGTTCTGTGTCTGGGTATTAAATATTTATCTTATATATATATATCAGTTTATGGTACCCATAGTACAGGCTATGTCTAGTTTGGGATCAGTTGACCGTGTGAATATTATGTCCGGATTTTTTTTTGGATGTAAGGATCATTTTAAAATAAGTTTCAAATGACATATCGCATGTTTGATCACGGCTTTAGTCTTTATTTACAGAATACAACAAAAGTTTCTGGATCTAAAGTTAGAACTCTGGACTGTTGATCAGAGTGTGGATCTAAAGTTAGGCTCTGCGAACTCTGGACTTTTTTATCTCCAGTTGAAGATCTCTGGCATTGCTGTTAAGATACCGGCACTCTAGTGCTAGAGACCAGCAATATGCCTGTTGATTCGCGAAGGCGCCGAGTAGCTCTCCACGCGAGGGCCCGTTGTGGATACACCACTTTTATTATAAGTACTGCCAAAGAGTGGAATGATCTGCCTGCGTCTGTTTTCCCGAAAGAGTACAATCTAGGAGTCTTCAAATCTAGGGTCAATAAGTTCACTCTGGGAAAGCGTGCTCCATCTTAGGCCACATCTCACTTGCAAAAGTGAGTTGGTGGCCAAACGCCTTACCATTATCAATAAAAAAAAAAAAAAAAAAAAAAAAAACCACTTCGTTCTAGCTTTAGATACTTTCAACAACCAGTTTCTAGCTAGTTTGTTTGTAGTGGTTCAGTATAGCTGTGTGAGGAAAATTGGAGTGAAAGTCGCAACATTCAGGGTGATTTTTACAATCTTAGCATCGTCTGAAAGGTTTCAAACATCGATATGGCTTAGATTGTTAAAATCATAGTCAAAGTTGCGAACGTCATTCCCATTTTGCTTACAAAATAGAGCCCCTGGTTCCTCCTACCCCCTTTTTGATTTACTGTAGTCGCATACAGCCATATCCACCGATATTACTTACTGAACGCAGCAGTTAAACTGAGCGTCCTAAATCTACTAAATACCAACGCGATAATCTGATCCACGCATTTACAAAATTAAAGTGTATTTAGAGGGCGTACATTAGCAAATATTCAGCAAAGGCTTCAATATTTAGTAATATTGACGTGAATGTGCTTGATTTTGCCTTGATTTATTTATTAACTCATGTGATTTAGCCTAATAAAATTGAGCCTTTTTAGAAATTGGGTACGTTGAATTTTATTCCGTACCACAGCTATATAATGAATCAAATATAATCAAAATCCATGGCGTTTGGTTTTAATCATGTATGGAGCACACGTTTTGTGAACCCTACATTTGTTTTCCCAACAATTACTGCCGAACAAAAATAGACTTCATCTCTGCAGCGAACGGCTGGTTATTGTTTGAGGGAATTTTGGCCATCCAGGGCTGTCCGCGAAATGAACAGATTGCGCGCACATGAATATTTCATTATCAAATGGTAGGTACATACATACCAAGCCAACCGACGCGTGTTGTAGGAATTACCTGAGTATGTGTAAATACACACATGGCTTCTTGTGATTTCTGCTCTCTTGGTAGCTCGTAATCACCGTTATTAGAATTACAGAGTTCGCGAGGGTAAACTATTATTACTAGTTCCTGGAATTCTACAGTGATGTATTTTCAGCACATTATAATTTGAGCTTTGTACTGAGAAAGCTCGTTAATTTGAATATGGCTTTGAATATCGTGGAAAGTTAGTGAGCATTGGTGGGTGACCCTATTAGCAAGCAATTTTTAAAGTACTCCTATCTACAGCTTTTCTTGATTGGTGATCTTCAAGTCAATGACTAGCAAGAGTGCAACGGCAAAAGCCCAAAATGTAGATATACTACAAGAGCAATATTAATCTTTAACATGCTTGTAGCCATGTTTTTCTTCGCCAGATTGCACCAAAGGAAACATCGCAAGGTCACATGCAATCCTTTACAGCACTGGTTATTTTACTATCATTCTCAACTCAACAGTCACATCACATTCGGATCCAATTGCACACCAGGACCACATAAAATATCAGGATGTGACGCGCCAAATGAATGACGGGAATCAATCGAAGCTTTAACGGGACGTCGATGATACATTTGCGGGATGGGTCGTTACTGTGACGGATGACGTCACAGGACGCGGACTGATGGCCCTCTGGAATTACTAGCTCTGAAATTGCGGAATTGTGCTTAAAGCCTGCTAAATAGAAGCGATTCGCCTGGTGCCAATTTGGACTTGGTATACGCTACCTTTTTGCTGTTCTCTCGAAACTGCGTTGCAAGTTTTGAGAAGAATTCATTTAAGCTCATTTTCGGAACAAAATAACAACAAAAATGTTCTAGTTGTAAATTCCCTCCCCACCCATGCAGTTTTTAACAACGCACACATCCCCATAATCCTATTTAAACTCTACTTCAATACGTGCATATTTTGTTCACCCAGTTTTGTTTTAAATCACCCCAATTAGGCAACACTGAAAAACAGCGTCTGGTTTTCGGACTAGGCACAAAAGTGGAGTTGTTGCTTTTCAACAAGCAGACAAATTATCTTTGTCCTTTTTATTTTATTTGGTAGTAGGTACCTATTTGTTAATTTTGCTTTTTTATTTTTATTATTTTCTAAGAACCTGTGTGTATTTTAAAATATTTAGTCTGTGTTGAAAAAAAATATTTTCTTTCTTTCTTTCTTTTAGTTGACCTCAGTTAGCGGCATGTGACGATTGACGATCGCAACCGGGCAATACCTAGGTTCCATTGAGCATTATAACCATGAACAAACAATGCAACGATTTTGGCATTGATTTATCAGATGAAATGAAGTGATGGAGGTAGTTCAAGACTATAGACTATTCGTCGTGGCATGATGAGTCTTACGACTATCGATGGTGGTGAAATTTATGTTCGTTCGGCGGCCGAACTTCGGCCATCCGCTATAACTGGAGTGCAATCGTGCATGGGTACGTCTATGTCAATGCGTACTAATCGTGCCACCATCGTTCCCGTCGCTGTAGATTAATCATCTCTACATAAGTGATTGGGAATTCCGAATCACGCACCTCGTGAACAATCGGGTGTTAATTCTAACTCGAAAATTCAGACCTCGCAGAATTTAAGCGTTCTGTTCAAATATGGAATTGTTCGCTTCAATTAGAACTTGTCTTGTTCATATTTGTTCGGTTCTTGAAACTGGGGGAAGTTCATTTGCGAAGGGCAGGTAAAATAACGCAATATAATAAATGAATTGATGATTGAACCGACACAGATGCCACATCAAGTTTAAACGAAGCTGATGCACTAGATCTTTATAAATGGCGGCGATCATCAGAAATTATAAACAAGGTATAAATACGTACGTAAAAGATTGACTAGCTTGCACCCTCGAATTCGCTCGTACGGTACTTAGGTAAAAAGTAGCCTATACGCTATTCTAGGTATTGAACTCTATCTATTCCAAGTTTCATCGAAATCGGTTGAACCTACGGCGTGATTGAGATGGTTCCCACTTTCTAATTTAGAAAGATGGAGAAAAAAACACATTTCGCTAGATATATCGCACAGAAAACATATTACGCTGCCCGATCAGATACCAGGCAAGCACAGTCCTGCAGGAGATTTAGAGCGCGTAAATTACACGCAACGGTACGCCATCCCTCATCAAAAAACCCTCGTCATGGAATAAAATAACATTGAGTAGATAATCTGACCACGGGCGTTGTAAATATGATACCTTTCTTAGTTTATGTAGCCCTGGTGACTATGATAATAAGATAATTTGTAGTTGAAATCTTGGCTGACTAACATTTTTAAAATGAAATAAACAAAGAGAAAGTGCTTTGGTAGTTAAGCAAGATAACAAAAAGTTTTAGGCCAAAAAAGTTCACTAACGACTCCCTTCGATACATACGCAAAGACCGTGAAAGATTCCAAAATATTTTTTGAATAATGATATATTTCGTTATTTTTCATAAAAAAAAAACAGCGTTAGCTATTGTCTAATAAAATTACACAGTTTTCAATTGATGACGGGATTAAAGTAAAGCTTTTACTCCCGTTTGTGAAGGCAAAACATTGTTTTAGCTTGATTTACTGCGTGTCCACACTTACGCTGTGCAGCGTGTTGCTCAGACAAAAGTAGGTGTCGTCCACACGGTACAGCTGTATTAGGTCGGTGAGCAGGTTGAGGTATGGTGGCCCTGAATAGGGCCTATGACCGTCGGTGAAAGAATCAGTGTAGTGAAAGGATTATAGTGCGCCTCTTAGAGGCTCCTTTCTTGCCAGACGTCGGCACGAACATCAGACTTCTCGTCCGAATGTCTCATTTGAACCAACTTTTGACTGCACAAACACGCTGTGCAGACTGAAGTCTGAGCCTGCAAATTTTTTTGTTGAACTCTGCTGTCGAACTTTTAGGCCACCCTAGGCCTCTGTCATGGTTTAACGACTGCTATGATAGTCGGTAACAATATCTTAGTGTGCACTAGAACCAACTGAAACCATATTAAAGAGCGTAGTATTTCACATTACGGGAACATTAATAGAACTGAAACCAATAAACAAAATGGCGTCTCGAGCTCCTCGTAACGAGTTCTGTAATGTTGTTCCGATAAATCCAAAGCAATACAAATGAAACCCAATCGGTTTACAAGGATTTAAAGACCAAGCTTTCTACGTGATCCCACAACTCTTTGTAGCTTCTGCTCTCTTGGAACTGAAGCCAGTTTTATGTAACTTAAAAGACAGGGCATGACAGCTAAATTCCATTTGACAAAGAGACAATCAGCGCAGCGAAGCCGTATTGTCTCACTCAATCGAAATTGGCTTCATCTGTCAAATTTCCATCGTGTTGCCGTCATTGATCACAATGGGATTTTGACAAAAGAAGCCCTAAGTTACACGAAAAGTTTTCGCCGTGTCATTGGTGCGTTCTTGCGTCTTAAGCTACATAGGTTAGAATAGTGGCCATATAAACATACAACGCCAAATCGCCCAAGTTGTTTGAGATATCTTCTCTCGCTTCGCTCGCTCGATCAATAAATAAAGACAAAAAAAACAGCATATACAGGCTTATTTGTAAAATTCGCAAAACTTCACACACTCTAACTGATTTAAATTGCAATTTAACACAAAAACAAATCTTTCGTAAATTAATTTAGGAGATACAAGGAAAGTGTCGATTTCAGCCTCAAAAGAGGTAAAAATTGTGTATGCTGTACATTATCTGCATTTAGGAAGGCACAAAAAAAGCTCAATAAAACTTAATATGTATTTACTTTGTTTTTTTACAATGAGGTGGCAAACAGGCATACGTTACTTATAAAAGAACAAGGTCTCAACGTGAAATCAACGCACAGCCCAAACAGCTGAAGCTATAAAGCTGAAATTTGGACAGTAGCTGCCTATATAAGGCCAAAAACATCCACTAAGGAGGGATTTTCAAAACATCAACCTCAAAGAGGGTGAAATGGGGTTAAAACATTTGTATGAAAAATCGTATTCCATAAACTTACACATTTGAAACTTACTAAAAATAATGAATGAAAGAAATAAGGAAAAACTGCATTTTTGGATTTTCAAAACTATGAGATGTCAAAGTTTGCATAGGAGAATCTTAGCGCATGGAGAGATTTATCTGAAACTTGGTACAAATACTCATAAAGTAAAATAATGAAATACGGACTTAAGGGTTTTTCAAAACTGCCCCTTTTTATCAAGATACCACGCGAGCAAAGCCGCGGGCGTACGCTAGTCCTCAATATTTACTATTGTGAACAAAATACTTACATGACAGACAACTGAAATATTTACACCGACAAAGACTAAGAAGACGCTCAAGTAAAATATAATCCCCGGTTTTCACAATAGTTGAGTAAAAGCACATAGGGTGTCTGAAGAAAACAATTTGCCGCTCTCACTCGGGAGGAGCCGTTGACGGGCCTCAAATCTTTCAATAAGCGCGAGACAAACGAAAACAAAAATAACAAACAAACAAAAGGTATGGCTTTAGTTATAGCACTAGCGAGGTTGACGACATGCGGTAGGGTCGCAAAGGGTCGAGTTTTGATGGATGGATTCACAGTAAGTAAAAAACTCCGATTATTTGGCACTGGTGAATGTTGTGTGTCTGTTTTATTAAGTCTCAAATGGGGAAAGAAACTCTTCTTGAACAATTTTTAATTTAATTGAAAATTGAAAAAAATAGGTTTATTGTGGAACAAACACATGGTAGTACATTAATTGAAAAAAATTGCCAAAATAAAAATTCCCTTGCCAAAATAAAAAACCTAAGAATACCAACCCTTGTATGCTGTGCTGTGAAAAAAACAAGTTTCAAGTTAACGCAGTAAAAAGATACGACCCTGCAAAGCGTGTTTTCTTACTAAAAGTACTATACTAACCGTCCTATAAACGTATAGGGTACTTACCGGCTACCTACAATCTTGAAATTTGGCATGAAGGGAAGTTTATTGGCACAAGTGAATGAAAAAACATCGTTAATTTCAAATCCAGTGTAAAATCATAACGAGACAAACTTATATAAGCAGTCAAAATTATACGCGAGTGACCGAAAAATTTAAGTTCGTTACTTCCTACACTTCGGGATCTCGTTTTCCGTCTTTGTTAGGAAACCTCAGAACGCGAGTCCTCGCACTTGATAATATTTATTTTTCAAGTCGCTTACCGCTAGCGGCACCCCCACAGCCTTATCCACCATCGGAATTCAGACAAACACGCTCAGCGCCGATCCGCCCGCACACCGCCCTCTCCCCACTTCTTTGTTGTAATGGAAAATGTTTGACGCATGCTCAAATTTGTTTTACAAAATACATCTATATGAAGTTGGTTAAAAACACTGATTTGTTTCTTTTCCTATTGTTTTAATACGCCGCCCTACCACCACTTTTGTCTGCGTTAGTGGTTCTTTCTTGGTCATCCTGCATTACTTCATCGACTAGATAACGTATGGTGATATGAAAACGGCCTTGTGAGCGTCAAAAGTTCAGACAAATTTTCAAATTATAATTGAATCGAGTTTCTCTCTTTGGACGATACTTCATGTCTGAAGACCGTGAGCACTGGACGTCTATGCTGTACTGGGGTGGGCAGCTTATCTTTTTATGGGCAGCCATTCTCACCACGTCAGACAACTTGCGGTTAGAACCCTCTTTGTGCAGGTTAGTCCATCTATTTGGGGTTTTGCCGCATGACCGTTTTCTCTCTACACTCCCAACAATTACCAAGGGTACTCGCAAGCGTTCGACAAAATCTCATGCATATGTTAAAACTCGGGTAAATCTCGTAAACGTGTATGGTTATCATTATCACAAGTTTTCGAGATGACATCTCTACTAAGAGATTATGTCAAACGATTGCGAGCAAGGCCCCAGTATTTTTAAGTTTCTGTAGCCGCTAGTTTACTGCACTGTGTGTGGTTGCAAATCGTCTTTGAAACGAGTGCTAAGCTCCTTAAATTCTAATAAAAAATAATAACACTAATGTCAAAGCATACACATAACTTTATCATCCTGGCTATTCACCTGCAGAATCTTTTTTATAGACTGTTGGAAGCAGAATCCACTGTGCCGAAAAGAGTCAACCTTTATTCGTAAGCCTTCCAAAAAAACATGTTTTTCATTCCATTGGGAATTCCAGAGTGTTCTGTACGGCGTATGTATTCCATTCGGAATTTTTGAGTGTTTTGTACTGTTCAACGTATGTAAGGAACAATGCGCACAACTTTGTAGGCATTCTGTCTGTCACGGCGTGTTTGCAACAAGGTACAAAAGGAATACAGATGTGCGAGGAAAGCTGGAACATTCAACCATCATAGGTTTTTGGTTTTAATCGAATCATTCCCGTCATATTGCGTCTTCTGTGCACACACATTTTTCATTCGAATAATTTATCTGTGAAATTATATTGTGCTAGTCGTTATTTTAAGAAAAATAAACAAAAGGCATGGTCACGTTTGTGACATTCACAAACGTGACCACCAAGATGCCTTTTGTTTATGCAATTTATAGTACACATTATAAAATAAGCCTTGTCGTCGACAGCGACAAGCTTTTTTCATTCTTGTTTTTGTTTAGCTCTATTAGAGATCTTCGACAATGTTTCGATTGCAAAATATCCCCTAAACTTTAGGGTCATCTTCAATCGACGTGAGGAAATTCCGATGAAAATCATTTCAGTCTGATGCCATTTGTGAGGGAAGTGAAAAAATACTCTCCACTAAGAATGCCGGTGTTATGATAATTAGCGGTTGAAGCAATAATATAATAAAGGTATTTTACACATTAAAATAACACGGATGACAGAATACTTAAACAATTAGAAGAAAACTAGCCGTTCTAATTGCTCTGTGGCTTGACATTTGAACAAAGCGGAAAAAACGTGCAAAGTTTTTAATCAATGATTTCTGCCCAGTTTTATTTGAAAAACATTTTTGAACGGACTTCGGTGGAATCGACAGGCCTTTGTACCGAGTCAGCTAATTGGGAAGTGGGACCCATTCCGGGGAATGTGTTGGGTCTGTTGCAGCGTTTGTACAAATTATATATGTCAAACTGTCACTCCGTTTTGGTACGGGGTTTCTATTTCCTTTGAGCGCATTGCAACTGTAATGCTTGCACACAACACACAACATAACAACACTCCATATTCGGGTAAACAACAATTTATCTGTGTATTTTGTATCTTTTATGTAAATTAGCTATGTATGTACCAGGATACATAATTATAAGATAGGTGTTTACAATTCACAAAGGTCTTGTAGGCTCGTATTCAGAAACAAGACTCGAGCATTGATCTGTACTTAAATCTCGATTTGAGGCGAGATTCTAATTCTTGAACAGTATTTAAGTATAGATTCAATGATCACAGTTCACCTGAGTAAATGCTTATTCTGAAACGTCATTCAGACGAAATCGGTGCTTGAGTTTAGATTTGATTGGACATTAATCAAATGACATTTTCGTTCCGTTACACGTACTTTGATGCATATTTATACTTCACTTTATTGTTCTATTCTATTTCCACCCTGGCTGTTTGTATTTCTGCGTAAAACGGATCGAAAATTATAAATAAATCAAAATGTAAACGAGAACATTTGAGTACAGATTTGAAACTCGATTCAGTTGAGAGTAGTTTAAGTACCGTTCTTGAATAAAAGCTATGTTTGAGAAGAGATTCAATACTTAAGTAGAGTTCAGCTGATCTGTGATTAAATCTATGATTGAGTCGTGTCTCTGAATACGAGCCGTATACTTGGAATAAAAATTACTATCCTATTGTACATTAGGTGCGAATGAATCCAAATTAACAAAACGTCAAGCGAAGCGAAAATTATTTAAAAAACTCGTTCCTTAATTTGCTCGCTTATGTTGCCACGGATATCGACCACGCACTTTTAAGCCATTTTTCACATCCTCGTTGATCTATTGTAGCCTATATTACCACAGCACAAAGTATATAAAGATTAATGGCTTCCGTAATGTTATGTGAATGCATGGTGAAATTCGCGATATCATCAATATCCCGATGAAGTTAGTTTCGGGCTTGTTCGATATTTTACGGGAAAAATGGGGAGGCTGAATACATCAAGACACAATTTATAAATGACATTTCACCTTCGTCGTGTCAACGGTATTTTATTCATGCTTTTGATCAGTGACCAAGTTTATTTATTATGTATGTAAGTTTCAGTATAAGTAAAAAACCTAATACCATCGCTACGTCACGTACCGCAGTTCGTCTGCGTCTCTGAATTAGAACGACCTACTTATTTGATCAAAAGCGATTCAGCTTTAATAAGAGCACTGGTAGAGTGGTGGTAGTGGCCCCTTCTTCCGATCCACAGGTCGTGGGTTCGAATCCCGGTCGTGCACCAATGGATTTGCCATCAAACGGTACAGGACAACATCGTGAGGAAACCGGTAAGTCCTAGAACCTAAAAATTCGAAGACATGTGACATGTGCACGAAGGGAGCCTATAAGAGGCGCAATTTATTCCTCTCACTACACTGATTCTTTCACCAACGGTCATAGGACTTTTTTAGGGCCACCATATCTCAACCTAGTCACTGACCTAATAGAGGTGACCCAGAAAGGATCATTGACATGACAAGCAAGCAAGCTTAAATTGAGTAACAAGCAATCCAAACAAACTTTCGCATTGATGAATCAACATTATTAGTAGGATCGAACCCGGATACTAGGAGATCATAAATTATATGTGGTTTATGAACTTGTGTAGTTCACTTCCTGCTTATTAAAATACGTTTATGAGAGGAGTCAGATGCTGTAAGCGAAAGTCAAACACAGGAGCCAATTAAGACATCGCAGTGACTTTAATATAGTCTTCGCAATGTTGGATGTAGTTATGCCGATATGTGACAAAGTAATTTGATAGAGATGTCAGGGACTAACAGGGAATAAATAAGGACATTACAAATACTCGATAGGTTTTGAATACACACTCCTAAATATAAATCAAACATACAAACAAGGAGACGTTCATAAAAACTATTTTGTATTAAAAAAAAAACTTGCAAAGAGATGACATTTAATCTCTGTTTTTGCCCAGATTTGGGACAAAGTATGACCCTAAATAAAATATATTGTATGTGTCTAGAAAACACCCCATGAATACCAATAGCATTTACTTCAAAGGCGTACTTTTTCAATTTGGCTTCAAAGACCTCATACAAACGAACTTCTTTTCCCCTTCAATAAAACTAAACGCCTTTGTATCCTGCTACCCTGGTGGCCCTGAGAAGGCAACGTTAGCGAATGTCAATTACTGAAACTTTCGCAATACCAACGTGAGCGCGAGTCGATAATGAAAACTTACCACCGCCTCGATGTTATTAGTTCCTGGTACTTATAGATTGATAATGAAAAGCTGCTATCCTAATGAAAATGAATGAATGAATGGATGTTGAAATAAATACATTTTGACATTGACTTCAATACCTCAACTACGACAGATACGACAAATACGCAGCAAAAAAACATAATTAGCCTGGTCGACGGTAGACGGACTTGAGACTTCTCCATCCACCGATTTCCCGCAACCTTGACAATGTTGTCGGTCCATCGCCATCCAGCACAAATAATAAATAAAACATTTCTTAATAAATATAAATGAGATTAATATTGGGTATTGAAATAGCTTTTTGTTCAGTGAGATAACGTGACATAGCTACAAATGACTTTGACCCGAGCGAATGAGCAGGCACTAACCTTAATAAAATTTTATTTTATAGCTTTGTATAGACTCTGTACTGAAATAATGAAGAGTTTATATGAAGAAAATTAAGATTATTTTTTACCTTCTCTCCTTTTACAAACAAACAAGGTTATCTTCAGGCTTCAAAAGGAAAAAGATTAGCGAGGGATTATACTCTTATTTTATACAAAAGTACCTACTTACCTATTCTCCCATTCTCTTCTTTTCCATTAAGGTCATTCGATTCCGTACCCAAGCAATAATTCTACTGGAGATTACAACAGCTGTGTGATTTTTCCGGTCTCAAATAATGTTTACCATCTAGAGTTAGGCCCTTTGTAGATCGGTCTCAAATCTGAAAGCGATCGTTTGGGAAATTTAAAGCTGGAACTTATCAAAATCGCTCTCATGATTATACGGGCTTTAATATAAAAAATAATGAACAATATCAACCACTGAGCCATTAAAAAGACAAATAAAATCTCATCAACTGAACACAAGCCGGCATTAGGCTCCGTACACACGATCAATCTTGCTGACCGCATTACGCCACATCGTGACGGATGACGTCATCTCGAAACGTGACAACGAGGAAAAGATCTTGGCTTTGCAGTCACGTGCGAGCTACGTGCCTACCCATTCTTCTATATTATAGGTAACTTTTAACAATACACTTAAATAACTTAGTAAAAGTTTCTGTAACTCGCAGGTGCAATTCACTGAAACATGCAAGAAATAATATTTATAAGAACTATAGCAATCGTTGATTACCAAATCAATTGAGTTGATGAGAGAAAATTCTTTATTACCGCGCTGCACCCAACGGCTGGGTTGGATTTTGTTTATGGTATCTATCATTAGAATCGTCTTAAACCGGACAGATATACTATAAAATAAATAATATTAATAAATTCAGTCATCGTTTTTTGGGTACCTATTTTTATCAATTATACTGTTGCTGGACTGTTACCAAATAAACCAGCGTAAAAGTACACGCTTAAACGAGAAAATTGGCGAGCTTACTTGAAAATCCACTACGTATAATTTCGCCGCAAATTAAATTAAGCAACACCATGGCGCCATCGAAAATCCAATCACAGGATCGCAAAGCTTGACATAATAGAGTTCCAATCAAGTGACACTCCCGTCTCGAGAGAGCCTAACAAAATGGCCGCCGGCAGCCCGCCAAATAACGAATAGTTGACGCCAAGATTCAATTTGCAGTGCACTTCTGCTATCCTGGTGCTGCGACGGTTAAAACTTGCCAAATTGGGCCATACCGCAGGTGCCCGGGCCGCAGAAGGAATTAAAGTACCAGGCGGTCGTAACTGATATGGATATGTGCTATCTAGTATTTTTAGTGCATAAAAATTCTTGTATCGCTGTATTCTTTACTAAAACGCTACATATTTTAAATAAATAACAACCAACAGTCACATACATAGTCTTGACTTAACACTATTATTCCCTGAGTCGTGGGTATCAGTAACTACGAGTACCATGGTACCACAACAACTACGATGGTCGTTTATCTATTCTAAGTCTCAACGAAATAGCCTCTAAGAGGCGCACTTTAATCCTTTCTATAAATAAAATAAATATATATTCCGGACATATCACACACGGTCAACTGTCCCAAACTAGGCATAGCCTGTACTATGGCTACCAGAGACTGATATACATAATAGATTAATATTTAACACCCAGACACAGAACAAACATCTGTGTTCATCACACAAATGTTTGTCCAGGGCGGGAATCGAACCCGCGACATCTAGCGCAGAAGGCAGAGTTACTACCAACTGAGCTATGAGGCCAGTCTCTCTACAGTGATTCTTTCACCGACGGTCATAGGCCCTTATCAGGGCCACCATACCTCAGCCTGGTCACTGACCTGACACAGGATGACCAAGAAAGAATCAGTGACATCACAAGCAAGCAAATATGCCCACTATACTATTTTATGTACCGACATTTCGACCTAGATATGTCCTGGAACTATATCCCAATGGAATGTCCAGATTGTTTCGGTCAGCAGCCAAATTCTCGAATTGGTACGTATAGTGGTTTACTCAGGATCCGGCATGTTGACAAAGCCGGTGAGCGAAGTGATAGGTCGCTAGACTTACCTAATATTTAAATCGAATTACTGGATAGTGCTAGCTAGCTACTATTTAAATCTGAAATCTATAAAAAGAATAAAATATCATGCGACAATATGCTAAAGGCAATGGTTGAATTCCCGTATTGAAATGCCAAAGAAATTTTTAACTACAAAATTCAATTCAAAAAGGTTTGCTGGAAGAAAACTCTTTTTAGGGTTAAGCTCGCCTTTGTACATGTCCTTTCATTTAGTTTGTTTTTTTTGTATGTGTTTTCTGTGTACAATAAAGAATAAAGAATTCAAAACCAAAGTTCAAATATCAAAATACCTAATCAAAAATATCTTCTCATATACGTCATATTAGTCTGAAATGATTCGTTACACGCACCATTACCTTATTATAATTAATTCAGAACTCAAATACAGTCATAACACACCACACACACGCAATTATCAAGGCACATTAATTAAAGTTCTATCAAAAAAGACGCATCCTTCTCAATATAAGACGTAAAGGGTACTTCCTCAGCACAATCTACGATATTAAAATACAGGTTACCAACCCATTATGAGCCATATCTTGGTAAGAATAAGAGTTATTGTTATAGGTTGCCGAGAGCAATATTTCATTTTGCAAGATTTCCTTCGAATTGGGGCTACATTGCTACCCGATTTTAATTGGTTCCAGCGCCTTCTAGGAATTATATCGATCCGCAGTGAATTGGAGATCATTTAGTTTTTAACCGACTGGTGATTGCTCTAAAGAGGCAGGTTATCGATGCACTTTTCAGGAGAAAGTGGGTATACCTTTTCATGTAAATTAAATACAACAATCACTGGAATACATAAGAAGTAGAGTAGTAAGTTGTCGTAAGAGGCGACTAGGGGAAAAAAGCTAGGGGATGGGCAGCAGCGTTCCTCATTTTAACAACGATAGCTCTAACTGCGCTCGCCAACCCGCATGCCCAGCGTCGTGAGTATGGGCAAATCCCCCCACATGATAAGGAATTTGCTTTGTCTGTAGGGGAGGCCATGCTCAGCAGTGGACGTCGCACGGCTGAAATGATGATGATCATGATGATGGAATGCATATTTCAAATGTGTTATGTTTTCTTTATTATTTATTCTTTATTGTACACAGAAAACACATACAAAAAACAAACTTAATGAAAGGACATGTACAAAGGCGAGCTTAACCCTAAAAAGAGTTTTCTTCCAGCAAACCTTTGAGGCTAGATATAGGTGGTTATAGAGGTAGGGTTCGTGTATCAGACCAATGAATAAAAAAAAAAAATAGTAGATGTATAAACAAACTATTCTAACAAAATATACTTATATAAGATACCTAAATATAAACTTATCACTATGAACAAACTACTTATATGTTTTTGTGAATGTATGAAAATATAATATCTGCATAAAATGGTCATGTCCTCTCCACATTGCTATCTAAAAATAGTTTTAATTATTTATATAAAACCTACATACTACATTGAATACTGGCACCGCGACACTCGCGCACACGTCAGTCGCATGGAATCGCGAGTGCGACCTGTCATTGTGATGGTACGGCTCGAGGCCTCCGGCTTTTGTGAATTACGTGTTTGCTTGTGAACTTTCTTGTTATTCCTTTTGTTCATCCTTCTTTACTACGCTAGCTATCTACTCGGTGCCTCTCTCCTTCTGAACTATTAAATGTAGTGCTTGTGAATGTGCTGAATGGAATGTTAATGTGCTGTGCGGGAAAAATATTTGCAGATCCTGCTAACGCTTGTCCCGCTGCGGGGATCGAACCCGGCCCTCTTGCGTTTCGGCCGGGCACTTGCCCGCCATGAAAAATAGCAATAATAACTAGAAACATTGCGCGGTCAGGGAGAATCATAAGATGGACACTTGTAGGTGTTGTTGAACTTGTCCTAATATCTAAAAAATATCCTCAGATTTTCAGAAAACCCCAGTAAAAGAAAATCCGAAAATAATATACATTCTGTTATGAACACATCGGATTGAGGAAACTCCGGCAAAAAACCCGGGAAAACGGCAATCTTCGTGTTATTGTACGCTCCGCGGAATAATATATGGTTTAATTTTGAGAAAACCTTGAAATTAAGCGTAAATTGGTTTGCAGGGGGCGCGGGTTCGATTTCCGCGTCGAGACAGGATTTATTATAGAATTTTCTTTTGAGAATATTTTTTTTAGAATTCCCATATTGTAGTATTAGAAGTTGCTCAGTCTTGGTTCCGCTGATCTTTGAAGTCTGTTTGCTCTGAAGACCGAAGAATTTAGAACTGCTTTTGGAGTATCCTTTATGTCAAGGAGCGCATAGTATCCTTGGTGAATCCGATTGAAAAAAGGCCGCCGTAAGAGGCAACTAAGGGAAAATAGATAGATAGATAAATTGTTTAAAATAGCGAGGGGATGGGCAGCAGCGTTCCATATTAACAACAATAGCTTTATCTGCGCTCGTCAACCCGCATGCCCAGCGTGGTGACTATGGGCATATCCCCTCAAATTATTGATTCTGGAAATCTATGGGTGAGGCCCATGTTCAGCATGGATGTCCTACGGCTGAAATTATGATGAAAGTATCTAGACCGCAATTCACTTAAATATTTGAAGTTACGACTAAAAGTTTCGGTGCTACTAGAATATTTCAGCGTAATAAACAATTAGATAGCCAGCGGAGGACTTACTTGAGTTTGGCTTTCACACATTGTGTGGCAATAGTAATTGTCTATTAATCTATTTCAAATTCTTTAATTTGCATACCCCACATAGGTCATTGGGGTCAAGATTCAAACACTCAGGTCAATCACAGCTAATTACATTTCCGAATTGAACCTTCAGCCGTCTGGGCCCACTGGGCCTACAAACAATCGGTCGGCCCACTTATTTCCGTCCCGGCTCGAGGGCTCTGGAGGGCCCACTCGGGGTCAGTTAGCAAACAATCCTTGAGCTGATGCTTCATGGATGGAGCGATTTATGAGTCGTGAACAAAATGCTTCGAGTTAAAGTAATGTTTAAAGCCAGTGTGGTGAAAGGATGAATATCTGTAGAAGTTTTCAATAAAAAGATTTATTGAGCAAGTGGAATTTAATAAAATATGGGCTAGGAGATCTTTTACATTTTGATGATGACAACGGAAGGCTTAAAACAAAACAGCATCATATGAGTATACCTAGGCAGTAGACAAAACCTAGAACTTACTCTCTATGATAAGTCATAGATAACATTCATCGATTAAACTCGACTAAACTGAACACATATTATAAATAGTAATAGAAGGCAGTAATTTTAAATATTCCTTCAACAATATTCTCGTTATAGCGCCTGTTTATTTTGTTTTTTTATTTTGGTCAAGGTATCAATTCCTCTATAATTGACACGGGGCGGTACGGCTTTCGATATCAATCACGGTTTGTGGATATTCAATGAATACGTAAGGAATTAATTTCGTATTGAAATACCCGCCATATTTCATTTAAAGTCAAAAGCTTCATTCAATAAAATTACAAGGATCTTTTAGGCTCGTATTCAGAGACACGACTCAAGCATAGATTTAGTCACAGATCAGCTGAACTCTACTTAAATATTGAATCTCTTCTCAAACATAGCTTTTATTCAAGAACGGTACTTAAACTATTCTCAGCTGTGAGTCTCAAATCGAGTCTCAAATCTGTACTCAAATGTTCTCGTTTACATTTTGATTTATTTATAATTTTCGATCCGTTTTACGCAGAAATTCAAACAGCCAGGGTGGAAATAGAGTAGAACAATAAAGTGAAGTATAAATATGCATCATAGTACGTGTAACGGAACGAAAATGTCATTTGATTAATGTCAAATCAAATCTAGATTTATGTACCTACCGATTTCGTCTGACGTTTCGGAATAAGCATTTACTCAGGTGAACTGTGATCATTGAATCTATACTTATGTACTGTTTAAGAATTAGAATCACGACTCAAATCGAGATTTAAGTACAGACCAACGTTTGAGTCATGTCTCTGAATACGAGCCTTAAACTTACAAGTTGAATGAATGCTTTTATGTCATTTTTTGGAGATTTTTCTGATTTATTTCTAAATGCTTGTAGAATATTATGTAGTTACAAGTTATAGGTGCCTTGACGTGTACTAATTTTTTTATAAATAAATGAGTTTATGAGTTTAAAGGTACAATACCAGGTGAGATGTTGATCAGTGGGATGAACTGTAATGCTATTTATTTACCTGAAACAAAAAATAATAAATTAGACACATATTAGATAATTATGCGTACTACACACTCATTTAAGTTTATTTGTAAAACTACGCAGTACACACCAACCTACTACGTAAAAAAGATTGAAGATCACAAAAACCAGCTGATGCTAAATATACTGACGAGAGAAGAGATGCATTAGCGATTGAAAATATCTCAATATTTTTTATTGCGACAATTCGTCCAAACCAGCACCAAGTCTTTGGGCCGATCTGACTCGCGACTACGTCGAATGCACGAAATATATTGTTCATTCGTGATTTCAGTATCAAACATTTTTAACTACAGCATAACAAGCAGCAGAGATGCACAGACACACTCGACGGAATAAATCGAACGAATTCATAGAGATTTCCACATCGTGACGTAATATTCTAAATATTCGTACAAGTGGCCGCTGCGGGTTCCTAAATACGCAATCAAAACGTCGCTCGCAAGGTTCCGTGGCCCTTTCATCTGTAATTTGATTTGGAGTGAGGAATTAATTTTATATTATCGGTCCCAGAAAAAAATTGGACGACTTGATGAAAATCTCAAAACAATGGGTCTTTTAGATAACTACAAGGAACAAATTTCCTTGTAGTTATCTAAAATAATTTCATAGTTTTTTTTTTTTTTTATACAACTGAGTTGGCATACAAACATGCGGCCCACCTGTTGGTAAGCGGTTACCGTAGCCTATGAGCGCTTGCAATACCAGAGGCATCACACACGCGTTGCCGACCCCGAACCCCCTTCCCTCTAAAGAGCTCTGGCAACCTTACTCACCGCAGGAACACAACACTATTTGAAACAAATAATGTTATTTGGCTGCGATATTCTGTAAGGCGGAGGTACCTCCCCAGGCGGGCTGCTCCAATTTAGAACGAGAAAGTCTCGCTATGCCCTACCTCCTCCAAAATATAGTATAGTTTAGTTTTAGTTCATAGTTAAGTTTTAGAGATATCTGTACACACAGTCAGCCTAAATCTCGTACGGGCAATTTTCTTAACAATTAGGTCCACAGACAGGAAATTTCCGGCAGCCGGCCTTTTTGGTAAGTCGTTACCGTAGCCTATGAACGCTTGCAATACCAGAGGCATCAAGCATGCGTTGCCGAAAAATGATTTTCATTTTTTTTCCCTCGGGAATTCTCAGTACTAGGTATTCCAATTCTCCAATTAATAGTTGCAATTAAAAATTGCAACTTCTCATGACAACTTTTATTATGACAGAAAATTTCTTGGAAGGGAACTTTTTCTATTGTTCATTTTATTATTCGTCGGGGACGCTTGGAGCTTAGTATTTTGTGTACTTATTACTAATTAAATGTAGTTTCTTACGAACAAACCAATCAACTGTCTGAAGGCTTTTTGATTCTGCTTTAGTAAGGGTGACCAAATAGATTCTTTCAAGGGGGGTAAAATGTCTTTGCACAAGTATGATGCATAAGTCCAAGATGTGAAATTTTTATTATTCCTTATTGTACACAAGAAAAAACAACAATTAGAAAGAAAGGTATGTTCAAAGGCGACGAATGAGGTCATGATTTCCCGAAGATTTCGACCGACTACGACATCAGAAAAGGATGCTACATTTTTGTTTAATTGATTAGCGGCTGGCCCGAGTTCAATGGTTTTGTTCAATAGTGTGTAAGTATAAAAGTTTCCAAGTGGTTCCATATAAATGTCATCGATATCGGCTTAGTAGCTTTTGCATAACAACAACAAAATATTACTTAGATTTGACTATTTGTTAAAACATATTTATGGACTGTTTCTAGTGTTTTTTTATAATACGAAAATTGCTTATTTTATTTTTATGTCATGTATGCAATACACATTTATACACATATCAGCCCTACTGTTGTGTACCTACATATACGTTATCATTAGCAATAAATTTATTTATTTAATAATACACCTACCTCACTTATTATTTTATATAATATATCTACTATGTACGTACTTATAATATATAATATAACTATCCATTTATTAATACATACCTTTTTGTTTTCTTATGTGTGTTTTTGTATTACTTTGGTTTAAGTATTTTTTTTTCTTATTATCTACCTACCTACCTACTTACTGCGGTGTGGGTCAAATAGATACATTTTCTTTCTTTCTTTCTTATCCTCAGGTTTGGGTGTTGGTAGCATTTTGGATCGATGCGATGGCGCGAGACGCCACAGAGGCGCCGATTTCCCATGGGGATACTACCTACCTATTCTGTGCCATAACATGGATGCTACGTAGGAAACTGAACTTTATTACGCTGAGACTAGATCACATATTATTTTGAAGGGGAAAACTATTATTCAGTAGTGGTATGAATCAAAGTTCCCTTTGCTTTGCTGTTGTCGGGTAAGGCAGCTAAGGACATCCTTCGGGTTCAAATCTCTGTCGTGCATCGATGGATTTTTAATTGTAAAATGTAATCGTAGGGCCGGAGTACTTCCAATTGGTGAATCCAAGACCCATAATTCAAAAACAAATAAATAAATAAATAAATATTCCGGACATATCACACGGTCAACTGATCCCAAACTAGGCATAGCCTGTTACTATGGGTACCAGAGACTGATATACATAATAGATATATATTTAACACCCAGACACAGAACAAACATCTGTGTTAGTCACAAATGTTTGTCCAGTGCGGGAATCGAACCCGCGACCTCTAGCGCAGAAGGCAGAGTTACTACCAACTGAGCTATGAGGCCAGTAAAAAGACATATGACATCGGAGTCGGATTGTCTTTTATCGCCCTTTTTGACCATCCACATCCTTTACTTTACAAGGGCTCGTTCAGGGGCATCGTAATCTACAAGTTCATTGACATATGAGTGACTAGAAGGAACCCGTGTCAACCGAAAGAAGCGGGGGACACAATATATTATTTTGTGAAAAGTTGGTAAAGGACTAACTTGCATTAAAAATCCCCCAGATTATTGCATAGAGACCATTATGAAAGGAAACTTTAAGTCCCGGGAGTACGGATAAACTCACTCAAAGGAAATTAGTTCTTACTCACTACTTATAAAGTTTGCTTCCATTTGGCGCAGTTTATTTGTTCGCAAATTTCGCATGAGAAGTAGTAGTTCTAGTACCCGATGGACCGACGACATTGTGAAGGTTGCGGGAAGTTGGTGGATGGAAAAGGCTCAAGACCGTTCGTCGTGGAACTCTTTAGGGGAGGCCTATGTCCACCAGTGGGCTTCTACAGGCTGATGATGAGCTAGTAAATTTCAGCTGGCTTACAATATTCGTTACCAGACGCTCTAGCTTCCGACTAAGCTGGCTAAGCTAAGCCGGGACCAACAGCTTAGCATGCCTTAACGTGCTAACTAAACTATAATATAATAATGCGAAAGTAACTCTGTCTGTTTGTAACGTTTTCACGACTAAACGGCTTCAAGGTTAGTTCATTAGTTGTAAAATGCGCAAAAATTCAGATACCTACGTTCATAGGCTACTATGCTTGTTTGCTACCTTAGTTGTATAAAAAAAAACCCCAAGTGATTAAAATTGCGTTAAACTGATAAACACAAAAAAAATATATAAGAACAAATTTTTTTTTATGCTATACGGAGGCAAACAGGCTTACGGCCCACCTGATGGTAAGTGGTTACCGTCGCCTATTGACATCAGTAACACCTGGAGCATTGCTAATGCGTTGCCTGCCGAACCCCTCTCCCCCTAAAGAGCTCTGGCAACCTTACTCACCACAGGAACACAACACTATTTGAAACAAATAATGTTATTTGGCTGCGATCTTCTGTAAGGCGGCACACATACACATATACACATACATTGTCAATTTCAGCCGTAATGAGGTAAAAACGCTTAGTTTTACGCCAAAATTATGATGCAATCGTTTCAATCGCACTTCTTCGGCTATCGCAATATTTCTTGATTTCATTCTTGTTTAAATGACAAGAATGAAATCAAGTAAATATTGACCAAAATTAAAAAATAACCTTATTTTGTAACAAAAAAATCGCTTCTTCTATTTTACTTTCGATTCAGAACAAACTATTTTCAGAATAACTACTACTACTATAATTATTTATTATGGTATCTATATATTTATGTATTGAACTTATTTATTTTTAAACTAGTATGTATTTAAAATTCTATTTCTCTCAAAATTTTAGTAAGTAATTAGCATCATAATTCCTTTTATTTTCGTTTTTATGATCTCAACTGTTCCCTCTCCTGTGCACTACCTTCACATCTTCTGTCCACAAACACAAAGGTTATCTGGAAGATAATGCTTTTTACCATAAAGTTCGCCTTTGTACAATTTTTATGTGCAATAAAGAATTTTCTATCTATCTATCTATTCTATCTTATAACTCTATCGTTTTAGAGTTTTAGAAAGTTTACGTATTTGAAAAATCCTTTATAAATACGGGTAGAGAAATATTGACCTCTGGTACATTAGAGCGAGACAAAAGACCCTCCATTAAAGCTACTCGAGCCTCTTCCGGTGTTTTCTTTCCATTTCCGGTGGCGGCCCCAACCCTTTGCACGCGCCCGATAAGTGTAGGATGATCTTTACGTAAGTGTTGTCTATTGTTGGGACCAAGGTTAGTTTAAGTGTACGGCTGAAACTACATACAAAATAAAAAAGAAAACTATCTACATCATCATAATTTCAGCCGTACGACGTGCACTGCTGAACATGGCCCACAGACAGAGCGAATTCCTTATAATGTGGGTGGATTTGCCCATACTCACCATACTGGGTATGCGGGTTGGCGAGCGCAGTTAGATCTATCGTTGTTAAAATGAGGGACGCTGCTGCCCATCCCCTAGCTTTTTCCCTTAGTCGCCTCTTACACCATCCGCGGATAGGTAGATATGGAGGGGCCTATTCTTCAGCCGGGGCCACCTCGGCCTAGCTGAACTAGCTACATGTAAGTATAATCGCGCCAGCAATGCGCGGATAACATGTTTTGTTGATAATCAAATAGAAGCGAGATAAGATTGTGTCGTTTTGTCCCGGATGTTTTTCTGTAGTCGGTAGTACAAAAATCCACCATATTGTCTCTTCTGAAACTTTACACAGGTACATAAAATCATGCCAGTTTCCCAGAGAGATAGAGTAAGGCACAGTGTGTTATGAGGGCGTCATGGACATGACGTGGTAATGAGCATTGTGAAAGGTATGCTTAGATGGTTTGGTCATGTAGAGAGGATGAACTAAAGAAGAGTGACCAAATAAGTGTATAAGGCGAGTGTGAATGGGACCGATGGAAGGGGAAGAACTCTGCATACGTTTAGTGACCAAATCGGTGACATTTTGGAAAAAGGCCAGATCACGAGTACCTTACACCGACAAGCATGTATGATGAATGTGAGGTATGTCAGGAAATTTTAACATTGGAGTTCGCCAGTTCAATAGTAACAAAAAATTATACTATTTATTTACAATCCGAAACTTATTGGTGGACGTCTTACGGAACTTATTCGTAACGCAATCCTCGGCTTGGTGGCCCCGGCTGAAGAATAGGCCCCTCCATATCTACCTATCCGCGGATGTCGTAAGAGGCGACTAAGGGAAAAAGCTAGGGGATGGGCAGCAGCGTCATTTTAACAACGATAGCTCTAACTGCGCTCGCCAATCCGCATGCCCAGTGTGGTGAGTATGGGCAAATCCCCCCATATGATAGGAATTCGCTGTCTGTGGGGGAGGCCATGTTCAGCAGTGGACGTCGTACGGCTGAAATGATGATAATGATGATCCTCGGCGCGAGCGTATAACTCACACTTGGCGAATTTATTTTCAGGAGGTTTTAAGTATGTTCCTCTCTACTGGTATTCTCTAGGGGAGTAATGTACTACTGGCAAGAATTTTAAATTTACCGCAGTGGACCAGGTGGCGAGAATGTGAAGAGACTTTTTACGAGTTTCATAATTGATTCAGGGTGAGTGCGCGATGGTGGAGTTGGTTTAACCTTCGTTTTATGACTTTTATGACGCCATTTATATCACTAGTGGGTAACGCGCCGCCTTCCGATCGACATGCCGTGGTTGCTCTCAAACGGTAGAGGAAAACATTGTGAGGAAACCGGCATGTACTAGAACCTGAAAATTCGTAGACTTGTGACATGTTTTTTTTTTTTTTTTATAGTACTGAATTGGCAAACAAGCATACCGCCCACCTGTTGGTAAGCGGTTACCGTAGCCTATGAGCGCTTGCAATACCAGAGGCATCACGCACGCGTTGCCGACCCCGAACCCCCTACCCCCTAAAGAGCTCTGGCAACTTTACTCATCGCAGGAACACAACACAATTTGAAACAAATAATGTTATTTGGCTGCGATCTTTTGTAAGGCGGAGGTACCTCCCAGGCGGGCTGCTCCAATTCAGAACGAGAAAATCACGCTGTGCTACCTCCTCCAAAATGCACATGTGCACGAAAGGAGCCTCTAAGAGGCGCACTTTAATCCTTCATCAAATCTTTTTATTTCAGACATATACGCACACATGAATAGTCTAATAAGAAAAGATATAAACGCAAAATATAAATTCTAAGAAATTATTTTATTTTCCAGTGAAATAAGTAGGTTTGCAAACCTTCATTAGCTTAACTTTACCGATCTTCTCCTTGTACTTTTAACTTCAAAGAGATATTGTTGGGGTAGACTGCTGGGCTTTGTTTAAATTGATAGTAAGTTTTCCCCTTGCGCGAATTCAAACGGCCCACTTAAAAGAGTCAAGTAAATAAGACTATTTTAACTCTCTTTTTTTAATACAAAATAGGCTAACATTTGACCACAATCTCCACTGATGTTAAGTGACGATGTCTACGGTGTATCACGTTTGCCTCGAAGAAACCTATTCACTCTGCTCTTGAAGACACCCAAATTATAGGTATTCGGAAACACAGACGCCGGCAACGAGTTCCACTCTTTGGCTGTCTTGATGTTAGAAGAATACATTTATATTTTTTATAATTTCATTTATTTAAATGCAACTTCTACATCGTGATAATCCAATAAACGGTAAGTCAACAGTGATCTCATCTAATCCTCAACTCGGAATCATCCGAGGATTCGCCAATTTCCTGCCAAACGCCTAAAATCAGGTACACAGGGAGAATTTGATCAGCTGGGTCACACTAAAACACCTGAATACTAGACTCGGATCAAAAAATTGAATTGATGGAAGTAACAAAAAAAATTTTGCGTGAATAAAACCAGAGTGTTTGGTACTCTCTCAAACGAGATGATTGGTGGTAATGAAAATAGCCCGCGCTTATTCACCGCAAATTAAATTAACCAACAACAGTGTGTCAAAGTTTGATATAATATATTTCCAATCAAGCAATGCACACTTCCTTCACGTACGATTAAAAGCTTGTAAAATATGCATGATTTTATTACTGTGGCTAATTACAATGTCATGCTCTAAATTACAGATATTGCTTTGAATTGCCGTCCCTTTCTTATAGATCAAAACGACAAGAACGGTTATAATTTTAGCGCTGCCGAATTAAGTTAGTTTAGAAAATGGCAACAACAGAATCAACAACATCTTACGTTTTTTTAGAGACCGTAGGCCTTTAATATACTTAGGCCACTGTTCACCAACATAATAACCGACCGTTCTACGACCCATGGCTTACATTATCTGTCATCATAGCCGACGGTTCTAGTAACTGCCTGTTTATTGTTGAACTACAGTAGCCGCGGCCCAAATTAGCTATGGCATCGATATCACACTGCTCAGTGGGTTCGGCTGTTCTGTTGTTATCACCAATTTGTTCGATGATTTTCTCTGATCTGACTGAGCCAGCTGTTTACCCGCCATAGTCCAAAAAGCTCTGCGATGTTTTATTCATAGACCGAGGAAAGAACCGAAGCACGATTCAGTTAGCGAACTCCCGAAATACAGATTTGAAGACGTTAAAATCCCATTGGGAATATTTTAATTGGAATTAGGCAGGATATCACACCGGAAGTTATATGCCTACGGATAGTATGTTTGTATAATTTAGTTGCCAACTACAGTGACGGAATTTATACGCATGAGTGGCACTGAAAAGGCGAATGACGTTGATGAAGATTAAAGCGAGTCACTAAGCAGCTTCTTGGGTGAACAGAACAAATGTCTTCGATTTTTTAGGTTCTGGACCTGATAGTTTTATCACTATATGTTCCATCACCGTTATCTAAATCAAAATATATTATGAAATAGTAACTGACTGACTAACAGACAACGCAAAGACTAAAAAGTTGTACCTAGAGACTTGAGGGTGTGAACCTTTCAGTAAGGGTATAATTAGGAAAGGTGCAGCGGGGTTTGAAGTTTGTATGAAAAACATCACGTGAACAAAGTCGCGGGGGCTTTCACTAGTTCACTGAAAATGTAAAGGTGCGTGATCCCCAATAGTGGCCCAGCGGCGTGATTCAAGCCTTGGAATCGTAAGCCAACCACGACTGCTCCAAGCAGTGGCTGTGGTGGGCTCGGTCAAAAGTCAAAGTCAAAAGGCATTTATTTCAATAAAATCACTAGGATCACTTTGAAACGTCTTAGAAACTAGGTGAAGCTATGCCTCGGTGTGACTTAGCCCCAGTAGGTGTGATACGATCGACCATTTCTTTGTAACGTGAATCTGAATTGCTAATGCCTCTAGCTAGGATCTCAGGAAACATTGTTATTTCTGTCACAGAACAAGTTATACTTTTCAGTTCCGCCATCGGAACGGAATTAACGGACAAAGGACTTTGGGGATGGAAAACGGGAGTTTGTACAAGATAAAGAAATTCGATTATTCTTGCGCTTTGAAGAGTGTTTAGTTTTACAGATTTGTTCGCACGTTTTTTCCATCTCGTCTGTTAGAATTAACCTTACACTTCAATATTCATTTATTCATTGATATCGTATGTATATTTTGAAATGTCTTAAATCTAGTTGAATTAAGACATTTCAATAACAATACATACGTAGATTAAATACGTTTCAAAATGATCCATTCGATTTCAATGAATAAATGAATGTTGAAGTTAAAAGTAACGTATTCGCAAGTATTTCTTTACCAGAGTTATCTCGAAATTATTTCGATTATGTTGAATCCAAGCACAGAAATCGTCAACGCGACTGACGCCCCCGATTCTCACTCATTCCAGTTTTGTCGAGTTTAAAGAGCGCAGAAGGCTCGACAAACTCAGGTTCAAAATAATTTTCACAAAATATACGATAACTCAAAGGATTTTCACTAAATTTTAATAATTACCTTCTCATAAATTTTAATCAGCCATCGCTTATTCAGTTTGCAAACATCAAGTTCATAAAATATGCAGATGCGCGCAGATTTCAGGAGACTTATCAAAGAGTGTTGGGAACAAAGCAGATTTTCTTACTTTAGCTAGTTTAAAGATGACATAGCTGGTACACAAACAGTACTGTGCACATGGATGTAATGTGTGAAAGTGGATATGGTGAAGAAAGGAGTGAGTGCTGAGATGACGACTGATGGAGGGGAAATGGAAGAAGAATACATGTTGTGCCGACCCCACATGATGTGGGATAAGTGCAGGAAGGTAAATATAAAACAGTACTATGCGCTTTTCTCACAATTGCGCCTTCTCAGTAAGTCTCAACAATAGGCTCACGTCTTTGGTCCTCAAGAATGGTACACATTCTCTCAGATCTCCAGGCGATTAGATCCTTGAAGGTGTCTAACGTGGTGGTCAGAGACATCTCCAAACATTTGACAGATACCCACAGTTTGCAGTAATGAATATTCCATACGTGACTGATTGCAAGGTAATCGCACCTTTAAGAATAATGACTGGTTCCCTCATGATGTTTTCCTCCACAGTTTTTATATTTTTCAAACTGAAAAAGTCATTGTTGCAACAGTGCTCGAGCCCACGATCTTCGGAACGAACCTACCACTAGGCTAACACGGCACCCTAGAAGAATCAGGCATTATGACTTGGCTTCATTTTTTGACGGATCATGTGCGATCCATCGATCATTCACCAGAGCATCGTTGCTTTTTCCAATATAAAGACATCAGTTATCAATGTTAAGGCGGCAAAAACCTTGATTAGCAGCCCGATGCGTGCATGCAAATCTTGTGTAAGCCGCATCAATAACTCTTGCTTTAAAAACATCAACAATCAAAATTAAGACTATATCACCCCATAATTTGATATGAAAAAAAGGGCTACCAAGTTTATGGGGCCACCATACCTGAATCTGATCTGTCACAGATCCAATGCAGGATGACCAAGAACAAAAATCACTGACACGACAAGAACAGAAAGAAAGTAACGCACATTTTCGGTCAAAAACAAATTTTCTTGGATTTTTATTCAAATGTAAAAAAAAAAGTTTCAGAAAAAGAACGTATAGATTGTCAATGATTTCTTTTTTCATTGTTTCGTCGATGACGAGTTAAAACAAATCGATTGGCTTTTGTTGTCACCGATCTTAAATTGAACAATGAAAGTTCTGTCTAAAAACCTTTGCAGAGTAGTTATTCCGCCACACACGAATGCCCCAGCTCTTCCCTGAGCTCCTGGTACTAAAACATGCACGGGCTCGTTAAATATGCACCAAGGCATCATGGAGACGAAGAGTTAATAATTCAAGCTGGTTCATTTGGCTGAAGTATGGCGCGATTGGGATGACGCATGGGTGCTGTTGTCTCGGCACGCAGTGTTTTTTAACACAAAAAAGTAATGTCCTCAGAACCGTGAGAATCTTTTATCCTACTAACATATAATATTATCCTACTTCCTACTATTATAAATGCGAAAGTTTGGATAGATAGATGGATTGATGGATGTTTGTTACTCAATCACGCCAGTACGTCTGAACGGATCTGGATGAAATTTGGTACAGTGACAGATTATAGTCTGGATTAGCACATAGGGTACTTTTTATCCTCGTAGGTACCTACCACGCGAGCGAAGCCGCGAGCGGGAGCTAGTAAATTATAAATGCCAAAGCTTGACCGATTTCAATGAAACTTGGAATAGATATAGTTCTTTACTTAGAATCTTCTCTTCTTCTGTCGTGTCCATGGTTCAGGGGGACTAAATCTTTTTGGACCAGTACTCCGCCACAGCTACGGCATAACTAGAGAGAACTAAGAGAGAACTAAGAGAGAACTAACAGAGGCTTTTTATGTAGGTACAACTCGAGCGAAGCCGCGTGCGGTAGTTAGTGATGACTAAAGTGGGGGAACGGTAGTCCATCTATGTAGTGTTAGATCTCTTAGTAAGGTAGTCGTTAGCAGTACATAGATTATAGTTTGTCAATTTGTCACGTCTCATGCTGTCACAGCTGTTGCCGGCACGTACCAGGCTCTCATATTTATCGGGAGGTTCGCATAACACGTAAAAATATCCTAGATAGGCTAACAGGGCATTTTTGGAGGACGTAATTGAATTCATAATGATACAAATTTTCTTATTTGGAGTAGCAAACTAGTGGTTCGCCCCGAACTGTATCATTTTTTTTCTGTCCCTTTATGACCCCTCTATCTTAGCATCCCCTTGGCTGATTTAACTCATATTTTTACCAGTAAATCTTGATAGTACAAACTGTTGATCTATTAAATTCCATGCTGGTCGGGGTTGACGGTTCGAAAGTTATGCTCTAACAAATAAACATACAAACGTACAACGCCGATTCGCCCAAGTTGTTAAATATGTAAACAAATACTCGAATGGCGACGCAGTGTTGGAAGGCCCCCCACCCGATGGACCGACGACATTGTGAAGGTTGCGGGAAGTCGGTGGATGGAGAAGGCTCAAGACCGTTCGTCATGGAACTCTTTGGGGGAGGCCTATGTCCAGCAGTGGACTTCTACAGGCTGATGATGATGATGATGAATCAAATACTGAATGTAACACCCCTTTATATTATACTGATACACAATACTCCCCTTTATAATGTTCAGAAGAGTTAAAAATATCTTTAAACGTTATCCGATAGCTTTGTTGTGGAAACAAAAAGAAGCCAAAAGATTTTGGTTTGAAATGAAAGACAGATTGAGGAAGCTCTAAAATATACGCACTGAGGAGAATATTATGAAATAAAACATGGCTAGAAAATAAACGTCTGTAATATTGTTAGGTAAATTGTTTACATAACTTTTATGACAGGGCTGTCGCGCATGTAAATATTAATAGAGATCACAAGGATTATTTTGAATTGTCGTAATCGCACTCAAATAGCGATCCTGTGTGCTTTGTTAATTTTTTGCTGCAGATTTGAGTGCGATTTATTAATACGTCTGATCCTTGTGATCTAGCCTAGCTGCCTAGAATTACTTACACAGACTCATTTAAATAAAATATTATACCGAGAAACGGAATAAATGTTAGAAAAAGACCCCGGCTGAATTAAAAATTAAAAGTCCTAAGGGGAATGAGACGTTATTTCCTTGTAAGGACATTAGTGAAAAGCTCATAGCACCAGGTGAGCAGAAACGTAAAGAGCTTTACTTAATTATGAGCGCTTCGAGACGCGCTGTTTACGTTCCCTGGGTAGAAAACCTCTTTGCACGGGGTTAAGGGGCGGTTCTGATTTGCAGACCCCAGGATTTACCGAGGCTTTTTGCATTAGGTTCGGTTCGATATCAAAATTTTAAAATAATATACAGAATGTATAGCTTCATGAAAGAAAACTCAGCATTGAAATCCTTTGCCCAAAGCGTGTCCTGAACGAAATAATGTAGGTTTACTTGTGTGATAGAATTAGACTGAAGGCGGACATCATTCTTAAATTTGTCAAGGTTTTCAAAATAAGTATAAAAAAATGTATGGTAAGGTACATTTGTAACAAGAACTGCACTACACTCGTAGTTACTGAAACATTTGACTGTTCTTACTGTCTTCAGTACTCGCATAATTGCTTACTGGTCTGGCAGATTTTATCCGAGTTTCTTTCAAAAAACTGCAATGTAAAAGTTAAGTATAAAGTACTATACCATCACTTTATATTAATATTATTACACTATGTTTGTCAAGAATAATCAAAATCTCTTCGGTCAACCTTCGGATTACATGGTCCGCAACAGGCATGACAACAATAAAGTCTGTCATATAAATAGGAAAACCGCAATGATGGATAAGAGTACCTTTGCTATGGCACCCTCCATATATAATAAATTACCACCATCTATAAGACTACTGCCGAATATGGAGTTTCAGAGAAAGTTAAAAATGATTCTTTCAAATAAATGTTATTATTCTATAAATGATTTCTTAACTGACAAAGATTTTTTGGCTTGACATTCGCTGTTTTTAAGTTGTTTTTTATCCAATTAGTTTCATGTGTAATTTTTATTTTTTATTTTATTAAGTTTATTTTAATTATTATTATTTGTACAAAGATATTATTATTGCACATCGAAAAATCGGTAGGAATACATTGACTCACATAATTATAGACTTATAAACACCTGTACCTACATGTATTTCAAGCAATAAATGACACTTTACTTTACTTTACTAAAGTGTTTGTTGTCTTATTCGCTAGGCTTCATCCGAGGTACAGACGTTAATCCAGTTTCCGACGTTTCGAAGCGATTCTTGTGATCTTTGGACAAAGACTTTGAAAAGTCTCGAGTCTTAGACTCCACCTCTAATGTCCGGTCTTCAAAGCATCGCCTCGCGGTTGCTGCTCCCCTTATACCTCTACCCATGAAAACTTAATGTTTTAAGCGCTCTTCCGGCGCCCCTCGACATTGTTCCTGTACAGGATAATGTTTGCAACAAATTAGCCTCGAGCGGTAAAACTTCAGCGAGTTTATAATCTCAACGACAAAAAAAACTGTATTGTATCAAATATATTCACAATAATGAACCTGTCTACTGAATTATCAGAATTAAAGCGTGTCAGCACTATTTCACGCGAATTTGAACAATAAAACTTTGCGTTTGAGACTGCAAACTTACGTCAGCGCAAAGTTGATGGTACGCGGCTAGGTATAAGTTTTACGACTATTCAAATCCAATTTCAGTAATCTCAGCGACCGCTCTTCGCTTTCACGATATTCCATAGTCTTAATATGATCTCGATTTTATTGGACCGTTCCTTTGTACCTTATATCCGACCCGACCCTTTCGGGCTCAATAATTACAAATGTATTAAGGACTCTAGCTGTACTTGCGTCGAGGTACATACGCCAGGCCCACTACTGAAAAAAAAAATTTTCGCACTTTTTTTTTATTTATTTTATACAGGCTTACGGCCCTCCTGATGGTAAGTGGTTACCGTCGCCTATTGACATTAGCAACACCTGGAGCATTGCTAATGCGTTGCCTGCCGAACCCCTCCCCCCCCCTAAAGAGCTCTGGCAACCTTACTCACCGCAGGAACACAACACTATTTGAAACAAATAATGTTATATTGCACTAATACCTACCTACAGCAATTTTTTTTTTATTTACTTTTTGCGGCTATTGTGTCACTGCGGCCACAACTGGCCTATTGTGATCGCCACTGTATTTGTGGAGCCCCTTTACAGGGCCTTTAAAGTTCACCGCAAAGCCCAGCAGCTGTTAAAAACTGAAGGATTTTCTTTGGGGTGAGTTGCTTTAGCTCCATTGGGCTGAGGATGTGCTTTCCCAAATGGATGCTACGTACTTACAACTAATCTTTAGCCCTAGGAGAAAAATATCGAAATGAAAGGCTTATATAAAATTTAGTTGTTGTGTATCTAGTCCCTTATTGTTTTTAATATTTTAATTAGTTCATAATGACATTCTTTTTCTTCTATTTTTTATTATTATTTGTTATTTTTTTTATTAATTAAATTTAATTAAGATTGTAAATTAAATATTGCATGCCTAGATATAGGTAGAATACATTGATTCAATAGTATATAGTAATTGACATCTTTATGACATGTATTTCAAGCAATAAATTATACTTTGACTTTGACTTTCAAAGTACTACGAATCAGCTAAGTTTTCATGTATTATTCATCACTATTTTGTCGAAAAAGCAAGCGTGTTCTCAATCCTTCTAAGGGCATTTATTTACCGAGGCTGGCTGAGATGTTTGTCGGAAACTTTCGGCATTCCCTTCCCGAAATAGGTCAAAGTCCTCATTAATCAACATTGTCTTGGGAACACAAGACTAACTTAAGCCCCTATATTCACTTGTGCTGACCAGCGAACAAGAAACCATGTTGCGAGAAATCTCTACGTAGAAGCATTTGGTACATGACAACAGTTCGCAAACGCGACAGATAAAACACACTCTTTAAAACCCAATCGTTTGGAATCGACATCGAAAATATTATCAATTCACACTCTAGTCTAGGGCCTCTAGACCTACCATTATTGCCATGCTGCAGAAGAAATACTTGCAGATCATACAAAAATTTGTCCCGCAGCGGGAATCGAGCCCTCACCCCTTGCGTTTCAGCCCGGCACTTGCCCGCTACGCTACCGAGGTCGTCGAAAAGGTTAAAAAGTGTTTATGTATGTAGGAGGAGGTAGGGCACAGCGAGATTTTCTCGTTCTGAATTAGAGCAGCCCGCCTGGGGATGTACCTCCGCCTTACAGAAGATCGCAGCCAAATAACATTATTTGTTTCAAATAGTGTTGTGTTCCTGCGGTAAGGTTGCCAGAGCTCTTTAGGGGGGAAGGGGGTTAGGGGGCGGCATCGCGTGCGTGATGCCTCTGGTATTGCAAGCGCTCATAGGCTACGGTAACCGCTTACCATCAGGTGGGCCGTAAGCTTGTTTGCCAGCTCTGTTGTAAAAAAAAAAATGTAAACACAGTAGCTTGTTCATATTAATTTTATTTAAACAAGATCGGTTCAAAAGCATCGTTCGCATTGAACATCAATGGATTCCAATTTCGCAATATATAAAAAAAAGGTGCCGTTCCCATTCGACATGTATCACGCTCGGCTCTATCCTCAAGTGTCTCATAACTAGTAGGTAACATAACCAGCTGAAGCATTCCCCATTTTACCTGTGAGCCACATTGGACTGATTGGGCGTCTGGTATCGACAGAGATAATAATTAATAAACACCGAATGTAACATTATGTTGTCGGTGTATTGTATAGTTTTGTGTGTTCGACATGTATTTATGATCATATCGATAAGTGGCTACCTAATTGTATTTATGAAGAGATGTTGAATGTGGGCACAATGTTTTGAAGAGGTAAATAATCCGAGTATATTTGGACCGAAGCTGATTATTTATTTTATTTTATTTTATTTTTATAATTTTAGGAAAACTTACGGCTAATATGATATTAATGAAAACAATGAGTACTTAAAGGCTAATTACAAGTTTCCACATGTAGGTGAAAGTAACTAAATTAAAACGAAACAGTATAAAGGTAGACGGCACCGCACGTACCACAAAGAGGAAAGAAATTAAAATAAATATATAAATAGTTAAAAAAAAAATCAAAGCTACCTACTAATTAAAAAAATAAGTCACACATCAAACGTTTCATACGATTGATTAATTAATTTCATACTGTGAGTATATATTTATCCATAGATAAATAGAAAATTCTTTAGTGCACATAACAATAGTACACAGGCGAACTTAATGCTTAAAAGCTTATCTTCCAGATAACCATTTTAATTTTCATCATCATCATTAGCCTGTAGAAGTCCACTGCTGGACGTAGACCTCCCCTAAAGAGTTTCACGCAAACCATCATACCACGAAAAATTGTGAAAACTGACATTTAGAGGACTCTAATGAAACATTTAGGTACTTCATAAATTTTATCTTTAATGATGAAGTACCTTACCGAGCTAGGGCTATACAAAATCACTCACCCAATATTAGCTTTGAAGATCTAAGGACTTTATCAACTCCAGAATGTCATGTCGTCCCCACCCTATCTGTTGTTGGAGTTAAGCAAAACATCATCTAAATAGGCGAAGTAAATTCCGGGCGTAATACCAGCGTTCATTAATAACTGACAAAGCTCTTCGTTGCTTCTAAGCCTCTGGTACTCTCATTGCCGGAGACGACCATTTTTGATCTGATTTTCGATTCTATTACTAAAAACATAAGGGCGTTATGGTGCCGTTTTTATGCTATTTTGAACTCTACAGATAAAGCAATAATAATGGCGGAGCAGTTTGGAATAATAATCCTCTCGTGATCGGGCCGTTTAAGAAATGCGGATTAATAATTAAGTCTTCAGGTTGTTATTCGTTATTATTTTTATTTGGTATTCTTAATCGATCAGTATGCTGGTGAATGTAAAGGTATCGGTAGCCAATAAATTTGTGGTTTAAGATTGCAATTTTGAAACTCGGGGAATGAATAGTGATCGTAAATTATTTCTGCAAATGCATTTCATCGTAAAATAATTAAAAAAACGTTAGCCTTTAAAGCTTGTAAATGCACTGCACGTGTCTTCATAACAAACCTCTTCATTTGTGCTAAGAGCTTGGTACAATCTGGAGTTATATAGCAGAAGTTACTAGTCTTTTGAAATATAAGTTCATAATTACTCACCGAAAATGCCTTGAGGAACACCAGACACTGAATGATGCCCTCCATAGTGTCACCGGTGAGACAGAAGGTGCCCGTCAGATGCCTTCCCTTCTTGTCTCCCAAAGACGGGGCTGCGGCTAGACTTGCGTGGACCAGGGCGCCGCGCGGACGCACGTCCCGAGTCGCGCCGAGAACCCCCGGCAGGGGCGCGCCTTCCATCAACCGCGCCAACGGGTCCATACCCGAGGCTTAACACATCCTGGTATCCTGGTGCACTCACTGAACCATTTGGCACTGTATTTGGCACTTACGTTGCTATTTTCTATTTAGCTGAACGAGATTACTACTAAGCACTATTTTTAGTCAAAACGTTCATTTGGATTTTTTATTTGGCACTTTTTATTTGAGTGCGGCGAAGCCAGCAAGGGAAGAGTTATGTTTTTTAATTTAGCACATGATTTGGCACAAAAATTTAATCTACGCCTTCTCTAAAAATCTCTATTTACCCAAAACAGTAATTCGAAATCATTTGGTACTAATTCAGGGATAGTAATTCTTCATGAGGCGATCTTCCATCCGCGAGGACACGGAGAACAGAGACTGCGTGGGGGTGATAGTGCGTGAGTTTTGGAACAGCGCCTTGCACTCATCACAGTTGCACTTAGAACGGTCTCCCCAGCACTCGCAATTCCACAAGATGGCCACTGCAGTATAGATTATAACTCCCATACCCACTATAATGTATATTTCCATTGTGGATTATTTCCGCTGTAACCTGTAAAATTGCAGGTAAGCGGTTTTGTTGCTTTAAGCAGAGATGCTGCGTTTTGTCGGTATTTGACGTATCAGATTCAAACGAACGAACAGAGCCCTAAAAACCCTCAACGAAACAGTGTTGTATCATGTAAAATATTTGCGCAACAGTAGGTGAGGAATGCTGTGCTTACTCAGCTATGTAGAATAAGAAATAGGTATACATTTTTCTGGATTATCATCATCATTTCAGCCGTACGACGTCCACTGCTGAACATGGCCTCCCCCACAGACAGAGCGAATTCCTTATCATGTGGGGGGATTTGCCCAAACTCACTACGCTGGGCATGCGGGTTGGCGAGCGCAGTTAGAGCTATCGTTGTTAAAATGATGGACGCTGCTGTCCATCCCCTAGCTTTTTACCCTTAGTCGCCTCTTACGACATCCACGGATAGGTAGATATGGAGAGGCCTATTCTTCAGCCGGGGCCACCACGGCCCATATAATCACAAGCAACTCTTATCTGCCTGCCTGGAGACCTGAGGTGGGATGTCTTTCATGGCGATATTCACGGTCGTTATATCATGTTAGCAGCTTCGGTAAGGCTCAACTAGCAATGGTGTCACGCCATTTATCACCGAAATGGCGTTTGTCTGGCGGCTGCGTTTTGTCGGTATTTATGGCGGAAATGCTATTTATTCTGTGGGAGGTATGATTTACACGGCGCGGGTTTCAATTCAACGCCAGTGTAAGAGCACCTTAATAGAATCGTTCTGTACAGCGGGTGTGCTATAATAACAGTTGCGTATTTGATTTTACACAATAACCGAACCGTCGTGTTGAAGGGAAATCGGGAGGAAAATGTTTTGAATCGTATTGTTTATGGTAATAGTTTGTTGAAAGTACGTACGTATTATACAGGCATAGAAGCATTGCCATGTTTCGACAAAGTCTTTTTTTATACAACTAAGGTGGCAAACAAGCGTACGGCCCACCTGTTGGTAAGTGGTTACCGTAGCTTATGGACTTGTACTACTGTATACTGTAGATAAAGTTTTGTAGCAAATCATTCGGTGAGACATCTGCGAATCCATTTATAAAAACTTGGGGTAGCCATCTTTTTTATTGCAATAGTATCCAGAACAATCTTCTTCACACCAATAAACTAATAACATATCAATATCCTATGTAATCCCAATCTCTTCAAAATAAATTACCAATTTTTCCTCATCTAACAACCCCCACCATATAATTAACCCTTTACACGAGTACCATTCAAGTAACACACGTACCAGGGTAAGAGGACTTACAAGGAGGTATAAACAAACTGATTCGCTTCTCACTGATTGGGCTCATTGTGAAGGAACGCGCACGTACCACTCAATCAATGAACTCATTGATCGATACGTATTTAACTACATATATCTAAAACTTCTGAGCAATTACCAATGTAGAGAGCAATTTGTCAAAACCCGAATACTTTTTGTCTGTAATTTTTCGGATGTTTATGTTTGAAGTAACTACGCGTTAGCACAATAATATTTCAAGAAGTGATGTATTAAATAAAATTTATAAAATATATTACATCAATATAAAAATATTGATGTTTTTTTTTTCGCTAATATTATTTATTTTTGTTGGTAGAATAACCCCCTTTCGGGATGGTATACATGTTATGAATCGCCTTGTAGATTGCGAGACACAGAACGGTAAAACGAAGCAAAAAGTATGGATTAGTCAGTTGTTATAGTGAGTTATGAATAAATTCCCTTTGATTCAAACACGCATGAAAAGAATGTTGTTCAAAAAATTTAAGAATATGACTAATTTGGTATATGCCCTGGAGATGACAGGAAAATCACAGAAAATTGTTTTTGGTTAACGCCCAATCATACACGTTTTCCTGACCCCAAATCATTACGAGCAAAATGTTTCCTTCAGCAAATAGCTGAAGGAAACATTTTACCGGCGTGATATTACTAAGAAACCGTTTTCATTTGCTTTTTATACTTATTTTGGGTCGCGTTCATTAAATTATAGTTATTATCTTTTCTTTTATTGAAATAAATGTATTTTAGATCAATTTGTCAAACGTGTTATTTATTTATAATAAATAAATCGGTAGACATCATTATCTAGCAGTAAAACGACGGCAAAAAACCTATAGAAAATAAGGATGAATTTTACCAAATCGATGATAGTTTTAGTGCAGGTTAGTTTTTATTTCTGTTTTTATGAGTATTCTCTAAAAAAACACTTACCTATTTATCCTTCAGCGATCAATTAAGATATAGTGACAAACAATCAGCGTATAAATTCTCGACAGGCCATTTGAAAAGTGAGACGAACCATGAAGTAACTCGATGAGACATCGCACCTCCACCAAGTTATGGGCGCCTTGTGTAACGACGTCAGCTCTCTGAATAGACCTGCTATTAATTATGTTAGCCTGGTAGACGGGAAAGTCTTTGATAAATCTAGGCACTAGCATAGGTAGCATAACCAAGGTAATTTACCGAACAAGATTCAATAACACTAGTTCGTCATGTCACTGGTTCTTTCTTGATCCTGTGCTAGGTCCATGACCAGGTCCCTTATTGTGTAACTCAACGGATCATCATAATCGACTTGTCAAATTCGCATTGCGTCAAGACAATGAGAACCTGAATGTTAAAGTAATTTAATCGTAATTGCTTTAACATTCAGGTTCACTTAAATTATACAAAAATGGTGAATAAACTATTTAATTTTTTTCTACAGCATCTTCAATTCTTTGTTAGATTCTGAAGCTGCTTGAGTTCAATAAGCACGGCTCCCTTCACCAAAATAAATCGGCTCTCGGCATTCATTTTATTATTTCTTTATCCCGAGATTACGTTTGTTATCTACATTTCGATGACATTCAAAACACTTGTTTAACGTCCTTAAAATCGCATTAGCTTTAATCTCAAACCCACTGACTTCGAGAATCTTGGCAAATCACACAATTACGAGTTCTCTCGCAACACAACAAAACAGCTCCTCTTACGGGGGCATTAAGTCCAAATTAGCATGACTTTACGATGTAGGGAGTTATAAGGGCTCCATAGATTAGTAGGTACTAAGCTGAGAGTCGCGATAGGGATATTAATTCGCCGCGTAACACTGATGATGAATTAACTCCGAATCTCTGAGAAACTAAGCGTTTGGTCGGATGTGCGCTGTTTATATTTATGTGCGCCTGGTACCAGGAAAAATGATAATTAGCCTGGCCTTTCCTTAGTATTTGGAACGTTCCGGACCAGCTATAATTCTACTATTAGCGATGGAAACATAACGTACGAAAGATTCACCGCTCCTGCAGCAGAAAAGTTACCAAGAAAACAAAGACGAAAGCACAAGTTGAACCTGATCGGAGCTGGTAGGGAATTAACCCGTGCAAACAGACAGTATTTACATCATTTACATCGGCAGGGATTACTGCGCTTATCGGAGCAAGGACTAGGGTGGCAGGAGGTATCAGGAGCTATAAACAAATGGAATGCGAATGAGGCAAATTTCCCAAACGTACGGATCGACTCAGCGAAATTCCGTATGTTGCTGTCTCTGTCTAGCATGGGTATAAATTGTACATATTTTAAATCAAATGGAGCATTTGATTTTGTATCCTTGCAGCAGAATTATATTCTAAAATTTCAACTAAAGTTAAATAAATATACATTTGTGTGGCATTTTAAATTTTACCAATTGGTTATCAGATCAAATACAAGGGACACAGAAATTACAGGTAGTAAACGAGGTAGGTAATTAAACGGGAAGGAAAAAGAAAAACAGGACACGTAACACAGGCTTATGGGTTACCATGGCATCATTCCGCTTATCAATTCAGGGACTAGGATTTCAGGTGATATTAGGAGCTAATAGAAGTAGCTAACTAATGTTTACCGAATATCATACACTCGTTTAGTTTAACTTTGAAACAACTAATCAGACACATCATGGCACACGCATATGTGCACAACCATTCATGAAAGGACTTTCTCCAACTGCCATAGGCCCTTTTCAGTGCCAACATACCTCAACTTGTTCACTGACCTATTACAGGATGACCAAGAAGGAATCAGTGACACAACAAGCAAGCAAGTATGCTTATGTATATTTTATTAAAACTGGTGGGAACAAAAATAATGGACAACGCAATTTGCCTTTGTCATGCAGAAACAACATTTTCTTTCAAGACCCGTTTTGCTTGCACAAAACGTTATAATACGAAGGAAACATAACATAGTAGGAGATGAAATAACAAAGACAAACATAAACACGGCCGTCCTAAGCAAACCCAGGCGCGCATTTGCGGCGACTATGTGACGGTAACATTTGCGTAAATATACTAGGGAAATAGCTTTGCTGAGGAAATTAAGTGTATTCCTATGATGGAGGCAATAACTTATGGTGTTTGTGGCCACTGAAGTTTACTCTTGGTAAGTGGTGATATCCTTGTAGCTCCCAAGAATTGTTTGCAATTTCGGGAGCAACGTGATAATAAAAGTAGACTCTAATTTATGATGAAATGCATCACAATAAACAAATTAACTGACATTTTATGGTATACCTACTCGCATCCGCCCGCGGTTTCGCTCGCGTACCACGTTTCTTGTTTGTGTTCCAGGTTTACCTACATCCAAGTTTCATCCGTGAAAAACAAACAAACATCCAAACATCCTCAGAATCTTTCGCATTTTTAATATTAATAGGATAAGATGTAGAAAATGTAGGTATACTTGTCAAGCTAAGTTGTTTTCCCTTATATTGGATACGTACATGTTTTTCATAGTTATATCCTTCACTTCAGCACGTCTCATATGATGATTTATGTAGGTGGGCAAAGCAGACAGAGATTGATAAATAGCTTGGAGTGGTACCTACCCGAATACGATAAGGAAAAAATTGCTTATCTGAACCTGAAAAACTTTACGTAAATATATTTATGTGACACGATTTGTTACGAAATACCAAATCTGTTCATTCAAAAACACTCTGTCAAAGGAATATCATTATCGATGTCCTGATCACTGTAGGTAGAGGATCATTTTGTATAACAGGCTATAATAATCATCTCGGCATTCATTTTGTCCCAGTATGTGCCCGATGCTTCGCTCGCCTGCGATAGCCTATATTATGCTGTTAACTATTCCAAGTTTCATAGAAATCTTTGATGATTAAATAAATATTATTTTAATTTATTGGCCGTGGTGGCCCCGGCGAAAGAATAGGCCCCTCCATATCTCTATGTTGTAAGAGGCGACTAAGGGAAAAAAGCTAGGGGATGGGCAGCAGCGTCCCTCATTTTAACAACGATAGTTCTAACTGCGCTCGCCAATCCGCATGCCCAGCGTGGTGAGTATGGGCAAATCCCCCCACATGATAAGGAATTTGCTCTGTCTGTGGGGGAGGCCATGTTCAGCAGTGGACATCGAACGGCTGAAATGATGATGATGATGATGAAATAAATATTCCGGACATATCACACACGGTTAACTGATCCCAAACTAGGCATAGCCTGTACTATGGGTACAGGCTATGCCTAATTAACAGGCTATGATTGATTCTTTACGGCGTGATTAAACCACAAGCATACAAAATCCTCACAAACTTTCGCATTTATAATATTAAGTACGATTAGTAGGATATATAACATGTAAGGACTAGCTATGAGAAAAACAATCAACTGACGAATTTGCATTGATATAATTTATACTCTCTAAGATTTCTTGAACAAAAGATATGCTGGGTCACATTTTGTTTTACTCTAGCATTTTATTTGCTAACATTTCAACACAAATCTTTCGTAACAAATGTATTTGCTAACATTGTCCTACGTCTGTCATTGTGACAGCCCCACCGTCTACCCCAAGCCATACATTATATCCCAGAAATAAGGTTCATTTTGGTACGACAGTAGGTAACTCGCAACGCTGTCTATCGAATCAATATCATCCTTTGTCGAAGTTCGAGTTTCATCGACAAACTTCTTTACTATTGAGTTATACGTCTTCACTCGAAAATGACATCTATTTCTTAGACTTACGATCTATCGACTTTTGCATTAGCAGCAACATGGACCCTTGAGTTTGGTCACAAGTTTTGCGTCATTCTTTTCTCGTCATTGCCTCTTGGCCCGAAGTTTCAGAAACTTGTACCCACATTTCTTCAGATTTTCGAGACATTTAGAAAAAGATCAAGATTTCCTAGCAAATGTCGTTTGGAATAAGTTATCGCCAACTGGTACGTAAAAGTGTACTTACTTATTTGGTTCTTTTGGACTTCGGAACGTAATATTTTTTGAATGCATTATACAGTATATACGAGTACGTACATTACGTACACTGAATGTTAAATCAAGACTAAGAGATTTATTGATCAATTTCTGGCGCTCTAGAAGATAGTTTTAATAAAGTTGTTACAGTCATAAATTTTTCAGCTTTGCTGAAAAACAACAACAACTACTCTGTACCTAAATTCCACAAAAAATAAATATCTTTATCTTTATTAAAATTAGTTTTATTTAAATAATCCAAGGGTCAAACAAAACAAATTGGGTTTTGTTGTATTTATACAATCATAAAACATCACAAAACTCCAAAATGGATTGATACCCTCAGGCTAGTGAGAGTTTTCTAGGAATAGAGGAGAGAGACTCGGAGTGGTTACTTATGTACAGGTTTAATTACAAGATATTTACAAAATTCTATTAATATTATGGTTTAGTCCACTTTCACAACTATTTTTCACAATAAATGCGAAAGTTTAAATAATAAATATTCCGGACATAGCACACACGGTCAACTGATCCCAAACTAGGCATAGCCTGTACTGTGGGTACCAGAGACTGGTATACATAATAGATAAATATTTATAAACACCCAGACACAGAACAAACATTCAACAAACAAGTGTTTGTCCAGTGCGGGAATCGAACCCGCAACCTCTAGCGCAGAAGGCAGAGTTACTATCAACTGAGCTATGAGGCCAGTCAAATGGATGGATGTATGTAACCCAATCACGCCAGAATGGCTGAACAGATCTGTATGAAAGGTACAGAGATAGATTATAGTCTGGAATAGCACTAAGGCTACTTTTTATCTCCGTAGGTAGCACGCGAGCGAAGCTGCAGACGGAAGCTATTAATAACAATAATGGAAATATTGTAGAAAAGCATTAGGTATCACGGCACAAGTTAAAGTAGAGTAGTGGTGATAGTAGGAATTCTATCAATAATCATCGACTCGTCCGTCAACATCATCATCATCATCATCTGCCTGCCCTTATCCCACTTCATGTGGGGTCGGCACAACATGTTTTCCTCTTCCAGTCCCCTCTATCAGCCGTCATATCAGTATTCACTCCTTTCTTACTCATGTCATCTTTCACACAGTCTATCCATCTTTTCTTTGGTCTACCTCTTCCCTTATATCCTTCCACACTCGTCCGTCAACATACCAACCGTAAATAGACTTTCCCTCTGCCGCGTCACCACCGCGGGCAGAGGGGAGGTCAAAGTTGCGGCGACGGAACGAGGATAGTGGCGGCGAAACGCTATACACCCTTTATTAACTATGAAAAAACAAACAATTATGCTAAAACATATTAAATATACTCGTACACTGTATGATTATAACTGGAGCAGAATCAACGGAGTATTTCACAGATTAATTTTTACACAGAAAGATATATAATTTAAAACTAGAGGGGTAGGAACTAAGATTAAAGTTGGTTAACATCAATACCTATTACTGATACCTACTCGTACCAGAGCATAAACCAGCGGAGTTCCTAACTAAGCAAAAACAGATGTTTGCGCCTAACTCTCGCCACTAGTCTACAAACAAACCATATGTGTATGTATAGCTGTACGTATGTATGTATTATCATTCTTAAATTCTGTGTACTTATTATAATTATATACGATATAGTATCTGTATGTGTTTATATAAATGTCACTATATGTATTATATATATATATATATATATATGATTATCTTGATTTATCTATTTAATATACCTACTTTACTCTGTTTATAGTTAATTATTTTCTTCATAATTTAAGAAACACCATCTCGCCCCTTCTCTAATCTTTTCAGTCCAGTCCATCCTAAGGTTGCCTGGCAGAGATCGCTCTTAGCGATAAGGCCGCCCATTGTATTGCTGTGTAAATTTGTAATTGTGATCTTATGTAGTATTTCCGTATGGTGATCAATAAAGTGTTATCTATCTATCTATCTATAGCTAGCTAGTACTCACTTAGAACTAACTTAGAAAGTCCAAGTTGACTCTATCTTATGAAATCAAGTTAAAAACTAAGTGTTAAGTAGACTTAACTCTCTGTCCAGAATTAAGCTAAACTGTTTATATATGAAACACTTTTTGCCGTTAATTTTTCGTCAATTTATTTATTACTATCTTTTGTGTTTTATCCTGGTAAGCTAAAGTGTGTATGAGCTAAGTAAACAGAGTGGATGGCCGCGAGTGGCAGTAGGCGGGCACATAGCACGGAGAACTGCTGTTCGTTGGAGACAGTCGTGGGGCAGAAAGGTTCTAGAGTCGACATTACATACCAAAAAGGGCAGCCCCAGTGAAATTATAATAGACATAGACATAGACAAACTTGGCACACAATACACGTCACAATAAAAGCAAGACATAGAGAGCGAAAAAATGAAACAACGACAGAGAGGTAACACACAAAAACTTATAAAAAAGAACACGTGAAATGTTATTGTGCGCCACAGCAGCAAAAAGGTCTCGGCTCAGCATAAATGCCTTACCACTGAGGAGTAGTTAGGCGCTGGTATTCTGCCGAAACCGTTATTTATAGTCACTTGACCTTGTGAGATAATGATGCCTATCCGAAGGCCTCTATCCAGATATGCAACGACAATTAAATCAGGGATCGACAAACTTATCTGACTACATAGCTGACTGGCCTCATAGCTCGTCGCTCGTAGTCGCGGGTTTGATTCCCGCACTGGACAAACAGTTGTGTGATGAACACAGATGTTTGTTCTGTGTTTGGGTGTTCAATATTTTTCTATTATGTATATCAGTCTCTGGTACCCATCGTACAAGCTATGCCTAGTATGGGATCAGTTGACTGTGCGTGCTATGTCTGAAATATTTATATTTTATTAAAATATTTATTTATATCATGCTCTCCAAATAACAGAAGCTTCCAGAAATATAATCGATGGTTCGTATAACAATCAAATGTGTCACAGTGGGAAAATAAATCCCTTGTGCAATTTTATAGTCAGTAGTAATTGGATATTTTTGCTGCCCAAAATGTTTTGTCTGAGATAAGTTTTCAGCGTAGAATTTTACACAATAAATTGTTTTTATATCGATGAGCTTTTTTCATTATTTCTTGTAAAACGGCGCCAGCGGACCACAGACTACAAAACTCCAATAAAGAGATTCCAGGAGCGTCAACGCCAGCTCTTTGTGACCAACTAAAATTAAATAGAAAACATAAAGACAAACAGTGATATATTTTTTGATAATAAATTCGTAGCATTTATAAGTAAAGCTGGCTCACGCCTGAAGATAACAGTTACAACATAAACTTGTGTATTTGTCAGTTTTAAAACATATAAATCAAACATATTGGCCTCGGTGGCGCAGCAGGCGAATGCCTGTCTGAGACTGCGTTCGATTCCCGGTGCGGGACAAATGTTTGCATGACGCCTGAACGGATCTGGATGACATTTGGCAGTGACAGATTATAGTCTGGCTACTTTTTATCCTCGTAGGTACCACGCGCGAAGCCACGGGCGGAAGCTAGTTATAAAACACCTTAGATTTATTAGTATGCTTCTACGAGAGCTGTCGACTTCCACTAAAGCACATCAATCACTTCGAATCAGTGTCCCCGCTTCAGCAGCAAGTGAGGCGTCGGTCGGTGTGTGGGGAGGTACTTGCGGCGAGGAGATAGGCGAGATTAATGGATCACCGCCTCACGAGTGCCACTTCTAGCTGCTGGGAGCTAGAGCTTATTCTATAACTATACGAACGTAGTCAGCCTAGTGGTTAACTTTTGAATGGAGGCACGCGAGAGCCAATTCTATGCAATTATATTTCTAGTTACTTAGAGTTAGTTTCTAGAAAAGATCTAAAAAATATTACATTTTTAATTTCTTGCGCACAAGAGGAGCCATCAACGGTCATTGGCTCTTTTCAGGGCCATTATACCTCAACATGATCATTGACTTTATGCAAGATGATCAAGAATGAACCAATATCAAGACCCGAAGGGAAGATTTAGGGGTTTTTTGGAAATGTACATAAAAAAACCAACAAAAATAAACATTAACAGACATGCAAAGCACAATTTATCTAACTAAAGAAATTTCCTCCATATTTAGGTAAGAAATATTGATTACCATGATTTTCACAACACATAATTGACACAAACTTGAATGGAAATCCATATAAATTAAAATCATAATGAAGAGTTGATACTGCTACGTATGTGCTACGCCGTAGCCCGTAGCGCTACGCAGCGTAGCGTTGCTAATTCGCTATCGTAGCCATTACTAAGCTACGACAGCTTTCAGACTATAAATAACATAATTTACTATGTATAAAAACCTTATAATAAAAGCAAGATACAATTATGAAATAATAAATAATAATAATAAACAAATAAATATTCCGGACATATCACACACGGTCAACTGATCCCAAACTAGGCATAGCCTGTACTATGGGTACCAGAGACTGATATACATAATAGATATATATTTAACACCCAGACACAGAACAAACATCTGTGTTAGTCACAAATTTTTGTCCAGTGCGGGAATCGAACCCGCGACCTCTAGCGCAGAAGGCAGAGTTACTACAATCATTATAGTATGAAAATTACCATGAAAAAACTTAGGGCAAAATATTATCCCTATCATTAACAAAAATCTCTACCAAGACACTTAGTGTTAGGTACTATGAAAACTAGCTTATGCTGTAGGTGGACCCAAGCCATGCTGAACCGTAGACTCAACAAGGTTTTGGAACACTGCGTCATTCGGACTATGGCATAGTTGGCAAGCAAAGATCACTTGGGCGGGCTCGATAAATAAAAATTTCGTATGTGGTGGGAATGTGGTGGCTATTTCTATCTGTTCTCAGGTAGGTGGCTTAAAAAGAACCAGTGCACGATCGAAAAACAATTTCCCAGTTGTAATAATATTGTAATTTTAAAACAGTACCACCGTTTTCCGCAAGGTGAAGATAAAACAGAAACCCATTTGTGATGAATGAACAGAGATTTGATCGGCAAAACACATTTTTCCATACGTCAGTCAGCTCGCTTTGTCCCCTGTGAATCACGTTTTATGATAATACTATTGAACGCGCGCGACTCCGCTCGGACTCCGGTCCCCTTTTCAAAACTCAGTCAGGCAGCTCGTTAAGAAAGAAAGAAAGAAAGAAAAATTATTTATTTGACCCACAACGCAGTAAGTAGGTAGGTAGGTAGGAAGATACAACGAAAGAAAAAAAAATACTTAAATCTAGTAATACAAAAAAAAAAACACAATAAGAAAAACAAAAACATGTAGGTAGGTGAGGCGGTAGATAGGTTGAGTAGGTATGCGTTGTGTGGGGCAAATGGGTCCCGTCTCAGCATAAAGCTGCACCAAACATAATATGTACGGTGCGGCGCTGGTTTTCAGACGGGGCCTAGGCGACGTGACGTGACGAACATCAATAAACATAATATTTATAGTAGGTATGTATTAATAAATGGATAGTTATATTATATATTATAAGTAGGAACATAGTAGATATTATATAAAATAATAAGTATGTAGGTATATTATTAAATAAAGTAGTATCTCTCTAGCCTGTGGTGTGTTGTTTATTCGTATTCCATAGTAGTCTGTGGTAGCAAGCAAGCATCCTATTGGTCTGTGCAAGCAAGTATGATCCGATGGCGTCGCTTCGCTTGAATTTTGCTACTTTTTCAAATAAACGGTGTCAACAAAAGTGATTTACCCACTGAGCTAGCGAACGGATATTTCGGTAATTATATGTATCAAGTGAAACAAGATCAGTGAGCGTAGCATTGTGTTGATGTCTCTAATGGAATAGAAAGAAGTAGAACCTTTGAGATCGACGTTAAGAAACTGGTGCAATGTGGATAATGCAAAAACGATTCCATTACTGACAATGCTGTTTGTTTTTCATATATGGATAACTAGCTTGCGCCCGCAGCATGGCCCGCGTGGTACCTAGATAAAAAGTGCCTAATGCAATTCTAGGAAAATAACTCTATCTATTCCAAATTTCATCGAAATCGGATGAGCCGTTACGGCGTGATTAAACAACAAACATCCAAATATCCTCACAAACTTTGGCATTTCTAATATTAGTAATTTAACCACATAAACGTCCAATATTTCAACCGCTGGCTGTTACCGCTATCGCGAAACCCTTAAAAGACTTAAAATAAGAGAATAATCGTTTGTTACTGCAATTATTCATGCTTAAAGAGTCTCGACTGTTTTTAGAGGACTTACAAGGCTTACAAGACTTACTAGGCTAGTAGGCTTTGCGTTGATTGTCAGTCAGTCCGGAACGTACCAATTTTATATATTTGGCTTCTTTGAATCGGGCTTTATTTGTGAAAATGAGTTTTACATCTTTTTGTTACAATTCATAAATAATATTGCTTTAACATTGTTATCATGTTTTAGCCTTGTTGTGTTTACCTACTTTACAACAATGGCGCTCATATAAGATTGAACTCAGAAATATCAATGTTTTTCATTATTGTTCTATTATAGAAATACTAGCTCGCGCCCGCGGCACGCTCGCGTGGTACCTTGATAGAAAGTAACCTATATGCTATTCCAGGTAAAGGTTCTCTAACTATTTCAAGTTTCATCGATATCGGTTGAGCCGTTACGACGTGATTGAACAACAAACATCCAAAATCTAAACATTCACACAAACTTTCGAATTTATAATATTAGTAGGATATCATCAGTATCGGTTACATTTACCGTTCGTTTTTAACAGTAGCACATCCGACAAATAGAAAGAAAGAAAGAAAAACTATTTATTCGTCCCATAAGCACAAGTTCACTTTACAGGCATAGACAATTTGCAGAAAAGAATATAATATTTTAATACGCACCTACCCAGGCAACATACAGACAAAATTTATTGAGAATATAAATAAATAAATAAAAATTAGCATTAATATAATAATAGACAACAATCAGACAAAGAGATAAGTAGTTGGCAGGGAAATAGGAATGTTCCCAGCACATATTACTTCCAGCTATAAGGCCGTTCTATGATTATACTTTATTCTAATACCGGGAGCCTTTTTATATTGATTTAAAATATGCTGTTATCGTCTAACCGTTATAATTTCCCCAACTAGAGTTGTGCTGTAACACAAACACGCATATTATTAAGGTTTTTTTTTTAATTCCATACCTTTTTTGGCTGCCTAAACCATAGAATAGAAAAGAAAAATTGCACTATTATGCGGTAATTGAGTCCACCCTGAACATTACACGCACGTCGATTCACGCGTCCGTCCGCCCGTCCCGCGGGGACCGGGTTCCGTATATTGGGCCATTCGTCAAGCCCAATTACTCGCAAAGCGGCCCGCTGACAGCCGAGGCCGCGGGACCCACGCTGGAGGGACCTGCTGTGGAGTTTCTGGGTTCGGACATTTTGGAATAGAAGTAACTTTTTTGCTAAGGGGTCAAATTTCGCAATAAGGCTTCTTCGTTGTTTTTTCGTTTCATAACCCAAACTTTGATTTGATGATATTTCTAAAATTACGAGTTAAAATATACGTTTTACACAGTTTTTAACGCAGGTTTATCCAATTTATTAAGGCGACTAACTATGGGTACACGTTTCTAAATTTTATACGTAAAAACGTCAATACCTATTACCTATCTTTATTTGAATTATCTCACTCGAAAGTTTACGCTTTTAGGACTAAAGTTATCTGAAAAGAAAGAATGTTAATGTTGTGTATCTGTCATGTTGACTATTTGTGACGCAAAATAATTGTTATTCTTATTCTAGAAACGAAATATAATAGTTTATAACTTATTAAATTTCAGCTAGTTAGTGGTGCCCAGCGAATCGCCACTAATCTAACTTATCAGTCGTCAGAAGCCCTGTGTATTCGCTTTTAAAAATGGTGTCCACCATCTACATACCCTTTCAAGTGTCGGATGGATTTCCGCCGCGATGTGTGCGCACTACTCCACGCGGGGCACACTCCTGAACTCCAATGTGTATTTTGACAGCAAAGCTTTGCTATCCGTAGAAACAGCGACCGTTATTTGACGGAAGCAAAACAGCGCAAATGAGCCAAGAACTCAACTTAAGAGTTTTTCTAGCGATTTTAGTTTCATCATCATCATAATTTCAACCGTAGGACGTCCACTGCTGAAGCCATCCACCATAGATTACCAGAAACATTCATACGGGATGTTGGTTTAGTTAAGAGTTTTTATAAATCAAGCTCTAGCTAACAGTGAAGGAAACGGAAGGACGCTAACAGTGAAGGACGCGGTGGTGTGACCGAGCCTTGAAAAAGGCCTGTGAAATGCCTTGCCCTGAGGTATAGATTTTATAGGTATAGATGTATAGATGGCATAAAGCTGAGCCGAGGCCATTTTGCTGCTGCAGCACACATCACACCATTTTTTTTACCTGCTCGTGTTTTCTGTTATGTAATTGTTTAGTTTTAAAATGTTGTGCAAATGTGTGTGTTTTAGTTGTAAATTAATGAATGTCTATGTCTATGAATGTCTATGTTATGTTTGTAGAAGTGAAAGATCAGCGTCCGCTTTTTTATTACGGCGACCGCTTTTTAGGAAATCACATCTTAAGCACCTCCTACGTGATGGATCATGTTGTTGATAGAAGGGTTTAACAATATTTAAAAACAGACGTTATTTTATTCATCGTTTTTAATAAACGTCACCTTTAGACCAAAAACAAATTATTCTATTCATGTAGCTCACTTTTTTTACAGATAAAGATAGATAGACGTAGAGCTCAAAGAGTTTCGAATAACACGTATGAACTTTGGTTCTCACCTAACAAATAATATGATTATATTATTTTAAAGTCAAAGTTATTATTATGTTTCTCATGTAAGTGAATTTATTCAAAATAAAAAAATATTAAACCTGAAAACCGCGTAAATATTCTTGAAATTACTTTAAATCCTGCCGGGCCTCACAGAGTACAAACCCTGACTAGCTCTCGGAAGGCCGGCTTCACCGAAGATAAAAAGTTCCCTTGATTACGGCCACCAAACAAATGTCCGACATCACTCTTGCTCGCTAACACTGTACACTCAAATTAAAAACCCATTCTCCTACCCTAAGGTTGAAATTCCCCTGAAGTTTGAATGAAAATTTTCTGATAATGAATGACTATAAAATTAATAGTCAACTGCGTTTTGATAAAATTAATGTGCGTGAAAATTACGTCGCTATAAATTACAATGAAATCGTTTAGTGAGTGGATTTCGGAGGTTTTATTACGTGGTTTAATTACTTACGTTACCTAGCTGTCTAATTTGATTTTACTGACTTAGAACTCAGTTCCTTTAGGTTTTCAACTCGCTGGAATGCTAACTGCCTACAATGTGCTCCGTTACTAGCATATTATCCCGTAAGAGGCTTATATTTAAATTTAAATTTAATTTAATTTGAATTTTATGTTTCGATTTGCCTACTAACCATTTACTGTATTTTATTGTGTTACTAACCCCATATGGATCTATGTTGTCCGAAATAAAAAGATTTTATTTTATTTTTTATTTTATTTTATTATTATTATTTTTATATATACCAGGAGAAAATAAATTTCAATATTTTTGAAATCAGCACAATAAACTGGGTTTTTATAAACCATGGCCTGGCACCTAACCTAATACAGGCAAGAAAGCATCATCTTTATAAGTTATATTAAGCATTATTAAGCGTTATTAAGCATCTGAATAATTAAATTTGAACTGATTTGACTTCAAAAACCTGATACGGCATAGTGGTTTTTCATGCATTTCGAATTTCTTAAGTCGTAGAACATACTTTTCTGCCAATTTGGTGTAGAATAAGCCCCTTTTGTGATAGTAAACATATTATAAATAATCTTGTAGGCAGTAGTGTCATAGCTATAATAGTGTTCAAAGGATATTTTGCATATGCAAGCAGAACGAAAGCAGACACCGTAAGTGTTCATACCCGTGCTAAGCCTTGAGCGTTCACACGCGAGGCACACTTACTAATACGCTACTCTTCAGCAAAGGTATCGAAAATTATCCAGCTCAATTATGTGTGTGTCGCACCCGGCTGCATACAGCTTCGGAAATTGTTCCAGGTACAGCAGGTACCTACTGATTGGACTGTATTGCGAATTTGCGAACCGACCGTGTCACAGTTCCTGCAGTGAGCCTCCAAGTTTCTAGATATTGTTAGAGTTTGTTCGAGATTGCAAATATTGATGAGAATCCGTCGTGTACAAACGAATTGGGATTCCGAATGATTAAAATACCAGCGTCACCCGCTTAATTTCGTATTGAACCCAGTTTTAAACTTTGAAACCCCATTTTGAAACCTTTCTAGTAGTTTTGAAAACTAAATGAACAATAATGAAACACTGCATTTTCAGTATTTTTTTAAAGATTATTTTAGTTTAGTTTCAAGTTTGTCAGTTCATGAAATACTATCTTTTATACAAAAGTTTTCATCCCTTTTCTTGAGGGTTTCCAAAATTCCGTTTTTAATACACCATCCAAGTTTCATGGACTTCTCCTAGGACTTAATCGACAACTCGATTCAATTACAACAATCCTTTAACCGTTCTTTCGTAAATAGTGACCGAGAAAGAATCAGTTACACGAACAAGCAGTTAAGAGACGTGCGCGATGCAAAAAATAAACAATCGTAAATATACCTACCTACCCATAAATCTGACGTCCCATAAACAGTGTCTGATGTCGCCTTACTTATCATGATTTATCTTTAAAGAAATACATAAAACAAACAATAAGAATCGAGTCCCGGTAATTCAATTGTACTTCAAAACATATTATCCGTCGGAGTGACAGATTAAATTTGCAAAAGCCTCCCGTAACCAAACACAAACTGACAGACTATGACAGGTGGCCGAGACCGCTCATGGAGTATTCAGAGATGTCAATTTCCCAGGATAAACAATCAAAATGTCGAACATTATGAAGGAATTTTCAATAATTCATCTCGAAGTTCAGGAAAATTTGCCTTTAGGGCCTTATATCTTTCAAAAATACATATGATTTCAATCTGTGGACCCTTCAGGGTTTTGAAGTGGAATAGTGAGTATCCAGGGACCCCCAGGAGTTTCAAATAGGGGGTTAAAGTGGAAAGGACGCAATTATGGGAGAAACGACGATGCTCTATGCGATTTGGAGGAGCTAGGAGAGGTGGCTATGAAGTGCATGACGACGAGTTGTTAAAGGAGTTATTGTTCTTTAGAAGTAAGCTCTTTCCATCTCCATCGATCTAGCAATATGATGTCATAATGCAGAGCGATCAGGATATTATACCGTAGTCCGTAACTTTACACTCAACTAGCGTACGCCCGCGGCTTTGCTCGCGTGGTATCTTGATAAAAAGGGGCACTTTTGAAAAACCCTTAAATACGTATTTCATTATTTGACTTTATGAGTATTTGTACCAAGTTTCAGATAAATCTCTCCATGCGTTAAGATTCTCTCATACAAACTTTTACATCTCATTACACCCATTCAAGGGGTAGTTTTTAAAATCTAAAAAAACAGTTTTTCCTTATTTCTATCATTAATTATTTTTAGTTAGTATCAAATCTGTAGGTTCAAGGAATAAGATTTTTCATACAAACGTTTTAACCCCTTTTCACCCTCTTAGGAGCTAATATTTTGAAAATCCCTCCTTAGTGGACGTGTTTGGCATATAAGGCAGCTACTGTCCAAATTTCAGCTTTATAGCTTCAGCGGTTTCGGCTGTGCGTTGATCGTGGAATCAGGCCTTGTTATTTTATATATACAGATGACAAGTCATTCATAGTTTGGGGTCAGGATGACACAGTCTAAAGGCTTTTATTTCAATAAAATCACTAGGATCACATAGATTTAAGTGTTATTTAAAAATCCGTTGATGAAGGTAAAGCAATCAGATATGGCCGTTAGAGCGTAGACCGAAATATACTAGCTGTTTAAGACAAGTCATACATGACATGGCTGGATCAAATATAGGCTGACATTTATGTTCTCCTAGATGAATGCGGTATGACTAGAATACTACTGAGAATACTAGGAACGGATGGTTAAGCGAGTCAGTATCTCACAACTGCTGTTTAAGATGCATTCTCATGCCACGTGCGTGACCATCCATAGAAGAACATATAGGAGGATATAAGTGGAGGTAGGGCACAGCGATATTTTCTCGTTCTGAATTAGAGCAGCCCGCCTGGGGAGGTACCTCCGCCTTACAGAAGATCGCAGCCAAATAACATTATTTGTTTCAAATAGTGTTGTGTTCCTGCGATGAGTAAGGTTGCCAGAGCTCTTTAGGGGTGGGGGGGTTCGGGGTCGGCAACGCGTGCGTGATGCCTCTGGTATTGCAATCGCTCATAGGCTACGGTAACTGCTTACCAACAGGTGGGCCGTATGATTGTTTTCCACCTCAGTTGTAATAAAAAAAAATGAACACTATTTCAAGGCGTGCCAATGAGTTCTATTCACTGCAAGTTATAGAGCAGACAGCTTTAAAGCTATTATCTTCACAGCTAAAAGCTTTCATATATCAGTCCAATTTCCTCCTGAAAATCAACAGTACTGTTTAGTAATAAAAACATCGATTGATTCATCATCAGATACCGACATAACGCATCACACTCAGGATTTCCATAAGGTGTTCAAACAAACGCAGTCTTAGCCATTTTCCACGCACAACTTACGAAACAGATTTTCAATATCGATTAGCAGCTAACCAAGAAAGATTCAGTATTATCCACCTAAAGGCACGTGGAATACTGATTAAGCGCAGGTGAAAGACACCACATTCAGAAGCACTGATTCGCAGGCTTTCGCGGACGCGACTCAGCGCCGGGGCGGGCGGGCGATCACTGCCGAAGCCTCCCGGGCTCTCCCCCTCGCGCCGCGCCCTTCCACCCGCCCGCCCAGCCAAACTCTCAATTATTTTATTGGGAAGCTAATGAGACGCGAACGGTTTTGTAGTTTTGCATTTTGCAGACGATTATTGGGCGTGTTTACCAAGTTGATTAAATTTCGGTTCGGTAAGCCAAGTCAATCGTTATTAACGTTTAGGCAGATATACCTTATTTAAGACGAAATATTATAGAGCATGGATAAAAACTTTTTTTTTTGTAATACTACTGAGGTGGCAAACAAGCATACGGCCCACCTGTTGGTAAGCGGTTACCGTAGCCTATGAGCGCTTGCAGTACCAAAGATATCACGCACGCGTTGCTCTCCCCCCTAAAGAGCTCTGGCAACTTTACTCATCGCAGGAACACAACACTATTTGAAACAAATAATGTTATTTGGCTGCGATCTTCTGTAAGGCGGAGGTACCTCTCCAGGCGGGCTGCATGTATACTATAAATAGCTTTGAAATAGACTTCTATATTATTATTTGTTGGTCCCTTAGAAATATGCTAACAGAACAGAAGCTTGGCTTCTAATAGACAACACGTTTGCAAAAAACAGCGTTGAAACTGGTGGTTCCTTGATCAATTCAAGTCAAATTCAAAAGGTTTTTATTTTAATACACTAGGTTCACTTTAAAACGACTTTCACGGCGATGGTAAACGGAGAATGCATCAAGAAGTATATAAAAATTGTCCATTCTACTATAATATTATAAATGCGAAAGTTTGTGAGGATGTTTGTCGTTCAATCACGGCCAAACGGCGGAACGGATTTGAATGAAATTTGGCACTGATATAGATTATAGTCTGTAATAGCAGATAGGCTTTTTATCTTCATAAGTACCACGCGAGCGAAGCCACGGGCGGATGCTAGTTTCATTATATTCTACAAATCTACGTATTACGCTTGTTTCCGAGACGATGACATTTATTACGAGAGCTTATTATTTTCCGTGAAAAATGGCTTCTCTGTCCCATGATCATGAGAGCTCCTTCACGGCTTTATTAATGATTACTTACTGCGGGAATTACAGCTATTTGTTAACTGATACGTTCAGTATTTTACTAAATATGTAAAAGAGAAGAATTCATTCCCATTCCGATTCTTTCATTTGAATTAGGTGCGTTTCTAATAGGGTCAAAAATTAGTTAGTAATTATCATCATTTCAGCCGTACGACGTCCACTGCTCAACATGGCCTCCCCCACAGACGGAGCGAATTCCTTATCATGTGGGGGGATTTGCCCATACTCACCACGCTGGACATGCGGGTTGGCGAGCGCAGTTAGAGCCATAGTTGTTAAAATGATGGACGCTGCTGCCCATCCCCTAGCTTTTTTCCCTTAGAAGCCTCTTACGACATCCGCGGAGTTAGTAAGTTAGTAATAGAAATGTGGAACTTCCAGTAGCAACATAGATAAGTGATAATCTTCTTCTTTTCGAGTCAAGGACTCCTTCAAACTCTACTCGACCAATATGTAGCAACCACGATGGCTCTAATTTAATAAGTAAGTATATTATTGTCAAATCTACCCTTGACCTTCACAAGATAAGATTATTTATTGTTCTGCTAATTATAGCCCAAAAGTTGAAATACCTAATTACTTTATCGGATTCAAAATACAAAAGCAATTACATTATTTGGTTATCCGAACGCCCGCCGAGGCACTTGTTTACAGATCCCGATCGTAAAGTTATTCTAATTTCAGAGATGAGCACAGCTTATGTAGATCAGCTGGTTAAATCCTTAGAACGCTTAGATAAGTACAGTTAAGTTACTTATGCAGTATCATGTTGAACGGCGGTTACCGTTAGAACGACTAGGAATGACTTGAAATCATGCATCTAAAAGAACTACATATATAGTTTGGTGCACACATTATGGTCGCAAACAATCTCCTCCCAAAAAAATATAAATGACATTGAATTTCGGCTGCAACCGCGGTGTGAGTTCGATTACCGGGCTGTGACAAGTTTGCATTATCTGCAAATATTTGTTCCGGTTGTAGACTATGGTTGATTGTTTCTGATATCCATGACACAGGTTGGTGGGGTGCATAAACCTATATTTTATAATATAGTTCTTATCGATATTACAAGACCGACCGGAAGTTAACCCTTTGGATGTGAATGAGAAGACATTTGACAATCACGTTCTACAACTAGTTCATTAAGTTTCATAAATGATATAACATCATATTATTGGACTTCATTGGTCCACAATAAAGTTATGCACTATATTCATAGGGTTATCAACATTTGTGGATATTGAGAATAAAACATCCGATCGTAATAAGGGAGTTGTAACGGCACCGAGGCTGTAGTTACATCCATACTCGTACCTAAAGGTTCTCCGATACCGACCCCTACCTTCATTAATATTGAGCTCATACTCAAGGTTCATATCAAAAATCTGTAACTAGTAATTTGGAAGCAGGCGGCGCCGTACCGCCGCTATATTTGTATAAGATCTCATAAATTTTCATGAATCGTAACATAACGATGAAATCTCTACAGCCTCCTAGCTCCTACAGCCCTAAAGCCCCGTGTGGAATAAGAATTGAGGTTAACAAGAGGTGTGGTCACTTGGATACAAATCAGATTCCGGTCGAGTATGCATTCTGGAGGTTAACTGTCTGCTGCAACAGTGAATCAACTAAGAATAGAAATATTTCCACAAGAATACTTTTTTGTAAGCAATGCACATTAACTATGTATGTTATTTCATTAATTATGTATGTTAGTCTGTAAGGTATTTATTAATATGGGCCATGGCATATTACACATGTTTGTGTAATATGTCGAGTAGCCTGAAATAAAGATATTAATATTAATAATAATAACACCAGCAAAAGTTCTCCGTCACATGAAACTGTATTTATTCTAGATTCTTGATTTTGATACCTATCCATGTTTGGTTTTTTTTAAAGTTGTCATGGTTTAAGCTTTTTTCTGCTGTATTGAATTTGTTGATATTATTTATACCCGTTATACCCATACGGATATTATCTATACGTTGTCTTCTATCTACACGTATAATTGATATTTTTTTTTATTTATTGATAATGGTAAGGCGTTTGGCCACCAACTCACTTTTGCACTTTTGAGATGTGGCCTAAGATGGAGCACTCTTTCCCAGAGTGAACTTATTGACCCTAGATTTGAAGACTCCCAGATTGTACTCTTCGGGAAAACAGACGCAGGCAGATCATTCCTCTCTTTGGCAGTACTTATAATAAAAGTGGAGCAGAAACGTATTTTATCTATACGTGAAAAACATAGCACGAACTGACATGGCAACCGGGTAAAAATAAATTAATCAGCAACTGCCTAGGCGCTGCATCTACAAAGGCATTCTCATAAAGTTCGCGAAGAATCTGTGCCTCAGGAAATCTTTTGATTAAAGCAATTTATTCACCAACTATGCACTTGTCTGTTCCCTACATCTAACTACCAATATAGATAGAAAGGCTCTACCAGTAAAGTTCTTTGAGCTGGTGAAGGACGTTAACGGCCGCCAGAAGGCCAAAGTCGAGGCGATGAACGTGCCCTCCGAAGCATGGAAACGCTGAATGGCGTACCACTATGAATGGTCACCCAACTGATAGGTAGTTGAAGAAACTAGACTATACAACTTTTCGGATGCAGTTACTGTCGCTGACAGCAGGAGGTAGTATTAATCAGCGGGATATAAGTCTGGCTCCGTAATTATACCCACACTCGAAAAAGGGGACGGTTGCAGTGTCAGTGGGGAATCAATGCCAGAGACACTCAGAGCAAAGTCTCAAAGTCAAAATCCTGTGGTCAGATCGATGGCGCTTAGTAATATAGACTGGGCCTAGATCGGCGCGGAAAAGCTCATTTTTGCTAGGTTATCATTGTGAACAATGGCGACGCGGAAACACGTATACGACCTCAACTTATCTGTCCCCGCATCTTCCGTCCATGTTGCTACTGATGACCTAAATTGGAACGAGCGAAATAGTGACGCATTTCATAAACCGAGCTTATCATCATCTTCCTAGCCTTATCCGACACTATGAGGAGTCGGTGCAATATGTTTTTCCTTTCATTTTCTTCTGTCAGCGGACATTTCAGTACTCCTTACCCTTACCTCCCTTTCAGACACCCAGACCTAGAACAAACATTTGCAGATCATGCAAACATTTGTCCTGCAGCGGGAATCCAATCCGCACCCCTTGCGTCTCAGACGGGCGCTCACCCGCTTATACACCGAGGTCACCTAATCTGCAACGTTTCATACTCGCTTGCAGTATAGCAAGGCCTTGAAGCCATTACTCGGTGTAATGCCCCAGCCCCATTGCAGCTCTCGGTGATAGCGGATTGATATACGCTGTCGATTCCGAACTGAATGGCGGATGCCCCACGGATTCCAGTACTGGCAGACTTAGATTCAACGTGATTCCCTCAGGAATTGCAAGATCTACAGACGAAGTAGTAAATTTTGCAGTTTAGCGACAAATATTTTTGAGAAAAGCAAATAATAAAAAAATGTTACAGTAAAAAAGTTACAGCCATGTTTATTTATTTATTTATTTAGAATACCAATTGGGACCAATTTAACAGCTTTAGTGATGTCCGAAACTTAGTAAACTTGAAAAGGGTAATTGTTAAGTTGGGATTTTCGCCTTTCAAGTTTTAGAGCCACTGATACCGCAATTAGGGGGCCATAAAGACACGTATTAAGCTTTCTAGTTTCTAAGACGTTTCAAAGTGATCCTAGTGATTTTATTGAAATAAAAACCTTTTGAGTTGATTCTTTCTTGGTCATCCTGTCTTAGGTCAGGGACCAGCAGGAGCTGAATCCGCGGTGACTTTCAATTTTTTTATTCTCGTAGACCTCGAAAACGTACGTGGCGCCTGACTTTCGCGACTCTCGAAGTGAGTTCAGTCACTTCAACTAATCTAGTAATCCAATACATTTTAATGAGATAGAAACAATTCAAAATATTGAGGATCGGTAAACGCATTAGAAAATGTTAATTAAAACCCGCCAGATACGTATATAATGTATGTCTTTCTGTGTGTTTGGGCTGGACTTGAAAAGGTTATTCATGGATCTTACTACAATATTCAGCAATGTGTAAGCTGATTTCCCTGATGGCAGGTTTATATATATGAATTACACGTGCAAAGCTGAGCATATAAGATAATTAAAAAAACATTAGCCTTCACAGAATCCAGCGCAAATTTATAAATAATATTTTGTGTTTGATATTGTTTTAACAATCCATCCAGATTAGATGTGTTGTATCGTTGGTAAAGCGCATCTGTTCCCGCATTATCTCACTCGGATACATTTCAATACGGACTTGGAACCGTAGAATGTGAACTACAACTAATCTCATCCGATGGTCGGATCCTTCACACAATTTCAATAAAGGTCCGAATCCAGAGTTTCTGGCCGAGTGGGCACGAGACGACAACGTAGGCTGTGTAGAAATGGATCATCATCATAATTTCAGCCGTTCGACGTCCACTGCTGAACATGGCCTCTCAGACAGAGCGAATTCCTTATCATTTGGGGGGATTTGCCCATACACACCACGCTGGGCATGCAGTGGCGAGCGCAGTTAGAGCTATTGTTGTTAAAATGAGGGACGCTGCTGCTCATCCCCTAGCTTTTTTCCCTTAGTCCCCTTACGACATCCGCGGATAGGTAGATATGGAGGGGCCTATTCTTCAGCCGGGGCCACCACGGCCAAGAAATGGATTAGTGGGATTTAAAGTTAATTTCAAGCCGCGCAACGAGCTATGGAGAGAGCTATGCTCGGAGCTTCACTATGCGATAAAATCACGGGACGGTCACCGACTTAGCTCGTACAACCGTTCGGGTAGTCGATGGCAGAAGGCACAAGACATACGTCGTGGCACTCTTTGGAGGAGGTCTATGTCCAGCAGTGGACTTCCTTAGGCTGATGACGATGATAAAGTTCAATTTGATAAAATTTTAATTCGACGCCAAGCGCATGCGAGTTGAATACTTTCACTTCGTTCACTGGTTTGTAACAAAGGCTTCAGTCATCAAATCAGGTACAGTCATCTATAAAACGTGTCATATAATACAAACTAAGCAGACAAAATCGCTTGGACGATCAACATCACCATCATTCATCGCGTCACTGGTTAATACTTGGTCACTGCTTTACCAGTGACCGTGAATCGAGCTCGAACTCCCATTTAAAGTTTAATTTAATTATTCTCTTGACTCCCTGGTACCTGGTGCTGACGGACTAGGCGCTCATAAACTTTAAGAGAGACCTCAGAGGAACACTAATAAAGAGTGCTTTAGAAGTATGAACTGTATAGGTACGAACATTTCCCAACAAAATCATAAACTCAACGCTTCCTGTTTTGTCTCAGATACACACAAATTGTCAAAGAGATCAGTTTTTACCAGTGTACTAATGGGTAGGTACTTGTATATTTCATGATTAGTGTAATCATGGAATATACATATCCCGTTTTCAGTGAAAACTAAACGGCGCACTTTAGTCCTTTCACTCCACTGATCCTTTCATCGACAGTCATAGGCCCTTTTCAGGGCCACCATACCTCAACCTAGTCACTGACCTTATACAGGCTGACCAAGAAAACATCAGTGACAGGACAAGAAGAAGTGAAAACTGAAGACGATCTACATAGTTTATTTCACCTCTGCATCAGTAGTAAACCTACATTATACGCACCCAAACTACGTCAGCGTTTGAGGAGTTTTACTGAACTTCAGTGAGCAAACACGCTCACGCTCAATTGTGGGATATTTATAAACTCACACATATTACTCTGATTTCATAAAATAAAATGTTTTGAACATACTCTTAAACAACTTTGAGGCATTTACAGTTGTGCACCAACGAACATTCTAGGAAACGAACTCTTATCAATTCCACGATTAATCGAAATCGGAACACAAACATCCAAACATCCTCACAAACTTTCCCATTTATATTAGTAGGAAGGCGTAAGGCACTCCTGACTGCTTAATTAAATGAAAACCATAACATTTGTCTAATATTCGACAGGAGGCGATTTAATTAATCGTTCCTCATAAATGTTGTCACTAAGTAAACTTTCTCACAACCAAATACCCACCCAATTTTATAGACCCTAAAGTTGTTTTCTGTTCGTAAAAAACGTGTTTGCTGAATGTTTTTTGAGTTGTAAGTTGTCGAAAGTCCGAGGGGCCGTGAAAGTGGGCCTTGATTAGGGCCCACTTAGGGGCCACTCGACTCGCTATGTCCTCGAAAAGTTATAAATTACTTTCGGATAGGTCCTTCAGCTATGTCCGTTAAAGACGTTTTAACTTTACTACTGCGTAGGTATAAGTATATTTCTTAAAACAAGACGAAAGTAGCTTATTTGCGAACATGTTTTTATGTACCTATAAAACTGAAAAATGCACAGGTTGCCAAAAAATACAAGAGAATGAGTAAAGCAGTAAATAAAAGACTTGTGCAATGTCACGTCGGTATCAATATACTCCTTTTGCCCAGGAAAATTGTAATGTCATGTAGTTTCTTTACAAAACAGGTACGTAACACGAATCTCGTATACAGCAGGCACAACACTGTTCTACACTACAAAAGCAACACGGGTGGTTCTTTGCAAACAGAAAGGCCCTTAATCCACTTAGCCCCGACATTGTGCAGAATAATTTATTTAGCGTGCCATTTCGTCACAATACCGCCTGAACGGATTATACAGTAAAACAACCAAGGAATACCTATTGTTCATTGATGCAGTGATATTAAACAAAGAAAGAAAATGTGTACAAATAAATAATCATAGTTTACTATTTCAACAAGGAGCGATATATTATGTAGACAAAAAAACGTGGTCTTTCACTATGTGCTAACCATAATGTAGTGACTAGTATTTAAGGATACCTGCATTCCTTAACTTATGCTGTCTCCGGGGGACAACTGACAGTGACAGATAAAAGATGACACCTGAGATTGAGAGATGGATACATACTCTCTGGGAGTCATTCAGTCTGTGGTCAAGCCGGCACGAGCAGGCGCGCGGGAAGTTACTGGGAGATATTATAGTGTTATGTGATGTGATAACAGCGAGGGAGTTGTCCTGCTAGGAACCAGCGTGGTGTAAGGCATACACTACACAGACAAAGTCACCGACACAATCTAAAGAATTACCTAGCTAGTCGAAATAGCAGTGGGGGGAGTACCGCGGAGAGAACCGACGGCCGTCGCGGCAGTTTCTAGAGCGGAGAACACGCACCGGAAAGCACAGTGTAAGACGGCCCCCCACTAGACGGAAAGACGACCAAATTCATCTTGTCGTGTCACTGACTTCTTTCTTGGTCAGTGTAGGTCTTGTAGGTCTTTATTTTTGAGAGGAGGAAGGGCACAGCGAGATTTTCTCGTTCTGAATTGGAGCAGCCCGCCTGGGGAGGTACCTCCGCCTTACAGAAGATCGCAGCAAAATAACATTATTTGTTTTCAAATAGTGTTGTGTTCCTGCGATGAGTAAGGTTGCCAGAGCTCTTTAGGGGGAGGGGGGTTCGGGGTCGGCAACGCGTGCGTGATGCCTCTGCAAGCGCTCATAGGCTACGGTAACCGCTTACCAACAGGTGGGCCGTACGCCTGTTTGCAACCTAAGTAGTATAAAAAAAATAAAAAAAAAATTCAGTGAAAAAATATAAAATGGTCAGTGACTAGGTTAATTGGCCCCGAAAAGGGCCTATGACCGTCGATGAAAGAATCAGTGTAGTGAAAGCATTAAAGTGCGCATCAGAGGCTCCTTTCGTGCATATTTTCGAAGATATGTGACATTCATTCGAAGTTTTAGGTTTTTGGACATGCCAGTTTCCTCACGATGTTGTCCTTCACCGTTTGAAACGACACCCAGCTTTCACAAACTTGGTCGGATCGATAACACAAAATTGGTAAAATTAGGTAAAATTTCTAAACAAAAACTAGCAAATGTTTTGTAACTTGCAAAATAAATCAACGTTGAAGACGTCAAAGGATCAGCTTTTCTTGAGAAGCCGCTCTAAACAACTGAGCTGTTTAAAACTTTGAACCCGTCGACACATTCATACGCGGAGCGGAGCGGAGTATTTCGGTAAGTCAGTTTGTTTATGTTCATATTCATTTATTGCCAACATGTACATGGATACAGCTTAGGTGTAAGGGTAGCTTAAATTACGTGGCAGAAAATAAAATGGGAAAGATTGTGAGGAAAAAAAAAAAAAAACGCAAATGTTTGTTTTACATACATTTAAATAATAATAATAATTGGTAACTAATTCATTAAATGTCAAATAACAGTAGAGTATAAACAGTCAAAAATAGCATTGGAAAAACAATTCAGGTTAAGCTAGGTATCTATTTATGATGTCGTCAAACGCACCACAACCACACCACATTGCAGCAACAAAAAGTGGTCAAGCAGCCGTTACGTGTGAATAGTGTCACTCGGCAAAATGTGGTACATGTAACTACTACTCATTTTCAATAGGTGCGTGTGAAACAACGCTAAATAAAAATGCATGTTATCTAAGGCATGTTATATGAAAATCCGATCAGCCGTTTCCGAGATATTCATAGCCTGGTCGGAAAAGTTTTTGTCATTCGTACCTGCGTGGATCGCTTTACTTCTGCTCAGTTCACACCCTTACACCAGGTTGAATCGGCAAAAGCCAACAAACTTAAATTGGATCTAAGCTGTGCAGCCACCAGGCGAGCAGAAAAACTGTGGAGTTCAACAATTCTTCAAATTGGATATTGATTGGGGAAAACTTTGTCCTCACTTCTGGAGCGTAAAATTATTTAAGAGAAAAAAACTGTTCATTCTGTTATATTCAGGAAAATATGGTTATTAGGCATGTCAATTCATGAAACCGCTTATTTCAGTCTACATAGAGCTCGCGAAAATTAATAAAACTATTCCATAAGAAAACAAAAATGAATGATTGATGTTCTCATAAAACAACTGAAATTTGGTTACTATCTATAACAAAGTAATTTTGCGTCTGCGATATTAAAAAAGTCAAATTCATCTCGCATCTATTAACTGACGTTATATGTTACTGTAATATGTTTTATTATTTATCCGCATGTTTATCTTAGTTACCACTTCGTGCGTCACTACAGCCCTGAACTGAAATCTCTATATTCTAAGAATCAGTGTCTTTGAAAAGTTTAGAAAAAGAGAAAGGACAAAGTTTATAATAACTAGTCCTTCCACGAATGTTATAAATGCGAAAGTATTTCATGAATGTTAGGATTTGAAGATGTTTGTTACTCTTTCCCAACCACTGAATGGATTGGAATGTATTTTGACAAATAGATAGATAGATAGATAAAAAATTATTTGGCACTACAGACACACACAATTAACATAGATAAACAATTTTAAACTAAAGTACATACATTAGGTAGGTATACATAATCAATAGAGCAATTTTTTTTAAAAAGTAGGTATCTTAGAGTAGGCAAGTTTGCGTGTGCTGCAGTACGACAAATAGGCTATGGCTCAGTGAAATATTTTGCTTAAAAGCAAAAACACTGATTTTCAGCCAAAACCTGATCGAGAGCGAGCAGAACGAGTACAAACGAACAATGCGTAGGTACCTAGCTGTGAATTTGTGTTGTTGTGATTGTGTAATTTGCTATCAATGATTACAAAATATGAAATATAATAAATTAATGACAATAGTGCAAAAAAATATAATAATAATAATGAACAAAATGAACTTACAATATTTTTGTTTTTTTTTGGCATACGAAGTGCTTGGGAACACCCTCTATTTGCTTTTGCAATAAAAACTTTTTAAGCTTTAATTTAAATGTGTATTTAGTGCTAACATGGCGAATAGGGGGAGGAATATTATTCCAGCACTTCGTTGCCGCATATCTGAAACTTCCCCTGAAAGCCAACTAGAAATGTGCTAGCTTATTTAACATCAAGATAGAAATAGAAATTAAATAAAATTAACCAATATGGGTAAAGACGTGAATTAGAGCGTAGAATTACTAAGAAGTGAATTCATTTACCGATATTAAACCTCACGCTTCGGGAACGATTCAGGGGAAATCAACGCGAAGGAATTTCAGAACTCAACGGAGTTTGCGTGGCGCACATATTTAATTTGTTTTTCGAGAATAATAGTGCTCTTGTTTTGCACTGAAGCCTAATACTCTCTATTATTGAAAAAAATAAACAAAAGTTCTATCAAAATCAAAGATATATAAACCATATTATTTCAATCACAGCATCAGAAGTGCCCCTTTTACCAATAAAAGATTAACGGTACTAAGACATCACGCATCGCGAGAGATGTTCCCTCAAAAAGCGCCACCTGTCTACGCGACAAAGGAATTTACCCTTGCCGTGCCAACTGGGGCATGGCCCGTGATCAAAGGAACAGCTCCTGTCATGTTCTGAATGCCTAGTAGAATGTGTTTGAACGAGGAGTACAGAAGACAGCTGGATGGAAGTGGTGTATCTTCATGTCATCACAAACGAGACACACCGTGCAATCAATTAATCACTTAAATAAACTGATAGATTAGTGTTACTTAAGTGTTAATCTAGCAAGAGGAGTGCTGGGAAAGCCTAAACGAAACACAAACATCTAAACTTGTCCCTGGCACTACCAGTATCCCTTAAGGCAGTAAAAAGGCATCCGACGCTGTAAGGTGTACTTATCATCAAGAATATAATATGTACCTAATAAGACCTTACTTATGTATAATATAAACCGCCTGCAAAATAACAAAAGTGATTAGTTTTTTTAGATCCTATAACAAAGCAGATGGTGGAATGGCACCTTCTTTGTAGTGATGTATTCCTGGTGGCCTGTAAGTAGGACAATGAGCCAATCTGGCCAATCATCTCGTATCGAGTGGAGAATAGCCCAGCCTCGAAATTCTCCAGCTGCCATCTCCAACGCTTTCTGGCTCACTGGTGGCCGTGTATGCATGACGGATGTAGGTCGCAGGCCCCAGGGCGGGTGCAGGGCTAATCGCGGGGTACTTTAATATTTTATTCGCATCGGCAGTTACGCGGTTCTAGGAATTTTCTGCTCTCTGAGTTGTTTCGTTTATTTGTGAAGGAAACCGTTAGGTAGGAATATGAAAGTTTAATAATGCAAAGCTTTACGCAAGTGCTTCGATCGTCACTTTTGAGTCGTCTCTGAAACTTGACGAACAAAGGATTGGCAGTTTTTTTTTCTATGCAAAAAATATCTGAGAAAACATAACATTTCATCAGTATCCAACAAAACGGGCATTCTAATCAAGATTCTTCTCGCCGCGGGCGATCTGCCGAGAACAGATAATAAAGTAATAACGCCACAGATTACAGAGCTACTCTGCGGACATTTTATTAAAATGGCCATCCTCGCCCCGGGCTGTGACATTTCAAAACAGTTTCCAACATGCCCACTTTTCGGGAAAATCTACCCAATTTTCAATTTTCTTTTCCTGTTCAAAACAGGCCCCGGGCCAAAAAGAGGATTTATAATGGCCAGTTACTCAAAATACTCAAAATGTTTTTGAAACTATTTTGAACAAGCGGAAAAAAAACTCTTGGTTCAGCATACTACTGCGTTGATTTCGATCAAACTATGACGTCACAAAAAATACAGTTATACGTACATGAATACACACAGAAATCAACTTGGCACCTGCGTGGAATGTGCTTCCCTCTCCCACGACACCCCACCACCTACCGCTCTCGCAAGTGAGAATGAAACAAAACATGACCGCGAGGTGCCTAGTTAACTTCTGCGAGTTGTACCTATTTCTAAACTCTAAAGTAGGTAAGTTTACATTTCTAAAATTTCTAAAGCCTCGCTAAACACAACAACGAAAAAAACATTCTAAATCATGGTCAAATAATATAATTTATACAGAAATTATCAAAGATAATTGAAATGGGAAGCTTCTGAGACGGTAGGTATGCTATGAAATACCTAAATCTCTGCTACTAAGGGTCAAGAACAACGGCATTGGTCATACCAAGCCCAAGGGACCTCTAAGCAGTACCCAACTCAATTATCTGAGGCCTTACCACGAGACATCGCGCACATTGATCAAATTGTTAAACCTATAAGGCCTACCTATTATTACTAAGTTATCTCTTGACTACCTTGTGCTACTGACGTCATAATGATGACGAAACCTAATTCATCATCATCTTCCGCCCTTATCTCACATCATGTGGGGTAGGCACAACAAATAATGAAAAAAAAAACACAACAAATGACGTTAGGTTTCGTCATTTGTTGTGTTTTTTTTTTCATTCTATTGTAACAGTTTTCAAAAACAATCAACTTAAATGGTAAAGTCAATAAATAATTTAGCTTAGTAGAAATTGTAATTAGAAAATGATTGCGATTCCTCTTACAATCAATTTTCTTGTAGTAGTAAGTACTAAATTTAAAGATTTGTACTAAACGAGACTGTTTTACCAAGAAAACAGGACAAACAAATGATGCCATCTTGAACAACATTTTGCCAATTTTTATAACTTACTAGCTTCCGCCAAAGATGTTTTCGAAGACTATCTTTGCCAAGTTTCAACAAAATCGCTTGAGCCGTTACGGCGTGATCGAACAACAAACATCTAAACACAAACTTTCGCATTTATTGTTTTAGTAGGATTGATTAATCATCATCCCAGCCGTAGATTAGCAGAGCGACCGATCTCGTGCGGCCTGCACCAAACGGCTCCCATCGCAATTTGAAGGATAATCCTAATTCAATAATATTAAATATGCGAAAGTGTGTTTGTTTATTGATTTATCCTTCTTACACGCAGTCACGGAGCAACGGAACATCATGATTTTATGCACGGATATAAAGCCAAAGTCAAAGGGCGTTTATTTCAATAAAATCACTAGGATCACTTTGAAACGTTTTAGAAACTAGGTGAAGCTACGCCTGTGCCACGCGACCAAGCCTAGAAGAATCAGGCAACAAACACGGCTTAGTTACAGCTCGAAAGAGACATAGGCTACTTTTTATCTGGATCCCACGCGAGCAAAGCCGCTAGCGGAAGCTAGTATGCTATAATTTTAATTCTTTGTTTTTTTATTTACAAAGCCGGAGCATGAGACCAGGATTTATGACAGCGAGGAGGTCGTCGAGCCTCCTTCACGAGACTTTGTTACCAACGCTCTCCGCGCTGGATGTACCGAGAACTTTGTCGTAATTATGTTTGGGACCTAACGAAGCGACTTTACAAAGGCGAAAATAATATTTGCACGACTTTTTTACACAAACTTGGAGGACATTATTCTCTGTGCTATCTTTAGTTCTTTTTAAGCGACAAACAGGCATGGTTGCTTCAAATATGAAAGATATATCATTTTGGTATAATATAAAAGCTGGGTAAAAACTATTTTATTTATTTATTACAAAAACGGATTAAAAAAAAGGTAGGTAATGTCTTAAAACTTACGTTAGGTTCATCTAGACATTAGGTTCTCTGTTATATCGTTATTATCTGTAGGAAAATTGAGAACAATAATAAGGCATCGAATGGAACATTATTTGGGTACTTAATTTCTGTAAAGTGCGAGCGCATGCAAAGATAACACTGTCACAGAACAGGCCAGAACAGCTTACAGTATGTAGTGCACATGCAGAGTAAAAAATCAAACTAGTGCCACCATTTTTCTCAACTGTTAAATCTTTCCTATGTACCCTTGTTTTTGGAACCCCGTTGGCCCCGAGCTTTTTTGAGGACAAATAAAAAAGGTCCGAGCCATGGGTTTGAGACAAGAATAGCAATAGAATAATTACTACAAACGTACAAAAGACAATTATCCGAGCTTATCAATTCAACCGGGGACAAACGAGGGACCTTTTTGCGCCGCGACAAAAACAGGACCTTGCGCCTCCCCGGAGACATGCATGGGTCACTGTAATCCAGCTGTCACATCAAAATGAGTTTTATCGTGCTGTCTTTAGACTCAAGATGGCTAAGATTCAAGCATTCAATTATAAGAACCCGAACTTTAAGTTATCATTCCATTTCATTTCATCATTTATTGCGAGAAATACATGTTAAAGAGGTGTTATACTTAATTAATATGTGCTTACAATGTATTCTGCCGGGTCAGCGTGCAATTTTATAACAATAACAATATAAATTAACAATAGAAATTAAAATTGGATAAAAGAAACAAAAATGCATAAAATAAAATACACTATGTACAAATCGAAAAAATAATAATTATGTCAATAGTAGAATAAGTCATATACCTAGGTAATAACAAAAAAATAAAAAAAGGTCTGTTTAACATAGGGAATAAAAATAAAATTATCAGTCATAAATTCATCTAAAGAATAATAGTATTTACTAGTCAATAATGCTCTCAGCTTTATACTCTTATAGCTTAGCTTTATCACTCACATTGTTTAGCCCAATCCTCTCTCGCCCAAACAATATCTCATTCACATAAATCATGAAAAGCCACTCTCTTCACACTCACTACTCCACTGTTACATTAAGCTGTAAAAACAATAATTTAAAAACCTACTCAACTATAATAAGTTTTTTTTTTAAACTGTGAACTTTATTAAGCTTGCATGCCATAGATTAGTGTGTGATTTACCGTCAGAGTGATGCCTCTGTAACGTAAACCTACTAGTTCCTCTGTGTTTACGACCCAAATTGAATTGTTTCGTAAATTAATTTTCATAGCTGCTGCTCTGGGGCAAGCTTTCATTGAAAGGCAAGGAAGCCTGGGACTGGACTTCCAGGGCTTACCAGGGGTCACATTTACCTTTATCTATAGTTGAGCAGGGAGCACTTAGAAAGGCTAGTTGTTTACCAACATATTAACAAGCCTTTCATCAACTTCGTGACTTATCCGGTGGTTTTTAAACATGTCTATTTATGTCATCTTAACCGAAAGTCACAGTAATCGTCTGTTTGCGTTGTTGAACAGTGGCCAAAGAAGGTCAACTTTGCTCTTGTGGTGGTTGAATAAATTGGTTTCAACTATCTATCAATTGAGCATTTGGACAAAACATAGATTAGGTACTTATTAAGCGCTTTTATAACCTGCCATAGATTTTAACGTCAACAAGCGTTTAATAGGCGAGCAAATTGTATGGAAATGTATAGACGCTCCTAAATTTTAGTCCACGGTAACGGCATGCCGTGCACGACCACGGTATAACGTGCCGTTGCCGTGGCACACCTACCCTTTACATCATCAAGGCATTTTGCGTATATGGGATGTACAGACAAAAAATATTGCGTTGGGTGCGTGTGCTACCGCGTCCCCCGCACAAGCTCTCCAGTGTTGGCAATTTAGCAACTATATTCGCTAATATAGCTTAAGCTACTTTTATTTCCCCTTAACGATAACAACAATAATATATCTAGGTAGTTACCTAAGTACTTCCTACCAAAGTACGCTATTTCTTTTGTATGCTATGCCCGTAGTGAGACTTCGTTGTTAGTTTGTGTCTGGCTGTCAACACCTTGTTGAAAGACTTTTTCGATTCTATAATTAACTTTCAAACAATATAGCACTAAGTACTTTCCAAGTAGGTACTGATATCTTTCTTTTCGTACGTGCATAGCTGAATGGTAATACTACTTTGGTTAGTAGGTAATTGCAATTGCCCTAACAAAAAGGAGACAACAAATAACCGCAGAAAATACAAGTGCCAGGCGGGCAGAGTTGACAAAGAAGTATCCGAGAGTACGTCACGAGCGTCCTTGCGTTTCTTGCTGCATTTCTTTTGTCACTTACACGGCTTGTAGAGCGCTGCGCTAGACAGACTTGTGATTAGTTCGTAGCAATTGTTTTATTAGATTCAATTTAATTATGTAATTAACTGTACTTGATCTAACTATGACGTTTACAGAGGAATGGTTCTCCGTAGAACCTGGTCTTAACAAGAAGTGGTCGAATCCAGCACTGGTCCTAATCTAAAAGAAGGCATCTTAGGAAAAAGGGACACTGACCGCCAAAACGATACGAGGATTTGGAGTAAGCGACGCGCGCACTTGTCCAAGACAAAATATGATTTTGAATAAAGTAACTTACATTTACCGCACTACGAAAAAAATAAGAACTGTTCAGCGCCATCTACTACCAGTAGCTGGAAACCGTACGCCAGCGACGAGACAAAAAGGGGTATGTAGGTATATAATATACGGTGAGCAACAATGACTTAGTTCAGCGCTCGCTCGCTAGCCTGCACCCCTCTTGCCTACTCCAAGGGCACCTTCTTCGAAACCAAAGTGAGCGTACGACGTAGTACGACGGGAAAATGCTAGATGGCGCTGATCGTGATCTTTTGTAACCAGGGGGTGCTAAGTCATATAAATATTTTTTTATTTAGATAATTTTTGAACCTGTGTACTAGTTATTAGTAGAACTTACGTATCAGTAATACAGTACTTGTAGAGTTCATTGAATGAGTTACTTACCTGAAACAAGGTTTTTAAAGGGTTAGTTTCCTTAAATATAAAATACCTTTACTTTCTTTGCACTTGAGTTTTCTAGTTAAATCTTTAAATATTATGAATATTCAAATAACGATTTTTCTCGCCGTCGTCGTCGTAATAGTTTTAAAAAACAATGTTTTTTGCATAAAAATTTAAATTCATAAATAAATTTTCTACATCAGAAATTACACAGCTAAAGCTTATTCTTAGAACCTATTGGAGCAGATATAATTTTATGGAAATTGCTTGGCTCGGTAGGTTATTGTGAAAATCCCTTTCAAACCTAGATTTCAGAGGCTCCGAAAAATACCCAAAGTTATAAATTTTAATAATGTTATTTATGGACAGAGCCAATACACCAAAATCCTGCAAACTCAAAGTCACGGGATACAAGACTTTATTGCGATGAATTTAGAGACCGTTGTGAATTGTGCACTTTAAATCTTGGTGGGTCAAGTCTTGTTGCTCATAACATTAAAACAAACATGGCCGACCGTAAAACACTATTTACTCCATCTGAGGCTCTCGGTGTGAAACTAAATTATTTATGAAGGTTCCACCTCGACGGCCGGCCGCTGGTTGTATTTGACGGACCCCACTTATGACAAGTGGTGTTTACACATAATGCATGAGGTTACCTAAGGTTCCTACAGGCCACAGCGAGACTTCTCGCTCTAAATTGGAGCATCCTGGTACCTCGGTCTGCCTTACAGAAAATCATAACATTAACAAATAACATTGCTTGCTTGCTTGTCATGTAAAATTATTTTTTAACAAATGTTTACTCTCTATAAGAAATCTGTGTGCCAAATTTCAATTGTATAGGCAGATAAAGAATTCCCATACAAACTTTCATTCCCTATTTAAATACGCTGAGGATTGTTTAAAAAAAAAACTTGTATTGGTATTTTCTATTGTTGTTTCTTGGTCATCCTGTATTAGGTCAGCGACCAGGTTGAGGTATGGTAGTCCTGAAAAGGGCCTATGACCGTTCGGTGAAAGAATCAGTGGAGTGAAAGGATTAAAGTGCGCCTCATAGAGGCGTCTTTTCTTGGTGCGGGTTCGATGCAAGGCAAAGGTTTGTATGATCAGCAAATATTTGTTCCTGGTCTGGGAGTTGTGGTATCATAGTTAGTTTCTGACAGCCACGACACAGGGAATCCTAGTGTGGGGTCAGGACTATGTATGTGACTGTTGGGTATTAGTTATTATTAATTGTTTCAAATAGTGTCGTGTTCCTGCGGTATGGTTGCCGGAGCTCTTTAAGAGGGACGAGGAATCGGCAATGCGAGCTTGATGCCTCTGGTTTTGCAAGCGTTCATAGGCTACGGTAACCACTCATCTACAGGTGGGCTGTAAGATTGATTGCCACCTTAGTTGTATAAAAAAAAGATTCGCTCAATGTTTCGTTATAAATATTGTTGCGACAAAAGCGCACTCGTCGATCGATAAAATGGCCACGTAAACCATACAGGCTATTTGGTGCATTATGAACATAGTAATTGACTTTGATAACTTATCTATTTGCCTGGCTGCTAATTTACACGTGGAGTGATGATGTGAAACTAACGAATTGTGAACTGTTAGCAGATTTTAAATGCGAATTAACAATGTTAAGTATGTACAACAAAAGAGCATTTTCCACTTAGTTTTCTTAACTTCTCTGAGCAGTAAAGGTTCTGCAGCCCAAAAGCCAATTTCACCAAGTGGTTCTTTCCACCATTACAATAATGCATTTAAAACCAGCCTCCACCTACAAGCCAATTTAAACCTTAAATCTTTGCATTTTAAATTCAATTAAGGCTGAAACGAGAAATTAATTCCGAATAAAGTCTCAACTTTCAGGTTAAAGTAGTCCTACTTTATGTTTTATGCAGAAGCTGAAGGGTTGAACGATTTTTAGAAATGGGTGAGAAATGAGGTTATTTGAGCTGATAGTTAGGGACTTGTGATGGTCGGCTGCTCAAAGCTTACGACATGAATGGGGCCCGGACACTTTGTAGGTACTGATCAGTTTAGTTTCAAACCAAATTGTGTGTCACTATGAACATTTGAACATATTGAACTATGAACCTCCTGTTTCTACCCTATCAGGCTGGCTGGTAGATAATGCCTTGGCATTAAGCCCACCTTTTGTACATTTATAAGATAAATTAAATAAATAACATTTAGGACTCATTAAACCTAGCCTCATAGCTCAGTGGGAGTAACTCTGCCTTCTGCGCTAGAGGTCGCGGGTTCGATTCCCGCTCTGGACAAACATTTGTGTGATGAACACAGATGTTTGTTCTGAGTCTGGGTGTTAAATATTAATCTATTATGTATATCAGTCTCTGGTACACATAGTACAGGCTATGCCTAGTTTGGGATCAGTTGACCGTGTCTGATATGTCCGGAATATTTATTTATTATTTATTTTATTATTATTAAAGAAGTTGACGTGAGAAATTTAGCAGGTATCTGCGGTCTGTTGCGGTCGGTCATGTTTTTTTGTACGCTCGCTAAAATGTTAATTTGTTCAAAAATAGCTATCATCATAGTTTAAATAGAAACAAAGACAAACTCGCTGTTCTTTAGATTAGGTTTAGTAAATACATAAAAGGACAATTAGTAGGTACCAAGGTCCGAAGCGATGCGAGGACCTTCTGAAAGAAGCGTACCCATTGAAAACCATGGCTTTGTTATTTTTTTAATGGTCAATAAATAAATAAATAAAAATAAAAAGAGCTTTATTTCCTATACACTATTACAGATAGAACAATATATTTGCTTAATCTAAATTCTATTAAAATTAAAAGTTTCACGTAAAAAAAAAGTTTAAATTTTCTGTGTATGAATACAATATAAGTTACCTATATACTAAACAGATTTATTCCTAAGTTAGTGTATGGGACCACCAATCGTGGTAAAAGCCTCCTCCAAGTTTTTCCAATGCTCCCTGTCTCTTGCAAATCTAGGCCATATCTTTCCGGCAACTTTTACAATGTCGTCACTCCATCTTTGTAGTGGTCTTCCTCGTTTGCGCTTTTTGTCCCGCGGGAACCAATTTGTGGCTATTTGGCACCATCTATTAGGTGCTACTCGCTGCAGGTGGCCAGCCCATTTCCATTTTAGCCTTAGTATCTGTTGGGCTACGTCTTTAGTTTTTGTTATGTTGCGTATAGTGGTGTTCTTAATTCGATCCTTTAGTTTGACTCCTATGTAGCTTCTCTCCATTGCTCTTTGACATATTCTAAGCTTTTCTAGTTGTTTTTTCGTTAGTGGCCAGGTCTGACAGGCATAAGTGAGGGTCGGTGTTAGGCATATGTTCATGGCTTTTGTTTTTAGTGCTACTGGCAGGGTTCCTTTAAATACTTCTTGCATAGCCCAATATTTGTTCCATGTACTTTTGATTCTTCTATTTATTTCTTTTTCTGTACATGCCTCGAATGATATGAGATGGCCGAGGTAAATGTAGTTTTCCACATATTCCAGTGACATTGTATTAATGGAAATTGGTATTTTTATTGTGTTTGTCATTACTTTGGTTTTCTCTTTGTTTACCTCTAGGCCTACGAGTTTGCTTTGCACGTAAAGAGACTCTATCATATATTGAAGTTCGGTTGGTTCTTCGGAGAACAGAACCAGGTCATCTGCAAATCTTAAGTGGCTAAGGTGATTGCCATCAATTTTTTAATGGTCATGCAACGTTAAATAACATACCCAAGCCGTGTTTTTTTGTCCGTTAAACTAGATTTAAGACGTTTCAAAATGATCCATGCCATTTTAATGAATAAATGAATATTGAAGTTTGACTTACAAAACATTTAGAATTTTTTTTCTTACAAATTTAACATATATTTTTTTAATGTTATACGGAGGCAAACAGGCTTACGGCGCTCCTGATGGTAAGTGGTTACCGTCGCCTATTGACATTAGCAACACCTGGAGCATTGCTAATGCGTTGCCTGCCGAATCCCCCCCCCCCCCCGAAAGAGCTCTGGCAACCTTACCGCAGGAACACAACACTATTTGAAACAAATAATGTTATTTGGCTGCGATATTCTGTAAGGCGGAGGTACCTCTCCAGGCGGGCTGCTCCAATTTAGAGCGAGAAAATCTCGCTGTGCCCTACCTCCTCCGAAAACTATTTATCGAGAATTTAGTCTAAGTACCTTTTTATTTGTAGAAATAGGCAAAGTATCTACTAGTTGTTTTCTAGGTAGGTTGAACAAGTTTAAACCTCAATGGCGCTGGCGTAGCGGGCGTGTACCCGTCTCGTAAGGGGTGCGTGTTCGATTCCCGGGTCTGGGTGTTGTGGTCCCATGGTACTCACAGTTTCTGATATCCACGACACAGGATATCCTAGTGTGGGGTCAAGGACTATGGATGTGACTGTTGGGAAGCCAGGATGGTAGATAGGAATCAAGGAGTTCCTTTGAATTGATTGCATTGTTTTCCAAAAGTATTTATAGCGACTACTATTTACAATCGCCAGGACAAAATCAAGCTTCACATATTCTCCGGCGTAGGTGCTGGCGCGCGTCCAAACATTTTCGGCTCGCTGAGCCGGCACAATGCCGAAAACCTAACCTTTTGTTGTTACACTAGCAAAATAGGTATATTAGTGGAAAACCTCCTTCGGTGTCCTCATAATTATGACGTTCTTTGGTATGATTTAGCACAATACATGTCAAATTAACGACGGAACATGATTATAAAGCTATCAAATGGATCAGAAAGGCGAAGGCCTGATTTGAATTGTGAAAGTTGCGTTATTAAAAACTGACACATTATTTGGATTTACAACGCACTATATAACATACTCACACACAAACACATACTTACATATTTAACCTACTTACTTAGTACTAGTTTCTTAGTATTTTTTACTTTTCTTTACGAACACTGTAATTAGGTACCTCTTAATGGGAAGGAACTGACTCCTGACATACAGCTCACGCGTTCAGGAGTCATCATCAATAAATTTTACTTTTACTTTAACTTACCTATATGTTGCTTTTTACTCTTTCAGTAAACGTTAATGTAGGTATAATTCAATTAAAATTGTACAATTTCTTTGTAACTTAACTATAACGAAAAGCAAAAAATAACCTAACTATCATTCTCCTGTTACTCACAAAGTGGATCTGGTTTGTAGTGGGTAATTTACCCATAGGTAGTTACACAACCGTACCCTAAGTGCTAGATTTAACTATGTTACGGCAGGATAATGCTTCAAACCTCCTATATGGAACTACTACTCTGGTTGATTGATCGAGGTTCTAAAGAAATATCTATAAACGACAATAACTATTATATATATCAAAATAACATTAACAGATAGTTATCTTATGCGCCACATCCCGTACAAACTTCAGTTTTAGTAATTTTTCGGATGTAGAATGTAAAAAAGCCACGTTATGAAATAAATACCTACTAATTAGAAAAGCCTAACCATTAACATTTACACTCGGAAACGACACGCGCCTACCAGGAAAACAGCGACGATAAAGAGTAAACCGAGTTCACAGTTGAAAACCCCCTTTGTCTCGGCGACCGCTAATGCGGAATGGCGTTGACTCGCGCTTGGCTACAAACGATCAGCCTTTGTTACATTTCAGCCGTGAAGATAACTCAGCTCGTGCATGGCTATTTCATTTGATGGCAGAGAAACGAGGGTTCGATTTTAGAATACAATTTACAATTTACCAGACTTTGCAAGTCTTTTGTGAACAATCTAGCATACATCTAGATGGGTGCCTGACAAATAAGCGATAGCTTGAATTCCAGGGCAAGTTGTCCAATTATCCATTCCGGGTACAGCAACTTGGATGGCGACTAGCTCACATATCCCAAGCATCTATCTAGATATCTTTCAGATCTCCAGGCAATTAGATCCTGATATCTATAGAAGAGTGTAGTCAGAGGACATCCAACATCACATCTGGCACTTGCCTACATTTTGCAGTAGCGAGTATACCAAACTTACCTTCCTAACGATGTTTTCCTTCTTCGTTTGAAGCCCATGTAGATACATGCGCACCTTTATATTTCGAATTCCGACCGAGTCTGAACCCACGGCCTTCGGATTGAAAGCCCCCCACTAGGCCAACACGGCTCCTTTTATTTATATTCAGCCTTCAAAAACTTTTTTCACTATTATCATCATCTTGAGCCTTCATTTGACCAATTTAACGCAGGCCTCTACCAGCTTTTTCCATATCTAGCGATCGGCTGCCTTCATCATTATGTCCCGGCCTTCATTCGAAAAACTTATATATTTCTCTACAATTGCGTAATGCTGTAAAAGTCAGTGGAACAAGTTGACGCTGTTCAGCCATTGTTATTTCATTGAATGCTTTGGCGCCATTCCAAACAATTATCTTCTTTATTTTCACAGCGATCGTAACATTTGTTTTATAACGTGCAAGTATTTGTGTTTATTAGATAAATCATCATCATCAACATCATTATTTAAGCCGTAGACGTCCACTACTGAAAATAGATCTCTCTGCAACCTTTATCAGGTCATCTTTCCATCTAGTGCTCGGCTAGATTTATATACATTAGATAGTTTGCGCCTGTGTGTTCTTGTGTCAAACTAACTAACTATTTAAAAGGTAGGAAGGAAATAAATAAGGCAGTTTGGTAATAAAAAATAATAATAAAAATTCAGTATTTTTTTACAACACAGCGTATTCTAGATTTTGAAGACACGTCGATGTTATGGCGTCAATTACGTACAGATTACTTAGGCCGCGTACAAACGGCTTGCGATATCTCATCTGAAATTTCTTTTAAAATGATCCTTACGTCCACTGAATAAAGTCAAATTGAGACTTTTAAGGGCTTGAGAAATCTTTTGATCTAAATCGCACGCCTACAAACGTCGAACTCAATATTGACTTTAAGTAAACATAAGAAACATTTTAATATTTTTAAATGACATATCGCACGCAGTTTGATGACGGCTTTAAATGTAGTTTTTCCAATGAACCGTGTTGGAGCATCTACTGCAGGCATGCTTCTAATACCATTCAGTTCAAAGCTTTATATTAGAGAGGTAGAGCGTCTCAATATAAAACATATCCTCTGTAGGGCTCATCAATATTTCATTACGGATTCAATAACGCTCACACCGCGCTGTTTTCCCACCTTTTTCTTTTTACTCGCGTCTATGAAGTCACCGGGTACTATTAAAAGCTTTTCAAGCTGTTCGCACCAGATAAGGTAGGTACCTACATAGCCATTATTTTAAGGCTATCGCTTTTATACCATACTGTATTACCAATATTTAGATAATATTGCCTAAAAACATGAGACCTACACCATGATGTCTTGTTTCAAATAGTGTTATGTTCAGCGGTCAGAAAGGTTGCCAGAGCTCTTAAATGGGAGGGACGTTCGGGGTCGACCACGCGTGCGTGATGCCTCTGATATTGCAAGCATTCATGGGCTACCACTTACCAACAGGTGGGCCGTAAGCATGTTTGCCACCTTAGTTATATTTTAAAAGAAAAGCAGGATCTCAGCACTTTTTTACACGAATTATAACCTTAAATCTTTGAGACTGTCAAGTTACGTCACCGCTTTAATAAAATAAGTACTGGGGCTGGTGATTGAAAAAGGAACTATTTAATGGCGAAATCTGGGTAGGTATGACTGGCCTCATAGCTGTAGTCACCTCACAGTTGGTAGTAACTCTGCCTTCTGCGCTAGAGGGCGCGGGTTCGATTCCCGCACTGGACAAACATTTGTGACTAACACAGATGTTTGTTCTGTGTCTGGGTGTTAAATATATATCTATTATGTATATCAGTCTTTGGTACCCATCGTACAGGCTATGCCTAGTTTGGGATCAGTTGACCGTGTGTGATATGTCCAGAATATTTATTTATTTATTTATATTTATATTCTCTAATACGATAACTTTTTTTACAAAAACAATTATTCGAAACTTCCATAGACCACCAAAGCCATCACTATATAAGGTGACATCCGTACAAAAGGCTGACTCTCGACAAAATGCCTCAGAATCGCCGGACGGTGATCGAAGGGTTGAATGGGTCGTTTAAATGAGACCACATGATTGCTTCTGCGGCCCTCATGAAAGAGACCCATTCTTTAAGCCCGACTGCGCGACGAGGTAAAGGAGGTATCGAATTCAAAGAGATCCTAAAGATTTTATTGAAATTAAAAAAATATAATAAGAAAAATAAGAATGTACCTACTTGATTTTCTCATGATCATCATAATGTTATTGTATACAATGTGATTAAACATTAGCTATCCCAAAAGGGGCTTATTCCACACCGAAAATCCCGACGGACTTTTGGATAAATAAATAAATAAATATTCCGGACATATCACGTACTTTTAGATAAATACTCTTTACAAACCCTTAAGATGAGAAGATTGCTTCTGGACCAAATGTTATTGTATAATATATGACTGTCATCACAAATTCGACTGTAACATGCTTGTTAACCAAATTTCCAAACCACGAACCGGACGACGCAGTGTTGGAAGGCCCCCCACCCGATGGACCGACGACATTGTTAAGGTTGCGGGAAGTCGGTGGATGGAAAAGGCTCAAGACCGTTCGTCATGGAACTCTTTGGGGGAGGCCTATGTTCAGCAGTGGACTTCATCAGGCTGATGATGATGATGATGAACCAAATTTGTATACACATTCCATATCGCTGTCATATACGAGAGACTCGTAAACACTACTTATTCGCACCCACTCCCTGTAAAACGAACGCTGGTGAGCGTGCACCTTTATTTAGAATCATGAACCAATTTAACAATCACTTCACAAACATTGAACTCTTTGAAATCTCACCCGGTTCGTTTAAAAAACATATACACGACACTATGATGTCTGATTATTTAGAATTTAGATAGTTTAAATTTCAGCTGTAGTTGGTGGGTAGACTGTTTTGTACGTCCTTATAGGATTACAAAATGCTAGACCTACCAACTGCATTTTTCATTCTTCTTTTTTTTGTTATTCTGTTCGCATTGCCCTCTTTCTACCAAATCCGTGGACAACGGGGCTGATTACACTCTAAGAACTTTAGTACCTACTTTAATTAAGTTTAGTAATATGTGAGTGCAATTGTTTGTTGTCCCGAATAAATAAAAAAATATCACACACGGTCAACTGATCCCAAACTAGGCCATAGCCTTTACTATGGGTACCAGAGACTGATATACATAATAGATATTAAGTCAAGTGTCAAATATCCACCTTGCTCACTGCTTATCAGGGACATATTGTATCCTCTGTTTTAAGATACGGCATCATGTTTTGGGGAAACTCCACAGACAATCTTAGAGTATTTAAAGCACAAAAACGATGCCTAAGAGCAATTTGTGGCTTGCGAAGACGAGACTCCTGTAAAGATCACTTTATCAAACTAAAACTGCTCACATTTCCAGGAATACATATTTACGAGGTAGCGATTTTCGTAAAAAACAATCTTGACCTTTTCGAGGAATTTGCAATTGGAAGTCGATCTGAGGGTACATTACGCATTGTACCAAGCAGAACAAAGCTGCTACGTACAAGTGTATTCTGTATGGCACCGAAACTCCACAACAAAATTCCAAAATTGATTCGTGAATTTTCCAGTAACCATTTTAGGGACAGACTTAATGATTTTTTAATTGCCAAGGCATATTATACTGTAAATGATTTTTTTAATGACCGTACTATTGTTTAGCATAGTTATTGACCTAATTAATTTGACTCACTTAAATATTTTTCTGACATATTACTCGCATTTAGCTACTTTTTTATTACCTATGTTATTTTTTTTACATATATTAATTTTTGACGATGTAATAAAGGCAGATAACTAAATTAATGCATGCTTTAATAATTGAAATTTTAATTAAATCTAGCGATCTAGACTAGTCCTATGAACTGACTGTTAAATGTACCTGATTCACAAACAATAAATGAATTACTGAATTACTGATATATATTTAACACCCAGACACAGAACAAACATCTGTGTTAGTCACAAATGTTTCTCCAGTGCGGGAATCGAACCCGCGACCTCTAGCGCAGAAGGCAGAGTTAATACTAACTGAGCTATGAGCTATGAGGATAGATAACTAATATAACTACTTGCATAATAGAGTCACTTGCAGTAGACAAAAGCATTGCGCATGGAAACGCAAACAGAATACCCCATCATTTCATCATTTCAGCCGTACGACGTCCACTGCTGAACATGGCCTCCCCCACAGACAGATCGAATTCCTTACCATGTGGGGGAATTTGCCCATACTCACCACGCTGGGCATGCGGGTTGGCGAGCGCAGTTAGAGCTATCGTTGTTAAAATGAGGGACGCTGCTGCCCATCCCCAAGCTTTTTTCCCTTAGTCGCCTCATACGACATCCGCGGATAGGTAGATATGGAGAGGCCTATTCTTCAGCCGGGGCCACCACGGCCTAAAAGAATACCTACCCACCTGAAATGAAGTTCATATTCGAAAAAGTACCCTATTTCCTAAAAGCTCATAAAAATGTACTCGTTAAGCGCTCCACAACTAGTCTCCCGCGAGCTCAGTGAGCCGTCTCGCGCTGATGACGTCATTAATCTTGCTGCGCGTGACGTCACTCACCTACCAACACAGCCGTCACTGATTTGTACAGCCACACAGGTTTGTTAAGATTTTAGTGGGACAATGCGAATGTTGAATACAACAAATGAGATAAAATTAATAAATCTATGAAATTGTATGAACTGGCCTTTACAGGGCCACCATACCGCATCCTGGTTGGCTATCGACCTAATAAGGATAAAGCACTTAGTAGGCCTACAAATGGGCCACGAGTTCCCAGATTTATTTCTTTAATAATTTGTTATTTGTCTACACACAAACACAAAATAATTTGTTATTTGTCTACACACAAACACAATTATTCAAGAAAACATACGTCATAACGTGTCCATACACTTCGATCGTTCATCGTTTACTAGTTATTTGTCGGTGACCAGATTGAGTTATGGAACTTAGGCCCTGAAAAGAGTCAATGACCGTTGGTGAAAGCACCAGTTTGGCGAAAGGAGTACCTTTCGTTGTTTCTCATTTCATTTACCAAAATATTTTTTTCAATATGGTAGAGTTATCAATAGATATATACCTACCTACCTAGAGAATAGATACCTACGTTGTTGTGTTCGTAGCAAATATCTCGTAGATCATAAGCCGTAGCGCCGTAGCGGCGGGCTACGGCTGACGTAGCGCTACGCGGCGTAGCGGAAAACTGCCTGGTGGGCTAAATTGAGAATTTAGCTACCAAATGATTAAATCCTAAAATCTTGAGTGTCTAATAGGCACAAAAATTAATTACCTTTTTGTTTTTTCCTTATTGTTTATCAGAGTTTGAGTTTGTGCGAAACTTTCATCTAAATGGCTTTACTCAGATAAATTGGACAGAATATAAACAAGACCTACACCGTTCCAGCACGGGCACAAAGTTATTTAATTTTTTTAGCCTCACTTTGTACGATCGGCATCATACTGAAGCTCTAAATTTTATTTTGTGAAAAATGAAAGGCTGTATTGTTTTTGCCTGATCATGCTTGGTCGTGAGGAACTGGCGTAATTTCTTCGTCCCTTCTGATTGTATTGAAATACTTTTTACTTCGTTTTATTTCAAAATGAAATCATGAAGGTAAATTGAAAGTAATTTGACCTTGTCTACGTAAACCCTGCCTACCTACTACACGCCCTCTCGTGGGCACGTTAATTTCAATTTGCGTGCGACCACTGCGTACGTAAATGTTTATAAAAATATAAATGGTCGAGAAAATATCAAACTAATCAGAGTAAGTGGCTGCTCGCTTCTACTTTTAACAAAATTCCTTTACTTACTTAATTGTCGTCTCACAGGATTCTTTCTTGGTCATCCCGTATTAGGTCAGTGACCAGGTTGAGGTATTGTGGCCCTGAAAAGGGCCTATTAACGTCGGTGAAAGAATCAGTGTAGTGAAAGGATTAAAGTGCGCCTCATAGAGGCTCCTTTCGTGCACAAAATTCCTTTAATAGGAGTTGTTACGTGAGCCTGTAGCCTATGAATAAGTGAAATGTTGTGGGACTAATCTGAAGTCTGCAACAAACCTTTTTATTTATGATCAACTGAAAGCTTTACTAATCTTCTTTGCGAAAGAACCTTCTAAAAACTACTAAAAACATTGCTTTAGATCTTAAATGTCTTCACCAACCATGTACATAATCGTATATTCAAATATTCAGTATATTTCTTCACTCAGAAATATGTCTTTACCTCGGTATAGTATGCGTTGAACGCCGCTCGTCGCGCCGACCCGGCACAAATCATACAAAAGCAATGAGACGCAAGTACTCGACACCTGGTAGGAAGATAAAACAACACCGCAGGTATGTACAGACAGTTTCAGCAACGAGGTACTACCCGGAGGCTAGGGTTGTCTAAACCGTTTAACAGTAGGTAAGTCAGAATTACAAATTATGTTTACTTAATGACCACTGGAGTAGGAATTTCCAGTTCAGTTATAATTCTGGCAAAAATAGTGATCATCATTAATCTAAGTCAGTAGATTTTTAACACAATAATACTTCAAGGAGCGATTTCATCGAGCGCGGAGGAAATTTCCTAAGTTAACCATAAATGAAAAACGCAATGTTATTATGATTTTCAATTTATTCAATCAACATAGAAACATTGAATTAGTAAAATCTTACATCAATTTTAGTAAATTTACATACTACCTACTATGCATAATCAATATTTACCACATCATAAGTTATGGTGGTGTGTGCGCATGGTGGTGTAGAAGCAGTCCACTCGCGCCTCGGCAATGGATTTGGTTATATTTTCTTTATTTATTTACCAGGCTATGGGCCCTACCATGACCTTTCTTGCCATTAAAATTCAAACTTCTCAGCACTATTTTACACGAATCTTTGAGACTGTCAACTTACGTCACCGCCTAAACAAATTGCAAAGTTAATGGAACATGGCCTTGTGTGTAAAATGTTATGCACTAGCTCACTATCTCTACAGTACATTATGGGGCATGTTTATAGCCTTAAATGTTCCAACTACCATGGGAACACTGTGCAGTTTGTCTCGACATTGCACTGGGCCATTTGACTGTCAGCAGCAATTTACGTACAACAGAACATATCTTAAATCTTTGAGTCCGGGAGATATTCTACTCTCCCGTGATGAATTTCGTGTAGGCTCTGATTTATCGTGGCCATTTATTTTAATAGCTGGAAATAACTTAGCTTGTAGAGTCATCACTCATCTTTGGTTCCGCCGTAGTTAAAAGTATTTCCACCGAGAGTGGCATATTTTATAGTTTTCATGTTTATTTATTTATTAAAAACGATCGCTAACAGAACATGTATCAAATTTTTACTAGAAACGAAACTATGTAGATTAAGACTAATACAATAGCCAATTATCCACAATTTTAATACACGCAAAAAAAACAATATAGTTGTTCCAAAACATAGACTAGCTAAGGTGAATAAAAGCTTCTTATGCATGAGCATATTATTTTTCAATAAGTTACCTTTGGACATCAGAAATCTAGATTTAAAGGAATTTAGCGCTAGAATAAGAAAGTTTTTATTGTTAAAATCTTATTATGATATTGACGAAGCTCTGGCTGATGATTTTAGTGTGTAATCTACTGCTGTATTTTTTTTATTTTATTTCTATGTTACTTGTTTTTTTTATTAAATCATGTATAATATGACTTTTCCTAGTGTACAGACTGTATCAAAACGGAATAAAATCTTTTGAATTTGAATAGGCGAACACAGCACTGGTAGGGAAAATTTGACATGCCAATCTAAATATATATCACATGTCCTATAATAATTTCTTCAGAGTACCAGAAACTTTTCATGTTCTCACGTGGGTATAGAATGAAATTTTCTTAAAAAGTACCCCAGAGATTCAGTTTTCCTTTTAAAGGAATAATAAATGAATATTTAGCGGACAATAAAACGAATTTGAGTGTACTCGTAGAACTGCACCGCAGCGGCCCTACATCGAGCGCCTTTTGTTCTACTGCTTTTCCGTTCCAAAAAAGCAACATACAATCCCTAGGGGGTGCTTGGGGGTTGTTTTTAATTTTCAAATTACCCGGCGACACTTGAGGTCCGGATCCCGCGGGCAGGAACAACACTTGTATATTTTCAAACGTTCAACTTTCACAAATTACGTTTTGTTGTCAAATCAGATTTTCGTGAAATTAATGCGGGGGGGCCCTAGCTGATAGTGTATGTTGTAAAGCTATCATAGTTATATCAAGACCATACCAACCTTCTATCTTACTTATATTATAAATGCGAAAGTTTCCGAGGATCTTTGTGGTTTAAATACGCCCAATCGGCCCAACTAATTTGGATGAAATTTGGCACAGAGATAGATAATAGTCTGGAATAGCATATAGGCTATTTATCTTTATAGGTACCATGCGAGCGAAGCCGCGGACGGAAGTTAGTCAATGAAATAGGGAAGTTTTAACGATATTTATTTTAGATCAACAAAATTTTACATTCCGCCTAAACAGAACAGGTAAAATATGACCTTAAAAATGAAATTCCTGAAAATGAAAAAATACTTACTCAATAGCAAAATCCGCCAGATGTTAGATATACTCGTACATCAAAACTGTACCTCCGTCGCTATGTAATGAAACCTCGATATGAGCAAAGTTGCCGAGTAATTTAAACAGTAGGTACTACCCTCATTTCAGCCCTAAGCTCTGACATCTTAGTCCTTTGATGATTGTAACTAAATCTGTGGAGATACATATCGCAGGAGTTATACGTCTGTGATATTAGTTTAGGCTTTCGATCAAATACCTTATCTTTATTCCTTACCAAACGTTTGGATAACAAGATAATAAAATTACTTTATCAATAGTCTAAATTACAAAATCAAGTAATTTTTCTCATAAACAGAACTATGTTGCGACAATGGAGGGCTGCTACTCGGTTTTTATAACTTTTGCAGTCTCATCGTTAAATCTATAACAAACATGTTTCCCTTTGTACTTCATTCTGGTTAAATGTTTGGTTTATTTTGAAAATATCTACCTTCCAATTAAATTGATCTTAAGCGCCTTCGTCCATGGAGCGACTCAAAAGGAACGCGACTGAAACTGTAGTCACTTATGAGTAGCCTGACTGCGATAGCACTAGTATTTCAATGGCGGCTCGTCCACGACGCTACTCAAAAGGAAAGCGTTTGTAACTAGTCACCTGGCGACTCGACATGCTGGTCGCCAGGCGACTGGTTTCGAGAAACTATTGAAAAATGAAAGAATAAAAAGTAATTTTATGTGATACTGACGTCTATGTGACTGGAGAAGTAATAATTCCATGTCATCGCTCGAATTATCACTAGTCATGTTAATTATTTTCGTTTTCAAAACTTTGTTTACATAAAATTTTGTACTGAGTGACTGAGTTTCAGGAAATTCCAGTAGCGTCGTGGACGAGTCAGAGTTTCCAATCAGTCCGCAACTCTAGTATCTAATGAGTTCCGTCAATTTTGCGTAGCGTCATGGACGAAGTTTAAAAGGTGTAGCGGCAAAAAACAATCCGAGAACACGGCTATGTTGGATAACGGCCTTTTCCGGTTACTAGTAGGGGAAACTTAGTCGAAGGAGTCTGGCTTTCCCAACTGTGGGGACGTTATTACTAGTGGTTCGCCCTGAACTGAGATCTCGCGATATTCGGTAAAACTTGATTCGATGACTAATTACTAGACGTACGAGTAGTTCGGAATCAAGATTGCTACCCAAAACAACAGATTTTTACATAGAGTTTTTCAATGAATAATGTCCAAAAGTCATATATACCTACACACAAAGGTACAATTCCAATTCTTCCAAACATACAACGCCGATTCTTCCAAAGTTGTTTGAGAAATCTTCGCTCGCATCAATACATTTTTTTTTTACATACATACATAGATACTTTAAATCACGCCTATTTCCCAGAAGGGTAGGCAGAGAGCACGGCTTTCCACTTAGACCTGGCCTTTTTTCAAACCGTCACCGATTTTCACTCGATCAATAACATCTAAAAAAATTAACTTTCTAGAGAGATAAGTTTCATCTTCTTGTTATTTTTGTCGGAAGTGAAAAGCGCCCGCCAAACACTTAGCAAGATAAATATTAGCTTCCGCTTCAGTTCCGACTGGGAAGCTAGTTAATATATTATGCTTAAGAGCTGGCAAAGGCCTTAATCTCGCCGATAAGTACCTACCTACCTTATTCTCGGACCACGGACGGATGTGAAGTGCTACTGTGAAGTAGGCAAGACTCACACTTAACACTTTAGGTTGTATGATCTTTAGCAGTGAGATATGTAACTTACAAATTTTAGTTAGCAAATTTTAGTACGTTTATGTAGTTGTCACGTAAAACGTTTCTTTCTCAGTGTCCTGAAACGAGCAGTACATTAGAAAACTATATATGTACATTTTTTGTAACCTACATTTGTTTATGTCTGTGGATTTCTTTAAGAATTTGCGTTATAAAAGTTTTTGTCGAGAGATTCTAGCATTTTAATAAAACATACATACATAAAATCACGCCTGTTTCCCAGAGGGGTAGGCAGAGACCACGGTTTTCCACTTGCTACGATCCTGACATACCTCTTTTGCTTCATTCACTCTCATCACATTCCTCATACATGCTCGTCGGTTTAGGGTACTCATGACCTGGCCTTTTTCCAAAACGTCACCGATTTGGTCACTAAACGTACGCCTAGGTCTTCCCCTTCCAACGGTCCCCTTCACACTCGCCTTGTACACCTGTTTCGTCAATCTTCTTTCGTTCATTCTCTCTACATGACCAAACCATCTCAGCATACCTTTCTCAATCCTCATCACTACGTCTTCTTTCACCCCACAACGCTCTCTTATCACACTGTTCCTCTCTCTATCTTTCAAAGTTACTCCACACATACTTCGCAAAGCTCTCATTTCCACTGCATTTATCCTACTATGATTCTTTTTCTGCCATACCCAACTTTCACTTCCAAACATTAGTGTCGGCACTAACACTCCTCCATGCACAGCCAGTCGTGCCTTTTTGGACACTTTCCGACTGCTCATGAAGGCAATAATTTAATAAAACAGCTATGAAAATATTTCAATGGCGTTTGTTTGATTTCAGTTTGTTTGAATCAGTTATATCATGGGTTATACTCGTACATGTAGCAGGGTACTGTTAGGAAGCTCAGTGTCCTCGTAATTCAGGATCTACGACGAATAAATTAACATTAGTTCGGCGATAGCTGGAGTTATAGGTATTGCAAATCGCCAACAAATTGAGATCTGGAGGTGGCTCTTAAGAGGTTCGAATTAAGGAATTGTTATAAAAACTTGTAGAAGCTTTCCCAAGTGCAAAATACCTTCATCATCATCAACAACCTGTAGAAGTCCACTGATGGACCAAAGAGTTCCACGACGAACGGTCTTGAGCCCTTTCCATCCACCGACTTCCCGCAACCTTTACAATGTCATCGGTCCATCGGGTAGGGGGGGCCTTCCAACACTGCGTCACCCGGTTCGTGGTCACCATTCGAGAACCTTTACTCCCCAACGGTTATCGGTTCTGCGAGCTATATGGCCTGCCTACTGCCACTTCAACTTGCAAATTCTGAGAGCTATGTCGGTGACCTTGGTTCTTCTGCGGATTTCCTCATTTCGGATCTTGTCACGTAGTGAAACTCCGAGCATAGCTCTCTCCATAGCAAAATACCTAAACAACACGAATTTTTTTAAAACGTTTTACCTTATAGGCTACTTTGACTAATGATGCATGTAATATTGTCCCTTCCAGGTCATCGACCTAATTAAGGGTGACTAAGAAATATAGATTCTATGAAACTCTAAACAAACTGCAACAGCCCAAAATATAAGTACAAACGGCATCAGCAAAAATAAAATCAATTTAACTTCGATAGTCCGGGATTGCTCTCCGGGGGATGGAGGGACAAATAAATGACAAGTGATGATGATGAATTTGATAAATAACCCATAGACTATTCGGCGCCAAAGGGCGGGGGATGTTGCGGTTTTACTGGAAGCCGTGAAATTGTGTTCGTTTCATTGTTTGTTTGAAGCGCGGGACAGGAGTTAACGAGGTTTTATGCGAGGTAGGGCACAGCGAGATTTTCTCTCTCTAAACTGGAGCAGCCCGCCTGGGAGGTCCCTCCGCCTTACAGAAGATCGCAGCCAAATGCAATATTTGTTTCAAATAATTTTGACTCGTATTTTAACTGACTTCGTTGCGTGGTACTTCCTGATATGAATTTAACCCCCCCCCCCGCCCCCCCCCCTATCGCCACGGAAAGCAAACGAGGCTTTGTGTCTACCCTACATTCATTAGCAGTTCGGGAATAATACCGCCAACTATAAATACATTTAAGAAATAACTCATAAATCTGTAAGTAGTTTTGATCACACCTGTAGCAAGAAGCAAACATGTTATGAAGGCTGTCCTGAAAGCCTGGGGAGTGGAAACGCAAATGTTATGGAAGCTCTTGTAAGTTTCATTTGAATAATTTACGTCACTCGCTGGGCCGGGAGCTGTTGCGTAGGGCTGCCACGGTATAGTCTATAAATCAAAATTATGGACGCTTTTTGTCTTTGCTGGTGAACAGATGGGTTTGCCACGGGTTTTGTGGTAAGACGTTCAGGGTGAAATATTGGAGCAATTACCAGCTCGTCCTACTCTCAGTGAAAACGGCTCGGTGGGTACAGCGTGAATCGCTCGTAATTCATCATATCATTTCAACCTCAAATCGGAAAGCCATATAGCTCGTAGAACCGGCTATGGACTGTTGACACAGCCCTACTCTTAAGTAATTTATGCGAACATCGGCAGGTCTCATGCGAACCGCGTTTAGTTCTGTTCGCTTTCAGAATTCGGTAGCAGTTCTTAACTTACATGAACAGTTTGCCCCTTGAAGAGCCTTTTCAGACTGGCGTTTTATACGTCCGTATAAGTTCTTTTTCGAAGCGCGTATAGGCGCGTCTTTTGCCACACGCGCAACTCGTACGTGCGTTATAGCACTTTTAAGCTCGTGTAAGCGCGAGCCGAGAGGCGCCTCCCCGCTCGCCCACTCCACCACTGCGTGTGACACTCGCCACCACTGGTTCGAATTTACACGCCAGAATAAGCCCGTGTACACGCGTTCGGCTTATTGAAGCGCGCGTGTAAGCGCGTATGCCGAAACGACCGCAAAAAAAACGCTAGTTTGAAAGCGCTCTAGTCGTTTACATTTCGTTTTCTGAATATAAGATGCCAGAGATTGACGCGACGCGCACTGATACGCTAGCAATGACATTCATAGCACGCACGATGCAGTTGCAAAGCAAGATATCTTAGAAGCCATCATTTCAAATCCTACTACGCTACGCAGTAACTCATCATCATCAACAACCTGTAGAAGTCTACTGCTGGACATAGGCCTCCCCCAAAGAGTTCCACGACGAGCGGTCTTGAGCCCTTTCCATCCACCGACTTCCCGCAACCTTTAGAATGTCATCGGTCCATCGGGTGGGGGGCCTTCCAACACTGCGTCGCCCGGTTCGTGGTCGCCATTCGAGAACCTTAAACGCGAGAACGCAGTAACTACATATTTGTAAAGGTTAATGCGTCGAACTATTTTGGCCAACCTAATAGTGTTATTATCATAAGGAATGAATCAAATTCACTTGCTACTTCGACCAAGGATAAACCGCATAAAATTTGCATAATTCCCATTCATGGCACCCTTTATAGAGCAACAACGACCTCAGCCTAGGATCAAGTAATAGCCTACCTATTAACAGGATCATCGTATCCCGTACAAACACTTCGGGACATTTAATTTTTCCGGCGGTGCACTCGATCCTTTCGACATAATGGCTTGTACACACAGCCAGCCTCCGGCTCGATGGACAAATATTAGCTTTCATAAAGCTTGGCAACACTGACAGCCGTGACAGCTATGATGGAAAACCGCGCGAAAAGCAGATTGGTCCGAATTGCTGCAATAATATTTTGATAACAAGACTTGGACTCGTGGCTAGCTGTGGAGTTATTTGGCTTACAAACTTTAATTGCATGGGATTGATCGCCTTTCTTGGGATTGAATTTCAGGAAATAATTCCTAAGTAGGTACAGTTAGTTATACCACTGAAGAATGCCATATTTTGTAAGGCTACTGTCAATCAATATAACAACATTATAATATAAAGATGGCTATCGGTTTAAAATAAGATCAGATAAGATGCCTCTACGAAAGTGAAGGGCCAATTATTTTGCTATGCTTTCCCATTAAAATATTGAATTCCTCACGGCATAATGGCGTTTCGACTTTGGGTTCTTATTAGAATTGGTATGATTATTAATTTCATCTTTGTAGACCGCAGGGCCGTTGTGTCCCCGGCTGCTGGCCGTGGTGGCCCGGCTGAAGAATAGGCCCCTCCATATCTACCTTATCATGGATGTCGTAAGAGGCGACTAAGGGAAAAAAGCTAGGGCATGGGCATCAGCGTCCCCTATAACAACTATAGCTCTAACTGCGATCGCCAACTCGCGTGCCCAGCGTGGCGAGCATGAACCAAATTCCCCCACATGATAGGAAGACCAGCAGTGGACTTCTTTAGACTGATGATGAATCTTTGAGGATATGACTAAGGTTCACCAAGTTTCTTATGCGTGTACACACCGCGGCTCCTAACAGCTCTAGCTAACCCTATACTCACTATACTCACCTGTTGTAGGAATGTAAAATTTAATTCATAATACGTTAATCTCTGTAAATTAACTTCCCAACTCATTTGTGCTAAAGAGTCTAGCAAAATCACTCCTTTATCACTTTAACATTTCCCCTTCCTTTTGACAGTGTAGTTCCTTTTTGCAATGTGTAATTATGATGAGGGGCGCTGCTTTGTGAGTGAACAGATGCTAGCGACAGGCGGGCGGCCGGCGGCCGGCGACCAGGGCGCGGAGACTTGTTTGTTTTGACTCTCAACTTTGAATGGCTTAGCTTACGGAATGCACATTCATCAACTTGTCGTTTATTTGTGCCCTGTTTGTTTGATTGTGAATAAACTTTCCATTTCCCTTTGATTGAGAATTCAACTTAAATATTAATAAGAAAAACATAAGTATAATAAGACCTGTGCTGTCAAAACACATTTCTCGCGAGCGTAATTAGCTTTGCAACATTGATAAAGTAACTTCAGCTTACATGAATGACCTATCGCAGACAGTGGCAGCTCCAGCTGGCGATAGTTTATTAATTAGGGTAGGGTCGCTCTGAAGGCCGGCGAGTGTTAATCAGAAACAATCTGTATCCCCCTACTTTCCCCCCGCGCCACGAAGCGGTCACGCAGACATTAGCTTGATTGAAATACTTTGGTATTCTACAAGCAGGTTACCTGTTATGTTAATAGATTCTTATCCGAAATCTCTTCATTATCAGCTCACTTTAGGTATACCTAACCTATTTTCGGATTTATACCTACCAGTTAGCCTGACGAAATCTGAGTTTTCCAGCATGGCTCTAGTCTCGTGAATGACCGAATGTAGAACTACCAGTGCGGTGAATGGAATGTTAAGGGTTGTCTTGAATTGTAAGTTACAAGGATATAACATGACACTGTTCACAGAATCCTATCCAACTATCCTACTAGGTAATATTATAAATGCGAAAGTTTGTGAGGATGTTTGGATATTTGTTATTCAACACGCCGTAACGGCTCAACCGATTTCGTTGAAACTATGAATGGATAAAGTTCTGTACCTGGAATAGCATACAGCCTACTTTTTATGTAGGTACCATACGAGCGAGCTGAAGCTAAAATGTAAAATAATAAGGGACTTCAAGGGCTATAAAATTATCTAAAGGACCTCTGCCAAAAATATTTTAACCCTGCTATTGTTCGCTTTACAAAACGGCGACGTGTGAAATATGTTATTCGTAAACTCGCATGATATTACCGAAGGAATGTAATAAAATGTACGGCAGGTTTCCCCGAACGAACGTCAACAAAAGCATATTTTGTGAAAACATTGTTACGTGTGCCGAAAATACTTAACGGCGAGACCGCGGCGCGGCCTGACATCGCGATACTTGTGTAATGATGTACCTTAACCTACCTTATAAACTTCCTCAAATTATTCAACTCAGAGAAATAAAATAAGTCCTATCCTACTGATATTATAAATGCGAATTTTGTGAGGATGTTTGGATGTTTGTTGTTCAATCACGCCGTAACGGCTCAACCGATTTCGTTGAAACTTGGAATAGACATAGTTATTTACCTTGAGTAGCATATAGGCTACTTTTTATGTAGGTGCCACGCGAGCGAAGCCACGGGCGAAAGCTAGTTAATTGATATTATGTACAAAATATTTTTAACTAAGATATATTATGTTGGCCATTATGTGGTGGTAGAATCTGTACAGGAACCGGTGTAGTGATGACCATAAACAACGCAATAAAAATAACAGAAAATGAAAATATAGTACGCTTCTACGATGCAGTTAAACATACATCAATCAAAGCTAATGAAACAAGCGTCTAATACAAAAAAAGCTATATTTAGATTTTTTTTATTTTTTGACCTCATAGCTCAGTCTGTAGTACCTCTGCCTTCTGAGCTAGAGGTCGCGGACTCGATTCCCGCACTGGACAAACATTTGTGACTAACACAGATGTTTGTTCTGTGTCTGGGTGTTAAATATATATCTATTATGTTTATCAGTCTCTGGTACCCATGTTACAGGCTATGCCTAGTTTGGGATCAATGGACCGTGTGTGATATGTCCAAAAAATAAAAAAAAACAAATGATTTGGATGGGTTCTTGATGTGCTGGGTGCAGGATGTGGGTCGAGGTCTGGATGTGTCTAGGCGGAGTGTGGGATGCGGGACGATCTGGATTTGGTGCGAATGCAGGGTGCGGATGGGATACCTGGTTATAAACAAAAGTGTTAGTGACTGATCATTACGGCACATTCAAAAAAATGCTTCTACATAGCGCTCTTACGATAAATAAGGGCGTGCGCGAAGATCTTTATAGAGCCGTGTTCGAACAGCGAGCGATCATCATCATCATCATCATTTCAGCCGTACGACGTCCACTGCTGAACAAGGCCTTCCCCACAGACAGAGCAAATTCCTTATCATGTGGGGGGATTTGCCCATACTCACCATGCTGGGCATGCGGGATGGCGAGCGCAGTTAGAGCTATCGTTGTTAAAATGAGAAACGCTGCTGCCCATCCCCTAGCTTTTTCTCTTAGTCGCCTCTTACGATATCCGCGGATAGGTAGATATGGAGGGGCTTATTCTTCAGCCGGGGCCACCACGGCCAAGCACAGCGAGCGATGTGTCTACTAAAATATGTGTTAAAATGATCGTCTAATAATTGAGGATACAGGCGACTGGGCCCACTACAAAACTGGGACCGCGGTCCCAGTTACCTGATTAGTCAAGTCAATTTCTAATTTGACATTTGGGGGCGTGTGACATAGCTAAAACATATCGCAAGCCCTTAAACGTCAAACTCAAAATTATAGTACTCAGTTGAAGTGAGGATCATTCTGAAACTAATTTTAGGTGGCATATCGCCGTTTAAACACGGCTTAAGGTGTCATCGTGTTGAGTATGGTATTGCAGAAATATTTACCACAGTAGGAGGTAGGTCGAGTACGTTTCTATGACATGACAAACTGTAATAAAACTAGAAATACCTAATGACCTTAGGCTTTGGTCAGTCAACGAATCAATTTTTCAGTTAACTGGCTATCATATTCGTTGGGATGACTTACCTGTAAACAAAGAAAACGATATTATTATCTCTCCAAAATGTAATCTAATAGTAATTTAAAATAATCGCAAGAGATACAGGTTTCTTTTATTTGTTCCTGTAAATAAGACTAATAAGAGTCTTACTGAAATTCTAATGATGACTTGCACTTGCCGCGGTTACCATAATAACTCCAAGTTATATTGTTACGAGTACATCCCTAAGCGAAGATGAACGAAAGAAGATTGACGAAACAGGTGTATAAGGCGAGTGTGAATGGAACCGTTGGAAGAGGAAGACCTAGGCGTACGTTTAGCGACCAAATCGGTGACGTTTTGGACAAAGGCCAGGTCAAGAGTACCCTAAACCGACGAGCATGTATGAGGAATGTGATGAGATTGAATGAAGCGAAAGATGTATGTCAGGATCGTAGCAAGTGGAAGGCCGTGGTCTCTGCCTACCCCTCTGGGAAATAGGCGTGATTTTATGTAAGTATGTATGTACATCCCTAAGCAAAAAAAAATTATCTCGAGGTTTTTGCTAACCCTGGTAAGTGCAAGTAAGCATAAAGTTAGCGACCTTTTTCCTCGAGCAAGGTAACTGTTATTAAAGGACTTAATTACGTGGAGTTTATTATATATTCTCAAATTGTTTTAATTTTATTATGTCGCTGAAAGAAAAGAAGGGAAAAATATTACTACTATTATAAATGCGAAAGTTTGGATGGTTGTTTCTTATTCAATCACGCCAGTACGGCTGAATGGATCTGGAAGAGATTTGGCACAGAGATAGATTATAGTCTGGAATAGCACACATCATGGCTACTTGTTATCACGGAAAATGTAGATTCATATGAAAACTGAATATAAGTAAAATGAAAATCACCGCTTGGTTCAGGTCATCACTATTTGCAAATCTGTGACAACTACGCGTTAATTATTCCGTTTAACCACAGAATAATTAATAGTATACATCGAGTTTTCAGAGTTCATTCAGGCATTTTCAGACTTCCGTACACACGTAACACGGGGTCGAAAAATCAAGATCTCAAGTGTACATAGTGACAACAGTCAATAGGAACATAACTGAACACGCGGACGAATTTGTGGGGGGGCAGCTAGTAGGTATAATAAAATTCTCAAGTTAAAAACGTGTTACGAGATTGTTTTCACCATCTATTTTTACTACTCGCCAATTTCAATGGGCGCTAAATTAGGAGCCCACTTTTTTGGCAACCTTTAAGTATTTTCAAATCTGACAATTCACCAAACCCATATCCATAGTAACGGCATCATGGCGAACCGCAACAACCTTAACATAACACGATCACATCGACATGCTTGCTAAACCCCGTGTTTACGACTAAAACCACCAGACACATCCACCGCTGAACGAAGATCAGAGCCCGTATTCACAAACGAAGCTATTAAATGATCACTGTCTCATTATTTAATCATACTAACGACTCTGTGGTGGACTTAAAGCTTCACTTTAGATTGTGAAGTTAAGAACTAACTGTGTGTTTATTTCAATAAAATCACTAGAATAACTTTGAAACGTCTTTTCTTTCCCCTTTTGAGAGCACTAAATATTACGAGCACTCTTTTCATAGTAAGTTTAGTTTCATAGAGAGTTAGCTCAATTTATTGTGTAGTGTAGTTCTTAAGGAAAATAAAAAACTTCATTCATTCACTAGTAGGTATATCGCACATAAATTTTCCGACTGGAAAATGCATTGATGACACGACCGGTATTCGAACCCACAAAGATGCGAAGTAGGTACTCATAATCCGTGTGTAAAGTCCGCGCGTTTGCGAATAAAAGGGCTTGGCACGTAAGTCAACCGCATTGCTTTTACAGCCGTCGTAAATATTACGAGGATTCAGCTCAGGTGGGGACTCATTGGAATCTTTTCCTCTCGGCTTTGGATCGGCTGATAAGTGCAAAGCTTATGGGGATGTCGTAAATGCGAGACGAGATTTCATACTAATACTTTTAGTAGAGCATAAAAGAACACGAGGCGCAATCCTTAAAGCACACTGGATCTCTCACCAACAGAGTCATAAGACTCTTTTCAAGACCACCAAACTTCAATTTACGACTACTTAAATCGCATCAACGCTGACAAAAAGTACTAAAATTTAGTTATTACATGAAGGTAAAGTTACCATTAATCAATAACGCTAATGACCCCCAAAATGCCAGATCTCCATCTCACAGAGTTCACGCCCTAATCATTATTCTTCTACCAAACTTTGTAAACTCCGAACCGCAGTCTACGTCGCAATTCACAAGGAAAGGATCTACAAAACTGTCTGAGAACAACCGTAATTCAATTAGGGGAGTCGGGCTGCGTGGGTCCCGCAAACTGTTTAAGATTAAAGTCCGGACAAGCACAGAATAGTGAGAATAGGAACAGAACGTAATCTCGAGAGGGTTTGTATTTATGATATGAAAACGAGTCAATCATTCTGCACAACCTCGCAAACTACACTAAAATGGAGCATTACTAAACCCTCTCTCTACTTCCTCAGTTTCCTTCCAGTAATTAAAGAGTATACGGCCGAAATTCTTTACTCCAGCCGATCTGCGTTTCTGTCACTGATCGATCGAGAACCTACAACAGGCGGGACTTGACAAATACAACGAATATATCGCGTTGGTGCACGAAAGGAGCCTCCAAGAGGCACACTTTAATCCTTTCACTACACTGATGCTTTCACCGACGGTCATAGGCCCTTTTCAGGGCCATTATACCTCAACCTAGTCACTGACCTAATACAGGTGACCCAGAAAGAATCAATGATAAGACAAGCAAATAAAGCATCGCGTTTCGGTGCCATCTCCTTGCATAAGTAGGTACACAAAAATAAATGAAAAAAAAAAGTAATTACATTATATATCGTCCGAACTTTTGCAAAACTGCTCTTGCTTCTAACACCTTTGCATATTTTTACCAATCTTAAACATTACTACGATTAATGTTATGCGCCTCGGCAATCTTCGTTTTAGCCTCTTTATGCACTTGCGAGAAAATTTCATTCATATTATCAAGGAAAACATACCTATGGTGGTCGTATCTACAAAACAGCCGTAATTCAATTAGGTGAGGCTGCGGCGAGACCCCAGTTAAGATGAAGGTCCTGACAGGATAGTGTGGATAAGAATAGCTAGAAGACGTGACGAAGGTTAGCTTTGTGTGAATAAGCACTACAAATCACTATCTAAATTCAGGGGAACGGGTTTGTGCGAGTTTCATCACTAGACAGGCCTCATAGCTCAGTTAGTAGTAACTCTGCCTTCTGCGCTAGAGGTCGCGGGTTCGATTCCCGCACTGGACAAACATTTGTAACTAACACAGATGTTTGTTCTGTGTCTGGGTGTTAAATATATATCTACTATGTATATCAGTCTCTGGTACCTTGGCTATGCCTAGTTTGGGATCAGTTTACAGTGTGAATATGTCCGGAATATTTATTTATTTAGTTTTATTTCGATTTAAGAGCACTGGAGGAGTGGTGGTAGTGGCCCCGCGTTCAGATTTGCAGATCGTGGGTTCGAATCCCAGACGTGCACCAATGGATTTACCATTTAAAATGTATGTGTCCTGTACTAGTGCTCTCAAACGGTGAATAATGACATTGGGAGGAAACCGGCATGTCCTAGAACCTAAAAATTAGAAGACATGTAACATGTGAAGGAAAGGAGCTCCTAAGAGGCGCACTTTGATCCTTACACTACACTGATTATTGCACCGACCGACGGGTATAGGCCCTTTACAGGGTCACCATACCTCAACCTGGTCTCTGACCTAATACAGGATGACCAAGAAAGAATCAGTGACACAACAAGCAAGCAAGCAAGGATTTTTGGCGAATAAAAGAGTGCCACCATAACGGGAGCTTGAAAAACGAGCATTCAAGCGCCGAAAACCGCTCAATCTGTTAAGGGAAATAGGTCGAATTTATAAGAGCAGGATCAATCCTATAAGGAGGAAAACTGACAAACTGATTAGATGAGAAATGGTAAGTCATTAAATAATTGTCATAAGTTGCGTCAGCGTAATGAATTAACGAATCTTCATTTCTATTTTCCACAGCCTGACTAGACCCTTAGCCAAAAATATTACAAGCGTAAGCACAACAAAGAACAAAATGTTTCTATTTATTTTACGTTCATTTTTGTTTAATCTTAGCCCCTTCAGGCACGTAGGAACAGGGTGCAAGAGTGTTGAGCAAGTTTTTATGCCGCTTAATTTATTTGCGGACTTGTTAAGTTAATTTGGGTCGGTAAGTACTTGTTGTAAGGAATCAAAGAGCGACCTAAAGCTTGGAAGTTTTTAGGGCCATAATATTTATTTTAATTATTTAACTTTTTATTGTATATTTCACTGAGCCATAGCCTATTTGTCGTACTGCAGCACACGCAAACTTGCCTACTCAATTGCTCTTTTGTATATTTATACCTACCTATTGTATTTAATTTAGTTTAAAATTGTTTATCTATGTTAATTGTGTGTGTCTGTAGTGCCAAATAAATTTCTTATCTATCTATCTTATCGTAATGCTCCCGGTTCGTCACTCTATATCATACCGACATCTTTAATAATCCCTCGCGTGGTTCCTAGATAAAAAAGTAGCTTATGTGCTATTCCAGACTATAATTCTATCTCTGTGCCAAATTTTATCTGGATCCGTTCAGCCGTACTGGAGTGATTGAGTAACAAATATCCATCAATTCAAACTTACGCATTTATAATAATAGTAGGTATGATGAAGTTGTCATTTTCAGATGGACATTGTCAGTAAATAGGTACACGTAAATCGTTATTTAAGTAAGAAAGAGAAAGAAAGAAAATTTATTTATTTGACCCACAACGCAGTAAGTAGGTAGGTAGGTAGGAAGATACAACGAAAGAAAAAAAAAATACTTAAATCTAGTAATACAAAAAAAAAACACAATAAGAAAAACAAAAACATGTAGGTAGGTGAGGCGGTAGATAGGTTGAGTAGGTATGCGTTGTGTGGGGCAAATGGGTCCCGTCTCAGCATAAAGCTGCACCAAACATAATATGTACGGTGCGGCGCTGGTTTTCAGACGGGGCCTAGGCGACGTGACGTGACGAACATCAATAAACATAATATTTATAGTAGGTATGTATTAATAAATGGATAGTTATATTATATATTATAAGTAGGAACATAGTAGATATTATATAAAATAATAAGTATGTAGGTATATTATTAAATAAAGTAGTATCTCTCTAGCCTGTGGTGTGTTGTTTATTCGTATTCCATAGTAGTCTGTGGTAGCAAGCAAGCATCTTATTGGTCTGTGCAAGCAAGTATGATCCGATGGCGTCGCTTCGCTTGAATTTTGCTACTTTTTCAAATAAACGGTGTCAACAAAAGTGATTTACCCACTGAGCTAGCGAACGGATATTTCGGTAATTATATGTATCAAGTGAAACAAGATCAGTGAGCGTAGCAACATGCTTATTAAGTTTCTTGATAAATTCGCACATTTAATTATATTTAACCATTGGATGAAAGTTTTGCAATTCACTCCAAACGTTAAATATAAATGGGACTAGAACGAACCCTAGTTATTTTCCACACTCCTATCAGAAATCAATTTCCTCCCCAACGTCTGAGCTCTTTCAAGTGTCTGATATGAAGTCAAGGTAATCCCCTGAGAGCACACGACTGCAACTCACAGAACCATTGAAGAATACACCATACGGCATTGTGTTAAACCTCGTTTCATTTTTTCCGCAGATTACAGATAGGGCACACAATTGCAGCTAACGGAACGAAGTCTAAAATATACCGTAAGTTAGTGTTTTAAAGTGGTAATTTCTTTGCGGCGCAGTTATAATAAGCTGTTGTTTCATGAAGTGTTCCATTTGCATTGTGACAGGGGGAAGTGTGATGTCTCATTGTTTGAAGCGGAGACGCTTCCAAGTAATAAAATGCAGGCAATATTTTTTGCATTTTATTGTTTCTACTTTAGGTCAATATTTGTTATACACAATTTTTTTCAGAAACTTTCGACAAGCGTTTTTATTAATATGTTTGACCTAAGTTGGCGCCTGTTATTATACATTTTTTTTTTTTCATGTTATACGGAGGTAAACAGGCTTACGGCTTACCTGATGGTAAGCGGTTACCGTTGCCGATTGACATCAGCAACACCTGGAGCATTTTGCATTACCTTGAAGAAATCTTTTCGTATTTATCTTGAAGCTCTTCATGTTGTAGGTTAATTAAATGTTACATTGTGGACTTGAAGTAACGATATGAAATCCCATTATTATATTTAGTTAGCAACAAAATAAAACATGAATAGAATACATATATATCAGCATTTGCGGATAAAGTTGTTCGTCTGGAAGCGAACAAGCCACATAGACATTGTGTCGCAGAACCCGACACAGACTCAGAGAGACAAACGTCTTGTTCGCCGCGACAGAACCGACATTGTCCGCAAAATTGGTAACATTTCATGATATACCTATTCATTTTAAAAGAAATAAAAGTTAATGAGAGGCTTCTCCTCTGTGGCTACGTTATAGCACAAAACTTTAATCGTCGATGGACAAAGGAAAGCTACGTGTCGGCCACAAATTGGTTACACTTGAGAGACACACAATTTGTGTGCATTTATCTGATTTTATTACCAAATATGATAAATTCACACATGAACAGTGAAATAGGAACCTAAAACAGATACGGGTTTGTATCGCTAGTTGCTCATAGGTTATCCTTCTTTTTAGATAAGTTGCTAGCAGCTTCGCTTGCCTTTCGTTCGCGGCAAAACGATTAAGCCGATTTATATCATTAGGCACTAGTTGACTTCTCTGCCAGAATTCCATGTATAAAAAGAAGGTCATCAGAAACTCCCCAGTCTTCCCATCAACCCCAGGGACGGGTGTCCGTAATAGTTGCACAGAATCAATCATAGTGCCGCGACCGGCACGTGCCTCCCATACCACAGGGATTCCTTTAAACCTCGTCATTCAATGGATTTACTCAACTCCGATTTGTGGTCATAAAAAGTTTCTGATTTGATATTTCCTTCGCCGCATAGTTTTTATTAAGTTACAGTTCTGCAAATACGGAATTTAATTTCAGCAACATCCTACAGAAGTGCTACTAGGCAATGGCGTGAATACTTGTATTATAATATATATGAAACTTATGTTCTTTATAAAAGAGTCATGTTCCTAGTTTACGTTAATGACCTCCCTTCTTATGTTAAAGAAATGTGTGACATAGTTCTATTTGCTGACGACACCTCGCTAGTGTTCAAAGTCGACAGATCCAAAACAAATTACGATGACGTAAACGCATCCTTGTCGCTAGTCCTTAATTGGTTTTCTGTAAACAATCTCTTGCTAAATTCAAAGAAAACTAAATGAATCAAATTCTCTTTGCCTAATGTAGTACACAATAGCCCCACTAACATTGTATTAAATGGAGAGTCACTAACCCTTGTTGATTCTACAAATTTCCTAGGACTCAATATTGATTCAAAATTGCAGTGGGGACCCCACATTGAAACTCTTGCCGGTAGACTTAGTTCCGCGGCATATGCCGTTCGTACGATAAGGTGGCTCACAGATGAAGCCACAGCTAGGTTAGTTTATTTTAGCTACTTCCATAGTGTAATGTCCTATGGTATCTTTCTCTGGGGGAATGCAGCAGATATCCAAGTCATATTTGTTTTACAAAAACGAGCAATACGTGCCATTTATAAAATGAAGTCAAGGGACTCCTTGAGGGAACTTTTTAAAGAAATTAACATTTTAACTGTAACTTCACAATATATTTACGAAAACTTATTGTACACACATAAGCACATGGCTAGCTTTAAGAAAAAAAGTGATGTGCATAGTATTAACACAAGAAACAAAAATAAATTGTGCATTCCAAAATTTAGATTACAAAAAGTAAATGGGTCTTTTATGGGGAATATGGTAAGATTTTATAATAAACTTCCGGTAAACGCGACGCAACTTCCTATTAGAAGATTTAAAGTGTACATAAAGAATAATCTTATTAAGAAAGCGTACTATAAACTAAATGATTATTTAAATGATATAAAACCGCATGGCCTGAAGTCGCTCTGCCCCTCGACAGCTAAAATGCCATTTTGCAGTGTCTTTACAGTTTTTTGCTTGCATCATATTTTAAGTATTATTTAATTATATAAGCATTAGGTACATATTTCATCAAGTGTAGCGTGTGCTGCCCTTAGATCATTTGTTGAAGCTCACATTTGTCTTCATTTTTTTCACATTTTTATAAGCTCTTATTTATTAAGGATTATAATTAGATTACTTTTCTCTTGAGCCTCACCTAGTTCGATCGGCACCACACTGAAGCTTTAAATTCCATTTTGTGAAAAAGGATCATCGAAAAAAATGATAGGCACCAAGCCGTGTTTGTTGCCTGATTCTTCTAGGCTTGGTCGCGAGGAACAGGCATAGCTTCATCTAGTTTCTAAGACGTTTCAAAGTGATCCTAGTGATTTTATTGAAATAAATGCCTTTTGACTTTGACTTTGACATGATTAATTTCTACGAGAACAGTATATTAACGAGTAGTTTCAAAAAATGATGCTAGAAATCGATCAGTGGTGCAAGACATGTGACATGTGCACGAAAGGAGCCTCTAAGAGGCTCAATTTAATCCTTTCACTACATCAATTCTTTCATCGACGGTCATAGGCCCTTTGCAGAGCCACCATACCTCAACCTGGTCACTGACCTAATACAAGATGAACAAGAAAGAATCAGTGACACGACAAGAAGAAGAACTCTTGCTTACTGAACATTCGAGCGCATTCCATTTTTCAGATGTCCTGGTGCTCTACATCGTAGCTCGCACGTGATTTATGTGGCGACGATATTGGAATATAAGCCGAGCCTAAATCTGCGCGCCGCTACTTATTGTTAGAATTCTTCTTTTTGGGTATCTGTAAAATATTTAGCTGTGAAAATATTTCACTGAAAGCCTTTTTACTCGTAATGCTCTCCCTAATAATTGTAACGCACGCTACGCTGAATTTAGTACTAATTCTCCCTTGTTTGAAATATAGAACATGATATTTTTCTTCGGTTATTTATTTTGTACTTATTTTTGTAGGTCTTTCATCATCATCATCTTACTTAGTCATTCGTATTTGCAATTAACTCATTCAAACTAAAAATACACACAAAAACATAATCACACAATAAAACAAATCGCGTACCTTCTATGAAAATACCAAAAATTATGAATAAAAATTAATTCCGTGAGTCTAAATTATTAGATATCATAAATTCATTAATGGTATTAGTATTACTCCCTTTCAACAACAGCATACCAAGTCTTAATTTAGACCTGATTTCCTGGAGATGTGAAACCAGGCCTTAGGATAAAAGTATCTTTTTAAAACATATATCCTACATAATCGGCAATTATTCGGCATGCGTAAAAACGTCACTAACAACTCTGCCACACCCACATTAATTTTATGCATAGAAAACACACGCAAAATCCATAAATTCCTATAATCTGATGCGTCCGAAAGCCGGCACTACGGGCTCAAACAGACCGGGCTAAAAGTTTTATTAACATGGAATAGGGTGGACAAAAGTGAACGAAAACGCAAGGCTGCAGAAAAAGGGCAACGAAATGGACGAAAAAAGCGCTTTATAAAACAGCGGAAGCTCTAGGGCTGTGACAGGTCGTACGTCAACCGAGACCGAGGGACAGGCTCGCAGCAAGAGCGGGCGACGGGCGCGTGTAAGTTAGAGCTAGCAACAGGGCCTGGCACAGTTTGTTTTATTTTTTGCAATGATGGATACAATCCAAAATTCATTAATATTTTTTAACATTAGGCTTTAGCTGAATGCAGAATGCAGACCAAAAATAATTTCTTATTTTATAGCGAATCGCACAAGGAAACCCTTTGCAGCTGCTATTATCTGAAATATCATGTTAGAGGCTTGCCCCTTCCCCTTTACCCTGGATACAGCCTCCGGGCCGCACCGCCGTAAATCCTGCTAACGAACACTTGATGGGAATAATAAATGCAGGCATGATAACGAGATGTATGGCAGATATTTTTATGAGAATTAAGTGGGAAGGTGTGTCGTGCTGTCACTGTGTTGAAATTAGATTAAATTGTATTGCACAATATTTATTCTTTGTTTTGAGCAACCATTTTGGCTCTTGCCGAATATTCACAAATATAATCGTGCAGTCTCGACTGCATCCCCCATGGACATAGTAGACATTAACCCTGTACGTGCGGGAGTCTGAAACACGTTTAAAATTAGTACATGCGCTTTGCCACTTAATAACGAAAAATAACTATGTTGTTTGAAATTAGAGTCATAGTCTTTTTGCCAATATAAAAGAAATCTTCAACGAGAAAGTTGATCTAGCTAGACAGCAGACAAAGACAATTGAACAAGACATTTCTTATCACTACAAATCACTACCTTTTCAGGGCCACCATACCTCAACCTGCTCACTGATAAGGATGACCAACAAAGAATCAGTGACACGACAAGCAAGCATCACTACAAATCAAGATGAGGCCATTTGAAATAATGTGATTTCATTTTATCAGAAGTTGGAGTAGGGTCTAGTTTTTCTTCAGCGCAAATTGAAAAGTTACGGCGGCCTACAGATACTTTCTAGATAAAAATATTTGCTTTGCGCAGTCGAGCCTGCACGAAAAGCTAAATCAACAAAACTTATTCTACGAGACTTGAGCTGATATTCGGCAACTTCGAGACGTTGTTTCTATATTGGTGAAAAATATATATTTTTGCTAAATATTGTTTGTGTGTTTATCATTATGTCACTGGTTCTTTCTTGGTCATTCTGCGCCTTCACACGCAAATTCACATTTCAAAACATAAAAGCAGATTGTATGAGGTTTAATCCTTACGGTTTCACATCAAACTCCAGGCCCGATATATCAGCTACCTATTTGTAATTAGTGTTTCATAATTAAACGGACCGTATCATACACGGCCCTTTGGGACCTTACCTAGCCCGGTAGGTATATTTATGGTCAAACTACATATCATTGTATGCTTCAACACCGCGCCCTAGCATTCCAATAGAATTCCCACCCATACATTACATTTGGCTGTGGTGTGGTTGGAACTGATGGCATTGAACCTGTAGATATTTTATCTGCCGAAGATGTTTAAACATAGCAGCGTCGGCATGACATAGAAAGAAAGAAAATTTGTTTATTTGACCCACAACGCAGGTAGGTACAGTAGGTAGGTGGGTACATAGAAAAATACTTTATAGGTAGGTAATACACAACGCAGTAGGAAAACATAAAAAAGTAGGAGGGTAGGTGGCTAAGTGGTAGGCTAAGTAGTATGCGTTGTGTGAGGCAAATGGGTCCCGTCTCAGCATAAAGCTGCACCGAACATAATACTATGTACGGTGCGGCGCTGGTTTTCTGACGGGGCGTAGGCGACGCGACGTGACGAACATCAATAAGCATAATATTTATGGTAGGTATATAATAAGGATAATTATAGTAGGTATGGATAGGTACTTATATAAAAAAGAGAGTAAGTAGTAGTAGATATAATTAGGTGAGTTATATATTACATAATAATTACAGATATTGTATTGCGGGCTATGTTGGTAGGTACATGGTGGTGCTATACAACACGCAGTGCGTTTGGTAATTTAGCCTACACAGGTACATAGGTGGTAGCATAGCTGATTCTAGGCGAAGACGCGAAAAATCCCGCTGTTGCAATACATTTTATATTAGTGTGGCATGTCGTGGATATCATTCGGACGATGCCGGTGCTGACTGCGACTAGAATACATTCCATACAATGAGGTATAACCATATTGGCTTACGCCATTGAAATCTCGTTTTCACAGCTACTGATTAAACTGTGCCATTTTTTAGTAAAACTAAAAGTTTAATAACATTTATAACAACAAGTTTTCTATAAAAAAATATCCCAAGTGATATAGGTACTTTCCTGATATTTGAGTTTAGAATACAATGTTTTAAGCTATTTCGCGGTGCTACAGCATACGAGGTTATGTTGCATGACCCAGGTAGATTGAGTACATATTCGCAAGGGAAATAAGCTGGTAGTGCTCGAGAGATGCATGAATAGGGATGTTAATTACTTCACGTGTATTGTTGTACGAAAATTCAATGAATTATCGCGCACACCTTCACACATAGATAGGGAGAAACGAGGCTATGGGGCCCTATCATTGCCATTTAAATGCGCGTAAACACTATTTTACACGAATTTGAACCACAAATCTTAGATACTGTTAACTAGTTTGTTTGGAGGAGGTAGGGCATAGCGAGATTTTCTCGTTCTAAATTGGAGCAGCCCGCCTGGGGAGGTACCTCCGCCTTACAGAAGATCGCAGCTAAATAACATTATTTGTTTCAAATAGTGTTGTGTTCCTGCGATGAGTAGATTGCTAGAGCTCTTTTGGGGTGGGGGGTTCGGGGTCGGCAACGCGTGCGTGATGCCTCTGGTATTGCAATCGCTCATAGGCTACGGTAACCGCTTACCAACAGGTGGGCTGTAAGCTTGTTTGCCACCTCAGTTGTATAAAAAAAAAAAAAAAACTAAACAATGCATGCATTCTTTCACCGCCTGTCATCGGCCCTTTTCAGGGCCACCATACCTCAGCCTGGTCACTGACTTAATGTAGGATGACCAAGAAAGAACCAGTGAAACGACAAGCAAGCAAGCAACCTAAACTCGCATAGTGGATGGTCTTGCCAAAACATTTTTTGTGGATGATTTTGTTATAGCTCGGTACTTTTGTTTTTTTAATCGATAAAACGTGTGTGGCAAAATGTCATCCCCAGTGAACAAAACGACGTGAGATCACGCATGCGGAGAAACGGCAAAAAATGAAATACGTATTTGAAAATTACTCCTGTAATGGGGTGTCCAAGACGTACGACAGGAAATTAACTTTTACTACGAAAGATAACTTTAGAGTAAACTCAACGCGGACTAAGTCACGCGCGTCCGCTAGTTTTACAAACTTTTATGGAATTGAGTACTGTTATCACGGTCTTTCTAAAATATAGCAATTATGACGTACCAAATTGGGTGATGAAACATTTAAACGCAAATACCAGGATAACAGAACTCGGCAGGTGTACCTACTCAAGTACGAAAACAAACCATTTACCTCCGTGAGTGTGCAAACTTGTACAACTTGTAGTGCACTTGACACAGCTAAACTGAGAGCATCGCTTACCTCCAACCACGCTATGCCCGCCTGGTATTGGCTGTAACTATAAATGTGTTTTGAAGCCATTTCAAGTTGTAGAGCTCATCTCAGTTCAACAATAAATAACAGCTAACGGCTTGTTGTGGAAGTATAATAGACGAAAGGGAACCATAAATCCTTTACTTTTTCATCATAACGGGTTAGCCTAATTTCATCGCCGAGGGTAGGTACCCGGCCTGGTCAATGACCAAAATAATGCAGGATAACTATAACTGTATGTTGATTCACCTGGAAGCAATCCCCGATTGGTTACAATAAATTATAATCTGTGCCCAGTGTAAACCAGTTTACGCGGAGGCCGGATCGTATTTCGACACAAACTGCACTTTGATTTTGCGATCGAACCCTTCAGCGTACGCAGCGCTCTCTATTAGAGATACAGCGAACCTAATCACCTGAACGGTAATTCGTGCAGAGGTCCGGGAAATTGTCGCCTCGTGCTTTTAGTGCTTTGAACGCTTTCCAGTTATTATATTTTCTGTCTGATTGGAGAACGAAAACCACGGCAATTCAGGTAACCTTACAGCCAATTGATTACAAATTAACGATTTACCGTAATTTTCAATAATTTATTTGTCTAGAATAGAATAGTATTCATTTGACACACAAAAACACAGAAAATACCAAAATCACAAGAAACAACCTTAGAATTAAATAGGTACCTAAGAATAAGTATACAAAAATATCCAAAAACCTAAAAACAAACGACTTAAAGTAGGTACACACTGGGCCGATAGGTAGGTACCGTTGTCCCAAGTACCAAGTCCTCTCTGCGTATATGTGCGCTAAATAGGTACCATCTCAGTACAGGACCGCTCTACACCGATAGTGTGGCTACGAATGCTATGCTCTAAGAGACGAGATCACATATTTTTTATGAAAAATATTTTTTACCGAAATGGAAAAAAACAAAGATCTCACGATTTGATCGTGATTGTATTGGATCCATCTATATTAGGAATGGCATTTGCGATCTGCCGACCTTGATAATAATTGCCGACGTAAACTTGGCTACAATAAGAAGGGATTAACACGAGAGCTCAAGTCTCGACGGAGTCTGACTCGACCAGGAGCCAATCGTAAGATAGGCAAAAATAGATTCCTTCCTGTCCTGGCACTCTTAAGATACGCCGTGGCAGCCGGCTAAGCTAGCCGTGCCACAAAGAGGCTTAGCCGTCGACATTTACTCGCCGCTCTGTGTGTCTTTCAGACTTCTCGCCACCATCCGCTTCAGTTTAACTGAAATTGTTTCAACAGGATGTGCAATACTGGTTCTTATAAACTGACACAACGACACGGTTAGTCAGCTAACAGCAGTGCTTTGTAATACTTAGTACAGAAAAAAGCTAGATCATAGCTATTTATGCCTTAAAAATCTTTGATTACCCCACCTTTTTAAGGCTCTCTCGGGCCCGTCCCAAAACTGGCTCTTACACACATAATATTAGATTCAGTATAATTCATTCAAACAGCAATATATTACCCAAGCCGCTGTTTAGTATCTACTCGCGGACCCAGCCTTACTATTTACGATATCGTAAATCACATACAGAGAAGAAATAATAGTACCTAACGCATATCAGTTTCACTTCTTCCACACTCCTTTCTTTAGTTATTTGATATGTAGCATGGTAACGAACAATATTAAGCCTTAAATTTAGTGCAATGCAGCTTATATTCCATGTGACAAAACCTAACCAACCCGTCGCGTCGCTCCAATACAGTCACCTCAAAAAATATGTACACCTTTCATAATTTTAAAACGTTGCCAGAGACTGAACTTAAAGATTTACACCTCTCTGTACCTATCATCTATAAGATAGGTACAGAGAGAGAGAGGTAGATATCATCTATAAGAGTATCGTGGCATCATTTCGAAAATTATTAAAGGTATACAAACATATTATTAGAGGTCTTATCTTATCTTCAGTCAATTTAAGGAAGTTACAATAAAAAGCTTAGTTCACAAATTCACATTGAAATCCGATTAGGAGTGCAGCAGGTCCGCCTCTGCGATCGTGCCGGATAATAAACCGAATAAGCGAAATAAGCTATTTCAGACAACTAAGCTATTCGCGCGATCGCCTTATTGCTTCGCGATAAGTAATGGTTTTGAGGATTCTTGGAGACGGCAGAGCAGGGGCACAGTACCGATACGAATATGTCTAGCAGCGAGTGCACTTTCAACTATTGTCAATGCCTCACAGCACAGGAGACCATTTGCTGAGCTGGGTTCTTTTTGTATGCAAATAATCTAGACTTTGTTACAATTTTTTTATTATGTATACATTGCATGTAGTAAGTATTGTATTTTGTATGGTATTGGTATACGAAGAATTGCATGATTTGCAAGTTACTATGTTATATGGGGTAAAATTAATACAGACATACACTTTTTATAGAAACCCCTCTAGGTCAAGGCTTTAATATTTAAGAAGCTTAGAAAATACTTATTTTAGCTACAAAAGGACATAATTTTTGCTTCCAAAAATTAATCGCAAGCTTTCTCCAAACTACCATTGGAGTTGCCACTCATTTATCTTTTATTTTAAATCGCAATTTTCACGCGTTTATGAAATTGTGACGTCATAAATTGTACGTCGTCTCGCTAATTGGAATGATAAAGGTCTTCAGAAAAGGAACGTGAGCTCTAGGGCTTTGTGAGGGAAACAGCCAATTATTCGAAAGGCATCGGGTTGAAATGGCTTAATTAGTTCACACATATTTGAGTGTGGATGTGTGGACGAGTAGGGTTGTGCTTGTTTTCAGATAGGCCCATTTGTGAAACCAAGCCTGAATTCAGGTTCATAGAAAAGGAAAGACTCAAGCGACGGAAATTGCCAGAATGAACAGGAAAGCAGAACTCAGCAGGAGTACGAGAACAATTACGTCGAAACAGAGTGTTCAAATTAAGTTCCAATCGGCATAATACAATCGCAGGACGGCACCGCAAATCACCGGCGAGTACCAGGAGATCAGAGCGCGACAGGCGGTCGATTGCATTACCGGCAGAGGCAGCAGGCAGTGACGGATGAGCGTGCGGCTACCGTGTAATGGGACTGTCAGATTGGCCGTGTCACGCAAGATTATCCAGATCTATGAGGTAATGGCTCGAAATAAGAGGTCTTACTCATTTTGTTACGATTTTGAATTTCTTCGGAACTGCAGCCATGGTTAGTCTGGTGTACATATAAATGTATAATAAATGAAGTTAATCAAACGACATTGCTTGGCCGTCGTGCAAAATTCATTGATCGCAAAGGCGCATAGTATACGTTCATATATTATGCGACATCTACCTGACCCGATGACGACTGAATACACAATGAGGTGGCAACCAATACCTACGTTAGTTAGCAATGCAACATACTCATACGTAGTGTTGGTTTTTGATCATAAAAACATGACTGAATAAAATATTGTTTGGAAAACGATTCTGAGATAAGGACTCTCGTACCACAGAAGCTAACGTAGTGTTTTTAAATTAGTATGTGTCCTCTGTGGTGCTGCCCAGCATATGTCCCGTCTACATCAATTCGGCTTGAAACGCAACGTGAAACGTTAATGCCGACACGGGCCGCATCCGACACAGAACAGGCGCAATCCTATTAGGACTCGGTTCTGCAGTATTGAAGGAGTTTTACTGGATAGAGCAGTGCATGCGACACGGTAAATCCTGCGAACACCACAGCCAGCGACTTAAAAACCCATAGTAAAGCATTGATAGATAAGCTCTATTTTGTGTAACATACCTACAGGTAATCGGTAGTGTTTCTGTACGTAGAAAAATTACTTGAAACGTATTATGATATGAAGCTCACATTTTAATGGTTTGCTTTGAGTCGATCGGGTGTTAATTTGTCATGGTGTATGAATGACAAATGCCATATTGTATCCACGCGAGGAGCAGAAAGATTAGAAACAGTTACAAAAATACTTTATCGTTTTTAACATTTTTTTATTATTATTTTGGTATTTTATTGCATTTCATCTTAGAGTACAAACAGATGGAATAATTAATGTTTTCTGAAAAGCTTAGTATCTATTTCAGTTAGTAGTCAAGTTAGTATTTCAACAATAATTATTTAGTATTGTTGAAATAGAACCATCAAAAAGTTATTTGTGTGAAAATTCAAAAGGTCATGATAAAAACACACCTTCCAATGAAAACCGTAGTACTCGCTAGCCACACCAAATTAAAAATAACCTCAATAGAATACCGTTGGGTTTGTTTCATTGCCCTCATAACCCAGTACACCAGGCGCCTATAAATGGCAGGAGGTATGCCAACCTGTCCCACCCCTGTCTGGAGTCATGCCGAGGGTACGGCCTAACTTTCGGTTTTGAACGTGTTAGGTTTCAACTTGATGATACATCAACCGCTATTAAAATAATAATATACCTAAGACTGCCACTTCCTAATTCTGAGAGCTACTTCGGTGACCTTGGTGTTCAAGGGAATTCCTGTCGGATTTTATCACGTAGTGAAACTGCGAGCATATTCGTAGCTATCTTTCTCTCTGCCTAGTTTGGGATCAGTTAACCGTGTGAATATGTCCGTAATATTTATTTATTTTATTTTATTTATTTATCTCCATAGACCGTTGCGCGACTTAAGCTTGTGACACAAAATAATGTCTACTCTAAGCCACACCTCAGTAAGAAACAAAATCAGTGTCGCGTTTTGCCAATCCGCGTCCGCTACCGAACCCGCGACCGCGTGTGAGCCTCACCGTAAGCACAAAGACAATAGCCCCTCAACAAAGCCCGTACTAAAAGGTTACGGCCAGATAACCCCCGCCCGCCAGGGGATGTTGATATACTACACGAGCACTGCGTAAAGGAAAACTGTATCCATGTTTTGGGGTAGATGATCAATCGTGTATTGTTTGGATTTGAGATGAGGGCGGGTAATGGGAAGTTTTATATTTGGTTTTTCAATTATGTTTTCAATCAACAAAACCTGTCTAAAATAAGAGCGATTTTTTCACCATATTATTATAATAAGTGGCATAAGGGTCAGTAGCCAGCGGTGGTTCTAAAGTAACTTAGCTATGAGGTAGCCAAATCTAGTGGTTCTGAAAAGGCCCTTTCGACCCATAGTGGGAGGACCAATGTAAAGGAAAACAATAGCTAAGTTCGTCTGAGCTGCCACATGCTCTATTGTCGCCATACGGCTGACTTCAGGGCGTTACAACAGCTTTACCGGACTTCTTTATGTAATCTTGGCAGTTGAGCCTAATGTATATTTTATTACTCACTTCAGTAATAAAATATACATCAAATCATATCAAAGGGCAATCTAAATGTTACTAGCGCGTACTTTGGAAGGTTATAGGTGTTTTTGCAGAGAACTTACCTATTTCCGGAAATCGTGCAAGCGTGAACTGATAGACGGTGAAAAACCTTTTCTTCGGGAAAATATAGCAGAGTTGAAAAGTTAGTGAACAACTCAAGTCGATTAGGTATTTTCATGAAATAATCAAACAACGTTTATGCAAACTTGGCAGGTTCAGTCAGTTAATGCCGTTTATAAATCGATATTTAAGAAAGAACTTCTCCAACGAGAAGTCGGAAGTGTTGTTGATTAGATTATTGAAAGAGCTTTTTCCTGAAATCACTCAGTTCTGAATTGTTTTACAAACGAGAGAGTGTATGTGTAATGTAAGTGATATATATATATATTTTTTTTATTGATAATGGTAGAACGTTTGGCCACCAACTCACTTTTGCAAGTGAGATGTGGCCTAAGATGGAGCACGCTTTCCCAGAGTGAACTTATTGAGCCTAGATTTGAAGACTCCTAGATTGTACTCTTTCGGGAAAACAGACGCAGGCAGATCATTCCACTCTTTGGCAGTACTTATAATAAAAGTGGAGCAGAAACGTTTCGTTCGACACTGTGGTATGTCGACCAGTATTATTATTTTCCATTATTTGGAAGTAACTTGATAACTTTGTACCTTTGGCTACAATTTGTAAATACATTCGTAATTTTATGAAGAAAATAAATAGGTGCCCGCTGTCATCAGATTATCGTGACGAAGGTAAATTAGAGCGCAACACAGGGAGGGCTCGAACAAAAACCGTTTGCATACCACATTAGAGTTTGTCAGATGATTTTAGACATCTAATTAAAGTTGCCCGGCGGTTCCCGATAGGTATGTCTGTTTATCTGTTTGTTACCGTTTCACGACTAAATGGCTGAACGGATCGTAATGAAATTTGGCAAGAAGATAGATTATATCCTGGGGCCTTTCCCAGGCTACATTTTGTCTCAAAAATAATCTTGAAGGGGTTGAAAGTTTGAATTGGCAATCCTTTATTTCAGTTAAAGTTAGTGATCTGAAAATTCATATTTAGGCTATTGGTAAGAAAAAAAGAAATAAGTATTTCAACATTTTTGCAAAATCATCCCTAAAAAGGGCAAAGTAGGGGTTAAAATTATGATGTTTATGATAGCTTTCATATAAATTTCGCGGAAAACAGTAGTAGATAATAAAATCCAAAATGATCCTAGGCTTTTTTAAGGACAAAAAATAATAATTTACTTTGAATCTTAATATTCTTATTTTGTCCTTTGCGGTTTGATTAAAAGTAATCGGTCAAGTTCAGTCACCTGACATAATATTGTTCGTCAGTAAAACCCGTAATCACCCGCTGACTGCGCGAATTCAAGGAGGATTATTTATCTTCGCTCGCGTTACAGTTAACTAAGAAGATAACGTAGATGCGATGGGAAAAATATAGCTCGCCATCGGTTTTTACCTTACTGCACGGGGACCACTATCTTTAACGACAGAGATGCAGGTTCATTACCTGCTGTGGATGTTGAGGAGCCAGTTGACGTGATCGTGAAAATGCGTGCAATGTTCTATCAAGGAGTTGTCCCTTTGATAGTTCTAAGTATGAAATTATGGTCCCTATAGTCATCCTTAATACTCCATGCTCTAAATCCCCTGACAAGGTTAGGAGTAACGTTCTGATGATCCGGTTTGTTACTCGTTCCAAAATGATCCCTTGAGATTTCATCGGTTTTGGTTTGATTCTGTTTCTTTTACCCCCGAGTGCACCCGACAACCACCTCGCAGGTATATGATTTTAGAAACATGCCAATTTTTTGTGTGACATTATTGCGCTTAAAATATGTGGAAATTGTACAGAGTAAACATAAGATGTTGTAACATATAAAACATCACAAGTCTCACCACAAACCAGCATAGCTCTTAGCAATTCAATAAACGCACTGAAATCTTTCATTGATGCCTCGAGCTATATTATCTAACAACATTTGAAAGGTGAATTCACGATAGGCCAACGACAGAAAAGTCAGGTAAGCTTTGGACAAAATTATTAATTTTCTTCCTTCTGACTGACCATCCTGCATTCGGTCAGTGACCAGATCGCGGTGGCTCTGAACAGAAGCTTGTGACCGTTGGTGAAAGAAATAGTGAGGAAAATGCGAAATTTAATAAAGTTCGCTTTGCAGATGCTCCTTTCGTGCACATGTCTTCGGACTAAAGCCAGTTTTGCTGATGCAAGTTGATGTGTGTTTATTGTGTTTAATCCCCTACTAGAGACTAGAGATAAGGCTAGTCTAGACTTTGATTAATTCGTTATTCGTAACAGTACGCACGACAAATAATCCCAATGATTTATTGTGGCAGCGTGACGAGTTAGTTAGGTAGTTTTGTTTTTTGGTAAGCCGGTCAAGTGTGAGCCAGACAGACACACCAAAGGTTCCAACATAATTAAAAAAACAGATGCATATATTGTTACAATCTGGAGTTAAATATGTCCCCAAGCATGGCAGTAGCCAAACAGTCGCCGGAATTCAAGTCAGCCACTTCACCAATAGGGCTGACATAATTTAGTAAGACTAGAGTTTATCAAAGACGTTTGGGGTACAAGGGCTAATATTGGCGTTACTACGTAAAACTAAACAAAGAGGGGCTGAAATGAAGGGTGAGGGGGCGAGCTATTTGTGAGCGAGACGATTCGGGATATGCAAATAGGCTTTCTCTGCATGATCGGCCTAAAGGCAAGGGTTGACTTGGCTATTTTAGAAATTGGCACAGATTTCTGATTGGTGTTTGGTATCAAAAAACTTTCCAAGTACACTAATTATCACACTTTCTGCGCAAGGCACAAGTCTGTTATCACAGTGCTAAATGTACTTTGATTATAGATTTAAAAGGGACACTTGTTGACATGAACAGACTTCGACTATTTCCGTTGTCTTCAGTCATGGAAGAAACTCTCCTTAGAATAGAATATCATTTATTCGGAACACATATTGTTATATAATCCTTCTTTTGGCCTTTATCATGCGCTATTGTCAAAAAATCTTTCATTCGTTTTGTGTGGCCTGGCATTTCAGTGATTGACTGACCTGACGTGAGGTCTTGGAAAGCTACAACTAGAACATTGTGAGTTTCCATTTGTCATCACTTCGTCACATGTGACGCTGTGCAGAGGATGAAACAGCCTGCGCTCAGCGTCACAACCGACGCAGTGATGTCGCGCAGACTGCGTAATAAAGCTTAGGCCGCGAACTCACGACTGCGTCTTAATGTAGTGATATATACTGTATTCTGTGACACAGTACACATCAAGAGTGTTATCTAGAACTAATAATTAAATCGGACGTATTTGTCTTACAAATACAATTCGGTGTGATCGCGTTTCTAAATTACAGAATAGTCTTGCTAATGCAGGTTAGATGACTTTGTAAAAAAACAACTATGTAAATCAAGTTTTCCATTTATTCGTTCAACTTTATTATAATGTGATGTTGTTATAACATTCAGATCAGATAAAACCCAACCGTGCCCTTATTCGGAATATAAAGCTAACCGTCGTCACGTCAAATGAAGACATTTCCCTAATCGTAACCGAAACTGTGCTCAAAGACTGGTACATAAACAGGTGTAGGAAGCAAACGATATCCACTCGGTGCTATTGAAGCGTAGACAACAGGTATACTGGGGAGATAAGATGGCGTGGTCTTCGCGCTTACCCATGAGCGATCAGAGTCAATAAAATTCAAGAATCACAAAGATTATTTTGAAGGTATTTTATACTAGGTGAATTAACGTCTGTTGCACGCACAACTCGCAAGTGATGACTTTATTCCAATTGAAGTAACACGATACGTTTTTTTCCACGAAAGATATGTCTGCGACGACGAATTGTGGAAAATTCTACAAACAGTCAGGGTGAGTAATAACTTAAAGTAAGCTAAGGCTAGGGTAGAGGCTAGAGATTCGTCGGGTTTTGAATAAATTAAAAGTATATTTTCAAGGAAAACACATAGTGTGTTTTCCTTGAAAATATACTTTAATAGCAACAAAAAGGTCGATGAGAAATAATTTGATTTATTTCACATGCGAGTGAAGTCGCGGGTTCGTTCCCATAGAATTTAAACTCCTAGCACTAAATTCAAGTAATCAGAACTTGAAGTCTTCAGCAATATAACTCCCAGTGGAAAATAATAGGATGATGTTAGTTTTTCCCAGGAATTCATGATGCCACCTCCATACCAGGTGTATAACAAACGTTTCTATATCGCGAAGGGCGACATTCAGAGCTCGAGCGCTCATTAACAAAACGACAGCCGGCGCACACCTCGTCTCAAACCTGTGCAACACAAATACTACAGAAGCGCAGCTACATGCATTGGAAGCATTACACCAGAGAGCAATTGTCTTTATTGAAAGCTTAGGTGGGGTATATCAATATTGCATGGCACTACGAACACTTATGTGGACCTTCATATCATAGACATAGACATAGACAAACATTTATTCACAAACTTGGCACACGATACACGTCACAATAAAAGCAAGACACAGAGAGCGAAAATATGAAACAAAGACAGAGAGGTAACACACAAAAACTTATTAAAAAGAACACGTGAAATGTTATTGTGCGCCACAGCAGCAAAAAGGTCTCGGCTCAGCATAAATGCCTTACCACTGAGGAGTAGTTAGGCGCTGGTATTCTGCCGAAACCGTTATTTATAGTCACTTGACCTTATGAGACTACTTCAAATTTGTGGAGTTTTATAAATAAATAGATCACATATTACATGTTTGTTTCACCAACTTGATGATAGAGCTCTTATATACTCGTCATGTAAAGTTTCAAAAAAGTTTATTGGACCATTTACAAAGGTACAGTAAAATATTGGGAAAACGATGATGACTGCAGTAGTGAGTAGAAAGTGATCAACTAAAACCCCGGCTGACTTGAAAAAAGAAGAATAAAACAAACACGTTGTTTGTATGGCAGAAAGCTATAGATTGGTAATACGAACCAGCATTTTCATAAAGCTGAATAGATACTATAAACAAAACAAGCATCGTAAAAATCCTCCTAAAAAATAAATCATGTTTGCCACAGTACAACATAAAAAAAAAAACAAACTGATGTCGTCAAAGGTATGAAACAGTAGAAAAATATAAAGCCGTAACGTCGTAGCCATATTCGTAGAGTACAGCTACGGGCTACGTACGTAGCAACAGCCTTTTCGTAGCCGTATTCGTATAATGTCTTATGGGGAGAATTGTCTTGTTATAAATATGAACTAATGCTTGCGTGCGGCTTCTCTCTAGCTATCATTAAAGCCCAACTCGCGAACTTCATTTTATCATAGTTAAGCCTGAACCGGCTTAGCCATTATATCATGATCGAGTAACCATCCAAATAAACATTCCCATTTATAAAAATAGTAGGTTATTAATTTTAAAGGTTTCACACTGAGTAAAGGTCAAACCCCTCAACTCAAACAATTAACTTGACAAAGTGTTGCGAAAACCAATTGTAGCCCCTAATTACATTCTGTTTTTACTTCGCGCTGATGTAATACCGCTCGATAAACATCAAAGTGCCCGAATCCCTTTGTAAAGTACTTTATAAGTAAGTAAGTTCTTACACCTATATAGTACGAGGAACTTTGAGTGCCAAGATAAAGAACACCTCCATCAAAGAAAGATTTTGTCACTTCAAGACCGAAGCCAGGCCCTTGAATGGAGGCCAGACAATTCAATTTAAAAAAAATTCAGCACAATGTAGATTTTATAAAATCCCAAAAATGTCGGACTCGGGCGGGATTTGATAGCGCTAACCTCACCCAACTAAGCCATACGACTGGGTAGCCTTCCAAGGAGTAGGGGTAGTTTTTTCATCTTAAAAGATCTTGGGTAGGTACCTGGTATGTGAAGATGTCTACCATGCTTGGAAATACCAGTGGTGTGCCTTTCTGTTTAAAATTATCCATGCAAAATACTTTCATGAAAACTTCAAATGGGAATTAAAGCAAGGCTCCGATTGCGCACATTTAAAACGAAAGCTCTAAGTCTGAAGATTCCGCCATTTTCTCCAAACTCTGTTTTACGTTTCACGAGATTAGCCAAATAAGCCGAGTTCGGCGAAAAAATGAGATCATTACGTAGCATTATTAGAAGGGAAATACATAATAAAGGGACCTAACATTCGTAATACCGCGCGCGCTGTTGGGTTCCGCACACTAAGCGACCCCTCACATTAATGATACACAATTTTCTTCAAAGGAACTGGGGAACAACCCACATATTTCTAACGTAAGTGTTCTGCGGCTAAAATAAAGACTGAGAAAGTATGCCTATACAGCGAGCACAGTTAAACGCATTAAGGTCAAGGTGCTAGGAGACAGTCAGATTTATTTAATGTGATAAGTATGTAATGGGAATGACAATAGGTATTTTGCTGATACATTTTTAAAGCAGTGCATTCTCTCGTGTCATTCGTTTGTTCCTGGTCTAGAAGACTAAACCACCGCTTTCTTTTGCTGTTTTTAGGGTTCCGTACCTCATTTGGAAAAACGGAACCCTTATAGGATCACTTTGTTGTCCGTCTGTCTGTCTGTCAAGACCCTTTTTCTCAGAAACGGCTAAAGGTATCAACTTTAAATTTATACCACCTATTAAGGTCTGTAGGCTTATGGTGCCCGTATAAAAATCAAAGCTCTAGCTTAATGCATTTAAAAGATATGGTAATGAATGTATAATTTTTGTTTGGAAATGGCAAAAATGAAAAACCTCTAGGGTACTTCCAGTTACCTCACAATTCTGAAATTTGGAATGCTAGGAGCTTTTGTAACACAATTAGGCTCGTATTCAGAGACAAGACTCGAGCAGTGATCTGTACTTAAATCTCGATTTAAGGCGAGATTCTAATTCTTGAACAGTATTTATGTATAGCTTCAATCATCACAGTTCACCTGAGTAAATGCTTATTCTGAAACGTCAATCAGACGAAATCGGTGCTTGAGATGCGAGTTCTCTCGTCGTAAGAGGCGACTAAGGGAAAAAAGCAAGGGCATGGGCAGCAGCGTCTCTCATTTTAACAACGATAGCTCTAACTGCGCTCGCCAACCCACATGCCCAGCGTCGTCAGTATGGGCAAATCCCCCCACATGATCAGGAATTCGCTGTCTGTGGGGGAGGCCAGTTCAGCAGTGGACGTCGTACGGCTGAAATGATGATGATTCGATTTATTCTTAAAACTCAATTTTTAAACAAACGTTTAAAAATATACAAAGCGTTCTGAAACATACATCAACAATACAGGTCGCAGCACATTGAATAATTTGCCAATCCATTTTGCGCACTGTATCCAGCGGAAATCACAGCGGATATAAAATAAAAAGTAATGTCACCAGTCAAACCTGTCGATAGCGCAGTTAATATCGGAGTATTTTATGTTTTACGATACGGGCCGACGTTAGCTGTGACGTAACAATTTTGGAGCCCAACATGAGGCTGGCCTGCGAGAATCACATTGCCTTTAAGCGTAAAATGGCGTCGTCTGGACTTGTACACGTACGGCGTCGAAAGCGATAACATTTTTGTTCGATATAACGATTACTCAATTGGTACTTTAGTTCAAGTCACTTTAGCTTGGCGCCCAACGTGGGGCTCAGGTATCAGCTTCAGAACAAATTAATTAACTAGAAAGATAGGTAAGTAAAACTCCGCATGAGATATCCTTAGGGAATATAAAGATCAAACTCGTACATCCAAACTGAAGAATATGTTTTGCAGCGATTTGAACATTTAGATTTTGCTAAGAAGTCGGAATTAGGAACGGGAAATATAAATTTTATAACAAGCCAAATATCAGACTCCTGGACTTTTTCAAAGACTTAGGAAAGTAAGTTGAAAATTTTACGGCCAACTTTAACTGTAATTCCCCGGCAAACAAGGCTGGAAAAAATGTTAATACTAAGCTTGAGGAGCTTCTTTTAAGGTTAACGATCGATTTCTGACGTGTCTTCAATCCACACGGTTAAGACTTAATTTGCCCTGGCAGTAGAAAACGTTTGAGTTATTACCAAACATAAAAAGAATTTGTACCTTTACTTTAAGTTAGATCTGTTTATCTGTATTCGAGGGTCCTACTGGAATAAAAAACAGCTTAAATTCAACTTTAATTTCTTAATCCAATACTAATAATTTAATACAAATGGAAACAGTAACCCGTAGATAAATCAAAATTGATTTTGTAAGAGGCTTAACAGATTTGGCTTTGCGCCGATTTAATTTGTATCCTGAAATACAAGATCATTCTAAACTTAAGAAGAACTTATGAAACTATAGAAGTTTATACTCAATACAGCTGCATCTAAGGTCAAAATATTCAATTCAAAATAATTAAACAGGCACATCATTTTAGCTCAAAATCTGCTAAATTGCCGATCAACTCAAAAGCTCTCACCGCAAGTTCGTCAACATGCGTTAGTTGGAGCAAAAGTTGTGTAAGCGATCCGATCATAACAGGCCTCTCGTCACTCCAATTAGCTGCATATCGGTCGCACACTACACGTCCGAACCACGTTCCGAGTAAGTAATTATATATCATCAACAGCCTGATGAAGTTCACTGCTAGCCATAGGCCAATCCCAAAAGAATGCCACGAGAAGAAGACGAGGCTTATGCATTGCATCTAGTTTTCGATTTGTCTTTTTCTCTTTACATTCCGCGATATTTTGTCTTAGTCAACGATTCATCGTATCAATGTCAATCTTTTAAAATAGATTTATTTTATATTCAGCTACAAATTTTCAGAATATTCCCGTGTGGGATGGATGGTGTAATATTATTGTCTACTGTTCACATTTCTCTGGAGGGTCTCCTAAACGGCGCCGGCAAATTGGCAGCGCGTTCATTAAATGATAACTCCCCGAGGCCTTTGTCCGGAAATCGGACGCCCGGACAGGTTCTGGACGGTAAATAACGCGAACATGACAAAGAAATTCTTCGGAAAGTCAGCCTAGTGAGCCGGTAACTTTTAATCAGGAAATTATTATTAAAATTGGTATAGGACTGGTCGACGACGCGGAAGAAAAAAAAAGCCCCTTAGTTGCCTCTTGTGACCTCCAGGGAAGGTAGATATGGAGGGGCCTATTCTTCAGCCGGGGCCACCACGGCCATGAGTTACAGTCCAAATACGTAGACACACATAAATCTGCTGATACAGCTAGTAGCATCGAAAGAATGCAGTCCCTGCAAAACGCTCGATGTAGAGCTCAGAACGATTATTACATCCTTCTCTGATCCGCCTTCAAATCAAACGTAAATTACCCTGTTATTTCCTCATTCGGAAAAGATATAAAACTCATACAAACGGTTATCAGCTTTTCTACATTAGAGGTTATTGCCAACACCCATTCGGTAATAACCCGGGCGACACAAACGAGCGTATTTACGAGCCGTCGCTCGTTCGTACATACAATATTCAGCAGCTGAGACTTCGACGAGGAAACAAGCAATATCCACAATAACATGAATGTTTGATGCCTTAAGTGGCGGACACGGTGATGATGTGGGGTGGGAGGAATCAAGACTATAGAGATATGATAAAGTTAGTTAGAGTTCATTGGTCCAGTTGAGCATAGTTACATCCCTAATTTAAATAAATTATAAGCCAGGGGCCAGGTAACACTTACATGAGATTATGTTGATTCTATCAAGCTGTAAATTTTTGCCTCAAAAATTTTCTTTCAAATTTGCCTCTCCTGACTGAAATCCAATTTATAGAGCTATTACAGTGGTTTCACTGGGTATTTTTTAATCTGTGAAAGCTTTTTTCTTACAAGAAATGCAATTAGTTAATTACGGTTATAGAAATTCTAATTAGTCGTGCTTTAGAGCAACACAATAGCTGAATAGCTGACTTTTCGGCTTGAATGGATCCCAGAATATTAATTCTTCTCGCATTTCTTTCAGCAAGATTAAGCAAAATATCTCCATAAGAAATAGCCGACACAATTCGTTTTTGCGCGAAAAAAGTGCAAGGGAATATCTATTGCCTCCAGCTAGAACGTGGTATAAAATCCCCGAGCAGTCAAGATTGTCGGGATGACGCAAATACCCGAGGCGATTGCTTGACACGTTGCCACGAAATATAAAGTTACGGGTGATGTACGTTTGTATTCCATGCACGCATTTTAATATTGATTAGGCTCGAAGTTTTTTGTAATTTGAAAGTTTTTTGAGAGTTCATGTATCTTCGTACAGACGCATATTATAATGGTGTTTATTCTTTCATCCATCTATTTATCTAGCCCGTTGGAACCAACTGCTGTCTTCTCTCTAATCCGCCACTCTCTCCGGTTCTGCGCTACACTCCTTCCTCAGACTGCCGAATGCTTTTTCATATGCGATAAAGGTAAGATATATGGGCCTTAGTACACCCGGTATCCCTCCATCAATTGTTCGACGGCGTGGATATGATCCATAGTTGAGTATCGAAAGCCAGCTTGTTCTATCGGTTGGCACTCATCAAGGTAGAGCCACAGATGATTGTACAGAACCTTGTTAAACGTTTAGTAAACTTGGAAGATAACGCTTATTGGGTCAGTTTTGCAATTTGTTTTCAACGCCTTTTTTGTGGAGAATGGTTACAATGGCGTTCTTCCACACTGTTGGCGTTATACCGTCGGTCGCAATACTATAAAGAATTTCCACATCGGCCATCACCAGACGTTTTGCCATGTATTATTGGTAAGGTACTCTACCTAAAGGTTTTCCTGCAGGACACTAATCTAAAGAAAAACAAGGCTTGTTGCACAGACTAGGCTTCGTTGTGTGACAAACAGATTCCGATCCCCATCATTTCTGTTCAGAATAGACAGACACTATGCTAGATTAAATAGTAACTAGGTACTATCGCACTAGGCTGCGTCTGGAAGCCCAGGTTAACGAAATAATCGAATAAAACGCCTAAAACTGGAGCTTTTAGCTAAAGAGGTCACTTAAGGCAGGTGGATTTTAGGTAATACGAGCTGACGGGATTTTATAATAACAGAGAGACAAATTTCAAAAGTTTATAAGAAAAGAAATAAAGCTGCAAGAGCGATGAGAAAAATAGAGCTAATTTATTTAAAAAAACTTTACATGAGTTAGACAGTAATTTATCGAACTTGATTCAACATTATCGGAAAGTTGTCTTGATTGTTGCTAGAAATGCGTTAGAGGAACGTAGGAGCTGCCTGGTGACTTTGATGTACTGCTGAGATAGATACTGGAATTCAAGTCGAGATTAACCGTCCAAACTTAGCTTCTTAGAAACTAGACGTCAAAGCCGCATCAGAAATTGTGCAATTATGTTCATTATTGCTTCATACACAGGGACTGCACAGGTGAGATGGTTGTATGCTCCGAGAAGTCAATTGCAACGTGGTTAGGTGCATATTCAGCGTCTGAGTGCGAATAAGCCATTATGTATCTTTCCACCTCAATTTCGGATTTAGATCAGATTAATAAATAGTTTAAGTTTCTGCAGATGTTTTTATTCTGTTTGAGGTTCAATAACGCCATTGCAGTTATTAAACATCCATACAATTTGCAATAGATGTAGTGTCCTAAAATAGTAAATAGGCTACTTTATTTACAGGAGTTAATAAAAAATGATGTCCAAGAATTAATTTAATTGAATTATATCGAATAAATAAATGCTTAGCAAAAACGATCAGGCAGGTTCTATTGAATCCCGAGATCTGGTTCGTGTCTTTTAAACTACAAACTTCTTAAAAAAGTACCCACTTTGTTCAAACGATCTTTTTCTTACGAACTTCGCTTTACTGAAGTTGAAAGGAACTTGAGTATTTCAAACCTTTGTGCAACTTTCTTTTGAAGAATCTAACAAGAACAATATTTCTTTAAAACGTTACCTACATTGTTGAACGCAACCTTTGAATAGTTACAGGTAGAGTTTCTCTTATTACACTCTATGTCGAGATGGTAGAAGCGGCGCCAGGAGTTTTTAAATAATGGCTAAAGTTTTGTTCAATTTCTTTTAGCTATCTTTGACAATAATTAAGAACCCGATTAGAACCATTCAATCTCTTCCTGTCTTCCTGTATATTAATCTCACAATAGTGGTTGAGCTGAGAATTTGAAGATTATTGGCAAATAAATGTTGCGGAGACATTGCTGTTGGATTATGGTATGCAAAAGGTTTTTATTTGCAGTATGTACGTAACAGGCTACAGTACACTACCAGCGAAATGAAGTTACTGTATAATGCAAACCGTAAACTAGAGCTTTAAACACGCCCCACACACCTTGAGGTTCCTTGAACAAGAATCAAGATAAAAATGTTGAATTTGATCGGATGACAGGTTCGGTTTCTATTGAACTCAAAACATTCAAGAGTCGGTTAAACCTAGAACAGAAGCATAACAATCCAGTCTGTATTTTCGCGATAAAACTGAAAGCTTAATATTTCGGAGAGCAGGTAAATGCACAGGTAAAGCGCAGTTCCGCTGCATTAATTAACAATATCCGACGTCAAGTCCGACGCGACGCGATGCAGGCAGAATGAAACACCGCCCCGGTGGGTATTACGACAGGTGTTCTGCAAGTTTTATCAACCCGCTTTTATAATACTAGTGCTCTCAAACGGTGAAAGAAAAAATCGTGAGGAAACCGGCATGTCCTAGAACCTAAAAAAATCGAAGACATGTGACATGTGCACGAAAGGAGTCTCTAAGAGGCGCACTTTTATCATATCACTACAATGATTCTTTCACCGACAGTCATAGGCTCTGAGAAGGGCCACCATACCTCAACCTGGTCTTTGACCTACTACAGACCAAGAAAGAATAAGTGACACCACAAGCAAGCATGGTAATCCTTCCATACAAAAAATTCTAAAATGTAACTTATACAAAATTAGATATTGAATTAATCAATGTTGGTAGCGTACGAGTAGTATGATGATTGGCACCCGACAAGGGGCATTTCGTAAGGCTTTTTTGTTTATTATTTTCACAGCAGTAGGTCTACTGAAAGGAAAAACTGGAAATAAAAAGTGAAAGATTTTCTTGGGTTCAGCATATTATACAAAACGTCAAATGCATGTTCTATTATCCCGAAATCAGCTCACCCCTCTAAATAACATCGTTGCTACAGGGTGGCTGCTAGTGTTCGATGCCTACGTGGCTAAAGCGATGCCAGAGTTGCCAGACGCGGGTCGATAGAGCCCGCGATGGCTCATTAGCGCCGTAGATGCTATATTAATTATGCTCATTTACTCTGCCTATTTCAGGCGCTGTACTGAGAAATAATGCAGGGCATTTTTGATTTCGAATTAACTACCTGTATTGGCAGGCCGTGGTGGCCCCGGCTAAAGAATATGCCCCTCCATATCTCTATCCGCGGATGTCGTAAGAGGCGACTAATGGAAAAAAGCTAGGGGATGGGCAGCAGCGTCCCTCATTTTAACAACGATAGCTCTAACTGCGCTCGCCAACCCGCATGCCCAGCGTGGTGAGTATGGGCAAAAACATGATAAGGAATTTGCTGTCTGTGGGGGAGGCCATGTTCAGCAGTGAACGTCGTACGGCTGAAATGATGATGATGATGATTGGCAGTTTCAGACAAAAAATAACATAAAAATAAAAGGGTACCTACCTACCTAATAGAATAGAATAGAATATACGTTTATTTAACATACATAATAGTGAGATGTTCCATATGGATCAATAAACTATGCAGTAACGCACGACCCGACTTAGCTGAAATGATTCATAAAATTTCAACACTTGCTTTCATAAAATACCAGCCCTACCAGCCCTACCAGCCCTAGCGCCCTAAAGCAAGTCTACCTACGAAAAAATCACACTGCAACGCATTTCGCAGAGATTTGAACTATCATCACAAAAATTAAGGAAACCGGAAATATCCCGGCTTATAGCCGCCATATAGTTTTTTCACACTTTATCCCACCCCACTAACCAAAATCCACCAAGCCGCTTAGGTCACGTTGACGCACAAAGGGAACATACATTCGAAAAACATTACCCTCCGTCTCCGCAGCCGGGTAATAAACTTTGATCAGAACTTCATTAACCTTATTATAACATCTGATCGATCCCTTCGGCGAAGTAGAATTACTTCATTAGTGGCGATACGTCCCTGATCCGCAACTAATGGCGAAGTCCAGGAATGTATCCTGGACTTTATTAGTAAGATTTGAGGCTGAAATTTGCCTGCTCTTATAAGTTATATCAGGTGTGCGTGTCGGTGTAGGGCAGTTGTTATAGCTTAGGAGCCGATGATGTTTTTATCACAGCACGTGCTAAGTAGACCGTAGCAGTAGCTAGGACAATAAAAAATTAGGTCGGACTAAAAAATACATTGCAGTAGGAAGCAAGGAGTTTCACTACGTGATAAGATCCGAAATGAGAAAATCCGTAGAAGAACCAACCTAACTGACATAGCTCTCAGAATTAGCAAGTTGCAGTGACTGCCACTTTGCAGGCCATATACCTAGCTCACAGAACCGACAACCTTTGGGGATTAAAAGGTACTCAAAGGCGCCCAGGAACCGGGCGACCGACGCAGTGTTGGAAGGCCCCCCACTCGATGGAAGGACGACAGTGTACCTAATGGTTGCGGGAAGTCCATGGATGGAAAAGGCCGTTCGTCGTGGAACTCTTTGGAGGAGGCCTATGACCAGCAGTGGACAAAACATTGGACTATCCAGCAGTCAGGGCTTTGTTCAGAGTAATGGTTCTGGGCCAACGATGTCAAAAAACGGTCAATGGACCCTAGTTAGAGTGGTCACCGATTGATAGATGTCGCAGGTGCGGTCCTCGCTGGAATGGAGCGTTACCACGGAACCAGGATAATTGGTTTGTTCAACGCGGCGTGTTTGAGCGACCTACTTACTCGGCTGTAATAGCCTGCACGGGGGAGTATTTGGGTTTCTGCTACATTTGGTATGTACGCTGATGAAATTAGTTGTGGATGGCGGGATTACAATTGTTATGATACTCAAACATACCTACCATCTGTATTTTTTCATCAGGTTTAAAAAGTCTTTTTTTTATTTTTATCTTTGATATTTTTATTTTTATTTATATTTTTGATTATATAATAATAATATCTTTATTTCAGGCTACTTGACACATTACACAAAAATGTGTAACATGACATGGCCCATATTAATAAATACCTTATAGACTAGCATACATATAATATTAAACTTAAATAAATACATCACATTTAGAGTCAGGGACTTTCTTGATTGTGTGCGCCTCCCTGTAGCGACGGTAGACCACTCCAGCTGACCAGAAGTCGGGCGCGAGGAACACCTCTTTGTACTTGGCAGCTACCTGGAGTACGTAGGACTTGAAGTTAGTCGCCCTACTCGACTCCAGGCGTTTCAGGCCACGTACAAGGACTTCCGGAGCGGGACTGATCCGAAAACGGCCTCTTTCCTCCACATACCGGAGAACACTCTCCCCGGTAGTACTAGGATCCAATCGGGAGAAGTAGATGCCGATGGTCGGTTCTACGACCTCCAATGAAAGCGGAGATCGGGGGGCGGTCCCACGTTGGTTGCGCGATGCATTCGGTCGACGGTTCTTCTCCACCAGGATGAAGCCGTCCTTGTCTACCTTCTGCGATTCACCAACGGGCTTCTAAGGTTTTGAAATAACCCTTCGATTTGTCTCAGCGCTGAGGACCGGAAGCGATGGCTGAGGCTGGCGGGACACTTGTGCGGAACTCTTCTTCTGCTGTCGAGAACGTGGAGTAGAAGAAGGCACAATCGTCGCAGGTTGCGGTTTTGACGTTCCAAGGGCCGATGTCATCGGGATCGGGCGGTCAATTACCTGCAAAACTGTGTCAGTCGTCATGTTTCTAGGGGTGATTTTTGGCATCGAGTGGCTCCCCCACGTTGCACGCTCAACACCTTTAGCATTTTAAACCCAAATATCTCGGCAAATATCATTAGGCGTATTTTTTGTTTAATATTATCTTCCCAATCGATGGCCACCATTTTAATCAGCGTCTGCGTAATCATATTTTTTCAAAATGACGGGCAAGTAGGTAGGCCATGCCCCAAATAAAAATGTTTTAAGCTCCTTTAAAATAAAAACGCATGAATGACTGCACAATCTTATATTAAGCACTACTCTGTATGAGCCGAAGATAAAAGTGAGCAAAACGATTATTGCCCTATTTCTGTACTTAATAACAGAGACTTTTTTAAAAGGTCTAAAGAATTTGAAAGCCGCGCCAGACGGCTTAAAAAGTTCCTATTAAAGTATCGAAACAGTAATTGTTTTCGTCGTAACATCCACCCTTCATAGCTGGGGGCGGCCCAATGAGCGTCACCCCTGTTGTACAAGTGATCTTATTTCGCTTAGTGGCAATTCTTACTGTCGTGTCTTCCCACCCTTGCTTGCTTAATGCATTTTAATCAACTATTTAATTAGATTAAGACGAAACACGCGTCGGGCTATGGGCCAAATACAACCATCGTAATATTATACCATATCACCTTGTAAGTAGGTAAATGTTTAATTTTTGTGTTTTGATAGTTGCCCTTAGTAATTGTCTGAAAATGACAATTCGATATGGCTGAAGAATTAACAAGGTTTTACATTTCTTTAAGTTTACCGTACCTTAAATTTCTAATAAGTACACTGCTGAATTCAAAGGCACCTTAGAAAATCTAAATTAGTTGCTATAGGTTCGTTTTATAGGAACCTGATAAATGATGAGCCATCATTTTGTTCCACTTGGCCGTCGTAACACTTGAAACTCGAAAGTACTTTCAGTTTTAAGGAGCCAACTTTATACTTGATTTTACAAATTTCCCAAAACGCTAAGTGTTTATTCGTGTCTGCTGTAATAACTTTGGATTGCGCGAGTGAGGGGTTTCCGAGGAAATCGTTAGAAGAACCAAGGTCACCGACATAGCTCTGAGAATCAGCAAGTTGAAGTGGCAGTGGGCAGGCCATATAGCTCGTAGAACCGACAACCGTTGGGGAATAAAGGTCCTCGAATGATGACCGCTAATCGGACGACGCAGTATTGGAAGTTCCAACACCCGATGGACCGGCGTCATTGTGAAGGTTGCGGGAAGTAGATGGATGGAGAAGCCTCATTCATCATGGCCCTCTATGGGGGAGGCTATGTCGACGACGACTTGGTGGTGCAGCAGGCGAGTGCGATGATTTTGAAAATGCTGATGAAACAAGTATTTCTTTATTTCTTACCAAAAGCCTAAATATGAATTTTCAGATCCTTTCCTTACTTGAGGAATTATGGAAACAAAGAAAGAATCAAAAACTATTTATTTGTCCCACAAGTACCTACATACACAGGCAACATGTAGACAGAAAAAAAAAGAGTCAAAATAAAACAAAAAAACAGACAAAGAGATACATAAGTAGGTATAAGAAATAAATTATAGTAGGTAGGTACATAGGTGTGTGTTGTGTAGGGCAAATAGGTCCTTGTCTTAGCATAATAATTATTATGGATTGCCCATATATACTTTCAATCCCTATTTCACCACCTTCTAGATTATTTTTGAGACAAAAGATGGTCTATGTCCTTCCCCGGGACATAATTTAGATCCTTGCCCAATCTCATTACGATCCGTTCAGCCGTTTAGTCGTGATGAGGTAACAAACAAATAAACAAACAGAGTTACTTTGGATGTCGATGTATGGTCGAACTTTCAGAATGACGTCAGTACACAGGTACGTCATATATTGGCATTAATTTAGTGGCGCGCACGCACCGTCGTCATGATGTCGATAGCGCGCCACGCCTCTAATCGTTAGGCAGGTCATGGACTCGGCGAGTCACTATATGGGTCAATCGATGCGACATTTACAATTCATTCTTGTATTGTTTGTCATTTATTTTTGCCCTAATACAAAAGCTATCAGATATTAAAGAGGCGATCGAAAATATAAAGCGCAGATTCTTTCAAAAGTACACACAATTTTATCTCGAGAAACTAACCATATCTTACAAAACACTGGCTATAAAAAGGATAAAATTATAAAAATTACAGCTTAAAGAGGATAATACTAGTGTATAGAAAAAATACAAATAGTTGCGCGCACGCATACCTTGCTTGCTATTAAATCCTACTAATATCCTACTTCCTATTATATTATAAATAAGAATAAGAGTTTATTTATTTGACACACACACACACAGTAGAAAAATAGTATAAGAACAAACAAAAATTGCATAATGAACAAAACAAATACAAAAGCAAAAAGAAAGAGATAAAGTAAGGAGGTAACTTTCCTTTTTTTTTAATGCGATAGTTTGTGAAGATGTTTGAATGTTTGTGATTCAATCTCGCCGTAACGGCTCAACCGATTTCGATGCAAATTGGAATAGATAGAGTTCTTTACCTAGAATTGCATACAGGCTTTTTGTAGGTACCACGCGTGCGAAGCCGCAGGTGGAAACTAGTAACTAATAAAGCTGGACGCTTCCTTATCGTGGACCGATCATGGTCGCGCAAATATTCTTTATGCTGTGGCTAAACGACTGATTATTTTAGCAATCAGCTGTGGAAAATCGGTGTGTCCTTTAATTTTTTTTTTTTATACGGAGGCAAACTGGCTTACGGCCCACCTGATGGTAAGTGGTTACCGTCGCCTATTGACATCAGCAACACCTGGAGCATTGCTAATGCGTTGCCTGCCGAACCCCTCCCCCCCTAAAGAGCTCTGGCAACCTTACTCACCGCAGGAACACAACACTATTTGAAACAAATAATGTTATTTGGCTGCGATCTTCTGTAAGGCGGAGGTACCTCCCCAGGCGGGCTGCTCCAATTTAGAGCGAGAAAATCTCGCTGTGCCCTACCTCTCGTAAAAATTCAATGACATTAAGTATTGACTTGGCATGAAAGTTAAAAATCGTTTACCAAGTTGAGACTAAGCTGACGACTTATTTTACTGACTCTGGTTCAAATTTTTGGTAATAAGAAAACAATAGAAAAAGATAACTATTATTGGCGAACCACAATTTCAGGTAAAATAGGTAAGTTTAAATATGGGCCTCGAAAGTATAATAAATAACACAGTTGCTCTCGCCATTGGTAAAATTTATGTTCAGTAGTATGCCAGTAGTGCTGAACAAAAGTTGAAAAGATGATGATGATAGCTGTCTCGCATACTTGGCGCCTGAGAATACAATGAGCAAGTATTATAAACATAAATTTTCATAACGAATATTATTCATACCTTTCGCAACTTTCAACATGTTCATTTTATGACTTCTTACACTTTCATACATGTGTGTGACCCGATTACTGAAACTTACATTTACAAGTTGCGGGACACAGGTTGCTGTGTAGTAACGCACGTAAAGTGGGTAACTGGCTCGTTCAGGACAAAACGAGATGTTCGAACAGACGGAGCCTTACTGAAGCTGAGAGCAACTTGTAATGGCAGCGAGCAACTGTGAAAGCAATGGGCAATGTTTTTGACAAATTTTCTATTAGTTTTTCACTCTTCTGTAAGGCGGAGGTACCTCCCCAGGCGGGCTGCTCCAATTTAGAACGAGAAAATCTCGCTGTGCCATACCTCCTCAAAGTAGTAGTGGTTGCTATAAGAGACATTTTCTTTCGGACGACACGAACGAATCTGACAGACTCCTCCGAGAATCTTGCTTGCTTGTCGTGCCACTGGTTCCACACAGCACACAGAACAGCCACAGAACAGGCATAGCTTCACCTAGTTTCTAAGACGTTTCAAAGTGATCCTAGTGATTTCATTGAAATAAATGCCTTTTGACTTTGACTTTAGCCAGCGCAGCGTGTTTGTACTCTTATGTTAGTGCAAATGTGATGTGTGGACGTGAACTCTGCAGACTTCCCCATAATATAATACGAGTAGGTACATCAAACAAAACAAAAACACATTGGGCAGGTCAGGCAGGTTATTAAGTGAGTTAGGTAGGTACTTGGGTGTAATAATCTCTATACAAGAGGCGTAATAACGGATGTAGCACCGGACGGGACGCGTCGAAACCAATTATCGCGAGGACCCTGCCCGGAGCGTAAGTAGCCCTTGCTGGTCAATTACAATTCTAGGGTACGTTGTTGCGAACGTTTCTTAATTAAAATCATTACTAGGTAATATAAATAATACTTAACGCCCCTTTTCCATCAGATGGATTGGATGGGAGCTAAGGTATGTAATGTACGTTATAACCGCAACTTGATTTTTGGAAAAGTTCCTGAATATTGCGATTTGCATCGACATCAATGAAATTGTTTGAAAAAACACTTAAAAACTCATTACTATAGCACAATAGGTAGGTAATTGAAAAATTCCCCAATCAAACCGAGTTCGACATTCCACAATGAAATAAACATGGTACGGATTTGAATCAACTCAATTGCCTATCATTTGCTTGCTAAAATGTTCGGAAAAATTGCGTGGGTGTGTCTTCTTAGCATTGATATCGTGCAAGATCAGCCCTCTAAATTTCTAAAAGGTTTTTAAAATTTGATTTATTATTTCACCCGTATTCGTAGAACACAGTACACAACATTTTTCCTTGTTTTAAGAAAAGGTTGTAACTGAAGCAGCGAGATTCACATTCTAAACGAAATCCTTGAGTTTTCTCGGCAAATCCCTCAAATTCCTAGAATGGAAGTTTCGAGCAAGTGTTTCGTAGATATTATCTTTGATTGAAGGTATATTTGCGAATATGTAGCTCCGAAATTGGTTATAATTTTCTTAACGTAACGTACCAACCTAAGTAGTTAAAACGATCACTTTAATTGCCTTGCCATGATTATTTTGTTGACTAGTGGTTAATGGTATGCCGTGTGATCACAGATAAGTTAATTGAGTATTATTATTCGACGAGATTAATATAATAAGGGAATATTGCAACCTTACAAGTATTGTACAACCAAAAACTAAAAGAATTTCATTGAACTGCACATTATTATTATCTACATTATAAATAGAAAAAAAGCCTATAATAGATAAGATAAACATGTTTCCGCACATTACGCCCGTCTCGTATATCCATCAGTTTCCGACAAAAAACGGAACCGGTTCCGCTATGGCGTACCACAGGGCTCATCGATCCACTGGATGGCAGAGTCGATAACTCGGCGATGCAACGATGCGGTTGCGTTTCTTTCTATGATAATAATAATAGTAACAAATAACATCTAACTGACACATTTATCACGGCGCGGAGAACGAACCCGCACCCTCACCTCATGCGTCTTAGCCATAACACTAGTATTATAAAGGCGTAAGTAGCTGTATCTCTGCTTGCCTATGTGTTTGTGAAGTTCTTACGACTAAACGGCTAAACGGATCTTGATAAAACTTAGTATGGAAATAGCCTAAGCTCTGAGGAAGGACATATATAGGCTACTTTTTATGTGGGTACCGTGCGAGCGAAGCCGCGGGTGGACGGTAGTGTAACATAGCAGCTTCCGATCAGACAAGAATCCTCTAGATCAATATAATCATGGTCATGTCATAACTTGGGCTCTGAAGAGGGGTTTGTTACCGATGTGGTATAAACCGTGTCATGAAAGGATTTCGAGGGCTTCGCAGAGACTTCCTTCGTCTTTGAATTTTTAGTTTTACGACATGCCCTTCAATATTCAAGTATATTGCGAGCATACTTTAAGCTTTGAGCTAATTATAAAACACACTCGCACGTACTAATTATAAAACACACTCGCATGTACTACTACCTAACACCTTGTCCAAGCGATCGTGAGGTCTTACACCACAGGTCCAATCCGAAAACCAGCGCTGCTACGCCTCGGCGGAGCAGCAATGAGCTGAGATGGGACCTTTTTGACCCATGCCACTGCAGCGTAGACGTTACCACATGAAATGTTGGTATCACCAGTTGGCACCCACTTGATGGTGGGGTAGGCGCCTGCTTTTCTTTCTTGTAAATGTGTCTACTGTTAGTGATCTGGATCAGTTGAGCTATCTATAGATCGTTTGTAACGGTCTTTAGATGGCTCAACTGTCTCTCAACAGTCTCTCTTGTGTATATTGTATTGTAACTTGTATTAGTCTCTATCTGACTGGCCTCATAGCTCAGTTGGTAGTACCTCTGCCTTCTGCGCTAGAGGTTGCGGGTTCGATTCCAGCACAGGACAAACATTTGTGTGATGAACAGATGTTTGTTCGTTCTGTGTCTGGGTGTTAAATATATATCTATTATGTATATCAGTCTCTGATACCCATAGTACATACATCTGAACTAACATAATGTAGGTACCAAGTTGTGGGTATAAGTGTTTTTTTTATTTTATTTTCAAATGTTATCACTTTTGTAGGTATTATTGTTTTCTTTTTTTTTTCTCCCACTTTTAGATACCTACGTGGGTACTTGTGCGTACGTAGGTATATATATCTGTATAACTATGTAAACTATTTAAGTAGGTAAGTTATTTCTAAGTTTAGTTTAATTGTCACGCCTCACCATCTTTTTTGCACGCCCAGGATGACTGGTAGAAAATGCTTTAGCATTAAGTCCTCCTTACACTAAGTTTAAGTGTGAAAGTATAAATAAATAAAAAAATAATAATAAGTACAGGCTATGCCTAGTTTGGGATCAGTTGACCGTGTCTGATATGTCCGGAATATTTATTTATCTATCATACTTTCGAGTGGCTGTTGTGTAGGCCCTTACAAGTAACCTTTTCACACAATCAGCCGTCAAGAAGGAATTTCCAGCTGGAGATCGCAAGGTCGTGGTACTGAACCTGTTTGGCTGGGCCTTGGCCAAAGTTTATCTTTCACCTAGGTCCCTTGCTCGATAATAAAGGGTTGTCGATGGACTGTTACTGACCGGTCTAGGAGGTAACTCTAGTCTAGGTAGGTACTAGTAAGTAGTGTTTTGCGCGACAAGTTTTTATTTTTGCAATGGACGATCGCGGGTGACAGAACAATCCGTCTAGCTCGGGCGTCGACTGACGCAATTAACTTCTGCAGATTCTCTAGTCTGCGTAAAGTTTATCAAGTTCTCGGTAATCGGATCGAATGGAAATGACTTACAGGACAATAAGGAATAAGTCTTATTTTACCAGCTTTTTTCCTTTGCCCCTAGTGGGATGGTCATTCTTTTTTTTTTAACGTGTCGCTGGTTGTTACATAATCTCTTGCACGAAAGGAGCACTTTAATCCTTTCACTAATTTGATTCTTTCAGCGACGATCATCAGCCCTTTTCAGGGCTACCATGCCTCAACCTGGCCACTGACCTAATACAGGATAGCCAAGAAAGAATCAGGGATTCGACAAGAAAGAAAGCTGGTAAACCCTGGCTAGGTTTATTGTGTTCTAGAAAGGACCTTGTGAACGTTTGAGAACCAGGGTGGTGAAGGAGTTCAGTTTCTTGATTTAATCGCTACGTAAGGTAAATTTCCAGACGAAGCCTAATTTCCTGAATTCTATGTTTTACATCAAGTGACTTAGTAAGCGGTACTGTATGGCAGTGTGACTCGCGCAAACAATGCGTGGGACTGCGTGGGAACTTACCATCTTTCCTTTCGTATTCAGAGGTTTGTTGAATGTTTTGCTATTTTTGTGTTATCGTGATGGAAAAGATGTTAAGGGAAAATTTCCTATAATTTATCATACAAACATCGGGACATAACATATATGGTAAGATTATCTATGTTTTAAGCTGGATGAAGCTTGGGGCAAGCCAATCTGATAGATTACGGCTAGTGTACTCCTTAGTAGAGTAGACATGAGAGTAACACTAGGCTGGTGGTGTACTGGTGATACGTACAGGTCTTTTACGAGTTTGGAGATAAGAAGCACTCAAAATTTAATTGATTTGATAAAGAACACGAATGCGTAATGCTTTATCAGACATTTTGTTAGGTGGGTTTCTGTGGAACCTTATTTATAGGTACTAATGGTTTAATTGAATAGGTATGGTTTTTTTTAATATTACAAAATCGGCGAAACGTTTGCCCACAATCTCACCTAGGTAGGAAGGTATTACCGATCCTTGAATTCTTATCTGCGCCGGATTAGAACTGACTAAAAAACACCGTGTGTTGGTGTTTTTTTGGCCAGCCAGTACGAGGTCATCAATATTGTCAGTAGGTCCGTGATCAGGTTGAGTTAAGGTGGTCCTGAAAAGGGCCAATGACCGTTGGTGAAAGGACCAGTGAAGTGAAAAGATTAAAGAAGCGCTGCTTTCGTGCATATATCGTGTAATTAGGTGATATTGATATTCTTAGAAGGAATGTATAGTAGGTATCTATGCTATGATGAAATTGTAAACGTTATTTACTAAGCGACCTAGAAGCTTCAACTAGAAAGTTCTGCCTGTTAGCCGTAAACAGCATTGGACTGGGAAATGATGGATAAGAAATTACCTACCTATTGGTGGGCGTGGTAGCTTGACTGACGGCCGTTTATTGAGCTGCGCTTCTGTGAAAGGACTGACCATGTTTGATAATCCAGTGGGCGTAGAAAAATAGTTGCAGAGACTTCGCGGTTCTTTTTTGTTACTGGCAATTCTTCTTTTTGGTGGCCAGATACCTGATAAATGGCTAATTGGACGATAAAACCATCGCGTATCCTGGTGAAGATGAAGCACAAAGGACCCAAAAACGCTTTATGAATAAAATAACTTCTCAAGCAAGGCATGTACTCGTACATCATGGTAAGCTAATAAATTGGGAAATTGCGCACGACTTAGTACGCCCACGAGCGGTACTTTGATGTAGGTGGAAACGAGGACGCGATGTTATCATTTTCATCAGCGGTATACTAGGTACTATAGTATTATAATTTCAGTACAGAAGCGTCAATGGTGCATTGATGTAGGACACTGGCAAAGATCGTAGAAACTAGTGAGCAGTCCTGAGGCCAGATTCCGAGATGTTCATGATTTACTCATTTCCCACCGTGAGGCATGAAGAGTGAATAGGTAGCTTACCGTTATTGTATGGTGGTACAAAAACCGGTAAGCTATTGACTTTTCAGAATAATGGACGAAAATTTTAGTAAATTCTTGCTTATGCCACAACTAAGCATGGCTTATTATGAACTTTCGACAAATATTTTTATCGTCTTTTCAAGACAATTTCAACATTGTGATGAGCACATCGTTTTGTCTTCGGAGCCTAAGCAAGGCCTGCAAAGGTGGCTAAAAAAATTTCATTCACTTTTATTCACGAATTGGATTATGACTTTAGATCAGAAGATAGAATCCACTACTAGAGAGCTCTAAAAAAATAACAAAGCAAAAAAAAAAAAAAAAAGTACCTACTACCAAGTCTGCCTACCAAAATGTAAACGTTCATTAATAAGTGTCAGCTGTACCAGTTACTTGCTTGCTTGTCGTGTCACTGATTCTTTTTTAGTCATCCTGTATTAGGTCAGTGACCAGGTAGGTGAGGTATATTGGCCCTGAAGAAGGCCTAGGCCGGTTTAGTTACACAGCGCGGCGCGGGTCCTATCCTCAGCTGTTCATCTAGTCGAATCGTTTTATGGTTACTACTCTCCAACGCTTCTATTTGTACCAAATCAAAACTATAGGTACCCCGTCACTGACTAGGTTAGGTACCTACTACTAAATTACCGGCAGTAGCAGCGGTGAAACCGCAACACTATTGCATGCATCAATTAGCATTGAAATGTTTGCAAGTTGGTACCCTCCTGGGTACTACGCTACGACAACACGGATAGATGAACCACACCTGCATTCAGATGATAATTTACCTCATCAACATAACTGTGGTCATCATGTTTGAATAGCAGATACTTAGTTCATACCTACCTATCATCATAGTAGTTTCTTTGAAATTGAAGATAATCGGTAGTTCGAGGATGAAAATCGACATGTTACCACATCAAAACAAACAAGCGAGCGCAATCACCGGCTGCCTGGACGCGCGGCGCACGACCACGGCGATCGATAAAAACAATGAAAAAAATAGTAAGGCAACACTCTGCACCGCTCCAAAAACATCAGTAATAATGACGTAGGTACCTATGTTGCTTAATTTAGTTACCTGTAAAACAGAATGCACGCTTAAAAATAAATAAAGCATGAAATACAACAAACGAATAACCTGTCCAAGACGAATCCTATTGGAAGTATTGGAATAGCATGCGACTGTTGGTTTTCAGCGATTAACGCCTTAGCAAGGTGATGACTTACCAGATGCAAGACGGTGTTCACGAGCTCCCTGTTGGTCACCTGTCCCACTTCAATCAGCCCGATAAGAACTGCGAATTTCAGGCTATCGTTCGCAGTCATCCCAACCACCTCTTCAGGTCTCTTGATATCACTAAACGGCGGCGATTTTAGGTCCGCCATGGTTTATTTTGTAACTATTCACTGATACACAATTTTAAAATCCACTCGCGACCATGGAAATCAAGAAAACATTATTTTCTCATCCCACATGATAACACACGAAAGTCGCATTCTGCCATTTTGATTTTTGATTGATGTTGCCATTTTTGAAAGATTCAAAGCTTCCATTTTTCTACCAAAATCTACTATCCAATTCCACGAGGGGAGCGTTGCGTTGTGCACGAGAGGAACCTCAAAGTAGCGCACTTTAATCCTTTCACTAACGGTCCCTTTTCGGGGCCAACATGCTCAGCCTGGTCAGGATGGCCGGGATGGTCAGGAGCACAGACTCCTAGGAATAGGAGGGAATCAGTGACACGACAAGCAAGCAAGTACCACTATTCCAACAAAAATGTTCTGAATATGCATAATATACACCTATATTTAATACATACATTACCTATATAAAATACATACATTTAACATTATAATATAAGTACACAATAAAATGCCACTACTTAATAGCCATAGTCCATCATTTTGGTCTGGACTGTTGAACTGAAATATAGTTGATCGAAAGACTCAGCAAGCCATGTCCCGTGCGCATTTCTCTCATTCTTCTTCCTCTTCATATTATATCTCTCACTACTTGTTTTGTTCAGAGCGATCGGAGCCTGTTATTCAAAAGGCGTTATGGTGACGGCTATTCCTCAAGTTGCACATAGGTACCTTGTTGGTTTAGGAAGAGCCGTCACCGTAACGCCTTTAATGTATCAAGACGAGATAGAGATGGTTAAAAAATAATAGTATGTACATGGCAACACTATTTCGACATGCTAGACAACTTAACAATAAAAATAAAAATAAACTAGTAAACAGTAATTCATAATAATTATTAAAATATACTATTTAGCCAATTATTATTTAGGTACATAACTTTGTTGCAAAAATAGTTGAAGCTAATTTTACAAATAACTTCATAGATCTCCCAGTTGAATGCTTGAGTTTTTATTGCGTTTCCATTTAGAATTTAATTTGATGTTGGTTTAACTGATGCATGAAGTTAGATAAACCGGTCGGACGTTGAAGCTTCAAAATTGTTTTCATTTCAATCAAACTTCATTTTTTAGATCAGTCAAAAAGTAAACATGGCGGCGATCGACGTCGATGTACCGAAAGTGAGTTTTCTAGTGTTTTTCATGACTAAAATTAAAGCTTTCTCAAAAATTATCAAGTATTTTGGATCCTTTTGAAATTCGTCACTTTTTAATTGTATCAATCAAGTTTTGTTTACTTAAATCCAGTATATTCCTCTGCTCATTGTATGGGCGTTGTTCTCGCTAAAATTCGTTGTAAAACTGTTTATTTGGAGTTAATACCTAGACGATAATATAAATAGAACATTCCTCGCACACCGGCACGGGAATATAAACAGTAAACAACGCTCGCGCGTACTTAAAAGTGTGAATTTGGGCTTGGTACATCTGTGAGTCTGTTCGATTGAGCGGTGATGGTCGTATCCTCAATTTACTGTTTGTTGTAGCTTGAAGCGGCGATGCGTACGCTAAAGCTATCTGGACACGTCGGTTTCGACAGCCTGCCCGACCAGCTGGTGAATAAGAGTGTGCAGAATGGATTTGTGTTCAACATTCTTTGTATTGGTGAGTCAAAGTCAAAGTCAAAGTCAAAAGGCATTTATTTCAATAAAATCACTAGGATCACTTAGAAACGTCTTAGAAACTAGGTGAAGCTATGCCTGTTCCTCGCGACCAAGCCTAGAAGAATCAGGCAACAAACACGGCTTGGTGCCTATCATTTTTTTCGATGATCCTTTTTCACAAAATGGAATTTAAAGCTTCAGTGTGGTGCCGATCGAACTAGGTGAGGCTCAATGGTGAGTCAATGAATCATCCAGTCATCCACAAGGTGTTGTAGTTATCACCCACATTCATAGCTTATCTCGGCTTGGGGCACACCTACTCGTATGTTCGTACATTGATCAAGGATATAATATAATTTAGGTATATCTAGGTTCAATTTATTTACCTGATTATCCTCTACCTGATGATGAATTACCTAATTAATTCATACCATTATATTTAAAATATGTATACAAGTAAGCCGGGTTCATAAATTTAATAAACTAAAAGGATCATCAAAATTCTACCCAACGATGGTTTCTTGCATTTACCTATCTTCTAGGCTTGGTAGTGAAGAACAGATGCTAATCAACAAATTTTTAGGACTGCATTGACTATGTATAGATATTGGATATCATCTAATAATAATGCTTTGTTTAGGAGAAACTGGTCTTGGCAAGTCCACCCTCATGGATTCTCTATTTAACACCAACTTTGAGTCATCTCCGAGCCCTCACAGCCTTCCCACAGTCAAGCTGAAGGCTCACACATATGAGCTGCAGGAAAGCAATGTTCGATTGAAGGTAAGAACAGTTGGCTTAACTTGCTGGATTGAAATAGGGTTGATGATGTCATTATTTCACCTAAAAGACGTCCACTGCAGACCAATTTTGTGTGACTTGCACGCAATGGCACCCTGCAACATTTATTAGGTAGTCTTTTTAAAAAAACTTTGAAGAGATCAAAAAAAACCACATAAATTACTATTAAAGATGCCATAGTTAATGGGTCAGACTCGAACATAAACATCATCCAGAGACTTCAAAATTCCATACTCAAAACTATCTCTAATGCACCTTGGTTCATAACAACCGAAGAACTGCATAATGAACTTAAAATTGCCACAGTCGAGGAGGAAGTTGGACTTGTAGAAACTGCATAAAAAAGAGAATTTCAAGGCACCCAAACGAAGCTATTAGAACCAAACCCACAAAAGCGGCTTAAGCGCCGCAACATCCTGGAACCGAGTGAAAGAAAGTAGCTGTCTCAAATGTGTTTTACTCAGTGGAGTAGAGAGCACGCCAAAAGAACACTAAAAAAATCTGCTTATAGCTGACTGGCTGACCGTAGATAAAAAAAGCAAAAAAGAAAAAAAAGTTAATGGGTCAAGCTCTCCTAATTGGCAGATTTCCAGAGACTTATTTAGTTTGAATATCCATCAGCCTTTTAGGTGATCAAGATTTAGCTCAAAAGAATAAACAGCCATTTCAATAAACTCAATAAATATGTAGCCTTTTTGTAGAGATTTTAAAAGTTCTAAGCACACACAATTCCACCACCTGTTTTCAGGACACACAATTTCATTACATACCTACTTGGTCTTAACTAAGAACAAATGTATATGTAGAAGCAGGTCACTGACCTTTCTTATCTACTACTATCTGCTTATATTTCCTCCACCAGCTAACAATCTGCGACACAGTCGGCTACGGAGACCAGGTTAACAAGGAAGACAGCTTCAAAGCCGTTGTTGACTACATTGATGCACAGTTCGAGGCCTATCTTCAGGAGGAGCTGAAGATAAAGCGCTCTCTGCCAGCGTATCACGACAGCCGGCTGCATGTCTGCCTGTACTTTATTTGTCCTACTGGTGAGTTTGTTTTGTAAGTCACTCACCTGGAGACCTACGTTGACCTACTAACCTACCCATGACTTCATGCTAGGTTGCTTAACTACTACGCAGGTTTGCAACATAAAGTAAGTTTCATACAGTGATGTCACTTGGAATTGGTTAGCCGGTATAAAAATGAACACTTGGATGATTCACAAACATTTGGACCTAGTATAGTTCTATGTCAAGGTAAGCCTCTACTTAGCCACATAATTTCCTTCACGTTTAACTCTAGCAGTAGTTAAATTGAAAGGTGCTTGCCTCGTGGGAACTGACCTGCTTTTACCATAGGGCATCTGACCTACTGGCATGGGCTAATTAGTTGATACCTGTGATGACACACGTAAATCCCTAGGCGTGGGGTCAGTTTATCATTTACATCAGGTTGTGTTTGAATGATGAGAGCATTGCTCAGTTTGGTGGAGAAAAACATCAAGCGAGAGAACATTTTATATGGGAATTGTACAAAACTACATACTTGTATCATTTGTCAAATATGAATTGAATTATAATAAGGCCCTGAGGTCTTCATCTTATTTTTTTTTTTATTTGATTATTAAATTTACGGTGCGTGGATGATGAAAACATGTTGTGCCAACCCCACATGAAGTGTTATTTGGATGCAATTCCTCAGTGCACCAAGATTTGAATTTAATAGTAATATAATTTCATTTTTAATAGGGATTTTATGTTTTGGGCCTAAAATAAAATATTCTCAACATGAAGCTTTCTGAGGCACAACAATATTATGGTTTGGTTACTTTGAAGGTTACTATTGTTTATATCCTATTATTTCGGGACGTTTACTTTCACTGGTATTTGGACCAGGACAGCAGAACCGCGCAGGAGCCGTGAAAGCGTCCTTGAGTTCAATTACAATGGCGCTCACGTATTCGGGGCATGTCGCGCTGGTATAGCGCCCGTGGAGTTTCGATAACGGGACCTCTGTCGGTTATGGAGATCGGGCTTACTGTTCGAATTTGCATGTTGATTAAAACCAATTGTTTGAGGGGTAATCATGTTTAGTGGTTTTATGTACATAAACATTATTTAGATGATCAATCTGGCTAATCCGCTTCGCGCGTGTAATTTATTCACCACTAGCTTCCGGCCGCGGCTTGGCTCGCGTGGTACCTACATAAAATGAAGCCTAATATGCTATTCTAGGTTAAGAACTTTATCTATTCCAAGTTTCAACGAAATCGGTTCAGCCTTTACGTCGTGATTGAACAACAAACATACAAACATCTGACCAAGAAATAATCAGTGACACGACAAGCAAGCAAGCAAGGCACAAATTGAATTCTAAATTTTTTTTATTTTGAGAAATGTTTAGCTTAGTTTTTACTTTTCCGTAATAGCCCTAAAATCTATGCATTGTCTTTGGGTTGTATTGTTGTCGTTGTGTCGGTTATGATAAGCAATTGCTTGGAATGTCCACATTGAGTCGCCGCGCGATAAGTAAACAGCGACAAGTGTGTGTTTACTTGATGCATTATGTCCACAGCTACACTTGAACCGTGTGTTGTTTGTCTAATTATTGACTTAACCTATGCAGCGATTTCTATTAGCCGTTTTATTCAACAAGGTGATTCATAACATGTGTGCTATCCCGACAGGGGCTTATTTTACACTCACTTGGCAATAAAGTTGGTTCTACAAATTTAGTAAATTCGACATTTTTCATTGAAAAAAAAATGCTAAATTATGTAATAAAATAGTAATAATAAAATAAAAAAAATTCAATTAATCTCAATCAGCTGGAATTAATTATAAAGATGATAGAAATACCAAATATACTAATATTATATAAATAAATCACGGGATGGAAATAGATAAATTCATATCTGAAAATTATAAAATTGTCTCGTGCCTTGAATTTCAACGCCACCCTGATGGGTCAGCGGCATCACTAGTTTGATGCTTATTAATGGCAGAATCGGCAGGAAGAAATAGCAAAGCCTAGCCTCTTTCGTTAGCAACGATCTCTGTTTATGATCGAACGTAGTTTATGATCTCTGTTCCAAGTTCAGTCAAATAAACAAATTTTCTTTCTTTCTTTCTTTCAGGACACGGACTGAAGTCTATAGATCTGGTCTGCATGAAAAAGCTGGACACCAAAGTCAACATCATCCCCATTATCGCCAAGGCGGACACCATTTCCAAGACTGAGCTGCAGAAGTTCAAGGTATACATTCCCCGCTCAGTCAACAATGATGGTCTCACTCTAAACTCCGTTTTACGCATACTTTCTAGAAGAATCTAGTTGCAGTGATCATTCTCATCAATAATTCAAATAATTGTTCATGTTTTCTTACACTACTACTACTAAGAGCATGCGGTCCAGAAGAAGTGTATAATTTAAGAGCCTCTGTGTCACTTAATCTTTTCACATAAATTAAAAGACCTTTCTAAAGCATTTGACCAAAAAACACCAGTGATGTACTGAATCACACATTATTCCAGGTAGCACTACCATTTTTCTAAACAAAAACTTATTTAAAAAATCTAGTGTCACTAGGGAGTGGTGAGAGGCCTTTGCCCAGCAGTGGGATAATAACGGCTGAAAATAGAAATAGTGACACTAGATTTTTTTTTATAAGAAGATCTAAAAGGTCAACAAGGATATAATAATCACACACAATTCGTAATCATTTGTTGTCTTGGCTTAGCGTTTGTTCTAGCCAAGCCATTTTGCTGCTGCAGCACACATCACACCATTTTTACTTTCATTACTTTTTCTCTTGTCTCTTTTATTATAAGTACCTAATGTTTATTGTAAAATGTTGTGCAAATGTGTGTGTTTTGGTGGCAATTAAATAAATGTCTATGTCTATGTCCGGCAGCCTATAAGATGTACACATTTGTCCGTCTGCCCGTAAGAAGTGTAATAACTTTAATTTATTTTTCAGAGTAAGATAATCCACGAGCTGCAGTCGAACGGCGTGGAGATCTACCAGTTCCCGGTGGACGACGAGTCGGTGTCGGAGGTGAACGGCAGCATGAACTCGCACATCCCCTTCGCGGTGGTCGGCAGCACCGACTTCGTCAAGATCGGCAACAAGACTGTGCGCGCGAGGCAGTACCCCTGGGGCACTGTGCAGGGTAAGGGGTTTTATTCGTTTTAACTAGCTTCCGGCCGCGGCTTCGCTCGCGAGGTGTTTTTTTTTTTTTTATACAACAGATTTGGCAAACAAGCTTACGGCCCGCCTGATGGTAAGCAGTTACCGTAGCCTATGAGCGCTTGCAATACCAGAGGCATCACGCACGCGTTGCCGACCCCGAACCCCCTTCCCCCCTTAAGAGCTCTGGAAACCTTACTTACCGCAGGAACACAACATTATTTGAAACAAATAATGTTATCTGGCTGCGATCTTCTGTAAGGCGGAGGTACCTCCCCAGTCGGGCTGCTCCAATTCAGAACGAGAAAATCTCGCTGTGCCCTACCTCCTCCTCAAAAAGCCTGTGGTACCTACATAAAAAGCATAAATAGCCTATATGCTATTCTAAGTAAATAACTCTTTATATTCCAAGTTTCATCGCAATCGGTTGAGCCGTTACGGCGTGATTGAATAACAAACATCCGAACATCCTCACAAACTTTCGCATTCACAATATTAGTAGGATTAAGCACCCGAGTGACTACAATATACGGTCATCACCTCAACATGGTCACGGACCATATACAGGATGACCAAGAAAGGACCAGTGACACGTGCGTCGTCTGCCGTCACGCGGCGTTGAAGGTGTATAGGTATGCTCTTTGGGTCACGTGATAAGTGAACCAGAGGCAGCGTAATCAGTGTAGTGAAAGAATGAAAGTGCGCCTCTGAGATTTCGTCTTACGATTCCTATCATAAAGCCCGAGGCTGCTGTTACTGAACTGTTATTTGTTATTTCAGTGGAGAACGAGTCGCACTGCGACTTCGTGAAGCTGCGCGAGATGCTGATCCGCACCAACATGGAGGACATGCGCGAGAAGACGCACGCGCGCCACTACGAGCTGTACCGCCGCCGCCGGCTGCAGCAGATGGGCTTCACCGACGTCGACGCAGACAACAAGCCCGTATGTATCATCATCATTCATCATTTCAGCCGTTCGACGTCCACGGCTGAACATGGCCTCCCCCACAGACAGAGCAAATTCCTTATCATGTGGGGAGATTTGCCTACTCACCACGCTGGGCATGCGGGTTGGCGAGCGCAGTTAGAGCTATCGTTGTTAAAATGACGGACGCTGCTGCCCATCCCCTAGCTCTTTTCCCTTAGTCGCCTCTTACGACATCCGCGGATAGGTAGATATGGAGGGGCCTATTCTTCAGCCTGGGCCACCACGGCTAAAGAATAGTACCGTATGTATCACAGCTTTGTATATTCTGGTCAGGTTTTTTTTTTCTTTTGATACATCTGAAGTTGCAAACCAGCATACGGCCCTCCTATTGGTGAGCGGTTACCGTAGCCTATGAGCGCTTGCAATACCAGAGGCATCACGCACGCGTTGCCGACCCCGCACCCCCTCCCCCGTAAAGAGCTCTGGCAACCTTAATCACCGCAGAAACACAACTACAGTAGTAATTTCGACGTTTGTTTGCAGGTGTCATTCCAGCAGACATTCGAGCAGAAGCGCAGCGCCCACCTGGCCGAGCTGCAGCAGAAGGAGGACGAGATGCGGCAGATGTTCATCCAACGAGTGAAGGAGAAGGAGGCTGAACTCAAGGATGCTGAGAAAGAGGTAATATTTCTACCAATATTAATCTGTACTCAAAAATAATTCACGACGGAAGTCAACAATCAGTGTGTGCTGTCAGAGGTGACATAATCCGTGCCATTACTAATAATAAATAATAATAAATATTCCGGACCATATCACACACGGTCAACTGTCAACAATCCCAAACTAGGCATAGTCTGTACTATGGGTACCAGAGACTGATACATAATAGATATATATGTGTGTATATACAGTGGTGGTCATCTAATTAGAAACACCTAGTCACCTGACATTTTTATAAAGTAACTAACATTATTATAGCATTTAATAGGAGGTAATTTTTTTTTCACTACTTTAAAATGTACTTTAATATCTCTAGTTTAATTACAAGCAATAATATTTGACAACCAAGACGACAATAAAAATAAATATCAGTGAAACAAAAAGTATCAATATCGTTAGGACTGGCAGAATGGACAACTAATTAGAAACATTGTATGACTTGGTTCAAAATTTGATTTTTTAAACTGAAATACAGTTCTCACAATTGTCAATCACATTGTAAATATTGCCGCCATTTCTAACTCATTACGAAAAGTTACTATTTATTGTTGTTTTATTAAAAATGGGTAAAAATAAGAGCTGTGATGCAGCAACGAGAAAAATTATAGTGAATTTTCATTTAAAACAAAAATGGAGTTACAGAAAGATCGCCGATTATTTGGAATGTTGGAAAACAACGGTTGTTTTTCTAAAACTGAAAGTTATATTAATAACAAAATAAAAAACGAGATACAAACCGGACAACTAATTAGAAACACCAAAAAAATCATACTTAAATCATTTTTAATTTGAACAAAACCCCAATAGTTTTGAAAAATACTAAAAATACTACATCCTTAGACAATTAGTATTTGGTAGGGTAGCCTTTATTATCAATAACAGCTTTGCAGCGACGCGGCATTGATTCAATCAATTTACAAAAAGTTTCTACAGGAATACTTCTCCAAGCGTCTTCAAATGCACTGTTAAGTCCATGAATATTAGTAACGTGTTTCTGCGACAGGTTGGTCTTTATAGTGTGCCACAAATTTTCTATGGGATTCAAATCCGGACTATTGGCAGGCCACTCTAATACTGTCACGGATTGTTCTGTAAGAAACGCTTTAACGCTGCGTGCTGTGTGCTTTGGGTCGTTGTCATGCTGAAATATCCAAGTTACTGGCAAATTTTCCTCGGAATATGGAATCATTGTCTCTTCCAAGATCTTTTTGTATTGATATTGATCCATTTGCCCTTCAATCTTTCTCACGGGACCAATCCCGTACCCTGAGAAACATCCCCACACCATTAAATTTCCACCACCGTGCTTAACTGTCTTTTTAGTGTACTTGTTATTCAAAGCCTCGTTTATTGGTCGTCGTACATATCGTTTTCCATCGGAATTAATCAAATTAATTTTAGTTTCATCTGAAAACAAAAGTTTTTTCCATTGAGGAATAGTCCAACTGCCATATTTGAGAGCGAATGCTAGACGATTTTCTCTATGTTGCCTGGTTAGTAGTGGTACTTTTCTAGCGATCCTTCCTAACAATTTTCCTTCAACCAACCGTCTACGAACTAGTTTAGTGGACACGTGTCGAGGATCGTCTTCTGAAAATACCTCTTTTCTTATAACATTGGATCCTTTAAAGGGGTCCGCCTTAGCTAATCGAAGCATAAGCCTGTCTTCTTGAACTGTAGTCTTCCTGGGCCGAAGTTTTCTTGGCACGTTATCTGATGTTCCGTGTAGTTTGAAATGTGCGAGGGCGTTAAATATCATCTTTACGGAACATTCCAAATAATCGGCGATCTTTCTGTAACTCCATTTTTGCTTTAAATGAAAATTCACTATAATTTTTCTCGTTGCTGCATCACAGCTCTTATTTTTACCCATTTTTAATAAAACAACAATAAATAGTAACTTTTCGTAATGAGTTAGAAATGGCGACAATATTTACAATGTGATTGACAATTGTGAGAACTGTATTTCAGTTTAAAAAATTAAATTTTGAACCAAGTCATACAATGTTTCTAATTAGTTGTCCATTCTGCCAGTCCTAGCGATATTGATACTTTTTGTTTCACTGATATTTATTTTTATTGTCGTCTTGGTTGTCAAATATTATTGCTTGTAATTAAACTAGAGATATTAAAGTATATTGTAAAGTAGTGAAAAAAAAATTACCTCCTATTAAATGCTATAATAATGTTAGTTACTTTATAAAAATGTCAGGTGACTAGGTGTTTCTAATTAGATGACCACCACTGTATATATATATATATATAACACCCAGACACAGAACAAACATCTGTGTTAGTCACAAATGTTTGTCCAGTGCGGGAATCAAACCCGCGGCCTCTAGCGCGGAAGGCAGTGTTACTACCAACTCAGCTATGATGCCAGTCACTTTCGTAGTATCGGACCTGCAGGGTTTTGATCTCTTGTTTTAGAGCTCGGTTGAGAAAAGCTGTCGTTTCCGACCGAAATATTTCCAATTTTTTTAAATAACCCTGCTGGTTGTCAAATATCTGGGCGTATATTATCAGGCGTTATATTATCGACGTGTACATTGTCGCTTCATGCATATTGACTATTGTACGGAGTTAGTTTCACTTATCTGATGCGTGTTTTATATGATTCCAGCTCCACTCAAAATTCGACAAGCTAAAGAAGGACCATACGGAGGAGAAGAAGCGCCTCGAGGAGCTCCGCAAGAAGGTGGAGGACGACACCATCGAGTTCAACCGGCGCAAGACGCAGACTGCGCAGGCGCACCACACGCTCACGCTCGGCAAGAGCAAGAAGAAGTAACGGTTCGCACTCAACGCGCAATGGACCATGTAGGGGGGCACCGGGGGAATAGGGGGGGGGGGGTGGACTAATGCTAGGACGATTTATAACTTAACTATCCTATGGCTAATCTATTTCAAATAAGGCGATACATACAGTACATGTCAATTTATTTATTTGCCAGTCTACAAAAAGGAACTATAACAAAGTACCTACTCATGTGTAGTAAAGCAGTTTAATGACTTATTTAAACATATAGTAGGCAGCTATAGATAAAACTGTTGCAAAAAGGTCCAAACTCAGCGTGTGCAGTTTGTAACCTGCGCTGTTCTCCCGTTGAGGCCGGCAACACAGAGAGTTCAAGGCCCATATTCTGTTAATGACTCAAGAAATGTAACCTTTTATTTTTTTTTATTTTTATTGGTGATGGTTAGGTGTTTGATGGAGCACGCTTTACCAGAAGGAACTTATTCACTCTAGATTTGAAGACTCCTAGATTGTACTCATCCGGGAAAATAGACGCTTCAGATCGTTCCACTCTTTGCCAATGCTCAATCTTCATGACATCTTTAAACTAAAGCTGGCCCAAGTCAATCTATAATTTCATGCTTATATCTCCATGAAGGACTCTCATTGACATTATTTATATGTGAGTATTACCCCTTTTTCAATAGTTTTACAGCTTTTTTTGGAACTAAAACCAAAGCATTTGGTGAATGTTATGAATGAAAAATCCCGGTGTATAAATCGTCCTAGCGTATATGTCCAATGTAGGGGGGGAGATGGTAGGTACTTACATAAGAAAGAATAATGGAATGACATTGACGCGTTAAAAATTAAAGCCTGCGCTTTTGTGAAGACAACATACCTTTTAAAACACAATAGTGGTATTATATGCTCATCATCATCATCATTTCAGCCGTACGACGTCCACTGCTGAACATGGCCTCCCCCACAGACAGCAAATTCCTTATCATGTGGGGGGATTAGCCCATACTCACCACGCTGGGCATGCGGGTTGGCGAGCTCAGTTAGAGCTATTGAGGGACGCTGCTGCTTCTTATCTAATAATGCTTTCTATCAGTCTGAGCGCATTCGGGCTTTATGCATGGTTGGTTTTGACACCGCGCGGCTACAGTTCAAAGGTTGTCTTCACATCGGTGAAACGGCATTGTAAATGAAATCCTCTCAAATATTACGCGTGCATTTTGGATCTCTTTCTTTTTGAGATCGTGAAAAGCTTACAAGTAGATAGTTATGAAAAAGGATTGCCGGTTCATATCAGTTTTATAAATCGCTTTAGTTTATGATATGACTAGAAACAGCTAGGCGTTGCTGTTATTTAGAATGCACAACGAATTACGAAAATGTTTTGGTGTAGCGCTTCAACCACATTGCTGGGAAAGGTTTACTGCTGGGACTTAGACGTTCTCGACAAGTTGATTCATAATATGTATGTTTCTACATCCAATTGGCAATAAAGTTTGTTCTACGACTTTAGGAAATTCGACATTTTTCATAAAAAAAACTCTATAGATGAAAATCATGCAAAATTACACGAAACCATGCCTGATTCCATGCATACTTTAAATCCCGAAATTCGACAACATTCTGCTGCAGTAACGCACACAGAATAACCCCCTTTCGGGATGACATACATGTTATCAATCACCTTGTATAAATCTTCCAACAGCCGTTACAACAGGTAAAAGTAAGTTTAATAATAATTTTACGAGTGTCTAAGGGCGATTTGAGATTGTAATTTAAATTCCTTTTGTAACGCCTCATAATACTTTGTATATTCTTTAGGCGATTATAAACGGATAGCCTTACTACGTATTGTTTTACAGAAAACTATCCTGTAGTGATGTTTAAGATTAGATTATACAGCCACACTCTCGATTAAGTTTAACTTTAGCAGTAAGTTGAATCGGCCAAATAAATTATTTAATCTCATTGCAAATGACTACCAAAATGTATTAAAATAAAAATTGTATTATTTATAATCGGTAGTCGTAGTTATAGGATTGGTGTTCGATTGTGTTGTAAATGAAGAATAATAAAAAAAACAAAATGACAAATAATTCACTGACGGTAAAATAAGAGACGAATTATTTTGCAAAGATATTGGGCCAGTTCCAAACCCGTAAAAATAAACTCATTTATAACACAATAGGATACAAACTCGCGTAGTTTTTAGGTTTATATAAAACAAGTAAATAAACAGTTATGTTTAAATAGTTTATTGTGAACTGACTTAAGCTTAAACATTCGATAATATTGCCTTTTTTGTAGGGATATACATACATACCATTATTTCGGTAGATTTTAAATTACAAAATCAAATATATGTAATTTAAAATTAAATTACTGAAGTTAAAACTAAATGTAATATGCTCTCAAAATTAAAATTTCAATATTCTAGCTATGAATTTAACTTGGCATTTATTCATCCATTCCTTCTATTTTATTCTTATTTAAAATTAATATTATTTTGTATTACCGTGTGAGGTATTTAAATAAATAAAATTATGAAATCGTGGTTTTTATTCTTATATTTTCTAATACCCGCGTATACTCTCAAATCTTTTGTATGTTACAATTTTTATTTAGAGTGTTTAGGTAATTCTCTACAAACAGTATAGACAACATTTATTAATTCAAAAAATGTTGCATACTCTACTTATTAATAATTTACCAAGTCTAAATACACACGACCAGTAATTCGATATCAAAAAATGTAATAAAAATTAAATTACAGATATTTACACAGGTTGTAAGTTGTAAGATTACTAATAACTTTTGGCTGAGACTATTCAAATAAGAGACAAGAAGTTTTAACGTATTTGTCAGGCAATATATGAATAGTACGTCCAACAGAAGCTTATCCGCCAGGGACTTTATTTTAGTAGCCGGTTTATGAATGAATATACGCTTTTTTAGAAGGTTTTTAAATATTTACTCATACGCGTCATGTAAAGGTAATATGCTTGTTGTGACACTGATTCTTTCTTGTATTAGGCCTATGACCGTCGTCGGTGAAAGAAACTGATTACAAAGGTATTATGAAAACTCAAAAAGGGCCTTTCATGACCTATTTTTTTTCGAGTTTTGTTCGCCTCAGTACTTTCAGAGTCATCGACGGTAGTCTAACTAAATTTTTCGGGAGTATTCTGGTTACACCCAAGTCTAAAAACGTAAAGAACTTGACTAGTAAGAGATCACGTCTCATTCACACGAAATATCAAAGTTATCCTCAAAAATATTCATTCAGAAGGCACATGTCAGGAAGGAATAATTTTAAAATGAGTTTGCCTATCGTTAGGTAGGTTACACATAATTTGAGCAATAAACATCAGCGGCAGAAATATACTGCACAATAAAACACAATTCGTATCCTGATTGACGCAAAAAAGGTTTTTTTGAAGAATATATCTAACATAGGCCTAGTGGAGGCACCTCGATTTTCGATCCTTGATTTGTAGGTTCGAATACCGATCGTACACCAGTGTTTTTTTATTTTTATTTACATTACGAAGAGTTTAAACTCCTCCGTCCTAGGAGTCTATTATGTGGGTCTACCTACAATATTATTACCCTAAACTATGTGCAGCCACAAACTACTTTCAGAATTTTTAAAATGCCACGGACCCCTGTGGCAATTAACATTGTGGAAAAAAAACTAATTTAAAAAAATCATTATTGATTTTTTTGTTTTTATCGACACTAGAGCTGAAATCCCTTTATTTTAAGAATTAGTTTGAGCTACTGCGTACCCCTGTCACACTTATAACGGACCCCTTGGGGGTCCGTGCACCGCACTTTTAGAAACCCTTGCCCTAAACCATGTTTAACCAGACTTATGAAACAGTGACTCCTTATACTAGGGATACAGAAAACGGTTTTGGAAGAGCGTAGCACATAGGTTTATACATCTTGTTGTAGTAGGTGTATCGCCGCTTGTTGGGGGTGACGGAGGCCCGCGTCGGGACCGGCACGGGCAGGAGGTGCCCCTTTGACGCCTTGCGGCACTGGAATGTTAATTGAAAATGCTGTATGAACTTTCATTTTAGGTATAAAACAAAATACAACTTTGAACTTTGGAGGAACTTTTAGTTTTAAGCGTACAAAAAACGGTTTCATCAATATCAGCTTGAAGAAGTCCACTTGAGGACATAGGCCACCCCCAGACTTCCATGACAAACGGTCTTGAGGGACATAAAACGTATACATAAAAACAGTAATTATATTATCATACCTATACCCAAGTCATATACATAGTTCTGAACCTGGGTATGAGAAACTACGAGTACCTATTATAGTAGGTACCTACCACAACAACCAGACCCGGAACAAATGTTTGCAGAACATGCAAACATTTGTCCCGCGCAGTGGGAATCGAACCCTCGTCTCAGACGGGTACCTACACGCCCGCTGCGCCGTCGTTAATAACTATAATAGTAAAATAATTTACAATACTTACAATAATCAGTGATTAATGGTATGTGTTGTGTCCTAGTGCTCGTTGAATTCTACAAGCCACTCTTAAGTAAGTCCCTTCTTTACGTAAGTATTTATGATTTGTCTTTTAAAAAATTCTGCACCTACAGTGTCACACACATCACACAACCAATGCTTCAAAATCATGTTTGACCTGTGAGTAGGTACACCTTGTTGATTGCAGATACACAAATGCTTGTATTTTTGCAGGAAAGCGTGCTGTTGTGAACATTAAAACAACCAAATACTGAATATCAAAAAGTTTATTATCAACCGTACATAATAAAACTGTTGGCACAATATTGCGGATAGGTAAACAGGCAGTACTAATCATTGTGTTGCCATTACATAGCTAAGCTCAAGGATTTAATAAAATTCGATAATAATATGGAAGATTCATTACAATAATATCAAAATGACTAATGCTCTTAAACTAAGTCCAATAATAAAACTGTAATAGAGATTGAACCCTTTTATAATTAAAAAAGAATGTAAGTCAATTATGAATTTTAAATTAGGTAGGTACCTACAGCCAAAAGAAGCTTCCACCAAAATCTTACTTTGGTTGAAGATTGCAAAATACTAGTTTTAGTTAAATGTCATCCAAGTCGATCGTATCTCGTGAATACGATAGACTGGACAATATTCGAGAAACTTATTAGATACCTAAGTGATAGTTTATTCGAGGGAAATGAAGTATCGAAAATAGTGAAACTATGCCGACTAAAGTGGCAGATATGAATAGTAACACAGCCATAAATCCATCATTTGATAGTTTTGTCTGTATACTCGTACATCGTGTCTATATAATTCAGTGCTTGTATAATCTACTGTCGTGCAAAAATACCATCTATTCCGTATGAAAATATACTATCGAGAACCTAACAGTGATTTGTACCGTTGTGATTTCGGTCCTTGTGTGAGGCCACTCCCTCCTCTATTCTAGCTAAAACTATTTACTATGTATGGTTCTAAATACAACTTAAAAACGAAGTACCTACATGATCTTATTGTCAAAGAGAAATGTATGAATTTTATTATCACACGAACACACGTTAAAAATAAATGAAACACTAATATTGCAATTGGAAAGATCATAAAATTAAAATTATCATTAGATTAAAATTCATTATGACTAGTCTCCCGCGCAGGAGTGCATGAATGTGAATTAAATTACATAACTTACTATGATAAGAGATTACTAGATATCAAAATAATGCTTAGATAACGCGCACTAAAGTAACTTCAAGTGTCGGGGGGTAAAATGAGTGGAATGAAGTTATCTGGGCGGCACCTCCCGCGGCGGGGGACTTCTGTATTTGGCTTTGATGTGCAAAAATGGCTTTTTGGAAGAGTGTTCGTCGGTGATACTGGCTGCTAGCGACATTCTTATAGTCTCCTCAATAGCGGCCTGCGTCAGGGCTCCGGAAATAGTCACTGAAGAGCTTTTGTTCATCGGTCTGAAGTCTACCGGCGTTGCTAAGCTCATGCTTCTTGTCTTTCTGGCGTATCCATTTGTTCCGTTTAGGATTTTCTTCGGCTCGTGGACAGGCGTGGAGGCGAGGCTTTGGCTCCGAGTTTTCCGCCCAGGAGGTTCGGTTGGAGTCGACGCAGCGCTAACACTGCGTCCCTTGGCTGCGGATTGGTTCAGTCGATCCGTTCCACAGAATTTGGTCGAACGATCATCCTTCTGAAGAGCGAGACTCATACTCCTAGATTTCTTCGGGGCATTGACCAGGGACGCAGAAGTGAGGGATTTCCTATACTCAGCAGGAGGTGTTCTCACGGACCTGCCCGGAGTGCTGGGTGTACTAAAGCTGGGTGCCGATTGCTTCCTAGTGCGAAGTGGGGGTGATTTCTGGCGGTCTATGGAATCCGCTCGCAGCGGCAGAGTCAAGCTAGCTCTGCTTTTATTGGGCTTGGGGGTGGAGGTTCTGAGTACGCTGTTGGTGCGACTAGCGGGGGAAAGTTTGCCACTGGCGGGGGAGGTTTTTCCGCTGATCGCGGGGGATGACTTCCCGCTGATTTGGGGGGAGGATTTGCCGCTGCGAGGGTTCGGGGAGGCTTTCCCGCTGATGGAAGCTTTGGTGTCTACGGGTGATACTGAGCCGTGCGCCTCCCGGGTGAGCGAGGCCTTGCTGCTGGCGGGTGAGAGGCTGTCGGAGCGCTCGCTGGTGAGGGTGATGTCGGCGCGGCGGCCCTGCGTCACGAGGCGCACCTGGCACGGCTCGTGGCGCGACAGGAAGTGCTCCAGGGTGTCCCAGCCGCCGCCCACGCGGACCATCATGTGACGACCTTTCAGCAGCTGGAATAAGACAATAACACTCAAGCTCGAATACATCGTGACGTGTGCACGAATAGAAACAAGATGGTTCCTTCACAAGGCTATTACTAGAGTCACTGTACATCAATCTAGTTATTGTTCAGAGGCAGAAGAATCAAGAAATCTGTTGATATGCTGAACGATTGACTGGAAAGTAACTTAATTTTAGTATAATGGCATCTTATGTATTTGTATGTGATGCTTACCCTAATAAATACATTTCGTCCAGCGATGTTATAGCGTCCTTCTCCGACCTTCTTAACCTTGAGGAGTTTGGAGCATTTGCCGTTGCTGCAGCTGCAGCTGCGTTCCATCAGCCGCGTTACTAGCTGCACCTGGATATCATGGATGTCACCAAATTAATTGGAGTTTTATTGTTAACTAGCGTATACTTACGCTATTTTTCACGCGGATTTGCACGCAATTCACATGGTAGGTGCCCGGTTAATAAAGCATATGTCAATCTACGGCTATTATTTCCTTGCAAAAAATAACTTCGATCCGTTACTGCGTGAAAGAAGCTCAAACCCATAAACTAACACTTTTGCATTTATAAAGAGGCGTTTCATCAATATATGGAGCCTGGGCCTGCACTGTGTACACTACTCTAAAATATGGCTAAGCAATAAAGTAAACGTATTTAATTGGTTATTTTATTTAAATTGACTTCGTTCTAAGGTACATTATGATTTTCTTCAACAAAGAGAGCAACACACAGCGCTACAAAAATATGGCGGATGGACGTGCGTGAAATGTCATTTGACTACCTACATTTATCTGACAAAACAAAAACATCAAATCAAACAACACGACATGAAAAATATGTCAATGTCATGTCTAACGCCAATTATATACCAACATGGCGGCCTTCAAATAGTGTTCACATAGTAAAAAACTTACCAGAAGAACTATTCTTGTACCATCGCATTTGTCTTCAAATTAATGAAATTGAATTTTTCTTGTAATCTCCTATTTTTTCCTAATTTTTCTATGTAGTGTACATGGACCAGGCCCAGAATGAAATGGCTCCTTTATGCAAAGAATAATGATTCAGTTGATCGTTTTTGGGCTTATTTTGGTGTAGAGCAATTTCGAAATCTAATTGTAGTCGAAAAATAGACAACTTACTCTCTTGTCCAGTTCATTAGTGGGTTTGAGCGGCACGTCTGAGTCGGTGGAGGCCACCGTGCCTTCAGACTTGGTGCTCTCAGCGTCTGTGTTGTCCGGGACCGAGACTTGAGCTGTCGGAAATTCAATAAGTTAGCCAATGGTCCTGAAAATGTAATATCTCCCTCTAGTTCCTCTAGCCAAGATCTATGCGAGGACAATCGCCTTTACTCTGCAGCAAAAGATTTGTCCTATCGCCTCGCCTAGGTGTGAATAACGCTTACGAAAGTTTCTGTTGAAATGCTGGCTGGCCGAATCAATTGTTTTTATAGAACTCTTGTTCTGTAAGCTCTTCCAGGCCGGAGCTTACCTACCAGTTTAATAAATAATCCAGCAAGTATACGTACAGTCATTTTGATCTGGTGTAGTCGGTGGTGGTTCAATAGCAAGCCTGAAACAAAATATAACATCATTTTTTCAAAACAACAAGGCTTTCTTTTGGGCGGAGTTTTATAATCTCTGAAGACCTAAGCAGCGTAGCAGGGCGTTTTGCAAGTGATACTTGATGACGCTTCATCATCTTATATAGCTACTTCCAATCCATTCCTCTTCTATCAAAAACCAAGCTCTACCACTTTTCACCACTCACTTTTCTTTAGGTGGAGTGCTATCCCTGAACTGCCAGGGTCCAGACATGGAAGACTCCAGGCCGGAATCCCGTTCCTCCATTGCGATCTCCTTCTCTAACTGGACCAGTCCCGGCGGTTCCACGTCAAACTTGGTGGCGAGCCGAGCCACTTCTAGAAGACAGAGGATAACCTGGCGAGGCTGGTTGTGGAGCACTGGAAATAAATAGTTGAGAAATTGTTTGAGAAAAAGGATCATCAAAAAAATTATAGGCACCAAGCCGTGTTAGTTGCCTGATTCTTCTAGGCTTGGTTGCGAGGAGCAGGTGTAGCTTCACCTAGTTTCTAAGACGTTTCAAAGTGATCCTAGTGATTTTATTAAAATAAACCTTTTCATTTGATTTGATTTGAACGTTTAGCGCTGGAGGTTGACTGTGACGAAAGGATCGAGCCTCTGTGAGGAGCGCTTTTATTGAAAGACATCGATCCTTTTCAGAGCCACATACTTCAGCCCAGTCATTGACTTTAATCAGAATAACTAAGGAAGAACCAGTGGTACGACAGAACGAACTGTTAGTTCTTACCCAGATCATCGCTCTCGAAGAGCAAGTTCTCGTGCACTCCCAGCTCGCGACAGAAGGTGATGAAGTTCTCCGTGTTGTCCCGGGAGAAGAAGCTGCGCCGCGCCGCGCGCTGCCAGCAACGCCCGCGGATTTGGGGGACAGGCTGAAACAAGAATAGATTATGAACCCAGAGTCTTTCTAATAGAACTATACATTCCACCATCAGCTCTCAAAACTAGCAAGTTGGTGGCTACATGTAACCGTTCGTTGTGGCACACAATATTCCGGATAAACTTTCCGGACATAGCACACACGGTCAACTGATCCCAAACTAGGCATAGCCTGTACTATGGGTACCAGAGACTGATATAGGTACATATTAGATAAATATTTAACACCCAGACACAGAAAAAAAACATTTCTGTGATGAACACAAATGTTTGCCCAGTGCGGGAATCGAACCCGCGACCTCTAGCGCAGAAGACAGAGTTACTACCAACTGAGCTATGAGGCCAGTCAATGTAGTTGCGAAGACAATAGAGTAGTGAACTATTCTCTAATATATTTAGTAAAGTGCTGGCATATCCAGCAGAGGACGGCCGAAGATGATGAAGAATTTTCAAAGCTGTAGGTGTGTAGTAATTTTATGGCTATACCTAGGTATGTTCCTTACATTTGAAGACTGACAGAATACTAGGAGGAGGTAGGGCACAGCGAGATTTTCTCGTTCTGAATTGGAGCAGCTCGCCTGGGAGGTACCTTCGCCTTACAGAAGATCGCAGCCAAATAACATTATTTGTTTCAAATAGTGTTGTGTTCCTGCGGTGAGTAAGGTTGCCAGAGCTCTTTAGGGGGGAAGGGGGGGAAGTGGTCGGCAACGCGTGCGTGATGCTTCTGGTATTGCAAGCACTCATAGGCTACGGTAACCGCTTACCATCGGGTGGGCCGTAAGCTTGTTTGCCACCTCTGTCGTATAAAAAAAAAAAAAAAAAAAAAACTATAGGTGTCTGTAGTAAGCCCACTGACATTATAAATACGAAAGATTGGATGTTATGATGTTTGAGTTGCAATCACGCTTTCACGGCTGAACTGATTACGATAAATGTTTAACCATTTACTAGCGTTTAGCCAGAGCCAATTACCAGGTTTTTGTAGTCCAGTCATTTACTGGGTGAAGGAAGATATATAATTAGAGAATGTAGAATAGGTAGGTACAGTTCAATTTTGAGATGCACAGTCGAGTCCATATGGCTCCACTTACCCCAACAATAAGACCCGAGTCCAGCGCCTCCCGCGCCTTGTCGTGTATGACGGCCGCGAGCTGGCAGAGCTCGGCGCCGTTGTCCAGCACATCCAAGAAGTTCTCTCCACTCAGGTATGTTATACCTGCCAACAAAGACAGAACATTGTGTTTCGGACAATACAACGATAAAAGGTTTTTAAACATTTTCGGTGCATTTGTAAGGCCATCGCGTATTAACTCATTTTTGGGGTGTTTTTACGAAATATCTAAAGCCAAGGGGTTATTAATGTGAAAGTTTGTGAGGATGTTTAGATGTTTGTTGTTCAATCACGCCGTAACGGCTCGATCGATTTCGTTGAAACTAGGAATAGATAACGTTTTTTACCTAGAATAGCATATAGGCTACTTTTTATAATAAATAATAATAAATAAATATTCCGGACATACACGGTTAACTGATCCCAAACTAGGCATAGCCTGTACTATGGGTACCAGAGACTGACATACATAGTAGATATATATTTAACACCCAGACACAGAACAAACATCTGTGTTAGTCACAAATTTTTGTCCAGTGCGGGAATCGAACCCGTGACCTCTAGCGCAGAAGGCAGAGTTACTACCAACTGAGCTATGAGGTCAGTCGTTTATGTACCACGCGAGCAAAACCGCAGGCAGAAGCTAGTTAATAATAAAGTGAATTAGCCTAATAGCTGCTAGTAAAACTAAATTGATTTTCCAATTCCACGATTGAAAACCTTAGGTACAACCTAACCTAAGGCTCGTATTCAGAGACACGACTCAAGCATAGATTTAATCACAGATCAGCTGAACTCTACTTAAGTATTGAATCTCTGCTCAAACATAGCTTTTATTCAAGAACGGTACTTAAACTACTCTCAGCTGAATCGAGTCTCAAATCTGTACTCAAATGTTCTCGTTTACATTTTGATTTATTTATAATTTTCGATCTGTTTTACGCAGAAATTCAAACAGCCAGGGTGGAAATAGAATATCACAATAAAGTGAAGTATAAATATGCATCAAAGTACGTGTAACGGAACGTAAATGTCATTTGATTAATGTCAAATCAAATCTAAACTCAAGCACCGATTTCGTCTGATTGACGTTTCAGAATAAGCATTTACTCAGGTGAACTGTGATCATTGAATCTTTACTTAAATACTGTTCAAGAATTAGAATCTCGCCTCAAATCGAGATTTAAGTACATGCTCGAGTCTTGTCTCTGAATACGAGCCTAAGTCTACCTAAGCTCTTCGCAATAACACTACTTACAAGCGGTTAGTATAATATTACTGTTTCTTATAGCTTGTATTATAGAAAAAGCTATTATAGCGTGTGCGTTTAGAAAACATGCGATCACTTCAGTCGTCTCACAAATATGCATTAACGTGAGGCCAGCCAACTGAGCGACTGTCAGTACCGCAATGCGAATCACACAATTTGAATTCGTAAGAAGATTTCAATTTTTTTTTTTATACAACTGTGGTGGCAAACAAACATACGGCCCACCTGTTTGTAAGCGGTTACCGTAGCCTATGAGCGCTGGCAATAGCCAGAGGCATCACGCACGCGTTGTCGACCCCGAACCCTCTCCCCCCCCCCTAAAGAGCTCTGGAAACCTTACTCACCGCAGGAACACAACACTATTTGAAACAAATAATGTTATTTGGCTGCGATCTTCTGTAAGGCGGAGGTACCTCGCCAGGCGGGCTGCTCCAATTTAGAACGAGAAAATCTCGCTGTGCCCTACCTCCTCCTAAATAATAATTATGTTGTTGATGAGGTAGGCTAAGTGCCCGCTGCCCACTTAGCCTCTGCTACTTTATAACATTGACTCTATTTTTTGTAAGCAGGTACATAGACACAGAACATGGTATTCTGTTAGTACCTAGTAGGTCTACTAGTCGGATTGTGTGAAAGATGATATGAGTAAGAAAGGAGTGAATACTGACTGGTGACCAAGAAAGAACCAGTGGCATGACCCACGACTGATGACATAGTATGTGGACATTTTGAACTGTGAATAGATCATCCATTAGTGATCAATCATTGAGTTCATGATACGCGCACGCGCAACCCGTTACATAACCGTATAATGATGAATATGACGTATAAAGTACTCATACCTGTTCAAGCATAAGCTTTCACCTTACAGAAATGCAATAGCAATGTCACATCTAATGCATTCATTTGTATCTACTTTTGACAGGCGGATTTTACTCTGTGTAAAAATGTGCTAGTCATACCAATACCATCTCGACCTTCGTACAATCAACTTCATTTAAAAATATATATACGCAATTTCTTTGATTATTGGGCTTTTATTTTGCACCGGTACGTCCGCCAAAGACGTAACATGGTGGCCCATGAGGGGAAACAATCATAAATCCGCGACAATCAAGAAAGAAGACTCAAATTCATCAAGAAAGAAGTCAAGTCAAGTCAAGTCAATCAAACCGTTTGGACCGAGTTGGAGCCTTGCAGTGAGCAGACCAAAGCCACGGGAACCAGTGGATGGAAGATTGATGCCAGGGCAAGCTAAAGAGCCAGGATTCGAGCAGTGATACAGCCAAAGTACCACATCGAGCAGCGACGTGGCCGCCCAAAGATAAGTGTCCTTCCTTCATTCAAAATCTCATCCAAACTTCCAATTTATCCATCAAATCCTATCTAGCTATTCGTAATTATAATCTATTTGTGTAAATCAAAGTATTTTGTGCATTTATTTGCCAAAAAATTCCCAATATTCGAGAAATTGTATCGTTTTTCCGTATTTAACTACCCACAATAGAAAAAAGATAGCAATTATTTTCAATTATTTCTATAAAATATTACAATTAATGACAATCAATTATTGCTCATTGTTGTCCAGTTTGCTAATCTTTCGTCAAAGAGGAGTAATTTCCAGTAAAATATTCCATTTAACTTCGCGTTTCCTGGTTTCCATTATCAAGATCTGTAATGATCTAATCAATATACAATATTTATCCTATTTACCAACTATTTCAGCCATACCTACCTACCTATCGCAAGGGAACTGCACTGCGAGCAGTCGTGACTGTGACCTTTGCGTTGGCCGGGAACGATCAGCTGAGCTTGCGCACCCGGCTTCTTGTGGCAAGTACACCGAAACGAGGAACGTGAGCCCTTTGAATTCATTTAAAGTAATTTAATTAGTAGATTGGTTTCATTTTTCATTGCTCGTGTTCAGTTGGCTTATTTTTATTCAAATTTAAACTTTCAAATTCTTAAACTATCGCAATGGAAACTGAAGTTAAAGACAAACAACGCTACAAAGAATTAATAACGAAAAGAGTGTCCGCCAAAGGACAGATCACTAAATTTAAGAACTACTTAACTAGCATTTCTCGCAAATCAGAATTAGATAACATTCAATTAACTGAATTGAATTTAAAACTCGCAAAGTTTGAAGCGTTGTCAGTCAGAGTAGATGACTTGCAGAGTGAAATAGAGGTTTTGGATCCTGTAAACATATCGACTGAAGTTGATGAGCGTGACAATATCGAGAGAGATATTATAATTAACATAGCCACTGCAAAGAACTTAGTCGAAATGTTTTCTAAAAAAACTGAGTGTGAACAGAGACGAAATTCTGTCCACAATGCGTCATGTTGCGTAGATGATCCTCATCATCATCATCATCAGCCAGAAGTTGGTCTGAAACTCCCTCAGATCCAGATAGCTAAATTTGATGGCACATATTTCCGCTGGTTGGAATTTAGAGATACGTTTGAAAATTTAATCCATAAAAATGATCGCATTTCGGAAATCAGTAAATTTCACTATCTCGCTTCATATTTACAAGGTGATGCGGCCAGAATAATTTCAAATCTAGAAGTTTCCACCAATAATTATGCTGAAGCGTGGCAGCTACTTTGCAATAGATATAATAATAAAAGAATATTAATTAATCACCATCTAAACTCACTATTCAACATCAAACAGCTTCCACGTGAAACAGAGCGATCGTTGCGATTTTTAGTCGATCACGTGACTAAAAACTTGCGGGCTTTGGCCAGCCTAGGACAACCAACGGATAAATGGGACGTGCTTATAATATTCATGTTGTCCTCCAAGTTAGATAGCCAAACGTTGTTAAAATGGGAGGAATATCGTAACAATTTAGAGGGTGATGTGCCTACATTAGAACAATTCTATAAATTTATGATAGACCGGGCCGATGTGCTGGAGTCATTAAATAGAAACAATTTCCATAGGTCCGACAATTATAAGTCAGATAGTTCAAAGCCACCCATGCGTTCTATGCCTAGTAACAATAATTACAATCAAAGACAGGGTCAAAATCATGCTGTAAATTCATTTGCGAGCACTAACAAAGGTGCAGGGGGCAGCAACTATAGGAAGCCAAACATATTATTTTCATGTATAATTTGCAATGAACGGCATAGGATCTATGATTGCCCAACATTTGCGGCGAAGGGAATTGATGAAAGAATGATGGATGTTAGCAAATATAAATTATGTGTTAATTGCTTAAGGCAGGGTCACCCGGAAAGTGAATGTCGTATGGGCCCGTGCCGTGAGCATGGTTGCACCCAGCGGCACAATAGCCTACTCCATCGTCCACAGTCCTCTTCGAACCACCTCGTTGCGGTCGATGAAAACGAGATAATTGCCAATCATTCCAATCAAAATGCCAGCCAGGTATTATTGTCCACTGCCATAATCGAGGTGAAGAATCCAGTTGATCATCAAAAGGTCAAAGTTCGTGCACTCTTGGATTGTGGCAGTCAATCATCGTTTATAACCGAGTCTCTAAAGACCAAACTATCATTGAAATCTTACCCCATTGATCCTCTAAAGATCGTTGGGATTGGCAACACTGTTTCTAATAATGTAATCGAAAGTTGTAATATTCAATTAAATTCAATAAATAGCAAGTTCAATGCAATGCTGTCATGTCTTGTGCTAAAAGAAGTAACGGGCCGTTTGCCGAAGGCCACGATTGATATCAGCGCCCTAAAGCTGCCAAACAATATTCAGTTGGCTGACCCTATGTTCTATCAGCCAGCTCCCATAGACGTTCTGATAGGCGCCGATATATTTTGGGATATTTTAGGCAATGAACAATGTTCCTTAGGAGTCAATAATCCTAAGCTAAGAAGTTCGCAATTAGGCTGGATAATATCCGGTACTATAAGTTCAGTGAGTTCAGTGATGTCAAATAACAATAGGATACACTGCAATCATGCAATTACATTTAAATCAGATGATGAAGATATTGATAAAATGTTAACGAAATTTTGGGACTTGGAAGAAGTTCCCAATAAACCAATGATGATCAGAGAAGGTGAGTGTGAAAAACATTTTCTCACTCACACTATTAGGGACAATACAGGTAGATTTTGTGTTAAATTACCATTAAAAAAAACTGCCGATTGCTTAGGCGATACTTACAATACAGCTAAAAGGCGATTCATCAATTTAGAAAAGAGATTCAAACGCAATCCAGTGCTAAAAACTGAATACGCTAAATTTATTAACGAATATGCTGAATTAAGGCATTTATCATTATGCAACAATGATCAAGATATTAGGTTAGGTCCGCATTACTACCTTTGCCATCATGCGGTTCTGAAGCAAGAGAGTGAGTCCACCAAACTCAGGGTAGTATTTGATGGTTCCGCCCCATCCTCAACCGGGCTCTCACTGAATGACATTTTGATGGTAGGTCCGAACGTCCAGGATTCCATTTTCTCTATATTAGTGCGTGCTAGGCAATATAAATACCTACTCACCGGCGATATCAATAAATTTTATCGACAGGTGACAGTAGACGATGGTGATAGGAGTCTACAGCTGATTCTTTGGAGAGAGGACGAGTCTCGGCCTATTCGGACACTTGTACTCAATACTTTGACGTATGGTACCGCTAGCGCAAGTTACCTAAGTACGCGTTGTTTATGGCAGTTGGGGAAGGAACATGATGATGACCTCATCAAAAACATCATCCAAAACGATTTCCTGGTTGACGATTTGATCACAGGTTCAGACGATCCAGAACAATTGATTTACATACAAAGAGCAGTTTCAGATACATTAATGTCAGGCTGTTTTGATCTAAGAAAATACAAAAGTAATTATCCATCTCTATTTGATAATGTTGATATGAACAAAGATAACGATTTAACTTTAAGTGAGTCATCAAGTACTCTTGGTCTGGGGTGGACTCCTTCTTGTGACACCCTCCATTTTCCTGTGAAGAGGTTTACGCACGAAAATGAAAAAGCCATAACAAAACGATTTATTATGTCCAACGCGTTCAAAATATTTGATCCGCTAGGTGTTCTGAGCCCAGTTGTAATCGTACCTAAAATTATGTTACAAAAGCTATGGCAGCAAAGATTAGATTGGGATCAGCCCGTGCCTCAAGAAATAAAGGAACAATGGACAAAATTTTCTGATAGCCTAAAATGGTTATCCGATCTAAAAATTCCGAGGTTAGTTTTAGGTGACAGGCCTAAATCAATAGAATTACATTCATCTAATGATGCCTCGCAATCTGCGTACGGCGCATGTATATACCTAAAATCGATTAGCCCTAATGATGACATCACTATCAGGCTATTGTGCTCAAAATCCAAGGTAGCTCCCCTGAAACCCACTACTATCCCACGACTAGAGTTGTGCGCGGCCCTCCTCGCCGCAAAGCTTACCAAATCCGTAGTGGATTCGCTCAGGTATAGGCCGGGAAAAATAGTCCATTGGTGCGACTCCAGTGTTGTACTAGGGTGGATTAGGAGTGACCTATCAAAGCTAAAAGTATTCGTGGCTAATCGTATTAGCGAAATAATAGCACTTACTTCTTCTTCAGCGTGGCGGTACGTTCCCACTGCTTCAAACCCTGCAGACCTAATTTCAAGGGGAGTATATGCAAAACAGTTCATGTCCATGACTCTGTGGTGGTCAGGTCCTGACTATTTACTCAAAAATGAACGTGAATGGCCAGTGCTAACAGCTAGGGATTCAGAAATCACGTTGCCAGAATTAAAGGTTAATACCGCATTAATAAATGAACCTATTATAAATTTTGAAAAATATTCGTCTCTGAATAAATTACAAAGAGTATTTGCCTACGTACAAAGATTTATATTCAATCTGAAAAACAACCAGAATAGGCGCGTAGGTACATTATCAGTTGATGAGCTGCGCGAGTCATTGCACTCACTATGCGCCATCGCTCAAGGTCAATTATTCCCCATTGAATACGATTTGCTTTCGAAAGACAGACCTCTAAGCAATAAAAGTAGGATATTATCTTTGTCTCCGTTTTTAGATAACAAGTTGATTAGAGTCGGTGGGCGCTTAGATGCGGCTAACTGCCCTTACGAACAGAAGCATCCTATTTTGCTTCATGCCTCACATAGACTAACTAAACTATATTTTGAGAGAGAACACGTAAATAACATGCACGCTGGTCCGCAGCTATTGTTGGCAACTGTGAGACAATCAGTGTGGCCTATCAACGGGCGGTGTCTCGCAAGGCGCACAGCCAATAACTGCGTGCGATGCAGGCGTTTACAAGGTGTAACTTTACAACCCAAAATGGGAAATTTACCATCCCAGCGCATCAATTCAGATTACCCATTTTTATCTGTTGGTTTAGATTTTGCCGGCCCATTTTACATTATAAATCGCAAGGGCCGTGGATGTCGTGTGATTAAATGCTATATGTGTCTATTTGTTTGTTTGCGTTTTAAATGTATTCACCTAGAAGCAGTCAGTGATTTAACTAAAGACGCGTTCATAATGACCCTCAGGCGATTTATTTCACGCCGAGGTAAACCAGCGGAAATATTTTGTGACAACGGAGGTAACTTTGTGGCTGCGTCGAAAGAAATAGGATTTTTTTTGCAACAAACCCAACTACCTATGTCTGACTTTGCAAGTCAACAATCAATCAAATTCTCGTTTATACCGGCTTACACTCCTCATTTCGGTGGAATTTGGGAAGCCGGCGTGAAATCAGCTAAATATCACATTAAACGTGTAATTGGCAATAGTCACTTAACTTTTGAGGAAATATCTACTTTGTTTGCACAAGTGGAGGCAATTCTGAATAGTCGCCCCTTGTGTCCCCTATCATCCAGTCCTAACGATTTCCTCTCCCTCTCCCCAGGGCACTTCATCATCGGGAGACCGTTGACTGCTCCGCCTGCACCGAACCTGGGACAGATCAAAGAAAGCCAGCTTAAACGCTATGAGCGCCTCGAAAAGATAAGGCAGCACTTCTGGCAAAGATGGCAGAAGGAATATCTGTCTGAGCTGCAGCAAAGGACAAAATGGAGAACCAATACAGCGAAGCTGAATGTCGGAGACATGGTGCTCCTTGCTGACGACAATGCTCCACCTCTCGCTTGGAAGCTCGGCCGCGTCCAACGCCTCATCACTGGTTCCGACGGAGTATCCAGAGTAGCGGACGTCATCACCAACAAAGGCAGTGTGCGTCGGTCCTTAGTACGGCTCTGCAAATTACCTACCTCGGAGGATCTTCAGGGTTGAAAATGATCTTTCAACGGCCGGGAATATGTTCAAGCATAAGCTTTCACCTTACAGAAATGCAATAGCAATGTCACATCTAATGCATTCATTTGTATCTACTTTTGACAGGCGGATTTTACTCTGTGTAAAAATGTGCTAGTCATACCAATACCATCTCGACCTTCGTACAATCAACTTCATTTAAAAATATATATACGCAATTTCTTTGATTATTGGGCTTTTATTTTGCACCGGTACGTCCGCCAAAGACGTAACAATACCTACTTTTTATCATGTAGTTAAGGCATTAAAAAGTCACTAATGTATTTTATTTACAGAAAGAAACTTAAAACTAATACAAGTTAATATTTACAAAATACACAAGAAACAGTTGAGCCATCTAAAGACCGTTACAAACGATCTATAGATAGCTCAACTGGTCCAGATCACTACCAGTCGGAAGCGTCCCCAAGACGCTGGCGGAATTGCCACGCTGGATGGCAATGCTAATTCGCTGGGCCAAATAAGAGCCAGCTCTCGGGTAAACAGTCATAAAAAAAACTGCATCCCTGTTGCGCAGACTTCGTGGAAGTAATAATGGCATCCTAAACGCGATTGCCGAAAAATTTGATTGTCCTCTAGTGGGGAAACTCATACAGAAGACTAAATCACTTTTGGTTATAAGTTACTAACTTTATTTTAATTTTGTATTTTGATTGTAATTTTTTAACTAACATTGTGGACCCTGTTGTCTTGAATAAATTAATAATAATAATGATAATAGTCAGGAACAGGCATAGCTTCACCTAGTTTTTAAGATGTTTCAAAGTGATCCTAGTGATTTTATTGAAATAAAAGCCTTTTGACTTTGTCTTTGAATACGTGATCCATAAGAAAAATCTTTTTTTTCCCTAACTTAAATTAATCAATTTAGTTTTCTATTCTTATAATATTATTATTTTTACTTTTATTTTATTTTATTAATTATTCATTTTTATCAAGATGTTTCGAATTGTTGTCTTTTTTATTTTTTGCATGTTTAGTTTATATTATCTAATTTTGATTTAATTTATATTGTTATAACAAAATTGCACGCCTGAACAGGCCGAACACATTGCTACTTTTATAAAATGTATAACATCTATAACACATGTATTTCAGGCAATAAAAAGTATCATTTATGATTTGATTCATAATATTATGTAGAATGTATACCTACCTAATATCCTACAAGGCTTTCTGCATCCAATTGGCAGTTATATGTATACCTAATCGTCAGAAGAGGAAAACCAAGTACTTACCTACCGCAATGGGAAAGGAACCCGCACCTCAAACTTCCCAATTGTCCAGTCAAAGACGTCAGAATGATATACAACCGATTTGTTTTAGGAATACTTTTATCAATAGTTGTCCGCGTCGTGACTGAACCCGCACCTGACTGCACTAATTGGAAGAAAGTGCTGTATTTAGAGACTGATGGATTTACGAGCAGCGCAAATAGCTCGATTGTTAAACAATCCAGTTAGTTTTAGTTTAACTGTCTTGGCAATTAACAAGAAATGTAACAGCTGCATTATGGTAGTTTGTGTTAAAAACTCAAAATAGAAAATATCTGACAGAATCAAAAGTCATATTAAAAAGTCAAAAGGCATTTATTTCAATAAAATCACTAGGATCACTTTGAAACGTCTTAGAAACTAGGTGAAGCTATGCCTGTTCCTCGCGACCAAGCCTAGAAGAATCAGGCAACAAACACGGCTTGGTGCCAATCATTTTTTTCGATGATCCTTTTTCACAAAATGGAATTTAAAGCTTCAGTGTGGTGCCGATCGAACTAGGTGAGGCTCAAAAGAAAAGTAATCTAATTATAATCCCTAATAAATAAGAGCTTATAAAAATGTGAAAAATAAGAAGACAAATGTGAGCTTCAACAAATGATCTAAGGGCAGGCAGAATCCTTTTCCAGATCCACCATACTTTTATTTGATCATATGATTACGCCGCCGTTTGAATGCAGCTTTAGGCTTTCAAACGGCGGCGTAAGATATAACATAAAAACATTATTTTAAAATGATAGTTTTGTCTTCTAAATAAAGCTAACTTTGAGTTTGACTTTTGAGCTTGCGATATTGTTGCATATACCGCACTTCAAAATTGACTTTATGCAGTAGTTAAAGGATCATATTGAAACAAATTTGACTTGACACAAAATGACATATCAAGGATATACCTATTGCATGCTGTTTGAGACTTGTAGTATCGAAACAGGCTCACGACCGCAATCCGTAAGGATCCTCTCTCTCAGTAAGAACTTACAGGATGACCATTGATCATTACAGAGTAAATAATAAATAAATAAATAAATATTCCGGACATATTCACACGGTCAACTGATCCCAAACTAGGCATAGCCTATACTATGGTGACCAGAGACTGATATACATAATAGATACATATTTAACACCCAGACACAGAACAAACATCTGTGTTTATCACACAAATGTTTGTCCAGTGCGGGGATCGAACCCGCGACCTCTAGCGCAGAAGGCAGAGTTTATTTATTTATTTATTTAATCTTTAATGAACACAAAAAACAATGTACAAAAGGTGGGCTTAATGCCAAGGCATTATCTACCAGCCAGCCTGATTGGGTAGAAACAGGAGGTTGAAAGTTGGAGAAACAGGAGAGTTACTACTAACTGAGCTATGAGGCCAGTCAAAAGTTCTAATAGTTTGTCCAATTTCTCCAGGTAAACATTATCATCATCATCATGCCCTTATCCCACTTCATGTGGGGTCAGCACAATATGTTTTTCTCTTCCACTCCCCTCTATCAGCCGACATGTCAGTATTCACTCCTTCCTTACTCATGTCGTCTTTCACACAAAACAACAAATGTGATCAGTAAACCAAAAGATGTGATTCTCCTGTAGGTTTTAATAAGTACTCAAGTTCATCGGACTGACCCAATAAACGAAAGATCATAGTTCAATCGGTCACTATCGTCGGGTGTGCCGGGTCGTGGGAACTAACAGGTTCGATTCCAGCTCGTGAAAGTGCAAGCCCTTTTTGGGAAGCAATTATTGTTTAATAGGCTCCCTTTTTGGGGTCGGACACGCCGCAGTTTGGTTTGTATCTTTGACAACTTTCTGAATTTGTCTACCTTGCGAACAAACAGTTAATTTTGCCTCCTTTTTTTGATTACTTCATACTTGTAGTAACAGATCGCTGTCTAGTTTTAGTGGTTGGCACCAAAACGTGTATCCAGGCAAAGACGCTCGCTGCAGCTAGTCACAAATCGAATGTAAACACTATACAATCACCGTTGAGGCAGGTCATGCATTATGCATCTGTAAGAATTGCGTATATGTATAGTGCGAGGCAACGCGTCGTGAAATATTTCATCCATGTGCAAACCGAATCAAATCAAATGCTAGACCTACCAACTGCATTTTTCATTCTTCTTTTTTTGTTATTCTGTTCGCATTACTACTGCCCTCTTTCTACCAAATCCGTGGACAACGGGGCTGATTACACTCTAAGAACTTTAGTACCTACTTTAATTAAGTTTAGTAATATGTGAGTGCAATTGTTTGTTGTCCCGAATAAATAAAAAATAAAATAAAAATAAGTCAAAAGGTGTTATAAATTTACAATAAAGTCACTAGGATCACTTTGAAACATCTTAGAAACTAGGTGAAGCTATATATAGGCCCCTCCATATCTCATATCCGCGGATGTCGTAAGAGGCGACTAAGGGAAAAAAGCTAGGGGATGGGCAGCAGTGTCTCCTATTTTAACAACGATAGCTCTAATTACGCTCACCAACCCGCATGCCCAGCGTGGTGAGTATGGGCAAACCCCCCCACATGATCAGGAATTCACTCTGTCTGTGGGGGAGGCCATGTTCAGCAGTGGACGTCGTACGGCTGAAATGATGTAGTTGATGAAGGTAGAAGATTCAACAAATTGCTACATTATACAGAACACCGGATATAGCGCGTGTGACGGACGGACGGGCAGAAGTCTCATTATAGGAGCGTCGAACCGGCCTCCGTGCACCTGGCTTTACACTTGTTTATTTTATGTAACCTAGTCACATACTACGAGTACCTTAGTATTATTGTAGTTAATAGACCAACTTCGATTCAGGTTCGATGCTCTTCTTAAATTTAATTGTATTGTGACTGACACTCTATTGGTCTAATGAACCAAATTCTATTAGCTAGATTCATCATTATCAGCCTGTAGAAGTCTGCTGGACATAGGTCTCCCCCAAAGAGTTTCTTTCCATCCACCGACTTCGCGCAACATTCACAATGTGGTCGTCCCCCAAAGAGTTTCTTTCCATCCACCGACTTCGCGCAACATTCACAATGTGGTCGGTCCATCGGGTGGGGGCCGTCCATCACTGCGTCGCCCGGTTCGTGGCCGCCAATCGAGAACCTTTACTCCCCAATAGTTATAAGATCTTGCGGTAGCTAGATTAGTTAGAAGAAAAACCATATTATTTGCCAAGCGGCAGACATCCTCTCTTTCAGACCTCAAAATCCTTGATTAGGTCTAAAGAGGAAATGCAAATGCTGCAATTGTCTCATGCCAACATTTAGCACTTGCTCACGAAAGAGGAAATTGGCAGAGGTTGGAGGAGGCCTACACCCAAAAATGGGTACTCCAAGAAAAATGAATTCAAATATAATAATAATCTAAATGATATGAGAAAGGAGAATAAAAAGGCTTAATAATAATAACATTTAGCACAGTAGTTTATTCCATAGTGGTAGAATGCAAGCCTACCGCTGCTTATACGAGTACTTACGATATACGATACGATTACTTTTGTTTTCCTTAATCGCCTAAAATGTTGTCTTTCAACGAAAAGACCCTTCAGCCCAAAAATCATAACTTAAACATTACTATAAGTCCAAATTCTTATCGTTATGGAATAATGCACACATGGTCGATTAACATCCTAGCCTCTGGCTTATCGGGGCATCGGCCGCAGACAACAATGACAATATTAATCTTTGCTAATGTAACAATTATGAAATCATAGTCAAATTATGAGTCAAATACTATACTATGACTATGAGGGAATAGGACTGGAGAGACGAGACGGTTTGATTACCGCATATGTAATATGTAAATCATACAAATGATCTGCAGAAAAGGTGTTTTGGGTCCATAATTAATTTGACTGGCCCCATAGCTCAGTGGTAGTAACTCTGCCTTCTGCGCTAGAGGTCGCGGGTTCGCTTCCCGCACTGGACAAACATTTGTGACTAACACAGATGTTTGTTCTGTGTTTGGGTGTTAAATATATATATTTATTATGTATATCAGTCTCTGGTACCCATAGTACAGGCTATGCCTAGTTTGGGATCAGTTGACCGTGTGTGATATGTCCGGTTTTTTTTTTTTTTTAATAATGATCGTAGTATCTTAAAGGCATCTAGGTATTAGTTTAATGGATTAGTTTACCTACTCTTGTCAATGAACTAAGTAAGATTGTAAGAACTTATGGCTATAGCGGTGGAGTTTACAGCTGTAGATACCTACCCAGAGTTTCCTTTACCTATAGCTTAGTAACTTTTGCCAGGACCACTTAAAATACATTTGAAACATAATGTTTTTGCATAGTATTAGTAGGTCTATCACACGAAAGCTTATAATCGTAAAGAAAATTACCAATATCAAAACAATAATAACTTCACTGGAATAATAGATATTATAGATATTACAGCATAGATACGGTACATTACGGTACCGCTCGCCGGCTGTCGGCAGAAGCAGTCATGAATATGAAACTAACTTTGTTTGGGATAAGTCATGGGAAAACGCGGAATCATGGGATCACGTCCTTTATTTTACGTTTAGAAGCGAGCCAGTGGCCGGAGGTTGAACTGCGCATGATGATAGAAAATCTGTAGACCTTTGTAATTACAGATCGAGGTCCAGTGCGTATTGAATAATTCCTGAATGTAAAATCAAACAGACCTTACAGGATGTGTCTTATTCTAACATTTCTATATAGATAGATAGATAACTCTTTATTGATTACCACACAAGAAAAACTTTGAGAAACATGGCACACAAAAGGGTAAAACAATGGACGGCCTTATCGCTGAAAGCGATATCTTCCAGGCAACCTTTAGATGGAAACATAGCAGAGCTTTAATGGATGTCGGCGTACTTACAAAAGTATAAAATAATACTTAATCCTAAAATAAAACAAAGAATAAGAAACACCTATACCTAGGTACATAACATCCGAATACATATAATACCTACGCTTAAATAAACTAATACATAATCTAAAACATATATATTTTACTATGAACAGGAGCGATGACATGACAAACAGATGATTAAATCACGGTTGACAGATAGTGCTAGTTAAGTAGGTACTCTTTCTGACACATATATCCGACTAGTGGGCTGGACACCAGATTGTGCCTGGCGTTTTGCAAACCATGATTTCATGAAACATACCTCGATGAAGAAGGTATCTTGTTTACCTCGTGGCTTACCAACGAAGACAGCTTGTTTGATCGCTCACTGGGGAGACGAAAACCAATGGTAACTTTTATTCTTGCACCAAACATTTACAAAAGCAATGCCATAAAATAAATGCGAAACCTATATACCTATAGGTACTTACAATCGCAATAGCAGTTCCGTTGGAGCCGTTACTCGCCGTTCGCTTAATTACTGACATTGACACCAATTGTGAAATATAGATACTTACGCAAATTATTGAACGTATTCCCAAACACTGCATTTTTATCAAAGTGGTATTTTGGCCGGGAGTAATTGGAGTTGGCCGTGGTGGCCCCGGCTGAAGAATAGGCCTCTCCATATCTACCTATCCGCGGATGTCGTAAGAGGCGACTAAGGGAAATAAGCTAGGGGATGGGCAGCAGCGTCCCTCATTTTAACAACTATAGCTCTAACTGCGCTCGCCAACCCGCATGCCCAGCGTGGTGAGTATGGGCAAATCCCCCCACATGATAAGGAATTCGCTCTGTCTGTGGGGGAGGACATTTTCAGCAGTGGACGTCGTACGGCTGAAATGATGAATTGGAGAGTGGCTGGAATCTGTAATAACATAACTAAATAGTCTTAGTGTTAATAGTACTTCATGGAACTTCGAGGTTGGGTAATCAGAGGCCGGGTTTTAGACGATAAAAATCTATAATGTGATATGTAGGATCCAGTAGGCACCGAAGATTTAAAATATGGAAAATATTTATTTTGTTTATTTACCAAAAACAACCTCTCCTATAAAAAAAACGATCATATATTTAATCTTGATTTATGAGATTCACGGGTGGTCCCACACTTGTCCTTTTACTGCTGTAAATATAATCTGTGGCATTCGTTTAATTCTGTTGTGTACCTCCGGGCATAATAGCTGGTTCTGCAGTAGGTAGGTACTGAGATAAACTTGCAATACATAGTAATTACTTCACGTAGGTAATGGACGATCCCTTTTTATTTATTAGGTACCTACATGTAAAGATGCGTATCGTGCGCGGGTGGGTAGTCATTTTGTATCAGAGACCAACAACGCGCGCAGTAGATAAGGGTTCTCGAATGGCCACCACGAACCTGGCGACGCAGTGTTGGAAGGCCCCATCTGATGGACCGACGATATTGTGAAAGTTGTGGCAAGTCGGTGGATGGAAAAGGCTCAAGACCGTTCGTCATGTAACTCTTTGGGATTGATAATGCCTATGTTCAGCAGTGGACTTCTACAGGCTTATTATGATGATGATGAAAAATACTTAAGTTAGTCAGCGTAAAACACGTGATCACAAATAATTATAATAACTTTAATTGTATGCCTTTGGAGAGCGCTAGTCAGACAGTTTTACACTTCTGCTTTTACACACTGACTGGTCTGTTAGTAGTAACTCTGCCTTCTGCGCTAGAGGTCGCGGGATCGATCCCCGCACTGGACACACATTTGTGGATAGGCACTGGATAGGCACCAAGCCGTGTTTGTTGCCTGATTCTTCTAGGCTTGGTCGCGAGGAACAGGCATAGCTTCACCTAGTTTTTAAGACGTTTCAAAGTGATCCTAGTGATTTTATTGAAATAAATGCCTTTTGACTTTGACTTTGTGATAAACACAAATTTTTGTTCTGTGTCTGGGTGTTAAATATTAATCTATTATGTATATCAGTCTCTGGTACCCATAGTACAGGCTATGCCTAGTTTGGGATCAGTTGACCGTGTGAATATGTCCGGAATATTTATTTATTTTTATATTTCTCTATATAGATGGATGACGTTCGGAACGTATTTCCTTTTCATCGTCGGCCCAAAACTTTAGAGCGAAATATTACATTAGATACTATTGATTTCGAAATAACAACAAAGGCTCATTGTAAATCCATCAATAGAGTATGATAGGATTTCTGGAGGAGGTAGGGCACAGCGAGATTTTCTCGCTCTTAATTGGAGCAGCCCGCATGGGGAGGTACCTCCGCCTTACAGAAGATCGCAGCCAAATAACATTATTTTTTTCAAATAGTGTTGTGTTCCTGCGGTGGGTAAGGTTGCCAGAGCTCTTTAGGGGGGGGGAGGGGTTCGGCAGGCAACGCATTAGCAATGCTCTAGGTGTTGCTAATGTCAATAGGCGACCGTAACCACTTACCATCAGGAGGGGCGTAAGCCTGTTTGCCTCCGTATAACATAAAAAATAAAAATGATAGATTTCGCACGTGCACGTCGGCTACCAGCGTCGCATGCGGTGTGGGAGGCTGTCAGGGCTGAATGTCGTCTACGCACCTACTGGAGATAGAATATTAATTGGACGGTCTCACAGAAGCTTAGCTTATTGTCAGTCTATAATCTGATCCCAGTCAAAAAACTTCCACTTAAAAGTTTTATTATACCAATATGTACAAATGTGCACAAATGTATTGCTAGACAGATTATCATGGTCCTTTCTTGGTCAATCGGCGTTAGTTAGGTGCCTTTTTTTTTGAGATGAGAAATATCCTTTTCTTACGTGAGGATGTTTGGGCTCAACCAATTTCTATGAAACATTCATTCTTTGCCTAGAATAGCCTAAATGCTACTTTGAAATTTCAGTTTCAATAAGTACGTTATCGTTCAGCTTACCTCCTTACCTTACACACGGACGCAGAATATAGTTTCTATATTAACATTTTTTATCGTCCTCTGATTTATTTCAATGACAAACACTCATAATATGTTATGGTCAGTTTTTTGCATCATCTTCATAAGGCTTCGCATATTTCTTACAGCAAATTATCGGCACTACAAAAACAAGTTACCATTCATTAGCTACTCCTACACTGATACTATCTCGGCCGAGTATGGAGCGATGATACAATTCTCTACAATAGTTATAGCTACAGTTATCGGCTGTTACTGTGGCGTATCGTGTGCTCGCATACTAAAGGAGTTTTCTAAGATCATCTCATCTTGCATGCATCTAACCAAAGAGCGTGTAAGTACATTGTATACATTGCATATTCCATATTTTCAATGAATATTAACATGGACGTTGTCTCAAAAAGTCTGTTATGTTTTTGCAATGAATAAAGGAGCCATTTCATTCTGTGCCTGGTCCATGTACACTACATAGAAAAATTAGGAAAAATAGGAGGTTACAAGAAAAATACAATTTCACTAATTTGAAGACAAATGCGATGGTACAAGAATAGTTCTTCTGGTAAGTTTTTTACTATTTGAACACTATTTGAAGGCCGCCATGTTGGTTTATAATTGGCGTTTGACATGACATTGACATATTTTTCATGTCATGTTTGATTTGATGTTTTTGTTTTGTCAGATAAATGTAGGTTGTCAAAATGACATTTCACGCACGTCCATCCGCCATATTTTTGTAGCGCTGTGTGTTGCTCTCTTTGTCGAAGCAAATCTTAATGTACCTTAGAACGAAGTCAATTTAAATAAAATAACCAATTAAATACGTTTACTTTATTGGTTAGCCATATTTTAGAGTAGTGTACACAGTGCAGGCCCAGGCTCCATACATTGATGAAACGTCTCTTTTATGTACATAAGTAATCGTATAGCGATACACATACGTGTACGTATTCGTAGTTTGAAGTAATATCGCCGGCTTTGTCATCATACTAATCCTACTAATATTATAAATGCGAAAGTTTGTGAGGAGTATAAAACATGGAATATAAAGAGTTCTTTACCTAGAATAGCATATAGGCTATTTATGTAGGTACCTCGTGAGCGAAGCCGCGGGCGAAAGCTAGTCATAAAAAACAAGAAGATGATTCTGATTACAATGATTTAAATTATATTTAATTTGACTTTTTGACAGTGAAATCGCTCTAGCAAGGTTCTACGAGATCTTTAATAGCTGCAGCAACAGCCGGCAACTATGCCAACTCTACTGTATATACGATTCATTGTTTGGGTTTAGGCAACACGTGGTGTTATGTAGTTCTATGTCGCTGCTGACATAATACAGCCTACAGATAAGGAGCATGTTATTGGCTGATGGGGTCATTATTAGCTATCTTCTTTTCACTACACTTGTATAGAGGCGTTTTTAAAGGAGCGTGGTAGGATATATCTATAGTAACACAGGAATGGTTTCGGCAGAATACCAGCGTCTGCTGCAAAACAGTAGGCATAATGCTGAGCCGAAGCCATTTTGCTGCTGCAGCACACATCACACCATTTTTACTTTCATTACTTTTCTCTTCTTTCTTTTATTATAAGTACCTAATGTTTATTGTAAAATATTGTGCAAATGTGTGTGTTTTGGTGGCAATTAAATAAATGTCTATGTCTATGAATGGTATGATTGAAATTCGGCAGGAGCTCCACTTTAACTCAGTACACTGAAGCCCAAAAAAAAAAGAAACCAACATGATCAAGCAGGAAATTAAACAATCTGACAGTCAGTGTGTTTAAATCCCGACTTAGCAAAGAAATATTGCAAATCATGGAATACATTTAGGTGGTCCGAACTGCGATCAGTTATACCTAGGTATGTAACTGCATCATAGAGCAAACCTAACTGGAGCACACGTTCTAGATGCAGCTAAAACGATAATATCGTATCTGACGGATGCCGGCACGTACCGGTCGGTGAAAATCGTAAAATCGCGATTTTCACGCCTCAACCCGGCGATTGAGCAATTCTAACCAGCTACAATACATACCTACCGAATTTCTACATCACTTATGAAAGTGTTAAGAAAGATGTTCAGCGCTGAGCGAATTTTGTCACGAAACTTTGTGGAGAATTGTTGATTTTGTGTGTAAATTACATTTCAGACGATCCATCACGTACAGAAGAAAATAAATCAGAATTCTTATATTCGAGAACATTGTGTACATAGTACTTATGAACATAGTTATCAAACTAGAGAGAGATGTGTGAAATAAACTGGTTACTTCGCTAAATTACGGTTATAGGCCTAAATTATTAATTGCAAAAACAAAATAGCCTTTTCAAGACAACATCGATGTTTATATTCATTGAAATCATGGGGATATCCAATTTCTTCGAAGGTGCACTGCATCCTCCCTCAACACTAGTTCTTTTCACTGTCACGGAAATTTGTCATGCTAGCCACTAACCTCAAGCAGGGCAGATATGGAAGCTATACCTACACAAATTCAATAGCGTTATGAGCAATAGCAATAGCGTTATGAGTTTGGAAAAAAGAGTGCAGGTTTTATAAAGAACGATTCCTATCTTGCCACAAAACAATCGTGTAACTGATACTCACCAATGGTCTTGTTGATCCAGTCAGCCAGATCCTCCTGCAGCGGGAACAGCTGCCGCGCCTGCGAGTACAGGATCTTCTCGCGGTAGAAGTCCTCGTCCTCAGAGAGGGGCGTCTGCGCGGCCAGCGCACAGTCAGCTCGCTCGAAGCTACTGCTCATTTTCCTATGGAATAGAAAATTTAATTAAATATGTATGCAAAGGGCGACTTAACAATAGATCTTCGTACACGTGATCCTGAACTAAAGAATCCATCGTCTATTTTATTTATTTATTTATTTATTAAATAGGATTGCCAACAGCACATGTATCAAACATTCAACAATATTAAGCTATGTAGACTAGGGACTGATACAATAGCCAATAACAGGCGAACACAGCATTGGTAGGGACAATTTTAACCTAATAAAGAGTTTACAAACTTTAAAATAGAAAATTAATTTATTTTATTAGTCTATTTGAAACCAAATTCCTTTAACGTCTCCGTTCGTTGTTGTTCTTATAAATGTTTTTTCTTGGTTACCTGCTGAGTCATGTTAGTCTATATTTAAACAGGAGCGTGCCATGTCAAAGATTTCCTTCAGAACCTTTCCTCACCTGTTCACCACAATATCGCCATGCCCCACCACCCTCTCATCTTTGACCCCATCCTTGCCCTCAAAGGTCTTCACATATTCAAAAGCGTTGGTCCGCTCAAAAGCGTTGAAGATCCTATCAAAGTTCCCGCTCAGGGGCCGGGGGAAGGTCTTGGTCTCCACAGTGGGGCTGGAGACGGGTCCCCAGGAGGTCCGGCTCCCGATGGCTGTGGGCCCGCAGCGGTAGTACGCCATTGTGACCTGAAGGCAAAAGAAACAAGCATAAAATACATGAAACAGTTATTAAAGAATCATCGCCATGGGGGCCTATGTCGAGCAGTGGACTTCAACAGGCTAATGAAGATGAATTAAAGAAAGAAAATACATTTTCCGATCGACATAATCAGTCCCTGTACTAACATACTACAGCTTATCTAACTTTAAAAAAATGTGTGGGTTTCTTAACTTTTTATAGTCTCTAACGGCGAGGTTTTGAGTTATAGGTGTCGTTTTAAAGTAAGCAGTACGTACGACGCAAATAAAGGGGTTTTATCCAAAAATAAAAGCATTTAAGGCTATTTACACAAGTAAGAAGAGATACCTCCTATCACCTATAATCTGTAATCCATGAATATCTTTAAAATTACCGTTTCGAAGACGCACAATTGTTTTGTCAATCACTAAATTATGATAATGTTTAATTTTTCTCACGAACCAATGAAGATTATTTTGTCTATGACATCATTTTGTAATGAACTCGTTGTAAGTAGGACCTTGGAATATCCATAAAGATCTCTGAAACTTCTCAGAAGGAATCATTTTAAAAGGACCATAATTTAGGTAACGCAGAAATAAATATGGGTTTGAAAGCAATAATTAAAACGTAAGATTGGACTTTAAAGGAGTTATGACAGGTGATTGAAGATGATGAGTGTAGGATTGTTAATTATCATGTTGCTAATGCCGCGACGCCGTAGGCAGTCCGCGGAAAGATGAAGGTTTCATTATTGTTTAGAAAATTGTGTTTTTTTTTACTTCAACTTTAAAATGAATGGGTACCTTTTAGGATGTTATGATGCCTATCAGGATAATGATTGATTCACATCCAAATGACAATTGGACGAAAGCAATAAGTCTCTTGAATCATGGTTATCCTAGTACGTAAACTTTAACTCTACTGTTTTAAAAACAAAAAAAAGAATAGAGTATATTTATTTTCTTACAAAACCTACACCTAATTAAGAATAAACAAACAAAAACAAATAAATAAAAATAGGTGTAGGTCGAGCAACAAAATTGGCTCTGCCTCAGCATGAGTTGGTTGGCTAGCAGGCTAGCAACCAACGCTTGTCTTCGCTTGTCAACGCTTGTCAACCGTCAGAGCCTTGGTTGTCGCTACGGACCAACTACTCACAACGACGACACGATAAAATAACAAGAAACACACTAAAATAATACATAATAAAAAAAACACAGACTTATAAAAAATAAGAAATAAACAATTAACTCTACAAAATAAAATTAAATAATAGTAATAAAAAAATGTGCTAATGGTACATAATGGCAATGCTAATGGCTAATGGTTTTCGCCAGTTTTCGCTTTAGATACTTTCATGTTGTGCTTTGAACGGGTCCCAAGTTCACTAATATCGTGGGAACCGTCAGGAACCACACAAGTCCCATACAAGCCTATCTCGAGTCGGTATACCGTCGGCACATCACAGGACGCCCTTATAAGGATGGTCGTGAGCACGTGACGGATCAGTTCGTGTGATTGAGTGTAGTTACTACCCATTGCCCAGTATAATGTATGGAATTGGCGATGACTGGAAGATTAGGTAGGAGTGGTAAAAAATGTCTTCTAGGTTACCAACTACCGCCATCATCAAGATAGGCTGAGGAGATGTGTACAATAGAATGTGTACGTTTGAATAGACTCTTGCTAAATTGGAATCAAAACTCAGCAAGGGGTTACATTAATCTTTGTACTCAGCTTTTTGATGGCCGTGGTGGCCCCGGCTGGAGAATAGGCCCCTCCATATCTACCTATCCGCGGATGTCGTAAGAGGCGACTAAGTGAAAAAAGCTAGGGGATGGGCAGTAGCGTCCCTAATTTTAACAACCATAGCTCTAACCTAACCCAATCCGCATGCCCAGCGTGGTGAGTATGGGCAAATCCCCCCACATGATAAGGAATTCGCTCTGTCTGGGAGGTCATGTTCAGCAGTGGACGTCGAACGGCTGAAATGATGATGATGATGACTCAGCTTTTAAGGGCTGATTTGGTATTATAGAAGGAGTAGACTGTATAAAATAAAATATGTACCTCAGTTATTTCCACAAGTTTTACGATGATTTAAATATATTTTAATTCTCCGCTTTAGTGACGCTGATGCTATGCAGGTGTACTTTACTGAAATCAGCAAGGGATCCTTTGACCTACATCAAACTTCCCCCAACCCATATAACCGTTTTAATTCATAAAAGCAAATCTAATAAGTTTACAACTGTGTCACGTCATGCGTGAGTCCTAGCAATCAGTCATGTCATGTCATGACTGATCGTAGAAACGGTACCAAAAGCTCCATGCATGACTACAATGCACAAAAACTCTTCGTATAACATGGTAAATTAAGGATAAATAGTACATACTTGGTGGTTTGATTATACTTTAATACTTATAGGTATCGCTAATGCCTATTATCTTCGTTTATTGTCGTTTAGCTTCTCGTACCGTACCACGGTTTATGAACCAGAAAATGCGTTCTAAGAACCAGTTTAGCTATGTACCAGAAGTCTATTCTAAACTTTCACGTTCTAGGAACAAGCAGTGCTTCCCTTACTTCTTAATAAAATATCAATTCATTAGGTACCTACGAGTACTTCAGGACTTCTTATAGTAATAACTACGTATAGCGGAGAAATTGCTAAAAAACAGCTGATAGAACCATCGCAGTGTCAAAACGGATACACGGTTTTTGGAGAGGTAGGGCATAGCGAGATTTTCTTGTTCTAAATTGGAGCAGCCCGCCTGGGGAGGTACCTCCGCCTTACAGAAGATCGCAGCCAAATAACATTATTTGTTTCAAATAGTGTTGTGTTCCTGCGGTGAGTAAGGTTGCCAGAGCTCTTTAGGGGGAGGGGGGTTCGGGGTCGGCAACGCGTGCGTGATGCCTCTGGTATTGCAAGCGCTCATAGGCTACGGTAACCGCTTACCAACAGGTGGGCCGTATGCTTGTTTGCCACCTCAGTTGTATAAAAAAAAAAAAAAAAAAAAAAAAACACGTCATGTACATACACGCGGTTCTTTTGTTGGATACTTCCGACCGGCTCAGGATTGATAATTTTTGAGCCTTGTTATATTTGGTTTGTATCTTATAAAAACATTATCCAGTATAGATACCTACTGGATACCTCCTGAGCCGGTCGGAAGTATCCAACTAAAGAACCGTGTGTATGTAGATGACGTGTAGATTATCCAGTAGGTATCTAGCATTGACTCGCCGGCAGACAGGAGACGGCACCGCCCCATCCCAAATACAGAAAACTTCATCGATCTGCCCGAAATGGGACAATATTTTGCATTACATTATACGCGTCTCATGCCAATTGATACCGTTCGTTTTGGAAATAAAGTTGATTGTAGCTTGGGTACTGCTTTATGGAAGAAAGCACGCGAGTTGCAAGTCGCGGTTCTTCCGATAAAAGTTTTGATATAATGCGGCTTTGATCTATCGATTCAACAGACACCTCGAGACGATATCGTGCTGAAAAAATGAGAGTCTTTTGAAGTAAACCAGGCTTTAGGCCTGCTATTGATCAAATCAGAATAAACAGAACTAAATCAAAGCTAAGAGAAACAGAGATGTGAAAAAGACATCGGTACAACCTGTAGTTACTATAATTGTAGATTTATGAAAGGAATGTCACTAAGTACGCTTAATAGATCAAAATAGTCACCAAAATCATAGGAAATGAAGAGGCCTATTAGACATAAGTACATAAGAATTTGACCATTTACATTTTTCTTACATTCAGGGGTCAATAGATATTAATAAATAAATAAAAATAAATATTCCGGACATATTCACACGGTCAACTGATCCCAAACTAGGCATAGCCTGTACTATGGGTACCAGAGACTGATATACATAATAGATATATATTTAACACCCAGACACAGAACAAACATCTGTGTTAGTCACAAATGTTTGTCCAGTGCGGGAATCGAACCCGCGACCTCTAGCGCAGAAGGCAGAGTTACTACCAACTGAGCTATGAGGCCAGTCAAATTTTATCAATATTATGATGTACAATTACCCCAGATCATCGTAAATAACCTATCAAGATGTTTAAAGAAACCAATGACTGAATCATTGCAACAGGAGCCAATTTCAATAACACTGCTACTCGATCCAATGTTATGTCAACGGTTACAGCCTAGTTTCATAGGTCAGTTTGCTACCTACCGGTCCAATTTCCTAGTCATTGTGTTCATTGAGATGTGACAGATTATTATTCATGTCTAATGTTCCTTAAAGCGTTCTCAACTTCAAACTTCAAATTGTATTTATTCATTGAATTCACTTGGATAATTTTGGATGTCTCCGCTATCAGATCTCTGCCAAAATTGTTTATAATAAAGTCGACCAACAGATCCGGCGAGTTTTGTGTTAGAGAGTTGCGGCCTTTGTCGCCTTTTTAACACGATTCTATAAATTATTTCTAAACCTTCGCGACTGATCTAACGCAGGTTGACCAAAAAAGCACCCGTGGCACGACAAACGAACGATTGAATTTAGAATATTTATGCCCATCCTCACCGCGTAACTTTATGGCGCGGTTTGCTTTACGACTGCAACGGTTCCTGATTCTAAGGTCATCAATTTCGGTTGTCAATAAATTCGCGGACAGTCACATCTTCAGAACAGGTTGCAAAGGTGAACCTCTCCCAAACCGCACTGGGCCGTTGAAGGGCCCAAGGTCTGTTAAAGTTGCCGTTCAACTTGACCTATTGAAGCACTATCGTAGGTCCGCGTGGGCTGCTTTAAGTATGTACCTATGTAAAGTATTACATAAACAAGGAATGCTGTCATTCCTACCAAGTACCTACTATAAACAGAGTAGTCTGAGTTTAAATCGTATTGAAATTTTACAAAAGAAAACCCCGATAAAAATTGCGTTGCTTTCTGTTTGTCAATTTAAATATTTAAATTACGACTATCCGCTTAGTCTAATTTTATTTATTTTATTTTATTTTTATTTATTCAGGACAACAAACAATTACACTTAAAAATTACATAACAAATCTTATAGAATAGGTGGTTCTTAAAGTATAATCAGCCCCGTTGTCCACAAATCCTGGTATACTTAAAAAGGGCGTTGTGTAAGAGTGTGAAATATTAGTAGGTAGGTATATATAAGACTACAATGTTTGACGATAGGCTAATCTTAGTAAAATCTTGTATTTAGCAATTATTCATGATTTGAGTGTGCATTTCTTCAAGTGATCCCTTCCTCTGGGTCGGGTGGTCCGAGCTCGGAGTGCGTTGCCCGCACCTTAATTGGATAATAGCATTCAGCACCAGGCCCGACCCCTACCACAATTTCATGCGTTCTCGATGAGACGTCGATTGCTAACAAGATCCTTTTTATCAACTTTATGCGTTCTCGATGAGACGTCGATTGCTAACAAGATCCTTTTTATCAGACATTCGGCCTATTCGATATTCGGTGTATTAGAGATATTCGTCTGTATCAGTCATTTCATTTTTTCATTTCATTTCATTTATTCATTCATCATAACAATTTTTACATCGTGTCTGAAATATAAACTTACTTCTAAAGATAGTCGGTGGAGTCATGTAAAAATTACACCACATCATCGACAAGCAATTCATATGACACACAAATATACACATACACACACACACATACACATATATATAATATTTAGTTTTGTGTCAAACCAGTGACGGTCGTAATTAATAAATGTATTAGCTAAAAAAAATTAAATCCTTTATTGGCTTTAAGTAAAGTGAATTAGTTAAGTTGTACCATATTATCTAAGAGCTGTGGATTATGTTTCATTAATAAAAAAAAAAAATAAAAAATAAAAAATGACGACCTCATTGGCGCAGCTGGCGAGTGCCGGTCTGAGACGCAAGGTTCGATTCCCGCTGCGGGACAAATCAATGACCAGGTCGAGGCCTTTCAAGACCACCCTCTAAAATTCCCACAGATACGTTGTGAAAACTCTGATTCTCGTCAAAACAATAACTATCTTCTTATATACATATAATAGTATATCTTCGGCTTTCACTAGAAAAACTACTAACTCCCGTAACTCGCATACTTCATAACATTAGTAGCAGTAGAGCAATATTACATCTGCGTGAGTAAAGCCTTGCACACAAGGCAGCTATAATGTAAAAATGTATATTATAGCACGATACATCTCATTACATCTTTCCATTTCCGAACGTTATATAGCAGAAATGCTCAAAGTCAATCATATTTGAGAACATTTTGTAACGGACAAGGAGCAAACGGCCAATTTTGTAATAATACTAGCTTCTGTCCGCGGATTCGCTCGCGTGGTAGCTCCTTAACTATTTTTGTGTGAAATAAGGAGAAGACAAACATACACTCTTTTACATTTATAATAGAACCTACGAGCTTTCGCTTTGCAGTTTAATTGATAGATTGTAACACAATTTAACAAAACTTTTTTAAAAATCAAGACGTGTGGTAGCTTTGTTGTTACTCTATCGAGGAATTTCTTAATGACAAATTTTTTATTCAATCTGTTTAGCTAATTTATTGATTGTTTTTTTTTCTTTTCAATTTGTTTTATTATGAATTTTTAATTTGAGCTTGACATTATTTTTAATTATATATCTAATGTTAAACGAAATATTGCACACCATAACATGGCAGAATACATTGATTCCATTTTATAAAACATTAACACCTCTGTACCTATCTACATGTATTTCAAGCAATAAATTTTTACTTTACTTTACTTTACTTTAGCTTTATATTTTTGCCCCAACTCCTTTGTATGTTGTGGAATCTTCGAGCATTGTGATGCCACCGCTATTAGCAAACCAGAACTAAACTACTCGCTTTCGTTCGGTGTCGGGTAACAAATAAGTAATGATTAGCGATTGATGGAAATAATAAGCTCTACTCGGAAAGAGTCATTGACAAAATGACTTCAACCGATGTTTTTTTTGTTTTTCTCTCCACTCCGAAGGATAGGTCAGATAAAGCCAAATGCTGCTTTATTAAGTACGATTCTACAAAAGCCGAAGGGTCATGGCTTGAGCACCATGTAGAGACGAGCGAAGAGCTTGATTGATTGATCACTTGATGGCTTGATTTATCGCCTTTTCAATAATCGCCTGAACGGAATAATTCTAACTGGTTTGGGTTAAATTATGGACTGTCGATCAAACACTATTTTAAACCTAAACAACAAAATTGTCGAGTTTAGACCCAAAAAGGTTAAATGCAAAAAATTATAATTTTAAAGGTTTAAACTTAGCGGGTCCTCGTTACCGCACAGATGGCAGCGACATTTGACGAGCATTTGATTTCAAGTTAAAATAAATGACCGTCAATAGATCGACAGTTGGACTTATTTTTTGCAATTTTGGAAAATCTCAACTGGCGTTTTATTTACCTTTTATCGAATTTTAAACGAGTATAGGCAAATAGGTTGTAGAAAAAACTGCCTGCATGAAAATTGTCTACGTCACTTCTAGGTGCTATGCAATAGAATTTTTAAGACTTGGCGGTAAGGCCTAAAATGCCATGGCCAGGCCATAAGGCCAACAAAAAGTTAATAAACAGACTATATGACGCTCTTCTTTTATCCACCTCTTATTTTAAAGGTGATGTGGAACATCCTTTTCCTAGATTCTTAAAATAGTCGACATGTAAATTAAGGAGAACGACAGCTTTACAACTAAACCCTGGTGCACACAACACGAACAGCATTGAATGTCCATCAGCTCACGTCTTAGGTTACTCAGTGCACTGTTTTTCCTACAAACCACTTTCTACTCTATTTTCTCAGAAATACAGTTCTAAATACAAAAGCTTCTTACACAACATGCAGTTTATAGAACAGATGTTGTACTTCCGACTTTTTCACGGGAAAGTAGAGTTGAAAATCGAAAGGCATCTAACATGCCTAAAAATAGGAAAAATGTTGTTCCGTTTCTGGTTACCGTCTAAGGTTGATTGCGTAAGGTGTTTTAGATTTTATTATGTGTGAAGTAGGGCTTTGTTTTGTTTGGGTCAAAAGTATTGGGTTCTGTTTACTGAAACAATTGGACAGTGAAATGGATAATGTGTTGCAAGGGGTGAGCGAAGAAGATTACAAAAAATTTCGCCAAAATTTTGATTTAGAATTAAAGACGATTAGGTCTTTTCCTGACATCTCTGTAAAACTTTTTAACAGGTAGCTACTTAGATTACTATGCAAAATCAGAAATTGAATGAAACGAAATTAAATTAAATTATTTATTTTGCTAGAAGCATGGTTGTACATAGGTCTTACAAATTAACCCTATTAGTTGTTCCACATACTTCACCGTTAATACTGTGCCTACAATTCAGTGCCTACTAAAGTACTGTTGGTCTCTTTCAATTGGCATCGACTATAATATTGCCCAGTTGGCACCAAATCGTTGTCAATATCGGTAACTGTTTATGGAGCGATATCAATCTAGCCCACAGAATTTTCACATTTTGTATCATTCTAAATAAATAAATAGAACAGAAATTTTGTTATTTAGTGTTCTGTTTGTGATCTAGCCTAATGTGAATAAACTTTTTCATACCTAGCCGCTTCCGCTTCTAGCTTGGCACTTACACCCTAGAGGAAGTCCCTCTTCCCCCTCACACTGCGGTCCGTGGATCCATTGACGGATCGAGTGCAGTAATCAATGGCGCAACGTCAGCGTCGGCGTCGTGCATGATCGTGTGCACTCGGCTTTATGACGCGCTGAGAGCTTTTAGAGAGATCTTTAGTATTAGATATTTAGTATGTCAAAGTTTTGTTAGAACGAGCTTCAGAAAGAGTTTTTTATTTATTTACTCCTCTGTTGCCAAATTGTTTATTGCACTTACGTTGTTAGAATGAGGTGTTACCATACATTTTTGTCTCAAACAAAAACCCTGTTAAGGCACAGCAATATTTCACTAGGAGGCGCGTTGTACTAATTAAGCATTTGCTACTTCTAGGTATAACTATTTATACACCAAATTGTTTTTTTTTTTATACAACTGTGGTGGCAAACAAGCATACGGCCCACCTGTTGGTAAGCGGTTACCGTAGCCTATGAGCACTTGCAATACCAGAGGCATCACGCACGCGTTGCCGAACCCTCCCCCCTCCCCCCCTAAAGAGCTCTGGCAACCTTACTCATCGCAGGAACACAACACTATTTGAAACAAATAGTGTTATTTGGCTGCGATCTTCTGTAAGAATTTCATTAGTACTTACAAGTTTAAGAGGTTAGAAACTAGGAAAAGAGGATTCCCAAGCCTCGAAATAAATAATACCCTAACTAGAATCCTATTTGGGTTAGCGAGGAGAAGATGAGTACAGCATCTGAAACACTTAAAAATGGCATTACGTAATCTAATCTACACAAAAGTCAAAGTGTGTTTATCTCAATAAAATCACTATGATCCAGCTAGGATCACTTTGAAACGTGTTATGCACATGCACTACATCACCTTTGTCTCCGCTCCGCTGAGCTTGGATGGATAAGGGTTAATGGACTATAATTCTATAGGCATCTTAGAGGCTCCTTAGTAAAATCTAGATTACTGTACCAGGTAAACATCATTGAGGAGTCATCGCTAAGCGGAGACAGTGCTTAGTGATGCGCGATGCAGCTACCAGGGCATTAGGTTACCGAGGAGGTTGTGTTTCTCAGCACGAGACCGTACTACCATAGAATAAGTAATAGGCAAGCGGTAACGCATCTCGCTTTCATCATCGCGGTCATTGGAGCATGAATGTGATCCTACTAACTAAACGGGAGATGGAGTACCGTTTTGCATACAATACAGGATGCTATGAAAATGTATAACCTAAATACCTCAGTCCAAAAAAACTAAGAAGAGGGTTGGGGATCACTATAAATTATAACAGTAGGAACCTACCACAGAGTAATTTTCAATACTGGGAACCTACTATCACGGTTGAACACTTTACGATTACGATTCAACAGCCTCTTCCGATATGATTGAACGAGATGTCTATCTCTGTATATTTTTGTAGGTATTAAGCCGTGTTCAAATTGCGTGTGATATGAAATTTATTTCAAAATGTCCATTACGTCAACTGAATAAAGTCAATTTGAGTTTGACTTTTATGGGCTTGCGAATTTTTTTAGTTATATCTCTCGCCCTCAAATGACAAACTCAAAATGTACTTTGACAAGTAGATGTAAGGATCATTTTGAAACGAATTTCAGGTGAAATATCGCTCGCCGTTTGAACACTTTTCATGTGATATAATTTACAGAGTAATTAACAATGCAACTAGAGCAATGGTGGAACCTTAAACCCAGTGCTTTCGCAACAAAAACAAAAGGAGACATCGAACTATATGCGTGTAGTACCAGGGCAGCATAACGTAACGAGTGGTTAAACTAGTCTGAACTCTGATGGGCCATTTCCCTCAGACGGCCACACACGCGCGGGCGTGGCCCAATATGAGCATAATATGTGCCTATTGTCATGATAACTGTAGAGTAGACTGGGTACGGTTGAAACAATTTGATTTGAACGTTCGTGTTCTACATTTAGACCACGGGTTCCCATAACCCAAATAAACAAGGTATCAAAACAGTTGACAACAAGGTCTTATTTATTCGAAACAAAACTGGGGACAATTGAAACACGTCCCCATAGACAGAGTTGTTTCTAACATTAGACAATCATAAATTCCTCCTGAAGATGGCCGCGTAGACAGTTATCATAGTTTTTAAAATATGTAATGCGATGTTCAACCATACTGCATACCCAATTCATACCCAGTCTACCCTACCTACTGCTAGTTGGACAAATGCTTTAGCTGAACTAATGGAGACAGTGACTCGCATCAAAGTAACAGATTCACAAACACCTATAGGTAGAGATAATCCCCAAGTGTCAAGATCCTAGATCTCTAGTGCCCAATTTCACTATCAGTTTCTTAGCTATACGTATCATTTATGATAAGTTAAGGTGAGGAATGGTGTCAGTCAGAAGACAGCTAAATTTTCAAATGCCGTAACGGACTTTTGAAACTTTGCCCCTACTGTACCAACCTATAGGTTATTCAACCTTCGAGATAGGAACTGTTGCTTTAAGCGTGTCCAAACAGCATGTTACATGACATTTAAAATTGATTTCAAAATGATCGACGACTACTGAATACAGTCAATTTGACTTTTAGGGCCTTGCGAAATCGTAAGGATCATTTTGAACTAATCGTCAGAGTTTTTTAGATGACATATGGCCCTTTTTTGCCCGTACGAGAAGGAAAACCGTAAACCCGAATAAAATATGCACATCGCTATTTAGATAGATAGATAAAAAAATATTTGGCACTACAGACACACACAATTAACATAGAAAAACAATTTTAAACTAAAATTTAGACCTATTGTACAACATGATATGCATACAACAGCAATAAACATTGAACTGTATCCCAAAATTGAACCAGCACTTCACGCATTGAACCAGCATTCACCAGCACGTCGTATATTCAAGCAATTAAGATAACATTTTCATAAAAGACCAATAAATTTAACGGCAATGAAGTTGCTCAGTCTATTATAAAACCTAGCCACGGAGGTGGTACCTACCTACCTACTTTAGAACTTAAATAAGTGTAAGTAACCTAAGTGTTTATAAATTTGTCATTAAAACGGTACATTGTTTACTTGTAGATGCCTCCTGGAAGACAGCACATGTGGCGTGAGGCCAGATGTCCAAGTTTTTATTAGACTCATCAAGTAGGATGCGGCATGTGGCGGAACATTTTTTGTTTCATCGTGAGAGTTTTATACCGTGTTTGAGAGAAAACAACAACGATGCAAACCGCAAATAAACAAAAACACTACTTATATGAAGAATCTAGAATTCTAGATGGAAGATTCAGAAGGAAAAACAACTCGAAATAAATGTTGCAAGGTTTGTAAAATGTGTAAACCCTGAAAGCAGTATGTTGAGAATCGAAAATATGGAATTTTTTGATGATGATGATGATGACGCCTGTTTTTCGCGACCAAACCTAGAAGATATACCTACTGAGGTCTTCACTCGCTAAGCTTCCCATCGCCTGCATTTCTAAGCCATCCTTTCAAACGCATTACTGAAAGGTTAAAAAATATATAATAATTAATTCTAATCACGATTATATTAACTCGTGATCCGACAGTAGCCTTGCTCTACGATTTCGATTTATTGGTCAAGCGGCTGTCGGTTATAATATATCCTTCTATGGGCAGTATTAATCAGTTTTAGTTAATTATGTATCGCCTTATTGGTTTCGTCTATCATCATACTAAAAACATTAATAATGTTTGATGTCTTAATATTGAAATAATTATGAATATTAAATAGTTTTTAAAAGTTAAGTAGTTTAATATAGCCATAGCCATATAGCTCGCAGAACCGACAACCGTTGGGGAACAAAGGTTCTCGAGTGACGACCACAAACCGGACGACGCAGTGTTGGAAGGCCCCCCACCCAATGGACCGACGACATTGTAAAGGTTGCAGGAAGTCGGTGGATGGAAAAGGCTCGAGACAGTTCGTCGTGGAACTCTTTGGGGGAGGCCTATGTTCAGCAGTGGACTTCATCAGGCTGATGATGTTGATGATGAAGTAGTTTAAATGTTAGCATTGATGCTAAAGTACTTCTAAGAGATTCATTTATTTGTTGTCTTGTTATTTCTTGTGATATTCCTGCTCTTTGCCTATTTCTGTTATAGGACTAACTGGCATGCGCCCACGGCTTCGCTCGCACTGTGCATAGATAAGCCTATATGCTTACTACGTAAAGAACTTAAGAGCCGTTACAGTGTGATTCAACCACAAACATCCAACCATCCTCACAAATTTTCACGTATATAATATTAGTATGACACGCAGGCGTAGCCAGTCAATAAGAACAAGAAAACATCCTAAAATCTGAGGTAATCGAAGCTTGCGAAGACCCGAGAAAAAAATTGTGCTTCACGGAGGAGTAAGTAAGACTGGCTACAAATCTAGCTAGCTCACCCCCACGCATTAATGCAGTACCTTTATAGTCCTGATGCGGAATAAGACATTTTTTACAAAAACTAAAAACGGACTTCAATTTCCTGAATATTTACAAGATTAATATCAACCTCTTTTTTTGTTATAAACCTCTATGCGTTTTGCTTACCTACTGAGGATGGCACTGCCCACCTACACTTTCGAATAAAAAACAAAAGTACCTAAGTATGACATCCATTCGACTTTTTGGCGGGAACTTGCGAAGTGATGTTGTGCTCTCAATTTATTTTACAAAACTAGTGTTAAATTGAATAATATTGTGTAATTATGGTGGTGTTTTGCGTAATATTGTTTGAGTAAACCGCACACGTGAAGTGAAATAGAATGATTGCGTGTATCGTCATTTTTCGAGCTGGCGCCAAGAGGTCCCTCGAGGTTTTAGTAAAATAGCCACCATATCTTACTAAAACTGAACTTGACTTGACTTGACAATGACTTGACCATGAATAAGATGAAAAATAAAGACGAAAGAATAAAAATAACAAGGAAAAATAAACGTAAGACTTGGCGGTAAGGCCTAGATGCCATAGCCACCCAGAAAGGGGAAAAACATCAAAAAAAAAATGACATCCATTCATCATCAATAATAACTCTTACGGCACTGACTGACTGACTGACAATCAAACGTAGTGGTTTTATTCTCTTTGAAAATCAACGCAAAGCTTTACCAAAATCCCAAGAGTATGTAATTTGCAAAAAAATACAGCCGACTTGAGAACCTCCTCCTTTTTGAAGTCGGTTAAAAAGGGATTCCACACCTATACATGCATAAAGTCAATGGATATATTTATAACTCAGGACAGCCGGGTTTCTTTTTGGACGTCAGCAAGGATCCATTGATGTCTGGAACTAATCGCACCTGTCGGATCTATTTGGGGACAACTTCTAGCACAGGATACAAATAGAAGGTAAAATATAAAAGTTGTTAACCAACGAAGCGGGACATAAAATACTATCCGAATAAATAAATAAATATTCCGGACATATTCACACGGTCAACCGATCCCAAACTAGGCATAGCCTGTACTATGGGTACCAGAGACTGATATACATAATAGATATATATTTAACACCCAGACACAGAACAAACATCTGTGTTAGTCACAAATGTTTGTCCAGTGCGGGAATCGAACCCGCGACCTCTAGCGCAGAAGGCAGAGTTACTACCAACTGAATAGAATCGGGTCTAAATACCATTTTTCGGTGACGCATCGCTCGCACGGCATTCGTGGCAGACATCGAAGCACATCACAGGCATGTTAGGGGGTTTGAGGGAGTTTTCAATGAGCGGCTAGAATTATAAATATGAAAGTGTAATTTTTTGTTGTTCGCGTATCCGTCGCGATAAACGAAATACTTAGGGACGATAATAACAAAGCGGGTCATTTTCTTGAATTCAAGAATATTTCGTACTTATCTTGTTTAGAGATATCAACATAGTTGTTACACACATCATCATCATTATCAGCCTGAGGAAGTCTACTGCTGGATATAGGTCTACCCCAAAGAGTGTCACGACGAACTGTCTTGAGCCTTCTCCATCCACGGACTGAATGTAGTCGGTCCATCAGGTGGCCTTCCAACACTGCGTCGTCCGGTTCGTGGTCGCCGGTTATCGGTTCTGGGACATGGCCTGCCCATTGCTACATTTTGTACACAATTCGGTGATTTCTATCCTCCGTAAATAATAGAAGCAATGTGTCGTAGACTTGTAGATGTGTTGATTGGCGCGTGCGCAGTGTGAAAGCGGGCAGTAATTAAATTCGGCGCACACTCCGCGGCCAGCGGAAAGCGGAACCGATTGCATCACGCGGACTTATCCGGCTATCCGAACAAACAGGATGGTATTAACTCTTTTTATTATACAACTAAGATGGCAAACAAGCATACGGCCCACCTGTTGATAAATGGTTGCCGCAGCCTAAGAACGCTTGCAATACCAGAGGCATCACGCACGCGTTGTCGACCACCCCTTAAAGAGCTCTGGCAACCCTACTCACCGCAGGAACACAACACTATTTGAAACAAATACAGTTATTTGGCTGCGATCTTCTGTAAGGCGGAGGTAGCAGCCCGCCTGGGCTTAAATTGGGCATTACGTTTTCTTTCACTGCACAAAGCTCCTTATCAAACTGCTCCTCACTCTATCTTTCAAAGTTACAACCAGTGACGTACTAAATTCCATGCAGAGCGGATTGAAGGTTCGGTGATACTCACAAATGAACATACAACACAGATTAAAGTTGTCATTTTTTTTAAAATTTAATAATATCACTAGGATCACTTTGAAACGTCTTAAAAACTAGGTGAAGCCACGCCTGTTCCTCGCGACCAAGCCTACAAGAATCATTTAAAGTTAGCTATGTGCGTCAGACAAAACACTCTCGATGCTGATAAATGAAAGTATCCTGAGCACTCACTTGTTTACGGAACGAATAGATACTTAATAACCAGAAGCAAAGGGCCACTAGCGGTAGGAAAGCGACCGCTCCCGCAATGAAAGCTGACCGCAGTGCAGGGGACAAAAACTGGAGCCCGCTGTATCCGTATCGGTCGTGTTATGCGGTTAGTTCATCTATTACTGCTTGTTGTCGTGTAATTGGTTCTTTTTCGGTCATCCTGTATTAGGTCACAACAAAACAAAAAGCAATGTATTAACATAAAATATTGGACAAGTAATTGAATGCCTAGGCTCCCTAACTAGTAAAAACTGTGTTTCAGGAGCCGGTAAAGGTCAATCACCACGTTAACGTATGGCCTAAAAAGCGCCAATGACCGTTCGTGAAAGAGCCAGTGTGGCGAAAGGACTAATGTGCGCCGCTTTTATTTAGGTTCTAGGACATGCACTTGTGCTATACACATAAATTCGAACCCACGATTTTTGGAGAGTTCTTATTAGTTATTTGGCTACTTACTACTTGGACTTGTGTGGGACAACACTGTCATAACTAGAACTAGAGCACTCTATGAGATTACATTCTTTATGACTCAGTTACACTTAGAACCATCAACATAACAATGGATGCATAACATAGCCGATTGACACAATATCTCATAACGGTCTTATCACCTGCGCCATAAAGCTTAGAATTGTGTCGCAATTTGCATGATCATTCGGCTTTCTAAACGCGTCCTGAATAAGCACGAGTTATCCGTTTATTGCTTTTACAAAAATGGTTGGGTCTGTTTTGGTCACATTCAAGATTAGCACTTGGCTAGTTTATGTACCTTTTCATAGGTACTATTATTTACTACTGTTCTGTTACTAATATTTTTCTTGTTGATGCTTTAGATGATTTAGCTTGTTTTTTCTTTTTTTAGTTCGTTTGAGTTAGGTTCTAGCTCTCTAGTCAGCTATCTCTGATATCAGAGCGTGCACCCGGAGACACTACCATGAGGTCTGAATGCCATTTATGCAAGCGGTTATCCACTAAGTATTTACACGAATTTGAACCATAAATCATTAAGAGGCTACCAACTTACGTCACCACCTAAATAGAAAAGTTAATAGAACGGGCCGAGTAGAAATGCTATGCTACCACATAATATAAGTAGAGTAACTACTATATGACTTCCACAAAAGGCTCAAATTACTTACTATAAGTAAACAAATAAAACTATTAGACTCAACGTAACATGACCGCACATAATTTCCGATAATCCGCGACTAGACCGCAATAACAGCTCATTGTCCGCGACGTTTAATTGAATAGTAGTTCTTGGCGCAATCTGCGCTGGCGCAGGTCAGGCTATACCTCATTTGTTACCCTTTAATCGCATCTAAGAAAAAAACCGGTGCCCACTCGCCGTAAATAAAAATAAATATTCCGGACATATCACACACGGTCATCTGATCCCAAACTAGGCATAGCCTGTACTATGGGTACCAGAGACTGATATACATAATAGATATATATTTAACACCCAGACACAGAACAAACATCTGTGTTTATCACAAATGTTTGTCCATTGCGGGGATCGAACCCGCGACCTCTAGCGCAGAAGGCAGAATTACTAATAACTGAGCTATGAGGCCAGTCATAATGATCCTCCTTTAATATAAATAATGCGAAAGTTAGAGAAAGAATACTTTGACAGTTATATTTTAGCTGTAAGCTAGGAACACAAATATGCTTCATAATATATGTGTGTGTGCATATATGTAGGTAATTTCTTCCAAGTGTGCAGGGCTTGCTTACAAGTCGCATGACGTTGCAGGACTTTTATTTATTTATTTATTTTAAAACAAAGCCCACTAAACGTATTTCCCATCTAAATAACGTAGCTTTTTTTATCTGTGATCACTAATTAATGGTCAGTGGATTATGTCAGAGTCAGCAATAAGTAAAATAACGACTATAATTATTGTGTTACCATTATGTACGGTACCTACTTATGCAGTAAAACTAAGTCAATCGGCAATAATTATGGTATTTGAATTTTCGTATGGGCACATTAGTGTTTTTTAATGGTGTTCAGTTAGGTACCTATATGAGCATCAGCAGCAGTGATGAAATGACCAACTAGGAAATGCCCAAATCTGTACAGCCAGGCTATTGCGTAAGCAAAATGGTAATGAAGATCGCAATTTTAGGGATGATTTTATCAATTTTAGCTACATCTGAAGTTTTTCAAACATGAAAACGAAGAAGCTAAGGTCTTGAAGTTTCCCCTTGTCAAGTTTGGAATGTCGCTAAGATTGTTAAAATTATCCTCAAAGTTACGATCTTCATTGCCATTTCGCTTAGGCAATTGCACCCAAGGTCATACAATCCATACGGAAGAAAGGTGGTTGGTTACCAAATATCCACAAAATAGAAGCCGAGAAGAGAGGAACAGAGGCAAAGCACATCAGGTTATTTATAAAGTCGATTTACTGACTACTTATTATACAAGGTGATTCATTATATGTATGCCATCCCGAAAGGGGCTTATTCTACAACCAATCTGTATATATAAAAGAACAAGGCCTGTTTCTACAATCAACGCACAGCCCAAACCTCTGAAGCTATAAAGTTGAAATTTGGACAGTAGCTGCCTTATATGCCAAACACATCCACTAAGAAGGGATTTTAAAAATATCAACCCCTAAGTGGATTAAAACGTTTGTATCAAAAGTCGTATTCCTTGAACCTACACATTTGAAACTAACTGAAAATAATTTATGATAGACATAAAGAAAAACAGTATTTTTAGATTTTCAAAACGACACATTAAAAGGGTGTAATGAGATGTCAAAGTTTGTATGGGAGAATCATAACGCATGGAGAGATTTATCTGAAACTTGGTACAAATACTCATAATGTCAAATAATGAAATACGTATTTGAGGGTTTTTTAAACTGCCCCTTTTTATCAAGATACCACGCGAGCAAAGCCGCGGGCGTACGCTAGTTAGCAATAAAAATTGTTCTACGACTTTGGGAAATTCGACATTTGTCATTGAAATAAACTCTATGCAAAATCATTTTGGGGTCAAATTAGTTCAAACTCTGCTCTTTTAGGTAGCAGTCTTGATGCCGATACGTATGTTTGGGAAGGACCTAGTTAAAAATACGAAAACGGCTAATTTGAGAAAGGGTGAGGTAAAAATTGTTTTTTTTTTTTAGAATTACTTAACTTTATTTACAGAAAGAAACTTAAAACTAATACAAGTTAATATTTACAAAATACACAAGAAACAGTTGAGCCATCTAAAGACCGTTACAAACGATCTATAGATAGCTCAACTGATCCAGATCACTACCAATCGGAAGCGTCCCCAAGACGCTGGCGGAATTGCCACGCTGGATGGCAATGCTAATTCGCTGGGCCAAATAAGAGCCAGCTCTCGGGTCACGCGTCGCTTCGATCAGACGTCCTGATATCTTTTTGAAAACCTGGAGGGCCCCGTTTCCCCACGGACCCAGAACCCCAAAAGGCTCAAATATGTAAGCCCTATCAAGACTAACATATTTGCGCCTTTTGAGATCCTCGGCCGAATCTTTTTTGTTGATAGAATAAACCCCTTTCGGGGTTGAATAGATGTTATGAACCACCTTGTATAGAGGTGGACGGTGGGTAAGAACCGGTATTACCAACGATGAGGTTTGAGTTTCAAATGTTGGCAAAAACGTAAAATGTCTAATTAGATACCCCTGGTCCAGCGAAGTCATCATTACATAACCTGAAAAGCGCCTCATCATCAGCTGTTAAGTCAGCATCATGAAGTCATCGTTGGACAGCCACAATTAGTTCAAGTAGTGAACGCGTTAAATGATTCTTCAGATTTGCTTCATCATGACAATTTGAGAAATGAAACTCATTTTCTTTTCTTTTCCTTCCTTCTCTTTCAATTAACGGTTTACAAATAAAGGTTAATTTCTACTAAACCTAGCTCCTACACGAGCGATGTTTATGACTTTTATGATTTTTTTTTATGACATTTGCGTCACATCAGAAATGCTTATGAAATCGAAATCATATGAAGTAAACGCACACCAATTTCAATGAGAATAATGTAAGTGATCTGTATCAATTGAGGAAAATCAAAGTCAAGTCAAAGTCAAAAGGCATTTATTTCAATAAAATCACTAGGATCACTTAGAAACGTCTTAGAAACTAGGTGAAGCTATGCCTGTTCCTCGCGACAAATATAAAGACTGACTAAGAATACCAGGACAGAAGTCATGTGGATGGAGAAAGCTCAAGGCCGTTCGCTGAATACAAGGCACTCTTTGGGGGCGACCTTTATCCACCTATTACACACAAGGTACCTAAGGTTAAGGCAAAGATACTTAGTAGAAATTTTGTAAAGGTGGTTTGTTATGCTTGGTCGCAAAACTCAAAAATATCATGATGGAGCTACATGCTAATTTGCTACATTTCAACTGAGTATCCATCCAAATTAGTTTTATATAACTTTACCTAGGTAGGCTATGCTATTAAAAAAATACTTCTAGGATCTTTTTAATTTGCACTGCATTCAGAGCATTGAACTATCTACTTTATCATGTTTTTTTTCAAAAACATAAATGTTTAGATTCTTCTTTAAAAAAATTAAACAATGTGCCATTTGTCGAAGCGCCAAATGGGTCTTCTGTCTCGTCGGTTCCCATCGTTCAGTTTAAAAACAATCAACAATTAAAGATATAGAAAATAAACAAGTTATTGACCCTAGCTTTTGTATTTTTTGCAACTTCATCTTTACTTATTTTGTGTAGTTACTAATGAAAATGTTAAGACTGAGGACCAATGTCCAATAAACCCGAGCGGAGCGGAGATGTGTAAAATAAATTATTTTTGAGGTGATATCAGTTTGACAAGATTCTATAAATGCTTTTCCTCATACATTAAGGCCCGATGGATGTTCGTTGTTACGAGAGTTGAGTCTCGTATCTTTTTTTTTTTTTATTTTTTATACCACAGCGGTGGCAATCAAGCTTTCGGCCCACCTGATGGTAAGCAGTTACCGTAGCCTATGAGCGCTTGCAATACCAGAGGCATCACGCACGCGTTGCCGACCCCGAACCCCCTTCCCCCCTAAAGAGCTCTGGCAACCTTACTCACCGCAGGAACACAACACTATTTGAAACAAATAATGTTATTTGGCTGCGATCTTCTGTAAGGCGGAGGTACCTCCCCAGGCAGGCTGCTCCAATTCAGAACGAGAAAATCTCGCTGTGGTCTACCTCCTCCAAAAAACACATCCATGTTGCATGGCAATCCACCAACGGACAGTTAATTTAATATAGGGACCGCAGCTAAGTGCATTTCCAGTGCACACATCTTTTCTTGCTATCAGACTGTAGAAAGTAAAAAATATTGTCAACAAATTACACACGAAATTACAATAAACAAATGATCATACAAGCTTTTAAGTAAATACGCAATTTAAGTCTCTCGTAAAACATATTGGAATATCCAACAGTGAGGGTAATAACTTGACAATTTACAATATTTTCACCAAGAGACGACACATATGTACGGGAAAAGTTTTACATTTTAATAGAGCCAATTCTTGATGCGGTAAGTTGATGTTTACTTAAATTCAAGAATAACCAATTTATAGAATTTTTGTTTATTGTGCACGAATATACCTGCTGTGCTTACTCTTATAAATAATAGATAGATAAAAAATTTTTTTGGCACTACAGACACACACATTTAACAATTATAATAAATAAATAAATATTCCGGACATATCACACACGGTCAACTGATCCCAAACTAGGCATAGCCTGTACTATGGGTAACAGAGACTGATGATTCCCGCACTGGACAAACATTTGTGACTAACACAGACTTCTGTGTCTGGGTGTTAAATATATATCTATTATTTATATCAGTCTCTGGTACCCATAGTACAGGCTATGCCTAGTTTTATCAGTTGACCGTGTGTAATATGTCCGGAATATTTATTTATTTATTTATATACATAATAGATATATATTTAACACCCAGACACAGAACAAACATCTGTGTTAGTCACAAATGGTTGTCCAGTGCGGGAATCGAAGCGCTCTAGCGCAGAAGGCAGAGTTACTACCAACTGAGCTATGAGGCCAGTCCATACACCAGCCCTCACTTAAGTTGATACATAGATATAAGCCTAGGCTATTATGTAACTAGTACATGGTACATAGGTACCAACTCACCAGCACTCAAAGCGATCGCATCCTCGATGGTGAACTGGAACAAAGAAAGGCACTTATTAGAACATCCATGTGGTTACACCGAGAAATAGGAAGATGTTAACGCTCAGTGCTGCTGGGAACATCGGAAATAGTGGAGTCGAGAATGGCTCTAAAATGTATTTAAAGTTGTAGCTTTTGGAGGACATGTCAAAAGTAACTGATACCTATTACTGTTCAGTCGTTTTTAATATAAATGCACATTTATTAGCGAAAATTAATATACTTTCGCTTTGAATTTGAACTATCGAAGCGTTGATCCAATTCCATCACAGATCAGCATGACTCTGGCTCAGAGACCTAACTAATGACCCACTAAAAAATATCTCGGTCACTGTTTCTCATTATGTACCTAGAATTAAGAGATAGTACTATAAGCATTGTTTATTCAATATGTACTAGTCATCATTCATCATTTCAGCCGTACGACGTTCACTTCTGAACATGGCCTTCCCCACAGACAGAGAGCAAATTCCTTATCATGTGGGGGGATTTGCCCATACTCACCACGCTGGGCATGCGGGTTGGCGAGCGCAGTTAGAGCTATCGTTGTTAAAATGAGGGACGCTGCTGCCCATCCCCTAGCTTTTTTCCCTTAGTCGCCTCTTACGACATCCGCGGATAGGTACATATGAAGGGGCCTATTCTTCAGCCGGGGACACCACAGCCAATGTACTAGTAAGACATGGTAATAGGTACTTTATGAATTATAAAAGATAGTAATGATAAGATGACCTTCTGAGTTGAGAATAATTTCACGGTAATCATAGGTAGTTACAGTGTCAACAAGATTACCGAGCTAAGCCTCAAATTATCGGATTTCCCGAAATAAGGCCAACCGGTCGACCGCAGAAATTATACCATCGAATGCTTTCTTTAATCAGTGAGAGTTTCCCTATAATCATCATCATCATCATTCCAGCCGAAGTCCACTGCTGAACATGCCTCCCCCTCAGATATCCAGCGCGACTTCCTATCTTGTGGGAGGAATTTACCCATACTCATTACGCTGGGCACGCGGGTTGGAGAGAAGAAAGAAAGAAAGAAGAAAGAAAGAAAGAAAATTTATTTATTTGACCCACAACGCAGTAAGTAGGTAGGTAGGTAGGAAGATACAATGAAAGAAAAAAAAAATACTTAAATCTAATAATACAAAAAAAAAACACAATAAGAAAAACAAAAACATGTAGGTAGGTGAGGCGGAGAGCGTAGTTAGAACTATCGTTTTTGTAAAAATACCTGACTACGAAAGGTACTTTGACAGTCTGTATGTTCGTCTGTAAGTACCTACTCTTAAGGTACTGGGCAAAATTGACAAATGATATGATACGTAAAGTTTCACATCAAATGAAAGGACTTAGAGAGTACATTCAAAAAAATGTTGATTTAAAATGACTATGACTATGACTAAATTGCCATCCAGCGTGGCAATTCCAGCGTCTTGGGGACGCTTCCGACTGGTAGTGATCTGGATCAGTTGAGCTATCTATAGATCGTTTGTAACGGTCTTTAGATGGCTCAACTGTTTCTTGTGTATTTTGTAAATATTAACTTGTATTAGTTTTAAGTTTCTTTCTGTAAATAAAATTTTAAGTAAATGACTATGCTTATAATTTCAATCTAAAATTTAAATTGGGTCTTCGTTATTGAAATAAAAAAAGACGGACTTAAAAGTGCGGAAGCCGCTGTTCTTTGCACAAGCAATTCCTTTTTTGTTTGATTTTAATAAGAGATTTGATACATTGTTATGTATTAGTATACAAGGTGATTCATAACATGTATTCCATCCCGTAAGGGGGGTTATTCTATCAACGAAAATAAATAATTCTAGCGAAAAAAAACTTCAATATTTAATATTTTTTTCAAAAACTTTCTCAAATTATCTGTTTTTGCTATTTTTATCATCTTTAGAACTAATAACTAAACGTACAAGAAGTTTGGAATCAAGATTGCTACCAAAAACAGCTGATTAATTGAGTTTGACCTGATTTGACCCCAAAACAGCTGATTTTCGCATAGAGTTTTTTCAATGAAAAATTACCAATTTCCAAAAGTCGTAGAACCAAATTTATTGCCATTGGCTGTAGAATAAGCCCCTTTCGGGATGACATACATATTATATCTCAATCATAAAGTAGTAGTTATCGTCTTCTCTGAGCTCTGCTTTACCTGAGTGATGAGCAACACTGAGGACATCTTCATTTTTAAAAAGAGTGGAGGCGAAATTATCAATAAAAACTAGTTTAAACTCTGAGCCAATTATTTAAGGAATTTAAAACATACTATGTTACTACTACCTATGTCATTAAAAAAGTAAGTTCAATGACCCAGGAAGTCGGGGCTGCCTACAGGGAGAAGAAACAGTAGAGCACGTAATTTTGCACTGTGCAGCCACGGAAGAGGCCAGGACCACATCGGGTCTGCGGGCCGTGATCGGAAGCGGCTCCCAGACACAGCTGCATACAGGGATACTGAGAGAATGTTACCAACGACCCAAAGTCCTGCTTCGCTATTTTAAGGAGCTGGGCTGGCTGGGGTAGGGTTAGCATAGGGGGACAATGCACAAAACACCCCACAGCGGGAAGTCAGTGCAGGTCTAACCACCCCCGATTAGAATTAGAATTAGAATTAGACCCAGGAAGTAGTCTGAAATCAACGATCGATTCGCTTCATACAGCGCTTCCGTTCACGATATTTATAAAATAGTGAGACATCTGTCAGTAAGGCGAAGGATAATGTATTGGAGAATAAAACGATAGCGAGCAACGATCGGCGCAGTCGCCTGCAAATCTTAATGATCAATAAGGCCATATGACCGCTTTAGTGAATATACACCTGTTTTGCATAATACACCTCTCTCTTAAACATTCACCTACCTATGTTTATGAATGTCTTTGGATTTTGACATTTAACAAGGTCCGTGTTTTATTTATTTCTGTCGACGAGGTGAGTCATATAATGCATTATATGACTCGAAAGGGTGTTATTCTACACCCAATCCTAGTAATCCTACTAATATAATAAATGCGAAAGTTGTGAGGATGTTTGGATGTTTGTTGTTCAACCATGCCATAACTGCTCAACAGATTCAAGATGTTTATTTGCAGAAATAAGTGTTACAGAGAGGTCTTAGAGCTATGAATATGGCACTTAAAAACTTATTCACTCTTTTCGAGCATCGCAAACTATAATTTTAGATGAAAGACTGTAAACTTAACACATACTATAGTAAATACTCAAAATAAATCCGATTTCGTTGAAACTTAGAATATATAGAGTTCTTTACCTAGAATAGCATATAGGCTTTTATGTAGGTACCACGCGAGCGAATCCGCGTGGGGAAGATAGTTAGCAATAAAGTTTTTCAAACTCAATTATTCAGCGGCTTTAGTTAGGTAGCAATCTTGATGTCAGACTTCTCGTATTTTTAATAATAAACGACCAAAAACAGCTGATATGAAACAGTTCCTGTCACTCTTTGTCCTATTTTCAACAGTGATGATGATGATGATAATAATAATAAATATTTATTCATTACCTTAGTGCTAAGATTTACATTGCGGGTTATAATCTAATTAAAGGTAAAAAAATGATGATGATGACATAATGTTAGATAATATTAGAAATGAAAACAAAATAACCATAATATTACTTTAAATAAATTAACATAATCCACAATAGGATCGAAAGCAACAAACCAATCGATATAATGTGGGTGTGTGCGAGATCAATGTATTTGATTACATGAGTCATCTCGCGTGTCCATAGGTACATCCGAAATAATGAATCCGTTGAAATCAGTTTTTCGTATCACTAAGGTAAAATAGGTAGACTTTATAAAACGTTAATATCAACTATGAAAAATGTAATGAAAATTTTAAATTAAAATGATACAAAGTATATACTCAATTAAATTTCGCTGGGCTCTCGGCCGTTTTATGTTAGTTTATTGTTTATTTATTTTTTTATAAACTGACCCCTCTCTCCGCCGAACATAAATTCAAAGCATTTCATAGAAATTATTTATTATTAACGCCTTATAAACGTATTGCTATTCGAAGCGATTCTTGTGATTTTATAAAAAAAACACAGACTAAAAAACCGGCTGCGAATGGAAACGCACAGCACAGCAGATCGCCTTGACCGTGACGCGGTCACCGTCAGTGAGAGTGAAACCGAAGCGATACAGGCGCGCGATACCGCGAGATACCGTTCTGCCTAGAATAAGCAGCTATTTTAGAAGCACTTCAGGATTTTTAATATCGCAAAACGCCCATTGATTCACCACACTGTAGTGGTGGTAGTGGCCCCGGCCTTCCGATCCACAGGTCCTGGGTTCGAATCCCAGTCGTGCACCAATGGATTTTCCATTCGGTCAATTTATGTGCGATTTACTAGTGCTCTCAAACAGTGAAGGAAAACATCGTGAAAACAGGATGACCAAGAAATAATCAGTGACACGACAAGCAAGCAACAGCGCGGGACAGCTAGTCGAGTATAAAATGGCCAAGTAACTTTGGCTCGTGGTATGGTCACTGTTGTGTGGTCGACAGTACGATATGGTAATTGGAGTCAGATTGGAACCCGAAGACTTATGGAAACGAGATTTCACTTTCATTGAGTGTTCCGCGTGATTATTGGATTTACAAACGAGTAGGCGACACCGGAAAAAGTCGCTGTTTATAAACTGGCTATTACATCATTATTCATAATTCATACTAGTTTATAATTTGACTATAAATATTTATTATTTTTATCAAAAATTTGGCATATTTCTTGTTTTATATTATGTCGATTTGTTTTTTTTGTACTCTTATGGTGTATATATAACAACAAAAATACGGCCCACCTGTTGGTGAGCGGTTAGCCTATGAACGCCAATACCACGGGCACTCGCGCGCTACGCCACTGAGTTCGTCAAAATGAAATTTGTTTTTTCTTTGTATGAACCTATTTAAAAAATATATTTCACTAATAGAAAGATATCTACTTGATTAAAATAAGCAATTTTCTATCCGGGTACACGCGAGCAAAGCCGTCTGCGAAAGCTGGTCCTAGATAAACTACAATTGTAATATTAGAAGTCCTTGAAGTCCAATAACCATTCATTTGTAAGTTGTTGACTGTTCGCATCCAAGTGGGTCACTCAGTCTGTCTGTATGTCTGTATGTATGTACGCTGCAGCTGCGGTGTCACTCATTCGCCTCGACTCAATGGGACATTACTTACGCTGTCAATTACTTCATTTTAATAAATCGGTGATAAATTATATTTTATCACTATTCAGTGCTTATTTAGATTCTAAAACAGTTACACAAATTGAGAGCACAGGTCGTGGGTTCGAAACTTGTCGTGCACCAATGCATTTTCCATTAGATAAATGTATGGCCTCATAGCTCAGTTGGTAGTAACTCTGCCTTCTGCGCTAGAGTCGCGGTTTCGATCCCCGCACTGGACAAACATTTGTGTGATGAACACAGGTGTTTGTTCTGTGTCTGGCTGTTAAATATATATCTATTATATTATGCATATCAGTCTCTGGTACCCATAGTATAGGCTATGCCTAGTTTGGGATCAGTTGACCGTGTGAAATGTCCAGAATATTTATTTTTATTTTATTTATGTATGTGAAAAAAATATTCTTGAAATTGTTTTTCTTGGAATAGGTTTCTATTTAAACTGGCTGGCTCCTCTTACGATGAAGTGTTTTTGAAGCCATAAAATTTATAAATGCCATAAATTATGTCAAACTTGAACTCCATAGTTCGATGCAGGACATGCGTGACTGAAATCTCATATTCGTAAATAACTTGAGCTCGTATTGTATTGTGGAAGAAATTGCCAGGGTCGCCGATAAATAATGCCGAACAATGGTAGCACTGACGCCTGCCTACCCCGAAACAATGCCGGATTGAACATACGTATGTTAATGTTAAACATGGTAGATGTTATTGCTGTGCATGGTTTTAATATATCCGCTGGTACGATGTCGGTGTATAGCCTTGTTTGGGTTCCGAAGACAAGGAACCTATAGTTTTACCACGTCCGTCTGTTGGTAAAAACCATGAAGGGAAATATTTGATAAGTTAAAAACTAATACTATCATCATTTCAGCCGTACGACGTCCACTGCTGAACATGGCCTCCCCCACAGACAGGACAAATTACCCCAAAATCATGTGGGGGGATTTGCAATACTCACCACGCTGGGCATGCGGGTTGGCGAGCGCAGTTAGAGCTATCGTTGTTAAAATGAGGGACGCTGCTGCCCATCTCTTAGCTTTTTTCCCTTAGTCGCCTCTTACGACATCCACGATAAGGTAGATATGAAGGGGCCTATTCTTCAGCCAGGGACACCACGGCCTCTACTACTATAAACATAGCTAAAAGTAGCCAGACAGTAGCGTAGCTATATGTCTATTAAAAAGTTTAATGGGGAAGTATGAACCTATAACCAATAGATAAATTTGTTCAAAGGGATTTTGTCGTCGATTTTAGAGTTAAGAAGAACTGCATTTGTAAATTCTCTGAAACAGTCTACGCGACTAGGCGACTCGGGAATCGAACCTGTATAATTAAATTAAAAAGAAAATTATAACAGCTAATCAGGCTTTACAAGTTAACGAGTCGTATCTAAAGCTCCACAAGGAACTAAAGCTTCGTGGCGTCGAATTTCAGTGTCCCCAATAGTAAGATTTTATCGATATTAACAAGATACTGTTCACGGATGGTTAAAATACCAGTGTGCTGAAAGTTTAACAGATGTTACACAGAGGGGGCAGAAAAGTAAAATTTAAATTAGCACGGTTTTTGTTACAAATTGACTTTGCTACGAAGGGTCTACGAAATGTCGTAGAGCCTACTTTAAGCCGAATTTTTTAAAATCAACAGATCTAAAGTTCAATAGTAAGCGCTCTGGAAGACCTGAGTACCTTCGGCTCATCTTCAGGCATAGATATGATAGTAGCTACATTAATAATAATTATTATTATTATAAATATTTCGGACATATCACACACTGTCAACTGATCCCAAACTAGGCATAGCCTGTACTATGGGTACCAGAGACATGATATACATAATGTTCATCACACAAATGTTTGTCCAGTGCGGGAATCGAACCCGCGACCTCTAGCGCAGAAGGCAGAGTTACTACCGACTGAGCTATGAGGCCTGCATTACAATCAATAGGTCTACGAAAATTCGTAGAGCCGAAGGATTACTCAGCATGTTAAAGACTTCAACGCGTACAACTAGCTCAGTAAAATCCATAGATTTCACTGAGCTAATTAATGTCATATTATAAATGTACTCTCGCAGCGGCCATGAGTATCCAACTAGCGGTAAGATCTCCATTACCACAGACTGTATAATAAGTGCAGCTTTCTCGTAATTCAGAATTTCATGGTCTGTGCTCGCGATTCCGTTCCTACTAGTCAAGCGGTACCCTGAGAAACTGCGTACGTCACATTACAGGGATCATAACGTGGTAGACGGCATTTTTACATATTTCAAAGAACTTATTAGGCTTAGCGGACGAGTGCTCGTTTGAGACGCAAGGGGTGCGGGTTCGATTACCGCTGCGTGTCAAATGTTTGCATGATCTGCAAATATTTGTTCCGGGTCTGGTTGGTGTGGTACCATGGCGCTCGTTGTTTCTGATACCCACGACACTGGGAATCCTAGTTTGGGGTCAGGATTATGGTATGTGATATGAAAAAAACAAGTGATTCTTGTGAGTTTGTTATTGTTCATTGTGTACTTGGTATTTCTACAATAACTTGGTGGCGATAACGTGCAGATGAACCGCTGATATAGAACTGACATCACAATTAACCAAGTCAGTTGCCCACGGCAGACGACGGCAGACGGCACAGCTTAAAAAACCAAGATTTAGCGGCCGTAATATAATTGCCACCGATAGTTGGTGAACTAGCTTTGTCCCCCGCTTATAGATTTGTTGGTAAACACGGCAGGAATTCAATCTGGAAACACGGTTCAGTGATTTATCGAATTGTTTTTTGGAAACTTAAAACGGTTAAAAAAATCTTAGAAGAAAATTAAACGTAATCATTTGGTTTGCTCTAACAACGTTAAGAGAAGGACGATTTTCTGGGAAAGTATCGATGCTGGTAGCTCCTTACTCTTAGATAATTAAAGGTTAAGTTAGGAATCGTTAAGTAACTATGAAATAAAAATAACAAACCCGACTGCGACTTAAAAGAGGTAAACGCGCTTTGGAATTTAGATTTTCAAAGCGGGGACCAAAAAATTCACAACGTAAAACTACGATCTGTGGAAATCTTAAAACAAAAAAATCATTAACATCACTCTCCTCCTCGGCGTTCGGATGAAATGCTAATTTTCCATTCAATGAATCAGTACATTTAAAACCAATTGATAAAGTCCTTCAATTTTGTATGCCAATCGTACCTGATAGTAAGGCTAACCTTCGCAGTTACATACTTCGATGATTTTCACAAGGGATTCGCCACACCGCTTAGCTGCCCAACAAAACGATTATAGATACAGTAGATAACCATCGATTAGACAATTATTCACGCCCATTAATTAGATTAATCGTTGAATGGCTTAAACAATGACTAAGGTCAAGCGTTTAGTCTCTCGACTGATTTCAACATCGGTATATCGATTCAATAGTCATTCGATTACTAAGCTTCTGCGCGGTCAATTATAAATCGATTAATTGGATTGCGAAATATGAATGAAGCTTAATTTGATGGGTGGGCGTGGATTCGGATTAATATTAATTTAATATTTGGTAGTATAATTATGTAGGATCTACTATAACTTAATCTGTTGTAGACGGTAAAACAATAATCAATTATTATCATAATTTATCACCATGACCGGATAGAGCCGAAGCGTATGGTCAAAATTAACTCATTGTGATGTAGAGAACAATGGCCAAATCATTTAGAACAAGAGTCATTGTAGCTTGAAAGTAATTTATGATTAATGGTTAAGAAATTAATAAATTGATTTATTCTTAGAACACGACTCTAAGCTTTACAGTTGAGGCGTTTAGTGAACTTCGCCACGTGAGCGCAACATTTTCAAATATAACGTGAACTCCCATTCGGGAAAGTTTCAATGGCTTCGTAGTTCAGGTTATTGTTGTATGTGGCTTAATGTAGGTAGTTATAATACTATATATGTGGGTATGAGAATAAAGTCAGTTGTTTCTTACTAGATGAACAGAGTGTTTTATTCAAGCTGTTACCCAATACTACATGGTGTCAGGTGTGGATAAATAGCAAAATTTTGGTGTTAGACAGTTCAAATACAAAGGTTGTCGCATGGAAAACATGGCATTGAAGTCGGAAGCAACTCAGTCCGAGCCGAAAGGAATTTACACGGCGCTTCAACAGCCGGCCGCCATGAGCGAGGAAGGCAACATGGCTACCAATTGGCGAGATTGGAAGTTGGCGTTTGATTATTACTTGATTGCGGCGGGCAAAGAAAATTCAGCTTCCAAAGAAAAGTGTGCATTATTTCTGCATGTTATTGGAAAAGGTGGACGGGAGATTTTAGAGGAGTTAGATTTGGAAGAACAAGTGAAAACGAATTACGAAAGCTTGGTGTCGAAATTCGCACTTCATTGTGATCCCACTCGCAATGTAAATTACGAGCGGCATGTATTTTTTGAAACATATCAATGTGAAAACAACTTTGATAAGTATTTAAGTGCGCTCAAGCTAAAAGCTAAATCGTGCGAGTTCGGTGAATTACGCAGTAGTCTAATTCTAACTCAAATAATCCGTGGCCTCAAAGATTCTGGAATGCGAGAAAGATTATTAGCAAAAACGAAATTGAGCCTGGAGGAGGCGGTGACATGGTGTCGAGCGGCGGAGAGTGCTGGCAAGCAGTCGGAGGAGTGCAGAGGAGCGCGCGGGGCCGCCAGCGCTGCCGTGGGGGCTGAGCTGTCAGTGGAGGCGGTGCGCGCGGGTGCCGCTCAGCGGTCTTGGCGCCGTCCAGCCGCTGCTGGTGTTCGTCAGCAGCAGTCATATCGTGGTAGTGATAGTGCGGTTAGCTCGTGTGATAATTGTGGTCGTAAGCACGGAGCGGGGGACAGGTGCTCAGCACGAAGTGTGAAGTGTTATAGGTGTGAACGTGTAGGTCATTTTGCACGATTGTGTCGTGCTAAATTTGTAAGGGAAGTTGAGGAGGAAGACGAGACCGAGGACTGCGCCGAGATACGTGAGTCGTTACTGTGTAGCTTGTCCATCGACGAAGTAGGGGGCGATTGCGAGTCTTGGTTTGAAGAAGTGTCCATTGATAATGTTAAAATTAATTTTAAGCTAGACAGCGGTGCTGAGGCTTCAGTTATGTCTTTACGTGCATTTAGGGAGGCAGGTTTTCATGAAGGAATCTTAAGAAAAAATAATTGTGTCCTAAGAGAAGTAAGTAAAGCTAAATTACCGGTGGTTGGATATTTTGAGCCTGTTTTGAGTCATAAAAATTTAGAAACTCGACAAAAAATGTATGTCTTAAACTTAAATTGCACTAACTTGCTGGGAATTAGAGCTTGCCGTGAGCTTAAACTTATTGTGCGCAACGAAAACATACGTGAGATATCAGAAATGAAAATTGATGAATCGATATTTGAGGGATTAGGTTGTTTACCGACTATATATAAAATTCAAGTTGATAAGAATGTACCTCCGGTAGTGAATGCGTCGAGAAAGGTACCTATAAAAATTATGCCTAAACTAAAACAGGAATTAGAGAAAATGGAAAAGTTGAATGTTATTGTGAAAGAAGACTCCCCAACCGACTGGGTATCCAACATTGTAATAGTCGAGAAACCTGATAAGTTGCGGATATGTTTAGATCCCTACCATTTAAACAAAGCAGTGCGCCGTTGTCACTTTCAACTTCCTACGCTAGAAGAGGTAACTAGTAACTTGTCTGGGGCAAAAGTGTTTTCAAAATTAGATGCAAAAAATGGATTTTGGATGTTGAGGCTGGATGAGGAGAGCTCTAGGCTGTGTACATTTTCGACACCTTTCGGTAGATTTAGGTGGCTTAGAATGCCTTTTGGAATTAATTGCGCCCCGGAAATATTCCATCATGAGATGTACAAAATATTTTCAATGACGGGAGTGGAAATTTTTGCTGATGATATTTTAATTTGGGGCAGGAATAGAAGCGAGCACGATAGGCGTCTCAAAGAGGTAATGCGGCGGGCTATGCAATACGGTGTTAAGTTTAATAAAAGTAAATGTGTTTTCAGCGCGGCTGAAGTGAATTTTTTGGGTCATACTTTAAATAGTTCAGGAATAAGTCCGATGTCGAGTCGAGTAAGAGCAATCAACAATATTTTGAAGCCGAAGGACAGAAAAGAACTCGAGCGGTTTTTAGGTATGACTAATTACTTATCAAGATTTATTTCAAGCTATTCTACGATCGCCTCTCCGTTGAGAACTTTGCTAAAAAAAGATGTTGAGTTTGAATGGTTACGAGTGCATGATATAGCGTTTGAAAAATTAAAATCAGCGATAAGTACGGCCCCTGTCCTGCGTTATTACTCTCCGGACGAGCAGGTGACGGTGTCAGTGGACGCGAGCTCATACGGGCTCGGCGCGTGTCTGCTGCAGGGCGGCCGGCCCGTGGCGTATGCTGCGCGCACGCTCACTCCTACGGAGAAGCGGTGGGCGCAAATCGAAAAAGAAATGCTCGCGATTTATTTTGGCTGCGTAAGGTTCCACCAATATATATATGGGCACAATGAAATAAAAGTGGAAAGTGACCATAAGCCTCTGGAGACCATATTTAGAAAGGCTCTTAATGAAACTCCACCGAGATTGCAGCGTATGTTGCTGAAGCTCCAAGCGTACCGTTTGAACGTGATATATAAGCCGGGTAGGTTTATGCATATAGCAGATGCATTGTCGCGAGCGGCGGTCGAGCGAGGCTCGGGCGCAGATGTGTGCGAAGGTGACGTCACCGTGCATGTGAATGCAATGTATGAAAGTGTGGATGCAACGAGTGAACGATTGGAGATAATTAAGTCAGAGACAAATAAAGATGAGGTGTTGTCCTCGATAATTGACTATTATTATCAAGGATGGCCCAATGATAAAAAACAGGTAACTTCATTAGCTAGGCCCTACTGGCCGTTCAGGCACGAGCTACATGATATTAATGGAATCGTGTTTCGTAACGATCGGGTAGTAATTCCGGGAAGTTTGCGTAAGGAAATGTTAAAACGTATACATGAAGGGCATCTCGGAATTGAAAAATGCAAAAAACGAGCACGCGATGCGATATGGTGGCCTGGCATGGGCGCCGAGATCGAGGAGTGTGTACAGCACTGCGAGCCGTGCCAGCGGCACCGCAATGCGCCGGCGCGCGAGCCGCTCGCGCCGCACCCCGTGCCGCATCTGCCCTGGGAGGTGCTGGCGGCCGATATCTTCGAGCTAGATAAGCTGCACTACTTGCTGGTAGTTGATTACTATTCCAAGTTCGTTGAGGTGGTATATTTACCGAACTTAAAAAGTGACACGGTTATCGCTAAATTGAAAAGCATGTTTTCTCGTTTTGGTATACCTAAAAAAATTGTGACGGACAACGGAACGCAATTTACATCGCAGGAATTCAAGGAATTCACAAAAAAATGGGAATGCAGTCACGTGACTAGTTCTCCTCTGTATCCGAGGTCAAATGGGTTAGCCGAACGAAATGTACAAACAATCAAACGTATATTTAAGAAAGCTACTGAAGATAACACTGAGTGGCAGCTGGCCTTGCTTAACTTTAGAAATGCACCCGTGACTGGCGAAGAATATTCTCCGGCTCAGTTAGTAATGGGTAGGTCACTCAACACTAGGTTGCCGGTGGCCCCCCAAGTTTTAATACCTAAACTCATTAAACCGGGTCAGGTTAGGGACTTAAGACACGAGAAATTAAATAAAATGAAACAGCACTATGACAAAGGTACAAAGCCATTAGCTTCTTTGGCTCCAGGGGAACAGGTCCGTATGAAAGACGGTAAAGTGTGGAACAAAGCATGTGTGGTGAAGGAAGCTAATACTGATCGCTCTTACTGGGTTAAAGTGGACAACGGTGGTACTTATCGTCGCAATAGGGCGCATATCTCAAAGCAAAAGGGTTGCGGCTTATCAGCCTCATCTAACCGTAACTTGACAGGTCGCTACGACTATTTACCAGATGATATTTGCGATACAGAAACCCCTGCGGCCTCTCAACCAATAGTTTCCATGTCTTCAGTAGGGGAGAGAAACTCCTCAGTGGCGGCTGCGCCCGCACATTGCAAAGTCACTCGTAGTGGCAGGGTAGTTAATCCTCCGGATAGATTTGTAAACACATAGGCAGATAGATGGATGTGTATCATTATATTCTAAATCAATTTAGATAAGTCATGAACGTCATACCTATAGAAATATATATACTAAGTATAAAATTATCAATACAGATGTCTGCATAAAGACACCTCAGCATCTAGGTTTGTTTAAAGTTAAGGATTGCATATAAATGATAGAAAAAGGGAGATGTTGTATGTGGCTTAATGTAGGTAGTTATAATACTATATATGTGGGTATGAGAATAAAGTCAGTTGTTTCTTACTAGATGAACAGAGTGTTTTATTCAAGCTGTTACCCAATACTACAGTTATATTGGATAATATAGCAAAATATGTTTTATAACATGCAGATGAGATTTTCAAACTTTATCTTAATAGTGCCTCAACGATCATCGAAGCACCAACTTTTAATGGACATCGCGAGATCTCAGCTTGAGGCGAATGTGCACGAAAGGAGCCTCTAAGGCTCGTATTTAGAGACACGACTCAAGCATAGATTTAATCACAGATCAGCTGAACTCTACTTAAGTATTGAATCTCTGCTCAAACATAGCTTTTATTCAAGAACGGTACTTAAACTACTCTCCGCTGAATCGAGTCTCAAATCTGTACTCAAATGTTCTCGTTTACATTTTGATTTATTTATAATTTTTGATCCGTTTTACGCAGAAATTCAAACAGCCAGGGTGGAAATAGAACAGAACTAACTATAAAGTGAAGTATAAATATGTATAAAGGACGTGTAACGGAACGAAAATTTCATTTGATTAATGTCTAATCAAATCTAAACTCAAGCACCGATTAAGAATAAGCATTTACTCAGGTGAACTGTGATCATTGAATCTATACTTAAATACTGTTCAAGAATTAGAATCTCAACTCAAATCGAGATTTAAGTACAGATCAACACTTGAGTCTTGTCTCTGAATACGAGCCTAAGAGGCGCACTTTAATTCTTCCACTACACTGATTATTTCACCGACGGTCATAGGTCCTTTTCAGAGCCACCAAGAAGATGACCAAGAATTAATCAGTGACACGACAAGCAAGCAAGTTCGAGGCGAACCACTAGTTTATTCAAATTATAAAATTTCCGACGGACGAAGGGTTTCGGCATCGTACAATTTAAACTAACAAGCCCAAAATAAAAATAAATAGGTAGGCACATAAGAAACATAATTTCCCATGTGTTTATACATTGGAATCAACATAATTATGTGTTTTTTGCTTATTAAAATTAACCGGAAACTCCGTGGCAATACGTTGATAACTCCTGTACTTAGTTTAGGATTATTAAGCATTAAGTACTAACCCTTATTATACGTTCTTTTATATTATGTTACTAACTAATTATGGATCAAAGTCGTCCGAAATAAAATATTTTTATTTTTATTTTTTAGTAAAAAAATCGGCTTTATTATTATTCTAGCTTCGCCCGCGGCTTCGCGTGGTCCCTACATAAAAAGCCTATATGCTATTCCAGGTAAAGAACTTTATCTATTCCAAGTTTCAACGAAATCGGTTGAGCCGTTACGGCCGTGATTGAACAACAAACATTCAAACATCCTTAAAACTTTCGCATTTATAATATTAGAAGAATGGGTGATACGTAGTTATGTATATTAGGTTGGCTAGTAGGTATGAACACGTAATGCTCTCGGGAGCAGCGTCCGTAACACAGAATGTGGCTAATTAATTACTAGACTATGTGTGGCGTATGTAACGAACCAGTTCAAATTATATCACACCCGTCACCCGATACTCTACTTTTTGCTGAATTATTTAATGTCCTCGTTTCGAAATTACATTCCTGTTTTAGTTTCCTGATCACACAGTTATTTTATAAAAACGATTATGAACAATTATGTTCACTTTATTAGACAAATTATTGGATAAAAAACCTTGAGGATTGTTTTTGGTATGACAAAAGAAAGAAATATATAGGGTAAGTAAATACAACAATGTTATTATTTAGGGAATACATTTTATGGTGATAGGGTTATGGTACGCCTCTTAGAGCATTCACGTATTCTGATCTTACATTCTTTTACTTTTATTTGAGTGAAAAATTCATTGTTCACGACCGGGATTTGAACCCACGACCTTTGGCACGGAAGGCGGGGTCACTAGCACCACATACCAGTGCTCTCAGTTCAACGAGGTTTAAAATCGTGCTAACTTAAAGAATCCGGGTTATAGTTGCGTTCCTCCCTTGCTACTCCAAAATAACCAGACATAAAACTGCGGTTTATTTCGATACGAATTCATGATCTTGTAGGTACATAGCGCGTCAGACGAGCCACTCGTCTGGAAGGGTGTGAAATTTCAACTTATTTAGATAAAAAAAACACTCGTTTCGGAGAATTTAAAATGTATAAAAATAGGAGTTTGTTGAGGAATGGAAAATGGTTTTGAAAAATTAACAGCTTAGTTGGACTATTACGATGTTTATCAGTGCGCAGGCGCACCGTGGAAACCGCATTACTTCATGGTACATGATGTGATAAGCGTTATCAGTGACGCTAGCTTTATTGTTTTCTTACAGTGTTTGTTTGAGATTCGCGATCTTCGCGGCTTTGAATAATTACATGATAGGAAAATAACGGGACCCAGTTTATAAAGTTGTTTCCGAAATTCCTACAGGCCATGCTACGGCGTAGCGGTGGCGATTTTGGGGAACTCCACCAGTAGGTTCGCAATTCTGGGAATGATTCAAAATTAGATCAAATCAAATCAAAAGGCGTTTATTTCAATAAAATCATTATGATCAATTTGAAACGTCTTAGAAACAGGTGAAGCTACACTGTTCCAAGAATCTGCAAATTCCTGTTTCAGTGAAAGTGTTACGAAAAAGCTAACTTAAATTAAAAATTACTTGAAATAGAACCTACAGCCTTTCCATATTTTCTCTAATTCATGTTGAAAAGGGACAAAAAGTTATCAGACGCGTTTGGGCTACGTGAAAAATAAAAATCGGGATTTGGTTCTTCCCAGCGAGAACATCCGGGCAACGCGCGCACAATCCCTTTTTTATGTTTATGTTTAGTTTAGGCAACTTATCCTACGACGACACATGCATCTTTGAGCAAATCCCCATTGTAAAAATTATAGAAAATACACTTACCTTTTTCTAAATGAACGTCCTGTCATAAAATTCCTCGCATACCACTTTAATGTAATCCTAATCGCTGGCCACTTTAGAACGCTACCTAAAGGCGCATCCACACTACTTTCTATTTATGAACATCGAATGCAGAGAAAGAACTAAAAGTTGAAAGGCGGCGTGCAGGACGAAGCGGCGGCGGCAGCGGTGTCTACGCGGGTACTAGCTGCGTACTATGCGGGTGTGGCCAGCTGACGGCGGCAAGTGGCTTAATTGAACTCCCAGTGGTGAAATATGCCGGAATTGTACGATAGTGTTTCCAGACTAAAAAAAATAATGTTAATTAAAAATGAAACCTGGCTAGACAATGTTTGTATTGAGTTGATAGTTACGCCAGATTAGTAGATATTAACTAAAGCCAAGGTAATGGCAATTTTCTATCACAAATTGATACCAAACAATAATTGATTTGCGTGGGTCTCCCCGTGGGCTATCTATTATTGACAGTTGCAGTATCAATAAATAGCCAACTCAAAGCTGCTAAATCTATCCAAAAAGCGTCAAAGTGGGCAGCTTTTATCAGTGCCGCACCAGTAGTGTACGGAGACATCTGGGAAAGTGGAGTGTCTTATACGAGAAGTAGCCACGAAGGTCAAGTTCAGATGTAAGGCCGAACATTCAGGTTACGCCGAGCGCTGAATGCTGATAGTGTGTCGGGGCCTTTCGTGATTGTTTTACAATTACCGTCATTCGGTCGAATTTGTATATATTCCTTCTTGCTGAGTAGGTATTGAGTTTTCGCAATATAGGATTTCGTTTTAGTCATTTATTTGATACATTCCCAACCACCCCACAAACCGTCCCACCAGTGGGTGTTATGACACCACTTACATACCGAAAAAAACACAAAAACACTAGAACTTGTTTGACCACTTGGATCAAACATTTATCGGGATAAATAGGTACAGTTTCTTATTTTAAACATTTTAATGAGGCATGGCAATCAGTTACTGAATAGGTCCAGTTACTGCTTGGCTTAGGTACCTTACTAAAGCAGGAATAGAATCGATTTATCAATGGAGAAGATAACAGATTGTCAAAACCTCAACATTTATTGAGATACTGATGCACAAAATATTCGTAGTGCCATTAGTTGAAAATATCTCTACAAATATAAACTTTCCTAACGCTCTTGGTTTCATTCAACATGCCACCATCCACAGCATCTGCAGCACGTGAATTAATCTTGATGTCCTCTCTCTCAGTCACTCTCTAACCCTCTCCAATGCGTTAGAAAGAGACGAAACATCCGCACCGCGCAAGTCTTTCACCCCTAAACTCTGGGGGCGCCGAAATGCTTGAACAATCAATAGTATTTTATTGTGGTATGCAATACCTATTTAAGGGAGATAAATCATAAAAGGACGGAAAATTATATATGTGACAGTGGTGTTATTATTGCGTATAATTATACCTATACATTTTCAAAATTATGTAAAAATTATAATTATTTTCAATTACAATATACATAGTATAGGTACCCACTCGTGTAGGTGTTATATTAAAAAGCGCATTTTATTCTGTATTCCCTGGTATTCTTGATCGTTTATTTGTTTCACTCCACTCACGGCAATTTGACATTAATTTGATAGAAAATGCTACCAAAAGAGACGTTTCATCAATATATGGAGCATGGGCCTGCACTGTGTACACTACTCTAAAATATGGGTAAGTAATAAAGTAAACGTTTAATTGGTTATTTTATTTAAATTGACTTCGTTCTAAGGTACATTAAGATTTTCTTCGACAAAGAGAGCAACACACAGCGCTACAAAAATATGGCGGATGGACGTGCGTGAAATGTCATTTTGACAACCTACATTTATCTGACAAAACAAAAACATCAAATCAAACAACATGACATAAAAATATGTCAATGTCATATCAAACGCCAACTATAAACATTCTAAGGTTGCCTGGCAGAGATCGCTCTTAGCGATAAGGCCGCCCATTGTATTGCCGTGTAAATTTAATGTGATCTTATGTATTATTTCCGTATGGTGATCAATAAAGTGTTATCTATCTATCTATCTATAAACCAACATGGCGGCCTTCGAATAGTGTTCACATAGTAAAAAAATTACCAGAAGAACTATTCTTGTACCATCGCATTTGTCTTCAAATTAATGAAATTGTATTTTTCTTGTAATCTCCTATTTTTTCCTAATTTTTCTATGTAGTGTACATGGACCAGGCCCAGAATGAAATGGCTCCTTTGATTAGTTTTTTTGATTTTTCCCCCACATCTCGATGTATAAAGATACAAGCCATAAAAATGCACCGTTTGTCAAAGCGACCAGGTAATCAAGGTTTTCCATTTCACGATGACTTGTCCGGTGACAAATCTGGTGATAAATCCTAAATCATTGATATAAGATTCAAATTGCAATGACAACTACTACGCAACAACGAGTACCATGGTAAAAAACTTGCTGGTCTCGCAAACATTTGTCAGTGAGAATCGAAACCGTACCCCTTGTATTTGAGACGGGCACTCGCCCGCTACGCCACCAAAGTGTGGAAATGATATAAATATAATATATCATTTCTACACTTATTCGTGCTCATGTTTTTATTATCCACTTTGTTTTTTACTAGCCTGGTATGGTCACCGAATCAATAACATTCTTCTTTTTTTAAGTCAGTTTACAGAGATCATAAAATTGGACGCGCATTAACTAACCCCCGATCTCATCAGTGAGCCCCAAAAAGTAATAAATACGTCTTGTATAATGATAAGTCCAAACATTGAGAGTTCCCACGGACACAGATTTTGAGATAGTTGTTCCTGTTAAAGTGGTGATTGTCAACATTTACCAGCTATGATATTTGTCAACAGAGCGGTCATAAAGAGAATTAGTATGGTGCATTGAGCTCTCGCCTATAAGAGTAGGTTTTCCACGTAGTTACAGCAAAATAGGTATGTTAAGTTCATCATATTCCTTCGAATGCTCTAGGTAAGAAGCATAGAACAAGAAAAAATATCAACAAAAAAGAAATTTGAGTTTTTTTTACTATAAAATTATATTGTATTTTAATTTAAATTAATTAGCATTACCATCCAGCGTGGCAATTCCGCCAGCGTCTTGGGGACGCTTCCGACTGGTAGTGATCTGGATCAGTTGAGCTATCTATAGATCGTTTGTAACGGTCTGATGGCTCAACTGTTTCTTGTGTATTTTGTAAATATTAACTTGTATTAGTTTTAAGTTTCTTTCTGTAAATAAAATTGAATATTATTTAAATTCCATGATAAATGTTCACAATAACTACATTTCGACATTGACTGAAACATGCCGGTTCGGTCGACGATTCTGAAGTGTTCAAGTGGTTTATCGCATTCGACTCTAATCTCCTTTCAATGGGCTGCGGACTTGAATGCATAGGATTGTTTGAATGGATCGGATAGTAATATACTTCAATGGATACTACCTACTCGTATCTTTGGTCATTACCAAATCAATGAGTAGGTACATCAAAAGAGCCTCACTCAATCTTTCTCGGTCATTCAGCAATTGCGATGAAAACTAACGACAGATTGCTGTCAGTGTGAGTAAACAAATAATTTTATTTGCTTTTATTTAGTAACAGAAAAATAATAATAATAACAGTTGTAAATTAAACTAAAATAATATTATACTAGAAATGAACTCTGTTTTCTACGACTACGACTACAAGTAGAAAACAGAGTTCAGATCACCAACCACAGGCAGCGTGCCCAAAAGGCTGGCGACGTTACCTCGTTGGATCGCTATACTGATCCTTTGTCCGAGGTAAGCACCAGCCCTTCGGTCATTGGTCTCATCCACCAGCCTCCTAGATAAAGCAAATAATAATAAATAACACCCAACAGTCACATACATATTCCTGACCCCACACTAGGATTCCGAGTCGTGGGTATCAGAAATTACGAGTACTATGGTACAACAACACCCAGTATCCGGGACAAATATTTGAGGATCATGCAAATATTTGTCCCGCAGCGGTAATCGAATCCCCACCCCTTGCGTCTCAGACAGGCACTCGCCCGCTACGCCACCGAGGTCTTTGAAGGTTTCATCATCTTCATCATTTCAGCCGTAGGACGTCCACTGATGAACATAGGAGGATGATTTGTGGCGGAGTACTTGCGCGTGAAGACCAAGTTCAGCTTGAGGGTCGAACGGTTGGAGTCCCGCCACAGAGTCAGTTTCAACTCCTTTGTGGTGAGGGTACCGACCGAACATCTTTCGACCTACCTAAAAGAAGATCTCTGGCCGAAGGGTGTTGTGTTCCGTCGCTTCCGCGGGCGGATACCTACTGCCAATGACAATTCGCGTCCCACGTCGCAGTTTCTACGTGGCAATTAATTGTGTTTATTATTATGTATGTTAGTCTTTAAGGTATATATCTATATGGGCCGTGGTATCAGAAAAATTCCATCTGTTTTTATTCTATTGTTGCCTGAAATAAAGTTATTGTTGTTGTATAGGCCTCCTCCATAGATTTCCAGAAACAATCATTTGGGGGATTTGCTCACACCCGCCACGCTTGGCTCGCGGGTTGGTGAGCGCAGATAAAGCTATTTTATTTCATTACCACAGCTCCGCTCGGCTAAGATGAGCTGGTCTCGTAACTATTCAAGAATTCAAAGTACCAAGGTCTATTAATAACATACAAGATTCGGCAATTAAACCCATCTTGACCACTCATCTGTCATGTCCTTAATATATCAGCGATGTGTCTGCGGCCGCTAGCTGCAGTACCAGGGCGACAGCAATTAGCAGGAGTCAGCGGAACAATAAATATCCATCCAGCATTTAGCTACATAAACCTGTACACGGGTATTTATGTCGGAGGGACTTTTGATAAGCAGAGCTTAGCGCTCGTGCTTAAACTATCCTACTAATCTTACTTCATCATCATCATCAGCCTGATGAAGTCCACTGCTGAACATAGGCCTCCCCCAAAGAGTTCCATGACGAACGGTCTTGAGCCTTTTCCATCCACCGACTTCCCGCAACCTTAACAATGTCGTCGGTCCATCGGGGGCCTTCCAAAGCAGGATCTCTTCCGGAGATTCTTCGCACCCCCTGCTCCGCCGTTACCGTGGCCGCTACTAATCTTACTTATACTTAATAAAAACTAGCTTCAGCCCGCGGCTTCTGACTTAGCCTTTGAATCCTTCGACAAAACCTTAGTTCGATATCTAGTTACAAGCTACCGACACGTCCTGAGGTAACACTTACCTATTTTATGGCGAAACCAATAAAACCGAAAGGTTCACCCGTTTGCGAAACAAACACGGGAAGTTTAAAATATCCAACCACGGAACACAGGAAACGGCACAAAGGCACCGACCACCCTTATTACCAAGCCTATAAGGTTGATATTAAACCTTTTGTGTAGAATATAGGGAGGGCCAGTCTAGACGTGCGTAAACATAATGCCGTGGAATATTGGATAGTGTCCGCAATGCGCTAAATGCAGCTCAGTTTACCTCCCGACCATTTTATGGTTTCAATGAATGGTTGAGAATTATTTGCCGTTTGAAAGAACATACCTATATTTACAGCAAGAAACAGTTGAATATTGACATGACGGCTGATAGAGGTGAGTGGAAGAGCATGTTGTGCCGACCCCACCTGAAGTGGGATACGAGCAGAAAAGGAGCCTCTAAGAGGCGCACTTTAATCCTTTCAGTAAATTGATTGATTCTTTCATTGACGGTCACAGGCCCTTTAAAAGGCCACCATACCTCAACCTGGTCACTGACCAAAGATTCAATGACACGACAAGAAGAAGGGCAGAGAGATGATGACACAAGAAACAGTTGAGCTATCTTAGATAGCTCAATTGATCCAGTTTACTACCAGGTGGAAGCGTCCCCAAGACGCTAGCGAAATTGCCACTCTGGATGGCAACGCTAATCCGTTGGGCCAAATAGGAGCCAGCTCTCGGGTCACGCGTCGCTTCAACCTGAGTAACTTCATTTGAAAGCCCTAGACCCTTCATCATCCACAAAAGAAAGGGTAAGGTTACGTAATAGTTCAAAGAAATAAGATAAAGCTTAGCTCATGTGAAGAAATACCTAAATCATTTACACCCAACGTTGCAACTTTTTTTGTAGGTAACCATAAAGATTAATCTGCCAGAATTTCAACAGTTAATTCGAGCTACGGCTTAGTTGGTAATCGCATTGAATCGGTCCGAAAATTTCGAAAATTTCAAAGATAAAACAATTTTTATGATGTACAAAATCCTATAAAAGGCGCTACCAGGAAAGCATAACTTGAAGAAGTTCTTTGATCATCGCATCGCGCTGACGACGTGAAGCTTTGATTTGTAATGGCCGAATCACCCATTATCTATTTCGGTTGTGTTTACCTCAACGCTGGATGCACTTGCTTTTGTTTGCTGTTTTAAGCAGCTTTCTTCATATATTTTTACGCTACTTTGTCGTAAGTACTTATTTAGAGCCCATAAGCACTTAAGGCTGGAAGCCCCCAAATAAACGGAGTTCTAAAAATCAACTTATATCAGGGCGTCTGATTGAAGCGACTCGTGACCCAATGGCTGGCTTTTATTTGGTCCAACGGATTAGCATTTCCATCCAGCGCGGCAATTCTGCCAGCAGCGTCTTGCGGCTTCCGACTGATAGTGATCTGGATCAATAAAATTTAGCTACGTATAGGTACTATCGTTTGTAACGGGCTTTACAAAGCTCAATAGTTCCTTGTCTATTTTGTAAATATTAACTTGTATTCGTTTTAATTTTCTTTCCGTAAATAAATACCAATAGTCTTCAGAGTTATAAAAGTCGACACACCAAAATAAAGAACTAAAATACCTACGGTTTAATTAAACTGAACTACTTATTTTAGTTGTAGTAAAGGTTCTCGAATGGCGACCACGAACCGGGCGACGCAGTGTTGGAAGGACCCCACCCGATGGACCGACGACATTGTGAAGGTTGCGAAAAAGGCTCATGACCGTTCGTCGTGGAACTCTTTGGTGGAGGCCGATGCCCAGCAGTGGACTTCTTCAGGCTGGTGATGATGATGATGAGTATCTTAGTTTAAAAGCACATCACATGGCAGGCCACACAACATGACTTAAATTTTCCATAGTTTCATGACACGATCGCCAACTGTTTCCATAAGTTTTCCACTTCAATGTCTGGTCTGTTTGTGCAAGTGTATGCTTTTGATAAAATATAATTAAAATGGCGTCATTAGAGCGAAAAAGAGTATAATTATTGTGGCTTTTCATTCGTGGACCTGTGAAGGCTGAACAACATCAGCTCACAGCTGTGCAAGCGGACGTGGTGGGTACCTGGTTATACAAGGTGATTCATGATATGTAAGCTATCCCGAAAGGGACATATTATTATTCTACATCAGAGGAAGTTTGAAAGTAGCGCCAGTGACGCAAAAGTTGAGAAGTAATAGGTTAGCATGGTATGGGCATGTCATGAGGAGGGATGAAAGTCATGTAACGAGAAGAGCGTAAGGTATGAATGTGGATGGATATAAGACTAGAGGAAGGCCGAAGAAAAGATGGATGGATTGTATTAAAAATGACATGAATAAGAAAGAAGTGAGTGCGGAGATGACGGCTAACAGAAGAGAGTGGAAGAAGAAAACATGTTGTGCCGACCCCACGTAATGTGGGACAAGAGCAGGAAGAAGAAGAAGAAGAAGATCCAATTGGCAATAAAGTTTGTTCTACGAATTTTGGAAACTCCACATTTCTTTCGCTTAACTTTTATCTTTTTGTTGATAGAATAACCCCCTTTCGGGATTTTATACATGTTATGAATCACCTTGTATTACGGGCTGTTGTACCTAAATATTGGATATTTCATGTAAATACTTTAGCGATGACTGTGAGATCAATATTGCTAATTACCTACCTACTTACTTACTCATACTTTTGTAGGAACCTAGCAAATTCTGCGATAACCACTACCTACTTAAGAAGACATTTAGGGATTTGATTATATTTGTAAAGGCTTTGCAGAGAATTGTTTGAGTAAGTAATCATTAATTAAAAGCGTTATTAAATAATGATTACTTACTTAAATAAGTATATGCAAACAGCTAAATATAAATATGTCGTACTTGAACCAATTTGAATCCAGATTTTGTATTCCGTCCGTATGTTACAGTGAGTTTACAGTCTATCTACTAAGTACCTACATACCTACTTATAAGAAAACTGTGAATCCTAGATTACTGAAACCCTACAAATATTATAAATGTCAAAGTTTGTGAGGATCTTTGAATGTATAGATGTTCGGATATTTGATATTCAATCTTGCCGTAACGGCTCAACCGATTTCGTTGAAACTTGGAATATAAAGAGTTATTTACCTAGAATAGCATATAAGTTACTTTTCTATGTAGGTACTACACGAGCTAAGCCGCGGGCGGACGCTAGTAAGTAAATAAATAAACGCAACATCCAACACACACACAAACTAAAAAATATTCAGAGACAACAGACAGCTCGCAAGACCTAAGTACACGTAGACCTTACAAAGGCTAGTCCCCCATCGTGACACTGCAATACACCTCTGATTGCCATTCGTCATGTCTGTCTGCAGACTCGAGGGTCCTTCTCTAGGCTCCCCATGAAGATTAATAAATTCAGGATATTCCTCTATCTTATAAATGGCGGAATGCGAAATGGGCTTTCAAAGCTAGGTGGGGAAAAGTACGTGTAGTGTATGCCTTACACCACGCTGGTTCCTAGCAGGACAACTCCCTCGCTGTTATCATATCAAAAAACACATATAATATCTCACAGTAACTTCCCGCGCGCCTGCTCGTGCCGGCTTGACCACAGACTGAATGACTCCCAGAGAGTATGTATCCATCTCTCCATCTCAGGTGTCATCTGTTATCTGTCACTGTCAGTTGTCCCCCGGAGACAGTATAAGTTAAGGAATGCAGGTATCCTTAAATACTAGTCACTACAGTACGAATGTCGAAAATCAAGATAAATAAGTGGCCAAGAATGACATGATTATTTTCCTCAAAGCATGATACACAGAATCTTCGCACACCTTTGATGTAAGTACCTGCTTATACTGGGCTTTATTTTCTACATAAAGTTTTGTTTCTATGAGACATGTCCGATTCAGATGATGAATGTTTGGTCTCCCCATTACTCTCCAGCCAGCCAATGCTATGCTTCTCGTCCATGCCTCGCCAGACTCGCAATCCATGCGCGGCTCTGGTTATATAATAGGTTATATAATTTCAAAGTGATCCTAGTGATTTTATTGAAATAAATGCCTTTTGACTTTGACTTTGCCTTGGGTGCGTTTCTTAAATCACCCTCCAGTTGCCCGAACATGATAATTCACGTTTATGATACGATAGCAATTGTAGAATTAAATCCTACTATCCTACTAATATTATAAATGCGAAATTTTGAGAGGATGTTTTGATGTTTGTTGTTCAGTCACGTCATAACGGTTCAACCGATGTCGATGAAACTTGAAATAGATAGAGTTCTTTACCTAAAATAGTATATAGGCTACTTTTGAAGATGGCGAAGCCGCGAGCGTAAGTTAGTGTAGTATAAAGCTAATGAAATTATTTTCAGCATTGCCGATAACATTGGGTAATATTTGACTTTTACTACCGTATAGTAAGCGGAACGTTATTGTAAATTATTCATGCTTGGGCCACTGCCGAATAATCTCAAGCTGTACCCAGAGAGATCAAAAAATATTTCACGTGTATAAGACCACACACTAACAGCATCCTTGATTCCACCTTCCGGTGCGAAGGAGCAGTTTCCGGTGCTTCACCAGGATCCGTCAAATTATCCTCGGTAATTCAATTATTAGACGCTCGAAGCGTCTTATGGCGACGATGCTAGTCATCATCAGATCTACTTAACGTGGATTAAGTAGTTCTTATATCTTCTCTTGACAATATTAACGATTACAACGGACGACTATTTTTCACGAAAGACGCACTACTTAGTGTGGTCTTCTTCTTCTTGTCGTGTCACTGATTCTTTCTTGGTCATCCTGTATTAGGTCAGTGACCAGGTTGAGGTATGGTGGCCCCGAAAAGGGCCTATGACCGTCGATGAAAGAATCAGTGTAGTGGAAGGATTAAAGTGCGCATCTGAGAGGCTCCTATCGTGCACATGCCACAAGTTTTCAACATTTTAGGTTCTATCTAGTACCTACAAGCCGGTTTCCTCACGATGTTTTCTTACACCATTTAAGAGCACTAGCATAGCGCACATAAATTTTCCGAACGGAAAATCCATTGATGCACAATCGGGATTCGAACCCACGACCTGTGGATCGGAAGAAGGGGCCACAAAACCACTCCACCATTGCTCTAAACGGATCAGATATACTCGGACGTAGGATCAATTCACGATTACTAGAAGACAAATAATAATAGTTTAATTATTCATAAATAATTATCTCCTAACACCCTCTGTTCAGTTCACCTGAACATGATGTGAAGATATGTCGGGGATTATGTCGGATCTGCCGAGGTAATCCCCGTCACTTGATGTACGATTGAGCTTAACTAAATAAATAGCTATCTCACAACGTTTGACTATTATATTAATGAGGCTTCAAGTAGGTATTTATAATTCAGAGATATTGAGTTATGAATTTGGGAGTATGAATCTAGTGGTTCGCCCCGAACTGAGACCTCTGGTAAAAGTTGTTGTATTACTTAGAAAATTGCACCTTTATTGGTTTCGCAATCCTCGCAGTAACATAATCAACTTGTTGATCAATACATAAATACTATAATTATATACTCAGTTAATTTATCTACTTATAAGCCGGCTGATTTGCGACATCTCCTTTCCGCTCATCTTTATTCAGTTGGCGACCCCTGACCGGACTTCAGAATTGATTTGAAACTGGTATTTTAATGAATCGATAGGTAACATATTATTATCTGCATCTAAATTGCACTGACCTGTTACATTATCATCATCTGACTTCTAGAATGTATTCATCTCAACACGTAACGGAGATGGTGGTCGCAGCAGAACCAAATAAAATAAATCATTTGACCTTGTGTAAAAAAAACTACTATTATAACTACTATTTATTTGTACAAACTGTACACAACTACAAGAACAAAGTAAGACACACACTCATACAAAAACCATAGCATTGGAGAGAAAGAAAGAAAACAGGTGTAGTTATGTGCGTGGAGAGCGCTGCCATACATGTACAGTATGAACGAAAAGCCCTGAGCTCAGCATGTGCTGGTAACGAATTAACAGCGCTGATGTAAACCAAAAGCTATGTAGTTCCATCATGCATCGAACAAAATCAAAGATGCCCCAGTAGCCACGTTCTTTCCTATCGGTTCATTCTACACATCTCCCCGCTCATTTTCGTCGTTGAATTCTCAAGTACCTACCTATATAACAGAACACAAACTTTCCCGAGTATAATAGGTATCAATTTTAGCAATTTTTATAGCGCTAAGAACCCATTTGGGTGGTCGGCTAAACGTGTTGAGAGCATAAACATAAACAAGCCTCGTCATAACATTATTAACGGGTTATTTTGAAGTGGTCGCCATATTCCCATTTCCTTGCCATAATGCAGGATGCGGGTATTTCTGTGTGAGTCTATAGGGCCCTTTGGCATGGCTTTGTTATTGGTATAGCACTTAGCATTGTTTGATTTATGAATAGTTTCCTTCCCACTGTGAAGCTAACGGGGGTTAGTGTTCGCCTGAGGACTCCACTTAATTGATGAAGTGGAGATTGATTTCATCGACATTTTCATGCACATTGAGTAGGACGCTTTACACGAAACTGCCCCTGGAGTCATAAGTCTAATTATATCTGGTTAAAAAACAGGGGTCCACACTGGGCTGCTGAACATGCTCAGGTTAGGTTCAGGTAGGAGTTAGCTGTTCTATTCAAACCGGATGCAGTTTTGTCAGCAGTTCTGACAGCAGAACAGACACACAAAACTCTAACTATATGACATAGATTCCTTTCCGTCGTCGGTAGAAATAAGTCTATAAGTATAAAAACGTCTTCATTATCATACATCGAAGGATGCTTGATAGCATCAAGAGTATATGCTAATGATTTAATGAAGCCATAGATGCATATCTGCTGAAGCGAGTGACAGACATTATAAGAAATATTCTATTTTTGCTCCCAATGGTAACGCTTCGCTGAGAGAGGAAGTGCGGTCGGGACAAAAATATAAATATTTGTTGCGCTGTCCATCCACCGTTCCACATTAAGCTTCATAAAGTAACAATATTTTTATTTTATTAAAGAACTGAGGGTATACTCGATAAGTTCTAGCTTACATTTCAGATTGATTTTTGAGATCTGCGCTTTGCTCGTATACACACATTGCAGTAAGTTCTAAGGTTCTACATAAAGATTTACTTTTCTTCTCTTCGTTTTGGTAAATTTCTGTTTGAGATTAAGTATTTGCCCTATTTTATGATGGCCCTTTTCAGGGCCACCATATCTCAACCTGGTCACTGACCTAATACAGGATGACCAAGAAAGTACCTGTTAGCGACGCGCTCATACGAATTGTTAGGCGTAATTTTACCTACTATTTAATGTCTCGATTTGTAGATATCTTTAGGGTACTATTTTTGTATAGAAGGTAGAATGTGATTTTTAATGTAATATGGAGGGTATTTCGATGGAAAATTGAGTCTAGGCCATATCCATGTAATGTGTGCCACGAAATTTGGAAATAAATTGCCTAAAAAGTCAAAAGTGCGTTATTCTGTTTTAAACATAGCCCACAGCCGTAACAGAGTCCTTCGAGCCGGATCCTATGTTTAAAACACCTCCAGCGCCGCGTAAAATGGTGAATACACGTAGTGCAGTGCAACGTGAACGTGATCGCCATGAGGCGGATAACCGCATACCGGATGGTAACTTGCCACAAGATAAACTCCAGGACCATACTTCTTCGATCTTGAAAACTACGGAGGCGAAAGATAGTGAAGTGATCAAGCATCCTATTTTGAGCCGAGCAGCTATGCCAGCTAGCAGTATCAAGTCGGAGCAGCCGCCGCCACCGCCGCCCGCATTGCGCAAAGATGAACGACGGAGCCTGAAATCAATGAAAGGTTCGACTTCTTCAATGCGGGCGAAAAGGCAGCAGCTTATTCTGGAGGCAGAAAGGCAAAAAGCGCAGATTCGCATGGAACTTATAAATAAAAAGCTAGATGCCGACCTAGCTAGCCTAGATGAAGAATACAGTTCACACGATGGTAGTCAAAGCCGTAGCCGAGTCGAAGAATGGATGGAGCGTAGCTATCAGGAGCTGAACAATGGCCTGCCTGCCCCCGAAGATGTTCTTTACACGGGTGAGCAGTGCCTACAAGCTGGACCGCCGGCGGCGCCGTCAAAGCCGCCGCAACCGAGGGCGCAGGCGCCACGCGAGGCACCACCCGCCACGGACCCGGCTGGCCCGCCCGCGCCGACCCCGGCGCTGGCCGCCGCCGCCAGCACAGATGGTACAGTTCAGATGCTCGCCAGCGCGCTGAGAGATCTCGCCGCTGCTTCCACCAGTCACGCGCCGCACGCGAACATGCTCAGTCGCATTTGCACGCCCCGGGAGCTCCCAGAGTTCTCCGGCGACCCGTTGGAGTGGTTGCAGTTCAGACACGCGTTCGAAGAGTCTACGGAGCTGTGTGGTTTCACACCTAAGGAAAATATGTGGAGGTTGAGGAAGTGTCTCCGTGGAGCTGCCAAAGATACCGTTTCAGCTCTGCTCGTGAGTGCATCATCTCCTGAAACTATAATGTCAACATTGAAGTTGAGATTTGGTAATCCTGAGTACATACTATCGAAGCTTGTGCACGACATCAAAAAGTTGCAACCACTGTCTCAAGATTACTACAAAGAAATTGTGTCATTCTCGGTCAAAATACAGAACTTCATGCAAGCTGTGCGCGCCGTCGGCCGAGAAGAATACCTACAAGGTATCAGTGTTGTGTCAGTAATTTTATCGAAACTGCCTACGGTTCTATTGTCCAAATGGTCAGATTACAGTTTCGTACCGATAACAGAAGGCAAGAAGTCACGATTGGTATTATTATCAGATTTCTTGAAGGAAGAAGCTGTGAAAGTTTCTACTACGTCAAATACCTACTATGTACCTACGCGGAGCGATCAAAACAAACATAAAAACAGTGAGTACAGTCAAAACCGCTCGCAAACAGTATTGATGCACACAGACGAGCGCGATAGTAGTAAATGCCTATTTTGTAAGACGAGCGCACATAACAAGATAACAGCTTGCCATAAATTCAAGAAAGCTCTTCGCAAAGTTCGCTGGCAATTCGTGAAGCGAACTGGCCTATGTTTCAAATGCCTACTTTCCCGTCACGACCGAGACACCTGCCCAGCCCCAGTCTGCGATAAGGATGGCTGTGGTCAGGCGCATCACCCACTGCTTCACTATCCCACGACACATGAGCGGCGCAGCGAGACGCAGCATGCGCCGGCGCCCGCGCCGCAGGAGCGGCAGCCGGCGTCGGCGACGCCGATTCCCGTCACCGCTACCGCCGGTACCGAGGCAGAGATCGTGTCGCATATAAACGCTAGCGATAGTGAGTGCAAAGTGTTATTGAAAGTGGTGCCTATACGTATACATAGTGCGAACGGTATTATAAATTCTAGCGCGCTACTCGACGACGGGTCGACGATTTCGTTGATAAGTGACGGACTAGCTGAGCGCGCGGGTTTGCGCGGCCGGCCCGAGACGATCCGTGTACGTGGAGCCTGGAATGATGAACTATCTTGTGAGTCAATCGTCACCAACTTGAAACTTTCTGGTATGGACAATAAAGTTTATTCTATTAGAGCTCGTACTGTAAAGAATTTAAATTTACCCGTGCATAGCATGTCTATTGTTGATTGCGATAGGTATAAAAGTCTGTCAGATATAAAACATATGTTATGTACCACCGATTTGAAACCTGAAATATTAATTGGCCAGGATAACTATCACCTAATTATGCCAAAAGAAATTAATTTAGGTAGTTCGATCGAGCCGTTCGCTTCACTTACCCCCCTAGGTTGGTGTGTCCATGGTAAGTGGCACGTGCCGCAGAGCGCATCCAGGTTCGCGGCCGCCGCCCACGCGACGCTGCTCGTGTCGAGCGCGCCGCTCGAGGCAGCGCCCGCTCCCTCGCCGCTCACAGCGCGCCAGCCAGACCAGCAGCTGCAAGATCTCCACGATGAGGTAAAACGCTCCTTCGCCTTGGATTCGATGGGTGTGTGTGGTAAGCCTCGTCAGAATAAAAACGACTTACTTGCTGTAGCTAAGCTGGAGAAGACCGCCGAACTTGTTGACGGTCGCTGGTGGGTTGGTTTGCCGTGGAAGAACGAGGACTGCCGAATGCCGGACTCCTATCCGACAGCGCTGAAAAGGTTGAAAGGTATTGAGAGGAAGATGGAAAAGGATAAAGGTTTTTCGGAAAGGTACAGGGACAGGATTAAACATTTGTTAGAAAATAATTTTGCTACGGAATTGACAGATACGGGTGCTACTGCGAAAACATGGTATTTGCCTCATTTTGGGATCGATAATCCCAACAAAAAGAAATTACGGCTGGTGTTTGATTCGGCTGCGAAGGTAAATGGTGTATGCCTCAATGACTACCTGAATACAGGGCCGGACTTGCTGTCATCACTGCTTGGTATAATGCTGCGCTTTAGGGAAAATTCAATTGCAGTAACAGGTGACATTCAAGATTTTTTCCTCAGGGTCAAAATTCAGCCGAACGACCAGCACGCGTTCAGGTTCTTGTGGAGGGACAGCCCCACTGAAAAGGTGAGAACCTACATTATGACATCTCTCATATTCGGTGCAAATTGTTCTCCCTTTGTTAGCCAGTTCATAAAAAACAGGAACGCTGAGCTGTACGAGTCGTCGCTGCCACTCGCTGTGCATGCTATACGTAAGTCCCACTATATCGATGACTATATAGATAGTTTTCCGAATGAGGAGAGTGCAAGCGAAATGGTAAAAAATATTTCATATATTCACCAGCAGGGCGGATTCCAGATTCGAAATTGGACCAGCAACAGCGTTCAAGTATTGAACTCTGTACCTAAAGAAACTTTAGGTACCGCCGCGGTCAAGTTCAAAATAGGTCATCAATTTGAAGGTGAGCGCACACTTGGCCTAATATGGTTTCCCGGTACGGACGAATTAGGATTCGACGTATCCCTGAAGAAAATACCAGACAGCATAATTCAAGGCAAGGAAGTACCTACGAAGCGAATTATGCTTCAAGTTGTTATGTCTATATTTGATGTCTTTGGGTTTTTAGCGCCATTTACGATTCAAGGTCGTATAATGCTGCAAGATGCATGGCGTCTACATATCGGCTGGGACGATATCATACCTAACGATATCTACGAAAAATGGTGTAAGTGGATCGACTTGCTCAAGGTAGTAGATCGCATACGCATACCTAGGTGCTACCACGCGACTGCGCGCGGAAGCGAAGCTGAGAGACGAGTGGCAGCGGCCGCACCCCCCGCTCGCCCGCCCTCCCCACCGCCCGCTCCCGGCGAGTTATCAGTTGCGCACACGGCAGCTTCGAGTTCACCTCCCTGCTATAGCTACCTACAGTTGCATGTTTATAGCGATGCCTCCTCGAAAGCTATGAGCGCCGTAGCGTATTGGCGCTGGATAGATAAGAATGTTATTCATGTTGCATTTATAGCTAGCAAGTGCCGAGTTGTACCTGTTAAACCGCTGACGATACCTCGTTCGGAACTACAGGCTGCGCTGCTAGCCGCTAGATTGGCAGATACCATTATGAAGGAGCATAAACTTACAGTCGAGCGACGGGTATTTTGGTGCGACTCCACTGCGGTCTTGCAGTGGATTAGAAATAATACGCGTACGTATCAAGTATTCGAAGCGAACCGATTAGGTGAGATTGATGAGCTGACGCGTATCGCTGAGTGGAGGTATGTACCTACAAAATTGAATGTTGCGGACTTGGCCACACGAGAGGATTTTGACCATAAGATTTTTAAAAGTGAGTGGTTTTCTGGACCTTCATTTTTATATTTAGATGAGTCATCGTGGCCCGCCGACGTCTGCCAACCTGTAACAAACGAATCAAGCGTTGAGAACGTTTTGGTTACCAACGACTTACCTGTATCGAGTAACTTACCGGTTCCGGATCCCGTCCGATTTTCTTCGTGGCTGAGGCTGCTGCGGAGCACGGCGACAGTGCTTATTTTTATTGATAGGTGCAAGGGTCGAACCTGCGATTTGGACTGCCACACACTGGAGAGGGCGGAGCATCTTCTTCTGCGTCAGGCCCAGGTCGAGACGTTCGCCGAGGAAATAGCTGCAATCAGAAACGGTAAATCTTTACAAAAATCTAGCAAGCTACTTACCCTATGTCCATTCCTCGACGAGCACGGTGTTCTCCGCGCCGGCGGCCGCATCGACGCTGCCTCCGACGTGAACCTGGAAGTGAAGAGACCGGTCATTCTCGACGGCAGGAACCCCATAGCTCACCTGATTGTTCGGCATTATCATGTCAAGGCAGCTCACGGCAATCAGGAGACTGTAGTCAACGAGCTGAAACAAAAATATTGGTTAATTAGGCTTCGGCCTACAGTTAAGTATGTAGTTTCGAAATGTATGCTGTGTAGAATACGTAAAGCTACACCTCGAGTACCAAGAATGGGTGACTTACCTCATGCTCGCATGGCGCATCATCAGCGCCCCTTTTCCTTTTGTGGTCTCGACCTGTTCGGACCAATGGAAGTCACGGTGGGTCGTCGCAGAGAAAAAAGGTATGGTGCTCTGTTCACGTGCCTAACAGTCCGTGCCGTGCATGTAGAACTCGTGTCTTCTCTTACCACGGACTCCCTCATCATGGCTATGCGACGTATGGCGGCCAGACGTGGTTGGCCACGCCATCTATACTCCGACAACGGAACTAACCTACGTGGCGCCGACAAGGAGCTGCAGAACTCCATGCAGGATTTGAACAACGAGGTACTGAAAGCTGAAGCGGCGAACAATAGTATGGAATTTCACTTTATCCCGCCGCTGAGCCCACACTGGGGTGGGGCGTGGGAACGCCTCATACGAAGTGTAAAAACTTCACTCAAGGTAATTCTAAAAGAGCGTGCACCAAGAGAAGAGGTATTGAGCACGCTGATGGCTGAGGTTGAAAACATAGTGAACAGCCGTCCCCTATCACACGTGTCTGTCGAACCAGACACCCTGGAAAGTTTGACGCCTAACCACTTCCTCCTAGGTTCAACTTCTAACCTACCGGTCATTGGAGCGTTCGATGATTCAGATCTGTTTCTCAAGAAACATTGGCGAAAGGCGCAGAAGTTGACCGATATGTTCTGGCAGCGATGGCTGAAAGAAATTCTGCCCCAGATGCTGCCTAGGAGAAAATGGAACGAGGAGCAGAAACCTATACAGGTAGGTGACCTAGTGTTAGTAGTCGATCCTGATTCCCCCCGGAACGTGTGGCCGAAAGGCGTTGTCCAGCACGTCTTCAAATCCAACGATGGCCGAATACGGCAGATTGAAGTGAAGACCAAGACAGGTTCCTGGCGGCGCTCTGTGGCACGCGTCGCTCCTATTTCATTGGAGGATGAGTGCTGAGTACTGTTGAGTCAGCACTAGGGGTGGGAGTGTTAGCGACGCGCTCATACGAATTGTTAGGCGTAATTTTACCTACTATTTAATGTCTCGATTTGTAGATATCTTTAGGGTACTATTTTTGTATAGAAGGTAGAATGTGATTTTTAATGTAATATGGAGGGTATTTCGATGGAAAATTGAGTCTAGGCCATATCCATGTAATGTGTGCCACGAAATTTGGAAATAAATTGCCTAAAAAGTCAAAAGTGCGTTATTCTGTTTTAAACATAGCCCACAGCCGTAACAGTACCTATCAGAGATAGGACAAGCAAACAAGCTTATTTGTTTTGTGGAAGAAGAGTTTCCTGAGTTACCTACATCTTCCCATGCATATCCTAAATCACGAACATAAAACTGGCCTAAACATAACACCTTGTGTGAAGCTCTCACTTTCAACTGCAAAAATAAAGAAGTTTACCGCGTGCAATAAACAACAAGATTTATTTATTGCTACAAAATGTACTAAAATACCGTAAGCATTGTCGTTACGTGTTTTAACGTAATCGAGATAACACGTATAATCCGCTCTATCTAACGCCTTGGCACGTGCCATTTAATGTCAAAGGTGGGGCTGAAATCTAGTTTTTTGTTATCACCAATCACTTGGAGTGGCTAGATATCTTTGAATTGCCGTTCTTTTTTGTGTCCAGTCTAATTAAGTACCTCCAAATCTAAGTCATGAAAAAAGGCCTGGTCCAGAGTTCCCTTAACCGGCAATGTATGCAGAATGTGATGCGGGTCAGTGAAGCGAAAGAGCTGTGCCAGAGTGACGGCTGATTTTAAGTAAATTCGCTCATTCCAATTCAGTCACAAATTCAAAAAGCGGTGGGTTAAATAAGTTTAGGAACCTGTGTCTTAGAGAATAGAGGTATCAATGGCCATCGCTATGTAGTTAAAGTCATACCTATCTAAGACAGGGGTCCAACACAGAATGACCGATCATTATAGATGGCTTAATGATTACAGAATTGTAGGTTGCTATTATGTAGACCGTACGTCTTTTGCTACATAATAACATGATTCACTCTTTCAATACACTATTTTGAAGTCTAATTAGCATTTCATTGTCTAGCTTCCATGACTACGAATAGGACCTAACTGGTATTCTTCTAAATTGGATAACCAATTGTCCGCTGGCCCAGTTCTGTGGCCGCTAGGCGTATCGCCATTATAGATTGCGGGCTGCTCGCCTACCAACACTTAGTACTGCTTCTACCACGGGCCATTTTTAACGGACTTCATTTTATTACATAGTTGCCTAGTTTACAGCTGTGACAGGGGTGTAGCTTATTTTTCTAATACCTTCATCATCATCATCATTGCAGCCGTGGAACGTCCACTGCTGAGATTACTATAGTGACCGATCTTGTGCGGCCTGCACTCAACGGCTTCCAGCAACCTTTATATGGACGTCTTCCGATCTAGTGGGGGCCCGTCCTACACTGCGCTTGCCGGTGCGTGATCTCTACTCTAAAACCTTTCTGCCCCAACGGCTGTCGGTTCTCCGAGCTATGTGTCCCACCACTGCCACTTCAACTTACTAATACTCTAGACAATGTCAGTGACGTTTGTTTGTCTACTTATTTCTGATTCGATGTCGTAGAGAACCATGCATATCCCTGTTCATAGCTCGCTTTATCTAATAAGAATAACATCAGTTTTCTAAAATTCCACTTAGGTATCATAATCTTGCTGTGGTCGTCGAATCTGACGATGTTGCCCTAAATGGAGCAATCCAATGGCCCGTATAGGCATCATAAGTGACGGGAATGCACTCGTTTTTGCATATTTTCATGCAACCGTTGCATCATGATATGGTTCATTGGACGATTAGATTGTGTGCGATAGTATTCACTTTATGAACACAATCGTTGTTGATAGTTACATTAGCTTCAATGAAACTTTGAGGAATCTTCGGTGTATTCACCTGCCAAATTTGATACCACATTTTGCCCAATCACATATACCTACTCCATTTAAATCTTAGACATCTTTGATGCAAGGTTTCATAAGCAAGTAAAGAAGTGAAGATTCAAATAGCTTTATTGTAGTTATTTTTCTATCGAAAATATCAATCACTCCTCACAAATCACAATCACCGCGAGGAATGCTAAACCCGTATTCATGAGAACCCCCAATAATCCTGTTACCTCCGTTTATGAGCAGCGGAACACAAATAATAAAACCAAGCTATAAGCGGCCTCTGCGAAGGTAAAAAAAGAACAAGCCCTTTCCATCTTTAGAACATTCACGCAAGATGACAGCTACCGGACATAAAGATTGAAAGTAGAAAAAATGTCTTAAGTTCTGAATTATAATTAAGTATGTTGTCATGGCATAGGCTTAGCTACAACTCATTTCAAATTGATCGAATTAACAGTGGTTAGTTATGAGTGGGACAGAATTCCTCAGGGAACGTGGCTGGGACCATTATTTTTGAATAAATAAAATAATAGTTAGGTACCTGAACTCATATTAGCATCCAATAGAAATTATGAAATGCACGTACCTACCATCTAGCTAGATAATATATAACGCTCTTGATAAATTAAATGCAAAATCCTTGTAACATTGAAAACGTCGAGCACAAACGGTTGTTCTAGGTAAAGTTTTTTCTGTACTAATAACAATTTTGTCCTTTATCTAAAGAGCAGAAATGGAGAGCTTATCTCAAAAGCACTTAAAGATAACCCTAAAGTCACAGACCATACCCTACATGGTGATACTCGTAGCTATGGTGTTATCTGTGGGTCCTGGCTGGGCCCTAAGGGTCCTCCCACGGCCGCCCACGGCGCATGCGTGCCTTGAATAGTAAAACGAATGGCACTACTTAAAATCAAAGTGCATAGTATAATACGCAAATGGGAGATAAAAACGAGCATTACTATAAAACATGACGTGAGTTGAGACTCTTGAGAGAACAAGCGAATGCGCCGATTTAGATATCTGTACTAGAAAGAAGACTATTATGAAAAGGCCAGCCGGTAGCTAGGTAGGTCCTAGGTAGGTAACGAGAAGATTAACAGACATACCTACCAGTTACAATCGACCGCCAAATTCGGGCAGAAACGAATAAAAACGAGACAAACACTCAGCAAAAATAATGAACTTAGGTTCTCATTCATGAAAAATTAAACACATATAAATCTCAGACACGTAAAGACGAAAGTAGTATTTGTTTGAGACATGAGTGACGGACGAGACACCCACTATGACCCAAATCTGCTATTGTGGGAATAGGACAATGAACTCGTTGACAAAAACAAACAATTTTGCTGTAGTCTGAAGCTCATTATGTTAAATGTACTCGTATCTATAGGGACTTGATTTAAATGGTGCCTGAACCTGTAAGTTAAGTTAGATAAGTTTTTAAAAATTCCACAACACCAAGCTTTATGATGATAAGATCAGAAATGAGGAAATCCGTAGAAGAACCAAGGTCACCGACATAGCTCTCAGAATTCGCAAGTTGAAGTGGCAGTGGGCAGGCCATATAGCTCGCAGAACCGACAACCGTTGGGGAGTAAAGGTTCTCGAATGGCGACCACGAACCGGGCGACGCAGTGTTGGAAGGCCCCCCCACCCGATGGACCGACGACATTGTGAAGGTTGCGGGAAGTCGGTGGATGGAGAAGGCTCAAGACCGTTCGTCATGGAACTCTTTGGGGGAGGCCTAGCAGTGGACTTCTACAGGCTGATGATGATGATGATGATGAAGCTTTATGAATTAAACATTTCATGCAGAAAATCCCCTGAATGTATGTACTAACTTAGTGTCCAGTGTTGAAGATTCTGACTGAGACCGGCCTCATAGCTCTGCCTTCTGCGCTTGAGGTCGCGGGCTCGATTTCCGCACTGGACAAACATTTGTGACTAACACAGATGTTTGTTCTGTGTCTGGGTGTTAAATATACAGTGGTGGTCATCTAATTAGAAACACCTACCTGGGTTTATATTTTTATTGCAAATTCCCTTTCGAACTAATTTTTAACGTATCATAGAGTGTTCCTACGTATTAAAATCGATGTATCGGATATTATATTGCATTGTTATACCATTTTAATAACAGAAAACAACGGTTGTTTTTCTAAAACTGAAAGTTATATTAATAACAAAATAAAAAACGAGATACAAACCGGACAACTAATTAGAAACACCAAAAAAATCATTACTTAAATCATTTTTAATTTGAACAAAACCCCAATCGTTTTGAAAAATACTAAAAATACTACATCCTTAGACAATTAGTATTTGGTAGGGTAGCCTTTATTATCAATAACAGCTTTGCAGCGACGCGGCATTGATTCAATCAATTTATAACAAGTTTCTACAGGAATACTTCTCCAAGCGTCTTCAAATGCACTGTTAAGTCCATGAATATTAGTAACGTGTTTCTGCGACAGGTTGGTCTTTATAGTGTGCCACAAATTTTCTATGGGATTTAAATCCGGACTATTGGCAGGCCACTCTAATACTGTCACGGATTGTTCTGTAAGAAACGCTTTAACGCTGCGTGCTGTGTGCTTTGGGTCGTTGTCATGCTGAAATATCCAAGTTATTGGCAAATTTTCCTCGGAATATGGAATCATTGTCTCTTCCAAGATCTTTTTGTATTGATATTGATCCATTTGCCCTTCAATCTTTCTCACGGGAACAATCCCGTACCCTGAGAAACATCCCCACACCATTACATTTCCACCACCGTGCTTAACTGTCTTTTTAGTGTACTTGTTATTCAAAGCCTCGTTTATTGGTCGTCGTACATATCGTTTTCCATCGGAATTAATCAAATTAATTTTAGTTTCATCTGAAAACAAAACTTTTTTCCATTGATGAATAGTCCAACTGCCATATTTGCGAGCGAATGCTAGACGATTTTCTCTATGTTGCCTGGTTAGTAGTGGTACTTTTCTAGCGATCCTTCCTAACAATTTTCCTTCAACCAACCGTCTACGAACTAGTTTAGTGGACACGTGTCGAGGATCGTCTTCTGAAAATACCTCTTTTCTTATAACATTGGATCCTTTAAAGGGCCTTAGCTAATCGAAGCATAAGCCTGTCTTCTTGAACTGTAGTCTTCCTGGGCCGAAGTTTTCTTGGCACGTTATCTGATGTTCCGTGTAGTTTGAAATGTGCGAGGGCGTTAAATATCATCTTTACGGAGCATTCCAAATAATCGGCGATCTTTCTGTAACTCCATTTTTGTTTTAAATGAAAATTCACTATAATTTTTCTCGTTGCTGCATCACAGCTCTTATTTTTACCCATTTTTAATAAAACAACAGTAAATAGTAACTTTTCGTAATGAGTTAGAAATGGCGGCAATATTTACAATGTGATTGACAATTGTGAGAACTGTATTTCAGTTTAAAAAATCAAATTTCGAACCAAGTCATACAATGTTTCTAATTAGTTGTCCATTCTGCCAGTCCTAACGATATTGATACTTTTTGTTTCACTGATATTTATTTTTATTGTCGTCTTGGTTGTCAAATATTATTGCTTGTAATTAAACTAGAGATATTAAAGTACATTGTAAAGTAGTGAAAAAAAAAATTACCTCCTATTAAATGCTATAATAATGTTAGTTACTTTATAAAAATGTCAGGTGACTAGGTGTTTCTAATTAGATGACCACCACTGTATATGTATCTATCATGTATATCAGTCTCTGATACCCATAGTTCAGGCTATGCCTAGTTTGGGATCAGTTGACCGTGTGTGATTATGTCCGGAATATTTATTTATTATTATTTATTCGATTGGGTTACTTTAACCTGCTCGGTAATGCTGCTATCTGTCTGATTCTGAAAACGACAATTTTTGCAATCAGGTGAGCTTCATTATATCTGTTGAGACCATTTCCTGAACATAATAGTTTTAGGAAACGAGAGATTTCACTTATTGTTGGGTATTATTATGTGTGGCATTGGACTTGCGACCTTTGATGCGTGGGAACAAGAATGTGTCAACAATGATTATGTATTACGTGGTTATGTGGCAGCGAAGTGCTATCTCACGTGCTCTATCATCAGTTTGTTTTGCTTTAGATATTTGAGAAAATATATGCGTGTGTTTAATTAACAGCCACGCTTTCGTTTGGTGAACACCCAGCAAAGCAAAGCAGCTAAGCTATTCTGTAGTTAAAATATCGAACTCGAATTCACGGTAGTGTCAGAATTCACTTCGAAAGTCACGTCAGCGAGGCGCCACACGCGTTTTCGAGTTCTACACAATACGAAAAAGTCACCGAAAATGTCTTCAGAATGCTCGTGCAGCGCCGCCTGGGGATCAAGTGCAGTCTTCTGTTTTGTTTCCATACTTTGCTCAAACGCGCTGGTTGAAATCATAGGTTTCGTCTTTGCGTATGCTATTACTCAACTTTTTGTTTCATTTCGTGCATATGATTAATTTCGTCCACGTCGTCACGTCGTCGCCTGTGTCGGCGGAAATCGTTATAAACTGTGATGTTCCGCGCATTTTGATCGCAAGTTTGTGTTTAGGTCTGGTGGAGGCACGTTCCACAACTCAGCGTGTTCCAGTTTACACGATTGCTGAGTTCACTGGCTGTAGGTACTTATCACATGTTTACATTAATCAATAAATAAGTACTTACCTACCTACCTATTAAAATAACACTTTTTTATCTAATGTGTTTAACGCAAATATTCATTACTGACCCGTAGGTACCTACCGACTCATATCTTTGCTTGTAATACCCTATTACCAACTATATTTCTTATTTACAACTAACTTATTTACACAAACTTATAATTTATACAGTCTTACTGCACACTTTTTTTCACCACACTGATTCTTTCACCGACGCGACGGTCATAGGCCCTATTCAGGGCCACCATACCTCAACCTGCTCCACTGACCTCCTGTTTATGGTCAGTGAGATGACCAAGAAAGATTCAGTGACACGGCACGCAAGCAAGCAAGCAAGCAAGCACCGCACAAAAAGCTAATTCGATTTACAAAATAATCAAAATATCAAAGCAACAGGTGTCAAAGCATTATTTGGTAAAATTATATAGAAGAGTCAACAAAAACCAGTCCGTGGTCGCGGGGGTGGCGCGTGGGCGATACCGCGGAGGTTCCTACATGTCATATAACTTGCTGCAGACGAAACTGCCTACAATCAAGTATCATCTATTTTCCTGCGGAAAGTATCTGCTACCTACTCTCCTGTTCAAACAACTTCTAACCAGTATTTTCAAGGTCTAAAGCAGTAGAAAAAGTTTGAAGATGACAGGGGAGACAGACAGATACATGAAAATTGACTGCAAGATCAAATTCAGGAAGATAGGTATAGAGGTTGTAGAGGATGAGGGTGCGTGGAGCGGTCAAAATCCGTGAAATGATACGAGGTTTGGATGTTTTAGAAGAAATTCCGGCGTTTCAGCGCGCACGACCAATTGCCGGTGTCGGGTCAACGGGCCAACTGTCTTTCGGTCGTTCACGCTCAAACGGGGAGGTAGATTTCACTTAGTTTAAAAAATAAGAAGGTACGTACAAATAGCGTACGTTCAAATGCCTACCTACATCATCATCATAAACATTTCTATAAAAAAAAAAAATATTTTAATGTTCTCGTTTTTTGATTTCAGGGTCGCGAGGTACGTCGTTTACAGAGGTAATGAAGGTGAGGTAATGAACTTACTTGTCCAATTATAATCCTAATATCCTACTAATATTATAAATCCGAAAGTTTGTGAAGATGTTTGAATGTTTGTTGTTCACTCACGCCGTAACGGCTCTCCGGATTTAAATAGAGTTCTTTACCTAGAAAGGCTACTTTTTATCAAGGTTCCTCGCAAGCGAAGCCGCGGGCGAAGCTAGTTCTCCATAAAACCTGACGTAGGTACTATAATTTAATTTGTCTCAGGGAGGTAGTGCTTGTACATAATACTAATTAATAGCCTAAATATATTATGTTGCTGATATGAACTAAAACGAGACGGGTATCCTGCTACACAGCTTCTAGTTTTTATCAATCTCCACTAATAAACCATTGACAGGAAGTCAGAGCCAATCCTTTGGTATGCAGGTACTTTATTACAAATGGACAAAAAGTTCAGGTGCTTAAACTTAATTGCTATCTTATACTTGTGCCTGAGGATTGGCAGCAAAAACATGTTTGCGCAGACGCAGGTCGCTTGTGGCAATTGATCTGGACAAGATATGGACCGATAAATCAATGTTTCGTTATATTAGCCCGTTTGGCTTTTTGTAAGGACTAACATGCTTTTAGAAATAAAAAAGTTGTTGTTATCAGATGTATTTATAGCGTACTAAATCAACTTATATATAGGTGAGATAGGTAGGTACTTATAGCTTAATTGCAGCCAATAGCTAACTTCACCGTAAGCTCAGAATAATTTAATAGTGTAACATTTAATAGTATTGACTTATAATAATTTATAATAAATTACTATTATGACTATTATTATTATGGTAAAGTTTTTCGTAATATAATTCTGTTAAAGGTGTTAAAAATATGTCTAAAATCCGTGGAGCCGTGGTGTCCGCCTCGTCGGAAAACAGGCATGAGATTTTGAATTGCTTAAGTAGGCAGAAAACCTTTAATTAAACACACTAAATAGGGCGAGGGAAGTGAGTATCTCAACAGTAGCCCGAGTGCTTGTGCTAAATCATCATTTCAATGCATTCTCAAAATAAGACAAACCGGTAGGTTGTTCTTCCGTCATGACAATGATAAGTCTGGTACAGATTTCCCAATGAAAAACCATGATCAGTTAATTCATGATGAACAGAAGTGAGGAAAACCTACGCGTCTACGGTTGAATCAAGCAAAGGCGTGTAAATCTGCAATTGGTGGTACAACAATGGTGCAGGAAGATGCCTGTCAATTTGTTCAAGCACTTAACTTTTTGCTGCTCAAATAAAGATACCTGTCCGTTGCAGGGAAACACAATAATACCTACTGATCAACAAAAACGAAGGTCGTCTGGATGCCTAGATGAACCGTTTCGTCTGTAGAAATGGCAAAATAACTCTTAGGTCAAAAAAAATTGTTTATTGTGCCAAACAAGGTGCTATGTTTCATGGTTTGGGAACTCTTATTTTATGTTGCAATAACCTGTAATAGAAGACCCTTCTTTTCTGCCGCATAGGAAAACTTTAAGTAGGATCAATGGATTTTCCGTTCGGAAATGTAAATGCTCACGAAGGAAAACATCTTGAAGAAACCGGCATTTCCTAAAACCTAAAAATTCGAAGACATGTGACATCTGCACGACAAGAGGCTCTAAGAGGCGCACTTTCAACCTTTCAACACACTGCCCACCAAGAAATGTATTTATTTATTTGTATATACAAGAAAGAATCAGTGGCAGGCACGACAAGCAAGCATCAACCCGTGATTATTATTTTTTTGACTGGCCTCATAGCTCAGTTAGTAGTAATTCTGCCTTCTGCGCTAGAGGTCGCGGGTTCGATCCCCGCACTGGACAAACATTTGTGTGATAAACACAGATGTTTGTTCTATGTCTGGGTGTTAAATATTTATCTATTATATCAGTCTCTGGTCACCATAGTACAGGCTATGCCTAGTTTGGGATCAGTTGACCGTGTGAATACGTCCGGAATATTCATTTATTTATTTATTTTGGTTTAGGCGGCGACGTTAACAGTCTCAAAGATTTATGGTTCAAATTTGTGTAAAATAGTGCTAACAGGAATGAATGGCGGAAAGTGTTATGGTGGCCCCTTAGCTGGAACATTCCTGGAAGTTGGAACGCCAAATTAAAATGCCGAATCCAGTTATGGGGTGATTCAGGTGAGATATCTCTGTTCCGCGTCTGTAGATCACTAGCGGGCACCAGTTGCGCTGACAACGGTAGCTAACGAGCTTTCCTATATTTACGACGTTTCCTTTTACTTATAAGGCTAAGCTGTTCTCTCACCTTGGTTTTAAAGTTAAAGTTTTAAACAAAACTTAAGTGCATGCACAAAGGAGCCTTTAGGAGGCGCACTGCACTGATTCTTTCACCAACGGTCATAGCCCTTTACAGGGCCACCATAACTCAAGCTGGTCACTGACCTAATGCAGGTTAACCAAGAAAGAATCAGTGACACGACAAGAAAGCAAGCAACCAACACTAAGGAAATAACTACTAAAATGTTATTCTGTAAGTCCGTCTGTATTACATAAATTCAGTGACGCAACGGTTAGCGCATCACCGTGTCTAGGGCAAAGTCGTGGGTTCGACTCCACCCTGATATTTTTTGGAATCGGTAGGTACTTACCTTTTTTAAACTAGTTTGCGCCCGCGGCTTTGGCCGCGTGGTACCTAGATAAAAAGTTTCCTATATGCTATTCTAGGCAAAGAACTGGTCGGTGTGTACATAACGGGACACTATGGAATTAGGACTAAGAAAAAATTGCCAAAGTTCCACCCGTACTCCCTACATAGTAGGTGCGTTCCGCCAGAAGTCTCGCTCGTCGCCTCTTCTTTTCTCTCGCACACTCGGCCTTCACTCCGCTCAGGAGCTCCTACGCGAGCTTCTGGCTCCACCTTTTATAAAAAAACACCCGGGGGTAGGACCAAGTCGGACCACGTGGGGTCCGGGTGCTCCGAGTCGGAATAATAACCTTTTTTTTTTATACAAAATAGGCTAACGTTTGACCACAATCTCACCTGATGTTAAGTAATGATGTGGTCTACGGTGTAGCACGTTTGCCTAGAAGAGACCTATTCACTCTAATCTTGAAGACACCCAAATTATAGGTATTCGGAAACACAGACGCCGGCAACTAGTTCCACTCTTTGGCTGTCCGCATTATAAAGGTAGACGCAAAGCGCTTGGTGCGGCAAGGTGGTATATCAACCATGACCTATTATTTATACTCAACTGCTCCTTTTATATGAAGGTCACATCATATTTTTCTAAGTCCTATTCCATAGTGCCCCGTTATGTACACCCCAACCAAAGAACTCTGTCTACTATCTGATTGAACAGCAGACATCCAAACATCCTCACAAACTTTAGCATTCATAATTTTTCTTATTTGGAAGTAGGATTCTTGTAGGCTCGGTCGCGAGGAACAGGCGTAGCTTCACCTAGTTTCTAAGAAAGTGATCCTACTGATTTTCTTGAAATAAACACCATATAAAATCTTAGTCTGACATTATTATAATCTTGAAAATCTTATGACGATCGGCGTTTCGTAAACATCGAAAAATTGGTAAAAGTTACAAGACATTTCGCAAAACCGAAATGTTGTAGGTACCTATTTGCTACTCAAAGTCACGTACCTTCTTTAGATAAAATGCACAGAGAAACAAAACAATTCTTGGAGAAGAGAAGGGGCTTCGAAGAGATTACCTATTCACAATGAGGACCGTTTCAGTAACTCATTGACGATTGACAATGCATTCGATACCTGTACCCTTGCAACCTGCCTTTTCTACAATGGCAACTGGCCAAATTACTACAACAGTGTTATCTCTTGGCAAACAATTGCATAAATTATCTAAGTTTTGCAAAATATGTATTGGCTACGATGCTTTTAGAATTTCAAAATTTGTATTTTCATTTTTTTTTTTTTTTTTTCATTTTAACGTTCCACGTTGTCTCGCTCGCGTCATGTCACCCTGTTAGGTCCAGTCTGAAAACCAGCGCTGCTTCCCTACTATGTTCGGGAGTGGCATAAGCTGAGACTTGGACCTAGTTTGGTCGCACTTGCACAGTCGCACTAAGAAACATAATATTTAGCTTTGTTAACCTGCCTACATATTTGTTATTTATGTGATCATTTTTGTTATGTATGTGATTATTGTTGTGTCTTTAATATTTTGTACTGTATGTGTGTGTCAAATAAATAAAATCTTATTCTTATTCTTATTTTTAAATACATAATCAATAATACCTCGTAAGTAGAATTTACTCGGTATTTCAAATGAGCATACTATTTTTCTAGGGTTCCGTTAACAAAGGATTAAGCGGGACACTTCGTTGTGTCTGTCTTTCCGCTCTTGTGGTTTCTAAGCAACTACCCAGTGCTATCAACTTTATATTTGCCATATATTTAGAACTAGTTACCGCAAATTAATTCTATTAAATTTATTGTTTTTGTTTTATCTAAAATCAGGCTAGGTACCAAGTCGAGCGTGCTAGTTTCGGTTTGTAAGTTTTAAATAGTTTGTTTACTTATTTTTTGTTCATAGACTTTAAGATTTATCAGCAAGAAGGATAAAAAATAACGTTTCCTTTATTTTTGCGGAGAATACTAGCCAAAAATATTGAAAAAAGGTAAAACTAATTGAGGAATTAGGTGTAAATTTTCCAGGAAAATTTAAGCGAAGTTCCTGACTTTTATAATATTCGAGATAAAAACAATAAACTTCGTCTATATTTTTATCTTCCCCTAGTTTAAATTAAGATTGAAATTAATTTGAAACGGAACCCTCCGTGCGTGAGTTAATTAGTTTTTCTTAAAACACAAATGATACATATTTAAATTAATAAGCTGCGAGGACGTCAGATTATAATGAATTACCTACAGATTTTACAAAAAGTAACCGAATTCCCGAGACATAAATCACACAGTAGCAGCTACCACTACTATACATGTAGGTATTCAAGGTAAATTCTACTACAGATTCATAACAAACTTGTCTGCCCATAAACAGCTGTCGGAATTACTTCATCACGAGCTGCACCCGCCGAATATGTGGGTAGCTGTTTGTTTTTGTTGCATTTTAGGACATTTTTGGAAGCAATAGAACCTAGTTTTTACCTAATGCAATACAAATAAAAATACTAGATAGAAATTGCAGCTGAAAACAGAGAGTTTATAATAATAAATTACGTGTTTCCTTTGAAAACTCATAGAACAGAAGGATTTACGAACCAAATCTCTTTCAATGCAAACTTCTAGGCAAACGGTGAAAAATAATCAATTATGTAAACAAAAAAACCTTGCTTACTAAAATTAATTGCCCGAAACAGTAAAAAGTAAAAACTCACCTGAATTTATTCACTAAAATATAACTGCCATTCACTCTCACTTAAAAACTCACTGTATATGTACGGTACCTATGCGTATATAATATTTACTTTCCCACACACTTCAATAAGAATATTTCAATTTATTTTTGATACTTCTAAAAGTCCGCGTGTAGAATGCGTAAGCTCCCGTAGCCTAGAAGACGAACGTGCGCGCGGCGCGACTACCCGGTGAACTATGGCTTCTTTCAAGTTCTTTCTCGCTTCGCACGCTCGGCGCCCGGCCCGACTCGCCTCGCTGGCCACCCCATGCAAGCATGGGTAGTAGGGATGCATGCAAGCTGAAGTGTAAGGGTTAATTTATTTATGATGCCGTTTCACTCTCGATTATGCAAATATCGATAAAGACCCTATATAATAAGGAGCTGTCATTAGATATCAATCCTATTAAATTTGTTTTTCTTGTTTTTTTTTTGTTTTTTTTTTCCGGACATATCGGACATATATATTTATCACACACGGTCAACTGATCCCAAACTAGGCATAGCCTGTACTATGGGTACCAGAGACTGATATACATAATAGATATATATTTAACACCCAGACACAGAACAAACATCTGTGAATAACACAAATGTTTGTCCAGTGCGGGAATCGAACCCGCGACCTCTAGCTCAGAAGGCAGAGTTACTACCATCTGAGCTATGAGGCCAGTGATTAGATATCGATCCTAATAAATTGCCGCTTATTAGAAAACCTGAGCTTTAGACAAGGCGTTCTTGGCTTTAGTAATAGAGGCTTTATTATAGACTAGCTTCCGCCCGCGGCTTCGCTCACGTGGTAACTACATAAAAAAAAATCCCATATTCTATTCTAGGTAAAGAACTCATCCAAGTTTCAACGAAATCGGTTGAGCCGTTACGGGCGTGATTAAACAACAAACATCCAAACGCCCGAACAAACTTTCTCATGTATAATATTAATGATTAGTAGGATAGGATAGTAGGAAGTATGATATCTATTCCAGATGATTTAAACAGCGTCAGGTGGAACTTATTACTCAATTACAGGATGCTGCAGTGACTTAGAGTAGACTTGCCCAGCACCTATGCATCCTCTCAGCCTAAATGGCCTTGTCCAAAGTCTACAATATGTGAGGACTAAGCTGCAGGTTTCTTCACGATGTTTTCCTTCACCGTTTTGAATCAAGTTCAGCAAGTTAATGCGCACATCATACATTTTTCGAACAGAAAAATCCATTTGTGAACGGCCGTGCCGACCGATTTGAACCCACGACCTGTGGATCGAAAGTCGAAGTACCTCCCACTATTCCATCACGGCTTGTAGTAATACTTAGTACTTAATCCTAGAAATTCTCAAGATAAAGTTAATCAGAGCATTCGAGAGAGATTTCTAGCAGACTTTCTCATCTGCATAATGCCCCATAAAACGATGTTTAGTCTGCGTCTGCGCATTCTCAAAACCAACGAACAATGAAACACGTGAGATCTTGATCCTGGCTGTTATTGTCCACATTTCTTGTGAAAACAAACTCTAATTGAAGTATTTTTCAGTAGACTGGTCTAGTGTTAAGCCTGAATGAAGTCGTAGGTAATGATGCCAGACTCGCTGTGGCTGTCCTGTTGGACAGATTATCGTAAAGGTAGTATGGTATATTCTGCCGTGGTGGCCCCGGCTGAATATACCCGTGGATGTCGTACGAGGCGACTAAGGGAAAAAAGCTAGGGGATGGACAGCAGGCAGCGCCCCGAATATAACAATGATAGCTCCAAGTCTCTAACTGCGCTCGCCAACCCGCATGCCCAGCGTGGTGAGTATAACCAAATTTCCCACACATGAGAAGTCGCTCCGGAAATCTGTCCACTGCTGAACATTAGCCATGTTCAGCAGTCGACTTCAAACGACTGGCATGATGAATTATGATGAGGTATATTCTAAGTAAAACGCCCTTTGTTGTCTAATTCTATGCGAAGAGGAGCCTACCTCGTGGGAACGGATATATGGAGCCACAACACGGCTTGTTTTGGATCGCGCGGGTGACGCAGACGCAGTTGTGAGAACTTCACGTGAGATCGGACTACGAAGATGCTGCTCCCTCAAGGAAAACATTCTTCGGTAAGTACCTTACTTGAAGAAGTCAGTGGAACCCTCTACCATAACACTGAACATAGCTTTCAGGCAGTGACGTAATCCTTTCACTATGCTGATTCTTTCACCGACGGACATAGGCCCTTTTCAGGGCCACCATACCTCAACTTAGTCACTGACCTAATACAGGATGACCAAGAAAGTATCAGTGACACGACAAGCAAGCAAGTGACGGATTTAGCAGCAGGCTGATTAGGCTTGAGCCTAGGGCTGAAAATGCGGAGACCGGATATTTTTACCGTCTTTCTGTGAAGTTTAAAAAAGACCGTTTTCTGATGTCATCGATAGAAGGACGTAAACAAGACAAGTTTCCCAAGACTTTTCCCTCTGGTACGTACCTTTACGAAATAGTAACTTCTATCCAAAGATCTTGGAGTCCGCTGCCTTAGCATCACACTTTCATCGTGTTAGAAAAAAACTCATTAGTAAAATGTGAGTGCACTTTTGTAACAAAGGGCATGGAATGGGCGCGTCTCGCGGACGTCCGGTGCCGAGCCCAACTCGACATCAGCGGTAAGTAATAAGTAGAGATAGTCAAAAATCGTCGATGGTTGCTGGTATTTTTGTGATTTATTTGAGAAAGCCGCTGAAATAACGCTGGTTGTGGAGTATTGTTGAAATATCTATCAGCATTACTCCACACTGGCGTAATTTTTGCTCGCTCGATTGATTAGTTGGTCGGTACCAACCAACCAATCAATCTCCACCACACGGTTAAGACGTTTCAATGTGATCCTAGTGATTTTATTGAAATAAATGCCTTTTGACTTTGACTTTGACTTTCTCCTAGCTTTAAGTATACCTACTTATGATTAGCAATGGAAGTCGTGACGGAAGGGAGAGAATTTAGTAAGCTCCTCGTTGCACTAGGTACATATTTCATCAAGTGTAGCGTGTGCTGCCCTTAGATCATTTGTTGAAGCTCACATTTGTCTTCATTTTTTTCACATTTTTATAAGCTCTTATTTATTAAGGATTATAATTAGATTACTTTTCTCTTGAGCCTCACCTAGTTCGATCGGCACCACACTGAAGCTTTAAATTCCATTTTGTGAAAAAGGATCATCGAAAAAAATGATAGGCACCAAGCCGTGTTTGTTGCCTGATTCTTCTAGGCTTGGTCGCGAGGAACAGGCATAGCTTCACCTAGTTTCTAAGACGTTTCAAAGTGATCCTAGTGATTTTATTGAAATAAATGCCTTTTGACTTTGACTTTGACTTTAACTGCGTTATAGCAAGACATGCACGAGCCCTAATTAGTCGATGGCGATGAAAGGGTCGTATTCGACCGAAGATAACCTACATGACGATCGATGATGGAATATTCCACGTTTTTTATAATTGCGTCTTTGTAAATATTCCGTCATCAAAGTACCTAGGCAGGTAGGGTACCTAACTACGCCCACTCCACCCCCGCCCCCGCCCATAGTTCTAAATACATAGATGCATTTGTTTATTATTATTTACCTATCAATTGATTTACTTAGCGGGCAGGGTCATCTTCTCAACCAGTATCATTTTCATAATCTTTATATTGTTTCACGTTAGTAGGTACCCAATATATTAATTAGGGTTTAAAAATATATAATTACTCTTTAGGTGATAAAAGGACCAAAAACAGCTATATCACTGGCAAATATAGTGAGATTGGTGAATGCGTGAGACGAGTACATACCTATCTGTGTAACGTCCCAGCTTAGCTGGTATTTTAACATTTTACCTACCTACTGTTTACCTACTTAATTTATTTTACCCTACATTTATAATAATATCTGCGTACGCGAACGACTAACTACTTATACTACTATTATCATTTATTACTATAAGCTAAATAATTATTCTCATGTAAGTGATTGTAATCTTTTTGAGAATAAATTTCTTTAAACCTATATAAAAAAAACTGGATAATCTTTTATCTATCTCTCTTTTATTTATCTGCTTAGAATATTATTCTATTCTAACCTTCTCTCTATTCAATTTTTTGCTAATAACTTGTATTCCTTCTTATTGTTGATTTCTTATTTCAGTAGGTAAGTCCGGTCCATAGGAAGGTACCTACTGTACCTCAAGGGTGACCAAGATGATCAGCGACGCTATTTTTTTAAATCAAAAAATAATCAGACATCTATTTATTCTCATTACAAGATAAACAAATAAAACGGGTTACCTGTTTAAGTAAAAATAACTGAACTGAATCTTTCAGAAAAAGTGTTGGCATGGCAAACTAGACAACCCTAACAACACCTTGACAGATAATAATTAACACCTCCAATACAATTAAAGTGACCATATGGCATTATATTATAGTACTTACTTATTATTATAGTATTGGTACCTACTTATATAATATAGCAAGACCACATTTTAGTACCTACCTACCTACCTAACGCCTAGCGAGCGCCTAAGCCGAATCCTATAGGCACTTGGCAGGTAGGTAGGTAAGGTAATCTGAGTGCCTACCTACTTAGATACTTACTAAGGACCTACGTACCTAGGTAGTTTTATACACAAAAGTCTTCATTGGACTACCATTAAAGCAGCTTTTACATATCTATTCAAAACATAACAGCCTACTTTCTAGCCTTTTCAAAAGTTTCCACACACATTGACGGTTGTGTGTGGAACCCGGTCAAGTCCTCAAACGGAAGCAGGGCAGTGGGCACATCAAGATAGTCTACAAAAACGCTGCTTTTCTTTTGAAATCTACTTGAAGAGGGTAAAAATATTACAATTACTACCTTAGCTACTATTCAATAAAACTCCTGATGAATAGTGATAGCAAAGCCAACTTTGGCAACACTTTGCGGAAACAATTTGCACCCACTTCTATGTCGTCGCTTCGTCGTTGTTGGAGTGATTTCCAGTGCAGTGCAACTTGACTTCCTACCTATCAAATCATCAAAATTTTGTGCTGCATTGCGGAAAAGTGTGGATACCTTGGAGGCCTGCCAAGCCATTACCAGTTTATGGAATGATGCAGATGCCGTTCTTGCCGAAGATTTCAATAAAATAGATTGCATTCACATAGCTTTATGCCTGTATACAACATCTTTGCACATAGCTTCGGGCACGTCAACGGTATTGTTCATATTATGAGAGTTGGGTACGGAAATGAACTCGTAGCTCACTCAAGTGTGACTTTACCATGCAATAATTAGCGTATTCGCAATTATCGTATTGCAAAACGCATCGAATACGCAAGTCGTTCGCATGGTCTAATTTACACATAGACGTGGGATAGAACCTGTGGTATATACAAAATTACTCTATGGATAGAACTATTTTCTTCTTTAGGTACATTCTCTGTTCTCTCCGAGATGGAGCTATCTTTTTAAGTTTTTCCCCATTCGGGATGGCTATGGCAGCTAGGCCTTACCGCCAAGTTCTACGTTTAATTTATTCGTTGTTCTTTTTTTCTTTCTTCTTCATTTTACTTCTTAGTCATGGTCAAGTCACCGTCAAGTCAAGTCAAGTTCAGTTTTATTAAGATATGACTAAAACTATCTTACTAAAACCTTGAGGGACCTCTTGGCGCCACCACCATAATCTATCACTAGTTTTGTAAAATAAATTGAGAGCACAACATCACTTTGCAAGTTCCCGCCAAAAAGTCTGGAGCTAACTACGCTCGCTCTAAGTACATGACAAATTGGCAGCTGGCATTGCTGACAGTAGCAATTGGAGTTTAATTTCAACCCCGTAAAAGCTGTCAGTGTCAATGAACCATTTCAGCTGTTTTCGGCTAAACTTAACTTGTTGTTATTTTTGGTATATTTCCATGAAAAACCTGAGATATTATACAAATCATTTTGTAATCAGCCGTGACAATGTTCGCGAAGCCATACAAACTAAAATCAAACAATGCGCTGAAGAATTCTGAGAAGTAAGATAACTTTTTTTTTTTGCTCGTTTCTTATTAGGATTTTGTGATTTTTTGGCTTCCCGCCTTGTTTTGTAGGAAACACCTGGCTCAGCGCGTTCTTGAAGAGTTTCCCTTCGCTACGGAGGAGAAGGTGAAAGAAATAGTCCCTCTGAAAGGAAGTTGCACGTGTATGAAGTTAGTGCTCCATTCTGGCGATTTCGTGAACGTGTATGCGTTAGATGGAATCCCGATGCTGATAGAGATGCCGGGGGGGCTGGTTCCCACGGTGTGTGCGCTCTGGAATGTTCCAGATCTTGTGCCCATACTCACTATACACACTCCAGTTCTTGCTAAGGTATTTATTTTGGTTTTCTGGAAGACCAAAAACATTCTTGCAAAAAACAAAGATTTTTATTCATAGTAAGGAGATTTTTTATATAAATCCATGGCAAGAGTCCACATGCCTACTTACAGCAAGTTAATGGTCTTTATTTTATAACACAGATTCAAAACGGAGCTCCATTGTACCTGCCTGGCGTGTCCCTCCCGGCTCAAGGCGCGGGGTTCCCTATATTCCAGTGCGGCACAATACTGGGCGCTCGGACGGAAGACAATGCAGCAGCCTGCATGGTTGGCAGTGCCGCCATGTCTAGTGCTGATATGCTGCTTAGAGCTTCGTGAGTAGTATTTTAAGACTAATTAATAAAGCTTATATCCTCCAAAAATAATTAGTATTATTATTTGTTAGTTTATTCATTGGTTTAAGTCTTCATTTGCTTTTATTGTTTACCATAAAGATGACACTTTACTGGTTTATTTATTGTTATAAGTTTTTAGTTTTATATTGTACTGTTTGTTACTAAATGAAATAAAAAATAAAATCCTGAATCTGCACTGCAGTTCTAGAATATGGACCATAATCTACCTTACAGATTATATCACATTTCAAAGCTCAATAATAGTATGTTATTAAAAAAGTAACCTATGTAGACATTCTTATGGGACCAACATATATGTAAGTTGACTCGGTGTATAATTCCTTTGTTTGATTTCAGAGGCGTTTGTCTAGACACCCTGCATGTGTATGGAGATGCTTTGTGCAAAGATCGGAAATTCAGCAAAATCAAGAGGCCCAAAATTGAAACTACTCTGTCTACTAGCATCCCTGTCAACTTGGCGGGAAACTTCCAACAGGTATTTATTTTAGAATAGAACAAAATAGATAAACATTTATTTTGCTAATAATGAGTACAGTCCTAACTAAGTGCTAGGGCAGAGGAGCTCTTAGGTTGCAGTACTCTGTGAGCATACAATGGCCACTGAAAAGTGTCCTAAGTCAAAGTGAAAAGGTTTTTATTTCAATAAAATCACTAAGATCACTTTGAAACGTCTTAGAAACTAGGTGAAGCTATGCCTATTCCTCGCGACCAAGCCTAGAAGAATCAGGCAACAAACACGGCATGGGGCCTATAATTTTTTTCGATAATCCTTTTTTTTATCTTTATTGTTTGTTTTTTCACAAAAAGAGATACATTATGATTACATACTATCTTTCCACTTAGGTCTACCACAACGAGGTAACAGCAATAATTAGTAATCAAGTAAAGTTTATTATACCCATTGAGTATGTTTCCTATATATGCTTATGTGTTTAGGTAGGTACATCTATCACTCCTAACACACTCACTATTTTGTTCTCAGCACAAGACAGAAACATGGAAGTAAGCCCAGCCCATAAACAAACCTGATTGACTTGTACCTGTCACTTTCTTTCATCAGAGCATATAGGCCATTTTCATGGCCACCACACTACAACCTGGTCACTGACCTAATACAGGATGACCAAGAAAGAATCAGTGACACGACAAGAAGCAGGTCAGAGCATATCAGTGTGTGTATAAACAAATATATTTTCATCAGACACATTGTCTAACTGTTCCTTACCAGGGTGCATAATTCATAGTACACATAATTCATAGTTATACAGAAAAAGTGAAGCAACCAAATTGATGAACAGCCTGGGAAATTCAGGGTTTGTTTACTGCCTTCCGTGACCTTATCCTGTACCATCAAGTTAGCGGTTGTCAGTTCGACCCGCTATATGGCCTGTCCACTGGCACTTCCACTTGCCAGTTCTGATCACCATGTTATTTCATTTGACAGATCACTCTTCAGCCAGCCAAAGAAGAATGGCCAACACTGGGGCCCCGGCCGCAGCCAGTCCCACCTGTGGGCAGCCAGCCCAAACCTGCAGCAGCAACGGGAAACCAGCCACAGGTCATACCCGCATCCAGTCCGGAACCCGAGATTGAGGATAATGAAGAGGCTAGTGATACAGTGCATACAGGTAGCTATTTTATAGGCTATTAGCTTTCGCACGTGGCTTCGTTCGCTTCGTGCCTACTTAAAAAGTAGTCTTTATGCTATTCTTGGTAAAGAACTTTATCTATTTCAAGTTTCAACAAAATCGGTTGAGCTATTAAAGCGTGATTGAACAGCAAACATCCAAACAAACTTTCGCATTTATAATATTAGTACCATACCATTCTCATAGTTTTCTGTATGTTTTTAATCTGCTATGTAGAACTTTTCTACTATATTGTGTTTGGTCATAAAATTAACCAAAATGTACCTATAGCAGGTGACGAAAATACCAGGAATCCCAGTTCCTTCTCCACCAAAAATCCGGAATTATTATGAATACCGTACAGTTTACGTTCCTTGTTGTCCCCGCTGCAGAACCGTCGCAGCTGGAGGAGCAGATTCCCAGCGACATGGACGCGCTGCTGCAGTGGTGCCTGCTGAGCTTCCTCAAGCTGCGCGGCAAGACTGTGGAGCTGCCGCTCAAAACTAACTTACTCTACAAGTAAGTACAGCTTTTATCTAATCACTAGCTTCAGCCTGCGGCTTCGCTCGCGTGGTACCTACAAAAAAAGTAGCCTATATGCTTTTCTAGGTAAAGAACTCTTTATATTCCAAGTTTCAACTAAATAGGTGTAGCTGTTACGGCGTCATTGAATAACAAATCCTCACAACGTTTCACATTTATAATACCTACTAGCTTCCGCCGTGGTACCTACATCAAAAGTAGCCTATATGCTATTCCAGACTATAATCTATGTCTGTACCAAATTTCATCCAAATCCTATTGGCCGTTTAGCCGTGATTGAACCACAAACATCCAAACATCCTCACAAACTTTCGCATTTATAATATTAGTAGGATAATATTTATTTGATAAATTATGGTAGACTAGCTTTCGCTCGCGACTTCGCTCACGGCAACTAGATAACTAGACTTAATGCTATTCTAGGAAAAAAACGATCTATTTCAAGTTTCATTGAAATGTATAGAGCCGTTACGGCGTGATTTAACCACAAACATCCTCACAAACTTTCGCATTTATAATATTATTAGGATTATGTAGGTACAGTGAAATACTTGGTTTTATGGTAGGTATATGTTTTCACACTCTTGCTTCTTGAGCATACAAGGTGATTTATAATAGGTATGTAATCTTATAAAATAAGATTCTCTAATGGCCAAAACCACGAACCGGACGACGACATGTAAGAATGCCCCAGCCTTATGGACCGACGACACTGTGAGGGTTGCGGGAAGTCGGTGGATGAGACGGCTCAAGACCTTTCCTCGTGGCACTCCTAAGGAAAGGAAAGCCTATGTCGAGCGGTAGAATTCGTCAGGCTAATGATGATAAATAAATAAATATTCCGGACATATCACACACGGTCAACTGATCCCAAACTAGGCATAGCCTGTACTATGGGTACCAGAGACTGATATACATAATAGATACATATTTAACACCCAGACACAGAACAAACATCTGTGTTCATCACACAAATATTTGTCCAGTGCGGGAATCGAACCCGCGACCTCTAGCGCAGAAGGCAGAGTTACTACCAACTGAGCTATGAGGCTGAGAAATGAGGAAATCCGTAGAAGAACTAAGGTCACCGACATAGCTCTCAGAATTAGCAAGTTGAAGTGGCAGTGGGCAGGCCATATAGCTCGCAGAACCGACAACCGTTTGGGAGTGCCGCGACGCAGTGTTGGAAGGCCGATGGACCGACGACATTGTGAAGGTTGCGGGAAGTCGGTGGATAGAGAAGGCTCAAGACCGTTCGTCATGGAACTCTTTGTTCCATCAGTGGGCCTCTACAGGTTGTTGTTGATGATGATAAGCTATGAGGCCAGTCACGTGATGATGATGGATGATTGGCAGGAACCACCTGCACCCGCTGTGTCCGCCGGACCGCACGCTGGACGTCAAGAAGTCCTCCTACAAGAAGCTGAGCAAGTTCCTCGACGCCATGCAGCAGGTAACATTACTAACCTAACCATCCATCAAATCACCTATGCATTTTAAACCTATATTTATTTGTGTAAGTACGTTGAAACTCCACAAATCTTTGTCTCATCATCATCATTTCAGCCGTACGACGTCCACTGCTGAACATGGCCTCCCCCACAGACTGAGCGAATTCCTTATCATGTGGGGGGATTTGCCAATACTCACCACGCTGGGCATGCGGGTTGGCGAGCGCAGTTAGAGCTATCGTTGTTAAAATGAGGGACGCTGCTGCCCATCCCCTAGCTTTTTTCCCTTAGTCGCCTCTTACGAAATCCGCGGATAGGTAGATATGGAGAGGCCTGTTCTTCAGCCGGGGCCACCACGGCCAATCTTTGTCTAATAACATTAAACTTAAATACATACATAAACAACGTGGTTCGTACCTAGACTAACCCAAAAGGAGCATGAATCTATCAACAACTAGAAAAATATTATCGAAAAAAATTTAAATTGAGATTTTTTTCTCTGAACTTATTTTTTTGTTTTTTTACCATGTTTGTGGCTAATTATGAATCACCTTGTATTTTATTATCATCCTTTTACTTAATCATTCCCCCATAGTTGAGGATCGTGACTCCGTATGTGATGTGACTCCAAGTATGCCCCGTTGTGTGGTTTTTCTTCATCTGCCGCGGTCCTCGGCTTGATGGAGAGCGATGTTGACGGGCATGTCAATCTGTTTTCCTGGTCCTGGTCTCCTGGTCAGACCATCGTGTCGGGCTCCTCCCTCTCGTCGGTCTTTTGCCCTCTATTTTGCCTGTTATTATTAGCTTTTCCATGTTGTCGGCGTTTCTACGCGCGATGTGTCCGAAGTACTGGAGTACTCGCTGTAGGCAAATAGAGGACAGTTTATTTATCATAGTAGTAGTTTTAAAATGTTTGATATACCTATACAAGATGATTCATAACATGTATACCATCCCGAAAGGGGGTTATTCCATAAACCGAAAGAAATAATATTAGCGAAAAAATACATAGATATTTTCAATTTTTTTCCACAAACTTTTTCAAATTTTCTCTTTTTTTGTTATTTTTATAGTATTTATAACTAATTACTAAACGTAGAAGGAGTTCGGAATCAAGATTGCTACTTAAAAGAGCTAGTTCATTGAGTTTAAGCTCATTTGACCCCAAAACAGCTTATTTTCGCATAGAGTTTTTTCAATGAAAAATGTCGAATTTCCAAAAGTCGTAGAACAAAATGTATTACTAATTGGCTATAGAATAAGCTCCTCTTGGGATGGCATACATGTTATGAATCACCGTGTATATATAATATTGTGTGTATATAACTTGCACTCGGACGCCTTCGCGACAGGGACGGCATTATATCAGACGACTGTATGGTTGGTGGAGATCCTACAGGACGTGTAGAGAGAGAGTGCAAAGTTGTTATTTACAGGAGTATAATAATTACAATAGGTACATGGTATTTACAGAGAATAATAGAAGATTTTAGCAACACGATAAAGCACACGACCAGAGTAGAAGTAAAAGTAAAAGTAGTCTGTCAGACCGTCGTCCGTCCGAATCAACAATTCGTTCTATTCTTCGTCGCTATGCCAACTGAGAGGTATTTGAATTTGGCGGCGACGGAGTGATAGTGGTGGCGTAGCTCGCCACAACTGTTGCACATTGCAAGGCAGTCATATGTATTCGTGCGTATGAGTGCATACTAGCTGTTTATTTGGTTAATTGATCTGTTTCTATTCATACTTTTTGTTGTATTTATATACTATTGCTTACTACCTACCTAATACTTACCCAGTTTGAGTGCTCGTGTAATTTGAGAAAGAACCAACTAGGTTCTGACGAGTGTGAGTGTCCACACAAACCCTGCGTGGTTTTTAGGGTACAAAAACAAAATTTTAACCGTTTCTTTAATAAAGTGTAGAATAAATTAATAAAAAAATAATAATAATAATAATTTTAATTTTAATGATAAGGGTACACTATTGCATTAGGTGCTCCTGTAAGAATAGTGTAACTTTTCGTAAATCATCATCAGCCTGATGAAATCCACTGCTGAACATAGGCCTCCCCCAAAGAGTTCCATGACGAACGGTCTTGAGCCTTTTCCATCCACCGGGGGCCTTCCAACATTGAGTCGCCCGGTTCGTGGTCGCCACTCGAGAACCTTTCTTCCCCAACGGTTGTCGGTTCTGCGAGCTATATGGCCGGCCCACTGCCACTCGTAAATACATAAATAAATTCCTTTAGTGTGGATAATCACTTTAAAATAAAATAGTATCTTAGTGACAGTGAAGTTCGTGGCGGTTGTCTGCTGCTGGTGATGGTGATGGCTAATGGTGTCGCGTGCTGTTCAAGGAAGGCCTGCTGGAGGTGCGGGAGATAGATAAGGGCGTGTCCGCAGTGACGGCGGTCAACCTCGCGCACCCGCGCGCGCGCACTCACGCCGTGCCCGACACCATCAAACTACAGGTACCTACGCATTATACAATCCTACTTCCTACTAATATTATAAATGCGAAAGTTTGTGAGGACGTTTGGATGTTTGTTGTTCAACCACGCCGTAACGGCACACCGATTGTAAACTTAGGGAATAGATAAAGTTCTCTAACTAGAATAGCTTTTGTATACTTTTTTGTATACGTTCATAAAAAGTAGCCTTTAGCCCCTTCGTCCATGACGCTACGCAAAAGTGACGGAACTCATTAGAAACTAGACTTGCGGACTGATTGGAAATTCTGACTCGTCCACGACGCTACTGGAATTTCCTGAAACTCAGTCACTCAGTACTCGATTTTATGTAAACAAAGTTTTGAAAACGAAAATAATTAACAAGACTAGTGATAATTCGAGCGATGACATGGAATTATTACTTCTCCAGTCACATAGACGTCAGAATCACATATAATTACTTTTTATTCGTTCATTTTTCAAGTTTCTCGAAACCAGTCGCCTGGCGACCAGCATGTCGAGTCGCCAAGAGACTAGTTACAAACGCGTTCCTTTTGAGTAGCGCCGTGGACGGACGCGCATTGAAATACTAGTGCTATCGCAGTCAGGCTACTCATAAGTGATTACAGTTTCAGTCGCGTTCCTTAAGAGTCGCGCCGTGGACGAAGGGGCTTATGCTTTCGCGCGAGCGGAAGTTACTGATTAGATCGGAACGTGGGTACCTACGCTACCTCTTATTTAGATATTAAATCTCGGCCTGTCTCTCTGTTGCCATACCCTAATACAGGGTCAACATGAGAAACCACCTATTTATTACCTACCTGTAACCAACCGTTTGAAAGCAATAAAGGTATTGAGTCATCATCATCATTTATTTTTTTTGTGGGATGTAGACACATCAGTTGAAGCTGCTCGTCTATAATCAAATAAATAAATTTCGACGTCCACTGCTGAAATCTGCCTGCCCCACAGACAGTTAATTCCTTATCATGTGGGGGGATTTGCCCATACTCACCACGCTGGGCATGCGGGTTGGCGAGCGCAGTTAAGAGCTATCGTTGTTAAAATGAGGGACGCTGCTGCCAATCCCCTAGTTTTCTTCCCTTAGTCGCCTCTTACGACATCGGATAGGTAGATATGGAGGGGCCTATTCTTCAGCCGGGGCCGCCACGGCCAATGTGTTGAGTATATATGACTGGCCTCATAGCTCAGTTGGTAGTAACTCTGCCTTCTGTGCTAGAGGTCGCGGGTTCGATTCCCGCACTGGACAAACATTTGTGACTAACACAGATGTTTGTTCTGTGTCTGGGTGTTAAATATTTATCTATTATTTATATAAGTCTCTGGTACTCATAGTACAGGCTATGCCTAGTTTGGGATCAGTGACGGTGTGTAATATGTCCGGAATATTAAAAAATTAAAAAATATGGATGCTATCCCCCCTGCAGGCCACTACGCCGGCGGAGGAGAAGGAGTACACGGCGCCGCTGGTGCGCGAGGTGCACTGCGTGACGGCGCACGTGCAGGAACTCTTCGCACTCCGGTACTCTCCCACACTCACCCGCTGCTCTAGCACACACACACACACACACACACTGCTACTTTAGTATCAGCTACTTCAGAAATACATTGTCATCATTCATTAAATACAAGGTGATTCTTAATATGTAGGTATGCCATCCCGAAAGAGGCTTATTCTACACCCAATTGGCAATAAAGTTTGTTCCACGACTTTTGGAAATTGGAAATTTTTCATTGAAAAAACTCTATGCGGAAATCAGCTGTTTTGGAGTCAATTCAGGTCAAACTCAATGAATCAGCTGTTTTCGGTAGCAATCTTGATTCCGAACTTCTTGTACGTTTAGTTATTAGTTCCAAAGATGATAAAAATACCAAAAACAGTTTTTGAAAAAAAAAATGATGTTTTTTTTCTCTAAAATTATTTATTTTCGTTGATAGAATAACCCCCTTTCGGGATGGTATACATGTTATGAATCACCTTGTATAATGATAAAATTATAATAGTGGTAAATAATTCTTTATTTACAGAAAGAAACTTAAAACTAATACAAGTTAATATTTACAAAATACACAAGAAACAGTTGAGCCATCTAAAGACCGTTACAAACGATATATAGATAGCTCAACAGATCCAGATCCATCGTTATTGTGGTAAATTAAAAAACTCATTGACATCATAAAGTACCAGTTATGTGAGCCACTTTCTTAGTTTATTCTTAAAAATAGATGTGGAATGGAAGCTGCATCACGGAAGCCGCGACTTCATTTTATAATCAGTATAAAGGTACTTATGGCGTTTCAGACATTCATGAACTCTGAAAAGATGTTTTATCATTAACTTCTGGAAAAAGTTGGATCAGAGACTTTGTGACACTTTTATATCATCACATAATTTTGAAATATTAGAGGAACATCCAAACATGATATCTGGCGCTTGACCATATTTTTCAGTACTACGAATACTAACCACGACGCATCAAGGGCGTGTTCATGCGACTGTTATTTCTAATATTCTATTCATGGATGCACGACCGAGATTTGAACCCACGTCCTTGGATCAAGGTTCCCCCCACTAGGACAACACAGCTATAATGTTAGCATGATTTTCCAGGAAAGGCACGGTGATGTCCGCGGCGGAGGTGCGCAGTGCGCTGACGCAGCACGTGAGGGGTGGCGGGCTCAGTGCCGCCGCGGGCGCGGTGACGCTCGACGCCAAGCTCGCTAAAGTCATGGGCCGACCTGAACATGTAGGTACCCACAACACCGCCGTGCTTCAGCATCATTCCTTGTGAAATGAAATGTAAAAACCAAGATGACATAGCCAAAAAAAGAAGAAGAAAGTTCTTGGTAAAAAACCTAAGATGACATAGCCAACATAAACAAGTAGAAGAAGATGCAAATTCGGATAGTGGCCAATAAGAATTTCAAATAAAATATAAAAATTTCCAAAGACTACATTCAGCATAAGAGTAACCACTGCCTATAAAATTTCCTACCTCGACCGTTCGTTTCATACTGCTTTATCACTACTTTTCTTTTTGTTTTTTGATCATTTTATTTATTTTGACATTCTGTGAATATTTATCTCTAATTTATTTTTATATTTTTGTTTAATTAATCTGATTGACATTTATTGTAATAATTGTAATCTAATTATATCCTTAAGTAATGTAATTGGGAAATAAACCGTATTATTTAAGGTTAAATAAATAAATAAATAGGCAAAGTCCTGAATCTTATAACTTGAGTCTTTGGTAAATTATCATAGAAAGGCGTTCTACGTTTGAAAATGTTGAAAATTTTCGCATTTCCATACAGGCGTTTAGAAATCGCTAAAATAAACACACATTTTGTTCGAGAGATTTTTAATTTCTGATTTTTCCTCTGGTTCCATTGAACACCCCCAACGATTGATGCAAAATTTCTCGAACAAAAGTGACCTCCTAGGAGAATCAGTCAGACAGTTATCTCTATAGAAACGTGCTTTTTAAATAGTAAGGATCTTTTATTTATTTTATTTTTATTTATTCAGGACAACAAACAATTACACTTAAAAATTACATAACAAATCTTATAGAATAGGTGGTTCTTAAAGTATAATCAGCCCCGTTGTCCACAAATTAGGGTATACTTAAAAAGGGCGTTGTGTAAGAGTGTGACATATTAGTAGGTAGGTATTTAGGATCTTATCATCAATTGATCGGGCCGCAACTGTATGAGGCTTGCACAGGATAGTCAAAGTCAAAGTCAAAACGCATTTATTTCAATAAAATCACTAGGATCACTTTGAAACAGGAAACACATAGAGGAGATTGGCACATACAAAGGGAGGCCTATACCCTGCAGTGGGTGAAGTCAGGCTGTGGATGATGATGATGATGATGATTTAGGATCTTATGGATTATTAAAGGCCTCATCCTAACCGTTGGCAGTTTAGTGTTCGCTGGGCTAGTGGCTGGGTTACCTTGTAATGTTGTGTATGTTCCAGGAGGTAGTGAAGTGGGAGGCGCTGATGGCGGGCGTGCTGGGCCGCATGACGGCCGCCACGGAGATGCGCTTCGCGGACGGCGCCCGCACGCTCGCCAAGGCGCGCCTCGAGCCCGTCCGGATCACCGTCTCCGTCCGCAGCGGGAACAAGAAGGTACCTGCGCCTTTCTCCATCTATATAATAAATACTCCGGACATATCACACACGGTCAACTGATCCCAAACTAGGCATAGCCTGTACTATGGGTACCAGAGACTGATATACATAATATATACATATTTAACACCCAGACACAGAACAAACATCTGCATTCATCATACAAATGTTTGTCCAGCGCGGGATTCGAACCCGCGACCTCTAGCGCAGAAGGCAGAGTTACTACCGACTGAGCTATGAGGCCAGTCGAATATCAGAGCAGCCAGCCTGGAAGGTACCTCCGTCTTACAGAAGATCGTAGTTAAATAACATTATTTGTTTCAAATAGTTTTGTCATAAAATGAAAAAAAAAACATGAGAAATGTTTGCATGGTCTATACATATTTGCAGATCCATGGGTGTTTTTTAATTTATTACTAGCTTCCGCCTGCGGCTTCCCTCGCGTGGAGTACCAGTGTAGCAAACATCGAAACATCCTTACAAACTTTCGCATCACTACCACTCACTCACTGTCTCATTGACATGGTTGTTCTCCCAGAAGGAGGTTAGCTCTGTTCAAGCTGCTTGTACGATTCGTTGGGGCCGTTCAATGGGACCAGAGGAAAAACCGAAATCTTCGTGTTTCATACAGGATTTGCGTCTATTTTCGCGTTTTCTAAACCCTGTTTTGTATGGAAATCCGAAAATTTGCCAGAGTACACCAAAGTTGAACGAAAAATAGAGTCTTTTTTCGACGAATTTCCTCTATTTCCGTATCATTATGCAGTACTATGGCAATTTTTTTATTTTTCTTAATGAAGGCTATGGCGTCATTGGTGTTCTACCAACAATGTCATCTTGCAAGGAAAAATTATCGAATAATTAAAACGTTACATTAAATAAAACATCACAAAATTGGGAACAAAGGTCAAGTAACCACAATTCGGGCTCTTGTCCAATGTTCCATAAAAACACAGTCCGTGTCCAGCCTCTCCGCAATAAGTTGGAGGAGGCTGTTGGAGCTGCCGCGCACCCTGCGCATCAGGGACGCAGATCTTTTGCGCATTATCGCCGCGAAACCGTCTACTCATGCTTCTTTAAACATTTCTAACGCGCTGCAGAAGCGCGGCAGCCAGTACCCTTTGTGTATGCTTTTTTTTGTGTATTGCAGGTGACGCTCGTGTCCAACCTGGAGTCGTTCGGGTTCAGCCTGGCGGCGCTGGCGCACGCCTGCCAGCGCGGCACGGCCGCCGCGTGCGGCGTCACGCGCGCGCCCGGCGCCAAGAGCGACCAGCTCATGCTGCAGGGCGACCAGGTACCACCACTACACCTGATTGTTTGTCTGTATTTTCGAATTTACAATTCTCTGTTAGTCCGCGAACACTCAGGTTGTGGAATGATCTCCCTGCTGAGGTTTTCCCTAAGGACTACAGTATGGGGTTCTTCAAAAAGGGCGTTTTGAACTTTTTAAGGGGTCGGCAACACGTGCGTGATGCCTCTGCTATTGCAAGCGTACATAGGCTACGGTAACCACTTACCAACGGGTGGGCCGTGTGCTTGTTTGCTACCTTAGTTGTATAAAAAAAAAAAAAAAGGCAGCACTACCATCATTTTTTCCTCACCACTCAAGGGTCGCTGGAAGAAAATGCCCTATGTACTTGTCTTTGTTCTGTGCAATAAAGAATATTCTATCTATCTATATCAATAATTCTATTTATCTATTCTATTTTATATTATTATATATTTTATCTATAATTATTTTATATATTTTAGGTTAAGCTATTTATTACTATGGGTCTTAGAATTAGTTTTTACAATCTGTACTATTCTTAAGTTACCTGATATAAAATTTATATTGTATTATTATTTATTATTAATAAAATAGATATTTATATCAAATATTTCAGATAACGCTAAGATTGTAAGAAAATCCTCCAAGTTGCGAAAGTCCACAATAACTGCTGGCTCCCAATATTTTCACTAATCAAAATAATTTGCTTGTTCCAGACATATTTCGTGGCCAAACTCCTCATAGAAAAATATGAATTACCCAAGAAGTTCGTGGAAGGCGCAGACAAGGCCCTCAACAAGAAGAAATGAAGTGACTGTGACACAGTTTGAACTCGGACACTGATGCAAGTGATTTAAAGTGATGTGATTATTGAATAAAAACTCAGTTGTTTCTTAATTAATTTTATTATTACAAATTAACCCTAATTACAATTTGATTTATGAAAATATGGCAAACACTTTAAAAACTTATAAAACTCTCATACTAAAATGTAATGGTACCTATCTCAATTAGTATGATGACACAATTTTATTTAAAAAAATTAGTATTAATTTATTATAATGAATTACTTACAACTACAAACGGAAGACAATAAGACTAAAGATGTTCAACATACACTTAATTTATAAAATTCCTTTTATTTTTCATCATTACAGTCATTTTCAAGTTTTCAGCAAATACATTATATTTATGACCTATTTTCTGATCTTCTCACATATAATAATATTTTTCAAAAGTAAATCTGAATTATATCATACAAAAACTATAACTATCTCACAAAATATTAATATTATTTCTATACATTTCATAGATATTTGTTGAGATGATAATATATAACTAAAATAATAATTGTTTTCTTATTCTAGATTTAATATTGTTTTCTACTCTAGGATTAGGGTGGGTTGTTGTCCGTATTTCATTTAAAACATACAATATAACATCCAGTTCAACTAGGAACTTGTAATAACGGAAGGTTAGACAAACTACAGCTAAAAAACCTACATAAAATATAAAAACCACAACCATTTACAAAGCTATGCATTAGTACTCTAGTAAAATAATGGTCTTTCAAAAGCTTACTAAGATTTTGTAGAAGACATAAATTTAAAAGGCGTTTTGAAAGGAATCAAAGATTTCCTGCTCTTTTTCTTAACATCCGGGGGAGCCACTGGGGTCTGTGCCAAGGACTGCCGCTGAGATCTGGTCCTTTCAAACACTCCACTGTCACTCACCTTGCTGATGCTGGACTCCATACTCCAGTGGCTTTTCGCAGACATCATGGAAAGCCTTGAAGAGTTTGAGCTGAGACTTGTCTTAGAAGGGGTCTTCCTAATGCTGCTGTGATTTGAAATGTCACTGAAAACACTTTTACTTATCTTGGCTTGTTTGGAAGGCGAGGAGTGACTCCAGTTCATAGCACTTCTCTTCTCAGTAGCTATCTTTTCCAAATCCAAGTATTTGAATGTGTTGATGTGTTTCTGGACTTTCTGTGAGGTTTGTTTGGGGACTTGATAGCCATCTTTGTCCACATTTTCCAGCTCGTAAAATGTAAGTGTGACACTTTCATCACTCTCCACAAAGGGGTTGGCTGCTGTGAAGTGAACCTTCTTGGTGGAAACTTCAGGGAAGATTTGTCGACGCGGCATGTTGTCTTTAGTAAACTTAGTGGCTGTAATAACCATGCTGCTGTCTCCCGCATCTGCAGACAGTGAGCTATCGAGTTCTTCATATCCGTAGCTCTTCCTGCGACCTCGCGAGCGCAACGATCCAGACCGCCGCTGGCGCCGCCGAGACACCCATTCACTCGTCCCGGCCTGCGCCTGTGCCATCATGGGAGGCAGAGTTATACCATTGCTGTCGCTCTTGTGCACGTCCTGAGAGTCATCCAGGGGAATCACTTTCACATTGGGGCTGTTGATGATCTCCTTCGCGATGAGGTCCCTTTCCCTCTGATTGAGCGAGTCCTCGCGCCGCCGGAGCGCCACCAGGCGAGACATCCACTCCTGACTGAAAGTCTCCTCCGATACCAACTTAGGGCGACCGTACACCTCCAAGGCATCACTGTAAGGTCTTCTGCTTCGAGGCACGAAGCCAGGCAGCTCCAGTGCCAATGCAGCTAGAGTGGGAGATAGGGAATCTCGACCAAACTTGGAATCAATAGTTTCCGAATTCAGATTTCTTTTAGGACTTACATTGCCATAAATAGGGCTTTCTCCAACGTTGAAAATGGTTCGGGGCAGAGGCTGGATAGCACACAGTTCACCTGCCTTTTCGGAGTCACACTTGTTCACTTCAGATTTTAGAACTGAATATTCAGCTGGGATCAATATGTCACTCGTTCCCTTGGGCGCAATAAGTGTTTCTAGGTGAGTGAGCACGGTGGGGTGGTAGAGCACGACGTCAGGGTGGAGCGCGGCGCTCCGCTCCTCGGTGAGGAAGCTCACGACGTCCCGGAGGTCCTCGCTGTAGCGGAGCTCCGCTATGTTACATAGAGCTTGCACCAGCGCGCCCACCTGCCGCATGAGGTCCGCTGCGCCCGCGGGAGGCCCCCAGTCGAAGCAGTTGACGCGGAATTCACCATTCTCGCTGACGAGCACCGACGCGGGCGAGATGCGCTTCCTCAGAGCTCGGAGGCCGAGGCCCGCGACGGCGCGGCAGGCGCGCGCGAGCTCGTGCAGCAGCAGCCAGATGAAGCTCTCGGCGAAGTGCTTGTGGGCGACCTTGCATTCCTCCAGCAAGTCGTCGATGCTCCGCCACGGGACGTACTCGACGACTAGGTACAGCGTCTTGGTCGGCGCGTGCAGAATGGTGTAGTGGTACCGCAGTAGGATGTCGGACGCTGCTTTGCTTATTGTTTTCACTTCGTTGACGACGCTTTGTATTTGTTCGTCGGTGTGAGCGCAACAGTTGTACGCTTTCCACGCGAATATGTTGTTCGTGACCTTGTGCCGCACTTTGTAGAATGTGCCACCGCAGAAAACGTCTATAACTTGATAATCCTTTAATTTTTCCGACATTCTCGTACAATTTACGATACTTTTATGTTATTTTCACATTTTGTAAGTTTTGTAACCGAAACAAAGCCAACGAACTTTCAAAAAGTAACGACCGCTCGTCTTAAAAATAGTGATGTATGTAATGTGGTATTTTTTTATGATGCATAAATGTCGATTATTATTTTCCGATTTATTGCATACTACAGCGCCACATTTCCTGGTTATCTCGCTATCGATTTATGGTAAAAGTGAAAATATTGATTGATTAGAATAATACTACCACCAAGCGTTATAAAATAAACTGTACCTAGAAATGCTCTCACACACATCTCAGACGCGCGGCCCCGACAAAACGGCGGACGCTCAGACTCTTATGGATGTCTAAAGGGGTGGCCAGAGGCACTTCCATACTTTAAATAAATTTGGCACATACTCACATTTTGCATTCAATACTTCGTGACAAGTCGCATGAATAGTCAGCATTTTCAAGTTTTACAATTTATTATTATTATTTATGTTTCAAAGTACAAAAAATAGCATTTGTTTTGTTGTTCAACTAAGCAACATAACTTTAAATATGAATAACGTATGAATAACATACTATACTATACTATAGGTAGGCAGGCGCCCTATCTAGAATATACTGAATATAATATATGAATGATTTTATCGATACTTCGGGAAATCAATTTCCGATTTCCCAAAGTATCGATAAAATCATTCAAGTCTTATGGACAACACTAGCTCTTTGTTCGAAAACAGAAACATGTTTCGTTCAGAAACATAAATGGCGGCAACTGTTCTAAAGACTTTCTTTTTTTGTTTGGACCCGTTTCATCAGTCTATGGAGCCTGGGCCTGCACTGTGTACGCTACTCTAAAATATTGCTAAGCAATATAGTAAACGTATTTAATTGGTTATTTTATTTAAATTGACTTCGTTCTAAGGTACATTATGATTTTCTTCGACAAAGAGAGCAACACACAGCGCTACAAATATATGGCGGATGGACGTGCGTGAAATGTCATTTTGACAACTTACATTTATCTATGTCATTTTGACAACCTACATTTATCTGTTGACATGTTTTTGTTTAGCTTCGTTGTTTTGTCTAAATACTGTGTTGTTTAACATCCATTCATCTAACGCGTCCTTACACTCCACAAAGCGAAGTGTAATGTAAAATACTTAGTTGCGTTAGTTTAAGTTATTTTCTGAAATATCTACGTCTGATCGTACGTCATATAAGAACTACAGAAGATTTAGCTTGATCGTGACGACGCCGCGCAGGCGCCAGCGGCGTCATCGCATCTATCATCACTGAAGGAAGATACTCGATGCCCTGACGTACACACAAAAACATCAAATCAAACAACATGACGTGAAAAATATGTCAATGTCATGTCAAACGTCAATTATAAACCAACATGGCGGCCTTCAAATACTGTTCACATAGTCAAAAACTTACCAGAAGAACTTGTCTTGTACCATCGCATTTGTCTTCAAATTAATGAAACTGTATTTTTCTTGTAATCTCCTATTTTTTCCTAATTTTCCTATGTAGTGTACATGGACTAGGCCCAGAATGAAACGACTCCTTTAGCAACCTGCTTTATTCTAACGTTCTACTGAATTTTCTTCTCGAAAAACTTACGTTAAATTCTGTAAATTACGCACCCCATCTATAATATACATTAGTTTCTTTGTAAATCACTCATTGCACTCTCAGCTCAGTCAGACTTACAAGTGGACGTGAAGAACGCACTGTTTTAGTCTATTTGTATCCGAAGAAAGCGGAAGGTAATTGACTGATTCTGACTGTTGGGAGAATAGGAAAAGAAAGAATACATAAAATATAATTTTATAATATTTTATTAGTGAGTATAAGCGTGTATGCGGCACAGCTGACTAGCGGTTTCCAAATAAATATCACATGATTCCATCCATCCTTAGATTGTATGTAGGTATGTACCTAATTCAAATAAATATAAAACCAATTTAAAAATAAGTAACTATCACTTTACAACATGAAGCTGTTACCTGAACATTGAAAAATATAATATTTTAGTTTTTTTAATCATAGAAATATGTTGTAGAAACTTTTTTATAATTTAACTCTGATTTCAAAAAGTATTGTGCGAACATTAGTAACCTACCTACGCTATACTTCCTATGTACCTAAATTATAATTATTTACATTATTTGTATACAAGGATCAATGACTAGAACCGTGTCTGGAATCGACATCCACAAATGATTTCAATGCAATTTTCTAGGTAAGGAACACGACTGGTGCGTTACATCGTCGTCATTGTGGGCCACACTGGAATGGACAGTTCCTCTTTGGTAACACATTTGAACATAATACAATATTTGGATCACATCGCTTTGGAAATGTCTTCAGTATCCACCAACGACACTAGAGAGAATACAATTAAATTCTGTTAGATATCTAGCAATAAAAAATACTAAAAATTCATCATAAATACGAATTTAGCTGAATTTATGTACAAAATGAAAATTCAACTATCTAATATCACGTAGCCATTCAAAGCACAAAATAAAATTTTAAAAAAACAATAACAACGGTAAAATAAAAATATTATACAAAACAAATGACAACCTACATCACAAAACAAACTAAATTTCTGGTAAAAAGTGTCACAGTTTATCTCAGCGGGTCTAAGTCCGCGCTCAGGAATCTAGGCCACACAGTTAGGTACTACTAAATATAATATAGAAGCGTCTTTGCCTACAAATACTGGGAATAACGCAACTGAGATCAACATACTGCCACTCGCGGAACTTGTGACTACAACCGGACGCACCGCGCTGCGTAGCGTCCACACCCGCCAAGTGCAACTCGAATTACATCGCATTTAGCAGAAATTTCGCATACAAACCAATTTCACGTTACAACTACAGGTGTAAGCTTTACAAGCGAACGGCGTTAAACAGTAATCGTACAAAAATATCGCGTTTAATACAATTAATCTCGAGAGATATTTCGGGGCGGGTCGGCTCCATTTCGCGAAATGTAAGCATTTCCGAACGACCCGGCCGTCAGCCGCGGCGGCGGCGGCAACTCGCGCATTACAACCACATACGCGATAAACTACTAGATAAGTATTTAACTAGATGAAAATGGCGGAATCGTAGCCGATATGTTTTTTGATTTCATAGTGAGTATCGGTTACGATTCGCGGCATCGCATCGCCATAACTATGATTTATAATACAAGGGCATTGTCCGAAGACCCATCGTTCTACCCGTAGTGTAGGTATAGACGTTTTTTTTACAATTGTAGTTTTTTTTAAGGAAAAACATATGTTTAGACCGATATAATATTTGGTCTAAAAGAGAGCGCGGGGAGGTGCGGGCAGCGAGCGCTGGGTAACATGTCAGTCTTATTTACGACGGGACTCGGGTCTTAATCTGATTCGGACCGCGGCACGTTCCATCGAACGGTTGCATCGAGGATTACAGTAAATTGAACTGCGATTCCTACTCATTTTATAATTTTGGCTTCGTACTAGGTAGGTAGGTACGTATCAGGAGACAGAATCTACTTCGCTTTGGACAGCTGAAGGTCTCGAATCGTGCAGGGGGAGAATAACGGGATGCGGGAGCTCGCAGATGAGTCGGTCGCTCGATTCGGAGCCTTCCTGCCGCGAGCATAGAGTTGAACATCACGTGCGCTCGCCTACCGCACGCCGGGCGCGGGGGTGGCAGGGGCGCGGGGCGCGAGGCGGTGCGCGGTGGCGGCGCGCGGCGCGGCGCGCCCTCCCCCCGCGCGCCGCACCGCCGCCGCCGAGCCCTCCGCCGCCTTCCTCACCGGCGGCGCGGGCGGCTCCTTCACACTCTGAAATGTACAGTCATCTTGAAATAATTTCATTTTAGGTCTTCCTTCGTGACTGGGGATTTTATGTTTTGGAGTGAGCATTGCGACCACAGGAACGGGTAAGGATGCGTGGTGGGGATGCGTTACCTCCTTGTGCTTGGGCGGCGTGTAGGGCCTGGTGGTGGCGGGCAGCGGCAGCGGCTGCAGGTCGAGCAGGTTCTCGGCGCGGTGGCGCGGCAGGCGCGCGCTCAGCGCCGCGCTGCAGGCCGGCCGCCGCCGCGCGCCGCCCGCCACCGGCCGCTGCCGCAGCACCTCCACGCCGCTGCAACAACGAACGCAACGTTCATTACAAACATTTATTTATACCCTACTGATTTCAAATTGGCGCAGTCAAATCAATCATCCCATTAGAATCCTAATCGCATCCAAATCACAAGGCTAAACGCAGTTCAATGGGCCAATCAAAAGATACGGTGGTGTTCATAGACTACGGAACCGCTTCGCTTCTTTCTTCCATGGTCTATGCTTGCCAAGGGTATCGGGCGCGGTCCGGCTAAATTACCAAACGCACTGCGTGTTGTATAGCACCACCACATGTACCACCAACATAGCCCGCAATACTATATCTGTAATTGTTATGTAATATATAACTCACCTAAATCTATCTACTACTTACTCTCTTTTTATATAAGTACCTATCCATACCTACTATAATTATCCTTATTATATACCTACTATAAATATTATGTTTATTGATGTTCGTCACGTCGCGTCGCCTAGGCCCCGTCTGAAAACCAGCGCCGGACCGTACATAATACTATGTTCGGTGCAGCTTTATGCTGATACGGGACCCATTTGCCTCACACAACGCATACTACTTAGCCTACCACTTAGACACCTACCTACCTACATTTTTATGTTTTCTTACTGCGTTGTGTATTACCTACCTATAAAGTATTTTTCTATGTACCCACCTACCTACTGTACCTACCTGCGTTGTGGGTCAAATAAACAAATTTTCTTTCTTTCTTTCTTTCAGTTCACCACCATCAGTTCGACCTCCTCGAAGTCCCTTCTTGAACGTAGTGTGCCGGCGTCCAGCACTCGGCTCCAGCAGCAGCCTCGTGCTGAGCTAGCGCTCACCTGGTGCGGCGCAGGTCCCAGGTGTCGGTGTCGTCGTCGTATCTGGCGCGCAGCACGGCGGGGCGGCCGGCGTCCGGCACGAAGCTGTCGGCCAGCAGCAGCCTCGTGCTGAGCTAGCGCTCACCTGGTGCGGCGCAGGTCCCAGGTGTCGGTGTCGTCGTCGTATCTGGCGCGCAGCACGGCGGGGCGGCCGGCGTCCGGCACGAAGCTGTCGGCCAGCAGCAGCCTCGTGCTGAGCTAGCGCTCACCTGGTGCGGCGCAGGTCCCAGGTGTCGGTGTCGTCGTCGTATCTGGCGCGCAGCACGGCGGGGCGGCCGGCGTCCGGCACGAAGCTGTCGGCCAGCAGCAGCCTCGTGCTGAGCTAGCGCTCACCTGGTGCGGCGCAGGTCCCAGGTGTCGGTGTCGTCGTCGTATCTGGCGCGCAGCACGGCGGGGCGGCCGGCGTCCGGCACGAAGCTGTCGGCCAGCAGCAGCCTCGTGCTGAGCTAGCGCTCACCTGGTGCGGCGCAGGTCCCAGGTGTCGGTGTCGTCGTCGTATCTGGCGCGCAGCACGGCGGGGCGGCCGGCGTCCGGCACGAAGCTGTCGGCCAGCAGCAGCCTCGTGCTGAGCTAGCGCTCACCTGGTGCGGCGCAGGTCCCAGGTGTCGGTGTCGTCGTCGTATCTGGCGCGCAGCACGGCGGGGCGGCCGGCGTCCGGCACGAAGCTGTCGGCCAGCAGCAGCCTCGTGCTGAGCTAGCGCTCACCTGGTGCGGCGCAGGTCCCAGGTGTCGGTGTCGTCGTCGTATCTGGCGCGCAGCACGGCGGGGCGGCCGGCGTCCGGCACGAAGCTGTCGGCCAGCAGCAGCCTCGTGCTGAGCTAGCGCTCACCTGGTGCGGCGCAGGTCCCAGGTGTCGGTGTCGTCGTCGTATCTGGCGCGCAGCACGGCGGGGCGGCCGGCGTCCGGCACGAAGCTGTCGGCCAGCAGCAGGCGCCGGCGCAGCGCCGCCACCAGCGCCGCCTGCAGCGCCTCGCGCTCGCGCCGCTCCGCGTCGTGCGCCTCGCGCTGCTCCACCATCTCCTCGCGCAGGCACGCGTACTTCGACAGGCACTTTTTTAACCTGCAAACGTTGGACGTGTTTGTGTTTGTTATAAGTCCCAACCGTCACTATTTCCGATAAAAACCAATAATAATATTCTTATTTCTACCTTATCTATCTATCTTCTACCTTATCCCCCCCCCCCATTTACCATTAAATATGGGAGAATATTTATATTTACACCCTCACTTTGAACAATCACAAGCCTTAACTATTCCGGACAGACTGGCTAAGGACAGACAGACACCAGGGTGAAACTATAACTGTTCCAAATCATAGATGGAACACTAAACAGTAGTTATCGGAGCTAGAGGCCATCTCTAGTGATAGTGTTGTTAAACTGAATAAAGGCTTCCATGCACTATCACCGTTTTGACAACTTCTTAATCGAGACAAACTTCTAAACGTGAACACTCCAAGACAGCGTTTAGCTATAAATGCCACTATTGGTCACCCATCCTTTTGGTGACTGATGTATAATGAATGAACCAGCGTTTCGCAGTCAATAAGGCACCTCTGCGTCTTGTGGTCCACCTCCTGGTGCAGCGTGCTGAACGTGTTGGAGACTATCGTCGTCGTCTCCTCCTCCAGGTCCAGCTTCTGTTGCATCTCCACCTCTCGCTTCTTCCTCTCCGCTATTTCGTTGTTCCTTTCCTGAAAGGGCATTTACAAGATATTTAGAACTTATGATTTGATGTACATTCAGTGATTATTAGGTTCTGTAAGCTCAACTATTGTCTTTGGCTCAACATTCCATTTGTGAAAAGGATCACCGAAAAGAATATCCGTATCAGTACTATTTAATTTGAACTTTAAATCTATGCACCTGTCAACTTATGTCACCGCCTAAGTTTTTACTTAGGCGGTGAGTTAAGTTGACAGGTTGATGGTACTGATGCCACTAAAGTTCCTATAAACACAGGTTACAGACCTGGAGTATGATCTGGGTCTCGTTGAGGTTATTGATGAGGTCCTTCCCCCCGCCCCCGCCCTGCACCAGGCGGTCCTCGAGCGCCTGGATCTGCTGCTCCAGCTCCTCAGTCTTGCTCCTCTCCTGCTCGATCACGGACTCCGCCAGGATGTGCTCGTTCTCGATGCTCACCGTCTCTTCTTCAGCTGTGGGGGAGATTCGGGAATCTTTCAGCATACCAGACTTTCATATACAAAAAGTTAAGGAGAACTGGTTCTAAAGCCATGTTCAAACGGCGTGCGATATGTCATCTAAAATTTATTTTTTAAATGTTTTTTTACGACTCCTGAATAAAGTTAATTTTGTTGAATAGTGAATTGCACACGCCCTTTCAAACTCATGATTGACTTTGTTCAGTAGAGGTTAAAATCATTTTGAAGCAAGTTTTATATGACAAGGACATATCGCAAGCCGTTTGAACATGGCTTAATAGTGGATAAATCACATATGTATAACCATTATTGTCATAATTTTGGCAGCAGAAGTCTGCAGAAGATAGCCAAAAGCCTCCTCCATAGATTTCCAGAGCGACCAACGGTTCTCCCAGCTGTGCATCGCCCACTGCCAGCTCAACTTCCCAGTCCTGTAATAACTATTATAAGGCCCAACGTAAGGAAACCGGCATGTCCTAGAACCTAAAACTTCGAAGACATGTGACATGTGCACGAAAGGAGCCTCTAAAAGGCGTACTTTAATCCTTTCACTACACTGATACTTTCACCAAAGGTCATAGGCCCTTTTCGGGGCCACCATACCTCAACCTGGCCACTGACCTAATACAGGATGACCAAGAAAGAATCAGTGACACGACAAGAAAAAGAAGGCCCAACAAAACAACAACGGGGGGTTTAACAGACCAATGAAAAGGGCCTCAGGGTGACGGTGACTCACAGTTGTCGGAAGGAAGAGTCTTCTCCTTGGGGCGCGGCAGGCGCTTGGGGCGGCGCTCGCTGGCCTTGCGCTGCTCGATGAGCTGCCGCAGCCGCTCGATCTCCGCCTGGTACTCGCGCAGCTTCGCATCCTTCGGGTCCTCGTTGCGGATCGGCTTGTTCTTTATCGCTGTTAAACACCACTTATAATGTTTTCCACGGAACACGAAACGTCATTGGATGATAATAAATATGAAAGGCCATTTTCAGGGCTACCATACTTCAACCTGGTCTCTGACCTAATGCAGGATGACCAAGAGAGAATCAGTGACACGAAAAGCAAGCAAGTAACACGTGCTTGCTTGCTTTACACATGCATGACATCTATAAGGTTAGTTTCGCGACCTCGGTGGCGTAGCGGGCGAGTGCCCGTCTAAGATGCAAGTGGTGCGGGTTCGATCCCGCTCCGGGACAAATGTTTGCATGATCTGCAAATATTTGTTGCGGGTCTGCGTGTTTCTGGTATCATGGTACTCGTTTCTGATACCCACGACGTCGGGAGTCCTAGTGTGGGATCAAGACTATGTACGAGTATGTAACTGTTGTGTATTATAATTTAAAATCTATTGGGTTGTTACGCAAACTTTTGATGTCGATACAACTCCGATGCTTCTCGGATTTAATTAGCAACATGAAGGTGCTCATGTGGAGTGCCCCTGAGTGCCGAGTCCGATAGCGCAGGCGAGGGCGAGGTCAAAGTCAAAGTCAAAAGGCACTAGGATCACTTTGAAACGTCTTAGAAACTAGGTGAAGCTATGTCTGTTCCTCGCGACCAAGCCTAGAAGAATCAGGCAACAAACACGGCTTGGTGCCTATTATTTTTTTCGATGATCCTTTTTTATAAAATGGAATTTAAAGCTTCAGTGTGGTGCCGATCGAACTAGGTGAGGCTCAAAAGAAAAGTTATCTAATTATAATCCCTAATAAATAAGAGCTTATAAAATGTGAAAAAAAGAAGACAAATGTGAGCTTCAACAAATGATCTAAGGGCAGCACACGCTACACTTGATGAAATATGTACCTATAAAATTGAATAATACTTAAAATATGATGCAAGCAAAAACTGTAAAGACACTGCAAAATGGCATTTTAGCTGTCGAGGGGCAGAGCGACTTCAGGCCATGAGGCTGAAAGTTAGTAACCTTTGGCGCGGTGCGCGTAGCGCAGCGTGGTGATGGTCTCGTCGTAGTTGTAGGAGGCGGGGCCGATGTTCGCGATCATTATGGTCTTGCTGTTCCCGCCCAGCGAGTCCTGCAGGATTCGCGTCAGCTTTGAATCTCTGTAACGTACACGCAATGAAAATGATGAGATCATCTTCATCATTTCAGTCTTTGGACGTCCACTGCTTTGCCTCCCCCATAGATTTCCAGAGCGACTTCCTATAATTTGGGGGTGAATTCCCTCATACTCGCCACACTTGGCACAAGGGCTGGCGAACGCAATTAGAGCTACCATTGTGAAAAATATGAGACGCTGCTGTCCGTCCCCTAGCTTTTACCTTGGTCGCGTCTTACGACATCCACGAGTAGGTAAATATGGAGGGGCTAATCTTCAGCCGGGGCCACCATGGCACCTTTGAGTTCATCATCATCAACCTGTAGAAGTCCACTGCTGGACATAGGACTCCCCCAAAGAGTTCCATGACGAACGGCCTTGAGCCTTCTCCATCCATCGACTTCCCGCAACCATCACAATGTCGTCGGTCCATCGGGTGGGGGGCCTTCCAACACTGCGTCGCCCGGTTCGTGGTCGCCATTCGAGAACCTTTACTCCCCAACGGTTGTCGGTTCTGCGAGCTATATGGCCTTTGACCTTTGAGTTATCATCCGAGAATTGTACTTGAGTATGTTTTCTTCAAGGACAATTCGCGGATAATTCAGTCAACTGCTGCGGTTAGGTCATTGAGCAAATAATCAGGTCAAGCCTTATTCGGTGGGCACAGGAAGTGGTAGGAGGTCCCAACTGTAGGTAGTCGTCTGACCTGTAAGGCACATGCGAGCTGTTCTCCGCGAGCGCGGAGATGACGTTGCCGAGCGAGGAGAGCGCCTGGTTGATGCGCGACGCCTCGCGCAGCCGGTCCGCCGACGCGTTCGTCTTCCTCTGCCGCTCGCTGCCCGCCAGGTCCACCAGGTTCAACTTGCCCACGCTGGAAAAAAATACATATTCTATAGGGAATTTCAAAATTAGTTAGCCTAGAAGAAATGTTGTGCCTCAGGTTAGTTTGTTTATCAGCCGCGAACTTAGCCCCGAATTCGCTTAAAATCAATAGCTATATTTTGCAAACTTGACACTTGACAAAGTTCCAATGTTTAATTTTCCTGAAGTTTAGGAATTTTCGGCGAAATAAGAACGCCTTGATGGCTTTGTTTTTTTGCTTTCGGCTAAGATCAAAAAACACACAAAGAAACATCTGCCTCTTCCATCAAGAGGCTTCCTACAATAGTTTTTTTTTATATAACTTCATTCGAAGGTCTTCTACTTAATTAATAAGCATGCTGTGTTCTCACCTAGAAGGGCATACACCAATGTATGATTTACTTTTATAATATCTAACGTAATATTACACCCAGTTTTGAGAACTAATAAAAAAAAACATCAATTTCAAACAATTCATAGACGCGTGACCCGAGAGCTGGCTCTTATTTGGCCCAGCGAATTGCCATCCAGCGTGGCAATTCCGCCAGCGTCTTGGGGACGCTTCCGACTGGTAGTGATCTGGATCAGTTGAGCTATCTATAGATCGTTTGTAACGGTCTCGGTTTCTTGTGTATTTTGTAAATATTAACTTGCTAATACAAGTTTTTTTTTGTAAATAAAGTGTTGTTTGTAATGTAAAAAAAAAAAAACAGAATTCTCGACTTCCAATGGCCTACATGAGGCTAGTAATGATATAGAAATAGACGAGTTTTATTTCACAAAACCTATTCCGTAACTCTTATCCATATTTAAAGGTTCATATTCAATATGACCGGGCCCTAAGCCTTACTTCCGTCGCTGGGTCGACGGGAGTGCAACGGACGCGACTCTATTGCCCGTTTCCTTCTTACGCGCACTTACCGCCGCACTGCTATTAGCCAAGTGCGTGCTGATAGAGTGCACATATGTCAACCGTTTAATTAAAGGGTCAAGTTGATACAATACAGGGGAACTAGTGATCAGGAGCAAGAAGGCACCTACAAAGCGAGATATTGGGTGTGGGTGATACTGGCTGGACTGAAACTATAAAGGTCGAAAATCTACTTGTCTTTAGAAAAGTACAACTAAAAACTAGGTGGAAAAACCACATGAGAAGCATTTTATGTATGTTCGTTAGACGTGTCACTGGGGTTCTCTTTTGACTACCCCGCGTAGTATTGAACTATTTCGTTGGATCTAGTGAAATACCAGAATCATCATCATCATCATCTCCCTGCCCTTATCCCACTTCATGTGGGGTCGGCACAACATGTTTTTCTCTTCCACTCCCCTCTATCAGCCGTCAAATCAGTATTCACTCCTTTCTTACTCATGTCGTCTTTTACACCAGAATAACGGTTGAAATTGAAAGCGATCGCGATACTCTCGTTACTGTTTCTTCAAAAAATTGTAAGTATTTTATTTGCTGGAGTGACATAGCAGGGTACTTTCGTAACACGTGTCGCACACATTAATTGGTCTGATGCACCGCGCTCGCACCTCAGCACCGCGTGCATTCCTTCCTCATCATAAAGCAGGCGCCAACCGCCCTATTTGCATTTACTTAGCTAAACACTGCAGATTGTAAAAATAAATTTATATTGACTTCGATTGTATCTAACTCAACTCATAAGTTTCATGTTAATTATAGAAATTGTGTCATGTTTTCAATCGCCAAACGGAAAATTATATACATCTTTTAGACTTGTATGATTTAGTATGAACAATTTAGAAACTGTATCTAAGTAAATCTATAATCTAAGGAAATTTTAATTATCTTTAACAAATCGCCCTGAAAAACCATCTGATTAGTATTTATTTGACTGACATAACAAACAGGTATATAAAGCGTACACGGCAGCCACGCTTACTGCACGCGAAATGAACACATTAACGTTAAATAAACACTATCTACCTCGTGTAGTGTATGTAGCACTCGCCGCAAATATTACACAAGTGCACTTCAAGTGAGGACTGCGCACCAGATCGATGGATGCTCAAGATCACAACAAAAAAAACACAAGCTTGTTTTTTGGTCATTTTAAAGGCGGCCCACGTGTTCCAATGGTCTACAAACGCAAGAAAATCATACAAACAATTTATATATTTTTCAAATACTATAAATAATGTATAAAATATTGGCAGTAACTTGACATTCAGCTATATGTATCTTTAGAATAAAAATATTGTTGTGGCCCACGGACCAAAGCACGACATAACAGTCGAAAATTACCCCTATCGATACCCCTTCCTACGTTTGATTCGTTATACATAGAAAATAAAAATAGCCAATGCATTTTTCACTGGTATATAAGAGACATAATTTAATTTTTCCGAATATCAGACCTTGGAATACGGAAGAGCGGAAGTCTGCTAGGCCTGCTAATCAGCATCGCCAATACGAGTGGGACTCAGTCGGAAGACAGCTTGGCGACTTGCTAATTGTAAGCCCACACTAGTTGTCCACACGCGCCGAATATGGAGGGGACCACTTCGATTGAGTAAACTATAGTGAAGTGTCATGGGATCTAGCACAATAGTCATGACATTGCAATATTTCTAAAGTAACTCTGAGGAGTCTAAGGAATACTTGTGGGGATATTTTTCTTCATCCAAGGGATATTATGATTGAATAACGACTGAAGATCAATTCATCCGGGACTTGCACGTGCACTTTTCTCTGAAATTGTGCACGAAAGGAGCTTCTACTACCTACACTGATTCTTCCACCGACGGTCATAGGCCCTTTTCATGGCCACCATAGCGCCTATAAACGATGACCAAGAAAGAATCAGTGACACGACAAGGAAGCAAGCAACTTCTCCGAATTCAAGATTTCGCGAGTATTTTTGCAGATACGTTCAGAAAGTGACCGGGGACGACAGGACTTATAAGGTAGCGTGAGCTTTCAGAATCCTTATTTCGCAATCTGTGTTATTTAACAAACCGCATTGTGTACTTGTGTGCTCACGTGGTCTGTATGCCTTGACATAGCCAAATAGGTCTCGCTTGCTCTATTGACTTTGTAATGAGGAACGCTTTTGCTAGCTAGTCTAGCTAGCAGCTACACTTTATCTCCTTAAAAGCACAGTGATTAGTATCAGTGTACTGCAATATATATATTGTGGATTGAAGAGATCTGGAATCGGGCTATTCTTTAGCCTGGATTTTTGTTACCATTCTGATTGCATAACTTTCAATCTCGGTTTACGAAATCCAACTGTGCTCCAGATCAGACTATGCACAAATTGTTTTGTAATAGGAGTATGTAAGTGATTTATGGACAAAGTTGTCTGTTGCAATAAATATAAAAAAAAAACAAGTAATTCAATTACCAAACCACAGGCGTCCTCGACTTGTCAGTAGCAAATTGAAAAGTATCGTGACATTAGATACACGAAACAATTAGTATTATCAGATAAGCAGAGAGAGCTACTGATTACCTACGCATTTGGTAATACTGTGGCTTACTACAAAGCAAATGTTCTCATTATCGTCTCAGTCGACCACTTTTGACCGTGTTTCTATTGAAAACAAGTGAAGGGAGATTAAAATATATAAATAAGAAGCAGTTAAAAAATCCTACTCAAAAAGATACATTAACTTACTTCAATAATAAATACCACTTTTACTAGATTTAGATCAACTTGCACAGTAATCAGTAGCTAAGTTTATTTGTATGCAGTTTTAATTAACATCAAGTAACGCACGCAACCATATTTAATTTTCCTTTCTGCTAGAATTATTGCGTTTCCTGATTAATTAGTGAAATAATTGCATAGTAAAACTATTCAGTCTAGCAGCGCATCACTTTATGTATCTCCAAGAATGAAGTAATGCTAGTTCTGACGTATTTCGGCATCATTTTACCGTGTCACGCACGCGTGCCGCACGTGCGTGACAATAAAACATTCGTTTCTTATAGATGTGATAGTTATTTGGCTACGTTATATACGTTCCTGTTCTGTAAACAGGTGCTACTGTCAGGTGTAGCTGAAGTGGTGAACAATTGTGAAGCCTTCACGGTTCGCCGCTCTTCTGCCGCTACCAATGAACAGAAATCGATTTAGCCTTAGTTTTTATGAAGTCTGTATATATCTACCTACTTACAACCTCAAGAATTTAACAAATTAACAGAAACCGAAAGTTTGTCCATTCATAAGGTCAACAAATTTTCAGACTAATTTATGATTTGTACTGAATATCTCAAGGATGTTTGGATGTTTGTTGTTCAATCACGCCGTTAAGGCTCAACCGATTTCCGAACCGATTAGGTACCAATCTGAGCGAAGCCGCGGGCGGAAGCTAGTTCATAATAATTCACAGTGGTAGGGAAGTACTCGAATCGATCTATAATACTTTATCAGAAGAATACAACAGTATCAAATATATCTTCTTGCTCGACCAACAAGTATAGGTAGTACAATCCAAAGGAGTATCATCGTAACTCAAATGTCATAAAGCTCGCGTTGCAGCACTGCAGCTTAGATCATCGCGATCTGTTTAGGCAAGGGCTTGTGTTGTGACTCAGAAGACATAATTGAAATGTTATCGAGTTAGTCACGAGACGGGGGCGAGTTGGCTATAAATGGTAAGGATGGTCTGACCTGGCACTCATGCCTGAATGCTGAAATCGCATGAGTGTGCAGTTCACAAGCGGCCGACTTGCAAGGAATGGGGAATACGAACGAACTAATGGAAATGCAATCATTTGTGCGGATTTGCTGGGAAACGTGCTGGGAGTCTAGTTTGTTCGTGAAATTACGGCACACGTGACTTGACGTGACGCTGCACGAAGAACGATTAGGCAGATCTCTTTTGTAGGAAAATACTTTTGTTGAATTTGTACAACTTATGGTTGCTTTTGGAAGTACCTAAAGTACTGGACGGGGGAGTAAGCCAGCCATACCTAATGCTGTGCGATTCACTCGCGTTGCCTACAACTATTTACGTTGTCTGTGAGCTATGCGTCATTGTATGATAGAGGGTAGGTTTGTGGTATTGATCGATAGGAAGGCAGTTTTTCTGATTGTGTGTGTGTGTGTGTGTGACGCCAGCACGCAAGTAGAGCGACGTTTCATATACATTTAAATGTGGCTTTGATGGATGTAGGAAATCGTAATTGATATAAAACCTTTTTGCATTCTGTTCCAAATAAACTTGGAATTTATTCTTTCGCCTATCTGTTTGTTTTTTTATTCAAAGTAAAAACCGATAATGTTTCAATGACATCAATAAAACAATTAACTTGTGAGGACGTGAATATTGATTAGACAAGAAACGATAGGAAAATTGCGTATAATTATTTTACACATCTTCGATGTAAAATAGTAATAATTATGTGTAGGATACTATGTATACTTGACCGGTTTGACTGGTTTGTGATAATCTGTAGAAAACCTTACCAAGTAAAAAAGTACCTATGCATTTACTTCCTAATCAAGGAAAGATCAAGTATGTACTACATAATAGAAATGAATTCTCACGTATGTACTTACAGTTAAATTCGTACCTCAGCCTGTTAAAATATGTTACTGATAAGTGATAATACATAGGTTTTTTTGTTAAAGGCAGGGAGATGATGATGCACGATGTGACCTATCATGTTAGCAGTGCTCTAAATTCGTTATAAGGACTTATCCTCTGCTGAAAAGTCTAGCATTAGGCTTCACCTCACAGAATCTTACGTCTTCCATGCTTGAAGAAAATATTCCTCATCAACATCGGCCTACAATGTAAATTTTGATTAGAATTTAGCATCGGATTTGTGTTCATCGTAGCGGTAATTGAGTGGACAGGCTGGCTCCCTCATTAGGCTTCACTTGCCCTACAACTACTTGTTCAATGCGTGAGACTCGTTTTCGCTAATTGGCCATATGTCTTAGCAGCTAACTATTGAACCGAATAAACCCTAACGATACAGAAATATATTTTTTGAGCTGACGTTGTATCTATCCATCCATAATCTAAACTGCGAACCGTGGCACTGTATGGCTATGGAATTTTTTTTTGACTGACAGTCCTGTCAAGCTGTTGTGCTTTGGACATGTTTAAATAGATGGAGTAGGCTCGCCCAGCACCTATTATGTTAATGTAATTAATTAAATGCTGTGCACCCCACACAATTAAAATAATTGTTTTGAGACCTTTATTTATCCTTCTTCTACTATCCTTCTAATACTAATATTATAAATACGAAAGTTTAGCTAGTGATTTAATGTATTTGACAATATCGTTTTCGAAATTTATACGCATCCATTCATTTATTCCGAAAACAAAGCCGTGTTCCCAAATGCGCCATTGTATTTGAACACCTTTGAACACTAGGGAAACAGAAAAGCCCATTACTGAAATCCTTTTATTGAAACGATTGAAAAGGAAACGTACAACGATTACGTTTTAAATCCACTGATACGGGAACCTTACGACGTGGGCTATAAAGGTCATACTCCAACAACGAATACCGGTATAATGGTGGTAGGTTAATGTTATTGGCACGAGTGAATTAACGTTTTACACTAGTTCGTGACTTCCCGAACATGATGGAGTTTTTGCAACAAATGTTAAGTTATTAGAACTGTAAATACTTACAATCGGGCAACTCTACTGCGAACACAATTTCAGAAATAATTATGTTATTTTAAAAGGTGATTCATACGAAAGGGGCATATTCTAAACCGGATTGGCAATAAAGTTTGTTCTACGACTTTTGGAAATTCGAAATTTTTCATTGAAAAATCTATATGCAAATATGAGCTATTTTGGGATTAAAGAAAATATTGTTTTTTTTCGCTGATTCTAAATTTGTTGATAGAATAACCTCCTTGCGGGATGGTATACATATTAAGAATCATCTTGTGTAGATTCGTTATATTAAGCAGATGGTAAAAAGAATGGCGGGGCGAACTGTCACGAATTTACTGAAACTTAAAGGAACGTAGGTAATGGAACCAGGGAACATCAGGCAAGTCAGAAATGGAAGAGAAATGCATAGCCGGGGGAATGCCACTACTAATGACACCATACATCAATTTCATTAGTAGAAGATACGTACAGACAGACAGCAGATCGTCTAGCGAAAGTATACTTCGCAAAATAAACGCATACAACCCCGACTGAAATCGCTTTATTCGCAAGAACGGAGCACTTAGTGCGGGGAGAACCGACGATTTATTTCTTCGTAGGGTGAAACAAAGGAAATGAACGTCTGGCGAAGCTACCTAGCACGTTAATATTGTGGTAGAAGTTGGGGCTAGACTCAAACAAATGCTTCCCCTCGCCGTTCTAGACGCGATTTAGAAGGGTAGCTAAGGCCGCTTTGTTTTTAGGTATTTCGACATTTTCCAGTAATCATGACTATGAATCTAACTATGTTGGTACAGATGTATAGATGGCGCAGCGGATATCTTTATCTATCTTTTTATCTGATAGAAATAAATACTATCAACATTTATAAGTTTAATTACAGAACTTTAAGAATCGTTCCAGAAATGGCTGCTATAATTTTATGAATACAGAAAGGGGCAATGAAAATAGGAAGAGATACGACATTGAACGATTAACAGAAGCTATACGACTGGCCCAGTAACAGCGATTATTACTGGAAGGGGTAAATCTGAAATTAACACTACACATCACGTCATTTAAAGTCACTGACCGTAGGACAATGGCTACAGCCTACTATTATAAGGTTATTGGGTACAACTTAAGGTTTTACAGACTTCAGTTCATTTAACAGTAAGCTATTGATGAAAATCCATCATGAATTGATCACTTTCACTATTATGCCGTTTCGTATCAACTATGCCTCACCTTTCATGAAGCTCTTCATCGGCTTCCTCATCTCCCCACGTCTCCATCCAGAAATCCAAATCAGCACTCATTTTGAGAACCTTGCTTGCGATATCTTTTAAAACTAATCGTTATTATATCCTATTTATCGCCTATTTATTTGTGTTATAACCTAAATGTGAATACGTGTATACATGGAACACACCTGAAGGTTGTCCACGTAATACTGAAGTGTTGTCTGCTTGTCTAGGCGTCTCATCATCGCAATTAGAGCAATCATATCTCGGCCCACTCAAGGATGATTCTAACAGCATTAATCAGATGAGTAACCTCAGGCATGTTTTCGTGTTGAAGGCCTGAATTACAGTATACACCAAAGAAAATAATAATGTTAGTCCGTAAAACTTTGAGATGATGAACAAGATTTCTTATGATTACAAGAGGTACAACTCAGTAAGAATCATTACAAGACATTCGAGAGTATTCTTAACAGGAATCGTATCAACGAACTCGATACTTACCATAAGAAAGCAAAAAGTACGAAGTGAAATGTAAACAGCGAACGTTTACGTGATCATTGACGGCCCGCGAGGGGCCGTAAAATGCAGCGCCGAATCAATCGCGCCCTGCGCCGACCTACTTGTGTTAATATCTAGTAGTTCTGAACTAGGGGTGCAGAAAGCTCTAATTCCGAAAAAAGGTAATACTGAATTTCCCTTCCTGTTGCTATCCTTTGCTTTCTGCAATTTCAGTCAAACAGGAACCGATAATGAAAATGTTTTGATAACACTTAGATTATACTTTGAAATATACGATTGTACTTTGAAGATCTCGGTGGCGCAGCGGGCGAGTGCCCATCTGAGATGCAAGGGTTCGATTCCCGCTGCGGGGCAAATGTTTGCATGATCTGCAAATATTTATTCCGGGTCTGGGTTCATTATGTCTCCGATATATGACGGTTATCTTCAGTTTCACTCCGAATTCGTGAACTTGTCGCATCCTTATTATCCCCAGGTCCCAAATACTGCGACTATGACATGACACCGATGTCCCGGATCTCTGTTATTTCGATTCGGGAACCGGGACAACCGCTCATCATGACTCGTGACACGAATTTGGAAGACCGCCCGCATTCTTACAGCTATTGTTGAGGAATTATGAACGTTATCTTTTGAAATGTGTTATGTCAGGGCATGTTCTACTGAGAAGCACTTTGGCGAACGAATAAGAGATTCTAACAAATCGGTTAACATTTTGAAAATCAATCGAGCGCCAGTGACGGAAAAGTTGAGAAGTAATAGGTTAGCATGGTATGGGCATGTCATGAGGAGGGATGAAAGTCATGTAACGAGAAGAGCGTTAGGTATGAATGTGGATGTATATAAGACTAAAGGAAGGCCGAAGAAAAGATGGATGGATTGTATTAGAGATGACATGAGTAAGAAAGATGTGAGTGTGGAGATGATGGCTACCAGAAGAAAGTGGGAGAAGAAAATATGTTGTGCCGACCCCACATAATGTGGGACAAGGGCAGGATGAAGAAGAAGGATCGTGCATTATGTTCCTTAGACAATTTAATTGAATCCTTATTTTACGTGCAATTTCTTCACTTTAGAATAGTATAGATCGTAAATAGTAATTCTAAGACCCATATAAATATATACTTTAACCTAAAATATATAAAATACATATTAATTAACTCTTAAGGAACACGTTATGGTAACGTGTGATTCTCGGTCTCTTGTCAGGCGGTTAAACTTAAAACATTGTTACGTACCGAAATGAATATACGTTCATCAGTAACAATTTAATCGATTTGAAGGCTGTACCATATCGGTGGCCTTGTGAAGGTCGAACGAAAAACAAATGAATACCCACCGACGACATGACCCCCACCTCAGCCCGAAGGTCACCGATAGCCATCATCCCTCGACTGGACGAAGGGGGGCGCGTGCTGTTCGTGACCGATCATTCACATTTAAAACATAGTCAAAAACTGTCGAGAGAGGAGCTACAATGTCAATGCCCGTGCTGCGTCACAATTTTCGACAACTCCTACAGTGGTGGTCATCTAATTAGAAACACCTAGTCACCTGACATTTTTATAAAGTAACTAACATTATTATAGCATTTAATAGGAGGTAATTTTTTTTTTCACTACTTTACAATGTACTTTAATATCTCTAGTTTAATTACAAGCAATAATATTTGACAACCAAGACGACAATAAAAATAAATATCAGTGAAACAAAAAGTATCAATATCGTTAGGACTGGCAGAATGGACAACTAATTAGAAACATTGTATGACTTGGTTCAAAATTTGATTTTTTAAACTGAAATACAGTTCTCACAATTGTCAATCACATTGTAAATATTGCCGCCATTTCTAACTCATTACGAAAAGTTACTATTTATTGTTGTTTTATTAAAAATGGGTAAAAATAAGAGCTGTGATGCAGCAACGAGAAAAATTATAGTGAATTTTCATTTAAAACAAAAATGGAGTTACAGAAAGATCGCCGATTATTTGGAATGTTCCGTAAAGATGATATTAAACGCCCTCGCACATTTCAAACTACACGGAACATCAGATAACGTGCCAAGAAAACTTCGGCCCAGGAAGACTACAGTTCAAGAAGACAGGCTTATGCTTCGATTAGCTAAGGCAGACCCCTTTAAAGGATCCAATGTTATAAGAAAAGAGGTATTTTCAGAAGACGATCCTCGACACGTGTCCACTAAACTAGTTCGTAGACGGTTGGTTGAAGGAAAATTGTTAGGAAGGATCGCTAGAAAAGTACCACTACTAACCAAGCAACATAGAGAAAATCGTCTAGCATTCGCTCGCAAATATGGCAGTTGGACTATTCATCAATGGAAAAAAGTTTTGTTTTCAGATGAAACTAAAATTAATTTGATTAATTCCGATGGAAAACGATATGTACGACGACCAATAAACGAGGCTTTGAATAACAAGTACACTAAAAAGACAGTTAAGCACGGTGGTGGAAATGTAATGGTGTGGGGATGTTTCTCAGGGTACGGGATTGGTCCCGTGAGAAAGATTGAAGGGCAAATGGATCAATATCAATACAAAAAGATCTTGGAAGAGACAATGATTCCATATTCCGAGGAAAATTTGCCAGTAACTTGGATATTTCAGCATGACAACGACCCAAAGCACACAGCACGCAGCGTTAAAGCGTTTCTTACAGAACAATCCGTGACAGTATTAGAGTGGCCTGCCAATAGTCCGGATTTAAATCCCATAGAAAATTTGTGGCACACTATAAAGACCAACCTGTCGCAGAAACACGTTACTAATATTCATGGACTTAACAGTGCATTTGAAGACGCTTGGAGAAGTATTCCTGTAGAAACTTGTTATAAATTGATTGAATCAATGCCGCGTCATGCCGGCTTTTACAAGCTGATGATGATGATGACATTTTGAAATGGGAACCCTTAAAAAATATTTATCAACGTACGCATAATTAGGCATTTCCTAGTTTTTGGTATTCTGCTGTGGGGATCGGGCAATATCTTTATCAAAAGCAACACAAAATGATTTGAAGGACCCTCTACAACGGAGTGATAAGTGATAAGAGGTACAAGTTACCGGATCCGATTGGTGTTCCGATGCGCGCTCTCCACAGTGACGAGGAAGACGGCGTGGGAGCGCGACGAGTGCTCGTTCATGTCGGTGCGCGCGGCGGCGCGGTGCCGGTTGCCGGCGCGCATCACGCGCACCATCTCCGCCGCAGACTTGCACACCACCGACGTCATCTCCGGGATGTAGAAGCCGTTCAGTTCCTGCTGAGAGGTGAAACGAGATGTCACTCCAATTGTAATGCTGTGTCATGAGGAGGGATGAAAGTTGTGTACCGAAATGCGCTAGGGCGTATGCCCGCCTGAGACGCAAGGGCGGGTTCGGTAACTTTTTAAAAAAGCGGGACAATTTCATCATCATCATCATTTCAGCCGTACTAAGTCCACTGCTGAACATGGCCTTCCACACGACAGAGCAAATTCCTTATCATGTGGGGGGATTTGCCCATACTCACCACGCTGGGTATGCGGGTTGGCGAGCGCAGTTAGAGCTATCGTTGTTAAAATGAGGGACGCTGCTGCCCATCCCCTAGCTTTTTTCCCTTAGTCGCCTCTTACGACATCCGCGGATAGATAGATATGGAGGGGCCTATTCTTCAGCCGGGGCCACCACGGCAAATAATACAATTTGCATGAATGATTTGTTCCAGGTCTGTGTTGCGGTACCTTGGTACTCGTAGTTTCTAATAATCACGACACACGGTATCCTAGTGTGGGCTCAGGACTATGTATGTGACTGTTTGGTGTTATTTATTTAGGTAGTTTGGGAGCAGTTGACCGTGTGAATATGTCCGGAATATTTAATATTTATATTTATATTTATTATTATTATTATTTAGGTATGAATGTGGATGGATATAAGAGTAGAGGAAGGCTAAAGAAAAGATGGATGGATTGTATTAAAGATGACACATGAATAAGAAGAAGTGAGTGCGGAGATGACGGCTAACAGAAAAGAGTGGAAGATGAAAGGGCAGGAAGATGATGATGAAGATGTTGTTATACTGCTATGAGAGAGGGCATTAAAAAAATTGGTTGATTTTGGTCAGCTTTATCGGCAGCTTTAGAATGTATGTAACAACAGTGACAAATTGACAATACATCTATGTGAAATCAGGAATCTCAGCCTCGGCATAGTTTCACGAAAGCATTTGTTTACATCAAAAAATTTGTAAGCCCATTTGTCACAGCATTCGCAATGGCCTTGATCTTAGGCACCTTGAAATTTCGTTGTGCACCGTTTTATAATAGTTTTGTTTCAATAATGCCTTGCTTATAATATAATTGAGTGACTGTGTTGAGTATTACGTAATTTATGTATCAAAGTTTACACAATTGCTCGAACGATCAGTTTGGGACGCACCCGGCCGTTGTCGATTGCAAGGCTGCTATTGCGAACTGCGTTTCCTACATTATTCAATTCATTGTTATACAAAGCAAAGTTGACTTAACTCGGAAGTCTGTACATAGTTATGATCGAAATTTGTTCAAACATAATAACATTAAAGTTTAATTATTGTAATGTTTTCGTTGTTTTACTACTTTGACTTAATCACACGCGGGTAGCGGCAACATTATGTTTATAAGTAGGTCCATAATTTGTGTTGTATGTAAGTACACGATGGACGACAATGTTGAGCACTGAGAATTAGATGAACATGTGTAATGCTATTGTCATATTATAGGGCATCTTTCATCGCTTTCTAAGGGTCATACACGCACACGTATACACAAACAAAACTATCAAATATGGAGGACTGTTAATGAGTCAGTCAATATTATTATCTAACTCATTTAAAGGATTGAAACAGCAATTTCTAACGTGAAAAAAATTTGAATGACTGCCGCACGCATCGTTGTGTAAAATCGTCATTCAGAGAGCGCCTAAAATACTTGAGATATCAGAGCAGGATCTTTTACAAATTGCCAAAATTACATATTATTTCATAGCCCTTGACCACACTCAAAACAAATAATACATTTTCATTGTTACTGGCCTGCGGTTTAGTACAACACTATATTAGTATTGTGTAACTTGGTCCCCGTGAGTTTTCGAGGACATGTGCCGTGACCCCTTTTGTTCGCCGATGACAAATCAGCGAATTAGCCCGACCTGCGTGAATTAGGCCATTACCAGCTCTCTTGCCATTTAAGTGAACAAGGTGAATGTAACGATTCATGCTACTTATTTTATTTTTAAGAAGGACTGAAGAGAATTTGGCATAAGGGCCCTCCCTTATGCCAAATTGTCTGTAGAAGTTTTTGATTACAGTATTGTTACATTTATCAGCACAAATCGATCTCAATTTTCAAAAGCTGTTTAATTTATAGCTACAAGCATTGTATTGTTACGTTATTTCATTCAAAAATTATATATAATCTAAATCAAATACACTACCTAAATATCTAATTGCATAAAACATCAGCGGATGAGAATGTACATGACACCAAACGAAGATTTGGACAACATCCAAACAAAACTAACGAATTTCATAAAATAATAGAAAGAATCCCACTATCCTACTAATATTATAAATGCGGAAGTTTTTGAAGACGTTTGTTAATCTTCCACGCCGCAACCACTGGACGGATTATAATGACGCATGTATGTAGTAAATAGCCTGGAATAACACATAGACTACTTTTATAGGGGTACCACGCGAGCGAACCCTCTGGCGGAAGCTAGTGGGATATAAGAATAATAGTATAATGGATTCAGGAATACAATATTATTCTTTGAGCTAATGAGAACCGGAACACCTTGCGACCTAGGCAATGGAGCTCGTATCGCAGACAATCGATATAAAATCGCTATCGTATCTATGTACAGTTTAAAGATAAAGCGACCCTGAAACCACTTCAGGTGTGTTGACCACAAAGTCATAACAATGGAGAAGCTACACTTCGGATCGTAATTCTTAATCAATTTACAATCACAATGGAACAGGGAAGTGGAAACGGTTCGAATCAGGGTGTGCTTTGAACCTGTACTCTCTGAACTATGGCGCTGACGACACGACTTGTCCAACGGCCATTAACCGACATAAACGCAACACCTTGCCTTTAAATATGCCGCTCTTAAACCATTTGATCAATACACTCAAGGAACAGGACACAATGTAGGGCTAAGGAACGTTCCTCCTTTAAGTTATCGGTTCAGGTACCGATTTAATGAAATCGCTTTACTGATACAGAACGATACCGCGATTACTTGGATAATCTCTCTTCACATGTTATCGTGAATTTATCAATTATTTGGGCTAGGTTTCCGCCGGCGTCTTCTTCATAAAATTGCATCAACTTCTGAAAACAATTCTTTCGATCATGATAATTTAATTCCGCGTTTCATTCAGAGATGGAAATGTTATATTTCCTAGACTTCTTCTTTTCGAGTCAAGAACTCCACTAGACCAGTATGTATCTTCTTCTTCTTCCTGCCTTTGTCCCACATTATGTGGGGTCGGCACAACATGTTTTCTTCTTCCACTCTCTTCTGTTAGCCGTCATCTCCGCACTCACATCTTTCTTACTCATGTCATCTTTAATACAATCCATCCATCTTTTCTTCGGCCTTCCTCTAGTCTTATATCCATGCACATTCATACCTAACGCTCTTCTCGTTACATGACTTTCATCCCTCCTCATGACATGCCCATATGTATATACCAGACTTAATCATGGTAATATTTGAACGATCCACTTTTAAAATTAACTGCATCTTTAACAAACTGATTTAACCTTCGATCTTCGCCATAATACGCCATAATATAAACGTTTACTTGTGTAAGTTATCGCCATAAACATCGTCATCATTCAACGTAAATAGGTAAAACCTTGCCATAGCACCAAGTTCGGGTGATGTCACCGGACACGGACGGCCACACCAACTGTTTGTAGGCACAGATTGAAAGCTATATCATTCAGTTTGTGCACCATATTAAGCGAATGTTCAGACAAAATATAACAGAAAGAGCAGTTTGAGTATGATCCTGAAAGCGCTGGTGGATTGCTGGTGGTGCCCCCCTTTCGATCCATTAAATGTCTGTCACTCAAGAACATTCATTATTCCCGCGATGAATACTTCACCCCAGTGAGAACTCGTTTCACGTATATACCATCTAGCTTGGGGGTTAGAGTTCGACAAGGTTATCTGGAATTATCTAGAATTTACCGACATTTCCTTATCTAGGCCACAATCTTAGTTAATGCTCCGTACCATCAACTTTGCGTTTGCTTAGGCGGTGACGTAAGTTGACAGTCTCACTCAATGATTTACTGTTCAAATTTGTGTAAAATAGTGCTGACACGGTTGCATTTGAATGGCAATAAGATGTCATGGTAGGGCCTAATATATCATGGACGAACGAATCCTCACGTACCGTTTTCGGGACCGATTTCAGAATGAATGTTTTTCATGGTATAAATCGTAAGAAATTTCGGTCCAAAACTTCGAAATCATGTTTTATGGTAGGCTAGCCAATTGTCTCGTCTGATATACACGACACACCCTAAGGTTTGTGGTTTGGTGTTGAACGTACTCTTTATCAAATCGCGAGCAAATACCATGATCAAGCAATCTGTGGGTTTGCCAACACAACTAACTCGCCTGTAGATTCAGTAAGATCTATGGCTATTATATACAAAGAGGAAACACGTTGCGTCAATGTTGACTGAAGACACGGACTGCGAGTAACTTATATCATTAGCAAACTTCGATAATTGCTTGTGAAACTGAGAGGAAGACTTTGCGACGACAATTGCAAAAGCCATACTTTCCCGGGCTTTGTACAATAATTTCGCTTTATGCTTATAGTTTTGAGCTAAGTACATTATAGACATGTATATATTTGCATTTCTCTCGCAAGACGCAAATCATAGGAAGATACCACCATTTTGAGATGAGTACTGTTGCCTTGTTCATGATGCAAATGAACCCTAAGCAGGACTAAGTTCAATGAATATGAATATTTACTTAAGTCAGCGAAATCAGGTTTATAAATTAGGGAATTGATGTCAAACGTAGGATATGCTGCTTTAGGATAAACCCCAAAAACCCGATAACATCAGTGAGAAAAATAAACTAATCCGTATAGTTTTAGGCGTGAGAGAAGTTGGCAGACCCTCGAGCTGTCTTAGAATATTATTCAGCTATGTAATATCACTGCAATATAATATTTTCAGTGGCAGTGTAAGTACACAGAGTAACAGCATCCATTAACAAAATGCACTAAATTTTGAAAGCTTCCCTTGACATTGGCGCGGCGCCAGACATCAATTACAGCGTTATCGCCTCACGCTGAATAAATATCTAACAGTTACTAGGAGTAGGATTTACTAGCCGTCTAGTATACTAGGAAACCTAAACTGTTTTTTTTTAAATGTGATTCATAATATTCTGGCAGAAAGCTGGTACCAGCCAAACCAGATGTTAGTTTGGTTTAAACACTAAAACGGATTAAACACTAGCTTGATTCGTTTTTTGAGCAAGCCCTAGGTCCGGACAGTGGTTTTCGTATTATGTTATGAATGAGTGGTGTGATTCAAGAGCGTACGTGACATATAGTCACTATTTGCACTAGATCGCTATGCAATGCGAAACGGGACCAAACAATGACGCTACAAGATAATGCGTATGCATTTCCATTTTCGTGTCGCGTGCGTAGAGGTATTGTTTGCATTATACTACGTTTACATGGTTACAAACTTATTATGGCCATGGCTTAGTCTTCAACGTAATGAGATTTACCATGGCCTGTATGCCAACGCCAGTTTTGACCGTCACCGCGCTGGTTATCTGATGGAAAGCATCCATCATCATCTCCCTGCCCTTATCCCACTTCATGTGGGGTCGGCACAACATGTTTTCCTCTTCCACTCCCCTCTATCAGCCGTCATATCAGTATTCACTCCTTTCTTACTCATGTCATCTTTCACACAGTCTATCCATCTTTTCTTTAGTCTGATGGAAAGCATCCAAAGTCTAAAAAAAAGTCTAAGGAGTCTAAAAACAGCTTTTCATTAGTCTCTCTCTACAATGAAGACTAATGAATATACAATGAAAAATGAAAAACCTACAACTCACTAAAGTAAAGGTCATTTAAAAATAAATGTCAAAGGTTACCGCGTCGAATGAATGCTGTCAATTTCCATGGAAAAAGGCAGCGAGTACAACATGCACAACAGCTCAGAATAAAATATCAAAATACATACCTGCCCTCGTATCGTGAGCTTCTTGCAATCCTTCGACAGCAGATCCCGCACATCTTCCAAGTAGAGTTCCACGTAGGAACACGACACGAGATGCGTGACGTCAGGGGAGGCGCTGTTCTCTATGTGCGCCCATATGTGCCTGAAGGCGCGAGGTATGATGCCCTCGTGGTCGGGCGTGCCCTCCATGGTGTGCGTCTTGCCGGTGCCCGTCTGGCCGTACGCGAACACGCAGCCATTGAAGCCGTCCAGCACGGAGGCGACGAGGGGACGGACCTGGACAAAAATCACAAACAAATCATACTTACAGTAAAATAATTCTGGTTCAATTTCCAAAGAACTGATTCAATTTTAAGTGTTTCCTCATTTGATATGTTCATAAAATAAAATTTCAAGATCATTACAGTAAACGGCTTCAACTCATTGCCAAATCCCAAACTACCTAAAATCATTAGGAACTTCTAATAAACCAGATGAAGCTACGCCTGTTTCTTGCGACCAAGCCTACAAGAAGAATCAGATGGAACATGCTGAAAGGTACCTAGACTTTCCATTGCGGAAATGACGTTGTAAAGAAAACAATTCGGCGGCTATGTATTTACACCCGATTTTAATGGTTTTTTACTATTGTACAGGTAATGAGATAAGTAGCTTTTCCATGACATTTAAAAAACATCATACAAACTTCAAGAGTTGCCAAAATATTTTTTCATGTATGATTCTGTTGATTCGAACAGTTGTCTAATGGAAACTGGAGCATATACCTGCAGTGGAGTTAGTTCTATTTAATTTCGGTGAAAATGAACAAAAATCCTCAGTCGGTTTTTGTTCAGTTTTTAAACTTTATATAATAATGAAGCAAGCTACCTGTATAAGGTTAGAAAAAAAGTATAAAGTACCAGGGTAGGGCCTGAATAAGGTAGACTAGCCCGGTGTAGCTGGCAGTGGTCATAAGAGACCCACAGCATATAAATCCGTTCGAAAAAAAAAAAAAAAAAAAAAAAGAATAAGGTAGTACGAGACTAACGGTTGAAGGGAATATGTGTGTTTTACGCTCTAGTAACTTACTATACTTGAGACGAGTTTTAGTAGACAGTTAAACTCAGGTGGAACACTGAAACGCACCTGCTGCTAACATCGCACAATAAGACGTTATGTAAACAGTAAACACGTGCGATCGTTGCAGGATCGTTAAAGCCCAACAATGTTCAACAACATTGTCGAGATGCCCAAACATTGTCGAGAGCACGTTTTCAAAATATTGACGGCATAATAAAGATGTACAATCATGTAGAAATAGCACTTTGCTGCGAGATTGCAGGTCGTTCATTGTAGCATGTGTATTGTTATACTGGAGCGTGATTAAACATATGAAATAACTTTAAAGGGCTGCATCATGGCTGCGTGCATATTATTAGGCAGATAAAGAGTTATGGGAATAAATAGTGTAGCCTAAAGCAGTGTTTGTTCGTCAGATTTATTTCAGAGAGCAGATCCATTTCTAAAGATCGCGAGTGTTAATTATACAAGCAGACCCACATGTAGATCACAGGGCATCTTTTTGTTGAGAAGCTTGCGATAAGTACTCACAGAAAATTAATTACAAACCCGACTACACCCATAGCGTGACGAGGTCACTTCGCCCACAGCCGACAGCCTGAATCACAGTTTGGTGAAAAAAGACCTTGGTCAATGAGGTGAGACGTTGAAATTCGAGGACAAACCTTCAGTAACATAACAGATGTTACAAGTGTGGGATGCGCTTGAACAGGTGATTCCTTCCGTATCATTCATTCAATAGTATTTAGCAGATGTGTAGGCTTAGTTGTGTCAAGTTCATTAAAATGATTGAACAACCAAATGTTCTTGACGAATAACCTGACAGAGACGAATGCTGAAATAGACACACAATACACTACACATTATCAGTCGAAAACTTGTGTTGAAGGTTTGGAGCGTAGCGGTTCGTTAATCTATGGTTGTATGTAGGACTTGTAGGCAGGTGTCAAGTTCAAAACTAATTGGCCAATGAAGTACTTATCTTCAGCTCAAGAGGACCACAATTTATAAGCCAAAGATGTTAAAGTTGTATTCAAAGATGATAATGAGTTTGGAACAAGCGGGCAGTGCCAATGCCAAGTTCAATGGCTAATCCATCATTATTCACTATGCAAAGGAACAATGAAACAAATTAAGAAAATAATTGAAAATATCATAAGTTTCGATGTAGTGTAATAATGACCTAATAATGACTAGAGATACCAAAGAGATTGAATTTAAAAAAAAACTTTTATGTTACAAGAAAGGAGCCTACTCTGGGGTACATCCTTGCACCGGCGGCGGCGCGTTGCTGCATTAGATCCAACCAACCAAATACGTCTAGGTAAGCCTCTAGGTAGTAAGTCAGGGTAAGCAAAAAATAAGAGTAACGCTAGAAAACTGCCTAGGTACCATACAAGTTCAGCTTTTAATGATTCACTAACATCTAAAGTCGAATAAATAATCGATCAACAGATGTAATCAATACGAAACCGAGCCGTGACTAACCGTGAGATAAACTGTTAAGTGGAGGTGGAGCCAAGATCATTCACATGATGATGATTATGGCATGTTTGGATTAGCTTCTTTGTTTCTGTAATTTGCGTACGACCTCCGGTTTTTATGTAAATGAGGAAATATTAAGACCCTTTAAATTGCACACATGCCAGTCACTGAGCACTCTAGTCTGGTGATAGCAATTTACATTGAATTTAGGGAATTTAGGGGATTTTTTGAGCTCTTTAGAATTTTCTTTCTCTTAGGGGGGAAGGGGGTTCGGGGTCGGCAACGCGTGCGTGATGCCTCTGGTATTGTAAGCGCTCATAGGCTACGGTAACCGCTTACCATCAGGTGGACCGTAAGCTTGTTTGCCACCTTTGATGTATAAAAAAAAATGGCATATCACTACTTTCGTTCTGCTTTCTGGCCGACTACATCCGAGGGAATACGATAATTAGGTTACATTTATTAAACTAGATTAGTTTTCAGTTCAATTCATATCTTTAGAGGAATCTGAATTATTATGTAAATTATACTTTTGGCAGGGTTTTCTGAAAAAGTGAATGACATGTTAACGATCCTGAAGTGGTGAGAAAGCCGCATATTTTTGGCAACAATATGACAGCATTTGCTGCCGCGTGCGTAATATGCGCACGAACGTAAAACATTTCAGTTTCATAATAATGTTCTACGCTTTGATATTCCGTTATCTTCGAGTTGAGAAATCAATAATGCCCTATATGATGGTGAAAAAACTCATTGAAATCGGACCATTCGTTACGGAATAATCGGTGTACAGAAATTAAAAAAAATAAAGTAAAAACATACATAGTCACCGAATTGATAACCTCCTCCTTATTTTGGCGTCGGTTAAACACCAATGATGACGCCGACAGAAATAAATTAGCTCAAGATACAAATTCCTAGGGAGACCTAACCTTGAACGACGCGTAGAGCGAAATATTTTTATCTCTGCGGTTCTCTGGAATGATGTCGAATAATAAAAAATACTCAGCGGGTGCCAGGACTTAATATACATGAACTCGACAAGAATTATGAACGATAAACCTCACAGTACCGACGCGACCTGATTTTCCCTGAATGGCAAAACAATATCGCATAAAACGAAAGAACGAATAAACTTGCGATTCGATAAAGGGAAACAATGCGAATTACAAACAGCGAATTTAAATAATGATGAATGGTAGCACTGAGCGAGGCGCAAGCGTACTATTCATGAATTCAAAGAACTGAATTTACGAGGATGATTATAAAATGATGTATGTGTACGGGACACACGTAAATGTACAGGTACCTTCAAACTCACTACCTTTTAGTGAGTTTCTTAGATTGTAGAATTTTTTGTATATTTTTTTCCTGCGCTTGTTTATAGTAGCCATACTTGAGCAATTACTACTATTCTGATCGATAGATATCCCTCTATAGCTATTATTGTGTCTGTCATTCATAATATTAAGCTCGTCAGCTGACTAAATACTAATGACTTTCTCAACTTTAAGCCTGTATTTCCGATCTCTTGTTGTCAGATAGTTGCCTGTAAACTGATGATTCGTGGCATAAAGGTGAAGAAGACCTTACACAAACACTCACCATTTCATCGTAGATCGCTTGTGTGTCGGAGGTGCAATCGTAGGCAGCATCGTAGGTGAACAGTTTGTCCTGGCCCTTCGGGTTGTAGACTTGAACCGCACCCCGTTCAGGCCACACCTTCACCACCTACGCACACAAAAAAATATATAAGAATAGAAGTCATAAAAACTGTACACAGCAAACCAATAAAATGGTTCAGCTAAAAGCGTGACTCAGCTGAGTAGCCAACACCATTGGAGTGCCTGAATCTCATGTTTTGTAAGTTTTGTGGGTTATTTAATCATCTTTGGTCGCGAGGAACAGGCGTAGGTTTACCTAATTTCTAAGACGTTTCAAAGTGATCCTAGTGATTTTATTGAAATAAACGCCTTTTGACTTTAGCAGGTTGTAATGGGATTTTTTTCTTCGTACGGTGTGATGGATGATAGATCTGATATTTACAAGTTTTGATGAAATGGGTAAGGTATTTGGGCGATGTCTGTCCTTAGTTAGATTGGTTAAGGAAATTTCCGAAAGAGGATAGGTACGTAGGTATTTTTTTTAAATAAAATGTACTTTTTCCAAAATGCTATTCCTGGCATGTTAGTCATTACGAAGGAAGAGTAAGATCTCTCTAGCTTACGATAGGCGCCGTCTACAATCACCAGTTGACTCTACAGTCAGAAAACCCTGAAGATTTTTTAAGAGCTAGCTACTGAATATACCATAAATCAAAATGAACGTATGCATGCTTTACGCAGTAGGTACTCATTCGTATCGGTTAATATGAGCGATGTTTCCTTGAAGTGAATGATTAAGCTTCAATACCACCACCGCACCATACAACTGAACACACGTTCAGTATCCGTACAGAAAGCCGATAATTAAATTACTCAATACTAATTAAATACATATTCGGCGTATATTGTGCAAAGAATCAAACATCTTCTTGTTCTTAATAAGCCACCAGTAGTATCAGCATAAAACACTTCAACATCTCGTTTTTAGAACAAAAGATCCAGTTTGTTTGCACAACACGTCATCCCAAGAGAGCCGTCCGTCTCGCTTCCCGCGTCCAGAATCTGCATGTTAGTGTTATTATCCAATTCCCAGTGAGGCGAGAGCCGTGTCAGACCTGTGCGGGGGCTTCGACCTTATTGCTGTCCACCGGCGGAGTGCCGGACAGCCGCTCGTACCACGGCTGTGAGCGGAGCCTCTGTTTCTTCACCTAGACATTGACATTCATCTTAGGAAAGAAAAAGGTAAGATTGACGGTGTTCTAGTCAGATACTTCAGAGCACTCTGAGAATGCAATTGAAATATTATAACGGCATTGATCGCGCGCTTTGTCAGTTTTATGGTTCTGTTGTAGCTCTGCTGCCGTGCTCAAGAAAACAATTCATGTTGGGGGACTCGAACAACATCAGGGAGCTTCAACCGTAGTCCGTAGCGCACTACGCCTTGGCGAGAGCTTGTAGGTACTCTTAAAATATTTGCTCCAAACAAAACATGTTACAACAGCGTTGCGTTGCCCTTCTGAACACCGCAGACTCTTAGAACTCCTAAATCATCACACTTTCTATTTCTATGTTTGCGTAAATCATATTGCACACACAATGTTTACAAGTGAACGGGTACATTATGTAAATAAATAAATACTAAACTACCTATTCGGCTTCGAAACAATGAGTTTTGAAGGTAATCTGTTGTATTTCGCGGTTTAATGGCTAACGAGCGTGTTAGTTACAGCACAGATTATGCAGAGTGGTAACGAGGCGTTGATACAAGATACAAGATACAAGATTTTATTAGTAAAAGCAGATTTTACAAGTCGAGTGTTACATATTAAGATAAGTAACAATTTTATTATATTGTATTTTATATAATTCATATATAAATTAAGTAGGTAATAATTATACTTCTTGGTTAATTACATAATAATATTAATAGCATTTTTCTTTAAACACTACTATTACATTTAAATTTAGAATTTTAATTAATTGACCTAGGCGCGGGGACGGTGTTCTACAGTTCAGGTAATTCTAGGAATTCGCCCATGCTGTAGAACACCCTCTCCTGCAGCCATGTCCTTATTCTATGCTTAAAAATGGCGGTGGAAGCGGCATTCCTTATCGCTTCCGGTATTCTATTATAAATCGAAGGGCCCATAACAAACACAGATCTTTCGGTCTTGCATAATTTGTGCGGTGGCGTGACCAGCCTGTGGCAGTACTTATTGCTACGGAGAGCGCGGTTAGGGTTAACACCACGGCGCTGGAACATGCCCAAATTATGATGTGTGAACCGCGCTACCTGGTAGATAAGCTCACATGGTAATGGCATTATTTTGAGTTCCTTGAATAAGTCTCTGCATGATACATCGTCTGGGACGCCCACTATTGCGCGGACTGCCCTCTTTTGCATCACGAAGGCGCGCTCAGAGTCAGCGGCTCGCGCCCACAGCTCCGCACCATAGGTTAGGACGCTGTGGACAGTTGCAAAGTAGCAGGAGCGCACCACGTCGCGGGACGCGGTGCTTGCCAGCCTTCGTAATGCAAAACAGGCCCGCCCGAGTCTTGCACATATGCCCTCAATGTGGGCGTCCCATACGAGGGAGCAATCTAGTTGGAACCCAAGCAGCTTTGTAGTTTGGACCTGTTCCAGGGACGTCTGTCCCGCCGTTACCCTGAGAGACGGCGGGGTGCCCCCGTTTAACTTGAAGTTCAGGTAGCATGTTTTGTCCCTGTTCAGTGCGAGGCCGTTGGACCTGAACCATGTCTCCAGGCTCTCGACAACTGAGTTTATCCTATGCTCCAAGTGACTATCCGTAGGTGCGGTAACTACTGCGGCCACATCATCCGCGTACATATAGATTTCCGCGTCGCGGATTGCACCAGGCAAATCGTTTAGGAGCAGGCTGAATAGGGTGTTAGAGTTGAGATCAGCTGATAACATTATATTCATCATAATAATACTCATCAGTAAACTGAATTAGTATCTTGTATTGTATGTATACAAACAAACGCGACTCTCCTCATTCCCCACTCATTTCGTTTTATCTAATATTCTTTGTTTTTTACACTTGGCAACCAGACTTTTTACAACTTCACAACCAACGCACGGCAACCAAGAGAGAACCATGACGAACGAACACACAGAGAAGTAAATAGGTGCTGATGAGGATGGCTAATACCTATGCGATTTGTTTTATGCAATTTTTTTGTGATGTATATTATTTGTGTTCTGAAACATTTATCAAACAATCCGTAAATGTTTACAGCAGCACCTAGTTAGTGCTCCTGTCGGTAAACAATACAGTATGCGTCATGAAAAGAAACCTGAGCTGAGTGTTTTCACGGGCGGTTGCGCACGCGCCGCTTTCAGCTGTTATCATGTCGTAATGAGCTACTATTGCACCCCTATCGTTCACCTAATATGTACGCATGTGGACCTAGCTTCCGTAGTAGAATAAAAACACTAGCTGTCATGGTACCAATCCGAGAAGGAAAAAAGAATTGTACCTATAACATATTAGTTTCCTTATTGTTCCACAGAGTGAACCTGTTTCTGTGTTCATTTTCGTTTTTCTGAAGTCCAATTTCCTTCATCAGAATACTAAGTACTTAGAGATTTTATGAAGAAACAAAGACCTAACACTAGCATTAATCACACACTCCCACACATAAGATATTCAAAGGGCTGCATTCTCACCTATGGCACTACCAACTACGCCTGCAACTGTGGTTTTACCATTACTAACTAGATACTAATCTATCGGGTTTATCATACATAGTAACTGGTGATCTATCTAGGGCCTATGCCCTAACTAAACGGTTGACTCAGATGTATCCACATAAGCAGTCAGTGATTTGTCGATTATCTGCGTGCGGTAAATTACGTTATTTGCTTGTCAACTTTTTGAAGTCATTAATCCTTGTAAAATTTGAATTCCTATAAACATTTTGATGACGTCGCTAACTAGAGATCTGATAGTGATACTCGTAGGTTAGCTTGAAATAGAGCTTCTAGATGTATTTATTAGGAATCTAAAATATCTAAAATGTCGCATGAGCGGATGGGACTGATGTTAGTGTAATCTCGATGATACCCGACATAAATGGATCATACCGACCGTTTTTGTGGTTTCCACATAATAATAAGTCTTGTATTTTCGTAAGCAACGTAATGTGGTCGACTGGTCCGTATAAAGAAGCTATAATTGTGCAACGTTCAGTAAAACTGAAGGTCGATTTCAAGTCTCAGTAACTCTAAAATTCGGCAGTCTGAAACCGCTTACTAGAGGTTTCACCGCAGGAAAAAATCAGTAGGTACCTTACCTATTGACAACTATAGGCAAAAAGTGAATAAAGAACAGAGCTTAAAAAACTATGATCAATCAAGTTCCGATCAGTAAGTGCTGTCACTACTACTAAGAAAAAACTTATTGAGATAGCAAACTGGAAAGGTTACCTACTGCTAATCCTAGCTAAAAGCTAAAATAAAGAAATTAAGAATCAGTCCCCTTTCATAGGCCAAAAAAATAACAATAGAGGTTCGGGATATGTAGTAGTTTCGCACTAATCTAGATAATTGCTCGTGGTCTAGCCACTGGCCGAAGTGGGAGGGAACAGTGGTGCAATTGCCTAAGCGTAATGGCAATGAAGTTCGTAACTTTGGGGGTAATTTTACCAACCTTAGCAACATCCAAAACGTTCCAAACTTGACAAGGGAAAACTTCAAGACCTTAGTTTCTTCCTTTTCATGTTGGAAAAACTTCAGATGTCGCTATAATTGATAAGATCATACTTAAAATTGCGATCTTCATTACCATTTCGCTTACGCAATAGCCTGGCCGGTAGGCACGGGTAAAGGCTGAATCAGAGCTTTTACGGGTGCCATATACAAATATAATACGGCGTATAACAGTGTAAGTCGCGAAATCTCCAAATGTTGAACCTACAAAAACCGTTACCAACCTCTTCATCGCCTGAAGCAGAGGCACGGCTGCAGAAGCTTTCATTGGTACATACTGTACAGTACTGTAGGTACCTATGAAAACGGCACTGAGCTTTCGATGGACTTCTTCCACAAGATCTTCTAATGTAAAGCATTTATACCTCATCATCATCAGCCTGTAGAAGTCCACTGCAGAACAAAATACTTTGAATAAATCCTGGGTAATCTAGGCATCGCTCCATCACATGTACCTGCTACGTACCGATGTACTTATCGAAGGACATGCACCAGATGATCTGTGCACGCGCATGCCTTGTATGGCTTAAATATTTATGAAGCGGCTCGGCTGTTAATGGGCATTAACGCCCAGGTACTCAGGGTTGATGATCTAAATACTCCGAATACCAATTAAGTAGGTATCTCATCATCTCCGTGCTCATATCCCACGTAACGTGGGAGCACAAAATGTATTTCTCTTCCACTCACCTCTATCAGTCGTCTTCTCAATATTCACTCATTGTTGATATGCACACATAATCCATCCGACATTTATTTGGTCTACTGGTTCCTTTTCGATCCACATTCATATTTACCGCCGTTCTCGACACCTCATATTCTTCCTGCCGAATCACATGCCCATACCGCGCTAACCTAATACCAGTATCTAGGTACCTACCTGCTACCTGGCATAGCATAAGTTCACTCCTTATAAATGTTTCCATGGATGCAGGACGTAAGGTTTGTCTTAGAATACAGGATACTTCAGATAACAGATAATCCGCCAAATGACTTGGCGGCCACCCTTGACACATGTGTCAATGATGACTGGCCTCATAGCTCAGTTAGTAGTAACTCTGCCTTCTGCGCTAGAGGTCGCGAGTTCGATCCCCGCACTGGACAAACATTTGTGTGATAAACACAGATGTTTGTTCTGTGTCTGGGTGTTTAATATTTATCTATTATATATATCAGTCTCTGGTACCCATAGTACAGGCTATGCCTAGTTTGGGATCAGTTGACCGTGTGAATATGTCCGGAATATTTATTTATTTATGTTAGCAACACGAACTTCCGCCCTCGGGAAGCCTTGCAAGCTGAAGTGAGCAGGCTTACTGAAGGAAACAATTTAGGAGGTACTAGGTACCTAGTCCTGAGTGATCGATAGGAGACAGCTCATTTAGCGCATAATTATTGCACATGTGTGGTTGCGACGCGTGACCAAGACACATAACAAGTAACTCGTTGATTAGATATGACGAGAGTAGGATAGGCCTGTTTCACTCTCAAGCTGAAGCCGCACCCGGTCGCGCGCACCATTATTACCTACTACATCTATGAAGCACTTCAGTAGTAGTACATCTGTCGATTGCGCCGTTCATTCTCGCTGACACATATTATGAACAAGTGAAACAGGAATCTGAAATGTGTATTTGCGAGGTGTACTTTGCCTATCTTTTAACAGCGCTGGTCGGTATCCTTCGGTCGCAGAGCAACCTTACAGGCACAGCTAAGCTGCTGAACAAAAGGCGACCCTGATGATTCGCAAGGGCCGATTTTTTTAAACCTGTTTACGGATGTCATATTTCTGCACGCAACATGCACGCGCGAACTCTTTTGTTTTAATTTTCGTGTGCCGTGGGTCCTTGACTTGAGAGCTGGTTGCAATATATGCAGTAGTACCTATCTGCCTACTTAAACGAAGGTATGTGGATGAAAAGATTCTTGGAATCTTAAACTGTTCCTCTGAGAATTTCAATTAAAATAGGGATGAAAACAGGAGTCTGCTAGCATCAGAGCGATTGTGTAACCACTAGCTATGCTAATAAAGGCCTACCTCATGGCATGGCTAAGCTTTACACAATGGTGGCAGAATTAAGGGAAAATAGCTCCTATGGAAATCCCACTGGATAGTGTCCTAAAGTCTTCCTACTTAATAGGAAAATAACTAGGTGTATAGGTGTATTCTTTATTGTATGAAGAACTAGGCATTTGGATACTTTTCATTGTACTTGTATCTTAGATAGGCCAGAGATAGACAGTCACTCATTGATTCATCTAGTAAATAAAATTAGAAAACAAAAGAATTCTTAGTAGGTACTTAGGTCACAGTGTAAACATCAATGAATGACTCGAATTGCTTCAGTCAAACAGTTCAGCTCATATGAAAAACTGTTTAAAAATAAACAAATGGGTTTTTAAAACATTGAGCTTATAGATCTTATTAATTGATAATGAACCATTTTTAGAACTGGCTTTCTCTATTTCCCCTGATTCTGCAGTGACCAGGTTGACTCTGAAAAAGGTATTTTCATTGAGTGTAAAATAATGTGGTGAAATGTTTACTATGAAAAGGCACTATTAAGGCTGGCCAGGAAAAAAACATAAAATAACTTCAGATTCTGTTGAAACAGGGAAAACCACAAGTATTCCTAACTGTGTGAATCATAATTGAAAGTTTCAGATAGAGTTAGCAGGTTTTGCTAAATTTTATCACAATGCCTAACACTTTAACAAAGATTAAAAGAATATAGAATGTAGGGAAAGAAACAGATTGGATGAGACTGTGAAAAATTGTTTATTTTAGGACAACAAGTACTGAAAGTGAGCTTCAGTCAACTGAACTCCTATTTAATTATTTATTTACTTGCATACCAATGCCAATGTAGATAATATTTGTGTGTGCAATAATGTGTATTGCCTAGCTACAGCCTGCTGAAGGCGTGAATACGCTTACTATTCGCAACCTACGCGTGTGAATCATTCCTGGTCCCTTTCTTCACGATAACTACAACACCTCATGAAGGTGCTGCATCATTCGAGCGCGACTTCGAAACAATATTTCAATCGAAATTACTCTTCACCATACGAAAAGCACACGAGATGATATCAAAATGTTCCATTATGAGATTAGAGTCGACGCACCGAGTGTGCGCAGGCCTAGCGCCCCGTATCAACAACATCAATGGGGTTTGCTTACCTCTTCGTGACCCTCATTTTTCTCCTTATCAGCGAGTGGTCGGCACCGCACCACTACCTTCACGCACTCGTTAAGCGCCGTCCGCGGCCTCGCAGACTTCTCCATTCTCGAACCACCGCCGTTCTTGGTGTTTATTCCAAGATTTCGTCGCAAGTCACCGGTATCGATCCATTCGGAGAGCCCTTAGCGGCATCACCTGCTCGAGCGACACTCACTCACGATAAACACACTATTCTTACAATAAATTAGAAGACACTAATAAAACCAATAGCGCACTATTTAAATATTTACAATCGATCTCTAATAAATAAAATCGTAATCAAAATAACAAAACCGTCCCATCCTACTGCCACAAACGGACATTTCTTTTCAACTGAATTATTTATTTTTGTTTGTTTGATTTTGTCATTTCCCGCTAACTGACGTCTGACAGACTTAAAGGAACAAAAGTTGTGTTGCAGTTGTAGAATAATAGGTACTTAATCTGCGACCTTGTTGCGCATATACAGTAAGCTCAAACAACCTAGCATTTTTACATACTGGCGAGATTTTAACTCAGCACTGTACTTTGATATGACGGAAATAAAACCTTGCCAACGCTAAATTTATTTGTAAGTTGGAAGAATTTTACAAGAGATTAAAAAAATTAGATTCATCCCTAAAAAAAACCTGCGAACCTCCTAAAAAAAAATGAGTTTTCTAGGTAATTAGATAGATGCCGTTGATGAACGGAAAAAAATCAATTAAAAAAATAACTAAGTATTCCTTATTTTCCATAGTTAGTCTGTGCTAAGCTAAGTGCTAATTACGTACACAGTGCTAAACGCAGTATTCCCATCGTAAACAGTCATAGACAGAGAACTCGGTCTACGTAACAGTTTTCTTGGTCTACGATTCCCTTTTAGTCTGTGGTGCTAAACTCTGTCTCTACTATTTTCTTTGGAAGAATCTTGACATACATATGTACTTGAGACTGGCAATATTGACTGTAAAAACAGCAGACGCCATAAATAAATAATGAAAGAAAAAAAAACTATGTTTGTTTACTAAATTCAGTCTTGGAGAATTTTGCAAAAACTGTAAAAACAACACAACCAACCAACGGTAACAAATACACGAAATAAAAGCTCTTAAGAATGTCTACAAATCTAGCAATTAGTTTGAAACGCGTCAACAAAGTGTATCATGAAGGGGTGAGAACTAAACTATTTTAACCCACCACATCTTTCCTCCTGCCATAGCACTATTCCGTCCCGTACAATAAGATTACGCACATAAAGACGTTCCAGACGTAGTGACTTATATCCTCATTGCGATCCTGCAGCTGGCCTGTGGCGTCTTTCCATCCAACAAGCGTCTGCGTCAAGAGTCTGATTCAAATTGTATGGCACTCACTGAGAACATTTTGTTTACAGGAAACCATAGCAGGTGTAGCGATTGTAGAGAGCAGCAGTGAGGTTCGCCATGAGGGGCTCAGCTTGACCATGGAAGGCTCTGTCAATCTGCAGATCAGTACCAAGAATGTGGGGATATTTGAAGCATTTTCAAATAGCATAAAGGTAATTTTAATTTGAGAACAAACAGTCCAGGCATCTTAGATTTCTTGTATTTTCTATGTACCTACCTGCGTTGTGGGTCAAATAAACAAATTTTCTTTCTTTCTTACTTATATTTCAAAGTTTATTTATTGTAACTAAAGCTGAAAGGAACATAAAGGTTATAAAATAATAAAAATAAAATCCTGTATGTAGGTAGGTATGTACCTTGACTGTTACAAAAAACAAATGGGTTACAAACAAATTATAATATGCAAATTAAAACACTAACTCCCACCCTAGGAATATCCTGTGGTGTGGGTAGTTTATTTACCTATTGAGCAACCTTCAGCTTCACACAATAATTATGTTGCTGCATTTTCTGGGCCCACTTATATAGTGGCACTTAGAAAATGTATGTTCTCAATAACCCTTCTTTTGTTCCCACAGCCATTGAATCTCCTGAACACATCAATAGAATTAGCTCCACCTGGGAAGATTCCCCCAGGCACCACTGAGATCCCATTTGAGATGCCTCTGCGGGCTCGCCAGGCCGTGTCCCCCGGGTACCCAGGGCTGCTGGAGACATACCACGGGGTGTTTGTGAATGTCATGTATGTGCTAAAGTGTAGCATGAAGAGATCTTTCCTGAATAAGCCACTGAATGCCAGCTGCCAATTTTTTGTCCAGTCTAAACTGGTAAGGACTCTAATATTTATTTCTTAAATCTAAAGATATGTGTGGTCGAGAGATTTATAAAGCATAAATTTATACAATTTCAGTTAGAACCTGCTCCTGTAAAGCCGGTCCGCTGTGAAATAACTCCAGCATCAATACGAGCGGGCACCACAGGAGGGGTGCGCCCCAACATGCCTCAGTTCCAGGTGTATGCCGAGATATATTCCACTGTCTGCCCGCTGGACTTACCCATTACTGGAAAGGTTACCTGACTTACATCTGCTACCTTTTACAATACTAACCTATTTAGTCCACTTGACTGGACTTGGTAGGCGCTAATGGAGACTATTAATTAACCACTGCAAATGCGCTGTACATTAAATTGGTATTGTTATCAGTGCCCGAAAATAGATGTATTAAGAAAATAAAAAGAAGTTGTAGTATGTAATATTTGTCTGAATTTGTTTTAGATTCGCGTAGACGAGTGTTCCGTGCCAATCAAGTCGATAGAGCTACAACTGGTTCGCGTTGAGACTTGCGGCTGCGCTGAAGGGTATTCCAGGGATGGTGAGTAGCTAGTCCTCTCCAAGATACTATGGATGAAAAACTAGTAGCGCCATCTATGTTTTCTAAAGATTTGAATTAAAGTGTACATGTATTATTTTTGTTCCAGCTACAGAAATCCAGAACATTCAAATCGGCGACGGTGACGTGCGACGCTCACGCGACATTCCCATTCATATGGTATTGCCACGACTCTTCACATGTCCCACAACCACCACTGTCAACTTTAAAATAGGTAGGTAACACTTGTACTGGGATAGGAGTAGGTAGGATGACTGACAGAGCAATGACTGTTTCTGTTCACAAGAATTTTAGCACAGAAAGAATCTTTTCTCTGTACTAAAGAAAAATCCATACAGTACCCATAGCAAAGATAATATTATATTGTCTTTAGGTACTGTTTGAATTTTTCTTAAGTACTTTTTTTAGTTTGGATTACTTAAAATAAGCTTATCCATTTATTTTATTTTCAGAATTCGAACTGAATGTTGCGGTAATTTTTGAAGATGAGTACTTGGTGACAGAAAATTTCCCCATATTACTTTTAAGGACTAGATAACTGTAATAAATAGTAAAGTACTACTGCGTGTTTCTATGGTAGGTTGGTTGCTTGCTACTCTATTACTATTACTATTGAAACCTTCATTATTGGAAGCAAGTAGGAATTGGAACGATGGAATAGGGTTCTGAAAAAAGAAGCGCCAAGGCTATAATATGAGGCGAGTGAAAGTACTGTCCGACAAAGAGAATAAAATCACTATGTTCTGTCTGTTTGTAAATACTTGTTGTGCTTTAAATGCGGGTCGCTACGTCAGAAATGATGTCACTTCCCGCGATACCTTGGAGGCCCCTGCCGCCTGCCCCGATCTTGTGCATCCGACGAATCCACGAAAGAAAAGAGAAAAAAATGGTACCTAATTGGCCACCGAACACAACGAACCATGCTTCTAGAGTTGAAGCTAGGGCAAATAGCGCAAGCCAGAGGCCCTTACTTTTATTCAGTTTTATGGCTCATACCTACCATGCTACTGTCACTGTCAGTGTCATTTGTTGGTTTTTTTTTTAGGCTTTATGATGGCATAATTTTTGTTGCAGCAGTGTTTAGCCGAGACACCAATACTAAGTATGTAATGTAGTACATTTGAGATTTATTTGTGTTATCAACAATGTATCATTTTCCTAACCAACAGCTGTATCACCACAACCCTTACCAGCAATGTCCTATCCACATAGAAGACCAAAAGCTACAAAATCTGAATACTATTTCTGAAGCTCAATATCATCAAGTTTTACCGCAAATAATAGGATCTAATGCACATTTACAAATTGCGACCGCTATTGAGCAGCCTCCTCAACAACCTCCGCCTCAGCCTGAAGTCATCGAATGCGTGAAAAAAAAGAAAACTGCGCCTAAAAAGTCCAAGCCGCAAACGGCGAACAGTGATGAAAGTAAGAGGCCTGAAAAGAAACCCGCAGACACGTCGAATTTCAGCATAGAAGAAAGGCTTGTGGCTGCAGTCTGGGTCCACGAGAGGAAGTACACAAGTAGCACCATCAGTGAGGTAAATATCAGTCGTTCAACTTATTTGTTTATCATATTCCATCAAAAGTTCCAATAACTAAAAAGATTAATATTAATTGAAATTGCATGGATCATTTTTAACTTCTTAAATCTAGTTAAATGTATGTTTTATCCATTGTACCAGTGCAACTTAATCGCAATACTTACTTTGCTAATTTATTTTTATGCAATACTTACTATGCTCTACTAGATCAAGCACAACTTCAGGAGAAGGTTTAACCGAGACCCACCCTCAAAGACCACTCTGTTTGCTTGGGAACGCAAGCTGTTCTCCACAGGGAACGTCTGTGATGCCCCCAGAACTGGAAGGCCAATTAATAGGTATACCACACTGCAATTTAATAATGACACCTACATATTGAAATAAAAGAATAAGTTCTAACTGAAACATCCATCATACATTTGTATAATGTTCATCTCATTTGTGGTTTTCTTAAAAAATTCTAGATTCTAATTGGTTTGCTTGCATGTCGTGTCACTGGCACTTCTTGATCATCCATCTCGGTCAGTGACCAGGTTAGAGGCATGATGGCCCTGAAAAAGGCCAATGACCTTTGGTGAAAGGATTAAAGTGCATACTGTAGAGGGTAACCTTTAAAATGTGCAAGGTTACTTCTGTTTAGCTAAATTTTGTGAATTTTTGTAGAAATAGTCACATCTCAGAGGTAGCAGCCTCCGTCCGATCAGCCCCTGCACTGTCTCTCCGGGCGCGCGCGCTTGCCCTGCGGCTCCCGCGGAGCACGCTACACAACATACTCAGGAATGACCTGCCATACACAGCTGTAAATAAACCTGAAAGGGGGAAGGGGACAGGTACGTGTTTCTCAACTCATAGAACACTGTAGGAAGGCCTCCATGTGGGATGCAGCAAGAGAGTAAGATGTAATGAATTAGCCTTTTTAACAGATAAAATGTCTGTATACAAATAATGATGAAATATTTCATAACTGTAGTTTAATGCATATCCTTTAACAAACCACAGAAATGTCCAATTATCTGACTAAGGGCCCTACCATGACATCTTATTGCTATGCGAGCGTGCCGGCGCTATTTTACAAGAATTCAAACCGTAATTCTATGACACTTTCAAAGGTACATTACCTCCTAAACAAAATCATAAAGTTGCTGGTATGGGGAAAAGTCTACATTCAATAACTTGTCTTTGACAATTTGGATATTACAATGGAATCCCATCCCACTATCTGCAGACAAGCAGCCAGCAAAACGTCGTGTGAAGCACCCTCCCCTCAAGAAGCAGCAGCCCCTCCCCCCGCCGGCGCCGCCGCCCCCGCAGCCGGCGCCGGCGCCACACGTGCACTACGTGATGCAGGCCATGCACACACACGCGCATGGCTATACTTGAGTCTTACATGGGAATTTGGCTAGGAAATCCAATCTCCTTATTTTCTGTTCTAATAGAAGCATTTATATGCGGTTTTCATGGATATTTATATAATGAGGAAGGTTATAAAGAAGTACTTAGGCTAACTTGTGAATATAATGAGTTAAAGTATGAAATGTGTGGTTGAGTGGTTAATAAACACAAATGAAATAAAATTAATGTACTTTTATTTTAGTTCACAGTATAACAAAACAGGAAAAATATTTTCAAATGCTTAAAACTACATTGCAGAGTCTTTAAGATACATAATTATGTACACAATAAAAAATAATCGAGCAATAAAATACAAAAGATTAATATTATTATTTACGTACCTATACTTACCTAAAACTACATTATTTATGTATGTCATAAAATATGTATAAAACATCAATAGTATATACTCACATGAAGCTAAGGGGCAACAGCCATCATAATATATAAACCATAAAAGGTAATTCCTACCTATTAATTTTGTTTTTACAGCTTCCTCACAACACAAATGTTTTCCTTTACTGCCTAAAACATTTCTGAATTCAATGTATGCCCTGTAACGTTTCACTTATCCAATAATTATCCAAAAGCTCCTATTCTCAAGACTTCAGTTACACCTGAGAAAGGCACACCCAATAATGTGAAACTGTCTCCTTTTTAGGACCAAACCACTCTTAGACGGCCTTGGTTACTGCTGGTGAGCTGGTTTGATTCCCGTTACGGGCGAAACGTTTGCATGATCTGCAAATATTTGTCGGTATCGCGGGTCTGGGTGTTGTGGTTACTCGTAGTTTCTGATACCCACGACACGGAATCCTAGGTTGGGATCAGGGAAAGGAGCCTTTAAGAGGCGCATTTTAATCATTTCACCTTTTCTGGGCCATCATACCTCAAACTGGTCACTGATCCAATACAGGATGAGCAAGAAAGAACCAGCGACACGTGAAGCTCGAGATCATATGGAGCGCTTGCTCTACCAGGCGAGGCGGGACTGGAGGAGCGGGGCGTCGTCAGCGCGCGCCTCGGCGCCGGCGTCCGGCGGCGCGTAGTGGCGGCGTAGCGCGTAGAACCGCGCCGGCCGGAGCGTGCGCCGCAGCGCGTCGAACCTACAAAATATTTACCCATTATTTGTTCAACAGTTATTAATAGCCCACCTGGGATATGATTTTACGACAATTAGAGATTAGCTAGTAGGAACCTACTTGTAACCTTAAAGGATTAATGTATAGCTCAGCTCCGTGTTGTGTGTAGAGTGTGACGTTACCTCCAGCCGACGTGCGCCATGCAGCGGCTGCAGGTGGCGGCGGTCCAGCGGTAGCCGGGGAACCACGAGTACTCGGCGGAGGGCGCCCCGCTCAGCTCCGTGTTGACGACCGTCGTCACCGTCACCGTGTCGTGCATGTGCCCGCCTGCACACACCGCAACATGTACTGTATACATTAGTGGTGAGTGCACTCATGTGTATGAGGTACAGTACCGGGGTTGGTGTAGGTGGAGTGCACTCATGTGTATGGATGTACAGTATGAGGTACAGTACCGGGGTTGGTGTAGGTGGAGTGCACTCATGTGTATGGATGTACAGTATGAGGTACAGTACCGGGGTTGGTGTAGGTGGAGTGCACTCCGTCGCTGCTCATGGCGAACACGTGCTCGCGGCGCGCCAGCTCCGCGCGGCACGAGGCGCAGCACACCACGCTCGTCTGCAACACCACACACCGCACTACACACCACACACCAACTACAGCCCATTGCTTATCCAACATATTATATTCTGAAAGAGCAAATGACGAGAAAGAACCTTCCGATTTTGTCAAGACTCTTCATCGTAATCATGATGATCAGCCTATAGAAGTCCACTACTGGACATAGGCCTCCCCCAAAGAGTTCCATGACGAACAGTTTTGAGCCTTTTCCATCCACCGACTTCCCGCAATTTTCGTAATGTTGTCGGTCCCCAACGGTTGTCGGTTCTGCAAGCTATATGGCCAGCCCACTGCCACTTGCTAATTCTGAGAGCTATGTCGGTGACATTGGTTCTTCTACGGTTTTCCTCAGTACGGATGTTATCACGTAGTGAAACTTTGAACAGAGCTCTCTCCATAGCCCTCTAAGCTAGCTAAGAGAGGCTGTTAGCCCTCCAGGGCTCGTATTTTGAGTAATATTCTATACTTCTACGTTCGGTGGTGAGGAGAGGTGGAAGGGGTGTCGTCTAACCCTTGATATGAAGTAGCACTCCATGTGCAGCCGGAGCAGCGTGTTGTCGACGGTGAAGAGCGCGAAGCGGTCGCGCGCCGCCAGCGTCAGGTTGCGCGCCACCCAGAACGACAGCGACACCGGCTCCTCCGGCAGCATGCGCTCTGCAACCAACGCCAACGCCCAACTGAAAACGGATATCCGCAGCCCTAGCCCTCACGAAACGTGTACTCATGGCCCTAACTCTAATTTAACACACGTACCTGCCCGTAGCTGTATCCCTCGCTTAATATGACCCACATCAACGCAGAATCTGTTCCGCTGCAGTGACCAATCTTTATCGAGGACTCACCGAGACTCAAGGTTTTGAAGTATTCCTTGATAGTTTCCCGCATCCGTCCGTAGTCGAAGATATCGTACACGAACAGCGGCCACGGCGTCACCAGCGCGTCCATCGAGCGCACGCCGCGGTCTTGCCTGAAACAAACATTCATTTGGTTTTCCAAGTGATGATGAACATTGTTGGGTTACTTTTCTCAGTCCTGATCATGAGTGAGAAACAGAATATTTGGTTATAGTTAGATAGATTGGTGGGTACTGCGAGTGGCATGGCATGGCAACTCACAGTGTGTTCCCGCGGCGGTGCGAGTCGAGGCAGGCGAGGCGCGAGGGCCGCAGCGGGTCCGCCAGAGTGATCTCCGGCAGCACCACCACCTCCAAGTGACGCATCCTACAACATTATTCATTATTGTCATATATAGGCCCAAAGTAGGGCATCACTTTGAATTTTATCTTTAATTCCGTCATTGTTCGTGATCATTGAAAGCATGGTGGCTAAGAAGCAAGAGGTGCGGATAGATCCACTTAGATTGCACATACAGAACACCTAGATGTGGAGAGGTCTGGCTAAGTAAGCATTCAACATCACTGATGGATGACTTATGAGAGGTTGACCTTAAGGATCTGAAATTTCATCTATGATGTCCACTATGTTCAGCTGACAGGATTGAATCTCCATTTGTTTTGTAATTTTGGTTTTAGAAGGTCCTCGGATAGAAAAACGTGTAGTTTACTTATTGTGGAACCCCTGCAGCTGGTGCCAGACGTTAGTGGTGAGGCGGCAGCGATGCAGCGCGCGCGCCTTGTACCGCGCCGGCGCCGCGCTCGCCGCCTCGTACACCTCGCACAGGACTCCGTACCCGCTGAGCGCCTGCCCGCTCTCACTGTTATACAAACAATCACTTTATCACCATAATCTTAGAGCTGAATAAACTCTTATCAGATGCAAAATGAGTACAAGCAAGTTATAAGTCATGTTTTATTTTAATTAAACTGAGATTGCAGGGCTGAAGATGATCATAAACTAAAAATATACTTGTTAAAGGAAGAAACCGGTCATCATCTCCCTGCCCGCACACACGGACAAATCATGTTATTATCCTCCACTCAGCTCTATCAGCAGTCATGTCAGTATTCACTCCTTTCCTACTCGTCTCTTTCACACATCCATCCATCCGGAAGAAACCTATAGTAAATTTTGAACTCACTCGGGACAAAGCAATGCAAAGAGTCGGTCCCGCTTCAGGGTATTGGTAAGCGTGGCTGCGTCCTCCCGGTCCAGCAGCAGCAGCGGCACGGTCTCGCCGGGGAACACGCAGCCGTGGTACAGCGTGGCGGGCACGGTGCCGCGCCACCCCGCCTCCAGCACATTGCGCCCGCTCACATCTTGCAGCTCAGCACCCATGTACTACAAGCAATTATTTTTATTAAAGCTATTCATCTTTATTTAGGTTTGATCGGTATTCAAAGATCATAATTTATTCAGTAGATAAGTGACTGTCGATCGAACAAGTAGGTAGGTACTAACCGAATGCGTCGCCGCTAATGTTATATCAAAGTGCTCCTCGTCTGCACTAGCTATATCTCCGTCTTCAGCTTCCATCTCAAGTGGTTCCTGAGCACGCACGTCCTCATTTTCGTCGTATATGTTAACATGTTCGCCGTCGCTATCATCGGCTGAAAATATATTTCACTAAAAGATCTTTGTTGTGATCGGCAAATTAGCAAAACAAATTGAAGCTGTTATTTACATACAGTTCATCTCCAGGGTTGCTCGGAGTCGGAGATTTTTGTTAAAATACTTCCGTCTATAACGAAACCTAGATTTCAATTAGAAATCTTAGGTACTTGTAATACGATCACTTTACGACGTATTTATTTTCTTTTTGTTTGGAATAGTTTGCGAAGATAGCTTTAGAAAATAATCATCAGCTGATTATATTACAGTTCAATTTTCAAAATAAATATTCGAACCTTTCTTCGTAAAACGCTTGTGCTGCCACCTGTGACCTGTTGCCACTCAGACTTTTTGGCGGGAACTTGCGAAGTGATGTTGTGCTCTCAATTTATTTTACTAAACTAGTGTCAAATTGATTAATATTGTGTAATTATGGTGGTATTTTGCGTAATATTGTTTGAGTAAACCGCACAAGTGAAGTGAAATGAAATGATTGCGTGTATCGTCATTTTTCGAGTTGGCGCCAAGGGGTCCCTCGAGGTTTTAGTAAAATAGTCACCATCATATCTTACTAAAACTGAACTTGACTTGACTTGACGGTGACTCGACGATCATAAACGAAAGAAAATGAAGAAAGATAAACAAATTAACAAGAAAAAATACACGTAAGACTTGGCAGTAAGACATAGATGCCATAGCCAGCCAGAGAGGGAAGAAAATTAAAAAAAAAAAAAACTGTTGCCACTCACTCGCGATCTTTGGCGGGAACTTGCGAAGTGATGTTGTGCTCTCAATTTATTTTACAAAACTAGTGTTCAATTGAATAATCTTGTGTGAATAAAGTGTGTTTTGCGTAATATTGTTTGAGTAAACCGCACAAGTGAAGTGAAATGAAATGATTGCGTGTATCGTCATTTTTCCAGTTGGCGCCAAGGGGTCCCTCGAGGTTTTAGTAAAATAGTCACCATCATATCTTACTAAAACTGAACTTGACTTGACTTGACGGTGACTCGACGATCATAAACGAAAGAAAATGAAGAAAGATAAACAAATTAACAAGAAAAAATACACGTAAGACTTGGCAGTAAGACATAGATGCCATAGCCAGCCAGAGAGGGAAGAAAATTAAAAAAAAAAAAAACTGTTGCCACTCACTCGCGATCTTTGGCGGGAACTTGCGAAGTGATGTTGTGCTCTCAATTTATTTTACAAAACTAGTGTTCAATTGAATAATCTTGTGTGAATAAAGTGTGTTTTGCGTAATATTGTTTGAGTAAACCGCACAAGTGAAGTGAAATGAAATGATTGCGTGTATCGTCATTTTTCCAGTTGGCGCCAATGGGTCCCCCCAGGTTTTAGTAAAATAGCCACCATTAAATCTTACTAAAACTGATCTTGACGGTGACTTGACGATGATAAACGAAAGAAAATGAATAAAGATAAACAAATTAACAAGAAAAAATACACGTAAGATTTGGCGGTAAGGCCTAGATGCCATAGCCATCCCGAAAGGGGAAAAACTTCAAAAAAAAAAATCACTCGCGATCCATAGCATAGCACGTACCGTACCGTTGTCTCTTCAATTTTGTCCTGACTCACCTGTCTGTCACTGTCACAATTATATCATTCGCTCCAAACATACAACTGTCAAATGTTTTTAGCGTAGACAGACGGTTTTTAGTCTGTACAACTGTAAAAAATCATATTTTCGCGATCGCACGCACGTCTCGTGAGTTGATATTACACAAAATAACGTAATGTGCTTGAGAAATGTGAAATAACAGTGAATAGTTACGAACAAATAAAGCAAAATGTATCGCAAAATAGTGTGGTGTTATATAATTGTGCTGACTTTACTGGATATATCGCTGAATACCAAATTCTCTGCCCAGGGAAAAAGTCATGGGAATGGTAAAATCGATTTTCATTTCATTACAAACTTATTTGTGCAGTGTTTGATTATAATTAGGATGCAATAAATTGCAATGTAGAGTTATGCTAGAAGGATGCGGAATGTGGAATAGCAACAATAACTTGGCATGTTGTGCGCGCGACGGCAGTAGTGGTCGACGCGATGTTATTTTAGATCGGGGCCGGGACGTCTTTGTTTGTCGTTTTCTTTAGTTATGTTTATGGTATTTCGGTCTCTCGGCGAGAGCGGCGAGCGCGAGAGCCGAGGCGGGGCACAGCACGCCGCCGGCCGCGGCCACGCGCGCGCCAGATGTTCACACTTCATAAACCAACCGTTTCTATGACCCCCCCGGTTGGCTTTAGAAAAACGTCTAGCCCACAACGCAATGTAACGATCACCATGCGGTCTATACAAATAGTAGAAACACTTGCAATGTATACATACATACTATTATTCATTAAGAGTGCATTTTTGTTTGTTTACAGGAGTCTCAGTTCACGAATCTTTGATGGAAGGAATCTCCCTTCAGGTAGGTCTTGAAGTGCTGTTCATGAGTTTATGAACTGTTGATAGCTAAGTACAAAGGGAAACAAATAATTATGAAAGCGTGTTGGTTGGCTTGTCCTTATTTCATGAAGCAACAGATTAATGTGATTTTTTGCAATGATATAGATTAAGAGCAACAGCGAAGCTGTGGGTAGATATTAGTTTAAAAAAAGTTCTATAACAATTCTTTATTGATTTAACAAATTGGAATGAAACATAGGTACACATTGCATGTTACCATTGAGTTACACTGTTTCCTTGTAGTTCTATTTGTAGAATATCCTCAGTGACAACTTAGTTAGTATAATATGCTCTAAGTATTTCCTTTTGCTAGGATCATTTATCTAAGTCTATAAAATGAAATGGAAAATTATTTCATTTTGACTTTGTAATTGAAGGTAGTTTATTGAAAAAGTTCTACATACTGTATTTTAAATGGTTTCCCATGATGAATTAAAGACTCATTAGGAGGTTCAATTGAAGTTAAAGTATAGAAATGTAAAATCATTGGCAGACCTCTAGTTTGTGGCAAACCAGTAGATAGTTTAATTAAACACATAAAATATTAACCAAAAATAACGAAATTCACCTAAAAATAAGAACGAAAATGAGAATGAGACAAAATGTGGAGCACAAACTCAGCAACCCCTTAGAGGGACATTGGTACTAGTCTTAACAAGTTCCCCATCGGAAAAAGTATGAGGTTGGGGTACTGAGCTAGCTAGTATTGGAGGCCTATAATATATACTCTGGGTGTGATATGCATAGGAGTGGGGTAAGGAGTCAGGCGGGTCGGCGCGCGGCTCGGCGCTGGCGCTGGCGCCGCGCGCGCTGGTGTTCGGGCGGCGCGCGCTGGCGGCCGCGCACGCGCTGCACGTCACCATCACCAACACGGCCAACGAGACTGTGCATCTGGCCTCCGTCGCAGGAACCACACCCGACTTCCACGCATCATTCTTCCAGTCTAAGGTGAGCGCCCCCTTTACAGAAAAGATGATCAATAATGTTGTCGTTAAGTCAGCAAATCCTAATGGCACACAAATAACACTAGGTATCACATTGTAAGCTTTTTCATCCCGAAATCAGGCTAATGCTTTCGCCCACTAAACATACCTACCCATTAACTTCTACTTAGATACGGACTGAGACTATGAATTCCTAATTGCTACAATTAGATTATTCTTCTTCTACTGCATTAGATAATAAATGCTTATCAGGTAACTTTATTTGTACTCAAGGAAATACTTGGAATCAATCCGGGAAAGTCTCTAGGTATCACAAAATTAATAAGTTTACTTCAGGCCACAAGGTAACAACCCTCCTTGCATTAGTAGGTGTCTGATAATATGTTATTGTTAGCCCTTCCTTACCGGGCAATAGAATACATAGTAATATATTTTTTATTTATTGAATTTGTAAAGCCGATGGCATAGTCCACGAAAATTCAATTAAATAATTTGACTGCATTGATTACCACCTGAATCAGTTATCTAATTTTGATCGATACCAACCTACATCTACTGACGTCAACACGTCATTTTGTAGATAAAACTAGACAATGGTGTAGATTCTGTTATTGCATTTTCCTAAACTAACTCAATTCGTCAGCTCTAAGATTATTGCCGTCCTTGTTACTTCAATCTATTAGAAAGGGATAGCAACATTTTTGTTACTACTATCGAATTAAGTTAGGATAGGTTAGGTTAGGTTAGTGCAACAACGGAATCGACACCAATGACTAGAGTGGACTCTAGACAGAAGGTAGGGTTTTCATGCCTCTAAGTTTTTTCGTATTTTCTCACGCATAGCCCGTAGTCACTATTCTTATTCTGTGCCTAGGGGCTCATCATAACTGTCACAGATGGTCAAGACGCTGGTTGTAAAACGACCTTATCGGTTGTGTTGTTTACAGTTTGTTATCGAATGCACCGGTGACGTAGCCGGCTGATTACTATACTACCGCCATCTTCTATATAGATCTGTGTAGCTAATTAGCTGCGTTGCATAGTATTACTGGTATTACGTAAAGTGCTTACGAGTATTTGTGTCGGCGATAGCGACACTAATGCTCATTATGATTTGGAGTCTAGTTCGCCCACGCTGTGTATTTATCTCTAAATAGAGGTACAGAAAACATCGCGAGCGCACCAACGGGGCGGCATGCGGCATATCCGAGAACAGTAAAAGATATAATTGTCATCTGCATGAAGAAAGCTCTGCGAAGTGCGGTGCGCTGGCTTTGTTACCTTTAACTAAATGCAGGCACATTGGGCAAGCAGAACCAGTATCATATTCGCTGTCAGAAGATAACCAGCGTTTATGCCACTATCCAGTAGCACGCTAGGACGGATGCCTGCGGCGCACCGCCGCCGCCGGCCACCACAATGAGGCATTGATGGAAATAGAGTGAGGTCTACGCGGATACCTTATCGCATTCATTAGGAAGTATGTATCAATCAACCTACTTGATAAAAATAATATTCGTTTGTGCCCGTTGGTGTTCGAGTGTGACTCGTGAGTTGTACCGCGGCGGTACTACACCCAGGGCCCGAAACTAAATATATTCAGATTATGCAGACATTTCTCCCTTGCTGCTCAGGGCACTTGCCCGCCACACCACCAAAGTTTTAGTAGTAGGAATTATGTGTAAGATGCAATAGCTACCTTGCTCCCATTCTGTAGAATACTATTCCACTAATGATATTTTCGCAGACAATGTCTAGAGTAGATACGGTGAATAGTTGATCTTGTTATTCAAGAAAATCCACTATTTTTGTATCTACCTCAGCCGCCTTAGACAGTATTTATTATGCTCTAGTATAAGGACTGGGTTTTTACGACTTCATCGATGAGAGACGAAATTTGCAGTTAAAGCGCGGGTCGCACTGTCGCGCAATACCAGCTTCTTAATGACAAGATACATTTATTATAGCATATTTAGTTGCTACTATTTGTTTATCGCAATTTATTTAAAACAAACATGGTCGTAGACCGCAACCACGTAATCATGTTACGCGCGCAGTTAGCAATCGTAGGTAGGTACCTACGTGACGAGACAGGTATGTTTACCTTGTATCGCTCAATATTTAGATTGGCTTCAATATTTTCACAATTTGTACATTTGGATAATTATGCCATTTGTATTATTCAATTTCGTAGCTTCAATGGTTTTACAATTTGTACATTTTGATAATTGTCATTTGTATTAATCAATTTCTCCAATTATTATTCTGAAGTACCTACATTAATTGAAATTGAAACTGAAACTAAATGTCCCCACTCTGGCAAAAAGATACTGCGATCTCAACTTTCACAATAGATGTTCCATTATGTTTGGCAGGTACCATGACGCCTAATCCTAATGAGTTTTTGCTCAACTGCAAGCAGCTAGCATTCGAATGCATATTTTTTTTTTTTTTTATAATTTATTTCAATAAAATCACTAGGATCACTTAGAAACGTCTTAGAAACTAGGTGAAGTTTTGCCTGTTCCTCGCGACCAAGCCTAGAAGAATCAGGCAACAAACACGGCTTGGTGCCTATCATTTTTTTCGATGATCCTTTTTCACAAAATGGAATTTAAAGCTTCAGTGTGGTGCCGATCGAACTAGGTGAGGCTCAAGAGAAAAGTAATCTAATTATAATCCTTAATAAATAAGAGCTTATAAAAATGTGAAAAATATGAAGACAAATGTGAGCTTCAACAAATACAACAAACTGTCGCACTCGCAGGGTCCGTTTTCCAGTGCCATGCCACCATACCTCAGCCTTGGTCCTTAAACCATGAATGGTGTCCAACAACCCTCTTGGCTGCTACAAACATCAAGCCCTTTACATAGAAAGGAAGTCCCTCACCCTGTGCTTGTTGAGCTGCCGGACTGTGGCAGTCGGTTGTTTATTCAAATCTTTCTTTTATTTATGATTCATATCTTATCGATTCTGCTTGATAGATAAATGTTGTGACTCTTCCGCTTGAAGACATACTACGGCATGGGAGTGGTTGATTGGCGTTAAATTAGCGTAATTCATTGCAAAATTGAAGTAATCATACTTAGCTGTATGATTACTTCAATTTTGCAATATTATTTTATGGCGTATTTATTTTATTATATTTCAATGGCGAATTGGATAAATCAACCAACATTCATTCAACGGCCCCGGCGGCCCACCTGGCAGTATGGGTTATGTCTGTCTATAACACTATTACTGAGCACTGTTCCCACTGTTGGGACTAGATGTACTCTCGAAGCACGCTAGAGAGGCATTGCGTACTATAATGACCATTTACAGGTAAGATACCTATTCTCTTATCTTCGAAGAGTAGCCTAAGGCAACATCGCTACTAAGTATATCATCTTTGGTACAGCCAATGACTAAATTCCACAAGTGTTCTTACATTTCTTCTGCCTGCTAGTTCCGGGGCACGGGCGCCGCTATCAATAATTATCGGCGTATTGTCTTCTCACGATCAACGGAGAACGCAACGTAAAAACGCTTCAGTTTTACTTTATTGTTTAACACATTGTTGAAAATTATTCCGGTCGTTTTTTAAATATAAAATTCTCAAGGACTTCCGAGTCATTTAGGTAATTAATGGAATCAACAACGATATCTTCCCACAGAAACACTTCGATTCGATAAATCATCAGGGTAGGTATCATCAGTAGCGCAGTGTAAATGACATTTCAGTTAATTTGATCAATAATATATACACTTAACTGAATTATGCGTGAGATAATGATTTCCTCGTTACGCGAAAACGTGCTAAGATGCTCATCCGCGGTAAACGTACGTGACATAATGAGTGCACTACACGCCAGCAGGCCCCCAATTCCACTAATTCAATGACTTGAAAATGATAATCGCATGATAATGATCGCACCATTATCATTAAGTTACGATTGTAGCCACCTTCGTTTCTTTGATTTCATTGGTCAATTGGTGTGACAATAACTGGCCATTGATAAACGACTGTGATTGCAGAATACCAAAAGTGTCAAAAGTGGCCATTTTGCCATTGAAGCAATTGTATTAGTAGAATTGGGCCCCTGGTCGTCGCGTAGTAAGCTAAGTACCGAGAGGCCGTGTATATGATGTGGGGTTGAGGAAGATGATGATCCTCAAGGTTCACCTGAACTCAGATATATCTTAGTATTCATTCATCATAGAATCTGAAATTGATGGACAGCATTACAGTCATTGCAGAAACACCAATGATATTTCTGTTAAGAAAATCTATGAACTGAACTTCTACTACGAGTATGTACGAAACGTCCTGGCGATGACACAACAATATCACTAGCATGTTCCTCGGCTGAAGATTTGAGGACTAGAAGTGGGACACTAACAGCTTATAACAATGCGTCAAACTACAAGGTGATTCATAACATGTATACCATCCCGAAAGGGGGTTATTCTATCAACAAAAAGAAACTAGCTAAAAAAACATCGCTATTTTAATTTTTTCTGTTTTTTTTGTAAACTTTCTCAAATTTGCTATTTTTGGTATTTTTATCATCTTTAGAACTAATAACTAAATGTGCAAGAAGTTCGTAATCAAGATTGCTAACCTAACCTAACAGCTGATTCATTCAGTTTGACCTGATTTGACCCCAAAACAGCTGATTTTCACATAGTTTTTTCAATGAAATATGACGAATTTCCAAAAGTCGTAGAACTAACATTATTGCCAATTGGTTGTAGAATAAGCCCCTTTCGGGATGGCATACATATTATGAATCACCTTGTATAGGCAAACAGAAGTAGAGTGCCTAGTGCACTTGTACTAGCGAGCGTAGTGGTAGATCCAGTTTTTGCGAGATTTGCGTGATATTGTATTGTAGTGGTCAGTGCGGAGGGAGGCGGCCTCGCTGCTGCTGAGTGACGCAACTTGCCCAGAGTATTTGTGTATGTTTGTTTGTGTACATCACACCTCTGCCCCGAGTGGAAGCCGCTGTTGAGCTGAATGAGGTCGCGCGCACTAATCTGTTGCTAAGCCGCAAACATCGCTACATAATACTAAGTGAGCCGTGAGATGGAGGCAGCCCGCCTCATTAACTTTCATGCGTGGATGATGAGGACACAGACCAATGATAATATATTAACGAAATCGAAAATCATTTGCCATGAAATGATAACGTATTCTAATATTATCATCACGTGAAATAAACATTATGTATTTCGTTTTTACGGTTCCGTACTTCAATAGGAAAATACATATAGGATCACTGTTTTGTCTGTCTGGCGGCTAAACGGTTACAACTTGAAATGTATATCAAATAATAAAATCGGCGAGATTATAGTACCGTAAAAAAAAAAGTTTTTAACTCATTGCATCACATTGATGTCAAAATTAAGTAGGTTTGGAAATGGCAAAAATGAAATCCTCTAGGTTACTTCCACAAGGAAGGGAAGGACGAATTTTGACTTTAAATGGGTTAGGGATTAGGTACCACTAAAATGGGATAGTGCAGTTTGTAGGAAAAAGTGGCGGAAACTCAATAAAAGCTCTTAACGATTTTGAAATAATTAACAGATCAGAGGCTTTTGCGGTCAAGAAATGTATCTAGCCGAGATAATTGAAATCCCGTGTGGAGCTATTACGAGACAAACTAATATTTGCGGTTAATGTCACGCAGTGAACAACGCAAGCAACCGTAAATGTAAGTTTTTGAGACCTTGTGGAATGGTGCGGAAGACTCGGCGCGCGAGTCCTACTCATACTTGACCGTCTATATTTTTTTTGGAATTCGGTCCTGCTTAGTTACGGTTAGGTGATTATATATTATTTCGTAGGTATAAAGACAAATATACAGAATCATGTTTTGTACAGATCAATACGATCAAAATAAAGTAATGTTGTAAAGTAAATGTCTTATTATTTATAGCCACGTTTCCGCGTTCGAGCAACACGTTCAGACGCCGAATCAATTACGATTACATTGTTGTTATAAGGTTCTATATCGAACGTTTTTGACTCTCGAAATGTTCCACCAATCTTACTGTTAGTATAAATGAAAAATTCATCTGAATAATTGTATTCTCATTACTCACGGGTAAATCAATTATTCCAACTGGTAGTTAAGTAAAGATTATTTATCATCAATAAATGGTGTTGGTCATTCCCCAATGTAATCCCCTAATGTGATCTGATTTCGCGTTAGTGTATCGTGGCATGAGTACGCAGATAATTTCTTTAGGAATTATCTGGCATGTCATCAGTCGTACTAATATGGCGACAGTATGTTTCTCATCGAGGTAATTGTCCGCACCTCGCGAGCTTACGTGCCCTAATTATATTAACCACAAGCCCGTACAAACAAATATATTGATGGAATATGTAATTTTATTCTATTTACATCCTGTAATTTGAAAGCGTTGCCTTATGAATAGAAGAGGACTTGAAATGTACTGTTAACTAACTAGGTACGTACAAAGAATTCATTTCGAACAAAGTAATATGTACGGTTTTGGATATCGTGAAGGGAGGTCGATTATTTTGTTGAATCCTTGTGTTCAACTTGATTGGAATATTTTAAATACTAAATTAGTCAAAAAAAATACAAGAATAGGTGCAACATCAGTGCATTGAAGAAAATAAAATTGATAAGTAAAGTCAGACACGGAAACAAATCTATAAACTACTAGCGTACGCCCGCGGCTTTGCTCGCGTGCTATCTTGAAAAAAGGGGCAGTTTTGAAAAACCCTTAAATATGTATTTCATTATTTGACTTTATGAGTATTTGTACCAAGTTTCAGATAAATCTCTCCATGCGTTAACATTCTCCCATACAAACTTTGACATCTCATTACACCCTTTCAAAGGGTAGTTTTGAAAATCTAAAATTACTGTTTTTCCTTATTTCTATTATTCATTATTTTTAGTTAGTTTCAAATCTGTAGGTTCAAGGAATACGATTTTTCATACAAACGTTTTAACCCCTTTTCACCCTCTTAGGAGTTGATATTTTTAAAATCCCTCCTTAGTAGACGTGTTTGGCATATAAGGCAGCTACTGTCCAAATTTCAGCTTTATAGCTTCAGCGGTTTGAGCTGTGCGTTGATCGTGGAATCAGGCCTTGTTCTTTTATATATACAGATAGGTATATAGTTAAAATGCTGAATAAAATGCGCGTGATTTGTTCGCTACAGGTGCTGTGGGTACGTTGTATGATGTGCCTCCCATTGGCTGATTTGATAGCTATCTATCACTGACGCGTGTTTGCATGTTCACACGTTGCACTATCTATATAGCCCGTCATATCACAACATTAAGCTGATTATAATTTATCTATTTTAATCGTGCTAAGGTCAGGTATTACTTCCGGAAATTAATCGATCTCTGAAATATCTAAATGATCTGAAACTTAGTTTGTAATATACCCAGAGAGAGTGGTAAGTAAACTACAGAATGCAATATGTTTAGCAGACATTGGCGCCGCAAGCCAACACGACGTTCAGCGTGGTGTACCTGGGAAGACGCGAGGGCCCGGTCGCCGCGCACCTCTACATACACACCTCGAAAGGAGTCCACAAGTACCCTGTAAGTTTTCTCTGCTTGGCTCGCAGCCACCGCACCGTGTCTCATTTATCTACTGTTTTCAGCCAAGAAACTGAGTTTCTGGACACCTTCTGTTCTAGATGGAATGAAGAGTCTATTCTAGACTAGACTTTCGAGAATTTCTCAGCGGGAATAAAGCCTGAAAACAAGTTTTTACTAGATGATACTTGCACATCTGCGCGCCACGTTCTGGCCCTGAGTCGTTTGTCTTTGTTGCGCGCTGTGTTGATGCCTATTAGTCAATCCTCGACTTGAATTATTCTCAATACTCGCTGGGGGTGTTGTCGTGTACCTGGTTGTTTCTTAATCACTCTGCGGTGTGTCAGTGACCAGGTTTGAGGTAATAGTAGTCCTTTAATTCTTGGGGTAGAAGGAAAAAAACACGTGTGGTATAATGAGTCAGTACGTCTCTCCGAGAATCACGATGCCAATTTGTCTTCAGAAAATTTTTAGTCTTGGTTGGTTCTTAGGAAATTGATGAACAAAACATATTATTAAATTTGAATAGCTTTTGCGTTTTATTCTTCCGATAAAATAAAAATATCTTTGCAAGAAATTGAGCCAAACAGAAAAGAAATCTATTTTGTTTCATTTTTATGGATAGGTCAGGCTTTAGCAAAAAGTTCGGTATGCTAAACATGTTTTCACAAAAAAACACCTATTCGTTCCTAAAATAGTTTCCCTGTATTTCCTATGGTTTCGGGATTTCCCCTTTCCGTCCGGTCCTGTTAAAAATATTGTCGTGTTTCCAGGTGAGCGCGGTGGGCGTGGCCAGCGAGTGGCGGGTGTGGCCTCTGGTCGGGCTGCGGGTGCCGCTCAATGCTACTCTCGAGCCTCTCCTCACGCTTTATAACCCCACCGATACCACTATACAGGTAACCTTGCCTATCATACCTTACCTACTGAGTATGTAGTAATGCACTCAGGACATTTATGACTGCAGATCATTTGTGACTCTGTGCCCTTAAGAATGAAACAGTTAGCCCCTTCGTCCATGACGCTACGCAAAAGTGACGGAACTCATTAGAAACTTGAGTTGCGGACTGATTGGAAACTCTGACTCTTCCACGACGCTACTGGAATTTCCTGAAACTCAGTCACTCAGTACACGATTTTATGTCAACAAAGTTTTGAAAACGAAAATAATTAACATGACTAATGATAATTCGAGCGATGACATGGAATTATTACTTCTCCAGTCACATAGACGTAAGAATCACATATAATTACTTTTTATTCGTTCATTTTTCAACAGTTTCTCGAAACCAGTCGCCTGGCGACCAGCATGTCGAGTCGCCAGGAGACTAGTTACAAACGCGTTCCTTTTGAGTAGCGTCGTGTACGGACGCGCATTGAAATACTAGTACTTTTGCAGTCAGGCTACTCATAAGTGACTTCAGTTTCAGTCGCGTTCCTTTTGAGTCGCGCCGTGGACGAAGGGGCTTAAAGTAAATAAGCTTGCAGACTACAAGTACACAGACATCCCCTCAGATCTGTAGGTTATGAGTTAGGGATGGCTAAGTTGGAGTTACGTCTGAACATTATATTTGGCACATTCCATACGTGACAGATTGTAAGCCCATCATCATCAGTACCTTGGCTCGAAGGGGGTATCCGATGGGGGGGATGTCAGAGAGACTGTAGGTATGGTGTGTCGGCAGGTCCGCGAGGTGTACTCGTCGGGCGCGTGGCTCGGGCTGGCGCTGCCGGAGGGGGGCGGCGCCGCGCCGCGCGCGCACTGGGCGCTGCCCCCGCACGCCGCGCGCCCCCTCGTGCGCCTCTCCATCCGGCTGCCGCACCACGACCAGCACTCCCCCCTCACCGCATACATCAGGTACGTCCGCCGCGCACTGGAAACACTGACTCTCTTGATATGCTCAAACTGTGTGTTATTTCGTGTGCAGAATAAAGGGCAATATGACGGGCGGCTGGCTGGTGGTGGGCGTGGAGGCGACGCCCGCGCCGGCGGGGGAGTTCCTGAGTCCGCTGCAGCTGCGCCTGCGCACGCGCGGCTCCATGGATAGCCCGGACACGGTAACTACCTTCATACAAGTGTACAGTTTCCGAAACAATTAAATATTGCTTGGTCCTATGCCACTTAAGTAATGTTCTGTACAAATTAAGTCCCTTTTTTTACGCCGTATAAGCCCTCCGACGGGTGCAGTGTGTGATACGCATGTGTGTGCAGTTTTACGTGGAGGCGGGCAGCAGCGACGCCGCGCCCGCCCCGCTGCACGCGGCCGCGGCCGGCGCCTGCGGGGCGGCCGGGGCGGCCGGGGCCGGGCCCCCGCCCGCACGGGACAAGGCCACACACAATGGTATGTATCCTGTGCACGAACACATTTAATATAGTGTACTACGTTCGATCAACGAACTAAAAACTAAACGCTTGCGAATTTACATAAGAAATATGATAAATCGATGGGTTTGATTTAATTTAAAGCTAGTTTTGTAAAAAATATTTTTAACTATTATTATTTTTATTTGTTTTTCTAGTAAAGTAAAGTAAAAAAATATTGCTTGAAAATGTGTTGTGTTAATGTCATTTTATATTTGTGAACAATGTATTCTGCCATGTTATGGCGTGCAATATTTTTGTTAAGGTACAATATAAAATCTTAACAAGGTTCTTAATATCAACTTATCATAATAATATTTAAAAAAAAATAACGAGTAAAGTAAATGTCAAGACAAAATAAATCATAATAAAAACAAATTCAGAAAAAAAACAATTATTCATAATTTTAGTTATATTAAAAAGTTTCTTAATCTGTAAATTTAATTTAAATCGTCATTGTTGACTGGTTGAACGCAGACGTCGTACTCGTATTCTTTTCAGCAAACGATTTAAAAAAATAATTAGATTTGATGAATTCTTGCTTTTTTAATGAATAAAGTGGTCTATGTAATGGATACATAGACTGTCCTGAACTTACCAATAAAATTCTTAGTATCTATACACCCAAGACTCGCACTAGACATGCCAAATTGTTCGCCGTTGCGAACTCATCCACAAACTATGCGCAAAACTCTATTCAAAGAACATATAATAAGAAATTCTATTCAATTGATATATTTCATAATGCTAAAGGAACATTTAAACGAGATGTATTAAAATTTATGGAGAGGGACTAAAATTTTGTACATTTTTCTAAACTTGACTGTCAGTTAAAATATTTTCTATTTTCTAAAAAATGTAAATCCTTTATTGGCCGTAAGAATTAGCATGTAATTTTTGATTGTATTTTAGATTAAGGGCTGTGGGTTTTGTTAAATAAATAAATAAAATAAAGTGAGGTGGAAGTTTGAAACGGTGGGAATAAGGTGTGTGTGTGTGTGTGTGCAGGCGCGGGTGCGGGTGCGGGCGCGGAGGCGGGCGGGGTGCGCGTGTCGCTGGCGCGCGGCGAGCTGGCGCCGCACCAGCGCCTCACGCGCGCCGCCACGCTCACGCTCGACTGTGAGTACCTACTCTACTCTACTCTACCGCTACCGCTACCGCTACCCTCATGCTGCGGACCCCATCTCTAGTTGGACATTCAACTAGTTTTCATTAATTGTGCATGAAATGAGCCCCTAAAAATCTCACTTTATAAATTTATGTGAGATGTGCTGGTGCTCTCAAATGTTGAAGGAAAACATCGTGAGGAACCTAACAAGTCCTAGAACCTAAAAATTCGAAGACATGTGCTCGAAAGGAGCCCCTAAAAGGCGCACCTTTAATCCTTTCACTACACTGATTCTTGATTCTGATTAAATAATTATTTCTGAATCTGATGATTTGAGCGGGAGTGCGCGGGAGTAGACAGGCGTTTGTGGGCTGGCCGGCGCACTATATCGCGGTATAAAGCAATAGAACAGTGCCGGTATTGAATACAACACATGTTTTTTTCTATCATATATATTCAATAAAACAAAAAAACACATCGACAAAATTTGGCAAAATCGATGTATTTCGACTGGCTCCGTGTGATAATCTTACAATGGTGCCCACCATTGTCCGGCGTGGCGTTGAACGTGTTAACGATGCGTTAAATGCGCCGTTCAGCTCCGCCATACAATATTTTTTTTATTCATCTTTTGACATATTTACATGTGCTTAGATAGGTCAGAAATACATTTTTTTACTTACATAATAATTATGTAGACAAACAAATAACGTGTAAACACAACAAGACAAAAAATGTATACACAGAAAAATTACTAATTAAAAACCAACTGTACAATTTATAAGTTATAATTAAAAACCAACTGTTTTAGATGCAAAAATGTGGGCGGGCTATCTCGCATCTTTGGCGAACGGTAGTTCGGCGGGCAACGGGTCCGGCGGCGGGGCCCCGGCCCCGGGCCCGGCGGGGGGGGCGGGGACGCACTGCGCCGGCTGGCTGGCGCTGGGGCGCGCGGCGCTGCCCTACAGCCTGCGCCTGCTGCCCGGCACGCTGGCGCTCCACCCCGCCGAGATGCAGTGAGTTACTTGCCGCTCTCCCTGAGCGGATCTACTCTTTTTTAGGGTTCCGTACCTCATTTGAAAAAAACGGAACCCTTATAAGATCATTGGTCTGTCTGTCTGTCTGTCAAGGCACTTTTTCTCAGAAACGGCCAAAGGTATCAACTTGAATTTTATACCAACTATAACGGTCTGACGCAGTGTTGGAAGGCCCCCCACCCGATGGAACGAAGATATTGTGAAGGTTGCGGGAAGTCGGTGGATGGAGAAGGCTCAAGACCGTTCGTCATGGAACTCTTTGGGGGAGACCTATGTCCAGCAGTGGATTTCTACAGGCTGATGATGATGATGATGATAGGGTCTGTGGGCTTTTTATACATAGTAGTGTAGTGCCTTATAAAAATCAGTTTTCGGGCTCAATGCATTAAAAAGATACGGCAGTCAATGTCTAATTTTTCTATGGAAATGGAAAAAATGAAAAATCTCTAGGGTACTTTCAGTTAACTCACGATTCTGAAATTTGGTATGCTTAGATCTATTGCGACCCTAAGTGCGGCTAAAACAACGAGCGATATATCGGTTATCGAACGATGGATGTCGAGAAGATGATGTGCACATTACTATCTAACAGTGCTCTTATATAGTTCAGTTTTATGATGCGTCATTTTAATAAGTGAACTGATGAATGCATTACAATGATGTTAACTTGCAGTTTCGTGACGTGCAACAAGGAAGAGGCGCTGAAGCCGCAGGAGCTGACAGCTCGCAACGAGTTCCCGGAACCACTTCGCATCACATACGTCGAGTTTCCGCCTGAAGTACAAGAATTGTTTCATGTGAGTGCAAATTATATTACTGAACCTTAACAAAACTGATCTAAGAAATTATCCCTCTCTGTAAATTATCTGGCTTTGTACTTGCTTCACCTAGTTTTTAAGACGTTTTAAAGTGATCCTAGTGATTTTATTGAAATAAAAGCCTTTTGACTTTGTACTTTCTGAGAAATAAATGTATTTAATTCAACCTACTTTTAACTGCTATATTTTCTAATATTTTAAACTGGAACAGCATGTGATTTTTTTTTTTTTTAATTAACAGAACAACCACTCAAATTGAGAGTTATTTAGTGAAATTCCAATTGTATTTAGTGTAATTCAAGGCTCTCGCTTTGGCCCTGCACTGTTCACTGCCTTGGAGTAGCACCAGGCTCTCGGTTATACATATAAGTTTAACACGAGTGTTGTTGCGTTCAGACGGAGTCGCTGGCGCCGCTGGAGCTGGCGCCGGGCGAGGCGCGCGCGGCGTGCCGGCTGCGGCTGCGCGACGCGGCGGCGGCGGCGGCGCTGCAGGCGCGCCTCACGCTACACACCAACCTCACCGATTACACGGTGCCGCTGCTGCTGTACGAAGGCACCCTGCACATTGTGAGTATCTCAACGTAATCGATAACTCCATTCCACTACTCATATGAAACGTCCACGATAGGCGGATCGTGTGATACTCTAGCAGACCAAACGATAAATGAAGTAAAAAAAAATGTATAATCAATCCGTTCAATTTGCAAAGATATGTTCACAAGAATAGAATAGAAAACGTTTATTTTGTTACCAATACAATCAGACTTAACATAACACTGTTATATCTTTGGAGGATATACTGGTGCAAATAAAACCCCAAAAACTTGTATAATTGAATTTTATAGTGTTAATGGTTTGAAGGTCGCTGAGTAAGTGAAGGTGACAAGGCGGTTACGTAAACATTGAAACAACACCTGACAGAATTATAATAACAGGTTACATAAAAATACTATTGCTAATTAAACTTGAGAAGGCGCTATAGCCTGAATAAACACAATACAAAAAATGCAATTCAACATCATGGTAACAAAAATGGCCACCTGCCAGACGTTTCGGCTGTATAAGGCCACAAATTAAAATGACCAGTTATAATTATTTCCACTGCTCATAATACCCATTTAGCAAAATGCCCACTTCATAAAATGACCTCTACACAGCATGTGCTAGGGCAGAGCAGTTCATGCCAAAGCGCTGGTCTTCCGAATAAAATAATAGATGATCAAAACACCTTCTCGGGACCATCAGCCATCAATTGAAGCAGCTAGCTCGTGCTCCTGCTTACAGCTAGTTGCTTACCACTTCTTTGGCAACAGAGTAGTCCATAAGGAACATGTTACCGGAAGACGTTGCTTCTGCTATATCGGTATCCGTCAATGCATTTAAAAACAAGCCCGGCAACTGGCTATACATGAACAAAATAAGTGTTCATCATCATCATCATCATCAGCCTGATGAAGTCCACTGCTGAACATAGGCCTCCCCCAAAGAGTGCCACGACGAACGGTCTTGAGCCTTCTCCATCCATCATAAGGGGGGTTTGGACCATAAACCCACCACGCAAAAACAAAATAAGTGTTCAAAGAACCAGAAATGACAATTGACTTTCAATTTCAACATTGTGTGATGTAGACACATCAGCGGAAGCGGCTCGTCTATAATCAAATAAATCATTATCATCAGCCTGTAGAAGTCCACTGGTGGACATAGACCTCCCCCAAAGAGTTCCACGACGAACGGCCTTGAGCCTTTTCCATATACCGACTTCCCGCAACCTTCACATTATCTTCGGTCCATTTTGTACTTCCATAACTACTTAATTATTTTCTCGTACTTAAATTATCGGTATTATAATATCCTATCCAATCAACACTGCGTCGGCCGGGTCGCGGTCGCCGTTCGAGAACCTTACTCTCCAACGGTTGTCGGTTCTGGTGGGCACTGGCGCTTCAGATAATAAAGCATGTGATATGGTCGTGCAGGAGTGGGAGTGGCCGAACTCCATGGACGGCACGCTGCGGCTGGGCACGCTGGGCGCCGGCAGCACGCGCGCGGCGGCGGCGCGCCTGCGCAACCGCGGCGCCGCGCCGCTCTGCCTCGCGCGCCTCGCCGCCACGCTGCCGCCCGGCGCCGCCGCCCGCGCCACCTTCGCGCTGCTCGACACCGACACCGACACCCAGGAGGTTGCTTCACTCACTTCATTTATTACATTTCAAGACTAACAAAAACCTACCCCAAATTCGAAGAAGGACTTTTGATATTTTTTAGGGTTCCGCACCTCATTTGGAAAAACGGAACCCTTATAGGATCACTTTGTTGTCCGTCTGTCTGTCTGTCTGTCTGTCCGTCTGTCAAGACGGCCAAAGGTATCAATTTATACCACCTATTAAGGTCTATGGGTCTGTATAAAAATCAAAGCTCTAGCTTAATGCATTAAAAAGATATGTCAATAAATGTATAATTTTTGTATGGAAATGGCTAAAATGATAAACGGGTACTTCCAGTTACCTCACAATTCTGAAATTTGGAATACTAGAGCTTTTGTAACACTATTAAAGGGAAAAGTCTGAAATTGAGGAATTTAAAAGTTTTTTAGGAAACAAAGTTATATTTGCGGTCTATATCATACAATTACTACGTGAGAGACCGCAAATATAGGTTTGTCAATTCTTACACTTGAATTTTGATTTTCTGACTGGTAAATCCATTGGTGCACGACCGGGATTCGAACCCACGACCAATGGTACGGAAGCTTCAGGGCGCGAGTTCCCGCACTTGACCGTCTTTATTTCCAGAAAGAAACTAATTAATAAAATGCAAGTTAGTTAAAGAAATTTTATGACGCACCCATCCGTAAGTAAGTTCAAGTTCCTGTCATTCGTAAATAAATAAAGTCGGCTCTTTTTATTCTTACGTTGTGGCAATTTTACGAAATAAACGAATGTGATAAAATGAGAGATGATCCGCTAGAATCGCATATGCCCAGTTAGTACTGTAGTACAGGTAGGTACTATCACCAAAATTTCCGCCTTACTAATTTTGAAACTGTTTCGCTTGTACGCGGCTAAGTAAGCCTGTCCGGCCTGTACATAAACGATACTTTTTATGATTACGCATTTACGCAAGCAAGGCAAAGATCACTTGACGCAAAAATCACCCTTAGGGTGGTAAGGCGGAATTTTTGGTGATAGTACGTTGTCATTCCATAACTTTTAAAGTTGTTGTTTAAAAGTGAAAACCTATACAGTACGGCCGGCGGATCTAGACCGGCGTTAAGTTCGTTCGCAACGCTGCGCAGTAGTCACTTTTAGGGTCGAATAGGTGGTAAGACTATTTTTGTCTAGATCCGCCGGCCGTACTGTACATAATTGGCTTTCTATTTGCACTAAGTTATCCATAAGTTACTACCGCTGTTGGTTTTCCTACAAATAAATAAGCAACTTTAAACTACTTATCTGATATTCCTACAATTTATACTTTGCCCTATATGATGGTGAATCCATTGAAATCGAACCATTCGTTACGGAGTAATTAGTGTTCAAAAAATGGACAGTCACCAAATCGATAACCTGGTAGCTAGTTTGTGTACGGACGGCTAATGAGCGGGGTGTGTGTGTGTGTGTGTGTGTGTTGAGGTTTAAGACCTCTCTGTAACACTTATTTCACAGCTGGAGTTGTCTACCGTCGCTACAGGGAGGCGCTCACGATCAAGAAAGTCCCTGACTCTAGATGTGGTGTAGTTATTTAAGTTTAATATTATATGTATGTTAGTCTGTAAGGTATTTATTAATATGGGCCATGGCATATTACACATGTTTGTGTAATATGTCAAGTAGCCTGAAATAAAGATATTAATAATAAATAATAATAATAATTTGTGCAAATAAACATGTTGAATGTTGAATGTTGAATGTTGCAGGTGTGCGTGGGCGCCGGGGAGTGGGTGCGCGGCGTGCTGCAGGTGGCGGCGGGGCGCGCGGAGGGCCCGCTGGCCGGCGTGGCGGCGGCGCACTCGCGCCACGGCGTCGCCGCCGCGCCCTTCACGCTGCGCACGCGCGCCGGCGCGCTGCTGCCGCTGCCGCTGCGCCTGCCGCCCGCCGCGCCGGTAACCTCACCCCACCTCACCCCACCTCCCCTTCCTTCCTCTTTCAACTACATCCACCGATCGCTTGCTGCCTTACAAAAGGACGATCGGAAACTTCGTTTTGTTATCCGAGGCTCTACAGTGGGCTACTACGAATTGATTTGCTAAATTAGTTGTATAAAAAAACCTTGCAAGTAATGCTGGTGCTGGCTGCAAGGTGAGGGTTAAATTGTTGTATGATTTTTGAATTGGTTTTTCTCAATAACGGCAAAACACACAGTTTTTTTTTCATGACAAAGATAACTTGAGCATTTTATTTACCTAAATCCAAGACAGAAACGCGATTGGTAAAACTTTTCTCGATAGATTTATTTTTTAAAGTTGAGTCCTCTGCAAAAGTTTTTTTCGAAAATACTCGAGACTATTTAACAAAAATAACTTTGTTTTAAATATTGTGGTATACAAAAGCATTGGGTACCTAAATCCAAGACACTTTTTAAAAAAATACATAGTTTTTAAGATAATCCATATTTTCTTATATGTCGCTAAGGTTGATTACTTTCGAGCGCCTTCTAACGCTTGCTATCTCTTTCCGCATTCAATTACAGTACGTAGCGCTGTCACTTTGTTCAGTCCGGCCACTCGACAGTTTATTTTGGTTAGTGTATCGCTTTAATAGGGCACCGTTTGGTTGCAGTACGTGGCGAGCTCGGCGCCGCTGGAGCTGGAGAACACGATGTCGGTGCGCATGCGCGTGCTGGGCGCCGCGCCGCCGCCCGCCGCCGCCGCCGACCCGGCGCTCGCATACCTGTCAGTGCCGCTTCTGCATGCGCCAGTGTTTCCACTTTTAGGGATTTCGCCCTTTTTTAGGGCGAAACTAGTTATTTCATGTACTACTTAGGGATTTTCTTATTGCAATAGGGATTTAGATAATTTAAGGGTAAAAATAACTTTATATGATAATGACAGCATTACCATAGAGTACAGTACCTATTATGGGATTTCACAAATTAGTTACGTATCCCGACCTAAAGTTGGTTTACCTTTTGTATACCGAGTACCTTTGTTTTAAAGGACATCAGAAATTGGTAACACGACAAAAAGATTATTTTCTTTTGTACGAGCACGTACACTGTCCCCATTAATAACGCCATGTCGGCAATTTACGCCAGTCATTTAAATCATCAATCAGTTCGCGTTCGGTGACATATCAAACCGCGCGTCTCATTATCATTATCATTTCATAAGTTAATATATATGTTTCAATATATCAGTTAAAATTTATTCCTTAGTTTTACTGATATACTTCAACTACAACTATCACTACGCCAGGGTGTACGGACCGTACATCCTTTTTTTTAAATTTTAAAACTGATATATCGACCTCGTGAGTGAATCAGTGACGTGTACTAAGCAAAACGTGGCTGTGACGCAAGTGAGGAGAGCACAAGTGGAATTATCAGCTTACCACGTGAGCAAACAGCTCACCCCATCGGATCAACGGGCAGCAACAGCAGCCAACCAGGGATCGTGGCCAGGCCAGGCTTGCGATCACCAGCAGTATCAACAGATACCACGGGACGGGTGCGGTTCAGCACGCGATCTCGTTTCATCAAGTTATCAAGTAAGATCTTCCCAGTTTGCTTCTTATCATCATAACATAACAGGATGTCGAGCAAGGAAGAATTACTATCTGTTCAAGAGCAGATATCAACTGCAATTGAACAACTCTATTCAAACTTCAAGAAAGACGGTCCAGATAGGAAAACTCCAGATTATATTAAGCGAAAGATAGAGACTCTAGATCAGTACTGGAACGAATATCAGTCAAATCATATAAAGCTGTGCGGATTTGGTACTAAGTCTGACTTTTACTTTACAACTAATCAATTTGAACAATCTGGAGAAAAGTACACTAATATCAGGGCAACTATTCTGAACTATACGAGGCCGAAGGAAGACAGCAGACCTTCGACTCCTCTTATCAAACCAGCGACCCCTATGGTGGTACCGGGGACTCCCATGCAGGATTTCTCGTTTCAAGCTCGGGGTAGCAATAGCAAGACCGATGAGATGCTGCGGAAGCAAAGCAGTAATTTCAAGGCTTTTGAGCATACTATTTCGAATATCAACTTAGATTTCATATCAGAAAAATGGGAGTTTGATCACTTGTTGCGTTCCATTCAATCTCGTTGGACTACGATCGACACTCTTCATTGGGAGCTGGATAGTGAATCAGGTCAAAAAAGCTCAGAGTATGAATCGCATTTTTTCAAAGCAGAGAAAAAGTTCAATGAAATAATCAAAGCTATCAATAAGAAGATGTGGTCTGTCTCTCACAGAGAGCATTCTACGCCTAAATTGGAAATTCCGTCCTTTTCTGGAAATTATCATCAATGGTCCAGTTTCAAAGATCTTTTTACGGAAACTATTCATGCGAATCCGACATTATCTAACGCTCAGAAAATGCAATTTTTGAAAACAAAGGTAAAGGGTGAAGCGGAAAGATTGATCCAACACTTATCCATATCATCAGAGAACTATATTGTTAGCTGGGATCTACTTAATCATAGATATAACAACAAGCGGCTAATATTGAGTTCGCATTTTGATCTAATGCTCAACATTCCAGCGGTCCAGCAATTATCACTTAATCATATTAAGAAAATCCACGATGTTACTCGCGAAAGTCTCAGCGCTATCAAGAACTTAGGAGTAAATGTCGATTCGTGGGATCCTCTTATCATTCATCTCATGTGCCAAAAACTGGACACGGAGACCCTCAGCGATTACCTCTCTTCGGTAAAAGAGCCCAAGGAGGTACCGAAACTAGAAGAGTTCTTGTCAATTTTAGAGAAGACTTTTACGACTCTGGAAACTTCTAGAAGGAAAACTGAACCAAAATCAAATCAAAATCAAAAAATTTATAACAATAAATTTAACATGAAGCAATCATCGACCGAACGTAGCATTGCGCAAGCGGTCAACAACAAAAACGTCTATGCGACAAAATATTATAAATGTGCAATTTGCAAAACCAATTACCACGGAATTTTTAATTGTAATAAATTCAAGGAAATGACTCCGGCAATAAAACGAAAAACAACAGAGAAGCTGAAGTTATGCGAAAACTGTCTTTATTGTCACAATGGTAATGAGTGTATTTCAGAAAAGCGCTGCCGCGAGTGCAAGCAAGCACACAACACACTTTTACACGAAGCGTTTGCGCAACATGACAACGAGTCCGGGGCATCGACTTCAAGCATTGCAAACGTCAGCACACCTAAACAATTGCAAAAACCGGCTATACGAAGCTCGCACGTGTCATTGCAAACTGAAATACCGGAAATACTCTTAGCAACAGCTGTAATTAGAGTAGAAACTTCAAACGGTTCCTATATTAACATGCGCGCACTCCTAGACCAGGGTTCACAAACATCCCTTATCACAGAAAATGCAGCACAACTGTTAGGTTTACCACGCCAAAGATGTCAGGGCGTGATCACAGGAATAGGCGCAAAGCAAGCGAACTGCAAAGGAGCTATCACTATCAAATGTGTATCAACGAAAAATAATTTTGAGTTTCGTACTGACGTACTTATCATGAAAAATCTTATCAAAAATTTACCAAGTCATTCTTTCACGAAGCCGGATTGGTCATACTTGGATCATATCACTCTGGCAGACCCTGAGTTCAACATCAGCCGTCCAGTCGACATTCTGTTCGGCGCCGATATTTATTCTTTGATATTATTGGAGGGAATATGTAGAGGCGAGCAAAATAATTCTCCTATTGCGCAAAACACGCGTTTAGGGTGGATATTGAGTGGGTGCGCTAGAACATTGCAATGTAACGTCATTATGAACAACTTGGACGAAATACAAAGATTTTGGGAAATCGAAGACATTGCAGATGAATCAAATTTATCATTGGAAGATCAAGAGTGCGTTCAGTACTACAAAAACACAACCATTCGGCGTGAGGACGGTAGATATGAAGTGCGATTACCGTTAAAATCTGATCTAACTCTGATCTATCCGGAACTATCAGACGCTTTCATAGAAACTAGTAAGCAAGAAAGCTTCAATTTCAAACAGTTGGAAACATCCCAAACACTGGGACTTAGCTGGAATCACCAGCAGGACATTTTTATGTTTAAATCTAAAATTGTGTCTACCACCGAGAATGAAACAAAACGATCACTTTTATCAGACATATCAAAGTTATTTGACCCGCTCGGTTGGCTTGCACCGATATCAACTAAACTAAAAATCATTTTTCAAAAGGTTTGGTTGTCCGCCATCAAATGGGATGACCCAATCCCCGAAGACATTTTATCAGAATGGATCATTATCAAAAATGACATTAAAAACATAAACAAACTGCAAGTACCAAGGTGGCTGTCAACAAACGAACGTGACGTTATCGAGTTACACGGCTTTTGTGACGCGTCGAAAAAAGCTTACGCTTGCGTTATTTATTGTAAAATCAAACGAGGTGAACAACCTATTATCACACTATTGGTCGCCAAAACAAGGATAGTACCATGTGGAAAAAATATTACTCTCCCACGGTTGGAGTTAAGCGCTGCTCATCTTTTATCAAAGCTAGTACTCAAAGTGCAACAGTGCTTGAGTACATGCGAAATCAAGATATTCGGATGGTCGGATTCTATGATTGCCCTAGGATGGCTTAGCGGAGAACCAACTAGGTGGAAGACCTTTGTCGCAAACAGAGTGCGAGATATCACGAGTACAATGCCAGCAGCATGTTGGCGTTATGTGAAATCAGAGGAGAACCCGGCGGATTGTGCTAGCCGTGGATTAACAGCCTCGCAGCTTGCAAAGCATAGTTTGTGGTGGCAGGGACCGTCCTGGCTACCTGACTTTGATGGACAAGGCAAACAGCCCGAATTTATCACCGATCAAGAGGTTAAGAAAGTTCATCAAATCAACGTTGTCACTGAAGATTTGTCCAACAACATCATATGTAAACTGCTATCGGATCACAGCTCCATCAAAAAAGTGATTCGAATAGTATCTTGGATTTTCCGATTTATCAAAAAACGAGACACCAAGCAAGCATATCTATCACTATCAGAAATAAATCAATCAGAACACCTCATCATTAAACAATCCCAGCAATTTCAGTTTTTGAAGGAAATAAAAAACATTAAAGAGAACAGTCAGGTGCACCTCAAGAGCAAAATATCACAGCTGAATCCATTTCTCGATGAAAATGGAATCCTACGAGTTGGAGGACGTCTACGAAATGCCAATTTACCTCACGATATGACACATCCGATCATCCTATCAGGATCTAGTCGCTTGGCGGAGCTTCTGATTGATGAAGCTCATAAAGCATCATATCACGGCGGGGCTAGACTAACATCAGCATTTCTAAGAAGGAAGTATTGGCTCGTAGGAGGGAACAAAATAGTCAAGAAACAGCTACGTGAATGCGTCAAATGCAGACGCCACGACCCTATAAAGCATGAACAGATAATGGGTGACTTACCTGCTGCTCGAACCAAGCCTACAAGGCCCTTCTACAATACCGGCGTTGATTTTACCGGATTTGTAGACGTCAAATCAAGCAAGGGTCGCGGTATCAAATCAACCAAGGGCTATATATCAGTGTTTGTGTGCATGGTGACCAAAGCTGTGCATCTCGAACTAGTGTCCGATCTAACCTCATCAGCCTTTTTAGCCGCTTTACGAAGAATGGCAGCTCGGAGAGGAACTCCCCGTCACATCTTTAGTGACAATGGCACAAACTTCGTAGGCGCTAATAAGATTCTCAACAGAGAATATCTAGATCTCCAAGCAACGTTAGACGAAAACTTTTATTCATCTATTACGGACATGAAAATACAGTGGCACTTCAATGCTCCAGGATGGCCTAGTGCAGGAGGTCTCTGGGAGGCTGCAGTGAAGAGCCTCAAATATCACCTAAAGAGAGTGATCGGTGAACAGAAATTGACCTTTGAAGAATTCACCACTTTGCTAGCTCAGTTAGAAGCGTGCTTAAATGCAAGGCCGCTATGCCCTCTAACTGAAGATCCGGAAGACTTGGAATATCTGACTCCAGCACACTTCTTGGCAAGTGGTCCCACCTTAACAATCATAGAAACCGAGAAAGATCAGCGAACTAGATGGCAACTTACTCAAAAAATATTCGAAGATGTGTGGAAAAAGTGGCAATCGGAGTATTTATGCCAACTATCGGCGCGCAGCAAATGGCGTCAAGCTAAAGAAAACCTAAATATCAATGACGTTGTCATCATTCACGATGCAAATCTGCCTTCAGGAAAGTGGGCCCTTGGCAGAATCATAGCATTGCATCCGGGCAAAGACGATTGCGTTCGCGTAGTCAGCCTTAAAACCAAGAACGGTGAGATGAAGAGACCAATCACTAAAATCTCCACCTTACCCGTAAAGGAAAACAAGAAAATTGAACAAGACTGTAAGTTTCAACAGAAACAAGAAAACATCCCCACCTCGACTACTAGAAATCCATCAAAGAAAACAAGCCTATGCAATTTCATTTACATGCTATTCCTGTTTATTTTTATGATGATCACGCCCATACATAGCAAATATCAAATATCAAGCCTAAATATCAGTCAAGGTTTTTACTTCGATCGTATCACAAACATTCACCTGGAACGAGATCAATGGAATTTAGTCATTTACTACGACATGACACCCTATTGGCAAGGCACTGAACTACTTGGGAAATATATTAATCATTTAGACGGCATTTGCAACGATCAAACTAATAAAAAGATAGCACAATGTGACGTCATCCTTCTTCAATTACATCACGGGCTGAATGAACTCGAGCACTACAACAGTATTTTGCTCGGTAAGCAGTTCACACGGAGCGCGCGCACGCGACTACCGCGCGGCCTTATCAACGGTGTCGGGTTCATAGCAAACAAACTGTTCGGGGTACTCGATCAAGAATTCGCAGAACAGTACGAGCGCGACATTGAGACTATCAGAGGGAATGAGAAACATCTATCTTTGCTTTGGAAAAATCAGACTTCAGTCGTCGAGGGAGAATTTAATCTTATCAAGAGAGTGGAAGCGTCTATCGAAAAACAACGTAAACTTTTCAACCAGCATCTTAACAACTTTGAAAAATCGTTAAACAAGCAAAAAGATGATCAACAAGTAGTATCAAACTCGTGCGACTTCACATTATCATCGGTTGTCGCACAAGCAATACTAGTGAACCTACGTAGCATTCAAGAGACGGTCATCGATTCATTAACAAATGTCTACGCTGGAAAATTCAACTTCCATCTTCTTACCCCTGAGCAATTACGAAACGAGATGAATATTATCACTGGATTATTATCAAGAGATCTGACTTTGCCCTTGAATAATCTTCAATCAGATGTTTCTAAAATGTACCACCTTCTTTCTGTGAAAGCAAGAGCATCGAATAAATTTATCATATTTGAAATAAAGATACCTCTAGTGAGCCGAGATAACTTTGAACTATTTAAACTCATACCAATACCACAGCAAAATGAAAACAAAATGATCAGCTTAGTACCAATATCCGATTACGTAGCAATAAACATGCAAAAGGACTCTTATGTACGCATCACAGAGCGAGAAGTACATAATTGTATCGAATTTGATGATGACTCTCACTTATGTCCTTTAAAACAGCCAATTTATCAATTAAGATCAGAGGAGAATCTATGTGTCCAAAACCAGCTTGACAAAGTATGTCAAATAAAGACTTCTACTTGTACAGATTCCTGGATCGAGCTGAATAACATAGACACTTACCTATATGTATGTTGCGGTCAATGCTCTGTACGTATCATATGCGAGAATCAAATTACCGCAGAGCAATTACGTAAGAATGGAATCATTTCAATAAGCGAAGAATGCATTATCAAAAGTAACACTTTTACGATTTATGCTCACAAAAAGCAATCAAACTCTTTACGAAGGGAAGCCGATGTAATTCAAATCACGATTCCACCCATTAATAATATAATCAATACATCGATTCCTACTTCTTCCGTCGAAAATCAATCAGCATACTCAGAAAATCAACCGTATTTTGAGAAATTCGACAGACAGATAAAGGAACTGAAGGATAGCGCGTCAGATGGAGTTCTGACAGAGCGCGTTTCATATCATGACGTCCATCATTATGTCGTCATCTATTTGGTGTTGTTTGCGGCTGTCGTCGGGATCGCGATCCTGGTGTGGCGCCGCCGGCGGGCGCTAGCAGCGCGGCCGGGAGCGCCCGCCGCGGCGCCGCCAACTTCACCAGCGTGCGCAGTGGAACCTGAGATAGAACTTCGAGCAACGAGCTTCGAACCTCCTACGGTTAGATGTGTCAGTGAAAGTGCAGTGAATCAGTGCTGTGTTCGTAGAGAGGTAGAAGAAAAATCGTGTAGTGCGCGTTTCTCGAATAAAGCTAGCTCACCCGTATTTTTCCGTAATAAGTTTGATCGCACGTTATAATCGTATCACAGACAATCAAGGACAATCATCTATTTTAAGCATAACCTATTGTTTTATCACCTTGTAACTCATGTCATTCATTCCGCGATGTTAACAGCATCCCATCATCTCTATTTTCTGGCCCGGGAGAATGTACGAGCACGTACACTGTCCCCATTAATAACGCCATGTCGGCAATTTACGCCAGTCATTTAAATCATCAATCAGTTCGCGTTCGGTGACATATCAAACCGCGCGTCTCATTATCATTATCATTTCATAAGTTAATATATATGTTTCAATATATCAGTTAAAATTTATTCCTTAGTTTTACTGATATACTTCAACTACAACTATCACTACGCCAGGGTGTACGGACCGTACATCCTTTGATATTTTTTTACTGGAGTAAGGTACTAAGTTGAAATACCATTTTAGCATTATTTTTTCCATAGAAAACCTTGAAGTTGAAAAAGGTTGATAAAACTTGGGGTTCCATCGTCAAACACTGAAGTAAAGAAAGATTTCACAGCGTCCTAAAAGAAACAGGCTGACTAATGAAACCCTCAACGGAATAGGTACCTCACAATAAGTTAGGAATGCTAACGAACAACTACTCAATTTTGGAACCGTATATTTTATGTAATAATAACATAGTTCCATGATCAATGCCGCGAAAACTTACAAAAACAATGATTCGGCGTCAGACTCTTTCAATTAATGATATATTATGTTAAATTTTCGCATTTAAACTTGCAAAATAATATTTGCTCTTTTTTTATACTTTATGCGCCCTAAATATGGGCATTTCAAAAAATAAATAGGGATTTTTAGGGCTATTTTCCAAAGAATTTAGGGAATAACCAAAATCTTAAGTGGAAACACTGGTACACGCGCTGCACTGCGCCCGATACAACTGTTACTCTAGTTACAGAGATTGTATAAAAAAAACTCGTTCAAGTTTCAATAGCTGAGGCCCGATTCCGAGTCATGAGACGTGAAAAGTGAATAGCTTAGTGTTACGAAAAGAGTTCCTATAAAAACCGGTAAGCTGTAGACTTCTCACATCTCATGGCGAGGAGTGAGTAGCCAATCAACATTTTAGTATCGGGCCTCTGAACTTACTAGTTAACACGCAAAATAAAAGATGTAAACTCGAGGAATCGTATACCCTTTTATTAGTGAACTCAAAGGCGCACTATCATCATCAGCCTGCAGAAGTCCACTGCTGGACATAGGCCTCCCCCAAAGAGTTTCATGACGAACGGTCTTGAGCCTTCTCCATCCACCGACTTCCGGCAACCTTCACAATGACGTCGGTCCATCGGGTGGGGGGCCTTCCAACACTGCGTCGCCCGGTTCGTGGTCGCCATTCGAGAACCTTTAGGTTTTTTCATTTTCACATTCTTAAGCGCACTAACTAATGTTTAATTTGTCAACCTTCTGTACTAGGAAATAATATGTTGATATAATGTTTGTTGTCAGGCTGGAGGAGGAGGGAGGGGGGGATGGTGTGGTGGAGATAGGGGAGGGGCGGGTGCGGGCGGGGAGGGTGCAGTACTCGGCGGAGGCGCACTGCCGGCCGCGCTGCTACACCGGCCTGCTGCCCGGGGACGAGCCAGGTATGCACATGCGCATGCGCATGCATAGCGTGCCTCCTCCACCGTGCGCTAACACTCATGCTCTCATGCTTAAATAAATCACACCCAACAGTCACATACATAGTCCTGACCCCACACTAGGATTCCCTGTGTCGTGGGTATCAGAGTATAGTAGTTTCGCCTTGAACCGGCAATGCGATAACCAACTGTGCCAAGCCGTACGAATGACGTTGGCGCCGAAAATCTCGGATAGATGAAATATTTTGATCGAAGATGTGGGTTCGAGTCCCGCTGGTTCGAAGATTTTGGGTGTCATGTCTCCTTTTGTAACAGTAAACAAAATAATTTATTTATTTATTTCATTATATACAGTGGTGGTCATCTAATTAGAAACACCTACCTGGGTTTATATTTTTATTGCAAATTCCCTTTCGAACTAATTTTTAACGTATCATTGAGTGTTCCTTCGTATTAAAATCGATGTATCGGATATTATATTGCATTGTTCTACCATTTTAATAACAGAAAACAACGGTTGTTTTTCTAAAACTGAAAGTTATATTAATAACAAAATAAAAAACGAGATACAAACCGGACAACTAATTAGAAACACCAAAAAAATCATTACTTAAATCATTTTTAATTTGAACAAAACCCCAATAGTTTTGAAAAATACTAAAAATACTACATCCTTAGACAATTAGTATTTGGTAGGGTAGCCTATATTATCAATAACAGCTTTGCAGCGACGCGGCATTGATTCAATCAATTTATAACAAGTTTCTACAGGAATACTTCTCCAAGCGTCTTCAAATGCACTGTTAAGTCCATGAATATTAGTAACGTGTTTCTGCGACAGGTTGGTCTTTATAGTGTGCCACAAATTATCTATGGGATTTAAATCCGGACTATTAGCAGGCCACTCTAATACTGTCACGGATTGTTCTGTAAGAAACGCTTTAACGCTGCGTGCTGTGTGCTTTGGGCCGTTGTCATGCTGAAATATCCAAGTTACTGGCAAATTTTCCTCGGAATATGGAATCATTGTCTCTTCCAAGATCTTTTTGTATTGATATTGATCCATTTGCCCTTCAATCTTTCTCACGGGACCAATCCCGTACCCTGAGAAACATCCCCACACCATTACATTTCCACCAACGTGCTTAACTGTCTTTTTAGTGTACTTGTTATTCAAAGCCTCGTTTATTGGTCGTCGTACATATCGTTTTCCATCGGAATTAATCAAATTAATTTTAGTTTAATCTGAAAACAAAACTTTTTTCCATTGATGAATAGTCCAACTGCCATATTTGCGAGCGAATGCTAGACGATTTTCTCTATGTTGCCTGGTTAGTAGTGGTACTTTTCTAGCGATCCTTCCTAACAATTTTCCTTCAACCAACCGTCTACGAACTAGTTTAGTGGACACGTGTCGAGGATCGTCTTCTGAAAATACCTCTTTTCTTATAACATTGGATCCTTTAAAGGGGTCCGCCTTAGCTAATCGAAGCATAAGCCTGTCTTCTTGAACTGTAGTCTTCCTGGGCCGAAGTTTTCTTGGCACGTTATCTGATGTTCCGTGTAGTTTGAAATGTGCGAGGGCGTTAAATATCATCTTTACGGAACATTCCAAATAATCGGCGATCTTTCTGTAACTCCATTTTTGCTTTAAATGAAAATTCACTATAATTTTTCTCGTTGCTGCATCACAGCTCTTATTTTTACCCATTTTTAATAAAACAACAATAAATAGTAACTTTTCGCAATGAGTTAGAAATGGCGGCAATATTTACAATGTGATTGACAATTGTGAGAACTGTATTTCAGTTTAAAAAATCAAATTTTGAACCAAGTCATACAATGTTTCTAATTAGTTGTCCATTCTGCCAGTCCTAACGATATTTATACTTTTTGTTTCACTGATATTTATTTTTATTGTCGTCTTGGTTGTCAAATATTATTGCTTGTAATTAAACTAGAGATATTAAAGTACATTGTAAAGTAGTGAAAAAAAAATTACCTCCTATTAAATGCTATAACAATAAATCAGTATACGTTCAATACTCGAAAAAAAAAAAAAAAAAAAAAAAAAAAAAACATTTGGTCCTTCGAAGCCTACGTACAAGCGGGATCGTTCGGGAGTAAAAGTTCCTTAGATTCTGCGTACGTTGACCCAGTGAACTGTGACGAAATCAGTTCACGTGTCACTATCCCGTGAGCGATATATCGGGTCTTAGCAAAACTTTTCATTTTATTTTATTTTTTTGACTGTATTATCGTTAATCTGTGTGAACTGAGTATACCTAAATACAATCTAGTTTAAAGTGATACGAACTTAAAGTAATTGCCGTGGTACTCTACTCATACACTACTTTGAGTGAGTCAGGAGACTCGCTCAGCAGCTTCAGCGAGTCAGAGGACTCATTAGCAGCCACAGCACTACTTTGAGTGGGTCAGGAGACTCACTAACCAGCTTCAGCGAGTCAGAGGACTCATTGGCAGCACCAGCACCACTTTGCGTGAGTCGGGAGACTTGCCAAGCAGCACAAAACAAGTAAGATCGTTCATATTTTACTTGCGAACTAGCTACTATGACGGACTACGAAGCGTTATTCAACCGCCAAGCAGAGCTCGTCAACGAGCTTCAGCGTATCGGCACTAATTTCGACAAGGATTCCGCCCATCGAAAGACCTCGGAGTATCTGAAGATACGATTAGACGCTTTAGAAAACCTCTGGGGAGAGTTTGATCATAACAACACGAATCTTGGAAATTTGACGACTAAGACTCAAAGATATTTTCAAGAATCTATTTACGATCGTATGGATAAATACTATCGGGAGACGCGATCTAAAATAGCAGCTTATACTCCTTATAAGGTAGAGATACCGTCAGGGTCGGGTATAGGTACAGGTACTAATACCGAGACTGGTTCTACTAACAAAATAGACAAACTTTTGTCCTTACAAAGGACTAACTTTCGAGCATTTAAGCGACTAATATCGAGCATCAACGTTAGCAAAATTAGCGAGAAGTGGGAACTAGAAGACGAGCTAAGCAGCATCCAGTCTAGATGGAGCACTATCGACAAGCTTCATCTTGAAATAGACAACATTCTTGAGGGTGAGGATGAGGTATATCAAGTTGAATTTATTAGGCAGGAAGCATCCTTTAAAGCTACGAAAAAAGCGTTAAATCAAAAATTATCAGCTACATCGCATATTCAGAGATCCACTCCGTTACTTGAAATACCTACCTTTTCTGGCAGTTATACTTATTGGCCTACGTTTTTTGATTTATTCTCAGAGTCGATACATAACAATAACTTCTTATCTAAAGCTCAAAAGATGCAACATCTGAAAGGGAAAGTAAAGGGAGAAGCGGAGCGTCTAATTCAGCATTTAAATATCTCGGCAGATAATTACGATATAGCTTGGGAGATATTGACTCATCGCTACAATAATCCACAAGTGCTATTTACTACCCATATTGACACCTTCCTTAATCAGCCCAGCATCAGCAAGCAGACGTCATTCGAAATCAAACGTCTTTACGACACCTCTACTGAATGTATTCACGCCATTCACAACTTAGAAGTAGACACAAATTCTTGGGATCCATTATTAGTTCACTTGTTGACGAAAAAGCTAGACAGCGAGACCTACAACGCCTACAAAGAATCGCGTAAGTCTCCGAGAGAGTTGCCTACTTTAAATGAGCTCATGGACTTTCTCGAGAGTAAATTTATAGCTCTAGAACCTATCCAGAAGAGAGAGAGAGACTTCTCAACTTCAGCTAAGCCAGCTCCGCAGCATCAAACTAAGCCAAGCTATAAGCCTACTCACTATAATAACAAGCATTTTTCGAGATATCAAGTCGCTTCTACATCCACGTGTAAATGCCCTCTTTGTAATTTCAATCACGAGCTATATCGATGCGAAAAGTTCATTAGCATGCCAGCAGAGGACAAATTGGGGACAGTTACGAAACTGCAACTATGCAAAAACTGTTTGTTCAAACACTCGAATAATAAATGTGTGTCAATAAAAAGGTGCAAAGAATGCAATGGCGATCATCATACGAAGTTGCATGACGCATGTGCTGGGTCACTGCACTCTATAGCAGCCGCTGTTGCTGAGCAAAAATCGCCTTTAACAATAACATCCCCACCGCCAGCTAAGCCGGTCAGCATCAAGCAATACGCAGCAAGTCACGTGTCTGCTGAAGATGAAGAAGTTTTATTAGCTACTGTTTTAGTAAAAATTAAAGCGATCGACGGTAATTATGTCACCTTACGAGCATTACTCGATCAGGGCTCCCAGATTACATTAATATCAGAAAATGCCGCACAGCTATTAGGGTTGCCACGCAAGAAATTTAGCGCATCGGTATCGGGTGTAGGTACTGCTCCAAAGCAAAGCAAAGAACTTATTTTACTTGAATGCAAATCTATCTACGACAATTACAGTTTTAATACAGAAGCATGCATCATCCCTCGGGTTATTGGAGATCTCCCCAATGTTTCATTTCCGGATCAATCATGGCCTCACATCCAGCATATGAACCTAGCAGATCCTGAATTCAATGTATCGAAGCCTATTGACCTACTGCTAGACGCCTCTATTTACTCAGATGTTATCATGGGCGGTCTAGTCAAAGGTTCTTGTAACGCTCCCATGGCTCAGCAAACGAAATTAGGATGGATCTTGTCAGGGAACGTCAAGACGTTCAACTGTAGCATTGTTGTCAACAACAAAATAGCGAAATACTGGGAAATGGAGGAAATTCCTAACACTTCTTCCGACCTCCCAAAAGAAGATCAACCTTGCCTTGACGACGGTAGATATGAGGTAGCCCTTCCGAGGAAGCAAAACTATAAAGAAAATTTAGGATTTTCTAAAGCAAAAGCGATAGCACCATTTGTACAGCTAGAGAGCAAATTGGTAAAAAATGAAGCATGCTCAAATAGCTGCAAAGAGTTCATCCACGAAAATCAGTTTGAAATCCCTAGACGTTTAGGCGACTCGCAGAAGGCTTATGTCTGTGCCGTGTACTTAGTAGCGCATAATGATAAGGGTGAGTGCACGACACGACACGTCGCAGCGAAAACAAATATAGCGCCATTAAAAAGGAAGGCTCAGCTTATGCAAATAATAAAATCGGAGTTTGAAGTTTACGCATGGACTGCCTCCACGACAGTTCTGAGTTGGAATCATGGTGACTCATCTCGTTGGAAACAGTTCGTCGCGAATCGAGTTCTACAAATTACGGAAATTATTCAGGCATTAAACTGTGCGAACCATATCCGTTCTTTGGACAATGCCGCCAACTGCGACACCAGAGGATTAACGGTAGCAAAGCTTAAGAAAAACCCGCTTTGGTGGAATGGCCTGGATTGGCTAGCTAGCTCTAAGCCCAGCAACTTCACAAACAAAACTTTTGAGCCACCAGCACTTGAATCGAAAAAAGCAAGTATAGACTCAGCCTTACATCAGCCAAGCATATCATTCATAAATGAATCATTAAAAAGCAACAGCTCAATTACATGGGTATCGCGTTTCACTGCAGCGTTATGTCACAAACATAAGGAACGTGACCTTGTCTTATCGATCACTGAAATAAACAAAGATTATGAACTCATTATAAAACATGTACAAGCCAAAGATTTAGAAAAGGATTTGGAAAATAATGACTACAGAGATCAAGTTCGTCCTAACAGTAAACTACTAGGGAATCTCTGTCCCTATTTAGATGAACGCTCTGAAAAACAACACCAAGTCATGACAGATCTTCCACGAGCCAGAGTCACGCCTTCCCGCCCATTCCCACATACTGGCGTGGATTTTACAGGTCACGTGGACCTTAGGGCGAGCAAAGCTATACAAAATATAATCATGAAACGACCTGTAACTAAGCCTGTGATAATAGCGTTTGAAACAGCAAAGGCCGATGACCACAACCAAACTGTAGTGATCGAAGCCGAATTTAACATTATACAACGCAATGAGCAAATTATGAACAAACAATTTTCCGTTATCAATGAGCACCTACGCAGCATATCGGCAGACCTAAATCAAATGCGGTCTGATTCCGATAACGGTTTATACATTACGTCATCAGCTTTGGCAGCCAGCATTATCCTGGAGAACCTGAGACGCATGCAAACTTCACTCGTAGACACCGTGACTGACATCAGTCACGGCCGCATCAATGCACATCTGATTACTAGCGAGCAACTGGAAGAACAAATTAACTTCATATCTGCCCAACTACAGGGAGATCTAAAGGTACCCTTAGAGACGGGAAATATACGAGACATATATAAGCTACTAAAGGTTTTCGCAAAGGTATACAAAAAATACCTTATAATCGAAATTAATGTCCCACTAGTGAGCAATGAAATCTACGAGCTTGATAAAATACTTAGCATTCCACAAAATAAAGATGGAATGTCTTACATTACCGTACCTACCTACCCCTATCTAGCATTCAACCTACGAAAGGACGCTGTTTTATTCCTAACAGACCATGATCTACAAGGTTGTCTTCATGCATCTGAAGAAAAAATACTATGTACTTTTGATCAACCCACCTACGACTTAGATCTACAAAAGAGCATATGTGATATAACTTTAATAAATGCGAACAAACTAACATCAACCTGTAAATACGAGCATTCACCTTGTGTTAATAGATGGGTCAAATTACACCGACCGAACTCTTGGTTATACTCATGTTGCAGTCAATGCAATATTCGCACTTTTTGCACAGCTGATGTAACTATGAGTACATTAACGGGCACCGGCCTTCTTGAGATAGGTCAAGGTTGTACAGTGAAGAGTGATTCATTTACTATTCACTCTCACAACAACTTCTTACGTAAAGTAAATATACTACCTTCTATCGAAGCCCCAGAGGTATCCATTTTGAATAGCGTCATCAAGACTTCTGGAGCCAGATACGACTTCACTACCGAGAACCACGAGCAATCCTATAGTCAAGTAATGGATGAGATCAACAATCTGAAACAGCAATCAGCATCTTCAGCATCCGACTTAAGTATTCACGATGTTCATCAATATTCCATTATTTATGGCATACTCGCCGTACTGGTAATAATTGGAATGGGAGCAGCCTGTCTTCGAGGAAGGAGACGTTGCATGAAGCTGGTCACTTCTCCCGGGGGAAAGACCCCGGTGAGCGCAGCTGGGCGCGCCCGCACCCGCGCGCGCGCCTCCAATGAGCGATACGTGACAAGCGAGTGTAATGAACTACGTGAATCAGTGAGCATGGTGAATTTAAGTGTTAACAGAGGCCCTGCGCCTCCTAAACCTCCCCGTTCAATTTCGATCCCCATACCGTGTGACTCTTTCGGTGAGATAGTCGGACCCACCGGGGGCAATTAGCTTTCTTACTAACGATATAAAATTGTGAAGTGAAAATGGACTCATATGGACATGGACAAATTTTAGCATAAGTTAATTCCATTTACAAGCTTGCAAGAACATTGTTTTCACCCAACGATGATTACAATATCATCGATACTTGTTTAAATTAATAAAATCTTAGCTTATATTATTTTACTATTTTTCTAGAGCTGTTTGTCTTGTATAATTTAGATAATAACTATAATCTTAGCTTATATTATTTACTACATTATGTTACTATTTTCTAGAGCTGCTTTCTCATCTCTTTGGGTTGGCAAGATGTACGAGCTAACGCACACAAGTACATTCAACTAATACATACTTACTTATTAAATGTATTAGAATAGTTTTAGCATAGCTTGCATTGCCCTAGTTGCAAACATTTTGACTAATTGGTGGAAACAATAAATCAGTATACGTTCAATACTCGACGGGTTCGGTTGTTTAACTCTCTTCGGAGTCACCACCCCTAACTAGCTTCCCTTAGCAGCTTCATCCCTAGCTTTAGCTTACTGTTTGGGTCGTACCCAAACAGTTAGTTACTTTATAAAAATGTCAGGTGACTAGGTGTTTCTAATTAGATGACCACCACTGTATATTGTCATGTCTGGTTCACTTTTTTGAGCCCTGATTTATTGATTCGTAGCCAGTTGTCGAGCTTGTTTTTGAATGCATTGACAGAAGTAGCAGGATAAGGAGAAATTGAATCGATAAATAGCGTGTATAGTAGTGAAGATGAAGTGTTGTGTTGTGTTGCGCAGAGGGGCCGGCGTGGGCGGCGCGCGCGCACTCGGCGGACGCGGAGGCGCTGCGCCTCGACGCCGCGCTGCAGCGCGCGCGCTACGCCATGTTCTCGCCGCGCCGCCTCAACTTCACCCTGCACTTGCACACCTCCGAGGTACCTACTCTATTACTCGACACTAGCTACACCAGAGTCCAACCGCAGCAGAGCCTCGCTGCTATTGAGCCCCTTCGTCCCCTCCCACGCGTACAATAGAATAACTTCCATTTCCTATTGCTTTGAAACGTGCCCAAGGAGCTTCAATCAAGCATAGCAAAGTCTATCTATGTAATGCTAAGAATGAATCAATGAATAAGTAAAGAATTTTCTGTTTTAGCCATTTTTATCAGCAGTAGATTAATAAAATATAATAATTATGCGGCTGCGCAAATATTTTCTTGGCGCAGCCGGCTCGCTTTCATTGGCCCTTATCGAAAACGGGTTCCTTATATTTTGTCGTATCGCAGGTTCTTTATTGGAAGTAGATAAACAATAGAGTGTTGTTCCGGTGGGGCAGGTGGTGCAGGTGCCGGTGCGGGGCGAGGTGCAGTGGGCGTGGCCCTCGGTGTGGACGGCGGAGGCGCGCGGCGGCGCGCGCGCCGGGCTGGCGGGCGTGGGCGCGACGTTGCCGCTCCGCCTGCGCGCGCGCAACCCCTCCGCGCGCCCGCTGCTGCTGCAGCCGCGCCTCGCCGCGCTCGACGCGCCCCTGTCAGTATCGATCGCATTACTATCTCGCTGATCGCCACGAAACCCTCGCGGTTGTCCAAACATGCTTCTGCTGCTCTGGGCCAAGCGAAAAGGCGCAGCGTGACGTATTTTACTGCATGTTTTTTTTGCGAATAATCGTATTTAAATTGAAATCGGTCCATATTTTCTTTCGGCTATTAAGTCTACGATCTAAATCAAAACTACCGTCATAGTCATCATCGTTGTCCCATCACTGGTACGAAATAATGAATTCTGAGATAGCGTTGCGCTTAGATAGTTGTGAATGTGACGTGTGAGTGGTGCGTTGTGATCGCAGCGGCGGTGAGGAGGCGGCGGAGGCGTGCGTGGGCTGCGTGTGGTCGGGCGCCTCGTTCCAGCTGGGCGAGTGGCGCGCGACGCGCGGCGCCGCCTCGCCGCACGCCGCCGACGCCGCCTACCTGCTGCTGCAGCCCGACGCCGAGGTCGAGTTCTCCGTCGCCTTCGCGCCCGCCGAGCCCGCCGACCTCGCCGCATACCTCTACCTCAGGTGAGACGACGCCGACGATGCGGCGGATAGTTCCGCAGTCTTCATCGACAGCTTCTCATGTAACGTTTCGCCTTCTTCAGAAACAACCTAACGATCCTGGAGCGCGTGCTGCTCACCGGTCGCGGCGCTCACCCGACGTTCGAGCTGGGCGGACGCAAGCCGAACTCATCGTCCCCGATCGTCCTGGAGGTGAGTGTCCCGCGCTCGTTCGACCGCAGGCGTCGCCGGTCCCGCAGCCCCGATACTCACTCGCGGCGTCCGCAGGTGTCGGAGTGCGGCGCGGCGGGCGCGGCGGGCGCGGCGCGGCGCACGCTCGCGCTGCGCAACACGGGCCGCGTGCCGCTGCGCCTGCGCGGCTGGCGCGTCGCCGGCCAGCCCTGCCAGGCGCGCGCCTTCCGCCTGCAGCCGTGCGCCGGCGCGCGCCTGCTGCCCGGCGAGACGCAGCACCTGCAGCTGCACTTCGCGGCCGACTGGTCGCGCGCGCGCGCGCACGCCGTGCTGTCGGTGCGCGCAGGCGCGGCGCTCGCGCGCTTCTCGCTGCTCGGGCTCGCCCCCGCGCGCCTGCTGCCCGCCTGCCGCCCCGCCGCCGCGCCCTTCGAGCCCGCCCTGCGCGCGCTCGCGCTCGCGCTCGCCGTGCTGGCGCTCATAGGTAACGACCGCCGCCCCCGCCCCCGTCCCCCCCTCCCGCTAGCTCCCTCCCCCGCTAACGTCGCTCTGTGCACGCAGGTGCGGCGGGGCTGGGCGCCGCGGACGCGGAGCGCGCGCTGCGACGGCACCGCACCGCGCGCGAGGCGCAGCCCCCGCGCGCGCCGCTCGACCTGCGGGCGATCGGGCGCTCCTCGCCGCCGCTCCCCGCGCCCGCCGCCGCCCCCGCGCCCGCGCGCCCCGCGCCGCCTCCCCCGCGCCGCCGACGGACGCCGCGGGGGCGGGGCGCCGCCGACGCGGCGGCCGAGCGCCTCGCGTTCTCGGTGTGGCGCGCGGGGGGCGCGGCGGGCGCGGGTGCGGGCGCGGGGGGCGCGCGGGACGACTCGCGCTCCTCGGAGGAGGGCGAGCCGGAGCTGCGCGCGACGCCCCCCGCGCCTCCCCCGCACGGGGATGCGGAGTCCTCTTCGCCGGACTCCTCGCCGCCGCCTAGAGACAGGTACCCGATGAGATTTTCGTTTAATTTTTAACAAGTTAACAAAGTTCGGATTCTCGCTCTCCGGTTTCCGACTGACCTAACGCTGGTCCAGAAGTGACGCGACCTCGGCGACGATCGAATCATAAAATACTACAACGTTGATTCTCGATACGTATCCCATCTCGAAGGATGTTAATTGTATTCAGTAAGATTGCAATGTCCACATATCGCATGCTGTGTTCACTGGTATTAGATATTGCACTGTAAATGTCTATAGCACACAATTTGAATAAAGTTATGAAATGTGCATATTTCAAGTAGTGAACCAATTAATCAAAAAAAATATTGTACCATATACAAGGTGATTCATTATATGTATTCCATTCCGAATTTAACTTATTCTACAACCAATTGGCAATAAAGTTTGTTCTACGACTTTTGGAAATTCGACATTTTTCATTGAAAAACTCTGTGCGAAAATCAGCTGTTTTTATTAAGAGATAAAGAGGAAGCAGGTGCTGCCTGGCACAGTTGGATAGGTAGTCCGGGTTATTACTCTTCATTTTAAAGTTAAGGAAGCGTAGAAATTTTCTTTGAATTCCCTCAAGACGATCAACATAAATTTCGTAGGCAGGGTTCCATACTTGGGAGGCATATTCCAAGTGGCATCGTACATATACAGTACATAGTACATACACATATACAGTATTTTAATCGTTTTGACGTTAGTAAAGTCTTTAGAGGATCTAATTATAAACCCTAAAGCTTTAGATGCTTTTTTAACAATTGCTGAAACATGCGAATCAAAAATTAGTTTTGAATCATGGGTTACTCCTAAGTCTCTTATCTCATTGACTCGCTGAAGTACGTGCCCTTTAAGGGAATAATCGAAGTTGACAACGTTGATTTTCCTGGTAAAGGTTATAATATTGCATTTACTAGCATTGAGATCAAGTTTATTATCAAGGCAATAAGAGTCCAGACGATTGAGGTCCTCTTGTAGAAGTATAGCATCATGTTGACAGGTGATTTGTCTAAATATCTTCATATCTTTGCTGACAAAGGTAAGGACAGAGGAGTTCAAGAAACATGAGTCTATATCAGCAACAAAAATTAAAAATAGTAGTGGGCCCAATAGTGAGCCCTGAGGAACGCCACTTGGAACACCCATCCACTTAGATTTTTGGGGTCAAATCAGGTCGAACTCAATGAATCGGCTGTTTTTGGTAGCAATCTCGATTCCGAACGTTTAGTTATTAGTTCTAAAGATGATAAAAATACCAAAAACAGCTAATTCGAGAAATTTTGTGAAAAAAAATATGTTTTTTTTCGCTAGTATTATTTCTTTTTGTTGATAGAATAACCCCTTTTCAGGATGGTATACATGTTATGAATCACCGTGTATTAGGAATCACCCAGTAACCGATCGTGCACTTTCAGCTACTCGTCGCTGAGTCGTCGCGCGGAGGACGAAGAAGGCGCATCCTCAGCGGAGGACTCCTCCTCCGGAGAGGGCCACGCGCCCCCCGCGCACACCCCTCCCGTCGGCCCTCCCCCGGCGCACGCACCCTCCAGAGGTAAGCGCTAGCTGCAACGACCTATCCTTCGGCTGTTTTAATGAATGTGATCGCGATGAGCCTCTCTCAGCGTCCAGCTGAGACACGTTCACGTTACGCTCGCGTGTCGCGCAGGTTCCCGCCAGCGGCGCGAGGGCGCGGAGGCGCGCCGCAGCGAGCGCAAGGCGGGCGAGGGCGCACTGCTCGCCCCCGCGCCCGCGTGCGCCGCGCCCGCGCCCCGCGCGCCCCCCGCGCGCCCGCACGCGCGCGTGCTGCGCGGCGCGCGGCGTCGCGGCGAGCGCGCGCCCTCTCCCCCCGCCGCGCCCGCGCCGCGCGCCGCGCCCGCCGCGCCGCCCGCGCCGCCCGCGCCGCCGCACCCCTCGCTGCGCTGGGGGGCCAGCTGGAGCGACGTGGTGTCGCGCGGGAGCACGCACCCCACCACCGAAGGTCAGCGACGCCATCCACTGATATGATCGCGCCACAGCTTCGTTTGGATGCCCCCGCGATGTGATCTCTCCGAGCTGCGGTCTAACGAATAATTAGATTCACTTTTTGACAGCTGCCCTCAAGTCAAAATGCAATAATATTACCCCAGTCGGACGGTCAGTGCTGAAACCGATCTGATCAGCTCAAATTAAGTGGATAAGCACAGATTGAGATGCCCGCTCACTCGATGATCTTGATTTACCAGATCAGCTGTTCATTACTTCTCTGTTAAATTTTCGTCAAAAAGTAGCAGCACCATAACTGTCAGAACGTGAATAGTATGATCATTAGTTAGACGGATTGAAAGGAAAAATTGCTTTTGAAAGTGACGATCGTCGACCTAACGCAGGGTGATCGAGAAGGAACACAGGCGGACGTTAAGGTGAGGGTTAAATTGTTTTATGATTTTTGAACTGTTTTTTCTCAATAACCGCAAAACGCACAGTTTTGATTTTTATGACAAAGATAACTTGAGCGTTTTATTTACCTAAATCCAAGACAGAAACGCGATTGGTAAAACTTTTCTCGATAGATTTATTTTTTATAGTTCAGTCCTCTGCAACAGTTTTTTCGAAAATACTCAGAAACTATCAATCATAAATAACTTTTTTAAAATATTGTGTTAGACAATGGCAGTGGGTACCTAAATCCAAGACACTTTTTTTTAAAAATACATAGTTTTTAAGATATCGATATTTTCTTATATGTCGCTTACGTCGATTACTTTCGAGCGCCTTCTAACGCTTGCTATCTCTTTCCGCATTCAATTATAGTACATAGCGCTGTCACTTTCTTCACTCCGCCCACTCGACAGTTTATTATGATTCTCATAGCGCCTTAAACGGTTCGGTATAGTTCATAGTTATTTATTCCATAAAACAAGTCATTGTATGCGGAAATTATAAAATACACAACATAATATACAAAACAGAATAACAAAATATTCATAACTAATTCAACCACAATTACATACATCACTATTCTACATAAAAAAGTCCTTACATACAAGATAGATAAATAAATGTCAAGTTGTGTTACAAAAATGTTCAATGTCATATTAGGAAATAAAATAAGATGTCATACAAATCTTTGATGTGATCAATAAAAACACGAAACGGTCAGAATTCGTCAAGTGAGTAGAGACATTTCTCCAAAAGGAAAGACTTTAATTTATTTTTGAGCAAAGTTTTATTATGAATTACCAATTTTATCTCTAGTGGCAGTTTATTAAATATTTCTTCAGCTTGAAACCTTGTGCTGTGTTTCATAATATTGAGTGTAGGATTAATTTTATTCATTAGATTTTTCTTTCTGATATTAACCCGTATATTGTGTATAATGTTATGATAACATTGCAGGCGGCGGCGCGAACGGGTCGGCGGCCCCGCTGGCACCCATCGGCTCGGACGTGCGGCGGCGGCTCGGCTCGCACTCGCTCTTCTACTACGGCGGCGCGCCCGCCTGGCCCCCCTCCGCGCCCGCGCCCGGCGTCGCGCCCGCGCCCGCGCCGGCGCCCGCCCCCGCCCCCGTCCCCGTCCCCGCCCCCGCGCGCCCGCCGCCCGGTCAGTACCTGCCGCGCGTCATCGCCCCATCACCCACTCTCAGATGGAATGAAGGTTTTTATTTTTACGTTGCGCTTGTTTTGGTTCATTGCTATAAAACGCATTTTTTAATTGTTTTTGATGACTATTTAGGTGGGTACTATACTCTTACAAGAAGATGATCCGTGACCCACCTTGAACATTATTTAACCCTGGCATTGCTGAAGGCTAACTTTTGGTTAACGTTCGCAGAGGAAAACGTGTCGGGCGGCTACCGCTCGCTGGAGTCGCTCTGGGGCTCGTCCATGGAGCCGCTGGCGCCGGGCGGCTCGTGGCTGTGGGGCGGAGGTGGAGGCGGCGGCCCCCCCGCGCCCCCCGCGGACCCCGTGCGCCCCCCGCCCGGCTTCTCGGCGCCGCGCCCCATGCGTCCCTACGACCCCTTCCAGTCGCTGGCCTCCATCTGGACCCCGGCGGCGCTGGACTGGCGCCTGGACACGAGCACCCCGCCCCCCGCGCCGGGCCCCGCCCCCTCGACCACGCCTCCGCTCGCCGATGACAAGTTCGAGTCGACCGGCAACTAGGCGCCTTCATGTGACGATAGCGCAACTCGTTTGGATGATAGTTCACTTAGGACTTTCCTCATGAGAATAGGGCACTATGTTCCGTGAGCTTAATCTTAGCCTAATCTATATCACGAGATTGTATCCTGTGTTCCTTCTGATTAAGCTTGACTGAAAATAATAAAGTACTTAAGTTTGTGCTTGTGACTCCAAACGAGTTGTGACCCGCCCCACCCCCGCCCCCGCCCCCGCCTGAATGGATGACCGTTAGTTGTATAACACTTATTTATTGACGCACTCGAATTTGTTTCAACATACTCATCCCGCGCCTGACTTGATGAATCTTGTTTTTGAGCATTCATTTCATTTCTTTTTGTACAGTAAATAATGCGGTGTGCGGGGGAGCAGGGGTGGGGTGCAGAAGCTCGGCAGTGAACTAGTCATGTCCTACACTGCCCGAGTTTCAATTCAAGTCTACATTTGCTTGATTTTTTTGTATACTTAACATAATTTCCTAATTTTATAAGTTCTTTGTTTACCCCACTCTGACGCCTTAAATTTAGTACCAGATCTGAACAAATATCGAACAAACTATGTATCTATCTTCTTGCCGGAGCACAGTCCCATCGATGAGTGGCTCGCCTCGCCTTTGCGCGTGATTACTTGTATGTATGTATGTATGCGTATGTCTCCGTCACTACATCTGTTCCCGGTGCGGGGCGCAGCCTCGAGACGTAGCTAGTCTCCCCTTGTTCCACAGTATCTGTTCAAGACTGAATAAACTTACATTTTCTCAACAGTCATGTGTTTGTTTCATTACGTTTTATCCCTAACGTTTTACCCTTCACTAGTATAAGAGATTATTGCTTCTTCAAAGTTGTCATTGTTTGGGTAGATGCTAGTGTGCAGTATCTGTTGTATTTGGCGTCAAAATGTGAGGTGTTGTTGTATGCCAAGTTGGTTATAATTATTAGTTGCGATATTTGTTCAACAAGCATAACTTTCGAACGGTCACAACAATTGCGGAGTGGAGCGCAGTAGGCGTACTATACTATGCTAAACTCTCTATCGGGATTGGGTCTACACTAACTAGCTAGAGGATGGAATTCATTTTTTTTTTGATAATCAACAGCTTTGTTACATTTGATTGAACATTTGTTTAGCTTTAGAGAGCCAATTACAGGTTCTCACGAATAGAAATACATTACTTAAGTATTACCACAGATAACATAATACTATGTATTACAAACAGTGGGGTAAACAACTAAATTAGCGGTACCTATACAAAATTACATTCACGGTGGAACAAACAAATAACTAATTAAGGTTAGGTACATTTACGGTCGCTAATCATCTGCAATAAAGAATTATCTGCTTAGTCGCGATCTCGCTGAGGAGACACTGGTGCAGAAAAGGTCAACGTCACTACTCTTACTCAGCTTGTTAAAGTTGTCGCTTGCGCGCCATAAGTATGAGTTCCTTAAGTAGTAATAGTGTTCTGTGATGAGTTCTGCCTATAATTAGTTGACACTATGGGAACATGTAGTTGAACCTGTTTAGTTTAAATGGAACTTTAAGGCTAATCATACTTGTAAGATCGGGGCAGTCAATAACAACATTGCCCGTTATTTTTAAAAGAAATGTAAGGTCTGCTATTTCACGTCTTTTATAGAGCGGTAGAAGATGAAATTGCTTACAAAGGCTAATATAGTTATCAGATGAGTATGGAATCCGCAGACGATAACAGAGATACTTTAGAAACTTAATTTGGAGTCGCTCGATTCTTGAGATATATATATCGTAACTGGGATTCCAAATTTGCGATGCATACTCGAGATTACTCCGGACAAAAGTGCAGTAAAGAATTGTAAAAGTTTTAGCTCGTTTGAAGTCACGCGAAGCTCGCATGATGAAGCCGAGAGCTCTTGATGGTTTAGAGACGATTGATTCGACATGATCGTCAAATATAATAAATCTTTATTGCAGACGCAACTTAGTCCATATCGTATCACAAAAATAGGTAGGTAAGGTACATAACACAATAATAAAAATGAATAATGAGCAATTAAATTATAACAGTCTTTACCCAGTGGTGAAGTATGCGGCAGTCGTATTTTACAGATATTGTTTTGAGTATGCTGTTGTGACTGCCTCTGACTCTGCTCATTAGAGATGCTATACGTTTGCGCATAACCGCTGCGAACCCATCTACCCTAGCATCCGCGAACATTCCAGAAGCGCTGCAGAAGTCGAGGCAGTCCCAAGAGCACTCTAAAGATGTTATTGTACTGGATACGCAGGGCACTAAGAGACTTTTGAGTGTACCTAACCCATAGGCTGCTCGTGTAAAAGCATTGGCAGAAGGTTTTGAAAAGTGTAACTTTAACGGGTACTGAACACTGAGCAAACCTACGGGCTACCATGTTGCCTCTTACCGCTAGCGCCCGACGTTCCCTTTCGATATCAAAATCATCCTTCAGGTCGGATGTAACAATGTGCCCTAAATATTTAAACTGACTGACAACATTCAGTTCTTTTTCATTTAATTTTACTGGCGGAACACTCTCCGGAGCCTTGTTATTCCCTCCTGTAAATACCATTACTTCACTCTTTTTAGTATTATATATTAGTCCGTGCCTTTTAGCATATTCCTCACAAATATTAAGGAGATCTCTCAGGCCACTTACCTACCTATTGATGAACTCAGCAACACCATATCATCTGCGTAGCTTATATTATTTACCATAACACCTTCTATGGAGCATCCTGCATGTCTGTTGCTGAGTTAACAATGAAATATGAGTTTAGAATCGTGAGTAACTCCAAGATCTCTAACTACATTGCTTTTCTGCAGCACCTGGCCTTTTAATGTAGGTAGGTATATGACGTCGATGTTATCAGCTTTTTACGGGTGAATGTGACTACTGAACATTTACTAGGGTTAAGGTAGAGTTTATTATGCTTACAGTATAGGTCGAGGCGCGATAAGTCAGCTTGTAGGTTGCCGACATCAATATCCGACCTAATGGTGCTAAATATTTTCATATCGTCGGCGAAACATAATAACTTACTTGTATGAAAACAATCAGAGATATCATTGATGAATATCAGGAAGAGTAATGGCCCCAACAGGGAACCTTGCGGGACTCCACTGGGTATGCGTACCCACCCAGAGATGTAGTTACTGACCACGACAGCCTGTGACCTTTTATCAATGTAGGAGGAAAACCACCTAAGAAGATCGCCTCTTATACCGATGAGTTCTAACTTGGTTAACAGGAGCCTGTGGTCAATCCTATCAAATCATTTACTATAGTCAGTATAGACCACATCGACCTGGTAACCCCTCTCCATAGCATATAGATTTTAGGCACATAGGTTTCAAGGTTAACCTTGTTACCATAAACTTTAAATTTAGATAAATATTTTGACTTCTCTTTAATAAGCTTTTTAAGCGCCGGCGTGTACCAAAAAATATACGGCGTGTTAAATATTGGTTATCACCCGGTAACCACTCTTATCTTGCTTAGGTTGAAATCGCCCAGCACAAAAAACTTGGCTGTCGAATTTGATAGAACTATGTTATTTACACGTTGTGACAAAAAAGTTTTTTAATTGCATGGAATAAGGGAACCCTAACTTTTGTGCACTTATGTAAATACTACAAATATGTATATTCGTAGGCAGTTCATTTTTATGCCTCACTGTGATGGTTATCCACAAATCTTCGGCAGAGGAGCTAAATGATTCTTGCAATGAAACATGGATATCTTTCCGTACGTACATCCGTTCGTCTGTTTCATACAATACAAAACAAGGATTTAATTTAAACAAAAACATAAACAAATAAAATTATTTTATTTATTATCCTAGGTATCTATCTTATCACTGAACATTTAAAACAATGTTTACCTTTTGCACATTCAAACCACGATGACTCATAAACATGCAGAATTGCAGACCACCACTACAGGCTGCATTAAGCACAATTATCAATTTCAAACACAAGCTTAATCTAATATCTGTATTTAGTGGAATAGTCCTTGGGTGAGACCACAAGACCTCTGCCCTTACGAGCACCGCGGTAGACAGTCTCTATGATGTCGATCATCTCCTGCTTGTCCTCCAGTGGCCAGTTGATCTTGTTGTTGTTACCTGTTCCCAGATCTATCATGATGTGCTTGTTGCGGAAGAAAAACATCACTGTACATGGGTCATACAACTCGTACCTGAAAAGTAAATTTTGTTTGATCACTATTATGGTCGAGGACATCACAAAGTTTCAGAAGTTTATTGGAACATTTACAAAGGTACAGTAAAATATTGGGAAAACGATGATGACTGCAATAGTTGTTAAAACTGTGTCGCAGATAACAGAAACTATGATTAAAGACATACATGACTTACATTTTGTTGAAGTCTGGTACGGCTGTGATGTCTACAAGGTAAATTACTGCGAAATTTTTTACTTTCTCTGCGATGCTGTAGAGCACCTCGTCCATCTTCATGCAGGTAGGATCCCAGTCGTGCCCGAATCTGATCACCTAAACAAAACTTTTATTATGGCCTCTGTATTCATTTGGATGCGCTTACTGTGTTTTATGAAAACAAAAACAAGTAAAACACTAACTACATACCACAACTCTATCTTCTTCAGAGAGAATGGCTTGGTCCACCTGCCACCCGTTGTGCAAATGCCCCAGCATATAACTCATGGTGAGATAAGTGTAAAAATTTTGTCATCTAATGAATTCAGCAAAGAAAACTACCAATCAATTAGTAGCTACAACTAAATTAGAACTGAGATATTACGCGTACAACCCTTACGTTAAAATAGTATTATTTGTTTACATTTACATTAAAATTACAAAAAAATAGTTCCTCTTTGGTGTTCTGTGGTTTCTCTGTGTCACAGACTACTAAGAGTAATAAGTACAGACGGGATACTTGGAACAACCAATAACGGCGCGGTACTTTAGAGTTTGGCAGATTGTTTTTTTATAAACGACGACGACAACATGGCGGTTTTTTTATTTTTTAGGTTTGGCTTACGCATTTCTCAGCATTCTACTTTCAGTAATTCATTTATTGTTTGTGAATCAGGTACATTTAACAGTCAGTTCATAGGACTAGTCTAGATCGCTAGATTCTGCCACTTGGGCGTACAAAAATTTAATTAACATTTCAATTATTAAAGCATGCATTAATTTAGTTATCTACTTCTGCAAATGATCCTTAATATCCTAAAAGAGACGTTTCATCAATATAAGGAGCCTGGGCCTGCACTGTGAACACTACTCTAAAATGTGGCTAAGCAATAAAGTAAACGAATTTAATTGGTTATTTTATTGAAATTGACTTCGTTCTAAGGTACATTAAGATTTTCTTCGACAAAGAGAGCAACACACAGCGCTACAAAAATATGGCGGATGGACGCGCGTGAAATGTCACTTTGACAACCTACATTTATCTGACAAAAAAAAACCATCAAATCAAAACAATATGACATGAAAAATATGTCAATTTCATGTCAAACGCCAATTATGAACCAACATGGCGGCCTTCAAGTAGTAAAAAACTTACCAGAAGAACTATTCTTGTACCATCGCATTTGTCTTCAAATTAATGACATTGTATTTTTCTGGTAATCTCCTATTTTTTCTATGTAGTGTACATGGACCAGGCCCAGAATGAATTGGCTGCTATAACTAAAATAAGAATAAAATCAGTAACAACAAAACTTTACAAATTCGCAATCGAATCACTTCACAAATTCACAGATCCAACCAGATGCTAAAAGTTCGGTCGGGACCGACACAAAAGAAGAAGGATTCACTACTCTGTGGACTCCATGGTGTTCTTTGTTCTTTTTAGTGTCACTGGCCGTGGCCGTCACTGTCAGTCAATTCTATAGATGTCAAAAGTGGTTTTCCAATTCGTGGGTGTGCGTCAGGTGAGCAGGAACAGCGACATTAGACGGGAGCTTCTGGACTTCTGACCATGCTATCATTTAGTGATGAATTTGTCATTTATTTGTACCTATTTGTCAGAATTTGTACCGCTGTAGTTTATGATATTTTGCGAATTAACAGTTTCCTGCTGGCCTGACGTCAACGCAGCAGGAACAATTCTGTCCCGGGTAAACCGCTGCACATTTGATAAAACTAAGTTTGCCATCATTTAGTGCCTAATTTGTCATGTCTACCTACCATTTGTCATCAATTTTGGTTCAGTAGAAGCGAAGATATCGCGACAATTAGTTTTGGCATTGCAGACCGGAAGTAAGTAATCTCTTCCGGTACAAGTATTTTCACTTGATTAATCGTTAGCCGTAGCTTATTTCCAAAGCTGTGACAGATCAATGGATTGTGCATAAACTATTCTTTCGGGTTGTAATCAAGTCTTATCGATTACAACTGTATTTCTCCCAATATACAGTTTGTTAGCAAAACGGACGCCATTTTGTAGTTCGTATTCAAGAAAACTTAATTTACCTTGACGCTTGACATGGAAGGTTTTCAATCAAATAGCTGGCCTATAAGCATAAGGGTAATAATTTCAATATTAGCTTTTAACCAAAACGATGAAGAAACAATAATAATATTAACTCTTTCTTCCTCTTACTTCCTTTCCAAGAAATAATGACATTCTGTTAGATTACTTAGCTACTGCTTTGAACTTCACCTGTCGCATTCAAGATAAAATGTATGTATGTAGTGTAGGTAATTTGTGCATGGTATTACCAACTGGTCGGAAAAATGTGGACATAAAATTCCATTAATATCCTAATACTTTATCAGCTTTTTCACCACCATGTTGCATGAAAAATTCCTAAATAAACAAGAATGGAAGTTTTGAAGATTTTTGAGCTAATAAGTAGTACTCTGTCTACGAGATGGATGGTCGGATGGAGTTGGCAAAATTATAAGGTTAGGTTGCAACTGCAGAGTTAAATTATAAGGTTAATCAGCTGAATAACGTAACCGATTTCGATTAAACTCATATACCTACTTTTTATCACGTGAGTGAAGCCGTGGGCGCAAGCTTTTAAAGTATATAGGTACCTAACTATGTATTTATCAGCCTTGTAATTACCATAGTAAAAACTTCGCTTAGTTTATTGTTAAAAGGTGCTGTGTGAATTGTCCACCAATAATTAAATTTATAACTTCCCTACCTACTAGAAATAGAAATAAATATTAAGACTATATAATACACTATGGCAATAGACACAAAGTAACTTTATTATATCTGCCAGGTTCTGATTGCGTGTGTCCGTCCGTCGGTCGTCGCCGTCGTCGGTCGCGCGCGTCGTTCAAGCAAGTTTGAACTTGTTTTGTTTGTTTGATACGCGCGCAACACCACGTGACGCACATACAAACAGGCACCCACAGACTATATACTACAGGAATACTGCAGGCACCATAGATATGGAATTGGGACTAGGGAGTTTAATGACGCACTGTAGAGATTGACCGTAAAAGTGTAAAAGAGAAAAAACATTCTCTAGACGAATAAATAGTTTTTCTTTCTTTCTTTCTTAGCTACTTTGTCTATGCTCTCGCTTGGGCTGACTGAACCTTTTTATGTACCTATTTACCTAGCTACCTACCTACTTCACCTTACTTGTTTACCTGTTTTTCGTAAATTAAACCTGCCTACCTAAGTACTACTTAATAATTCTATTTGTATACCTACTTACCTACCTATATACTTTTACTTCTACTTCTAGTTCTACTTATTCTTATTTTATTTTATTTAATTTTGATCTACCACTCCTACCTACCTACCGACATCGACTGAAGAACGCGAGCAATGAAGCACACTGCGATCGTGAGGTCGCCGTAAAGGGTTCTATCTGAAAACCAGCGCCGCTACACTTCGTGTGCGGCATCAATGCTGAGATGGAACCTTTTTTGGCTCACGCATGCACCTCGCCACGGACTAATGAATACCCTAGTTTTGTTACTTCCTACCTACTTTTGTTTTGTTTCCTCCCTACCTTTTGTATTGTAACCTGTACCTTGTGTCTTTTTTTTATTTTATTTCCTCCCTACCTTTTGTATTGTAACCTGTACCTTGTGTCTTTCTTTTATTAGTTTGTGCTGTGCTTGTGTGTCCAAAATTAATGTATTTTCTTTCTTTCTTTCTTAAGAAATAAAAGAAATATTTTTTTTTATTTCACTATTATCATCATCATCATCAGCTTGTAGTGTAACCGTGGTCTCTGCTTACCCCTCTGGGAAACAGGCGTGATTTTATGTGGATGTAAAAAAAATATACGTCATTAATTTTTACGTTAATCATTTCACGTAATGGCTCAAAATATTGATGCCACCACATTTTTCATACTTTTTCTTAAAAGAGAAACGATCGTCTCGGTATTTATCTGCATGCGGCCAAAGATTCGGCTTACTGTTTCGTTTTTTTTAGTTTACTGAAAAAGCGTTCGACACAATGTGTGTTTGAAAATAAAAGGACCAAATTTTTAGCAAGTTTTCAAATGCAAACTCCTCCACTCAAACAAAAGTCCCTCCACTCTTAAATCAGGCCACTGGCATTCTCTTATAAAACAGAGAACTTATTATTAGGGGCCAATTGTCTAACCCGGTGTAGCTGCCTAGCCCAGTGTAGCTGGCAGTGTTCGTAAGAGACCCACAGCAAAAAAAACCGTTCGAAAAAATAAAAAAAAATAAGGGGCCAATGATATCAAAAGGCCGGCGGATGTAAATGTCGAAACGGCCGCAAATCAGCCCCCATGGGCCGATCTGGCAACATTACTAGATCGCAATAAATTCCAGCAGAAAATAATCTATCAACCAGTTCATTTTATGCTAGTGCCGCCGCTAGGTCAAATGAAACCACACCGAATATTGTACATTCATTGCCATAATTTATAATCCATTTTAAAACTTCAAAACTTCCATTCTTGTTTATTTAGGAATTTTTCATGCAACATGGTGGTGAAAAAGCCGATAAAGTAGTAGGATATTAATGGAATTTTATGTCCACATTTTTCCGGCCAGTTGGTAATACCATGCACAAATTACCTACACTACATACATACATTTTATCTTGAATGCGACAGGTGAAGTTCAAAGCAGTAGCTAAGTAATCTAACAGAATGTCATTATTTCTTGGAAAGGAAGTAAGAGGAAGAAAGAGTTAATATTATTATTGTTTCTTCATCGTTTTGGTTAAAAGCTAATATTGAAATTATTACCCTTATGCTTATAGGCCAGCTATTTGATTGAAAACCTTCCATGTCAAGCTTTAAGGTAAATGAAGTTTTCTTGAATACGAACTACAAAATGGCGTCCGTTTTGCTAACAAACTGTATATTGGGAGAAATACAGTTGTAATCGATAAGACTTGATTACAACCCGAAAGAATAGTTTATGCACAATCTATTGATCTGTCACAGCTTTGGAAATAAGCTACGGCTAACGATTAATCAAGTGAAAATACTTGTACCGGAAGAGATTACTTACTTCCGGTCTGCAATGCCAAAACTAATTGTCGCGATATCTTCGCTTCTACTGAACCAAAATTGATGACAAATGGTAGGTAGACATGACAAATTAGGCACTAAATGATGGCAAACTTAGTTTTATCAAATGTGCAGCGGTTTACCCGGGACAGAATTGTTCCTGCTGCGTTGACGTCAGGCCAGCAGGAAACTGTTAATTCGCAAAATATCATAAACTACAGCGGTACAAATTCTGACAAATAGGTACAAATAAATGACAAATTCATCACTAAATGATAGCATGGTCAGAAGTCCAGAAGCTCCCGTCTAATGTCGCTGTTCCTGCTCACCTGACGCACACATTCGTGGTCCATCCGTCCATCCACAGACTACTAAGGAATACTACGGTACGTCCATCCATTCCGTAAAGCTTCAGCTCAGAGGCCTACGATCCAATCTCTTTCCATACCAACCATAGAGCCGGTAACAACCATACGGTGAAACAAGCATGAAACGGATATTGGCCTACAGGCCGTGTATTTATTTAGTGCTAGACCGACCGTCCGTCGTCGGTGCGTACGTCGTCGTCGGCAGCGGTCGCGCTTGTCATTTGTATGAAAATTCACTTAATATTGCACTGTAGCCGTTAATAAGGTGGTTATTGAACATGAACATAGCCACAGATAAGATAATACTATACTAGTAACATAGCTAAGCTACGTTCGACCAATGCGATGTCAGCGCTGACCGTGTCGTCTTCCGTCGCGTCGGTCTATCGAGCACTAAATACGGCCTCATTGTAACAATGCCTATACACACAGTAGCCAAAAATTAAGAAGTTGAAGTTGTTCCTAGGTTTTGATCATGAGATGAGGTGAGGTAGGTAGGTAGCGGACGTATGTATGTACTATGCCTAGATAATAAATATTATACTGTACTATGTAGTGGTTTTGTTTTTTTTTGCATTTCACCTCATTTTTAATATAGTTTGTCACGAAGAATTCGCTGCTTGCGAGTTCGCGAAAATTGAGATCGAATAACGCGTTTTTACATAGGTAATATATAATCTTATTTTCTAGTTACCGGTAGGTAGGTAAGTATGTAATAAAAAGGGTTTTACTAAGTAGGCAATTATTATTCTACATCTTGGAAATCGAGTAAGACGATGATGCATCATGCATGATCAGCACCAGAGAGCAGCGGCCCGGGCTGCGCGGGGGGTGCGCGTGGTGGGGGGGGGAAGGAGATTGAAGGACTTGGCAGCACGCCACCGGAACGCGGTCACACCCAAAACATACATAATATACACATTTCTCGGGAAAAACACGAGCAGAACATTACTCGTTGAGACTGAGACGTGGTGACGACGACGTTTCACTGCGACTGCGCGCTCGCACTCGCTCCAGTCGCTAGCGCGCGAGCTCTTCAATCCACACAAAATCAACTTTAGAAATTTTATTTCACGACCAAATAAGATGGTGCATCGCATTGTGTGACCGCGGAAGTTTATTGCTCGATAAATTGGAGCCGCTATGTTTAATTTATGAGGTCGGGCGAGACTGCGTCAGTGGAGCGGCACTCCAGCAGCACAGCGGTTCTAAGTCCGCGCGCACGCGCACTTCGCTTCATCTCTCACTCACCGCGCAGAGTGAGTGCGTCGCCGGCGCCGCCAGCCAGTGTCTCGACGTCACTCTCTGCTCTGACTCTACTCAAGTAAGTTGTTGCTTTACTTGCTTTGATCTAGCGCTCGGTCATGCGCGGTGATATCCCTGCTAGCGGAGACAACTCGTTATAGTTTCATGTCTAATATGTGGAATGTGGGCTCTGTGTGGCTAGGTGAACTGTGATCATTGCATCTATACTTAAATACTGTCCAAGAATTAGAATCTCGACTCAAATCGAAATTTAAGTACAGATCAATGCTTGAGTCTTGTCTCTGCGATACGAGCCTTAGTGTCTTTGAATTTTCAGGTTTAAAGGACCTAATGAAGGAATATGAAGTTGAGTAGGTAGGTAAGGTACACTCTGCGAACTATTAACGATAGGTTCTTACTATTACCACAGATAACATAATACTATACGAATACCAACTGATTCACCTTAGCAATCATATGTCTGTTTGGCCAACAAGGCCATCATTCATTTTAAGCAACCTCCACGAGTTTACGACACGCACACTCATTGCCAGGAAACGGATCTAACCCTAATCCATACCATACAACTTCCTCAACGGCCGCCGGCGCCATCCATCGACTTGGATGTTTATCAGCCATCATTTTAAATGCGGATATAGGTAGTCATTATGGACTGTCCACGTCTCCGGAGTCCGGGGGTCGCCCTGCGCGCCGTGTAGGTGTCCCTCCCACCACACCCCACCGCCTACCGCTCTCGCGAGTGAGAATGAGACAAAACGTTACAGCGAGGTGCCTAGTTAACTTCTGCGTGTTGTACACACATAGTGTTGTAGCTAAGTGATCGATTGTCGTCGTTCTTTGCTAGCTATGACTAAAGGTAGATATGACGGAAGCACGATGCAGGTTCCAGTTTGGAGGAGGCAGGGGCCACGTGTCGGCATGGATGCCGTGTTTCCGGTGTCGGCGTCGGCGCTGGCTCGCGGGCGGCGCCTGCGCCGGCGGGAGCCGCGCCTCAGGCACCGCACCACGCCGGTCACCTTCGCGGAGATCAAGGTGAGCCTTCTTCCTGTTTGTTATTTTACACTATGAACATTACCTACTATACCATGACTCATCATGGTCCGATCCGATCCGTAGGCTATTGCCATTTTACTCAGGCGCCTCTTTAGGAACCATTGTTGTTCTACTTCATTAGGTAGATATTAGGGCTGTTTATATAAAAGAACAAGGCCTCAAGGTGGAATCAACGCACAGCTGAAGCTATAATACTGAAATTTGGACGGTAGCTGCCCTAATGACAAACTTAAATTATACACTAAGGAGGGATTTTTAAAATATCAACCTTTAAGACGGTGAAAAGGGGTTTTAAAACGTTTGTATGAAAAATCAAATAGTAGTAATAAAGTCCAATAATGATTCGTATTTATGGGTTTTTCAAAAATGTCCCTAAAGGGGGGATAAATAAGGTGTGCATGTTTTTCGGAAATTTTTAGTAGGGGAAACTTTTTAGTGCTCGATGTACCTACTGTTGATCACGCGTACGAAACCGCGGGGAACAGCTAGTTGGTAGTAGGTATCAAAGTAGATATCAAAAACAGCTTATTTGCGCCATAAGGGATAGTATACATTAATGAATCAATCAACCTGTATTAGGGTAGCTTATTTAGATAGGTACCCTGCATTTAATTAGAATGTTAGACATGTGAGTGGAGTTTCCAGGAGGTGGACGAGGAGAGCGAGGAGGTGGGCAGCGAGGTGAACCTGGAGCGGCGGCGGCGGCCCGACGTGCTGGAGGAGCGGCTGGGGCGGCAGTTCGCCGAGTTCCGCAGCCGCCGCGCCCGCCTCGCGCTGCGGGAGCTGTCCCCCGCCCCCGCCGCCGCCGCCGCCCCCGCGCGCGCCTCGCCCCCGCCCGCGCCCGCGCCCCCGCCCCCGCCCGCAGCCGGCGTGGTGCGCGCGACCAGCGAGCCGGCTGGCTTGCATCACCCTCGCGCTTCGCTAGCGGCCGACACTTGAACTGGCTCGCCTTGTCGGACAATGTTTAGTGACGTTAAGTGTTACTGATGTGCTTGTAAGTTAAAAGTTGTAACGCTGCCTGCCGCAGGCATTATGGATACAATCATAGCCGTTACCTAGAGGTCTTTCTTTTCTGGAAAAATAAGCGCGTGTAGTAGCCGTGTTTCGGGTACCTAGAATCTAAGTACTAACTGAGGGTGAGAATGGCTCCAGTTACAGGTAAATAAAAGGCCAAGATTCATCTCTCACGTCTTGTATTTGTAATGAATAAATAAATATCCCGCTCCACATGCGAGCGGCCATTCATATCAATAAATAAACACAACAAACAACACTTACCATTAATAAATACTTTCTTACTCATTACAACTTATTCAACGTTTTAACAATTCCTATAATCTAATTAAATGAAGTAGGTGGTATGTTTAGTTAGACGAGTATCGCGCGCGCGACCAACACCGTCTTCTCGAGTTCCTCGTTGCATTTTAGTTTTATAATATATTTCAAAAATATCTTAGAATAACAGTACTTATCTGTAAAAGTTTTTTTTGTAATTTACTGAGGGTACCAACCACCTACTTTTTATGAGCAACTTAAGTAATTTTTCAGTGATGATTACGTAGCGTAGCGTAAGTTCTCAGCAGTTCATAGTACTAGGCAGTTTAGGTAGGTACTTACCTACCTGTTGACATTTTTGTTTGGTAGGTATACCTAATATGTTACCTATACTTATATTGTTTAGACTTACTAGGTAGGTACTTTTTAATTTATTAACATCATTGTACTTAATTGTAATGTTAGCTATTACAATAGCTAAGTAATTGGCACTAGTTTGAGCTGCGCCTTGCGCGGGGGCGGCGGGCTCATCGTTCACATTCCGTGCGGTGCGTGCGGTGCGGGCGGTGCGGGCGGTGCGGGCGGTGCGGGCGGTGCGGGCGGTGCCAGCCTCCGCCGCCGCCGAGTCCCTCGTCTTTATCGAGTCAGGGGAACTCGTTCGTTTATCTGCAAACTGTTTTTGGGAGAGCACTTCGAAAAATGTAGTATGTTAATCGGTCGTACACAGTACGACATTAAATAACTTAGTCATAATATTGTAAACGGTAATTGTATAACGTTACAAATACCAGTCTTCTATAAATTTGTCTAAATAAATACTTAATCTATCGTAATACTCGTTCGCTTCACACTGTAGAGTGACGTCATGGATAGTTTAATACTGTACAAAATCTACGTAGCACTGGTCCGAGTTGGAATCGTGCGTTTTCGGAGCGAGGCCGAGTCTCACGAGCTTCTAATGGACGGTTCGGTAGGAGAGCGCGCGCGAGGCGGCTCAGCGCGGCTCCGGCTCCTCCTGCTGCAGCTCGGCCTCCGCCGCCGACGGGATCGTGTGCAGCGCGCGCGCGCCCGGCGAGCCCGGCGGCTCCTCCGCGCACAGCGCCGGCTGCCGCGTGAGCCGCCCCCGCACCGCCGGCGCCGGCGCTGCGGGGGCGGCGGCGGCGGCGGCGGGGGCGGGGGGGACCGAGCGCGAGGTGCGCCACGTGCCCGTGGAGGCGGTCGCGTTCGAGCCCGACGAGTCGTTGCGCGACGAGGACAGGTTCGAGTCCTGCGAGGTCTTGCGCGCGATCAGCCACGAGGCGGCGCGGCGCGGCGGCGGCGGCGGAGCGCCGCGGTACGCGCGCCACGAGTCCGACCGCGACGAGCTGAACTCCACCGAGGAGGAGACCGAGCCCGCGCGCCTCGGCGCCGCCGCCTTCTGCTGCGGCGCGGGCGCGGGCGCGGCAGCCGCGCGCCGCCCGCACGCGCGCAGCCAGCGCACCAGCCGCGCGGGCGGCGGCGGCGGCGGCGCGGCTGCGGGCGCCGCGCGGTGCGGCGCCGGGGCCGCGGCGGCGCCCCCCGCGCCCCCCGCGCCCGGCAGCAGGCGGCGGCACGCGCACGCGGCGCCGTGCTGCCGGCCGGAGGAGCGCTCGTTCAGCGAGTTGGTGTTCGCGGGCGTCTGGCGGTTGCTGAAGTTGCTCGAGTGGCGGCAGCGGCCGATGCCGCGCGTGACGCGCGACTCCTCGATCGCCTTGCAGACGAGCGCGCAGTCCTTCTTGAACTGCTTCGTGAGGATGGCGTACAGGAAGGGGTTGCAGCACGAGTTGAGCGGCAGCACGAACACCGTGAACACCTTCGCCTGCTCGAGCGACACGAGCCGCGCGCCCGCCGCCGCGGTGAGCGCGAAGAAGGCGACCGGCGACCAGCACAGGAAGTCGGTGAACACGAGCAGCGCCATGCGGCGCGCGATGCGCGAGTCGTTGCTGTTCCAGGCCTGCGAGCCGCGGATCGCGCAGTACATCTTGAGGTAGCAGCCGAGCAGCACGAGGAACGCGAACCCGTTCACCGCGAGCAGCGCCACCACGTAGCCGAGCGCGGCGCGGCTGCCGGTCTCGAAGGGCAGGCAGACGGCGAACTTGCGGTAGTCGGAGACGCCGAGCAGCGGCAGCGCGGCCGCCGTCAGCGCCAGCGCCCAGCCGGCCGCCATCACGCAGGCGGCGTGCCGCAGCGACAGCCGCTTGTTGAGGTGCATCGCGTGCGTGATCGCGTAGTTGCGCTCCAGCGTGATGACGGCCAGCGTATACACCGACAGCTCCGAGGAGAGCACGCCGAGGAAGCCGGCGAGGCGGCACGCGGGCGACATCTGCCAGCGCACCGCGTGCGCGCGGAACTCGCCCAGCGTGCCGGCGTCCACGACGGCCAGCAGGCCGAGGTAGGCCCCCATGCAGAAGTCGGCGGCCGCCAGGTTCGTCACCAGGAAGCGCGGCACGTCCATGCGGCTGCGCGAACACACCAGCACGAACACCACGGTGCCGTTGCCGAGCAGCGCCAGCAGGAACACGCACCACACGCCGCAGCGCAGCGTCCACCAGTCGAACAGGTCCACGCACGGCAGGAACGGACCTGCCACACAAGAAGCCACCGCTGCTTACCGATGCTCCACTCGGCCACCCACCCCACCCCACCCTACCGAGATAACGTACCGGGCAGCGGCAGGCAGTGCACGCGGCGTGAGGGGTCGCGCCGGTCGGCTCGCCACACGTCATCCCCGGAGCCCGCGCGCCACCCGTCCAGCAGCGCCTGCAGCCGGCTGTCCGTCGAACCGGACACGTTCACTATCGTGCACGTACAAGGAATACAATTTATTAATATATTTTGCAACACAAACTTACACGTACGGTGTGCAACAATTCATGCTGATATCTGCAGTGTAGGTCTTGGAAGAAACGTACAACTATGTAGTTGGACCAGTGACTAGACTCAGAACAGTGGCTGATGACTGCGTTAGCTAGGCTAAGATCGGATCTAAGACGGGTCGGTTGAGTTGAGACAGAGAGCTGGTGGTGTGTAGGTGCGTGGTATACGTACGGTGTCCCCAGACGTCGGTCGCGTTGGCCCAGGCGGCGGGGTCGGCGCGGGGGCCCGGCAGGATCACGAAGTCTGTCGGCGCCTCGTCCTCCTCCCCCTCCCCCTCCCACTCCTCACTGCCCTCGCCGCCCTCCATCAGCGGCATGAACTCGCAGCAGTGGTACGCATACGATAGCACCAAGGTCTGCAAACATTATACCATTATTCCTACAGAATAGTTATATAGGGGAACAAAATAATGTATCCTGGGGAAGAGCTTGTGGGGGTGGGGTGGCGGGTGGAAGCTGGGTTTCTTGTGCGGCTTCAGGTGCAGCAGGCGCTGCAGCCCCGCCGCCGGCAGCGACGGGAACACGTTGTTGTACCTGTATCCTGGGGAAGAGCTGGGGCGGGTGGAAGTGCCGCAGGTTGGGGTTGTTGTGCGCCTTCAGGTGCAGCAGGCGCTGCAGCCCCGCCGCCGGCAGCGACGGGAACACGTTGTTGTACCTGTATCCTGGGGAAGAGCTGGGGCGGGTGGAAGTGCCGCAGGTTGGGGTTGTTGTGCGCCTTCAGGTGCAGCAGGCGCTGCAGCCCCGCCGCCGGCAGCGACGGGAACACGTTGTTGTACCTGTATCCTGGGGAAGAGCTGGGGCGGGTGGAAGTGCCGCAGGTTGGGGTTGTTGTGCGCCTTCAGGTGCAGCAGGCGCTGCAGCCCCGCCGCCGGCAGCGACGGGAACACGTTGTTGTACCTGTATCCTGGGGAAGAGCTGGGGCGGGTGGAAGTGCCGCAGGTTGGGGTTGTTGTGCGCCTTCAGGTGCAGCAGGCGCTGCAGCCCCGCCGCCGGCAGCGACGGGAACACGTTGTTGTACCTGTATCCTGGGGAAGAGCTGGGGCGGGTGGAAGTGCCGCAGGTTGGGGTTGTTGTGCGCCTTCAGGTGCAGCAGGCGCTGCAGCCCCGCCGCCGGCAGCGACGGGAACACGTTGTTGTACCTGTATCCTGGGGAAGAGCTGGGGCGGGTGGAAGTGCCGCAGGTTGGGGTTGTTGTGCGCCTTCAGGTGCAGCAGGCGCTGCAGCCCCGCCGCCGGCAGCGACGGGAACACGTTGTTGCCCACATTCCTGCATCACACATCTATATTAAATAACGCATTCTAAACGTAATCATGAAGTTTGAATTAGGTACGTTCTCTCCCAGGCAGGAGGTACTCACAAGTCTTCGAGCTTTGAAATGGGGACGAATGTTTCCATATCGATGTGTTCAATCTGGTTGTCCTCCAAGTTCCTGTAATAAGGAAATATAACAATCAAACATCGACATCAGCTGAATGCAATAAAACAGAAATGTAGTCAAAACCGTTTCCCCTGCCCTCCCATATACTATATTCATTCTAGATTTTTTTGCGGCATCATTTATAATTTTTATAATCAGCTGCTGTGTTCATCATCATCAGCCTGTAGAAGTCCACTGCTGGACATAGGCCTCCCCCAAAGAGTTCCATGACGAACGGTCTTGAGCCTTCTCCATCCACCGACTTCCCGCAACCTTCACAATGTCGTCGGTCCATCGGGTGGGGGGGCCTTCCAACACTGTGTCGCCCGGTTCGTGGTCGCCATTCGAGAACCTTTACTCCCCAACGGTTGTCGGTTCTGCGAGCTATATGGCCTGCCCACTGCCACTTCAACTTGCTAATTCTGAGAGCTAAGTCGGTGACCTTAGTTCTTCTACGGATTTCCTCTGCTGTGTTATCCCTATATAATTAAAATTAAATAAAATTCATTTATAATTAAAAGTGGGGGCCTTCCAACACTGCGTCGTTTTAGATATTAAGTACTAAGTACATAAATGAATATCTTGTAAAAAATAATAAATAATATTGTTTCTTGTGTATTAAATGTTTTATTTCTGCTAAGCGCACATTTTTAGTCATCTTTGATGCACCATAGCTTGGAAACTATAAATCGTTTCAAAATGAATGTAAGTAGGTACTTATTTGTAGGTAATTTATTGACAAATAATTCAGTCTTTGACCATTTTGTCCTAGCTTGTATAGTTTTCCTGAAAATGTAGAAAATCTGTAAAACGGGACACTTTCCAAGGTGGTGGTATTTTAATGTACTCGTATATAGGCTGTGTTATAGCAGCAATAAATTAAAATTATAAAAGAGACGTTTCATCAATATAAGGAGCCTGGGCCTGCACTGTGTACACTACTCTAAAATATGGCTAAGCAATAATGTAAACGTATTTAATTGGTTATTTTATTTAAATTGACTTCGTTCTAAGGTACATTAAGATTTTCTTCGACAAAGAGAGCAACACACAGCGCTACAAAAATATGGCGGATGGACGTGCGTGAAATGTCTTTTTGACAACCTACATTTATCTGACAAAACAAAAACATCAAATCAAACATAATGACATGAAAAATATGTCAATGTCATGTCAAACGCCAATTATAAACCAACATGGCGGCCTTCAACTAGTGTTCACATAGTAAAAAACTTACCAGAAGAACTATTCTTGTACCATCGCATTTGTCTTCAAATTAATGAAATTGTATTTTTCTTGTAATCTCCTGTTTATTCCTAATTTTGCTATGTAGTGTACATGGACCAGGCCCAGAATGAAATGGCTCCTTTTGCCGTTTTGCCCATACATTGAAATCTAGAATGAATATAATTATGTACTAATAGCTCTGAACGGACTGCTGAGTCGTTTTGCTACATTAGATACGTAACGTGGTACGTTCGTTCCGATATAACTCGACAATATTCATTATGCAGGGTTCCGAAGGGCGCTTACGAACTAACTTATAGAATCGAAAAACAGCTCGCTGTGTGTGCAGCAAAAGCTGAATTTACTCCCTTTGCCTTATTATTATTATTATTTTGTAACCAGCTCTTTTATATTTGTAATTTTGTACACAATGTGGCAATAAATGTTTTTTTATTATTTATTTATTTATTATAGTTTCTCCGTTCGCGTACGCGTCATATGTTCGTCTGTCCAATTTTGTCAGCAATTCTTCTCCAGTTTATTATTGCTATTATGCTGAAATTTGAAACGGTAAATTGTTTAATTAGATAATGTTATGTAAATTAACTATACGCCTGTTTTTATTTGTGAATTTTATCCTACAATGTTATTTAAATATTATTAAATATATATAATAAATATAAGTATAATTTATCATCATCATTTCAGCCGTACGACGTCTACTGCTGAACATGGTCTCCCCCACCGACAGAGCAAATTACTATCATGTGGTGGGATTTGCCCATACTCACCACGCTGGGCATGCGGGTTGGCGAGCGCAGTTAGAGCTATCGTTGTTAAAATGAGGGACGCTGCTGCCCATCCCCTAGCTTTTTTCCCTTAGTCGCCTCTTACGACATCCGCGGATAGGTAGATATGGAGATATATACCTAAGCTGAACTAACTTCGGGAGCCTTCACACTGTGCGTGGTCGACACCCGCTTGACCAATTTATTTCCTAATGGAATGGTAGTACGCAAGAATCCTATCACATTTCGTTAGGTATCGTATTCATTGAATTGTTTGAGTCATTATGACGTGCACTATTGAATTTCTTGATTTGCCTAAATAGCAATAAAAACTGACATGACGGCTGATAGAGATGAGTGGAAGATAAAAACATTGTTCTGTCGACCCCTCGTGAAGTGCGATAAGAGCAGGGAGATAGATGATGATGATGAAGATAACAATAAAAACAATATGTCCTTACCTATCTACCTTACCTATCTACAAATTTTTGTTTGTAAATCATTTTAATGAATTAGGTAGGTATAGCTAATAATTTAGGGCTTGTGATGATGTCTCTATGAATTCAGTTTACTGATTCCCGAAAAGGCTCCGGCGCCAGTCGACTCTAAACGAGTAATTTCTGTTGGAGCGAGTGAGTCGGCGAGCTGTAGTCGTCGTCGTCCGCCGTCGGTCGGGAGACGGTAGGGCGCGGGCGGCGACGCACAACTTTAGCCATCACAAGTTGCCGGCGAGGGGGGGGGGACAGGAGGCAGTTTACTTGTTTCTAGAACACGTTTATTGCGGTGTCGCCGCGGAAACTTCGGTGATCGCGAAAGTTTTGGTCACAAATATGTTGCGTCTAGCCTACTCCTGTGGCGATTAAGTACCATTGTGTGGTACCTTGTTAACAGGGTTATTATAATAAATCGCGGGCCGATTTCTAGTTTCGGGCGCTGCTCAGTGTATGCCTCCTACTACGTATAGCGTACGAGTATAGCATCTAATGGTAATGGCAGTGGTGGTGGTGGTGGTGCAGGTGGGTACTCACAGCACGAGCAGGTCGGGCGTGTGAGTGAAGGCTCACACGGGCAGGCGGCGCAGGCGGTTGCCGGCGAGCAGCTACCTACATAGTATTATACGTAATGTTGCGGTAAGGCAGGTGGTGGTGGTGGTGCAGGTACTCACAGCACGAGCAGGTCCGGCGTGTGAGAGAAGGCGCGCGTGGGCAGGCGGCGCAGGCGGTTGCCGGCGAGCAGCTACCTACATAGTATTATACGTAATGTTGCGGTAAGGCAGGTAGTGGTGGTGGTGCAGGTACTCACAGCACGAGCAGGTCCGGCGTGTGGGAGAAGGCGCGCGCGGGCAGGCGGCGCAGGCGGTTGCCGGCGAGCAGCTACCTACATAGTATTATACGTAATGTTGCGGTAAGGCAGGTGGTGGTGGTGGTGCAGGTACTCACAGCACGAGCAGGTCCGGCGTGTGGGAGAAGGCGCGCGCGGGCAGGCGGCGCAGGCGGTTGCCGGCGAGCAGCTACCTACATAGTATTATACGTAATGTTGCGGTAAGGCAGGTGGTGGTGGTGGTGCAGGTACTCACAGCACGAGCAGGTCCGGCGTGTGGGAGAAGGCGCGCGCGGGCAGGCGGCGCAGGCGGTTGCCGGCGAGCAGATACCTACATAGTATTATACGTAATGTTGCGGTAAGGCAGGTGGTGGTGGTGGTGCAGGTACTCACAGCACGAGCAGGTCCGGCGTGTGGGAGAAGGCGCGCGCGGGCAGGCGGCGCAGGCGGTTGCCGGCGAGCAGCTACCTACATAGTATTATACGTAATGTTGCGGTAAGGCAGGTGGTGGTGGTGGTGCAGGTACTCACAGCACGAGCAGGTCCGGCGTGTGAGAGAAGGCGCGCGCGGGCAGGCGGCGCAGGCGGTTGCCGGCGAGCAGCTACCTACATAGTATTATACGTAATGTTGCGGTAAGGCAGGTGGTGGTGGTGGTGGTGCAGGTACTCACAGCACGAGCAGGTCCGGCGTATGAGAGAAGGCGCGCGCGGGCAGGCGGCGCAGGCGGTTGCCGGCGAGCAGCTACCTACATAGTATTATACGTAATGTTGCGGTAAGGCAGGTGGTGGTGGTGGTGCAGGTACTCACAGCACGAGCAGGTCCGGCGTGTGAGAGAAGGCGCGCGCGGGCAGGCGGCGCAGGCGGTTGCCGGCGAGCAGCAGGTCGTGCAGGCGCCGCAGCCCGCGCAGCCCGCCCGCCTCCACCACCGAGATCTGGTTCCACGACAGATCGCTGGAACAACATGCTGATACTCAACAGATTTGCTTTAAGCTCATTCCATTCGTTTTATTTACGCAGTTTTGGAAGGCACCCACCGGATGGACTGACGACAAAGTCAAAATAAAATTTCAATAAAATCACTAGGAACACTTTGAAACCTCTTAGAAACTAAGTGAAGCTATGCCTGTACCTCGCGACCAAGCCTACAAGAATCAGGCAACAAACACGGCGCGCGTGCCTTGCATTTTTTTCGATGATCCTTTTTCACAAACTAGAATGTAGAGCTTCAGTGTGGTGCCGATCAAAGTAGGCGAGGTGAGTGAGGCTCAAAACATAAATTATCAAGTATTAAATAAGAGACATTGTGAAGGTTGCCTTCGGGATGTCGATGCATGCTCAAGACCGTTCGACGTGGCACTCTTTGGGGGAGGCCTATGTCCAGCAGTGGATTTCGTCAGACTGATGATAATGATGATTTTACAAATGAACTGCGAGCAAACTGCTTTGAAAACAGACCATCGGACACAGGCGACACGGCGAACTTGAACCAAGTTTGGAACTCTAAAAACAACTAGGTGGCACAGCCATGACGGTGGGTGTTGGAATGGCCTCCAGCTGCGGCAGCAGGCGACTGCCAGCGCCGGCGCCGGCGCAGTGAGGAGTAGCGAAGCAGGAGAGTCTGATGGGGGGAAGGAAGCAGGGACTCACAGCACGCGCAGCTCGGAGCACTCGCTCAGGTCGGGGATGCTCTCCAGGTAGTTGTACTTCACGTCGCTGAAACAACAACACAACCTCACTCACTCTACCTACAGACACGTTCCTTTTTTATATTAAGAACTTAAATACCAGCTTCCGCCCAAGACTTCGCTCTCGTGGTACCAACATAAAAGTAGCCTATATGCTATTCTAGATATAGAAAATTATCTATTCCAAGTTTCAACGAAATCGGTTGAGCTGCTACGGCGTGATTGAACAAAAAACATCCAAACATTTTCACAAACTTTCGCAGTATAATATTAGTAGGAGACAAGGAAATAACTAAGTATACAAACTTTTTCAAATTACCTGTCTTCGGTATTTTAATAATCTTATCTTTATAACTAATTACTAAACGTACGAGAAGTTCGCCATCTCGATTGCTACCTAAAGCAGCTGATTCATTGAGTATGAACTTAAACTTTAAACCCAAAAACAGCTGATTTTAACATGTTTTTCAATGAAAAATTTCGAATTTCCAAAGTCGTAGAACGCACTTCATTTCCAATTGGATGTAGAATAAGCCCCTTTCGGGATAGCATACATTATTATGAATCACAAGGTGATTCATAATTAGGTAATACATCACAAGGTGATGTATTACCTTGTGTACGAGTATGACCAAAGCAAAGTTGAAATTTTTCATCCGACTTTTAAAATTAAAATTTACAATTTTTATTGAGATTTCGGAATGAGCTTCCTATTTAAGTGAAATAATTTTTGGAATCGGTTCAGTAGGTAGTTCCATAGATCACCCCTGTTATGTATGTATGTAATCATACATACTATGTATAACTATAAGTTGGTAGATGCATATTAATAGGACTAACCAATGACCATTATGAACTACGTATTAGAAGCCAATCTTATATATGTATATATATATATATATTCCGGACATATCACACACGGTCAACTGATCCCAAACTAGGCATAGCCTGTACTATGGGTACCAGAGACTGATATACATAATAGATATATATTTAACACCCAGACACAGAACAAACATCTGTGCTAGCCACAAATGTTTGTCCAGTGCGGGAATCGAACCCGCGACGTCTAGAGCTATGAGGCCAGTCTCTCGTTATTATCTCGTTCGTCTATCTTGTTATGCCGCATTGCTTAGGTAGGGTAGGACATGTAAGAGATAGTGGTGGGACGGTAGTGGTAGTGGTGTAGGTACTGACAGCGAGCGCAGCTGCGGCACGCTGGCGCAGAGGTCGGCGGGCAGCGCGGCGAGGCGCGCGTGCGACACGCGCAGCGAGCGCAGCCGCGCCGACCCGTTCAGCGCAGGCAGCGCGCGCAGCCCGCGCGCCTCCGACAGCACCCTGCAACACACGACCACCGTCTACTGTACTACACCTACCATCCAACGAATCACTGTCTTTATTTATTTATTTCATCATCATCATCATCATCAGCCTGTAGAAGTCCACTGCTGGACATAGGCCTCCCCCAAAGAGTTCCATGACGAACGGTCTTGAGCCTTCTCCATCCACCGACTTCCCGCAACCTTCACAATGTCGTCGGTCCATCGGGTGGGGGGCCTTCCAACACTGCGTCGCCCGGTTCGTGGTCGCCATTCGAGAACCTTTACTCCCCAACGGTTGTCGGTTCTGCGAGCTATATGGCCTGCCCACTGCCACTTCAACTTGCTAATTCTGAGAGCTATGTCGGTCACCTTAGTTCTTCTACGGATTTCCTCATTTCGGATCTTATCACGTAGTGAAACTCCAAGCATAGCTCTCTCCATAGCCCGTTGCGCGACTTTGAGCTTGTATATGAGGCCTATAGTTAACGACCAAGTCTCAGTGCCATAAGTCATCACTGGCAACACGCACTGATTGTAGACTCTCGTCTTGAGGCTCTGCGGTATCTGCGACGAAAAGATATGACGAAGTTTCCCAAACGCTGCCCATCCGAGTTGGATTCGTCGGCTGACCTCTTTGTCGAAGTTGGACCTACCTAGTTGAATCGTCTGACCCAAATAGACATAGTGGTCTACAACTTGAATGGTATCGTTCCCAACTTGTACCGGTATGGGTGCAACATGAGCATTGGACATGATATTAGTCTTGCCCATGTTCATTTTAAGACCCACCTGTTGAGAAACGTTACTGAGGTCTCTGAGCATTGCGCCAAGGTCCTCCAACGATTCTGCCATTATGACTATATCATCGGCGAATCGAAGGTGAGTGATGCATTCGCCATTGATGTTGATGCCATGTCCTTCCCAGTGCAGAAGCTTAAAAACATCCTCCAATGCAGAGGTGAACAGTTTCGGAGAAATTACGTCTCCCTGTCTCACCCCTTTTTGCAATTGGATAGGATTTGTGCTCTGGTCCTGGAGTCGGATAGACATGGTGGCCTTGCTGTACAAACACTTCAACACTTCGATATACCGGTAGTCAATCTGGCACCGCTGTAGTGACCGTAACACTGCCCAGGTCTCGACTGAATCGAAGGCTTTCTCGTAGTCCACAAACGCTAGACACAATGGCCGATTATACTCTTCGGTCTTCTGTATAATCTGCCGAAGCGTGTGGATGTGGTCTACGGTACTAAAGCCTTTGCGGAACCCGGCTTGTTCGGGAGGCTGGAAGTCGTCAAACCTACGGGCGAGCCGGTTAGTGACAACTCTCGAAAACAGCTTATAGACATGACTCAGCAGCGAGATGGGCCTATAATTCTTCAAGAGGGTGTTGTCACCTTTCTTGAAAAACAGTACCACTACGCTCCTGTTCCACGCCTCAGGCGTTGTACCTTCGAGGATGACGGAATTAAATAGCTTCTGAAGGACTTTAAGTACCGGTGTTCCACCCGCTTTCAGAAGCTCTGACGTTATTCCGTCCTCCCCCGGTGCCTTATTATTCTTAAGCTGTTTGAGGGCCGTCCGGATCTCGTATAGGCTGACGTCCGGGATGTCTTCGGTATAGTGCCGGGTCAGACGGGCTCTTGCATCGCTTGCCGTGCTTGGAGCAGGACTTTGCGATGAGGTGTACAGTTGTCCATAGAACTTCTCGAGCTCTCGTAAAATCTCAGGCTTCGACGAGACGATATTGCCGCTATTGGTCTTCAGTTTCGTCAACTGACTTTGTCCAATAGATAGATCTTTTGCGAACACTTTGGAGCCTTTATTGCGCTCTATGGCGCGTTTAATACAAGCTGTATTAAAAAGGCGCAAATCGTGTCGCATGGACTTAGAGATCTGTCTATTGAGCACGCCGTATTTCGACCTGTCCACTGAAGAATGCAGTCTCATGTCGTTTCGCTCAGCCATGAGTTTTAGAGTGTGCTCAGAGAGTTTCTGGGTTCTATTTTTACGGTGGGTCTTAAAGAACTCCGACCCAACCGCTTGGACAATTTCCACTAGCCCGTTGTTCAGCTCATCCACTGTTCCGCATTCAGCCAGGCTTTGGAAGCGATTTTGGAGTTCTAACTGAAAGCTCTCGGGGTTTTGAATTTGGACAGGACTTGGGCGAAGAGTAGATTTCATCAGACGAGACCTTTCCAGCTTAATGTTGATATTCAATGAGCCTCTAACCATACGGTGATCACTGCCGGTTTTGACCCTGTTGATCACAGAGACGTCATTGAATATTTGCTTCTTGGTCGTCATGATGAAATCTATCTCGCTTTTGTAACCGCCGGGGTGCAGCCACGTCCATTTTCTGGACGGCCGCTTCTTGAAGAAAGAGTTCATCGCAAAGAGTCCCTCCTTCTCCATGAAGTCGACCAGACGCTGGCCCCTTTGGTTTCGCTGTCCAAATCCGAATTGCCCCACTTTCAGTTCATCGCCGTTCCTCGTGCCTAGCCGCGCGTTGAAGTCCCCCATCACAACTGTAAAGTGTGTTTTCGAGGCATGCATGGCATTTGAAATGTCATCATACATGGCCTCCACTTCATCGTCTGGGCGTTTTGAGTGTGGGGCGTATACCTGTATGACCTTCAGCGAATACCGATCGGTGATTCTGAGTATAAGGTATGCCACCCTGCTCGAAACGCTCACTATCTTTACAATATTGTTGACGAGGGACTTATGAACGAGAAACCCGATACCGTGTTGGGATAGCTGATCTCCCTCCCGGTAGTAGAATAAGTTGCCGGAATTTAGGATTATCGTGTCCTTCCCCTCTCTTCGGACTTCTGATAATCCTATGATATCCCAACGCAACCTACTTACTACTTCTTCCAGCTCAATCAACTTCTCGTCGGTCCTCAGTGTGCGTGCGTTAAAAGTCGCCAGGTCCAGGGTTCGTGGGGATTGGTAGCTGGGCCTCTGCCGGGGATTCTTAGCACCCCCTGCTCCGCCGTTACCGTGACCGCTACCAGTGCCAGGAATAGCGGAGCTGCCGGGGACTGGGGGCCGTTTTTTATTGTGTCCTATCATAAGGGGGGGATTGGACCATAACCCACCACGCTGGTCCAGTGCGGATTGGTGGGTGGAGCGCCAGAGACTCGTCAGCTGATCGGCAGGGTGTACCACGTGCCGGTGAGGTTGGCTTGGGTTCCGAGGGTTGTAATTTGGAACCCCTTACACCCCTTATTTATTTATTTATTAGGATGTAAATACATGGGTACAACATACTAATTAGAATACCTATTGGAAAATGCAAAGTTTATACTGTGTCGCAATTTACAGTTAGGTCGGGCCCTAAGGACTAAAAGAGATAGGTATATGCATTAAATAAGAACAAATTCCTGAATATTTACAAGATTAATAGGTACCTCTTTATTTTGTTATCAACCTCTTTGCGTTTTGCTTACCTACTGAGGATGACTCTGTCCACCTACACTTTCGAATAAAAATCAAAAGTAAGTATAACATTGTATATACACTCGAGAGCATAGAAATCGCACATAGCGGAATTTTCCTACATTTTAATTTCGACCCTTATTTTTTTTTAAATTAATGTGATGTTGCAAATATAACTTAAATTAAATTGAAGTACACACTGTTAGCTTCCTAAAAACACAAAATGTCTAGCCTTGACCTTCGAAATCATAACAGTGGCAACTAAACAATAGAATGGCCTAAATTAGCTCGTTTCAGGTAGCTCGGTTTGTGGGACTTTAAGCAGGTATAAAACGATAAAGGATGATTGAAATTACATCATTTGCATACCAACTCCCAGGCAGAAAGGTCCTTTAACGAATACGTCATCTCTCTAAACAAGAAAATGGATACCACACCAGAAGCAGCGTCTCAAGTGGTTGCACTTATCGAAGCTGGACAGAACCAAAGTCAAGTGGCTCGTCAATTAAAATTGAGCAGATATGCTGTTCGACGTGTATACCAGCGATATCAGCAAACTGGTTGCTATACCAGGCGACCAGGAACAGGCCGAAAACGTGCGACAACACAGCGCGATGACCGTTTCCTTGTGAATACATCACTACGAAATCGCCGGTTGAATGCAGTTCAACTCGGACAGCAGCTCCAGGAAGTTAGAGAAGTGGAAGTCAGTCGGTGGACCGTTAGAAGAAGACTAGCCGAAGGAGGTCTGACAGCGCACAGACCAGCAACTGGCCCAAAATTGACCCCAGCGCACAGACAAGCACGCCTTCAGTTTGCTCGAAATCACGTTAATTGGACTATGGATCAATGGCAGGCAGTCCTCTTCTCCGACGAGTGCAGGATGTGCCTTCATGGTAACGACGGACGAGGTAGAGTCTACCGAAGATCTGGTGAGCGTTTTGCTCAATGTTGCATCTCCGAACGGGTCGCATACGGCGGTGGTTCGTGTATGTTCTGGGGAGGCATTTCTCTGGAAGCGAAAACCGAACTTGTCTTCATCACAGGGCCCGATACCGACCGTCGATCGGGTGGATTGACTTCCCAACGTTACGTTGAGGAGATCCTGGAAGAACATGTTGTGCCCTTTTCTGGATTTATCGGCGAAAACTTCGTTTTTATGCAGGATAACGCTAGACCACACACCGCTGCTATAGTACGCCAGTACTTGGAGGAGGTTGAACTACTCGTTATGGCGTGGCCTGCTCGAAGCCCAGATCTCAATCCCATTGAGCACTTATGGGACGAACTAAAGAAACGAGTAAGAGCTAGAAACGCAGCGCCTACGAGTCTCAGAGAGCTCCAAACCGCGATCAAGGAAGAATGGGACAGCATACCGCAGGATTTCGTAAAAAAATTGATTTCTTCAATGAAACAGCGAATGGAAGCTGTTATTCAGGCTAGGGGAGGCAATACCTCGTATTAATAAATCGATACATTCACAAATTTATTGTTTTTTTAACCTTTTATACCTGCTCAAAGTCCCACAAACAGCGCTACTTGAAACGAGCTAATTTAGGCCATTCTATTGTTTAGTTGCCACTGTTATGATTTCGAAGGTCAAGGCTAGACATTTTGTGTTTTTAGGAAGCTAACAGTGTGTACTTCAATTTAATTTAAGTTATTTTTGCAACATCACATTAATTTAAAAAAAAATAAGCGTCGAAATTAAAATGTTGGAAAATTCCGCTATGTGCGATTTCTATGCTCTCGAGTGTATGTTACGGCTAATACCCGAAGTGCGGCTACACCTAGTTTTAGCCGGTTAGAACTAGGTGTAGCCACTTACTCTTGGTTAAACCTAGTACGAGCCGATTGTTTTCGGGTAAAACTAGGTCTAGCCTTCATCATGCCGGCTACAACTAGATGCAAACAAGTTGAAACAAGTAATAGCCAATGCACAATCGACCTCTGGTGGGCAAGGCTATAAAAGATGCCACTGCAAAACCAAATGTGGCAACAAAAAGTGCCTCTGCAAAGCTGCTGGTATTTTGTGCAACTCAAAATGTCACTCAAGTTTAAGTTGTTCTAATAAATAGTTTATGTTACTTTATAAAAGTGTGATTTATAATTATAATAACATTCTTTAAATTATAATATGCAACTACTTATTGTCTGTTGTTAAAAAAATGTTCCTGATTGTTCCTATTATATTAAAAATTGCACTCCTAATAATTTGTGTTAATTATTACAATGTGATTTATAAGAATAAAAAAACTCTCTACGTTTCTTTATAAAGGATGTTTTTTTAATATCTAAAAAAGCTCTGCCGATAGCATGCCGGCTACAACTATGTACAGCCAATCCCTGTTAGATAAAACTAAGACACGCGCTGCTGCTGCAGACGCTGTGAGTCACACTCGCTAGTAGACCTGCAGTAGATCAGCAGCACCTGGCGCTCACAACCTGCAGAGGCACGTGCCTCGCTATGCCCTCCACCCCGCGCCGCTGCTGCAGATGCTGTGAGTCACACTCGCTAGTAGACCTGCAGTAGATCAGCAGCACCTGGCGCTCACAACCTGCAGAGGCACGTGCCTCGCTATGCCCTCCACCCCGCGCCGCTGCTGCAGACGCTGTGAGTCACACTCGCTAGTAGACCTGCAGTAGATCAGCAGCACCTGGCGCTCACAACCTGCAGAGGCACGTGCCTCGCTATGCCCTCCACCCCGCGCCGCTGCTGCAGACGCTGTGAGTCACACTCGCTAGTAGACCTGCAGTAGATCAGCAGCACCTGGCGCTCACAACCTGCAGAGGCACGTGCCTCGCTATGCCCTCCACCCCGCGCCGCTGCTGCAGATGCTGTGAGTCATGAGTGTGACGCGGGGCGGAAGGCTTGGCGGGACACGCATCTAAGTTTTATCCAACAGGGATTGTCTGGACCTAGTTCTAGCCGGAATGATATCGGATAGACCTAGTTTTATCCAACAGGGAATGGCTGGACCTAGTTGTAGCCGGCATGATGAAGGCTAGACCTAGTTTTACCCGAAAACAATCGGCTCGTACTAGGTTTAACCAAGAGTAAGTGGCTACACCTAGTTCTAACCGGCTAAAACTAGGTGTAGCCGCACTTCGGGTATTAGCCGTAACATATACATATATAAAAATAGCAGCAACCGAATGAAGTCGCGGGAATTACCATACCATACCACCGGCGTCAAAAAGAAATTTGGGCAAGTCGTGATTTCAAGCGATGATAACGTTTTTTTAAGTTTTACGGGACAAGTAGCAATCCCTCAGGAATTAAATTAATATGGGACCACCCCGGGATCATACTCTATACACCAGCGAAAGAATCATCAAAATCGGGTTTTTATTGGCGGAGATATCGAGTAACATACACACAAAAAAAAAATACAGTCGACTTGAGAACCTCCTCCTTTTGGAAGTCGGTTAAAAAGAAGTAGCTATGAAAATTAAAGGATTTCCGTTAAAGGAAAGAAAAAAATAATAATAAAAAGTCTTACAGGCTACATTGGAATTTATAAAAAGAGACACTGCTGAACTGGGTTTCTCTCTCACTTGATCCTGAACGTTGGGTCTTCAGGATCAAGTGTCGGTCTCTACTAATATCTTAACGAGGATTCTGACGCGCTGTAAAAAATATTGTTTTGCAATAAAGTAGACAATCATCTCCGGATTATTGTAGGTACCGACGACGACGCGGGAGGACTGGTTTACTGCGCGCTTTACGAGCGGCCCCCGGCCCTGGCCGACAAGTTCTAATGAACACCCGACGAACGATCCTTCATTCCACGGGGAGTTCACTTTCAGAAACCAACAAAATACTAACAAAATCATTAATTATTTTGCTCTCGATCAACTGGTCTGCTCTATTAGAAAACAAAAGTAGGTGGGTACCTGCCTAAGTAGGTAAGTACACGATTAAATGTTAATACCGATGTAGGTAGGTACCTTATGATTGTTCAAGGCCGGGGAGGATAACGGAATATTCATCACCGTTATCCAGCCGCGCCGCGCCCGGCCGCGCCGTGGTGAGTGGTGTGCCTTACCGCAGCAGAATGTTTTAAACGTTACCCCAGCAGAATGTCATCGAAATAATGGAGTTAGCGAAAAACAAACTAAATGGTCGGATAGCTTGAATTTGTGCGCTAAAAACCAAGTTTGTGCGTCCAAGAACTTCGGAGATATGCAAGGTTTTGCTGACTATTACACGAAACCATGCTCTAATTACTTCAAACCTCGAATTCGACAACATTCTGCTGCGGTAACGCACACTGGTGAGTGAGTAATATTTTTATTATGGTATCATTGAGGCAGTGTGATTTACACAAGTCACACACAACTGTCAGATGATAGGTACTTTTATTACCAGGCTTAAAATATTATCAGCTAATTTGGAAAGTTAAAAAAATTACCCAAATAAACATAAATATTATTAGGTAAACAGTGTAAAATGACTTCAGTAAATTTTAACTTACACAGTGTTTTGATTGAATTTGAATCACTTTCTCGGCTGAATGTACTTTAAGTCAAGCACAATTTAAATTCTGTACAAAAAAGTGGGCCGAGACGGGCAGGAAAATAATATGATTTTTGCAATATCGTCAACTCTTACAGAATGGGCCGACTTTTTTGGTACGAGATGGCGAGCTTCTCAGTCTGCCTAAGTGGGGGGTGTAAGTAGTGAGATAGGTAGCGCCTATCTCATCAGTACCAAATAGGTATCGGTATCATCAAGTGCCGGATCCGGCCGGACATGGGTAGTAGATACGGCAGAGCAAATCTGTCATCCGGAGTTATGTGCCGGACTCGGTTCCGGTCCGCTTCCGGCGGAACCTCTATCGGAGGACGCGTGACGTCACCAGCTACACCCTCTACTTACCAAACAAACAAAAACGACACGAATTTTCGCGAAAATAACTGACTTCACATGTGAGATAGCGTGTTGTGCAGTGAGTGCAACTGACCTACCTACCTACCTATGCGATGCGATGCGATGAGTCACCCACAAATGCAGCTTGGCTAATAAGAGTCAAGTTTGTACAATAAGGTCATTGGGATACTCCTTGCAACTTGTAACATCAAATAAATAGGATGTTACAAATGTAACCCAATCAATTTCACTACCTCAGCTTCCAGGTTGTTTTTCCAAGAAACATTTTTCGGAATTTGTGAATGAACGTAGGTATTTTGGTACCCATCTATATATTTATCCTCCGGCCGAAAGCTCTCCCCCTCCGGTAGTGATTTACAACGTCGTACAGCTCTGAGTCAGATCCGACATTAATCACGGACACCAGATAAGAAAGATTTCACTCGACCGAGTTCAGTTAGATACGTGTACCTATATCCTGTCTGGGAAGATAGGTACTCGTGTGTAGAGTGGAGGGACAATATTATCATAGGTCTAACTAATCTCAGAACCGAATAGATTGTAGATGTCAACAATTGTTGAGTCGATCCACAGAGATAGGGAGCAACAGCAGCGCGTGCCGTTTCGCGGGCACAGGCAGTGTTGGCAGGCAGGCAGGCAGGCAGGCAGGCAGGCAGGCAGGCACAGGCGGGTGTGTACTCACAGGGTGGTGAGGTGCGGCAGGTGCGTGAGCGCGAGCGCGTGCACGCGCGACAGCGGGTTGGCGCGCAGCTCGAGCCGCACGAGGCGCCGGCAGCCGGCCACGGCGCCGCGCGACACCGCCTCCACGCGGTTGCTCGCCACAGACCTGACGCATGCAACAACATCTCTATCAATATTAAGCTCTATGGCTTCATAATGCTGCACAAAAACAAGTAGCTAGTTTAACGCAATAAAAGATACGGCCCCGTCAAAGCGTATTTTTGTACTAAAAATCCCTCCCTGAAACCTATAGGGTACTTAACGGTGGTATGTCTTGACTTTGGCAAGAAGCGAGGTTTTGTTAAAAAACCCGCGCGAGATTCAAACTCTGTTTTATCTCTAAACGATATTTTAAATTTCATCGGCATGAGATCTCAGTTCAAGGCGAACTACTAGTTTTTGTTAAAATACTTACAGATCCTCAAGTAGTGGCAGCAATTGGATGGCTGGAGGAACCTCTGTCAGCAAATTCTCTTCTAATCGCCTGTTGATCAAATGAAATACTAGAAGGTACAACAAAATTTTTATTTCAAATTGTCTAAAAGCTAAACACTCCATTACTTAGTAGAAAAGCATTTAAGCGAGAGATTACCCACTCGCTGTCATGTACGTACGCGCGTTATCGCCCCACAAATTGGCGAACCACACGTGCATGCGTGCGATATCTGTGAGACAACACACACACACACACACACACACAACACGATACAGCGAGCGGCGCGTGTACGACTTCATTCATCGCACGCGTAGGCACAGTAGGCAGCAAGCAGCTGCTACTTATCTGACGCACTATTTGTTGACGCCCGCGCGCCGCGCGAAACGCACTCGTTGACTCGGGGCTCGTTTATATTTCGACAACTCTATTCGAGGAACAGATTTAAGATAATCTTGATATTTGTAAAACGACAGCATGACGCGTGCTGACCGTCTCGCGTGATTGCGCGTAGGAAAGACTAAGTTTTGAGTTGACGACGGATTGCGCATGATTGGTCGCGCGAGTGTGAATTATAGCCTCGCACTTCCTACCCACATAATAATTATACACTAGCTCACGTGGTACCTAGATAAAAAGTAGCATAGCCTAGGCAAAGAACTCTATCTATTCCAATTTTCATAGAAATCAGTTGAGCTGGTACGGCGTGATTGAACCACAAACATCTAAACATCGAAACAAAAAAAACTTTCGCATTCATAATAGAAGTAGGATAGGAGAAGCCTGCATTTCATATTATTGCCGTTACAAATTCGACCCCCTTTTTATAGTGTCACTGTGTCAGAGAGCGATGTGCTTCAAAAAAGCCTGGCGGCGCAGGCGCCTGGCGCGGAGATAACGGCCGATAACATAAACGCTTAGCGAATGGCCCGCGCCCGCGAGACTCGCGCGATGTGCCATCTCCCATAACGAGAGCACCCCATCTCAGACAGGTTTATCGCCGCGTAAAAATACACTTAACCCTTTTTGGATACTTTGCTTTTGTAAAAATCACGTGGGTGTCAAGCTGTCGAATAAGAACGTACCGACAGCTTTTCATCAAATAACTTGTCGATCAACAAAACATGTGAATGTGAATGCATGCTCTCTCGACATCTCATGCTCGACGCGCGCCGCCGTGTCACGCACGGGCGAGTCGCACCAGAAAGAAACATTGTACAGAAGAGAGGATACGGCTCGAAGGACCAACATCGATGGCTCCACGTAGAAACGGGAGATAAGACCTGACGTGACCTGGGACTTATTGAGGACCTTGATTTACGTGATCACAATATGGCTCTCGGTTAGGTTTGTTGCGAATATGCTTCGTCCGCAGCCAACTTGAGTTTAGTTCAATAAGTTGGGATCTGCGAGAGATGTTAATATGTTATGTATGATACAGCTACAGCGTAACTTTGCTAGATATCGAATGTATGGTTATCATCACCCATGTTTTCCTTTCCTTATTTGTGTCCGGCCCAGTGTCCACAACTTAGGGTATTTTCCGCTTAATGTTATTTTTTTAAATTTTTTAGGAGAAAACTGTGCATATATTGTGGAATTTAGGGTACCTATTATATTTTCCACTGAGTTTGGGGGAAAATCAAATTTCAGGGTTGGCAGCACTGCATCTGCAACAAGCGCAGGCTCCTCACCTACATCACGTTCACGACGCGACCGCCCCACCTTCTTAATTCTTATTTTAAACACAAATTCCAACGAATGAGATAGGTAGTTCTTACCGTCATGTCGGAATTAAAATTATGTTTTAAAAACTATACATAATCGGCGATTGCAAACGAGCCGTGGACGGACTTACAGGACGCGCAGGTTGGGCGTGCTGGCGAAGGCGCGGTCGTTGATGTGCGCGATGCGGTTTCTCTTCAACACTCTGCAACAAACAATGAGCTCACGTACATGTGCAAAGCGTTCCTTTCAAATGTAAGTCAAGGAATCATGCTCCTAAATAATACTTGTCTACTCTACTTGTAGGTACAGTCTGTCTGTGATTGATATAAGTACAGGCTTTTTTTAATGCTGATCTTAATTTTTTTTTCTAAATCGGGCCCGTAACTCCTAACGTCACTTTTCGATTAGGTACTCTCACGGTTTCCGATTTCGCCTGAGCGGCCCTGAAAAAAAACTCACCCGGTATAGACCTACCATCTAATAACGAAGATGGAAAAATAAAAAATAGATAACCATGTTTGTGCAAAACTTTATGAACAGGCTTGTTTTGACGGATATGGATAAGGATGCGAGTGACAAATCTAATAAACTTCGTTCCCGAGTAGCGACAACTTGTGAAAATTGTAGCCAGTGACGCTTGGTTGCGAAAACAAATCACAACACAACGCAACGCAACGCTACATAAGAGGCCAACAGAAACCGGGCGCAAGCTGCGCGCCAGCCCGTCTCGTCTGTGGGCTCTCTCGTCGCAGCAATGACACGGTGTGTGTGTCGCTCGCTCGCTACAAACGTTGTTTTACGACTAACTGAAAGCATTAGGTAGGTACCTACTTTTGTATTCAGTCCGATAGGTAGGTAGGTACTTCAGGACAAAGAACAATTTATAAGGGGGCGATAACTCCTCCGTTATCCTGCAAACGGCACTCGACAGTCGACGTTTACTTTCCCCTCTTCGCCGTGACTGTGATTTTATCTCAGTCGGAGATGCGGACTGAGACGTTAATATCATACTTTATGAACTCATGCTTATGAAAAATTATGGATATCGTCCAAATCGGAAAATTATAGACAATTGAAGCGCCGAGTCAACTGTCTAAACAAACAACGAGGCGTCCGCGTCGTTAACGAATGGGGCATTCGGGGAGAGGGCGGGGGCTCCGGCAGACGATTATGGTAATCTGAGGACGATAAAAGAATCGAGCCACAATAACCGCACAATGAACACAACGACCATAATCTATCCGCTCGGCAGAGCCCAGTCTGCGGATACAAGCGGTTTAGGAGCTAATCCAGGTCCAAGGCTGTGCGTCACGCGGCCTACGCCCCCCACCCCCCCCTCGCTTGACTACGGGATTCATTTGCACTAATTACTGCCTGGAAGCGGATCGAAGTCGAAAGAGCTTTTATTCTGGCTTTGTCCGAATGTAATAGAAGCTTTATGTTCATTCGCGGCCGACGAGTTTATGTTTATTTCGTAACGATTGTAATCTCCGCGTCGCGTCGGTCCCGCAGATAAAGAAAGCTTTCCCTCGTCGAGACCAAATTAAATGTCGAGTAATTTTTAAAGTACCTATTATTCGTTGTTGTCCCCGCACTTTGCACAACATTGTCTCGGGTCATTTGGCGGGGTGTCATTAGCAGTTGTATCGGGGTGTAGCAGTCGTGTGTGCGGGTCGCAGGCAGACTCAGCAGACGCGGGGGGGGGGGGGGCGTCGCCATCGTCGACGCAGCGCAGCGCACGCAATATACATTTTAGTCGTCTGGCTTCTGTAGATAATGACCCTCTCCTGCACTAAGGACCCGCCGACTCTACCCCTTTGTCCTTAGAGTGTTTGTCGCCGGTTGCGCTCCGTAGATATGTTTATCGATAAGGCGATGTACAAGTTACAAACGAACGAACGTGGGTACGAGAGAGCGAACACAGGACAGCCGTACTTATCAAACCACAGGCCAACTATAACGGCTAAGTAGATAGACATTAGACACCTACTTAGTAGTAACTAGATCATCATCAGCTCGAAGACGTCCTTAATATTCGCTGAAATTAGTTAAATACAATATGTTGTTCCACGCTATTACCTACATAGGTACATTTCATTTTGTTTAGTGGTTACGGGTTATTGAGAACAAAATAACAATTGTACAAGCCACATAATGTTTTAGCAAGATGCCTACGACTGCCCCGTCTAGTCTGCCACCTCTCGCTCGAGCACTAGACCATTTTGTTTTATTTTTTATCAAATACTAGGTAGACAGACATACGACATATATCTAATAGGGTCATCCAGCAGATCGGGCGGCCCTGGGGCGCGGGTCGGCGACCTAGCGCCCCAGGGCCGGTACCTCCTGTTTTCCTCAACGTTCCCTGATTCCACCCGGCCCCGGTACGCTACTAAAATGATACAGTTTTTACGTATGATCGATTATTAACATCACGCTACATACACCCCTTGAGATGGTGATAGAGGGGTTTCAATTTAACTTGGTGTGAAAACATTTTATTTTTCAATTTATTTGATACTTTATGTGTTCGGGATATTTTTTATAAGTTAGTTAGCGGTATCAGTTAGCGTTTTCTCAAAGATCGAAAATAGATGTTTGAAGTTTTCTCTCCCCTATTTATTTTATTGTAGGTACCTACATATTATGATATGCGGGAACATATCGCGCGTATTTAGCGAGCTGATTTGATGATGGAGTCGGGAGCCGTTCCACTGAACTCCTTAGGAAACTCTGCATAACTGTCGAGATTCGATGCCAATACATTATAATGGTGACAGTGAGTCGATTTGATGATGATGGAGTCAGGAGCTGTTCCACGGAGGGAACACAGCAAATTGACTGATTGTGCTGAAACAATACCTACAATAATTGTAATGGCAACAGCCAGTTGATATTATGTATTTATGAGTTAGATCAGCTCGCTGCCACCATCAGGAAGTTAGAACATGCTAAAGGCGCGATATTTAAGTTAATCTTCATTGGGTATGCCACAACTTTTATGTATTTATCTTTGGCAAACCATCGGCACAGAGAAAAAAATAACAAATAACAAAGATTGCGTCGCGAGTTCGATCGAGGCGAACCACTCGCTTTTAACTGAGAGCTGTTTATTACAGTTCGGGACACCGAGTACAGTGTGGGACGGCAACATGTATTGTATTCCTCGCGAGCTGCGCTATGAATGTGAGATAGGCAGTAGGTCACCTCACCGGCCACCGGCCACCCCATACGTTTATTATTGAATGATTTAGTGAACTTTATTATGAAATTACGCTTTGAAGAGCAACTTGTTTTTTTCACCAGAGTATGAGGCTATAGACCTTTGTATTAATTACCTCAAGTCGTTTCTGAGAGCAAGCGCTTTGACACAAGGACTCACAGACAGACAGAAGAACTAAAAAACCCCAAAAATATTTCATTTTTTCCACCACAAGGCACGGACGGATCCCTAATTACTGAAATATGTAGCTTATTGAAAGTTATTAATTTTGTTTGAAAACGAATATGTATACATATAGTACCTAGGTATATTTATTAATACCTATTTAATAAATATAGGCAAAGACATTGCGTGTGACACCGACTGACAAGGTACATTATAAATTGTTTTTTTTGCAATTTGATTGTCCCTGTTGCCATTCAAATTGTAATACGGTTATCGACAATTATTTTACAACATGGCAGTTGCACCAACTCGTTATCGCTCGCTACCTATTACCATAACCAACAAATACTTGTTTCAGTCATCTACCAGTATTGGTACATTAATAATAATAATAATAAATATTCCGGACATATCACACACTCTCAACTGATCCCAAACAAGGCATAGCCTGTACTATGGGTACCAGAGACTGATACACATAATAGATAAATATTTAACACCCAGACACAGAACAAACATCTGTGTTCATCACACAAATGTTTGTCCAGTGCGGGAATCGAACCTGCGACCTCTAGCGCAGAAGGCAGAGTTACTACCAACTGAGCTATGAGGTCAGTCGCCGTACACCAATATTAGGCCGATATTAGGCCTCTACCGACTGAATTTGCATGAATAATACCTTGCAGCGTTCAAAGTCGCCTAACGAGGTCTCGATTATGTACTTGCCTTTAGAAGGTAATTAGCGAGCCCATTTACTTTATTTATGAGTTGTTTTAACGCTCATAAACAATAAGGGAGCATAATTAATAGCATAACTTAAGTTATTAAAAACAAATAAACAGCGTGCGGCAGACATCTGGGCACGGGGCAGTGGGCAGGGGGCAGGGGGCAGTGGGCAGTGGGCAGGGCTCTCCGCCATCTCTATATTGTCCATACGAAAAGCTATTAGTAGTGTAGTAACCGGCCGCGGCCGCCCTCCTGAGTCCTGGCTCCTGCCCAGATCAACATCATTTACAGCGAAAATGCTTAAAATTAATTAGGCTCCTAAATTGTATTAGGACAATAGCTGGCTTTATTCTTTTTACGTGTTTTTTGCTTTCATCTGTTTTTGGTTAGAGACAAAAACAATATTTCAGTAAACAGCTGAAGGCCGGGTTATTGGCTTAGAATGGGCACTCTTCACCAACATGTAAACCTACTGTACCCGTCGAAAATCTAAAACATGTGCCAAATACAAAGCTACAAAGTCATTGAACGTCCGGTTAATGTGTTGGTTTGGTTGGTGAAGACTAGCGTAAGAGAGTTAGATTACGGCGCGTGACAAAGACATCTGATTATTTATGTGGCTAATAAATCTGCGTATCGAGCTCGGCTCCTCGTCGCACCCTCCCCTCCCCCGGGTTGCGAGGGGGCTGTGTGGGGGAAGGGGGGGGGGGGGGGCGGCGGGAAGGCTCAGCGCTAAATCCTGACCTGTTGTAAAGGCTACCATCATCCATATCTGGCGCAGGTGATTATGTTCGCTGTAAACCGTATTGCTAGATGCCTCCTACTGTTTAATCGTAAGTTTTTTTGTAAAAAAAATATAAAGCAGGTAACTCTGTGCTATTTTTGGAAACCTTCTTCATTTTTAGAGTTCTGCACCTCAATTGGGAAACAGGAAACCCTCACTGGATACCCAGGATCACTCTGTTCTTGGTCCGTCTGTCTGTCTGGCTGCCGAAAGCCACCGCAAAAAATAAGTTTGTCACAGTGACTTTGGAATTTCAATTTTACTAACCCCGTGCCGTGCAACCAACTGTACGCAAGCCCCAGCCCCCAGGGGCGCGAGCCCTCGCACTTGACCGTCTTTATTTAGACTTCAATCCAAATCCGGTTATTTTATCATCAAAATGTGTCCAAAGAGCACCTCACAAGAAGAGGTACCTGCCTGGCTGCGGCACACACAACGGACAGCACCTACAGTACAGGTATATTACAACCAAACCAACGAACGTGAACATTGTATACCACCCCGAAAGGGGGTTATTCTATAAACTTAGATAATATTATTATCTAAGTCTATAAACAAATAGATGAATAGTAGAATTTGAACTGATTTGACCCCAAAACAGCAGATTTTACCCAACTGCCGAGAAGGAAGGAGGGTAATGGTTTTGTAGAGAGATTTTGAATGAGAAACGTCGTATTTTCAAAAGTCATCAAATAAACTTTAATGCCAATCAATCGGGTGTACAATTAATAAGCTCCTTTCCGGATAGCATAGGTAGGTAGGTACCTACATGTTATGTGTGTATCATCACCACTAGGAGGTACCTACCTACAGTAGAGGAGGTGATCAAACAAACAGGAAGGGCAATAACGTGCCTAATGTAGCTAAATCACTTTGCTTAATTCTGCCGAGACGTTCATTAATTAGACGGAGCTGTTTATTTTGTTTATGAAAAAGGTTTCCGGTTCGCTCGACAACACTTCCACTTGCCTTCATTATTATGCGAATTACATTTATAGAGGATGTTTTTAGCCATTACCTGTCATTATTATTACCTTCGCTCAAGGCCTCAAGCAAGACCGTTCGTCGTGGAACTCTTTGGGGGAGGCCTATGTCCAGCAGTGGACTTCTGCAGGCTGATGATGGTGATGACCTTTGGGTACCTAGCTACCTACTCAAACCTAATAATAATTACACGTACCCAGAGGTAATCGTGTAAACGATATGCCTAGGCATCACCGATGGTGAAAAGTCAGTGTGGTGAACGGGGACCTGGGGAGCTTAGGGACTTGGACACATAATAAATAACACCTGTATGTAACGCATGTCGCTAGCTCTATGTAGGTAGGTAGGCGCGTGCGTATGTATGCACCTACAGTTTCACCGCACTAGGTAGGTAAGTACGTGTTATGTAGGTACATGCGAACTAGTTCACCTTCTCTCAAGTCGTGTTTCTAGATACGTACCTACAGTAGGTAGGTATTCGGATCTGTGTCAATTGCAGATCTCGTCGCGAATCTTTGCTTCGTCGAAAGCTGTGAAAGTAAACTACTTCCGTTCCGTTGCTCTGGCACAGCACAGGCGGGGTTCGATGTGTCCCTACTAAGTGCTAATGTAGATAGATACGGTTGGTAGGAGAGGAGAGTAGTGTGGGTACTCACAGCGTGTGCAGCGCCGGCAGCGACGGCAGCGACGCGCCGCTCAGCTCGGAGAGCAGGTTCCCGGCCAGCGTGCTGCAACAACAGCGCGCTCTTACACAGACATATGTATATACCTCACACCTACCACCATCCTGTAATACAGGGTTTTCAAACCTATCTCAGGCACCAGTCTCCCACAAAACAGGTCTACAATTTAGCTGCATCATATGTACTCTAACTCTACTTAAGAACCTTTTGTGAGAGAAAATAAATGACTTTTATTATTATTATTATTATCCTACTATACTAATATTATAAATGCGAAAGTTTGTGAGGATGTTTGGATGTTTGTTATTAAATCACGCCATAACGGCTTGAAACTTGGAATATATAGAGTTCTTTACCTAGAATAGCATATAGGCTACTTTTTATATGGGTACCACGCGAGCAAAGCCGCGGGCGGAAGCTAGTACTAAATAAAGAAGGTCATGCATGTGCGAGAACTCGCGCCCTGAGGGTTCTGTACCTTTGCACGGGGTCTGAAAATCTAAATACCAAGTGTAGGAAGTGACAAACTTATATTTTGCGGTCGCTCACCTAGTATGGTATTGACTGCAAATATTACTTTGTAAATCAATAATAATCCAATCAATAATAATCAAGTCACTGGAAGTATCCTAGAGGTTTTTCATTTTTGCTATATCCATACAAAAATTAGACATTCATTGATAACTAGAAACTAGATTTTATACGGCACCATAAGCTCACAAACCGTAATAGTTGATATAAATTTCAAGTTGATAAGTACCTTTCGCCGTTTCTGAGAAAAATTCTCTTGACAGACGGACAAGAAGTCCGTAGGTACCTCATTTGGAAAACTGATCCTCTAGAGGATAAAACTGAACCCTAGGGGTTCAGTTTTTCCAAATGAGGTACGGAACCCTAAAATAAAGAAAAAAAACTTTTTGTTTGATGTCGAAGTTTTAAATGAATGAATGAATGAATGAAAATTCTTTATTATACATACACCTTAATAACTAATTACAATTGAATATAGACTAAATAAATTTATATGTACAACAGGTATTTAAAGTGTAACACAGGTGCATATTTCCAAGAAAATCCTTAGTGTCCGTCGGAAAGCTCACACTGAAGCAAGCTTTTGTCTTGACAAACTTCTATATAATAGTTTTTACTTCTTTTTCACAGTTTAGAAATTTCGAAACTGGAAGTGTCAATTTCGATACCTATTACAGAACATAACAAAATGGTCCGAAATTTGGGAATGCACCCCTTAGTTCCCGCTCTCGGCACGCACCGAGCCGCAATCTTTGCCGCAGCAAGGAAGCCAAACCACCTAGACTAGACCTACTAATAAAGTAGTCATTATTATTATATTATGTTATTTTATTGGGGATATAATGTGGCAAGGGCAGGAAAAAGAAGTTAATTTATATTATTTTCCAATGAACTAAAATAGTATATCATTTATTTGACATTAAGTACCTAACATTTTTTTATGATCTTGCGGCTTGAGAGCCGCGGCTGCCTCAATATCATAAGTCAAATTAAATAGGTGAGTGAGTGAGTAGGTCTAGATACTTATCTAAATTAACTTTACAAAGTTTTTGGAAAGATAACATTTTAATTAGGTTAATGTCATCAGCTCAAGATTATTTGCCGCAAAACTTTTTATCACTTCTGCTGCCCGCGCCGTGAGCCGCCGCCGCCGTCAACATTATTCCATTCGGTAGAGCGCTTTATTCAATGTAATTAATTACATTTCGATTATTTTAAAATATATTACAGTGAAGGTAAAATAGCCAACATACACTGAAATAGTAATTTATTGCGTCATTTGTCTCATGACAGATGCTTAGTGTCGAAATGACGGTATGAGGACGCTGAATGAGATTTAAATTATTTATAGTGGTGGTGGCGCATGGCGGCGACGGCGCCGGCGCAGCGCACTGGGGCAAGCAACGATGCTTCCGATGCACCGCTCCGCTCCACCCACTCGACACTAGACGCAGACATCTCTATAGAGAATGAACAGAATGTATCATACTTATTGCATTAAGCTACAGATGTATAGTAATGGTTGGCTCATCCCGGCACCAGCATCGCTGGCAGATAACTCTAACTAAATCATCGGGAACGCGCGAGAGGTTATTTGAGGCACGATTAGCCAACTCTGCGAATTGCAACACAAACCCAACTGGATGAGTTATTTATTTGTCAGTGATTCGTCGGTATTTGTGTACATAGAAATAAATTGATAATATCGATAAATTAAAAAAAAAAAATTAAAAATGTTTATTTCAGTAACTTATAAATTGGTACAATCAGGGTTTGTGTATGTGCGTGTGTGTGTGTGTGTGTAAGTGAGTGCGTGGGGGATTTCCTGATGCACCAGTCTCTTAAGAGTCTGGGTAACAGGAACAGATACCCATGTGTGTAGAAAATTAATGAAAATTGTGAGTATTCGTATGTGCGTATGTGTGTGTGTGTATTAGATATAAGTTATAAAATTATCGTTTGTACCAGACCCTCTATTTCATCATAACTTTTAGTTTTCAACCATTTGGTGAGAGTATTTTTGCAATTATAGTATGTCAGCGGATAAATTGTTAATTCTTTATTTATTATGTTATATAGGTGTGATGACTGTCTGTTGTACTGTCTTTTAGCAGAAGTAGTTTTAACTGTGACCAAGGGGGCAACATTTTTCTTCCTTCTTCTATTTATATTTTCTTGTTCAGCGTCATAACAGAGAGATTTATGTTTTTTTAAAACTATTTGGAGCAACTAAAGCTTCCTTACACTTATGAGATCTGATGTTAGGTAAAGGTTTTCTGTAGAAAATCGGTTTAAATAACATGACTTTTAAGAGTGAACGTTGTGCCCTTTCAAGTTCTATAAATTTCATTTTTGTGGCTCCCCCCCAGATTGGCAAACAGTAGCCTAGAACAGATTGTGCTAGTGAAATGTAAATTTAAAAACTGGAATAAAGTAGGTAAGTGCGTGTTGTTGAATCCGTCCGCCGCGCCGGCGCCGGGGCGCCGCCGGTCACGCTGGACTTGTAGATTCGAGATCTGGGTTGTTGGTAAGGGGCGCGATATTTACGATCGAGTCGTGGCACTTGTTGTGGTCACGCAAAAGGGCCCAAACACACGACAGAAACTGTATGACCATTGTCCACCACCACCATTTATCGCAGTGTCGATATGACACATCCTACAGAGGTAAAAAGCTAGTCATTTGTGGCCGGGTGTATGAAAAGGCACCAGCCCCGACCTGTTTTTTCACAGGAATTTACGGGGGAAAGCCGAACTTTCATTATGAACCTTCATTTTGAAAAACTTACTATTTAGGGTTCCGGTCCTCAACATGAGAAACGGAACCCATAAAGGATTATTTTCAGCATTCAGAGATTCAGCGATACATAATTATCAGCAGCATTATGCTGAGCTGAGTTCCCACCACTTGAAGCATCACATTTCTCCTACTGCTGAATAATGAATATAAGATGAATCTTCGGCCTATTCCAAATATCAATTTGCTGTCCGTCTGTCTATCGTCCGTCTCGTCTGTCAAGTCAACTCAGGAACGTATTAACTTGAAATTTATATCAAATCTTGAGCCTGTGAGCTGGTTGTATAAAAAAATTGTGTCCGTTTTATAAACGTTACTTATATAATATTTTTATATAATCTAAAATTTTTAGACAAATACTAAAACAGGCTTTACGAGACAAACTATTATTTGCATACAGTGAACTATGCGAGCGACCGCAAAATATCTCACTTCTCTATTTTATTTAACCTATGTTGCTCTACTAAGGAGTACCTCTTGTCCGTTAAATCCATGGAAATGAGGGTCGCGTGATTGGCATCGAGGCCGCGTGTCGACGGAAATCCTCGATAGCATCACAGAGACACTTCGAGACGATGCGACGGTGTCTGCGTGCGGCGGCGCTCACCGCCGCGGGCGGCGGCGCGGCCGGCCGCTCACCGGCAAGCACATGGCACGCGATACCCTGACTATACTTTACTGCTACAGCGAATTTAACAAGGCAGCACATTGAATGATACATTTATTGGAGAATACGCAATTATGACCTGCCTCCTGGGTGCAGCTGGGTGGGCCATATTTTGAGTAGGAGTTCCGTATTCACAGTGGCATTGGATTGGCTCCCTAAACCACCATGTAATTAGATTTTCTCTGCAGCGGTCGACCTTGCTCGGTTAAGTGATTTCCAAAATTGGCTGTGAGGTAAGTTGACATTCTCAAATATTAATATTTCAAATTCGTGTAAAATAGTGCGGACTAATGCGGAATTGCGGACACGCTCGCCTTTGAATAGCAATCAGAGGTGATGGTGGGTCTCATTGTCATTGAACACTCTCGATTGAATAATATTCGAACTCGTCACGCTCATAATTTGCCAACGCTAAGAGCTCTCACTCTTTTAAATGCCTATGTGCACGAGGTCCAACATGTCGATATCTTTAATGATAAAAATTGTATAATATTTAATTCGCTAAGAGTATTTTTAAGTTTTAATTTTAGACAGTAGGCACTTTGGTATATATTGTAAGCTTGCTGTTTTAACTGAAATAAATAATTCTAATTCTAATATTAAATGCGAAGAAGTGTTGGTATCTACAAGCATGTCACCTCCCCGTAGATTTGCACTAAAAGTCAGCTCTAGCGTCCATGTGTTCTGTTAGCTATAGGTATATTAGCGGGCTCCGTGATGGATGTGCGAGACTTCACTGCGGGTAACGTGCGCGGCTTGCAAACTAGATAATGGACATCGTAAGTCATATTCGGAGGCGTTCGATTGACAGGCGCCGATAGAATACAGTTATGATAAATGATCTTGGAGGCTCTAAGAAGTCTCAACCTACTACTCTCACTTCGCCGCAGGCATTGGACGAGACATGGATATAACGGTGAACGGAACTCAAACTTCGTGGTAAATACTCACATAAGTAGTGGTTCGCCCCCAACTGAAATTTCGCTCGCTTGTTTGGTAAAAGTTGGTGCTTTATGATCGTTGAGGCACAATTGAGATACTCTTTGAAGATCACATCTTTAGCATGGTCTCATAATATTATTGAAAAAATGTATTCATTAATTGAAAATCAAAACTTAAAGAAATGAGCACTTTAATGCGCGAATTACGCGATAATTTTAATAAGTTATGTAAGCGCATGGACCTAGACTTGTTCAGTACGAGTCGAGTGTGCAGTCAGCGAGACGGCGACCGAGCAGTGAATTCTTCTTCGATATTGTTGATTGTTTATATCTTTTATATTTTTAACTAAGTGTCATCATTTCTTTTTTTTGTTGGCACTGTGTTTGAACTTTAGTTTGATTAAGCTTTTTCTACACGTGAAAACCTATAATTGGCTTTCTTTTTGTTAATTTTGTTTTTTATTTTTAACAACCTGTGTACCTATTTTAAAATATCATCTTTAGTCTGTGTTGAATAAATTTATTTTCTTTCTTTCTTTCTTACCGCTGTGGGTTTTTCTACAAATAAATAAATAAATAAATTTCTCACAGAGACTGCAGCTGTGTGAGAGGCACGAGCGAAGGAGCGGGCGCTGCGCGCAGTAGGTTGCGCCGAGTTGCGCACGAGGCGCAGGCAGAATGCGAGATACTCAGAGACTGAAGGTGCGTGAGAGCCGCGAGCGCAGTCGTGGGCACTGCGCGCAGCAGGTTGCACGCGAGGTGCAGAGTGCTCGATACTCACAGAGACTGAAGGTGCGTGATAGGCGCGAGCGCAGTCGTGGGCACTGCGCGCAGCAGGTTGCACGCGAGGTGCAGAGTGCTCGATACTCACAGAGACTGAAGGTGCGTGAGAGGCGCGAGCGCAGTCGTGGGCACTGCGCGCAGCAGGTTGCACGCGAGGTGCAGAGTGCTCGATACTCACAGAGACTGAAGGTGCGTGATAGGCGCGAGCGCAGTCGTGGGCACTGCGCGCAGCAGGTTGCACGCGAGGTGCAGAGTGCTCGATACTCACAGAGACTGAAGGTGCGTGATAGGCGCGAGCGCAGTCGTGGGCACTGCGCGCAGCAGGTTGCACGCGAGGTGCAGAGTGCTCGATACTCACAGAGACTGAAGGTGCGTGATAGGCGCGAGCGCAGTCGTGGGCACTGCGCGCAGCAGGTTGCGCGCGAGGTGCAGAGTGCTCGATACTCACAGAGACTGAAGGTGCGTGAGAGGCGCGAGCGCAGTCGTGGGCACTGCGCGCAGCAGGTTGCACGCGAGGTGCAGAGTGCTCGATACTCACAGAGACTGAAGGTGCGTGATAGGCGCGAGCGCAGTCGTGGGCACTGCGCGCAGCAGGTTGCACGCGAGGTGCAGAGTGCTCGATACTCACAGAGACTGAAGGTGCGTGAGAGGCGCGAGCGCAGTCGTGGGCACTGCGCGCAGCAGGTTGCACGCGAGGTGCAGAGTGCTCGATACTCACAGAGACTGAAGGTGCGTGATAGGCGCGAGCGCAGTCGTGGGCACTGCGCGCAGCAGGTTGCACGCGAGGTGCAGAGTGCTCGATACTCACAGAGACTGAAGGTGCGTGAGAGGCGCGAGCGCAGTCGTGGGCACTGCGCGCAGCAGGTTGCACGCGAGGTGCAGAGTGCTCGATACTCACAGAGACTGAAGGTGCGTGAGAGGCGCGAGCGCAGTCGTGGGCACTGCGCGCAGCAGGTTGCACGCGAGGTGCAGAGTGCTCGATACTCACAGAGACTGAAGGTGCGTGAGAGGCGCGAGCGCAGTCGTGGGCACTGCGCGCAGCAGGTTGCACGCGAGGTGCAGAGTGCTCGATACTCACAGAGACTGAAGGTGCGTGAGAGGCGCGAGCGCAGTCGTGGGCACTGCGCGCAGCAGGTTGCACGCGAGGTGCAGAGTGCTCGATACTCACAGAGACTGAAGGTGCGTGAGAGGCGCGAGCGCAGTCGTGGGCACTGCGCGCAGCAGGTTGCACGCGAGGTGCAGAGTGCTCGATACTCACAGAGACTGAAGGTGCGTGATAGGCGCGAGCGCAGTCGTGGGCACTGCGCGCAGCAGGTTGCACGCGAGGTGCAGAGTGCTCGATACTCACAGAGACTGAAGGTGCGTGAGAGGCGCGAGCGCAGTCGTGGGCACTGCGCGCAGCAGGTTGCACGCGAGGTGCAGAGTGCTCGATACTCACAGAGACTGAAGGTGCGTGATAGGCGCGAGCGCAGTCGTGGGCACTGCGCGCAGCAGGTTGCACGCGAGGTGCAGAGTGCTCGATACTCACAGAGACTGAAGGTGCGTGAGAGGCGCGAGCGCAGTCGTGGGCACTGCGCGCAGCAGGTTGCACGCGAGGTGCAGAGTGCTCGATACTCACAGAGACTGAAGGTGCGTGAGAGGCGCGAGCGCAGTCGTGGGCACTGCGCGCAGCAGGTTGCACGCGAGGTGCAGAGTGCTCGATACTCACAGAGACTGAAGGTGCGTGAGAGGCGCGAGCGCAGTCGTGGGCACTGCGCGCAGCAGGTTGCACGCGAGGTGCAGAGTGCTCGATACTCACAGAGACTGAAGGTGCGTGATAGGCGCGAGCGCAGTCGTGGGCACTGCGCGCAGCAGGTTGCACGCGAGGTGCAGAGTGCTCGATACTCACAGAGACTGAAGGTGCGTGATAGGCGCGAGCGCAGTCGTGGGCACTGCGCGCAGCAGGTTGCACGCGAGGTGCAGAGTGCTCGATACTCACAGAGACTGAAGGTGCGTGAGAGGCGCGAGCGCAGTCGTGGGCACTGCGCGCAGCAGGTTGCACGCGAGGTGCAGAGTGCTCGATACTCACAGAGACTGAAGGTGCGTGATAGGCGCGAGCGCAGTCGTGGGCACTGCGCGCAGCAGGTTGCACGCGAGGTGCAGAGTGCTCGATACTCACAGAGACTGAAGGTGCGTGATAGGCGCGAGCGCAGTCGTGGGCACTGCGCGCAGCAGGTTGCACGCGAGGTGCAGAGTGCTCGATACTCACAGAGACTGAAGGTGCGTGATAGGCGCGAGCGCAGTCGTGGGCACTGCGCGCAGCAGGTTGCGCGCGAGGTGCAGAGTGCTCGATACTCACAGAGACTGAAGGTGCGTGAGAGGCGCGAGCGCAGTCGTGGGCACTGCGCGCAGCAGGTTGCACGCGAGGTGCAGAGTGCTCGATACTCACAGAGACTGAAGGTGCGTGAGAGGCGCGAGCGCAGTCGTGGGCACTGCGCGCAGCAGGTTGCACGCGAGGTGCAGAGTGCTCGATACTCACAGAGACTGAAGGTGCGTGATAGGCGCGAGCGCAGTCGTGGGCACTGCGCGCAGCAGGTTGCGCGCGAGGTGCAGAGTGCTCGATACTCACAGAGACTGAAGGTGCGTGAGAGGCGCGAGCGCAGTCGTGGGCACTGCGCGCAGCAGGTTGCACGCGAGGTGCAGAGTGCTCGATACTCACAGAGACTGAAGGTGCGTGAGAGGCGCGAGCGCAGTCGTGGGCACTGCGCGCAGCAGGTTGCGCGCGAGGCGCAGAGTTCGCAGCGCACGCAAGCCGCTCAGCGCGTCCGCTTCCAGGTCTGTTATCAAGTTGTCTTCTGCCGACCTGCGCCAAAGATAAAATAATTTTAGAGTATTCCTTGTTATTATGCACGCAGTATTTTTATGTGGATATCTTCTCGTCGGAGATACCGCAGAGCCTCAATCAAGACGAAAGTCTGCAATCAGTGTGTGTTGCCAGTGATGCCGTGTGATGACTTATGGCACTGAGACTTGGTCGTTAACTATAGGCCTCATACACGAGCTATGCTCGGAGTTTCACTACGTGATAAGATACGAAATGAGGAAATCCGTAGAAGAAAGAACCAAGGTCATCGACATAGCTTTCAGGATTTGCAAGTTAAAGTGGCAGTGGGCAGGCCATATAGCTCGCAGAACCGACAACCGTTGGGGAGTAACAAAAATGAGTTTAGAGTTTTTATTGTAAACTCAGCAGCAGCAAGCATACAGCATTATTTCTGAAGGTAGTAAAGTGAGTAAGATAGAGCTCACATTTCATTTGCAAGTAGCATGAGAAGCCTCTAACGAATGAGGATCTTTCTTTACCCTCTAATCGTCCGTCGTACGTAACACAGGTACGACGTATAAATATTGTAAATTGTGATTAAGTTTCAAAATTTTGTATTTGTGTGTTTTTTGGTATTAATAAATAATAAAAGAAATAAAATAATAATAATAACAATTATTAAATCGTGTTTGAAATTAATTAACACAAAGAAACTTAAAACTAATACAAGTTAATATTTACAAAATACACAAGAAACAGTTGAGCCATCTAAAGACCGTTTCAAACGATCTATAGAAACTTATATCTTATCGTTTGAAATTACATTATTAATAAAAATATTAATAAATTTAATCAAATACAATACTTTCTTACACTGTTATTAAAATCGCCAAATAGGTATTTGAAGTTTTTTCTACCTCATCATACCGATAGTTTAATACAGACGCAAGTTTAGCCCAACACCCATTGTAATTCTTCAATATCCTGCCAACGAAATATTACAGCATACAATAGGTATGTAGGTGCGCCTTACTTGTACTTGTAGGTACTCGGCTGGCTGGCAGTCGACGCGGAGTCACGGGACCCGTTGTTGGCGCCGCTTCTTATTCAAATATTTATTCGCCATTTCGGTTTCATTCAGCACAAGAAGAAAAACAACTTCTGCGCTCATCATATTTCTTGTTTGGTTTGTGTTGACAATGTATTAATTTTCCAGTGAGTGTTTTGTAATATTTTCTGTTCCGTACCAACGCTTGCAAAATACCTACTTCATCTTGTGACGGCATTTAATGTATTGGAACAAACAGGCTAAATAGAAGAGAAAACTATAAGAATATGTAGGGGAAAAAGCATCAGCGTGAGACGCAAAGAAAACAAGTTTTTTTTCTATTTTGGCGCTGTACCATTAACTATGCGCTTTTGTCGTAAGATGACAGTCCCAAAGATTTGTGCTTCAAATTCGTGTAATACGTAGTGCAAACAAACTTGCATTTGAATGGCAATAAGACGTCATGGCGAGGACCTTGATCCTCCATCGAGCCAATTCCTTACGTGCAATTCGAAATTAAAAATCTTTGAAGCTGCAACCCCTAATAGGCAGGTAGAGTAGGTAACTACTGACTGACTGCGACACAAAGTGAACCGCAAGCTTTGTGACAGCATCGTGGCGTTGTTAATAAGTAGGGCAGCGCGACTCACAGCACAGGCAAGAATGCTCGACAGACCGTTTCATGATCAAACTACTACTAACTCACTACTAAGTGGGTACCTAATGCAATGAACACCCTCACTGAATGGATCATTGCATTGCTTGCACAGTTCAGAACTCAGGTTCGCTCAAACGCGCGTGACAAGAATTCGCACGAATGACTACACTACAAATCAAATCATAATGTGTTTATTTCAATAAAATCACTTTGAAACGTGTTAGAAACTAGGTGAAGCTATGCCTGTTCATCGCGAGTCGGAACCAAGCCTAGAAGAATTCCGCTGCCTACACTACACTACACCGACGGACGCTGGACGCTGACAGGGACTACATCATGTACATAGTACCTCGTAATGAATTGCTTCAAACACTTCACACAATTCATTCACCGTATTACATTATGTAGGTATTTTAACTCGAAATTAACTCTGCTATAAATTTATTTATTGAAACCCCTATTTATTTACAGCCATGTTAATAAATAATGAATATAAAAATCCCGTATTGTAATTGTCTGTTATAATAAAAAAAAAATGATTTTGTTCAAACTTATTGACGAGCTACCAAATCTAAGTACACTATTTATTTTTTATTATGCTAAAGATATTTATATTTCTTGTTTTACGCCGTACGCCCGGACGACGAGCCGACGACGCAGTGTCGTAACTTCGCAACCCTGCGACGGTGACAGCAGCCGTCCGCTTCGGCGGCGCGGTGTGCAGGCTGCCTGTGCCTACTCTACTGCTACAAGCTACTACTTCTACCGCTCATTTCAAATGCAACACGCACTCCACCTAATGCGTGGTCTCGCGAGGCCGCGCGGCGACCACTCGTGCATGGCACAGTGACATTATATGCTCATTGCTTACTGCTGCGACAGACAGACAGGCGGCGCGTGGCCAGACTGTCGGTGTTCTATAAGTACCACTTTGGTGATTGTCCGCGGGATCTGCATGACCTCATCCCTCCCTCCCCCTTCCACCACCGGACAAGCAGACGCACAGGTAATTACCACCCTTACCTGGTCGACATACCACGGTGTCGAACGAAACGTTTCTGCTCCACTTTTATTATAAGTACTGCCAAAGAGTGGAATGATCTGCCTGCGTCTGTTTTTCCGAAAGAGTACAATCTGGGAGTCTTCAAATCTAGGGTAAATGAGTTCACTCTGGGAAAGCGTGCTCCATCTTAGGCCACATCTCACTTGCAAAAGTGAGTTGGTGGCCAAACGCCTTACCATTATCAATAAAAAAAAAAAAAAAAGACTCCTTGCATTCATAGGTTTTTGGAAGGCCTGAATATTAATAAAGGTGGTTTGGAATAAATTAGATAAGTAGGTATCTATCTACTGTGGAAGGTATCTCTACCACTTTGAGCTTGCTGTTGTCGCCGAGCAGGCGATGATGCGGGTAGGCCGGTAAGCTGTTGAGCGTTGACATATATTCCGTTAGTAGGTATCGTAGGCAATTAAATACCTAATTCGCGCTCGTTATTAGCTGACTTTGAAGAATCACCCGCATCCACTTCACAACTGTTTGTTCAATTCAAGGTGTATGCTCTACACGAGTACTAGTACTACTAACTACCTCACGCATTATCTATCTTATTAAATTATTATAAACTACCTTCCGCCCGCGGCTTTGCTCGCGTGGGTACCACGTAACATAAAAAGTAGCTTATATCTATGCTATTCTAGGTAAATAATTTTTTCCAAGTTTCATCGAAATCGGTCGTTACGGCGTGATTGAACCACAAACATCCTCACAAGCTTTCTCATGTATAATATATAGATAGGTACCTCATGTTATAAAGGTACCAGCGCTTCCACGCGAGCGAAGGCTCGGGTGGAAGCTAGTATATTCATTGTAAATGTTGTTGTTTTTTAATTTTAAGCTTTATTGTCAGATTTGTCAATCAACTATCACTACTATTGGTAGAGAGAAAGAAGCTGCTACTATTTAAAACCGTAATTTTAACTCTCCGAGCAACCTGCTGTGGGCTGTGGAGGAGTGCGTGCCGGAGTGAGCAGCGAGTAGAGGAGAGTAAACAAGCGGCGGTTATAAATCACCGGTCCGGTACAAATGAGGCGCGCTACATAAATAAGGGAGCCGGCTGTCCGGACTCCGGACGCTAACAAAGGACATCGATACTTCACTAACTATTAGTCCAGCGCCGCTGATGTAGTGTAGTGGCGTTTTGCTCTTGAGTATAACAGAATTGAACAGCTCCTGTAGGACCTCAGGTAGCGGTTCCACCCGCTTTCACAAACTCACACGTGATTCCGCCATCCTCCAGCTTTTAAGCTGCTTGAGAGTCATCCTAACATTCGTAACGCAGCCGGTGTTCAGGATAACTTCGGATGAACCTGGCACTTGCCAGATTGCAGGTAATGGGCTCACTTCCCGACGTAGATAATGTACATATATCCTCTCGATCTCTCTTAAAACGAGGATGATGGCGGCGCCGGCGCCAGCGTACGCCATTCGAGCCATCATCAGTTTCAGCTTCGTCAATTGTTGCCCAATGGACGCGTTCCTTCCTTGCAAACACTTTTTTCCGCTCTATCGTCTCTCCTCTACCGTTCATGAAATCAATTCTATACAATACAATAACTTTATTTCAGGCAACAATAGAATAAAAAACAGATGGAATTTTTCTTATCCTACGGCCCATATACATATGTATATACCTTAAAGACTATTACATAATAATATAAATAAGCCATGTTTCATGCCTATAATACACAAGCGTTCAGAAAAATGTGCTCATACATCAGCCCGTTGCAAGTTAGAATCTGGAAGCAGGCGTAATATTGCGGCAAAGGAATGTTAAAGGCTGGCATCAGGAACGAGAGCGCGACCCTGATGCTCAATCGATCGCGAACATTGTCTCCCTGATAGTTCTAATAATATTATCATAAAACATCCGCAGAATATTTCTAATTCGCAAAGTCCCGAACCTTGTTCCGAGACTCATTTTATGACCAACGAACGAAACGAAACAGACATCAAAACAAAGCGAGTCACTTCCTACTTTTGGAATTTAGATTATCTGACCCCGTGTAACGGTACGGAAGCCTCAGGGCGCGAGTTCTCCGAGCACATGCCCGTCCTTATTTAATGAATGGGGTCATCGATTGTGTTTCAAAAGTGAGAGGCGTGCAAGGTGCGGCATCGGCAGTAGGCAGTAGGCAGGTACTCACAGGTAGTGCAGGTGGTGCAGCGGCTGCAGCGCGTGCGCGGGCAGGCGGCGCAGCGCGCAGCGGTCCAGCCACAGCCGCGCTAGCGCCGCGCCGCCCAGCGCGCCGCCCGCCACGCGCTCCAGCCGGTTCGACGACAGGTTCCTGTGCCACAGACAACACAGTCAGACGCCAGCAGCCAAGCCACCCACTAATGCAGGGGGTGGGGAGAACCAGGCAACTGACCACCTCGGTGGCAGCGCCCGTCTCAGACGCGGGACAAATGTTTACATGATCGGCAAATATTTGTTCCGGGTCCGTACTTGTAGTTTCTGAACGAAGGGAATCCTAGCGTGGAATCAGGACTACGAATGTGACTGTTGGGTGATATTTATTTAACTCTAAAACATTCTCGACTCCGGACGACATTTTGACGCACGACCGGCTCTTTCCACGACTTGCTGCGGCAGTCGGTTTTACTTTAGTAAGTCTTTTGCACGTAGACATTTTTATGAGAACTAATCAGTTACAGCAGTGTTTACCCAACTAACTAAAAATGTATTGTGAATACGAATTTCATAAATGTAACGAGATTCAGAAATCATCAATCTCTGATGAGATGCGAGTGAAGCATGATTACGCTTCCCGCGGTGGCTGTCTACCCCTCCCCTCGGCCCGCATCGCCCCCGCAAGCGATGATAGGGCGGGGATACAGAGCTGAATGTTCACGAGGACGAGCACTAAGTAAGTAGTAAGTAACAGCCAGTGCACGTCAGGACGAGGCTTGCAGCAGCTAGTATTGACAATCGTGTATTAATGTTGTACTTTGTGATTCCTGATTTGATTTCGCCGCCTGCCTAACCTAATACTAGGTTTAGGCAGACGCTTCCACTGACATGCTGGGAATCCCACTCAACACCGCTAATGTTTTAACTTCAACTAGGTATCTATATCAGTTTCGCATAATTTTATAATGTGCTACATAAGACGCAAGTGTGGCGCTGACTGACAGTTCCATCATTTGAAATGCATTCAGTCGATCCTCTATCTATTCACTCCAACAAATGAATACCGGAGCCTCTGTGTCTGAGTGAGTCGGGCTCGGCTGTCTGGAAGGGAGATAGCCCTGAGCCGGTATCAAATGTCACTTTACATGTCGATTCCTCATATAAAGTGATCGAAAGTGTTTCAGCATTTTTTGAAACAGTCCTGATAAAAAGTACAGTTTCCGTTTTATTGCCAGAAAATATGAGTTAAGTAAGTACAGGTAAAAAAATGTAAGTGAACATGATTACAAGAATAAATAAAATAAATAAATTGAAGTTCTTGTTGTTAGCAATATGCTATTTATGGTTTACGTTACGATACTAAGTATTTCGAGGATCACGTTCGATGCTGCAGTCAAGTGCAGTCGGAACGATAACACTCCGAGCGACTTGCAGCAACAGAACAGAAGTGTTTGTTGGCTTCTCTAGTAATTATGTTTAACGGGAGACGAGTGACGACGACGGCCGACGCAAGTAGTGCTTTAGTACAGAGGAAGGAGGATGTTCTACAGGCTTCGCTAATATTAATGGGCTGTTCAATGCAAGTTCACTGAAGGTAGACATTTTTGTATTAGGGAGTGAGCACTCACAGGTCCCTGAGGCCGGCGGCCGGCTGCAGCGCGTCGCGCGGCAGCTCCGTGATGTTGTTGTTGGACACGTCTCTGCAACAACACAACATTATATTAAAGTACAACTTCATAAGTAGGTAGGTACCTAGCTATTGAGCATCTCTCTCTACTCTACACATGTCAGGGCAGCAGACTCTCTGTTCAGACTCACTAAGTCATTCAGAAAGAACTGAAGAAACTCGCCAGACTCGTATTTGAGCGAGCGACCTCGGACGGACACGGACTTTAACTAATGTAACGCATAGCGCTGGCGGAGGCCGCTAACACCTCCACTCGCTTGCATCTCAATTCTCAACAGCCAGCTCAACTGAGCTTCGACTACCCTCCTATTGGATCTTCTGGAGAGCCACTGAAGCGAAGAGATAAAAACGAAAGAAGTTAGTAGGAACGTGTGATATCTCATAGATTGTGTCTGCGGAGACGCGCGCGGCGCGGGTAGCGGGTGCGGCACTAGCATAGCGCGGGGATTTACGAGCTCCTCGTTAAGCTCTACATTAATGACCCTACTTATTTGTTCCATCAGAGTATTATTATCGCCACATCTCAGTTCGGGGCGAACTACTGGTGAGACACATATACATACCAACATGCCTACTAGTGGTGCATACAAAGTATCATAATAACCCTGCATCTGCGAGCGAGGGGAGGGCCGGACGGACGCAGGGCTATGGCGGCGGCGGCGACGGCCGGCCTATCGGCTAATAAAGTCAAAGTCAAAAGGTACTTATTAAAAAAAATCACTTGGATTACTGTGAAACGTCATAGAAACTAGGTGAAGCTATACTTGTTCCTCGCGACCAAGCCTACAAGAATCAATTCAATAAACCTTTTTCACAAAATGTAGCAATGTAGAGCTTCAGTGTGGTGCCGCCGGCCGATCGAACAAGACAAAGCTAAATTATCAAGTAGGTCTGTATCAAAAATCAAAATCAAAATATATCAAAATAACTTTTATTTAGGAACTGAAACAGTATTATAAAAAATGTTAACAAAAATTAGAAAAAAGACAAAAGCTCCAGCAATGTTCCACACAATACACTAAGGACAGCACACGATACACTGGCACTAGGTGAAATATTATCTACCTAATACTTTTGATGAAATGCAAGCAGTGCAGGGCTGCAGGCAGACATTGTGAAATGTCAAGCTAGATGTCGAGCTCGAGGGGCAGAGCGACAGATCAGGCCATGCGGTTCTGTCCTACCCGACTGCTCGAGTTTACACTTAGGCTTTAGCTTTATTTAGGTATTTATTATGAAACTTGGTTTAGCAACACGCGGTCTAGTCTAGGCCCGGTTCCGGTTCAGCTCTACATTATATTACAAAAGTCAGTAGGTAGGTACCTACTTATGGCGATGTTGTGTTTGTGGCATCGCATCCGGTGATTCATTTGAAGTGAATTTGCTTGTGTGACGTTTATGAGCGAATTTTATTAATGAAATATAATTTAAAGTACAGGGATTATGGTCGAGGTTTCCTTCCAGGCCGCTTGCCTCCACGTGAGCCGGGCGCGCCGGGTGCCGGGCGCGCCGGGTGCCGGGCGTCGCGCCGCGGCCGGCCGCGCGGAGCCGGCGACGACCGACGCACAGTGGTTCGTCTGTATGGGAGAGATCGGACAAAGGTGACTTAAAATCTCTAAGTCGTAATTTCATAAATCTGATTACGCCATTTTTCTACTGCATCAAAGTGCAATAGAAGCGATTTACTCCTTAACTATACTTATAGTTACGGAATAAATCGCATAAAACTGATTTCATTGTAAGGGGAAGCAACCTTTAAACGTGAAAATAGCGTGTACTTTCGTCGATTTTCGTTCTGGGATTTTTATGGTAGGTTCTTATCATTTAGTGTCACATTTTCTTCAAAGATACATGTTGCCACTTTTGTGCCCGTTTCGAGTTATGATGATGATTTTTAGTCAAAATCGTAATCTCATACATTTTAATACTCCATTCGATTTATGTTTCAAAAACAAAAAAATATGACCCCATGTCATTTTGAGCCCCGATTTATAGTTTAGGAGTAAATTGCATAAAACTTATTTTATTATCTGGGAAACGTCGTTTAAACATTATATAGACCCTGTATTTCACCCTGTTTCGTTCTAGGATTTTTATTGTAGGTCAGATCAGATCAGTCAGATTTATGAAATAACGACTTACAGATTTTAATTCACCTATGCCCGACCTCTCCCATACAGACGAACCACTGTGCGACGGCTCGTTATTGCCGCCATCCATCATCGCGGTCACCGACACCGACCTACCTCCCTTTTTCTCCCACCCCTCCCCCCCTCCACTCCGCTCCGCACGTAGGTACTTACCTACCCCTCGCTGGCGATGGTGAGATGGTAATGGTGCGACCATTTACGAGCCATATTTAGAGATCGTTGTTGCATCGCGATAGCTTATAATATGTAATAGTAGGTATGTATGTATGCATTATATCCTAGCGGAGGGGCGCGCCGCGGCACCGCACGCGCGTTTACGGACCGAACGAACAGACAAAATCTAAAAATTGTTTTTTTATATTTACTACCTAAATTCTATCTAATTACTTCTAATTAATCTTATAACTATCTATTACACTATTTTAAACAAATAATGTTATTTGGCTGCGATCTTCTGTAAGTCGGAGGTACCTCCCAGACGGGCTGCTCCAATTTAGAAAATCTCGCTGTGCTCTACCTCCTCCAAAAATTATATTATTTCGACATTACAAACAGACAATTCAATTTTGTTCATCTGTATAGGTATATATAATAATTGTAATTGTATGTATACACAGATAACACCATCACGAACGAAAGGGAGTTATTCCTTAAAAAAAAATAAAAAAATTGTAAAGTAGACGTGGTAGAATCAACAAGATTTCTAGGTATTCAAATTGGAAAACTCATATTGAGATCTTAAGGTTTGGTATAATTTTCTGGGCTAACTCTACCAATAAAGACTTTATATTTAAAAGACAAAAAAGATGTATTAGATCAATGTTTAACCTGAACATTACCGACAGTTGACTTGCAGACCTTTGTTCATTGAGCACAAGATTCTAACGCTTCCGTCAATGATTTCATTTCATTTCAAAATAAATCATTACATTTTATTTCAATGAACAATGTCGAATTTCCACGACTTTTGGACAAACTTTATTGCCAAATGGTTGTAGAATAACCCCTTTCGGGATAGCATACATAATATTATGAATCACCTTGTTTATAAAGAAGATATATATATATACTATTCGATTTACTTTTGGAAATGTTCTGTGAATGCTACCGTGCGGGTGGGGGTTTTCCTGACGTGCCACAGAATGCTGCACAGTTGCACCGACTCGGCGATGGGTCGAGGGGGCGCAGGCGGCGGGGGCGGCGGGGACGGCGGGCTAGATAGGCACTTCGATAGTGCTGACGTTCGGTCTGTCCCGAAGATAGACACTATGCAAGTATTTTAATACGGGTCTGTCGATCACTTACCATTTTAGTTTGGTCACGCTTGACAATTAAATTGGGATACTTTTCTGAACTGATTAATTACCTACTCCGCGCCTGAACAACGAATACCTTTTTTAGCTTGTATTGTTGTGCAGTGTAGTTAGCATTGCATTGCACAGCGTCGCGCGGGTGCAGGCGGCGCGCGGGCGCGGGCGCGGGCGCGGGCGGGGGCGGGGGACGGGAGTCGCGGGTCGTCGCCCGGCGCCGGACATCGGGGCCTTCAGTATGTACGGATAATTAAATCACTAGCCAACCACCCTTCCTAATGCCGCTAAAGTGTTGTTACCCCTTTCGCATCTTAGAGCTCATTATTCGGTAATTAGTGTGAAATGTGAATCAATTTGGGATTTCGGTTCCTATAGCCGGTCGGTTCAGGCTCAGGGAGACTTTCCTGTTCGACTGAGTTCACGTTGAAGAGCCACAATATTATCGTACAAAAGAACAAGCAAGAAAAGAACAAGAGGTGGTCGCTTTTTAGAGAAATTAAAATTTTAACTGTAACTTCACAATATATTTACGAAATCTTATTGTACACACATAAGCACATGGCTAGCTTTAAGAAAAAAAGTGATGTGCATAGTATTAACACAAGAAACAAAAATAAATTGTGCATTTCAAAATTTAGATTACAAAAAGTAAATGGGTCTTTTATGGGGAATATGGTAAGATTTTATAATAAACTTCCGGTAAACGCGACGCACCTTCCTATTAGAAGATTTAAAGTGTACATAAAGGATAATCTTATTAAGAAAGCGTACTATAATATAAACTAAATGATTATTTATATGATAAAACCGCATGGCCTGAAGTCGCTCTGCCCCTGACAGCTAAAATTCTATTTTGCAGTGTCTTTACAGTTTTTGCTTGCACCATATTTTAAGTATTATTTAAGTTTATATAAGCATCAGGTACATATTTCACCAAGTGTAGCGTGTGCTGCCCTTAGATCATTTGTTGAAGCTCACATTTGTCTTCTTTTTTTTCAAATTTTTATAAGCTCTTATTTAATAGGGATTATAATTAGATTACTTTTCTTTTGAGCCTCACCTAGTTCGATCGGCACCACACTGAAGCTTTAAATTCCATTTTGGGAAAAAGGATCATCGAAAAAAATGATAGGCACCATGCCGTGTTTGTTGCCTGATTCTTCTAGGCTTGGTCGCGAGGAACAGGCATAGCTTCACCTAGTTTCTAAGACGTTTCAAAGTGATCCTAGTGACTTTATTGAAATAAATGCCTTTTGACTTTGACGCCGGCTTATTGCGCCCGCTCCGCGCGCGGCCGACTACTGCACGTGCGCGCGAGCGGTGTGTAGCGCTGCTGCCGGCGCGGCCGAGGCGGGCGTCCTCGCCGCGGGCGCGGAGCCGGTCGCGACGCGCGCTGCGGTGCAACCGCACGATTACCGCACCTACTGATCAACTCGATGGCATACATTACACTACACTCACTACACACTGCTAGATCTACTTCAATGATAAGCGGAGCTAATCGCGCACTCGTATTCCATTGCGAAACAAGCGGCTCCAAATCTTGCATAACATTATCATAAATAACAGCCTGGAGTGCTAATGCTGTGCCCTCATTCTTACTGGTCGACGTCATCGCACGACGTCCCACGCCCGCGGCCCGAGAGATGCACTTATTATATTCCTGTTCAATGCACGCATCCTCGATAGCGGTCGTTGAGGATCGGCGCGGCTGCCCACGTAGCGGGGCCCCGAGGCGCGGGTGCGGGACACGTGCAGCGGGGCCCCGAGTCGCAAGCGCGGGACACGTGCAGCGGGGCCCCGTGGCGCGGGACACGCGCGGCAGGACCCCGAGGCGCGGGCGCGGGAGACGCGCCAGTTTGCATATTTTCAGCATTGCTGCTGCGGCCATTCTGCTGCAGGCGCACTCGCTGCACAGCATCGAGTGCGGAGCGCACATCGACAGAGACTTGCACTTGTAGCGTGCACCATACATAAGATACCGGTGTAGTAGAGTGTACGCTATGTATGCTGTAGGTACTCTATCCATCCACTGAAGTAGGTATATAGATAGGTACTAGCTATATATAGCTAGTATGCGCATTGGGTAGGTAGCCACTAGCCAGCCACTAGGTAGTGTGTGTATGAAAGGCTTTTGTTTGGTGCGAGTAGGTCACCGTGTCGAGTGCAGTGTCACTAGCGATGCTTGCGTCATGCCTGCCACTACCCGAGGTGAGGACATGAACTCACCTACTGTCGGTGGCATCCCGGACTCCGGACAGCTGCCGCGCCCGGCGCCCGAGCGCAGTACGAGCGTGCAGTTGCTCTGGTCGGTCGTTGGCACCGGATCCAGCCAGCGTCTTTCTTTCATTCAATATCAATAGTGTCTTGCGAAGCACAGCTTATGTAAGTTTTAACAGTTACACCCAGCAGAGCAGACAGCACACAGGGCACACAATGCACTGTGTTCTGCTCTGCTCTGGGTGTACACATAATTACGAGTATGTTGTCTAAGATTGTCGCTCAATTGATCGGCCTAGGGGTTGCTGAGATACAGGGGACAAAAAGGGGATTGTTCATACAAATACATGACATTAGTTGTCATGTATTTGTCACATTCCAAAACGATTTTTTTTTATTCTCGGCCACATAGTTTTTGGGGTACAACGAAAATGATTACCTAATAAAACCAATCTAGCCTGAGCTCCCATTTGGTACAGTTTCAATGAAGGTAATGTTCAATGAATATGGTGACAGCGAAGTATCTAGTCGAGGAGAAATCTCAGTTCGAGGCGAACTACTACACTAGTACCTATAACATAACATGCAGACTGGCATGCAGGCATTGTATCAGTGTACCTCGTCACGGACGTTTTAAAAAAATTCTCATCGTGCATTAGAAATGGCGCTTATCAAAATAAGTAGGTACCTACATAACTACATACTGGGTACGTGGGTACTTACTTATTCTGATAGAATAGGAATACGGTAAGTAGCTGCTACTAGCAGGTGTCGAGTACAATGTTATTGTAGTACGTGAAGTGGCCGTTAAAGTACTATATTAGCCTGATTACATTTAGTTACCGCCACAAGTTACAAGAGCATTTGCGGAGCGGCTGCTGCGGGTCAGCTGGCCCAGGGCCGATCCTGCCCGAGGCGCCGATGAAACCCACTTGCATACTAAAATGTGTGCGAGCGAGGTCGTTGCGCTGATTGTATGGGCATTGGGCACATCCCATACATTACTATTGGTATCGGTGCTCAGACCGCGCCGGCTGACACTTACGGTGAGCTCACCGCGTCCAGAAACTACATGTTATCCATATTATTAAACTACTCAGATATTATGTCACTTCAATCTTAATCCAAATCTAATTTACTGTCTTCAATTTGGAATCCGCACCCGCCGCGCCACGCCGCGCCCGCTATTTGTGAGCGTTCCGTCCTGGTTTAACATTTGCTCCCATCCCCCAATTCGCAAACGACGCAAGATTGTTTCTGGCGCTCTCTGTAAACAGCCGCGCCGGCGCCGCGCCTTTGAGAACTCACAAGACGCGATCGCTCGGAGTATTCTGTGATTTGCCAAAAGCGTTTGACTGCGTGAGTCACGCAACCTTAATCTCAAAGTTAAACGTTACATTACGGCATCCACAACCGTGCAATTGACCTTGTACAATCTTACTTATCCAATACAGTTCAAAGAGTTGACATTGGCGGTGAAAGGTCTTCTGTTTCAACTATTGACGAGGATGATCCACAGGATTCGATTCCAGACTTTTCTTATTTCTTTACGTAATGATCTTCAAAGTTCCATTGCAGACAGACAGACGCTTGTGTTCAAAGTCGACAAATCCAAAGCGTATTACGTACGAGGACATAAATGCATCCCAGTCGCTAGTCCTTGGTTGGTTCTATTTAAAAATCTGTTAATACATAAAAACGGAGAGTTGATTACTTTCTCTCAATATTGATTCAGAGTTGTAGTTTGCTGGTCGCGTTAGTCCCGCCCGCGGCGTATGCCGGTCCCGGCGCATCGTGGTTGGTCGGTTGGTAATAGACGGGTCCTACTACAGTAGGTACCATAGGAGGCGACACATGAAGCCACAGCTGGTTAGTTTATTTTAGCTACTTGCACCACAGTGTAACGTGTTGTGGTACCTATCTATCTCTCCCTGGGGGAAAGGGAATGCAGCAGATATCCAAGTTATATTTGTTTTACAAACACGAGCGATACGTGCCATTTATAGAATGAAGCCACGACTCTTTCAGTGCAAAGAAACTAACATTCTCTCTCACAGTAATTTCGAAACCTATTGTGCGCGTGATGTAGATACTAGAAACAATAATAAATTAAACATTTTGAGTTCCTCGCGTGAGGCTTGGCTTCCCACCGCGGGACAAATGTTTGCATGATCTGCATATTTATTTTGTTCCGGGTCCGGGTGTTGTGGAGCCATGGTAGGTACCTACGTTTGTAATAGCCACGACGACACAGGGAATCCTAGTCAGGACTATGTGGCTGTGGGGAGTTATTTATTTATTTATATAGGTACCAAAATTTCGAACATGTTAATAGATAGGTACCCCGCGACTACATAATACGGATGATTATAGCTCCTATGGATCCGAAAGGCATTACATAAATAAATATGTAATGTACCTACATACCTTTTCCAGCGAAAAAGCCGTATTCTAACTTGACAACAATCATTCCTAGATTTAAACACAGTAATCAAGTGTGCAAACCAAAAAAACTATTTACTAAACTATATTGTAAGTTAAAATTAGTCGTAATTACTAACAAAATACTGTATTTCTATCGTACCTATATCCATAATTGGAAATGCTACAGGCAAACCAAAAAGTTTCCCGGGTACCGCTCGGACTCTAGATTTTCAAACAGCCAAAAAGTTAATACGTTTAATACTGGAGGCGGGGTGGCTATGTAATGTACTTACAGCACGAGCAGCGTCGGCGGCAGTGGCGGCAGGCGCGTGAGGCCGGCGCCGCGGCAGTGCAGCGCGGCGTCGCGACTCTCGCACGCTGGCGGCGGCTGCAGCGCCGCCGCCAGCGCGCCCAGCGCCGCCAGCGCCGCCAGCGTCCATCGCATGCCGCGCGCGCTCAGCGACCACTCTCCCGCGGCCGCAGCAGGCGCCCGCAGCCCAGCATCTTCTGTTCCCAACAAGGATTGGAGTTCCCGTTGCCGTTAACTTCCTAAATAGGTATTTGACAACTTTTGAATCGGATTAGGAAACGGTACACTACTCGGACGCAACTATTAGGTATCACAACACAAACCCGAATTGAAATTATAAGGTAAAACCTAGCTTGATTTTTTTCTGGAAAATGATGTTTATGATTGAACTTGGTAGGTAGGACCACTACCAAGACTGTTTTAGTAGGTAAATAAAACAGCTTTGACTACAAAATTAACCGCAACCAAAAAAATTATGAGTGTACAGGTACCTACCTACATGAATTTTAACTTTTTTCAACACTTCACTTTACACATAATTATTAGTGGATTATATATGTAGATCGCAATTCGCAAGCAAACGCACGTAGTTTCGCGGCGCGACTCGACTCGCTTCAACGCGTACAATCTGCGAGGCGGCTCGGCGCAGACTGACGTGTACTGACTAGCTCGACTGACGACTGGACTGACGCTGACTGACGTGACGTGCGTGCGTGCATGTGTCGGTCGTCGTCGTCGTGACTTGCTTGAGCGAGAGGTCGGGGAGTGCGGCGCGCGGCGGCGCAAACTGGGCTCAATGAGATTGTAATTAGAGTCCTTTTCAACGAATAAAGTCACTTAGAATTCCCTTAGCGCTGTAGTCTTCGTACAACGGAATTATATTTCAGCCTTCGTATTCGGTATTAGTAATTAAAGAATATTATTGAACACTATGTAGTACGCATAATCGTGTCTTCACTCGATGCACTAAAGTTGAAAGTAGGTAAAAATAGTGGCCACACCAGTTTTGATGTGGCAGCATTTTTTATTTTTTCCGCCTCTGGAGCTCGGTCGCCTGCGCTCTTCATTTTCGCATTTTAGTGCTCAACCACTTCATCGCACTTTGAGATTTACTTCACAATTATTATGCTGAAAAGGAATTGTGAAGATAAAATTAAACAAGATTTCATATTTTACAGAAACTGTACGAGCTAACGCACACAAGTACATTCAACTAATACATACTTACTTATTAAATGTATTAGAATAGTTTTAGCATAGCTTGCATTGCCCTAGTTGCAAGCTTTTTGACTAATTGGTGGAAACAATAAATCAGTATACGTTCAATACTCGACGGGTTCGGTTGTTTAACTCTCTTCGGAGTCACCACCCCTAACTAGCTTCCCTTAGCAGCTTCATCCCTAGCTTTAGCTTACTGTTTGGGTCGTACCCAAACATTTGGTCCTTCGAAGCCTACGTACAAGCGGGATCGTTCGGGAGTAAAAGTTCCTTAGATTCTGCGTACGTTGACCCAGTGAACTGTGACGAAATCAGTTCACGTGTCACTATCCCGTGAGCGATATATCGGGTCTTAGCAAAACTTTTCATTTTATTTTATTTTTTTGACTGTGTTATCGTTAATCTGTGTGAACTGAGTATACCTAAATACAATCTAGTTTAAAGTGATACGAACTTAAAGTGATTGCCGTGGTACTCTACTCATACACTACTTTGAGTGAGTCAGGAGACTCGCTCAGCAGCTTCAGCGAGTCAGAGGACTCATTAGCAGCCACAGTACTACTTTGAGTGGGTCAGGAGACTCTCTCACCAGCTTCAGCGAGTCAGAGAACTCATTAGCAGCAAAAGCACTACTTTGAGTGGGTCAGGAGACTCACTAACCAGCTTCAGCGAGTCAGAGGACTCATTGGCAGCACCAGCACCACTTTGCGTGAGTCGGGAGACTTGCCAAGCAGCACAAAACAAGTAAGATCGTTCATATTTTACTTGCGAACTAGCTACTATGACGGACTACGAAGCGTTATTCAACCGCCAAGCAGAGCTCGTCAACGAGCTTCAGCGTATCGGCACTAATTTCGACAAGGATTCCGCCCATCGAAAGACCTCGGAGTATCTGAAGATACGATTAGACGCTTTAGATAACCTCTGGGGAGAGTTCGATCATAACAACACGAATCTTGGAAATTTGACGACTAAGACTCAAAGATATTTTCAAGAATCTATTTACGATCGTATGGATAAATACTATCGGGAGACGCGATCTAAAATAGCAGCTTATACTCCTTATAAGGTAGAGATACCGTCAGGGTCGGGTATAGGTACAGGTACTAATACCGAGACTGGTTCTACTAACAAAATAGACGAACTTTTGTCCTTACAAAGGACTAACTTTCGAGCATTTAAGCGACTAATATCGAGCATCAACGTAAGCAAAATTAGCGAGAAGTGGGAACTAGAAGACGAGCTAAGCAGCATCCAGTCTAGATGGAGCACTATCGACAAGCTTCATCTTGAAATAGACAACATTCTTGAGGGTGAGGATGAGGTTTATCAAGGTGAATTTATTAGGCAGGAAGCATCCTTTAAAGCTACGAAAAAAGCGTTAAATCAAAAATTATCAGCTACATCGCATATTCAGAGATCCACTCCGTTACTTGAAATACCTACCTTTTCTGGCAGTTATACTTATTGGCCTACGTTTTTTGATTTATTCTCAGAGTCGATACATAACAATAACTTCTTATCTAAAGCTCAAAAGATGCAACATCTGAAAGGGAAAGTAAAGGGAGAAGCGGAGCGTCTAATTCAGCATTTAAATATCTCGGCAGATAATTACGATATAGCTTGGGAGATATTGACTCATCGCTACAATAATCCACAAGTGCTATTTACTACCCATATTGAGACCTTCCTTAATCAGCCCAGCATCAGCAAGCAGACGTCATTCGAAATCAAACGTCTTTACGACACCTCTACTGAATGTATTCATGCCATTCACAACTTAGAAGTAGACACAAATTCTTGGGATCCATTATTAGTTCACTTGTTGACGAAAAAGCTAGACAGCGAGACCTACAACGCCTACAAAGAATCGCGTAAGTCTCCGAGAGAGTTGCCTACTTTAAATGAGCTCATGGACTTTCTCGAGAGTAAATTCATAGCTCTAGAACCTATCCAGAAGAGAGAGAGAGACTTTTCAACTTCAGCTAAGCCAGCTCCGCAGCATAAAACTAAGCCAAGCTATAAGCCTACTCATTATAATAACAAGCATTTTTCGAGATATCAAGTCGCTTCTACATCCACGTGTAAGTGCCCTCTTTGTAATTTCAATCACGAGCTATATCGATGCGAAAAGTTCATTAGCATGCCAGCAGAGGACAAATTGGGGACAGTTACGAAACTGCAACTATGCAAAAACTGTTTGTTCAAACACTCAAATAATAAATGTGTGTCAATTAAAAGGTGCAAAGAATGCAATGGCGATCATCATACGAAGTTGCATGACGCATGTGCTGGGTCACTGCACTCTATAGCAGCCGCAGTTGCTGAGCAAAAATCGCCTTTAACAATAACATCCCCACCGCCAGCTAAGCCGGTCAGCATCAAGCAATACGCAGCAAGTCACGTGTCTGCTGACGATGAAGAAGTTTTATTAGCTACTGTTTTAGTAAAAATTAAAGCGATCGACGGTAATTATGTCACCTTACGAGCATTACTCGATCAGGGCTCCCAGATTACATTAATATCAGAAAATGCCGCACAGCTATTAGGGTTGCCACGAAGGAAATTTAGCGCATCGGTATCGGGTGTAGGTATTGTTCCAAAGCAAAGCAAACAACTTGTTTCACTTGAATGCAAATCTATCTACGACGGTTACAGTTTTAATACAGAAGCATGCATCATCCCTCGAGTTATTGGCGATCTCCCCAACGTTTCATTTCCGGATCAATCATGGCCTCACATCCAGCATATGAAGCTAGCAGATCCTGAATACAATGTATCGAAGCCTATTGACCTACTGCTAGACGCCTGTATTTACTCAGATGTTATCATGGGCGGCCTAGTTAAAGGTTCTTATGACGCTCCCATGGCTCAGCAAACGAAATTAGGATGGATTTTGTCAGGGAACGTCAAAACTTTTAACTGCAGCATTGTTGTCAATAATTTAGATGAAATAGCTAAATACTGGGAAATGGAGGAAATTCCTAACACTTCGTCCGACCTCACAAAAGAGGAACAATATTGCGAAGAGCATTATGTAGCTACTACTGAGCGCCTTGAAGACGGCAGGTATGAGGTAGCCCTACCGATGAAGGCAAACTATAAAGAAAATTTAGGATTTTCCAAAGCAAAAGCTATAGCACAATTTAAACAGCTAGAGAGTAAAATGTTAAGAAATGAAGCATATTCCAACAGCTATAAAGAGTTCATCAATGAATACCAGCGACTCGGTCACATGCGTCTAGCAATCCAGGGTGACCACACAACTTATCATATGCCTCATCATGGAGTCTTAAGACCAGAGTCAACTACTTCCAGCATGCGTGTAGTATTTAACGCCTCATCTAAAACGAGTTCAGGTCTTAGCCTCAATGACGTCATGGAATGTGGTCCAAACTTACAGCACGATTTACCAAACTTGATATTAAACTGGAGGAAGCATAAATACGTCATAACTGCTGATATTGAGAAGATGTTCCGACAGATTAAAATAAAAAAAACCGATCAGCGTCTACAGTGTATTATCTGGAGAGAGTCCCCGTATGAGCCACTACAAGAATATCTACTTACTACCGTCACATATGGAACTAAGGCCGCTCCTTACTTAGCCATGCGCACCCTGCGTCAGATAGCCAAAGATGGTGCCGCAAGATATCCCCTCGCAGCATCAGCTCTAGAAAGCCAATTCTACATGGATGACCTACTTAGCGGTCAAAATAGTGTCGAAACTACCAAGGAACTACAGCATCAGCTAATTGAGATACTAAAAGGCGCAGGTATGAACTTGCGTAAATGGTCAGCAAACGATCCAGAGCTCTTGAAAGACTTGTCCACAGATCAGCTCGACAAGCCATTTGACTTTAAATGTCATGAGTCTAGAAAAACGTTAGGGCTTAGATGGACACCCTCGTCTGATTCATTCATATTTACAAACAAAGTAGAGCACACCGAGCAATGTAACACGAAACGTCAGCTACTTTCAGAAATATCAAAGATATTTGATCCTTTGGGCTGGCTATCGCCACTTACTATTCGAGCTAAAATTCTGTTCCAAAACACATGGTCCTCCTGTATAGGATGGGATGACCCTATCCCGGAAAAAACCCAAAACGAATGGGTACAACTAAGAAATGATCTACAAAACGTAAGCCAGTTTGAAATTCCTAGATATTTAGGCGACACACAGCAGGCATTTCAACTACACGGCTATAGCGATGCATCAGAGAAGGCTTATGCCTGTGCCGTGTACTTAGTAGCGCATAGCAATAAGGGTGAGTACACAACACGACTTGTTGCAGCAAAAACCAAACTAGCGCCATTAAAGAAGAAGGTGTCGCTGCCGAGACTAGAACTGTGTGGTGCTTTACTTCTAGCTCAGCTCATGCAAATCATAAAATCATCATTAGCAAGCAATGAAATGAAAATGAAGTTTGAAGTATACGCATGGACTGACTCCACAGTAGTTCTGGGTTGGCTACATGGCGACTCATCTCGTTGGAAACAGTTCGTCGCGAATCGAGTTCTACAGATAACGGAAATCATACCGGCATCAAACTGGAACCATGTCCGTTCTGAAGACAATGCCGCCGACTGCGCCACCAGAGGATTAACGGTAGCAAAGCTTAAAAAAAACCCCCTTTGGTGGAACGGCCCGGACTGGCTAGCTAGCTTTGAGCCCAGCAACTTCATAAACAAAACTTATAAGCCACCCACACTCGAAACGAAAAAGGCTAGTGTAAACTCAGCCTTACATCAGCCAAGCATATCATTCATAAATGAATTATTAAAAAACAACAGCTCAATTACGCGTACGGCAAAGATAGTGGCATGGGTATCGCGTTTCACTGCAGCGTTATGTCACAAACATACGGAACGTGACCTTGTCTTATCGAATACTGAAATAAACAAAGCTTATGAACTCATTATAAAACATGTACAAGCCACAGATTTTGAAAAGGATTTGGAATACATTTACGGCCGAAGTCAGGTTCGTCCTAACAGCCAACTAGCGAATCTCTGTCCCTATTTAGATGAAAATGGGATTTTAAGAGTGGGTGGCCGTCTTCGTCACTCTATGATAAGTAGCTCAGCTAAACATCCGATAATCCTGTCTAGCCACAGCCGTTTTACGGATTTAATTATCAGTCAAGCGCACTTAACCACACTACACGGCGGGCCGAGACTTACCCTATCTTACTTGCGGGAAAAATATTGGATACTAAGCGGCATGAGAACAGTTAAAAAACAGCTTCGAACTTGTATAACGTGTCGACGCTTCAGCTCCGAAAAGCAACACCAAGTCATGGCTGATCTTCCACGTGCCAGGGTCACGCCTTCCCGGCCATTCACGCATACTGGCGTGGATTTTACAGGTCACGTGGACCTTAAAGCAAGCAAGGGTAGGGGAGTGAAAACACACAAGGGTTACGTGGCGGTGTTCGTTTGCCTAGCGACAAAGGCCGTTCACCTAGAGTTGGTGTCCGACCTAAGCACTCCAGCCTTTCTAGCAGCTTTTCGCCGTTTCTGTGCGCGGAGAGGGACGCCCCACCGAATGTACAGCGACAACGGTACCAACTTTATCGGAGCTAAGAGAGAGTTGGACAAAGAATACAGAAAAATCTTAGATACGATAAATCTAGACTTCTTTAGCAATCTAAGCGACATGAACATTGAATGGTCATTCAATGCTCCAGCGTGGCCCAGTGCAGGGGGCTTATGGGAAGCTGCCGTAAAAAGCTTCAAACGGCATCTGAAACGAGTCGTAGGCGAGCAAAAACTTACTTATGAGGAGTTTACTACGTTGCTTCAACAGATTGAAGCGTGCCTGAACTCCCGTCCATTGTTTCCTCTTACGGAGAACCCTGAGGACACCTATCTAACGCCAGGGCACTTCTTGATAGGAGACTCTTTACTATCACGACCTCAGACTGACCCAGATGACGTCAGCTTACCAGCACGTTGGCAACTTCTACAGACAATGAACAAGCACTTTTGGAAGCTATGGTCATCGGACTATCTTCAGTATCTTCAAGTACGTTCCAAGTGGAGGACACCTACTAAAAACATAAACAGCAATGACATCGTACTAATTAAAGATGATAACTTACCTCCAGGGAAATGGGCACTCGGTAGAGTCGTGGGTCTTCATCCTGGTAGTGATGGATACGTTAGGGTTGTGTCAATTAAGACACAAAATAAAATTATGAAACGACCTGTAACCAAACTTGTGCTACTACCGATCGAAACACCAAAGGACGATGATCACAGCTCAGCGCAGCTTAACAGCCAGCATTATCCTTGAGAACCTGAGACGCATGCAAACTTCACTCGTAGACACCAATCCATTCACTCTCACAACTTCTTCTCGTAAAGTAAATATACTACCTTCTATCGAAGCCCCAGAGGTATCCATTTTGAATAGCGTCATCAAGACTTCTGGAGCCAGATACGACTTCACTACTGAGAACCACGAGCAATCCTATAGTCAAGTAATGGATGAGATCAACAATCTGAAACAGCAATCAGCATCTTCAGCATCCGATTTAAGTATTCACGATGTTCATCAATATTCCATTATTTATGGCATACTCGCCGTACTGGTAATAATTGGAATGGGAGCAGCCTGTCTTCGAGGAAGGAGACGTTGCATGAAGCTGGTCACTTCTCCCGGGGGGGAGACCCCGGTGAGCGCAGCTGGGCGCGCCCGCACCCGCGCGCGCGCCTCCAATGAGCGATACGTGACAAGCGAGTGTAATGAACTACGTGAATCAGTGAGCATGGTGAATTTAAGTGTTAACAGAGGCCCTGCGCCTCCTAAACCTCCCCGTTCAATTTCGATCCCCATACCGTGTGACTCTTTCGGTGAGATAGTCGGACCCACCGGGGGCAATTAGCTTTCTTACTAACTATATAAAATTGTGAAGTGAAAATGGACTCATATGGACATGGACATATTTTAGCATAAGTTAATTCCATTTACAAGCTTGCAAGAACATTGTTTTCACCCAACGATGATTACAATATCATCGATACTTGTTTAAATTAATAAAATCTTAGCTTATATTATTTTACTATTTATCTAGAGCTGTTATTTTTGTATAATTTAGATAATAACTATAATCTTAGCTTATATTATTTACTACATTATGTTACTATTTTCTAGAGCTGCTTTCTCATCTCTTTGGGTTGGCAAGATGTACGAGCTAACGCACACAAGTACATTCAACTAATACATACTTACTTATTAAATGTATTAGAATAGTTTTAGCATAGCTTGCATTGCCCTAGTTGCAAGCTTTTTGACTAATTGGTGGAAACAATAAATCAGTATACGTTCAATACTCGACGGGTTCGGTTGTTTAACTCTCTTCGGAGTCACCACCCCTAACTAGCTTCCCTTAGCAGCTTCATCCCTAGCTTTAGCTTACTGTTTGGGTCGTACCCAAACAGAAACAGTGAGTTGAACAAAATCATTTGGTTATTTTTTTCATATCTACTCATATTTTATCTGTACTCAATGCACCTGGATAGTCTTTGGGACTATTTCGCCGCATTGCGATTATTATGCACCTGGATAGTTTTTGGGACTATTTCGCCGCATTGCAATTATTATGCACCTGGATAGTATTTGGGACTATTCGCCGCATTAAAATATTAAAGGCTTCTTTTGCCTAGTAAGTCATTCATTTTGCATCTGAGTAGTCTATGGGACTATATCGCCGCATTCAACAATGACTAAACGTTGCATAAGTTCTTGCAGCGCAAGGAACAACCACACAAAATATTGTTCATGTTTCTGACGAATCACCGCAGCTGGCGGAGCTGGCCGCCGATCCTGAGCCACAGGATGTCGAATCGGCGGAAGACCCCAGGGCGCAAGAAGAGGCCGACAATGACTCCGAATTTTTGGGTGCCGAGATTAACAAGGAGGTTGCAAACAGATAAGAATTTATGACCAACAACTGGTTTGAACAATGAGGCTCGAAAATAACTTTTGGATAAGTATATACCTAGTAGGTACCCTCAAATTAAAAAGATATAAAAAGATGCTACCTCAACTTAATCTAGTGATTAATGCCGCGGCTACTGTGCAAGCTATTAAGCGAGATAAAGCTATAGAACTGAAGCAAAAATAAATCTCAGCAGGCATATCTTACCTGGGAAAAATAATTACCAAGCGGCTCTATCTCCCTGAAAAGAACCAATATCTTGTTAAAGATCTAATGGACGTAGGTAGGATTCTATGCGACGTCCAACATACTGAATCGACTACTAGGCGCAACTTTGCCTTGTTCTTTGTTATGCTGAAAGACCAGCTGACGGTCACAAAGATTTACAAATTTCTATTTGGTCAATACCTTACTGTATCTAAGTCTAGCACAGACTTAAAAATTGATTTTCCCATTAAATTCTACTACGAGTTTAAACTGGAGAGCGAGGATATCGACTCGCGGGCAACTTTTGGGTACACCGCCGCGCCACCAGCAGCCTGCCGCACCGCACCGTGGGACCTCATTGCGTACCTACAATCACCAGGCCAACCAGTCACATCCTCGTTTGATCCAGTAAGCTATGCGAGTAGGCTTGCCTATAGACAATGGTGTTCGATAACCCAGGATCATACCATTTTATATTGGATAAGCGGCTACAAAATGAATTTTGATGATTCTGTTCGTCAACCATACCAGCCTAGTTCAATTCAATTACTTTTTTTTTGGCTACTGTGGCTAATGTCACAATTCTGCCAATGTCCGTTTCATGCTGGAGTCATAGATCTTTATGGAGAAGTGACAAGAAAATTGCCGATAGTGTTGCTAACTTTAGCAATCAATCAATCAAGCAATCAAAGAATATATATAAAGAATCAATAGACAATTTACTGAACATTGGAACCATTTCCAAATGTGAAGCATGTTCAGATCAGTATGTTTCACGTGTATTCTTACACGTCAACTCAAACGACAAGATGAGGTTTATCTTGAATATAAAGAACTTAAAGAAACATTTAACTACACAATATTTAGAATTAGAAAATATTATTATCAAACTACACCGATTCAAAATTAAGAAAACTCAGTATAGAGGGTTAAATATTGCAATCCGCTTGCCCTGCCTGCCATAGAGCATGGATGGTTGGTTACACGCAAAAGAGTTAGAACACTGCAAGTTAACTTACCTTAACCTCAGACATGACAATGATTATGAAAAACTAGCTGCTGTTCCCCGCGGCTTCGCACGCATGATTTTTCATACAATTGCTATAACCCCATTTCACCCTCTTAGGGGTTGATATATTAAAAAATCCCTCCTTAATGGATGTGATTGACATATTATAGTGCAGATACTGTCCAAATTTCAGGTTTAGAGCTTCATTGGTTTGGGCTGTGGGTTTATGGGGCGTTGTTCTTTTATTTATACAGATGACCTTGCCACAGCGGTTGCTGCCGGACGTAAAATGGTGGATAAATGCTATCGGTCAATCCACTCATAGATTTAGGGATGTTATTTACATTCTAGAGATTTTCTCTCAACCATGGGGTGGGATGCGGCGTGCAATGGGCAAAAGGCTAATGGCCGTTGGTTTAATACCGAGATACGGTTACACATTAACAACCTTGAACTTCTATCAGTTTTATTTGCCTTGAAAATATTTGCCAAGAACGTAAACAACTGTCAAATATTGTTAAGAATTGACGACTCAACCGCAATATGTCAAAGTCGAAGCTAGGTATATCAAAGTCAAAAGGCGTTTATTTCAATAAAATCACTAGGATAACTTTGAAACGTCTTAGAAACTAGGTGAAGCTACGCTATATTAATCGAATGGGGGGCATCCGATATGATGATTCGCAGAATTTTCATAGCAGCTTCATACATCAAATCTTCAAATCATGATCATGGCTGACAAGGAATATAGACGAACCCATCCAGATGTGATCCAGTGGGACTTATCAAACATATGATATCAAATTTATCTAGCCAAATTCAGTGCCCTTCAAATTGACTTATTCAGATAAAATGTGAGATCCTGATGCATTCGCATTAGATGCTTTTACCTTAGATTGGTCTAAATTGTTCTTTTATGCCTTTCCACCTGTGGCTATTATAGTCAAAATAATAAGAAAAATAATAACAGATAAAGCGGAGGGTACCATGGTTGTAGCTACCCGATTTTCCTACACAACCATGGTATCCATTATTTATTTGACAACTTTCTTCCGACATTGTCAAACTGAACTCTGATGATGTTCCTCATTCCAGCAACCGGAATATTCAACCTCATCTTACCCTTGTTGCCGAAGTATTGTCAGGTCGGCACTCCTGGACACTCCTACAATGCCTGTGTCCCAGAATCTGCTTTAGACATCATGTTGGCGTCACTTTCCAATAATACTTGGAAACAATAAGATGTTTGCATCAAACGTTGGTATGTCTTTTATAATGAGAACTCCACAGATATATATCAAATCAACCATTAATTCCAATGATAATCACTTTTTTTAACCCAACAATTATTTTTTTTTCCCTACTAATTGGAGGAATATCAGAGGATGATCGGCTAGCGAGGTTTTGCAAGGGCGTTTATAGCTAAGGCCATCACAACCACGGTATAAAACCACGTGGGACACAAGCATCGTTTTTGGATCATTTGACATCCATGTACCTATCCCAATGAGAACTTATCTTTCGAACAACTTTTTAAAAAGTGTATCACCATTCTGGTAACAGCACTTAGGGTGCAGATACTATCCAAAATTTAAGTAGATCGAATAGTTACAGTTGACACAAGTCAATCGTCGTTAAAACTAAGGAACACCTTAAAGCTTCTAAAATTGTGACAAAACAGCCTTTCATACATATACCATTCTTTAATGAACGTCGTGAAATATGCCCCGCAAAAACGCTTATAGCATATATAAAAAAAAAAAAACACCTTATGAATTCAAATAATTTGTTCATAAGTTTTCATATAGGTAGTTATGTATGCTCACAGACTCTTAATCACTGGATTAAATCTATGCTGAAAGATAGTGGAAGAAATTGATGTATCCAATTTTCATCTCATACCTAGTAGGTACTCTTCACGCTTCGATGTCTATGGCGCACAAACTTGGTGTCAGCCTTGATGTCATTCGACAAACTGCTGGATAGAGCGGTAATTCCACTACCTTCGTTAAGTTCTACAATAGACCTATTTTTAATAACGATGATAACATTGTCTTGCCCGATCAGTATTATGTTTTCGATAAGTTTCTGGTGAAGATTATTTGAGTTAACTAATGATATGTTGTTAATTACTCACCTTGCTATGATTACCTAGGTACTGTGAAATACAGTTTACCTATGAATAAAAAGGTTTGATTTTCAATTCATGTGCATAATGCTTTTATTTGCTGATATTTCCTCGTAAAACTCTCAACATCTACATAGTGTTCAATAATATTCTTCAATTACTAATACCGAATACGAAGGCTGAAATATAATTAATGATTAAACGAACTTACCTGTACGTGAAGTTCTATCATAATTATATGAAGCCTTCGTATGAAGGTATTAGTAACCCTACCCACCCCAGGTAACCCTAATAACTCCGGAAATATCACTTTAAACTAGATGAAGAGCGCAGGCGACCGAGCTCCAGAGGCGGAAAAAATAAAAAATGCTGCCACATCAAAACTGGTGTGGCCACTATTTTTACCTACTTTCAACTTTAGTGCATCGAGTGAAGACACGATTATGCGTACTACATAGTGTTCAATAATATTCTTTAATTACTAATACCTTCATACGAAGGCTTCATATAATTCTGATAGAACTTCACGTACAGGTAAGTTCGTTTAATCATTAATTTTATTAGTATACTATTCTGAAAGGGGGTTACTGGCAAAGGGTTACAAAAGGTATTACAAAAGTGGCAACATGTGTCTTTGAAGAAAATGTGCTACTAAATGATAAAAATACCTATACAATAAAAATCTCAGTACGAAACAGGGCGAACTACAGGTTCTACCTATCTATCTATACATGTTTAAACGACGCTTCCCAATAATAAAATAAGTTTTATGCAAATTACTCCTAAACTATACCTAAATCTGGGCTCAAAATAACATCGGATCATATTTGTTTGTTTTTAAAACATAAATCGAATGGAGTATGTACCTATGAGATTACGATTTTTAATAAAAATCATCATCATAACTCGAAAAGGGCACAAAAGTGGCAACATGTGTCGTTGACATTTGATGTGACACTAAGCCCCTCGTCCACGGAGCTACAAAACACAAAGGTTGCGTCCCATTATAATAAAATACTCTCGTATTTTTTGAAGTGGCAGGCATTTTTTTTTTCGATTAGATTTTTATGCTGTGGACCTTGGGCTGTTGCCAGAGGGAGGTTTTTTGAGGAGGCCATCACCCTGAAGGGGTGGAAACGCAGGGAGAGGACGTCGTCGTCGACCCCGCCGGCGGGGTCGGTGTGATGTGTTGAGTGTTTTTATGTGTCGGGGTTCGATGACGGAATCGGAATCGCCACATCTCCCCACTCATGAACATCGACAGCGATCAGTAGGTACTCTCACTATAAGCCCCTTCGTCCACGGCGCGACTCAAAAGGAACGCGACTGAAACTGTAGTCACTTATGAGTAGTCTGACTGCGATAGCACTAGTATTTCAATGCGCGTCCGTCCACGACGCTACTCAAAAGGAACGCGTTTGTAACTAGTCTCCTGGCGACTCGACATGCTGGTCGCCAGGCGACTGGTTTCGAGAAACTGTTGAAAAATGAACGAATAAAAAGTAATTTTATGTGATTCTGACATCTGTATGACTGGAGAAGTAATAATTCCATGTCATCGCTCGAATTATCACTAGTAATGTTAATTATTTTCGTTTTCAAAACTTTGTTTACATAAAATCGTGTACTGAGTGACTGAGTTTCAGGAAATTCCAGTAGCGTCGTGGACGAGTCAGAGTTTCCAATCAGTCCGCAACTCTAGTTTCTAATGAGTTCCGTCACTTTTGCGTAGCGTCATGGACGAAGGGGCTAAAGGAATTCAAATTGACATTTAGCGAGACTCCAACTTCTCTAGGACCTAGAAAAATATTCGAGTCGTGTAAAGAATCGTTATTACAACGAATTATCCAGGTGGGAGTCGAAACATGCTGTAATAACCAAATTCCCAGCCAATAAAAAATAATCTAATAAAATGATTGAGCTTTTTTTTATAGTAAAACAAAGGAAATATCGAATCGAAAATATACTAAAATGTTCCAAATCAATGAAAATCGATAGATCGATCGATGCACAGATTAGTACTATGTATTCTATACTATGGAACGATGCATCATTCGTCATGATGCCTGCAATCTATAGAAGCATAAAATGAAATGTTACCAGCTGTCGGTGACAGCCTGTCGCTATGAAAGTTGCGTATGTTCAAAGGGGTTTTAATAAGGTCGATTATTACGTATTTAAAAATATAGTAATTAATACTGGTGTGTAATTCGACGTTTCCCTGAACATTGCCCGGTTTAGGTACGTTGATAAGGATTAGTGACACGACGACGAATCTATCTGGGACATCGAATTTTCCGGCAACCCCGAATGGCGACACATTCCGCCTAGTATGTACACTTATTTAAATTAAATAATTAGGTTGTATTTGTATTTTGAGTGTAGTGCTATAATGTAAAATTCGAAAACTAGAAATACCTAGCCTCACGCGATTCCCCTTTCTTTGACGGGCCTTTCCCAGGGTGTGGTTTTCTGGTAATGAACCTATCTCGATGAAAGGAAAATTTGAATGTCTACGGCGCGAATATTTGTTTTGTATATAATGTATTTTTCCAAGAACAAAGTTTTGTAGTTTTTAGGCACTTATTTGTTTTTTCATGTCAGTTGTTTAGTTCTCCTTTGTTCTACTTTAGCAAAAATTTGGTTGAAGGAAAATTGAATAAACTTTATGCATTATATTCGCTCGCACTTTCTATATTTATTTTGGTTAGGTTAGGTTAGGTTAGGTTAGGTTAGGTTGGGGTGCTAGGTCGGATAACCTCCTCGTGGTGCACCCTGGTAACATCATGAAACAGTTCTGCTGAGTTTGGCAGAAATGTTTCATGATGGCCAATAATCCGACACGGTGGGCCTCTCCGCGCGCTATGATTTGCATAGGGCGCAGGATGAGGTGGAGTTAGGCGCATGGGCGCCCGAGGTGGTCTGGAGTCCACAAGTGGACTGAGGACGGACTGGCGAGAGCCAGTGGTTGGCGGACTGGGCGGTACTAACACCATCGTTCAGTTGCGTCGAGAGGAGTCTAGCTAACTTCTCTGCCGGTCTGTATTACTTGCTTCAGAGACCCCCGTTGTAGCGTAAGGGGGTATGTCGCAGTAATACGGGCCGAAGGGCGGTTGCCTTAATTGGCCGTCGCTAGAGGTAGGATCCTTGATACAAAAAACCGGTGAAGGAAAACACGTTAACACCCTGGGAGAACCGGGCGCAACTCTTTAGTATATAGCCTTACCCGGGTACAGGGGGCACTGCTCGGGTGGACTTTTTATTTCCCCCATACTCGTGGGATTTATTATGAAATCTTTTAATAATGAAAAACAAATCGAAGAGGGCCGCAAGGCCGTAGTTATGTTGGAGCGCGTGGAAGCAGTGGCTTTGCGCGAGGAGGAAGAACTGCGTAAGCAGGTCCTCGAGAGTGGCGCACCTGGTGCGTGTGAGAGTGAGGAGAGGCCTCGATCTCGGCTGAGACAGAGGGTGTCGGAGTCGGAGTGCTCTGACGTCAGCGTTCGGGACCGCTCGGACTCCGACGTCAGTGTGAGGTCGGCGTCGCCGAGTTCTTCGAAAGGACTGTGGCGAAAACGTCCCAGCAGCATGGAGGCAGACATGGAGGGTGCGTCGGCATCCAAAGTGGCTCCAAGGGGACGTCGTGGGCGTGGTGGGCGTGGTCGCCCTGTTACGACAGGAGATTACGCTGGGCTAGCCGAGGCTCAGGCTGCTCTCAATGCGGCCAAAGCCGAAGACATTCGGCTCCAGGCGGAGCAGGAGCTGGCTGAGGAGAACAGGCGGAAGATGGAGGCGGTACGGAACACTTTCCGCAAGTTCCCTACCGTCCCGGTTATGAGTGAAGAACTGGCTGCAGACCTTGAGAGGCACGTGTCGGATTCTTTGGCGACAATCCAGAAAGTCGCCAAGGGATCCGGAAATCTTAAGGGGACCTTTGTTAAGGGTCTCAACGACGCGGCGGAGACCATAAGGGTCTCTTTCGCGGAGCTGCGGTCCCGATCAGCGAACGAGGAGGTGTTGCGGCTTGAGGCTGCCAACAGGAGGCTCTCAGCTGAGCTGCAGGACCTCCGAAGGGAGGTGGCAGAACTGAGGGCCGCCGTCCCGGCCCCGGCTCCGGCCCCGGCCCCGTCTACGGCCCTGGCCCCATCTTCAGCCCCGGCCCCGGAACTTGAGGTGGTTTTGAGGGAGATCATGGTGCACGTGGGTACCATGATTAACGCCCGTTTTGAAGGCCTGGAGTCGAGGCTCCTGCCGGAGGAGCGCATCCGACCGACGCTTGCTGCCGACAGGCGCAATGCAGAGAAGACAGCGAAGGGCGCCAGGGTGGAGGCTGCTCCTCCCGTGGCTGCCCCTAGCAAAGCCCCAAAGGGTCCCAAGGGCCCTGCCGCCCCAGTGGCTGGTCCAGCTGCACCACCGCCACCTCCACCTTCGCAGGAGCCGTGGAATACGGTGACTAGGCGGGGGAAGAAGAAGGCGCGAGAGGCCCCTCCAGCACGGGAGGCCCCACCAGCGAGACCTGCCGCATCAAAGGCAGCACCTAAGCCTGCACCGGGACAGAAAACTGGGGCCAATAAACTACGACCCCCCCGTACAGCAGCCGTGGTAATCACGCTACTGCCGGGAGCGGAGGAGAAGGGCTTGTCCTACGCCAAGGTCTTGGCGGAGGCAAAGAGCCGCATTAGCCTTGGGGCTCTGGGGGTGCCACCCCTTAGGATGAGGACTGCGGCCACCGGGGCTCGCATATTAGAGATCTCCGGGGCCGAAAAGGATACGAAGGCTGACTCTTTAGCGGCAAAGCTGAGTGAGGTCTTTGAGGTGGCGGCAGAGTCTGTCCGAATATCGAGGCCGAGTATGACCTGCGATCTGCGGGTCAGCGGCCTCGACGACTCCGTCACCACCTCGGAGTTGGTGGAAGAGCTCGCCAAGGCTGGAGGATGCAATTCGTCGGACATAAAGTCCGGCGAAATTCGTAAGGGTGCGGCGGGAATGGGCACGGTGTTTGTGCGGTGCCCACTAACGGCAGCCAAAAAGGTGGTGGCAAGTGGTGGTCGGTTGCTGGTGGGATGGGTGGCAGCGCAGGTCCAACTATTAGATGCGCGCCCCCGCCGCTGTTTCCGCTGCCTTGCGCTGGGTCATGTTCGGGCCCAGTGTAAGTCGGAGGTGGATCGCAGCGATGAATGCCATCGCTGCGGAAATAAGGGCCACAAGGCCAACGTCTGTTCAGGCGCCCCGCACTGCACTCTCTGTGCGGCAGCGGGAAAAGCGGCTGACCACCTCTCCGGGGGCAAGGCATGTGCCAAGCCCCCGACCAAGACAGGGGCGAGAAGGAGAAAGACTGGGACTGAGGCGAAGGCCAAGTCCAAGCCAACTCGCCCTGCAAAGGAGTCGGCGATGAACATGGAGGAAAGTTAGTATGTCCCTAACTTTCCTCCAGGCGAACATTAACCACTCCGCCAGGGCCCAGGATCTTTTACTCCAGACCCTGGCGGAGCGGTTGATAAAGGTCGCAGTGGTTGGCGAACCTTATCGGGTCCCGTCCAGGATTGACTGGGTTGGAGATCTGGACGGCTTAGTGGCGATCACCACGCAGTCGCCTGCCCATTCTCCTCCATTCGAAGGAGTAGTTAGGGGGAGGGGATTGGTGGCTGTGCAGGTTGGTGAGGTGGTGGTCGTGGGGGTGTATTTCTCTCCGAACCGCGTCCTCGCTGAGTTCGAGACGTTCCTTGACGAAGTGGGGGCCCTGGTTGGACAGAGTCGACCCCGGCCAGTGCTCGTTGTCGGAGATCTCAACGCTAAATCACTGGCGTGGGGATCTTCGAGGACAGATGCAAGGGGAGAAGCCGTAGGAGAGTGGCTGGTGGGGGCGGGCCTGTGCATAGTAAATAGGGGGTCAACGGACACGTGTGTGCGACGGAGTGGCGGATCAGTAATCGATGTCACATTCACCACTCCCGAGATCGCACCGCGTGTTCGGGACTGGGAGGTTCTGGTGGACGAGGAGACGCTGTCCGACCACAGATATATTCGGTTTAGCCTCTCCCCGTCCTCGACGGTCACACGGGCCCTCCCGCCTTTGGCGAACGGTCCACGGTGGGTGCTCGGCCGGCTCGAGAGAGAAGTGCTGAGGGAGGCGGCCATAGTCCAGTCGTGGAATGCCCCTTCATCGGAGCCGGTGGACCTGGACGTGGACGCTGATAACCTGTGCAGGGCCATGACACATGTCTGCGACGCCGCCATGCCCCGTGCGGGGGCGCCGCATCGCCGCCGCCAAGTCTACTGGTGGTCGGACCAAATTGCCGAGCTGAGACGCCGCTGTGTAGCCAAACGTAGGGTTTACCAGCGGTACAGAAGGAGGAGGCACCAGGAGGAGGCCGAAGCGGACACCCTTTATGTCTCGTACAGAGAGGCGTCCAAGGCCCTCCGCATAGCCATAACTGAGGCAAAGGCGGGGGCCTGGCTGCTGCTGCTGGAGTCCCTGGAGCGGGACCCATGGGGAAGGCCATATAGGCTAGCGAGGCAGAAACTTCGCCCCTGGGCTCCCCCCATCACAAGCACTTTACGGCCTCCGGTTCTTCGGAGGGTGATCGAGGGACTGTTCCCAGGTAGCCCGGGAGCTGATTTTGTCCCTCTTACCATGGTGCCGCCTCAAGGGGCGTTGGAGGAGGATGAGGTGCCTGAGACCTCCGAAGCGGAGTTGGGTGCCGCGGTCCTGCGGATGAGGGCCAAGAACACGGCGCCGGGACCCGATGGGATTCCGGGTCGCGCGTGGGCACTGGCCCAGGATGCCCTTGCACCCCGCATCCGGGACCTCTTCGACCGCTGTATGCGGGAGGGGAGGTTCCCGGTGCGATGGAAGGCTGGCCGGCTCGTCCTGCTCCGGAAGGAGGGACGCCCGGTCAACGAGCCCGGGGGCTATCGCCCAATTGTGCTGCTTGATGAGGCGGGCAAGCTCCTCGAGAGAGTTGTAGCTGCCCGCCTTGTCAAACACCTGGAGCAGGTGGGACCTGACCTGGCTGACGCCCAGTTCGGATTCCGGAGAGGTCGCTCGACGGTGGATGCAATTTCCTACGTCCGCGACCTCTCCGAGGAGGCGTGCTCCAGTGGCGGGGTGTTGCTGGCGGTGTCACTCGACATCGCCAATGCATTTAACACTCTCCCGTGGAACACGATTTTAGAGGCGCTGAGGTACCACAGGGTACCCCAGTACCTTCAGAGTCTCATCGGGGACTACCTCTCAGATAGAGAGGTAGTCTACCCGACGGAAGATGGAGTGGGCCGGAGCCCGGTTGCACGAGGGGTTCCGCAGGGGTCTGTAATGGGCCCCCTGCTATGGAACATAGGATACGACTGGGTGCTTAGGGCCGCTAACCTCGATGGCGTCGACGTAGTCTGCTACGCCGACGACACTTTGGTTACCGCCCGGGGAACGAGCTACAGAGAGGCGTCCCTGCTGGCCACCGCTGGGGTGGCTGCGGTCGTGGCTAGGATCCGGCGGCTGGGCCTGGAGGTCGCGCTTAGCAAATCCGAGGCCATCTGCTTTTATGGTCCTCGGAGGGCGCCACCTGCAGGCTCCATCATTGTGGTGGGGGGAGTCTCCATAGCTGTGCGAACGACGCTAAAATATCTTGGCGTCTTACTGCACAGCAAGTGGAGATTCGGGCCCCACCTTGAAGAGTTGGCTCCGAGGCTCGTAAGGACGGCCGCCTCTTTAGGCCGCCTCCTTCCGAACCTCGGAGGTGGAGGAGGGAGCTGCCGCCGCCTTTATATGGCGGTGGTACGCTCAATGGCCCTCTACGGGGCTCCTGTGTGGGCGGGCAAACTCAACTCGAGGGAGACCGCCGTCTTAAATAGGGCTCAGAGGGTCATGGCGGTGAGAGTGTGTCGGGGATACCGCACTCTCTCGCATGAGGTGGCCTGCGTACTTGCAGGCTCACTTCCCTGGGAAATGGAGGCCGAGGTTCTGTCCTCGGTCTATTGGCGCAGGAGGCGGGCCCGCGAGGAGGACCTTCGGCCTGTGGCGCGGGAGGTTTTGCAGTGGCGTATGGATGCCAGGGAAGAAGCCCTGGCGTCCTGGAGTAGGCGGCTGGCCCTCGCCAACCCTCGTCGGGGTGCTGGGGCCAGCCGGCTGATAGAAGCGGTTCAGCCCATTTTGTTGGAGTGGGTGAATCGGGAGCACGGGGCGCTTACCTTCCGGATGACGCAGGTCCTCACGGGGCATGGATGCTTTGGGAGGTACCTGTGCAACGTTGCCCGAAGGGAAGCTTCCCCGGTATGCCACCAGTGCGGCTGCTTGGAGGAGACGGCGCAGCACGTTCTGGAGGCATGCTCCGGGGCGGAGGGACCGCGGCAAACTCTAGTCGCGGTCGTGGGGGCGGACCTCTCGTTGCCGACCATCTTACTTAATATGGTCCAAGACGAGGGGTCCTGGGAGGCGGTGGTCTCTTTCTGCGAGGTGGTGATGGCGCAGAGGGAGACGGAAGAGCGCGAAAGGGAGAGAGATTCTCTCGCTCTCCCGCTCCGGAGGGCGCGGACACGGAGGCGAGCTAGTCGAGCTCGCACTCCGTCTCCGCTTGGAGGGCCTGGGGCGATGGATGTGGGGCCATCCGTCGCTCCCTAGAGTAAAGGTCCTCCGTGAGTGGGGTGACGCGCTGGATGTCCCGGTGCGTCGCCGGAGCCGAATGGGGGGGTCCTCCCCTCCCGAGGCGGGTTCGCCCTGTTGTTGTAAGGGTGGACGTCGGTGGATGGGGCTGCGCGGAGTGTGAAAACGGACCCGCGGCCTCATCTACAATCGTGGAAGAGGGACATCGTGAGGTTTTAGTCGGTAGTGCCGTTTTTTAGGCGAGCCCGACATACGGGATGCGTAAATGCATTTCCTCGCGTTAAAAAAAAAAAAAAAAAGGTTAGGTTAGGTTCCACGGACCTGCTGGGTTGTCCCAGTGGGCGGAGAGGTGAACTCCGACGTGGCGCGTCCCCGGGTGGCGGATAGGGGGTTCCGGTGTGCCGACAACCTCCAAGCGGGGGTTGTCAGCACACTGGCGCGGACCAAACACTGGGGGGGTTTTAGGGGTTTTTAGGGGGGTTATGCTTCTCCGCGCGTCCCTTTGACTGAGCAAAGGGCGCAGTGGATGAAGCAGGGGTGACGTGGGGGTAGGCGACCTCGTGGTCCTGCTCTGACAGGTGGGTGTCGGGATTCCGTTGTCCCGCACCGCCTGCCCCTTTTCAGGGGCGGTGAGAGGAAAACAACCTCAGTAAAAAAATCATGGACGGCGTGAGCGACGGGGTGAGCGTTCTTGGGGGCCCCCGACCCCAACGATCGAAGCCCCTGAGCTCTCTGGACGTCAGGGGGGGTCGGATTGCCACGCCGATGCCGCCCCGGGTCTGCCCCAGTGAAGGGGTGCCCAGAGGAGAACAACCTCTTTAAAAAATTATAAGGCGGGAAAGCGATGGGGTGAGAGTTCTTGGGGGCTACTGACCCCCTATGAAAGAAGCCCCATTGCTTCCTGGCCGTTTTAGGGGGGATCGGAGCGAGGCCGATCCCGCCCGGGATGGTGACAGCGTAGGACTGCCGTTACCAGCAACCCTCGTTGGTAACGGCAGCCTTGCGCCGTCTGCCCCGTGAGGGGGGCGAGCGGTAGCCCCTGCCGAGTGACAGGGGACTTTTCGGGTCCGTGGGTGGTCGGAGCGGGGTTCCGGCTGCTCGTAAGCGGATCCGGGATGGCGGCGGCACTCCGGGCAAGTGTCGCCGTGAGCTCCGCGCACTTCGTGCGCGGGTTCTGGGCGTGGCTATGGGTGCCATTCCCGGGATTGTGCTCCACACACAGGCAAAATGCGAGAGGGGCACCGGTGCGTTCCATTGGAGATCCCGGAGCCCCTTGACATGCATGGAGGCTGGCCAACGTGGTGGTTTTAGTCGGTAAGAGTCCGACATACCCTTCTTTTGCCCCCGCAAAAGAAGGGATCCATGAGGATTTCCCCACGTTAAAAAAAAAAAAAAAAAAAAAAAAGGTTAGGGCTAGGCTATGGGTGCCATTCCCGGGATTGTGCTCCACACAACAGGCAAAATGCGAGAGGGGCACCGGTGCGTTCCATTGGAGATCCCGGAGCCCCTTGACATGCATGGAGGCTGGCCAACGTGGTGGTTTTAGTCGGTAAGAGTCCGACATACCCTTTCTTTTGCCCCCGCAAAAGGCGGGATCCATGAGGATTTCCCCACGTTAAAAAAAAAAAAAAAAAAAAAAAAAAAAAAAAGGTTAGGTTAGGTTAGGTTAGGTTAGGTTAGGTTAGGTTGGGGTGCTAGGTCGGATAACCTCCTCGTGGTGCACCCTGGTAACACCATGAAACATTTCTGCTGAGTTTGGCAGAAATTTTTCATGGTGGCCAATAATCCGACACGGTGGGCCTCTCTGAGGCAGGAAGGAGGTCCTTTGTACTCCTCGCCTCATGTGGGTTGGGGTCGGGAGTATAAGGGTTAAATAAGGGGGGGGGGGGGGGCATATAATGCCATTTTAAGGCGGACTGTGTAATATTAACCGTATTGCTCAGCCACGTCGGAGAGAGCACGCCAACTCTCCAGCCGGTTTCACACTGCCTACTTCAACGACCTCCGTTTTGGCGATAAGGAGGTATGTTGTAGCAGTGTGAACCGAAGAGGGCTTGCCTTAATTGGCCGGTCCGAGTATGGAAAACTCGACTCAAAACCCGTGAGAGAACACGTAATAACCTGCGGATACAAGGGGACCTCCGCAGTATGTACCCTTCCCCGGTTACAGAGGGCACTGGCCGGGGTGACTGAATACTTCCCTCATACTCGTGGGACTAATTATGCAATTGTCTAAACTTAAAAATAAAAAAGATGATGGGGGCCGTTCTGGCCGTGAGGAGAAGGATGTTGGCGCTTCTGCGCGTAATAACGCCATGAGGGCGTGTGGAGATGCTTCGGCTCGCTCACGCAGCCGAAGCGCTTCTGAGAGCAGTGAAGGTCTGCCTGTAGTTAGATTGGAGAGAATGCCAAATCTCTCTGACACGGATTCTGACGGCAGCTTCCGAACAGTAGCGACTCTTGGTTCTGGGGTGGCATCGCCAGAAGGGAGCCGCTTTTGGAGAAAGCGTCACCGGGATAAGGATGACGACACCGACAGCGGTGATAATGAGAGGCCGTCAAAAACACCGACGCCCAAGAGAGGACCTGGACGTCCCCCAACTACGGGAAAATACGTCGGTCTGGCTAAAGCCAAGGCCGAACTAAACGCAGCGAAGGCCGAAGAGCTTCGGCTGAACGCTGAAATGGAGATGGCTGAGGACTTAAAGCGGAAGAGGGAAGCAAAAGCCGCCACCTTCCTTAATTCCTCCAAGATGGTGGTTACTGAGGATAGCCAAGAATTACCGGATTTGGTTAGGCTCGTGTCGGATTCCGTGGATACCATAATGAAGGTTGCCACGACATCCGGCCACTTAAAAGGCACGTACGTTCGAGCCCTGAAGGATGCGGCGGAAACAATTAAAGTTTCCTTCGCAGAGATGCGATCACGCTCAGTGACGGAAGAGGTTGCCCGACTGGAGGCGGCAAATTCTAAACTCGCACGCGAGCTAGACGAGCTTCGCAAGGAGATGGCCCAGCTTCGTCTGCTCGCGCAACAGCCGACACCGACGCCAGTGCCAACTCCAGCCCTAGCAGTCGACGAGATAGTGCGCGCTGTCATGGACCAATGCGGGACGATGGTCAACGCGCGCTTTGAAGGGTTAGAGGACCGCCTGCTGCCGGAAGTACGTCTGCGGCCTCCATTGGCCACAGACAAAAAGAAGAAGAACGCAGTTGCCGCATCGGTGACGGCCACTGCTCGGGCCCATTCCCCTACTTTGGGGGCTGTGGCCAGCACCAGTAGAGCGTCCAAGGCTCAAAAGGCACAAAATGTGCAAGCCAAAGAGCCGAGCCCCCTAGGTCCCGCCCCCATGGAAGAGGGGTGGAATGTGGTAACCCGCAAAGGCACCAAAGCTGCCAAAGCTGCCAAAACCCCCAAAGCCTCCAAGGCAGCGGCACCGGCAGCCAAGTCCGCTAAGGTGCCACCTACGCGGCCTGTGCAGAGACTGCCAAAGTCACCTCGTTCAGCAGCGGTCATATTGACACTGCAGCCGGAAGCAGTTGAGAAGGGCGTCACTTACGCCCAGATCCTATCCGATGCCAGGGAGCGCATCGATTTGAAGGCCCTGGGCATAGAAGGTGTCAGGTTCCGGACCGCCGCCACCGGCGCCCGAGTGTTGGAGGTGCCTGGAGCCACAAGTGTGGAGAAGGCCGACTCCCTAGCTAATAAGCTCAGAGAGTCCTTTAGTGGAGCCCTTGTCCGAGTTTCCCGACCCGAAAAGTGCGTGGAGATGCGTCTCTCGGGCCTCGATGACTCGACAAGTAAGGAGGATGTGGCAGCGGCCGTTGCTAAGGTGGGTGGCTGCGCTGTTGAGTCGGTGAAGGTCGGCAATATTTTACGGCCACCTGGGCGCCAAGGAACGGTGTGGCTGAGCTGCCCCGTTGCCGCAGCGAAAAGGGCCGCAGCCGGAAGGATCCTGGTGAACTGGACCTCGGTATCGGTCAAAATACTGGAGTCTAGACCCCTACAGTGCTACCGATGCCTGGAGGCAGGGCACATGGGGGCAAAATGCCCATCTGCCGAGGACCGCAGTACACTCTGCTTCCGCTGCGGCAGGCCCGGACATAAGGCGGCGCAGTGTGATGCCAAGCCGCACTGCCCGGTATGCGAAGCGGCCGGCAAAAATGCTGACCACCGTGTTGGGGTCAAGGCTTGTAAAAGTTCGGCCTCAAATAAAGGAAAAGGAGGAAAACAGACGGCTAGCGTAGGCCCATCGGCCCCCTCGCAGCCGTCTGCGCGCCCAGATGCGCGAGAGGAGGATCGAATGGACTCCAATTAGGATGGCCATCCGATTCCTCCAGGCGAACATCAACCACTCCGCCAGGGCTCAGGATCTCCTGCTCCAGAGCCTGGCGGAGTGGTCGACACAAATTGCTGTGGTTGCCGAGCCCTACCTGATTCCTTCTCGGGATAACTGGGTTGGTGACCGAGAGGACTCGGTGGCCATTATTACCCAATCGTCTGTTGGTTCCCTGCCCTTCGAAAAAGTAGCGAGGGGTCGGGGATGTGTGCTGGCATTTGTGGGCGGTGGCTGTAACATAGCGGTTATTGGGGTGTACTGTTCGCCAAACCGGAGTCTTGTCGAATTTGAGCGAGTGCTTGCTGAGGTCGGGGTTCTGGCGGGAGCAGTATGCCCCAGTCCCGTATTGATTGCTGGGGATTTCAACGCAAAGTCAACGGCGTGGGGATCCCCAGCAACCGACCCACGTGGGGAGTTGTTAGAAGAGTGGGCGGCGTCTCTGGGTCTCCTGATCTTGAATAGGGGCACTGAGAACACGTGCGTGCGACAACAAGGGGGCTCTATAGTGGATATAACGTTCGCTTCCCCCGCCGTCGCGCGGCGTGTTCTAGACTGGAGTGTGGAAACGGATGTAGAGACGCTGTCAGATCATCGATACATTCGATTCAGCGTCTCTGCGTCCACAGGGCAGGCTCCACCCCCACAACCAAGTGAGGGTCCGCGGTGGTCACTAAGAGGGCTGAACCGCGAGGTCGCGGCTGAAGCGGCCATTGTAGAGGCCTGGATGGCGAGTCCGGACATCGAAGACGTAAACGCTGCGGCGGAGAGGCTGGGAGAGGCACTTGCGCGGATCTGCGATGCCTCCATGCCACGGGTTAAGACGACGTCGCCACCGCGACGTATGTACTGGTGGAAGCCGGAACTCCGGCAATTACGGAGGGCCTGTGTCGCTGCACGGCGACTCTATACTCGTTGTCGTCGCAGGAGAAGGCGAGACGAGGACGAGGAACGCGAGCGCTACGAACAATATAGAGCCACCTGCAAAGATCTACAGGTGGCCATAAAGGAGGCAAAAGAGTCAGCGTGGCAGGAGTGGCTGGAATCCCTGGACCGGGATCCCTGGGGACGCCCTTACAAGTCGGTGACGGGCAAACTTCGCCCATGGGCTCCCCCACTCACTAAAACGCTCGAATCGCAGCTACTCGGACGGGTGGTGTCCGCATTGTTTCCCCAAAGGGACGCTTGGTGTCCGCCATCATTTGGGCCTCGGCTGCCCAGCCAGATAGAGGAGGAGGTCCCGCCTGTAAGCGAGACTGAGTTCGGGTTAGCCGTTTTACGGCTCAGAGGCAAAAATACGGCTCCTGGACCGGATGGTGTACCGGGTCGTGTGCTTGTTCATGCAGCGAAGGTGCTCGGGGAGAACATAAGGGCACTCTTCTCAGCTTGCTTGGTGCAGGGCCACTTCCCACAATGCTGGAAGCGCGGGAAGTTAGTCCTGTTAAGGAAGAACGGGCGCCCAGTTGACTCTCCGTCGGCGTACCGCCCTATAGTATTGCTTGGCGAGACGAGCAAGCTCTTCGAGCGAGTGCTCGCTGCTCGTCTCATCCAGCACTTGGTTGATGTGGGACCGAATTTAAGTGATGGGCAGTTTGGGTTCCGCCACGGGCGGTCTACTGTAGACGCCATCGCAAGGGTGCGGGAACTCGCGGAGGAAACAGTCGCGGGGGGTGGGGTGTTGCTGGCAGTGTCGCTGGATATAGCAAATGCCTTTAACACCCTGCCCTGGGAGACTGTATTAGAAGCCCTCAGATACCATGGCGTGCCTCGGTACCTAAGGGATTCAGTGGCGAGCTATTTTGCACACCGGGCCGTAATTTACCCGGCTCGGGGTGGATGGGACGAGAGGAGGATGTCGTGCGGTGTTCCACAAGGATCGGTCCTAGGACCACTTCTGTGGAACATCGGATACGACTATGTGCTCCGTGGGCAAAACTTACCGGGGATCAGCGTAGTCTGTTACGCTGACGACACCCTTGTAACAGCCTGCGGGAAGACCCATAGAGAGGCGGCTATTTTGGCTACGGCGGGAGTAGCCCAAGTAGTTCGTAGAATAAGAACACTTGGACTGGAGGTGGCTCTAGAAAAATCTGAGGCCCTCGCTTTTCACGGG